>JAPDPK010000013.1:0-2722500 GCA_031772115.1 Heritiera littoralis | reverse complement strand
GCGCAAGTGATAAGGAGGATAATGAAGACCAAGAACAGGAAACCAAAGATGTAGTAGAACTGATTCAGCCATATTGAGGTAAGAATGAAGAACAGCTCAATGAAAACGGCTCCAAAAGGAAGTATTCCTCCAATCAGAATAGAGAAAATCGGGTTCATATACCAAGCCTGCTCAGGGATTTGCCTTGGAATTTTGTTCGTCTTCACAGGATCCTCAATTGTTGGCTTCCTGAACCCAACATAACCACCCACAAATACAAGTGGAACTGAAATTCCAAACCATAGGAGGACCAGAGCAAACATTGTACCAAATGGCACAGCCCCAGAAGACTTCTGGCCCCATATGAGAGCATTTAAGACAAAGAAGATAGCAAAGACAATGGCTGGGAACATGCATGCAGTCCTGAGAGCTATTTTCTTCCACTCTGCTCCTTTAAACATTTTGTATAGACGGGCAGAGGCATAGCCAGCAAAAATCCCCATGAAGACCCAAAGCAAGAGCATAGCTGTCATAAGACCACCTCGGTTTGAAGGGGAAAGAAATCCAAGAACGGCAAAGATCATGGTAACAAGGATCATGCCCAAAAATTGAACGCCAGTGCCAACATAAACACAGAGTAGATCAGAACGAGATGGAGGCCTGAAAACATCCCCATGGACAAGCTTCCATCCTGTCTCTTCTTGGGCTTCTTCCTGGGTCTCGAGTTCATTATACTTGGAAATGTCACGGTAAAGCGTCCTTAGCATAATCATCGCTACCATGCCCGAAAGGAAGAGAACAATCATCAAAGAATTGACAATTGAGAACCAGTGTATTTGGTTGTCACTCATTAAAAGATATGCATCCCATCTAGATGCCCACTTCACATTACTCTCCTGAAAGTCAACATAAAAAAAATATTAGCACCTTATAAGTTACTGATGTAAAAACCTTATTTCAAGAAAAGTGATTCAATAGAGAACTTTTTCCAAGTAAAAATTTGTCAGCATAATCTACTTAACCAAAAATGGTTGTCACATCTATAGGTTCAGGTCATGGTTGACACTGGAAAAAATTAACATTACAATTGTCAACCCTAAAATGTTATTTATGGTTGACGAGCTCACCTGGTATTCAACATCATAGGTAAATATTATCTCCTTGTTTGCTTCAACTTCTTGAGGAGTATTAGAGCTAACAACTGTGCGTTTAGTTTGGGGGTCGCATGTTGTTAAACGAGTGTTCTCACTCCATTTCCCCTCATATTCATGTTTAATACTGCATTGTTTTAGAGCATAATGAAAATGCCATCAAAACTTGACACTATAGTCCCAGCCACAGACAACTGAAATAACAATTTGAGATTATGCTAGAACTCAGAAGAACTAACCTGTATGGTTTAACCTCAAATCCCACAATTCTAGCAGAGTGAGTTTGCAAATCCCTATGATACTTGACAGTAAATGCCAAATGGTTGTGAATGAAATGTTTTTCTTCCTTGCTCTGCATATAATTAAACAAAGTAAGCATACGTAGACATAGTAGCTAATACATCCACAAACAAAGGAACTTTTGATTCTAATAGATAATAATGTTTACCCCACTGTATTGGCCTTTAAGTCCAACGTGGTAGCCAAGCTGATAAACAGTGGGAGAATCCTGATCTAATCTTCTAATGGGAACAACAAGCGGGAGGTTATCGAGGATCCTGTCAAGTGAATCACAAATTAATTAGAAAAAGAAACTCGAGAACAGCTATTACAATATCGACAGATAATTCTCATGTCCAAATAAACATATAGCATACATATTGACTCGATATTCATCATCAATCTTCTCCTTAAACTGCTTTGCAGTTTTGGCATCAAGTGTAATACGGCAAAGAACGGAGCACATTTGTGTGTCTCGCATTTTAAACTGCATTAATTCAGCAGAAAGAGAACAAATTAATGGCCATAAAATAAACAAGCTGTCCTCAGTCATCAGAGATACTAATAACTAACCAAAAAAGGAGAGTTTTCAATACGATCACCGCGAAGCACTTCTCCGAGATTCTCCGCACTGTCAACTATCTTTTCCGGTGGACAAAAAGGAAGTGAATAGTATGAGTAAGGGAGTTGTGTCTTTATAGACGTCAATTTGTTCACTTTCACCTTCAAGGGATCTCCCTGCAAACCCCAACAGAAGAATCAATAATTAAACAAGACCACAATGATTCCTCAATGAACAATCCCAAATATTACAGCACATAGGGACAACCTAAAGTAGTTTAATCAAAGTCATTATCGATTAGGAACATACAATAAGCACAATGTAACTAAACACCATAACAGATCAAGTAGGCTCCATTATGACAAAATGTAAATTAAATCTGTTTCGGGAATACAGTTTCTAAATCTGAAGCAATAATCATTCTAGGTTGCATTACAGAACCCGATCAGCTTGAAGTACAATGGCAGATGCCATGGATAACTGCAAAACAAACTAAAAGAGTGGGCGCTCAACGTTTTCAAATAAAGGAACAAAAAAAAGTTTAAAGAAATCATTAAGTGAATGAAGCTAAATTGTTCATAAATATATTTAAACAACGTAGCTGAATCTGAAATAACTCGACACCAAAAGAAAAAAAATTATAAAGCCGTCATTTCGATATCCAATACGGAAAAGTTTCATTAATCTCCATGTCATAGTGATTCTATCAAAAACAGAGGTTAAAGTGAAGATGCAAAATTAAAACCAGATCAAAGGAAACAATGCAGATCAAGCAAGAAAGAGAGAGAAAACATAAAAAGATACCGTAATGCTACCTTCTGGAAGTCATCAGGAGAGACACCAGGAAGGTAGAAGCAGTGAGCGCCGTGGATCAGAAACAGGAAGAGAAGCGCCCAGATCATCGTCTTGGTCGATTTATGCATAGATCTCGAACGAGATTCCATTTTAATGGCGGACGAACTCTCTCTTTGGAAAGGGAGAGGGGTGAGATTTGGAAAGCGCCTCAGGGGAGTGGCATAATACCACAACCAACGAGGGAGAAGAGAAGCTGGGCTGGGGCCTGGGGGCATTTGGTTTCTGTACTGTTTATCATGGTTCGGTGAGTTCCGGTGATTTATTCTTCTTTTGCCACGTGTGTTTTCTCCTATTTTTTTTAATCCACCATCTTTTTAGGTAGGTGGAAAGTCTATTCGAGTGTCGGTCGACGGTCATGGATTCTGATTACTAACTCATAAACAGATTAAGATTTAAGATACTTCATTTGTCTTTTTTTATTATTATTAATTTTTTAACATATTTCTAAAATGTGTATTATTTCATCAATTCTGATAATAAAATTTAAAAACTTCATTAATCTCTCCATAATTTTCATATTTTCCTTAATTTTAAGTTATAAGAAGGCATTAGATTTCAGCTTAAATAAAGTTTAGTTACAAATGTGAACAAAATGTCCAAACTTCATTAAAATTTTTATTTATTTGTTTCTCTAAATAAATGCCATATTTCTAAATTTATGTGTTAACTAGATTTTCTATTCTTGTGCTTTGCACGGTTAATTCCATAAGTAGATAGATTAAAATCTATGAAATATTGATATAGATTGATTTTGTATGACCACCAAGATCATATTTGTTTGTATTTCAATCTTGTATTTGAATTTTTGGTTCTTTTTTTTTTTTTGGTTCAGCAAATTTGTATTTGAATTTTAAATTTAAATATGTAAATCCCAAAATGGATTAAAAATTGTTCCTTCACAATAGATTTTCTAATACAGAGGCTAACTTTTATTGTTCTTTTAGTTATTTAATGTATTAAAAATTCTGTTTGCATAACATATTTATTTTGTTTGAATAATATTCTTTTATTAGATAAATGATGAAAGAGAATATCTCATGTAAACCCACGTCCTAAATTTAAACATGTAAATCCCAATAAAATATGGATTCTTTACCATCGTATTTTATATACAAAGGCTAACTTTTGTTGTTCTATTAGTTATTAAAAAAAAAAAAACGTTATTTGTATTATTCTGTTCGAATTGTATTCTTGTTTTAGATAAATGATGCATTTTATTTATCCAAAGAGAAAAGGAGAGTATCTCTTTGGGAATCAAAACAGTACAAACTGTATATTGACAAATATAAATGCAAAACTAAGTGTAGAAAATATTGGTGAAAGTCTGATGTGTTTGCAAGTGCCAACTTATTTGATTAATAAGATTGAAAAGATGCGCCGCAAATTTTTACAATTTATAATTGCATAAAAATATTATATTTTTAAGGTACTTTACTTTTGAGGAGTTGAATATGATAAATTCACCCATTATTGCATCTGAATTCATTATAAAAGTACTGTTACTATTAAAGTTTTTTTAAAATTTATTGATATTAGTTTATATTTAATGGTTTTGCTTTATTAAGATTTAATCTAAAAATTTTTTGTATAGCTTTTAATCAAATTACATCTTCGTTCATATACACAAAGAAATGCACATACACAAAGAATAACATTCCTATGTGAAAGTTCAAGACTCTATTCCAATCCTAAAAGGGTATGAATAGGATTTACTCCTAATTTTCTCAACATCATGGTTTTCAATAAAGTTTTTAAGGGAAAGCAACAATTCAATGAAAATGATAAAAGTTAAGGTATAATTGAATTGTTAAGGGGTCATTTGGTATCGTTTCTTGTTTTCTGTTTTATGTTTTCTGTTTTTGAAAATTCTGTTTTTTTTTTTATTTTGTTTTGTTTTCAATTTCTGAAAACAGAAAACATGTTTGTTTAATACTGTTACGTTTTGAAAACAAATATTTAAACTGATTCAGATATAATAATTCAATTCACAAAACAAAATTTTAAAAATTAAATAAAAAATAATATATTTATTAAATAATAATATGTAGATAATATTAAATAATATTATTTTATATTATTTAATACTAATATTAAATATTTTTATTTAATCATATAAAAATTTAATATAATTTAAATAATGTTATAATTAAATAAAATATTAAATAAAATAATATTATTGAACTTAATTTTAATAATCATAAATTATATTTAATAATAATATTTATTTAATTGTAATAATAATAATATTACATTATTAAATAAAATATTTAACTAATTAATTTATAATAAATTATATAGTTATTAAAATATATTATATTTAATATAAATAATATTATTTAATGTTAAGTATTTACTTATTTAATAATATTAACTTATTTAATAGTAGTAGTGATATATTTTAAATTTAAGATAGAATATAATATTAAATAATAATATTGTTTAGCAAAATAAAAATTAATTATATTAGATAATAATATTAATTATTAACATATCAAAATTATAATAAATGATATTATTTAAAATATTTAATATATTCAATCAATTATTATAAAAATTTAAATTAAATAATATTATAATATTGTAGTTCAATGTAATATTTATTTAATTGCTTTTTATATTTTCAACTTTTCTATATTAAAATAAATATATTAATTTTAAAATATTAAATAATATTTTATATTAAAATTTAATATTATTTTATTTAAAAAAATTAGTTAATTTTATTTATATTTTTATTATAAAATATTAATATTATATTAATATATAAACTCTGTTCACTTACTTATGAACAGTAACAGAAACGAAAACATGTTTCCGAAAACAATGAAAACAAGAAATTCTTGTTTCCAACAATTTTGGAAATTCTTGTTTTCATTTTCGTTTTTTGGAAACAGAAACATGTTGCCAAACGTGTTTTCTGTTTCTGTTTCCGAAAAAACTGAAAACAAAAACAGGAAACAAAAACAAAAACAAAAACAAACGACCCCTAAGAATGCAAGGATAGAAAAAATTGACATGAGTATCTATAGAGGTTTGACTAAACATGCTTGCATCTTCTCTCTTAGCATCCCACTAAAGAGTTCTCATATTCACTATTGAATTTGCTTACACCCTCTGTTTCATTAAGGGAAAGCAACAATTCAATGAAAATGATAAAACTTAAAACATAATTAAATTGTTAAGAGTACAGAGATAGAAAGAATTGACATAAGTAAGAAAGAATTGACATAAGTATTTATAGAGATTCAACGAAACATGCCTACGTGTCACATCCCGTGACTATATTTTTCACGTATTTCTATACAACTTATCCGGTTGGGCTACCTGTGATATTTCACTTTTCATATTCATTTAACTATTAAATATAAAATTCGTAATATCAATTACATCCCCTATCTTAATTCTCAAGAAAGTAGTATTGAAAGTAAGTCTAAATATAGAAAATAAATGATCATACCTCATATTATAAATCAAGCTATCACAATGTCTCCAAATGCACAGCCGAAATGCTCGTATGTCAGATCTCACAGTCACCGAAAATCTAAAATGTTAAAAATTAGGGAGTGAGCAAACCACGGCTCAGTAAGAGAGTTATATGCAACACTTGATATTCAGCTACCTACATGCTGAAAATAAATTTTTCACTTTCTTTAAATCTTCCTAGAGGTTCTAGGCTCACATGTAGGAAGGATACTACAGTCGGCTAGGGATTCGGATGGAGTCAGGCAGGTATTTTGAAATACCTGTCTTGTCCTAGAACTTAGAAGCAACTGTAGAGAGTACTATATTCCTTGTTCTCAAAACGATATAATTTTCGTTTTCACAGAGTAAACCACTTATTTCTTTTCACTTCCGTACAATTTAAAACACGTGACAGTTCAATAATAAAACAGTGGTTTTCTTCAGTACAGTTAAAACACATAACAGTACAGTAGTAAAACTTGTAGTCTACTTTTTTTCTCATCAGTACAGTAACTGTATCTTATAGTTCAGTAAAACAATAATATTCAATACAGTACCATTCGGTAAAACAGTATTTTGCAAATCAGTAAAACAATATCTTGATATGGTTCAGTCAGTAAACAGTAAACAGTAGCTACCAATTCAGTAAATAGTATACGGTAGCTTTCAGTTCAGTATCATGGAGACCAGGCAACACCCTAAATATATCATGCTATAATAATATCATCCCTAATAGGGGAAACACATGAGATCTATGGCCATAGTCTATAGGGTCCTCAGTGTGCACTGATCAGGTGCCACTGAGACGCTGATAATAGGATCAGTATCTATCAACACTAACACGTGACACCTGAGCATGATATGGGGCCTAACAGTCTCAAAATAGTAAACACGTGATATAAACCCCATTTATGAAATCAATTTCACTGAATATAAGTTCAATGAATCCACAAATATTCATAAGGAAAATATTTTCATCTTATGAATAACAATTTATAAAATATTCATACTGGGGTCATCATTCACGAAAATGTTCTAAACATTATAGAACAGTATAAATCACATTTTCTATACGGTGAAAACAGTTTATAAAATAATCACTGTAAAATATAAAAGATCATAACTGTCCTTTTTCACCGTAAAATATATACGCACGTTTTTCCATGTTTTCTATCGAAAACATGATTTTCAAAGTTATCGGGATTCAAATCAATTATTTTTATGATTTATGGAAAATTAAAATATTTATTTTCCAAATCAACACTCTCGTCCCGTGTTTTCTCTGTAAACACATGCGGAGACCTTTTAGTCTCAAAACACTATTTTTCACCTTTAATTACCTTTATGGAATTTTCTATAAACACTTATTTTCACAATTGAACCCATAAAGATTATTTATAAATCAAGTGAATATTTGGAGAAATATTATTAAAATATTCACTTTAGTCCTTTTCATTTTTCACTTCGTTTCACGTGAAATATCACCTATCAGGATAAATTTAGGTGATTTCCTTTTTCACCATTTTCAAAAACATGAATATTTTAAAATTAATTATCAGTATATTCATGTTTTGTGAAAACTAATCGATTTCTTGATTTTCGTGGTTGGAAATCGTTTCTCGTAATGAAAAATTATTTATTATGATTTTCAGTAATTTTTTTCCAATAACTTTCGGTAGTATAACGGCTGCCGATTGGCTAGCCTCCCGCACGGAAAATACAATTTAAATCTCAACCGGTAAATCACCATAATTTTTCAACCAATCATTATCAATAGTATTTAAAAAATTAAATGCATAATTTAAAACATGTGTGACGAATATCCCTACAGGCTGCACATGTCTCCATCACCTGTATCGGGTCGGCGACTGCCTATCGAAGGTCACGCCCGTGTTCACCTCTCCCGATTCCATCGTCTCGGTCATCGAGGATGTTTTTTCGGAAATTAAAATTCTAAATTTAGAATTTTTCCAAATAATTTATTAAATTTACTCGAAATTCATTTTCCGGAATTCTTATCAAATTTTCGTAATTTTCGAGTTTCCGAATTTCCCGGGATTTCTCGTAATTTCTGAAATTTCCAAATTTTGGAAATTTCCTTTTTCTTTCTCTTTTTCTCTTTTTCTTTCTTTCCTTTCTTTTCTTTTTCTTTTTCCTTTTCTTTTTCCTTTCCCTTTTTCCTTTCCTGGCCGGACCCGTCAGACCGATCAGACTGGTTCACCGCACGTTCTTCTCTAGCGATCGGTTCTTCGGCGGTTCGACGGCTCCTCAACTAGCCGACGCCACCACGAACCTGGATCTGGCCTCCGTTCATCCCGAATCGGCGACACGGCGACGGATCTACTCGGTTTACATTCGGTTTCTTCTCCTCTTCGTTCTGCCTTCCTCCACCGTCGGTGGCCTCACCGGTGGTCTCCGACAGTTTCCTCTTCCTCCGGCGGTGGTGTGGCTTCAGTGGCAGCGACCAATTCGGCCGGTACCGCCGATTCCCATTTTCCTTTTTCTTCTTCGGCTTCGTCGGCTTCCACCTTTATTTCCTTCCCGATTTTCCTTCTGCTCTTCTCCTTTCCCACTGCCGGCAACTCCTTTCTCCTCCTTTCCTCCGGTGACGGTTCCCTCTCTTCTCTCCCTCACCGCTGACAGGGTTGGCCTTACCGGGAAGATCGGGTTTCTCCCGATTCCTTCCTGTTTTGTTTTCCTTTTTTTTCTATTTTGTTTTCTATTTAATTTATTAATATATAATACATTATATAATATATATTATATATTATACATATAATATCTACCATATATTATACATATAATATTATTATATTATATATAGTATTGTACCATATATATATATATAAAGATATATATTATGTATTACAAAATATATAACTAGTATGTATATATATATATATATATATATATATATATATATATACACACTTTAAAATTAAATAACCTTTACATATATATATTTTATATATATGTTATAATACAACATATATTGTATTTACAATATATATTTTCAAACTTTAATGTAAATTAATATTTACATTTCTCAAATATGTATATATTTATATATACATAAAATGCCATACTTGAATACATATCTATTATTTAAATTCATGAAATAGTATATATATTCATATATATTTATATATATATATATATATATATACCAACGTATATTAAAATATACTATATAGTATTTTAAATACATATGTATTTGTATAAAATACATTTATATAATTTATAATTATATAAACATATTTCATTTTCATTTCTCATTTTCCTTATTTAATTTGGATTTCCATTTATCCAAATCAAATTTCCTTTTCATTATTCTCCATAATTTCTCATCTTATACTTATTTCCAATTTAATTTCCTTCACTCGAATTTCCCGATCCTTCACTTCCTCAATTCTCGGGATCTTTCCACAATATTCCGATCTCACCATTTTATTTATTTATTTCACTGAATTTCCAATATTAATAATTTCTAATAATTGGAAAATTTACGGTTATCACACTACGTCTCTCCCTTAGCATCCCACTAAAGAGTTCCCAACTTACACCCTCTATTTCAAGACTCAAAAGTTACCTTTTACAACTCTTTTTTCAAGAGCTCAAAGCAGAAACCTTTATTACCTTTTCTAAGACTAAGTTATAACCTTTAACATTACCTTTTCTAAGTCTAAGATAACCTCTACTCCTTATATTTTTTCCCAGGCTAAAGAGAGAAACCTTTATATCATGAGTTTCTTCAAAACTTAGAAATAAAATCAAAAGGATACCCCATGTTTTGATCAATTACAACCACTAAATGTTTTGCAAACTCCAAGGCCTCTCTAAGGTAAGGTGTTTGCTAATTTAAACTTTAAGAGAACAACAAGGAAAAATTAATACAAATGTTGTTACAAGGATAGGAAGAATTAATTCAAAAGTAAAAAGACCCTTCAACACTCTTGAATTAAGTGCAGATATTGATTCGATATGCTTGAAGGAGAAATCCTATGTCTTTCTCACTTAGTGAAGTGTTGGGAGACCTTTTTATACTCAGACTTGAGTTTGGAGCTATTGGAGATCATTTAGTGGAGAATATAGATGTTATAAATCTGTTTTATGCATAATGGTTGAAGGGGTATTGATACCTTACGTTGGGGAATTGATACCTAGCTAAAAAAATTTTTTAAAAAAAAGTTGTTAGAACGGTAAGGTATCTATAACCTTAAAAAGAGCTTTGATAACCTTACCTTTTTAGCAAAGGAGAAACAAATTTGAGTAGTACTTATTAAAACGACTATATCTTAAGTTAAAAACTTGAAATCATAATCCATTTAAAGTTTTGAAAATTAGACTTAATTATCTTTTCATACTTATAAATATCAACATTTGAATCATCGTAGAAAAGATAAAATACTTGTGTTATCAAACAGCTTGCACACTCATTAGTAAAAATTAAACAACTTTTCATAGAAAACTCGTATTTTGATTTCATTTGATCCATTTGAAAGTAGACTCAAAACCTTTCTAACCATATATGTTATGCATATTAAAACATTATAGATTAATACAGAAAAATAAAAATATTTTAGAGTTCAATGAAAACCTTCTTTCTCAAAACTTATTTGTTAAAAGCAAAATTATTTTGTAAACATATTTAAGTACATTTAGGTTTTTGTCATTTCAAAATATTTAGCAATTTAAAGATAACATTATGTTTTCGGTATAATTGCATCGTTATTCAAATGAAACATTCACTAAACCTTACTTTAAAATTGATCTTGTGAATCATATTGATGAATTTTACAATTCAAATACTAAATAAGATAAATATTCTCATGGGATTGATAGGTTATTGTAGTCAGAAAATTTATAAAAAGAAAAAGAAAAAATCATAAATACCTTGTGATCCTCATAGAACTTTGTTTAGAAGCCTCAAGAGAATAAAATCCAAATTTCAAAAAACTCATCTTGTAGTTCTTCATTTTCTTTAAAATTTTTAAATAGAATAAAGTTTGTTTTAAAATTATCGATAATACAAATAAATTAAGAGGTTTCATATTCTACTAATTGATATATTTTTATATGTAATACCTTCCATTACTTAAATATAAGAATGTATATGCCATGTTTTTGCTAACTTGTTTGGTCAATTAATTAAGTTTGAACATCCTTTATTACTTTCATTTTAAATAGAGAGATTTTGTGTATATATATAATTTAGTTAAAAAATTACTTATTTAGTGTCCTTGAAAAGCCAAACAAACTTTCGATCACTATTGTCTAAAAGTTTGAAAATATAATCTTTTCAGTTAAAAAATATTTTCATTATAAAGAAAATAATATATATTAATTTAAAGCTGTAATTGGATTTTCGAAATATTAAATCCAAGATGAGAATATTTTATACACGATATATGTATTGTTTCTTGATAAAATCAGAAGATCGATAACGTGGTGCATATAACATGCATTTCCTTATCATTCTCGTGAAATAGATGAAATTGCACATATTATTTAACTGTTCATTTGTTCATGTATTTTTTTTTTAATGTTGTTTTATTTAGTATAATTTTCATTACTGTTGCACGATCATTCCTTTACTAGTGATACTTCTATAAAATGTAGAATTATTATGGTATTAATTGATATGACTTTCTTAGTTTTTGGAACTTTTATTAACTTTATGTCCTAATTATTTGAAATGTTTTCATTATGTGTATGCATTACAAATAATTAGAAATTGAGTGAAAAAAATCACCCATGCATGTATGCAAGCCTTTAAGCTAAACCTTTTTTTTCTTAAACCTACACATGTATCTCCTATACTCCATGCAACCTAAGATCACCTTTTTCTTTCAAACTCCAAACCATGCCACCCACATACAAACCCCATGCAACCATGAAAGCCCTTAAGCCAACACTCCATCACACCTCAAACACAAACCCAACCTTGCCACTCATTTAAGCCAATGCAAAAGTCATGCAAACCTTTCTAGAAGAAGTATAACTAGCTAGCCTAGTGTTCAAAGGAATAAGGATTCCTTGCCAAGTCAAAGTTGAAGCAAAGGAGTACAAAGTGGGAAGATTTTTAAGAAAGATTCAAAAATCACAGGATCAAAGCTCCATCAATCAAACCTACCCTCTTTGATGTCTAAATGCAGTAATGTTTATCTAAGCAAATTTAAAAGATTCAAATAAATGCCTAAAATGGATGTCTTTAAGTGTGGCCTGAAGCATATACAGATGGATGAACAATTAAGATTAGGATTCATCACCCCAAGTGACTTTAGGGGATAATATCCTGTACATCTTACCTTGTATTAACTCATAAAGTCTTTAGCCAAAGCACTTCTTGAGAAAAGTTAATATTTAAAACTAGAGGATAATTATGAAAATATGCTTAAAGCAGACATTGAACTAGGTTTTAGTTATTTTTGAGATATTATTGATTAAATGTTTGAATTACACTGAGATAAGTGTACACTAAAGGGTTGGTTAAACCATCTTGACTTTCTAACATTTGGGTGGTCATGATGTATTGCTAGATGCCACTCATAATCTATAAAATTAAATGAAAATTTAAATTCATTGCCCATGTTTGAAACCTAGTGGTCACACACAATGAGCAATTTATTAATTAAATGGAATCGTGGATTGAAAATTTTGAAAATTTACTTTTAGACTTATGAGAAAGAATTATAATTATGTGGACTTAATTAAATGTTTTTAATTAAGTTGATTTAATTAAAAAGTTTAATTAAATCATAAAGGCTTACATTTAATTTTAATGGATTTAAGTTAGGGGTTTTAATTAAATACATTGGTCCAATTATTAATTAAAAGAATTACTGGGCTTGACCAAAATAAGTTTAATAAAGAAAATTTAATTAAAAGGTTTAATTATATTATTAAAGCCCATTTTAAATTGACAGAGCAGATATTGGACTAATCCAATTAAAAAGAGTTTAATTGAGTCATGAACCACAAGTCAATTAAGTGGCTTAATGATAACTTGGGCCTTAAGATAATAATGACAATAATTATAATTACATTCAGAGCCTAATATGATTAAAATTAGACATTCCTAAGCTATATAATACTTCTTATGGCTAGCCACTCATAGACTAATGCTTCCCTGTGAAGTGCAGCATACCAGGAGAGAGAAACCTTGTGATTTACGACATCCTTCTCTTGGATTACTTGTGAAGTGCGGCAAAAACCACTTGTGAAAAACCTTGTGCTTTGAGGCTTAAGAAAAGGAGAAAGGTTATTTGGAATTGATGACACCCTCCAGGCTTTGATATAATATAGTTGATGTTAGAATAGTTTATAGTGTAGTTGCAAAATTGTTTCGACACAACCCTACAGACACCATGTGCTTGCTGTCCCAAACTCTCCTTGTTTAAACCAAGAATAGTTCTTGATATTCTCTAGTGATAAGTTTTAAGAAACTCAGGCTACCAGCATAGTTGCAATTATAACATGATTTAACCTTACTAGAGGTTTGTGTATTATTCATGTAGATCATAGTTAGAGGCCGAGCACTTGAACAGCTTTAGTTTGACAAAATCAAAAATGTGTGTAGAATCATTGTTAGCTTTAAATTGTCAAGTATTTTGAAATGACAAAATCAAGTAAGCTTAAAAATGATTTTTCTCTAAGTAAATTTGCTTTGAATGAACTCTATGATAGAAAATATTTTAAACAAGTTTTGGAGTGTGATTTCAACTGAAAAAGTGAGTAAATACTCTTAAGAAAAGTGGTAGAAGTTTTTGAACTGACCTAAAATCACAAAAAACCATAAACTATCTCAAATTGTAGTTAAAGACGTGTAGGAAGGCATTCTGGTTAAAAGGGATCGATCCCTTCTGTAAAAGGATCGATCCCATTTTGGCAGTAAGTTGGACAGGCTTCCTGGAACAGGTTGGAATGCCTACTGGAGAAAAGGGATCGATCCGTTTGGTAAAGGGATTGATCCCTTTGCACGGGTCCTGACACCAACGGCTAGTTTTTGAGGGTTTCAACGGGAAGAAATGCATTAAAAGCTTCACCAACTATTCCATTCGTTCGGTGGGTTATAAATAGAGGCATTTATGAAGTTTGGAGGTAGAACAAGCACTGAAAAATCCTCAAGCTTCAAGAGAGAAATTCAAATCTGAAATTGTTCATTGTGTTACTCCATTTTGTGAGACTCATCTATGTTCTTCACCCATTTACTGAAATTCTTGTTATTCAAGGGGTGAGCTATCCTTGTAAGGTCTGATATTGTAGAGTGTTGGGTAGCAATACAAGGGTAGAGGCTTAGAAGGAGATTTCAAAGTCTCTAGAAAGATTGTAAGAGGTCTTGCCACACCTTCAAGTGGTTTGCAAGGATTCTCAAGGAAGAGGTGAATCAAAACCTTGACAAGGAGTTCAAGGAGAGAGGACGTAGGCAAGAGATTGGCCGAACCTCTATAAACTAGTGTTTGCTTCTCTTTCCCTTACTCTTATTTACTGCATTTATTTCATCATTGTTTATTTTGCTTGGATTGTGCATTAAGAGCTAGGAAAATTAGAAAGAATTAGAAAAATCGATTCACCTCCCGTCTCGGTAGAGCCAACAATTGGTATCAGAGCTTGGGCTCGAGATTGAATTAGATTAACATCTATCGAGTAAAAACGATCACTAATGGCTCAAACTAGTTTGTCTACACCCTTGGTAGGAGAGGGACACTCTACGGTTAGACCTCCACTCTTTAATGGTGAAAACTATGCCTATTTGGAAGACTAGAATGATGCTATTTATTCAAGCCAATGATTATGAAGTGTGAAAAATTATTGTTAAAGGTCCTCTTATTCCTATTAAAAAAGTAGATGAGTCGAATGTGTCTAAGAAAGAAGATGAGTGGGGTACTAATGATATTAGGATGGCACAACTTAATGCTAAAGCAATGCACACACTATTTTGTGCATTAGGACCAAACGAGTATAATCGAGTTTCACAATGTGAGAATGCTAAACAAGTTTGGGATAAACTAGCAATCACACATGAGGGAACCACACAAGTCAAAGAAACCAAAGTAGGCATGCTTACTCAAGACTATGAACTATTTAGAATGAAGAATGATGAGTCAATTAGTGACATGTTTACTAGGTTTACGGACATAATAAATGGTCTTAAAGCTTTAGGGAAGACATACTCTAATGTAGAGATGGTGAAAAAGGTTCTCAATAGCTTACCTAAATCATGGGAAGCTAAAGTCACTGCTATTGAAGAATCTAAGGATCCTCATACACTCTCTTTGGATGAACTTATGGGATCCTTACTCACTTATGAGATGAAAATTAAGAGAAATCAAGATCCCCCAAAGAAAGTTGGAGTAGCACTAAAATCCACCACAATTGAGGAATCAAAAGATGATCATGATGTAAGTGGTGATGAAGAGGATTTGGAAATGTCCATGTTTGCCAAGAGATTCAATAAATTCATGAGGATGAGAGCTAGTGGAAACTCTAGGAGACCCCCTAAGAGAGAGTTAAATAGAGGTGAAACTAGTAGGAAAGAAAAGGACCAAATTATTTGTTATGAATGCAAAAAACCTGGTCATATTAAATTTGATTGTCCTTTGTATAGAAAGCAAAATGAGAAGAAACAAAAGAAGAAGGCAATGGTGGCTACTTGGAGTGATAGTGATTGCTCCGATGAAGAAAATGTGGAAGATGAAGTAGCCAACCTTTGTTTCATGGCTTTTGAAGATGAGAAGGTAACCTCTAACTTGTTAGATACTAATGAATACACTTTTGATGAATTGCAAGATGCATTTGATGAGTTAGCCAATGAATTTGAATGCATGAATTTGAAATATAAGAAAATGATCTCTAAGTTGAAAAAGGGGAATGAAATGCTTGTGAATGTTAAATTAGAATGTGAAAAGAAATTAGAGAATGCAAATCTAGAAATAGAAGAATTAAATAGAAAGAACACTAACTTGCAAAACTCCTTTTCTAGATTTTACATGGGTCAACAAAAACTTGATCAAATGCTAGAGACTCAAAGAGCATTCTTTGATAGAGAAGGGTTATGCTACAATGCATCTAACAAAGAGACTCATCTTAAAAATTTCCTAGTTAAAGATAGAAAATTTGTTTTGTGCACATTATGTAATAAACTAGGACACTCTTCACAAGCATGCACCTCTAGAAAAACCATGTTTAGAGGAAAAATGGCTGTCAAGATTTGGGTGCCTAAACATGTTTTAAATTCAAGTGATGAGTCCTTAAAGATGAAATGGATCCCTAAATGATCAAAAATTATTAGTACTAACTCTCAAGGACCCAAGAAAATTTGGGTACCTAAGATAAAAGCTTGATGTGTTTGCAGGAGGAAGAGTATTGCTACAAGGCTAAGTCCAAGGAGCATTGTACCTTGATAGTGGATGCTCAAGACACATGACGGGTGACAAGAGCCAATTCAAGTTCCTAAAGCATAAAAGTGGTGGAGAAGTCGCATTTGGAGACAACTCCAAAGGACAAATTGAAGGAATTGGCTCAATTGGTAACTCTTCCTCAACTATTGAAAATGTGTTGTATGTTAGAGGCTTAAAACATAATTTATTTAGTATTAGTCAATTGTGTGATAAGGGATTTAAAGTTATGTTTGATGATTTGTGTTGCAATGTTGTTTATGCCAAAACTAATCAAATTGTGTTTATTGGACATAGACATGGAAATATTTATATTGTGGATTTAAATGAACTTAATAGCAAAAATGTATGCTTTATGGCCACTAGAGAAGATGAACCTTGGTTATGGCATAGAAGACTAGGTCATGCTAGCATGCATGTTTTGTCTAAATTAGCCAAAAGAGACCTAGTGGTAGGATTACCTAAGCTTCAATTTGAAAATGATAAAGTTTGTGAAGCATGTGTAAGAGGAAAACACAAAAGAAATTCATTTAAATCTAAGAAGTGTGTCACTACCTCTAGATCACTTCAACTTTTTCACTTAGATCTCTTTGGACCAACTAGGACAACTAGTTTAGGAGGTAAACACTATGGATTTGTGATAGTTGATGATTACACTAGGTTCACTTGGGTGTTCTTTTTAAGTATGAAAAATGAAGCCTTAGAAAAATTCATTGCTTTCTCAAAACTTGTTCAAAATGAAAAAGGTTACTCTATTTCTAGTATTAGGAGTGACCATGGAAAAGAATTTGAAAATATGGGTTTTGATACATTTTGCAATGAGAATAGCATTAGCCATAATTTTTCAGCTCCTAGAACTCATCAACAAAATGGGGTAGTTGAAAGGAGAAATAGAACATTAGAAGAAAGGCTAGAACCATGTTTTGTGAAAATAACTTACCTAAATATTTTTGGGCTGAAGCAATAAACACTTCTTGCTATGTCATAAATAGAGCTATGGTAAGGCCTATTTTAAAGAAAACTCCCTATGAGCTCTATAAAGGAAAAAGACCTAACATAAGTTATTTTCACCCATTTGGATGTAAATGTTTTGTTTTGAACAATGGTAAAGATAACCTAGGAAAATTTGATGCTAAAAGTGATGAAGGTATTTTTCTTGGCTATTCTCTAAATTCTAAGGCCAATAGAATTTTCGATAAAAGAACACTTGTAGTAGAAGAGTCAATACATGTAATTTTTGATGAATCAAATATCACTAGTAGAACTAATCTTGATTATGAAGTTGAGATTTTTGATGAACATATAGTTGATCCATCTCAAGATAAGGATGTTAGAGATCAATTAGAAGATCTTACTATTAACAAAAATGAGGAGTCCATGGAACAAGAAATAATTGAGAAGGAATCTAGGTGTCCTAGAGAACTAGGATATGTGAAAGAAAATGATATTGTTGGAGATCCAACCATTGGAGTTAGGACTAGGTCAACATATAGAAACATATGTCAACATGTAGCCTTTGTGTCACAATTTGAACCAAAGAAAGTGGATGAGGCCTTGAATGATGAAAATTGGATTATGGCCATGCAAGAAGAATTAAATCAATTTGAGAGAAGCAAAGTGTGGACATTAGTAGAAAGACCTAAAGATTATCCCATCATTGGAACCAAATGGATATTCAAGAACAAGATGGATGAAAATAGCATTATTGTTAGAAACAAGGCTAGGTTAGTAGCTCAAGGATATAGACAAGAAGAAGGAATAGACTATGATGAAACCTATGCTCCGGTAGCTAGATTAGAAGCCATTAGGATGCTACTTGCCTTTGCATGCTACAAGAATTTTAAGTTATATCAAATGGATGTGAAAAGTGCTTTCTTAAATGGTTATATAAATGAAGAGGTTTATGTTGAGCAACCTCTCGGTTTTGAAAATCCAAAATTTCCTAACCATGTTTTCAAACTTTCAAAAGCCTTATATGGATTAAAACAAGCTCCTAGAGCTTGGTATGAAAGACTTTCAAAGTTTTTAATCAAAAAAGGATTTACAAGGGGAAAGTTAGACACAGCCTTGTTTATTCAATCTAAGGGTCATGACTTATTAGTAGTTCAAATTTATGTCGATGATATCATTTTTGGATCTACAAATGAGTCATTGTGCAAAAACTTCTCAAAGCTAATGCAAGGTGAATTTGAAATGAGTATGATGGGTGAATTAACCTTCTTTCTAGGACTTCAAGTTAAACAATGTAAAGAAGGTATTTTCATAAATCAAGCTAAGTACACTAAAGATTTGCTCAAAAGATTTGGAATGGATGAAACTAAACCTTTTTCTACACCTATGAGCACAAATATTAAGCTTGATAAGGATGAAGGAGGAAAATGTGTAGACACTAAACTATATAGGTCTATGATTGGTTCGCTATATTTAACTGCTAGTAGACCCGATATAATGTTTAGTGTATGCTTGTGTGCTAGATTTCAGTCATCCCCTAGAGAATCACACCTACAAGCAGTAAAAAGAATCCTTAGATACCTCAAAGACACTTCCTCCTTAGGACTTTGGTATCCTAAAGATTCTACACTAGATCTCCATGCTTATTCCGATGCGGATTTTGGTGGATGCAAAGTGGATAGGAAAAGCACATCGGGAACATGCCAATTCTTAGGAAGTAGGCTCATCTCATGGTTCTCTAAGAAACAAAATAGTGTAGCTCAATCCACAACCGAGGCTGAATATATAGCTTCCGGAAGTTGTTGTGCTCAAGTTTTATGGATTAAGCAACAAATGAGAGACTATGGAATAGAAATGAACTAAGTTCCCATTAGGTGTGACAACACTAGTGCCATCAATCTTACAAAAAATCCCATCCAACACTCTAGAACCAAGCACATTGAGATTAGACATCATTTTATACGAGATCATGTGCAAAAAGGAGACATAATTCTAGAGTATGTGGACACCTTGCACCAATTAGCTGATATTTTCACAAAGCCCTTGGACAAGGAGAGATTTTGCACTCTTAGAGGTGAATTAGGCATTATGAATGCTCCTTGAATTGATTTGATGTTGAATGAATGACTTAAGTTGGTTTGATATGATTGCAAGAAAGAAATTTGGAGCATATCATTTCCATTTGCAATTCATGACCTTAATTTACCATGTTACTGTTCATGTTCTTAACTTTTTGAAATTGAACTATTGATTTGTGTGTGTTTTGATCATGATAAACTTCCTTCATTAGCCAAAACCCTTTTCTAATGGTTAAGACACTATCACAATCATGGTTACTTATTGCTCAAAACTACTCTGCATCATTTCTGGATACTTATGCATTTTTCTGCATTTTTCTGCAATTTTTCTGCAGTTTTCAAGACATGTCTCATGCATCCTAAGTGGCCAAACCAGATTTTGTTTTTAAACAATGAAAATGCACAAGTTCTTTAAGTTGCAAATCATTTTTCTGCATCACAACTGAGGTAATGGACTAAGGGGTCAATTCTTATGAAAATTGGATTGATTTCCGGGTCATTAAGGCCTAAAATTCTGGGTTTTTGCTATGAGGGATCGATCCCTTTCATCATGGGATCGATCCCTTAGCATCAGAATGGGCAGGGGTACACACTGCCAAAAACGGATCGATCCCATCCTTAAAGGGATCGATCCCTTAGGGCAAACCTTCACGTGTGCCCTTGTTAAAAAGTCGGGATTTCACTCATTTTCTCTATTCCTCTTCCCCATCGTCCGTAAGCCTTCCCCCTTCTCCATTCCTCCTTCCACAACCTTCAAGATCTCACTCATTTCTACACCAATTCACTTCATTCTTTCACCAATCTTCCTCATTTCTTTCTCTTTTTCATTTCCCCTCCTCATTTCCTGACAAAATCTCTTCTTTTCTTCTCTTCCTTCTTCCTCCACACCATGGTTACTATTCACCCAACATTTCAATTGTAAGTCTTTCTCACATTTTTCATTCCATTTTTCTTGTATTTCTAATTTCTTTCATCTTGTCTTGACTGCCCATTTGCATATCTTGCATTAATTTCCTCTCCATCTAGGTTTTCATTTCATTTGGCACTTGTCTTTTTCTAGGAATTATACTTAGCCTATTTGTAGTTGTTCATCCGAAATTCCTTATCATAATTGTTACATGCATCTTGGGTTGTGGCTCTCCGCTGTTAGTTAGGGTCATCTTTCCCCATACTCCTATCTATCCTCACTCAAACTTGTGCCCATCACCTGTTCGACAAAACTCCTCTTAGACATTTCCCTCATCATTCTTCCTCCCCATGGCTCCCAGAGTCAAACATGCTGTCTCTCGAAAAAGATCTGGTCCCTCCTCTTCCTCCGCCTCTGTTCCAACCGCCTTCAATCGCTGTTTTAGGAATGCGGAAGAGAAAAACCGTTACCATGCCCTCTTTGCCCATATGCGCGTCAAGCACTGCCGCCCAATTGACTTCGGTTTTTTGGAATCGATTAACTTTCCCTATTTGGCCAAATTTGACGCCTTCCATTGTACATACTTTCTCAAAATCAACACTCCGGTTCCTTTGAACATCATTCGAGCTTTCTTTTTCAATGCCAAAGTTATATATTCACCTAATAACCCATGTAAGGCGGTGGGAATTCAATCATTTGTTATGAATCGGGATGTTGAAATCACCAAATATTCTCTCTCCCGTGCCTTTCGAATTCCGGAGCATGGTCTTGCACGCGAAAATGTCAATGTCCCATTAGAATTCAATATCGTCAATGACCGTGCGGGTGACCTTCCTGTCTTTGCTCGCCTTCTCCACATCATCATCTCTTGGAATCTTCATCCACTTGGCACCAAATATTCCCAACTCCGGAGACTTGATCGTTTTTGGCTTCATCACATTCACTCCCCTGATGGCGATCGACCGGATCTTCTCCATTTCATTCTCCACGATTGGATCAAGATTGTTCTTGGCAAAGTTCAGACAATTGTCTTCCCACAACCACTTGCCTTCTACCTACTCGACCACGGTATCGACTGTTCGTGTGAGCCTGACATCCTTCCAGAGGCAGGCCACATCATCAACCTTGCTACTTTGCATAATCTTGGCTGGTACTCTCGTCAGCAAGGTGATACCCTCATTTGGGAAAAGGCCCATGGTGCTCCAGCATCTCCCAGACATGACCCGGATGAAGGCGGCGATTGTTGACCCATTTCTACCCTATGGTGTCTACACGCAAGTGCACGCGGTCATACAAGTAATACGAAAGTGAGTCCAGAATATCATCCCACAAGGATTAGTTAGAATTGTTCTAACTAAGTACTAAAATTAGTCACCCTAGGTTTATTCAAGCAATATGCAATTTTCAACTTAACTAACTATTAAAATACCTAAAATAAAACATAAACTAAATATGCATGAATAAAAATAAAAATAAAAATAAAAATAAATGCAAAATAAAAATAAAAAAAATGTAAATTAAAATAAAATAAAGAGTATAGAACTTAAAAGACAAAATTTAATTGATAAACATAGAATGAAATCATCTAAAACTAAAATCAAAATTATATAATTAAATACCTAATTATTTAACTAAACACCTATAACGTAAATATCTATTAAATTAATAAACTAACTAAAGCCAACTAAAATATTAAAGTAATCTAATATATTAAACTAATAATAAAATATAATATAATCTAAAATAAAACAATATATTATCTTAATACAATAAAGGAACAAGTGTCGAAACTTTTAAAATAACAAATCAAAACAATGAAGTCATAACCAAAAATGCTGCAGCAGCCACGCTTATCGCCACGCACACTAGCAAATAAAGTAGCAAAGGAAAATAGCAACAGGACATCAGCTTCAAGTCTACGCTGACCAACAACTCACGCACCGCTTCAAGCCTTTAACGCCGAGAATGCACCAAGCATTGGCACGCCCAACACCTGCTACTGCATCACGCCTAGCAACATCAACACGTCTCCCTTCTTCCTGCCACGCGCACAGCCTCATGTAACAACGCCTAGGCCACTTATTCTGGCCGCACACCGACAGCCAAGCTGTGCTGCTTCGCAAACGGCGACACTTCCTTGATGTAGAACGAAGAACACGTGAAGCAAAATAAGAAAGAACACTAAGTTTAAAACAAAGTAAAAAAGACTCAACAAGGAGAGGATGCTAGGCTGAGCAACAGTGATGAAAACAATACAGACACAAAACAGGGAGAAAGCCACTGTCACCGACCCTCCTTCTGCTTCAGTCCAATGCCGGTCTTACTTCAACAACATCACACATCTGCACTCAGCAACTAAACTAAATCTGATCTTGAATTTTAAACACACTTAAAGTAATTAAAACATGAAACAAACGGAAGAGATGAAACAGTAAATGAGCAAGAGCAGAATACAGAAATAAAGAAGCAAAAATGAACTCTATTAAATGTAAAATGAGAAATAAACCTTGAGTCTTGAAACATTTAAATAAACTAATTAAAATCTGAACTGAAGCCTAACTAAATCTAAAAAAAAATAACGCAGCAATGGAAGAGAATTCTTGGCTACTGTCACTAGCCACTAACCTCTCCTTTAAATCTAAGCAAATACTATAAACTAGTTATTAACTTAATGCTTAATCTAAGAAAACTGTAAAGAAAATTGCAGCAGCCATTCGGAAACAGAAAAATGATTGGTGAAGATGAAGCTCTTGTCACAAGCCTCCTCTACGCCCCTCTTTTCTCTACGGCAGCTTCATTCTTCTTTTAATTAGGTAGGGTTCCCTTCAAGTCTTGGGCTTTGGCAATAATCTTCATGGGCTGCCTTTTCCTTTGGGCTGGACTTTTTTCATTTCTTGTGTTTGTTGAAGCCCACTTAAATAAAGAATCTGTTTTGGGCTTGTATGAAATTACATGGACTCTTGTGTTTGTGATTTAGATCCCAAAGCAATTACTTTTGTCTCTTTTTACATCATTTTCTCAACTTTATCTTGATTTTTGAATTTTCTACACAAGACGAAAAAAATTTAATTCATTAGGAAAGAAAATAAATAAAAATTCCAAAATTCATCCAAAAATCATGTAATAATATCCCATAAAAATAGACATTTCAAGGACTTATCAGTGATGAAGGCGACGACGAAGAGACAGCTCCTGCTGCAGCCACATCTTCAGCCCCATCCGCCTCGACCTCGGTCTCTCTTGACCAGATCATGCTATCGCTTCAAAATCTACAGGCCACCGTTATTCAACGCTTTGATCATGTCGACGCTCGCCTTGACACCATGGAGACTACACAAGCTGCCTTATTTGATGAAATTCAAGACATCCACATGCAGCATGAGGACTTCATCGATCAGTATCATAAGACATTTCCCAGGCGTTGATTTTGTTCCTTTCATGTAGGGTGTGCATCTACCTTGTTATGCTTAGATGTTTGAACCTCTGTGATATGTTTGTTGAACTTCGCTGTCGGATTTTGTCTTTGTAAACTTTGTTAGATGTTTGAACCTCTGTGATATGGCATGCTATATATTTCTGGTTATTTTATCATTCTGCCATGGTTTATCTATGTTTTCAATATCTCTCCTTGACCTAGTGCTTTAAATTGACTAACCAATTCTTCATATCACTTATTCTTGTTAAGGGGGAGTATGTCATTTTTTTTGCTATGACAAAAAGGGGGAGAATTAATGTAATCTTGGTACTTAAAGGGGAAGCTAATTTTGAAATCTTGGTATAAATTAATCTTGGTACTTAAAGGGGAAGCTAATTTTGAGGGGGAGCAAATATTAAGGGAGAGCATTATTTTCAAAAATTTAAGCACTCTCATTTCCTAAGCAAATTTAACTTAAGTTTTGTCATATCAAAAAGAGGGAGATTGTTAGCTTTAAATTGACAAGTATTTTGAAATGACAAAATTCAAGTAAGCTTAAAAATGATTTTTCTCTAAGTAAATTTGCTTTGAATGAACTCTATGATAGAAAATATTTTAAACAAGTTTTGGAGTGTGATTTCAACTGAAAAAGTCAGTAAATCCTCTTAAGAAAAGTGGTAGAAGTTTTTGAACTGACCTAAAATCACAAAAAACCGTAAACTATCTCAAAGTGCAGTTAAAGACGTGCAGGAAGGCATTCTGGTTAAAAGGGATCGATCCCTTCTGTAAAAGGATCGATCCCATTTTGGCAGTAAGTTGGACAGGCTTCCTGGAACAGGTTGGAATGCCTACTGGAGAAAAGGGATCGATCCGTTTGGTAAAGGGATTGATCCCTTTGCACGGGTCCTGACACCAACGGCTAGTTTTTGAGGGTTTCAACGGAAAGAAATGCATTAAATGCTTCACCAACTGTTCCATTCGTTTGGTGGGTTATAAATAGAGGCATTTATGAAGTTTGGAGGTAGAACAAGCACTGAAAAATCCTCAAGCTTCAAGAGAGAAATTCAAATATGAAATTGTTCATTGTGTTACTCCATTTGTGAGACTCATCTGTGTTCTTCTCCCATTTACTGAAATTCTTGTTATTCAAGGGGTGAGCTATCCTTGTAAGGTCTGATATTGTAGAGTGTTGGGTAGCAATACAAGGGTAGAGGCTTAGAAGGAGATTTCAAAGTCTCTAGAAAGATTGTAAGAGGTCTTGCCATACCTTCAAGTGGTTTGTAAGGATTCTCAAGGAAGAGGTGAATCAAAACCTTGACAAGGAGTTCAAGGAGAGAGGACGTAAGCAAGAGATTGGACGAACCTCTATAAACTAGTGTTTGCTTCTCTTTCCCTTACTCTTATTTACTGCATTTGTTTCATCATTGTTTATTTTGCTTGGATTGTGCATTAAGAGCTAGGAAAATTAGAAAGAATTAGAAAAACCGATTCACCCCCCTCTCGGTAGAGCCAACAATCATATTGGAGCAATATTCTTAGATTATGAGATTCAAGAATCAAGGTATAAAAAATTTTAAACTCTATGATTGCTATGATTATGACATAAACAATTTCTATTTAGCTATTAAGTATGATATTATGAATGGTTTCGGTGTTGTATGTTTAATTATTTTTTTTTGTTACACTTACATGTGATGTATGTTTTGATCGAGCATGAATTGAAACCTCTTTGGGATTCATAAGAAACCCTAACAACTTGACATGATGATACTAATTCAAAACCTGTATACTCCATCGGTTTTCCAAATAGAACCACTTACTTTGTTCAATCCAATCCTCTATTTTTTTTAATGTACTGTGATAAGAACAAATGTTCAAACATCTTATATACTAGTAATCAAAATGTTTTATTATTTTGTTTATCTTACAGTTTGCTTATTTCCATATACTTTTCTCCTTTTAGCATATCCCAAAAGAATCCTATAACAAATGCTTGCCGAAATATTCCACCCATATAGCACTTACTCTTTTGGATAACAACACAGAAATATTCCACCCATATCACACTTACTCTTTTGGATAACAACATTGTTTGGCTAGTGTGCTGCATCTATAGCACTCACTACAAATTGCTTTCAGTTGGATAGAAATAATTTGTTATTGACAACCATATCCAAATTGGTAATCTTTGTCAATTTTATATCATTGAATCATTAAATCCACAAGAGATCAATTATCAATGTAGATCTCATTATTAAACTTATGTTTCTAGCCAAAGATTTAACTATTTCACTTTGAAACCTATCATGTTATGATTTTCTCTATACTTTCCCTTGGTGCATATTTGTCTTTTTTCATATTTTGTTTTCTCGTTACGCTTGCTCTTCCTCTTTAAGTTGAAAATAATATTCCGTGACAAAGCATGAGTTTTTCCTAGTGAGTATTAATAGGTGTAATGTTAAGAATTGATCATTATAAAAGTGTTCAACTTGTGGCAATTGCCACTGGATATGGCTAATAGATTGGTTGTAACAGAGAACAACAACAAAGCATTCATCCTGTAATCTCCTCTGTCATTAACCCACTGAGGATTTTAGTGAAGACAGAATGGTGTAGGAGAATGTCAATAAGGAAAATAATGTCACTCTTCATGCCTCATCATCACTATGCTATGAATATGATATGCAAGATGCAACGAGAAAGGTTAAAGCTCTCCTCAAATTGGCAAGGCTTCATAACCAAACCTCTCTTGATGTTTTTCCAATGAAGGTTCTTCTATGGAATGCAAGAAGGGCTACCAACCCCAATTTTCGAAACTCTTGTATAGAATGTGTAAATTAAGGCTTAATAACTAAATGTACCATCAACCTTTTTGCATAAAATGAAATTAAGTCCTCAACGTTTTATAACATGGAAATCAGTCCATAAACTTTTATTTTACTGCAAATAAACCCTCAACCTTTCAAAATTGTGCAATTAAGTCCAGATCTATTAAATAACACTAACTACAATTTGGACATCCTATGTGGAAGCTAACATGGATAGCTTAGTTGGCTGCCATATGTGCAATACTAACGGAAATTAGTTTCATTTATCAAATTTGTACTTAATTGTATAATTTTAAAAGGTTGAGGGTTTATTTACAGTAAAATAAAAGTGTATGTACTGATTTCCACACAATAAAATGTCGAGGTCTTATATCCATTTTGTGCAAAAGGTTAAGGGTATATTTGACTATTAAGCTATGAATTAATAGTCCCAACATTGTGATCATCGTAGAGACGAGGATTTCAGGCAAAAATGTTGAACAGGTGTGCAACTCTTTGGAGTTTAATTAGACATTCAAAGTGGATAAGAAAGGTTTTTCAGGTAGGATCTAGGCCCTATGGCAATTTGCTAAGGTTTCTATCGATATCCTACAACACTCATCCCAGGTTATTCATGCCTTTGTCCAGGTTAATGATCCTAATCCTTACACTATTTCTTTTAGTGTACATTCCTCAAACCCCTAGTTTCATTGGATATCGTTAGCCATTTATGAGAATACGAGGTTTGTAATTCAAAGAAGTTTATGGAATAACTTGATGGAGTTTGCCAACTCTCATTCTCTATACTAGTTACTCCTAGGTGATTTTAATAAACATATTTCTGATACAGAGAAGTTAGAAGAATGCCCAAACGTTCTCAGTAGAGCCTAGCTTTTTTCAAGAATGTATGAACTCTTGTGGTATGGTAGATTTGGGTTTTAAGTGTCCTAAATTTACTTGGACAAATAAAAATCACCTCAAGCAAATTATAAGAGAAAGGCTAGATAGGGGATGGGCTAACTATGAGTGGAAGTTGAAATTCCCTTGCACTTCAATTAACCATCTTACAAAAATGTATTTGGATCAAAGTCCGATCTTATTGGACAGAAATTTGAGTGCCTTAAATTTGGGGCGAGACCATTTCATTTCGAAATAGTTTGGTTTTCAAATCCTAAATTTAGAAGTGTGGTAAGTAATTTTTGGAATCAAGCTCACAATAATTTGATGGAGGCTTTATCGACTTTCAAGCAAAACATTACCGCATGGAACAAAATCACTTTTGGTAACATCAACCATAAGAAGAAGTGCTTAAGTGTTAGGCTTTTCAGTATTCAAAAAGCTCTTGAGAATTCTCCTAATCAATGGCTACAAGTTGGAAGACTCATTAATTGAAGAATTCCAACATATCCTCAAACTTGAAGAAGAGTTATGGGCATTTAAAGTGAGAGTAGAATGGATCAATAGCGGTGATTGCAATGCTTGCTACTATTATATGTCCACTATTTAGCATAAGAGGAGGAATAAAATCCTTGTGCTTTTGGGGGAAGGGGACATCAAGGATCATATTATTAAGGCTTAATAGTCAAATAAGCCCTCAACCTTTAGCCCAAAATGGAATTTAGCCCTTAGTGTTTTATCGCGTGAAATTCAGTCCATAAACTTTTACTTCGGTGGAAATAAACCCTCAACGTTTTAAAATTATGCAATTAAGTCCAAATCTGTTAAATGACACTAACTGCCGTTAGTATTGCACACGTGGCATGCCATGTGGCAGCCAACTAAGCTATCCACGTCAGCTTTCATGTTAGATATACTAAAAGCAGTTAGTGTCGTTTAACAGATTTGGACTTAATTGCATAATTTTAAAAGGTTGAGGGTTTATTTCCACCGAAATAAAAGTTTATGGATTAAATGTCACGCAATAAAACGTTGAGGGCTGAATTCCATTTTGGGCTAAAGGTTGAGGGCTTATTTGGCTGTTAAGCCTATTATTAATCATTTTTCTTGTTGTATCTTACTTCTTTAGAAATGAATAATGTAAATTTGTCCCTTCAAAGCACCTTTGGCCACTGTCTTTCTATGGAAGAGCATGATAAATGATAATCTTATCCAACTGGTTTTGAAAATGGAAATGTTCAAGGCTTTGTTTAGTATGAAGCCATTAAAAGCCCTTGCCCCAATGGGCTTGATCCACTCTTCTTTCAGAAGTGTTGGGATATTGTTGGACCTTCAATGTTCCAATTTAGCAACGGCATCTTTGAGAAAAGAGCTATTTTGGATGAATTAACCTTGCTGCTTGATTTCAAAGGTGAGAAATCCAAAAAGGATCACTCAATTTAGGCCTATTGGACTATGTAACACCATGTACAAAATTGTTTTGAAAGTGATTGCCAACAGAATGAGGCTTTTGCTTTCAAATTTGATTAATCCACTTCAAGCTATTTTTTATCTAGGAGTGCAGAGCTCAAAATAATGTTACCACCATACAAGAGGTTATGCCTTCATTCAAGAAAAAAAAGGAAGCAAGTACTCATGGTGGCAAAATTTGATTTAAAGTAGGCCTATAACAGAATGGAATAGTGTTTTATTAGAGAAGTTCTCTTGTTTTCTTAATTTTCCTCTTCATCTTATCAATCTTATCATGTCTTGCATCTCTTCTGTTTCCATAACTATTCTTATTAATGGAAAGTAAGGTTGTAATGTCATATCGATAGGATTATGGTAAGGAGATCCATTATACAATAGAATGGAATGGTGTTTTATTAGAGAAGTTCTTTTGTTTTTTTTTTTTAATTTTCCTCTCCATCTTGTCAATCTTATCATGTCTTGCATCTCTTCTGTTTCCACAACTATTCTTATTAACAAAAAGCAAAGCGGTAATGTCATATCGACAGGATTACGACAAGGAGATCCATTATCTCTAAACATTTTTGTTCTCTGTCTGAAATATCTTTCTTTAATGATTCATAAGGAATGTGAACTAGGTAATTGGGAAACTATTACTCTTTCAAGAAAAGGTCTTAGACTTTTCCACTTGTTTTTTGCAGATGATCTTATCTTAATGAGGAAAGCTTCAATCAAAACCTATTCAACTATTCAACATATACTTAAAACTTTTTGTCAAAGCTTAGGACAAGCCATTAACCTCAACAAATCTATCTTGTACTTCTAAATAAATACTCCCTCTAAAACCAAAGATTATCTTAATGAAGTTTTAAGGATGCACTAGTCAAAAGAGTTAGGTTGGTATCTAAGTTTTTCATTTAATGATAACTGTCCTGCTACAAGGTTCTGATTCTTCATTAATAAAGTCAAAAATAAGCTTGCAGTTTGGGAAACCAAACTGTTATGATTGGTTAGTAGATCGACCTTTATCAAGTTTGTGCTTAATTCTATCCCTATATACTACATGCAAGGGGCTCACTTGCCTGCCTCAACGTGTAATGCACTTAATAGAATTAATAACGATTTTCTATAGGGATCCTCAAGCAACCAAAGGAAACTCCACATGGTGAATTGGGAATTCGTTACTTTGGACAAAAGAAAAGGTGGTTTGGGCATTAAGGATATTAAGATCCTTAATATTTCTAATATGGCCAAATTGTGTTAGCATTTTATTTTTGGAAAAATAACATGTGAGTCAAAGTCATGAAAGCGAAATAATACTCTAATGGGAGAAATATGTGTAAGGTTAGCTCCCCTATTTGGTCTAGGATTAAAAGAGGTCTTTCTTTTCTCCAAAAATGGGTGAAATGGGTTGTCAAATTTAAAAATCAAGCTAAGTTTTAGACTGAAGACTGAACTGGTTTAAGCCCATTAGATAAATTGGCTTATGGGTCATGGCAGCAAAATGACACTAGCATGGTCATTTGTGAAGCCTGTTCGAATAAGGGTGAATGGGAGTTTGATAGGATTTTCTATCCATTGCCCGATAGAGTTAAAGATTCTTTAAGGGCTATTTCGATCCAAAATGAATCTATAAAAGCTGATACCATCAGTTGGAAATTGTTGCAGCCAGGGAAATTCGCCATTAAATATGCATAGTCTCTTGCTAGGGAAGATGAATGTTGAAGAGATAGTAAATGGCGGAGCATGTGGAAATTGAAATCCCTCCTCCCAAAGATTCAATACTTCATTTGGTTATGCTTACAACAAAAGATTGCCACTAGAGATAATCTCCTTAGACATGGAATGCTTGTGGATCACCTTTCCCGTGGGTGCATGAAGGAAGTGAAGACACCAACCCGTTGTCTAAGAGATTGTGAGGAAGCTAAATCCTTATGGAATCTGATCAAAATTCCTTAGGGGCTTTTACCATCATTTAATGAGAACTTAGAGAGCTTGATTATTTCTAATTGTAACTTTTATGAAATGTGTTATTTAGCTGCCATTCCTTGGAAAGTAGTCTTTCCGTTTGTTGTCTGGTGCATTTGGATAAAAAGAAATAGCAGGGCTTTTAGTGAGTGTTTTGAGAATGATAACAAATGGCCCAACAAGACTACTCACATGATCAAAGAATTTGGGGCCTTAGGGGTTAAGGAGAAACAACTTAAGAACAATGTCGAGGTTCTTATGGGATGGAAACCACCTTTTGTTAATTGTGTTAAGCTCAACTCTAATGGTTCCTCCCTTAGAAACCCGGGCAAGGAAAGAGCAGGAGGAGTTTTAAGGGATCATCATAGTAAATGGTTATGTGGGTTTGCTTTGTGGCATGGCTTCACCACAAGTGTTTTGTGCTGAGTTGTGGGTGTTTCTGCAGTGATTTTCGGCTTGTGACAGATAAAGGGTTTTCTAACCTTATTGTTGAAGTTGATTCAAAAATTGTTTTGAGTTTTATTCTCAATGGGGTTGATCCTACTCATTCTCACAGTGCTATTGTTTACGATCATATGTGGTTGCTGGAACGATTCAACAATATGCAAGTGAATCACACCTACAGAGAGGCGAATGCGGTAGCGAACAAGCTGGCTAAAATTGAAACTTCACTTGAAGCTAATAGGATTATCTTTGAAGAGCCTCCAGGGTAATTCAACTTGTTATTGTTTTTTGATTTTGTTGGGATTGTTTTTCCTAGAACTGTTAAGAGCTAACACTTGAGTAACTCTTTGTTGTAACCAAGGCTAGGTTGTTTTATGTTTAAAACACGTTTTTCTCAAAAAAAAAAAATTTAATTCATAGGTCCATGCCCGCTACTCTGTGGGCTTTACAATGTCTTATTCGATTATGAATGAGCCCATTTTAAGGCCCAGAAGAAAACCTCTAAGCAAATAGAGTTTTTGGTTTGGCTAAGGTAGTCAGCAAATCGATCGGCTACGAGCATCCTTGTTGCAAAACTGCAAAAAACACAGTGATGTTGCGGAGCGTCTGAGGAAACACTCTAAGAGAGGCGAATCAGACTAGCAAAGGAAATAAAGCTCCTTTCTCCAGAGGCAAAGGAGCACTGAAGAGAGAGACAAAGCAAAGATGCAGCGGGTGAAAGCTTTAGTAAAAGCAAGGCATTCATTTCAAAGAGTTTGGTTCCTCTCGCATCAAAGAAGTTTCTCTGCTCAGCCAAACTATGCCCCATATGATGATTTCAAGGACCAGGTCTTTCGCAAAAATAATTATATATTTCCGACTTTATATTTATTTTCTGTATCTTATACCATTTTACTCTGTTTTCTTTTTGCGAGGGAACTTCCAATTATTAGTGTCAAGTATGGCTTTTGTGCTTAAGTTTGTTAATTTTTTGAGAAAAATGGAAGACCCATGTGCATATTTTTGTCAAAGATTGCTTATTGGCGCGTGAAATATTTCAGGTTTTAGTGGAAGGAAGAGCAAAATCAAGAGCAGCCATTCTTAATAGACCTTCTGCTCTCAATGCACTTACCGCCTCAATGGTTTATTTTTGCTCTCTCTTTACTTCTTTTACTTGTAATTCTTAATGTCCATATTTTAACTTCTAGTCTTGACCGATTTAGTAAAGTCATGAGTAAATTGAAATTGTTTTTGTGTTTATAGGCAGCTCGGTTGAAGAGATTGTATGAATCATGGGAAGAGAACCCCGATATTGGGTTTGTCTTAATGAAGGTATCACATTTTATTACATAGTTAAGTTACAACACGCAACATACACATACTGACATGTAATTTTTGTTTCAAAACAATGTTATAACGTTTGAAATGAATTATGTATCAAAAAGCCTTTGTTGTCATAGACTTTTTAGAAAAAGAGACATAATGCAGCTTTTATGGTGATTTTGTTCAATTAGTTTTTTCATATCTTCTCTCAATGGAATTTCTTCATGGCCTTGACATTTCAGATTTGATCTCCATTGGAGTCTAAGCTGTTCTCTTGAATTTTGTTGAAGGGTAGTGGCAGGGCTTTCTGTTCTGGAGTTGATGCTGTTACTCTCTATCACTTAGTTAATGAAGGTTAGTAACCTATCGATGTTGTTTAGTTATTTGATGAGTCAATTTAGAGCTTTTCAGTTTGAGAAAGCAATTCAAGAATGAGATTTAATTATGGTGCTCATTTTGACTAATTTGAATTCGACGCAACATAGTTGGGGCAAGAGTTTCCACAAACATGATTATTGCATGTTCCAAGCCATGTTTTATTGACACCTTAAATTATCACATCAAATGGGAATTTCCTTCTGATTAAGTTACTTTATAGTTTGCATAATCATGATTCTGTCTAGCATTTTATGAAATCTGCAATTCATTTTTTTTTTTGGCCATATGCAATTCATGTTTCAACTACTTAAATTTCGTGCAGGGAAAGTTGAAGAATGTAAAAGTTTTTTCGAGACACTATATAAGTTTGTGTACCTACAAGGAACATATCTAAAGCCTCATGTGAGAATTCAATTCATGTTGAGTGATTGATACCCATGTGAATTACTTTTAAGTTCCTTTTTGTAAATGTAAATGAGGCTTGTGACTGTCATGCGCTGATCATATGTACAGGTAGCAATCTTGGATGGTATAACAATGGGATGTGGAGGTGGAATTTCTCTCCCAGGGATGTTTCGGTTAGTGACAGATAAAACTGTATGTGGTACCACACCTTTATAAGAAATCTATATTAGAATTTTTGCATTGATCCATGTTTTATTTAATGTATCCATCTTGCTTCTTATGAATGGCATGCACTTGAGTTGAATTCATTTGTAATTTGATTGAATTTTTGTCCTCATGTGGGGGGGGGGGGGGGGGGGGGGGGGTGATGGGGGTTTCTTGTTGTATAGGATTCAATTTTTATTTTTATTGTAATGGCATGGCAGTATACTTCTGTACATTATAAATTCTGTTTCATGCTTCCAGATGAGATAGCCTGAAGTAGGTAGGATGATATCAGTTGCATTAAAACATTGTTTCTGCAGTTTTATGGTTCTAAGACAGGATTAGTTTTTGTTCATAAATTGATATAAAGTCGTTCTGTTCTTCATGTATTTTGTTCTTTAAGATATACATTATGATTTTACTGTTCCCTGTGATAAAGAGAAATAGATATCATTAGAATGAATCAGACCTCAAAACCAGGAACATGAATGCAACAAACAATTGTCCCCCCACCCCCACCCTCCTTTTTCCTGGACTTAAATAACTGTGTCTTACCTCTGCATAAAATTTTCAGGTTTTTGCTAATCCAGAGACTCAATTGGGGTTCCATCCTGGTGCAGGGGCTTCATTTTATCTTTCTCGCCTGCCTGGTTACTTAGGTAATGACCATTTTATGAAGTTTGTGAATGCATAGCTACATTCTTATATATGCATGACTTAATTATTATACTTTTCTAGTTATTGAAATGTAGTAATATTTCCACTTCTCCATATTATTTGCTTGTATCGGGGTCTACGAATTCCATTTTTCTTAACTTGACACTTTCTTTCCTTCAGGGGAATGCTTAGCTCTAACAGGAGAAAAGCTTAATGGTGTTGAAATGATCGCCTGTGGCCTTGCTACTCACTATTGCTTAAATGCTGTTTGTTCTTTCTGCTCCTTAAGTATAGTTTGTGCTTTTTCTCCCGCTCCTGTTTTCCCAGCTCATTTGAATGAACTGTCCATGACAGAGACTTGCTTGGATTGAAGAACGCCTTGGTAACTTGATGAATGATGATCCCACTGTTATAGAGTCTTCTCTTGCCCAATATGGTGACCTTGTTTATCCTGATAGGAGTAGCATTCTTCACAGGTAACAACTTTGTTGGGGATGGTGGCACTTAGAAACAGTTATCACGACTGCAGAATTGTATTTGTAAATTCGTGGTTTTGTCTGATTTGTCATCCCTTACCTCATTTGTTTGTTTCAGGATTGACACAATTGATAAATGTTTCAGCCATGACACTGTTGAGGAAATTATTGATTCTCTGGTAAGCTTAATTCTACATAGATGTGTATAATTTGTATGTTTGCCTATGCATATAGGCACTTGCCTGCATGCGACATTGAATGGGGTGTGTGCCTGGGCAGTCGGTTTAGATATTGATATCTTATTAAATTTAGCATAACGGGCTTCTAGCTCAATGGTGATCTTTCATCCTGAGAGATGCATGAGAATAGAGGTTCAGTCTTTAGCTGTGAATGCTTTAATTAAATCTAATAAGAGTAGAGTCTGTGTTACCTTTCCATGACCCTACTTTGTGGATCCATCTAGGTAAGAACCTTTTTATCATTAGAATCAATCTTGGAATGGGGAACTTTGAACTAACTTATTAGTTTGCCAGATTCATTCCTTCTATAATCTAATTTAAGCAGTATGTACCATCTTTTCAATAGATTTCAGCCACACAAAGAGCTTCATATGACATTAACAGGCATATATTATTAAATTTAGTAGATCCTCCACAATCATCATTTTATTCTTCTATGGTGAATTGCATGTGGCAAAAAGTGCATAGTGCCTGGTGGTAGGTATGTTAACTTGATCTCTATAGCTTGAAATTTCATTGATTGATTTCTCCGCTAGATGGAAGAGCAGATTTTCCCTCTTAATTTACTTTAACTAAAAGTTCTCACCTTCCTTTGAACCGAAAGTGATTAATAAATAGATATTATAGGTGTCTGGGTTTGAAGAGATTGACATTTTGAGTTTTACATGGAAATTAATCAATTCCACAATTAAACCATTGGTTGGGAATCCCAGTCTAAGGCTTTTGAAAGTTTATTCAGGTCATTGCTTTTGTAGATGCATTTATCTAGTCTCTCTTTACTAATAACCTTGTTACTCTCAAGCTCTACTAAGTTCTTGATACACTTGGTTCTGAAATTAATTTTCTCAGGAAAATGAGGCAGCTCATGCATTTGATGGTTGGTGCAAGACAGTGCTCAGAAAACTGAAAGAAGCTTCACCATTGAGCTTGAAAGTTACTCTACGATCTGTAAGTTAACAAGGTCTGAAACGTCTTTAAATTCCATTTTGACTGTTAATGGCTTACGTCAGTTTCTTTGTTGCATCAGATACGAGAAGGTAGATTTCAGTCTCTTGATCAGTGTCTGGCACGTGAATATCGGATGTCTCTTGCTGAGATCTCCAAACGGGTCTCTAATGATTTCTCTGAGGTATGGGCTGTTTTTCTTCCCACAGAAAGCTATTATGCAATGACTGTCAATGACAATTTGATCGAACTATTCCTATAGGGTGTTCGGTCTCGGTTAGTGGACAAGGATTTTGCTCCCAAGGTATTCTTTCTTGTCTGGTCCCATTATCCATGTTATCATACATTTATACTACCATATCATGGAAAGCCTACCTAAGTAGTGGCTAGTGGGGTTGTAATCCCAAGATCCATTTACTTCCATACAGATTCTTGCACCCACTATTTTGTAATTTGTGTTACCAAATCTGCAGTGGGACCCTCCAAGACCGGAAGAGGTGAGTGAAGATATGGTGGACTACTATTTCTCCCCTCTTGGGGAATTAGAGCCCGGGTTGATGCTGCCAACAACACTGAGAGAACCTTATATCTGAGAAGGATCTCTTTGTAGACAACTTTTGGTGTAATTTTATTTTGGCCTTACAAGTTTTACAATTCAGAGATCTGTTTGTTCAATGGTAAACAGGTTCGAGATCTGTTTTGTGGTGATTTTTTAAGCAGATCAGATCGTTCTCATATGTTTTGGTACTTGCTGTCGACTTTCAAAGATTCACAATTGCTTTCATCTAATTCACAGGATTCAAGGCTTAAGTTCTTAAAAACTTACACTGATATTTACAGAATCATTGGAGCATATCCAACTATTTACAGTTTGGCGACAAAAGATGAATCCATAAAGCTCAATAAAGCCGGGTTTCAAATTTCACACTAATACCCATACTGAATAGCTTCTGGCACAATAACTTGGCACCGTAGGGAACATTTACCTTGTCGATGTCATCTACTCACTGGCAAATCCGGCAGTAACGACCCCTAATCTTTCGTCCACTAGCTACTGTCAGTTTAATAACGTTAGCAACATTTTAGCACTTCTGACAAACGTGCATCTGAGAGGAATCGCTAAGCGTGAAAAGGCGCTCATGCAAGTTGGCCGATGCACCACGAGCAATGATGCGGTGAAGCTCCATCTCACCAAATTTGATGGCACCATAACGTTTCCTGTCAGCAACTGGCTGCCTTGTGAGTGGGTATACAGGTCCAGTGTTACGAAATTTCACTGTCTTCAGCCATGTGGATCAGACGCTGGTAGAATGTTGGACCCATAAATACGAGTGAACGAACCATCTCACTAGTTCGACCATTGTAAACTCTCGTTTCCCCATCTTGAAAATCCCACCCTGTCACAGATATTGCACTCATTGTTAATAATAATTATAATATAAGTCCAATGATAGTAATAGACAATGGAAAGGACGACTTTAATATTCCGAGTATAAACAGCAATTAAGCTTCAAGGATGTATTTGTAATAGCAGACAACAAAGAGCGATAGCTTATACTCAACAGTGTGAAAAACAATATTCTGTAATGGGCAGTGAATCTATTGCTGGTTTAATCATTAATGGCATGGATAGACCAAAACAACCTGAGCGAGAAAAAAGAAAATGACATGGCCCACCTAAGATTTTTAATTGAAAAAGTACATGATGAATGCACAGTGAGCATTGAGGTCAACATGTTTAGGGACAAGACCATTACCTGTGAAGCTGTTCTCTGATGGCATCTACAGAAAGAGTAGAGAAAGGGGTGGCATATTTTTTTGACCCACCACAGGCAATCCCTCTTCCCAAAGCAGCCTCCAAGAGTTGACCTGGAGTTTGTTGTGAAAATAACGATGTCAGGAACTATTCCTTGAGTTGTGAAAGGAAAATTCTCTTGAGACTCCGGAAAACCAAGAACACCCTTTTGCCCATGCATGCTTGAGAACTTGTCTCCAAGACAGGGAGAACGAACCTGAAAAATATACCATAAAAGCAAGTCATGAACAACTACCACTTGGCAGCAGTAGATGCTATCTTGCACAACAAAACATATTAACACTACCATGTCCCTTCCATTCACACATATGGTCAAGTCAATGGGTCCATAAGCTCATATATTTTCAATTATGAGCTGCAGCCAAATGTCTGTGATTGTAATCTTAATAATACTACCTGTCTCAGAGATACCACGGCAAAATTTTTCCCATCATCACTTGAAGATAGCACAACTTTCTGAACCATGCCTCTTTCCGTGTGCTTCAGTTTTATACCATGATCAGCTCCAGATTCAGCACACCTCCCAATGACAATGTCACCACACTGCAGGTTAGCACCACATAAGGAAAACCATCATCATCGAGGCTGTCCACACGTCCAATCTTACTTTGTATTTTTCCAAAATTTACAATTTCTTCGGCCTTTTGCCTCTTCTCCCGAATTTCCTTGTTACCATCTTCTGCTTTGTAACTTCTTACATGTTTATAATGGAACATTCCATGCTCTAAAGAGGCTCAGCTCATTACCAACGAATCCTCTTGGTTGTATCCAAGATGAACATTGACCACCACAATAGCATTCTGGCCATTGTATAATTCAGGCTTTGGTAGCAATCCTTTCTGACCTACACGGTATCCTGTTTTTCCAAGACAATCAGATGTCACTATGAAAAAGTGGCTTTTGGGGGTAATACATTTGGTGTGACAAAGTATCAATTCTGATGTTGGCCAGTTGAGAATGCTTCTGTCCCTGGTAGAGGACTCTTCTTGCATGATCATGATTTGCAAATGGAATGATCCCGTAGCTTAAACGCAAAAGAAATGAGATGTCAAGCTCGCAATGTGTATACTTGACAGGTTGCTTCCCCTCAACCTCAGCTAATACTTGATACCCAATGCAGTTAAACAGTCTTCTTCTTCAGCTCCAACAAGTTCAACCATACCCTTGTCTAAAAGAGAATGGAAGGTGTACTTTCCCCCCCTTAAATGATTTTGTTTTGCTTAGATTCTCAAAAACTAAAAGAGGACGCAGAATCCTCCCAGCAGTAGAAAAGATGCACACATCTCCTTTATGTTCATCTCTTTTGATTTCCACCTACAGGATAAAAATCATTACCAAAAAAAGACAAGAACAATAATCAAATACAGAAAAATAAATAAATAAATTTCTCAGAAGTATCTTCTGCAAGAACCAAAGTTCGGAGACTTCTAAGTAATTTTACAATTTTTTTCATTAATTTTTAGTTAAAAAAAAAAAAGAAAAAGAAAAGGATGCTTAGCCTAGGACTTAAACTTGTTACTCTTAATAGCTAAAGTTCACCTACATGCTAACTACTATAAAGAAAAATGGAAAACAACAACAAAAGCTAAATTTTCTAGATTAGCTGATTAAAATTGTCCACAACCCTCCTGACACATACAACTGTAACAGAAACAATTTTTTGTTTCATAGTTCAAGCTGTTGCCCTTAAAAAATACATAGCAAGATATGCATACCACTTTAAAACTGAGAAGTTCAAAAGCTATGCAGTCCAAGGAATGAGATGTGGACCGCCTGATAAGGCAATTCTTTCCTGCGACGCTTTCTTCTAACCTCAGCAGCAAACGATAGGGAATCTTCACAAACCCCAACCCATTCCCCATTCAGAAAGACCTTATCTTTCCCATCAAGTGAGCTAGAAGTATCGCTAACCACTTTCTCCATTCCATAATCAAATAACTTCTCAACGATGGGCCACGATGTTTGTACTCACAAGTGCAGTGGGAGCCACATTTTTTACAAGCCACAATTTTCACCATCCGAAGTAGAGGGGAAGCAAACTTTTCCCTGATGAGAAGGATGTCTGAATTAGAAAATAATATCAGAACTGAACCATATTATAGCTGACAAACATCTCAACAGATTTAAACTCATAATCCATAATGAATGAAATGCTCAGAAGCTAAAGCATTAATCCATATTTCAAACCCTAAGATACAAACACTAAGGATAATAGATTTTACGGGAAAGATGACCAGAATAAGACTAAAGCTGCAGATAGATTCATATTAGAAACATTAAACTACTTCATCTTCATTGTCATATCTTACCAAGATAGTAGCATTTATTTGATAGATGAATAATCTGACAGTACTGATGTGAAAATAATGACTTCCAGATCAATTATGATATGTTATATACTACTGCTTCAGAAGTTGGTTACTTTAATTTATCCAATTACATGGACACAATAGATCCCTGTAAAGCCCAACAAAAATTGAACTTTAGCAACAATGGCTTACTAGAAATAAAAGTCTGACATAACTTACGGGTTCACATCTCCAACCTTCCCAGTGTACTGAACCTGCTGGCGTGTTTCCCTCAAATCAACCATTGTTTGCAAGGATTTGCTCATCCAAGATTAGCCACTACACCTGAAATCCTTTCCATCCTTTTGAAAGGATGTGACCATGCTCCAGTAGAAAATGCTCTTGAAAGCCCATTTGTAACTATAGAAGCATCAACTTAGTGCTCGATTGGACGAACAGTACGATCTGCATAAAGATCTCTCTCCAGAGTCTTTGTCATACGCCACCTTGCATGTGCAATGTGAACTTTCAGTTCACACTCAAGCAGCTCACCACCCAACTCTAACCTTTTGTCCGTAAAATCATCCATATTGTCACATTTTCTATGACCAGTGTATGCTTGTAAAAGACACTTTACCATGTACCCCAGGAAGCTAGCTTTTTGCTTGAGGCCATGGAGAGTGGGAAATAGATGCAGGCTAAGGCACTCTTGGGCACCTTCTTCAGGCGGAAATCTGGTATCTTTGATTAATTTGTCTACATTGTTAAGAGCATTCCTTCACGAAAATTATTACATTTCAAATCGGCATCACGAATTGTTTGTACGAATTGAGGCAAACAGTATGTTTGATATACTGGAATCATTGCTTCCATAATCAATCAGTTTTATAACTTCTTTGTCTGATGGTACACCAAGGGCAAAAAACAAAAGCCATACAGGGATCTCAGTTGACAAGAAACAAATAGTCAGGACTTTCTCTCCCCCCTTAATATATTCAACTCTAGAATTCTCCACCAGTCTAATAATTAATCTGTTTCTCTTCACCTCCGAACTGTAAGCAATTGTCCAACCCTGAATGTTTGAAATCCAGAGTCTCTTCAAAGAAATTTGCTCTTGTGCAACGAATATCTACAATAAAACATGGATTAAACATCGTAGACATTTTTGCAGAAAACAATAATGAAAAAGTATTTGGCTCCATACATATGTCCTATTCAGCAATTATGGAGTATGGACACTGAATAACAGGTCAACTGATAGAATAAAAAAAAATGAAATAGTACAGATTAAAAATGTCAAACTTGCCTTCTCTGCACCCTTGATCAGAAAATAGCCTCCATGATCATACTCACAATCAGCCTTTTCAACTTCATTCATCCAGCATTGGTCAGACCTCACCATTACAGAGATCCTCCGAATTATAGTATCCCTCATATTTCGATGCACAATTTTCTCTTCAACGATTTCTACTCTTCCAGTTTTAAACTTGTCACTCTTAACAATTTTTGCGGTATATGCCTGAAACATTACTCGGAAACAACCATTCAAACTATCATATAAGCAGTGAAGACCTTAAGATGAACTATAAGTGAATATTTAGATTCCAGAGTCTTACACTTAACTAACAGAAAAGCTATTGTTTCAACAATTATCACATCAAACATCAATAAGAATGCCTGACACTAACATCAACAACGTTTAAACTACAACCAAAATAAAAATAATAAACGTTAAAACTGTTGATAATATTAACTCACCTTAAGTTCAACATTAACCTTCATCCTGGATGAATATGTCATGTTCTGAAGGCGTGCATGCCTAGGAAGCATGTTGAGCTCATTGCCTCCTGTAACAGCCCAAAAGGTTAGCAGCTGAACAGTGACCTTCCTAAACCTCACTCTAGCATGTGGCCGGTCACCTTCTCCTTTCTTGGAAGGGTCATACCCAGAATGAATAACGAACTCTGCAAATGAATCGAAGGTCTTCTGAAGACCATATTTGATGAAATCGTTGTAGGAGTTCAGCTGATGACTGACGAGACCGTACTGGTTGAAGAAAGACACGGCTGCTTTTTTACAGGAACTCCTCAAAAACTTTTCTCCCAGCTGATGCACACTGAGCAACTCATCAAATACATCATCATCTTCATCTAAATCCATAACAGTTCCATTTGCAAGCTTTTCACCTTTACTACTCATTCCTACATTTTCTTTAGCATCTGGCGACGCCCCCATTGCACCAAAATCTAGAAAGGAGAGCACAAACATTAACAACCTCAAAGATCATCCAAAGAAAAATGCAAACTTTTTAAGGCTTCAGCAGAAAGGTTCTGAACAGGGAAGAAAAAAAGTGAAAAAGCAAAGAATAATAATAGATTTTTGCATCATATTGATAAGATAGAGAGGAAATGAGAAGGTCTTCACTTAAAATGGAATTACGTTCAGTGGATTGAGAAATTAAGATAAAAAACCCTAAAACCATAAATATTCTCCGTCGTCAGCTGTAAAAGCAGTGACTTCCACCGTTTCTACACCCCGTGCAGAGCAATGTGCATCAAATTTTACAGGGTTTTCTAATTACTTCAGGCTCAGAAGAGTGAACTTTGAATTTTTAGAGAGTGATAAAAAAACTCTTGTCAGAAGGAGACGGAGAACAACACTTGCTGAACTCCTCTCCTAATATTGATTTTGAGAATTTCTACGTAACTATCGAAATTAATCTTTAAACCTCACTATTAAACACATCACTATTTAAAAAACAATTTCAATGACATAAACTAGAATAATAATATCGATTTAAAAAAAGGTTAACGAGAATTGTATTCTTGAGAAGGAAATGAGATCCTTTTAATTTACCAGAAAAAGGGCAATGATCATTTTATCTTCACTATTGCATTGAAAGAAAACCTTCTCCTTCTGTCTCTCTCTATCCAATTAACCGTTTCTCGTTGTTTTCACCAACACAACCATCAGCTCTTTTGATCTTTATTTCCTCTGTTTTCCTATCAATATGTGTATCAAATCGCAAAGATACAAGTCAAAATTCGACTATTTCATTGTCTAGCCACCCGGGATGAAGTAGCCTGAAATTCCAAATATCGGAATACCTATTATAATAGGTATTCAAAAACTTGCATTGAAAAAGAGCGGTTAAATGAGTTCGCACTTCATCTTTATTTATTTAATATTTCTCTCGTAATAAATAAATAAAAAAAAAGTAGTAAAAGACAATGTACATCACTCATCCTCACATATACAACGTTCAAAGAAGAGACGTACCTTTCTAAAAGGCGAGGATATTCCAATTACTCAATGTGCTAATCCAGTACTGAAATGGGCAAAGTTCGCTAAGCGATGTTATGGATGTAAGGAAATTTGGATATCAATGAATTATAAATCGAATTTCTCCATTTGTAAGCCGTAATAGTAGATGTAATTTTTTTATTTTCATTTGTTTAATCTTCTCAAATATATGTACCTAACTCGCAACAACGATAAAAAGTTAAGAGTAATCGAATACCTCACTAAGAAAATCGAATACCCTTTTGTTATTAGTGCAACAAAAATATTAGTGGGAATCAATTATCAGTTGTTAATATTCGATTACCTGTCTAGTTAGGTTACGTGAATCATCTGAGATCTGTATATACTTAAGAGATAAATATATGTACGTCTATAACTTATTCTAAAAATTAACTTGAATTTTCGAATAGTCTAAAATAGCTAATTGAATACCTTTTTTTTTTTAATAAAATGATTTAAGATAGAGAAATAATCTTATATAAATATATAAAAGCCAAAGTATTTGGCTATAATTAAAACATCCTACGTGGATAATCTAAAAATTTGACACGTATAATATCTTAAAATAAAAAAATATTTCTTTAATTTTTTAAAACATAAAAATCTATAAACATTAAAATTACAAAATAAATTAATTATCTTTTTCAATTTCTAAAAGATAAACATCTATATTTATATATATTAAAATTAAAAAAAATCTCATATCATTTTTCAATTTTTTTACTCACCTTTAATATATATATATATATATATATATATATATATATATATATATATATATATTATGTACACTTGCTACATAAATTAAAACCATATTTATAGAAATAATTATATAAATATTTTACTTGGATGCATTTTTTTAAAGAAAAAGACATACGTAATTTATATGAACACGTGATATGTGTGGTAAGATGAATTTTATTTTTCATCGTTAAAGTATAAAATGTCTACCAAAGAATCACCTAATAGTTGATCCAAGGTTACACTTCTAATTTTAATAAAATTCAGTTTTTGATAGTAATCTTATATAAATATATAAAAGTAGAAGCTTTTGGCTAAAAATAAAATATCTTGGCTAATTAGCTTAACTTTTTTATACTTAGAATAATAAATTAATTTAAATTTTTTATAAAATAGTTCTATTCAATTAATTATTTAATTTTAAAATATTTAAAATTTTATAAAAATTAGATTTCAATCATATTATCTTCATTTAAATCAAATAAAATTTATCATTGAATTTAAATTTTCTTTTATCACTTATTATATTATTTTTAAATTAAAAAAATATCTATTCATTTTTATCACAATTATCTTAAAGTTTTAAATCTTTTATAAAAAAATAAAACTAGGTTGAAGTCTATATATTTTAGTATTGAATTAAACTTTCATGTTTTATTTTTATTTTATTTTCATTCCTTTTCAGATTTATTTGTTCAATCATTTTATTTATTTATTTTTGCAATCATTTTCTTTGGTAAAAAAAGAACATGAAAATATCTATATAGATTATCAATTCTTTTGAAACATGTATTATCTTAAATATTGTATCTAATTATTTTGAATTAATTTAAATTTAAAAAAACCTAAATAATAAATTATTTTTATTTTCATTTTTACTTTACTTACCTTTTATGTCTAAGGCTATTATAATTTTTTTTAAACGATAAAAAATAGTTTCAATTGGAATTAATTTTATAAGATTAATTTGGAATCATTTAAATTCAAATTTTAAAAAACAATTAGTTTAAATATGCAACATAAACCAATAATCTATTAATGATTAATGTAGTAAGAATTATTTTCATTAAAATTATAACTATTTAATTAATTTATTTATTTAATATTTAAGATTTGCTGTAATTAATTATTGTATAATTTTTTATTATAAATTATTTTTTAATTTGTGTTTTCTATATATGTGTCAAGTTTTTTAATACATCATTCAACATGTATTTCAAAATAAATTTTTTATAATTCTATTTTATTTTTTTAAAAATTATTATAAATTAAAATGGTTATTGTGCATCGCACGAGTTTAAATCTAATAATTAGTAAATTAATTATCTGTTAACCATATTTGAATATTTATATGAATATTATCGTGTATGGCTATGTAACTGACTTGTTTTTTTTAAATGTACGCAAAGGTCATATATTTGTACTATACTTGTGACTTTGAATGTAATCACTAGTAAACAAATACCATTATTTTAGAATTTGAATACCATGTGAAAATTGAGAGTAAATGGTTTGTATGAAATTACTACTTTGACCTTAATGAATGAAGTTTGTCAGCCTTTATAGTGAATTGTTTCATGGAAGCCGTTAAAACCAAACAAACCGTCCATATTCCCATGCTTACTGTTGTGTCTCTTTATCATTTTCTTTATTTGCATTTGAATACTTAAGGTTTGCCTTTTCGTTCATGTCAGATTTTCAGGAATTTATTTTTTTCTTCTAACATTCATTTTTTGTTAGAATTTTTTTCAGTTTAGGTTTTTTTTTCTAAGGTTTGTTGTTTAGGGTTAAGGTTTTGGCAGAAAACGAGAAGCTATTAGTTTTGTGTTTTAGGTTATTTGACTATTGAGAAGGTGAAATTTTGATCAATTGGAGTAATGCTTTGATTTTTGTCATTAAGGATGAAAGATGGAAATTTGATTTTATTGTTTGTATCAGATTTGAACAATGACAAGAATTAAAAGTATAAAGATACATGTAAAGAGAAGCAAACGTGATGGTGATGAACTAGGTGTAGTGTCAAGGACCAGCCTGTTCCATAAGTCGCCAACTAGCATCTCTTTGGCACTTTGCCTCAGGTTTGTCACGATTCAATCATATTGTTTGTTCTGGAATGCACCCCCTAAGACCATTGCTCTGCATGAGTTTGTTGAAGTGTACCAAATTGACCACAACTTTAATTTATATCCAGAGGGATTCGAACACTTAATCTCGTATAAATGTTAAACCCTCCTAACCAATTGTCCTAAATTCCCTATTCCTCCACGCCAAACTTTTCTCTCCCTCAGTTCACCGTTAATCACACACCAAAAGACTTCACTTTAAACACCAAAACAGTTCGTGTTCAGGCCACATTTAGCACCCAACAAGGCTCTCGGTACAGCTTTGATCAGTGCCCACTTTCATTCACTTTCTAACCTTAAAAACTAGCACCCAGATGCCTCTTGAAATCCCCTACTACTGCTGCCTATTCTGGCCCAAACAGCAGCCAACACAGCCCATGTACAAACGCTTTTCCCTGCACCATTTCAGCCACAAAAACCACTTGAAATCCTCTGTATTTTCCCTCGGTTCAGCACTCATTTCAACAAGTTTTGTCCCTCTCTTGATTTGTTCCAGCTTCTCTTCTAGCCTGGTTCAGCCACTGTTTCAGCTTGTACAACCGCCACATCTAGCACCAAACAATGTCTAAACCACCCCAGATTCCAGCGCCGGTTCTAACCTCTTCCACCCCTATTTCGGTTTGGTTGTACAGTAGCTCAAATACCCGTTTTTCATCAGCCCTCTCTTTACTCCTCTCCTCCTCGGACTTCCTTTTTTTTTTTTTATTTCTTTTTGCTTTCTTCTATTTTGCCTAGACCTATTCCTGTTGCCTTTCATGTTTTTTTGTCGAAAAGGAGATCATGGTTTAGCCGAGTATGAAGCTCTAAATGGTGGAAGTTTAACCATTCTTTCCTCCTTCAATCCGCACTCGATGCAGCCCTTTCGATCCTAATTGATTTTCTGCCTTTCATTTTTCTTCTCCAATGGATCTACTGTTCCGGCCCCTAAATCAACTAGCATCAACCACCAAAATCCCAATTCTCCCGCCTTGCTCAGCCCTATCTCCAGTCCAACTACCGCCTCCCCTGTTCACGCCTCTACTATAACGTTTCACCCATCCTCGTCTCTTCTTCCTCTGGCAGCAGCAATTGCTGCTCTCCTTCCCTTCCTTGATCTGTCCTCTCTCAAGTCTCTTTTTCTCTCAAGCTTTCTCTTGGTTCTCTTCACTCTCGCCTAGATCTGATAATCTCATACACGACATAAACACGAATACGATACGAATAAATGACACGAGATTATACGGAGTTATAATTAAGTAAAATTAATATATGAATATGGTAAAAGCTGAAAATAACATTTTGAATTTTCTATATCGATACGAATTTTGACATGAAATTTTCGTATTTTATATGATACGAACATGATTTTACATGATATAAAAACGAATTACAAACACGAATTGCTATGTCTATTCTCGCCCAACTCCCATTTTCTCTCTTTTTTTTTTGTATAGCTGAAATGCTTAAACTCTCCCGTGCCCTTGGCTATTAAGGGAATGCCCCAAATTAATGGGAGCAGTTGGTTTCGAGTGGCTTAACATAAAAATATATACTCATATATTTCTTCTTTTTGTTATTATTATTATTTTTTATTATTTTTTCATTTCATTTAATAATTTAAATATAGTAGGATTTCCCATTATTTAATTTGTTAAAGTTTAATTAAATTTATACTTTATATATATAGTTATAACTTATATACATATAGCCATATTTATACTTTATATTTATAATTATATTTTATACTTTATTTTCCCAATATATATAAATATACATACTTTATGTATAAGATTTATATATATAGAGATACAATTATTATATATATTTTCTTGTATTTATATTATATACATTTACATTATATATGAAATATTAATTTTATTCAAAATCCTACTATTTATTAGTGTACAAGATTGTCATGTACTTCAAAATTAATCCCTTGGATATTTTTATCTTTCATTCCTCTTTACCCAATTATCATTCTTAATATCTCAATCCACTTAACTCTTATGATTCCTTAATCCTCGTAATTCTAAATACTTAAATTTCTTCCAATGATACATTTGTCTATTTATCGAGAATATGAGAATTTATTGTTGTCACATGTAGTCCTTCTAGATTTGAAAAGTTAATAAAAGAAATAGTTTTAAATGATTATTTTAAAGTTAATGCCATTAAATATAGAGGTTTTGATGATCTTCTAGGTCTTAGGGTTTGTACCCTTCGCCACTCATTATTTAAATAGCTAATAGAATATTTCGATTTTTAGATTGTAGTTTTAAAAATTTCCAATAAAGTTGTCAATGTATTCGATATAGATATAAGCTTAGTTTCAGGCATACCTTGCTCAGGTTTGGAAGTTGTATGTAGTCTTAGTCTTTCGCAATTGCTTGTATTTACGGTATTGGGTAGTGACATAATGTCTACAATTGTACCATATAATTACAAGTCTTTTTCTTGTATAAAGATATGTGAAGACCATGAAATTTCAAAAATAAATAGTAAATATCCGGAAAAATTTAATTTGGATAAATTGTAATCCAGATTAAATAAGAAATGAAATGGAGAAATAAATGGGATATTAAGAAATCCAAGATTTAAGAAATAAAAATGTGAGTATTTATATGTTTATATAATTTTATTATATAAATATATTTTTAAATATATTATATATTTTTTATAAAATTATATATGTATATATATATATATGAAATATATATATTATTGTTTCTGATAAAAGTATGTGAATATATATACATGAGAAATATATATATATATATATATTTTTAAATTAAGTGTATAGATATTTATATAAACTATACACAAAATATATATATATATTTATTAATATAGTGTATATATATATATACATGAATATCATACATAGAACTAAAATATGTATATACATATTACTATTATAATTATATATATTGATATAAACAATATATATAATTATAATATATATGAAAAAAATAAATAAATAAATAAATAAATAAATAAATAAATAAATAAATAAATAAATAAATAAATAAATAAATAAATGGGAATCGAGAAACCCGATTCCCATGTTTTCTTCTCTGTTTGACAAAACAGAGAAGAAATAGATGAGCCAATTGACCCTCGTCGGCTGGCTGAGAGAAAAGAGAGACGAGGGAGGAGAGGGCGTCGCAGCAAGCCGAGAAGCGTGAAGGGAGAAGTCGACTGGTGACAGAAAAAAGGAAAAGCGGAAAGCGAAGAAGAAAACCGAGAGAAAAAATCGAAAGGAAAAGAGAAAAGGAAATGGCAATGCCGACAGATCTCGGCACCGCCGCCTCAACCCAGACCCCGGCGGAGGTAAGGGGAAGGAAAAGAGACCGCCGACGGTGAAGGAAACGGTGGAAAAGAGGGAGAAAATGAGAAGGAGGAGGCCGAAAGTGAAGCTTCCAGATCCGGCATTGTCGCCGGCGATGGGGAGAAACGGAGGCCAGATCCGACATCCTCGCAACGTCGGCTAATTGTGGGAAGCGTGAACCGACGAAAATGGTGGCTGTCGGTGGCCGAACTGGTGGTATGGGACTGAACTGGTCAGAACCGATCCGAACCGGTTCAGACCAGAAAAAAAAGAGAAGAAAAAGAAAGAAAGAAAAAAAAAAGAGAAAGAAAAGAAAAGGAAAGAAAACGAAAAGAAAGAAGAAAAGAAAAGAAAAGGAGAAAGAAAGAAAGGAAGAAGAAAGAGAAAAAGAAAAGAAAAGAAAGAGAGAAAGAAGGAAAGGAAGAAGAAAGAGAAGAAGAAGAAGAAAAGAAAAAAAAGGTAAGGAAAATTGAGGAAAAATAAATTACTGATGTTATTGAATAATTTTATTGTCACATATTCACGTAAGTGCATTGGTGTTGTGAAAATTGTAGCGAAAGTGATAGGCGCGATTTGGTGTTTGACGATGCTAGGAGCTCGTCAAGGCGCTAAGCTTCAACACCAAGTAAGATACTTTTATAAAGCATTAGTAGCTTTATATTGTACAATTTGGAATTGTGATTTTGATATGAATGATTATTGAAATGATTGTTAAATGCTAAGAGGACCCACAACTGATGGTGGGGGTCTTAGTAAGAGATAAAGAAATTGTGAGAATTAACAGCTGTGATTATAAACTATGTTTTCCTTGCAAGAGGTTTAGTAAAAATTAAGTCGTTATGCTGCCAAAATTTTTAGGAAAATGTTTGAGGAAAAAGATTAAGTTTCTCACATAAAAGGAATCTTGGAAATAATTATTGAAAATAAACATTTAAAGGACTTTATGGTATTACCGAAAAAGTTTATATTGAAATGGATGAGAAGATAGATCGTTGAGCACGATAATGTGATGAATTATATGGTTTAAACCTTATAGAATTGATAAATCAAGTCACCTTAATATCACAAATGGTATCAAGTTGAGATTGAGGTGGAATTATTTATTAGACGGATCACGGATAAAAGTGATGATGATTATATGTTATAGCTTAGAAGAGAAGATCGCAGTTGAAATTTTGATGGTCGAGCGATTGAATTGTAAAACTATTAATAGAGTAATGATTCTAGAATTTATCGAATTGATCTCTTGATCTCGAAGTAGTTCCGAATGTGATGACATGAATAATTCAAGAGGTCGGTGTTGAAAGGATTTCATAGTATTACATCGTATTGTCGGATATACGTGAGATAATCAACGAACCTACACTAGTGGTATGGATCTTAGTATCAATACTATGGTACACAATGGATAGTTATGATACTGACTCATAACGAATGTATGATTTGTGCATATATAACTCTATTGAAATTGAGGTTGAATTATAACACAATCCGATCATTTATAGATTTAAATAAATGAGTGATGAAACATGTGAATATATGGTTTTGCTTACAACCATAGAATAGGCCTTGAATAATAAGATTGACAATTGCATAATTTCAATATTAAATTATACAGGCCATATGAAGAATTGATTTGAGGATTGTGATCTGGTTTTGGGATAGTGAATGAAATTGAACCTCAAGTCGGAAATTATGAATGTGTGCCAATGGGTCAAACCATAGATGAATTTGATAAGCGACTATCGATCTTGTGGTTCTATTATCCTCGATGTCGACTCTGAAATAGATATCGAATGATGATATTGTTATTACACAATTGCAGTACCTTGATGGCTACATAGAAACATGGTATTTAAATACTCATAGATACTAAGAGGATTCATACTGATGATGTGATACTAGTGTCAATAATGAAATATACAAATGATTGTTATAGTCGATAATTATCAAAAAAGGATATTGAGTACCGAATGGTTTGAATTCCAAGTGATTTGATTATTGAATAATTGGAGTACTGAGCAATTTGAATACCGAATGAAATGAATATTGAATGATTTGAATATTGATTTATTGATTTGACAGAGAGAAAGTTTGAAAAAGAATAATTGATGGTGATAAATTTAGATGAATTACTTTACTGTCTTAGACGAAAATATTGCTTATATCGATATTTGAAAATAAAATCGAATTTACCTATTAGGTATGATCTGATTGAAATCAGAAGGATGGAAATGAGAGAATTGAATTATAGTGAACGTTATAATCAAATAACATGTTTGATGATAATGATAATTCACTGTTGAACTCGTGAATTAAATTGCATTGCATTTAAATATGCCTTGTTACAACTTGAAACATTTTAATAATGTTTATATGAATACTATAAAGTATTGATTAGTTTTGAAAGGAAAGTATATGGTAGATATATATATTATATATAAAATTTCTTAAATGATGATACCATATGCTTTACATGATTTTGACAAGAAAAGATAAAGATTTAAATGTTTTATGAGACTGTAGGCACCTTAAAAGAATTAAATTCGATAAAGCATAGTGGAAACCTCCTAATTGGAGCTTTGCTTATTAGGCAGAGATGCTTATTCGACAATAGTCGTGGACAGGTCTCAGTCACGCCTGATCAGTGGGGCTGAGAGAGATGAGGTCTATGGCCATAGATAGCGCCCTAGTTGGTTTCCGGGGGACGATGACATGATTTTCACTACTAGCTACAGTGATTTAAGTCTTTATTGATAGAGTGATAGGGATCTAGCCTAGTCTCTAACCGATATGATATGAAGTCTAGAGTATGATTTTATTGATATGAACTCTAGACTTCACATGATTTATACAGTACATGAGACATGTTTGAAATGAAATATATTTTGAAACAGTACATGTTTTAAACATGTTTTAAAAGTACATGTGATATGATTTCAACACTTATATGATTTATATATGATTTTGTGTCGAACTTGACATGATATGCGGTCTAAAGTATAAATTGATTTGATATGAACCTAGACCTGATATGACTTACAGTATATGAAAAATGTTTTAAAACCGCACATGTTTTAGACATACTCTAAAAACGAATACATGATTTGCAAATTGTACATTGCTTCGATCATGTCTTAAAAGTAAATATGAAATGAATTGAAAACTTATATGTTTGAGCATGTTCTAAAAGCATATATGATACGATTTGAAATGATAGCGGTTCATACAGTGAAATTACATAAGCTGTCTACTAAATCATGACATCATAGTATGCTTTTTACATAAGATATGTCATGACCTTATATGGTACAAAAACATGAAGAGTACCATGACTTGGTGGTAACGATATTTCATCTACATGATGTCTTGATATGATATGATACATGAATATAGAATATACACGAAGAGAATTATGACTTCGTACCACCGTGATCATGATTCTCTATATGGAAAATGATATGAGATGATAGAATACAGAAGTATGATTATGAAACGTAAAGTGACTTGATATGATATCTCAATTGGACATGATGTACTATGAGATTAATGTGAGTATGGACTAATAGTATATGATATTCAAATTATACACGATGCATTGTTGTGTGATGCAATGTAATATAATGATAAGAAGATCGAAAGTGATTAAGTCGATCTATTTAGAGGTCAGAATGATAGACAGATGACAGGAATTGATATAACGAAATGTTATCGATGAAAAAGGTGAACTGTAATTGCAAACTTGCAGGTTTTAAGCATTACGGTTTAAGAAAGTATAATACTACTCCTGCATTTATATTAGAATCTTACTGAGTCGTGATTTTGCTCACCCCACTAAATTTCATCTCTTTTCAAACTATTGAAGTTACAATATGTTATGAGAGTTTTTAAGTGGACCTTCGGAGACGGTTTGTAGGTTTGGTACTGGCCATCATCCTTCGAATCTACTTCGCTACTTTTGAGGTATACATTCCTTGTAAATCTCTTGTTTGCATGTACAGACTTTAATGAATACACAGTGCATATGTTGTTCAATGAGATGGGATGTAACTTAGAGATGTGATAAAACATTGTATAGAGGATCAGTGAAATTAGAGTAGTAACTACACTGACACCGAATACAAACCTTAAAATGAAAAAGAAAAATTTAGTCCATAAATTTGTAGACTATGAAAAGTATGAGTATTAAGTGAATGTCGCGGTCTTCGGGTTGTGACAAGATAGGTGTCGCAACTCGAAGGCCGCGACGTATGCTTAACAATCACATTTATATTGTTTTCCCAATTTACAAGCTAAATTTTTTTCTTTTCAATTTAAGGTATGTATTTGATGTTAGTGTACCGCTAAATAATTTCTACCTTTCTCAATTGGATTTAACTTAACGTTATCATTTAAATGGTTAACTCTTAATGCAAATCAACTTACTTTCTCAATATTTTAATTCAAGATTTAATCTAACAAAAGATAAGGATAAAAAACCTCCCCTTATATATAATCAATTTTCCCCAGTTAAAAATCTTACAAAATACACAACTACTCCTAACAACATAACTCAATTCTAGAATTCACAACTTATATCATCATACATCACACACGATCCCAGTATCATCAATTAACAAATTTACATTCCATAAAGTTCATAGTTATCATACCACAAGTATATCCTGGATCACACTCGATAATCATACTAGCCTATAATAATCTAGAGCGATCCTAAGTTACATCCTAAAATATTTCCAATAAGCATGTACAATGTACTTAAAAATGTCATACATGATGATTAAAATGATATACAGTCTTGTATACCTCAAAGGAAACAAAAATAACACTCGAAGGACTTAGACAAGTATCGCTAGTAGATACCGTCCCCAACACCTTGCATAGGAACTCTGAGTATGGAGTTTGGCTCGTATGATCTACAAGGTTGTTAGAAAGGGGTGAGAAAATCACGGTTCAGTAAGTAATTTAAGTAAATGCATATTAGACTCATGTCAATCTACATGCAAGTGTAGAATAAGCAATGCTGAAGTGACGTGTATGCATGTTATTCAATCATAGTCTTAAATCAAAACACTTTCGCCATGCACATCGGTTCAAAAAAAACTTTCATTATGCACTTTATTTAAATCAAGTTTACTATGCATTTTGATTAAATCAATTCACTATGCATTTCGATTAAATTCAAAACACTATAAATCAATCACTATGTAAATCACTATGCACTTCGATAAAACGATCAATATACACTTCGATAAAACGATCAATATACACTTCGATAAATCGATCACTATATACTTCGATAAATCGATCAATAGGCTCTTCGATAAATCAATCAGTATACATTTTGATAAATCAATCAGTATACATTTCGATAAATCAATCACTATATAAATCACTATGCACTTCAATAAAACAATCAATATACACTTTGATAAATCGATCACTATGCACTTCGATAAATCAATCAGTAGGCACTTCGATAAATCAATCAGTGTGAGACTCGATTTTATTATACTGTATAGCATATTGTAAATGATAGATAATCGAAATAAATTATTTAATGGAATTAAATAAACATTGAATATGAAATTCCACTTTACATTATGGAATTTTTGGAATCTTAATTCACAATATGGTGTATATGAATTAGAATGAGAATTTAAGAGATGCATAGAAAGCATTTGGTTGGAAAGAATTCAAAGGAAATAAAATGAAGTCATGGATAAAAGAAATTATATTAAAGCCAAACTAAGACTTAAATGGAGAGAAAATTTAGTACTTGGAATATTGACTAAATACTATTGGACGCAAGTTGCAAAAGAAGAAAAACAAGCACCAAAGTGCAACAAGAAATGGTGAACCACGCCATTTAAATTGCAGGTAGTATTTGGTTAGGCATCAAAGAAGTGTGAAAGCAAAATTTTCAAGATAACATTCTAGGTAAATAATATTCCAAAGATGATAAATTAAATGGTTTCACATGGGATTAATGGTGATTGGTTGAAATGGTATGAAGGTGATAAGAAAAGTCAAGAAATTATAGACAACACGCAAAGAACAATTCTTTTGCTGCTATTACACGTCCTTTCCCCATTTTTGTTAAGGCTGGAAGATTAAGAATTTAATATTATAAAGACAATATAAGAGTACTTAAGGAAGAAGAGTTAACAAAGTCAACAAGGGAATATTTCTTTATGGATTGAAGTCTCCAAAAGAAGGGAGGAATAGTAAAAAACTTGCAGCAATTTGCCTTCCATAGCCGTTCCATTTGCTGTAGTTTTCTTCATGTATTTAATGCTAAATCAGACATGAAGTGATGAGGAAGACAAGCAAAAGGTGCAGCAAATGGGATCACACATAAACATGATGTTGTAAGATGCCATACGGCTTGATGCAAGCTGAGAGATAATTTTGTTCATGTTATAAAAGTCATAAACTGTAATTAAATGGAAGGGAATTGTCGATTGGGGGGATGGTGGACTTTATTAGCTGAGGTAGCCATCAAGAAGGTAAGCCAACCAAGTCAATAACGTGTGGGAAAGAAAAGAGAGCCCAGCCGATTTCTTCTGTTGTGAATTTCTTCATGAATTAATACACTACAAGACAAGAGAATTGATGAGGGAAGAAGCTAAGGGAACATGCGGCAAAGGGGTAATGAGTAACATGAATATAAAGAGGAATCATGGGATTAAATACTCCAGCAACTTTCTTGTCTCTCTCGTTCCATTCTGCTGTACGCCAGCCTTGATGTTGTAGTTGGAGGTTTGACTGTTTTGCTCTTGTTTTCCAAGGAGTCTTAGCAGAAAATTCATTTCCCTAGCTAGCTAACTACCTAACCCTCTTTGCTAAATCTTCCTTTCATCTTAAGACCACTTAAAAACAAGTAGAGGAGGGGACTGACGTGGACAGAACACTACACTTGATCAAGGTAAGCTAGTAAATCCTTATGGTTTTCTTAATATTCTATGGTAGATATCTATGATCTAAAATAAGATAAACATGGATATAGCATGGTTTTTAAATACTCCTTTTTAGAATGTGAAAATAGAATCAAAATCATGCTAATGACAAGGAAGATTCGGTTGGCATGAGAAGATGAGGAAGAAAGCTAGTTGCATGCAAGAATAAGGCAAGAGGAGACTCACGTAGACAAGAAGCAAATGGAAAACAAGAAAATAAAATCAAATGTTGAAGTGTCAATAAAAATGAACATGAGAGGTTCGGCCATGACATTGAAATTAACAACTTTGGTTAACAATAGTTATAGAAATTAAGGAGAAGAAATAGTGAAATTAAAACTAAGAAAGAAGCTAGAATGAATAAGTGGAGTTATAACACCAGTATAATTTATATTGGTTGTACTCATGACATAAACTTAGTGGCTGCATTTTACGAATATTATTGACTTAAAAATAAGAATAGGAATATAAATAATTTTGGGTAAAATTATTTTGCAGCTCGAGTTGACGAAATTCGAAAAAAGGCGGTCGGGAAGCTAGGCTTCGTAAGACCAGGTAAGGGAGCAGTATGTGAAGTGAAATGCATGTCCTATGGAGAAAAAATATTATAAAAATATTGAGAAAATAGTTTGTTTTGTGACATGCATTAGTTTGATAAACTATTTTAATTTGGGAAAGCTAGATAGGCAATCCCTTATTTTTAAAGAGAAATATTTTGTAGGCGACCCCCCAGTTCAGCTCGGTGTGAGAGCCATAGTGGGCGACGTTAGTTCGCCACATGGGCGAATGAAAACATGCGAGCCCAATTAACTCGTGTTTTCTCACGCGTAAAATGGTAAAATTACTGGCTGTTTTTACTGTGTTTTATAAATAGAAAATATAATACATTTTTGGAAAATAATCATTTTAAAGAAAATGATGTAATATGTGAAATAAATTCCTTAAAGGTTCTTTATGAGATATAAAGTGATTTTTGAGACTTTAGGTCCCGAGTTTCATGCACTACTATTCACGAGGCTGATTGACCCACCAAGTCATCAGAGGTCTCGAGGTCACCTGGCAAATGTACCCGAAGACCACCTATAGATTGTGGCCATAGATCTACTGTATCCCTTTGGGGATGATTACTACGTTCTTTCGGGAACGAGACATTCCTTTGGGAACGATGATAGCATGATTTAATTGTAGGGTGATGCCTAGTCTCAACTTACTGATTTCTATTTACTGAGAGGATTTATTGAATCCTGTTTACTGTTTACTATATTATATCGTAAACTGTTTAGCCAGTGATTTGAATATTAAAGACTGTTTACTATATCCACTGTTTTCCTACTGGGTATGTTGTTAGGGAAAAAAAACGTTTGGTGGGATATAGTTTTTTATTTTTATAAAGCAGCATACACCTTCCTTACTGAGCACGTTGTCGCTCACCCTTATTTCCACTCCACAGATTGTTGATTTTAGACTAAGAGAATTACCTTCCAGAGATTATCGACTGCTAGAGTCAGCAGATATTCGATATCGAAGGTATATTATTTTCTTTTATATATTCAGCAAATTTGTACAGTACTACTCTAAATAGAAGGGGATGTATATATCTTAAGGAAATAATGTAACAACTCATATTTCCATATTGGTACGATGAATAAGAGTACTAATTATTACTGAAGTGATTAATGGATTGTTAAGCATCACAGACAACCCAACCGGTAAAAATGTATGAATAAGAGTAAAATATGTAATTTACTGTAGGTTCGGGATGTGACAATTAGTATACATTTCGATAAATCAATTAGTATGAACTTCGATAAATCAATAAGTTCATAAAACGAAAATTAATAATCGTTAGGTATATAGCCTTGATTCACTGAAATCAAAACTGATAGTAAAACGATATTATGTAAAGTTTAGGCAATAATCCTTAATCATTAATATGATAACGATGTCCATCCTAGGTAGTGATAGAATGGTGTCGCAAGTAACATAAAGTCTATGGCCATAGAACAATACTCCAGTTTGGCTAATCAATCGAGAGTTGGAACTTGCCTGTTGGTTTTCCAGACAAGTAACAATTTACCTAGAGCACTAGGCTCGATAGGTACAATATAATAGTCTAAAGCGTAAAGCTCGATAGACAGGTAATAGGGCCTAGAGCTAAGCTCGATATGCTAGAAATGACCTTAAGGTCGTAGGATATGCCTGCACTCAAAAATAGTTCAAAAACAATGTTCTCATGTAGCACTTGGCTTACACGGATTTCAAAGCACTTATTAAATCAGTTTTGAGTTTAAAATATAAGGAAGTTTCAATTTATTTCAAAAGTCAGTTTAATCAAAGACTTTGCAATTAAAATATTATGTATGTCTTTAAATTATAAATATTAAGTATTTAAATTCAAAACATGCTGTACATGAATGCACATATGTGATAACCGTAAATTTCAATTTCCAGTAAGTAGAAAATCAATATATTAATTTGGAGTAAATGATTATTTTGGGATGTTTAGAAGAATTAAGTGAATTGATGATGGAGTTAAGATTCTTGGAATTTGAAATTTGGATTAAAGTATTTTGATAAATCACATGAGTATTTATTCAATTAAGTGATTGCTAAATCTAAGCATTAGGGAATTAAAAATCTAAGCAAATAAACTCACACATACATATATATATATATATATATGTATATATCAATTAATATATCTATATATATATGTATATATCAATTAAGAAAGAAGAAATATATAAGTGAAGGAATACATATAAGTGAAAATATATATATATATGTAAAAGAAATATATATAAATACATAAGTGAATAATATATATAAATTGAACAAATGAATAAAATATATAAAAAATAAATCTAAAATTAAAAAAAAAAAGATGGAAAGAATTGGGTTTGGTGGGATTTTAACCACCAAACTGTCTGCTTCCCTTGTCCTCTTGAATTCAAAACCCCACTTTGGTTGACCATCATCATCACCGCCAGTGGCTTAACAAAAGCCAAGGAAGAATAAAAGTAAAAGGGAAGAAAAGAGAGCCTAAGAGATTTTAATTATGGAAGCATGCAAATTAATATGTGATATTGCTGTGTATGTTTGATGCTTGATTCTTATGTGATATGGATGATTGCATGGTGCATGGTTATAGGCCTAGGTTTACATGGGTTGTAATTTATTTAAACAAATTTAAATTGGGCTCATGAGCCTTGATTTATTTGTAATTTATTTATGTAATAGTTACATAGATAAATTAGAATTATCTTGTAAAATGTACAACATTTGGAGCCAAGGCGAACCAAGGTGACGCTTGAAAGGAAATCGAGGAGAAGGCATTTAGAAAAATAATGTATCCCTAGGTTCTTTTGTAATAGAAAGGCCATAACCATGTCACGTTTAATTTTACGCTTTTACTTATATGTGACATCCCAGTCACTACACATTCACTTGTAACTTTTTCTTTTTTCATATAACTTGATTAGACTCGTCCGTCAATGTCATTCCTTCTTTTTCTTCTTAAGCTTGATATTTAATAGTTCCCTATAAACATACGCTTATTATAAGGATTTTGATTTCACATAAAACATAATAATGATATATATACATATCATTCCAAAGCACAGGATCTTACACATCTTACATAACCTAAATCCCCAAAATCTTATAGACATTAATGTTGCATTGTACTGTACAAATATCTAAATACCTATCAATTAAGTATACATTCAATAATTATTGGGAAGCGTATCTTAAAGGTACACTTTCAAGATCCAAAGGTAGGCTCTTCTATCGAGAGCGAGGGATCACTTCAGATAGTTTGAAAAATAGTTGTAAAAGGGTGAGTTTAGGCTTAGTAAGAAACGTATGTAAAAAAGCGTACTATGCCTCTATATGCAGTTTTCTTGCTTGGCTCTATAATGTCATGTAAAACCATTATAAAGCATATATCGTATACTCTTTCAATTAACATATACGAGCATACATCATATACTTTCTTCAATTATCATATATATGAAATGTAAATACGTTTGATTTCTTTATTCTTTTGAAATCATATATTCAAATACTTTCAAGAATTTCACATACTTCAGATACTTCGAAAACAGGGAGAATATTTGCATTTCAACGGAATTATGCATTGAATAAGTGGCGTACCCCTGTAAGGGCCAAGAATCCTCCCCTAGCCAAACATATAACAGAGACAAATGGCCAAGTGTAGGTAGGCCGTGATGAACACCAGTCAGGTGACATCTGTGGCACCGAGGACCGGACTAGGGTTCCTCAGTCAAGTACATATATAGAAGTGCATAATCATTAAGTACTTCATAGTCTCAAAACATTTTTCATATAGCTTTTTAAATTGACAATCATACTTTTCTGAAATAAGCTTTAAAACCTCTTTTTCAAAGGGGGTAGTCGACTGGTTTTGTAAGGCAGTTGGCTGCTATTACATATTTTGATTTATAGAAATTATTTTCTTTTATAAATTTTGATAATTCAAAATTCTAAAAAACACATGGGGCAGTCGATTGGTCTCATATAGTAGTCGACTGGTTTTGAAACAGAATGCTTCCGAGAAAAAGGCAATTGACTGGTCATATAGCAGTCGGCTGGTTTTGAAACAGAATGCTTTTCAAGTAAATAGAAGTCGACTGGTCTTTATGGCAGTCGACTGGTTTGAAACAGAATGCTTTCTGGAAAATAGCAGTCGACTGGTTTGCATCGGTTTTCAGAAAATCTACGCTTTGGTTGTCTCTAGGCAGTCGGCTGCTACTTAAGGTAGTCGGCTACTCCTAGCATTTTGGTAACTTGGAGTAATACCCGAAATTTACTTTTCCTGCACTTAAAATAGCTGGTACTTCTTTCCAGAACACTAAAAAAACATGCAGACATAGCCACCATACGTCCGTTACATAAATATCTTACCTCGATTACACCAAAACACGTAATCGCTTGATTGCATCAATTCCTTTCCTTCACTTCTTCAAAGCTGTAAACATCATCATAATTCAAACCTTTAAGAAACCATCATAAACATGTTGTTCCAACTCAATAAGACTCCAAACCATGGATAGAAGTAAGTAAATCAACTTCCTCTCTTACCTTGGTTAGTCACCAAAATTTCAGCAATTTAGATCTCCTCAAAGACTTTGTTTCGGCCTTTCATATTACAGGCATGAGTAGAGCTAATGATGAGGATCGATTTTCGTTAAGTAAGCTTAACGATTCGGTAACAAGAAGTAGTAGTTTGTCAAGGAAGCTAGAATGGAAACTTGGAGGATTTTGGAGGGGAACAAGAGGGGGCTGGATGTTGCTGCCGGCTTGGGATGGAGAAGATGACAAGCTTCCTTGCATTTAATGCTCCTCTATCTCTTAATCATCTTAGCCATTAATACTTTGACCATTTAATTTCTCTTCCATTCATATGCCACATGACTTTAATTACACTAAATTTCTGATATTAATTCTTTTCATACTCCAATATTCTTACAATATCAATTTAATTCCTTGACTATTTGACTTTCAATTTCATTATTCCTTCCATGTCCCATATATCAATTATACTTCAGATTTCTCATATTTATTTAATTCTTCTTAGCTGAAATACTTTACAATCATGAGAAATTTACATGAAATTGGGGATTTCACGTTATATATGTTGATATAAATGTTAGAAAAGCATGCTAAGTGAGATGGTAAAATTAAAAATCCCTCAAAATCAATATTAAGTCAAAGATAACAAATAAAGATGCCTTCCAATACGATGCATGTGAAAGAGACTTTGTTCGGTATTGTGCTACTTTGGCTCAGTCAAGGCCATACCTACCTTAGGAATTCACATTGCATGAGATAATAGTTATCTCCAAGTGTATTGGGTCAGACTTAACTAAATTATATTAGGGCATTGGCTCAGTCAAACCTAATAAGGTTTCGAGGCATAAGTTGGGCTTTAACCCATATGATGAGTTAGAATAAGAGTTGTTCACCCAACTTTCTAGGAGTTGCATGAGATGCAAGTGATAAGAGTTGTCTACCTAAACAATCTCATTGGACGCATTAGCTTAGCTAAAGTCATAATGGGACCAAATATGGATCTTGGCCCACTAGGAAGTCTAGGCGAAAAGGCTTCCCGAGTTGATAGTGAGGGCTATTAGCTTGAGGAAAATAGTGGGAGTAATTCATTTAATTAAAAGACCATAATGAATGATTTTAATCACAATGTTACTTACTTGCATATTTTATGATTGTAGAAATATCATGGTAAGCAACAATTTATTCCTTCATTCTATCCTTGAGAAGGATAACAAGTTGGTTGGGGCAAACTTCTGAGACTGGTACAGAAATTTAAGGATAATCCTCACTTAAGAAAAGAAGTTTTATGTTTTAGAGCATGCGATCCTTGCTCAACCCCGACAGAATGCTTCCACTACTGATAAGCAAGCTTATCAAAAGCATTTGGATGATGCCATTAACATACAGTGCCTGATGTTAGCTTCCATGAGTTCTGAACTCCATAAGCAACATGAGAATTTGAAACTGTTTGATATGATCGAACATCTCAAGGAAATGTTCCAAGAGCAAGCACGACACGAACATAATGAGGTGTCTATGGCGCTCTTCCAAGGCAAGATGGCTGAGGGAGCTCCGGTGCACACTCATGTACTTAATATGATTAGGTAAATTGAGAGGCTGGAAGCACTTGGCTTCATCATGCATAAAGAGTTGTCAGTTGATCTCATCCTCCAATACTTACCAGATAGCTATAGTTCGTTTGTGTTGCACTACAACATGAACAGTAAGACACTGGCAGAATTGCTCAATATGTTAAGAACTGCTGAGCAGGACTTGAAAAAGTCAAGGCCTACTTCTGTTATGGTGATTGACAAGACCAAATCCAAAGGCAAAGGCAAGCCTAAGGGTAAGCCGAAGTCGAAGCCCAAGGGTAACAAGAAGGAAAAGGCCAAGAACCTCAAGCCATCTGGTGGAGTTGCTAAGACAGGAAAATGCTTCCATTGCAGTAAGATTGGCCATTGGAAGCGAAACTGCACTGTGTACCTTGAGGAGCTGAAGAAAAAGAAAGGAAGTGAGACTTCCACCTCAGGTATATATGTGATTGAGATAAATTTGTCTACTTCTTCATCTTGGGTATTAGATACTGGATGTGGTTCTCACATTTGCATGAATATGTAAAGACTAACAAAGAGTAGAAAACTTGCCAAGGGCGAGGTGGTTCTACGAGTTGGAAATGGAGCAACGGTTGCTGCATTAGTTGTAGGAACATTTAATTTATCATTGCCTTCGGGCCTAATTTTAGAACTTGATAATTGTTATTATGTTCTAGCAATTGCCAAGAATATTATTTCTATTTCTTGTTTGGACAAGAAAGGTTTTTCTTTTAAAATAATGAACAATAGTTGTTCAATTTACTTTAATGATATTTTCTATGGCAATGCTTCCATTATGAATGGATTGTATGTTCTAGATTTAGATAATCACATCTACAGTGTTGATTCCAAGAGGTCAAAGGGTAATGAGATTAACCCTACATTCCTCTGGCATTGTAGACTTGGTCACATAAATAAGAAACGCATATCTAGGCTCCACAAAAAGTGACACTTAGATTCATTTGATTTTGAATCATATGATGAATGCCAATCTTGGTTGCTTGGTAAAATGACCAAGGTCCCTTTTACAGGAACAAGTGAAAGGGCTAGTGGTTTATTAGAGCTCATACATACAAATGTATGTGGTCCATTAACCACATAGGTTAGAGAAGGGTTCCAATACTTCATCATATTTACTGATGACTACAGTAGATATGACTATGTGTATTTAATGAGACACAAGTCAGAATCCTTTGAAAAGTTTAAAGAATTCAAGAATGAAGTACAAAACCAGCTAGGCAAGAATATCAAGACACTCCGATTAGATCGCGGTAGAGAGTATTTGAGCCTAGAATTTATAGATCATTTAAAGGAGTGTGGAATAGTTCCACAACTCACTCCACCTGGTACACCTGAATGGAATGGTGTATCCGAGAGGAGGAATCGGACCTTGTTAGACATGGTTCGATCCATGATGAGTCTATCTGACCTCTCTGTCTCCTTTTGGGGTTATGCTTTAGAGACAGCAGCATTCACACTAAATCATATTCCTACTAAAGCTGTTGAAAAGACACCACATGAGATGTGGACTGGAAAAAGTTTAATCTGTCTTTTCTAAAGATTTGGGGTTGTGAGGCTTATGTCAAAAGACAACTCTCAGACAAATTAGGATCCAAATATGATAAATGCATATTTGTAGGGTATCCTAAAAAGACAAAAGGATACTATTTCTATAATCCCACAGAGCATAAAGTGTTTGTGGCTCGGTACGGTGTCTTTTTTAAAAAAAAGGACTTCTTTTTTAGAAGAACAAGTGGGAAGACAATAGAGCTTGAAGAGGTTCAAGAACCACAAAATGTAACTGAACCTTTAGTGGAACAGGAGCAAGTACTACAAGATGTTGTGGAACTGGAAGTAGCTCTAGAAACACAAGGCCCACGTAGGTCTAATAGGATACGTCGAGAGCCTGAGAAGCTTAATCTTCTGACCACTCAGCACAATGACATATTGCTCATGGATAATGATGAGCTTACCACCTACAAAGAAGCAATTACATGCCTAGATTCTGAGAAATGGCTTGAAGCCATGAAATCTGAAATGGATTCCATGTATACAAACCAAGTATGGACCTTGGTTGATCCACTTGAAGAAGTAAAACCCATAGGGTGCAAGTGGGTCTTTAAAAAGAAGACTGACATGGATGGTAACGTGCAGACCTATAAAGGTCGATTAGTGGCCAAAGGTTTCAAAAAAAGGCATGGTATAGATATGATGAAACCTTTTCACCAGTTGCAATGCTCAAGTCCATTCGGATTTTGCTTGCTATCGCTACATACCATGATTATGAGCTATGGCAGATGGATGTTAAAACTGCATTTCTAAATGGAAACTTGTCGAAAGATGTGTATTTGACACAACTTGATGGTTTTATCACTCCTGAGAATGCCAATAAGGCATGCAAACTTTAGAAATCCATTTATGGATCGAAGCAAGTTCTCGGAGCTGGAACATTCAATTTTGATGAGACAGTCAAAGAGTTTGGCTTCATCAAGAATGAAGATGAACCTTGTGTTTACAAAAAGGTTAGTGGGAGTGCTGTCATATTCCTAACGTTATATGTGGATGACATACTACTCATAGGAAATGACATTCCTACCCTACAATCTGTCAAAACTTGGCTAGGGAATTGCTTCTCCATGAAAGACTTAGGAGAAGCAGCCTATATCTTTGGAATAAAGATCTATAGAGATAGATCGAGTAGGCTGCTAGGTCTAAGTCAAAGTACATATATTGACAAAGTGTTGAAAAGGTTTAACAATGAAAAATCTAAGAAAGGATTCTTACCTATGTCTTACGGCATTTATCTCTCAAAGGACATGTGTCCTAAAACACAAGATGAGAGAGATAAAATGGCAAGATTCCATATGCTCCAGCTATTGGATCTATCATGTACACCATGTTATGTAGGAGGCTTGATGTCTCCCATGCTTTAAGCATGACTAGTAGGTATGAAGCTAACCCAGGTGAGCGTCACTGGATAGCAGTTAAGAACATCCTTAAATACTTAAGAAGGACTAAGAATGCTTTCTTTGTCTATGGAGGAGAGAATGAACTCATTGTAAATGGTTACACTGATGCTAGTTTCTAGTCAGATTAAGATGACTTTAAGTCACAATCTAGCTATGTGTTTTGCCTAAATGGTGGCGCTGTAAGTTGGAAGAGTTCAAAACAAGAGACAGCGGCCGACTCTACGACCGATGCTGAGTATATAACGGCTTCAGATGCAGCTAAGGAAGCTGTTTGGATCAAAAAGTTCGTCACAGAACTTGGAGTAGTCCCTAGCATTGCTGATCCAGTGGCACTTTATTGTGACAACAATGGAGCCATTGCATAAGCTAAGGAACCCAGGTCTCACCAATGGTCCAAACAAATACTCAAGCCCTTCCATGATCGATTGGCTGTCGTGCAAGTGGGAGAATGTTAGTGTATGCGTTATAAGCCAATTAGATTTGGACTTATAGTACACTTAAGACATTGTGATTATTTATGTTATTTAATAATACATGGCAGTTATTTATCATTATTGACTATATTTAATTTGATCAAGTCATAATCAAATGATAAAGTCCCTAGAATAGTGGATCATATCAAAGGAATTAAAGTGGTGACTTTGATAATGAGATCCTTATGATGCAAAGAATACTATTCTTAAATATCCTTAGTCATAGTATCACTGAGAAGGGACATCAGTGATATGGTAAGACTAACATGTGTTAGATTCTTTTGGGTGACTGATCTCATAAGTCATGGATATGGTGATATTCAGATCAACACATGGGTGATCATTGTGAATGAATACATTGGATTGACCCATCTTGAGAACTCTATGTGGATTGTTACATTGAGCGTTATTAGATGTTTTCAAATGGCAATGGTATATGTGATCCTTATACTTGAGATCACCATGGTATCCTATGTGTGGATTGGTGTACTTTGATGTTGGTAAACGTAGCTCAATGAGGGTTACAAGTAAGACAGTAATTGGGTACATCATGAATCATATAAGGGTTGTGAGTGATCAAGATAGGATTTGTCCCTCTTGGTAACAAGAGTCTATATCTCAAGGCCTCTCAATAAAGATTAATGATTGAAAATCTGTGGCCACAGTACAAATGAGATTTAAGATGAGATCTTGAATTCATTTGATTAAATCATTTATCTTGAGATTGAGAAACAATTCAGTTGAACTTTAATAGAGATGACACGTTCCATACTGTATGTTAAACTGAGATATTAGGTGACAAAAGGATCAAATTATACGGTAATTGCTCATTGAAAGGTTGTCGTCAACTCACCGACATTTTCATTACTTGGGTAGCCGTGATGCATTGCTAGATGCTAATATTGACTTGTGATTTATGAATGAGATTCTGAATTACTGCCAACGTAATAGAAACCTAAAGGGTCACACACAATAAGAGTATGACGAAAACAAGGTAATTGGAGTTGGATCCATATGATGAATCCTAGTACAAATAGGATTCCTAGTGAGACTAGAATCTTTTTCTGACTAGAATTTGGATTTAATTAATAGTAATTTTACCTCGAGATTACTAAAGGGTATTTTGGTTTTTTCAATTATAATGAGATTATAATTATGAATTATTAATTTCATAATTCATGGGCAGACTAAATTATAATCCAAATGCATAACCAATTGGTTGTAGTGCAAGTGGGAGATTGTTAGAGTATGCCTTACAATCAATTGTATTTGGATTAAGTAATTTTAAAAGGCCCAAAAGACCCAATTTAGTTGGACTAAGGCTAAGGCTTTTTTAGGGTTTTATTAAGAGGCACTATAAAAACAACATTAAGTCTAAAAGTTAGATAAAAGAACAGAATATTTTTATAGCCGTTCTGTCTCTTAGAGCTAGCACTCTCAGAAAACAATTCCCTTCCTCCTCCTTTTGCTTCTGATCACATCTTGTCTCAGGCAAAGGTCTTGTTTTGCGTCCTACTCCTGTGGATACCGTTAGAGGGTTTCTCTCAGCTAGGAGTCTTGAGTTAACGATAAATCAAGGGCTGTTCATGGGTTGCCATATTCAAAAGTCGAACATTCCTACACGAGTACACCAAAAGGTTAGATTCTATCCCGAAATTAATTTTGTTGCATGATCCTGGTGATTTTGGTTTTGTTGTTTTCTAATCCGCTGCATATTTTTGTATATGACATGATAAACCGAGACAATGAAACCTGACAGGTCTTCTTCCAGTTAGAATCGAAAATGAGAAAGGAAGAAAATCTCTTTTTTAGAAAATCAAGCGAGAGAGAGAGAAAGGGGAAGAAATTGTAGCGATGAGAAACCATGAGTATCGATTTTTAGGGTTGTTCAATGGTTAGGGAGGCTATTAAATGCAAAAGTTGACGTTGGAGTGTGGTTCAACAAAGGGTGTTGGTTGCTAATCGGGGTGGTGTTTCACAGCCTCGAGCTAGATTTTTGGTGGTGTTTGGAGGTTGCACAATTGTTGATTTCAGTGTAGGTGGGAGGCTAAACCTAGCTTTGAATCGGCGACATCTCATGGCAGTGGGCGTTGCTGAAAAAAAGGGGTTGATTTAAGGTTTAAAATAGGGCAAATAGAAGGCTGATTGAGGCAAACAGGGGATATGTTTGGTGGTTCGATCAAAACACTTTGTTGCGGTGCTGGGGAGGCTGATCGAAGTGGAAAACAGTGATTCTTGCTGGGATTTCTCAGAGGGCCCTCAATCTTGGTTAGGTGCAAGAACCGGGGATGAATTGATTGAGTTTTGGTGTGTCAAAACTAGGATCAATAGGGGTTGATTTGTGTGGCTGTGGGTGTATGTTTGCGGTTGAGTTTTAGGTGGTGATGTGAAGGCAAATTGGTACTGGTTGAAAGGCCAGAAAGAAGGTGCATAGTAGGGGTTCATTCCTGCATGAAGCAGAGGGAAAAGAGAGTTTGAAAACTCTCAGTTGGGGGTGGAATACAAGGCTAGTTTGAAGACTGAAATCAACATTTAGTAGTGGCACTTCGGGGCTACTTTATATAGCTAAATGCTATGGGCTTTGATAGTTTTGGAGGCTAACATTGTGGTTCTTAAAGGGCTGAATTGGTGGTATTGGAATTGAGTTTGAAGGCGAGAAGGTGGTTGGCTTAGGAGAAGAAACTGAAGCTTAGAAGTGTCATTTTAGAGGGCTGGAAGTGTGAATTTTTGTGTTGATTTAGAGCAGTAAAAGAGGCTGATCACTGATCATTTTGGAATGTTAAAAGGAGCAGGATCTATTGCTGCTAAGTAGGAGATTATAGGGTTGTTGAGAAAGGTTTTCAAGAGCTAAAAACAAAGGCTAATAAGGAAGTTTTAATGCTGGTTTTGAGTTAAAATGGTGCTGGAAAATGGAATATGAAAAAGGGTCTGAAACAAAGGTTAGAAGTGGCTAGATTTTGTGCCAAAACTAACTAAAACAGGTAGCTCTTTTGCTGAGTTTTGAGCACGGTTCAAGGATCCTTTGTAACGGCTGTTTAATGCCAAAGAAATTCGAGTTGATCGTTAAGGCTGCACGTAGCCTAAAACAGCGGATGAAAAGTGTTTTTCTGGGCTGTTTAAGACTGATCAAGAGGTAGCCTTAGACTCGACTCATGATGGGAATTTAGGGGCTAAATCGAAGCCCTTTATAGTAGCTGGTTACTGACCAACCAGTGGCTATTCAGTTGAAGCAAGAGAACTTGAGAAAACAGAGGAAAAGGAAAAGAAAGAAAAGAAGAAAAGGAAACAAAAGAAAGAGAGGAGAGAAAAGTTTGGAGTATTTTGCTAAAGTTTTAATGTGAACATAGGTAAGGAAATTAATAGGCTTTGTTATATTCCTATGAAAATCTTATAGAAATTATTTAATTATTTTCTAAATAAATATGCATGTGAATTTGATATGTAGAGAAAGACAAAGTAGTGACTTGAGACTTACCAAGCTTGTGGGAGGCTAGACCATTAGCTTGAAGCATTGAAGTAAGTTATTTATATAATGTTGGTTTAAAATTATACTGTAATTAGTTTAAATTGACGATGAGCATCAGAATATGATTCAATTTGAGTACATATGCTAAATGGACAATTTGATATCAAGATGCGATTATATGCGTAAGTTGTGATCAGATTTAAAATTATTGTTAAATTGACTGCTCGAAAATTTTCAATAGAATATGGTGTGATGACGATGACAATGAAGTGAGATAATGAATTTGTGATTATGTGATAATGTTTATGCCTTGAAAGTACTAGTACAACATTTATATACTCGAGGGGTATAGAGAGAACCCACAAAGATGGTGGGGGTCTCAGTATCGATGATGTGATGTAAAAGATGTTATGGTTCGAAAATATTGTGGTATATTGATATATTGATGATGGTTCCCTAGAGTAGCAACATTATGTTAATAAACTGTTGAGGAGTAAGAATGGAGTATTGAAATAATGATTGATATTGTGTACAAGGTTGGGGTATATATATAAATTAAGGACGCAATGAGTGGTCTCTCTTAGTGGAGTGACTGTGATTATGAGTATAGGAAAGTAGGTTTGTGATGTTTTCCTGTGTATTGATTGAACATATGCCTATATAATATTATGGAGTTCTGAAAGTGTGACTAAATGAGTCTAATAATTATGGATATGTGATGATACGAATATAATTGATTAGTGGTGACACTAGGATTATATGATCCTAGAAAGGTCCTTGTGGTAAGTCTTGAATGATTTCTTAGTTATTTTAATGAATTAGCTATGGTTGTGAAAAATTGCTAAAAGTAATACTTAAATATTCGTGTGATATTAATACGTATCATAACGATGTGGTGGTTATACTACAGATATTTTGATCCAAAAGTGATTAAAATGGTTTTATAATACTAAGGAATGATATTGATTTATGAATGTACACTTTGAGGCCTTGAGGACATGTGAACAATGAAATTAAAGAACTGAGAAATGTAAATTGCATGGATTGAGTATAGTTATATAGCTAATAGCATATATGACCTTGGATGATCTTGTCGCATAGTGATGATATAATAATCAAGTAGTTCAGGTGGAAGTGAAGTAAGAATAATATGATTATAATTAGATCCTTGGGATTTCCATAGAACAACCTTGTGTCGTAATCAGTTATGCACCCTTGACATTGCATTTTCGAAATCATGATTATGCATTGACTAAACGTTGCATTTCATATTACAAGTGTTTGAAAACTATACATTGTTTTGAACATGCATAACTTAGAGTCTTGAAATTCATTTGAGTGGTTTTGAATAAAAAGTGGCATATGACACAATGCATATGCACTAGTGGGTTTTGATAGAAAGCATTTTATAGCTTTCATGATTTTGAAAATGAATAAGTTTAAACCAAATGAATTTCGAGAAAGTAGTGAACTTTTTTGGCAGAAATGATATGATATGATACTGCTAATAAAGCATTAGTGGATCGCCTAGATGGTGGTTAGTGGCTTGTCCAACGAACATTATAGATAGGTTCCGGTTTGCACCTGATCAATGGAATTGGAGATTAGTGGATCTATGGCCATAGGCAGCGCCTTTTTTAGGGATAAGTGGCTCACTAAATAGCTACAGTGAGATACGTTTATATAGACGAGTGAACTCTGAGTCGGGCAATAAGTCCTAGATGTTATCAGAGGAGTGGACATTAAGCCAAATCTCTAAATTGCTATTGTTTTATTTTGAACAATGTTTTATCGAACAGTAAACTATGAGTCAGGCAATAAGCCTTAGACATTTATCCGAGAGTGCTTTATCGGAAATGTTTTATTGAATAGTGAAATGGTTTATTGAATATTGATTTCATAGATCCCACATGATTTGATAATGCACTTTGCATATCTTGCTACCATGCAGTAGCGCAGACAAGTGAACTTTGCTTAAGTCTTGTTTTTGGATCTTTGATTTATGACATGACATGATTGGTATTTATTTATTGATTTTGAAATTATGATATACATATTTTTCATTCACAATGAGCCTTGAGCTTGAGCAGAGTCTCAGCCTTTGCAGTTGACTTTGATTATTTTGATATCATTTATGAATTGTTTTCATATCGTTTTGAGTACGTGGATTGTAATATGATGAGGTTTTTAATAGTTAATAAACTTCTACTCATTCGGTAGGCCTTGTACTCATTGCATAAGAGTTTGAAAACATTATATATGTTGCATTGAATTGGTGTTGGATATCTAATTGATAGTACAGATTGATATTGGGGATATGTAATAGATATTGTGGATCTATATTGGAATATGTGATGGATATGATCCTAGTTTAGATTATGAGATGATTCAGTTTAAATGGTTATGTATGATGGTATACTAGCATGTACATATTTTACATTAAGAATAGTATATGCTTAATTCTTATATAAATTAACTTACTGAGCTGTGGTTTGCTCATTCCTTTCTAACATCATCACAGATCATAGGAACTAGAGTCCACGCTTGGAGTTCTATGTGGGCCTACGGGGATCGTACCTAGTAGTGGTACTTATTTAAGTCCTCAAAGCACTACTTTTATCACTTTTGAGGTATATGAAATTGTACATCATGTTCGTTGTTATGTATAGACGTTATGTAGTGCATAGTACATATCATTGGAAATTGTTTTGGGATGTAACTTAGGATAACTCTAGATTATTATATATATTAGTATGATTATCGAGTGCCATTTAGGATGTGATTGTGTTAAGATAAATATGAACTTTATGGAATGTGAGTAAGTTGAATTGATGATTTTGGGAATGTGTGTTGTGTATGATTATATAAATTGTGAATTGTATAATTGAGATATGATGATGGAAATATGTATATATTTAATAGGTTAATTAACTGGGGAAATTTGATTTTATATAAGGGAGAGGTTTTCAACCCGTTTCTTTTACTAGGACAAATATTTATGTGAAAACAATTATAATCTATACTATAGAGTTTAGCAAATGCACTTACGAATTAGAGTTATTAACGATTATAACCCGTGCGATACATAGTGATTATTTTAATTTATAATAATTTTTGGAAGAATAGAATTATAAAAAATATTATTTTGACATATATGTTGAATGCATATATAGAATACACAAATTAAAAAATAATTCAAAATCAAATAGCACTTATAAATTATAGAAAAATTAAATATCGCAAACTTTAAATATTTAATAAATGAATTAAATAACTACAATTTTAATGAAAACAATCTTTACTATTTTAATCATTAATATATTATTGGTTAATATTGCATATTTGAAATTGATTTATTTTCAAAATTTTAATTTAGATGACTTCAAATTAATCTTATAAAATTAATTAGCATTAAAAAAATTCTATTTTTTTGTGTTTTTAAAAGAATTATTTATAATAGTGTCTAACATGAAGGGTAAATAAAATAAAAATGTTAATAGAAATAAAACTAAAAATAATTTAGTATTTAAGTTTTTTAAAATTCAAACCAATTCAAAATAATTAAGCACAATATTTAAGATCATATAGTTTCAAGAAAATAGATAATCCATATGGACTTTTTTTCCAAATAGAATGATTGAACAAGCTGGTGTTTCTCCACAGTTCACACAATCGAGTATTTCAAAGATCTCGAGAGTTTAACCATTACTAAGTTCGTATCTACCACATATATATATAGTTCAAAACATACATTAGGACCTGGATCGGACTCGATAACCACCTAGACTCACATAGTCATCTAGTGCGATCCAAAGTTACATCCCGTATACTTTCCTAGTACTGTGAAATTTAACGTACACATGATTATCAAAATGATATACTAGTAGTATACCTCAAAATACAAAATGCTAGCTCCGGAGAACGCAAAGGAGTACCACTACTAGGTACGGTTTCCCGGGAGCCTATACGAAGCCTGAGCCGGCTATCAACTCGTATGATCTGCAGATGTTAAATAAAGGGGTGAGCAATCCACAGCTCAGTAAGTAGTTTAAATAAAAAATACTAGGCTCAAATCGTAAAACACGATCATACATGCTTAAGTTATTGTAAATTAGCATGTATGGATTATACAAAGGTTTATTATCATTCGTAAGTGCACAGACGTTATAAACTTGTTTATGCTTTCATTCCATTCTTAATTTCACAAGGCATCATTCTTTTTATCAGTATGACTACGTGTGGAAGAAAACGAACATTCAAGTAGCACACGTTCAAGTGGCATATATAAACATAATCCAATAATCGAAAGAAACGAACATTCAAATAGCACACGTTCAAGTGGCATATATAAAATAACCCAATAATCGAAAGAAACGAACATTCAAGAAGCACACGTTCAAGTGGCATATATAAACATAACCCAATAATCGAAAGAAACGAACATTCAAGTAGCGCATGTTCAAGTGGCATATATAAACGTAACCCAATAATTACACACATCATATGTCATATGCATAAGAACTATTCCATCCTTCAACATTCGTCGCATTCACGAATCACAATCACTTACTTTTCGTCACAATATCCTACGATTTCTCATATTTCGTCGGAACTCGTGTAGCACTTAGTTCCCGAAGGATTCTAGAGGTGGCTCACATAGTACAGAAGTCGGGTCTTTGCTCGGTTTGGCCTTTACATCAAAACTCGTGTAGCACTTAGTTCCCGAAGGACTCTAGAGGTGGCTCACACGGTACAGAAATCGAGTCCTTACTCGGTTTGTCCTTTACATCAAAACTTGTGTAGCACTTAGTTCCCGAAGGACTCTAGAGGTGGCTCACACGGTACAAAATCGAGTCTTTGCTCGGTTTGTCCTTTACATCAAAACTCGTGTAGCACTTAGTTCCCGAAGGACTCTAGAGGTGGCTCACACGGTACAGAAATCGAGTCTTTGCTCGGTTTGTCCTTTACATCAAAACTCATGTAGCACTTAGTTCCTGAAGGACTCTAGAGGTGGCTCACACGGTACAGAAATCGAGTCTTTACTCGGTTTGGCTTTTAGGACTTAGATTTCAACAAATATGACTAGGTGCTAATTGAGGTCTATTAACTCAACATAAGGAGCGATGTGTATATTTGATATTCAAATCACAAGTCCATACTCGAAGCATAAAAATATGTTAACATGTTCAGTAATCATAAGAGAGCCATCACACATAACACATCACACAATTCAGCAAAATCACCTTTCAAATAAGCATATTTCACAGGCACATTATGTCCGATTTAAAAATCCTACCATACTTATTCTATTTGTCTTATCCGTAATGTCCGACCAATATCCTATATAAATTTAATTAATTATTTAATGAGGGTTCTTTCATCTCTTACGAAATGATACTAGTAAGATTTATTTAACCCACTTACCTCGGTGCTTAGTAGGTTACCTTTCCTCGATCCTCAACTCAAGTTAGACTCCTACACCGCTCCAAATTCACTTAGTTAGAACCCTCCAACTTTTTTTTTGGTTGCAAGGTTAGCTCTCATGATCCCTCTCTCGGCTTGGATAAATTTCCAACCAATGTGCCTTGTTCCACCCTCTTTTCTAGCTTTTTGTTTTGTCCCTAAGAGACAAAATCTGTTTTAGTTCAAGTGCTCCACGTTTGGTTCCTCTTTCTATATTCAAAACACCAAACTTTACCTGCTTTTCAGACATGAATAACTCCCTGTGCCTACCAGCCTTCACGCCCAGCCAATGCCTTCAATTTCCTTTCACTGTTTCGGGAAATGGCATGGCCATCATCAGCCCCTCTCAAACCATGTTGAAACCCCCCTTGTCTACTACCTTAAACACAACCAAGACCAATTTAAATTACAGCCAACCACAAGCAGAAATAAATCAGGTCAAACAGTCATATAACTCTACTTAAAACCCTTATTTACAGCCCTTACTACACTTACATTTAACAGGAGTGGCTCTTGAAATTTTCCTCTTGTTTTGGCATCAAGGTTTCACCACATGGTTCTTCACTGCAGCTTTAATCCTTCTTCCTTTGTTCGAAATCTAAGGAGACCAACCTTCAGCTTCGTGACCTAACTTTCCGACCAGCATTGGTCTTGCTAAGCTTCCCGCCAGTGGTTTCCCTCTTTTGCCGTCGACACTTGATGCCCAAGGTGGTGAGGCAGTAGCTTTACGTGCCTCCCTCTTCTTCCCTTTCGGCTTACTCTTTTCTTTCTCCCTTTTTTTTTCGGTTTTCAGTTTTCCTTTCTTTCTTTCCCTATCGGCTTCACCTTTCCTTTTCTTCTTTCTTTTCCTTGTTTTTTTTTTTTTTGCCCGAGCCTTTCCCTCTTTCCTGCACTTCTTTTCTCTTCCATGTTTTTTTTTGTAAAGCTTCCTTAAGAAGCTTGTTGAATAATCTGATGGAGTTAGTGGAGTTTGATGGGGTAAAGTCCCATCAAACCCCACTAACACACATATATATATATATTTATATATATATTCATATAAACTAAAATTATCTTTATATATAACAAGGTATATTTATACATGTATATAATATATATATATATTCTTATATATTTATTTATTTGTTATATTACTACATGAGGTGTGTATTTATACTCGTATTTTAAATTCTTAAATATAATAATATGTATACATACACATAGCCATATACAATATATATATATATATATATATATATATTCTCATATCTAATATATTTTTAGTGTGGTATGTGTATACATATGAATTCTTCAATTTATTTTAATTATTCATTATTCATGCATACTACATTTCCTTTAATATACTTGTGTACTTGTTTTATTAAAACAACCTACCTATGTATTTGGTGGAATATATGCATAACATTAGTTTGTATTTAGATTCTTGAACTTAGTTATGAGATTTTCCAAATGACGCAAAAGTATAAATTATTTGTTTTCTAATTCCACAAATTTGAGGTTTCATCCTCATTACTTGGCATAAGATTATTACTTACAACATATATCATAATACTCAACTTACACCATGTCTCTTATTTATTTGCATCATATGGTACAAAGTTTGTAGTTTTTACATCCTCCCACCTTAGGAAATTTGGTCTCTCAAATTTTCTGTGTCTATCTGAAATAGGTGAGGGTATTTCTCTCTCATTAAGCTTTCCAACTCCCATGTGGCTTCCTCTGAAGAGTGGTGCTGCCAAAGCACTTTGACTAAAGGGATTGTCTTAGACCTCAATATCTTATCTTTCCTGTATAAGATCCGAATTGGTCTCTCCACATAGCTTAAGTCCTCTCTAATCTCCAGTGGCTCATACTCGATCACATGAGATGGGTCCAGATGATATTTTCGTAGCATCGACACATGAAAGACGTTATGCACACCTGATAGCTCTGGGGGTAATGCTAGTCGATATGCTACGTCACCTACTCTCTCCAATATCTCAAACGGACCAATGTATCGAGGACTCAACTTCCCTTTCTTGCCAAATCTCATTATGCCTTTAGACGGAGAGATTTTCAAGAACACTTTATCACCCACTTGGAACTCTAAAGGCCTCTTTCGACAGTCGGCATAACTTTTCTGTCTACTTTGGGCTGTCCTCAGTCTATCACATATCAATCTCACATCTTCGGAAGCTTTCTTTACAATCTCCGGAGTGAATAACTTTCTTTCACCTACCTCTTCCCAGCCAATGGGAGACCTACACCTACGCCCATACAATGCCTCGTAAGGTGCCATCCCAATACTAGAGTGAAAGCTGTTATTATATGCAAACTCCGCTAGTGCCGGATGATCATCCCATGAGCCTCGAAAATCCATAACACATGCCCTCAACATGTCCTCAAGTGTTTGAATAGTCCTCTCTGATTGCCCATCGGTTTGAGGATGGAAGGCTGTGCTAAAGCTCAGTTTAGTTCCCAAAGCATCCTGGAAATGTTCCCAGAAACGGGAAGTAAACCGTGAATCTCTGTCCAAAACTATGCTTACTGGGACTCCATGTAACCTCACAATTTCTTTGACATACATATTTGCTAAGGCACTAAGCGAATCGGTAGCCTTCATAGCTAGGAAATGAGCGGACTTTGTCAATCTGTCAACTATCACCCAGATTGCATCATGATTCCTACGAGTCCTCGGAAGCCCCATAATGAAGTCCATAGTCACATGCTCCCACTTCCATGTAGGTGTGGGCAAAGGCTTTAGTAAGCCGCTGGCCGCTGGTGTTCAATCTTAACCTTTTGGCACACTAGACACTTGGACACAAAGGTCGCTATATCTTTCTTCATACCAGTCCACCAATACACCTTACGTAAATTCTGATACATCTTCGTATTGCCTGGATGCATAGTGTATTTGGAGCTGTGTGCCTCTTCCAAAATTTGCCTCTTCAACATCTCATCATTCGGAACACAAATTCTGCCCCTATATCTCAACAACCCATCATCTAAGATCCCAAACTCTGAGTCTTGGCCCAGTTGCATTCCACCGATAATCTCCATAAGTCTAGGATCCTCTTTTTGGGCTTGTCTAATTTGATCCATAATGCTAGGCTCTATTCTCAAGCTAGCCATCAAACACTCACCATCGGGCTCTAGGTTGATATTCAACTCTGAAAATTTCTCCATCAAATCCCATTCTCGAACCATCATGTAACTAACAAAACCCACACTCTTCCTACCTAATGCATCCGCTACCCGGTTTGCTTTACCCGGATGGTAGAGAATCTCGCAGTCATAGTCCTTCAATAGCTCCATCCATCTTCTCTGTCTCATATTCAGCTCTTTCTGCGAGAATAAGTACTTTAAACTCTTGTGGTTTGTGTAAATCTGGAACCGCTCACCATACAAATAATGGCGCCATATCTTTAGCGCAAACACTACCGCTGCCAACTCCAGATCATAAGTAGGGTAGTTCCTCTCGTGATCTTTCAACTGTCTCGAACCATATGCCACTATTCTACCATTCTGCATCAATACACACCCTAGACCCTGTAGAGAAGCATCACTATACACTGCAAATCCTCCAGATCCACTTGGAATCGTCAACACAGGAGCCGTAGTCAACCTTTGCTTAAGCTCTAGAAAGCTACGCTCACACGCATCATTCCATCCAAACTTGACATCCTTGCGTGTGAGTCAGGTTAGTGGAGTAGCAAGCTTGGAAAACCCCTCTACAAATCTCCTATAGTAACCTGCAATCCCTAAAAAGCTGCGGATCTCGGTCACTGTTTTAGGCCTCTCCCAATTTATCACGGCCTTTATCTTAACTGGATCAAACACCATCCTTTGATGCCACATGCCCCAGAAAACTGATTTGTTCCGACCAAAACTCACACTTGCTGAACTTTGCGTATAGCTCTTCCTTTCGAAGGGTCTGGAGTACTATATGGAGGTGGTGCTCGTGTTCTTCCCGGGATCGGGAATATACCAATATGTCATCTATGAACACGATGACGAACTTATCCAAATGAGGCTTGAATACTTCATTCATCAATGCCATGAATGCTGCAGGGGCATTCGTTAAGCCGAATGGCATGACCAGGAACTCGTAGTGGCCATATCGAGTCCTGAAGGCTGTCTTTGGTACATCTTCCCCTCTAATCCTTAATTGGTGGTACCCCGACCTCAAATCAATCTTCGAGAATATTTGGGCACCTTTCAATTGATCCAACAGATCATCAATCCTAGGCAGGGGATACTTATTCTTCACCGTTGCTTGATTCAACTACCGATAATCGATACATAGCCTCAAACTGCCATCCTTCTTTTTCACAAACAACACCGGAGCTCCCTATGGTGACACACTCGGCCTTATGAACCCTTTGTCCAATAACTCTGGTAATTGCTTTTTCAACTCCTCTAACTCAACTAAGGCCATTCGATATGGGGGCTTGGATATAGGTTGAGTGCCTGGGAGCAGCTCTATGGAAAACTCCATCTCTCTTTTCGGAGGTAGCCTTGGTAGCTCATCTGAAAATACATTGGAGAAGTCCTTGACAACTGGGATGTCAGACAGTTCCGATTGGCTCTTTTCGGCATCCTCAACAAACGCGAGATAGCCTTCATAAACAAATCAATCTCATATTAGTGAGATACCAATAAAATCATAAATATTTTATTCATTATCTCCAAGACGTAATACAAGCTTTTCAGGTGAGGAGAAAGTAACAACTTTGCTATAGCAGTCTACACTAGCATGGTGGTTGGTTAGCCAATCCATGCCTAGTATTACATCAAAGTCATACATGTCTAATAACACCAAATCTACCACTAGGTACTTATCTCCCACCTTTACTTTACACTTACGATACACATGTTCGGTCATTTGAAATTCTTTAAGAAGAGTAATCACATGTAATAGATGTCCTAAGGGCTCACACTCTATATGCAATTTACTAGCAAACAAAGGTGAAATAAAGGAGTGTGTTGAGCCTGGATCAACAAGTACAAATGCTTCTAAATCACAAATAGTAAGCTTACCCTTAATGACCGAACCAGAAGCGTCGGCCGTTTCTTGGTCGAGAGCGAACACCCTTCCATGCTCCATGGGTTTCTTGCCCTTTTCTTGAACTTTCTTCTGTTGCGCCATTGGTGGTCTATCATCTCGCTTTTCTGTGGCCTTAGGCTGGGGGCAATCTTTCATCACGTGGCCTCTCTCACCACAATTAAAGCAAGCTCCTGAAGCTTTATAACAAGGTCAATTCCTATGAAATTTGCAGCAAACAGTACACGACTGAGAAGCATCAATGGGTGCTGCAGTTATGGCTCGAGTAGTGGGTGTAGCTATAGCAATAGGCCTAATAGCCTGTGGTCGAGGAGCAACAAACTTCTGCCTCTTACTAGGGCCCTGATATCTTCTTTGCTCGGGCCTCCTTCTATCAAATCTTTTATTAGTGGGCTGTTTCGGTTTGGGCTGTCTCCTAGCATCATATTCAACCTGTGAAGCCTCAATATCTTGTTCAACTGTCAATGCCTTCCTCACAACAGCCGCATACTCCGTAAGCTCAAAAGGGCTAACTCTACCCCTAATATTGGACCTCAAACCCGAAGTGAATTTCTCTGCCTTCTTCTCATTATTGTTGGCATAATCCGCATCATATTTGACTAAGGCAGTGAATCGGGTCTCATACTCATCTACTTTCATAGACCCTTGCTTTAGTTCAAGAAACTCTGTCTTCTTCTTTCGTCTTGCCACTGCCGACACATAATAACCCATAAAGGTCTTAACGAACTTCTCCCATGTAATAATGGGATTTTTGGCCAATACCAAAGGCTCATTAGTCTTCCACCACTTCTGAGCCTCACCTCTTATCATATACACGGCTAAGGATACCTTATCGGTGGAATTGCAGCCTATGTATTTAAAGAGGAACTCCATCTCCTCTATCCACTCTTCCGCCTTAGTGGGATCTTTTTCCCCCTTGAACTGTGTAGGATTCATCTTTTGAAATTGCTTCAAGAGAGACATATTCCGATCTAATGAACTCCCAACCTGAATAGTAGCTGGCTGAGGTGCGGCTACTTGAGGTGTAATCGGAGGAGGAGCAATCTGTGGCTCTACGGGAATCGGTGGAGGTGGCACCGTGGTGGTGGTGCAGGGGGAGGCACTACGGGTGCAGATGGAGGCACTGAAGGTGCATGTGGAGGTGGCGGAGCCTGAGGTGCATTAGTTTGATTTGCCACAAGTTGTTGTAGCAAGGCTGTCATAACCTCGTAATTCTGCTCCATTCTAGCCATTCTCGCCTCCATACTATCCGGAGGTGGAGGAGTCGGATGTGGCGGAGTCGGATGTGGAGGTGATGGAGGTGCAGAAGGTGAAGGAGTCGAGGTTGGTATTGCTGACCCCAGAGATGGCCTCCCGGGTCCACCTCTACATCTCGTTCTCCTCATTCTACTCAAATTTCAAGTGCCTATACCAAGAGCAGATCAATCTCAGTATAAGTCAAATTTGGAAACTTTCATATAAATTTCACAGTACATGGATGTAACGCTACAGACAGTCTAAACTACACTAACACGTACTAGACAAACCAGGCTCTGATACCATTTATTCTGTCACGACCCGAAGGCCAATAACGTCCGCTTAACACTTACTTGGTTTCTTATGAAATTTCGAACCAAATTTTTCTTTCTTTCTTTACTTACGGTTTGTATTCGGTGTTAGTGTAGTATCTAAATTCCAATCCTATCTTACTCATATTATTTCTCGAGTTATGTCACATTTCTCAAGGAGGTTTTTCTTATGATTTTCGTCTTATTTTACTATTCCCAAAGGAAACAGGTCGAAAACCTCCCCTTTGTATTTTATCAATTTCCCCAGGTAGAATTTCCTGTACTAAACACATTTCAATTCATATAACACAACTAGCTGGTGTTTCTCCACAGTTCACACAATCGAGTATTTCAAAGATCTCGAGAGTTTAACCATTACTAAGTTCGTATCTACCACATTATATATATAGTTCAAAACATACATTAGGACTGGATCGACTCGATAACCACCTAGACTCACATAGTCATCTAGTGCGATCCAAAGTTACATCCCGTATACTTTCCTAGTACTGTGAAATTTAACGTACACATGATTATCAAAATGATATACTAGCAGTATACCTCAAAATACAAAATGCTAGCTCCGGAGAACACAAAGGAGTACCACTACTAGGTACGGTTTCCCAGGAGCCTATACGAAGCCTGAGCCGGCTATCAACTCGTATGATCTGCATATGTTAAATAAAGGGGTGAGCAATCCACTGCTCAGTAAGTAGTTTAAATAAAAACATACTAGGCTCAAATCGTAAAACACGATCATACATGCTTAAGTTATTGTAAATTAGCATGTATGGATTATACTAAGGTTTATTGTCATTCCGTAAGTGCACAGACGTTATAAACTTGTTTATGCTTTCATTCCATTCTTAATTTCACAAGGCATCATTCTTTTTATCAGTATGACTACGTGTGGAAGAAAACGAACATTCAAGTAGCACACGTTCAAGTGGCATATATAAACATAATCCAATAATCGAAAGAAACGAACATTCAAGTAGCACACGTTCAAGTGGCATATATAAACATAACCCAATAATCGAAAGAAACGAACATTCAAGTAGCAAACGTTCAAGTGGCATATATAAACATAACTCAATAATCGAAAGAAACGAACATTCAAGTAGCGCATGTTCAAGTGGCATATATAAACGTAACCCAATAATTACACACATTATATGTCATATGCATAAGATCTATTTCATCCTCGACATTCATCGCATTCACGAATCACAATCAGTTACTTTTCGTCACAATATCCTATGATTTCTCATATTTCGTCGGAACTCGTGTAGCACTTAGTTCTCGAAGGATTCTAGAGGTGGCTCACACAGTACAGAAGTCGAGTCTTTGCTCGGTTTGGCCTTTACATCAAAACTCATGTAGCACTTAGTTCCCGAATGACTCTAGAGGTGGCTCACACGGTACAGAAATCGAGTCCTTGCTCGGTTTGTCCTTTACATCAAAACTCGTGTAGCACTTAGTTCCCGAAGGACTCTAGAGGTGGCTCACACGGTACAGAAATCGAGTCTTTGCTCGGTTTGTCCTTTACATCAAAACTCGTGTAGCACTTAGTTCCCGAAGGACTCTAGAGGTGGCTCACACGGTACAGAAATCGACTCTTTGCTCGGTTTGTCCTTTACATCAAAACTCGTGTAGCACTTAGTTCCCGAAGGACTCTAGAGGTGGCTTCACACGGTACAGAAATCGAGTCTTTACTCGGTTTGGCCTTTAGGACTTAGATTTCGACAAATATGACTAGGTGCTAATTGAGGTCAATTAACTCAACATCGGGCGCGATGTGTATATTTGATATTCAAATCACAAATCCATACTCGAAGCATAAAAATATGTTAACATGTTCAGTAATCATAAGAGAGCCATCACACATAACACATTACACAATTCAGCAAAATCACCTTTCAAATAAGCATATTTCACAGGCACATTATGTCCGATTTAAAAATCCTACCATACTTATTCTATTTGTCTTACTCGTAATGTTCGACCAATATCCTATATAAATTTAATTAATTATTTAATGAGGTTCTTTCATCTCTTACGAGATGATACTAGTAAGATTTATTTAACCCACTTACCTCGGTGCTTGGTAGGTTACCTTTCCTCGATCCTCAACTCAAGTTAGACTCCTACACCGCTCCAAATTCACTTAGTTAGAACCCTCCAATTTTTTTTTGGTTGCAAGGTTAGCTCTCATGATCCCTCTCTCGGCTTGGATAAATTTCCAACCAATGTGCCTTGTTCCACCCTCTTTTCTAGCTTTTTGTTCTGTCCCTAAGAGACAAAATCTGTTTTAGTTCAAGTGCTCCACGTTTGGTTCCTGTTTCTATATTCAAAACACCAAACTTTCCTGCTTTTCAGATGTGAATAACTCCCTGTGCCTACCAGCCTTCATGCCCAGCCAATGCCTTAAATTTCCTTTCTCTGTTTTGGGAAATGGCATGGCCATCATCAGCCCCTATCAAACCACGTTGAAACCCCCCTTGTCTACTACCTTAAACACAACCAAGACCAATTTAAATTACATCCAACCACAAGCAGAAATAAATCAGGTCAAACAGTCATATAACTCTACTTAAAACCCTTATTTACAGCCCTTACTACACTTACATTTAACAAGAGTGGCTCTCGAAATTTTCCTCTTATTTTGGCATCAAGGTTTCACCACATGGTTCTTCACTACAGCTTTAATCCTTCTTCCTTCTTCCTTTGTTCGAAATCTAAGGAGACCAACCTTCAGCTTCGTGACCTAACTTGCCGACCAGCATTGGTCTTGCTAAGCTTCCCGCCGGTGGTTTCCCTCTTTTGCCGTCGACACCTGATGCCCAAGGTGGTGAGGTAGTAGCTGTACGTGCCTCCCTCTTCTTCCCTTTCGGCTTACTCTTTTCTTTCTCCCCTTTTTTTTCGGTTTTTAGTTTTCCTTTCTTTCTTTCCCTATCGGCTTCACCTTTCCTTTTCTTCTTTCTTTTCCTTGTTTTTTTTTTTTGCCTGAGCCTTTCCCTCTTTCCTGCACTTCTTTTCTCTTCCGTGTTTTTTTGTAAAGCTTCCTTAAGAAGCTTGTTGAATAATTTGGTGGAGTTAGTGGAGTTTGATGGGGTAAAGTCCCATCACACCCCACTAACACATATATATATTTTTATATATATTCATATAAACTAAAATTATCTTTATATATAACAATGTATATTTATACATGTATATAATATATATATATATATATATATATATTCTTATATATTTATTTATTTGTTATATTACTACATGAAGTGTGTATTTATACTCGTATTTTAAATTCTTAAATGTAATAATATGTATACATACACATAGCCATATACAATATACAATATATATATATATATATATTCTCATATCTAATATATTTTTAATGTGGTATGTGTATACATATGAATTCTTCAATTTATTTTAATTATTCATTATTCATGCATACTACATTTCCTTTAATATACTTGAGTACTTGTTTTATTAAAACAACCTACATATGTATTTGGTGGAATATATGCATCTCATTAGTTTATATTTGAATTCTTGAACTTAGTTATGAGATTTTCCAAATGACGCAAAAGTATAAATTATTTGTTTTCTAATTCCACAAATTTGAGGTTTCATCCTCATTACTTGGCATAAGATTATTACTTACAACATATATCATAATACTCAACTTACTCCATGTCTCTTATTTATTTGCATCATATGGTACAAAGTTTGTAGTTTTTACAATAAAGCGTAGGGATACTGCGTTCCATTGATTTGATGAAATCTGCCTTTTATGAGATTGAAATTCTTGGCTTGATTTGAAATTGTGAAACTGGACTTGTGGTTTAAGCTGTGTTTTCGTGCTAGAAGGTTAGGGTAGAAAGCATCGTTATGCTATCGAAATTTCATTAAACGAACCTAAATTTCCAATTTTATCATTTGGTGTGGTTTTGGAAGTGAGAGGATGTGAATACATGTTTTGGGGTTAAAGCTTCCAAAGTGTTACATGTGCATATCTAATTTGAAACTCCTTTTCGAAAGAATTTTTATTAATTTTTACACATTTTGTGATGCATTCATGTTTTCATGATCCTGTTGTGCACGAATAAAATATTTTGAACCTTGGTTGTTGAACTGAGAATATTTGGTGAATTTTTATATTTCATGTATAATATTTTTTGAATTTGACGCTTTATGGATTGACTGAAGATATAAATTATCAAATTGATCTCCGTAAACTATTTGGATATGATTTATGATTTGTTTTGAAATTGTACATGCTCTTCCATTCCGTTCCATTCCAATGCAGTTGACCCTAACTTAGTCTTCAACTCCCACGTTGTCACCTGTCTAGTGTACACTATAGCCCTTTTGACTATGGCCATATGTCTACTATATAGCATGAGTCTATTGGATGAAGCCTAGTCTCCATTATATTATTTTTATTGGGGTGGCAAATCCCTAGTTAGCAAAGATCCAGGCACTCCTAGACTTTATTAGATTCTAATTTCATTATACATGGAAAATATGTTATGATTTGTAATCTTTGCTTTAATTACTTAAAAGTGATTTATATTGTTTACAAAATTTTTTAGAATTTATTTCTGAATGTTTTATGAAATTGCATGATGGAAACTATTAGAAATGTTTATGATAATTTGTGATTGAATCAAATGTTATTGAACTCCTTATAGTTAGAATTGGATGTCAGGACAAGTGGGGTACTTTAAAGCATCCTTTTGTACTCAGCCTGGTTATCTGATCCACTATAGTATCTTTTCTAATATCATGCACAAATAAATAATGTTTCCTGTATATAAGAGCATGATTTTAGATATTGCATATAGTTATGCATTATATAAGCTCTTGTATATATAGTTCTTATTGGGCGTAAGCTCACCCCTCTTATTTTCCTTCCAGATTATCTGCAGTAGTGTAAAAACTACAAAACCTTGTATCATATTAGTGAATAAATAAGAGACATAGAATAAGCTAGGTACCATGATGCACCTTGTAATTAGCATTATTTCAAGTAATGAGAATGAAGTTGCTAGTTTAGTAAATTTAGCAATAAATGATCCTTGAGATAATTTAGAATCTTATAATAAGTTCAAGAATTATATAAGAACAAATAGATGCATATATTCCACGAAATATATATGTATACTTGTTTTAATAAAACGAAGGCACAAGTATACTAAAGGAAATGTAGTATACTTAAATATTAAAATAGTTAAAAATAAAATAAATAAGGAACACACACACACACACACACACACACACACACACACACATATATATATATATAGTGAGTGTTAAATATGTGTGTGTATATATATATATATATATATATAAATTTTAAAAGAAAGGAAGAATATATATAAATATATATATATACACATACCTACACTAAAAATATACTAGACATGAAAATATATATATATATATATATATATATATGGATATGTGTATGTATATATCATTTATGATTAAGATTTTAAATATAGATACATATACATATTTTATGTAAAGAATATAATAAAATAAATAAATACATAGGAATATATGTTAGTATATATATAAATATATTTATTATTTAAAGACAATTATAAATTGTATGAATTATAGATATTTAAGATGGGAATAGAAAATCTAAAATAAAAACAAATTTAAAATAAATTAAAAAAAGGACTCAGTGGAGTTTGATGGACTTTCTCCCATCAAACTCCACTCACATTCTCGGCAACAACACACAAAAGCTTCTTGTGGAAGCTTTGAAAATAAAAGAAAGGAAAAGAAGTGAAAGGAAGTGAGACACGACGGGGAGAGAAGGAAAAGGAAGGAAAGAAAGGTGCAACCGAGAAGAGAAGGAAGAAAGGAAAGGTAAAATCGAAAGGGAAAAAGGGAAGAGAAAGAAAAGGAAGGAAGGTGCAGCCATTACCTCTCCATCGTGAACAGCCATCGGGAAAGAAGAAGAGCTGCTGCTGCGAGGAGAAGAAATGGATGTTAACAGAGGAAGGAATTGAAGTGTTGGCTGGATGTGAAGGCTTATTGTGTAAAGGCTGGAATATTAGGTTGATCAGGAAAATTAGGACAGGGAACGTGAGGCAGCTAAGGAACCATTCATTGTTTCTCGCGGTTCTGGAACAGGGCAACGAAGGGGGGAAAACTTGGTTGGGCAAGAAGGCTACAACAATAGGCCATTTGGTGCAGGAAAACCCCTCCCCTCGGCACGTACGGGACAGCAACAAAGAAGCTTGCTGGCTTCTACCTTTTGGCTCAATGAAAACCTAGAACAAGTGTGGTTCGGTTTAAAGATTCCTAAAAGGTAAGATTTGTCTCCCTTAGTTAAGTTTAATAAATGTGTTTAATATGTATATTAATATGAAATGAAGGAATGTTTTATTTATTAGGTGATGAACAAAAAGTTATATTCTCGCAAGTGCACGAATCAGGATAGTATAGCGTGCAAGTACAAGAGTCGATCCCACAGAGATTTGCTAAATTTATTCAATTAAAATTCAACTACCTATGCCCTAAAATTATGAAAGTCAAAGAAATTACCTAAGTGTCTAATTAATTACTAAATTAACTAATTAAATTAATTAACCTAATAAAATCAAGAAATTAACCAAGAGAGAAAAGCCTAGGAATTTGATTTCACCAATACACTGCAATTTTATGTCTTCAATCCTAAAAATCTCAATTCAATTCTAGGGTTCATTCTTCCTAATATATGATTACTCTGTTTGATGGCAGCTATAATCAAGTATTTTTAATCATTAATTACCTATGATGTGTAGCATAATCAATGACTAAAAATCCATTAAGAACAGAAGAACATCTAACAAGAACCAAATAAATATTCTAGCTTGATGTATGCATCAAATATTTATTCAATCATTCAAGAGAGCTATACATGGCTTAGCATATGATGTGTACCCTTACCATGTCTCAAACAATCAATTAATTTATATTAAAGGTGGTCAATCAATAACACAAATTAAAAGATTGAATTAATCACAATGAATGATACTAGAATTTTAGAATTGATCAATTAATCATAAAGACATAAAATATGCAAGTAGGCTTGATCAAATTCCTAGTAAATAAATTAGTTCATGTTTAATTTAGCAAAACAAAATATTAAATTAATAAATGTCATGCTTTAAATTAAACAAATAACTAATTCACAAATGAATAAAATAAATAAGTAAATAACTAAATAATATAATGTAAAGTAATCAATGGAGGTTTGAGATTGTAGCCCATGAACTCATGATTTCCTGACAATTTGCAGCACACAAATGCAAGTGGCGTGACTTGGGATTGCAAGGATTTTTGTTCGGCTTAATTGGTTTGCTCTGCTTTCCTCCACAGCAACTCACGTTTTATTCTACCGAGTAATCTTGGTTCAGCCTCACGCAAGCAGCAGTTCACGCTTCTTTCACAAAACTTGCGACCAGCAGCAGTAGCGGCTCACGAATTGGACTGCTTGTGTATCGCAACTTCAACACAGAACCGACCCTTCTCTAAGTTTCCCCCTTTGTTTTGTTGATTTTCTTCTCTTTTATCTCTGCAAAATAGAAAGAAACAACACAGAACAGAGACCCAAAAACTGATGCTCTCTACTCCGTTTTCTGTTATTTTTCTGTCTCTCTTCTACAATTGCTCTCCCCGTCTCCTTTTATAATTTGTTTTCTATCATTAAAAATTTCTAGGGTTTCTTTTTAATCAAGCAATAAATCTCAACCCTTTATTTTATTTTAATCCTATGGTCCAAAAGTCTTTATAACTTCAAACAATATATTTTCCAAAATTTATTCAAATTACATAAATTATTGTTTGATTTCACTGAATAACTTCCAAAATTAATTCCAAATCACTTTCTCTAAATTAATTCACAAGATACATTAAACAATTAATTTTACACAATAATATAGCAATAAATGTGGTAATAAATAATAAAATAATATAACAAATATATTATTATCAAATACCCCCAAACCTATATTTTTGCTAGTCCTCGAGCAAAATTAAAAGAAAATGCACTTGTTTGTGACCTTTAAGAACAAAAGTGAAAACTTAAGGACACTCAAAATGTTTCACTCAAATTCATGTAAATTCAATTCCACTTGATTTTCACATATTGCCTCAAGTATACCTCACATCTATGATTAAAGTAATTGTTTAAAACACAACTCAATACTCTCATAATTCAAATGTTAATTAACTCAAATCATGATATTAGATGTGTGTGTGTGATTAGCCAAACTCAAATTCCTTGTCAATACTCAATTAAAATTATGCAACTCATGAATAAATGATGTGATCTCAAAATTTTTTTTTTACTTCTACTGACACTCCATAGGCTTGCTCTTCTTACATCTCTCCACTAATGTAGACAATAAAATCAACTTAGATCAATAGGTCTTTATTAGCTTATAATGTTTGGCTAAGGTATTGGTTAACAAAGAAAAGGAAGGTAAAAATCAAAACAAGAGAGCTAACAATGATAAAGCACATACTGAATTTTTTTCTCTTCCTTTTTTTTTTCACTTCCTTTTTCTGTTTTTTTTTTGAACTCCACATATTTATCTCCACAACCCCCAAACCTATCTCTTTCATGCATTTGTTTGTGGATGACAATTTCCATGACACATTTTAAACTCCTTCTTCACTTTTTTTTTTTATCACAATGGAGTCAAGGCATGATCCAAACAACTTTTTTTTTTGGGAACCTCTTCTTTTATTAGCTTGAAAATATTTCTTGAATCACATCCCCTCAATGATAGATATGTGCATTAAAGCTCTCTTTAAGGGAATATTCATTGTTTTTCAAGCTAATTTGGGTAAGGTCAATGAGGTTACAAGAAAATTCGAATGGTGGCTATTCATATGCTTTTGCATATGTCATTCTTTCAATAAGGCTCAATGGGGTATACTAGTGAATAATATGTAACATGGTAGGCTTGAAAGGCTCAAACGTTCCAAAGAATGCCTAAATCATCTCAAAGTCAATCAATTGCCTATGATTTCGCCTCAAGTGTAATAAAACAAGTTCTAGAGTGTCATGCATGATCACTAATTTCACAAGTTACATAATCATTCACTAAGTATCAACAATTCATAAAAGTATGACTCGTGTGCTCAGTTGTTCATTAATCATGAAGTGAATAAAATTAACACCAAATTATTTAATTACTTAAGTATGCATTTCTCACAATCAGTTAACATAGTAAAATTCTCTCATATTCATCATAGACTAGTGAAAAATCATAGTGAAAAAGAAAAAACATAAATCCAAGTAAATTTTTTTTTTAATTTAAAAAAAAAATTTTTTTTTGTTTTTTTTTTTAAAAAAATTTTTTCACTTTTTTTTATTATTATTATTTTTTAAAAATAATAAACTAAATAGACACAACTAAACCACACCCCCAAACCTAAATCAAACTTTGTCCTCAAAGTTGAAAAACAAAGATTAATAAAAGAGTAGGAATGTACACACTAAAAAAATAAAAAAAAAATAAAAAAAATTAAAAATAAAAAGAATGAAAAATCATACCTACTTGGGTTGCCTCCCAAACAAGCGCTTTATTTAACGTCTAGGCAAGACGGGATGCTTGGTCTAAGGCTTCTCCAAATCAACAAAATCCACTATCTGGCCCTTTGGAGTGCCTTCCAAGTATGGCTTCAATCTATGCCCATTCACCTTGAAACTAACTCCTGTTCTCATGTTCTCAATCTCAACTGCACCATAAGGAAACACTCTCCGCACCAAAAATGGTCCACACCACCTTGACTGCAACTTTCCTGGAAAGAGACGCAAACGTGAATCATAAAGTAAAACTTTCATACCTTGTTTGAACTCTTTTCGAAGAATGGATTTGTCGTGGTAGAGCTTTGTTCTCTCCTTGTATATCTTTGCATTCTCATAGGCTTCATTTCGAATCTCATCTAACTCATTCAATTGGAGCTTCCTAGCTTCACCAGCTTTGTCCATATCAAAATTCAACGATTTGATCGCCCAATATGCCCGATGCTCCAATTCTACAGGCAAGTGACATGCTTTTCCAAAAACAAGCCGATAAGGGCTCATTCCAATTGGAGTTTTGTAAGCTGTTCTGTAAGCCCATATAGCATCATTTAACTTTTCTGCCCAATCATTCCTCTTTGTGTTCACCATCCTTTCCAAGATTGACTTTATGTGCCTATTGCTCACTTCAACTTGTCCTGAAGTCTGTGGGTGATAAGACATAGCTACCCGATGGGTGATGTTGTACTTCTTCAGTACTGCTGCAAAAATTTTATTACAAAAGTGAGTTCCCCTATCACTAATAATAGCTCTAGGGGTACCAAATCTTGTAAAAATCATGTCTTTCAAAAAACTATGTACAATCTTACCATCATTAGTCCTAGTAGCTATTGCCTCAATCCACTTAGAAACATAATCAACAGCAACAAGAATATAATTATATCCAAAAGATGTAATAAAAGGTCCCATGAAATCAATACCCCACACATCAAAAAGTTGAATTACTAAGTTACCTATGAGTGGCATCTCATTCCTTTTGCTTATATTACCTGTTCGTTGACATCTATCACACTTAGCACAAAATGAATTTGCATCCTTGAACAAAGTTGGCCAAAAGAATCCGGATTGCAACACCTTAAGTGCTGTTTTCTTACCACTATAATGTCCTCCACAATTCAATGTATGACAGTGGTTCAAAATATTGAGTTGCTCACCTTCAGGGACACAACGCCTAATGATCTGATCAGGACAATGCTTGAATAGATATGGATCATCCCAAAAATAATGCTTCACTGTGGACAAAAATCTTTTCTTTTCCTGTGAAGTTAAATCAGGATTAAAAATACCACAAGCCAAATAGTTCACAATATCAGCATACCAAGGCTCTTTTCCATGCGCTGAGAATAACTGTTCATCAGGAAAAGTTTCATTAATGAGAATAGCATCATCCCCATGACACTTTTCAAGCTCAGTCACTTCACAAGTCGAGATAAGTGATCAGCCACTACATTTTCACTTCCCTTTTTATCCCTAATTGTCAAGTCAAATTCTTGCAAAAGTAACATCCACCTAATCAATCTAGGTTTAGCATCTTTCTTTGTAAGCAAATATTTAAGAGCAGCATGGTCAGAATAAACAATCACCTTAGAGCCAATCAAATACGAGCGAAACTTTTCTAAAGCAAAAACAATTGCTAAGAATTCCTTTTTAGTAGTAGAATAATTCATTTGAGCATCATTTAAAGTTCTACTCGCATAATGAATAACATGAGGCAAATTATTTATTCTTTGTCCTAAGACAGCACCAATAGCATAATCTGAAGCATCACACATCAATTCAAAAGGAATAGACCAATCAGGTGCTACAAGAATAGGTGTGCAGATGTTAGTTTTTCTTTCAAAGTATTAAAAGCATCAAGGCAAGATTTGTCAAAATTAAACACATGATCTTTAGCCAACAAGTTACATAAAGGCCTACAAATCTTAGAAAAATCCTTAATAAAACCTATAGAAACCTGCATGACCAAGAAAACTCCGCACACCCTTGACAGAAGTAGGGAGCGGTAACTTTGCAATGATATCAATTTTTGCCTTATCTACTTCAATACCTCTACTAGAAATAACATGTCCTAAAACAATTCCTTGTTTAACTAAGAAATGGCATTTTTCCCAACTCAATGTCAAATTTGTCTCCATACATCTTTTAAGCACTAAGGTTAAATTATCAAGGCAATTATCAAATGAATCACCAAAAACAGAAAAATCATCCATAAATACCTCAATAAACCTTTCTATCATGTCAGAGAAAATTGACATCATGCATCGTTGGAAAGTTGCTGGGGCATTGCAAAGCCCGAATGGCATTCTACGATAGGCAAAAGTACCAAATGGGCAAGTGAATGTAGTCTTCTCTTGATCCTCTGGTGCAATGGGGATTTGGTTGTAACCTGAAAAACCATCAAGAAAAACAATAGTAAGCATGGCCAGCCAACGTTCAAGCATTTGATCAATAAAAGGAAGAGGAAAATGGTCCTTTTTAGTTGCAGCATTGAGCTTGCGGTAATCAATACACATTCTCCATCCTGTTGTTGTCCTTGTTGGCACCAACTCATCATCATCATTCTTGACAACTGTAATACCTGATTTCTTTGGCACTACATGGACAGGACTCACCCATTTACTATCAATATCGGGTAAATAATACCTGCATCAAGCAACTTAAGCACCTCAGCCCTTACTACCTCTTTCATGTTCGGATTCAATCTTCTTTGGGTCTCCCTTGTAGGTTTTGCATCATCCTCCAACAAAATCCTATGCATGCACATGGTTGGGCTAATCCCTCTAATATCAGCTAATGTCCATCCTATGGCTGTTTTATGCTCTCTCAAAATACTCAACAGTTTATTCTCTTCTATTGTGGTAAGATCAGCAGCAATAATGACTGGAAGAGTTTTATTTTCACCAAGGAAAGCATATTTAAGAGTAGGTGGCAATTGTTTCAATTCTAGCTTGGGTGGAGAAATAATTGAAGGGGCTAGCTGTGGGTTAAAATGCCCTAAAGACTCACTAGGAATATTTGTAGGGACTTGTGGCATTGCACTGTCTAATGCTAATGTGAATTCCATCACCTCTTCATCATCCTTTCCACAATCCTCTCCAATCAGGGCTAGCTCCAATCTGTCCCTTGTTTCATCCTGCACAAAATTAGAGACAATAATTGAGTCCAAAACATCAACTGAGAAACAATCATTTGAATCTGTAGGCAATTTTAAAGAATTAAAAACAGAAAATTCCACAGTCTCATCTAAGACTGTCATGGTTAATTTCCCATTTTGAACATCAATGATTGTCTTTGCTGTAGCCATGAATGGACGTCCAAGCAAAATAGGCAACTCATGTTCATTATTTGACTGTCTCTCCATGTCCAAAACTACAAAATCAACAGGAATGATTAGTTTATCAATTTGAACTAAAATATCCTCCACAATGCCTCTAGGATATCTAATTGAACGATCAGCAAGTTGTAGAGACATTGTAGTAGGTTTTAGCTCTCCTAACCCTAACTGCAAATAAACAGAATAAGGCATTAAATTAATGCTTGCACCCAAATCTAACATTGCCTTTTCCGTCTTTGAACCTCCCACAGTAATGTTGATGTTAAAGCTCCCAGGATCCTTTAATTTAGGTGGCAAATTGCTTTGAAGCACAGCACTTATCGTTTCCGAAATAATTACCTTTTCATGAGGCTCATACTTACGCTTGTGAGTGTTCAATTCCTTTAAAAACTTTGCATAAGATGGCATGTTCCTGATCATATCAAGCAAAGGTAAGTTCACATGAACCTTAGACAAAATATCATATATTTCAGAAAATGACTTATCCAATTTGCTTTTCTTGAGTCTGCTTGGAAACGGAATAGGAGGAACATAGGGGTGTTGAGCCTTGTGTAACTTAGGAGTTTCACAAGATGAATTGGATTCTTCACTTTGACTTGGCTCCTCAATATCCTTCTTTTTGCCACCACTTGGACTTTTCTCTTTTTGCTTATCCTTTGCAACCTCTTCACCTGCAGGTAAGGTTAAACTTTCATCAGATTCATCATTCATTTTATTATCAAATACCTTACCATTTCTTAGAATAGCAATCGCTTTGGCTTGCTCGGGCTGGCTTGGAAATTTTCCAGGAACATGGCCTTGCAATGCCTCTGCAATTTGCCCCACTTGGACCTCCAATTTTTGCAAAGAAGCCTCTTGTTGTTGGAATCGCTGTTCATTGCTCTGTTGGTTACTTTGACAAACTTCTATGAAGTTTTGCAAAGTATCCTCTAAAGCTGGCCTCTACGGTTGGAAAGAAGAGCTTGCTTGATTCTGGTTTTGGTTGTTACTCCATGAAAAATTAGGATGATTTCTCCAACCCGAGTTGTAAGTATTTGAAAAAGGATCATTCCTCACCCGTGGGTTGTGAGAGTTCATCATATTGGCTTGCTCAACAAAATCTGGGAATTTTTCACTAGAAGGACAAGCATTAGTAACATGACCATGAATCCCACAAATTCCACATACCTCATTAGACACTGGCATTCTTTGACCCATCATCATAGCACACATAGACTTCATTTGCTTGGTTAATTCTGAAACCTGCATAGCCAACTCAGTGTTAGTGTTAATCTCATAAAGACCTTTAGATTTACCTCTAACACTTTTTTGTTTTGAATTAGCTCCAAGCATCTCGTAGAGCTCGTAGGTCTCTTGTGCAGTCTTTTCTCCCATGGCACCTCCAGCAGCATTATCAACCATAGCTTGACAAGCTTGGGTTAGTCCATCATAAAAAAATTGATTTTGCAATTCTAATGGGTACCGATGATGTGGACATTGTATCAAAAGCAATTTAAAGCGTTCCCAAGCTTCATGGAATGCCTCACCATCTGCTTGTGTGAATGTTGCAATCTTACCCCTCAATTCAGTGGTCTTAGCATGTGAGTAGAACTTACCTATGAACTTATTGTACACTGCATCCCATGTGGTAAGTGAGGCTGGTGTTATAGACATGAACCACGTCTTTGCCGCATCCTTCAAGGTATAGGGAAAACATCTCATTCGTAATTGGTCCTCAGTTAATCCCTGCAAAGGAAAAGTTTGAACAGTTGCATAAAAATCATGAATGAATGTCAAAGGATCTTCAATAGCAGCACCATGAAAAGAAGGACGCATATTAAAATGAATATTCTTAAGCTCATAGTTTCTGGCTGCATCATTGAGAACAATGCATGATGGTGATGTCCCCACAGTAGGACGTGCAAACTCCTTCATAGGACGATTTTTAACTCGATTTTGAACTTGATTTTCAGCTTGATTCCCAACTTGTAACTCCATGTTGGATTCAACTAGTTCCTCTTCTTGTGCCTTAGCTTTCCTACCGATTCTGTCAATTTGATCGTTGATGGGCACTATCTCTTGACCAAGTGATCGTCGACCTTGCATCCACTACCTAAAGAAAGAAAGAAAAAATTTAGTAAGCTAAAAAGAAAAATAATAAAAGAAAAACACACGTAGTTAAATAAAATTGAATAAACTTAAGACAAATCCCCGGCAACGGCGCCAAAAACTTGATGAACAAAAAGTTATATTCTCGCAAGTGCACGAATCAGGATAGTATAGGGTGCAAGTACAAGAGTCGATCCCACAGAGATTTGCTAAATTTATTCAATTAAAATTCAACTACCTATGCCCTAAAATTATGAAAGTCAAAGAAATTACCTAAGTGTCTAATTAATTACTAAATTAACTAATTAAATTAATTAACCTAATAAAATCAAGAAATTAACCAAGAGAGAAAAGCCTAGGAATTTGATTTCACCAATACACTGCAATTTTATGTCTTCAATCCTAAAAATCTCAATTCAATTCTAGGGTTCATTCTTCCTAATATATGATTACTCTGTTTGATGGCAGCTATAATCAAGTATTTTTAATCATTAATTACCTATGATGTGTAGCATAATCAATGACTAAAAATCCATTAAGAACAGAAGAACATCTAACAAGAACCAAATAAATATTCTAGCTTGATGTATGCATCAAATATTTATTCAATCATTCAAGAGAGCTATACATGGCTTAGCATATGATGTGTACCCTTACCATGTCTCAAACAATCAATTAATTTATATTAAAGGTAGTCAATCAATAACACAAATTAAAAGATTGAATTAATCACAATGAATGATACTAGAATTTTAGAATTGATCAATTAATCATAAAGACATAAAATATGCAAGTAGGCTTGATCAAATTCCTAGTAAATAAATTAGTTCATGTTTAATTTAGCAAAACAAAATATTAAATTAATAAATGTCATGCTTTAAATTAAACAAATAACTAATTCACAAATGAATAAAATAAATAAGTAAATAACTAAATAATATAATGTAAAGTAATCAATGGAGGTTTGAGATTGTAGCCCATGAACTCATGATTTCCTGACAATTTGCAGCACACAAATGCAAGTGGCGTGACTTGGGATTGCAAGGATTTTTGTTCGGCTTAATTGGTTTGCTCTGCTTTCCTCCACAACAACTCACGTTTTATTCTACCGAGTAATCTTGGTTCAGCCTCACGCAAGCAGCAGTTCACGCTTCTTTCACAAAACTTGCGACCAGCAGCAGTAGCAGCTCACGAATTGGACTGCTTGTGTATCGCAGCTTCAACACAGAACCAACCCTTCTCTAAGTTTCCCCCTTTGTTTTGTTGATTTTCTTCTCTTTTATCTCTGCAAAATAGAAAGAAACAACACAGAACAGAGACCCAAAAACTGATGCTCTCTACTCCGTTTTCTGTTATTTTTCTGTCTCTCTTTTACAATTGCTCTCCCCGTCTCCTTTTATAATTTGTTTTCTATCATTAAAAATTTCTAGGGTTTCTTTTTAATCAAGCAATAAATCTCAACCCTTTATTTTATTTTAATCCTATGGTCCAAAAGTCTTTATAACTTCAAACAATATATTTTCCAAAATTTATTCAAATTACATAAATTATTGTTTGATTTCACTCAATAACTTCCAAAATTAATTCCAAATCACTTTCTCTAAATTAATTCACAAGATACATTAAACAATTAATTTTACACAAGAATATAGCAATAAATGTGGTAATAAATAATAAAATAATATAACAAATATATTATTATCATTAGGTCAATGGGAATATATATATATATGTATATACATCAAATAATATGGTGAGGATGGTTGAAACATAATTGGCTAAATGCATATACATATATATATATATGCATGTCATTAGTAAATATGAGGAATTAATTATGAGTAAGGTAAAATGATATATATATATATAGTAAAAAGTAAGGAAATATGTTATCCTAAAGTATCAAGATATATATACTTGTAGGTATATATATATACACACAAATATATATATATATATATATATATATATACTCACACACACACACACACACACACATATATGATTATCATTGATACGATGAGAATAGTTGACGTATAGTCAAATACGTATATACATATCTATGCATATGTATACACATACCATCAATGTGATAAGGAAGAATTTAGTTTCGATGTAGAAATGATCTCAATTAATTATGGCTCTAAGATATAAATTTTGGTAGGTAATTAAGCGTAATTAGAGACTATTATTGAGATGGTGATGAATTGATTTGTAGTTTAAATTATGCGCTTTAAGTTCAGTATTTAACATGATATGAGTAGTTGATTGAGACAGTATTAGAATGATTGTAGTGACTTCGACTGGAGCGGAGGAGTGAATTTCCAATTCAGAGGATCGAGGAAGATACTTGTTAAGGGTATAAGGAAAGTGAGTTAAATAAGTCTTACTAGTAAGAGATGAATGAACCCTTATTCGATAATTACCTAAGTTCACATCAAGTTTGGTAGAATATCATGGAAAAGATTATGAGGGTAAGTCTCGGTAAGATATAAGTTTGACTTGATGTGATCGTGAATAGTACTTGTCTAGAAAGAAATCTTGTTTGTGACTTGCGTGTTATGTGTTATGGTTTATTTGTGTTTACTGAGCATATAAAATCGTATAAATTTTGGTGCCTACATTATGAGAAATGCATGTGAGTTAATTAAGTCGCACCAAGTGAGCATGTTAATATATTGTGATACTTTGAGAATGTATATGTGATTTATGTACAATATATATAGCTCCCGATGTTGAATTCATGGACCTTGATTAGTACCTAGTCGTGTTTGTCGAAAACTAGGAAAATGGCAACTGAACAATACTCAATCTTTTGTATCGTGTGAGCCATCTCTAGAGAACTCAAAGGAACTACGTGCTACACAGATTCTTCGGAACTGTGGGAGCCACCTCTAGAATCCTTTGAGAGCTAAGTGCTACACGAGTTCCGATGAACCAATAGAAAACATACACCATAGAGGCAAACCCGAGTAAAACTCAATCTTTTGTACCGTGTGAGCCACCTCTAGATAACTCAAAGGACCTAGGTGCTACATCTATTCTTCGGAACTGTGGGAGCCACCTCTAGAATCCTTTGAGAGCTAAGTGCTACACGAGTTCCGATGAACCAATAGAAAACATACGCCATAGAGGCAAACCCGAGTAAAACTCAATCTTTTATACCGTGTGAGCCACCTCTAGAGAACTCAAAGGACCTACGTGCTACATATATTCTTTGGAAATGTGGGAGCCACCTCTAGAATCCTTTGAGAGCTAAGTGCTACACGAGTTCCGATGAACCAATAGAAAACATACGCCATAAAGGCAAACCCGAGTAAAACTCAATCTTTTGTACCGTGTGAGCCACCTCTAGAGAACTCAAAGGACCTACGTGCTACATATATTCTTCGGAAATGTGGGAGTCACCTCTAGAATCCTTTGAGAGCTAAGTGCTACACAAGTTCCAATAAACCAATAGAAAACATACACCATAAAGGCAAACTCGAGTAAAACTCAATCTTTTGTACCGTGTGAGCCACCTCTAGAGAACTCAAAGGACCTATGTGCTACATATATTCTTCGGAAATATGGGAGCCACCTCTAGAATCCTTTAAGAGCTAAGTGCTACACGAGTTCCGATGAACCAATAGAAAACATACGCCATAGAGGTAAACCCGAGTAAAACTCAATCTTTTATACCGTGTGAGCCACCTCTAGAGAACATAAAGGACCTACGTGCTACATATATTCTTCGGAAATGTGGGAGCCACCTCTAGAATTCTTTAAGAGCTAAGTGCTACACGAGTTCCGATGAACCAATAGAAAACATACACCATAAAGGCAAAACCCGAGTAAAACTCAATCTTTTATATCGTGTGAGCCACCTCTAGAGAACTCAAAGGACCTATGTGCTATATATATTCTTCGAAAATGTGGGAGCCACCTCTAGAATCCTTTGAGAGCTAAGTGCTACATGAGTTCCGATGAACCAATAGAAAACATACGCCATAGAGGGAAACCCGAGTAAAACTCAATCTTTTGTACCGTATGGCCACCTCTAGAGAACTCAAAGGACCTACGTGCTACATATATTCTTCGAAAATATAGGAGCCACCTCTAGAATCCTTTGAGAGCTAAGTGCTGCACGTGTAATGATGAATCATGGGAAATCATATGCCATTGAGACAATGAATAAACGATTGTGATCTGTGAATATGATGACTATCATTAGATAAGATAGATATTATACATATGACAGAGAATTGGAATAGTTGTTGAACCTTACTTATATTATGCTATAGAATCATGTACTGTTTGAAATGGTTGTTTCTTTCATGCTTAACCATATCGATAAAAAGGGACAAAAAGGATGATATTGTGTGAGTTAAAGAAATGAAGAAAAGCATGAATAAGCTTATGCAATCTATTGTACATACAAGTTAGCACCTAATCTTAACATAATGCATACATGATATTTTATTAAGTTCATGCATGTATGATCATGTTTTACGATATGAGCCTAGTCTGTATTTATTTAAGCACTTACTGAGCTGTGGATTTGCTCACCCTTTAAATTTAACATCTACAGATCATACGGGTTGATATCCAGCTTAGGCTTCATATAGGCTCTCTCGAGAACTGTACCTAGCTGTGGTACTCGCCTACGTTCTTCGAGCATTGCTTATGTGCTTTTGAGGTATACAATGGTATATCATTTTTGATAGTTATACAAACTTTAATTTCACAGTACTAGGAAGAAATATGGGATGTAACTTTGGATCGCACTAGATTATTATGTAAGTCTATGTGATTATCGAGTATGATCCGGGATTAGATATATATATTTTGAAATACGTATAAACTGCAAAATGTGGAATTATTACTGGTTTAGATCCTTGAGAAACATGTGATGTATGATGATGTGAATTCTGGGATTTAAAGTTGGCTGTGTTATGAAAGATTGAAATGTATTTTAATGCAGGTGATTTTACTGGGGAAAGTGATAAAATACAAGGGGGAGATTTTCGACCCGTTTCTTTTGGATAAGTGAAAATAAGGCTAAAATAATTAAAATCACTTTAAGAAGTATGACATAGCTAGAGATATAATATTATTAAGGCAAGATTTGATTAAGTTGTTACACTAACACCGAATACAAATGTAAATAGAAAAGAAAAAATTTGGTTCGTAATTTTTCAAAAGCAATAAGGTATTTGTTAAGTGGACGTCATTGACCTTCGGGTTGTGACAAGTAGGTTTTGGTCTGCTCAGGAGAACCTAATTTTTGGTATCCATAAGGCATTTTTCTCAAATCCGTTGAGGTATACGAGTTTTCTTTTATATGTTTAAACTTTATATGTACAGTTCTACTTGTATGTATATACATACTTGGGATGTAAATTAGAAACTAACATGTGTTGTATAATGAATTTTGAGTTACATTTTGAGTTGTATAAAATTAAATGCTCACGTATTTGGATCCTGGGGAAGTTGTGTTTAAATGAAAATGGTTAATTTCTTCTAAATATATATGGGCACTACAGATAGTCCAACCGAAAACAATTAAGTTATGTGAAAATAGTACGAATATTTGATATTTGGTATGTGATAGTAAAGTTGGTATTAGAGCTAGGTTGGCCTGATGTTTGTTAGTATCTTAAGGCTAGAAATGGTGTATATCCCAATTAGTACTGTACTTGTTTGTATATATACATATTTGATTTGTGTAACTGATTTGCTACAGAATAAGCGATAGGCACGGGGGTATTGGATGGGGTAAGGAATGCCCTAGGTGTATTCAACCTTTCCCAGAGCCATCTCTGGAACCGATGCTAGAGCCAGCTCTCCCTCCAGAGCCTGAGAGTCCCAATACATGTATTTCCAAGCTGGAAAGAGTAGTTGCAGGCTTTATCGCTAGTTGTAATGCCCAAGCACCAGAACTGAAAGTAGCGCAACCTCCATCGCCTCTAGTAAATGTTCCACAAGCACCATAGCCACAGTCGATAAGCCCCTACCACAGCCTCAGCCTCAGGTTCCAGAGTAGCTAAAGCCAGTTCCAGAAAGAGGTTGTGTTGTGACACTGCTCCAACAATTCAAGAAATTGGATCCACTGAAGTTCAAAGGCGAAAATGATTCATTAGTTGCAAAAAATTAGGTAACTGAGGTGGAGAAGCTGTTTGCTTATATAACCTATACCGAGACAAAAAAAGCAGAGTTGGCTACTTTCTATTGGTGGGCGATGTAGAGCACTGGTGGAAGTCAACCAAGACAGTCATGACAGCCAAACACCCAGCAGTAACTTGGGGTATCTTTTTAGAAGCTTTCAATAAGCAGTATATTCCTCGTACAACTCAAAGGAGATTGAAGTCAAAGTTTCTGAATTTATATCAGGGGAGTATGACTGTTGACTAGTACGAATCTAAGTTCACTGCATTCAGCCTTTTTGATCCAAAGACATTTAGAAGTGAAGAGCATAAGATTGAGCGATTCTTGGCTGGACTGAGACCCTCGATCAGGAATAGTTTGGCCCCGTTCGATATATCTACTTATGATAAGGTTATCCATTGAGCTTAGTTGTGTGAGTAAAATTATGAAGCTCAACGGATGGAGTTTGATTCTCGGGTTAAAGGTAAGGGTATGAAAAAAGTACGATAGGGTTTTGATGATTATGCAGATAAGAAACCAACAAAATAGCCTATGGGCATTGTGATAAAGGAAAAGACTGTTGGAGATAAATTTGCGAGGCCCAGCAACACTGATAGATCTACTGCTCCACAGAAGGGTGTCACGACCAGGTGCAGACATTGTGGGAGGTCGCATGTGATAAACCCTACTATTGGACAATCGAAGCATGTTTTAAGTGTGGGCAGAAAGGGCATTTGATTAGGGATTGCCCTAATGATAAGGAAACAGTGCCACCAGCAACAGCACGGGCAGCTAAGGAATTAAAGAAGGCTATATCTCCTGCACTGAGAAGAGCTACAGTCGCAGAAAAGGGGAAGAAGGCTGTGACTCAAGGTAGGGTGTCTACTTTGGATTAGGAGTCTGCGGATAATTCTTCTGACATCATTAGAGGTAAAATTTTTGTTTTTGATATTGATGCATTTGTATTAATTGATCCAGGTTCTGCGCATTCTTTTGTGTCTCCAATATTTGCTACTAAATTACCAATAGAGCTTGAACCTTTAGGATACGCACTACAGATAAATATGCCCTTTAGGGAATCATTAATAACTGATGTAGTGTATCTAACTGTAAGTTAAGGATAAGAGAAAAGGAGATAGTAGCTGACCTAATTGTTTTGAATATGTATGATTTTGATATCATTCAAAGAATGGACTGGTTAGCTACAAATCATGTCAGTTTAGATTGTTACACTAAATACGTAACCTTTTCTTCTCCTAAAAGGTATATTGTAAAACTCCTTGTTTAGTACTAAATATAAATTTTGTTGAAATTGTGAAACTGTGTTAAGATTAAAATTTTGAATGTTGTTGTGATTGAAGGGTACATCGCTACGTAGATGATATAGAAAAGAGACGTCTGGAGTTACATAAGATTTTTGTGGTCAGGGATTTTCCAGATGTGTTTCTGGATGAGTTGTCGTGTCTTCCTTCAGATCGTGAAATTGAATTTACCATCGATTTGATACCCGATCTTGAACCTATTTTACATCCTGTATATACAGTATTTTACACTTTTCATACATATTACAAGGATTGGGCTGTCTGTGATGCCTTTATTTCCCATTTTCTTTTCACAGTAAACATTTAGGATCGTAATTTACCATTTAATAATAATATTCACATATCGTAAATCATTTATCGTTTACATTCTCCATTTATAATACAACACAGTAGTATTGTAAAATAGGTCTGAACATATAAAATAAATGATTATACCTCCAGGATATAAGCTAGCTGCCTCGGGGTACTCAGATGAGTAGCCAAAATCCTCGGATGATATATTGTGCAGTCATTGAAAATACTTTGTAGATGTTAAAAATAAAGGAGTGAGCAAACCACGGCTCAGTAAAGGAATTGTATGTAAAGCTTGATACCACCATAGAGTCCTTATTTTCCTATTTGTACACTAGGGACTAAAATAAGAAGGATACTATAGTCGGCTAGGGATCCAGATGGAGTAAAGAAGGTATTTTGAAATATCTGTCTTGTCTCAAAACCTAGAAGCGACTATAAGGAGTAAGTCTTGATTTTTGAAATAACCCACTTTTTCATAACATATCATACTCATTTTGAAATCAATACTTTCATCATATAAAACATTTAATCAAATAATTTAATATTCAAATTTAAATCATAAAAAGAATATTAGATTATAAATCATCCTTTCCGTTTGAACACATATCACATTTATCACTGAAATTTCATAAAACAGTATTGCACTCTCTTTAGTACAGTAAACTATTTAGAAATCATTACTCATCTCATTTAAATCATATAAATAATAATTTATCATTTAACTCATCATTCATTTAAAACATCATTTTCGTATCATAAAATGGTAGAGACTAAGGCATCACCTAAGATATCTCATGCTACAGTCCCCTTAGGGTAGAATAATCATCATATCAGATTTATGATCGTAGTCTATAATTGTCTTGGGTCGTACACTGATTAGGTGTCAATCAGGACTGAATACATATCACATGTCACATATCACATATCACATATCAGCATGATAAAAGGGCCTATCAGTCTCAAAACAATTTTCTCATCATCATATCACTTTTATGGAAATCAAGAAAATAGTTAAAATCATCAGTCTGTAAAGGTTTTATTAAATCATATAGTGAATATTTATGGAAAATAATTTATAAAATATTCACTTTCAGCTTTTCACTTTATAAGCCACTTCTCACGCTGTAAAACATAGAGGAGGAATTTTCAATAGCCTCACTTTCATTAAATTTGATAACATGAATATTTAAATAATATTTTTTGGTATATTCATGTTTTATAAAAAATATTAAATTCATCATTTTCAAGGCTAGGAAACCATTCAAATATGCATAAAATATTTCATGATATTTTCAATAAATTTTCTAAGAAATTTCAGCAACATATCGGCTGCTTTTACCCTAGCCTTCCTGCAAATTCAACATAGTTCAAAAACTAGCCAACAACCACAATTTCACAGTTTCCAAATCAGTTCATTTCTCAAATATTCTCATAAAATTATTTGTAGCAAAATCATGCATTTGAGATATCCATACAGTTCACATATGCATCCCTTACTTGTCTAAGTTAGTCGACCTTTTCGGGTGCACCACTCATAAACCGTTACTCTCGGGCTGCAAATAATTTCACCAAAAATATTAGCTCATTTAATACTTATTTTTGAGCTATTATTCATGTCTATGTGCAGCCACATTGGACACTGCAAATAATTTTGCAGTATAATTTCTACCAGTAGTACATCATAATTTTTTCATTTTAAGTCAAATTTTAAATTCGAGCATACCGACAGACTCCTTGTAATTCCTACAGTCTCAATGTACCCTCAAATCATCAAAACCAGCCATGCACAATGGTCCCCTTATGTTGACCGAAATTGCCTTCTTACACACCTTAATAATTTTCAACAATTTAATGCTATAATCTTATTCTACCATGCTTAATCATTAATCTGGCACCCAATTTATGCATGAAACACAATGAATCTATAAGGAACCATGCTTGGCCGAATACCCCTTTAATGGAAAATTTTCATTTAGCCACTTTTGACCAAATCCAGTGGAATGAACATGTTTAGCTAGCTTAGATTAGTCTTCCTACACCATTGAATTTCAAGGAAACAAAATGCATAGTAAGTCACTTACCTTGACCGAAACTTTGAGGCTTTCTCTCTTCTTATTTTGCCACTTATTCTATGATCTATTGGTATGGGTAGGTAAAGGAGAGAGAGTAGAGAAATTTTCTAGTCAATGGTTTGGAGAGATAATGGCTAGGTTGGAAGATATGAAAGCTTTTATTTCTTTCTTTCTTTTTCTCTTCAATGGTGTGGGAGCAAGATGGGAGAAGACTAAACAATGGCTAACTGGAAGTCAAGAAGGATTATGAAGAGTTTTCTAGAAGGGGTGGAAATTACGAAAATGCCCCTAGTTATATAAATTTCAGATAATTTTGCCTTTAAGCTTTCGTAGTTGTAAAAACTATGTAATTTCACCCTAAATTTCGGATTCCATCACCAAATAATCTTATTAAATGTACTTTGATGATTAAAAGTGGTTTCATCGACGCACGGTACACGGATAGTGAGAAATTACAGTTTTACCTCTTACGACTCGCCGTTGAATTTCTTTGATTTAACCACCGATTCGATAAATCTCTTAACACTTTCTTAACTTCCTTTTCATGTAAAACATCATGATATTTTTACTTTGCCCTAATTCATTTTAGTTTTGGCACAATTTACAAAAATACCCTTGGGACGTAACCGTCATTTTTAATTTGTTTGCCATAATTCACAAAATGATGCAAATAAGGAATTTTGGCATCAAATTTCCATAATATCATTATTATACTATCCGTACATTATTTCTTCAATCTTATATACATCTGGGCTCAAATTTCCAAGTGAGGCCCACATCACTATTTACTTGAAAATTACAAATATATTTCAAAAATAAATTAAAAATTACATATATACACATGTACAGTGCAAAATAATCGATTCTCACAACCTATCTCTAAGCCTCCATATTGAATGGCACTGGTGTGAGAACTTGCTATTTTATACTGTACATGTACGAAATTATAAATTAATTAATTAATTAATTAATTAATTGAAAATTTTTCTAAATGTTGGAATAAGTAGAGATAAAATCGAAATTTCGAACCTATACAAAGGCAAAATTGGTCTTTCTCAAGGAGTGGTCAAAGTGGACCAAATAAGCCATAATTTGACTTGAGAAAGAAATAAAATAAATAAAAATTAAATTAAATTAGGGGCTGGACAGAAAATGGAGTGTGCAATGGCAAAATGAGTAATTAAGGTGACTTTAGTGGGTATTTTGGACTTTAAATAAATGGAACCAGATTTTAATTAATTCAAATTAAATTATGGCCAATCAAAATAATACAACAAGGCTGATTCATTTATTTCTCCACCTAAGTTGCACCGCCTCAGCCATTTCTCTACTTTAGTCCCGTTTCTACTTCTTTTCTCTTCCATCGATCCTCTTGCTCCAGCTCTGAAATATCATTCTTTCACTAAGCAAATAGCCAAGCTCCTTCATATAACCTTCTCCTCACCACCATGGCTTCATTATTCCTTAAAAAGTTCAGCCAAAAATCGCCCAAGAGAGGTTCCATTGCAGCTGGACAGTGGCGTTTTGAGCAGGTAAAATTTTTAGCCAACGTTTCATGCTTTTGAGCCACTTGTTTATGGTGGTGTTGGTTAGGTAGATGATGTGTGTGCATATAGTTTGGAATAAAAACATGTAAGCAACTCAGTAGGGCTGAATCTCTTGTTGTTGGTGGCGTTAATGGCTAAATAAAATCTTGTTATTGTGTGCATGTATGTAACGTGAATGGAAGAGATGAAATTCTGCTGTGTAGATGTTTGTGTGGCGTGAATAGATGAAACAAAGGTTGACCATGGAAAGAAAAATATTACATATAGACATAGATGAAATCAGGTTGCTACAGTTTGTCTTGAAGGTTTCAAAAAGGCATCAACGTGATGCCTTGATGGTGTGAAAACCGAACATAAAGGGGCTGGCTAAACCGAAATAAAAAAAAATAGAAATTACCTAGTGTGAAACAAATTTAATGAATGGTTAGCCATGAGGGTTCAAAGAGGCATAGATGTGATGTCTTGATAGTGTGAAAATAGAATAAAAAGGGGCTGAACCGACTAGAACATGCAGGCTGGAAAACCGAATGGAAATTGTAGGCTAATAAATGGTTGTTGACTGATTTTAATGGAAATGAAGAAGAAAGAAAGAGTAGATTTATGAGAAAATGACATAAGAAACAAAATGGTCAACAATAGTGGCTATTGTGACGTGAAAATAAGAGAGGAAGATGAAGTGTTGTGTGTGACGTGAAATGAGAAAAAAAATGGCTAATTGTGGCATGGAAAGGAGGAGGAATAAAGGGCTAAATAAAAAGTCAAAAGTGAAGGCTGCAAATGAAGAAAATAGGACTACAAATATAGTTAAAATATAAATATAATCAATGTATATATATATATATGGGCTGCCGATTGTGGGAAAGTAGAATAAGGAAATATTGCATTTAATTCTTAAACGCTGGAAAAATACAAGAAATAAGGCAGCATATATAATTGATACATTGACTAAGAATTGAAACAATAAAAATTTAAGCAGATAAAGGTCATTCGACCATAATGAGAAGAGAGAAATAATGGCATGAAAAATAGCCATTTTTAGCTATAAGCATATACTTACATCTACATGTTGATGTAAATCACAGCTAAAATAAAAAGGAAAATTTAGCTAATGATTTTGGTGAATTATATTGCAATCGAAAGTTTGATGTTCGTATGGTGCACGAGATAGCGCGATCTCGATAAACCGGTAAGAGATGCGTGTGTGATTTGTAGAGATATCTGAATGCATGTTTTTCATGCTTTGAATTTGATAAAATTATTTGAAAAGTGAATTGCCTCGAATTGCTATGAATTTGTGGTTATATGGCTAGTTGAACTGTATTTGAAAGTGCAGGGAGGCTAGGACACTAGCAATCGTTATGCTGCCAAAATTTATTAAAAATAATTCTAAAAATGACATAAAATATCTTGATGGATTCTTGATTTCTATCCTAGCCTTCAAAGTGAGGAATTGATTATTTTCCATAAATGAGGAATTTACCGAAAATCAATTACGAAATATCCATGCTACTGATTACGATAAAAGTTAAATTATCGAAGATTCCTCCAACGTGTTTTATAGTGGAATATGTGATGGGTAAAGTGAAATGGTGAATAGTGAATATTTTATAAATTATTTTAGTATAATATTCACTATTTTATTATGATTTTCCTTTATGGACTGATTGAAGTTTTATCACGTGTAATAATTTCCACAAAAGGCTTTATTATCGTGTAAATATTATTTTGAGACTAAAATCTCTCTACATGTGTTCTATAATGGAAAATGTGTTTGGTGGAATTACTATTAATTTTGGAAAATAAATATTTCTATTTTCCCAAAAAGTATGAAATTACTGGAAATGATTTCTTGTAACCTTGAATTTAAAGTTTTGGAAAGAAAGCATGGAAACACGTGTGTATGTGCTCTACGGTGAAAAGAAATAGTTACAAGATTTTATTACTAGTGTAATTATTTTATTAACTGTTTTCACCGTACGAGATACTGTAATTTATACCTTTATGGATTTTCTCAAAGATATTACTCATTTTACTTAATTCCATAAAGGTGATGAGATTTCTTATACTCTGTTTTGGGACTAATAGGCCCCATATCATGCTCATGTATTCATGTGTACCCTCTCATGTGTTATGCTATTGACATTGAGCCGTCTTCAGCGTCCCGGTTGTCACTCGCTCAGTGTACAACCGAGGACACTTATAGACTATGGTAATAGATCTCACGTGTTTATTATATTGTCCCTACAGGGATCTCACGTGTACCTTATTATTCCCTACGGGACTTATAGCATGATATCATTATAGTGTTGCCTAGTCTCCACTATTATTCCACGTGTTTGGATTTGATGAGAAACGTGAAAATATATTGTTTATTGTGATGTTTTATCACTGATTTGTGAAATATGTTAACAGTGTATTTTACTGCTACATGTGTTTAAAGTGATTGTTTTCAACGATGGAAAACAAAATGAATTTCAAATATGGTTCATATGATTTGCTAAGTTGTTTATTTAATCATATGACATTTTATATGCAGTAAAGATTTTAATGAATTTTATATTTAAATAAATTCTTACTCCCTATAGTCGTTCTAGGTTTCCGGGACAAGACAGGTATTTCAAAATACCTTCCACGCTCCATCTGGATTTTTCAGCCGACTATAGTATCACTCCCTCGTAGAGTGCCAGTTTATAAATAGGAAACTAAAGGTTTTACTGCATGCAGTCTTCGAGGTATTAAGATTTGCATACAAATCTCTTACTGAGCCGTGGTTTTGCTCACTCTAATATTTTATCTCTCCAAATTATTTTCAATGACCATTTGAGGTATATCATCCGAGGATTAGAGGCTGCGTATTGAGCACCCCGAGCCAGCGCTTATAGATCCCGGAGGTATAATTATTTTATTTTATATTTTCAGACTTTTGATTTACAATACTACAGTGTTATATTAAATTAAGGGATGTAAGTGTTGATTAAAAATACAATTTGTAAATATTTATTTCCATTAACTATATTAAATTACAAAAATCATGTTTGCAGTGAATTAAAGGTGGAAATTAGGATATCGCAGACAGCCCAACCTGTTCATGTGTGGTGAAAATGCATAAAAAGTGTAAAATACTGTGTACTTGGGATGTGACAACTGGTGAGCTGGATGAGCTCAAGAAGCGGCTCCAGGAGTTGTTAGATAAGGGATTCATCCGTCCTAGTGTTTCTCCTTGAGGCACACCAGTTCTATTTGTTCAAAAGAAAGATGGTAACTTGCGATTGTATATTGATTACCAGTTAAACAAGGCTACTATCAAGAATAAATATCCTCTACCTAGGATTGATGACCTATTTGATCAGCTCAGGGGTGCATAGGTATTTTCTAATACTGATTCGAGGTTAGGATATCATTTGTTGAAAATTTGAGAAGCAAATGTCCTTAAGACCACACTCAGGACTCGATCTAGTCATTATGAGTTCCTAGTTATGCCATTCGGGCTCACTAATGCCCTTGCAGCTTTCAAGAATCTAATGAATGAGGTTTTCAACCCTTTTATGGACAAATTCATCATCGTATTTATTGATGACATCTTGGTATATTCTAAATCTCGGAAGGAGCATGAGTAGCATCTCTATATTGTGTTGCAGACCCTCATAGACAGGAAGCTTTATGCTAAGTTCAATAAGTGTGAGTTCTGGCTAAATCAAATTACTTTTCTGGGACATGTGGTGTCTAAAGACGAGGTGTCAGTTGATCTGTCTAAGGTAGAAGCTATTGTTCAGTATGATAGGCTAAAGACGGTAACTAAGATTCAAAGTTTTCTAGATCGAAATGGATATTATCGTCGTTTTGTTGAGGGTTTCTCTTGATTGGCTGCTCCTTTAATGCGTCTCACTTGCAAGGATGTTAAGTTTAAGTGGATTGATGCTTATGAGCGCAATTTCAGGAACTGAAGTGGAGATTAACTACAACACCGACCCTCTCTATTCCTAGTGGTTAAGGGGGTTTTTTCGTGTACAGTGATGCCTCCTTACTTGATTTGGGTTGTATGTTGATGCAAAATGGAAAAGTGGTTATTTATGGTTCTCATCAGTTGAAGGACCATGAGAAGAATTATCCTACCCATGACTTGGAACTTGCTTACGTGGTGTTTGCATTAAAGATTTAGCGGCATTATCTATATGGTGAGAAACTCCAGGTGTATACCGACCATAAAAGCCTTAAGTATGTGTTCTCGCAGCGTGAATTGAATATGAGGCAGCGTAGATGGATGGAATTGCTAAAGGACTATGACTGCAAGAATTTGTACCACCTGGGGAAAGCAAATGTGGTGGCAGATACTTTGAGCAGAAAACATTTGGGTATGGTCTCCTACATCATGATTAGGGAATATGATCTATTGGAATAGTTTGCGAGCCTCGGTTTAAATGTTACTCCTTTTGAGAGATATGGTTTGATTGCTAGTTGTCGGATTAAGCCTAATTTGATGATTGAATTAGAAATGCTTAGAGGGAGGATACAAAGTGTATTGAAATTGCCAATCAGATTCAGTTGGTGGTTTAGATAGAGTATGTGATTGGCATAAATGGTATTCTGAGGTTCAGGAACCGGATTTGTATTCTCGAGTACAGACAGTTGAGAGAGTTGATTTTGATAGAAGCCCATACCTCGAAGTACACTTTACATCCTAGCAATACCAAGATGTATTAGAATCTGCATAAAGTGTATTGGTGGCCTAATATGAAGAGAGACATCACTGAGTTAGTTACAAGATGTCTCACTTGTTAGCAGGTAAAGGTAGAGCACTGGAAACTAGTAGGATTGCTTCAGCTTATACCAATACTGATGTAGAAATGGGAGCACATCACTATGAATTTCATCATGGGTTTATTGAAGAACAGATGGAGTCATAATGCGATTTAGTTGATTGTTGATAGATTGACGAAATCCACCCACTTTCTGGCTATTAAGTCTACAAATTCCTTAAGTGCCTTAGCCAATCTTTATGTTAGGGAGATTGTGAGATTACATGGAGTTTTAGTGAGCATTACTTCTGACAGAAATTCCCAATTCACCTCTCATTTTTGCACAGGATGCTATTGGATTTCAACTGAATTTTAGCACAGCTTTCCATCTGTGGACTGATGGGCAATCTAAGCGCATCATTCAGACGCTAAAGGATATTTTGAGAGCTTGTGCTTTGGATTTTAGAGGCTCCTAGGATGATCATCTTCCATTTGCAGAATTTGGATATAATAACAGTTATTACTCCAGTATTGGCATGGCACCTTATGAGGTGCTGTATGGCAAGCATGGCACCTTATAAGGCACTGTATGGCAGAAGATGTCGTTCCCCTATTGCTTGAGAGAAGTAGGTAACAAAAAAATGTTAGCTCTCGATCTGGTTAAACATGCTTCTAGAGATGTTCAGCTCATCTATGACAAACTAAAGACTGCTCAAAGTCGATAGAAAAGTTATGCAGATGCTAGACGTTGACCATTAGAATTTTTTGTGGGAGATTCAGTTTTCCTTAAAGTTTTACCTTTTCCTTAAAGTTTTACCATCTGAGGGCCTTATGAGATTCGAGAAGAAAGGAAAATTGAGTCTTTGGTATATTGGACCTTTCGAGATTCTAGACTGAGTGGGAGATGTGGCTTATCGGTTAGCATTACCACCAAAGCTATCCGGTGTACATAACATCTTCCATATATCTATGTTGCGGAAAAACTGAATTATGAAACACTGGAGTTCAAGGAAGACATGAGTTATGTGGAAAAACCAATAGGAATCTTGGATGAAAAGAGAAAGTACTATGGTCTAAGATGATTCCTTTGGTAAAGGTTCTCTGGCAATACCACTCAGTAGAATAGGCTACTTGGGAGTTAAAGAGCCTAATGAAAGAGGAATATTCAAAGCTATTTGATAGGATGCTATATTGTGAATTATATATGTGCTAATATATTTTCTTTATTGATGTTTTATACCTAAAAGAGTTAACAATGTTTATTTTATGATTTAGGTATTAAATATCAAAGTTGGAATTAATTAAAGCTCAAAAGAACAAAATGCAGAATTTTCTGTTTAGTTTGAAAGATTGATGTTTTTGACCATCTTAACAACCTAATATCAAGAATTGGCCTTCATGGAAGTTGTAGAGAACTTCTCAAAGTTTCTGATTGCAAAAATCGAAGTTCGTTTGATAGGTCAACTATTTATGGGTTATAACAAAAATCTGATCAGAATTTCTATTTTTAGAAAGAGTTCCACCAAAACAAAGCCAAAACAAGATATTGTGAAGACAAAATTTGGTTGAGACAAGACATGTCTTAAAATGTGAAATCCACAATTTTCTCTAATCTTCCCATATTTGTATAGTATTCCAAGCTAGAATGATTAGATAAATTATATTGAGAAGTTGCATTGTGTATTATAGGTAAAGGAGGAAATGTATCAAGTGGGCCTCATAAGATAATCTGTAATCCGGACGGATCTCGAAGTGGCAAAATGTGAATCGTGGGCTGAATGATTTACTGAATGATTTGATTGAAAAGTGATGAAAGAAACGATACGAGTTTTACAATATATGTTTTCTCGATACAAATGCATTTATCATATTTTAATGATTTTACGAGAAATGTTTTATAGCATTAACTGAAATACAAAATGCATTTATTTCCTTTTAATGATTTTAAAAGAATTGTTATACTGCATTAAACATGTAACTTTCATGATTTTGAAAAAGTTCCGTAGTATTTTATTAAAAGATAAAACTGTTACTTTAAATAAGTTTATTTTGTTTAACTGCATATAGTGTAACTTTTATATATGTTTCTTACTGGGTTTTTCTCAAAGCTCACTCTCTCTCACCATTCCAGATAGCTCATAGAGTGCATGACAACTGTTGCATCAGGTTAGTTAAAGAAAACTTCTAGCAGTATGAAGTATCAAGTAACCAAGTATTTCAGAATTTTATATTTATATTCAGACTAGAAAATGCACAGCAGATATATATATAATGAGATGTCAATAATGTATTATTAAGTTATGTGATGTATAAGAATTGTGAGATGTAAATTTCATATGAATAGTAATAGATAGAAATTATAAATGTATTGTTATATAATTTATTCTAAATTTATTACTGCCTAATTATAGATTAAATAATTTAATAGTATAAAGGTTTAACCGAAATGGAAATTGTACAGTCAACTTACACTGACATCGAACGTAAACCAAATGATAGCGATTAATTGAATGAGAAGATAGAAGTGGAAAGGAAAAAAATTTAGTTCAGAATTTTTCTAATTTCGGAAGTTACAAAAGTGGCATCAGAGCTAGGTTTGCTTAGTACGTGTCAATATAAGTATATTGGAATTGGTTTACATCCCACACTGCTGTGCATGGTCTGAATATAAATTGTGAAAAATGGTTAGAAAATGGAATAAGATGTCAATCGTAGAGGAAATTGATGGTGGAATAAAATATATTACTTGAATATGAATGACATTAATGGATATATTAGGGAATTATTATGGAAATAGATATTGAATGATCGGAGATAACTGATAATAATTAATGGAATTAGATTGAGTGAGACTGATCGAAAGTGATTGATGGTTTCCGAGTAATTGGAGATGATAGAATGATCACGGTGGAGATGAATGGTATAAATAGAAATGAGAATTACTAGTGGATGATACAGAGATTATATGGAAATATGGATACCTATGAATGAGATAGATATTGAATGATCAATAATGATTGATGGAGGTATGTTATATTCTAAGAATAATAGGACGATTTTATGAGATATGATTGATGTGGGAATTAATATGGATCGATCAAAGCAAGAGAATTGATAGTAAATCATGTAAATAGTGTATGAGAATATTGATATAAATGGGTGAAAGGACTGACTATTAAAAGTAAATATCGAAATTGACAAGCCTTAAGGTAGAAAGTTATTGAAGTACGTGAGTTGAATTTGGAAGACCAAATTCCTTAAAGGGGGAGGATATGAGGACCCCAATTTCCTTATATTCAATATAAGCTATAGAGTGTAGAAATTTAAAAAGAAAAGATTAATTGTTAAAATATTTAAATAAAGGGTTTGTTCGATAAGGTTTAGGGAAGTACTCGATAAGGTTTAGGGAAGTACTCGATAAGGGCCCAACCAAGACTTTCTCTGTTTAGATCGAAGTGAGACTCTAGAATGATGATATTTGAGGTAAAATATGAATATATCAAGAATCCGCATCTCAAAATCACCCCGTTTGAGTGTGCTTGGAAAACAAGAAACAAATTCAAAAATGACAATCGTGTTCATATTTCGGAAGAACTTTTCTGAATAACGGTCAAACTAAGTTGACTTAGAACCCACAGACTGTTATAGAATAATCCTCATGTAAAGAAGTTACATGTGATAACCATGAATTCTTTCGTTTTGGGACTAGGGTTCTGTAAATTAAACTTCCAATGTTAATAGATAAAATAATAATAAACAAATAAATTTATAGTGAGATTGGAAGATTTTGGAGTATGTGCTTGATTAATTGATGAATTGTAGATTTAATATGTAGGAATTTAATTTGGGCATTAAGAAACTTAAAAAAATTTAAATAAATTAATAATAAAATGTGTATATATATTATTATATATTTAGGTATGTACAAATATATGTATACACACATATATGAGCAATAAATATTATTATAAGCAATAAATATATATATAGTAATAAATAACAAAATGGATAAATATATGTTTTAAGGATTATATATAATATATAAATTATATTTAAATATGTTTTTAATATAAATAATTATATTGTAAAATATAAATTTTAAACATATAGAAATATATATACGTATACATATAGTATATGTTAAGAATATATATATATATATATATATATATATATATATATATATATATACAAAAGTGTTAATATAAGTTATATATGTAATTGTTAATAGAAAATATATTCATGATGTATTGATATTATGTATTTATAAATAAAATAATTAAATAAAGGCTTAATAGTCAAATAAGCCCTCAACCTTTAGCCCAAAATGGAATTCAACTCTCAACATTTTATTGCATGAAATTCAGTCCATAAACTTTTATTTCAGTGGAAATAAACCTTCAACCTTTTACAATTATGCAATTAAGTCAAAATCTGTTAAATGACACTAACTGCCGTTAGTTTTGCATACGTGGCAGCTGACGTGGATAGCTTAGTTAGCTGCCACGTGGCATGCCACGTATGCAAAACTAACGGTAGTTAGTTCATTTAACAGATTTGGTCTATTTCCACCAAAATAAAAGTTTATGGACTGAATTTCATGCAATAAAACGTTGAGGGCTGAATTCCATTTTGAGCTAAAGTTGAGGACTTATTTGACTATTAAGCCTTAAATAAATAAATAAATAACTAGAAAAAGAGAAAGAAATCGCAGCAAGCTGCAAGTGGAAGATTGCTGCAGCAGACCCAATTGAGACAAAAAAAAAAAGAAAAAGAAAAGGAGAGACAAGAGAGCAGGTTGAATTACGCTATTTAGGTGGAAAAATTTTATTGAATGGAATGTAAAATAAAGATGACAAACATGACTCAAATTCAGCCATTCCACCGGCCTTGCTTTCCCTTTTCTTCACTGCTGCACCGATTTTTCCTCTGTTCACCCCCGTTACAACTGTAGCAGCCCCTTTCTTCCTCTCTTCTTCCCTCACGTCGCCTTCACTCACCATGTAGACCCTCTCTTCAACCTTTCAACACATTAAGTTTCCTTCATCAACCCAATTTCCCATTAAAAGAGCTTATCAAAACTGGAAAAATAACAGCTGAAAATTAATGTGGAGCACTGGTTTGGGCTGGCGGCACCGATCCTTGCACAAGTAAGGTGATTTTGCTTTGGTTCTTATGTGAATAAGATATGGGTAAATGATGTTGGTAACTATGATTGAAACAAGAAACTTGGTAGATGATTCTTATGGTGTTCGGCCATGACTGTACTTGAAGGAAAATATTATTGTTTTCATATATACAGCAGTAAAAAATGATAGTGAATGATGAGTGGAATTTGATTTGAACAAATTGTAGTGATGACTTGTAGAACATGGGCTGAATGAGGATGATTTTTGTGAAACAGAGAATAGCGTGAGATGGCTATGGCTGTGTCGTGACTGAATTATGTTGATGATAATTGGATGATTTGAACATGTTTGAAGAAATTACTAAGTGAGTAGATGATGTGTATAAAGATTGAATTTAACAAAGAAGGAAAAACCATGAAGATGACTGAAGCAGCTGCTGGTCAAAACCTGTTGGAGAAGGGAAAAACATGAGCCGTTGGCAGTGAAAGGAAAGAAATAGAAAAGAAAAGAAAAATGATGTTGATAAAATTTTAAATAAATAGTAAAAATAAAAATAAAAATGATAATGAATTAAGATTAATATTGTAAAACAAAAAATTGGCAAAAAGAATCAAGTAGAGCAAATGAAAGAATTTGGCTAAGGGAAAATTATTATAGTTCATATATAAGAATTTTAAAAAAATATAAGTTGGAAAATGATAAAGGGAATTCAAGAATGGAAAGGTTATTATAATAAATATTATATGACATTGGTGGAATGAATTAGAATAAAAGAATATAATTTAATTGGAAAATAATAAATATGCTACAAGAAGAAAATATTTGACTATAATAAAAGAAATGAAATAAATAGATTATAGAAAGTAATAAAATGGAAATAACTTCAATATAAGAAAATGGCAAAATTGATGTTAATAGTGAACAAAGAATATTTGTAGAATTGAATTGGGAAATAATAATTACAATATAAGAAGAAAATATTTGATTTTAATAAATAATTAAGATAAGAAAATTTAACGAAATTAAAATTAGGAGAGTAAGCCACTATGATTATAGTTGAATATTGGTATTTAATAAGAAATAAAATAAGTTACTAAGAAAAGTGATAAATAGACAATAAGGATTTATAGAATAATTATTAAAGTTGAAATAGTAGAAAATTATAGAAATATTCATTTTAGTTATCTATGAGATTTTAAATAGAATTTAAGAAAGAGTGAGAATCAATAGAAAATAGATAATGAGATTTAATTGAAAACATATTTAGCATTTAATAGAAAATACAATTAATAAAATAATTAGTAGATTGGAAATATGAAATTATTAGTGGAATTATAATTAAGAAAAGATTTCAATTTAAATATAGCTAGGAAATTAAATAATTGAATTATTGAAACTTATAAATGGGAAAGTTGGAAAGTTATAGAATATATATTATAATTATACATGGGATTTTAAATATAAGTTGAAATTATTGGTAACATGGAAATTAAAGAAAGAATAGGATATAATTGACATTATATTTTGGTATTTGATAGGAAATAAAATAAATTAATTTTCGAGAATGATAAATAGAAAATAGAGAACTAAGGAATATTTATTAAAGTCACTATATAGGATTCTGAATATAAATTAGAATTATTGTGCAGGGTCAAGCTCGAGAACTAAAGGAAACGTAAAGGGCATTATCGAATTTTGGACATTGCACAGAAATAGAGGTAAGAGACATATATGGAAGTTGTATATGAATGAATTACATTAATTTCATTACATGAGTGATTTACATAAATTGATTTACAAGAAATGAGCTACATGAATTGTTTTACATGAAATGCTTTGCATGATTTGGAACTACAGGAAGTGATTTACATGATTTGAATTACATGAAATGATTTATATAAAATAAGTTACATGATTTGTATTACATGAAGTGATTTACATGAATTGAATTTCTTGAAATGATTTACATAAATTGGTTTATTTGAAACGATATATGAGCATATGAAGTGATTTTATGAGATTGATGTCTTCCTGATGATCGTGCATACGAGATAGTGATGATCAGGCTGGGAGACATCCTAGACCTTCCCTTTACATGATATGACTATGGGAGTTATGGTCAAACCCCACAAGTTACGTAGTGAGCACGTGACCAGTGCGAACTGTGAGTGATTGACAGTGGCCATTGTTATGAGTTCCTTACGGAGATACGAGGTCCCTTCGAGGATACGAGAATGTGCATGATTCTCTGGGAAATTATTTTCTATTGATATATGATATTTGACAAGTGATTGATTTACGGAATGATTTGATTGAAAAGTGACAAAAGAAACATACGAGTTTTACAGTATATGTTTTCTCGATACAAATGCATTTATCATATTTTAATGATTTTACGAGAAATGTTTTATAGCATTAACTGAAAAATGAAATGCATTTATTTCCTTTTAATGATTTTAAAAGAATTGCTATACTACATTAAACATGAAACTTTCATGATTTTGAAAAAGTTCCATAGTATTTTATTAAAAGATAATACTGTTACATTAAATAAGTTTATTTTGTTTAACTGCATATATTGTAACTTTTATATATGTTTCTTACTGGACTTTTCCCAAAGCTCACCCCCCCTCTCACCATTCCAGATAGATCATAGAGTGCATGACAACTGCTACATTAGGTTCGTTGAAGAAAACTTCTAGTAGTATGAAGTATCAAGTAACCAAGTATTTTAGAATTTTATATTTGTATTCAGACTAGCAAATGTACAGCAGATATATTTATAATGAGATGTTAATAATGTATTATTGAGTTATGTGATGTATATGAATTGTGGGATGTAAATTTCATATGAATAGTAATAGATAGAAATTATAAATATATTGTTATAGAATTTATTCTAAATTTATTACTGCCTAATTATAGATTAAATGATTTAATAGTATAAAGGTTTAACTGAAATGGAAATTGTACAATCAAGTTACATTGACATCGAACTCAAATCAAATGATACCGATTAATTGAATGAGAAGATAGAAGTAGAAAGGAAAAAATTTGGTTCGAAATTTTCTAATTCTGGACGTTACATCACTTGCATATGCTAGTAAGATACCGGTAGAACCTAAACCCTTAGGGTACACTTTGTAGATTAATACACCCTTTAAAGAATCACAAGTGACTGGTGTTGTGCATAGAAATTGTAAAGTAATAGTAGGAGAGAGGGAAATGACAGCTAACCTAATTTTATTGAACATGTATGATTTTTGATGCAATCCCAGGGATGGATTGGTTAGCTGTGAACTATGTTAGTGTAGACTGTTATACGAAGTTTATTACATTCTCTCATCCTGAAAGATATACTGTAAAACTATTAGATAAGTAATAAAAGTGAGATATTGTTACTAAAATTGTTTGAGTGTATTTGTGATGTGATTGAAGGTTATATTGCATATGTGGAGGACATAGAAAAGAAACGTCCAGAGCTGTCAGAGATTCGTGTGGTCAGGGATTTTTCAGACGTATTTTCGGATGATTTACCAGGATTACCACCAAATCGGGAGATTAAGTTTACCATCGCTTGGTACCCGATACAGAGCCCATATCTAAGCCCCTATATCGGATGGCATTGGTGGAGTTGGAGGAGCTTAAGAAGCTGCTCCAAGAATTATTGGATAAGGGCTTCATTCGCCCTAGTGTGTCTCCGTGGGGTGCTCTAGTGTTATTCGTCCAGAAGAAGGATGGTAGCTTAAGGTTGTATATCAATTATCGATTGCTTAATAGTGTTATCAACAACAATAAGTATCCGTTGCCTAGGATTGATGATTTATTTGATCAGCTCAAGGGTACACAGGTGTTCTCAAAGATTGATCTTCGATCAAGGTATCATCAGTTGAAGATCCGGGAGGCTGATGTCCTTAAGATGGCATTCAAGACTCGCTACGGACATTTTGAGTTCTTAGTGATGCCATTCGAATTGAAGAATGCTCCTGCAGCTTTTTATGAGTATAATAAATGAGGTATTTAAGCCCTACCTGGATAAGTTCATGATAGTATTTATTGATAATATACTGGTATATTCCAAGTCACTAGAGGAGCATGAGCAACATCTTTACACAGTCCTGCAGGCCCTCAGAGACCAGAAGCTATATGATAAGTTCAGTAAGTGTGAGTTTTGGCTAGATCATATTACATTCTTGGGGCATGTTGTATCTAAAGACGAGGTGTCTATTGATCCATCTAAGATAGATGCCATAGTGTAGTGAAGAGACCTAAGACAGTGATAGAGATCCGGAGTTTCCTAGGTCTAGCCGAATACTACCGTCGGTTTGTCAAGGGATTCTCGAGACTAGCTACTCCATTGATGTGACTCACATGTAAGGATGTTAAGTTTGAGTGGACAGATGTATGTCAGCGCAGCTTCCAGGAGTTGAAAAGGAGATTCACTACTGCTCCTGTTCTTGCCCTTCCTAGCAGATTTGAAGGCTTCTCAGTCTACAGTGACGCGTCTACATTGGGATTGGGATGTGTTTTGATGCAGAATGGTCTAGTAATTGCTTATGGTTCAAGGCAATTGAAGAGCATGAGAAGAATTATTTGACGCATGACTTGGAACTAGCCGCTGATGTTTGCATTGAAGATTTGGCAGCACTATCTTACGAAAAGAAATTTCAGGTATATACAGACCATAAGAGTCTGAAATATTTATTCTTGCAACGGGAGTTGAATATGAGATAGAGCAAATGGATGGAGCTGTTAAAGGACTATGATTGTGAGACTTTATACCACCTAGGGAAAGCGAAGCGAATATGGTGGCAGATGTTTTGAGCTGGAAGCATATGGGATGGTATCTTACATGATGATCTAGGAGTATGATTTATTAGAGTAGTTCTCGAACCTCAATCTAAATGTTATTTCCTCTGACAGTTATGGGTTTACAGCTAATTTTCGAATTGAGCCAGATCTGATGGACAAAATCAGGGATGCTTAGAGAAGTGATACTTATTGCATTGAGGTTGCCAGTCAAGTTCAGATGGGAGTACAATCAGATTATGGGATTGGCATCGATGGGATACTGAGTTTCAGAGGCAGAATTTGCATTGCCAATAACCAGCAGCTAAAGTATCTGATTTTGACAGAGGCCCATACATCCAAGTACACTCTACATCCAAACAGTAATAAGATGTACCATAATCTGAGGAGAGTGTACTGGTGGCCTAAAATGAAACGAGACATCGCGGAGTTTATTGCTAGATGTCTCACATGCCAACAAGTGAAGATTGAGCACCAGAAGCCTACAGGATTGCTACAGCCTCTACCAATTCTGATGTGGAAGTGGAAGCATATTACTATGCAATTCATTATGCGTTTGCCAAAGACCCAGAGGAATCATGATGAGATATGGGTGATAGTTGATCGGTTGACGAAATCTGCTCACTTTCTTGCCATCAGATCTATTAATTCCCTCAGTGCTTTAGCCGACTTGTATGTTCAAGAGGTCATAAGATTACATGGTGTTCCAGTGAGCATCACTTCAGATAGGGATTCTTGATTTACTTCACACATTTGGGAGAGATTTCAAGAGGCTATAGGATCCCGATTGAACTTCAGCACCGCTTTCCACTTATAGGCTGATGGGTAGTCCGAGCGCACTATCCAGATGCTCGAGGATATATTAAGAACGTGTGCATTGGATTTTAAAGGCTTTTGGGACGACCACTTACCACTGGCGGAGTTTACATATAATAACAGTTATCAGTCTAGTATCGGCATGGTACCATATAAGGCTATATATGACAGATGATGTAGATCACCTGTTGCATGGGAAGAAGTGAGTGATCGAAAATTATTAGCTCCTGACTTGTAGAGCAAGCTCCTCAGGATGTACAGCTTATATGTGAGAGGCTAAAGATAGCACAGAGTTGGCATAAAAGCTATGCAGATACCAGACGTTGACCATTGGAGTTTTCAATTGGAGATTTCTGTCTTCATCAAGGTCTCACCATCGAAGGGCGTTTTGAGATTTCGTAGGAAAGGAAAGTTGAGTCCTAAATATATCGGACTATTTGAGATCTTAGACCATGTGAGAGATGTCGCCTATCAATTAGCACTACCTGTAGAGTTATTCGGGGTGCATAACTTATTCCACGTGTCTATGTTGAGGAAGTACCATCCAATCCCTCTCACATAATTCAGTACGAGCCGTTAGAAATCAGGGAAGACATGAGTTACGTAGAGAGACTATTTGGATTTTGGATCGGAAAGATAAGGTACTATGGTCTAAGACAATTCTATTAGTGAAAGTGCTTTGACAATACCACTCAAAGGAAGAGGCTACATGGGAATTAAAAGTCTGATACGGAAAAAGGACCTAGAGCTATTCTAGGGACTGGTCCAATCAAATTTGGAGGACTGAATTTCCTAAGGTGGGGAGGATGTGAGAGCCATGTATTATGGTACTGTTTACATGTAGAGACACTCACCACTGTTCAATTCCTGTGTATTTCGTTAGTAAGGCTAGAAACAGTAAGGTAAGCCCCACAAGCTCTATAGTGCCCGGATGGACGTGAGACTGGACAGACATTATTCGGAGAGTCCAATAAGCCTACGGTAAGAATCTGGAACCTAAAATTCCTTATTTAGATTATTTTTGAGAAGTGTGCCAACAATTTAGAAAATGACGATTAAGGACATAGCCTTGATGAATTTTTGTTAATAATGGTCAAATTAAATTGACTTTTGACCTACTGACTGAAGTATGATAATTTAATATAAATAAGTTCTAGGCTATGTCAATGGATAGATCGAATTGATGATGAAATTAAAATTTTACGTGATTGGCCCGGTAGGGGTATTTTCGTAATTTTACCCTCACGGTCAGTCGAACCTTAATAAAACCATTATCATTCATCAAAGTGTGTTCAATAATAATATTTAGTGGTGGAATATGAATTTTTGGAGTTAAATTAACTAGTTAGAAAAATTATAGAAGTTTAAAGGGCAATTTTGTCCAAAATCTTTATAACTAAGGATTTTGCTCATTTTGCCCTAAGAAAACCTTTTAAATTTTTTTCCATAAGCTGCAACCGGCCACTTCATCATCTTTTTCAACCTCCCTCATGCCACCAGCATAGCCAAGTGAAAAAAAAAAAAGCTTAAAAACACCATTAAAAACACATCAAAATTTAAAGATTTCTTCTACAGCCCTACCTAAAATTTAATCCTCTACAAGTCTATACCAATATTTCATTGTAAAGTGGACAAAATCAAGAAGAGAAACATCCCACCTTTTTGACCAAGGTGAGATATTCTTACACCTTTGATTTCCTTAAGTTTTAATGTTAGAAAATGATATATTTAAGTGTCCTAAGCATGATTCTAGCATTAATTTGAATTAAATCCCTCTAAATTATCACCTAAGGATTTCGGCCATTGATGGAAGTTTATGGATCATGTGGTTTGATGCATGAAAATGATACTAGATGAATGAAGAAACATGATTAAGTATGAATTAGGTGTTAGATTGTTGAAATTGAAAAGAGACTGCTGGTGAAGTCAAAATTAAAATCGGAGTTTTGTAGGCGAAGTTGTGTTTTACTACCAGTATAATTTAGACTTGGTTGATATTTTCTACTGACAATGTGGTAGAATTTAATGAAGGAAATTTTATTAAAAATTGAATTATGGTGAATAATGGTGATTGGCATAATGTGTTGCAGCCCAGGAGTAAAGGAATATTGAGTGATGCTATCTACAAGTCGATCGAAAAATGACATGTGAGGGATGAGTGTATAAGCTGTAGGGATATTGTGAATGCCTATTTTGGCTTAAATAAATTTTATGAAGTGATTTGGAAATTAATTGCTTTAGAATTGGTGAAATTGTGGATACTGACTGCTTTATAAACTATATTTTCAATGTAGGAGGGCTAGGTTAGAAATAGTCGTTATTCTGCCGGAAATTATAAAAATTCTAAGAAATTAATTCTAATATTTTTAAATGATAGAAATAAATAGATTTCCAAGTGATTCTCAAGAGATTTATTAAAATTGCATTATTTTTTTATTTACCGAAAAATAATATTTAAATATTCATGTTAATAAATTTTAATTACGTGAAGGTACCAACATATGCTTATTATTATTTTACAGATAAATAGAATATTTTCAGAAAAGAATACTGAAGTGTGAATATTTTATGAATTTTTATTCATAAATGAATATATTTTCAATAAATTTATTTATGGACTGATTGAAGATATTATCAGTAAAATTGATTTCATAAATGGTGTTTCTACTTTATATCCACTGTTTTGAGACTGTTAGGCCCATATCATGCTCACGTGTCACGTGTACTGTTACTGTGCTGATAGACCTGCCAAGTCTTCAGCCTCTACAAGTGTCACCTAGCAAGTGTACACTGTGGACCCTATAGATTATGGCCATATGTCTCACGTGTTTATTGTTTCTCCCTTTTCGAGATATGATTATAGCATATATACTTTGGGTGTTGCCTGGTCTCCATTATACTGTACTGTTTTACTAAACTGTTTGTTGGTACTGAATTCTTTACTGATATTGAGTTGTTTACATAATGTTTATTGAATTGCTTACAGTACTGTGTTTATCAATATCGAACTGGTTATTATCAGTAAAAGAAAATGTGTACTGCAGTGTATTCAGAAAACAATTTATAACTATCTATTTATTCAAATATTTTGCTATATGATTTCAATAGCATTTTTATATGTTTTGATATCAAATTCAATTGATTACTCCCTATAGTCACTTTTAGTAGTCGAGACATGACAGGTATTCTAAAATACCTCCCATACTCGATCTGGTTTTGTAGCCGACTGTAATATCCTTCTTGATTATACCTTGGTGCACTATTAGGAACTAAATGTTTTTAAGCATATAGATTTCATAGTATCAGTCTTTATATATGATTCTCTTACTGAGCATGTTAGTTCACCTCTTATTTTTCCACTCCACAAATTACTTGCAGTGATCGTTTATATACCGTTCCACGGATTTCAACTGGACTATAGTTCCCTAAGGCAGCTTTGAGTGGATCTTGGAGGTATATTTTATTTCTTTTATATGTTCAAACTTGTTATGTACAGTACTATAGTTATGTATTTCATGTACAGGGGATGTAGAACATGTGTAAAATATTGTAAATAATATTTTGCTGTAAATATTTACATCAGCTATCGACATGTTTTCAATTACATGGTGATTACTGTTTGAAAATGAGTGTGATAAAGGCATCGCAAACATTCCAACTCCTACAGTGTGTGTGAAAATGGTTAAATACTGTGTATTACGGATCGTGACATGATTATATTAAATATAAATAATATAATGTCAATTTGTGTATATACTTTTTTAATTCTAAGTTTTTAAATTTTAAATGGGATATTTGATTAATTAATGTATATGATTATATTTAATGTAATAATGTTAATATTGTGATTTGTGTACAAACAAAAAAAAAGATATAAAATTGAGCTTGTTAGCTTTAAATTGCCATATATATTTTGAAATGACAAAAACTTAAGTAAGATTTAATGTTATAATTCATATTGTAAATTTGCCTTATCACACATGATTTTCTCAATCCATTTTCAAGTGAACATATCAAACATTAAGACCATAATTTAATGATACATCCTTATTGGTCTTAATACTTCATAAAATGTTTTGAATATTTTAAAAAATCACTTGATGAATTTTTGAACCATGTTTTCATCAGAGAAAGTCAAGAAAAACTCCCACAAAAATACAAAATGTTTTGGGTTGTATTAGGATCAAAGACCACATCATTTTAACCCAAAAAGTACAGGAAATAGCTTTCTGGAGGCATGGGATCGATCCCCTAAGGGAAGGGATCGATCCCTTCAAGGCAGAATAATCCTCAAGCCCAGATTTAACATCCTGGAAGCTTGGGATCGATCCCCTATGGAAAGGGAATAGCCTATAACGGCTAGTTTTTGTAAGACAACGGTCATATTCAAGTTTTGGCTCCACCCAACGGCTAGAATACATCCAAGGGACTATAAATAGAGGCTTAGAAGCTAAAGAAAGGGTGAGGAACTGCTCAGAAATTCTATTCATCTTCTTCATTTTCCTCAAGCCTCAACAACAAATCAAGAGCTACAAAGTCTTCATCATCCATCATTCTCATATTCTTTGTATAGAATAGCACAAATCTTGTATAAGCTTTTCTTTGTACCTAATTTTTGTAATCATTTGCCTACTTAGAGGCCTTCTTTGATTGCACCATTTGTAAACCAATCCATTTCTTGTAAAAGAGGAGGTTTCTCTTTAGCCTAAGAAAAAAAGGGAGGTTTCTCTTTAGCCTAAGAAAAATAGGAGGTTTCTCTTGAGCCTTGAAAAAGAGAGAGGTTTCTCTTTAGCCTAGAAAAAGAGGGAGAAGAGGTTTCTCTTGAGCCTAGAAAAAGAGAGAGGTTTCTCTTGAGCCTGCAAAAAGAGGAGTGTAACATAAATTCAAGTATAGTGAATTTGGGGAAAATCCTTAGGAGCGTCTCAAGGTAGAGGATGTAGGCAAGTTGCCGAACCTCTATAAATCCTTGTGTAAATCTCTCTTTCCCTACTCTCTTTACTTACGATTATATTATGTTTATTGCATTGAACTTGGATTGCATGCTTGCCTAGCTTAGAGAACTTAGAAAATAATCAATAGGCTAGAGAATTTAGAAGAATCGAAAAACGAGCTTAAGGGTAGTTAAAAACCGATTCACCCCCCTATCGGTATAGCCTACAGAGCCAACAATTGGTATCAGAGCTTGGGCTTGAGATTGATTTAGACTAACCTCTATAGAGCACAATGATCTTAAATGGCTCACTTGAATGTAGGCACACCCCTAGGAGAAGAGGGACACTCATTAGTTAGACCTCCACTCTTCAATGGTGAGAATTACTCTTATTGGAAAATTAGGATATGCTATTTGTGCAATCCAATGACTATGAAGTATGGAGAATAATAGTTAATGGCCCTAGAATCCCAATAAAGAAAGTAGATGGAAAAGACGTCCATAAGAGTGAAGATGAGTGGGACACCAATGACATGAGATTGGCACAATTGAATGCCAAGGCTATGCATACCCTCTTTTGTGCATTAGGTCCCAATAAGTATAATAGAGTCTCCTTATGTGAAAATGCTAAACAAATATGGGACAAACTAGCCATCACACATGAAGGGACAAATCAAGTTAGAGAGACCAAAGTAGGAATACTCACACATGATTACGAGCTATTTAGGATGAAAGAAAATGAGTCCATTAGCGAAATGTTCACTAGGTTTAATGATATAATTAATGGACTTAAGGCATTAGGCAAGAGCTATTCCAATGTAGAAATGATTAAGAAAATTTTGAATAGCTTGCCAAAATCTTGGGAGGCAAAGGTAACCGCAATAGAAGAGTCTAAAGATCCAAATACCTTGTCTCTAGATGAACTTATGGGCTCTCTACTTACTCATGAAATGAAATTAAAAAGAAATGAAGAGCATTCAAAGAAAGTAGGGGTAGCACTTAAGTCTTCCACTCATGAGGATGATAGTGATGAGAGTGGAAATGAGGAAGAAAAGGAAATGGCAATGTTTGCCAAAAGATTCAATAGGTTCATGAGATTAAATGAGAGAGAGCAAAATAGGAGACATCATAGGGGAGAGTCAAGTAGAAGAGAAAAAGACCCCTTAGTGTGTTATGAGTGTAATGAACCGAGTCATACTAAGTTAGATTGCCCCTTACTTAGAAAGGAAAAAGATAGGAAACCTAAGAAGAAAGCATTTGTGGTTGCATGGAGCGATAGTGATAGCTCCGATGAGGAGAATGTAGATGAAGAGATAGCCTATTCATGCTTTATGGACATTAGTGATGATGAGGCTAGTAGTAGCTCTAGTGAAAATAATGACTTTACGTTTGATGAGTTACAAAATGCCTTTAATGATTTAGCAAATGAATTTCAATGCATGAATTCTAAATATAAGAAAATCATTGCTAAATTAAAAGTAGAGAATGAAATATTATTAAGTGCTAAGCTAGAATTTGAAAAGAAATTAGAAGAGGCTAACTTAGAAATAAATGAGTTAAATATAAAGAATACAAATTTGCATAACTCATTTTCTAGGTTTTATATGGGTCAACAAAAGCTAGATCATATGTTAAAGACCCAAAGAGCTTTCTTTGACAAAGATGGGTTAGGCTATAATGCTAAACAAAAAGAAACTCATCTTAAGAATTTCCTAGTGAGCAAAAATACCATGCATGATTTATCTCTTACATGCTCACTATGCAATAGAATAGGACACTCTTCACAAGCATGCACATATAGAAAAACCACATTTAGAGGAAGAGTAGTTAGAAAAATATGAGTGCCAAAGCATGCTATAAATAATGATGAATTGTGCTTGAAGTGGATCCCAAAAGGATCAAAAATTGTTTGCACTAACACTCATGGACCCAAGAAAATTTGGGTACCAAAGCATGTTTGAACTTGTTTGTTGTAGGAGTGTTAGAGCATGGGAATACAATGGAACAATGGAATTCAAATGCTCTACACACCCCCCACGGAGATTGCTTATGCCAATGAGAAAAAGGAAGAGCTTGGAAATCCATCCTTAGCAAGGTGACAATAATTTCTCAAAGAATGGCTAATGGTGGATCCAACACATCAAGGCAAAGCACTCTCAAGCAAAGGAGTTTTGTAAGCTTAATTCCTTGCTCCTTAAACTTTTTATTTGGTTAGTTGTGCTTTGATGAGAAAATGTGTTAATGATTCTTGGTGCATTATGAGTTGAATGAATAAAGAAAAGGCATGTTGAATGATTGTTGATTGGTTGATGGATGGTTCTTGAGGCATTGGATTATTGGATGAAAAGCATGTTTAGTAATTTTGAAATGATTATTGGATTTGTGCATTTTGAGCAAGTTTCCTATGTGTAGATAATATATTTAGTTGCTCAAATGCTGTCAAATATGTCATATATGCAAAATGCCATGTCATGAGCCTTAATGAAGAATATGTATGTTGGAAATTATGGCATGTTGTTCACAAGATGTATGCTTTAATGATATATGTGCTTAAAACCTATGTGAACAAGTTTGTTTTAACATATTTGTGTTATCCAATGCTTTGGTTTTGTCAAAATATGCTTAACTCTCAAAATGACCTCCTTTAAGGCCAAAAATGCATTTTATTGTGAAAATTCTTCCAAAATTGCAAAATCTTTTGTAAAATGGTTTTTATTCATATTTTTCATTCATACAAGTCCAAAATCATGTTTTACAAATGTTTAAACCTTTACTTGGACTTAAAATACTCAAAAACGAAGTTTTGGCACCTCAAAGGTTGGATTTTCTATCAAAAATCTGCAAATACTGGATGAGGGATCGATCCCTTAGCAAGCAGGATCGATCCCCCTTAACAGAATGCAGGAAATCTACATTCTGGAGTTAAGGGATCGATCCCCCTACTAAAGGGATCGATCCCCCCAGGCCAAAAGGGCTTTTCTGTGTGTTTTCAACCGAAATTGAGAAGAACTTTTCATTGTTTTGATACTTTATCTCTTCTCAACTTAAAATTCATTGTTTTAACTTCTTTTTGATGATCTTTAATATATGAAAACTCATTTTTCATTGATATCATGCCTCAACTCCATCAACTTGTGTCATTTCCAACAAATCGTATCACTTTCAATAATCAACTCACAAGTGCAAAATCATTTTCTTGTTGAAAACATTCATGATTTGCATAACTCTTGAAATAATCTTGAAACATACTTTCAATGAATGCTTAAACATAATTTTGAGAATTATTTCAAGAATTTATGGATATATTTGAGAATTTGATGAACTTGTGCATAATGAATATTCTTCATTCCTTTTGTTCATCTTAGTCAAGCATGCTTATAGGATTAAATCTCTTGGCTTGACTTATCAATTCCACACTAGGTTTCATGATAATTTTACATCTAGTGGATTGATTTCAAATGTAAATTCAACAATTGGTAATGGTCATTGGCCTATAAATTGTGATGGTAAATGGATTCTAAATGTTCAAATGTATGAAACGTTATCATCCATGTACTTAAATTTTTCTTATGGCCAAACTATTAAAGAACTTGGGCTTTAATGACAACACCAACATTCAAAGATAAATGCAAACTTGAACATATGTATTATCCATGCATTTATTATTTGAATCTTTCCTTGCTCATAATTGGTTAAGATCTTGAATGGAAAATGAGCATAGGATTTTTGTGCTTGAAACCATGGAAGAAAATGTGTTTGCTTGAATAACTTATTGTTGAATCTTCCATATGGTATAATTTTGTGAATATGAATATGGATTAATACTTTATGATAGTGTGCTAATGTTCAATTAATCCTTATGCATATTTGATGATATGTGTTGTGTTCTTGCATATTTAGAATGATTTTTTCTCTTGACATGAACACACTACACATAAATATTGGATTCATGCAAAATATCAAAATCAATCATTAGTAACAATTGGTATTTAGATTGAAATAACAATTAGTATCATTGGCAACCATATTTTCAATAATTGGTAAGCCAAAACTAAATTGCCAATTGGTATGAGTTTTAAATTGACAATTCTTCTCATGCTCCTTAAATTGAAATGACAAATAGGGAAGAATTCATATAAGACATTTTTGCATGAAACTCTTGTGTACTAGAATATGTAGTTAATTGCTATATATCTTAATTCTAGGCACAATATTTCTTGAAAATGATTTATGAGCACATGCATATGATATGTTATATAATTTTAGCTCATAATCATGATGTATTGACATGCACCTTAGTTGGACTTTAGAGAACAATTGATACACTTAGGTGCTTAATAGATTGAAATAAGCAAGTCATAGATCTTAGTAGATATTTATACTCAACTTGCTTCATTTCTTACCAATTGAGAACTTATTGCAAAATTATTTATAAACAATTGGTATAGGATCATAAGTCATGTTCTTTGCATGAATATTTCATACTCTTTATGAACAATTACTTATTTATTTGTGCTATGAGTCTTGTACTAACATGTTTCTTGTTGAATGGAGCATATTCTTTTATCTCTTCTCACATAGCCATGATTTTAGGGGGAGCATATTTTTTATTATTTTTTTCCTTCTTTTTGCTATTACAAAAAGAGGGAGAGATAGATATTAAAAGGGAGAGATATTAAGGGGGAGAGATAATGGGGGAGAAATAGTTTGAAAATTCATTTTCAAAACCCATGCTTATATTAAAGGGGAGCTTTATAAAATCCTGCTTTATTTGAGGGGGAGTATTTTATCAAAGAATTTTCAAAGCAAATTTACATTAAGTTTTGTCATATCAAAAAGGGGGAGATTGTTAGCTTTAAATTGCCATATATATTTTGAAATGACAAAAACTTAAGTAAGATTTAATGTTATAATTCATATTGTAAATTTGCCTTATCACACATGATTTTCTCAATCCATTTTCAAGTGAACATATCAAACATTAAGACCATAATTTAATGATACATCCTTATTGGTCTTAATACTTCATAAAATGTTTTGAATATTTTAGAAAATCACTTGATGAATTTTTGGACCATGTTTTCATCAGAGAAAGTCAAGAAAAACTCCCACAAAAATACCAAAATGTTTTAAGTTGTATTAGGATCAAAGACCACATCATTTTTAACCCAAAAAGTGCAGGAAATAGCTTTCTGGAGGCATGGGATCAATCCCCTAAGGGAAGGGATCGATCCCTTCAAGGCAGAATGATCCTCAAGCCCAGATTTAATATCCTAGAAGCTTGGAATCGATCTCCTATGGAAAGGGATCGATCCCTTGCCCGAAAATAGCCTATAACGGCTAGTTTTTGTGAGACAACGGTCATATTCAAGTTTTGGCTCCACCCAATGGCTAGAATACATCCAAGGGACTATAAATAGAGGCTTAGAAGCTAAAGAAAGGGTGGGGAACTGCTCAGAAATTCTATTCATCATCTTCTTCATTTTCCTCAAGCCTCAACAACAAATCAAGAGCTACAAAGTCTTCATCATCCATCATTCTCATATTCTTTGTATAGAATAGCACAAATCTTATATAGGCTTTTCTTGTGCCTAATTTCTGTAATCATTTGTCTACTTAGAGGCCTTCTTTGATTGCACCATTTGTAAACCAATCCATTCCTTGTAAAAGGGGAGGTTTCTCTTTAGCCTAAGAAAAAGAGGGAGGTTTCTCTTTAGCCTAAGAAAAAGAGGGAGGTTTCTCTTGAGCCTTGAAAAAGAGAGAGGTTTCTCTTTAGCCTAGAAAAAGAGAGAGGTTTCTCTTTAGCCTAGAAAAAGAGGGAGAAGAGGTTTCTCTTGAGCCTACAAAAAGAGAGAGGTTTCTCTTGAGCCTACAAAAAGAGGGAGTGTAACACAAATTCAAGTATAGTGAATTTGGGGAAAATCCTTGGGAGCGTCTCAAGGTAGAGGACGTAGGCAAGTTGCCGAACCTCTATAAATCGCTTGTGTAAATCTCTCTTTCCCTACTCTCTTTACTTGATTTATATTATGTTTATTGCATTGAACTTGGATTGCATGCTTGCCTAGCTTAGAGAACTTAGAAAATAATCAAATAGGCTAGAGAATTTAGAAGAGTCGAAAAACGAGCTTAAGGGTAGTTAAAAGCCGATTCACCCCCCTCTCGGTATAGCCTATAGAGCCAACAGAGCTAATTAGTTGACTAATCATTAATATTAAGTATTTTTTTGTAAATGATAATTGGTACTTTTTTTTCAAAATTTATATACATTTTTTAAATGATGAATATAATTATATCTATTGTTAATATTAAAATGGTGAAATTAAATTAGTGCTACTATTTCTGTTAGTTTTACATAACATGGTGTCAAATTTTAAGTATTAATTATTAAGATTAAACCAATTATTAAAACTCTTTTAATGTATACTATAGTACTATTCAACATTATAATTGAACAATTAGTCAACTAGTTGTAGGATTAGATTCAATGTAATTATGTTGGTATTTAAAAACAAAATAAATGTAAGAAAACATCTTGAAAATTTAAAATTAAAAAATATAATAAAATTACTAAAAAGGGTAATAAAACAAATTTAAAAAATAAAAAAAAAATATTGGACTAAGAGTGTCCAAATTTCAATGGCCCAACTTTGGCAAAAAGAAAAAAATTTAATGTCTAATGAGTTATTGGTTTAACTTGTTTATATAAATGTTTACTCGTTTAGTTTGATTTATTTATAATTTGTTAGTTATTTTTTTAATAATTCTGTTTTTTATGTATTATAGCTGATGATTTTGGATTTTCACCTTATTTTAGTTTTACAATATATATTTTTTTATTTTGGTTCACTTAAAAAATAAATTCTTATATAATCATTAATATATAATTTATATTTTATGACAAGTATCGTAGAAAAGTTAAAAAAGAAAAGTAAATAATTCTTGTCAAGAAATAAAAAAATTACAATTAGAAATATATATTTAAATAAATAGTTATTAAATTTTAATTTTAGTATTTCTGTGTTATTTTTATTTAACTATATAAAAATTAAATTAATTATTAGATCGAAAGTTATAAAAAATATTGATAGCTTATAAGATTTTAAAAAAATTCAAACCTAGCTGGCTAAACCCTTCCGACTCAAATCAGATTGAACTTGAAATTATCAGAACCCGAAATAAATCTGAATCCGAAAAGCTTGAATCCAAAACTATTAGAATCTGAAGAAACTCAAATCCAAAAAAGCTCAAGCTTGAAAATACCTAAACTCAAAATAGTCCGAACTCAATGACAACTTGGACCGAACTCGCCCAAATTGGTCCGTTTTCTAGCTCTACTTGTATGTTAACCTTCTAACTATAATTCAAGTAACTCCAAGACAAGCTACTACAAAAATTGTACGAATCACGATAGTTCATAAAATAAAACAACTTTGAATATTGATGTCGAACGCCTTGTTGACTCATTTGGTGATTTGCAAATCATATTCCTTGTAGGATGAGCAAAACAACTTGAATTTATGCAAAATCTTAGCTTAATTTAAAGAGATGTTATTTGTTCAATTTGGTCAAAACAACTAAAAAGACTTTTATATTTGTTCAATTTGTTGTGCCTTCGGTGTAGTTGGTAAATTAATGCAATCAATGGAAAGACTAAAAGAACTTTGTGTAGGCAAGGCAGTTATTCTAAAAAGCTATTTTAATAAGGAATACATTATATTAGAATGATCTAAAGAACTCATTTTTTAGGCACCAATTAGAATTTGCCACATCATTTTTTGTTAAAATCCATACGATAGTTATTTTACACACTTCCTTATCAAATTAACACATTAACCGAATAATTTAACTCTAATTAATCTGATTAACAGGGTTAATCGAAAAAACTTACCCTCCAATAAAGAAGAAACTCCTGATTAATTCATAAGCTTTTCATGATGGTCAATGTCAATCATTTTGGTTTTGGTTGGCAAAACCAAACATGTTATTACCCTTTGTTTTCTTGGCAGTTAATAACCCATCAAAGCTACAAGTTTATCATACATGCTTCAAAGTTGTCTGTAAACAAGAAAAATGTTTTGAAACGATTCGTTATATCAAAACAAATTAAATCGAAAGCTCCAATGTCCAAAGTGTAGACTTGACTAAAAAGCAAAGCTTTGTCTTTAGATTTTGAAGCCAACAGGCGCCCGAGCCTAGCAGAAAAGATGACCTTGGAGAAGCAAATTAGGGGATTTGAAAAGTTGGGTGTGAAAAAATCAACAAGAGAAGCAAAGGGGGTTTGGAATTTTGTTGTGAAGAATTTATTCTCTCAACCCTAGATAGAAATCAAGTTTAGGAATTTTTTTTCTCTTGAACATTCAAGAGTTTCTTGTTTACTCAAGCCTATTGGAGATAATTTCCTTTTGATTAACATTTTTAATTTAATATAATTAATTGTTAATGTCAATCATGTTAACTAGAGTTAAATTATTTAGTTAATGTGTTGGTTTGATAAGGGAGTGTGTAAAATAAGTATTGTATAGGTTTAAAAAATATCATGTGGCAAATTTTAATTAGTGACTAAAAAGTAAATTTTTAGGATCATACTAATATAATGTATTCCCATTTTAATAACAATAGTTTTTTCACACTAATATAAATTGTTTAGGAAATGTTTTGTGAATACAATACGTACTCTTAAAGGAATCCATATGATTTTGAAATGGTTTTATAAATTTACTTGGACTACAATCAGAAAATAGAATGCAAGAAGAAAAGTTCAGAAAATTTTGGAGCCTTTTTTTTAGAGAAATTATAAGATCATGTGAAAATGAACGTTAATAAAACTATTGAATGAACTGTCAAATGCCCGAATTTGACAGTCAATATCTTTTGGATAAAGAACAATGATTTTTGGAGTGAAGAATCATGTCCAACTAAACTATATTTTGAGTTTTCAGAATGGGCAACCGAATCTTCAAGCTTGGCAATTGATTGTCATGGGCAAGTTTCCAAGTCAGATTAGGAAGTATTTAATGAGTGGTTGAATGCGCAATCTTGGTAATCGATATCTTTTAGATAAGGAATCATGATTTTTGGAATGTACAATAATATCCAATTAAACTATTTGTTTGAGTTTTTAGAATAACAGTTAAATATTCGAGTTAGGCAGTGATTATCATAAGTAAATTTCAAGTTAAATTGAAAATTTTCTGGAAGTCTACTTCCTTAAGCTATATTTTACCATTTGTCATTTTCTTTATAGGCAATCAACTTCCAAGGCCAATTTTAACATAAAACCTATTTTTCATTTCAAATTCAATTTCATACTAAAATTTTATTTTCTTTAATATATATACACATTACATGAATTTAAAAATTATTTTCTCTTAAAAAAAAACCATATTCTTTGATAACGTACACAAGACAATTATTTATATAAATAAGTCTATCGAGTAAAAATTTTTTCTCTTTTCACATTCTTAAGTTTCCTAATATTTTAGTTTCTTTTTCAAGCTCATGGGAGTGATGGTTTATGCTGCTCAGTGAAGGAGCGAGCAACGGCTGCAGCTAAAGCCACAGTGAAGTTAGGATCCTTTGTTAAGGACGCAACACAGTCGTCAATTCTCTTGTTGTCGTCGTCGTTTCTTGTGCTGTAATCTTGCATAAAATTCCGAAGCTTTCTACTGTTTTCTGTGTTGGACCCGGAAAGAGTGAGGTCAAGATTGATGTGAGGCTGAAAAGGATTGTCCAGAACTGCACAAGGAACGTCGCTAGCCGTGGAGTTTCGCAGATCTGTCTGTTGAAGACAAAGACTGTCCTGGTGTAGAATTAACATCGTGGTTGTGCTGTCCGTCGTATGTTACCTGAAGAAAAGATTTGTCCTCCACGCATCGCTGAACCTAGAAATATTAAGAAAGATCTGGAGGATTAATTGTGTTAATTATCGGATATTTGGCAGGATACGAAATTGTCTAGATTCCTATATTTTTTGTCAAACTCACAACCAAACTTTCATCCTTGTGACTCGAGAGTGGAATTCAACTTTCTATTTTCTAAGATGAGATTGTTAATTGTGAAATTTTTCATTGTGCCGCAATTATAATTTTGCCTTTTGTTTTTAATTTTTTTGTAACTTTAATATATTTTTAATGATCATTTATCACTCATTTCTTCACTGTTATTGTAAATGAATTCAAATACATCATCATTTGACATCAATCTCATGGCCATTATTGTTTTTAACTTCACCATCCATCTAAATTAATCCTTACTGTATTTATATTATGAGATAACTTTCAATGCCTCAAAATATAGCAGTTTGAGCCTGAAATATAATTATAAATACCTTCTTTTTGACAGGGCATCCAGGAGCCAGAGAGCATCTAAAATAAGCTCGAGGCGATGGATTATCTTTGGTAACTTTCTGACCGTATTTCCTCCATAGGAATCCGTCTTTAACGATCTAAAAATAACAGTAAAATTTAATATCTTGAAGAACAGTACGTAACAGGTGAAACAATTAATACTTGCACTTAATCATGCAAAGAAACCTAGCAAGGGTAAAAGAGATGATAATCACTTACAAGGCTCTTGTCCCTGGGGTCCTTTTTCACAAAAACGTGTGATGCCTTTGCTACAAATGGAACTTCAGGTCTTAGTCTCTCGTTTGAGTATTCATCGTATGAACCAATCCGCGTTAGGTCGCTGCAACCTGTTGATGATTGCGAGTTTGATTCCCTGAGATAGGCTTGATGAAGCATGCTGTACTCGCTGGTCACTGCTTCAAGCTTTAATCTAAGAGCTTGATTCTCTTTCTGCAGATGCTTCAACTCCATTTGGAGAGCTTCAGCCTGAAAACTTTGTTCTTAAATGCATTAAAATCCAAGTATATCAAATTCTCTCTTTTTAGAAAACTAAAAAATGAAAGGAATTAATTAACCTTTTCTTTGTTAGAGTTGGGAGCATGAGCATCCATGAAAGGAGGTTGCAAACCAGATATTTCGGTAAAGAAGAAGTTGGATGGAGAAGCAAAATCTCTTACTAATTTATTCAAGAATATAGCGCAGCCTCCACCAGAAAAGATCAATGAAGAGTAGTAGAATTGAAAATGACCGAAATGGGGGTGGCTGCTCTCTCTCTCTCTCCCAAAACTAAAATTACCAAGTGGATTTGGTCTTCCGTTTAGTTTTCTGATGAGTAGGGAAATTATTGAAATAGAAAATGTATAGGTATTTTCATGGAGTCATGATGAGTGATGATGGGTATTTTGTTTTTTTGGTACAGCTTGATGATGGGTCTTTAATACAGTATAATAATTTGGAATCGCGATTCACGAAGTATGGAATGGTAATATGCATGACATCATGCGAATGAAGTAAGCACTTGGGCATTAAAATAGCTTATCTTTTTCTATTTCCGCCACTTGCACATTCCAAACGAACAGTTTGATTGTGATGGTCCGACGTGTTTGTGGGTGCAGACAAGTCCGTGGACTTCAGTCTTTTCTCTTATAATGACATCACCATGACGAATGTAGAGTTTTAAGTGTTTGCATGATTTGTGTTTTTGGTGTAATAATATATATTTTTATTATTTTATAATATGAATTAATTATGTTCAAATCAAAATAATAAAACGATAAAATATTTTTGATAATAACATTTTTAAAATTCGAATCATTTTTAAATATAAAAAAAATTTATTTTTATTTTTTTTAACCGCGCGTTGGTCAATGCTTGCATGATTTAGATTATATGGAAATATGGAATAGTAAGGGTGTTTTATTGTAGAAGGTGAGGCACTAGTCAAAGCTCATGATCAGAGTAAAACGGTAACATCATCCAGAAGCGGATCAACGAATCTTGTGTTGGAAGCAACTGAGCAATTTACCATAATCAATTTGACGTTTTCTTCGTTCCTTGTTACAGAAAGTTTTCAAAACACCGGTTTTCTCCGATCAAAGGCTCAAAGCGTGTAGCAAGATTGAGAATTTTTTTGTCACGGTCTAATTGGAATCTTTAATCAATTTTTATGCGAGGAATATTTCTACGTTCTTTAATTTGATTACTTATTCAAATTAATTATAAACCATATTAAAAGAAATTATTAAAATATTGATATGTAAATTATTAAATTACTAAGATAATATATGACAACATCTAACACGTTTATATACCCCTAGCGCTCATCTTAGTGCTGAAATGCATGGATTTATTAGGAGTCATCAATCGAATTAATTGTATCCTGAGAATCGATATCGATTTCAAAGGTTACAGTCTCGTATTTACCAAAGAATCTAGTTTGAATAATGAATACGAAATTTTGCAAGAATCAAAGCTAAATGATCCAAATTTCGTGTGGGATAAACTCAATATACTTTCTACTTTAGACCATAGCTCGACTGGCCTATAGATCAAAGTACATATCTCTCCGGTGATTTCCTAATGGCATGCATTTTTATGTACAATTTACATGTCTGATAACTCTATGAAAATAGAGTTTATTATGGTGCTTAATTTCATTGCTTAGTGTTAGATTAATATTTTAATTTTCTTCACTAATTTGTTAAATTCTTTATGTTTGTAAATAATTGGAAAGGAAATGTGGCTAGCTTGGAAGCATTTTGGTGAAAAAATGACAAGAAAAATACAGCTTGAAAAATTCCACACAAGCAAGCCACAAAATTCCAAAATAGTCTACTTGTACTACTTTTTCTTCTTATGCCAATACGCTCCAAACATATGCTCCACATCAGCTGGTCCCCCTTTTTCTCATTGTCCGTGCCCTTCAAGCTCATGAAACATGATAAGAATGGTTTTAGCCAGAAGATAGCCGTATTAAGTATGGTCCAACAGATTACACCAAGACCATACTCAACTTTCGTCTTGTTGAATTAATTATAATTTTTGGACTAATTAAATATTTTTTAAACATCATATATATTAATTAGTAATATAATTTTATATAAAGAGTGATCTATATTATAACTATGTTAAATATATAGTATACATATATTAAACTTATAATTAGATGAATTTATACATAAATCTCATAGAGGAAAGTCTCTACTCTCAACTTATATATGAGGCTTGTCTATTGAGTTTTATAAAATTTGGAGAAAGGGGTGAGAGTAGCACTCTTCCCCTCTCTCTAGTTCTCATTCTCAATTTCTTTTTTTTTTTCGATGCAAGCCCGAAGACAATTAACGGAGAGCATTCAAAGCGTGCTTCAACAACACGATAATATGGTATAAGAGGATTGAGCTTTCACCCATATTCATGTAGTTTTACTGCATTTCAATTTCATGTTAGTGACTAGTGAAGTTTTAGTTAGTTCTAACAATTGACATTAGAGACAAGTTTACCTAAAGTCACTAACCACTTCAGATCTAGAATGAGAAGCCATTAAGCTTATTTTGAAGCTTTAATTTTCAGATAGATTAAAACCCATTTCAGTTTTTTGGGTATTTTTGAATTCAAATGTTAGATTCATTGTCCTTAAGCTAAAATAAGCTAGAATAAGCTTTTCTGGGGCCGAAATGATGCAAAAATGCTGGGTTTTAAGTTGGGTCGAATCAAAAGACCCAAAATTTTGTAAAACTCGTTCGCAGAAAACAGGTGAATAAGAAGCCCTCCGGCACGTGTAGAGTACGTGCCTAATACAGATTTTCTGTCATGTGAACATCGTGCGCAGAGGCAATGTCTAAAGCGTGAACGTCACACTCCAGATTGGAATTTAAAAAAAAATAATAATATTGGCCCCTTTTAGGCCATTTTGTGGGCCACTCTGCTAGGCCCTTTTCTTAGGTGTTGTTTTTGGGCCATTATATTTTGACTCATTTATTGAAGTTAGTTAGTTGGGTCCTTTTGAATTTTTTGGGCCATTACGACATTATTAGGTCATTTGCAAATTTTGGGCTATGAATTATTTATTTAAATTGGGCCATTTGTTTTGAAATTTATTTGGGTTATTTAGTTTAATTATTTTGGGCCAAAATAATTTTTGTTATATTATGTATATTTATTTATTTAATTATTTTAATTGACCATTTAGTATTAAATTAATTTTAGGCAATTAAAATTAATTAAATTTAAGGTCATTTTGCCTAATTAATTTAGTGGTCATGTTAATTAATTAATTTTATTTTTCTATTAAAGTTGGATTAATTATTGGTCATTTTGCTTAATTAATTAATAGGCCATTTTGGGTTATGGTTTAATTAGCCATTTTGATTAAGAAATTATTGGGTCATTTGGTAATTAATCCTTGGGTCATTTGGGTTATAGACGAATTTTATTTAATAGCTATAATTAATTGTTAAGCCTAGAATTTCAGGGGTATAAATGAATTTTTGGAAGAATTAATTATGGGGTAATTGTTGAAAATTCAATTACTCATTTAATTCATAATACATTTAATTTTGGAATATAGCCATGCCCATAACGTGTTGTTGATAATTGGCCTAACCTAAATGGGTTTAAATAAATTATTTGAGTTTCTGTTTGAGCTAGTTCTCTGGATTTAGATCTACTCATTCCGTTAATAATTTATTAAACTTATAAACTCTCTAAAATAACATTGTCATCATTATTTGAATATTCACATTTATGTAGAATTAATTTAATTAATTAATTTGACCTAAAATAAATACATATGCTTCAGGAATTGCATATTTTGGGTGTAGTAAATTTTAGTTAATTAATTATGTGAATATTCTTAAAATTATAAATCTATAATCGGATTGACTAGTACTTGCTTGTTGCAAGAATAGTCATGAAGATTTGATAACGATTATTCTGATAATTTTTTAAAGGAGATAATAATAAGGCAATGCACAATGATAGTTGCATAATTTATCAAGATCTCTAGAAGTGACAATTCTCTCCCTATCGGATTGCCTGTTGCTTGAAGGATGCTTGGGTAGGAGAGGATTCTGGTTTGGATATAACATGATTTTCCTACCCTGTCTGTGGGCGATCCTTCAGGTTTATATTCAACCAGTTCTGTCTTATCCTTTATAGCGTACTATGGAATAAATTTAATATTGTTTGAGTTATTCAACTAGTCTCCATTAATTTTGATTATCTATGCAACTATCACATATGAAGTCTCTAATAGGATAAAATTAGATAAATGGAGTGAATTACACTCTACGGTTATGGGCATGTTATATTTAGAAGTAGCCCCAAGAGTTGATCTATCTACTATACCCAATAGTGTGAGCTCTTTAAGGACAAAATATTAATATGGATTTTGAGAACACTCAAGTGAGAATTCTCTGATTACATAAGGTATAGCATGAATGAGCACATCAGAAAAAGTGTTCTAAATTATTGATAATTGTAAAGTATTTATGGATGCCATTAAGAAAAAGTTCACATAGGATTTATGAAGATTGTAATAAGGTACTAGCTCCATATGTAACAGATTGTGAACTACTTCCTTTTGGGGTGGAGAGTGGGAGATCATTCAGGTTCACAGATCTCATTCAGTGTACTTTAATATATAGAAGTATGGCATTAAATATCAAGAGTTATATTGTCATCTAGGAAGAGGAGATCTTTCAGGATAATAGATCTCATTCAGCCCTCATGATAACATATGCCAATATTACTATCAGAAGTAATATAATGGAGAGGTCTCAACAAAAGGTCATTTTAAAATGAAGAAATTTGCCTACTCCACTTCCTATTTTGGTTCCACCAATACCTCTAAATATTAATGTGTGCCATTTCTTTCATATACTTAGGCACAAGACAGTACATTGTAAGAATATTCTACATTAGGATATGTGTGTAAAGACATTCAGTTAGCCTTTATTTTGGATCCAATCTAGAAGATATGCCCTCTAACTCTTAGTGGTTGGATACTAGTGCTATCATTAATAAAGCCATAAGCAACCAAAAACCAAATAAGGGAAAATAGTTGTGAATATGGGCAATGGGGTTAAAATCCATGCTGGAAACCTAAGATTTTCTAGATTGTTATTACATTTTGCGGACAGTTTTGAAACTACTATCGATTTATACTTTTTATTTTGATAAGGGAAAAGTATTTCTGTTTAGTAATAACATGTGTATTGATTCTGGCATTTTATGTGACGGATGTATAATAAACTTGTATCAAAACATCGGGCAAATTTTCTTCAGTTGTGAATGATGTGACTTTTGATTTTGATTATGGTGGACTAGATAAGAAATATATCACGTTGTGGCATAAAAGTTAGGGACATTCTAAGGCATATGTAAAGAATGCATTAAGAAAAATTTTGATGCTAATGTTAAGGATATGATTAGCGGATATAAAGATGATTAGGAACTAAGTTATACTAATATTTGTAGATGATTTCCACATTCAGTTTTTAGTGGATCTAAGCATTTCATCACTCTCACTAAAGACCATTCTAGTTTAAGTCATGTAGAGTGAATTTGATCTTATAGAGGCCTTAAGCATTTTATTGATTCCGCTGCATAGCTTACAAAAAGTTAAGTCGCTTAAGGCAATGATTAGACAGAAGTGATAAATATTGTGGTTGGTATAATAAAGTTAGGCGAAATCCTATACTAGTTTTTTGCCTAAGTGCATTGTAGAATTGTACTAACGCCTAGTGTACTTGCTTGGAATACCGAAACAGAATGAGATTACAGTAATAATCATTCGTACATTTTGATGTGGTACGATTTCTGTTAAATCACTCCAAATGTCCGAAATTCAAGTGGAGTGAAGTTATGAAAACTGCAACTTATATTCTAAGTTGATACTCAAACAAAATCAGTTCCCAAATTCATCTTAAGTTGTAATCAGACAACAAGTTGTGCTTGTGCCACTTAAGGTTATAAAGTAAAAGGCAAAGGCCAATAACTCGCAGTTAAGAAAACTTCACAAGTAAATTATCAGTGGCAATTCTGTTGGTTATTGAGATTCTAAATTTGGTCTTCTATCATTTGATGCTAGAATCATTAAGTCTAACAATGCAATCTATTTAGTGGATGACTTAAAGAATGGAGTTGTGAACTCCATAAAGTCATCAAGAAAGTACATATTATTGTGCCAGTCCCATATATGTGTTACCTTTGATGGTAAATGGCCACAACCGAAAGAATCAACAATTGACCCCAATATTGTATTTCTGAACTTGCACCTAAACTTAAAAAGGAACATGAATATGAGGTTCATGTGTCTTCTGATTCTAATGTTTGTTAGGAGGTTATACTGATCCGAACTTTTAGAGTTGATATTTGCCGCGCAAGATAAATCAGCATCTATGTTGTATAAAGATGCATAAGATCTATTTGAGTTGTCACATCCTTGTAGACCAAAAGAGACTTTAGAGATCAGGTAGACGATTTAAAGTCAAATTTAGCCAAAGGCATTACATAAAGATAAGGAATTGGTTTTATGAAAACCTTATTTCTTGTTTCTACCTAAGATTTTTTTAGAATCAAGATGGAAATTGATAGCTCATTTTGATTAAGAGCTACATCTTGGATGGTAAAATGTCTAAATGAAGCAACCTAAAATTTTATAATTCTTAAAATGGAACATGTAGTTTGTGAACTAAAGGAGTCCATTTGCGAACATTAAAAGGCATCTAGACTGTATCCAAAGTAATGAGATAATCACTTTAAAGAGAACACATTTAACAAGTGGATCCATTACAAGGTTAGTGTGAGTAGTTATTTGTTTATTGTGCTCTAAATTGATGATATCATATAACAGCCAATAGCACTGACTTGTTGTATGAACAAATTTCATGTTGTCATGTCACTTCAGGATGAAGAATCTAAGTGAGGCTCCATTCTGTTTTAGAGATTGAGATTCTTCGTGACATATCTTTAGGCATACTCTGTTGGTCTCAGGAAACCTACATTTTGTGTGTTAAGTAGGTTTGATGTAAATTGTTCTCCTATTAAGGTGTCACTTTGTGAAAAGTGACATATTGTTAAAATCTCAAAGTCTCAAAATGATGATGAAAGAACTCATGTCAAGTGTTATGTATGCCTTCTTGTGAGTAATTACTATATACTCAAGTATGTACACATTTTGATGTTGTGTATGTTATAGATGTATTTTAGAGATACTTGAGCGATCCTATAATAAAGAACTGGAAGTTGCAATGAGAGTATTTAGATATAAGCAATTCCCACATTCTAGGTCTAGTTGGATATTTTGGCGTTGATTTTGCATGCTATCCAAATGTTGGAAATTATTTTGGTTATACATTTGTGTTATATAAAGGAGCTGTTTCTTGGAAAATGTGAAACAAACACTTACAGCATCCTTAACTATGGAGGCTAAGTATGTAGCACGCTGCAAAGCTATATGATAGGCCATTAGGCTGCAAAATTTCATCACATGACTGGTTTCTATGGTTGCCATTTCGAAGTCCTAGAGATGTAATGTGGTAATGCTGTAGCACTTACTTTCTCTCTTAAAAGTTTCCTACACTCCAAATATTTAGATATTATCATTCAGTTTGTTAGAGAGAAAAATAATGGAATCCATTGTTTGATTGGATTATACAGCACAAAATTAATGAGCTTATTCTGGTTAACTAAAAGTTTAGCTACTTAAGTGTTTTAACGACATGACACTTATATAAAGCATATAAGGCCTTTTGCTGTATTAAGTTAGCAGGAGCTCTATGCAATGAAATCAGTTATAACTTTATTGATGGATTCCTACTTGCCATATATGCATATCCTATTTGCACGCATTCTAATGAACATGACATTCTATTAGATGAGACATTTTGTATTAGTCTCACGTGCTTCTATTGAAGCAATGCATCATTTGATTTAGATGCATAGATCTAATAGAAATGGATATTTGATTTTGTTTTCATATCATTTCCATTTCACACTTTTATAGTACTATTGTTGAAGTCTTTATAAGTTTACGCATTTGTATCCTATTGGTATGATTCATTTTGAAACTTGTAAAGGTTTATTGTTGTTAAAGTATTTACAAGTCTACACATTTGTACCCTTTCGGTACAATGTATCTAGAGGGCTTATAAATACCTACTGTTACTATATGATGTTTCATTTAATAACTTAACTATCTAAGTGGAAGAATGTTGAATTAACTCTAATTTTGGACTAGTTAAATATTATTAACATCATATATATTATTTAGTAGTATAATTTTATAAAGTGTGACCCATATCATAATTATATTAAATATATAGTATACATGTGTTAAACCTATAATGGGATGGGTTTATACATGAATCCCATAGAGGAGGTCTCTACTCTCAACCTTTATATATGAGGCTGGCCCACTAAGTTTCATAAGATTTGGAAAAAGGGATGAGAGTAGCACTCTCCCTCTCTCTCCAGTTCTCACTCTCTTGTTTTTTTTTCCTGATGCAGGCCCGAAGACAATCAACAGATAGCATTTAAAACGTGCTTCAACAACGTGATAATATGGTACAGCGAGATTGAGCTCTTACCCGTAACCAGATTAGTTTTACTATATTTCAATTTCGTGTTAGTGACTTGGTGAGGTTTTAGTTAGTTCCAACACCTCTCTCTTCAATTTCATAGTTTGAAAATATATTAGGTCTACTTAGACAAATAAAACCCACAAGACAATGACACATGGCATTATGATCTGAGCCCCCTCCATGGCCTATATATACACCTACATTTTCAGGCAAAAGAACCTTTTGGACTATATACAACCTGTCTCTCTTTTTTGGTACATACAACCTGTCTCTCTAACATTATGCTTCTCTCTCTTTAGAACTATTGTTACTTAGTCACGCCCGAACGCCTGACCATTTATAAAAAAAACTCTGTACCTAGTGAAATTAGATAATTAAAAACTCAATAACTAGAAGAAAGTAATAAAATAAACAAAACAAAAATTTTTTTTATTATTAACAAGTAGTTGAAAGAAATGGAGGTGGATTTTTTCCTTAAATATTTGGATATAATTCGAATCTTGAAATAATCACAATTGAAAGAACTTTAGTGTTTATAATTTTTAATCCAAACAGAATTAATTTTCAGATCGGGATAAAAATACTTATGATTACTTTAAAAAAACCGGTGCTTTATCGTAGAAGGTAAGGCAAAGCTCATCATCATAGTAAAACGGTAACATCATCTAGAAGCGGATCTAGAAGTGGATCAACGAATCAATTTGACGTTTTCTTCGTTCTTTGAATCAAAAAGTTTTCAAAACACCGGTTTTCACCGATCAAAAGGCTCAAAGCGTGTAGCAAGGTTGAGAACTTTTTTGTCACGGTCCAATTGGAATCTTCAATTAATTTCCATAAGAGGAATATTTCTATTTTCTTTAATTTGATTACTTTTTCAAATTAATTATATACCATATTAAAAGAAATTATTAAAATATTGATATGTAAATTATTAAATTATTAAGAAGATATATGACAGCATCTAACACGTTTATAAAATTTAAAAACTCTAATAATCCATTTATAAAGTTATTGATGTAAGGATAGTTGGACTGCACTTGCTATCAGATATTGTCTGCTTTGGAGATCTAACATAGCTTGATCCAAATTTCGTTTGGGGTAAACTCAATATACTTTCTATTTCAGACCATTGCTCGACTGGCTTATAGATCAAAGATAATGTCTCTCCGGTGATTTCCTATTGGCATGCATTTTTATGTAAAATTTACATGTCTTATAACTGAATGAAAAAAGTTTATTCTGGTGTTTAATTTCAGAATTTTGCTTAGTCTTAGATTAAAATTTTAATTTTCTTCCCTAATTTGATTAAATTCTTCGTGTTTGTAAATAATTGGAAAGGAAATGCGGCTAACTTGGAAGCTTTTTGGTGAAAAAATGACTAAGAAAAAGAGAATTTGAAAATTTCCACACAAGCCAGCCACAAAATTCCAAAATAATCTACTTATACCACTTTTTCTTCTTATGCCAATACTTTCCAAACATATTGTCTACCCCACATCAGCTGTTCCCCTTTCTCTCATTTTCCTCGGCCTCCAAGCTCATAAACACGACAAGGATGGTATTAACTAGGAAATAGCCGTATTGAGTTTGGTCTAATAGGCTACATCTAGACCAAACTCAATCTTCCTCTCTCTTCAGTTTCATTGTTTGAAAACAGACTGAATTTACTTAAACAAATAAAATCCACGAGATAATGACATATGGCATAATCTGAACCCCTCCATAGCCTATATATACACTTACATTCTCAAGCAAAAAGGACCTTTTAGACTATATACAACCTGTCTCTCTGGCATTATGCTTCTCTCTCTTTAGAACTATTGTTACTTGGTCACGCCTGAACACCTAACCATTTGTAGAAAGAACACTGTACTTAGTGAAACTGGATAATTAAAAACTCAATAACCAGAATAAAGTAATAAAACAAACAAAACAAAAAATGCCATTAATCAATGGCGTAGCCAAAAAAACAATTTCACTGGAGTCTTATTTCAACTTTAGTTATGTAAACGCAATACATTTATACATTATATTCTCTAAAGATGAATTTTTTATGTAAAACCCAAAAATTTTATATTTATAAAAAAATAGTGTATATATATTACATTACTTAGTTAAAAAGTTAATATAATGAAATAAGATAATCATTTCATGTGTATGATATAATCATCCATCAATTTTGTGAGTTAATAGGTTTCACTTTATTCTTTCTTTATCATATTATTTTTTTCTTTAAGACAAATGATTTATTTAGATATAAGAGTAAATTTTATAAAATTACACGTATCACTAGAAATTACAATATAAATAACTTTTAATATACATAAAAAAGAGAAATCAATAAGCAAGCCAAAATAAGAATAAAAAAACTAGTATATAAATAACTAATTTTGCAGTAGATGGAATCGAACTTGAAGATCTAATCTCAAAGTAAGTGTTATTGGCAACGAAATAATATTTTTGAATAAGTAAAAGTTATAAATTAATCTACATGATAATGCATTTGAAGCCATATTTCACATTTTAATATTCATTTGTTATAATTATATTTAATATAAATATAGTGTCTTAGGATTTTTTTTTTCAAAGTTACATATATATTATTTATTTTTATTATAAAAATTGATGAAAAATTTATTTATTTGATCCATCTTTTTAGATTTTTATTTAATTGTAGTGGTATCAATATAAGAAAACCATACAAAAAATTTATCATCGCAGCAAAAGGAACTTATTTATTTTTAAGAATTAAATGGGGTCAATTGACCCCACTTTTTGCATGTGGTAAGGCCAATGCCATTAATAACAAAAACAAGTTAATAGTAAACTAAATAAATTAAACTATTCAAATAATATTAGATAAATTAAATAATACTAAAAAAAATTTTAATAAAATTTAAATTAAATAAACCAAAATATTAAAATTAAAATAGTAAATAATAACTAAAAAAACATTAAACAAAATTTAAAAAAAAAAGATAAATATGAGTTAGATTGGATATAGCTATCAAAATGGGTTAGCCCGGGCCAGGTCATAAATGGGCCGAATCAAAAAGTGCTTTTTGTTAAATGGGCTTGAAAATGCAAGCCCATATCTGACCCTAAATGCTAAAAGGCTTAAATGGGTCGACCCGTATAAGAAATTAAAAAAAATTAAAATTTATATTAAAATCTCATTTTTTAGTATATAAATAAAATAAAATTTGAAATAAATATTAAACAAACATCAAATAAATTCATATTAAGTCTATCAAGTCTTTAGCATCATATGAACATTACATATTAATAGTACAAGCATAATATAAATAGTTTTAACAAACCTAGATACTGAAAAATATGTCTCAACAAATGTTAAAAATAAAAAACATGATACACAGATCCATATCCATTTATCTCTTCCATAGTGTCAATCACATTCAGTCAATTCTTTTTCAACTTTGCCATCTACAAACATAAATAAAGAATAATATAAGAACACACGAGAATTAAACTTATGAATTGATTAAAAATTGTCAACTAATTAATAACATTATCTTCAAAACAAATAATCCAATTTTGGGTGCAAATGAGAGTTTTTACGTTCTCATGATCTAGAGAACTTTGATACTTATTTAAAACACGAGAACCAATACTAAAAGAATTTCCATCGTTATTATTGGAATGCTCAAGATATCACAAGCTATACTTGCAAGCTCTAGAAATTTTGGCTTATGATCTTTCCACCATTGCAACATATTTAAATCTTCAACCATGCGACCCATAATCTTTATTTCTTTCAAATAAAGATCTGAGTGAGATTTTGGTTTTTTCACTTGAATAGTTTTAAATCTTTTGAAAGCTTATATCATTGGACAATTCAAAATAAATTAATTATAGTTACAAAAGAAAATTTAAAATAAAGTATATACTTAGAAAACAAAAATGGACTTACATCACTCAAAGCAAATATATTCTTCCTTTTCCAACTAGCATGCGTAAGAGGTTGTGAGTCACTAGGTTAGCTTGAAATAATTTAGTAATACTAAATAGAATTAATTTTATATATTTTACTTTGATAAAATGTTAAACATATAAATAATTAAAATAAAAATAAAATTTTAATATAATTAAAAATATTAAAAAATTAGACAGGTCGCCCCATTAAGCCCAAGCTAAATCCATTTAGGTCCAGGCCTAAATGGATCGGGCTAAAAAGCCCTCTTTCTTAAATGGACTACAAAAATGAGATCTAAGCCCTGAATAAATGGGCCAGGTCGGATCGGCCCAACAAGCCTTGGCCCATTTTGACAGTGCTAAGATTGGATAACGGATCAGCGCATTGGTTAAGATGTGGGGGAACAAGTTGCACTCAGGTCTTTGGCAAAACAATGTTGTTTCTGCCTAGTTGTCTCAATCCAAAAACATCATTTTATGATAGTGTATAAGGCCTAAAACACCAAATTTTCATTTCAACATATTCACTTTCTCTCTCTAGCTTGTCTTATATCTTTCTTTTCTCTATAATGAAAGCCCTGGCAACCGCCTCTTTCCATAAATTGACGGGTTGCCACTGTTTGCCACCACACTAGTTACTATCCTTCCTTGCACTATGATCGTTAAAAAAGACCCAAAATTTAATAAAAAGATTCCCCAAAGCCTTATTTATCTGAATTCTAAACTAGAATCATCAAAATTATTCCCATTTTTAGATAACTAGCTTTACCCAAAAACTAAAAAAACATGCTGCCATTGTAATGACCCGCAAGTGGAATTTTGGACTAATTTTTTCTTTTACTTATCAAGTTTGTCATCACACAATATTAATTTTTTTTGTAGATTACTATTTATTTTAATATTTAAGACTGATCGTCCAAGATTCCATTATCTACCTTGTGGTATATGCTAGTTCTCAAACCAGAAGATTAAATTTCTCTATATATTCCTATTTTTCATCCTTAACTTAAATTTGAGTTACATCACAAACCACTAAAAAAATATCGATGTCGTAACCTTCCCAAATTATTACCTAACACTGAACAAATATCGTCAAATAAATTACATCACAAGGTAAAAGTATCTGATTTTTACAACTGGAAAATTCATGTAAATAAACACACAAGATTTTAAGCTCAATTATCAAGAAAAGATTAATACGGAAGCATACCTAAATACATTAGAATTGTTTGATTGGGGTTAGCAATCTTTCACGTTTAAACCTTTTGAGAGAATCTATATCTCACTTACTGATGGGATATGAAAATGAGAATTACATTATATTTAGATTGGAGACCATAACTTATTTATACCTGTAATATATTTTATTTTATTTTGGCCCATCATAAAAATAAAATAAAATATTGGGTCTCTATATATTGCAAAGCTCATACTAAATGAAATGCTTTAATGTCTAATAATTCAAATATTATACGACCACTTTTAAATAGATTAAACACATTAGATAGCATGTGATATACAATTAAAAGATATATATAGGCTCACTTAAACAATTTCCCAACATATTGTTCCTATGATTTGCATCCCTTCTAATACATATTATATATACGAACGCTAATAGTTTGGAATATAAACAAAAAAATCATAGAAGTTATACCTTAATGTCATAAATGCTGGAATCATATAAATTTTGCCTAATTAGGGATCTTGCCTATGTGCCAGGGGTGGCGCATTTGGCACGTGTGGCGTCATATAGTAGCCATTCGGCCACCAATTTTTCCAATCCAACTTGAAATGTTATTTCAAATTTTTAGTGATTTTTCTAGAAATTTTTTAAACTGTTAAATATTTATTATTTAATATTCTTGATAATTTTAGTGATTTGATGTATAATGCACATTTATTTTGACATTTTATTTCATGATAATATGTTTCATGATATTCTAAGTTGATTGGCAGTACTCACTCTCCCTATTAATGTGAATAAATTTGTGTACTCTCAACGTTTTATATATGTGCATATTTTGTGAAGAATAAAGGTTCAATATAAATTAAATTGATATAAAATGCCACCAAAGTAACATCTTTTATGTTAATTTATTTATTTTGTAAATTAAGATTGTCATTAAGGAATTTAAATGACTATGTTTTTTAATCCATGTGGAATATAATCGGCCTAAAGGAAGGTTATTTTTTGGTTGGATTACAAACATAATAAGGTAGTAAATAAGTGATAAAATTATTTTTTATTAAGCATATAATATGTCGGTCCAAAGAAAGACATATTGTGGGCAGGATTTTGTTGTTAATATTTACTAATTAATTTAAAAGCACCGCTTACAAATTGATATTTTTGTCCAAAGACTAAATTTCCATATTGTGCTTGGTGTCTTATATAGTCCAAAATTATTGTTTGTTAATTGTGAGCTTATTATTATTATTATTATTATTATTATTATTATTATTATTATTATTATTATTATTATTATTATTTTCTACTTTTAGTGAATGCTTCTTCTATATCTGCCAATTTGAATAACATTCCAGTGCTTAACTGCATTAACTACATGAAATGGAAGGAGCACATTACTATTGTGCTTGGGTGTATGGATCTAGACTATGTGATCAAGTCAAACAAACCTCCTGCCCCTGCTGATAATAGTACAACTACGAAAAGGGCACTCAATGAAAAATGAGAGTGTTCAAACTGCATGAGTTTGATGATCATGAAGCACTCAATTCTGGATGCCATCGGGGGCACAGTGGATGAGGAAGAGAATGCTAAGAGTTTCCTAAATCAAATTACAGACAAATTTGCTGTAGATGAAAAGGCCGAAACAAGCACAATCTTGTCTAAACTTATTTAAGTGTAGTATAATGGTAAAGGAAACATAAAGGAGTACATTATGGAAATGTCTAATCTTATTACAAGATTAAAGGCACTAAAGTTAGAGTTGTTTGAGGACATTCTAGTGTACTTGGTCTTAATATCTCTTCCTGCACAATTTAGTTCTTTTAAGATAAGTTATAACACTCAAAAAGAAAAATAGATTGTGATAACCGTAAATTTTTTTGTTTATTGGAAATTATAAATATTGGAAATAAATATTGGAGCAAATAAATATTGGAATTAAATAAATAAATAAAATTATGAGAATGGGATACTAGTGAAAATCTCGAGAATTGAGAAAGGAACGGATGGTGGAAATTCGAGTGAAGAAAAGTTAAAGTGGAAATTCGGAAAATAAGGAAAGGAGAAAATTAATTTGGATAAATGGAAATCCAAATTAAATAAGAAAATGAGGAAAAGAAAATGAAATATATTTATATAATTTTATATTATATAAATGTATTTTGATGTAAATACATATGTATTTAAATACCGTATGGTATATAGTATATATTAAATATACATTGGTATATATAAGTATATATACTATTTGATAAATTTAAATAATACATATGTATTCAAGTATGACATTTTATGTATATATAAGTATATACATATTTGAGAAAATGCAAATATTAAATTATATTAAAGTTGGAAAATATATATATTGTAAATACAATATATATGGAATTTTCTACATTTATATATAAAGAAATATATAAATGTTCAGCAATTTAAATTAAACAAATATATATATACTAAATATGTATTTTGATAATACATAATATATATCTTTATATACATATATAATATATAGTTATATAGTAATATAATATATATAATAGTAATATTATATGTATTATGTGTATATATATATAATATATGTATATATATGGATATATAATTAAATTAAATGAATAAAAAAAAGAAACAAAAACAGAGGAAAGATCGGGGAAGGATCCCGACCTTCCCAGGCGAGACCAACGGTGGTCAAGCTGCCACTGCCGGCGAAGTAGAAGGAAAGAGGAAGGGACATCGTCACTGGCCAGAGAGGAGGAGACGACTGGTGACAGAAAAGGAAGGAAACAGAATCGGAAACAGAGGAAAATCCGGCGGAAGCCGAGAGGGAGAAAAGAAGAGAAAGTGGCGGTGTCGGCGGAATTGGCTACCGCCACTGCCACCGAAGCTCCACCGGAGGAAGAGGAAGACGTGGGATGCCACCGGAGAGGCGGGGAACGGTGGAGGAAGGTCGACGGAGGAGGAGAAGAAACTGAGGGAAAACCGACTCGATCCGCCACCGTGCTGTCGATCCAGGTTGAGCTGAGGCCACCGACGAGTTTGCCTCGACGCCGACTAGCTGAGGGACCATCGAGTTGCCGGAGAACCGGTCGCGGGAGGAGAACCGCCGACAAGGGGAGGGGACCGGTCTGAGCCAGGAAAGAAAAGAAAAGAAAAGAAAAGAAAAGAAAAGAAAAAGGAAAAAGAAAAAAAGAAAAGAAAAGAAAAAGGAAAAAGAAAGAAAAAGAAGAAAGAGAAAGAGAAAAAGAGGAATTCCGGGAATTTGAAAAATTCCCGAGAATTCGAAAATTACGGGAAATCCCGAGAATTACGGGAACCGGTAAGAAATCCCGAAAAGTGTTAAATTATTTAAATAATTTATTTATTTAAATAATTATGGAAAAATTCTAAATTTTAGAATTTAATTTCCAGAAAATTTTCTTGATGACCGAGCCGATGGAATCGGGCGAGATGAACATGGGCACGACCTTCAAGAGGCAGTCGTCAACCTGAAACAGGTAAGGGAGACATGTGCCGCCTGTAAGGATATTCGGCCACATGTTTTAAATTATGCATTTAATTTATAAATGCAATTTATAATGATTAGTTTTAAAAATTGTTGTGATTTATTGGTTTCAAATTGGGGTGAAATACCAGTTGAGAAATATAAACTGTATTCATCGTGTAGGAGGCTAGCCAAATCGGCAGCCGTTATACTGCCGAAAAATTATCGAAAAAGTATTGAAATTTACCGAAAATCACCAGAAACCATAATAAATGATTTGATTTTACGTGAAACGATTTTCAGGTACGAAAATCAAGAAATCAAGTAAATTTCATAAAACATGAATATAGTGATATTTAATTTTAAAATATTCGTGTTTTCGAGTATGGTGAAAAGAAAATCACTGAAAATTCACCGATAGGTGATATTTCATGTGAAACGAGATGAAAATGAAAAAGAGACCGAAGTGAATATTTTTATAAATATTCTTAAATATTCACTTAATTTAATATAAAACCTTTATGGTTTTAATTGTGAGATAAATAATTATATAAATTCCATAAAGGTTAAGAAATGATAGAAAACTATGATTTCGAGATTAGAGGTCTCTACACGAGTTTTTAGAAAGAAACATGGTTACGGGATTTATGAATTTGGAAAAATAAATATTTTATTTTTCATAAATTATTGAAAAACCATGTTTTCAAGTGAAAGCACGGAAAAGCGTGCATACGCGTTTTACGATGGAGAAAGGACAGTTTTGCCCTTTTATAGTAACATTGATGATTTTGCAAACTGTTTCACCGTGAGGAAAACACAATTTATACCTTTATGAAATATTTTGAGAAATATTATTTAAATTATAAATTTCATAAAAGTGATGATTTTATTACATGTGAGCCTTATGGATATTTGTGAAATATTTCGATTTACTGTATTTAAAATCCATAAAGGCTATGGCACGGTTTATACTGTTTTGAGACTTAGGCCCCGAGTTTCATGCATCACACTTATACTGTTACGGTCACGTGGCTGATAGACCTGCCAGTCATCAGCGTCCCAAATGTCACCTGGCAAGTGTACACCGAGGACACCATATAGATCATGGCCATAGATCTTACTGTTACACTGTTACTGTGTCCCTTCGAGGATGATGATTACTGGTCCATTATTGGACGATGATAGCATGATTTAATTGTAGGGTGAAGCCTAGTCTCACATACTGTTATTGTTTACTGAAAGGATTTACAGAATCCTATTTATTGTATTGTACTGTTTACTGTTCTCAACTACTGTTTAGTGATTACTGTTACTGATGAAAAAAACTGTACCAAAACACTGTTTACTGAACTGTATTGTTTACTGAAATGGTAGCCACTGATTACTGTTTTACTGAAGAAAAAGCTACCATTTACTGTTTACTGAACTGAAAGCTACTGTATACTATTTACTGAATGGGTAGCTACTGCTTACTGTTACTGATTGAACCGTATCGAGATACTGTTTTACTGAATACTGAATATACTGTTTTACTGAACTGTACGGTACGGTTACTGATTTGAAAAGAGAAATAAATGTTTATTCTAAAAGAATAACATAAGAATTATTTCCAAGATAAAAATAATCGCAAAAGTACTTATCCAATGATTGGATATTTGCGAACCACTGTACTGTCACGTGTTTTACTGTACTGAAGAGAAGAGAAGTAAACCACTATCTTTATTACTGAACTGCCACGTGTTTTAAAGTATACTGGATGTGAAAAGAAATAGTGGTTTACTTCGTGGAAAAACGAAAAATTATATCATTTTGAAAACAACGGAAATAGTACTCTCTACAGTTGCTTCTAGGTTCCGAAACAAGTCAGGTATTTCAAAATACCTGCCTTACTCTATCTGGATCCCTAGCCGACTGTAGTATCTTTCCTACATGTGTGCCTAGAGCCAGCTAGGAAGATTTTAAAGAAAATGAAAAAAAATTATTTCAGCATATAGATAGCTGAATATCAAGTGTGACAGATAACTCTCTTACTGAGCTGTGGTTTGCTCACTCCCCAATTTTAACATTTCAGGTTTTGATGATGGTGAGATCCAATATTAGTGGATTACGGCTGCACATAATGGACAATGTGACAGACCGACTAAGATATATCAGGTACGATCATTTATTTTCTGTATTTAGACATGTCTACAGTACTACATATTTGTAATTAAGATAGGGGATGTGTATAATGTTAACAATATTTTATTAAATTGTTTAACATCAAGTGTAAAGTGAAGTATCACAGACAGTCCAATCGGATAAATTGTGTAAAGTAAGGTGAAAAACGTGATAACGGGGCATTACAGATATAATGGTATCAGAGCATGGTTGGCCTGATGTCTGTGGATACTTTGACAGAAAAAGTGTTAAACATCCCCGGTAGTACTGTGTTATCTGAATACATAGAGAAAATAAATGATTGTAAATTAAGTAAAATGATTTAAATGGAGTGAGAAAGTGTAAATTGAGAATGTTAAAGAAGAAAATAATGGGCTTAGAAATTACCAGAAAATTTGTGATTCTTATAATCTAAATGAAGGCTTGTTCGGTAAGGAACCGAAAGGACTCGGTGAGGGCCCCACCAGTACTTTACGGTTCGGATCGAACTGAGACCTGAAAATGATGGTATGAAGGAGGGGATTGACATATCATCATTAAATAGACTTTAAGATCACCGATTGAGGGTAATGTGAAGAGAGACAAAATTTTTGGCCAAAATGACCAAAATACCCCTATGTCCAAAATTTTACTGGGAGTCAGAATAGACCAACAGAGGTTGGATTTGATTGATTTGATAGAGAAATTGATGATATAAAGCTGAATTACAGGTAGAATAATCTAATTATGGATTTTAGTGGACTTTTCTGTCGAAATCAAACAAGATCTTAAATGACTGATATTAGTATGAGAAATGATACTATCAGCACATAGATAATGAGATCATTGATTCAAAAGTATACTGAGGAGAAAGAAATAAATGTCGAAATGACGAAAATGCCCCTATGTTGGGCGATATTCGGAACAGTGATAAAACCGAGCTGAATTGGAATCCATTGATAGTAATGGAGTTATATATGGCATAGAGGATGTCATATGAATATAACAATCCCTATTACTGACTTCCACTTACACTTAGATTACGGACGCAACTATGAGTGACCTAGTGAACGGGCTAGGCACTCTCAAAGACGACAGTACATATATGTAAAGGCGGACGGTTGACAGGCCGGGGCCTTATATGATGCGATCCAAAGAGTGTAGTGGAATGTCATCAGATGATTGGCCCGGTTATTGACTGTAAGGGCCGAAAATTAAGAGTGTATTGAACGGGATCGTTGAATACTATGGAAAGTGAAATGATTACAGGAATTGACTGATGAGGTGAATAGTACAGATAATGAAATACATATTAGTGTGGTTAATTACGGTTCTATATATTTTACTACTTTGGGGTATCAAACAGATAATCTTATATAGAACCAAAATATCATGAAATATGTGCTACAGAATGAGGTACTATGTGGAGTACTGTGAATTAGAGAATAAATATATATAAGAACAGTAAAGTGATAAAAAGAAGATGACAGCTAACTTAAGTTCTTCAGAACCCTTGAGACAGAACTGTGATAGGCGACCCAATGATGGGCGACTCATAGTGGATCATGTGTTGTGAGATGCAGGCGAACTATGTTATCATCAACTCACTAGTAAGGGTAAACCTGGGGCGAAAGGATCGCCTAGGGGATGCTCGCCAACGGTCAATTCGAATGGGCGGGACTCTTACAAGGAGCTTAATAATAACACCAGTGTAAGGAACTAGGTATGTAAGGGTGGTAGGTTCAAACCTCGTGGATAATATGCTCAAGGGAGTTAAACCTGAATTTATTAAATGAACTTGATTCCAAAGTAAATTACAGTGGTAATAAATTGGTTAGCTGTAACATGTGTTGATAACTATTGTACTTACTACAGCTTACTAGAATGAGATTCGTAAGGCTATAAAGTATGAGTAAACAATGAAATCAAGGTAGAGTATGAGTCGAAATGAATCGAATAGTAAATGTCTCTGCCTTGATAATAAACGGTGTAAATGATAGGACATGAGGATGAAATGTCCGAATTAATAAGAAATGTGTGATTAAAGAAAGTATCGGATTTGATTTTCGATAGAACTTCCAGAGTTATATAAATTGGAAGAATCGAGATAACATTGACTCGATTTTGAATATGAAATCTGATTCTAAGCTTATATCGGAGAACTTAAGAAAATCCGAAAGCTTAAGAAATCCACTCTGGAAAATGTGAGAATAATGAAATGCACATGTATAAGGTGTGATTGAGGGAAATACAGATAACGTAAATTGAGGATAAGAAACTTATCTGTATAAGTGTAAGTGAGAGAAGCATTGATGATATTGAGATGTAGATGAAATAAAGTGATATAGTACATGTTTACTATCTAATAAAGTTCTCATGAAGAACAAGTATTCATCTACATGAAAATAGACGCTTTATTGATTTGATCACAGATATATGAGGAGTTAATAAGACTAGCCTTAGTATAAAGCGTCCTTAAATAAAAGATTGGAAACTAATGTCCGTAAGATGATGATTAGAACTTGGAGTGAATTTTACGAGTTCCTATTGAGGTTACAAGGTTAATGATTTGCCTTGTGAGGTATATAAGCCTAAAGAATGAGGCATCCATACATGAGTAAATTGATGAAATACTGATAGAGTTTAAAGTACAAATGGAAAATGAGCAGCATTGTGGTATGACTCTTAAACTCTTAAAGACTGTGGAATTGTGCTAAGATTGGCAACTAGGATGTTTGGCTAGACAGTGTCTCCTTATGAGGGATATATGATCTCGAGATGACAGAGTGACAGTGAATCTGTTTATGATAGAGAGATAATGATTGAGATACGAAAGTAATGAGTCTAGCTAGATACTACTGCCAGTCTATAAAAAGAGTGATGAGACTAGCTGCTCTATAGGTGAGACCTAATTAAAGAAATTAAAGTCGGTAGATGGATAAGTGTAAAGAAAAGATGGTATGCAAGATTTTAAAAGATCTTAACAGTATAGTACCATACCAATTGAGAAAACCGACTAAAAGGATGAGAGTAAAAATATGAAAAGATGAAAGTGGGAATATGAAAACGAAAATGAAAGTGGAATAAGGAAATAAATTGCATGATGAGAAGGGAACATAATATGAAACAGTTTCCGAAGGTAAGACTAAAAATGAACTAATGTTGGTTATCACACGACAGTGGCTAGATGTAAAATCAAGCCAATTTTGACAAGTGAAAGTAACGATACTTAAAGGAGTAAAATGAATGACACGTGTTATTTTACTGCCAGTATATAAATGAAAAATGATAATACATATAACCACCGTAACATGATAGAAACGGTGGAAGTATATAGATGATGTGGTGATTAAATATATAAATTGAGGATTCAGTTGTGGAATCTAAATTATGAAAAGAGATGCAAAGACCATACTACATGAAGAGAACATGATTGTCTCATGAGCTATGATTGTAAGAGATGATCAATAGTAAAGTTTGCAAGTGAGATGCAGCCTTGATAAAATGAATGTTGTGGACAATAAAGAGTCCAAAAGAGATATAATGATATGGAAGTGATTAAGGACTAATGATCTAAATAGAATCAATTTCCATTATCGGAATCCTCTATTCTCTAGTGCCTTAGTCGCAGTATGAGTGAGAAACAGTGGAGATGTATATGTACAGTTCCAGTAAGCATTACATGTGATGGGAGTCTCTGAGTTGCCATATGCTTAATGAGAAATAGCAAAAGGCTTTGAGACCCCAAGTGTATTGATAGCATCGCTCCGTACTGATGTAAATATCTTAGCGTAATATTGAAACGCTTGAAGATACATTAAGAGAGTAGATGCATGAGATGTATAAGCTACTGGGACAATTACATATAACTGACTGACATGTGTAATTGATAGTTTTAAACTATATCTACTTGGCACTAAGTGAGAAAAATGGATGATGAATAGCATAGAGTAGCTGTGACATGAAAAATACTGTGCATGGACTCTTATGTGAAAAGAGAAATGAAATGAATGACTCCCAATTTGATGAATGAACTTACGGGAGTATAGATATATATGATGAAAGACAGCATGCAGTGGTCTAAAGTACTTGTTAGCTTTAAATTGCCATATGTATTTTGAAATGACAAAAACTTAAGTAAGCTTTAATGTTTTAATTCATATTGTAAATTTGCCTTATCACACATGATTTTCTCAATCCATTTTCAAGTGATCATATCAAGCATTAAGACCATGATCTAATTAAATATTCTTATTGGTCTTAATACTTTATAAAATATCTTGAATATTTTAGAAAATTACTTGATGAAATTTTGGACCATGTTTTCATCAGAGAAAGTCTAGAAAAACTCCCACAAAAATGTCAAAATGTTTTGGGTTGGATTAGGATCAAAGGTCACATCATTTCTAACCCAAAAGTACAGGAAATAGGATTTCTGGAGGCATGGGATTGATCCCTTTTGGCAGTAAGCACCCCAACGCAAGAAAAGGTCCCTCAGCCCAGAATAATTGAATCTGGAATGAAGGGATCGATCCCCTATGGGAAGGGATCGATCCCTTTGCTCGAAAATAGCCTGTAACGGCTAGTTTTTGTGAGACAACAGTCATATTCAAGTTTTGGCTCCACCCAACGGCTAGAATACATCCAAAGGACTATAAATAGAGGCTTAGAAGCTAAAGAAAGCAAGAGGAACTGCTCAGAAATTCTATTCATCATCTTCTTCATTTTCCTCAAGCCTCAACAACAAATCAAGAGATACAAAGTCTTTATCATCCATCATTCTCATATTCTTTATATAGAATAGCACAAATCTTGTATAGGCTTTTTCCTTGTGCTTAAACATTGTAATCACTTGCCTATCTAGAGGCCCTTCTTTGATTACATAATTTGTAAACACACTCATTCCTTGTAAAAGGGGAGGTTTCTCTTTAGCCTAAGAAAAAGAGGGAGGTTACTCTTTAGCCCAAGAAAAAGAGGGAGGTTTCTCTTGAGCCTAGAAAAAGAGAGATGTTTCTCTTTAGCCTAGAAAAAGAGGGGGTGTAACAAATTCAAGGATAGTGAATTTGGGAAAATCCTTGGGAGCGTCTCAAGGTAGAGGACTTAGGCAAGGTTATCGAGCCTCTATAAATCGCTTGCGTACATTTCTCTACCTTACTCTCTTTACTTATTTGCAATTATATTTATGTTTAATGTTTTGAATTTATATTGCATAATTGAGTAGCCTAGAGAACTTAGAAAATATCAATATAGGCTAGAGAATTTAGAGGAACGAAAAATGAACTTAAAGTTAGCGAAAAACCGATTCACCCCCCTTTCGGTATAGCCTATAGAGCCAATAATTGGCATCAGAGCTTGGGCTCGAGATTAATTTAGACTAACTTCTATCGAGCAAAACGATCATAAATGGCTCTTGGTGATGATTTTGAGATTAGCTCACAAACTTTAGAAGAATATTCATTTGATGAGCTTCAAGATGCATTTAATGAACTAAGTGATGAATATAAATCAATGCATGCAAAATATAACAAAAAGTTAAATAAATTTAGAAAAGAGAATGAAATTTTGATGAATACTAATTTTGAGTTGGAGGAGAAAATAAAAGATCTAAGCTCAAAGAATGACGAATTCACCAAGGTGAAATTAGAGCTAGAAAAGAAATTAGAAGACATTAAAGATAAATTAGCAAATCCTAGCTCCTTGACTATTGAGGATGAAAAGGAGAAACCTAGCTCTAGTGAATGTAATGACCATTCCTATGACGATTTACAAAATGCCTTTAATGAGCTAGCTAGTGAATTTGAATGCATGAACTCAAAATACAAGAAAATGATTACAAAATTAAAAATGGAAAATGATGAGCTATTGAATGCTAAGTTAGAATTTCAAAAGAAATTAGAAGAGGTTAACTTAGAGATAAATGAGTTGAATGAAAAGAATACAAATTTGCATAACTCATTTATTAGGTTCTATATGGGTCAACAAAAATTAGATCACATGCTAGAGACCCAAAGAGCCTTCTTTGACAAAGATGGGTTAGGCTGTAATGCAAAACAAAAAGAAACTCATCTTAAGAACTTCCTAGTGAGTAAAAATTCTACGCATGATACATCTCTCACATGCTCACTATGCAATAGGATAGGCCACTCTTCACAAGCATGCACATATAGAAAAACTATTTTTAGAGGAAAAGTAGTTAGAAAAATGTGGGTGCCAAAGCATATAATAAATAACGATGAATTGTGCTTGAAATGGATCCCAAAAGGATCAAAAATTGTTTGCACTAACTCTCATGGACACAAGAAAACTTGGGTACCAAAGCATGCATAAATTTGTTTGTTGTAGGAGTGTTAAAGCATGGGAATATAATGAAACAATGGAGTTTGAATGCTCTACACACCTTTATGGAGATTGCTTGTGCTAATGAGAGAAAAGAAAAGCTTGAGGATCCATCACAACAATTCTTCAAAGGATGGCTTAAGGTGGACTCAACAATTCAAGGCAAAGCATACTCAAGCAAAGGCGTTTTTGTAAGCTTAATTCTTTACTCCTTAAAACTTTTATTTGATTATTTGTGCTTTGATGAGAAATTTGATTAATGATTCTTGATGCATTGTGAGTTGAATGATTGAACAAAAAGGCATGACAATGATCTTTGAATGTTTGATGAATAGTACTTGATGCATTGAATGAAAAGCATGATTTATGATTTTGAAATGATTATTGGATTTCTGCATTTTGAGCAAGTCTTCTATGTGTTGATAATGTATTTACTTGCCTCAAATTGCCAAATATGTCATATATGCAAAATGTCATGTCATGTGCATTAATGAAGAACTTGTATGTTGGAAATCATGGCATAATGTTCACAAGTATGATGCTTTAATGATATATGTACTTAAAACCTATGTGAACAAGTTTGTTTTGATATATTTGTGGTATCCAATGCTTTGTCAAAATATGTTTAACTCTCTAAATGACCTCCTTTGAGGCCAAAAATGCATTTTATTGTGTAAATTCTTCCAAAATTGCAAAATCTTTTGTAAAATGGTTTTTCATTTATGTTTTTCATTCATACAAGTCCAAAATCATGTTACACAAATGTTTAAACCATTACTTGGACTTAAAATACTCAAAAACGAAGTTTTGGCACCTCAAAGGTTAGATTTTCTGTCAAAAACTGCAGAAACAGGATGAGGGATCGATCCCTCAGCAAGCAGGATCAATCCCCCTTAAGCAGAATGCAGAAAAACTGCAGTCTGGAACTAAGGGATCGATCCCCCTCCTATAGGGATCGATCCCCCAAGCCAAAATGGCCTTTCTGCACTTTTTCAATCGAATTTGAGAAGGATTTTTCACTTTTTTGATATCTTCTTTCTTCTCAACTTAAAATCCAGTATTTTAACTTCTTTTTGATGATCTTTAAACTATGAAAATTCATTTTTCATTGATATCATGCCTCAACTCCATCAACTTGTGTTATTTCCAACAAATGGTATCACTTTCAACAATTAATATCATTTTTCTTGAGCTCACAAGTGCAAAATCATTTTTCTTGTTGAAAACTTGCATAAATCTTGAAATAATCTTGAAATATACTTTCAATGAATGCTTAAACATAATTTTGAGAAATATTTCAAGAATTTATGGATATATTTGAGAATTTGATGAACTTGTGCATAATGAATATTCTTCATTCCTTTTGTTCATCTTAGTCAAGCATGCTTATAGGATTATGTTTCTTAGCTTGACTCAACTACTCCACACTAGGTTTCATGATAATTATACATCTAGTGGAAGAATAATTAAAACTTGACCTTAAGGATTGATTTCAAATGTAAATTCAACAATTTGTATAAGCTCATAATTTTCCTTGGCCTACAATGTGTAATGATAAATGGATCCTAAATGTTCAAATGCATGAAACTTTATCATCCATGTACTTAAATTTTTCTTATGGCCAAATTAGTAAAGAACTTGGGCTTTAATGACAACAACAATAATTGATATACATGCATTGTATCTTGATTGTTTTGATGTTGAACATGCATGTTTACTTAAGTTGAATCAATAATCATGCCTATGAGATGAGAATAGTTGTTTTCATGATATTATGTGCTTAACCTCACTCATAGTTTTATGGATTTTAATGATAAAATATATTTTAGCTTGATAATATTGATTCACTTAGGTGAACCATTTTAGTTAAAATAGCATATACCCTCTAGAACGTTAAATGATGATAACTGTCGTAACGGCTTCGCGCTCGACTAATTTTGAAAAACATTTAAAAACAAAAGGAGTCGGCACCAATCTTTTTTGTAAGGTGTGATTGGTCACCTAAAATATTTTATCTTTTTAACAAAATCTCAAAATGAATTAAGTTTTATTAAAAAGACAAATTTGGTCTACGAAAACAAGATTTGGGTTCGGGGGTTCGGTTATGTGTGAGGAAGGATTTGCACCCTCACTACGCCCATTAGAAAACGGTACCATAATAATCATGTGTTATACTTTTTGTTTTAATAAAATAGTCTCAATTTAATATTTAAAATTAATTCCTTTTTATTTCATTTTTGAAGCATTTTATTATTTATCAAAATTATTTTTTTTATTTTTTAAAAGAAGGGTTAGATTTCGTTTATCGAAAGTGAGTTTGAACCCTTTTGTATTGAATAATTAAATCGAATACTCCAATACTTTTGGCAGCATTCAAAATAATTTTCCTCACCTAGAGATTTCTTAAAAATCACTACTTGTGACTTCTACAGAATCTCATCCTCGGAATGGCTCACACCCATTTCGAAATTAAATAAATGCATATGATGCAAACTCATAAAAATGATGCAAATGAAATTTTAAATTTTAAATTTCCTTATTCATTTGTTTATTTATTTATATTTCCTTGTTTTTAACAAAACTTATTCATTTTCATTTTTAATAAAAATTTAAATTATTGAAAAATCATACTAAATACCTCAATACTTTTGACAATATTTAGTACGACTCTTCTCACTTAAGGATCAGCTAGGAATCACTACTTGTGACTTCCGTAGCATCCCATCATCGAACTATTATTTTGAAATTTAAACTTTTATCATTTACTCAAATTTGGATTTCATTATTTTTAAATACATTTTTCTAATCAATAATAATTAATGAAAATACAAGTAAAAGAAAATTTTTCAAAAACTTTTATTTTATAACATGCATTAATAATTATAATAATAATAATAATAATAATAATAATAATAATAATGACAATAATAATAATAATAATAAAAACACAAATAATAATAATAATAATGATAATAATAATAATAATAATAATAATAATAATAATAATCATAATAATAAAGCACGAATAATAATAATAAAACAAAAAAGATAGGGCTAAAAAAATACCAAAATTAATTGGGTTTTAAACCCAAAGGAAGGCCCCCCCTAAATGGCCCAAAAAGCCAGCGGAAAAACAAAGGGCTCTTTTTCGGATTGGGCCTGGTCTGGTGGGTAGCGCGGATCGAGTGGGATCTTTGCTGGGCGCGCGGGTCGCGAAGAGGGCTGGAGCCGGGTCGGACACGCGGATCCGGGTCGGGCGATGGGGCGACGCGCAGATCTTCCCTCTCAGCTGGCTGGGGGGGCGCGCGGGTCCCGGGTCGGACCCCGGGTCCACGCGCGGATCTGGTTCTTTTTCTCTTTTTTTTGCTATATAAACTTTTCTCTTTTTTTTTTAGTTCTTCATTTTCTTGTTTTCTTCCAAAAAAAATTTTCCTCAGCCTTCTTTCCTTCCCCCGATTCCCAGCTGGGCGATTTCCGGCCGCCGTCACCGCCGCCGGCCGCCGTCGCCTCCTCTTTTCCGACTCCTCACTGCCTCCTGAACTCGATTCCGACCACCGTTTCACCAAAAGAACTCCCTAGCCCCACGAATCTGACCAAAACGAAAACTACTTTTCTGTTTTTTTTGTTTTGTTTTGTTTTGTTGTTTTTTTTTTGGATCTGGTTGTGGGTTCTCTTGTGGTTTGTGTTTTTGTTGTTGTTTTTGTGTTTTTGCAGGTAGGGATTTCAGATCTAGGTTTTGGGGTCTCGGATTTGGGGTTTCATTTGGGTCTCGGGTGGTTTGTAGATTTGGAATCGGTGGTAATGGTGGTTTGTGGGTGGGCAATGGTGATGAAAATGAGGTTGATTAGGAATCAGCTGTGGGCTTGGAATGGCGATGGCAGTGGTGTGCAGGGGCTGAGGGTGTTCGGGTGAGGCTCGATGGTCCAGAGAGTGATCAAGGGGTCTCGGTTTGGGTGACCGAAAATGGTGATTGTTAGGGGTTTTTGTGGTGAATGGTGGGCAGAGGATGATGCTGGTAAGCCGAAGATAGTGAAGCCCTCCCCTCTGATGTTGGCTGTAGATGGGGTTTTTAGAGGGAGTCTGGTATGGACTAGGGTTGGTGGAGAAGTAGTTGGGGGAGGCAGAGATGGGTGACAAGAATTGGTGCCGTGCACGGCACCAGTTCTTTCTCCCTTTTTTCCTTTTTTTTTTTTATAAAAAATTTTAATTGAATATTAATTAAATTTATAAAAATCAAACTAAAAATAAATAAATAAATAAATAATAAAAATATTTAAACTTTCAAAAGGTTTAAGTTCGGACAAGATTGGGTGTCTATAGCTGCTCCTATTTGCACATTGCTGAGAATCAGGAATAGAGCAAAGACAGTAGACAACAATTTTGTCCGGCTCAAAACCTAATCTTTCTTTTTCTCTCTCTTTTTTTTTGAAACATGCTCCTCTTACTACAGAGGCAATGAAACTTTAAATGTTCTTCCTAGAAATGCGCTCCTCTTGCAGCAGAGGCGATGAAACTTTAAATTCATTCTTGGAATGTGCTCCTCTTGCAGTAGAGGCAATGAAACTTTAAATTCCTTTTAGGAAAGCTCCTCTTGCAGCAGAGGCAATGAAACTTTAAATTCCTTTCTTGAAAAGTGCTCCGTTTGCAGCAGAGGCAATGAAACTTTAAATTCCTTTCTTGAAAAGTGCTCCTTTTGCAGCAGAGGCAATGAAACTTTAAATTCCTTCTAGGAAAAGCTCCTCTTGCAGCAGAGGCAATGAAACTTTAAATTCCTTTCTTGAAAAGTGCTCCTCTTGCAGCAGAGGCAATGAAACTTTAAATTCTTTCCTTGAAAAGTGCTCCTCTTGCAGCAGAGACAATGAAACTTTAAATTCCTTCTAGGAAAAGCTCCTCTTGCAGCAGAGGCAATGAAACTTTAAATTCCTTCTAGGAAAAGCTCCTCTTGCAGCAGAGGCAATGAAACTTTAAATTCCTTTCTTGAAAAGTGCTCCTCTTGCAGCAGAGGCAATGAAACTTTAAATTCTTTCCTTGAAAAGTGCTCCTCTTGCAGCAGAGGCAATGAAACTTTAAATTCCTTCTAGGAAAAGCTTCTCTTGCAGCAGAGGCAATGAAACTTTAAATTCCTTTCTTGAAAAGTGCTTCTCTTGCAGCAGAGGCAATGAAACTTTAAATTCTTTCCTTGAAAAGTGCTCCTCATGCAGCAGAGGCAATGAAACTTTAAATTCCTTCTAGGAAAAGCTCCTCTTGCAGCAGAGGTAATGAAACTTTAAATTCCTTCTAGGAAAAGCTCCTCTTGCAGCAGAGGCAATGAAACTTTAAATTCCTTTCTTGAAAAGTGTTCCTCTTGCAGCAGAGGCAATGAAACTTTAAATTCTTTCCTTGAAAAGTGCTCCTCTTGCAGCAGAGGCAATGAAACTTTAAATTCCTTCTAGGAAAAGCTCCTCTTGCAGCAGAGGCGATGAAACTTTAAATTCCTTTCTTGAAAAGTGCTCCTCTTGCAGTAGAGGCAATGAAACTTTAAATTCTTTCCTTGAAAAGTGCTCCTCTTGCAGCAGAGGCAATGAAACTTTAAATTCCTTCTAGGAAAAGCTCCTCTTGGTGTAGAGGCAATGAAACTTTAAATTCCTTTCTTGAAAAGTGCTCCTCTTGCAGCAGAGGCAATGAAACTTTAAATTCTTTCTAGGAGAAGCTCCTCTTGCAGCAGAGGCAATGAAACTTTAAATTCCTTCTAGGAAAAGCTTCTCTTGCAGCAGAGGCGATGGAACTTTAAAATTTCTTTCTGAAATGTGCTCCTCTTGCAACAGAGGCAATGAAACTTTAAAAATTTTGCCCGGAGGACTTAGAATTTGTTCCCGGAGGTCTTTGATTTATGCCTGGAGGTCTTAGAATTATGTCCGGAGGGCTTAGAATTATGCTCGGAGGACTTAAATGCTTTTTCTGGAAAGTGCTCCTCTTACAGCAGAGGCATTGGAACTTTAAAAATTTTGACCGGAGGACTTAGAATTTGTGCCCGGAGGACTTGAGATTTATGCCCAGAGGTCTTAGAATTATGCCCGGAGGACTTAGATTCTTTTTCTGGAAAGTGCTCCTCTTACAGCAGAGGCATTGAAACTTTAAAAATTTTGCCCGGAGGACTTAGAATTTGTGCCCGGAAGGCTTGAGATTTGTGCCCGGAGGTCTTAAATACTTTTTCTGGAAAGTGCTCCTCTTACAGCAGAGGCATTGGAACTTTAAAAATTTTGCCCGGAGGACTTATAATTTGTGCCCGGAGGACTTGAGATTTATGCCCGGAGGTCTTAGAATTATGCTCGGAGGACTTAGATTCTTTTTCTGGAAAGTGCTCCTCTTACAACAGAGGCATTGAAACTTTAAAAATTTTGCTCGGAGGACTTAGAATTTGTGCCCAGAGGACTTGAGATTTATGCCCGGAGGTCTTAGAATTATGCCCGGAGGGCTTAGAATTATGCCCGGAGGACTTAAATTCTTTTTCTTGAAAGTGCTCCTCCGGAGGTCTTAGAATTATGCCAGAGGACTTAGATTCTTTTTCTAGAAAGTGCTCCTCTTACAGCAAAGGCATTGAAACGTTAAAAATTTTGCCCGGAGGACTTAGAATTTGTGCCCAGAGGACTTGAGATTTATGCCCGGAGGTCTTAGAATTATGCCCGGAGGACTTAAATGCTTTTTCTGGAAAGTGCTCCTCTTACAGCAGAGGCATTGGAACTTTAAAAATTTTGCCCGGAGGACTTAGAATTTGTGCCCGGAGGACTTGAGATTTATGCCCGGAGGTTTTAGAATTATGCCCGGAGGTTTTAGAATTATGCCCGGAGGTCTTAGATTCTTTTTCTGGAAAGTGCTCCTCTTACAGCAGAGGCATTGAAACTTTAAAAATTTTGCCCGGAGGACTTGAGATTTGTGCCCGGAGGTCTTAAATGCTTTTTCTGGAAAGTGCTCCTCTTACAGCAGAGGCATTGGAACTTTAAAAATTTTGCCCAGAGGACTTGAGATTTGCGCCCGGAGGACTTATGATTTGCGCCCGTAGGACTTATAATTTGTGCTCGGAAGTCTTAAACTTGTGCCCGGAGGTCTTAAATTTGTGCCTGGAGGTCTTAAATTCCTTTTCTGAAAAGTGCTCCTCTTGCAGCAGAGGCGATGAAACTTTAAAAATCTTGCCCGGAGGACTTAGAATTTTATGCCCGGAGGACTTGTGATTTGTGAAATTTGCTTTGGAGATTCACATCCAAAATTTTAACTTGGGGATTCACACCCAAACGTCTAGGAATTCTCATCTGGATAATTTATATCGGGAATTTCTTGTCTGATTGTTGGTTTCGGGAATTCACATCCGAAAATTTTGACTTGGGGATTCACACCTAAAAATTTGACTTGGGGATTCACACCCAAACGTCCAGGAATTCTCGTCTGGATAATTTATATCGGGAATTTCTCGTCCGATTGTTGGTTTTGGGAATTCACATCCAAAAATTTTGACTTGGGGATTCACACCCAAAGATTTGACTTTTGTTTGAAAATTTTCATCACATAATGTGCCGATTTTGTTGGACTTAATACCATACAACGGTGCCAACTACATCGGGCTTAACCTTATTTAAGTGCCAGCTTCTTTGGGCTTAAGTTTTCATTTTGGGTGCCAACTTTACTGGGCTTAACAATTCATCTCATAATGTGCCGATTTCGCTGGGCTTAATACCACCCAACGGTGCCAACTACATCGGGCTTAAATTTTCATCTCATGCTCACAAAAACCTTTTTTTTCCTTTTTTAAGAATATTGCTCATTTATATTTGATATTTTCTTTTCCTCAAAACTCAAACTCAAGAATCATTGACTTGTTCATTCATCTCAAAGGCTCTCAACTTATGGTATTTTTCAAATGTTCCAAATGTGGAAACTTCTTAATTATTTTTCATCTTCTCAAACATTCTACTTATCTTTTCTCATTTTTTTCTTCTTCTTTATTTGACTTTCTCACTTTCCAAAAGCTCTTTTTTTTCTTTTTTTTTCTTTTTCTTTTATGTGTTTACAATAAATCTCTCATTTTCTTATCAAACTACATCTTCATCACCTTATTATTTTCAACAAGAAATTTCCTTTTATCTCTTCCATCCCCTTTTTCTTTTTTTTTTTTAACTTTTTCTCATTTTTCCTTTTCTTTTGTAATTTTCCTTTTCAACTCACAAAACTCCTATCTTCACTCCTTTTTTTTTTTGTGTTTAGCAAATGCAATGATCATTGATGCAAATGCAATATCAACAATGTCAATGCAAATTTCTTTATCATTGATGTTAATGAATAGCCAACTATTATGATGCAAATACAGACAACTTCTATCATGATGCAAATGTAGATGGATTCTATCAAGATGCAAATGCAAATGAGTTCTATCAAGATGCAAATGCATATGTTTCATGCAAATGTGCATTGTAAAGATGCAAATGCAATTATCCAAAATTTCTATTCAAAACTTTTTATTTCCAATTTCTGATCTTACCTTACCTTAAAGTATTTGTCTCGCCACTTGAATCCATTGTTTACTTGTGCAACAAAGGTTGCCTCCAGACAATTATCACATTTTCATTTACAATTACATTTCGAAACACTATAAGAATTCATTTTACAATCAAAATTTTTCTAACAAGAATTGGCCCAAAATGACATAAGAAATTCTTTGTCCCACAATAATTGTCAAATTTCCCTATTTAATCAGCAATAAAAAAAATTAGAACAAAATTGCCCCAAAATTGCATAAGAAAAATCTTGCCCCCACAATAATTGTCAAATTCTCTCTCATTCTTGCTTAAAACACTATCAAAATTTGATTGGCAAAAATTTTCAAGCAAAATTGCCCCAAGCATCCTTCCCATTTTCATATTTAAAAACAAACGATTTTCATTTTTGAAAAATATCTATTCAAAATTTTTTTAATTTTACAAGATTATCCCACACAACAATGATCAAATAAAGTTAAACACAAATGCAACAAAGAATTATCATTTGAGTTTCGTGAAGATTGGTGATCACTATTTAAGTGGATGTGGAGGGGATAGTAATTTATCATCATCAAATGGATCAGGTGGTTTTCATACATCAATGTTTAGTTCATCAAGAAAAAGCTCACAACTCAGTGAAGAAGGGAATGAACTTTCATTCGAGCTCACAAATGAAACACAAGTTTTTTTTTTAAAATAATGAATTCCTTGTAAATCATGGTTTTGCAAAAAGGTTTATCTTGAAATGCAGACAAAATTTGACACTCCCTTAATTTTCAATTTATGTATTTTGATAGTTGTCAAGACTAGCCAAAATGGGCTCAAGCTTTTGCTGAGTTATTTGGGAATGGAGAGAAGGTTCAAAATTTTATATCAATCCCTTTAATGGACCATCAAAATGGACATTCTTGGTTCTCTTAAGGGTTATGGATGGTCATAGGTCTCATTGAAATTATTTCATAAAGTCACTTCTTGTTAGACTTTGGCAATACCATGAATGACCTCAAAAGGTTTTCACTTTTGCTCTAGACTGCCCCTTTTGGGGTTTTCACCCTAAAGCCCCATTCTCTTTTCTTTTTTTTTTTTTTTTTTGCCCTTTTTTTTGTATAATTGTTCCATCATGCACTTAAGAATTCAAAATTCATCCAAATTTGGCTGTGAAGATTCTTGAAGGATAATCTTGGTTGAGAATCAGCTAAGTGCCTCATTGGTTATGATGATTCATCAAGGAAAAATCTCTTCAGTTTAAGTATCCAAGCTTGATCGAAATGGACTTTCTAAGTATATAATGTAGGCCAAGGTTTGGGGTTTTGAAAGAATGGATTGAAAGGCCCAAAAAATGTGTTTGAAGGTGATCAAACCAAGGATCATTTAATATGATGTGAAGACTTATTCAATTCATTTGTCCTCTTATTTCTCATTTTGCCACTCCTTTATTTCATCTTCTTTCTTTTTTCTTTTCAATTTCCTTTTTCCTTCTTTCTTGCATTTTTCACTTTAAATGGAGTGAGATCAAAACTTTGTAAAGCTAATTCACCTTACATTTGCCCTTAACATGATAAAACTTTTCAACCTAGAATTAGGGCTATTCATTCATACTCTTGGAAAAGGTCTTTTTCTATATGTGCCCCCCAATGTGGATGGTGATCCTTGGAAGAGGTTTATTGTGAAAGAAATTTATAAGGCTCAAAGAGGGTAACAAATGGATAAATTTTAAATTAGTGAAAAGGATGCTGAAAGATGGCCATTTGTCATTTCAAACAAAGTCACCTAAAATTGACGAAAATTTCCATGAGTAAAAAAGGTCAAACATTTTGTCTTTCTTTTTTTGGATTTTTTGGATTGAATTTCTTGGATAGGTTCATATTTTGGTGTCTTCTTCTTCTTCTCTCTCTCTTTTCCTCTCTCTTCCTCTCTTTTGTGTTGTTTGGAATCATTCGAATATCCTAAGTGCATGATGTCACAATCGATTTTTCTTTTTTCATTTTTTTTTGTTTCATTTTTTTCATTTTTTGTTTTTTTTTTCTTCTTTTTTTTTACAACTCATGCGGCAACAAAACATTGCTACAAAATGCCCACAAGCTAGTGAAAACTGTTGGAATTGGCTCATTTAGCTTTACGTTGCTCATGGTATTTTTACCGAGAGAGGAAAAAGGTATTACATCATTTGGGCAAGTTAAGGGTATGATACTTTGTCCTCCTCAATCTTGGTTTCAGCACATGAATGAATCAAAGATTCAGAAATAGCCTAAGGAATCTCATGGTTTGTGGTTTTTCAAACAAAATTGGGCAATTCTGACAAGTATGAATTTCTGACATAGTTTTGACACATATCAAATTACCAAAATTCAAATTTAAAAGAGTGTCATGCTTGATTATTCAAGGAATCCAAAAATGAATTTTATCAAATTGATTATTTCATTGTTCATTGCCCAGGTGAAGGTCATTACACTGTAATGGCATATTGTGATCGGATGAAAATGGATCATTTGAGTTCAAGGTTTTTTTTTTCTCAAATGCCTGAAGGCCTTTTAAGAATTTTGGGGCATGGAAACAATTGGAGAACGTAGTTGATGGGATGAATTTTTCTGATAATGATCACCAATTTTTCAAAACTCTCTTCAAAGTTTCTTTATTTTGTCATTCTGTTCAACTTCCTTGATCATTTGGTTTAGTCATGTGAGGCTTTATTTGAAACAAACTTCTTTGATTCTTAAAACAATTAAAAAAAATTAGTATAGCTCATTGACGTTAGATACAATTTTTCCTAAGATAAAAATGTACATGATAATTTATTCATCCTAATATACCATAAAGAATGAAAAAATATAAACATTATCCCTCAAAGACTTCCACTATCAATTTACAAGAATCATGACCTAACAAAGTAATACATATACAAAAACTCAAGTTGAAATTTATCCCTTGTTTGACAACTTCACCCATTAACTTGGAAAATCTGATCTGAAACATGTGAAAAATGAATTAGAAAGTAAAAGAATCATCTTATGCCCCTGCCAAAAATGTTCCAAAAAATTTCCTTTTTCATAAAAAACCAAAAAGAATTTCTTCCACCCTGAAATGTGATATAAAATGCATGAGATATGACACAACAATGATGCATTGATGAAAGGCATGTATATACGAAATGTAATCTATGCAAAATGTAATTATAAATGAAAATCAAATTCTGTTTTATTTCACTTAACTTATATGATCCTAAAATGCACCTAATATGATTTTCAATATATGTAGACACGATAATGTCACAATGATATGAAATTAAAATGATATATGATGCTAACATGCTTAAAAAAAGAATGCTTGTATACACGATACCTAAACACAAATTCTATTGTTGCTGAGTCCAACAGGCAAGGAAGAAAAAAGAAAAATAGAATTTTTAATTAAAGCTAAACACTCTTCACACATTTTTCTAATCTCTTTTTTTTTTCTTTTCTTCTTTTCTGTGTATCAGACAAATTTTTTTTATTCTTTCTAAAAAAAATTCACATTTCCTAGCAGATTTTCTTCCAAGAATTATTTTTATTTCATTTTTATTCCCAAAAAAATAAATTCAAGGACAATTTTTGTTGACATCTTTTTATTCAAGAAAAACTCAAATGTTTTTATATTTTCATTAAATTTCCTATACAACCCAAAAATAAAATAAAATAAAAATATTTTTTCTTTGTTTTTTTGACAACTTATTCTTTAGATTATTCAAAAAAGAAAAGAAAATGAAAGAGAAAAAAAAATAAATCAAGGAAATATTTTGTTGACTCTATTTTACCTTTATTTAGGAAAATATCAACTCTCTTTTTTATTACTTTATAAAGCGCATTTTTCTACTTATTTCCATTTTTATGTCCAAATTTCTGAAAGAAATCCCTCTTCTCTTTTTTTCTCCAAGAAAAATTATTCTCATTGTTTTGAAAGAAAAGTTTGTTTTATTGTATTTCTCACACTTTTTTTTTTATAAAAACTTAGATTTCTTTCTTTTATTTTACAAAATTTCTTTCCACAATTTTATTATTTTAAAAAAAAATCCTTTTTTTGAAAAACAAGAAAAATTTTAAAGACTTAAATCATGGACAATTCAAACCAAAATCCATAGTACCTTTATTATTGATACGAGAAATGAGGTCAAATAATGTTCCCTCTTGTGTCCTAATTTCAAAAATCGAGTATGGCTCTGCCTAAGATTGGACTTAAGATTCTCTATATGCTGATTTAGGTCTCTAAAAGGTCAAAAGGTTCCCAAATTATACCTTACTGTCATCCACACTGGACTAGTAAGATTTAATTTGAGTGGGAGTATTTCGCTTGCCATTGCGGAGGTGATTACCTCACGAGAGCATAGGTACTTTACTCCCTCCTAAGGAGGACGAAACCCGGGTATAGAGCTAATGTTATGCAAATGCATGTGCAAGTGTGTGTATGAGGAAATACATCAAACATTCATCAAACCATAACCCCTATCCTAGATGCCCCACAATTTATTAGCGATAACATATATACAAATAAAGAATGCTATAAAATAATCAACATAATTAAAACATAAATGCAACTAATTATTTTAAAATTAAAGAAATTAAATTTCAATATTAGTTAAGACCTTTAAATTAAAACTTAGGATAACACATGATTAATAAATGGCTTGACCCTCAAAAAGCGTCCCCAGCGGAGTCGCCAAGCTCTCGTAACAGCTTCGCGCTCGACGAATTTTGAAAACCATTTAAAAACAAAAGGAGTCGCCACCAATCTTTTTTGTAAGGTGTGATTGGTCACCTAAAATATTTTATCTTTTTAACAAAATCTCAAAATGAATTAAGTTTTATTAAAAAGACAAATTTGGTCTACGAAAACAAGATTTGGGTTCGGGGGTTCGGTTACGTGTGATGAAGGATTTGCACCCTCACTACACCCGTTAGAAAACGATACCATAATAATCATGTGTTATACTTTTTGTTTTAATAAAATAGTCTCAATTTAATATTTAAAATTAATTCCTTTTTATTTCATTTTTGAAGCATTTTATTATTTATCAAAATTATTTTTTTTATTTTTTAAAAAAAGGGTTAGATTTCGTTTATCGAAAGTGAGTGTGAACCCTTTTGTATTGAATAATTAAATCGAATACTCCAATACTTTTGGCAGCATTCGAAATAATTTTCCTCACCTAGAGATTTCTTAAGAATCACTACTTGTGACTTCTACAGAATCTCATCCTCGAAATGGCTCACACCCATTTCGAAATTAAATAAATGCATATGATGCAAACTCATAAAAATGATGCAAATGAAATTTTTAATTTTAAATTTCCTTATTCATTTGTTTATTTATTTATATTTCCTTGTTTTTAACAAAACTTATTCATTTTCATTTTTAATAAAAATTTAAATTATTGAAAAATCATACTAAATACCTCAATACTTTTGACAATATTTAGTACGACTCTTCTCACCTAAGGATCAGCTAGGAATCACTACTTGTGACTTCCGTAGCATCCCATCATCGGACTACTATTTTGAAATTTAAACTTTTATCATTTACTCAAATTTGGATTTCATTATTTTTAAATACATTTTTCTAATCAATAATAATTAATGAAAATACAAGTAAAAGAAAATTTTTCAAAAACTTTTATTTTATAACATGCATTAATAATAATAATAATAATAATAATAATGATAATAATAATAATAATAATAATAATAACACAAATAATAATAATAATAATGACAAAATAATAATAATAACAATAATAAAGCACGAATAATAATAATAATAAAACAAAAAGATAGGGCTAAAAAAATACCAAAATTAATTGGGTTTTAAACCCAAAGGAAGGCCTCCCCTGAATGGCCCAAAAAGCCAGCCCAAACACCAAAGGGCTCTTTTTCGGATTGGGCCTGGTCTGGTGGGTAGCGTGGATCGGGTCGGATCTTTGCTGGGCGCGCGGGTCGCGAAGAGGGCTGGAGTCGGGTCGAACGCGAGGATCCGGGTCGGGCGATGGGGCGACGTGCGGATCTTCCCTCTCAGCTAGCCGAGCGGGCGCGCGGGTCTCGGGTCGAATCCCGGGTCCACTCGCGGATCTGGCCCTTTTTCTCTCTTTTTTTGCTATATAAACTTTTCTTCTTTTTTAGTTCTTCATTTTCTTGTTTTCTTCCAAAAAAATTTTTCCTCAGCCTTCTCTCCTTCCCCCGATTCCCGGTCGGGCAATTTTCGGCCGCCGTCCACCGCAGCCGGCCGCAGTCGCCGGTGGCCAAAATGAAAAAATCCTCCTCTTTTCCGACTCCTCACTGCCTCCTGAACCCAATTTCGACCACCGTTTCACCAAAAGAACTCCCTAGCCCCACGAATCTGACCAAAATCAAAACTACTTTTCTGTTTTTTTTTTTGTTTTGTTTTGTTGTTTTTTTTTGAATCTGGTTGTGGGTTCTCTTGTGGTTTGTGTTTTTGTTGTTGTTTTTGTGTTTTGCAGGTAGGGATTTCAGATCTAGGTTTTGGAGTCTCGGATTTGGGGTTTCATTTGGGTCTCGGGTGGTTTGTAGATTTGGAATCGGTAGTGATGGTGGTTTGTGGGTGGGCAATGGTGATGAAAATGGGGTTGATTAGGAATCGGCTATGGGCTTGGAATGGCGATGGCAGTGTTGTGCTGGGGCTGAGGGTGTTTGGGTGAGGCTCGATGGTCCAGAGAGTGGTCAAGGGGTCTCGGTTTGGGTGACCGAAAATGGTGATTGTTAGGGGTTTCTGTGGTGAATGGTGGGCAGAGGATGATGCTGGTAAGTCGAAGATAGTGAAGCCCTCCCCTCTGATGTTGGCTGTAGATGGGGTTTTTAGAGGGAGTCTGGTATGGACTAGGGTTGGTGGAGAAGCAGTTGGGGGAGGCAGAGATGGGTGATAAGAATTGGTGCCGTGCACGACACCAGTTCTTTCTCCCTTTTTTCCTTTTTTTTTTATAAAAAATTTTAATTGAATATTAATTAAATTTATAAAAATCAAACTAAAAATAAATAAATAAATAAAAAATAAAAATATTTAAACTTTCAAAAGGTTTAAGTCCGGACAAGATTGGGTGTCTACAATAACAACTAGGGATATGGCTCTTAATTGATTAAAATGGTAATTTTGAATTTTTCCTTGCTCATAATTGGTTAAGGACTTGAATTGGAAAATGAGCATAGGATTTTTGTGCTTGAAACCATGGAAGAAAATGTGTTTGCTTAAATACCTTATTGTTGAATCTTCCATATGGTATAACTTTGTGAATATGAATATGGATTAATACTTTATGATAGTATGCTTATGTTTAATTAATCCATATGCATATTTGATGATGTGTGATTGTGTTCTTGCATATTTAGAATGATTATTTTCTTGACATGAACACACTACACATAGATATTGGATTCATGCAAAATGACTAAGTCAACCATTAGTAACAATTGGTATTTAGATTGAACTAACAATTAGTATCATTAGCAACCATATTTTCAATAATTGGTAAGCCAAAACTAAATTGCCAATTGTTATGAGCTTTAATTTGATAATTCTTCTCATGCTCTTTAGATTGAAATGACAAATAGGGAAGAATGCACATAAGCCACTTTTGCATGAACTCTTTTGTGCTAGAATTTGTGATTAATTGATATATGGTTTGATTCTATGCACACTCTTGCTTGAACGTGATTTATGAGCTCATGCATATGATATGTTATATAATTTCAGCTCATAATCATGATGTATTGCCATGCACCTTACTTGGACTTTAAAGAACAATTGATATACTTAGGTGCTTGATAGCATTGAAATAAGCAAAGTATAAAACTTAATAGATAATTTATAAACAACTTGCTTCATCATTTACCAATTGAGAACTTCTTGCAAAATTATTTATAAACAATTGGTATAGAATCATAAGTCATATTCTTTGCATGAATTTTTCATACTCTTTATGGATATTGACTTATTTATTTGTGCTATGAGTCCCATGTACTAACACGTTTCTTGTTGAATGGAGCATATTTATCTCTTCTCACATAACCATGATTTTAAGGGAAGCATTTTTTTTATTATTTTTCCTTCTTTTTGCTATGACAAAAAGGGGGAGAGATAGATATTAAAAGGGAGAGATATTAAGGGAGAGAGATAATGGGGGAGAAATAGCTTGAAAATTCATTTTCAAAACGCATGCTTATATTAAGGGGGAGCTTTATAAAATCCTGCTTTATTTGAGGGGGAGTATTTTATCAAAGAATTTTCAAAACAAATTTACATTAAGTTTTGTCATATCAAAAGGAGGGAGATTGTTAGCTTTAAATTGCCATATGTATTTTGAAATGACAAAAACTTAAGTAAGCTTTAATGTTTTAATTCATATTATAAATTTGCCTTATCACACATGATTTTCTCAATCCATTTTCAAGTGATCATATCAAGCATTAAGACCATGATCTAATTACATATTCTTATTGGTCTTAATACTTTATAAAATGTCTTGAATATTTTAGAAAATTACTTGATGAATTTTTGGACCATGTTTTCATTAGAGAAAGTCAAGAAAAACTCCCACAAAAATGTCAAAATGTTTTGGGTTGGATTAGGATCAAAGGTCACATCATTTCTAACCCAAAAGCGCAGGAAATAGGATTTCTGGAGGCATGGGATCGATCCCATATGGGAAGGGATCGATCCCCTTTTGGCAGTAAGCACCCCAACGCAAGAAAAGGTCCCTCAGCCCAGAATAATCGAATCTGGAATGAAGGGATCGATCCCCTATGGGAAGGGATCGATCCCTTTGCCCGAAAATAGCCTGTAACGGCTAGTTTTTGTGAGACAACGATCATATTCAAGTTTTGGCTCCACCCAACGGCTAGAATACATCCAAGGGACTATAAATAGAGGCTTAGAAGCTAAAGAAAGAAAGAGAAACTGCTCAGAAATTCTATTCATCATCTTCTTTATTTTCCTCAAGCCTCAACAACAAATCAAAAGCTACAAAGTCTTTATCATCCATCATTCTCATATTCTTTATATAGAATAGTACAAATCTTGTATAGGCTTTTTCCTTGTGCTTAAACATTGTAATCACTTGCCTATCTAGAGGCCCTTCTTTGATTACACAATTTGTAAACACACTCATTCCTTGTAAAAGGGGAGGTTTCTCTTTAGCCTAAGAAAAAGAGGGAGGTTACTCTTTAGCTTAAGAAAAAGAGAGAGGTTTCTCTTGAGCCTAGAAAAAGAAAGAGGTTTCTCTTTAGCCTAGAAAAAGAGGGAATGTAACAAATTCAAGGATAGTGAATTTGGGAAAATCCTTGGAAGCGTCTCAAGGTAGAGGACGTAGGCAAGGTTGCCGAACCTCTATAAATCGCTTGCGTACATTTCTCTATCCTTACTCTCTTTACTTATTTGCAATTATATTTGTGTTTATTGTTTTGAATTTATATTGCATAATTGAGTAGCCTAGACAACTTAGAAAATATCAATATAGGCTAGAGAATTTAGAGGAACCAAAAAACGAACTTAAAGTTAGCGAAAAACCGATTCACTCCCCCTCTCGGTATAGCCTATAGAGCCAACAGTACTCTTGATATTGAAAGTGTACTGGCAGTATTACTTGGAGGATGACTTAGAGATCAAAAGTCATAAGTATACGACATGTACCACCTTTGGACTTAAGTTAAATTCGGAGGACCGAATTTCTTAAGGTGGGGAGGATGTGATAACCGTAAATTTTTTTGTTTATTGGAAATTATAAATATTGGAAATAAATATTGGAGCAAATAAATATTGGAAATAAATAAATAAAATTATGAGAATGGGATACTAGTGAAAATCCCAAGAATTGAGAAAGGAACGGATGGTGGAAATTCGAGTGAAGAAAAGTTAAAGTGGAAATTCGGAAAATAAGGAATGGAGAAAATTAATTTGGATAAATGGAAATCCAAATTAAATAAGAAAATGAGGAAAAGAAAATGAAATATATTTATATAATTTTATATTATATAAATGTATTTTGATGTAAATACAGATGTATTTAAATACCGTATGGTATATAGTATATATTAAATATACATTGGTATATATAAGTATATATACTATTTGATAAATTTAAATAATACATATGTATTCAAGTATGACATTTTATGTATATATAAGTATATACATATATTAAGAAAATGCAAATATTAAATTATATTAAAGTTGAAAAATATATATATATTGTAAATACAATATATATGGAATTTTCTACATTTATATATAAAGAAATATATAAATGTTAAGCAATTTAAATTAAACAAATATATATATATATATACACTAAATTTGTATTTTGATAATACATAATATATAATATATATAATAGTAATATTATATGTATTATGTATATATATAATATATGTATATATATGGATATATAATTAAATTAAATGAATAAAAAAAAGAAACAAAAACAGAGGAAAAATCGGGGAAGGATCCCGACCTTCCCAGGCGAGACCGACGGTGGCCAAGCTACCACCGCTGGCGAGGTAGAAGGAAAGAGGAAGGGGCGTCGTCATCGGCCAGAGAGGAGGAGACGACCGGTGACGGAAAAGGAAGGAAACAGAATCGGAAACAGAGGAAAACCCGGTGGAAGCTGAGAGGGAGAAAAGAAGAGAAAGTGGCGGTGCCGGCGGAATTGGCCACCGCCACTGCCACCGAAGCTCCATCGGAGGAAGAGGAAGACGTGAGATGCCACTAGAGAGGCGGGGAACGGCGGAGGAAGGCCGACGGAGGAGGAGAAGAAACCGAGGGAAAACTGACTCGATCCGCCATTGTGCCGTCGATCCAGGTCGAGCTGAGGCCACCGGTGAGTTTGCCTCGACGCCGGCCAGCTGAGGGACCATCGCGCCACAGGAGAACTGGCCGCCGGAGGAGAATCGGCAACGAGGAGAGGGGACCGGTCTAGAACCAGTTTGAGCCAGGAAAGAAAAGAAAAGAAAAGAAAAGAAAAGAAAAAGGAAAAAGAAAAAAAGAAAAAAAAAGAAAAAGGAAAAAGAAAGAAAAAGAAGAAAGAGAAAGAGAAAAAGAGGAATTCCGGGAATTTGAAAATTTTCCGAGAATTTGAAAATTACGGGAAATCCTGGGAATTACGGGAACCGGTAAGAAATCCCGAAAAGTGTTAAATTATTTAAATAATTTATTTATTTAAATAATTATGGAAAATTTCTAAATTTTATAAATTAATTTCCAGAAAATTTTCTCAATGACCGAGCCGATGGAATCGGTTGAGGTAAACACGGGCGCGACCTTCAAGAGGCAGTCGCCGACCCGAAACAGGTAAGGGAGACATGTGCCGCCTGTAAGGATATTCGGCCACATGTTTTAAATTATGCATTTAATTTATAAATGCAATTTATAATTATTAGTTTTGAAAATTGTTGTGATTTATCGGTTTCAAATTGGGGTGAAATACCAGTTGAGAAATATAAACTGTATTTTTCGTGCAGGAGGCTAGCCAAATCGGCAGCCGTTATACTGCCGAAAAATTATCGAAAAATTATTGAAATTTACCGAAAATCACCGGAAACCATAATAAATGATTTGATTTCACGTGAAACGATTTTCAGGTACGAAAATCGAGAAATCAAGTAAATTTCATAAAACATGAATATAGTGATATTTAATTTTAAAAATATTCATGTTTTCGAGTATGGTGAAAAGGAAATCACCGAAAATTCACCGGTAGGTAATATTTCACATGAAACGAGATGAAAATGAAAAAGAGACCGAAGTGAATATTTTTATAAATATTCACTTAATTTAATATAAAACCTTTATGGTTTTAATTGTGAGATAAATAATTATATAAATTCCATAAAGGTTAAGAAATGATGGAAAACTATGATTTCGAGACTAGAGGTCTCTACACGTGTTTTTAGAAAGAAACATGGTTACGGGATTTATGAATTTGGAAAAATAAATATTTTATTTTTCATAAATTATTGAAAAACCATGTTTTCAAGTGAAAGCACGGAAAAGCATGCATACGCGTTTTACGGTGGAGAAAGGATAGTTTTGCCCTTTTATATGTAACATTGATGATTTTGCAAATTGTTTAACCGTGAGGAAAACACGATTTATACCTTTATAAAATATTTTGAGAAATATTATTTAAATTATAAATTTCATAAAGGTGATGATTTTATTACATGTGAGCCTTATGGATATTTGTGAAATATTTCAATTTACTGTATTTAAAATCCATAAAGGCTATGGTGCGGTTTATACTGTTTTGAGACTTAGGCCCCGAGTTTCATGCATCACACTTATACTGTTACTGTCACGTGGCTGATAGACCTGCCAGTCATCAGCGTCCCGGATGTCACCTGGCAAGTCTACACCGAGGACACCATATAGATCATAGACATAGATCTCACTATTATACTGTTACTGTGTCCCTTCGGGGATGATGATTACTGGTCCATTATTGGACGATGATAGCATGATTTAATTGTAGGGTAATGCCTAGTCTCACATACTGTTACTATTTACTGAAAGGATTTACAGAATCCTATTTATTGTACTGTACTGTACTGTTTACTGTTTTGAACTACTGTTTACTGATTACTGTTACTGATGAAAAAAACTGTACCAAAACACTGTTTACTGAACTGTACTGTATACTGAAATGGTCGCCATTGATTACTGTTTTACTGAAGAAAAAGCTACCATTTACTGTTTACTGAACTGAAAGCTACCGTATACTATTTACTGAATGCGTAGCTACTGCTTACTGTTACTGATTGAACCGTATCGAGATACTGTTTTACTGAATACTGAATATACTGTTTTACTGAACTGTACGATATGGTTACTGATTTGAAAAGAAAAATAAATGTTTATTCTAAAAGAATAACATAAGAATTATTTTTAAGATAAAAATAATCGCAAAAGTACTTATCCAATGATTGGATATTTGCGAACCATTGTACTGTCACGTGTTTTACTGTACTGAAGAGAAGAGAAGTAAACCACTATCTTTATTATTGAACTGCGACGTGTTTTAAAGTATACTGGATGTGAAAAGAAATAGTGGTTTACTTCGTGGGAAAACGAAAAATTATATCGTTTTGAAAACAACGGAAATAGTACTCTCTACAGTTGCTTCTAGGTTCCGGAACAAGTCAGGTATTTCAAAATACCTGCCTTACTCTATCTGGATCCCTAGTCGACTGTAGTATCCTTCCTACATGTGTGCCTAGAGTCAGCTCGGAAGATTTTAAAGAAAATGAAAAAATTATTTTCAGCATATAGATAGCTGAATATCAAGTGTGACATATAACTCTCTTACTGAGCCGTGGTTTGCTCACTCCCCAATTTTAACATTTCAGGTTTTGATATTGGTGAGATCCAATATTAGTGGATTACAGCTGCACATAATGGACAATGTGACAGACCGACTAAGATATATCAAGTACGATCATTTATTTTTTGTATTTAGATATGTCTACAGTACTACATATTTGTAATTAAGATGGGGGATGTGTATAATGTTAACAATATTTTATTAAATTGTTTAAAATCAAGTGTAAAGTGAAGTATCACAGACAGTTCAACCGGATAAATTGTGTAAAATAAGATGAAAAATGTGGTAACGGGGCGTTACATAGACTCTTAATGAGCTCATTGTCTAATGTGTGCAACAGGAATAGAGATTGAAATAAGAGAAGATAGAAAGTGCTCACTTAGCATTTTTTTCCAATGACAGTGTTGCCAACAGAAAGAGGAAAAAGAACAATACAAGAAAAAGCACTGCAAACACTGAAACTTCACAGCTTAAAGGGCAGTAAAAACAAAATAAGGTGATCACCTATTTCTTTTGCTGTAAAGATAGTCATATGAAGAAAGACTGTTCCAAGTATGCAAAATAACTTGCCAAAAAGGGTAAACTTCTCAACTTTGTTTATTTTGAATTTAATTTAGCTTAAGTACCAAATCACACTTGGTGGATAGATACGGGTGCAACTACTCACATAAGTGTGACAATGCAGGGCTGTCTAAGGAGCAGAAAACCAACTGATGTTGAAATATTCAACTATGTAGGAAGTGGTGAAAGGGCTCTTGTTGAGGCTATTGGTCTATTTGATTAAAGTTAGAATCTGATAGTTATTTAGATTTGAATGAGACTTTTTATGTACCGTCATTTAGACAAAATTTGATTTCTGTTTCTTGTTTAGACAAATCTGGTTATTCTTGTTCACTTGGAAATAGAAAGTTTAGTCTTTTTCAATATTCAAATCTTATTAGTACAAGTTCTTTAGTGGATGATCTATATAAATTGAACCTTCATGCCTCACACATTAATACGTACTTGCATATAAGTATTTGTGGTACAAAATGCAAATTAATTAATGAGAATTCTTCCATATTATGGCACAGGTGTTTAGCACATATTTCTGAACTAAGAATAAAGAAGCTAGTGTTAGAAGGATTCTCGATTCCCTTGATTTTTTATATTTTTAAAATCTGTGTTGAGCAAATTAAGGAAAAACAAAAAAAATCAAGAAAACTGGTGCCAATAGGAGTTCAAAAGTCTTGGATTTAATTCATACTGATATTTGTAATCCATTCCCTACAACTTCTAGGAATGGTCAACAATATTTTATTACTTTCAATAATGATTATTCTCATTATTGGTACTTATACTTGATTTATGAGAAGTCTTAACCGTTGGACGTTTGCAAGACCTATAAAGCTAAAGTTGAAAATTAGCTTGGTAGAAAAATTAAAGCTGTTAAATCTAACCGTGGCAATGAATATTATGGCAGATATGACGGATCAGGTGAACAACATCTAGGACCTTTTGCAAGGTATTTAGCAAAATGTGGCATCGTTCCTTAATGCACCATGCTAGAGACTCCAAGTCTAAATGGTGTAGCTGAGAGATGAAATTGGACCCTAAAGGACATGGTTAGAAGTATGATAAGTCATTCTTATTTACTAGAATCACTTTGGTAAATAAGGAAAGAGTTTAAAGTCTTTAGATATATATTGAATATATAAATACAACTCCATGATTGTGGATTCACTTACTAAGTGTGTGTGTACCACCTAAGGTGTTTCATGAACATGTAGCTCATATGGGTCTGGTTCATCTTGATGATATAGTTGCATAGTGAGAGTTTGTTTAATTATATTCATTTGTTATTGAGATATTTTTCTAATCGGACTTAAGGATTGTTGTTATTACTGAAACTTTGAAATAAAGTTTTATTCTTTTGATTGCAGTTGAGCATAAAGTTTTTGAAAGTATGTTGTTTAACTTTTGAGTTATAAAATAAGACCAGTTGAAAACAGGCGTGTTAAGGGATCATGTTACGTCACGTACCAAATTATGCCTGAAACAATACTTATTCTTTATATTTCACTTATTTTCGGTTAGGCTGTCTGCAATGTCCTCGTTTATACTTAAAGTAAACCATTTGCTTTTCACAACAATCCAAACAAATATTTATAAAATATACATCAACTTCAAATTTAAGTCCAATAATTTAGGTTCATTTTACATCCTAAATATTGTTTACATGATAATACGGTATATACATAATCTGAATACATAAAGGAAAGTTGTATACGTCAATGGATAACAGAAATCGCTTAAGGGATACCCAAAAATAGAAAATCCCCTCAAACGAGGCAAATAACTATTGTAGATAATCTGAAAAGAGAATAAGAGGGTAAGCATATACCCAGTAAGAAATATATATATATATATATAAATGGATACTACGTATAACTATATGCAAGCATCTTGAAAACATGTGGTCACACATTCATTAGCATGATAGCAGAAAAGATACTATAATGGGTTAGATAACCAAGTTGAGTACATAAAGATGCTTTAAAGCACCCCACTTGTCCTGGCATCTAATTCCACTATAGGGAGTTCTTTAAAGATATATGCTTAATTGGTTCCAGAGTTTAGTAGTTATTCTAAAATAACTTTCATTATGCAATTCACAAATTATTCAAACATCTAGTTCCAAAACATTTCATAAACTTATCAAAATCAATTTCAATAATTCGTACAAAGATCAGAAAAAACATATTTAATAATCAATTTGAAATCAGAAATCAATAAAGGCCGGGAGTGCCTGGATTAGCCATGGATTTGCCGCCCCAGTAAAAACAGTACAGTGGAGGCAAGGCATCACCCAATAGACTCATGCAATAATAGTAATAACGACATATGGCCATAGTAAAAAAGGTCCATGAGTATACAAGTCAGGTGACAACTGTGGGCTGAAGACGTGACCAAGATCTATTAACAACAACAATCAGTCATACAGTAATAGGAGCATGTGCCGTAGGCAGCTATGGAGCCAACAGTCTCAAAATAGTTCATAAATCAATTCAGAAGTGTTTACAAAGATCAATTCAGTAATCATATCTTCAGTCAATCATAAAGTATTAAAAATTAGAAATCATTATACTTGAAGCATAAAAATTCATCAAATATTCTCAGTCCAATAACCAATGTTCAAAATATTTTATGGCATATAATAATGACTTAGAAACATGAATAAATCACGAAACGTGTAAAAGTTATTAAAATTTCCATCAAAAGTTGAGTTACAAAATTGGTATATAATAAGTACCATTTGGAAGTTTTTAACTCAAAACACATTTCCATTTAGTTTCTATTTCCAAAATAATGCCAAGGATGGTTTTTGAGGTTAAATGTTTATTTTAGAAAATTTTGGTAGCATAACGGCTCTACTATTCTAACCTCTTGCAGGAAAAAATAGTATATAATCCACAAGTCCAGTCTTCATAATTCAACCAAACAATGTAATCCATTGCCATAAAATTCATTTCTATCATTCCACATACAACATAGTATCCCTATGTCTCTTACATATATCCCTTACCACTTAGGTTTATGCATGTTGTCCGATAGCACCAGTATTGGCTTTTGATTTTCGAGCTGCAATTCACCACACAAACGCAGTCAATTCACCAAAATTCAGTTATAAAGAATATTTAACTCATTCAAACCTAGTTTATTGCCTATTACAGCCTTAAATCCGATCTACTTCACATTAGTGATAACATTACAACTACCGTCAAATCACCTTCGCTTTCTGTTTTGATTTCGCCTATTGTTTTGTATTAATTTATACATTATTCTAAAACCCAAAACACATAAATTGAGCACTCTTTCAACCTCCCTTTCTCTTGGTCGAATTACATTCTCTCTCCTACACATCCCATTTCTTCAATTCATGTTTTACACTTATTCTACATTGATTTTACATCATTTCTACATCAAACAACACCATATTCATACACACCCAAGCTTGGACGAAACCCTAAGGAAGTGAATTTCATGATTTCAATTCAATCCAAGCTTAAATTCATATCTAAACACCTTAAACACTTAGTGTACAATCATTAAAACATGAAAAATTTAAGCTTCTCTCACTTACCACCTTGGCCAAAACTTGTGGGATTCCTTACACCTTGAATTTGGTCACTTTGACACTTGATTTTGGTGTCAAGTTGTAGAGGGAAGTATGGAGAGCAAGTTTGGTGAAGACAGTTTTTGGTTTTGGTGTCTTTTACTAGGTTTTTGGTGACTTTCTCTCTCTTGGTTAAGCTTGGCTATGAAGGATGGAAGAGAAAGAGTGGCTGTCAAAAATGAAGAAGAAGAAGGCTAGAAAATTCTAAAAGAATTGATATTTTATGGTACCAAAATGCCCTTATACTTAAGAAAATCTTTTAATTTTGCCTTTTCACGATTGACTTTGTTTTAAACAATCAATCTAACCTTCAAAATATCTCATTCAATCATAAAACATATCTATTTAACATATTCTAATCATTGGTTGAGTTTTTGCTAAGGTTTGTGTTAGCTTTAAATTGCCATATGTATTTTGAAATGACAAAAACTTAAGTGATCTTTTATGTTTTGATTCATATTGTAAATTTGCTTTATCACACATGATTCTCTCAAACCATTTTAAGTGTTCATAACAAATATTAAGACTATGATTTAATTGTATATTCCTCTTGGTCTTAATACTTTACAAAATGAGTTTGAATACAAAAATATTGAACACAAGTTTAGAAAATTACTTAATGAGTTTTTGGACAAAGATTTTAGTCAAGAAATACTTCCACAAAATTCATAAATGTTTTGGGGTGAATTAAAATCAAAGTCCACATCATTTCTAACCCAAATTAGCCTAGAAATATGCAGGACAAACATGAGGGATCGATCCCCTAAGATGAGGGATCGATCCCCTAAGATGAGGGATCCATCCCAGAATGACAGAATGCTCCCAGGAAGCAAAAAGGAAGCATGGGATCGATCCCCTAAGGGAAGGGATCGATCCTTTTATGGCAGAAAGCCTCTAACGGCTAGTTTCTGTTTTGGCTCCAACCAACGTCAAGAATACATCCAATGGACTATAAATAGAGGCTTGGAAGCTCAAGAAAGAAGTGAGAGCAACCAAGACATACCTTTCTTCAATTTCTTCATCTTCTCCAAGCATTTCAAAGAGTTAAAGAGCTAGAATTCAATATCCTCTATTACTCTCATCATCTTTGTACTTTATAGCACAAATCTTTTAGATTATCTTTTCTAGAGCTTCAACATTGTAATCACTTGCCTAACTAGAGGCCTTTCTTTGATTTCATTCATTGTAAACCCAATCATACCTTGTAAAGGGGAGGTTTCTCTTTAGCCTTAGAAAAGAGGAAGGTTTCTTTTTAGCCTTAGAAAAAGAGGGAGGTTTCTCTTGAGCCTAGAAAAAGAGAGAGGTTTCTCTTGGGCCTTGAAAAAGAGGGAGTGTAATACAAATTCAATTTAGTGGATTTGGGGAAAATCCTTGGGAGCGTCTTAAGGTAGAGGACTAGGCAAGGTTGCCAAACATCTATAAATCACTTGCGTACATTTCTCTTTCCCTTATCTCTTTATTTACTTGCAAATATTTGTGCTTATTGTATTGAATTTATATTGCATACTTGAGTAGCTAGAGAACTTAGAAAACTTCAATATAAGCTACAGAATTTAGAAGAATCGAAAAACGACCTTAAGGTTAGTTATAAACCGATTCACCCCTATCAGTATAGCCTATAGAGCCAACAATTGGTATCAGAGCTTGGGCTTGAGATTGATTTAGATTAACATCTATCGAGTAAAACGATCATAAATGGCTCATTGAATGTAGGCACACCCTTAGGAGAAGAGGGATACTCATTAGTTAGACCTCCATTCTTCAATGGAGAGAATTACTCATATTGGAAAATTAGGATGATGTTGTTTGTGCAATCAAATGACTATGAAGTGTGGAGAGTAATAGTAAATGGTCCTAAAATCCCAATGAAGAAAGTTGATGGAAAAGATGTCCCTAAAGGTGAGGATGAGTGGGACACAAATGACATGAGATTGGCATAGTTGAATGCCAAGGCTATGCACACTCTCTTTTGTGCATTAGGTCCTAATGAATATAATAGAGTCTCCCTATGTGAGAATGCCAAGCAAATATGGGACAAATTAGCCATTACACATGAAGGGACAAATCAAGTTAAAGAAACTAAAGTAGGTATGCTCACACATGACTATGACCTTTTTAGGATGAAAGAAAATGAGTCCATGAGTGAGATGTTCACTAGGTTTAATGACATAATCAATAGACTTAAGGCTTTAGGCAATACCTATTCCAATGTAGAAATTGTTAAGAAAATTTTGAATAGCTTGCCAAAATCTTGGGAGGCAAAGGTAACCGTAATAGAAGAGTCTAAGAATCCTAATACCTTATCTCTAGATGAACTTATGGACTCCCTACTTACATATGAAATGAAATTACATATGAAATGAAATTAAAAAGAAATGAAGAGCCTTCAAAGAAAGTAGGGGTAGCAATTAAGTCTTCCACTCATGAGATCATTGAAAATGATAGTGATGAGAGTGGAAATAAGGAAGAAAGGAAATGGCAATGTTTGCCAAAAGATTTAATAGGTTCATGAGAATGAAAGAGAGAGAAAATAATAGGAGACATCAAAGAGGAGAGTCAAGTAGAAGAGAAAAGGACCTCTTAGTGTGTTATGAATGTAATGAATCGGGTCACACTAAGCTAGATTGCCCCTTACTTAGGAAAGAAAAGGATAGGAAACCTAGGAAGAAAGCATTTGTGGCTGCATGGAGCGATAGTGATAACTTCGATGAGGATAACATGGATGATAAGGTAGCCTACACATGTTTTATGGCTATTAGTGATGATGAGGGTAGTTGTAGTTCTAGTGAAGATAATGGTTATACATTTGATGAACTACAAAATGCCTTTAATGAATTAGCAAATGAATTTCAATGCATGAATTCTAAATATAAGAAAATCATTGCTAAATTAAAAATAGAGAATGAAATGTTATTAAGTGCTAAGCTAGAATTAGAAGAGAAATTAGAAGAAGCAAACTTAGAGATAAATGAGTAAAATAAAAAGAATACAAATTTGCAAAACTCATTTTCTAGGTTTTACATGGGTCAACAAAAGCTAGATCATATGTTAGAGACCCAAAGAGCTTTCTTTGACAAAGATGGGTTAGGCTATAATGCAAAACAAAAAGAAACTCATTTTTAGGAACTTCCTAGTGAGCAAAAATTCTATGCATGATACATCTCTCATATGCTCACTATGCAATAGGATAGGTCACACCTCACAAGCATGCACATATAAAAAGACCACATTTAGAGGAAGAGTACTTAGAAAAATGTGGGTGCCAAAGCATACTGTAAATAATGATGAACTGTGTTTGAAATGGATCCTAAAAGGATCAAAAATTATTTGTACTAACTCTCATGGACCCAAGAAAATTTGGGTACCAAAGCATACATAAAATTGTTTGGTGTATGAGTGTTAGAGCATGGAATTACAATGGAACATTGGAGTTTGAATGCTCAACACCCCCCATGGAGATTGCTTGTGCTAATGAGAAAAAGGAAGAGCTTGGGAATCCATCCTTGGCAAGGTCACAACAATTCTCCACAGAATGACTCAAGATGGATTCGACAAATCATGGCAAAGCACTCTCAAGCAAAGGAGTTTTGTAAGCTTAATTTTTTTATTCCTTAAAATTTTTATTTGATTAAATTATTTGTGCCTTGATGAGAAATTTTGTTGATGATCTTTGATACATGAATGAATAATAGGCATGATAAATGATTTTTGATTATTTGATAGATAGTTCTTGAGGCATTAAACGATTGAATGAAAAGCATGATTAATGATTTTGAAATAATTTCTGTAATTTGAGCAAGTTTGCAATGTGATGATAATATATTCTCTTGCTCTAAAATGTCAAATAAGTCATTCATGCAAAATGTCATGTCATGAGCATCAATGAGAAATATGCATATGAAAATTATGGCATAATGTTCACAAGTGCAGTGATTTGATGATATATGTGCTTAAAATCTATGTGAACATGTTTGTTTTGGCATATTTATGCTTTCAAACTTATTGGTTTTGCCAAAATATGCATAACTTTCAAAATGACCTCCTTTGAGACCAAAAATGCATTTTATGGTGCAAATTCTTCCAAAGTTGCAAAATCTATTGCAAAATGGTTTTTCATTCATATTTTTCATTCATACAAGTCCAAAATCATGTTACACAAATGTTTAAACTTTTATTTGGACTTAAAATACTTAAAAACTAAGTTTTGGCATCTCACAAGTTGAATTTTCTGTCAAAATTTTGCAGAAACTGGATGAGGGATCGATCCCTCCACATGTAGGATCGATCCCCTTGGACAAAAATGCAGAAAACTTGCATTCTGGACTTAAAGGATCGATCCCCCTTCCCTAGTGATCGATCCTCCCAAGCCAGAAAAGCCTTCCCTGCATGTTCAAACCGAAATTTGGGAGGATCTTTTGTTAGTTTCACACTATCTTTTGTATAAGCATAAAATTCTTTGTTTTAACTTCTTTTTGATGATCTCTTCAACATGAAAAATCATTTTCCATTGGATTCATGCCTCAACTTCAACAATTAGCATTATTTTCAACAATCAATAGCTTTTTCATTGAACTCACAAGTACAAAGTCATTTTCCTATTGAAGACATTCATGAATTGCATAAATCTTGAAATAATCTTGAAATATATTTTCAATGAATGCTTTAACATAATTTTAAGAATTATTTCAATGATTTTTGTATATATTTGAGAATTTGATGAACTTGTTCATAATATACATTTTTCATACTTTAGTTCATCTTAGTCAAGCATACTTATAGAATTATGTCTCTTAGCTTGACACATCTATTCCACACTAGGTTTCATGATAATTACACATCTAGTGGAATATGAATAGTTAGGGTCAATATATATACTTAAATGATAAAATGATCAAAACTTGACCTTAATGATAGAATTCAAATATGACTTAGGTGAATGAAATACATGAAATACAAAAAGCCTTACCTAAAGTCATAATTGTCCTTAGCCTATAATTTGTGATGATAAATGGATCTTAAATGTTCAAATGCATGAAAATTTGTCATCCATGAACTTAGATTTTTCTTATGGCCAAATTATTAAAGAACTTGTGCTTTAATGACAACACCAACATTCAAAGATAAATGCAAACATGAACAAATGCACCTTGATTGATATCCATGCATTTATTGTTGATTGTTTTGTTGTTGAACTTATATGCTAGCTTGAGTTGAATCAATAATCATGCCTATGAGATGAGAATAGTTGTTTTCATGATATTATGTGCTTGACCTCACTCATAGATTATGGAATTTATTGTTAAAATATACTTAAGCATGATATTGATTTATTTAGGCAAATCCATTTCAGTTAAAATAGCATAAACCCTTTGGAACTTTAAATGTTAAAATTAACTAGGGATATTGCTTTGAATTGATTAAAATGGTAATTTTGAATCTTTCCTTGCTTATAATTGGTGAAGATCTTGAATTGGAAAATGAGCATAGGATTTTGTGTTTTTATGGAAGAAAATGTGTTTGCTTGAATAACTTAGGTTTTTGAATCTTTCATATGGTATAATTTTGTGAATATGAATATGGATCAATACTTTATGATAGTATGCTAATGTTTAATTAATTCGTATACATATTTGATGATATGTGATTGTGTTCTTGCATATTTAGCATGACTATTTTCTTGACATGAACGCACTACACATAAAAATTGGATTAATGCAAAATGTCTAAGTCAACCATTGGTAACAATTGGTATAACCTTTAAATTAACAATTCTTCTTATGCTCTTTAGATTGAAATGACAAATAAGGAAGAATTAATATAAGACACTTTTGCATGAGACACTACTGTGCTAGAATTGGTAGTTGATTGATGTATGATTTAATTCTATTCACACTTCTTTTTGAAAATGATTTATGAGCTCATGCATAAGATATGTCATCTAATTTTAGCTCATACTCATGATATATTTTCATACACCTTAGTTGGACCTTAGAGAACAATTGATATACTTAGGTGCTTGATAGAATTGAAATAAGCAAGTTATAGAACTTAGTAGATAAATTATAAACAACTTGCTTCATTACTTACCAATTAGGAACTTCTTGCAAAATTATTTATAAACAATTGGTATAGGAACATAAGCCATGTCCTTTGCATGCCTAAACATCTCATTTTTTTTAGGACATTGACTTATTTATTTGTGCTATGAGTCTCATGTACTAACATATGTCTTGTTGGATGGAGCATATTTTCTTGATTCTCACATTAATTAAGCCATACTTTTAGGGGGAGCATAATTTTTCCTTCTTTTTGCTATGACAAAAAGGGGGAGAAATAATAGGGTTTGAAAATGTGTTTTGAAAACCATGCTTATATTAAGGGGGAGCTTTACAAAATCATGCTTTATTTGAGGGGGAGTATTTTATCAAAGAATTTTCAAAGCAAATTTACCTTAAGTTTTCTCATATCAAAAAGGGGGAGATTGTTAGCTTTAAATTGCCATATGTATTTTGAAATGACAAAAACTTAAGTGATCTTTTATGTTTTGATTCATATTGTAAATTTGCTTTATCACACATAATTCTCTCAAACCATTTTAAGTGTTCATAACAAACATTAAGACCATGATTTAATTGTATATTCTTATTGGTTTTAATACTTTACAAAATGAGTTTGAATATTTTCATGAAAGTAATTTTCTCAAGAAAATATTGAACACAAGTCTAGAAAATTACTTAATGAATTTTTGGACAAAGATTTTAGTCAAGAAATACTTCCACAAAATTCATAAATGTTTTGGGGTGAATTAAAATCAAAGTCCACATCATTTCTAACCTAAATTAGCCCAGAAATATGCAGAAAAAACATGAGGGATCGATCCCTTAGGATGAGGGATCCATCCCAGAATGGCAGAATGCTCTCAGGAAGCGAAAAGGAAGCATGGGATTGATCCCTTTATGGCAGAAAGCCTCCCACAGCTAGTTTCTGTTTTGGCTCCAACCAACATCAAGAATACATCCAAGGGACTATAAATAGAGGCTTGGAAGCTCAAGAAAGAAGTAAAAGCAGCCAAAACATACCATTCTTCAATTTCTTCATCTTCTCCAAGCATTTCAAAGAGTTAAAGAGCTAGAATTCAATATCCTCTATTACTCTCATCATCTTTGTACTTTATAGAACAAATCTTTTACATTATCTCTTCTAGAACTCACACATTGTAATCACTTGCCTAACTAGAGGCCTTTCTTGGATTACATTCATTGTAAACCCAATCATACCTTGTAAAGGGGAGGTTTCTCTTTAGCCTTAGAAAAAGATGGAGGTTTCTCTTTAGCCTTGAAAAAGAGGGAGTGTAATACAAATTCAATTTAGTGGATTTGGGAAAAATCCTTGGGAGCGTCTCAAGGAAGAAGACGTAGGCAAGGTTGTCGAACCTCTATAAATCACTTACGTACATTTCTCTTTCCCTTCTCTCTTTATTTACTTGCAATTATATTTGTGCTTATTGTGTTGAATTTATATTCCATACTTGAGTAGCCTAGAGAACTTAGAAAACTTCAATATAGGCTAGAGAATTTAGAAGAATCGAAAAACGACCTTAAGATTAGTTAAAAACTGATTCACCCCCTTCTCGATATAGCCTATAGAGCCAACAGTTTGACTGATCAAATGGATAAAATTACCAAAATACCCTTAACTATTGAATTGCACGATTTTTGGCAGTTTCATGTGATTTAGTCTACTAGTTTGAACAGTATTAAACTTCTTCACACTAGGACTTATCTAGAACTGTCAGTTGGTCAAAAGTCAAATTGGTCTGACCATTATTCAGGAAAATTCCAATAGCCTATTGACTTAACCCTCATTTTTTGAAATTATTGCACGCCTTTCAAAACATGCATAAACTAGTGAATTTGAGGTGCAGATTCTTACCACCACTATATTTATCTCAAAATAATGAGTCCACCAAGTTTCTCTTCCACCAGGACACCAGAAGAAGTTTCGTGTGACCCACCATCTAGTTTCTATTTGTACGTACAAAACAAGTAACATTTGAACACTTATAAGCCATCCAATCTTTCTAACTTCACTAATAATATGCACGGATGGTATAAAATATGAATCTCACATGTTACATGTAATTTTCATGTTACATATCTATACTTGATCTATGTCGTTGATTATATTAATATATGTGACCATTGATGGGTTAAGTTACGAACACTACAAAAAACAGAGCATCAAAAACGGAATTTGTGACAGAATTTCTGTCACAAATTTTCTAATTCCTTCACTAATGACCATTAGCGACAGATTTGCGACGGAATATTTCGTCTCAAATTTCGTTTGTAAATTTGAAGTGGCTGAAAGTCATTATGTCAAAAAGCCATTTTTTCCGTTGTAAATTTGAGATGGACATTTGCGACCAAATTTCGTCTGTGAAGCCATTTTTTCCATCAGAAAAAATTTATTAAAATGAAAAAAATAGGTTATTTTATCAAAATATTTTGCTTTTTGCATCGGATTTTGCGATCAATTTTCTGTCCCAAATTTTTGTGAAAGAAATTCTGATGCAATTTCCATCACAAATTGTGACGGAAATTCCGTCTTTAAAACCATTTTTTGTCACAAAAAAATAAATTTTTCGAATAAAAAATTTAAATTTTATTTTTTTAAAAGTTTGTGACAAAAAAATTGGTCTTAAAATAGGTATCAATGAAATTTTTGATACAATTTTCTTCACAAAATGTGACGGAAATTTCGTCTTTAAAACCATTTTCCATCACAAAAAAAAAATTCCAAATAAAAAATTTCAAATTTTATTTTTTTAAATTTAAAGTTTTTGACAAAAATTTGGTAGGAAATTCCGTCTCAAATAAGTCACAACGGAGTTTCCAATGCAAATCATGTCGCAATTTGTGACTGAAATTCCATCTGTAAATCCATTTGTCTGTCACAACAAATATATTGTTAAAACAATATAAGAAATTAAAATTATATTTTGCAACGGAAAATCCATTACAAATTGCTAATTTTGATTGAAAATTTTGTCACAAATTTGCATCAAAAATTCCATAACAAATTTCGTCACAAACTGTGAGAAAAAAATCCACATTTACATAGTTATTTTTTGTTGCAAAAATTGTTTAGAAAATAAAAACAAATTATAAATAACATCAACAATTCATTTTAGCAACAAAAATTCTATCACTGATTTGATTTATTCCGTTGCAAATACTGTATATTTCATAGCTATTTAAATTGTTGAATTTCATTAAAAAAATAAATTTTTTAGGCTAAAATCTATTTTTCATCTAAGTACACCTAAAATTGAATCTAATTAATTTATAATATAGTTTAACAAAAATCTATACGTTTAATATGTAAAGACTGCAAAACTTTGTACCATATTGGTGAATAAATAAGAGACATAGAATAAGCTAAGTACTGAGATGCACTTTGCAATTATTATTATTTCAAGTAATGAGAATGAAGTTTCTAGTTTAGTAAATTTGGCAATAAATGATTGATACCTTGGGATAATTTAGAAATTTTATAAATAAGTTCAAGAGATATATAAGAACAAATAGATACATATATTCCACAATATATATATATGTATATTTGTTTTAATAAAACAAAGGACACAAGTATACTAAAGGAAATGTAGTATATATGAACATTAAAAAATTTAAAATAAGTAAGTAAGGAATATATATATAGATATATATATATATATATATATGTAAAATTTAAAATAAAAGAGGAATATATATATGCACACATACCTCCACTAAAAATATATTTGACATGAAAATATATATATATATATATATATATATATGTAGATATATGTATGTATATAATAAATATTCAATATTTGAAATATATGTACATACACATATTATATGTACGGAATATAACAAAATAAATAAATATATATAAGCATATATTAGTTATATATATATAAATATATATTAGTATTATAAATATATTTATAAATTATGTAAATGTAGATATTGGAGATTAGAATAAACTAAAAAAAAAAGAAACAAGTTGGAAATTACAAATAAAATAAATTAAATATGCCTAGTGGAATTTGATGGGACTTTTTCCCATCAAACCCCACTAAACAAAGCAACATTTTCATCATCACCAGAGGCTTATCAAAGAAGCCATGAACAGAAAATGAAAAAGGAAAGAGAGGAATAGAGACACGAGAGAGAAAGAAAAGCTAAAGTAAATCGGTAAGAAAAGAAAGGTAAAGCCGAAGGGAAAGGAGAGAAGTGAAAGAAGAGAAGGGAACGTGCAGCTGTTGCTCACCATTGTGAGCAGTAAAGGATCGAAATAGTACTGCGTGAATTCTTGAAGCAATGTTTAGTGCTATAGACGGGGCTGTTAAGGGTTAAGAAGGGAGACTATAATGGGCAGCTGAAACAGAGGGAGTTTAGGTTTGTGTAAGGGATCGGTAGGTGCTACATTTAGAGCTATCTTGAGCAGCTACACAAGGGCTTTAAGGGTTGTGATTAGGGTTGATATTGGGGGCTAAAAAGTGGCCGATACTTGCTGAAAACAAGGATTGTTGGTCACGTGCACCTTCAGCAAAAGAAATAAATAAATAAAAAAATACAGCAGCAAGCAAATCTGTTGTTCTTCTCTCTTCTTGCTGTAGGAGCAAAACGAGAGCAAAGAAGTGTTGGCTCTTCCACGTCGGCCAGAAATAGCGTGGTAGCAGGGGTTGGCTTCACACATTGTGGTTTATAAACAAAGGACGGCATGGCACATTCTCTCGGTAGACAAAAGAGGCATTGAAGAACAGAATTAGATGCTGGTTTGAGACTGAAATTGGATGGGTTTTTAAGTGGCTGAAACGGAGCTGAAGGTAGATTTCTTTAAGCGCTAGAATGTACGAAAAGAGAAATGAGGTGTGTCGTGGCTTTTGGTGGCTGAATATGGCTCTTTAGCTTTCTTTCTCTTGGCGTCATTTTGGGCTGTATATGAAGGCCGAAAGGCAATGCCTTTGAGGTGTTTGGAGAGCTGCTGTGCATTATAGAAAAATAAGAGAAAGGAAGTAAAGATAGCCATTGTTTGGTGAAGAAGAAGTGTGAAGCAAAAGAGAGTTTAAGCTCGGTTTAAAAGTTCTTACAAGGGGTAAGGCTTCTTTGTTCCGAAATCTTGAAGTGTGTATATATATATATATATATATATATTATATATATATATATATATATATATATATATATATATATATATATATATGTTATATTGTAAGAAAGTGAAGTGAAATTGAGTAATAATATATATACTTATCTATGATAATAGGCGTTGTCAAAGAGAGGGACAGCCACTGATCTTAAGTACAAGGGGTTTGTTAGACAATATTAAAGGTAAGGGCTTTATTATGTTGAAATTAAAGAAAACATAAAATATATATAAGTACGTGTGTGCGCATGTTACTTGCATGTTAAGGAGGAATAAATCCCTTTTCTTGAATTTGATTAGATTTTTAGGAGAAAAGGTGGTATAGGATTTAGCTAAGTTTTCACTAATAAGAAATTATACACTTGGCTAAGATGAGGTGTGTACGTAAATGGATATATGTATATATATATATATATGTACACACCTCTATATATATATATATATATATTATATATATATATATATATATGCATATATATATATATATATATATAAATGTATGCATCGAGAGAGAGAGATTGTAGAATAATGAAGAACTATTTCTTGGAATGGAGATAACTTAAATAATGGTGATTTTAAGATACATGTTTTTGGTACATAATTAATTATAATGAGGACAGGTTATTAAGCTGTTAATGAATTGAATTGTAGTGAAATGGAGCGGTGAAGGAGCTTAATTTGGTTTGGAAGATCAAAGAAGTAAATCGTTAAGCATTGAGGCAAGTGATTTAAATAAACCTTACTATTATCATCTCGTAAGAGATGAAAGAATCGTTATTCAATAATTATCTAATTTCATATTAAGTTTGGTGAGAAATCACGGAAAAGACTATGAGAATAAGTCCTGGTAAGATACTTTTATAAGATTGCGTTAGTATTATATTGTGTATATATAGGAAATTATGATTATATAATTGTTTGATATTGGAACATCGTTAAGGTATTTTATAGAATGCTGATTATTGGTATTAGAACATGAAAATGGAGTTGTTGGAATAAGTGTTAAGTGAACGTCAAGGCCTTCGAGTCGTGACATAATATATACATAATCAAACAAAAACCTTAAAAAACTAGAAAATATCTATGTTTTGTGATGGATTATACCTTCCTTGGATTATTATATTTAAGAAAAAAATATGGTTGCTTCATATACATCTAGGGAGGTAAATTGTAAACAGCAATCATTACTGGCCAACAAGAGTATGACCTTGCTGCTAGCCCAAATGGAGAGAATCCATCAGCACATAAACCCAGTCTTACATTTTGAGATTCGATAGCAAAAAATTGATGAGTATGATTGAAATGTTTCCAAGCCTCACCATCAACAGGGTGATTGAGCACTCCAAACGAATTTTGATTGTGTGCATATCACGTCATAAACTCGATAGTTGCAGCTAACATGTAAAGCCTCTGAAGTCTCAAGATTAATGGCAGATAATGCAAAACCTTGTAGGGAATCGTCTTCCCTTTTGCCTCACTAAATTTATATCTGAGATGCCCATATACCAGACTAGACATTAACTCAGCATATTCTTTACAAAATAATATGCAATTATTCTTGCATGCATCTACTTTAGCATAACCTAGACCAAAATTTTCCATTTTCTTCTTCATTTCATAAAAGTTTGTCGTTAAATTATTATTTTCTGGCAGCATACCCTTCACAATCTCAATAGTACTATTAAAACAAGCTTTACTCACATTAAACTCCAACTAGCAGTTTATAAATTGTGAGACACAGATAAAATGGTGTGCTTTGTACAACCTGACCATAAAGGTTCATTTGCATCATTCAAGAAAGAATAAAAGTAAACATTGGATGAATTCAGTTGTTGCACATCGAATCTTGACTCATTAGCATTCGAGTCAAAATTCGAATAAAAAGCATCCATAATCATTCTACCATATGAATTTTGTTCTTCATATACTTCAAAAAATGGATGAATTCAGTTGTTGCACATCGAATCTTGACTCATTAGCGTTCGAGTCAAAATTTGAATAAAAAGCATCCATAATCATTCTACCATATGAATTTTGTTCTTCATATACTTCAAAAAATGGATCCCGAAACTCATCTCTACTTCTTGAATATTGTTTATGTTGAACTTCTCCATGTTTATCCCAAATGGTATAACCAATATAGAAACCTTTATAAAAAAGATGTTCCCCCATCTTAAATGCTTCTAAAAAATGTCTATTTTCACATTTTGCACGAGGGCATTTTATTCTATTTCCACTTGTAAACTCCACATTAAAAAATGCAAAAACAATGAACTCCTCAACCCCATTCAAATACTCCTCAATAATATAACCATTTTCATCTAACCGATAATACATTCAAGATCTATCTTTTTCCATTTTGCAGGATTAAATAAATCACTGTAAAACAAAGGCTAAAGGCTCAATTTAGGATTAAACCTTTGTGTGATTTCTCAATTAAGAATACAATCTTTAATTTTGATCAATTAAGGACTAAACGTTTTCAAATTTGTTCAATTTAGGACTTCTTAATGAAACTGAAGTACACACGCCGTTAAAAATAACAATGGCATTTAATAAAGACACGTGGTAGCATTTTAGTGGGACACATGGCAGTGTAATAATATTTATTTTCTTTTAATAGGTAAAAATACGTGGGACGCGTGGCAATATTTAAGTGGGATACGTGACAGCAATTGACACGCAGCAGCATTTTAGTAGGACACGTGATAGCATTTTAGTGGAACACGTGGCAGTGTAATTATATTTATTTTCTTTTAATAAGTAAAAATACGTAAAACACATGACAGTATTTTAGTATGACACGTGGCAACATTTAAGTGTGACACGTGGCAGCAAGTGACACGTGACAATGTATTTATATTTATTTTCTTTTAATATGTAAAAATACGTGAGACATGTGACAACATTTTAGTGGAACACGTGACAACAATTTGTCCTTTCATCGTCATCCACTCTCTTTAACGGCGTGTGTAACTCACACACGTTAAAAAGTCCTAAATTGAACAAATTCGAAAACGTTTAGTCCTTAATTGATCAAAATTAAAGATTATATCCTTAATTGAGAAATCTCGCAAAAGTTTAATCCTAAATTGAACATTTAGCCTAAAACAAATAACCAAACGTATCTTAATTCAATATCATAAATCCAACTCAAATTCTTTTCACAAAATCCAACAAATTCAACTAATCAATTCCACAATCAATTATAACTTATATATCAACCAAAGTTCTAACTTAATCCTAAATATCATATTTCCACCAATTCAATAACCACAATCAATTGTTCTAAAATTTTAAAACTATATATATGTAACAAAATTATTTAATTATAAACAACATATCGTAAGAAGGATAAGAATTTGAATTTACCAACAATTTCAATGTAGAGCGCTCCTTAATTTTAATAATGAAATTCTTGCAATAATAAACAACAAAATATATTAAACATTTAATAGAAAATAAAATCAATAAAAACAACACCTAAACAAAACAGAATAATAAAAATAAGTCAATTACTAAATTTTAAATATATATCACATGAACATAATAAAAACTAAACAATAAACAAATTTAAAAAAAGAAAATAATTTATATAATTTTTACAAGAAAAAATAATAAAAAAAACAAAGCACTTTTAATAAATAATTTATAAAAATGAAAAAAATGTAATAAATATTGTTAGGTATGTTAGTCTTGAATCATGTCTAATTTCCTCATATATATATATATATATATATATATATATATATTACAAAATCAAAATTCAAATTTTTTTTGCTAAGCAGAAAAGTTCATTCATTAAGATTACCCAATAAAGCAGGGCAAACAGAACAGAAACTCTGAAAGCCACCAAACCCAAAGAAAAAATATCAGACAAAAAAGGCATATCAGCAAGCTAACAAGAAAACGAAACGCCTAAGCACAGCACAGCAGAAAAAATAAGCACGATGCTGCAGGGAATTGCACGAGCTCATAACAGTAGAATGGAAACATGACCGCAGCAGAAACAAAACAGGACAGCAGCAAACACACAGCTACTGCACGGGATGCGACATTCAAATTTCAGCCACAATAACAAAGTCCATTTTTTTAGAATCATTTCACAGTTGCATTTCAAGCAACATAAAATAGTCAGAGAACATAGTTGAGTTCAAGTTTCACTGATGAACAGAGTGAAAGTAAAGCACTACTTGGACTCGTTTACTAAAACTGGAAAAAGTTTGAGATCAAAAAATTTAATTGGATAAATAAGTCAGCATGAGCAAATATGTTAAATTCTATGAATACCCTGATCTATATTTCCGCCTATCCAAGATCTTTATACAGCGTTAACAGCTCTGGTGCTTTGCTTTCATCTTGACAATTCTGCATCTCAGTTAACAAATTCCATTTAAACATCCATTCGGACTAGATCTGGCAATCTTAAACACGACACGATTATACAACACGAACACGATACGAATAAATGACACGATACGAATATATGAATATAATAAAAGCTAAAAATAACATTTTGAGTTTTTCGTGTTATTAGGATACAACTAAGCTGTATGGTAGTTAGTTAGTTTTTCTGTTATGACAGTTAATGCACTTTCTTCCTTTCTTCTTCCTCTGTATATATAAACCGTTGTATTCATCAGTTTTTTATACATGAAAGAAATTATTCTTTCTCCTTTATACATTCTCTTCTTCTAATATGGTATCAGATGAAATTCTTTCCTTCTGCTAAATCCATCTTTCCCGTGAATCCTTGATGTCAACATGGCTCGAGGAAGTAACAGTACCACCACCAATCGTGTTGTGATTGGTAATCCCTCTTCAGATGACTCTAGTAGTCCCTATTTCTTGAGTAATGGAGATCATCCAGGAATGATTCTTGTTTCTCATCAGTTGATTGGTTCAAACTACAATACATGGAGTAGGGCAATGTTAATGGCACTCACAGCCAAGAACAAGATCTGTTTTGTGGATGGAACACTTTCAAAACCAGAAACCGACAATCTTCTTTACGGATCATGGTCTCGGTGCAACAGCATGGTCATTTCTTGGCTTTTGAATTCTGTAGTACGTGAGATTGCTGATAGTCTCATTTATTATTCCTCTGCCTATGAGATATGGAGTGATCTGAAAGACAGATTCCAACAAAGTAATGCACCAAGAATATTTCAGATAAAAAAGAATCTCATTGCTCTTCAACAAGGTTCTTTGGATATCAGTACCTACTATACTCGATTAAAAGTTCTTTGGGATGAACTTAAGGAATATCAACCAATTCCTGATTGTTCTTGTGGAGGCATGCGTACATGGTCAGATTATCTTCAACAAGAATATGTAATGCAATTCTTGATGGGATTAAATGATTCTTTTGCCCCAATCCGAGCACAAATCCTTATGATGGACCCCTTACCATCTGTTATCAAAGTATTTTCTCTAGCCATTCAGGAAGAACTCAGAGAGCCATCAGTCAACATGTTCTTCCTTTCTCAGATCCATCTGTTCAGAGTGACATCAACATAGCAGCTGTATCATCTAACAATTCTGCCATTAAAACAAAGAAAGGTCGTCCTCTGTGTACACATTGTAATCTGTTAGGCCATACAGTTGAAAGGTGTTACAAATTGGTTGGATATCCACCTGGTTACAAATTCAAAGGAAAGCCTCAGTCTTCTACAGCTCACGTCAGTCAAGTGAGTTCCAAGTCAGATGATTCCTCTGATAATTCTGCACCTTTAACCAACAGTCAATGCCAACAGCTCATTGCATTCCTTAGCTCTCAACTACAGCGCAGCACTCCAGACATTCAAGATCATCAGCAGCCTGAGCCTATGGTCTCCTGTTTCAGTGGTATCTTTTCCCTTGCTGCCTCTCTTTCTAGTTCTTTTATTTCCCGTTCTGATTGGATACTAGACTCTGGTGCAACACATCATATCTGTTGTTCTCTATCTTTTTTCAAATCTACTACTAAAGTATCTAGTTCATATGTCACACTTCCAAATGGTTATTTCATTGCCATAACTCAAATAGGTTCTGTTCAGTTGTTCAACAATCTAACATTGGAAAATGTTTTGTTTATTCCAAATTTCAAATTCAATCTGATTTCTATAAGCACTCTTGCTCAAAAACACAATTATATTGTTAATTTTTCATCTACATCTTGTGAAATCCAGGACCCTACACAGGGCAAGATGATTGGGATGGGTAGGCGTATTGGAAATCTCTATGTTCTCAGCTCCAACCATCAGTCTCTTCAAAATACATATTCTTCTTCTGCTTGTAATACTGTTTCTTTTACACAAAAAGAACTATGGCACTATAAGTTAGGCCATCCTTCATTTGTTAAGGTCCAAACTCTTAAGGATGATTTACATGTTACTTCTACATCAGAAAATTTTCATTGTTCTGTTTGTCCCCTTGCTAAACAGAAAAGACTATACTTTTCTTGTAATAATTCTTTCTCAAAAGAACCATTTCAGTTAATACACATAGATATTTGGGGTCCCTTTCATCCAATATCTGTTGAAGGATATAAGTTTTTTCTCACTATTGTAGATGATTGTACTCAATACACATGGGTCTACATGCTGAAATCCAAATCAGATGTTCTAGATGTATTTCCTGGATTTTACTCATTAATAAAAAATCAATTTGGTATTTCACTCAAGTTTGTTCGATCAGACAATGCTCCAGAATTACTATTCAATGATTTTTTCAAAACAAAAGGGATCATTTCATATCATTCTTGTGTTGATACCCCACAACAGAATTCTGTTGTTGAAAGGAAGCATCAACACATACTCAATGTAGCAAGAGCTTTACTTTTTCAATCCAGCTTGCCCTTAACATACTGGAGTGATAGTATTTTAACATCAGTATATCTCATTAATAGAACTCCATCATTAGCCTTGAACAACAAAACTCCATTTGAGTTATTATGGCATAAGAAACCATTATATTCACATCTTAAAACATTTGGATGCTTGTGCTATGCTAGTACATTACAAAGAAACCGTACCAAATTCACTCCAAGAGCTTATGCTTCTGTTTTCATTGGTTACCCTTCTGGTTACAAAGGTTACAAATTATTAGATTTAGAAACCAATAATTGTTCATATCAGTAGAGATGTTGTGTTTCATGAGACTATTTTTCCTTTTAATCTTCATCCTCACAATCTATTTCTGATTTCTTTTCTAATCATGTACTACCATGTTATACTCCCATGTCTCATGAATCTCAACATTCCTTGTCTTCATTTTCTTCATCAAGACCAAGGAATCCCCCACCTTATCTTAAAGATTATCACTGTTATGCAATTACATCTACTTCTTCCACTTCACATCCTTTATCTTCAGTACTTGCATATGATAAATTGTCTCCATCCTATAAAGCCTTTGTTAATACCATCTCTTCATACATTGAACCGAGAACATATGCTCAAGCTGCTAAGTCTCCTAAATGGAAAGAGGCTATGTTTGCTGAATTGAAAGCTTTGGAAGATAATGGCACCTGGTCTATAACCTCTTTACCCCCTGGAAAGAAAGCAGTAGGCTGTCGTTGGGTCTACAAAGTAATACTTCGAGCTGATGGGAGCTTGGAAAGGTACAAAGCTCGACTTGTAGCTAAAGGCTACACTCAACAAGAAGGGGTTGACTATCATGATACATATTCTCCTGTTGCTAAATTGGTAACTGTCAAAGTTTTACTTGCTCTGGCTTCTATTAATGGCTGGACACTATCACAACTTGATGTAAACAATGCTTTTTTACATGGTGAATTGACAGAGGATGTTTATATGTCATTACCACCTGGTTATCATCGACAGGGGGAGGTTTTACCTTCTACACCAATATGCAAGCTTCATAAATCAATATATGGCTTGAAACAAGCCTCAAGACAGTGGTTTTCCAAGTTTTCAACTGCTTTGCTTCAGTGTGGTTTCAAGCAGTCAGCTTCTGATCACTCCTTGTTTACCAAGATCAATGGTGCTTCATTTCTTGCCCTTCTAGTTTATGTTGATGACATTGTCATTGCCAGTAATGACTTTACAGCTGTGTCTCAGCTTAAAACATACCTCAATGCTTGTTTTAAACTCAAAGATCTTGGAGATCTTAAATACTTCTTAGGCTTGGAGGTAGCTCGATCCAGCAAAGGCATCTCCCTTTGTCAAAGACACTATGCTCTGCAATTGATGTCCGATGCTGGATACACTGGTTGTAAACTCAGTAAGACACCAATGGATCCCAACACAAAGCTCACACAAGACCAGGGTGATTTACTTGATGATCCTACTCAATATCGCCGACTTATTGGCAGATTACTTTACTTGACTCTTACCAGGCCAGATCTGTCCTATTCAGTCAACTATCTAAGTCAATTCATTTCCAAGCCAAGAGTTCCTCATTTGCAGGCTGCTTACAGAGTTCTCCAATACATTAAAGGCACTGTTGGTCAAGGATTGTTCTTCAGTTCTTCCACTGTAACTGAGCTTAAAGGTTTTGCTGACTCTGATTGGGCTTCATGTCCAGATTCAAGAAGATCAATTTCTGGTTTTTGCATCTTCATTGGTGATTCCCTTGTTTCCTGGAAATCAAAAAAGCAGCACACTGTTGCAAGATCATCTGCTGAGGCAGAATATCGGTCCATGGCTAATGCTACCTGTGAAATGCTTTGGTTGCTTAAACTTTTCAACGATCTCCATGTTCCTCATCCTAAACCGATGGTTCTATTCTGTGATAATCAGGCAGCCCTTCACATTGCTGCCAATCCTGTTTTTCATGAAAGAACCAAGCACATTGAACTTGATTGTCATTTGGTTCGAGGAAAGGTTCAAGCCGGTCTCATCAAAACACTGCATGTTGCTTCTCGACATCAAGTTATGATCTACTCACCAAAGCACTCTTTCCAGCTCAGTTTTGTTTCCTTCTCGGCAAGATGGGTGTTCATAACATTTACACTCCATCTTGAGGGGGAGTATTAGGATACAACTAAGCTGTATGGTAGTTAGTTAGTTTTTCTGTTATGACAGTTAATGCACTTTCTTCCTTTCTTCTTCCTCTGTATATATAAACCGTTGTATTCATCAGTTTTTTATACATGAAAGAAATTATTCTTTCTCCTTTATACATTCTCTTCTTCTAATACGTGTCAATAAGAATTTTGACACGAAATTTTCGTCTTTTACACGACACGAACACGATTTTACATAACACGAAAACGAATTATGATCACAAATTACCAGGTCTAATTCGGACATAGGACATAAAGCAAGTCAAAATAAAATCCATTTATACAAAATAAAAATTAATTTACAAAATAATTAAAAACAATTTTTAACCAGATGAGGAGTTGGGAAGGGGTAGACTGCCGACTCCGGATTTGGTCAGGAGAGGTACTGGCGGCAGCAGCATGGTCAAGAGAGGCGCAAGAGACGGCTGGTTGTAGCTTGGTTCGGCAGTGGAGAGGCAGACAAGGGAAAGGCAAGGCGCGTAAGGGTGGCTGGGTCAACGCTGGTGCCGGATCTGGTGAGGGCGATGCCGGCGGTAGGAGTGGGGGTGAGAAGAGGGCGGCTAGATCTGAGGGTAGGGTTTTTTTTTTTAACCTTAGTAAAATGGTAAATAGGAAGGGGTGAGGTAAAAGTGAATTCAAAATTTTTTTTAGGCTTAATAGTCAAATAAGCCATCAACTTTTAGCCCAAAATAAAATTCAACCTTCAATTTTTTATCGCGTGAAATTCAGTCCATAAACTTTTATTTCAATGGAAATAAGCCCTTAATCTTTTAAAATTATACAATTAAATCCAAATCTATTAAATGACATTAACTGTCGTTTAGAATCAGATTTTGCTTCAGAAAATCTATAGCAAACTCTAAAAATATGTAGCAAAATCCAATTTTAATTTTAGAGACTGATTTTACTACTGAAAATCCATCTCAAAACCTTTTCTTTTATTTTTTGATATTTTTTAAAATAGAGATTTTTATGAAGATTTTGTTTCAAGATTCTATTTACATCAATTGAAACTCTTTCTCTCATTTTCAACTGAACCAAAAGAAACAGGGAAATATGAATTCTCCCCAAGCATGTTTAATTTCACCACTTTTCGATCCTATTCTAGTCTACAACTGTTCCTGAAATGGCTGCAGCAAGTGCTGCTGTGAAATTCGGGTCTCTAGTCAATGAAGTTGCCATTTGTTGGACTAAAATCTGTTGGATAGCTGGTGCATCAATTTGCCGGGGTGGCTTTTCGGCGTCATCGCCTAATCCAGCCGATTGCATCAACTCAAGAGTTAGAGTGGGAGCTGAAGATTTGGCGGGAGCTGAAGATTTGGCGGGAGCTGAGCGAGGGTTGGCACAAGAGCTGGGGCGTAATGTTAATTGAGATGAAGAATGGTGTGCGTGGTTGTGCTCTCCTTCATACGTAGCCACCAAGATTGATGGATCTTCAGCACTTCTCTGCACCTAAAAATGCGCGATGAATGGCAAAAACAACAATCAGAGAAGAGACTATCAAGATCTGATCACGATCTTATAAGTGCTGCCATGGAAGATCAGATGTAGAAACATTGACTCACCTTTTTCTTGACCGGACAACTTGGGGCAAAGGAGCACTTGAAGTATGCTCTGGGAGAGGGGTTATCTCTTGTGACCTTCTGCCCGTATTTTCTCCATTGATATCCATCCCTCATAATCTACAGATTGACGCAATAATTTTCAGAATTCTTAGCACTTAAAGGCCAATTAATTTGGTTAAAATAAAGAAAACTTTAGGAACCTACCAGGCTGCCATCGGAAGGATCTGTGCGCATGTAAACCCTTGAAATCTTTGCCTTAATGCATTCCTTGTTAGGCTTTTTACATGAATCTTCGTCACTGCAGATGCTCTCAGCGTTTCCGCTGAATCCAATGGCATAATCCTCACCCTCGGCTTTTCTCTTCTTTGATGTTGCAGCTTCATTTCCAGAATTCTTGCTCACCAAATCCTTGAATTGGTTCTGCAAAGAGTAGTACTGCTCGCACATAACTGTCAGCATTTCAGTTAGCTTCTTGTTCTCAGCTCTAATCCGATTCAATTCCTCCACCAAAACTTCAGTCTGTTTACAAGAATTTTCCAATTCGAAGAACATATAGAGTACAAAATACAAATATTAAAATAGATAATCAAAACTTCAATTTCATAAGTTGATGAGAACAATTAACTTTGTCCAGAAACTGACCTCTTGTTTAACTGGCACCTTCAGATCAAAGTCAGCCACTTCTCCCTCGGATTCTCTCTTCTGTTTCAAAAAGAGTTGAAAAGTTTTCTCAAGTCCAACAATCTAAAACCAGAAAATTAGCTTATACTAGCTTGCCTATCCTCCTCAATTGGGAATCCAAACTCACCAGAGCTTTGTTGCTGTGACGGCAAGGATTGATGTTGAGGTCCAGAGTGGTATCTACCCAGGATGATTCCATCACTGAAACTGTACTAGAGAAAGGTGAGGTGAAGCTGAAGAAATGGTGAGGATTATTCCCAAGGTTGTCAAGGGATTATGGATTAATTTCCAGGAGTAGAGAAATATATAGAGGATAAAATTATGAAGTTTTTATTATTGAGAAAGTTTTATCGTTTACTATTCTCTGTTCAAATAAAATTAATCTTAGGTCATAAAACGAACGAGGGTACCGATGTTTAAAAAAACAATCAGAAGATGCGTCAACGGTTTGGTTTATACAGGAAAGTTAGGGGAAGATGAGGCTGAAAGAGCCTTCTCCCGCAGACATCCCACTTGGAATCTTCTCTTCATAAGGTGTTTACCTTAAAAATTAAGTTGAAGTTTTTAAATTTTTGTTTATAGTAAAAAGAGAGAGATAGTTTGAATAGATAGTGTGATTGATTTCAGTGAAATTGAAAAAAGTGAAATGATCACTGTAAGTATAAATTTTTTAATAAAATAATAAAAATTAAATCAAATCAAAGAGTATAATAATAATTTTACATATTTTTATTTTATTTTTTTGTGATTTTTTTTTATCTTCTAGTAAAAGAAATAAGAAAGTCATGCGCGTCGGTACGAAAACATTGAATGTCATGACATTTTGAAGTCGAGAATAAAAGAAGGTTCGTCTTGTTGACCTTAATTTTATCCGGTCGACTTTCTCGCTTTCAGCCAGCTTTGCTTTCCGCCTGCCTCCTTTATCCAAGCTCTTTCGTTTTTGTCGCTGTATTATAATAAGCATAAGTATTTGGTGCACTGTAAAATTTTTTTTCTCTACAAATATGTTAAGATCATAATATATATTATTTTATTTATTATTTATTTTTTAATATTTTTATAATATATTTGTTATAATTTTTACTTCATTTGTAGAATAAAAAAAATTTCATTAATTATGTATGAAATAATTATTTTTATAATAATAACAGTAATATGACAAGACTTAACTACGTGCGTCATATATTTTTTATTTTAGAAAAAATTTAGTTTCATATTTTTAAATAAAAATTTATATATTTAAAATTGTTGAATCAAATGTTAATATATGTATTTGACTAATTTATTTTTATTTTATAAATAAAAATAAAAAATAAGAAGATATGAATTTAAAGTAATAAAAAAAGTAAAATTAGATAAAAGATGTTGTTTATCATTAAATTTTTTGTGTTCATTTGAAGAAGGATTTGGATAACCAATGTGAAGAAGAAAGGGCACATGCCTTATTACAAAGGCAACAAATGATAAACAATATAATCATGTCTTAGATGGTAAGACAGTTTCTTCACTCAATTAAGTGTGAAATACTGATTGTAAATACTTCAAAGAAATTATCAATATTACGACTACGACTAGTCTATATCTGTCTAGGTGTGCTCTTTTACTCCGTTTTTCCCAAATTATTACAATTATTTTCCAATTACCCGTGGAGAAATTTTAATTATTTTACATTTCTTTTCGTTTTGTGCGTGTACTAGAATTCTTATAATATTAGTACTATATACGTTTTTTCGTTTCTTTAGTTTAGAAAATAACTCAAAAAAAAGGGTATATATAATATTATTATAAATAAAGTAGAGACGTGAGAAGAAAGAAAAGGTAGACTTATTGTTTTTCTTCTACTTTCTCGGTCTTCGTCTTATTGACTCTTCAAAAGGCAAAAATTTGAAGTCCAAAGCGCCCACACGGTTTGAAACGTTGTGCCCTCCCTTTTATTTTCCAAACTGCCCTAGACTTCTTTCTCTGTCTATCCCTTTCTTTCTCATTCAGCATGGATTACTCCGACATAATTAGTATTTTTCTTAATAAGATTGCTAAATATTTCGGCCGTTTGCAAGACATTTGAAGAATGAGAAAATACATCAAGAATAGTCGGAAGTTGATCCCACGTTTGTTCTCAAAGCCTCGAGTTAGCGTTTAAAGGAAGAGAAGAAAAAGTAAGATCAAGGTTAATGAAAGTGAAAATGATCAACAATAGATTTAAGATTGTTTGGGGCAATAGATATCTTTCTATAAAAAAGATGTGAATGATGTGATCCAATAAAATTGATCAATCTAATGTAATACCCCCCTATGATATATGAACGATACATGTTCACGATCTATAAATTATGTAATATGCTTCAAACCGTTAGTAGATTTGCACCAATAAAAAAATGAATGTTGAGGAATTGATTGTTATTTTTTTGTACATCATTTCTCATCATTCAAAAAATAAGACCCTTAAGAGAGAATTTGTTAGGAGTAAAGAGACTGTGAGCAGGAACTTTAGTGGTTTTAAATTCTATATTAAAACTATAGTCAATCGGAACTAACAATTTTTTTTTTCGTTTCAATTAGTTGGGCTATCTGTAGCGTCTTTACTCAATTCCATTATCCATCGACAATCATTACCCCGTATTCATCCCACTAATAAGTAATTTAAATCACCAACCTTACTGCTCAATTCAGATATGTGCATATAAAATCTCACACTTTATTTACTTGATATGAAAGATATTCACATCTAACTTCTACCAATTGAAAATTATAATTTACATTCAGTACACTATGGTTTAGTTTACATCTCTTGTACACTAATATATAAAAGTAGTAATGTACATGTGCAGTTTGAACATATAAAGTAAAACAATATACCTCTACGATGATTGGAGATTCGCTTGAGGAATACTGTATCAAAATGCCCTTCGTGCATAATCGAAACTATTGCAAATAATCTAGAAGAAAAATAAGGGGGTGAGCTTATGCCCAGTAATAAATATATATAAAAAAGCTGATAATATACATATCTATATGGTTCAGTAGATCATGCAGTAAACAGTACAATAAGCAATTCGATAAAATGGTTCAGTAAATCACGCAGTAAATAGTACAGTAAGTAGTTTGATAAACAGTTCATTAAATCACTTGGTAAATAGTACAGTAAGTAGTTTCAATAAACAGTACGGTAAAGTAGTTTAATGAAACGCATTTAGTAAACATTCGGTAATTAGTACAGTAATACATTACAGTTCAGTAAACGATACAGTGGAAACAAGACATATGGCCATAGTCATTGTGGTGTCCTCAATATGCATTAATAAGGTGACATCTAGGACAGCTGATGACGTGATCAAGATCAATTAGCAATAGTACAATACACTCACTTACTTAATACAACATGATATGGGGCCAACAATCTCAAAACAATTAGTAAACAATAGAAAACGATTTACAAAAATCAATTCAATAAAACGTATCTTCAGTTAGTCCATATATCCTCAAAATCAGTAACAATTGCATTTAAAGTATAAAAATTCAATAAATATTCTCAGTTCAGGAACTTGTGTTCAAAAAATATTTTATTTACGTATAACAATGGTACTAAAACAAGTGAGTATGTTGAGAAGAGTAAAAATCAATAAAAATCCCTTCGAAAAACTGTGATACAAATTTGTACACCCCCTAGACATTTATGGAAGCTTAGTTTTTAATCACTCCATTGTTTCACTCACTCTTGCATTTGTAATCTCTTATGGTGATTTTAAGGTTTTCGATTGTTATATGAAATTTGGACAGCATAACAGTATTATCAGTTCAAACCCTCATACACTAAAACGCAATTTCCTAACCACAATGCCAGTTTAACAATCACAATCAAATCACAATATTTAATCTCATATAATCCCAATTTAGTCATTATTAATGCAACACATTATCCCTATGTCTTTTACTTATATCCCTTACCACTTAGATTGTACCATATTACTCGGTAGCACCAATATTATACTCCTCACTTCTGAGCTGCAAAACACCACATAATCACAATCAATTCACAACACTTCGATTATAAAAAATATTTAACTCCTTAAAACCTACTACATTGCCTACTACAGGTGTAAATTTGATTTACTTCATATCGGTGCTTACACTGTAACTATCGTCAAAATACCTCCTTTTTTGGTTTTGATTTCACCAACAATCTTGTATTAATTTATACATTATTCTAGGACCCATTTTGCATTAAATTGGACATGGTTTCCCTTCCCCTTCACTTGGCTGAATTGCCTAAGCATGCCGATACACCTTATTTCAACAATTTAAGACCACAACATGTTCTACTCGTTCTCTACTTTCATTCTACATCACTTTTGCATGAAAAAACATCACATTCATGCATGCACCATGTTTGGCCAAAACCCTAAGGAGAGTATTCATTGAGTTTTGCTTCAATTCAAGCTAATTCATACCCTTAAACACCTTAAACACATAGTATAATACCATTAAAACACAAAAATCTAAGCTTTCTCTCACCTTTCCTCCTTGGTCAAATAGTGTAGGGTCCCAAACACCATAAAAATGGCCACTCTAAGATTTGATTTTGGTAGTATATTGTAGAGCTAAGAGAGGTAAACAAGTTTGCTTAAGACAGTTTTCGGTTTCGGTATGTCTTTACTAGGGTTTTAAGAGTTTTTTCTCTCTTCACTAAGCTTTTAGTGTGAGAAAGCTATGGTGGTTGATGATAGCTAGTCAATATGGAGAGAAGAATAGAATTTTCTAATTAAATAATATACTTGGTGTGAAATTACGAAAATACCCTTATATAACTTTAAAAATTCCAACCATGTCCCTTTCTTTCTAGTTTCTGTTTAAGTATTCAATTTAACTTCTAAATATTTTATTCACTCATAAAATATATGTATTTAACATATTCTAATCATTGGTTAGGCTTTTGATAGGGTTTGACTGGTCAAAAGGGCGAAATTACCGAAATAGTCCTAACGATCCAATAGCGTAATTTTTAGCTCTTGCGTGTGATTTAGTCTACCAGTTAACATGGCATAAGACTTGTTCACATGAGAATTTATCTATGACTATCACTTGGTCTTAAATCAATTTAGATTGATCATTATTTATGAAAGTTTTCTCAACCTATAGACTTAATCGTCATTTTCGAAATTGTTGCACACTTTTCCAAACATGCACAAACAGATGAGTTTCGAGATGTAGATTCTTACTATCTCAGTATTTTGCTCTAAATATCGATACTGTAAAGTTTTATCGCTATCAAAAAAGTAGAAATCCTAGTGAGGCCCATAATCTAAATCTCTGTTATACCTACGAAACATAGGACAATTGAACAGTTATGAGAAGTTTTATTTTCCTAGCTTCATTAACAATGATTAAGGATGAAAGAAAGTGTGAATCTCACATCCTCCCCATCTTAAGAAATTTAGTCTTCCGAATTCGACTAGGCCTGTCAGTCAAATAACTCTGAATACTTTCTTTTATTAGGCTCTCTACTTCCCCAGGAGCTTCTTCTATTAAGTGGTAATACCAGAGAACCTTAACCAAAGGAATTGTCATAGGCCATAGTACTTTCTCCTTTCGATCTAAGATCTGAATCGGTTTCTCAACATAACTCATATCTTCTCTGATCTCCAAATGATTATACTGATTCACATGGGACAAATATAAATGATACCTTTGCAACATCAATACATAGAAGACATTGTGTACCTCGGATAACTCTGGTGGTAAAGCTAACCGGTATGCCACATCTCCCACTCGGTCTAGTATCTCAGAAGGTCCAATGTAGCAAGGACTTAATTTCCCTTTCTTTTCAAATCTCATGATGTCTTTGGATGGTAAGACTTTCAAGAATACCAAATCCCCTACTGAGAGCTTTAGATGTCGGGGTCTGGTATCTGCATAATTTTTCTGCCAACTCTGAGCAGTTTTAAGTCTACCACATATAATCCGCACATACTCTAAAGCCTACTCAACTAGATCGGGAGCTAAAATCATTCAATCACCCACTTCTTCCCAACTAATAAAGGAATGACATCTCTACTATATAAAGCTTTATAAGATGTCATGCCAATACTAGAGTGACAGCTATTATTGTAGGCAAACTGTGCTAGTGGTAGATGATCATCCCAAGAGCCTTTAAAGTCCAGTGCACAAGCTCTCAATATATCCTCGAGCATCTACATTGTGCGTTCAAACTGAACATCAGTCTGCAGATGGAAAGCTGTGCTAAAGTTCATTCGAGATCCCATGGCATTTTGTAAATGTTCCCAAAAATGAGAAGTGAACATGAAATCTCTATCAGAAGTAATGCTCACTGGAACCCTATGTAGTCTGACAATCTCTCTGACATATAGATTGGTTAAGGCACTCAGGGAATCAGTGGACTTCATGGCAAGGAAGTGGGCTGACTTCGTCATTTTGTTGACTATAACCCAAATTGCATCATGGTTCCTCCTGGTCTTTGGTAAACCCATGATGAAATCTATAGTGATATGCTCCCATTTCCACATCAGTAAGGGTAAAGGCATAAGCAATCTTGCTGGTTTTTGATGCTCTACCTTTACCTGCTAGCAAATGAAACACCTTGCAACAAACTCAGTGATATCTCTCTTCAATTTAAGCCACCAGTACACTTTACAAAGATTGAGATATATCTTATCACTACCTGGATGTAAACTATACCTTAGGGTCTGAGCCTCCATCAAAATCAACTCTCCGAACTTTAGATCATCGGGAATACAAATCTGACCTTTGAACCTTATAATACCATCAGTGTCAATCCTACAATCTGACAATTACCCAACTGCACTTGACTGGCAATCTCAATACAGTAAGAATCCTCCCTCTGAGCAGTCCTAATCTGATCCATCAAATTTGGTTCAATCCGTAAACTAGCCATCAACCCATGCCTCTCAAAAGAAGTAACATTCAGATTGAGTTTCGCAAATTATTCCAATAGATCATATTCTCGAACCATCATATAGGAGACCATATCCAAATGTTTCTTGCTTAGAGCATCTGCCACCACGTTTACTTTCCCCATGTAGTACAATATCTTGTAGTCATAGTCTTTTAGCAGCTCTATCCATCTACACTACCTCATATTCAACTCACGCTATAACAATAAATACTTAAGACTCTAATGGTCCGTATATACTTGGAACTTTTCACCATACAGATAATGCCACCATATCTTTAGAGCAAACACAACGGTAGCCAATTCTAGATTATGGGTAAGATAATTTTTCTCATGGTTCTTCAACTAATGAGAACCATAAGTGACCAATTTCCCATTTTGCATAAGCATACAACCCAAACCCTATGAGGAGGCATCACTATATACTGAAAAACCCCCTGAACCACTAGGAATGGTGAGGATTGGTGATGTAGTCAATTTGCAGTTCAGTTCCTGAAAACTGCACTCATAAGCATTAGTCCATTCAAACTTAGCATCCTTGCATGTGAGATGAGTCAAAGAAGTAGCCAATCTAGAGAAACCCTCAACAAATCAATGGTAATACCCAGGTAGACCCAGAAAGCTCTAAATCTCCGCCACTAACTTTGGTCTTTCCCACTGTACAATCACCTCTATTTTAGAAGGATCAATTGATACGCTGTTTTTAGACACCACATGAGAAATGTAATATGATCTAGCCAGAACTCACACTTACTCAGTTTAGCATAAAGCTTTCGATCTCTGAGGGTCTATAAGATAATGTAGAGATATTGCTCATGCTCTTTTCGAGACTTAGAATATACAAGAATGTCATCAATAAACACGATGACAAACTTGTCTAGATAAGGCTTAAAGATTTCATTCGTCAGATTAATGAAGGCTGTAGGGGCATTAGTGAGCCCCAATGGCATAACTGGAAACTCGTAGTGTCCATACTGAGTTCTAAATGCAGTTTTAAGGACATCTTCTTCCCTAATGTTCAACTAGTGATATCCCGATTTGAGATTAATTTTAGAGAACACTTAGGCACCCCTGAGCTGATCAAACAAATCATCCATTATGGGAAAAAGATACCTGTTCTTGATAGTAGCCTTATTGAGCAACCGATAATCAATATAAAGTCATAGGCTACCATCCTTCTTTCAGACAAAATAGGTTGGTACACCCTAATGAGAGACGCAGGGACAAATGAAGCCCTTGTCTAATAACTCTTAGAGTTGCTTCATGAGCTCATCAAGATCTACCAGTGCCATTCGATAAGGAGACTTGGAAATGGGTTTGGTATTGGGCACTAGATTAATTGTGAATTCCAACTCTCTATCAACAGGAAGTCATGGTAATTCATCCTAAAACACGTCTAGAAAATCTCTGACCTCAAGAATCTCATGTAACTCCAAACATTTCTTTTCTATGTCCTCCACATAAGCAATGAACCCTTCAATAACAAACATAGTCCTTCAGATTTCAATCTCAAACAGATTTTTCCACAACATAATTCAAATTCATTACTAAACAGATAGCTTTATAGTGTAATTTTCGAGATAAGAGAAGGTTACATATTTAGCATAACAGTCTAAACTAACATGATTTGTAGCTAACCAATCCATCCTTAAGATTACATTGAAATCATACATATTAAGGATAATTAGGTCAGCTACTGTATCCTTCTCTCCTACCTTTAGTTTATAGTTATGGTATACAATATCAGTCATTTGAGATTCTCTAAAGGGTGTATTAATCTGTAATAGATGCCCTAAGGATTCAGGCTCTATTAAAATTTTAATAGCAAACATTGGTGACACAAATGAATGTGTAGAACCCGGATAGAATAATGCAAGTGCATCTATATCAAAAACAGAAATCTTACCCTTAATATGGCAACGCACAAAAACGTGAAATTTTGAACTAACTTTTTCTTTTAACTTTATTTTTTCATACAACGATTATCATTCACTTTCATTGTCATTTGGTTTGTATTCAGTGTTAGTGTAAGTTCATTATACTAATTTCATTTACTGTTTATCTCTATGCCATAAAATCATATAATGGTGAATATCAAATATACCATCAAAGTATAAACCGAAATACCTAAACATGTAATTTTGTGTGTGTATATATATATATGTATCAATCTTAATTGAGATACATCACACTAGTTTCCTTTGACGTTCTAGACATTACTATATGATTTACATCTCAAACTATAAATACATTAGCTGTGCATAGACAATCTGGATACAAAAGCATAACATATACTCTATACCTTCTTACTCGGTACAATAGACTTCTGAAAGGTTGCTTCAGTTAACCTCAATAGTAGTAGCGATTGTGTCTACTATCGAAAAGCTGTAAGGATAAGTAAAGGGGGTGAGCTTATGCCGAATAAGAAACACATATAAAAGAACAGATATCAAGCTAACTATATGCAAGTATCCTATACATGTTTCTGTGATGACTGTTTATTGTCAATAGCATTAGACATAGACTTGGAAGGAATGGATACTATAATCGGTTAGGGATACCGAGCTGAGTACAGAAAGATGCTTTAAAGCACCTCACTTGTCTCAGTCCTTAGGTTCGACTATAGGTGTCTTAAGTAAAACTTACAAAAAATGAATTCATGCATTTCAATATCTATGTAAATACAATTTATTACTTTCAAAACATAACAATGCAACTTACAAACATTTCATTTGGAAATAAAAAACCATAGCAATTCAGCTTGTAAACATTTTCTTTCAAATTCAAAATATGACTTTTGTAGACACCGAATTTTGTCCGAAGAACTTTAATTAAAAAAATTAAAAATTAAAAAAATAAAGAAATAATAAAATAAAAAATAAAAAGAATAATAATAATGAAGGAAATAAATTGGGTGAAACTAAATTTGAAAATTCATTGCCCAAAATAAAAAATAATAAAAAGGAAATAAGTTAAAAGGGTTAAACAAGAAGTAAATGATAAAATAAAGATCTCATGATTTTGGGATCAATACATTAAAATCAAAATTTTTCTTTCTTAAATAAAGGAGGGATTTTTGGTTTTAAGGGGGGGACCTTTGACACAGAAAAAAAAGACACGGGGAGAAAAACCCTAGAAAGAAAAAAAAGGGAGTAGCTTTTGGCATTTTTCTGGGCTTCATCAAACGGCACTGTTGCCGTTACCATCAGGCTGCTTCACTGTGGTTGTATCCTTCCTCCTCGTTGAAACCTCATCACCGCCTCTTCCTTCACATCCCTGCTGCACTTTCATACTCGCGGCTGCTCTTTGTCAAACCCAGCATCATCACACTGCTTCACCGTAAGCCACCATCATCATCATCATCATCTTCTTCTTCAAGCCCTGTCCTCATCTCTAAACCAGATCACCTTCAAGCATCCATCCTACATCTATTCTTTGCTGCACCACCACCTTCTCACTCCACCATCATCTGTTGCCATTCCTACCGCTGCTACTCGGGACTGTCCACTGCTGTCGCACCTATTGCATACCTATATCGGCTACTAGCATCATCCATCCTGCTTCACTGCCTTGCGTGTTGCGTCTTCTTCCCTGCACTTCACCATCGTTTCTTGCTGCATCGCCCCAAGCCACTCTCGCACTGCTGCACGTTGTTGTTGCACCACCTATCTCTGCTGGCACCCCTTTCCACTGCACCATTCTTGCGTGAAGACCCTGCTCAGTTTTGTTCCTGCCCAACGTCACTTCTGCGAAGCCAGGGAGGTTGCAACCTGCGTGGAGAAGAAAGATAAAGAGATTGAAAATAGGTCATCTTGCCAAGGTATATTCCTTGTCTCATGCTTTGTAAATTCTGTTTGATGCAATAATAGTGATGAATAAAAAAAAGAAAACGTAAATAACAAAAGTTGACAAGTTTATATATATTTTACTTACATGCATCATTGTTTGTACGTATCCATGCACTTAGTTTTAGGTTGGATAAAAGAATCTATATAAAAATATATTTCTTTAGAAAAGAGATTGAAAAAAAAAAAGAAGAGTTGTCTTGTTTTTTAAGTATGTTAAAAATTTCACATACATAATTTTTGTTATTAAGAGAGTTTTTTTTTTAAAAAAAACAGTAACAAATAAAGCAATAAAAAATAATAAAACAAATAAATAAAAGATAAATACAAATAATAAATTTGGATTTCCGATGATAAGATTTTGAAGAAATCACAAGTAGTGATTTTTCAATAATCTTTAGGATCGAAAAAATTCATTAGATGTTGCCAGCGTATTGGAATATCTAATTTGTTTTATATCGATATCAAAGTTTCTTATAAATATAAAAAATAAAATAAAAAAGGTAAAAATAAATAAATAAATATAAATTTAGATATAAATTTTAATAACAAATTTTTAAATTTTCGATGATAAGATGTCGAAGAAATCACAAGTAGCGATTCTTCGACAATCTTTAGGGTCGAGATAAAATCTTTAATGTCACCAGCGTATTGGGACATTTAAATGATTTTGTTCTGATATAAAGAAAATATTAATAAGATTTCTTAGTACAAAAAAAATAAATATAAAAATGGTAATAAAAATAATAATATGAAAAAATAGTAAGAAATAAAAATAAATAAATAAATAAATCTAAATACATCGATAAATGCAAATATAAGTATTAAAATAAAATATAAGAATATACATCTTAAATATAAAATGATCCTCGATGATAGATTCCTTAGAAATCACAAGTAGTGATTCTTTGATTATCCTTAGGGTCGAAATAAAATATTTGAATACTACCAGCGTATTGGGGTATTCAAATAATTTTAATTCGATATTAAGATTTCTAATATAATCAACTTATATGAAATAAATTAACAAATAAATAAATATTTTAAACAAACAAATAAACAAGACTTCAAAATAAAGAGTAAAACAAATTAAAAATAAATAAGATATAAATAAAGTCCGATGATGAGATGTTACGGAATTCACAAGTAGTGATTCCTAACTGATCTCTAGGTGAGAAGGATATGCTAAATGTTACCAGCGTATTGGGATATTTAGTATGATTTTTCAATAAAAAATAAAATTTTATAAAATCAATAAATTTCAAAAACAATAATATAATTATAAAAGATAATAAAAATAAAATAATATATTTCTCATGTGCATCATATCTATTTTGTTTGCATCATTTGCATTCATGAAATATCAAAATAAGTGCAAATCTCCCAAGGATGGGATTCTATAGAAATTGCAAGTAGCGATTCTTAAGAAATCTCTAGGTGAGGAAATTATCCGAAATGTTACCAAAAGTATTGGGGTACTTCAGAATAATTTTTAATACAAAAAATTTTCACTTATTTCAAATAAAAAATAAAACTTAAATACTTCAAAATAAAACAAATAACAAAAATGATTTCAAAATAAATGAAGTTCTTTTAAATATTTAATTAAGACCATTTTTATTAAGATTAAAAGATAATATATGATTAAGTGGTACCGTTTTTTAACGGGCGCTGTGGGGGTACTAATCCTTCCCCACGCGTAACCGAACTCCCGAACCAAAACTTTGTTTTCGCAGACCAAAAATTATTTTTTTTCATAAACCTTAATTAATTTTAAGATTTTATTAAAAAAATAAACAATTTTAGGTGGCCAATCACACCTAGCCAAAAAGGATTGGTGGCGACTCCTTTTCTTGTGTTTTCAAAATCGTTTAGCGATCGTGTTCCCGGACGAAAATCGTTACGACAACTTTCAAATCAATAACAGTCAAAACGATAAAATCCAATTGACTATTTCAATTTCAATCGATAAATTATAACGATATCATTCATTAGACAATGAACATTCAAATCAATAACATATCATATAAAATCATAAAACATAAAGATAAGTAACCTCTCTATAGAAATCCTGCAGTCTTTTGTGGTCCTAATAGGGAATACAGAAGATGAGCTTTTATGTCATACTTGACCAATTTCAAAAATTTCTTCACTTTAGCAACATGATGTTTGATTGCAAAAGTTGCCATCTTGTAACATTATTGTTCTTAAATTGTTGTATGAAAAAGTCCTTAGTATGGATGGTGTACTGCTACAAACAAATTGAAGAAGAAACTTTGGTAGGCAAGGCACTTCCAAGAAGCTATCTTAAGAACAATAGTTTCCCTGCATTGGTACAAATGGTTTAGGAAATATTGTTCCTAGGATCTAATGCCTATTCCAAGAGGAAATCAACTGCACTTTAAGTTTCTCTTTTGAACTCGAACTAAATCAGAGAATAAAGAGTGCAAGAAGAAAATCTGATTTTATAGGGAAAGAATGTAAAAGATTTTTATTAAATTCCATGAAAGTGGAAGTATTCATAGACTCAAAACTATGTTAGAAACACCCTTTCATGATTAGATATCATTTGAATGAAGAACTATGAGTTTTGGAATGAAGAAAAAAGCCTAACAAACACATTTTTTGAATTTCCACAATGGGAAGCTAAATGCTTGAGAAAGGGAGTCGACTACCCTAATATATTTTCAAAACAAAAGCCATTTACACTTGGGGTAGTGGGCTGCCCCTTTAAGGCAGTCGGTTGCCCTAAATGGAAGTCAAATTCCTATGCCAAAAATATTTTCAGAAGGCTTTGATACATAGGGCAATAGATTGCTCTTTTGGACAGTTGATTAACCAGTATTTTCTTCATTCCAAACTCATTTTTATACTTCCAATTCCATTTTTAACACAAGTACAATCTAAATGATTTCAAGATATGACTTTGGTAATATATACAACACTTGTGTGACAAGGTTTATTTGAACGTGTTTTTTGTGTTTTACATATATTAAATTTGTACTTGTGTGACAGTTATTTAAACATGTTTCTCATGTCTTCCATTTGTTAAAGCGTGTCAGACACAGGTAAACACAAATAGTGTCATGTCAAAATTTGTGTTAATATGGCTACACATGAACACATTTTTTGAAACATATTTTTCAAAAGGCATACATGATTTTTTTTTTGTTGTATTTGTGTTGTATCTAAAATTATTACATCTATTTAAAACAAAGAAAATCATTTTTCACATAATCAATTCCAATTAAGGTTAATAATTGCCTGAAAAATGTATTGATTTAGTAAAAAAAGTGATCCTAAGATCTTGAGATTTCATATTGAAGTATCATTATATACAAATTTTGTTTAATTTAATGTTAAAGTTATCAAATTATGAATTAATTAATTAATTCGTTAATTGATTTATTATTTTTTTATATGTAATACTTGAATGAGTTATTATTTTTTTATATTTCATAAAAAAATATAATAATCAGCAACCTTGCATTAGTTATTTTATCATAGTCAATTCATAGTCTTAAATTAAACCTGTGAGAGCTCGGATTTCTCTATTCTCCTTATACCTATTGGAAGTGTTGAACTAGAATATTAAGCAAAGTTACGGAAATTAATTTTCATATATGGTGCAATTACAGAGAAAATTGTCAAGTAGGCACCCACAGGGCAATCCATAATTCGGATGCTCTTCAAAGTGGCAAAATGTGAAAGTTGGGCCCGAAATACCTAAAGGCCAAGAAGACCATATTCTAGAATTCTTTAAGATGAGCATACTTAGGTTTACGTGCAACAAATTTAAAAATGACGATTTAGTCTATACCTCGAAAGAACTTTTCTGAATAATGGTCAAATCAAATTGACTTTGAACCCACAAACTGTCACAAGATAATTCTCATGTAAAGAAGTTTCACGTGGATCCAGCCCGTGAACTGAATTACATAGAAGTGCTAAAAACAACGCGAACAAAATTGAAAGCTTCGTTTAGGGATATTTCAGTAATTTCAATATCCATAATAAGTTAAACCACCTTGAAAGTGAATACTTGACCATGTTTGACCTAAATACATGAAAAATAATAAAAATAAAATATTAAATATGAATTTAAATTTATTAAATTAATAATAGGACATAAATGAAAATAATGAAATTGTACAAGAGTATTATGATCATTTAACATGAGGCGGTTAAATTAGTCAAAGATTGACCATAATTGACCTAAGTAAATTAAATTTAATTAAAATAAAATTAAAAATCTGGAAAGTAAAACTAACAAAATATTGCAAATGGCATAAGAGTAAATAATTGATTTTTAAAGGGGCAATTCAATTCTTTTGCCTACATCAAATTTTTTTTATGAATAAAGTAATATTAAAAATGATAAATATGACAGAAAATGGGTCATCTTCAACCTCCCATAAGCCGACTCCCCTGCTACACGTTTCTGCTCTATTTTTTTCCTCACGTGTGCCTTGCAAAACCTCATTTTTTTTTCTTCATCAATTCATCCAACCTCCTTCACAAAACCTATTCCTTGTCTTAAGAACACCTTAAACCCAAAATTTGAGTAGCTAAAGTGAAGGAATTAACACTGGTTTGGCCTACTGAACAGTACGGTCTTGAGCAAGGTGAGAAGTGGTTGAGTTTTATTCAATTCTAATTGATGATCTTGATTGTTTAAGGCATGAATAACATGATTAGAATTTGAAGCAAAATGAAGTGTAGTGCTAAAAGAGAGTCTCGGCCATGATAAGAAAGTTGGGGAAATCTTGTTGATTTTGATGTATGTTGGGTGGAAGTTAATAGGAAATGATGAATGAAACTTGAATATAGTGAGAGTTTTCAAAAACATGAGAAGTGGCGTGATGTTGGGTAAGCATGGGTACCATTCGGCGATAAGGGAAGCTAAATAATGGTGAAGAATTTCTGATGAATCAAAAGTGTTTGATGAAATTCCTAGATGAGTAAAGGATGATTATGAAGTTAGAGTTGAAATAAAGAATGAAAACAAAACATGAAGATATGGTAATTGGGAGCATTTGGTCACGCAAGAAGTATAGGTATTGTTGATGTAATTTTAATATATGGGAATTATAGAATTAATATAAATAATGAATAATGATTAATTGTGAAATTAGAATTGAAAAATAACAAGTAAAATTCAATAATGAATATTAGGCTAAGACATAATGATTGAGATTTTCATGTAAATCTTATATAGTTAATAAATAATATATAAAGATTAATTAGAGTATTAGTAAGATTGAAATTGGAAAAAGAATGAGATTAAGCCAATTGGGGTGTTTTGGTCAACCTTAAAGGATAAGATTCCATGCAAAATTTTATAATTTAATAGGTAGGAAATAATGAATTAAGATTAATAAAATTATTGGTAAAATTGAATGTAGAAAAAGAATGTGATTTAATTAGAATTATATTTTGGAAATTGGTAGAAAATAAATTAAATCGAATCAATTGTGAGAATTAATAAAATGGAAGTAATTTTGATACAAACAAATGGTGGAATTAATAGTAATAATGAATAAAGACTATTTGTAAAATTTAAATTGAAAAATAATAAGTATAATGCAAGAATGAATAACTACTATAATACGAATTGGTGTAGGAAGGGAAAGAAATGAGAATGGAACATGAACAAATATTAATCATGAAATAAAACAAATTGAAAACATGACAAATATGGGAAAAGAGTTGCAATTCGGCTAAGGTATTACTCATGGGGTCTCCATACTAATTTTATGAATTAATGGTTAAAGAAAAATAATTAAAGATAATAGAATTTTAGTGAAATTAGAATTAGGAAAAGAATTCAATTTAATTATAGCTAATTTTTGGTATTTAATAAGAAATAAAATAAATTACCATGAAAGTGATAAAATAGAAAATAATGATTAATAGAATAATTATTAGAGTGGAAATATGAATTATTGGTAGAAATTAGAATTAGGGAAAAAAGATTACAATTTAAGTATAGTCATGTTAAGGTATTTAGTAGGAAATTAAATAAATAAATTACTGAGATTGACAAAATGGAAGATAGGAATTTATAAAACATTCATTATAATTATATATGGGATTTTAAATATAATTTGGAATTATTGGTGACATGGGATTTAGAGAAAGAATGGGATTTAATTGAAATTATGTTTTGATAATTGGTAGGAAATAAAATAAATTAATTATTGAAAAAAATTACAAATTAAAAGATAGAAATTAATAGAATAATTAGTATAGTTGGACTATGGAATTTTAAATATATTCAGGAATTATTGTGCAGTGCTAGGAAATTGAAAGATAAAGAGGCGCAAATGGCGCTACTGGATTTTATACTGCACGGAAGTAGAGGTAAGGAACATGTATGGGAGTTGCATAGCAGCTGCTTTACTTTCATTTGCTTTACTTTCATTTAAAATTTTTCGGAAACTGAATCTTAACCGTTTACTCACTTCACTTTCCTAAATGAAAAATAGAAGTTTATTTTAAAATTCTTACAAGTCTAAATATTGTCTTACATGAAATGGTTTACATGCATTGATTTACATGAATTGATTTACCTGAAACGTTTAAATTGCATAAAATGTAATTTTTCATGATCTACCATTTATGTTCAATATATGCTATTGTATAATTAAAGTTTTGCATTGAGTTTTAATGAATTTTATTACTGCTTAAATATAATAATTATTCTTTATATGATTTTGGACTGATTGAAGATAATTGCTATTTAAATGATTTCTACTATTGATTATATGATTTATGAAATGAATTTGAGATGGTTACTCCGTAGTGATCATGCATTTGAGATTGACATGACTGTGAGACCCTGATCAACTCCGTAGGTTTATTGTTTATTGCTTATGATTGTGGGAATTATGGTCAAACCCACATGTTTCTACAGTGAGCACCTGACTAGTGCGAACTGTAATTGTCGACGATGGCCATTCGTTATTGATTGTCCCTTTAGGGGATATTGTATCGTGCATGATTCTATTGGATATGACTGTCTCCACTGAACTGATTGTGAATGATTTGAATACTGATTTACTGCTTTGATTGAAAGAAAGAAATGTTTGAAAATCGAATGATTGATAGTGATAAATTTAAAAAAAAAATTTACTGCACTAGATGAGAATACTAAAAGTATTGTTTTATATCATGTTTTCAAAATGTTACTGCATTGCTTAGTGAAACTACATACTGAAATTGTTTTATAGAATTGTTTAAAATAAATAGTTTTATAGACTGATATTAAATGAAAATTGCATATAATATGTTTCGAAATGTTACTGTTTTATTTACTGAAGTTTTTACTGAAATTATTTTATAGTTTTGTCTAAACAAATTGCTTATATACTGATATCGATTTGAAATTGTATAAATTATTAAATGTTTTATATTGGTTAATTAATTCATCATCAACAGCTTACTCCCTATAGTCGAAGCTAAGGACCAGGAAACGAAAGGTACTCCAAAGTACCTCCCATATTCCATCTGGTTACCTAGTCGACTATAGTATCCTTCCTCAAATGTCCCCTTAGGGCACCGATAGAATTTAAATGGTTTTATGCATTTTAATATTCATAGGTAATGCGTTTTTCATAACTAATAAAATAAGTTTATTTTATTCTGTTTTATCTGCATATAGTACGCACTTTTATACATATTTCTTATTAGGCTTTCCCAAAGCTCACCCTCTTTACTCACCATCCCAGATAGTTCATCAGTGTACGTGCCGACAACTGCTTCCAGGTTAGTTGATGAAGATCGTTAGAAGTTTGTAATATCAAGTGAACAAGTATATGTAGAATTTTATATTTATATTTAGACTAGCAAATGCATTGCAGATGTATTTACAATGGGATGTAAATAGTGTAATATTAACTTAAGAATGTATATAAGTTAGTGGGATGTAATTACATTGAACCGTTATAAATAGAATTGAAAATATTATAATATAGATTTTATTCTGATTTCTTATTTATTATTTATAAATTAATTAATTTAATGGTATAAAGATTTAATGGTAATTGAAAATTATAGATTGAACTTATACCGAACGCAAACCGATTGATACCGAGTAACTAAATGAAAAAGGTAGTACTAAAAAGGAAAAAAAGTTAGTTTGAAATTTTTATAATTCCGAATGTCAAAACTATAATTGAAAAGCAACATGAAAATACAGTAAGGAAAGAGGATTCCATACTCGAAGTAACCCAAATGTAACAGGAAAACCATGTGAATTGTGAAGTGGCTGGCACTGGATTATCTTTTATCCTCAATAATTTCCATCATCGGCAGAAATTGAATATCAAAAAGTTGTTGAAAAAGTGGATGTAGATTTATTTTTCATATATTTGAATATAATTTGAATTTCGGAGTAATTATTAAGAAAGTTTTACCGTTTATCATTTTTGGTCCAAACAATTTATTTCAAAATGTAAATCGGATGAGATTACCTCACCAAAAAAAATTTAGTGCAATAATGTGTGACTCATGTAGAAAATGAGTACAACTGGCTACGTCGACCAGTCAAACATCAATTTCACACAAAGGTGTAAAATTGTACAATGGGTTGAGAAAATGAAATTTGACCCGACTCAACTTATAACCAAAAAAAGCCTTTCACAATGTGAACGAGCTAGCTGATTGGGCGGCTGGAAAAATGAAAGATTCAAGCAGTCTGACGCCCAGATGCGGAAAAGATGTGATCCTGATCGATACAATATTACAACGTTGCGTATAAGAATCGAATTTGTCATAGTCATCACACAGAATTAAAACCTGTTATTATGGGTCACCCACTATGCATTTTCAATGGTTTATACTCGGCATACTGCAGACTGCAGAGCAGTATCTGTAGCAGTTCAGTTCATAATCTTCATATTCCCTGGAACAAAGATCGGTAGGAATAGGAAAAATGACAGAATATGGCTTCTATTAATTAAGAATGTGAAGATATTTGATAGAATATATACTTCATTGTGCACGCACTTAGGTTAAGTGGCAGTGTTGTATATATTCTACCAAAGATTACAGCAAATGGGCATGTGAGATAAGGAATACGAAGGCATTGATTGCGCATTTTCCTCCTAGCTGCTTTTGTGAACATGAATTTTTTTTAATTATAAATATTTTATTTATTTTACTATCTAAAATTAATTTTATTTGAATTGAAAATAATAAACAATAAAATATTTTTAATACTAATGATTTCAAAATTCGAATACAAATTGAGATCTTCGGGCTCGGCACCCATGAGGCGAGTGGTGCGTGGTAACTTCTTTTATGGCCATCAGCCCATTCCCATTCCCATCCACGTCTATGTACACGTCTTTTTTTCATTATCTTTTGAGCATTAGTTAGGAAAAAATCTTTTGAATCCTCAAAGTTTTATCATAATTCAATTTTAATTTTAAAAGTAAAAATTTTAATTTAAAATATCAAATAATTTTAATATATATCAATCAATTACTATACTTAAATTAATAATATCACATTTCGAAATAATAACAATGAATTTTATTATTTATTATTTTAAAATTTTTTAAAAAAAATTTATTTTATATAAGTTTTTTATTTTTTAATATCAAAAAAGAGTATTATATAATAGATTATTTAATAGAGACTTAATAGAACAATGTTTTTATATCATCTAATTTATAATTTTTAGCCAAAATATCTATTTTTTAAACTAAAAAATTAAAATTAAATTATAATAAAAATTTTAAAAATTTCAATGAAATTTACTTCCGTTAGTTAAAGTGTTAAACAAGATGTCAGATTTTGAAATTATTTTTATCAGAAAAGGAAAACAAGTCGCTCTTAACATTAATTGCGCATTGCTATCTAAAATTCCAGATATTCAATTCCCATGTCTCCATTCTCAATTCTAACCAAACATATTTTACAGCCAATTTTTATAAGTAGTTAAATAAACAATTTTAAATATATATATATTTCACAGTAAGTGCATCAAACTCATGATCTTTGCTAGGCCAATACTCAAAACAAAATTAAGTCCATGACATCCACAAAGGAGATTATTTTAGAGAAAGTCACTTATCCTGTACAAAATTATCTCACTCGTGCATGCATCAAACTTTAACTAATCCAAATATAATAATAAAGGTATAGAAAGTGCAAGATAAATGACAGAAGCCCAAATGCACTCACTCACTCATTCTCTCTCTCTCTCTCTCTCTCTCTACTATTCTCTGCAATTAATTTCTACTCTTTTGAACAGTAATTGATCTGAGTGTTGGTAGCGTTCATGAAATTCAACTCTGACGTTCCGCTAATAGGTTTTTGTCCCTTGACGGATTAGACGAATCTATCCATTAAAACATCAAAAACGTCATCTTCAACGATTTAAAAACACCTCAATCCTTCAAGGATTTTTTTAAATGATTTTTTTATAATTGGAGTGAAGGTAGGTGTTTGAATTCCAATTCAAGTTTTGTTATGTACAAGAACTCTTCCTTAACTACTTAATCAATAAATTGTTGGATTTTAAATGATATTTTTTTTATGTAGAGATGGCAAAAATTGACTTGACCCGAAAAACTGATTTGAACAACTTGAAATCAGGCACAACCAATCCAATTTGATTACAAAAGTCAACAACTCAAATCTAATCCAATTTGAATCCAAATGGATCTGAAATCAAATTAATCTGAATTTATCTTGATTTGAACCCAACCTAATCCAAACTCAAAATAATGCGAACCCAAATTCATCCAAATTTAGAGTAACCCAAACTTAACTTTGATCCGAATCTAAATTAATCCAAACCTAAAAAGATTCAAACTTAAATTTAAGGTTATCAATAAATATTTAAATGTCAATATAAATGATCAAAGTATTTTATCCTAATAAAAATATAATTTTTTCAATAATACGAGTGTTATATTTTTTTGAATCTGGTTAAATTTAAATATTCATTTTTATATTGTAGTCAGTTGATCCTAACCATAAACAAAATTCTGCAAGAGTTAATATATAATTATTTAATGGTTAATCTATTACAAAGTATAGAAGCTACATCACCTATACTTAATGTCTCCAATTATTCTATAAAAAATCAAGATAAATTAAAGAGATGTGTAGTAGTGTATTGTAGTATTTAGCAGGGATTATTAAATCACTTTGATGCATAGAGTTAACAATTATTATAGATAATAGAAATAAAATGAAAAAGATGTAATTAATTTATGAATATTGGTAAATATATTAAAAAAAACTATTAACTAGATTATTAAATATTTTGAATATTTGAATCCCAATTTTATTATAAGTCATACAAGAAGAAAATTTTATTTTCATGAGTTTTGTGATTCTTATAAATATGGTTTTAGTTCATTTTCATATCGGACAAATTACATCAAGATAACCAATACCTAACTTGAAAAACCTACTTGTTCAACCTGAATTCAAATTTGACCAACTTGAATTGACTGAAAAATCAATGATCCAAACCGACCTAATCCAAACTCGAATTGATCCGAACCCATATTGATTCGAATTTAAATTGATCCAAACTCGACCTCATTCGAACCTGAAATAGTCCGAACTCAAAATATACCGATTTTTCTTTGACCCAAACTTGACCTAACCCGAACCCAAAATGATCTGATTTTTTTTTAACCCAAATTGATCTGATCCAAAATAACCTAATCCAAACCCACCCATTTGCCACTTCTAATCTTGTGTATTCAAATATTCAAATTAAGAAACATCTTGCTAGGATTCGCTATCTTAAGAGTTAAGATTCAATAAGCGTTTATATAAATTAAAACAAAAAAAAATTATAAATTAAAACACAGAAAACAAAACAAGTATGCTTTAATAAAAATAAAATAAGATTGCATACAAGAGTCATCCGCTCCCAAATTGTTGTTAATGTTATACAATAAATATATGATAATTATTACATACACTATGGATGGATTTTTTTACTTTGCAAGGGTTGTTAAGATTGCGGTGCATGTCCTATAAAATTATTTTAAAAATAATAAATAAATAAAATAAGACATGTGTCATGATCTTAACTCCGCTTGTGTAGTTAAAGAACTCCATCAGTTGTGTATGAAATAATTATCCATAAATATATAAAGTCAGTTTTTTATTACAAATAAAACATAATATGTGGATAATCCAAATATTTGACACATATTAAAATAAAAAAAAATATCTTTTTTCTATTTTCTAAATGATTGAAATTTATATGCATTAAAATTATGAAATAAATCAATTATCTATTTCAATTTTTAAAAGATAAACATTCATCTCTATATATTAAAATTAAAGAAAAATCACATAACATTTATATATTTCTTTACACCTATTTTATCAATATATATATACACACACTATTACTCTCTATATACACAAAAACATATTCATAGAAAATAATTAATTTTAATATAAATATTTTACTTGGATGTAGTTTTTAAAGAATAAGACATACGTGCTTGATAAGACATGTGGCATGTGTAATAAAATGAAATTTCCTTTTCGTCGTTCAAAACCACTTATATTTTTTTCTAATAGATTAAAAATTAAAAAAATTAATATTATATTTTATTTTTTTAATAAACTTTATAAATATAATTTTTCAATTTTGTAGGTATTTATACTTTATCTTCAATAATTTGAACAAAAGTATATATCAATCTAGATATTCTTGAAGTTTCAATAATTTTACAATGATATGTTAACTTAAACAATTTTATCTAAATATTGCTTTTGTGAATACTTTTTGTATTTAATTTGTTTAAGAGAGATTCTGGTATAGGAGTTTATCTCACACCACATAAAATCTAACTACATATGAGATTTCAATATTTACAAATAGGATGCCTCTGTCAAAGATTAAAGTTATAATCACAAAGCCACTGCACAAGTTATTAGACTAGCATCTATATATATATATATATATATATATATATATATATATATATATATATATTGATGATAAAAATATATAGCAACATAATTTTTAAAGACAACTAATTTAATATGTATATTGTTATTAACGATTTTAAAAGTTTTATGTACAAAAACTATTTTAAATGTTTTGTTATATATAGAGAAATTCTTTCACCAATGGAGTAATTATTATGAAAGTTGATACAACTTTCAATTGGTATTATATGTTATGTCGATGCAACAAAAAGTTGTTTAAAGTTGATGGAAAATTTCAACATTTCTCATGCAATGTGGATGTTCCTAATCTAACTCCAAAATAAATAGTAATTAGAATTGCTATATTGTATATATTGAAGAGTTATTATTGCATGATAATAATAAAAGCATTTTATAATGTTTTAAAACTCATATTAGTTAAATTGGTTTATATGTAACTTTCTTCTTCTAAGTTTCCTTGCCTAAAGATAATTCTTTTATTGACAAGATAAATCTACACCATATAAATGTTTATTTTCCTCTTTTACTTCCTTTGTAAATTGTAACAAGTTTATTGAAAGGATTAGTAGCTCGAAATGTTGTGGAAAATTTGATGACCGTGGTACATGCGCATGTGTAAACTTTATAACAAGTCAAACAATAAGATTTTTCTGGAGTACATTTCAAGGTTTAAAGTCCAAGTCATCGCGAATATAATCAGCAACATGACGTGTGTTGGCTGACGCTTAACATCAGACGTAAATAAATGTCATTACCAAAGGAAATTTTAATTTTTAGAGTTAGTGGGAGTCGTTTTCTAATTTGGTTTTTCTTTGATCCGAGAAATGTTGTATTGTATGGTTTGATCACGATGATGTGATTTGCAACTTCCCAGTACCACTTCTTTTCTTTTTTTCTTTTTTTAAGTAAATAGGCTTGCATGTTTTTTTAATTATCAGAAGCAGTATTTGGATTACAAAAGGGGAATGGTGGTTGAGCACACCATTCCATAAACTCTCCAAAATTACAAGCCATATGTGCCAGTGCCACTAGATGGGCAAACTTATTTGCAGAACGATTAACATGAACAACATCAATACTAGTAAACTGTGACTGCAACTCATGGATTGCAACAATCAGATAGGTGCCTTGCCAGTATAAAAACTCCTTATTTATCTCTGGGACTACAAGCAAACAATCACTCTCCAGGGTAACTGCACTATAGCCACATTAATTGCCAGGCACACGAGAGTCCAAAACATATCGCTTGCGTCTCTGCTGTAAGTGAATCTGCAACATGCTGTATTTGTGACGACCTGGCTTCACCCACCTACGTGGTTCCTCACCAGTCCCACTCAACCGTATTGTCCGCTTTGGCCTGGCTTCACGCACCTACGTCGTTCCTCACCAGCCTCACGGTTTTATCGGGAATTAATCCCAATTCGCGTCCGCCGCTACTCGAACCCTTGACTTCCTCAAGAGTCGAGTAACGACTAACCATTGGACTAGGTCCAATGGTTAGTCGTTACTCGACTCTTGAGGAAGTCAAGGGTTCGAGTAGCGGCGGACGCGAATTGGGATTAATTCCCGATAAAACCGTGAGGCTGGTGAGGAACGACGTAGGTGCGTGAAGCCAGGCCAAAGCGGACAATACGGTTGAGTGGGACTGGTGAGGAACCACGTAGGTGGGTGAAGCCAGGTCGTCACAATAAAACGCGCGTTTTGTTGTGAGGTGGTGCCACACAAGGGCCGTCTGCCCCCCTCACTCAACCGTACTGTCCCCTCTGAGGTGCCACACACGGGCCGTCTGCCTCTCAGGGTTTTATCGGGAATAATTCCCAATTCGCGTCCGCCATGACTTGAACCCCTTACCACTTGTAAGTGTCAAGTCATGACTAACCATTGGACCTAGTCCAATGGTTAGTCGTTACTCGAATTGCTTGGATGTCAAGGGTTCGAGTAGCGGCGGACGCGAATTGGGATTTAATTCCCGATAAAACCGTGAGGCTGGTGAGGAACGACGTAGGTGCGTGAAGCCAGGCCAAAGCGGACAGTACGGTTGAGTGAGGGGGGCAGACGGCCCTTGTGTGGCACCACCTCACAACAAAACGCGCGTTTTATTGTGACGACCTGGCTTCACCCACCTACGTGGTTCCTCACCAGTCCCACTCAACCGTATTGTCCGCTTTGGCCTGGCTTCACGCACCTACGTCGTTCCTCACCAGCCTCACGGTTTTATCGGGAATTAATCCCAATTCGCGTCCGCCGCTACTCGAACCCTTGACTTCCTCAAGAGTCGAGTAACGACTAACCATTGGACCTAGTCCAATGGTTAGTCGTTACTCGACTCTTGAGGAAGTCAAGGGTTCGAGTAGCGGCGGACGCGAATTGGGATTAATTCCCGATAAAACCGTGAGGCTGGTGAGGAACGACGTAGGTGCGTGAAGCCAGGCCAAAGCGGACAATACGGTTGAGTGGGACTGGTGAGGAACCACGTAGGTGGGTGAAGCCAGGTCGTCACAATAAAAAAAAAACGCGCGTTTTATTGTAACGACCTGGCTTCACCCACCTACGTGGTTCCTCACCAGTCCCACTCAACCCCGGTTCATTGATCAGATGATACTGGGACTTGTCCAAACGTAATATACGGGACAAGCCGATCGTTCCCGAGAGCTAGTCATCGAGACACAGTGCTCTAAGTCAATTAAGAATGCCTACACAATTCTCAAGGTATGATGCCCTAAGGTCTCAATACCTCGGGTTTAAAACAGTATCCAATATCAATCTTATCAAATCAGCCTTCCAAGACTTCATATCAAAATCATAGTGCATAAATATGCAGCTAACAATCATGGGCTCGCTAAGCTTTTAAAGCACTTTAAGTTATAAAACAAAATCAGAAAACCGTATCAAACCAAAAGTTTAGTTCAATTTGGAAACTCAAAAGTGTCATCATATTAAAGCAATAATACATCAAACCAAATAAAGATTTGGCGAGCCTACAGCATGCTTACAAAACATTTTCAGAAAGCTAAACCAATCAGTCAAGGATAGGCCCAATATGCAGCATTTTCAATATGCGTCAAAGTCGATTTCATATGCAGCATTTCATTTCATTTCCATACCAAATCAGAATTTAAAACATCGTATGATGATTTGGATGCAAGGTAGTTGCTTAGGGTTACTTACTATTGTGACGACCTGGCTTCACCCACCTACGTGGTTCCTCACCAGTCCCACTCATCCGTATTGTCCGCTTTGGCCTGGCTTCACGCACCTACGTCGTACCTCACCAGCCTCACGGTTTTATCGGGAATTAATCCCAATTCGCGTCCGCCGCTACTCGAACCCTTGACTTCCTCAAGAGTCGAGTAACGACTAACCATTGGACCTAGTCCAATGGTTAGTCGTTACTCGACTCTTGAGGAAGTCAAGGGTTCGAGTAGCGGCGGACGCGAATTGGGATTAATTCCCGATAAAACCGTGAGGCTGGTGAGGTACGACGTAGGTGCGTGAAGCCAGGCCAAAGCGGACAATACGGATGAGTGGGACTGGTGAGGAACCACGTAGGTGGGTGAAGCCAGGTCGTCACAATAAAACGCGCGTTTTGTTGTGAGGTGGTGCCACACAAGGGCCGTCTGCCCCCCTCACTCAACCGTATTGTCCGCTTTGGCCTGGCTTCACGCACCTACGTCGTACCTCACCAGCCTCACGGTTTTATCGGGATAAATCCCAATTCGCGTCCGCCGCTACTCGAACCCTTGACTTCCTCAAGAGTCGAGTAACGACTAACCATTGGACTAGGTCCAATGGTTAGTCGTTACTCGACTCTTGAGGAAGTCAAGGGTTCGAGTAGCGGCGGACGCGAATTGGGATTTATCCCGATAAAACCGTGAGGCTGGTGAGGTACGACGTAGGTGCGTGAAGCCAGGCCAAAGCGGACAATACGGTTGAGTGAGGGGGGCAGACGGCCCTTGTGTGGCACCACCTCACAACAAAACGCGCGTTTTATTGTGACGACCTGGCTTCACCCACCTACGTGGTTCCTCACCAGTCCCACTCATCCGTATTGTCCGCTTTGGCCTGGCTTCACGCACCTACGTCGTACCTCACCAGCCTCACGGTTTTATCGGGAATTAATCCCAATTCGCGTCCGCCGCTACTCGAACCCTTGACTTCCTCAAGAGTCGAGTAACGACTAACCATTGGACTAGGTCCAATGGTTAGTCGTTACTCGACTCTTGAGGAAGTCAAGGGTTCGAGTAGCGGCGGACGCGAATTGGGATTAATTCCCGATAAAACCGTGAGGCTCGTGAGGTACGACGTAGGTGCGTGAAGCCAGGCCAAAGCGGACAATACGGATGAGTGGGACTGGTGAGGAACCACGTAGGTGGGTGAAGCCAGGTCGTCACAGTATTCTTGTTAAGGCTGAATACAGTGCCCGCCCTGATGAATCACGTGCCACCATTCCCAAAGATGCTTCATGACCATGAAACGAGGCATCCACATTCACTTTGATGAGAGTCGGTCCTGGTGGAGACCATCTCCCTTGTGCTCCATTCGAATACAATCCCGATGGAGATAAAGCCAATGAATGTACGTCATGGACCATCTGCTAAATCTGGATGTTGGCTGCTACAACAGTTTTACACCTCAGATTATGCACACAAGCATTTTTGTTCTGCCATAGAACCCAGATAGTAGTAGCTAATACAGCCCCTCTCCTTGATTGGCCGCCTTTTATAAGACATGCTCCCAAAATTGAAGAACAGACAAACCACCCAACGAGGATTCAGACATCCATGGCAAAGTATGCCGCCAAACTGCCTCACTAAAGCTGCATCAGAAGAAGATATGATAACACGTTTCTTCTGACAGACCGCACACTAGACACTGGTCCTCTCCTAGCAATCTACGTTCTCTCAAGTTGACTTGTAGTGGCAAAATATTTTGGACCGCTCTCCACAGTAGTAAACGAACTTTTGGTATTACCGGTGATGACCAGACGTAGCGCCAAAGACCACATCTCTGAGTCCTGTCCAGCACAAGTTTCTGTAATATCCTTCCGGCAACATAATAGGCTGATTTAACTGAATGGATACCAAGCAACGAATCTTGCCAGATTAGTTTATCTGGCACCTGTGGTCCAAACAAGGGAATTTGCTTAATTAGCAACCTGTCTTTAGGCGTAAATAACTCCTCCAACGTATCCTCCTTCCATGAGCCAGAACCTTCCTCCATGAGCACACTAACTATCATACGAGTCGGTAGACCTAGTACTTGAGGAACATGTTTAAAATCAGGTGGTTTCTTTATCCATTTGTCTCTCCACACATCCACAGTAAGCCTGTTTCCCACTCTCCACATGGCACCCATGTGCACCTCTTGTTTACCCTCCATAAGACTCCTCCAAAGAAAAGAGGAATTGGTAACCACCTTTGCAGCAACTAGACTATGGTTCGGGCAGTACATGGCCTTAAGCACCAGCTATCATGCTGGATAATCCTCTACCATTGTTTCGACAACAGTGCCAGATTAAAACATTCAAAATCCCTGAACCCTAGGCCACCTTCCAGTTTTGAAACACACAATGAATCAAAACGAAGCCAATGGATTCTCTTCTTATCACTACCACTACCCCACCAAAAGCATGCAATGATTGTATTGAGCTATGCGAGAAAACTTTTAGGCAGCCTAAAGCAGCTCATATAATACTGTGGGATAGCCATGGCAACTGATTGGATTAGAATCCCTTTCTCTGCATACGAGAGTAACTTCCCCTTCCAACCTCTCACCTTCTGCCATACACAATCTCGGATACTATCAAACTCTGCTTTTTTAGAGCATCCCACCAGCAGGGGTAAACTGAGATACCTCTTATGCCCAAAAGAAGTAGAAACTCCCACTATGGCCTTGAGAGCAGATCGAGAATTAAATGGCACGTTAGCACTGAAATAAATGGAAGATTTTTGCATGTTCACCTGTTGTCTTGAGTCCTGCTCATACTGTTGTAACAAACAAAGAACTGTCTGACAATCCTGCATCTTTGCTCTAAAAAAAAGTAAAATTCATTGGCAAAGAAGAGGTAAGTAATACTTAGTGGACTTCTTGCAACCCATACACCATGTAATGATCCCTCCATAGTAGCTTTTTGAATCAAAGAAGACAAACCCGAAATAGATAGGGTGATAATGGGTCACCTTGTTGCAGCTCTCTCGTTGGAATAATTTTCCTACTTAACTACCCATTGATTTTAACCTGATAAGAAGCAATATGCACACACTTTTGAATCAATGAGACCCACCGATCTGCAAAACCCAGAGCCCTCATCATCTCATCCAGATAGTTCCACTCTACCCGGTCATAAGCCTTTCTCATATCTAGCTTCAAGGCAACTTCACCAACCTATCCTCCATAATGGGTTTTCATGTGGTGGAACAATTCACAAGCTACCATTGAATTATAAAAAATCTGTCTTCCAGGCACAAAAGCACTCTGTGTCTCATCAATGACTTTTGGCAAAATTCCTTTCATCCGATTAAAGAGGACTTTAGCAATTTGTTTGTATACAATGTTACACAAACTAATTGGTCTATAATCCTGAACCTTCAAAGAAGCACCTATCTTGGGTATCAACACTATACACTTATTATTAAGGCAACTAATATCAACATCACCATTAAGAAAATCCAACACTAGAGCAATAACATCTGGCCCATGACATCCCAATAATGTTGAAAGAAAAGTGTAGTCATACCGTTTGGACCTATCGACTTGGTTAGATTTATTTGGCTCAAAGCATGAATCACTTCTTCCTGTGTAAACACTGTACATAATAACTCATTATCCTCAGCACTTAGCCTCTTCTCTATCGTGGAAACAGTAGCCGACACCCCGACGGGAGCACTTGAAGAGAAAAGATCAACAAAATAGCCCACAAATTCATCATGAATCTCCTCAGAATGTGTAAGGCACACCCTATCTTCATTTTGTATTTGGATAATTGCATTATTCCTTTTGTGATTTGAAGCCACAGCATGAAAGTAATGTGATTACAATCACCATCATGTAACCATAGAGCCTTAGAGCGTTGCCTCCACTTAACCTCCTCACAATGGAGCAACAAGGATAACTGTTCCCTGCATGTATTCAGATTAGACTGACTTAACCCGCATGTATCATCACTGAGTTGTTGTTGTAATTGATTTATTTGTGACCCTACAACTTTTTTATCCCACTCCTTAAGTCAAGCCCCACAAGTTGTGATCTTGGATAACAAAAAAGGGAAATCCCGTGCTCTATCAGAAGTCCAGGCCTCTTTTACCACGTCCTTGCATCCCGGCTACTTGACCCATAAGTTTTCAAACATAAATTGGGATTTAGATCTGCCATTCCTGAATTGGCTATTGAAATCAAACAAGAGAAACAGATGATCAGATGTTGACGAAAAAAGGTGGTGCTCCAAAGTCATCGGAAATATATTCCACCAGTCAGCATTCCGTAACTCTCTATCCAGTCGTAACTCTACCCGCTGATTCCCCGACCCCCTACTCCATGTGTGCCAAAGACCTTTCATTGGACATTCAATCAGATTACAAGTATCAACAACATGTTGGAAAGCAGCCAGGGCGACACTGCCCGCCACGCTTTTCACCTTGCCTCAAAATCTCGTTAAAGTCACCAGCTATAAACCACGAACTTGAAACACTCTGGTTCAAGTGAAGCAATAAATCCTAGGTAGTATGCCTCGTATGAGTAATTGGATGGCCATACCACCCTGTCAGTCGCCATTGCATCGGAGAGGAACCCGAAGTAACCATGGCATCTATATGATGCATGGAGAAAGTACGAATATCAACAGTAATCTCCTTATCCTACAGCAAGCATAACCATCCAGCCCTACCATTACAGTCCACAGTAAATGCTGAAGCGAAACCTCAGCAACCAATCAATTTCAGCACTCTTCCTTCTTGTTTCACTAAGGAAGAGAATTTGGGGTCGATGATGTATAACCATCCTGGTCAATTCGTGAACTGATCGAGGGGACCCCAACCCTCGACAATTCCAGCTTATGCCCTTTATTGTTATCAGCAAGGTTGGCTAGGCTCGCCAACCTCTGCCGTTAAAGAATTGCTGTGGTCATTACCCAAAACAGAAACATCAGTATCCCGTAAACGTTTGCATTCATCACACCGTCAGAAGGACCCTCTGCATCCGGTCTTCGTTTCTTTAAACTAGACCTCACTTGGTCCAAACTTTCGTGGACATCCTACCTTTCCTCCCAAGGATGAAGAGGGATTAGTTGTAGGCCAAAATTGTGGGCACCCTTCTGCCACATTATCTGGTACAACATGTGAACATGTAGCAAAAGAATTTTGGCCTAAATAGAGGTGTTCTTTACCACGATCTCCCCCACAGAAGGAAGACTCCGAAGAGAACCACTTACACCCTGAGATTGCACTTGGACATCAGTATCCATTACCCTATTCATTGGCAATGTTAGCCCCAAAGAGTTAGTGAAATTTCTAGGCATTTCCGCCCTTAACCATGAACCATACTCTCTCAAAGTAGAACCCTCCTTGCGCATAGCCCCAACCCTAGAACAGTCGACTTCCTGGTGGTCCAAACAACCACAAGCAAAACAGAAATCAGGTAACCTTTCATAGTGAAAAGTGACCAAAGTAGTACCCTCCCTGTCGGCACCTTGATCCGTGTCCCTCTTCGTAGAGGTTTGCATATGTCCAGGATCACACGCACCCTTAACCATTTACCCCACCCATAGATGGCACCATCTAAATAACCATGGATCTAAACCCAAAATGGGCAGAAAAACATCTTTGTTTCGTTCGGAACAGCGTATCCATCAAAAGCCTTTAGCACTAGTAAGGATTTGTTGAATGTCCAAGGTTGTGCCATCAGTATTTTCTCCTTCTCTGATGGATTTCCAAAGTAGAACAGGAGTAACTTCTCATCCACTTCTTTGATGATGAGTCCCTCAGAAAGCCTCCAGATTCTGTAGAACACTGTTCGCATGGCGTCCAGATTAATTGGCCTAGTAGTAAAGAGACATCCCACCAAACAGTTTTAGCCGCATGCAATAGACTCAGAGATCCACTCCTATTCGATTTGTACAATTGTCTACTCCTTTTCAGACAGCGAAAGTTTACTCCACAATTCTTCCAGGTTATCAACCATTGTAGCAACAGTAACAGGTTACAAAGAAAAATTCAGGAATCGCGAAACGCAAATGAACACTTAAAAACAAAAGCGAAGAACACAACAGTTACAAAAAAAAGTACAAACTCTCCTGTAACGGCTATTAACCGACACAGAGAGACTAAAAGAAATGAATATACCCGTACCACTTCTTTTCTAATTGTTTCTTTTTGGAGGTAACTAGAGTGTAATAGAGCCTAATCAAAATAGTCTAGTGTCATATTTGAGTTCAATTAGATCCGAAAATTTGAAATTTTGTTGGAGTTTGATGGAATTTAGTTTTTAAAGCTTAAACTTAATTGGATAGATTAGATTTATCAATTTTTAATTATATATTATAAAGATAAAAAATTAAATTAATAATAAAATATTAAAAAATATATTAAAAAAATTCGATGAAACTTACGAGTTGTTCGAGTTGAGTATTAAAATGCTCGAATTCGATTTGACTCATTACTCGAATATCTTGAGCTTGATTCTAAAATAATTGAGTTAAATTAGATTAATTATCAAATAAATCTCGAATAGTTTGATTCGGTTATCCCCTAGAGGTGACTAAGGCCTAGGACGTGGGATGCATGCCCCTGGGTCATGCCCGCTTACTTTCTAATGGGAAAAATATCCTAGGCTAGTGACCATTGTTGGCCTTAATCTAGGCAAAGCAGCCAATTATCATTGTTCTTTCCTTTTAATTGGGGGAATCTGACGACAGAAGTTACGTCTAACTCTATTGCTGATTTAAGTCAATTTTGGGTCATCATTAACTTATCAACAAGCTTAATATATAATTTAATCCGTCTTAAAATATAAAATGTGGGTAGTTGCTAGTGCATTATTAATGATAGGAAACATTTGGAGTCAAGCTTTCTTTTTCATTTCTATTTTGGTTCATTTATGATAGATTTAATAATTTGTGTATATAAATTGTGTTTTATTATATAAAATTATATTTATATTGTGTAAAATACAAAATTTATATCAAAATCTATATTGATATGATAATATAAAATTATTTATTTTATAATTTTTATTAGATTTTATCTTGTTTCATGTTCATATCTTTTTCATATCATGTGCTTACATTTTGTTTAAATCTAACCTAATCTTTGACAGAGGCGGAGATCCAAAACTTCTAAAGTACTCTTGATTTTTTCTACAGAGTTTTCCTAACTTTATTTTGGCTCTTTCTTCACCTACTAGTTATTAATAAATTGTTTCTAATTCAATTTTTTTTATCTAAATAGTCATAAACTATTAGTTTAATTGTGTTTCTTACAATAAATTAATGTACACTTAATTTTGTTTAGATCATGGGATACATAATTTTGTTTAGATCATGGGATACATTATTTTGGGATAAACTAAAATGAATCTAGATTTTATTGGAACATTCTAATTAGTCATATTCTCTTTTCATTGAATTTTGGACTCGTTTAGATCTGTTTTGTGTTGGAATAATTTTTCTTTAGCTATTTTGCATAGGCCATAAGGTCTTATTTTCTCTAGTTATTTTGCATGGGCCAATGTCTAATTATAGAGCATGCTCTACGGGCCAATGTTTGGATCAATTTATGTCAAAGTTGGATAAGATTCGAAATCTAAAATCAGATTAGTAAGATACAAATTTCATTTGAAGCCCAATGTATTTTATTGGTACCATTAATTAAAAATTAAATAATAAAAAGGAAAAAGAGATTGGATAGGCTGCCATGGCAGTACGCCAGTACCTCCCTTTATTTTCTCTACTCCCAAACTAGCACACCCCTAAATGCAGCAATGCCTGCTGTAATAGTCCACAAACGAATTTCCAAGCCAAGAAAGCATACACTCTAATTGACATTTTAATATTCCCTGTTACAACTAGGGTAGTGGTTGCAATTGAGCTAAGTCGAGACCACTTGAATATCAAATAAAAACTTGATTCGGCTCAAAAACAAGAGCCTCAAAAACTTGGCTTGAGTTTAATCTTTGCAGTTTGAGCTCTACTCAACAAAATATTCGAGCTGTTTGATTTCAATTCGATAAGTTCGAATTCGATTCGATAAACTTGATTTGTCATTTTTCAACTATATATTATAATGGTAAAATGGTAATTTAATAATAAAAATATAAAAATATATATTAAAAAAGAAAGTCTAATTACACTTGCGAGTCGCTTCAGCTGAGCATTAGATACTTGAATTGGCTCGACTTATTACTTTAGTAGCTCGAGTTCCAACTCGGCTCAAAAATAGATGAGTCAAGATTGAGTATTCATCAAAACAAGCTCAAGTAGCTCACAAATAGCTTGATTCGTTTACATCCCTAGTTATAACATTAAAAAAAAAGCAAGTTCTCAAGAAAATCATCTATTAAGTAAAGGTTCAAAAAAAATTATAGAGCAGGCAAGACCAAAATACACACGGAAAGATTAAAAAAAAAAAAGCAACAAAAGCTTCAAAAGTTTTTCTAGAGGTGGCAAAAGTTGGCCCAAGCTCGAAAACTCGCCCAAACCCGCTTGAGACCAAACCTGAACCAACCCGAATTGACTAAAACAGTCAAAGGCTCAAAATTAGAAAAGCCTGAAACCGAAAAATCTTGAAACAAAAAAAATCCGAAATCGAAAAACCCCAAATTGACACAACCCTAACTCGACATAACCCAAACCCGATCAAATCTGAAACCGAGACCGATCCGATCCAAAACCTACAAAAAATTGAATTTATAACTCGAAAAAATCTGAATTATAATTATATGATTATTATTTAAAAATAAACAAATAATTGATACACTTTTTTCACTTAAAAAGTTTAAAATTTTGAAAACGATTATTAGTTATTATACAATTATATCAATTATGTATTACTAGCAAAATAAATATTGAATCTTTTTAATTCAATTATTAAATAAAACTAATTTAAAACACCATAATATATAATATCAAATAATCTTTAATATTATACTTATTGGATTTATAATAATAATAAATATATTATTAATTTAACATTTGATTTTATTATAAAAATCATTTTAACATTTTATTATATTTATTTTATAATAAATATTTAATTTTAATACAATAATAAATCAAATATATAAAAAATTTATATAATTTTAATATTTGTTTGAAACTTTGAATTTAATATTTTGTGCAACACATTAAGAACATTATTAATAAAATTAAATTTAAACTATATTTTCTTAAAGTTTCGAGTATAGAAAGATATTAAATTTACATTAAAAAAACAAAAACCTAATTTGTAATGCCCTCGGAAGCTAGGATTTTTGAACTAACTTTTTCCTTTCCTAACTGTGTTTGTCATTCGCTTAGTGTAGCTAACATCTAACAAGTAGATTACTACTCATTTATTTGTTTAAGACTAATTGTCTGAGGTCCCATTCAATTAACTCGTAATATGTGCCAAAATCAAAACTAAAAAACTCTGTCCCTTTATATATACCTTTTGTCCATCCACACACTATAGCACAACAATAATTCAACCTATGGCACAATAATCATCTCAATGAACCATCCAAAATATCACATTTTCATCAAGATACACTATCGAGTTACTTTTCATTACAAGGCACAATTATGTATAATTATTGAAACAGTCCAAGTACTTACATCCCGATCCATGTACACTGTGTATTTGAAAGAATCTTATCGTCTGGGATATAAACAAAAGTAATGGAAGGTTATACCTCAATACAAAAAGCAGTAACTTAGCAGCATGCAAGTAGAGCTCTTAGTGCAACACTCTCGCACTTCAGCCTATCTAAAGTAACATGTGAGGGGAAGGAGAGGGTGAGCTAAAGCCCAGTAAGAAATATATACGAGAGATACTAGGCTTATAGAATAAGAATGAATGTATGGGAATGCACAAAAATCAACGTTAAGTAAAGTAAATCATATTGTGTGCATATCGCTACAAGTAAATAATGCAGATTTTTATATAGCAAGACAAGTCGAAAACCATTATGCAGATGAACATTAAATCATGTATGTGTCCATATCGATATAAGCCGAGATCTTGCACAAAAGGAATAAGAAACACATTCTTTTCCTTAAATAAATCCAAAAATGCATATTTAAAAGCATTTATCAAGAAATAAGCATCATTCTCAACATTGAACAATATAACTAGGATTCGGCAAGATAACCAAGTAAGCTTTCTACGAAAGCATCCGATGTAGCTAATAGTGGTCACAGTCTCATACTAAGGCTTTATCCATGATCATGAATCATCCCAACACCAGTGATCATCTAGTAGCTGAGGTACATGTCACAACTAGTTGTCAAACAATTCACAGTCCTTTATATGTATACATCGATATCCATTGCCACAGAGGCAGACTCCATGACATACATACTTATATAGGCACCTAAATGCCACATAGGCATAAATGATGACACACAGGCACCTCACAATTCCACATAGGCATAAACAATGCCAACAAGCATCCCATAATGCCACTTAGGCATAAATGATGCCACACAAGCATCCCACAATGCCACTCAAGCATAAACACTGCCACTCAGGCACCCCACGATGCCACATAGGCATAAACGATGCCACAAAGACATCTCACTTATCAAAAATCCGTACAAAGATAGCTTTTCAAACACAGTTGTATGACTAAGGTATGTGTGTTGTTAATGACACATGCACTTTTAAAAATATCAAAGTAATCAAAAATGTTTTGGATAGTTGTCACCGAATATCAAAGCCTTTTAGCAAAGCTGTTAGGGTGATCACTTTCACATCACATATAGATCGAATTTGATACTTACCTAAAACAATATTTATCATCAGAAACACATGCAAATCTTGATGCAGAGATGCATTTCACGAAATGCATAATGTTCATAATGCATACTGTAGGTTTAAATTGTCCTACGAGGTTTGCTTGAGTAGATTTCCAATGAAAATTCGGTAGCATAACAACATAGATATAACTCTACCCAGTGTCACGTAACCTTTTAACTTGTAACATCATCTAATTCTATCTGTCTACATTTATTACACAAGATATTAATATCTTTCAATTACACTCATATGCAAGTATTGATACTAAGACCCTTACTATCAGTATGAGTCCTCTTAGTACCTAAAAAGTATTTAAATAATATCGTAACAAATCTAATAGTAAAACCATGATAATTCAAATATCAAGACAATTATTCAGGGCATATTCTAAGTATTGTTCCAAATCATATAACGTCAATATCATTGCCTACTCATTTCTAATCACAATCAAATCAACACTTAAGGAGCTATCATGCAGACAAAGTATATTTCCAATTTCATTCTTATACCTCAAGATCAAACACTTATAAACAACTATACTAGGTATACATTTCCCAATTACTTAAACATCCATAATAACTTATAAACAATTATACTAGGTATACATTTCCAAATTACTTAAACATCCATAATAACATGGTCATAATCACCTACTGAACCCTTAGCATTACTACTTCATCACAAATGCATTATGGTAAAAACACCTACTTACATGATCATTGTATAATTCGCTTTTAATTTCCTCATGGTTGATTTTCCAAGCAATCATAACAACATGAAATCATTTAATATTTGACATGATTGTCTACTTATCTATTCTTACACTATTAACCAAACAATATAAACATAACATCTACTTCAATATAAACATAACATCTACTTGTATATATATCCTTACCTTTTATGCCAAAGTTTAGTGTTTAGCAACACCACTTAAATGCTCTTGGCCAATTGCCACTTCTTTTAACCTTCTCTTATGAACACCTCTAGGTTGTGAGCTTCTAGAAGACCTCCTTGTATTTTCCCCTCGGTACAACTTTAGTGCACCTCTTCTTCACCGAACGGTTGCTGCCATTACTTCCCTGGCAGCCGCTTATCTTGTCGAGAAAAATAGCCAGAACTTCTTGTTGCTTTCTTGCCTTGAACCGAGACAAGGAAATGCCTTAACTCCTTTACTGTTCGAGTCTTAACAACCAACTTTATTTCTTTTATTTCTTCTCCCTGTCTCAGCCACTAGACACAGTCCTAACAGTGCTATTCTTTAATTCTCTGTTACATTAGCTCAAACCAAGCCTTTTTTTCTCTTTGTTTCGACCGATAGAAGCTCCTTCACATCACATCTTAATACTAGAAATCATCCCTTCCTCACCTTTATACCTTTCGTTTCTAGCCAATAAAATAAGGTAGAGTAAGGAACTTTAATCCTACTTATCTCGGTTTTCACAACTTTTCTTGCTTAACCCTATCCTAAAATACCCCTCTGCTCCATCTCTTTTCCTCACCAGTAGCCAACTTTGACTTTGCTTTTCCTTCCTTCACCGTCGAACAACCTCCCTTTCTCCCTTCCGATCATCTGTTGTTACCCCAAAAGAAAACCTCATGTTGCCTTCACACCTTAATGCTGGAAATGTCAATAAAGTGGGAATTGGTGGTACAGAAATGGCTTTTCCAGGAAGCCAAATCTTTTTTTTTATATATTTATATATATATTTTAAAACTATATACTATATGCTTAACATATATAATATATTACTTGATATATGTTATAGGTTTTGATATTTAATTATGGATTTATATATGATGCACTGACAGTGTATAGTTTCTATACACTGTCATGCACTAAAGGTTGACACCTCATCAATAGGCCCTTATATGTAAATATAAATAATTTTTTTTAAATTGCCCATAAGGGCCTATTAATGAGGTATCAGCCTCTGATGCATTGACATTGTATAAAAACTATACACTGTCAGTGCATCATATGCAAACTCTTTAATTATTATATTATACTTGTGTTTTTGGTTTTATGTTTATCTGTTAATATTAATATATATACACATATATTATATACATTTATTAGCTATACATGTATCTAAGTGTTTACACAATATATCTTATCTATCCTCTTATAGCTTAATTTAATTATACCATTTGAAATTATTTGGCTCACATGACCAACCAACATCTTATGGTTCAAATGAAGTATTATTCTTTCCTTTACTAATATACTGAAATAGTATTACTATTTAAATCATATCCCATTTGATAATTTTATAATTTTTATAAACTTAATATTACATCTTAGATAATTTTAATTTAATTCACTCCATTTCCTTAATACTCATAAGATATTAAAATTAACCTTTATGGATTTAATTTAGTTAGTTTCCACTACTTTTGAGTCTAGGAGAGTTCCTGGGCTTAATGTAAATTGTCTCACCTAAGCTCGGAGTAGAAAAGATCTCGAAATTTCAAGACGAGTGTGACATGTTGGGAGGTCCATGCACCTATGCATCCTTAATTATTTAATTTGTTATTATCGAATTAAAGGATTTATATCGAACTTCAAACAATTAAATAGTGGTTGAGAATTTTTCGATCATCACATTTTCTCCACTTTAAGAAATTTAGTCCTCCAAATTTGAGCAAGGTACACTTAAAATGGTTGAGTGTACTTATTCCTTTCTTGGTCTCATTCTTGTACTTGTTCTGACTGGGTTGTATACGTCTCTTGTCCAACAACTCCTACTATTATTTCTTCTACTTCTCAAATTCTAGTATTATCATTTTATAAGAAGTTCCGAAGATCGATTAAGTACCAAGAAGGAGATCAATAGTGAACTTAGTCTCTCTCACTAGTGGTAATTTAACCCTTCTTTTTATCTAAAAGATGTTAGAAAAATCTCCACCAATTGATATTCAAGATGATTCAAAACATTCCTTATTCGCATCTTCAACAAATGCTTGATAGCTTTCGTAATGAAATATTACTTATACTTCGTTTCTCATTGTCAAACTGTGTCACAATATTTTCTAGTAGGGAAAAGGTGACGCTTTTCTTAAAGTAGTCGACACTAGCACGATTGGTTACTAACCAATCCATGCCTGAAATGACAGTAAAGTCATACATAATAATATAAGGTCTGCTACTAAGTTCTTATCTACCACCTTTGTATTATAGTCCTTATACATAAGATCAGTCATCTGTGACTCTTTCATATAGTAGTAACATGCAACAAATATCCTAAGTACTCAAACTCTATCTATCGTTTCCAAGCAAATATAGGAAATATGAATGAATGCATGGAGTTTGGGTTTATTAAAACAAAAGCTTCAAAATTAAAGATTAGAAATTTACCCTTGATATTTCTTGCCCTTATCAATGGTCTTTTTCTACTGACTGTTCTGTCCCTATGCCTCGTTTGTTAAAGCCTTAAATTCTGGGCAGTTTCTTATCATATGACCTTACTTCCCACATTTAAAACATGTTCGTGTCACCCAGTGGCAAGGTTTAAATCCATAAGATTTACCACATCTGTTACAAGGTCATAGGTTGGTGTAGAAGGGTAAGTGGGTCTAGTCATCTGATGTTGAGGTTCTGCAAACCTTTGCCTTTTAAAAAGAGTCTCACTCTGCTTAGGCTTCCCAATCTCAGGCCTTTTTCCTTACCTCTTTCCTTTGGAACTATAATCAGCTTGTGAGAGCTCGTGATCATGTTCTGCCAATTAGACTTTTCTAAGGAATTTAGGGTAAGTGGTTATGTTTAAGACTGTAAGTCGATTCCGAATGGCTGGTCTAAATCTTGTAATGAACTTTAGAGTCTTTTTAGTCTCATTACAAGAGATATCAACATCATACCGGGAAAAAAAGGCTGTGAACTTAGACTCATATTAGTCCATCATGATACTCCCCTGAGTCAAACTTAAAAACTCTGTTTGTCTCTTTCTCTAGGCAGTCTCGAGAAAGTATTGATGTTGGAAGTGTTGCAAGAAGACTTCCCAAGGGATTTCAGGGTATTGTGCACTCAGGATAGTTTCAATAGTCATCCATCAATGCTCAACCTCTGATTGCAACATAAAGGTAGCTAAGGATACCCTTTCTATACTACTGTAGCCCATGTATTTGAATGACTTCTCCATTTCCAACATCCATTCCTCCGCCTACACTGGGTCTTTTGCTCCCTTGAAAATCGAAGGATTCATTCTTTGGAACTGTCTGAGGAGATTCATATTCCTCTTAACTTTGTCTACACAGGAGATACAACCTGTGGCAGTGGAGGAGTCGGTGGTGAAGGGTTAGCTGGTGGTTGTGAAGGATTGGTTTGTGATTTTGAGGTATCCACTGGTGGTGGTAGGCATGCTTGAGGGTGTTGCGAAAGAGGTGATTCAAGTATTGGTGGTGTTGGTGGGTTACTTCCATACTGTTGTGCAAAGAGTGCAGTAAAGGTCTCCAAGTTGCGCTCCACTCTAGTTAGATGTGAGTTCGTGCTATCCCACTATGGATGTGGTGGAAGCGAAGGCTGGCATACTGGCCTACCTCATGATGGTTGTCCATGTTGTCTCCCCATTAAGTATAGTTTTCTTATACAAGACACGTTATTTAGTATCGTGCTTAAGCGCAATTCCAGTTTATATCCAAACAACACAGTGGCTTGGGATGTAAGTCTAATTCTAACTTATCTACACTGGCGCGAGACTAGACAAACCATGCTCTGATACTAATCTATAATGCCTTCGGAAGCTAGGATTTTCGAGCTAACTTTTTCCTTTCCTTACTGTGTTTTTCACTTGCTAGTGTAGCTAACATCTAACAAGTAGATAACTACTCATTTATTTGTTAAGACTAATTATCTCAAGTCCCATTCAATTATCTCGTAATGTGTGCCAAAATTGGAATTGAAAAACTCCGTCTCTTTATATATACCAATTGTCCATCCACACACTATAGCATAATAATAATCCAACCTGTGGCACAATAATCATCTCAAGGAATCATCCAAAATATCACATCTTCATCAAGATACACTATCGAGTTACTATTCATTACAAGGCGCAATTATATAAAATTCTCAATACAATTCTGGTACTTACATCTCGATCCATATACACTGTGTATTTGAAAGAATCTTATCGTCTGGGATATAAACAAAAGTAATGGAAGGTTAGACCTCAATTCAAAAAGCAGTAACTTAGTAGCGTGCAAGTAGAGCTCTTAGTGCAACACTTTTGCACTCGAGCCTATCTGAAATAACATGTGAGGGGAAGGAAGGGGTGCTAAAGCCTAGTAAGAAGTATAAACGAGGGATGCTGGGCTCATATAATTTGAATGTATGTATGTGTATGCACAAAAATCAAAGTTAAGTAAATCATACTGTGTGCATATCGATACAAGTAAATAATGCAGATTTTTATATAACAATACAAGTTGAAAACCATTATGCAGATGAACATTAAGTCATATAAGTGTCCATATCGATACAAGTCGAGATCTTGCACAAAAGGAATAAGAAACACATTCTTTTCCTTAAATAAATCCAAAAATGCATATTTAAAAGCATTTATCAAGAAATAGGCATCATTCTCGAGATTGGGCAATATAACCAAGATTCGACAAGATAACCAAGTAAGCTTTCTGCGAAAGCATCCACTGTAGCTAGCAGTGGTCACAGTCCCATCCTAGGGCTCTATCCATGATCATGAATCATCCCAACAACAGTGATCATTTAGTAGCTAAGATACATGTCACGATTTGTTGTCGGACAATTCACAGTCCTTTATATGTATACATCGGTATCCATTGTCACACAGGCGGACTCCATGATGTATATACATATACAGGTGCCTAAATGCCACATAGGCATAAACGATGCCACACAAGCAAACCACAATGCTACACAGGCATAAATGATGCCACACAAGCATCTCACAATGCCACTTAAGCATAAATGATGCCACACAGGCACCTCAAAATGCCACACAGGCATAAACGATGCCACACAAGCATCCCACAAGGCCACTGAAGCATAAACAATGCCATTCAGGCACCCTACAATACCACACAAGCATAAACGATGCCACAAATACATCTCACTTATCAAAACTTCGTACAAAGCTAGCTTTTCAAGCACAATTGTATGACCAAAGTATGTGTGTCGTTAATAACACATGCACTTTTAAAAACATCAAAGTAATAAAAAATGCTTTGGACAACTGTCATTGAATATCAAAATGCTTTAGCAAAGCTGTTAAGGTGATCACTTTCATAACACATATAGATTGGATTTGATACTTGCGGATAACATTATTTATCATCATAAACACATGTAGATCTTGATGCAGAGATGCATTTCATGAAATGCATGATGATCATAATGCATATTGTAGGTTTAAACTGTCCTACGAGGTTTGCCTAAGTTGATTTCCAATGAAAATCCGGCAGCATAACTGCATAAATATAACTCAACCATTGTCACAATTACGTGACCTTTTAACCTACAACATCATCCAATTCTATCTGTCTACATTTATTACACAAGATATTAATATCATTTCAATCACACTCATTTACAAGCATTGATACTAAGACCTTCACCATCAATATGAGTCCTCTTAATATCTCTAAAATATTTAAATAATATCGTAACAAATCTCACAATAAAACTAAGATAATTCAAATATCAAGACAATTATTCAGGATATATTCCAAGTATTGATCCAAATCATATAGCGTCAATATCATTGCCTACTAATTTCTAATCACAATCAAATCAATAGTTAAAGAGCTATCATGCACACAATTTATATTTCCAATTTCATTCTTATACCTCAAGATCAAACCCTTATAAACAAATATACCAAGCATACTGTAACTAGATGCTTTTATTGGACCGGGTTGGCCCGACCCGGTTCGCAAACGGATCGGGTCAATCCGGCTCAAAATCCGAACCGGTACTGTACCGGTTCGAAACCGGCCCAACCCGGTATGTTATTGGGCTGGGCCGGTTTTAAATTTAAAAACGGGCCCGGCCCGTTAAGGACCGGGCCCGGACCAAACCGGACCGGTTCGAACTGGTCCGGTTAAAAAAAATTTTTAAAAAAATAAAAAACTTTTGATTGTAGTTGCACTGTTGCACTGCAGTGCAACTGCAGTCATTTTGATGCCGTTGCCCAACTTTTTTTTAAATTTTTTTTAATTTTTAATTTTAATTAAATAAAAAAAAACCTTTCCTAGGCTCCCTGCACTGCAGTATGCGCATAGCAGAGGCAACCTCTGCTCTGTGTTTGAACTTTGATGGGTAACGGCCAAATGGTCGTTGCCCATCAATCTTTTTTTAAATTTTTTTTTTATTTTTTTATTCTAATTTTTTTCCTATAAATACCTCTATAATCTTCTATTTTCATTTACATTTCTTCTATATTTTCTCTCAAATCTACTATCTATATTCATCTTCTCTTATTCTCTTCACTCACATACTCTCTGAATATTCACTCAACCTCTCTCAAATTCACTTAAATTCCCTTATTCCAAATTTATAATATCATCATTTCCTTTCTAAATTTCATTTTTCTTTTTATTTTATAATTTTACAAATTTTACTTTTAATTTTCAAATTCTAATATATTATATATATTCCTTATTCCAATTTATAATATCATCATTTTCTTTATAAATTTCATTTTTCTTTTTATTTTATAATTTTGCAAATTTTACTTTTAATTTTCAAGTTTCAATTTTCAAATTCCAATATATTATATATATCATACATCTATTTTTTTAATTTTTAACATATATTTATTTTCAAAAAAAATATAAAAATGTCAAATTTCTTTCATCATTCATGCTCTGTTTCTTGACCTTTTGGTTCTACTGAAATTCCTAATTTGGGTGACGAATCATTTAATGAAATCGAACCCGATATTCATCCGGAGGAAGAGCTTCCTTTGGCACCATCGTTTGGTCGTGGTCGTGGAGGAAGTCATGCTCAAACACAATCATCAGCTGCCACCACTGCTGCTACATCATCAAGATCGAAGTTTAGTCGAAAAAAAACAAGCAGGGTATGAGAGTATTTCGACATTGTAGCAAAAGAAGGTGAGACGAATAAATATTGTGCCATCTGTAAATTGTGCAAAGGCGTTTACTCTTATAACTTCGGTGGAGGTGGTGGCGGTACAGGTACGTATAAAAGGCATTTAATTACTATACATAAAATTAATCCTGATGCCGAAGAAAATGAAATTTTAGAAGGTAAACAATCTCAAATTAATACGCATGATGGTGGAAAAAATTTTAATTTTGATAATGTTCAAGCTAGACGTGGTTTAGTTAGATTTGTAGTTAGGACTGAACAACCATTCACAATTTGTGAAAAAACAGGATATTTAGAATTTGTTTGTAAATATTTACAACCCGCATATAAATCTGTTTCTAGACATACATTAAAAAGAGATTGCATGGATATGTTTAAAGAATATAGACAAGCTTTAATTGATAAACTTAGTAATATTTCATCTAGGGTTAGTTTAACTAGTGATATATGGACTAGTACTAATGGTATAAGTTATCTTGTTATAACTTGTCATTGGATAGATGAAGATTGGTCTATGCAAAAACGAATTTTATCTTTAGATGTAATAGAAGAAGCACATAATTCATATACTATTCATAAATATATTACTGAAGTTTGTAAATTATATGGACTAGAAAATAATAAAGTTTTTGCTATTACTTTTGATAATGCTTCAAGTAATACTGCAGCTATTCCTCATTTAATTAAAAGTTTAATACCTATTATGCAAGGCATATTTTTTCATGCAAGATGTGCATGTCATATTATAAATTTATGTGTTCAAAGTGGTTTTAGTTCTAGTGGTACTGGTACTGGCATATGTCACGACCCGTGACCACATTCTTCATCTTCTTATACACAACTTAACTGGTTGGGCTGTCTGCGATACTTCACTTGTACTGACTGTTAAACAATTTTACATAATATTGTTTAGATTATACATATCCCCTATCGTAACTAATCAGATAAGTAGTACTATTGACGTGTCTAAATACAGAGAATAAATGATCATACCTCAAATAATCAGTCGGTCTGACACATTGTCCTTCGTGTACAGCCCGGATCCACAATCCACTGAACTTATATTCATCAAAAACCTGAAATGTTGAAAATTAAGGGGTGAGCAAAACCACGGCTCAGTAAGAGAATTATATGCCTCACTTGATACTCAGCTTCCTATATGCTGAAAATCTTTTTCATTTTTCCTATGGGCTTTAAGCTCGCATGTAGGAAGGATACTACAATCGGCTAGGGATCCGAATGGAGTAAGGTAGGTATTTTAGAATACCATACTTGTTACGGAACCTAGAATCAACTGTAGAGAGAAATTTTCATTTCATTTGAATTAATAAATCCTTTTTCCTTTTTAATTTTCATAACCTTTTCATATTCTTTTCAATATGATGCTTTTATGAAATAAAGCATTTAAATAAAATGATTAGTATCCGTATATTCCTTGAAAAGAATATTAGTTAAATCATCATCTTATTTCTTTAAAACTCATTTCATGTTTTAGTGTACTCTCTTAATTAGTACCGTACTTTAAAGAGCAAAATAAGCTATTAAAATCTATTCCAATATAACCGATTACTTAATCACTTTAGGCGTAAGCCCCAATTCACTGATTCAGTTACTACATCCATTCTAACTAATAATGAAGTTAAGTGTCATATCGAAACTCGTGTTTCTTATTAACACATCGAAACTCATGTAGCACTTAGTTCTCGAAGGACTCTAGAGGTGGCTCCAACGGTACAGAAATTTCTTATTAACATATCAAACTCGTGTAGCACTTAGTTCCCGAAGGACTCTAGAGGTGGCTCCCACGGTACAGAAATTTCTTATTAACATATCAAAACTCGTGTAGCAAATTTCTTATTAACATATCAAAACTCGTGTAGCACTTAGTTCCCGAAGGACTTTAGAGGTGGCTCCCACGGTATAGAAATTTCTTATTAACATATCAAAACTCGTGTAGCACTTAGTTCCCGAAGGACTCTAGAGGCGGCTCCCACGGTACAGAAATTTCTTATTAACATATCAAAACTCGTGTAGCACTTAGTTCCCGAAGGACTCTAGAGGTGGCTCCCACGGTTCGGAAATCGAGTCTTTGCTCGGTTTGGCCTTTAGTTTTCCTAGCTTTCGACAAATATAACTAGGTGCTGATTAGGGTCCATTGACTCAACATCGGGAGAGGTATGTATATTTAGTACTCAAATCACATGTCTTAGGAAAGTCATCCCACAGTACTATGATCAGTACCGAAATGAGCATTTTGTAAAAATGCTATAAATCAATTGATTTTCTCCTCATATCATATAAACATATTCTTTTCACATGTCACGCATCATATTTCACACTTTCCATTTGACATATTCCATATCATGTAAAACGCTTTCCTTTTTAACATGTCACCTATCATTTATGGAGTCTAAGATAGACATCAATCTTATCATACTATAACCCCAGAGAGTAAAGAAATAAACCGGTCAAATCTATGACCATAATCTATATTGTCCTCGTGGGTCACTGATCAAGTGTCGACCGGGACTAAAACTTATCACATATCATGTATCAGCATGATAAAATGCTGGCGAGTCTCAAAACCGTATTTTTGATCATAATATAAACCTTTATGGAATTTATATAAATATATAATTCCATAATTTAAATCCATAAGGGTTAAAATTCTTTTAGTGAATATTTATAAAAATATTCATAAAAATATTCACTGTATTTCACTTCATCTTCTGTCTCGTATTACGTGTAATTTATTTATTCCGAGAATTTTCAGTGGTTTCATTATCACCATTACCGAATACATGAATATTTTAAAATTCTATCTCATTATATTCATGTTTTATGAGATTTAGTAATTTCCTCATGTTTCGTGATTTAATATCGACTTTCGGAAATAAAATCATTTAATTTGATTTTATAAAGTTTTTTCTAAATTTTTCGGCAGCATAACGGCTGCCGATTTACTAACCTCCTGCACGGAAAAATACAATTTTAAATCTTTCAGCCAGTACTTCTTCCCAAATTATTTTCAGCAAATCATGCATCATAATAATTTTCATAAAATATTTGCATAAAATATTTCAATTTAAAAATATGCAGACTGAGTATCCTTACAGTGCTGCACATGCATCCCTTATCTTTTTCCGGGTCGGCGACTTCCTCTTATCGATCGCGCCCGCACTCCATTTCTCTCGATTCCTTATCCCGATTGCTGAAAATAATTTCTAGAATTAAAATTCTAATTTTTTTAGAATTTTTCATAATTTATTTAATTTTTCTGAAAATTAAATCTCAGGAAGATTTCTTACCGAACTTTGTAAAATCCCGGGTTGTCGAATTTCCGGGAATTTTTCGAATTCCTGAAATTCTCCTTTTTCCTCTTTTTCTTCCTTTTTCTTCCTTTTTCCTCTTTTTCTTTTCTTTCTTTCTTTTCTTTTTCTTTTTCTTTTTCTTTTTCCTTTTTCTTTTCTTTTTCTTTTCTTTTTCTTTTCTTTTTTCTTCTTCCTTTCCCGGTCAGACCGGTTCAGACCGGTCCAGCTCCTTTCCTCGCCGGTTCCTCGCCGGCGGCCGGTTCTCCAAAGGCTCGATGGCTCAGCAGCTGGCCGGCGCCACTGCGAACTTGGATCTGACCTCCGTTCATCCCGAATCGACGGCACGGCGGCGGATCGAGGCGATTTTGCCTCGGTTTCTTCTTCCCCTATGCCGGCGTTCCTCCGCAGTCCATTGTGCCTCCGGTGGCTTCCATCGTGTTCCTCTCCCTCCGGCGGTGCTTCGGTGGCAGTGGCGGTGCCTGGATCGGCCGGCACCGCCGTCCGCCATTTTTCCTTTTCTCTTCCGGCTTTCTTTCATTTCCATCTATTCCGTTTCTGTTTTCTTCACGCCGCCGGCGGCTTCTTCCCTTTCTTTGGCCGGTGGCCTCCCGTCCTGCCCCTTCCTCCCTCGCCGGCGATGGCAGCTCCGCCGCTGTTGGCCCTCTGGCTGGGGAGGATCGGGTCCTTCCCGTTTTCCCCTTTCCTTTTCTGTTTTAGTTTTATCTCCTCTTTTGCTTTTTTGTCTTCTTTCTATTTTTAGTATACTATATACTATATATTATACCATATACTATATATTATACCATATATTTTATACATATAATATATATTATATGTTATACATACATTATTTCATACATAATGTTATACAATATTTATTATATATAAAATATATCTTGTACATTACAAAATACATGTCTAGTATATATATATATATATATGTATTCATATACTTAAATAACATTTATATATACAAATTATATAAATGCTATAATAAAATATTTATACATATAAACTTTAATATAAAACCACATTTACTCTTCTTATATATTCATATACTTTTATTTAAAATAATAATATATATTTCATATATATATATATATATATATCTGTACATATATATTTATAATTATATAAATACATTTTATAATATACACATGTATTTATTTAAGACAAAATAGTATATATTTCATTTTATAATATATACTAATATTCATATACATAAATATGTATTTATATAAAAACATGTGTAAATATATTTATATAATTTAATTATATAAATATATAATATACGCATTTTTATTTTATAAATTTTGGATTTCCATTAATCCAATTTTAATTCCTCCTTTCCTTATTTTCCGTAACTCCGATTTTATTTTTTATTTTCATTTAATTTCCTTCACACGAATTTCCTTATTCATCACTTCCTCATTTCTCTGGATTTTTACCAATATCCCGTTTCTCGCAAATTTTATTTATTTCCTCTTATTTAATTTCTCTAATATTTATTTTCAATATTTCTAATTTCCAATAAATGAAAAAATTTACGATTATCACATCCTCCCCATCTTAAGAAATTCGGTCCTCCGAATTTAACTTAAGTCCAAAGGTGGTACATGTCGTACACTTACGACTTCTGACCTCTAGCTCATCCTCCAATTAATACTGCCAGTACACTTTCATCATCAATAGTACTTTAGACCACTACATGCTGTCTTTCATCATATATGTCTATGCTTATGTAATTTCATTTCTCAAATCGGAAGTTATTCACTTTTACTCTTTTCATATAAGAGTCCATACACAATTATTTTTAATATTACAGCTAATCTATGCTGTTCATCATCCATTCTTCTCACTTAGTGCCGAGTCGACATAATTTGGTACTATCATCTACTCGTGTCAATCAATTATATGTAAGTGTCCCAGTAGCTTTCACATCTCGTGCACACGCTCTCTCAATATCATGGAGCGGTTACATCTCACGCTCATATATATAAATGTATACATCAGTATGGAGCGGTGCTATCAATACACTTGGGATCTCAAAGCCTTTTGCTATCTCTCTCTCATTAGCATATGGCAACACAGAGACTCCCATCACATGTAAGGCTCACTGGAGCTGTACATACACATTCACACCGTTTAACACTTATACTTCGACCAAGGCACTAGAGAATCTAGATGTCTGATAATGGAAGGTGATTCTATTTAGATCATCAGTCTTTAATCACTTCCATATCATCATTTCTCTTTTGGACTTTTTATTGTCCACAATATTCATTTTCACAGTTATTCCACCAAGGCTGCATCTCATTTGCCGATTTTACTATAGATCATCTCTCACAATCATAATTCATGAGAAAATCATATTCTCTTCATGTAGTATGGTCTTTAAATCTCTTTTCAAAATTTAAATTCTGTGATTGAATCCTCAAATTATCCATTTAAGCACCACATTATCTATACAATTCCACCATCTTTATCATTTCGAGGTGGCTATAAATACAACCATTTCTCTTTATATACTGGCAGTAAACATATCAATTATCGTACTCCTTGGACTATCATTACTTTCACTTATCAATTCTGGCTTTGATTTTACATCTTGCCACATTTATGTGATAACCAGCACAATTCACTTTCAGTCTTAACTCCGGGAACTGTTTTATATTGAAGTTGCCTTCTTGTCGTGCAATTTATTTCCTTATTGCACTTTCATTTTCGTTTTCATATTTTTACTCTCATCCCTTTTTGTCGGTTTTCTCGATTGGTATGGTACTATACAGCTAAGATCTTTTAAAATCTCGCATACCATCTATTCTTTACACTTATCCATCTGCCGACTTTAATTTCCTTAATTAGATCTTGTCTATAGAGCAGCTAGTCTCATCACTCTTTTATAAGTTGACAATAGTATTTAGCTAGACTCATTACTTTCGTATCTCAATCATTATCTCTATATCATAGACAGGTTCACTGTCACCCTATCGTCTCAAGATCATATATCTCAAGAGGAGATACTGTCTAGCCAAATTTCTTAGTTGTTAATCTTAGCACAATTCCACAACCTTTAAGAGTTTAAGGATTATATCACAATGCTGCTCATGTTCCATTTATACTTTAGACTCTATCAGTATTTTAGCAATTTTCTCATGTAAGGATGCCTCATTCTTTAGGCTTATCTACTTTACAAGGCAACTCATTACCCTTGTAACTTCAATCGAAACTCGTAAAATTCACTCCGAGTTCAAATCGTCACCTTATGGACATCAATCTTCAATCTTTTATCTAATGACGCTTTATACTGAGGCTAGTCTTATTAACTCCTCTCACATCCCTAATCGGTTCCATAAAGCTTCTGTTTTCATGTAGATGAATACTTGTTCTTCACCAGAACTTTATCAATGATAGGAAATTAATACATCCTTTTTTTTTTCATCTACCACTCAATATCATTTGTATTTCTCTTATTTACACTTATACAGATAATTCCATTATTCTCAATTTGTCATTATCTATATTTTCGTCATTCAGACCTTTACACGTGAATTTCATTATTCACACCATTTTCAGAGTTATTTTCTTAAACTTTTCGGATTCTTTCTACATCCTCCGATATAAACTTAGAATTTAACTTCATATTCAAAATCGAGTCAATGTTATCTCGATTCCTCTAATTTATATAACTCTGAAAGTTTTATCGGAAATCAAATATGATATTTTCTTTAATCATACATTTCTTATCATCTTGTGACCATCGTTCTTCAACTTTTCATCTGATTATGCCTTTTACAAAGATTGTTCTTATAAGCTCCTTATACATCTCCGATTAAATCATATTTAAGGCATCACTTCCATATAATATTTATTTGTTCTTCATAAGAATTTTAGTGTATAACCAAAAATTTTAGTACATCATTTAATTCATCCTCAAATCATATCATTTGTATTTCCTTCCTTTACATCGATACTTGTGAATTTCATCATCCATAATATTTTCCAAAAATTATTTTCTTAAGCTTGTCGGATTTCTTCTATATTCTTCGATACAAGCTTAAGAATAAATTTCATATCCACGATCGAGTCACCATTAACCTGATTTCTCAATCTATGTTACTCTGAAATTTATCGGGATTCTCATCCGGTAGTTTCTTTAACCACACTTCTTTTATCATTTTGGACCTTCATCATTGTGTCCCATCATTCCACAGTGTATTCTCAAGGCAGAGACATTCAATATTCAAATAATTTTGATACATACTCTACCTTGATTTTATTACCTAGTCATACTTTACAGCGTTACGAACCTCATTCTGGTAAGCTGTATCAAGTACAATGGTTATCAACACACTTTACAGCTACCTGTTTCAATTCAATTATTCACTTTAAAACCATTTCCATTTACTAAATTCAGGCTTTGTTCCCTCGAGTATATTCTCCATAAGGTTTGAACCTTGGCACCCTTATGTACCTAGTTCCTTACACTCGTGTTATCACTAAGCTTCTTGTAAGAGTCCCGCCTATTCGAATCGACCGTTGGCGAGCATTCCCTAGACGATTCCTTTCGCCCAGGTTTACCCTTACTAGTGAGTCGGCGATGACATAGTTCGCCTATATCTCATAACACATGATCCACTACGGGTCGCCCATAATTGAGTCGCCCAACACAGTTCTGTCTCAAGGGTCCTGAAGAATTTAGGTTACCTGTCATCTTCTTTTTACCACTTCACTATTCTTATAATTATTCTCTAACTTACAGTACTCCACACAGTACTTCATTCTGTAGCACATATTTCAAGATATGTCGGTTCTATATACGATTATCAGTTTGATACCTCAAAATAGTAAAACGTATAGAACCATAAGTAACCACACCAGTATGTATTTCATTATCGATACTGTTCACCTCATCAGTCAATTCCTGTAATCATCTCACTCTTCATAGTATTCAACGATCCCGTTCAGCACACTTTTAATTTTTTGACCCTTACAGCCAATAACCGGGTCAATCATCTGATGACATTCCACTACACTCTTTGGATCGCATCATATAAGGCCCCGGTCCGTCTGCCGTCCGCCTGTACACATCTGTACTGTCCGCTCTGGGTTCTAGAGGTGGCCCCCGTCACACAAACGTGGCACTTAGTCCCTCACGGATTGTTTTATTGTAAAGCCCAGGATTTACCAATATGGCCCAAAGTCCACTCGTGGGGGGGCCCTGGCCGCCTCACTCAACCGTACTGTTATCCCCTATGGCCCACAGTCCACTCGGGGTTTTTCTTTCCCGTCCATAATCTAAGTGTTAGTGGAATCAGTAACAGGGATCGTTAGATTCATATGACATCTTCTATGCCATTAACAATTCCATTACTATTAATGGATTCCAATTCAGCTCGGTTTTAACACTATTCCGCACATCGCCCAATATAGGGGCATTTTCGTCATTTCGACATTTATTTCTATCTCCTCAATATACATTCAAATCAATGAACTGATCATTTTTTTGTGTTGATAGTATCCTTTCTGATACTTATAACAGCAAGTTAGATCTCATTCGATTTTCGATAGAGAAGTTCACTAAAATCCACAATGGGATTAATTTACTTGTAATTCAGCTTTATAACATTAATTTCTCTGTCAAATCGGTCAATTTCAACTTCTGGTGATTTATTTTGACTCCCGGTAAAATTTTGGGGGTAGGGGTGTTTTGGTCATTTTTGGCTAAAAATTCTCTCTCTTCAAATTACCCTCAATCGGTGATCTTAAAGTCTATTTAATGATGATATTTCATTCCCCTACTTTATACCATCACTTTCAGCTCTCAGTTCTATTCGGACAGAAAGGTACTGGTGGGGCCCTGTCACAAACCGTGACCACATTTTTCATCTTCTTATACACAACTTAACCGGTTGGGCTGTCTGCGATACTTCACTTGTACTGACTGTTAAACAATTTTACATAATATTGTTTTTATTATACACATCCCCTATCGTAACAATTCAGATAAGTAGTACTGTTGACGTGTCTAAATACAGAGAATAAATAATCATACCTCAAATAATCAGTCGATCTGACACATTGTTCTTCGTGTACAGCCAGGATCCACAATCCACTGAACTCACCAGCATCAAAACCTGAGATGTTTAACATTAAGGGGTGAGCAAAACTACGGCTCAGTAAGAGAATTATATGTTTCACTTGATACTCAGCTTCCTATATGCTGAAAATCTTTTTCATTTTTCCTATGGGCTCTAGGCTCACATGTAGGAAGGATACTACAGTCGGCTAGGGATCCGAATGGAGTAAGGTAGGTATTTTAGAATACCATACTTGTTACGGAACCTAGAAGCAACTGTAGAGATAAATTTTTCTTTTTGTTATGAATTAATAAATCCTTTTCAATCTTTCATAACCTTTTTCATATTCTTTTTAAAAAAATGCTTCTACTAAATAAAGCAATTAAATAAAATAATTAATATTCGTATCATACATGCTTGAGTTATTGTAAATTAGCATGCATGGATTATACTAAGGTTTATTACCATTTCGTAAGTGCACCCATGTCATAACTTATTCATGCTTACTTTTCATCCTTAGTTATACAAGGCATCGTTCTTATTAAAAGTATAATTATGTGTGGAAGCACAAACATTCAAGTAGTACATGTTCAATGGCATATATAGACATCATCCAATAATCATATACATCATGTGTCATATGCCTAAGATCTATTTCATCCTTCGACATTCATCGCATTCACGAATCACAATCACTTACTTATAGTCACAATATCCTACGATTTCTCATATTTCGTTAGAACACGTGTAGTACTTAGTTCCCGAAGGATTTTAGAGGTTGTGACGAACCAGCACAATCGGCCATGGCAACCTCTCTGGGCCCATCAGACAACGATTGCCTAGCTTCATCACTCATCCGTGGCTCACACAGTACAATCATCGAGTCTCTGCTCGGTTTGGCCATTAGTACATCCGTACTGTTCTCTATGGCCCAAAGTCCACTCGAGGTTTTAGAGGTTGTGACGAACCAGCACAATCGGCCATGGCAACCTCTCTGGGCCCATCAGACAACGATTGCCTAACTTCATCACTCGTCCGTGGCTCACACGGTACAATCATCGAGTCTCTGCTTGGTTTGGCCTTTAGTACATCGAAGCTCGTGTAGCACTTAGTTCTCGAAGGATTCTAGAGGTGGCTCCCACGGTTCGAAATTCGTGAAACACTTATAATCTAATGTTTCATTTAAATTTATGGTGAGAATGTCAAATATATCAATTCTTCCTTTTTTTTTTAAAACATATTAGAGGTTTGTATCTCATGTCTTATGAGAATCATCTCACAGTACTATAATCAGTACCGAAATGAGCATTTTATAAAAATGCTATAATTCAATTGATTTTCTTCTCATATTATATGAAACATGTTCTTTTTACATGTCACACATCACATATCACATTTCCCATTTGACATATTCCATGTCATGTAAAACACTTTCCTTTTTAACATGTCACCTATCATTTATGGAGTCTATGATAGACATCAATCTTATCGTACTATAAATCTCGGAGGGTAAAGAAATAAACCGGTCAAATCTATGACCATAATCTATGTTGTCCTCTGTGGGTCGCGGATTAGGTGTCGATCGGGACTAAACATATCACATATCATGCATCCGTATGATAGGAATGCCAACCAATCTCAAAACCGTAGTTTTCATCATCAAATAGACTTATATGGAATTTATATAAATATAAAATTCCATAATTTAAAACCATAAGGTTTAAAATCCTTTAGTGAATATTTATAAAAATATTCATAAGAATATTCACTATATTTCACTTCCTCTTTCATCTCGTAATTCGTGTAATTTCTCTATTCCGAGAATTTTCGATGATTTCATTATCATCATTCTCGAATACATGAATATTCTAAAGTTCCATCTCATTATATTCATGTTTTATGAAATTTAGAAATTTCCTCATGTTTCGTGATTTACTATCGAAATTCGGAAATAAAATCATTTAATATGATTTTATAAAGTTTTTCTAAAATTTTCAGCAGCATAACGGCTGCCGATTTACTAACCTCCTACACGGAAAATACAGTTTAAAATCTTTCAGCCAGAACTACTTCCCAAATTATTTTCAGTAAATCATGCATCATAATAATTTTCATAAAATAATTGCATAAAATATTTCAATTTAAAATATGCAGACTGAGTATCCTTACAGTGCTGCACATGCATCCCTTACCTTTTTCCGGGTCGGCGACTTCCGCTTATCGATCGCGCCCGCACTCCATTTCTCCCGATTCCTTATCCCGATTGCTGAAAATAATTTCTAGAATTAAAATTCTAATTTTTAGAATTTTTTTCCATAATTTATTTAATTTTTCTGAATTTAAATTTCCGGGGAATTTCTTACCGAATTTTCGTAAATGTCCGGGTTGTCGAATTTCCGGGAATTTTCCGAATTCCCGAAATTCTCCTTTTTCCTCTTTTTCTTCCTTTTTCCTCTTTTTCTTTTCTTTCTTTTTCTTTTTTTTTCTTTTTCCTTCTTCCTTTCCCGGTCAGACCGGTTCAGATCGGTCCAGCTCCTTTCCTCGCCGGTTCCTCGCCGGCGGTCGGTTCTCCGGCGGTTCAGGCGTCCCTCAGCTGGCCGGCTACACGACGAACTTGCCGGTGCCCTCCGTTCGCCCTGGATCGGCGGCACGGTGGCGGATCGAGGCGGTTTTGCCTCGGTTTCTTCTTCCTCTTCGCCGGCGCTCCTCCGCCGTCCATTGCGTCGCCGGTGGCTTCCATCGGCTTCCTCTTCCTCCGGTGAAGCTTCGGTGGTAGTGCCGGCCACCGATTTGGCCGGCATCGCCGTCGGCCATTTCCTCTTCTTCTCCGGCGTTTGCTTCTGTTTCCCTTCGATTTTTTCTCCGTTTCACTTCGCCGGTGTTGGCGTCGGCTTCCTCTTCCTTTGCCAGCGTCGACATTTCTCTTCCCCCTTCTCCTTTCCTTCTCCGGCAGCAGTGGCCGGTGCCACTTCGGGAAGACAGAATCGGGAAACCGATTCTGTTTGTATTTTAGTTTTCTTTCTATTTTTGTTTGTTTTCTATTTCCCCTTTTAGTATATTTAGTATACTATATTTTATACACTTAATATAATAATACATATATGTCATGTACTTATATTATATATTTAATACACATAATATTATTATTATCATATATGTATATAATATAGTATTATATATATTACATATAAAATATGTATTTTGTGTATTAAAATTATAGATCTAGCATAGATATATAAGTATATATTTATATACTTAAAATAATTAATCTTTACATATATATATATTATAATATAATATGTTTTGTATTTACAATATATATTTTTCAAACTTTAATGTAAATCAAATATAAACATTTCTCAAATATATATGTATATATATATACCTATGTATACATAAAAGATTATACTTAAGCACATATGTATTATGTAACTTCATGAACTAGTATATATATATATATATATATATATATATATTCATATATACAAACATGTAATTATTAATATACTATATAGTATTTACATACATATGTATTTGTATAAAAATACATTTATATAATTTGTAATTATATAATACTTTATTTTCATTTCTCGTTTTCTTTATTTAATTTGGATTTTTAATTTATCTAATTTAATTCCCTTTACACAAATTTTCCAATTCTTTCACTTCCTTAATTTCTCGGGATTTTCACCAATATCCGTTCTCGCAAATTTTATTTATTTCCTCTGATTTATTTTCTCCAATATTTATTTTCAATATTTATAATTTCCAATAAATGAAAAATTTACGGTTATCACATCCTCCCCACCTTAAGAAATTCGGTCCTCCGAATTTAACTTAAGTCCAAAGGGGGTATACGCCGTATACTTATGACTTCTGACCTCTAGTTCATCCTCCAAATAATACTGTCAGTACACTCTCAATATCAATAGTACTTTAGACCACTACATGCTGTCTTTCATTGTATATGTCTATACTCCCGTAAGTTCTTTTCTCAAATCGGGAGTTATTCCCTTTTTTTCTTTTCATATAAGAGTCCATACTCAATCTTTTTCATATTACAGCCGATCTATGCTGTTTATCATCCATTCTTCTCACTTAGTGCCGAGTCGACAAAATATGGTACTATCATGTACTCATATAGATCAATTATATGTAAGTGTCCCAGTAGCTTTCACATCTCATGCACACGCTCTCTCAATATCATGGAGCGTTTACATCTCACGCTCATATATATAAATATATATTAGTATGGAGCGGTGCTATCAATACACTTGGGATCTCAAAGCCTTTTGCTATCACTCATTAGCATATGGCAACTCAGAGACTCCCATCACATGTAAGGCTCACTAGAACTGTACATACCCATTTACACCGTTTAGCACTTATACTTCGACTAAGGCACTAGAGAATCTAGATGTCTGATAATGAAAAGTGATTCTATTTAGATCATCAGTCTTTAATCACTTCCATATCATCATTTCTCTTTTGGATTTATTGTCCACAATGTTCATTTTCACACTTATTCCATCAAGGCTGCATCTCATTTGCCGATTTTACTATAGATCATCTCTTACGATCATAATTCATGAGACTATCATATTCTCTTCATGTAGTATGGTCTTTAAATCTCTTTTCATAATTTAGATTCTGTGATTGAATCCTCAAATTATCCATTTCAGCACCACATTATCTATACAATTCCACCATCTCTATCATTTCGAGGTGGCTATATATACAAACATTTCTCTTTATATACTGGCAGTAAATATATCAATTATCTTACTCCTTGGAGTATCATTACTTTCACTTATCAATTCTGGCTTTGATTTTACATCTTGCCACAGCCATGTGATAACCAATATAATTCACTTTCAGTTTTACCTTCGGGAACTGTTTTATATTGAAGTTCCCTTCTCGTTGTGCAACTTATTTCCTTATTGCACTTTCATTTTCATTTTCATATTTTTACTCTCATCCCTTTTTGTCGGTTTTCTCGATTGATATGGTACTATACTGTTAAGATCTTTTTAAAATCTTGCATACCATCTTTTTCTTTACACTATCCATCTACCGACTTTAATTTCTTTAATTAGTCTCCTCTATAGAGCAGCTAGTCTCATCACTCTTTTATAGGCTGACAATAGTATTTAGCTAGACTCATTACTTTCGTATCTCAATCATTATCTTTATATCATAGACAGGTTCACTGTCATCCTGTCGTCTCGAGATCTTATATCTCAAGAGGAGATACTGTCTAGCCAAATTTCTTAGTTGCAAATCTTAGCATAGTTCCACAGCCTTTAAGAGTTTAAGGATCATATCACAATGCTACTCATGTTCCATTTATACTTTAGACTCTATCAGTATTTCATCAATTTACTCATGTAAGGATGCCTCATTCTTTAGGCTTATATACTTTACAAGGCAACTCATTATCCTTGTAGCTTCAATCGGAACTCGTAAAATTTACTCCGAGTTCAAATCATCATCTTATAGACACCAATCTTCACTCTTTTATCTAAGGACTCTTTATACTGAGGATAGTCTTATTAACTCCTCACACATCCTTAATCAGCTCCATAAAGCGTCTGTTTTCATGTAGATGAATACTTGTTCTTCACCAGAACTTTATCAATGATAGGAAATTAATACATCCTTTTAATTCATCTACAACTCAATATCATTTTTATTTCTCTCATTTATACTTATACAGACAATTTCATTATTCTTAATTTTTCATTATCTGTATTTTCGTCATTCAGACCTTTACACGTGAATTTCATTATTCACACAATTTTCAGAGCTACTTTCTTAAGCTTTTCGGATTCTTTCTACATTCTTCGATATAAACTTAGAATTTAACTTCATATTCAAAATCGAGTCAATGTTATATCGATTCCTCTAATTTATATAACTCTGGAAGTTTTATCGGAAATCAAATTTGATATTTTCTTTAATCATACATTTCTTATCATCTTGTGACCATCGTTCTTCAACTTTTCATCTGATTATGCCTTTTACAAAGATTGCTCCTATACGCTCCTTATACATCTCCGATTAAATCATATCTAAGGCATCACTTCCATATAGGTATTTATTTGTTCTTCATAAGAATTTTTAGTGTATAACCAAAAATTTTAATACATCATTTAATTCATCCTCAAATCATATCATTTGTATTTCCTTCCTTTACATCGATACTTGTGAATTTCATCATCCATAATATTTTCCAAAAATTATTTTCTTGAGCTTGTTGGATTTCTTCTATATTCTTCGATACACGCTTAAGAATAAATTTCATATCCACACTTCTTTTATCATTTTGGACCTTCATCATTGTGTCCCATCATTTTACAGTGTATTCTCAAGGCAGAGACATTCAATGTTCAAATCATTTTGATACATACTCTACCTTGATTTCATTACTTAGTCATACTTTACAGCGTTACGAATCTCATTCTGGTAAGCTGTATCAAGTACAATGTTTATCAACACACTTTACAGCTACTCGTTTCAATTCAGTTATTCACTTTAAAACCAATTCCATTTACTAAATTCAGGCTTTGTTCCCTCGAGCATACTCTCCACAAGGTTTGAACCTTGGCACCCTTACGTACCTAGTTCCTTACACTCGTGTTATCACTAAGCTTCTTGTAAGAGTCCCGCCTGTTCGAATCGACCGTTGGCGAGCATTCCCTAGACGATTCCTTTCGCCCAGGTTTACCCTTACTAGTGAGTCGGCGATGACAAAGTTCGCCTATATCTCATAACACATAATTCACTACGGGTCGCCCATCATTGAGTCACCCATCACAGTTCTGTCTTAAGGGTCCTGAAGAATTTAGGTTACCTGTCATCTTCTTTTTATCACTTCACTATTCTTATAATTATTTTCTAACTTACAGTACTCAACACAGTACTTCATTCTGTTGCACATATTTCAAGATATGTCGGTTCTATATACGATTATCAGTTTGATACCTCAAAATAATAAAACGTATAGAACCATAAGTAACCACACCAGTATGTATTTCATTATCGATACTGTTCACCTCATCAGTCAATTCCTGTAATCATCTCATTCTTCATAGTATTCAACGATCCCGTTCAGCACACTCTTAATTTTTTTTTTTGACCCTTACAGCCAATAACCGGATCAATCATCTGATGACATTCCACTACACTCTTTGGATCGCATCATATAAGGCCCCGGCCCGTCCGCCGTCCGCCTATACACGTTTTATTGTGATGCCTCGGATTTGCCGGTCTCAAGCCGGAGGGGCCCGAGCCGCACCACTCATCCGTACTCGTTTTATTGTAAGGACCGGGAGTGCCTGGATCTCCGTTAACCAGGGATTTACCACCCCAGTATCTTACTCATACGTACTGTCCGCTCTAGGTTCTAGAGGTGGCCCCCGTCACACAGACGTGGCACTTAGTCCCTCACGGATTGTTTTATTGTAAAGCCCAGGATTTACCACTATGGCCCAAAGTCCACTCGTGGAGAGGCCCTGGCCGCCTCACTCAATCCTACGGTTATCCCCTATGGCCCATAATCCACTCGGGGTTTTTCTTTCGCGTCCGTAATCTAAGTGTTAGTGGAATCAGTAACAGGGATCGTTAGATTCATATGACATCTTCTATGCCATTAATAATTCCATTACTATCAATGGATTCCAATTCAGCTCGGTTTTAACACTATTCCGAACATCGCCCAATATAGGGGCATTTTCGTCATTTCGACATTTATTTCTATCTCCTCAATATACATTTAAATCAATGAACTGATTTTCTTGTGTTGATAGTATCATTTCTGATACTTATACTAGCAATTTAGATCTCATTCGATTTCGATAGAGAAATTCACTAAAATCCATAATTTCTCTATCAAACCATTCAATTCCAACTTCTGGTGATCTATTTTGACTCCCGATAAAATTTTTGGGGGTAGGGGTATTTTGGTCATTTTTGGCTAAAAATTTTCTCTCTTCAAATTACCCTCAATCGGTGATCTTAAAGTCTATTTAATGATGATATTTTATTCCCCTATTTTATACCATCACTTTCAGGTCTCAGTTCGGTTCGGACAGAAAAGTACTGGTGGGGCCCTCACCGAGTCATTTCTGTTCCTTACCGAACAGGCCTTCATATAGATTAGAAGAATCACAAATTTTTCGATAATTTCTGAGCCTATTTTCTTCTTCATCATTCTCAATTTATACTTTCTCACTCCCTTTAAATCATTTTACTCCATTACAATCATTTATTTTCTCTATGTATTCAGACGACACAGTACTACCGGGGATGTTTAACTCTTTTCCTTCCAAAAGTATCCACAGACATCAGGCCAACCATTGCTCTGATACCATTAAATCTGTCACAACCCGTGACCACATTTTTCATCTTCTTATACACAACTTAACCGTTTGGGCTGTCTGCGATACTTCACTTGTACTGACTGTTAAACAATTTTACATAATATTGTTTTTATTATACACATCCCCTATCGTAACAATTCAGATAAGTAGTACTGTTGACGTGTCTAAATACAGAGAATAAGTAATCATACCTCAAATAATCAGTCGATCTGACACATTGTTCTTCGTGTACAGCCAGGATCCACAATCCACTGAACTCACCAGCATCAAAACCTGAGATGTTTAATATTAAGGGGTGAGCAAAACCACGGCTCAGTAAGAGAATTATATGTTTCACTTGATACTCAGCTTCCTATATGCTGAAAATCTTTTTCATTTTTCCTATGGGCTCTAGGCTCGCATGTAGGAAGGATACTACAGTCGGCTAGGGATCCGAATGGAGTAAGGTAGGTATTTTAGAATACCATACTTGTTACGGAACCTAGAAGCAACTGTAGAGATAAATTTTTCTTTTTGTTATGAATTAATAAATCCTTTTCAATCTTTCATAACCTTTTTCATATTCTTTTTAAAAAAATGCTTCTACTAAATAAAGCAATTAAATAAAATAATTAATATTCGTATCATACATGCTTGAGTTATTGTAAATTAGCATGCATGGATTATACTAAGGTTTATTACCATTTCGTAAGTGCACCCATGTCATAACTTATTCATGCTTACTTTTCATCCTTAGTTATACAAGGCATCGTTCTTATTAAAAGTATAATTATGTGTGGAAGCACAAACATTCAAGTAGTACATGTTCAATGGCATATATAGACATCATCCAATAATCATATACATCATGTGTCATATGCCTAAGATCTATTTCATCCTTCGACATTCATCGCATTCACGAATCACAATCACTTACTTATAGTCACAATATCCTACGATTTCTCATATTTCGTTAGAACACGTGTAGTACTTAGTTCCCGAAGGATTTTAGAGGTTGTGACGAACCAGCACAATCGGCCATGGCAACCTCTCTGGGCCCATCAGACAACGATTGCCTAGCTTCATCACTCATCCGTGGCTCACACAGTACAATCATCGAGTCTCTGCTCGGTTTGGCCATTAGTACATCCGTACTGTCCTCTATGGCCCAAAGTCCACTCGAGGTTTTAGAGGTTGTGACGAACCAGCACAATCGGCCATGGCAACCTCTCTGGGCCCATCAGACAACGATTGCCTAGCTTCATCACTCGTCCGTGGCTCACACGGTACAATCATCGAGTCTCTGCTCGGTTTGGCCTTTAGTACATCGAAGCTCGTGTAGCACTTAGTTCTCGAAGGATTCTAGAGGTGGCTCCCACGGTTCGGAATTCGTGAAACACTTATAATCTAATGTTTCATTTAAATTTATGGTGAGAATGTCAGATATATCAATTCTTCCTTTTTTTTTTAAACATATTAGAGGTTTGTATCTCATGTCTTATGAGAATCATCTCACAGTACTATAATCAGTACCGAAATGAGCATTTTATAAAAATGCTATAATTCAATTGATTTTCTTCTCATATTATATGAAACATGTTCTTTTCACATGTCACACATCACATATCACATTTCCCATTTGACATATTCCATGTCATGTAAAACACTTTCCTTTTTAACATGTCACCTATCATTTATGGAGTCTATGATAGACATCAATCTTATCGTACTATAAATCTCGGAGGGTAAAGAAATAAACCGGTCAAATCTATGACCATAATCTATGTTGTCCTCTGTGGGTCGCGGATCAGGTGTCGACCGGGACTAAACATATCACATATCATGCATCCGTATGATAGGAATGCCAACCAATCTCAAAACCGTAGTTTTCATCATCAAATAGACTTATATGGAATTTATATAAATATAAAATTCCATAATTTAAAACCATAAGGTTTAAAATCCTTTAGTGAATATTTATAAAAATATTCATAAGAATATTCACTATATTTCACTTCCTCTTTCATCTCGTAATTCGTGTAATTTCTCTATTCCGAGAATTTTCGATGATTTCATTATCATCATTCTCGAATACATGAATATTCTAAAGTTCCATCTCATTATATTCATGTTTTATGAAATTTAGAAATTTCCTCATGTTTCGTGATTTACTATCGAAATTCGGAAATAAAATCATTTAATATGATTTTATAAAGTTTTTCTAAAATTTTCGGCAGCATAACGGCTGCCGATTTACTAACCTCCTGCACGGAAAATACAGTTTAAAATCTTTCAGCCAGTACTTCTTCCCAAATTATTTTCAGAAATCATGCATCATAATAATTTTCATAAAATAATTGCATAAAATATTTCAATTTAAAATATGCAGACTGAGTATCCTTACAGTGCTGCACATGCATCCCTTACCTTTTTCCGGGTCGGCGATTCCGCTTATCGATCGCGCCCGCACTCCATTTCTCCCGATTCCTTATCCGATTGCTGAAAATAATTTCTAGAATTAAAATTCTAATTTTTAGAATTTTTTTCCATAATTTATTACCGAATTTTCGTAAATGTCCGGGTTGTCGAATTTCCGGGAATTTTCCGAATTCCCGAAATTCTCCTTTTTCCTCTTTTTCTTCCTTTTTCCTCTTTTTCTTTTCTTTCTTTTTCTTTTTCTTTTTCTTTTTCCTTCTTCCTTTCCCGGTCAGACCGGTTCAGATCGGTCCAGCTCCTTTCCTCGCCGGTTCCTCGCCGGCGGTTCAGGCGTCCCTCAGCTGGCCGGCTACACGACGAACTTGCCGGTGCCCTCCGTTCGCCCTGGATCGGCGGCACGGTGGCGGATCGAGGCGGTTTTGCCTCGGTTTCTTCTTCCTCTTCGCCGGCGCTCCTCCGCCGTCCATTGCGTCGCCGGTGGCTTCCATCGGCTTCCTCTTCCTCCGGTGAAGCTTCGGTGGTAGTGCCGGCCACCGATTTGGCCGGCATCGCCGTCGGCCATTTCCTCTTCTTCTCCGGCGTTTGCTTCTGTTTCCCTTCGATTTTTTCTCCGTTTCACTTCGCCGGCGTTGGCGTCGGCTTCCTCTTCCTTTGCCGGCGTCGACATTTCTCTTCCCCCTTCTCCTTTCCTTCTCCGGCGGCAGTGGCCGGTGCCACTTCGGGAAGACAGAATCGGGAAACCGATTCTGTTTGTATTTTAGTTTTCTTTCTATTTTTGTTTGTTTTCTATTTCCCCTTTTAGTATATTTAGTATACTATATTTTATACACTTAATATAATAATACATATATGTCATGTACTTATATTATATATTTAATACACATAATATTATTATTATCATATATGTATATAATATAGTATTATATTATTACATATAAAATATGTATTTTGTGTATTAAAATTATAGATCTAGCATAGATATATAAGTATATATTTATATACTTAAAATAATTAATCTTTACATATATATATATATATTATAATATAATATGTTTTGTATTTACAATATATATTTTTCAAACTTTAATGTAAATCAAATATAAACATTTCTCAAATATATATGTATATATATATACCTATGTATACATAAAAGATTATACTTAAGCACATATGTATTATGTAACTTCATGAACTAGTATATATATATATATATATATATATATATATATATATTCATATATACAAACATGTAATTATTAATATACTATATAGTATTTACATACATATGTATTTGTATAAAAATACATTTATATAATTTGTAATTATATAATACTTTATTTTCATTTCTCGTTTTCTTTATTTAATTTGGATTTTTAATTTATCTAATTTAATTCCCTTTACACAAATTTTCCAATTCTTTCACTTCCTTAATTTCTCGGGATTTTCACCAATATCCGTTCTCGCAAATTTTATTTATTTCCTCTGATTTATTTTCTCCAATATTTATTTTCAATATTTATAATTTCCAATAAATGAAAAATTTACGGTTATCACAGGCCCTCACCGAGTCCATTTCTGTTCCTTACCGAACAGGCCTTCATTTAGACTAGAAGAATCACCAATAATTCGGTAATTTCTGAGCCTATTTTCTTCTTTAACATTCTCAGTTTATACTTTCTCACTCCCTTTAAATCATTTTACTCCATTTACAATCATTTATTTTCTCTATGTATTCAGACGACACAGTACTACCGGGGATGTTTAACTCTTTTCCTTCCAAAAGTATCCACAGACATCAGGGCAACCATTGCTCTGATACCATTAAATCTATCACGACCTGTGATCACATTTTTCATCTTCTTATACACAACTTAACCGGTTGGGCTGTCTGCTATACTTCACTTGTACTGACTGTTAAACAATTTTACATAATATTGTTTAGATTATACACATCCCCTATCATAACTAATCAGATAAGTAGTACTATTGACGTGTCTAAATACAGAGAATAAATGATTATACCTCAAATAAATGATCATACCTCAAATAATCAGTCGGTCTGACACATTGTCCTTCGTGTACAGCTCGGATCCACAATCCACTAAACTTATATTCATCAAAAACCTGAAATGTTGAAAATTAAGGGGTGAGCAAAACCACGGCTCAGTAAGAGAATTATATGCCTCACTTGATACTCAGCTTCCTATATGCTGAAAATCTTTTTCATTTTTCCTATGGGCTCTAAGCTCGCATGTAGGAAGGATACTACAGTCGGCTAGGGATCCGAATGGAGTAAGGTAGGTATTTTAGAATACCATACTTGTTACGGAACCTAGAAGCAACTGTAGAGAGAAAATTTCATTTCATTTGAATTAATAAATCCTTTTTCCTTTTTAATTTTCATAACCTTTTCATATTCTTTTCATTATGATGCTTTTATGAAATAAAGCATTTAAATAAAATGATTAGTATTTAGTTTCCGTATATTCCTTGAAAAGAATATTCGTTAAATCATCATCTTATTTCTTTAAAACTCATTTCATGTTTTAGTGTACTCTCTTAATTTAGTACCGTACTTTAAAGAGCAAATAAGCTATTAAAATCTATTCCAATATAACCGATTACTTAATCACTTTAGGCGTAAGCCCCAATTCACTGATTCAGTTACTACATCCATTCTAACTAATAATGGAGTTAGTGTCATATCGAAACTCGTGTTTCTTATTAACACATCGAAACTCGTGTAGCACTTAGTTCCCGAAGGACTCTAGAGGTGGCTCCCACGGTACAGAATTTCTTATTAACATATCAAACTCGTTTCCTAGAGCACTTAGTTCCCGAAGGACTCTAGAGGTGGCTCCCACGGTACAGAAATTTCTTATTAACATATCAAAACTCGTGTAGCACTTAGTTCCCGAAGGACTCTAGAGGTGGCTCCCACGGTACAGAAATTTCTTATTAACATATCAAAACTCGTGTAGCACTTAGTTCCCGAAGGACTCTAGAGGTGGCTCCCACGGTACAGAAATTTCTTATTAACATATCAAAACTCGTGTAGCACTTAGTTCCCGAAGGACTCTAGAGGTGGCTCCTACGGTTCGAAAATCGAGTCTTTGTTCGGTTTGGCCTTTAGTTTTCCTAGCTTTCGACAAATATAACTAGGTGCTGATTAGGGTCCATTGACTCAACATCGGGAGAGGTATGTATATTTAGTACTCAAATCACATGTCTTAGGAAAGTCATCCCACAGTACTATGATTAGTACCGAAATGAGCATTTTGTAAAAATGCTATAAATCAATTGATTTTCTCCTCATATCATATAAACATATTCTTTTCACATGTCACGCATCATATTTCACACTTTCCATTTGACATATTCCACATCATGTAAAACGCTTTCCTTTTTAACATGTCACCTATCATTTATGGAGTCTAAGATAGACATCAATCTTATCATACTATAACCCCAGAGAGTAAAGAAATAAACCGGTCAAATCTATGACCATAATCTATATTGTCCTCGTGGGTCACTGATCAAGTGTTGACCGAGACTAAACTTATCACATATCATGTATCAGCATGATAAAATGCTGACGAGTCTCAAAACCGTATTTTTGATCATAATATAAACATTTATGGAATTTATATAAATATATAATTCCATAATTTAAATCCATAAGGGTTAAAATTCTTTTAGTGAATATTTATAAAAATATTCATAAAAATATTCACTGTATTTCACTTCATCTTCTGTCTCGTATTACGTGTAATTTATTTATTCCGAGAATTTTCAGTGGTTTCATTATCACCATTACCGAATACATGAATATTTTAAAATTCTATCTCATTATATTCATGTTTTATGAGATTTAGTAATTTCCTCATGTTTCGTGATTTAATATCGACTTTCGGAAATAAAATCATTTAATTTGATTTTATAAAGTTTTTTCTAAATTTTTCGGCAGCATAACGGCTGCCGATTTACTAACCTCCTGCACGGAAAAATACAGTTTTAAATCATTCAGCCAGTACTTCTTCCCAAATTATTTTCAGCAAATCATGCATCATAATAATTTTCATAAAATATTTGCATAAAATATTTCAATTTAAAAATATGCAGACTGAGTATCCTTACAGTGCTGCACATGCATCCCTTACCTTTTTTCGGGTCGGCGACTTCCTCTTATCGATCGCGCCCGCACTCCATTTCTCCCGATTCCTTATCCCGATTGCTGAAAATAATTTCTAGAATTAAAATTCTAATTTTTTTAGAATTTTTCATAATTTATTTAATTTTTCTGAAAATTAAATCTCAGGAAGATTTCTTACCGAACTTTGTAAAATCCCGGGTTGTCGAATTTCCGAGAATTTTCCGAATTCCCGAAATTCTCCTTTTTCCTCTTTTTCTTCCTTTTTCTTCTTTTTTCCTCTTTTTCTTTTCTTTCCTTCTTTTCTTTTTCTTTTTCTTTTTCTTTTTCTTTTTCCTTTTTCTTTTCTTTTTCTTTTCTTTTTTCTTCTACCTTTCTCGGTCAGACCGGTCCAGCTCCTTTCCTCGCCGGTTCCTCGCCGGCGGCCGGTTCTCTGGCGGCTCGATGGCTCAGCAGCTGGCCGGCGCCACTGCGAACTTAGATCTGACCTCCGTTCATCCCGAATCGACGGCACGGCGGCGGATCGAGGCGGTTTTGCCTCGGTTTCTTCTTCCCCTTTGCCGGCATTCCTCCGCCGTCCATTGCGCCTCTGGTGGCTTCCATCGTGTTCCTCTCCCTCCGGCGGTGCTTCGGTGGCAGTGGTGGTGCCTGGATTGGCTAGCACCGCCGTCCGCCATTTTCCTTTTCTCTTCCGGCTTTCCTTCGTTTCCGTCGATTCTGTTTCTGTTTTCTTCAAGCCGCCGGCGGCTTCTTCCCTTTCTCTAGCTGGTGGCGTCTCGTCCTGCTCCTTCCTCCCTCACCGGAGGTGGCAGCTCCGTCGCCGTCGGCCCTCTGGTTGGGGAGGATCGGGTCCTTCCCGTTTTCCCCTTTCCTTTTCTGTTTTAGTTTTATTTCCTCTTTCGCTTTTTTGTCTTCTTTCTATTTTTAGTATACTATATACTATATATTATACCATATATTTTATACATATAATATATATTATATGTTAAGCATACATTATTTCATACATAATGTTATACAATATTTATTATATATAAAATATATCTTGTACATTACAAAATACATGTCTAGTATATATATATGTGTGTATTCATATACTTAAATAACATTTATATATACAAATTATATAAATTCTATAATAAAATATTTATACATATAAACTTTAATATAAAACCACATTTACTCTTCTTATATATTCATATACTTTTATTTAAAATAATAATATATATTTCATATATATATTTCTGTACATATATATTTATAATTATATAAATACATTTTATAATATACACATGTATTTATTTAAGACAAAATAGTATATATTTCATTTTATAATATATACTAATATTCATATACATACATATGTATTTATATAAAAACATGTGTAAATATATTTATATAATTTAATTATATAAATATATAATATACGCATTTTTATTTTATAAATTTTGGATTTCCATTAATCCAATTTTAATTCCTCCTTTCCTTATTTTCCATAACTTCGATTTTATTTTTTATTTTCATTTAATTTCCTTCACACGAATTTCTTTATTCATCACTTCCTCATTTCTCTGGATTTTCACCAATATCCCGTTTCTCGCAAATTTTATTTATTTCCTCTTATTTAATTTCTCTAATATTTATTTTCAATATTTCTAATTTCCAATAAATGAAAAAATTTACGGTTATCACATCCTCCCCACCTTAAGAAATTCGGTCCTCCGAATTTAACTTAAGTCCAAAGGTGGTACATGTCGTACACTTACGACTTCTGACCTCTAGCTCATCCTCCAATTAATACTGCCAGTACACTTTCATCATCAATAGTACTTTAGACCACTACATGCTGTCTTTCATCATATATGTCTATGCTTATGTAATTTCATTTCTCAAATCGGAAGTTATTCACTTTTACTCTTTTCATATAAGAGTCCATACACAATTATCTTTAATATTACAGCTAATCTATGCTGTTCATCATCCATTCTTCTCACTTAGTGCCGAGTCGACATAATTTGGTACTATCATCTACTCGTGTCAATCAATTATATGTAAGTGTCCCAGTAGCTTTCACATCTCATGCACACGCTCTCTCAATATCATGGAGCGGTTACATCTCACGCTCATATATATAAATGTATACATCAGTATGGAGAGGTGCTATCAATACACTTGGGATCTCAAAGCCTTTTGCTATCTCTCATTAGCATATGGCAACACAGAGACTCCCATCACATGTAAGGCTCACTGGAACTGTACATACACATTCACACCGTTTAACACTTATACTTCGACCAAGGCACTAGAGAATCTAGATGTCTGATAATGGAAGGTGATTCTATTTAGATCATCAGTCTTTAATCACTTCCATATCATCATTTCTCTTTTGGACTTTTTATTGTCCACAATATTCATTTTCACAGTTATTCCGCCAAGGCTGCATCTCATTTGCCGATTTTAATATAGATCATCTCTCACAATTATAATTCATGAGACAATCATATTCTCTTCATGTAGTATGGTCTTTAAATCTCTTTTCAAAATTTAAATTCTGTGATTGAATCCTCAAATTATCCATTTAAGCACCACATTATCTATACAATTCCACCATCTCTATCATTTCGAGGTGGCTATATATACAACCATTTCTCTTTATATACTGGCAGTAAACATATCAATTATCATACTCCTTGGACTATCATTACTTTCACTTATCAATTTTGGCTTTGATTTTACATCTTGCCACATTTATGTGATAACCAGCACAATTCACTTTCAGTCTTAACTCCGGGAACTGTTTTATATTGAAGTTCCCTTCTCGTCGTGCAATTTATTTCCTTATTGCACTTTCATTTTCGTTTTCATATTTTTACTCTCATCCCTTTTTGTCGGTTTTCTCGATTGGTATGGTACTATACAGCTAAGATCTTTTAAAATCTCGCATACCATCTATTCTTTACACTTATCCATCTGCTGACTTTAATTTCTTTAATTAGATCTTGTCTATAGAGCAACTAGTCTCATCACTCTTTTATAAGTTGACAATAGTATTTAGCTAGACTCATTACTTTCGTATCTCAATCATTATCTCTATATCATAGATAGGTTCACTGTCACCCTGTCGTCTCAAGATCATATATCTCAAGAGGAGATACTGTCTAGCCAAATTTCTTAGTTGTTAATCTTAGCACAATTCCACAACCTTTAAGAGTTTAAGGATTATATCACAATGCTGCTCATGTTCCATTTATACTTTAGACTCTATCAGTATTTTAGCAATTTTCTCATGTAAGGATGCCTCATTCTTTAGGCTTATCTACTTTACAAGGCAACTCATTACCCTTGTAACTTCAATCGAAACTCGTAAAATTCACTCCGAGTTCAAATCGTCACCTTATGGACATCAATCTTCAATCTTTTATCTAATGACGCTTTATACTGAGGCTAGTCTTATTAACTCCTCTCATATCCCTAATCGGTTCCATAAAGCTTCTGTTTTCATATAGATGAATACTTGTTCTTCACCAGAACTTTATCAATGATAGGAAATTAATACGTCCTTTTTTTTTCATCTACCACTCAATATCATTTGTATTTCTCTTATTTACACTTATACAGATAATTCCATTATTCTCAATTTGTCATTATCTGTATTTTCATCATTCAGACCTTTACACGTGAATTTCATTATTCACACCATTTTCAGAGTTATTTTCTTAAACTTTTCGGATTCTTTCTACATCCTCCGATATAAACTTAGAATTTAACTTCATATTCAAAATCGAGTCAATGTTATCTCGATTCCTCTAATTTATATAACTCTGAAAGTTTTATCGGAAATCAAATCTGATATTTTCTTTAATCATACATTTCTTATCATCTTGTGACCATCGTTCTTCAACTTTTCATCTGATTATGCCTTTTACAAAGATTGTTCTTATAAGCTCCTTATACATCTCCGATTAAATCATATTTAAGGCATCACTTCCATATAATATTTATTTGTTCTTCATAAGAATTTTAGTGTATAACCAAAAATTTTAATACATCATTTAATTCATCCTCAAATCATATCATTTGTATTTCCTTCCTTTACATCGATACTTGTGAATTTCATCATCCATAATATTTTCCAAAAATTATTTTCTTAAGCTTGTCGGATTTCTTCTATATTCTTCGATACAAGCTTAAGAATAAATTTCATATCCACGATCGAGTCACCATTAACCTGATTTCTCAATCTATGTTACTCTGAAATTTATCGGGATTCTCATCCGGTAGTTTCTTTAACCACACTTCTTTTATCATTTTGGACCTTCATCATTGTGTCCCATCATTCCACAGTGTATTCTCAAGGCAGAGACATTCAATATTCAAATAATTTTGATACATACTCTACCTTGATTTTATTACCTAGTCATACTTTACAGCGTTACGAACCTCATTCCGGTAAGCTGTATCAAGTACAATGGTTATCAACACACTTTACAGCTACCTGTTTCAATTCAATTATTCATTTTAAAACCATTTCCATTTACTAAATTCAGGCTTTGTTCCCTCGAGTATATTCTCCACAAGGTTTGAACCTTGGCACCCTTACGTACCTAGTTCCTTACACTCGTGTTATCACTAAGCTTCTTGTAAGAGTCCCGCCTGTTCGAATCGACCGTTGGCGAGCATTCCCTAGACGATTCCTTTCGCCCAGGTTTACCCTTACTAGTGTGTCGGCGATGACATAGTTCGCCTATATCTCAAACACATGATCCACTACGGGTCGCCCATAATTGAGTCGCCCAACACAGTTCTGTCTCAAGGGTCCTGAAGAATTTAGGTTACCTGTCATCTTCTTTTTATCACTTCACTATTCTTATAATTATTCTCTAACTTACAGTACTCCACACAGTACTTCATTCTGTAGCACATATTTCAAGATATGTCGGTTCTATATACGATTATCAGTTTGATACCTCAAAATAGTAAAACGTATAGAACCATAAGTAACCACACCAGTATGTATTTCATTATCGATACTGTTCACCTCATCAGTCAATTCCTGTAATCATCTCACTCTTCATAGTATTCAACGATCCCGTTCAGCACACTTTTAATTTTTTGACCCTTACAGCCAATAATCGGGTCAATCATCTGATGACATTCCACTACACTCTTTGGATCGCATCATATAAGGCCCCGGCCCGTCTGCCGTCCGCCTGTACACATCTGTACTGTCCGCTCTGGGTTCTAGAGGTGGCCCCCGTCACACAGACGTGGCACTTAGTCCCTCACGGATTGTTTTATTGTAAAGCCCAGGATTTACCACTATGGCCCAAAGTCCACTCGTGGGGGGGCCCTGGCCGCCTCACTCAACCGTACTGTTATCCCCTATGGCCCACAGTCCACTCGGGGTTTTTCTTTCGCGTCCATAATCTAAGTGTTAGTGGAATCAGTAACAGGGATCGTTAGATTCATATGACATCTTCTATGCCATTAATAATTCCATTACTATCAATGGATTCCAATTCAGCTCGGTTTTAACACTATTCCGCACATCGCCCAATATAGGGGTATTTTCGTCATTTCGACATTTATTTCTATCTCCTCAATATACATTCAAATCAATGAACTGATCATCTATGTGTTGATAGTATCCTTTCTGATATTTATAACAGCAAGTTAGATCTCATTCGATTTTCGATAGAGAAGTTCACTAAAATCCAACATGGGATTAATTTACTTGTAATTCAGCTTTATAACATTAATTTCTCTGTCAAATCGGTCAATTCCAACTTCTGGTGATTTATTTTGACTCCCGGTAAAATTTTAGGGGTAGGGGTATTTTGGTCATTTTTGGCTAAAAATTTTCTCTCTCTTCAAATTACCCTCAATCGGTGATCTTAAAGTCTATTTAATGATGATATTTCATTCCCCTACTTTATACCATCACTTTCAGGTTTCAGTTTGATTCGGATAGAAAGGTACTGGTGGGGCCCTCACCGAGTCCATTTCTGTTCCTTACCGAACAGGCCTTCATTTAGACTAGAAGAATCACCAATAATTCGGTAATTTCTGAGCCTATTTTCTTCTTTAACATTCTTAGTTTATACTTTCTCACTCCCTTTAAATCATTTTACTCCATTTACAATCATTTATTTTCTCTATGTATTCAGACGACACAGTACTATCGGGGATGTTTAACTCTTTTCCTTCCAAAACTATCCACAGACATCAGGCCAACCATTGCTCTGATACCATTAAATCTGTCACGACCTGTGACCACATTCTTCATCTTCTTATACTCAACTTAACCGGTTGGGCTGTCTGCGATACTTCACTTGTACTGACTGTTAAACAATTTTACATAATATTGTTTAGATTATACACATCCCCTATCGTAACTAATCAGATAAGTAGTACTATTGATGTGTCTAAATACAGAGAATAAATGATCATACCTCAAATAATTAGTCGGTCTGACACATTGTCCTTCGTGTACAGCCCGGATCCACAATCCACTGAACTTATATTCATCAAAAACCTGAAATGTTGAAAATTAAGGGGTGAGCAAAACCACGGCTCAGTAAGAGAATTATATGCCTCACTTGATACTCAGCTTCCTATATGCTGAAAATCTTTTTCATTTTTCCTATGGGCTCTAAGCTCGCATGTAGGAAAGATACTACAGTCGGCTAGGGATCCGAATGGAGTAAGGTAGGTATTTTAGAATACCATACTTGTTACGGAACCTAGAAGCAACTGTAGGGAGAAATTTTCATTTCATTTGAATTAATAAATCCTTTTTCCTTTTTAATTTTCATAACCTTTTCATATTCTTTTCATTATGATGCTTTTATGAAATAAAGCATTTAAATAAAATGATTAGTATCCGTATAATCCTTGAAAAGAATATTAGTTAAATCATCATCTTATTTCTTTAAAACTCATTTCATGTTTTAGTGTACTCTCTTAATTAGTACCGTACTTTAAAGAGCAAAATAAGCTATTAAAATCTATTCCAATATAACCGATTACTTAATCACTTTAGGCGTAAGCCCCAATTCACTGATTCAGTTACTACATCCATTCTAACTAATAATGGAGTTAAGTGTCATATCGAAACTCGTGTTTCTTATTAACACATCGAAACTCGTGTAGCACTTAGTTCCCGAAGGACTCTAGAGGTGGCTCCCACGGTACAGAAATTTCTTATTAACATATCAAACTCGTGTAGCACTTAGTTCTCGAAGGACTCTAGAGGTGGCTCCCACGGTACAGAAATTTCTTATTAACATATCAAAACTCGTGTAGCACTTAGTTCCCGAAAGACTCTAGAGGTGGCTCCCACGGTACAGAAATTTCTTATTAACATATCAAAACTCGTGTAGCACTTAGTTCCCGAAGGACTCTAGAGGTGGCTCCCACGGTTCGGAAATCGAGTCTTTGCTCGGTTTGGCCTTTAGTTTTCCTAGCTTTCGACAAATATAATTAGGTGCTGATTAGGGTCCATTGACTCAACATCGGGAGAGGTATGTATATTTAGTACTCAAATCACATGTCTTAGGAAAGTCATCCCACAGTACTATGATCAGTACCGAAATGAGCATTTTGTAAAAATGCTATAAGTCAATTGATTTTCTCCTCATATCATATAAACATATTCTTTTCACATGTCACGCATCATATTTCACCCTTTCCATTTGACATATTCCACATCATGTAAAACGCTTTCCTTTTTAACATGTCACCTATCATTTATGGAGTCTAAGATAGACATCAATCTTATCATACTATAACCCCAGAGAGTAAAGAAATAAACCGGTCAAATCTATGACCATAATCTATATTGTCCTCGTGGGTCATTGATCAAGTGTCGACCGGGACTAAACTTATCACATATCATGTATCAGCATGATAAAATGCTGACGAGTCTCAAAACCGTATTTTTGATCATAATATAAACCTTTATGGAATTTATATAAATATATAATTCCATAATTTAAATCCATAAGGGTTAAAATTCTTTTAGTGAATATTTATAAAAATATTCATAAAAATATTCACTGTATTTCACTGCATCTTTTGTCTCGTATTACGTGTAATTTATTTATTCCGAGAATTTTCAGTGGTTTCATTATCACCATTACCGAATACATGAATATTTTAAAATTCTATCTCATTATATTCATGTTTTATGAGATTTAGTAATTTCCTCATGTTTCGTGATTTAATATCGACTTTCGGAAATAAAATCATTTAATTTGATTTTATAAAGTTTTTTCTAAATTTTTCGGCAGTATAACGGCTGCCGATTTACTAACCTCCTGCACAGAAAAATACAGTTTTAAATCTTTCAGCCAGTACTTCTTCCCAAATTATTTTCAGCAAATCATGCATCATAATAATTTTCATAAAATATTTGCATAAAATATTTCAATTTAAAAATATGCAGACTGAGTATCCTTACAGTGCTGCATATGCATCCCTTACCTTTTTCCGGGTCGGCGACTTCCTCTTATCGATCGCGCCCGCACTCCATTTCTCCCGATTCCTTATCCCGATTGCTGAAAATAATTTCTAGAATTAAAATTCTAATTTTTTTAGAATTTTTCATAATTTATTTAATTTTTCTGAAAATTAAATCTCAGGAAGATTTCTTACCGAACTTTGTAAAATCCCGGGTTGTCGAATTTCCTAGAATTTTCCGAATTCCCGAAATTCTCCTTTTTCCTCTTTTTCTTCCTTTTTCTTCCTTTTTCCTCTTTTTCTTTTCTTTCTTTCTTTTCTTTTTCTTTTTCTTTTTCTTTTTCTTTTTCCTTTTTCTTTTCTTTTTCTTTTCTTTTTCTTTTCTTTTTTCTTCTTCCTTTCCCGGTCAAATCGGTTCAGACCGGTCCAGCTCCTTTCCTCGCCGGTTCCTCGCTGACGACCGGTTATCCGGCGGCTCGATGGCTCAGCAGCTGGCCGGCGCCACTGCGAACTTGGATCTGACCTCCGTTCATCCCGAATCGACGGCACGGCGACGGATCAAGGCGGTTTTGCCTCAGTTTCTTCTTCCCCTTTGCCGGCGTTCCTCCGCCGTCCATTGCACCTCCGGTGGCTTCCATCGTGTTCCTCTCCCTCCGGCGGTGCTTCGGTGGCAGTGGGTCGGCACCGCCGTCCGCCATTTTCCTTTTCTCTTCCGGCTTTCCTTCGTTTCCGTCGATTCCGTTTCTGTTTTCTTCACGCCGCCAGCGGCTTCTTCCCTTTCTCTGGCCGGTGGCGTCTCGTCCTGCTCCTTCCTCCCTCACCGGCGGTGGCAGCTCCGCCGCCGTCGGCCCTCTGGCTGGGGAGGATCGGGTCCTTCCCGTTTTCCCCTTTCCTTTTCTGTTTTAGTTTTATTTCCTCTTTTGCTTTTTTGTCTTCTTTCTATTTTTAGTATACTATATACTATATATTATACCATATATTTTATACATATAATATATATTATATGTTATACATACATTATTTCATACATAATGTTACACAATATTTATTATATATAAAATATATCTTGTACATTACGAAATACATGTCTAGTATATATATATGTGTATTCATATACTTAAATAACATTTATATATACAAATTATATAAATGCTATAATAAAATATTTATACATATAAACTTTAATATAAAACCACATTTACTCTTCTTATATATTCATATACTTTTATTTAAAATAATAATATATATTTCATATATATATATATATCTGTACATATATATTTATAATTATATAAATACATTTTATAATATACACATGTATTTATTTAAGACAAAATAGTATATATTTCATTTTATAATATATACTAATATTCATATACATACATATGTATTTATATAAAAACATGTGTAAATATATTTATATAATTTAATTATATAAATATATAATATACGCATTTTTATTTTATAAATTTTGGATTTCCATTAATCCAATTTTAATTCCTCCTTTCCTTATTTTCCATAACTCCGATTTTATTTTTTATTTTCATTTAATTTCCTTCACACGAATTTCCTTATTCATCACTTCCTCATTCTCGGGATTTTCACCAATATCCCGTTTCTCGCAAATTTTATTTATTTCCTCTTATTTAATTTCTCTAATATTTATTTTCAATATTTCTAATTTCCAATAAATGGAAAAATTTACGGTTATCACAGCATAGGTCCAATTGATAAAATTAAAATTTTAGCAAAATGGATTCGCACACCAAGTAATAAACGTGAATGAAAGCAAATTTGTATAACAAATAATATACCTGTTAAAGCATTTCCACTTCCCGTGGAAACAAGATGGAATTCACTTCATCGTTTGCTTTTTTTTATTTTACCTTATAAAGAACTTGTTACTCCTTTTTATAACAATTATACAAGTAGCACACATTTAGTACTTTTTGAAGAAGATTGGACTTTTATTGAATATTGTGTTGATTTATTATCTACTTTTAAAGATGCAACCGAAAGATTTTCAACTCAATTTTATCCAACTACACCGTATTTTGTTCCTATTATCTACACAATGTTTGGCAAATTTGTAAAATTTAGGAATCATGAAACTTTAAGTTCTTTTGTATATGATACGGAGGAAAAATTTAAAAAATATTGGGAAATAATTCCTCCTATTTATTGTATTGCAACTTTACTAGATCCTAGTCAAGGTGAGGTAAATATAGAAAATTTTTTTGATTGTTATAAAGAATTTCTTGGTCTTGATTCTATTGAGGATCAAAAGTCCTCAATTAACAATCTTTTTCGAGAATTGTTTAATGTTTATGAAACAGAAAGGGACCAATTCAACTTTAATCGAGAAGAAGAAGATTCATACGAAGAAACCGAAAGTAGCAAAAAAGGAAAAGGAATTTTAAACGCAATTAAGGAAGCAGCAAAGAAGAGAATGAAGCTAAAAGGAAAAGCGAGCGGATCGGGATCGGGATCGACAACTCGACGAAGTTCTAGCTTCAATGAGCTAGGATTTTTCTTAAGTCAAGATTTTTCTGTAGATGATAACTTTGATCTTCTCCAATGGTGGAAAGAAAACCAAAAACAATTTTCAGTTTTAGCTTCCATGGCCCCAGATGTTTTTGCTGTGCAAGTTTCTTTTGTTGCTTCGGAATCCGCATTCTCGACGTGTGGAAGAATTATTGGAGACCATCGAACCACTCTTAATCCGGATTCATTGTGGATGTTAACATGCCTTAAAGATTGGTTTGATGCGGAATCGCGCAATGTCGAACATGGAATGGCCAATGAATTTGCTGATAATAATTCAGAAGAGGAGGAAGAAATTTCCAAGGCAATCCGTATAAATTATGAAGAGTAGAGAATAATTTTTTTTTTGTAAATTGTATGTAAAATTGTAAATAAGTTTAGTCATAGTGAATATTTTTATGGACTACGGTCCCGTAGTTTTTACCCTTCTAACTTTTGAAGGGGTTTTCCACGTAAAAAATCTTTGGTCTCCTACTCTCTCCTTTTTCTCCTTTGTTGTTGTTGTTGTTGTTATTATTATTATTATTATTATTATTATTACATACCAAATTAATTAATGTTATACTTATATTTGTTTGAAATAAATAAATATTTAAAATACAAAATGAATTAATAATTTAAAAACATATTAAATAAATGAATAAATAAATAAATGAATAAATATTAAGTAAATGATATTTCAAATATAATAAATTATTTTAAATGCAAAATGAATATAAATAAAGATATGCAAAATGAATATAATAATAATATTCATAATATCATTATTTGTATTTTGAATCAAATATCATTTTATCATAATATTATATTCATAATATAACTTTAATTTATTATAACAATAATTTTATTTGATAATTTTATAATAGTTTATTTTTACATTATTGTTACATTAATTAAATAAATTATAATATAACTTTATAATAAATTATTGTTAAATTAAACTATTAACATTATTTATTATAAAAATAAATTTATTACATTAAATTATTAAAATATATTAATATATATTAAAATAAATTAATATAAATTTTTTAAAAAGAAAAATTTTAAAAAGAAAAAAAAATGGACCGAACCGATCCAACTAACCGGGCCGGTTCGCCTCTTATAGTTAATAGAACCAGTCTGAACCGGACCGGTTTTCTACCGGTTCGAACCGGTTTCAATTTGGTTAGGGCTGGAACCAGTGAAAACCAGCCCGAAACAGGCCCGGTCCGGCCTGTAACCAGATCTAACTGTAATGACCAGTTTTCCATAAAATACCCAATTAACTTTTTTTATTTTCTTCTAATGGTTTGGCTGTTTGTTAATGTCACCTTCTTTCTTATTCATCATATGCGTCTTAAAAATTTTAGTTTCTTTTCTACTAATCCACAAAATAGATATTATAATATGATTAGCAATAACTAATAATCAAACATACATTTCCATTCATATATCAGTGCATATTCACGTCCTAGGTTTCGTTCTCTACTATAATGCTATTTCTACTAATTTACATCCCTTTAGTTGTCTACAACACATGAAGTACTGTACAACAATATATCTAAAATATATAGTAAAATATAATATACCTTCAGTAGACCAAAAGAATGTCTTGAAGGAATACTGTACAACCAAAAGTCCGTGCTCCTCTTTATCAAGTGGAAATCACTACAAATAGTCTGGAAGGAAAAGAGGGGAGGGGGTGAGTTTACGCTCAATAAGGATAAGCATATAAAAAAGTGGTACTATACTACTAAATGCAGTTAAAAATCATAGATTTAAAAATCATTTACATAAAATCAAAACAACTTGTAATCATGTGAACATATATTTACAACTTGTTCATCTCTTTCATATTTTTTCAGTCTAATCATATAATTCTTTCGTAATTCAAAATCATTTTAAGTCAATCATCTGGTAAATGCCATATATCATTAAAGAAGGTAAATCTCCAAGAGATTCATGCACGAATCTAGTATCCCTTTAGGGACCTAGTATAGGAATCAAGCATACCCACACGGGGCCAATTATCCATCCCTAAACTGTTCCTATCTAGTAACAATGGCCATTGTCGAAAGGTCCATAGCGTACACTAATCCGGTGATAGCTATGGCATTAGGGAAGGTATTGGGGACTCGATATAGATCTCCCAACCCTAATCATTTCAATCTGATATGCATGATCGTCAAGGAGTTAACAATCCCAAAACATTTTCATATGTTAATAAAATCATGAGGGAAATCATTTTCATATAATTTATCTTCAGTCAATTCATAATCATATAAACAAATAAACATTATATATGTAGTAGTAGATAAATCTTATAAAGCTTCTCAATGCAACATTAAAAATCTAAATATTTTAATGCATAAAACACCATATATTGCACATGCTACTATTATAAAATAATTAAAAATAATTCTTATGAAAATCATATACTTCAAGCCATATTTTAAAATTCATAAAATAAATTTTCTATTTTCTTGTTCAAGAAATTAAGCAGTGAACTGTTAAGAGTGGTTTTTCCAAAAATTTCAATAGCATATCGGTTGGTAACTATCCTAACCCCTGCATAAAAGCCACAATTTATAATTCTTCAAATCACCAAGTTTTCCCACATGCAAGCACAATATTTCCTACACTTCTATATACTTTCCTTACCTTGGGCTACAACGCAGTATAGCAATCCGATTGCAACACTTTTACAGCTCACTCCTCCAAATTTAGTGCTGCAAAATAATATTAGCAATGATTAAAATTTAATTTTCCAACTTATAGAAATTATTCTACTTCTTTATATTCTTCATTTGACTCAAGATTCCCAAGCTAATGCTACCGGTTATCCAAGGTTATTACCACCAACGGGTTTTATTTTCCTCCAGCCAAATTCACCATTAATCTTGTTAACACTCATACATTATTCTCTTACTTATAAACCTATTGAAATCAACATGAAACCCTCCAAATTGCTCTTGACCGAATGCTCCCTTATGCACCATACTTGCAATTTTTCAATTCTAGCTTTATAATTAATCTTCATTCAACTTCTATATTCATTTTACACTTAATACTCAACTAGATTTCATCTTCACTATCAGCCCATTACCATGGCCGAATAGGTACCATTGCCTTAAGCTTGTGTTTTTACATTTCTATGGTTATGGCTATATCTACCTTATTCCATGCTATCATTTCCTATCCATTATGCAGCAAAATCATTATGGCAACTACAAAATTCCATCTTGGCCAAAACCCTCTTCCCTTTATACACATGATTTTAATTCAAACTAAGGCTATAGATATATTTCCCATGCATGAAACAATCCAATAACATGTCTAGAACTAAAGGAAAACATCAACACCCATGTCTTACCTAAGGACCCAAATCTGCCAACTACAAAACAACCTTCAATTGCTGGATTTTGGTTCAGCAAATGGTATATTTAGACAGCTCTAGTGATAAGGAACAACTTTTATGAAGGAAGTTTGGTGATTTGGTGAAGGTAAAGCGGGGTTTCACAAGTTAGAAAAAGGGAAACTTAGAGAAAACTTGCAACTATGGTGGGAGGGTCAGCCAAGGTTGAAGAAAACCAAAAATTTCTAGAGTTTTATTTGTTGTTTTATTATTATTTTATCAGCCCATGTGATAAGGACAAATCTGTCCCTTTAAAATTCTCAAATTTACCAATTCTACCAGTGAAAAGTACTTTTTATTTTAATTCCAGATTTAATTTTAATTTTTATTAAATTATATTTGTTTAGGTCAAACTAAGTCAAATATTGACCAAGGATGAAGTCTGACTAGCAGCCACATGAGAAATGACCTAAATACCCTTCCACAATTTCATTATTTACAAATCTGTCCTAACATTATTTTAATATTTATAATTTCAGATTTTATATTTTATTTTTATTATTTTCATATATTCAGGTCAAACATGATCAATGGTTAACTCCAAAGGTGGTTTGACCGCTATGGGTAGTGAAATTACTGAACTACTCCTAAACGAAGGCTTTTGGCTTCTTTCATGTTGTTTTAACATTTTCACATAACTCAGTTCACGGGCTGGATCTACGTTAAACTTCTTTACACGAGGATTTTCCTATGACAGACTATGGGTCTAAAGTCAATTTAGTTTGACTGTTATTTAGAAAAATTCTTCCGAGCTATGAACTAAATTGTTATTTTTGAATTTGTTGCACGTAAACCTAAATATGCTCATCTTAAAAAATTTCGAAAAGTAGTCTTCTTGCCCCTTAGGTATTTTGAGCCCAAATTTCACATTTTGTCACCTCGAATACCATCCGGATTACGGATTGCTCTGTAAGGCCTATTTGACAGTTTCCCCCGATAACTCCCCAACATATGGGAATTAGTTTCCATAACTTGGCATTACTAATTCATCACAAATGCATTATAGTAAAAATACCTACTTACATGATCATTGTATAATTCTCTTTTAATTTCCTCATGGTTGATTTTCCATGCAATCATAACAACATGAAATCATTGAATATTTGACATGATTGTCTACTTATCTATTCTTACGCTATTAACCAAACAATATAAACATAACATCTACCTATATATAAATACTTACCTCTTATGCCAAAGCCTAGTGTTTATCAACACCAATTAAATACTTTTAGCCAATTGCCACTTCTTTTTACCTTCTTCTATGAACACTCTAGGTTGTGAACCTCTAGAAGACCTCTTTGTATATTCCTCTCAGTACAGCTTCGTGCACCTCTTTTTCACCGAATTGTGCTGTTTTTTCTTCCCTGGCAGCCGCTTATCTTGTTGGGAAAAATAGCTAGCAACTTCTTGTTGCTTTCTTGCCCTAAACCGAGACAAGTGCTTCAACTCCTTCACTGTCCGAGTCTCACTACAGAACAATTTACTTTTACTGGCACTTATAAGTGCCAATAAAAGGCCAAACAACCGCCAGCAAAGCTTTTACCAGCGTTTAACAAACCGCTGGCCAGGTGAATGCAGGTGAAGGTCTGCCGGCGGTCATGTACTCCAATGCCAGTAAAGAGGTGAGGAATTGGGGCAATCCTTTTTCCGGCGCTTTTAAATGCCTTTACAAGCATAAGGCTTTTACCGGCACTTTAAAGTGCCGGGAAAAATCCTATTGAAAATTTGATTTTTTTTTTAAATTTAAAAGCTTTCACCGGCACTTTAAAGTGCCAGAAAAAATCCTATTGAAAATTTGAATTTATTTGAAATTTAAAAGCTTTTACCGGCATTTTAAGTGCCTGTAAATGTCTTATTTGAAATTTGAAATTTTTATATTTATTGAATTGTATTTTAAATTTAAAAGCTTGATTAATTATTTGTATTAATGCCATTGTTCACTAATAGTCTAATAAAATGATTTGAACTATTAATTCAAATTTTTTTAATGCAAGTTAATAAAATAATTGGAAATGTAATTTTTTGTTAATAAAATAATTGTTAATGTAAGAATAATATCTATGGAAGCATTAGCAGCATTCCTCATTTGATAACTAAATTAATTCATGTTTATTGCACTAATAAAAAAGGAAATCTAGAATTATTTGCACTGTAACACTCACATGCATTAACAATTTCCTAAGAATTGTGACTTTCATTTGTTCAAAGTTCAATTCAAAGTGTTTATAACAAAAAAGCTATCAAAATACCAATTATCATTCTTAAAGCAACAATTAACTTCACAAAGTAACCAATAATATCCTCAAGAACCAATCACAACAGCCACAAAAGTTTTCTAAACTTCCTAGAAGTCTAATAAAAGCATAAAATTTCTAGCTGAATTGTATACCGATTATCCTTGAACCTTCCATCTTCACTTAAGTATTAGCATGTAGTGACCCAAACGAACTAGATGCATGTAAAACCTGCAATAAGAGAGAAGGAAACCACTTAATTGTTATCACCATGCTATAAAAAAAGAGCCTTATGATTATGGAGTTTGAGAGGGGTATTAAAATTGAAGATGTAATTGATGATTTTGGTAAGGAATATGGTTTGGCTTGGAAGTGCTAGCTAAAGAAGATGACGAATCCATGAAAGGTCCAGACACAAGAACATAATCTTGGTCGATCAACTCCAGTAAGTCCCCAACTGTAGAAACAATGCAAGAGTGACAATTAAACCACACATGTTATTCAAAAGATGACAACAGGACATATGGAACCATGTGTCTATATCATATGTAACTGAATTGAGAAATGGAGTTCTATAAGATTGCTGGTACCTCTTGAACGAATACTCACTGATCTTTGTTCTATGGATTTGTAAGGTTCATGTAAAGTTTCACCTGAAGCCTTACAGCTTTCAAGTCTAAAACTAGTATTTTCCAATTTATCTCCTGTACTGCTGTACTTGGATGTAAAATCCACTTTATTCGAAGGATTAGATGTTCCTTCTCTACTATCTTTTGCATCGGGAGAAAATCCATAAGCATGTTTCATTGAGGACTTCTTTACATTCCTTATAGGAGCACTTTCAAAAAAAGGATAACAAGCTCTTGAAATTCTCTGACTCCTGCATATTCCGCAATGTTGCATTATTTAGTGAACTGAAGAATAATGTACGTCAAGACAAGATGATGGGAACAATCATTTCCTCATTTACCTCGCTGGTTCATCTAGTTGGCCTTGAGAAACAAAAGAAACAAAAGAAAACTTAGGTTGATGAATCAACATGATTTTGAATGACACTATAACTGCATGCTATGATCTTCCACACATGAAGCAAAAAGAGAATGACAAGATAGTACCTTTGATTGCGGCTAAGATATGCATGTGCACTAAGAGGGAAAGCCACAGAAATCAACCACAAATCACTATGAATTGCAACCATGGACAAAAAGTCTTCTCGGATTAGATCTCTAAAACAATTAATACTAGGTGCAGGCTCAGGAACATCAGCTAGAATTTGCTTTGCTGGCTTAGTTACTTCCCAGCTTTCATTTGGATGTTCGTAAAAGCATAAATTCTCTTTCTCTAAACAAAAAAAAAAACACAAAGAAAATTTTTTCAACTCTGCCAAACTTTAAAAGAAAGCAACCAATTATGAAATTTAGTAACTCTTCGTTTACTACTATTATGATGATTCGGAAATTCTTTTTTTATATTTAAGGAACACAAATATCTAAATTCAATCAAGAATCAAAACCTTAAAGATGCATGTAAAAAAAAAAACCTACGAAGTTTAGTAAAATCAACATGCTAAAGTAGAATTGAAACTGGACAAAAGAGAGTTGAGATGTCCAATTAGGTATTACTTGGATCACAAAGTTCATAAAAGTGATCCACCTCTGCAAGAAAGACTATTCATAAAAGTGATCACAGAGTCCAATCAGGTACTAGTGAAATGGTTATTTTGTTCTTTAATACATCAGCAAATAACTCTATTTATATGTCAGAAGTTTGTAATTTACATCTATATTTGTGAAATACCTGGATTACGATGCGGCAATTTTTGACCTAAATCTTTGCAATCATCACTCAAATAATTGTTTCCAGAGGGAAATGCAACTCAGGTGATCAATTGCAAGTCTAAATATGAACATCCAAGAACCCTAGGGATCACTTTAGATAAATAAAAAAGTTAAAAAGTTCATTAAACCTAAATTTGATTGTTTCCAGTGAATGGAGTTTTCCTAGTAACAAGCTGAAATAAAATAGCACCAACACTCTAGAGATCTGCTTGCATATTAAGGTCAGGGTTATCAGGCAGTAATTTCAGGTATGAACAAAAACAGGGAAAAGGAGTCTTGGGCTCTTGGGTGGGGAGTAACTATCACCTTTGCATCATACTTCTGCATTTGCATTATCTCCAGAGCCGTGTAAACCGGTGAACCACATAATGTTTCAGCAAGCCCCCTGGGTTACAGAGATCTACCAAAACAGAACTGTAATGTTCTAACAATTGACTATGGGTAAAAAATTCATTAGAAAAGCAGATTTGCATGGCACAGTCAGTACTAAAGTTACACCTTTTTCATCTTCTTTCCTTCTGTCCATAATTAAGGGTTATATAAACAAATGAACTCTATTTTAATTGTAAAGTGACACCAATGGGATTACAAATGCAAAAGATTTTCAATTTTGTATAGAACTCCAAACAAGAAAGTATAGTAGACGATAATTGTGCATGACTTTATTGAATAATATCAGCAATTAAAAATCAATTACACAGGACCATTGCAGCCACATTTATATCCTCCATTATTCCCAAACATGTCATGTTTTTGAACCCTCAGTTTCTATTCTTCGCTAAGTTAAGCACCAATCTACACAGTGGTTACACTCTTAGATGACCCCTCTTACTTTTAAATTTGAGAATAGAAACCACTCTCATGTCATCTAAAGCTAGATAAGCACATAATACCGGCAATCAAAACATATGGGTGAACTCAAGTTGTAGAACCAACAACCAAAAGAATTACTTGCAATGTTTCACATGTAGCCAAATTGAAACAGCCAAGCATAAGGTCTAGGACTAGTAGGATGGAAGTGTACATTTACTCACCAAGATTCCTTAATAAAAAAATGGAAAGAAAAGGACCTAAAAGTAGGTGAGTCGATGTGATCATTTACCTTGCAAATCCAAAGTCTACAATCTTTAAAACTGCATTGTTGTCATTTGTTGAAAGAAGAAGATTCTATTCGAGAAGTAACAACATTACAAAGAGAGCCTACTGAAAGAAAACTTCACAGCATGGACAAGACTAGTCTATACCAAAAAACGTCTTTCAACATCAGGAACCTATTTTTGATTGCACATATACCAATATATACAAATTCATCACATACCATAATATGGTTCAAAAGCAAAGCCAATTTAAAGGGAAAAAAGAATAATATCTTACACCTCGATCCTATTTGATTACAATTATAGAAAGAAAATAGTATGCCTTTTCAAATAAACTAGCATTTTTCTTTTATAGGCATAAGTAGCTAAAAATTAGATCAAAACTCTAACTTGAACTAAAAAGAATGAATTGAACCTGAGGCTTTAGATCCCGATGTATGAGATTATTGTCACGGAGAACTTGTAGGCCAGCCGCTACAAGAAAACGATTATAGGAGTTTAAGTGACTGCTATTCAATGAATAAGGAAAACCAACAATTATTTACAGCATACCTAGCTGCTGCATGAAATGCTTTGCAGTTGCCTTAGGGACACTTCCATAGCGTGTAATGTGCATAGAAAGATCACCCCCTTTACAATACTCCAATACAAGATGTATCTTTCCAGGAACCTAAAGATATACATGAAAACCAAATAAAAATATGAATAAGATATATACTATATATGATTGCAAATATGGCATGTCATATCAAATTTATCTCAAACAACTTTAATTTCAAATCAAAAGTATATTATGAATGACATTTTTCATATGACCTCAACTTAAAAATGATCTAATGAGAAATAACAAAATGCCACTCTAACCCATAGTGCAAAATTCAAACTACAAAAACGATTACTCCACTGCAAGCAGTCCTTGGAACGAAGGACCACATCATATAACTACTTCAGCAGGAAAAAAATATTTCAGATATATGCAGCCTGCAGATTCCTATATCATGATAGAAATTTCAAGAACATAATACATGATAGAAATTTCATGTATTATGTTCTTTATGCAGATAACAATTGTGTGTTGGCATGAAGAAAACAAGCACAAACACATTAATTAATACAACCCTGAAAAGATAGAAAAGCATGACAACAAGTCAAAGAAAAACGGAAGGAAAGCAAGCATGGGAGAAACATGCAGTTCAAGTTTGAAAATAAGGAAGCACGGAAATTGTAAATTGGAACTGTTTATCCTTTACATATAATACATGCATGTATACAAGACCAAGGTGATAGCAAACTCAGAAACCAGGATTCAGAGCAAGACGGGTGACAAAAGCGCTTACAGTTACAAGGAAACAAAGAGGAAGTAGTAACATGCAGTTGCTGATAGATTTGATTGGAAATTACAATTCAAGTCTATTGAGTCTTTTGAGAGAGACAGAGTTAGAAGAAAGAACTCGGATAGAAGTAAGAAGCTATTATGAAGGAAGAAAGGTGGCAGCAAGAGCGTGCACTGATTAGTACATAATTCCTAAAAATGAAGAATGTATAACACAAAATGACCTGAACAAATATTAGCTTATACTCCACAAGCTTTCTAATTCACACCTAGAAATCACCGAGCGACCAAGAAATTCACAAATTAGCCACCAATTCTAACGAGCACAATAAAGCACATAGGATTAATCACATGTCAGACTCAAAGCCACCAAACCTACCTATATGGGTTTGTCAGCTAAATCTCACAGAGATAACAAGCCTTTAGCCAACTGAGAAACCACAACGCATAAAGCAATTGGATGATCCTTCAGTAGCAAGCAGAAAGGATCAATATCGTAACTTGTTTCAACTTCTCAATCTACTTATTTCAAACGAGTTACACCATTCTATAATCAATGATCAATTATGCATTGCAAAATTTAGTATTCAAAGTCAATAAAATAAAATCCCCCATTCGCAAAAAATAAAGTTCCAAATTAAAAAAAAAAAGATGAAAGTTGCCAATGAATGAACAAGAATTGAGTTTGTTCAAAATGCACATTAGTATCTTAATTTTTCAATTAAAGCACATTAATCTGCGAAATTAGAAATTTAAAGTAAATTATCATCAAAATCATCATCATCAGGCACGGGAAAATCGAGCCAAGTGTCACGACCCGTGACCACATTTCTCACCTTATTGTACGCAACTTAACCGGTTGGGCTGTCTGTGATACTTCACTTGTATTGACTGTTGAACAATTTTACATAACAATATTTATATTATACACATCCCCTATCGAAATTAATCAGATAAGTAGTACTGTTGACATGTCTAAATATAGAAATAAATGATCGTACTTCAAATAAATGAGTCGGTCTGTCACATTGTCCTTTGTGTACAGCCGTGATCCACTATCAACTGATCTCATAATCATGAAAACCTGAAATGTTTAAAATTAAGGGGTGAGCAAAACCACGACTCAGTAAGGGAATTATATGCATACTTGATATTCAGCTTCCTATATGCTGAAAATCTTTTTCATTTTTCCTATGGGCTCTAGGCTCGTATGTAGGAAGGATACTACAGTCGGCTAGGGATCCGGATGGAGTAAGGTAGGTATTTTAGAATACCATACTTGTTCCGAAACCTAGAAGCAACTGTAGAGAGAAATTTTCATTTCGTTTTGAATTAATAAATCCTTTTCTTTTTTCATTCCATAACCTTTTCATATTCTTTTCAAAATAATGTTTTTATGAAATAAAGCATTTAAATAAAATAAAATATTCGTATATTCCTTGAAAAGAATATTAGTTAAATCATCATTTTATTTCTTTAAAACTCATTTCACGTTTTACTGTACTCTCTTAATTAGTACAGTACTTTAAATAGCAAAATAAGCTATTAAAATCTATTCCATTTATCAAATAAGCAAAGCAGTAAGCACTTCGATAGATTGGTCACTATACACGTTGATAAAGCGGTTACTATGTAAGTTAATAAATCAATCCATTCATAAAACGAAAATCCATAAACTTTAAGCGTATAGCTTAACTCATTGAAAACAGTTCCAATATAACCGAATTACTTAATCACTTTAGGCGTAAGCCCCAATTCACTGATTTAGTTAGACATCCATCCTAACTAGCAATAGAGTTAAGTGTCATATCGAGGAACTCGTGTAGCACGTAGGTCCTTCAGGATTTTAGAGGTGGCTCCCACGGTCCAACTGGTATCTGTGTAGCACGTAGGCCCCTTGGGATTCTAGAGGTGACTCCCACGGTACAGAAATCGAGTTTTCACTCGGTTTGGCCTTTAGGACACAGACTTCTTACTAACACATCGGAACTCGTGTAGCACTTAGTTCTCAAAGGATTCTACAGGTGGCTCCCCATAGTTCAAAAAGAATCTATGTATCACTTAGGTCCCTTGAGTCTTCTAGAGGTGACTCACACGGTACAGAAACTTCTTACTAACACATCGGAACTCGTGTAGCACTTAGTGCTCAAAGGATTCTAGAGGTGGCTCCCCATAGTTCACAAAGAATCTATGTAGCACTGAGGTCCCTTGAGTCTTCTAGAAGTGGCTCACATAGTACAGAAACTTCTTACTAACACATCGGAACTCGTGTAGCACTTAATGCTCAAAGGATTCTAGAGGTGGCTCCCCATAGTTCACAAAGAATCTATGTAGCACTTAGGTCCCTTGAGTCTTCTAGAGGTGGCTCACACGGTACAAAGATTAAGTCTTTACTCGGGTTGGCCTTTATGCCATATATACCTTCCACTATCTTATCAAAACTCATGTAGTACTTATAATCTAATATTCCATTTAAGACCATAGTAAGAATATTAGATTTATCATTTCTTCCTTTTTGAAAACATATTACATGTTCGTATCCCATGTCTTATGAAAATCATCTCACAGTACTATAATCAGTACCGAAATGAGCATTTTGTAAAAATGCTATAAATCAATTGATTTTCTTCTCATATCATATAAAACATGTTCTTTTCACATGTCACACAATCATATATCACATTTTTCGTTTGACATATTCCATATCATGTAAAACACTTTCCTTTTTAACATGTCACCTATCATTTATAGTGTCTAAGATAGACATCAATCTTATCATACTATAAACCCTGGAGGGTAAAGAAATAAACCGGTCAAATCTATGACCATAATCTATATTGTCCTCGGTGGATCACGGATCAGGTGTCGACCGGGACTAAACATATCACATATCATGCATCAGCATGATAGGAATGCCAACTAATCTCAAAACCGTAGTTTTCATCATAAAATAAACCTTTATGGAATTTATATAAATATGAAATTTCATAATTTAAAACCATAAGGGTTAAAATCCTTTAGTGAATACTTATAAAAATATTCATAAAAATATTCACTGTATTTCACTTCATCTTTCACCTCGTATTACGTGTAATTTATCTATTCCGAGAATTTTCAGTGGTTTCATTATCACCATTCTCGAATACATGAATATTTTAAAATTCCATCTCATTATATTCATGTTTTATGAAATTTAGTAATTTCCTCATGTTTTGTGATTTAATATCGATTTTAGGAAATAAAATCATTAATATGATTTTATAAAGTTTTTCTGAAATTCTGCAGCATAACGGCTGTCGATTTAGTAACCTCCTGCACGAAAAATACAGTTTTTAATTTCCAGCCAGTACTTCGTCCCAAAATTTTTAGCCAATCATGCATCATAATAATTTTCATAAAATATTTGCATAAGATATTTCAAATTAAAATATGTAGACTGAATATCCTTACAGTGCTGCACATGCATCCCTTACATTTTTTCGGGTCGGTGACTTCCTCTTATCGATCACGCCCACACTCCATCTCTCTCGATTCCTTATCCCGATCGTTGAAAATAATTTATGGAAATAAAAATCTTAAATTTTAGAATTTTTCCATAATTTATTTAATTTTTTTGAAATTAAATTTTCGGGAAATTTCTTACCGAATTTTCGTAAATTTCCGGGTTGTCGAATTTTCGAGAATCTCCGAATTCCCGAAATTCTCTTTTTTCCTCTTTTTCTTCCTTTTTTCGTCTTTTCTATTTCTTTCTTTCTTTTTCTTTTCTTTCTCTTTCTTTTCTTTTTCTTTTTCTTTTTCTTTTCTTTTTCTTTCTTTTCTTTTTCTTTTTCTTTTTCCTTTTTTTTCTGGCCGGATCGGTTCAGACCGGTTTGTGCCTCATCCCGCCGGTTCGGCCGGTTCGACAGTCGCGGTCCTCCTTTTCGCCGGTTTGCGCCTCCCACAGCTGGCCGACGTTGCGGGGATGCCGGATCTGGCCTCCATTTCACCCCATCACCGGCGACGGCGCCGGATCTGGGTCCGTGGGTTTCGACCTCTTTCTCCTCTATTTCTTCCTTCCTCCGCCGTTTCCTTCACCATCGATGGCCTCCTTCTCCTTCGTTGGTCCTCGTCGGTGGCGTTGGTGGCGGTGGCGATGCCCGGATCGACCGGCACCACCGATCTCCTCTCTTCTCTTCTCTTCTGGTTTTCCGTTTCTGTCCCGATTTTTCTACTTCTTTTTGGACCGTCGCCGGCGGCCATCTTCCTCCTTTCTGCTTGCCGGTGGTCCTCTCGTACCCTCCTCTCTTTTTTCTCCTCTCACCGACGACATCTGTTGCCGCCAGTTTCAGCTGGGATGGGAATCGGGTTTCTCGATTCCCAGCTTGCTTTCTTTTTTTTTTGTTTCTTTCCTCTTTTGGTTTTTTTTATTTCCTTTCCTTTTTTAGTATATAGTATACTATATATTATACACTATAAATTATATTTTATACATATAATTTATACTATATATTATACATATATTATTTCATATATAATGTAATACAATATATATTATATATGAATTATATATATTGTATATTACAAAACATATATCTAGTATATATATATGTATATTATATACTTTAAAATAAATAACATGTACATATACAAATTATATAGATGTTAGAATACAATATTTATACATATAAACTTTAATATAAAACCACATTTACCTTTCTTCTATATGTATTTATATAATTATATATACACATAAAATATTATGTTTATATACATGTGTATTATTTAAATTCATAAAATAGTATATATTTCCATATATATATATACCAATGTATATTAAAATATACTGTATAATATTTTAAATACATATGTATTTGTATAAAATACATTTATAAAATTTGTAATTATATAAACATACTTTATTTTCATTTCTCATTTTCCTTATTTAATTTGGATTTTAATTTATCCAATTTAATTCTTTTTCCTTTACACCAATTTCTCAATTCTTTCACTTCCTTAATTCTCAGGATTTTCACCGATATCCCGTTCTTGCAATTTTTATTTATTTCCTTTTATTTAATTTCTCCAATATTTATTTTCAATATTTATAATTTCCAATAAATGGAAAATTTACAGTTATCACATCCTCCCCACCTTAAGAAATTCGGTCCTCCGAATTTAACTTAAGTCCAAAGGTGGTATATGCCGTATACTTACGACTTTTGACCTCTAGGTCATCCTCTAAGTAATACTGCCAGTACACTTTCAACATCAATAGTACTTTAGACCACTACATGCTGTCTTTCATCATATATGTCTATGCTCCCGTAATTCATTTCTCAAATCGGGATTTATTCACTTTTACTCTTTTCATATAAGAGTCCATACACAATATTTTTCATATTACAGCTGATCTATGCTGTTCATCATCCATTCTTCTCACTTAGTGCCAAGTCGACATAATTTGGTACTATCATGTACTCGTGTCGATCAATTATATGTAATTGTCCCAGTAGCTTTCACATCTCATGCACACGCTCTCTCAGTATCATGAAGCGTTTACATCTTACGCTCATATATATATATATATATATATCAGTATGGAGCGGTGCTATCGATACACTTGGGATCTCAAGGCCTTTTGCTATCTCTCATTAGCATATGGCAACTCAAAGACTCCCATCACATGTAAGGCTCACTGGAACTGTACATACACATTCACACCGTTTAACACTTACACTTCGACTAAGGCACTAGAGAATCTAGATGTCTGATAATGGAAAGTGATTCTATTTAGATCATCAGTCTTTAATCACTTCCATATCATCATTTCTCTTTTGGACTTTTTATTGTCCACAATATTCATTTTCACACTGTAGACACCCCATTTTGTCCGGGGTCTTTTAATGTTATTGGGCCTATTAGGTTTGATAATTAGAAGATGAATTTAATTTTTTGTTTATTACTAAAAATAAAAATATAAAAAAATGAAAAGAAAATAAAATGGAAAAAATAATAAAAATAAAATGGCCAAGCTCCAAAGAAAGGAAATTTAGAAAGGAAAATCAAGATCTCAACATAAGGAAAAGTCAAAAATCTGATTTGGAAATTAAAGGAAAAAATTAAAATTTAAATAAAATTTGGGTAGAAATTGAAAAAGAAATTAAATCAGAGATTGTAGACATCATTTTTGTCTGGGCACATTTTTCGTAAGATCAATTTTCAACTCTCAAACAATTGCATTTCAGAATTTGATTTCGAGAGTTAATTTGAGCTTTTAAAATATTGGATAGATATGTTTGGTCTTAGAAATATTGACTAGGCTTTAAATATGAATTTTGAAATAAAATGGAAATTTGGATTTGGAAACTTTGGAGAAAGTCAACAAAAAATCATGAAAATTAAATGAGATTTATGTGGAATTTGGTTTTGGGAAGAAATCTTGTAAATTGAATGTTTGTTTAAGTCTTTTGGAAAAGATATCAAAATTTTGAATCAATATTACAAGAAGAACCAAAAGGAAATAAATCAAGAAAAATTAAAATAAGAATCACGTATGAGATCTTTGGATTTTGATTTTGAAATTGATCCAATCAAGGGCATATTTTAAGGAGGAGATATTGAGGCTATAAAAACAAGAGAATTAGGGTTAAAAAAGGGGGAGACAGCCGCGCTTCACGATCTTTGATATAACCTTGCCTCAGCATCACCATTCGGGGAAGGGCTGGTCTGTCCGCTCTATACCAACACCATCACTGTTCCTTGCTTACTCCTCTTGCACCCGTCTTTTGGTTCATGGTTTCCAACTCTTCCACCGGTGCCATCACTGCATCCTCCAAACACCACTGCTCATCACCGAAGCTTCCATCCACCATCATCATCTTGCTGTCCTGCTTTGGTTCTTCACTGCTGTGAAGCCTCTCATTGTAAAGGTGTTTGCTACCGTCTGCATGAAAAAGAAAGTAAAAACGTGGACAGCAACAAACCCAAAACCACCACTTGTTTGCTGACTTGCATATCCATAGCTCCCAAAAAAATGCATGAAGCCAAGCTTAAAAGGGCTGATCTTGCATGAAAGAAAAGATACAGGAATACACGGGCAAGAAATAAAAAAAATGATTGTCGAGTAGGAGAAAGCTTGAAAAGCCGAAACTTGCTGCTGTTTGAAGCCAAACCGAAACCTACTGACTAAGGAGCTGCTGTAGATTTCCTACCGTTGTTGCTACTAGCTTTGTGGAGAAGGGAAGAAAGTTTAAAAGCACCCGTGAGGGTTAGAAAGAAGACAAAACAAGAACAGAAAGTTGAGAAAGAAAGTTTCAAAACTAAAGTCAGAGAAAGCTTTAAAGAAATACAAAGAAGACAAGACAAATTGCTTCGACACTGTTGCTCGTCATTGTCCTTGCCGCTCGTGCCTGCTGTTTCTTGTTTCATTCTTGGTAAATCGTAGGTTGCATTTGCTAAAGGAAAGAAGGCTACGTGATACCAAGAAAAGAAAACAAGGGAAGAAACGTTGAAGCATAAAGAAAAGAAAAGTAACAAACTGGGGCTGTGCATCCTTCATCACTGCCACTTCTCTGCTCAACGTCGCAGCCACCTTAGTCTTCTCGCTGCTGAAGCTTCATTGCACCGGCTTATACCCATGACCAACACATCTGCTGTATCACCCTTACCAAGCCAACTTCAGTAGACCAATTAAAGAAAAGATGGATTGGACCGATCTCCAGGTTTGTTTTTTTTTTATTATTATTTTGGTTTTGTTTGTTTGTTAATCAATTAACTGATTTCCACGTCAATTTAATAATTTGCATGACTAGCTAATTAATTTAATAACTTGATAATTAATTTGCTTATTAAAATATTATAGCATGTTAATAAATTCAATTAATTAAATAATTTGCATGTGATTTAATGACTTGATAAGATAATGATGATTTAATAATAATTTGTTTTAACTTAATGATGTGATCTGTTTGCATGATAGTGTTATGATATGCTGACTTGGTTTGCATGAGTGACTAGGAGATGAATTTTGTATATGGAATAAGATTCTAGAAATTTAATACGACTCTTTTGGAAATTATAGAAAAAAATTATTTAGGTTATAAAGATAAAAATAAATAAATTTAAATAAAAATACAAAGTTAAAAATAAAATAATAAATAATGATAAGATTTATATTAAAGGTAGACATGATTTATTCCGACGATGGAATTCTAAAAGGACTGCGCTCGAGTAGTACTTTTAGATATCTTGAGGTGAGGACATTTCTTTTAGGTCTTACCACCTTGATGGAAGATCTAAGGGATATTTCCAATATTTAATAAATCAATTTAATTATAAAAATAAAAATTAAATTAGATTAAAAAATAGTAAATTAAAATTAAGTTTATTATAATAAAGAATAAAATCAAATTAATAAATTAGAATTAAAATTAGAAAAGAATTAAAATAAATAGAAATTAAATTAGATTAAATATTTTAATAAATGTGAATTATTCCGAGGATGGAATTTAAAAGGAATTGCGCTTGAGTAATTTCTTTAAAAATTCCTAAGGTGAGAAAGTTTCTTTAAGGTCTTACCAGCTTGATGGAAGGTCTTTAAGAAAATCTTCAATATCAAATAATTCATGTTTATTTAAAAATATAAAAAATATATGAAATAATAATTATATAAGAAAACAATAACAATAGAATAAAATAAGATAAAATAATAAATATAAATTGGATAGTAGTCAAAATTGAGTTTGCATAAAATATTTAAATAATCCGACAACGGAGCCTCTTCAAGAAAGGCGATTGGTCCTACTTGAATACTCTTGAGGTGAGAAAAACTTTTAGGTTATCCAACCAGCTTGATGGAGGAGATTTAAAAGATTTTTCAATATTTAATTATACCAAGATTAAAGTAAAAAGGCAAAATTAGGATAACCTTAGATTATTTGGTACCATTTTAGGATGGGCGTTGTGAGGGTGCTAATCCTTCCTCACACGTAACCGTACTCCCGAACTTAGAACTCTTAACGTAGACCAAGTCTTATCCTTAGTTTGAATAGGTGACCAATCGCACCTAGGTTAGAATGGTTGGTGGCGACTCCATAGTTTTGTGTCTAGCTATTAGGTTTCCTCCAAAACTTAATACGTTATGACACACACTTATTCCACCAAGGCTACATCTCATTGCAAATTTTATTGTTAATCATCTCTTACAGTAATAAATCATGAGACAATCATTTTCTCTCCATATCTCTTTTCATGTAGTATGGTCATTACATCTCTTACTCTTATGGTATATTCAATATCATTTAAATTTTAGAATATACCCGGGAATATACTCTTTTCATAATTTAGATTCTATGATTGAATCCTCGAATTGTCCATTTAGGCACCACATTATCAATACAATTCCACCATTTTTATCATTTCGAGGTGGTTATATGTACAAACATTTCCTATTTATATATTGGCACTAAACATATCAATTTTCTTACTCCTTTGAGTATCATTAATTGTGCTTATCAAAGTTGGCTTGATTTTTCATCTTGCCATAGTCATGTGATAACCAGCACAATCACCTTCAGTCTTACCTTCGGGAACTGTTTCATATTGATATTCTCTTCTCATCATGCAATTTATTTCCTTATTCCTCTTTCATTTTCATTTTCATATTTCCACTTTTATCTCTTCATATATATATACATATATATATATATGCATATATATATATATATATTTAATTGGTATGGTACTATACTGCTAAGATCTTTTAAAATCTTGCATACCATCTTTTTCTTTACTCTTATCCATCTATCGACTTTAATTTCTTTAATTAGATCTCCTCTATAGAGCAGCTAGTCTCATCACTCTTTTATAGGCTGGCAATAGTATTTAGCTAGACTCATTATTTTCGTATCTCAATCATTATCTTTATATCATAGACAGGTTCACTGTCATCCTGTCGTCTCAAGATCATATATCTCCATAGGAGATACTGTCTAGCCAAATTTCTTAGTTGCTAATCTTAGCACAATTCCACAGTCTTTAAGAGTTTAAGGATCATATCACAATGCTGCTCATGTTCCATTTATACTTTAGACTTTATCAGTATTTCATCAATTTACTCATGTAAGGATGCCTCATTCTTTAGGCTTATATACTTTACAAGGCAACTCATTACCCTTACAACTTCAATAGAAACTCGTAAAATTCACTCTGAGTTCAAATCATCATCTTATGGACACCAATCTTCAATCTTTTATCTAAGGACTCTTTACAGTGAGGCTAGTCTTATTAACTCCTCACACATCCCTAATTAGCTCAATAAAGCGTCTATTTTCATGTAGATGAATACTTGTTCTTCACCAGAACTTTATTAATGATAGGAAATCAATTCATCCTTTTTAATTCATCTGCATCTCAATGTCTTTTGTATTTCTCTCATTTACACTTATACAGACAATTTCATTATTCTCATTTTTTTGTTAAGCTTTTCAGATTCTTTCTATATCCTCCGATATAAGCTTAGAATTTAACTTCATATTCAAAATCGAGTCAATGTTATCTCAATTCCTCTAATTTATATAACTCTGGAAGTTCTATCGAAAATCAAATCTGATACTTTCTTTAATCATACATTCTTATCATCTTGCGACCATCGTTCTTCAACTTTTCATCTGATGACGCCTTTTACAAAGATTGCTCTTATAAGCTCCTTATACATCTCCGATTAAATCATGATTAAGGCATCACTTCCACATAGATATTTATTTGTTCTTCATAAGAACTTTAGTGCATAATAAAAATTTTAATACATCATTTAATTCATCCTCAAATCATATCATTTGTGTTTCCATCCTTTACATAGATACATGTGAATTTCATCATCCACAATCGAGTCAACATTAACCTGATTTCTCAATCTATGTTACTTTGAAATTAATCAGGATTCTCATCCGATAGTTTCTTTAACCGCACTTCTCTTATCATTTTGGACCTTCATCTTTGTGTCCCATCATTTCACAATGTATTCTCAAGGCAGAAACATTCAATATTCAAATCATTTTGATACATACTCTACCTTGATTTCATTATCTAGTTATACTTTACAGCGTTACGAATCTCATTCCTTTTTTTTTCTGGCCGGACCGGTTCGGACCGGTTCAGACCGGTTTGTGCCTCATCCCGCCGGTTCGGTCGGTTCGACCGCCGCAGTCCTCCTTTCCGCCTGTTTGCGCCTCCCACAGCTAGCCGACGTTGCGGGGATGCCGAATCTGGCCTCCGTTTCACCCCATCACCGGCGACGGCGCCGGATCTGGGTCCGTGGGTTTCGGCCTCTTTCTTCTCTGTTTCTTCCTTCCTCCACCGTTTCCTTCACCGTCGGTGGCCTCTTTCTCCTTCGTTGGTCCTCGCCGGTGGCGGTGGCGGTGCCCGGATCGGCCGGCACCTCCGATCTCCTCTCTTCTCTTCTCTTCCGATTTTTCGCTTCTGTCCCTATTTTCTCCTTCTTTTTGGACCGTCGCCGGTGGCCATCTTCCTCCTTTCTGCTCGCCGGTGGTCCTCTCGTACCCTCCTCTCTCTTTTCTCCTCTCATCGACGGCATCTGTTGCCGCCAGTTTCAGCTGGGATGGGAATCGGGTTTCCCGATTCCCAGCTTGCTTTCTTTTTTTTTGTTTCTTTCCTCTTTTGGTTTTTTTTTATTTCCTTTCCCTTTTTAGTATATAGTATACTATATATTATACACTATAAATTATATTTTATACATATAATTTATACTATATATTATACATATATTATTTCATATATAATGTAATACAATATATATTATATATGAATTATATATATTGTATATTACAAAACATATATCTAGTATATATTTATGTATATTTATATACTTTAAAATAAATAACATTTACATATACAAATTATATAGATGTTAGAATACAATATTTATACATATAAACTTTAATATAAAACCACATTTACCTTTCTTCTATATGTATTTATATAATTATATATACACATAAAATATTATGTTTATATACATGTGTATTATTTAAATTCATAAAATAGTATATATTTCCATATATATACCAATATATATTAAAATATACTGTATAATATTTTAAATACATACGTATTTGTATAAAATACATTTATAAAATTTGTAATTATATAAACATACTTTATTTTCATTTCTCATTTTCCTTATTTAATTTGAATTTTAATTTATCCAATTTAATTCTTTTTCCTTTACACCAATTTCCCAATTCTTTCACTTCCTTAATTCTAGGGATTTTCACCAATATCCCGTTCTCGCAATTTTTATTTATTTCCTCTTATTTAATTTCTCCAATATTTATTTTCAATATTTATAATTTCCAATAAATGAAAAATTTACGGTTATCATACCAAGTTTCGGGATGCATCGCAATATTCCTAGCAAAGGCAACCAATTTTTCAAAGAGGGCAACACTATTCTAAAAGGGGAAATTAATGAAACCTATTCTTCAAAACCATGCAACTGTAACCAAGCTATGTCATCGGTGATGATGTGCGAGATCTACAAAGCTATCGGTGGAGCAGCGAAGTGGCAGAGGTGCGATGATGGTAGTGAGAGCAGAGGTGACGATTTGAAATCAGGGGGAAAAATGAAAGAGGATTAAGATAGGGTCTTCCTCAAATTTTCAGCAGCAAATACATGGTAGTGACTAGATTTAAAACTAAGGGAAAAATGAAAGTAAAGAGGGAAAACTGTAATTAATCAATTTCGCGTTGAGATAACAGCGGCGATGATGGTAGTAAAGCAAGTAAAGAGGGAAAATTGAAAGAGCTTTTCTTTAAGGGAGTCGGGTAAAAAGGTTTAGTGCCGTTTAAATCTTTCCTGACAGCGGTGCTTGGTTTAGAGCCGGTAAAAAGCACAATAAATATAGAAATACTGGCGCTTTTCACAAGCGCCCAAAACAAAGTGCCCTTAAATGTTTTATTTTTTGTAGTGTCTTAACAACCAGCTTTATTTCCTTTATTTCTTTTCCCTGTCTCAACCACTAGACACCGTCCCAACAGTGCTATTCTTTCTCTGTTACAGTAGCTCAAACCAGGCCTTTCTTTCTCTTTGTTTCGACCGACAGAAGCTCTTTTACTTTACATCACCTTTTAATACTGGAAATCAGCCTTTCTTCACCCTTATACCTCTTGTTTCTAGCCAGCAGCTACCTCTTACACATTTCATTACCCTAGCCAAGAATCACCAAGACAAAAATTTTTGTGAATCCCCTGTTTCGCATCTTCACAACTAGTTGCAGCTTTACTTTTTTTGATGCGACAAGCTTCAACCGAGACATACCATTTCACACCTTAAATCTCTTTTTCTCTCCTTCAGCCTTGTTCCTTTCGAGCCTCACCAGCTTCTAGCCAAGATCCCTCAATGGCCTTTTCTCCAAAAAAATCCCTGCTTTGCCGACAGCTCCAAGGTAGAAGCTTACTGGTGCTCACTAACCTTACCTTGTTGCTTAGTTTGCCCAAAATGAAACCTCCCTTCTACACCTTCTTCGCTTGCTACTTCACTGATCACTGCTTCCCTGTCCCTTGCTGTTTGGCTTCCTCACAGTGGCTATCTTTAAGGTTCAAGCCTAAGGGAATGTGGTAAAATAAGGTAGAGTAAGGAAGCTATAATCCTACTCATCTCGGTTTTTACCACTTTTCTTACTTAACCCTATCCTGAAATACCCCTCTACTCCATTCCTTTTCCTCACCAGCAGTCAACTTTGGCTTCGCTTATCCTTCCTTCACTGTCAAACAGCCTTCCTTTCTCTTTTCCGATCATGTGTTGTTGCCCCAAAAGAAAACCTCATGTTGCCTTTGTTGAATTATCTCAATATTGTGGACTAATTAAGTATAATTAATATCATATAACTTAATTTATTAGTATATTTTGTATAAGGTGTGACCATAAATATAAATAATATATCTCTATTATAAATGTATTATATCTTTAATGGGACAGATATAGTACATGAACAATATTGTGGGAGGTCCCTACTACTGGCACCACTATATAAGTGAAGGCCCATTATTCATTTGTAATTAACGAAAAAGTGCACAGCAATAGTCTCTCCCTCTCTTCTCCCGTTTTCCTCCCATGGCTCACCATCATCTTCCTCCATTTGCTTTCCAGACCACCATATCGGAGTAAATAGAGGATGGCCAGGCGTGGATGGACCTCCGGCGATGTCTTCCTCAGCTGGCAGAGGCGGCAATGGCTTGAGAATGGTGGGTTTTGGTTCAACCCACCAAAGGTTAGATTTCTTCTCTTGTCATTGTGCTAATGGGCTTTGTGGACTAATTGTTCTAACAATCGGCATCAGAGCTCGTCCACAATAAAGTCATTAGCCATTTTTTTTTGAAGAAAAATGAGATTTATGGATTTTTATTTTTTTGGGTATTTTCGGATTTTTGCTATACCCATGAGATTTTTGCATTTTCCAGAATAATGTCGTATATTGATTGAGGATGATTTGTTGTTAAAAATGTCATGAAAATGAAATGAAATGGGACTGTGTAGAGGGAGAAATGGCCGGGTTGGGTCGAACGACCCAATTCTCTGCGTTTTTCGCCCTTTTCGGGCAAGGAAGAAGGTTGCACGCGCCCGACAGCTCCCATTTGGCTCCGGTTGAGAAGGTGCGGGCGCGTGTTGAACACGCACTCGCTTTTCTGCAAACTTAAAAAAAAAAGGGGAAAATGGCGTCGTTTGCCCGCTTTTCTGCAAATGTAAATTAATAAATATATATATATTTTTTAAGCCCACGTTTGGGCCGTATGGCTTGAAGCCATATTGATTTTTGGGCCATTCTTTAGGACGTTGGGCCACCAATGTTGGGCTCATTTTGGCTATTTTTTTAGCTATTTTTTTATTTTATTATTTTATTTATTTAGATCTTGGGCAAAATTTTGAGCTTCTACTTTTATTAAATTGAGCCATTTTTTTAAATTTATTTTTTGGCCATTTAGTTTAATTATTTAATTTAGGCCAAAAATAAATTTTGTGATATTATGGGCATTATTTATTTAGTTATTTTAATTGGCTATTTAGTAATAATTAATTTTGGGCAATTACAATTAATTAATTTTTGGGTCATTTTGCTTAATTAATTTAGGGGTTATGTTGGTTAATTAATTTTATTTGGCTATTAAATTAAATTGATTATAGGCCATTTTGCATAATTATTTAATAGGCCATTTTGGATTAATGTTTAATTGGCCATTTTGATTAATTAATTATGGGCCATTTGGTTAATTAATTTTGGATATTTAATAGCCATAATTAGTTATTAAGCCCAAAATTAATGTGATATAAGTGAATTTTAGGAGGAATTAATTTTGGAGTAATTTTTAGAAATTTAATTACTCATTTATTTCATAATTCACTTAATTTTGAAATATATACTCATGCCCATAAATTACTAATATTTGGCCTAATTAAATAAGTTTAAATAAATTATTTGGGTATTTTGTTGAGCCATTTTGGATTATGATTTACCCATTCGTTAATAATTTATTTAAATAAATAAACTCTCTAAAATTAATATTGCCTTATTATTTGAATATTCACATTTATATGAAATTATTTTTAATTAATTATTGTTGGGCCTGAAATTACTACATATGCTTCAGAAATTGCATATTTTGGATATAGTTAATTTTGGTCAACAAATTTTGTGAATATTCTTAAAATTCTAAATCAATAATTGGATTGACTAGTACTTGCCTATCGCATGAATAGTTATGAAGATTTCTTGATGATTTATACTGCTAATTTTAAGGATATAATAATAATACGGCAATGAATAGTGATAGTTACAGTTGCATAATTTAATTTACTAAGATCTCTAGAAGTGGCTAGTCTCTCCCTGTCAGATTGTTAGTTGCTTTTAGAGATGCTTGGGATTGGGAGGATTCTGGTTGGGATATGACACGGTCTTCCTACCCTGTCGGTGGGCGATCATTCAGGTTGTATTCAACTAGTTTTGTCTTATCCTCGGTAGTGTATTGTGGAATTTATCGAGTCATTCCACTAGCCTCCATATTGTGCAACTATCACGTATCGAATCTTTAGTAGGATCAAATCAGATAAATAGTATGAATTATTTTCTACGGTTAGTGACATATTGAACTAGGAAGCAGTCCTGAGAGTCGATCTATCTTCTATACCTAATAATGTGAGCTCTTTGAGGACAAAATATTTGGAATTTAGGAACACTCAAGTAAGAATCCTCTGATTATAAGGACATGTCATTAATGAGCACATCAAAGGAATTGTTCTAATTAATGAAAACCAAGAAGCATTTATGGATGCCATTAGAAAGTAGTTCGCATAAGATCGATAAAGGTTGCAATAGGAGTTTGATTACAAATATGGCAGATTCAGTACTACTTCCTTCTGGGATAGAGAATTGGAGATCTTCCAGTTTTACAGATCTCATTTAATGCAGAAGGAAGTATGGTATTTTAAAATCAAAATTGATATTGTCATTCAAGAATGAAAGATCTTTCGGGTTAACAGATCTCATTTAGCCATAATGATGACATATGCCAAATATTACTGCCAAAAGGAAATATTATTAAGAGATCTCAATAAAAGGTTATTTTAGAAGAAGAAATTTGCCAAGTTTGCTTCCCATTCTGGTTCCACCAACACCTCTAAATATCAATTTGTGCCACTTCTGTAATAATCCTAGGCACAAGAGGTAGATTGCAAAAGTCCTCTAGATTGAGATGTGCAAAAGGCATATTGTTAGCTTTTATTTTGAATCCAATCTAGAAGATATGCCCTCTAACTATTGGTGTTTGAATACCGGTGCTATTATTGATAAAGCCATAAGCAACCGAATATAGAATAAGGGAAAATTGTTGTGAATTGGGGTTATAGAGTTAGAATCCATATTGAAAATATAGCCAGATTGTTGTTACATTTTGAAGACAATTTTGGAACTACTGTCAGTTTATACTTTTCATTTCGATAACAGAAAAGTATTTCTAATTAGTAACAACATGTGTACTGATTCTGGCATTCTGCGTGATGGATTGTACACATTAGATTTGTACCCCAATATTGAACAAATTTTCTTCAATAGTGAATGATGTGACTGTAGATTTTGATTATGATAGGATAGATAAGAAATCTATTAAGTTATGGCATGGGTTAGGGACATTTCGAGGCACATGAAGAGATTGTATTAAGGGAGATCTTGCTGCTAATATTAAGGACATGATTAGTAGATATTGAAATAATTAGGAACTTATGTATACCGACATTTGTAGATCATTTTCACATATTGTATTTAGTGGATATAAGTGTTTCATCACTTTACTAACGACCATTTCGATGTAAGTCATATGGAGTAATAATTCTGATCTTATAGAAGCCTTAAGCATTTTGATTAATTCCGCTGCGCTGCTTAAGGCAATGATTAGATAGTAGTGATGAATATTATGTTTGGTATAATGAAGCTAGGCGAAATCATATACCGGTTTTCGGTTAAGTGCACTATAGGATTATATATATTGACGCCTAGTGTACGGTGCTTGGAATATTGAAACAGAATAAGATTACAGTTGCAGTCAATCGTACATTCTGATCTAGTACGATTTATGTTAATCACTCCAAATCTTTAAAATTCGGGTGGAGTGAAATTAATACTGTAATTCACATTCAAAATTGATCTCTGAGCAAGACCAGTTCCTAAATGCATCCCAAGTTACAGTCAGACATTAAGCCGATTTTATGCCGCTTTCTATGTTTAGGGTTATAAGGTAAGGCAAAAGAGCTATAACCCATAGTCAAGAAAACTTGACAAGAAAACTATCAGCGGCAAGTTTGTTGTCTATTATATCGACTAGAAAGATTCTAGATTTCATTTATCGTTATGTGACAGTAGAATCATTGAGTCTGACAATGCAATCTATTTAGTGGATGACTTAAAGAGTGGGAGTTGTGAACCCCACAAAGTCATTATTAAGATACATTTTGTTGTGCCATTCCCATATATGCATCATCTTTTAATAATGAAAAACCACAAGCAAAGGAATCAATGATTGATCCCAATACCATATTTTGAACCTGCACCTGACTTTACAGAAGAACATGAATGTAAGATTCATGTGTCTTCTAATTCTGATGTTTGTTAGGAGACTATTCTGATCTGAACACTAAAAGTTGAATATTAGTCACGCAGGATGAGTAAGCATCTATGTTGCATAAAGATGCATGGGATCTATTTTTGTTGTCACATCATTGTAGACCAAGTGAAACCCTAAAGATTAGGCTGAAAATTTTAAAGCTAAATTTTGCCAAGGCTTTAAATAAAGCAACCTAAAAGTTTGCAGTTCCTAAGTTGGAACATATAGTTTGTGAACTCAAGGAGTTTATTTGCGAATATTAAAAGGCATCCAGACTGTATTTAAAGTTTAATGAGATTGTCATTTTGAGGAGAACATTATCATTTGATAATTGGATCCATTGCGAGGTCAGTGGGAGTTATGTGCTTATTGTGCTCTAAATTGATGATATCAAATAGCAGTCTATAGCACTGACCTATTGTATGAGACATTCCATGTCGTCATGTCACTTTAGGATGAAGAATCTAAGAGAGGCTCTATTTCGTTTTAAGGATTGAGATTCTTCATGACATATCAATAGGCATACATTATAGGTGTCATAGAACCTACATTGGGTATTAAGTAGGTTTATTGTATGTTGTTCTCCTAATGTCACGACCCGTGACCACATTTTTCATCTTCTTATACACATCCTAACCGGTTGGGCTGTCTGTGATACTTCACTTGTACTGACTGTTAAACAATTTTACAATGTATTGTTTATATTATACACATCCCCTATCGTAATTTATCAGATAAGTAGTACTGTTGACATGTCTAAATACAGAGAATAAATTATCATACCTCCAATAAATAGTCGGTCTGACACATTGTCCTTCGTGTACAGCCAGGATCCACAATCCACTGAACTCACATTCATCAAAACCTGAAATGTTGAAAATTAAGGGGTGAGCAAAACCACGGCTCAGTAAGAGAATTATATGCCTCACTTGATACTCAGCTTCCTATATGCTGAAAATCTTTTTCATTTTTCCTATGGGCTCTAGGCTCGCATGTAGGAAAGATACTACAGTCGACTAGGGATCCGAATAGAGTAAGGTAGGTATTTTAGAATACCATACTTGTTACGGAACCTAGAAGCAACTGTAGAGAGAATTTTCATTTCGTTTTGAATTAATAAATCCTTTTCTCTTTCAAACTTTCATAACCTTTTTCATATGCTTTTCAAAACAATGCTTCTACGAAACAAAGCATTTAAATAAAATAATTAATATTCGTATATTCCTTGAAAAGAATATTAGTTAAATCATCATCTTATTTCTGTAAAACTTATTTCATGTTTTAATGTACTCTCTTAATTAGTTCCGTCATTTAAAAGGCAAAATAAGCTATTAAAATCTATTCCATTCTTAAGTTCACAAGGCATCATTCTTTTTATCAGTATGATTAAGTGTGAAAGAAACGAACTTATTATAAGGACCGGGAGTGCCTGGATCTCTGTTAACCAGGGATGTACCACCCCAGTGCCTTACTCATCCGATATATCACACACCTCATATGTCATATGCACTAGATCTATTTCATCTTTATTGTCAAGGCCCAGCCCGTATCACCAGGCCGTCGGCTGGCATCCCCTTGGCCCATCGGCCCCAGGTTTACCTCGACTCAACCGTATTGTCCGCTCTGGACTCTAGAGGTGGCTCCCACGGTTCTATCATCGAGTCTCTACTCGGTATGGCCTGTACTGAAACATCAGAACACGTGTAGCACTTAGTTCCCGAAGGACTCTAGAGGTGGCTCCCACGGTTCAATCATCGAGTCTCTGCTCGGTATGGCCTTTATGCCATGTGTACTTTCCACTGTCTTATCAGATCTCATGTAGTACTTATGATCTAATATTTCATTTGAGACCATAGAAAGAATATTAGAATTATCATTTCTTCCTTTTGAAAATATATTACCTATCATTTATGGAGTCTAAGATAGACATCAATCTTATCATACTGTATACCTTGGAGGGTAAGGAATTACATCGGTCAAATCTATGATCATAACCTATATTGTCCTCGGTGGATCATTGATTAGATGTCCACCGGGACTAAACATATCACATATCATGCATCAGCATGATAAGAATACCAACCAATCTCAAAACCGTAATTCTCATCATAAAATACACCTTTATGGAATTTATATAAATATATAATTCCATGATTTAAAACCATAAGGGTTAAAATCCTTTAGTGAATATTTATAAAAATATTCATAAAAATCCTCACTATATTTCACTTCATCTTTCGTCTCGTAATTCGTGTAATTTATCTATTCCGAGAATTTTCGGTGGTTTCATTATCACCATTCTCGAATACATGAATATCTTAAAATTTCATCTCATTATATTCATGTTTTATGAAATTTAGTAATTTCCTTATGTTTCGTGATTTACTATCGAAATTCGGAAAAAAAATCATTTAATATGATTTTATAAAGTTTTTCTAAAATTTTCGGCAGCATAACGGCTGCCGATTTACTAACCTCCTGCACGGAAAATACAGTTTAAAATCTTTCAGCCAGTACTTCTTCCCAAATTATTTTCAGCAAATCATGCATCATAATAATTTTCATAAAATAATTGCATAAAATATTTCAAAGTAAATTAGCAGACTGAGTATCCTTACAGTGCTGCACATGCATCCCTTACCTTTTTCCGGGTCGGCGAATTCCGCTTATCGATCGCGCCCGCACTCCATTTCTCCCGATTCCTTATCCCGATTGCTGATAATAATTTCTGGAATTAAAATTCTAATTTTTTAGAATTTTTCATAATTTATTTAATTTTTTCTGAAAATTAAATCTCAGGAAGATTTCTTATCGAATTTTGTAAAATCCCGGGTTGTCGAATTTCCTGGAATTTTCCGAATTCCGGAAATTCTCCTTTTTCCTCTTTTTCTTTCTTTTTCTTCCTTTTTCCTCTTTTTCTTTTCTTTCTTTCTTTTCTTTTTCTTTTTCTTTTTCTTTTTCCTTTTTCTTTTCCTTTTCTTTTCTTTTTTCTTCTTCCTTTCCCGGTCAGACTGGTTCCGCTCCTTTCCTCGTCGGTTCCTCGCCGGCGGCCTGTTCTCCGGCGGTTCAGGCGTCCCTCAGCTGGCCGGCTACACGATGAACTTGCCAGTGCCCTCCATTTGCCCTGGATCGGCGGCACGGCGGCGGATCGAGGCTGTTTTGCCTCGGTTCTTCTTCATCTTCGCCGGCGTTCCTCCGCCATCCATTGCGCCTCCGGTGGCCTCCATCAGCTTCCTTTCCCTCCGGTGAAGCTTCGGTGGTAGTGGCGGTGCCTGGATTGGCCGGCACCGCCATTCGCCATTTTCTTTTCTCTCCCGATTTTCCTTCGTTTCCGTTGATTCTGTTTCTGTTCCTTCACGCCGCCGGCAGCTTCTTTCCTCTCTCTGCCGGTGGCGTCTCGCTTTCCTTTTTCCCTCTCGCCGGCGGTGGCGGCTTCGCCACCGTGGGCGGCTGGGAGGGTCGGGATTCCTTCCCCCGATCCTTCCTTCTGTTTTCTTTCCTTTTTTTGGTTTTTTTTGTCTTCTTTCTATTTTTAGCATACTATATACTATATATTATACAATATATTTTATACATATAATATATATTATATGTTATACATACATTATTTCATACATAATATTATACAATATATATTATATACAAAATACATATTGTACATTACAAAATACATGTCTAGTATATATGTGTATATTTATATATATACTTAAAATTAAGTAACATTTATATATATAAATTATATAAATGCTATAATAAAATATTTATACATATCAACTTTAATATAAAACCATACTTACTTTTCTTCTATATGTATTTACATAATTATATATACACATAAAACATTATATTTATATACATATGTATTATTTGAATTTATGAAATAGTATATATATATTTCTATATATATAACAACGTATTTTTAAAGTATACTATATAATATTTTGAATACATATGTATTGGTATAAAAATACATTTATATAATATATAATTATATAAATATATTTCATTTATTTTCTTATTCTCTTATTAAATTTTGGATTTTCATTCTCTAAATTAAATTTTTCTCTTCATTATTTCCCATAATTTTATCCTTCCCTTATTTCCAATTTATCCAATTTTAAATTCCTCACTTTCCTTAATTTCGGGAATTTCAACGATTTTATTTTTATTTTCATTTAATTTCCTTCACACGAATTTCCTTATTCATCACTTCCTCATTTCTCAGGATTTTCACCAATATCCCGTTTCTCGCAAATTTTATTTATTTCCCTTATTTAATTTCTCTAATATTTATTTTCAATATTTCTAATTTCCAATAAATGGAAAAATTTACGGTTATCACATCCTCCCCACCTTAAGAAATTCGGTCCTCCGAATTTAACTTAAGTCCAAAGGTGGTATATGCCGTATACTTAAGACTTCTGATCTCTAGTTCATCCTCCAAGTAATACTGCCAGTACACTTTCAACATCAAGAGTGCTTTAGACCACTACATGCTGTCTTTCATCGTATATGTCTATATCTCGTAAGTTTTTTCTCAAATCGGGAGTTATTCCCTTTTATTCTTTTCATATAAGAGTCCATACTAATATTTTTCATATTACAGCCGATCTATGCTGTTTATCATCCATTCTTCTCACTTAGTGCCGAGTCGACAAATATGGTACTATCATGTACTCATATCGATCAATTATATGTAAGTGTCCCAGTAGCTTTCACATCTCATGCACACGCTCTCTCAATATCATGGAGCGTTTACATCTCACGCTCATATATAAAAATATATCAGTCTGGAGCGGTGCTATCAATACACTTGGGATCTCAAAGCCTTTTGCTATCTCTCATTAGCATATGGCAACACAGAGACTCCCATCACATGTAAGGCTCACTGGAAACTGTACATACACATTCACACCGTTTAACACTTATACTTCGACTAAGGCACTAGAGAATCTAGATGTCTGATAATGGAAAGTGATTCTATTTAGATCATCAGTCTTTAATCACTTCCATATCATCATTCCTCTTTTGGACTCTTTATTGTCCAAAATGTTCATTTTCACACTTATTCCATCAATGCTGCATCTCATTTGCCGATTTTACTATTAATCATCTCTTACAGTAATTAAATCATGAGACAATCATTTTCTCTCCATGTCTCTTTTCATGTAGTATGGTCATTACATCTCTTACTCTTATGGTATATTCAATATCATTTAAATTTTAGAATATACCTGAGAATATACTCTTTTCATAATTTAGATTCTGTGATTGAATCCTCGAATTATCCATTTAAGCACCACATTATTTATACAATTCCACCATCTCTATCATTTCGAGGTGGTTATATGTACAAACATTTCTTATTTATATACTGGCAGTAAACATATCAATTATCTTACTCCTTGGAGTATCATTACTTTCACTTATCAATTCTGGCTTTGATTTTACATCTTGCCACATTATGTGATAACCAACACAATTCACTCTCAGTCTTAACTTCGGGAACTGTTTCATATTGATGTTCCCTTCTCATCATGCAATTTATTTCCTTATTCACTTTCATTTTCGTTTTCATATTTTTACTCTTATCCTTTTTGTCGGTTTTCTCGATTGGTATGGTACTATACAGCTAAGATCTTTTAAAATCTCGCATACCATCTATTCTTTACACTTATCCATCTGCCGACTTTAATTTCTTTAATTAGATCTCGTCTATAGAGCAGCCAGTCTCATCACTCTTTTATAGGCTGGCAATAGTATTTAGCTATACTCATTACTTTCGTATCTCAATCATTATCTTTATATCATAGACAGGTTCACTGTCATCCTGTCGTTTCGAGATTTTATATCTCAAGAAGAGATACTATCTAGCCAAATTTCTTAGTTGCAAATCTTAGCACAATCCCATAGCCTTTAAGAGTTTAAGGATCATATCACAATGCTGCTCATGTTCCATTTATACTTTGGACTCTATCAGTATTTCATCCATTTACTCATGTAAGAATGCCTCATTCTTCAGGCTTATATACTTTACAAGGCAACTCATTACCCTTGTAACTTCAATAGGAACTCGTAAAATTCACGAATCATCATCTTATGGACACCAACCTTCAATCTTTTATCTAAGGACGCTTTATACTGAGCTAGTCTTATTTACTCCTCACGTATCTCTAATCAGATCAATAAAGCGTCTATTTTCACGTAGATTAATACTTGTTCTTCACCAGAACTTCATCAATGATAGAAATTTAATATATCCTTTTTGATTCGTCTACAACTCAATATCATTTGCATTTCTCTCATTTACACCTATACAGATAACTCCTTTATTCTCAATTTTTTCATTATCAGTATTTTCGTCATCCAGACTTCTACACGTGAATTTCATTATTCACACATTTTCCAGAGTTATTTTCTTAAGCTTTTCAGATTCTTTCTACATCCTTCCGATATAAGCTTAGAATTTAACTTCATATTCAAAATCAAATGTTATCTCGATTCCTCTAATTTATATAACTTTGGAAGTTTTATCGGAAATCAAATCTGATACTTTCTTTAATCGTACCTTTCTTATCATCTTGTGACCATCGTTCTTTAACTTTTCATCTGATGATGCCTTTTACAAAGATTGCTCTTATAAGCTCCTTGTACATCTCCGATTAAATCATATTTAAGGCATCACTTCCATATGATATTTATTTGTTCTTCATACGAACTTTAGTGTATAATAAAAATGTTAATATATCATTTAATTCATCCTTAAATCGTGTCATTTGTATTTCCATCCTCTACATCGATAAATGTGAATTTCATCATCCACAATATTTTCCAAAAATTCTTTTCTTAAGCTTGTTGGATTTCTTCCATATTCTTCGATACAAGCTTAAGAATAAATTTCATATCCACGATCGAATCAACATTAACCTGATTTCTCAATCTATGTTACTTTGGAATTTATTGGGATTCTCAACCGACAGTTTCTTTAACCACACTTCTTTTATCATTTTGGACCTTCATCATTGTTTCCCATCATTTCACAGTGTAGTTTCAAGGCAGAGACATTCCATATTCAAATCATTTTGATACATACTCTACCTTGATTTCATTACCTAGTCATACTTTACAGCGTTACGAATCTCATTCTGGTAAGCTGTATCAATTACAATGATTCTCAACACACTTCACAGCTACCCGTTTCAATTCGTTATTCACTTTAAAACCATTTCCATTTACTGAATTCAGGCTTAGTTCCCTTGAGTATATTCTCCACGAGGTTTGAACCTTGGCACCCCTTACGTACCTAGTTCCTTACACTCGTGTTACCATTGAGATACTTATAAGGGCCTCGCCCGTTCATATCGACCATCGACGAGCATCCCCTAGGCGATCCTTTCGCCTCAGGTTTATCCTTACTAGTGAGTCGGCGATGAGATAGTTCGCCTATATCTCACAACACATGATCCATACGGGTCGCCCACCATTGGGTCGCCCATCACAGTTCTGTCTCAAAGGTCCTGAAGAACTTAGGTTAGCGGTCATCTTCTTTTTATCACTTGACTGTTCTTATAATTATCCTCTAATTCACAGTACTCCACACAGTACCTCATTCTGTAGCACATATTCCAAGATACGTCGGTTCTATGTACGATTATCTGTTTGATACCTCAAAGTAATGAAAACGTACAGAACCATAAGTAATCACACCAGTATGTATTTCATTATCTGTACTTTTCACCTCATCAGTCAATTCTTGTAATCATTTCACTTTTCATAGTATTTAACGATCCCATTCAATACACTCTAAATTTTTCGACCCTTACAGTCAATAACCGGGTCAATCATCTGATGACATTCCACTACACTCTTTGGATCGCATCATATAAGGCCCCGGCTCGTTCGCCGTCCGCCCGTACACAATTGTGACGGACCAGCCCAACCGGCCATGGCAACCCCTTTTTGGGCCCATCGACAACGATTGCTGTGACAACGCCACTCATCCGTACTGTCCGCTCTGTGAGGCGATGGCTACCCACTGGGATCCACACAGGATCCACCTCACGCACGGTTTTATCGGGAAACAAATTCCCAATTCGCGTCCGTAATCTAAGTGTTAGTGGAATCAGTAATAGGGATCGTTATATTCATCTGACATCCTCTATGCCATTAGTAATTCCATTACTATCAATGGATTCCAAATCAACTCGTTTTTATCACTGTTCCGAACATCGCCCAGCATAGGGGCATTTTCGTCATTTCAACATTTATTTCTTTCTCCTCAATATACATTCAAATCAATGATCTCGTGATCTGTATGCTAATAGTATCTTTTTGATACTTATACTAGCAATTTAGATCTCATTCGATTTCGATAGAGAAATTCACTAAAATCCATAATTGGATTATTTTGCTTGTACTTCAACTTTATATCCTTAATTTCTCTGTCAAATCGATCAATTCCAACTTCTGGTGATCTATTTTGACTCCCAGTAAAATTTTGGGGGTAGGGGTATTTTGGTCATTTTTGGCTAAAAATTTTCTCTCTCTTCAAATTACCCTCAATCGGTGATCTTAAAGTCTATTTAATGATGATATTTTATTCCCCTATTTTATACCATCACTTTCAGGTCTCAGTTCGGTTCGGACAGAAAAGTACTGGTGGGGCCCTCACCGAGTCCATTTCTGTTCCTTACCGAACAGGCCTTCATATAGATTAGAAGAATCACCAATTTTTCGGTAATTTCTGAGCCTATTTTCTTCTTTAACATTCTCAATTTATACTTTCTCACTCCCTTTAAATCATTTTACTCCATTACAATCATTTATTTTCTCTATGTATTCAGACGACACAGTACTACCGGGGATGTTTAACTCTTTTCCTTCCAAAAGTATCCACAGACATCAGGCCAACCATTGCTCTGATACCATTAAATCTGTCACGACCCGTGACCACATTTTTCATCTTCTTATACACATCTTAACCGGTTGGGCTGTCTGTGATACTTCACTTGTACTGACTGTTAAACAATTTTACAATGTATTGTTTATATTATACACATCCCCTATCGTAATTTATCAGATAAGTAGTACTGTTGACATGTCTAAATACAGAGAATAAATGATCATACCTCAATAAATAGTCGGTCTGACACATTGTCCTTCGTGTACAGCCAGGATCCACAATCCACTGAACTCACATTCATCAAAACCTGAAATGTTGAAAATTAAGGGGTGAGCAAAACCACGGCTCAGTAAGAGAATTATATGCCTCACTTGATACTCAGCTTCCTATATGCTGAAAATCTTTTTCATTTTTCCTATGGGCTCTAGGCTCGCATGTAGGAAAGATACTACAGTCGGCTAGGGATCCGAATAGAGTAAGGTAGGTATTTTAGAATACCATACTTGTTACGGAACCTAGAAGCAACTGTAGAGAGAATTTTCATTTCGTTTTGAATTAATAAATCCTTTTCTCTTTCAAACTTTCATAACCTTTTTCATATGCTTTTCAAAAAATGCTTCTACGAAACAAAGCATTTAAATAAAATAATTAATATTCGTATATTCCTTGAAAAGAATATTAGTTAAATCATCATCTTATTTCTTTAAAACTTATTTCATGTTTTAATGTACTCTCTTAATTAGTTCCGTCCTTTAAAAAGCAAAATAAGCTATTAAAATCTATTCCATTCTTAAGTTCACAAGGCATCATTCTTTTTATCAGTATGATTAAGTGTGAAAGAAACGAACTTATTGTAAGGACCGGGAGTGCCTGGATCTCTGTTAACCAGGGATTACCACCCCAGTGCCTTACTCATCCGATATATCACACACCTCATATGTCATATGCACCAGATCTATTTCATTTTTATTGTCAAGGCCCAGCCCGTATCACCAGGCCGTCGGCTGGCATCCCCTTGGCCCATCGGCCCCAGGTTTACCTCGACTCAACCGTATTGTCCGCTCTGGACTCTAGAGGTGGCTCCCACGGTTCTATCATCGAGTCTCTGCTCGGTATGGCCTGTACTGAAACATCAGAACACGTGTAGCACTTAGTTCCCGAAGGACTCTAGAGGTGGCTCCCACGGTTCAATCATCGAGTCTCTACTCGGTATGGCCTTTATGCCATGTGTACTTTCCACTGTCTTATCAGATCTCATGTAGTACTTATGATCTAATATTTCATTTGAGACCATAGAAAGAATATTAGAATTATCATTTCTTCCTTTTGAAAATATATTACCTATCATTTATGGAGTCTAAGATAGACATCAATCTTATCATACTGTATACCTTGGAGGGTAAGGAATTACATCGGTCAAATCTATGATCATAACCTATATTGTCCTCGGTGGATCACTGATTAGATGTCCACCGGGACTAAACATATCACATATCATGCATCATCACATGATAAGAATACCAACCAATCTCAAAACCGTAATTCTCATCATAAAATACACCTTTATGGAATTTATATAAATATATAATTCCATGATTTAAAACCATAAGGGTTAAAATCCTTTAGTGAATATTTATAAAAATATTCATAAAATCCTCACTATATTTCACTTCATCTTTCGTCTCGTAATTCGTGTAATTTATCTATTCCGAGAATTTTCGGTGGTTTCATTATCACCATTCTCGAATACATGAATATCTTAAAATTTCATCTCATTATATTCATGTTTTATGAAATTTAGTAATTTCCTCATGTTTCGTGATTTACTATCGAAATTCGGAAAAAAATCATTTAATATGATTTTATAAAGTTTTTCTAAAATTTTCGGCAGCATAACGGCTGCCGATTTACTAACCTCCTGCACGGAAAATACAGTTTAAAATCTTTCAGCCAGTACTTCTTCCCAAATTATTTTCAGCAAATCATGCATCATAATAATTTTCATAAAATAATTGCATAAAATATTTCAAAGTAAATTATGCAGACTGAGTATCCTTACAATGCTGCACATGCATCCCTTACCTTTTTCCGGGTCGGCGAATTCGCTTATCGATCGCGCCCGCACTCCATTTCTCCCGATTCCTTATCCCGATTGCTGATAATAATTTCTGGAATTAAAATTCTAATTTTTTAGAATTTTTCATAATTTATTTAATTTTTTCTGAAAATTAAATCTCAGGAAAATTTCTTACCGAATTTTGTAAAATCCCGGGTTGTCGAATTTCCGAGAATTTTTCGAATTCCGGAAATTCTCCTTTTTCCTCTTTTTCTTCTTTTTTTCTTCCTTTTTCCTCTTTTTCTTTTCTTTTCTTTTTCTTTTTCTTTTTCTTTTTCTTTTTCTTTTCTTTTTTTTTTTTTTTCCTTTTTTTTTCTTTTCTTTTTCTTTTCTTTTTTCTTCTTCCTTTCCCGGTCAGACCGGTTCAGACCGGTCCAGCTCCTTTCCTCGCCGGTTCCTCGCCGGCGGCCGGTTCTCTGGCGGTTCAGGCGTCCCTCAGCTGGCCGGCTGCACGACGAACTTGCCGGTGCCCTCCGTTTGCCCTGGATCGGCGGCACGGCGGCGGATCGAGGCGGTTTTGCCTCGGTTCTTCTTCCTCTTCGCCGGCGTTCCTCCACCGTCCATTGCGCCTCCGGTGGCCTCCATCAGCTTCCTCTCCCTCCGGTGAAGCTTCGGTGGTAGTGGTGGTGCCTGGATCGGCCGGCACCGCCGTCCGCCATTTTCTTTTCTCTCTCGATTTTCCTTCGTTTCCGTTGATTCTGTTTCTGTTCCTTCACGCCGCCGGCAGCTTCTTTCCTCTCTCTGGCCGGTGGCGTCTCGCTTTCCTTTTTCCCTCTCGTCGGCGGTGGCGGCTTCGCCACCGATGGTTGCGGCTGGGAGGGTCGGGATTCCTTCCCCCGATCCTTCCTTCTGTTTTCTTTCCTTTTTTTGGTTTTTTTTTGTCTTCTTTCTATTTTTAGCATACTATATACTATATCTTATACAATATATTTTATACATATAATATATATTATATGTTATACATACATTATTTCATACATAATATTATACAATATATATTATATACAAAATACATATTGTACATTACAAAATACATGTCTAGTATATATGTGTATATTTATATATATAATTAAAATTAAGTAACATTTATATATATAAATTATATAAATGCTATAATAAAATATTTATACATATCAACTTTAATATAAAACCATACTTACTTTTCTTCTATATGTATTTACATAATTATATATACACATAAAACATTATATTTATATACATATGTATTATTTGAATTTATGAAATAGTATATATATATTTCTATATATATAACAACGTATTTTTAAAGTATACTATATAATATTTTGAATACATATGTATTGGTATAAAAATACATTTATATAATATATAATTATATAAATATATTTCATTTATTTTCTTATTCTCTTATTAAATTTTGGATTTTCATTCTCTAATTTAAATTTTTCTCTTCATTATTTCCCATAATTTTATCCTTCCCTTATTTCCAATTTATCCAAATTTTAAATTCCTCACTTTCCTTAATTTCGGGAATTTCAACGATTTTATTTTTATTTTCATTTAATTTCCTTCACACGAATTTCCTTATTCATCACTTCCTCATTTCTCAGGATTTTCACCAATATCCCGTTTCTCGCAAATTTTATTTATTTCCCCTTATTTAATTTCTCTAATATTTATTTTCAATATTTCTAATTTTCAAAATGGAAAAATTTACGGTTATCACACCTAATGAGACGTCATTTAGTAAAAGGTGACATATTGTGAAAATCTCAAAGTCCTCAAGATAAAAATGAAAGAGCTCATATTGAGTGTTGTGTATGCCTTATTGTGGGTAATTACTGTATGCTCAAGCTTATACCCATTTGAACATTGTGTATGTTATAGGTGTATTTCGGAGATACTTGAGCGATCCTGTAATAGAGAACTGGAAGCTATAAAGAGAGTATTTGGATATTGATAAATCTGACATTTTGAGTTTGGTCAGATATTTTGATGTTAATTTTGCAAGCTCTCCAGAGATTGACAATTATTTTGGTTATATATTTGTGGATATAAAAGAGCTGTATTTTGGAAAGTTTAAAGCAAACACTTACAGCATCCTTGATTGTGGAGGCTAAATATGTAGCATGTTGTAAAGCTACATGATTGGCCATTTAGGCTGCATAATTTCATCTCAGGGTTGGTTTTCTGTGATTGCCATTTCGAAGTCCTGGAGATGTATTGTGATAATGTTGCAGCAAGTATTTTCTCTCTCACAATACTAGGAGTTCCTCACACTCTAAATGTTTAGATATCATCATTTGGTTTTGTTAGAGAGAAAATAATGGAATCCATTGCTTGATTGGATGGTAGAGCACATAGTGAAAGAGCTCATTCTGGCTAACTGAAAGTTTGACGGCTAAAGTGCTTTGACGACATGGCACTTGTATGAGGCATATGGAGCCATTTGCCTTATTAAGTTAGTGGGAGCTCTATGTAATGAAATCAGTTATAATTGTATTAATGGATTCCTCACTTGCCATATATGCATATTTTGTTTGCACGCATTTTGATGAATATGGCATTCTGTTGGATGAGACATTCGATATTAGTCTCATATGCTTCCGTTGAAGCAAGGTATCATTCGATTTAGATGCATGAACCTAATGGAAATGGATATTGTTTCTGTTTTCATATCATTTCCATTTCACACTAATACTACTAATTTTTTGTTGCAGTCTTTATAAGTTTACGCATTTGTACCCTGTCGGTATGATGCATTTTGAAGTTTATAAAAGGCTTGTTATTGTTAAAGTATGTATGAGTCTACACATTTGTACCCTTTCGGTACAATGTATTTAGAAGGCTTACGAATACATACTGAGATTATATGATATATGTTGTTAATTAACTTAATTGTCCAAGTGGGAGAATGTTGAATTATCTCAATATTGTGGACTAATTAAGTATAATTAATATCATATAACTTAATTTATTAGTATATTTTGTATAAGGTGTGACCATAAATATAAATAATATATCTCTATTATAAATGTATTATATCTTTAATGGGACAGATATAGTACATGAATAATATTATGGGAGGTCCCTACTGCTGGCACCACTATATAAGTGAAGGCCCATTATTCATTTGTAATTAACGAAGAAGTGCACAGCAATAGTCTCTACCTCTCTTCTCCCGTTTTCCTCCCATGGCTCACCATCATCTTCCTCCATTTGCTTTTCAGACCACCATATCGGAGTAAATAGAGGATGGCCAGGCGTGGATGGACCTCCGGCGATGTCTTCCTCAGCTGGCAGAGGCAGCAATGGCATGAGAATGGTGGGTTTTGGTTCAACCCACCAAAGGTTAGATTTCTTCTCTTGTCATTGTGCTAATGGGCTTTGTGGACGAATTGTTCTAATAGCCTTCACACCTTAATACCGGAAATGTCAACAAAGTGGGAGTTGGTGGTACGAAAATGGCTTCTCCAGGAAGCCAAATCTCTTTTGTTTATATACTAGTGAGTGCCCCGACTCTGCCCAGGAATAATTTTTTATTTTAAAATATAAATTTTTTTTATTTTTATAAAATATAATTATTCAACTCAGTGTGAGAATTTGGAATTAAAAATTTTTTGAATAAAAATATAATAATAAATAGATAACATATTTACATTTTTCAATTATTTTAATTGTTTTAAAATTAAAATTTATATAATAAAATTTTTTAATATCGTTCTCTTATTCAAAAAGTTATTGTGTTTTATTTGTTAATTAATTCTTTATTTAATTTATTCAATTTTATAATATTAACCTTTATTAAAAAATATTGATAATTTGATAAAATATTCTTTGCATAAAATTAAAAAATAAAAAGATAAAAAATATAAAATGAGTTAGTAAATATTTAAATTAGTGTTTAGCTTAAATTTATTAAACCAATTTTGAATAATTTATTGAAACTCTTAACATAAAAATGACACCTTACCAAAATATGTTATTGCTCTTCATTCGCACAAATTAACATCCTATTTGTTTAGTTCAAATTTATTAAACTAATTTTTACAATTGATGTCATATTAACTTTTTTTTAAAATATTTTATATGTAAATCTATCAAAATAAGTATTTCAAAATATTATTAGTAATCTCATTGATAATAAAATATAAATTCAAAATTAAAATTTGAAATTATAGAAAGAATAATCATAAACTCAATTTTTCTTAAAGTATATTATACTAAGAAAAACATAATTTTTTATCACTCTTAAGCTTAGTTTGATCTTTTAAAATTTTATTTGGAATTATCAAAAACCTTCAATATTTTTAAGAATAAAAAATTAAATAGACTAATAAAATAACTGTTTATTTTGTTATTGTTAAATAAGAAATAACAAATAAAAAAAATTTACTTTTATGGCCAAGGATTGTTGTCAATCAAAAGACCCCATAGGGATTCCTTTTATTTTTTTTTGGTATATATTTTTTTTATGTCAAAACAATGCATGTTGTGCAATGGTTTTTATCAAACCAAAAAAATATAAAAATTGTAAAAAAATAATTATCAAGCCAACTAAAAAAAATGTAAAAAAACAAAAGACACATGTCAACATTATGTTAATGGGATTCTTTGTATTGTAGGTTATAGGAATTATTAAGACATACATACATACATACTACAGACACACACATATATATACATATATATATGTATATATAAAATAAAACAAATAACAAATAAATTTATAAACTTATATCTCATATATATATTATATACTGTGAGCCCAATTCATAACAAAAAAATCCCAAATTGAGCTCTGGAACAAGCCCTGTTTATCAGTCTTTGGGCTAGAAATATCAATAATCAATTGAAGTCTACTCCAACTAGTTTCTTTGTAGCCCAATCTTCATAGCTGGCTGAAGACATAGAAGAGCAAGAAGAAACATGTGACATGATATCAGCTATTAGGTTAGCATCGACTATAACATAAACAGGTGTCAACCATTAAAGCTAAAAGGGGATTCTTTTTATATATAGTATAGATAGATATATATATATTATATTTTTAAACTATACACTATATGCTTATAATATATAATATATTACTTGATATATGTTATAGGTACTGATATTTAATTATTATATTATACTTGTGTTATTGGTTTTATGTTTATCTATTAAGATTAATATATATATATATATAGATGTATTATATAGGTTTATTAGCTATACATGTATCTAAGTGTTTACACAATATATCTTATCTATCCTCTTGTAACTTAATTTAATTATACCATTTGAAATTATTTGTTTCACATTGCCAACCAACATCTTATGGTTCGAATGAAGTATTATTCTTACCTATACTAATAAACTGAAATAGTATTTCCATTTAAATCATATCCCATTTGATAATTTTATAATTTTTATAAAATTAATATTACATGTTAGATAATTTTAATTTAATTCACTCCATTTCCTTAATGCTCATAAGGTATTAAAATTAACCTTTATGCATTTAATTTTGAGTCTAAAAGAGTTCGTGGGCTTAATGTAAATTGTCTCGCCCAAGCTCAGAGTAGAAGGGATCTCAAAATTTCGAGACAAGTGTGACATGCCAGAAGGTCCATGCACCTATGCATCCTTAATTATTTAATTTGTTATTATTTAATTAAAGGATTTATATCGAGCTTCAAACAATTAAATTGTGGTTGAGAATTTTTCGATCACCATATAATCTTAAAATTAAAATTAAAATTTTTAATATTAGAAAAATTTAAGTAATTAAATTAAATAATACAAGTACAATTTTTTTGATAAGCTTGGACATCAATGAAAGAGAAAATTATAAATTAAGTTAGTGGTAATTTTATTTTTAGGCTTAAAACAAAAGACATTAATAAATCAAGCTAGTGGTAATTAATTATTTATTATATTATAATAAGGATTTATATATGATGCACTGACAGTGTATAGTTTCTATACACTGTCAATGTATCAGAGGTTGACACCTCATCATTAGGCCCTTATATACAAATATAAATAATTTTTTTTTGCCCATAAGAGCCTATTGATGAGGTGTCAACCTCTGATGCATTGACAGTGTATAGAAACTATACACTGTCAGTGCATCATATATAAACTCTTATAATAATCTTATACATGAATAAACCAATTTGATATCTTATAATAATAATTTATATGATATATTATAATAATCTTTTAAGAATAAATTATGTAATCTCTTGATGTATAAGTATTATTTTGATAGAATTAAGTATTTATTAAAAATAATATATTTATTATCTACTAAATATAAAATTAAAGTATGGATAAAAATAATAATTCTAATAGTAAATTAAAGTTTAATTTAAAAATATACTAGAGTAGTATTATTGTGTAAGGGGTAATTTTAATAAAATTTATTTTTTATACTTTATTAATATTATTATTAATTATATTTAAATAACTAGCATTATATTAATTAATTTACTCATATCTACTATTTAACATTTTAATTAGATATTTGATCAATTGATGTATATATAATATTATTATGTTAATGTGAACATAAAAAAATCAGTACTCAATTACTGTATAACTGTATATGATATGATATATCAAATGTTATTATTTATAATATAATATTAATTAGTGTATATAACTTGTTTAATTCAACGTTTTAAATTTTTAATGAGTATTTGATTAATTAATGTGTACGAGTACGATTATATTTAATGTAATAATGTTAATATTATGATTTATGTACAAACCAAAAATAAAATAAATATAAAATTGAGGTAATTAGTTGACCAACTATTCATAATATTAAGTATTTTTTTAATGTATACTATAATTTTATTCAACATTATAATTGAACAATTAGTTAACTAGTTATACGGTTAAATTTAATTTAGTTACTAATTATGTTGGTATTTAAAAAACAAAATAAATGTAAAAAAATCCTCAAAAATTTAAAATTTTATTAAAAATATAATATAATTATTAAAAAAGATAATAAAAAAATTTATTGAACTAAGAGTGTCCAAATTCTAATAGCCTAACATTGACCAAAAAAAAATACAAAGACCTAATAAGTTATTGTTAAGACTATAAAGCCATTTATGTAAATCTTTAATTATTTAGTGAGATTTATTTGTAATTTGTTAGTTATTTATTTGTATAGCTAATACTTTTGGATTTTCGCTTTCTTTAATTTTACTATATTTATATTTAGCTCACTTAAAAAATAAATTTTTATATAATTATTAATATATAATTATATATTTTATAACAAATGTGAATATTGCAGGAAATTAAAAAATAAATAATAATTGTCAAGTAATAAAAACATTAAAATGTAAAAAATTATATTTATATAAATATTTATTAAATTTTAACTTTAGTTTAGCATTTCTATTATATTTTTATTTAACTATATAAAATTAAATTAATTATTACATTCAAAATTATAAAAATATTTATAACTTATAAAATTTCAAAATAATTTGACTAAGCCCGCCTGGTTAAAATCGGACTGAACCTGAAATAAAAAATAACCAAATCCGAAAATACCAGAAATCGAAAAAACCCAAAACCGAAAGTACTCAAAACTGAAAAAACTCAAGATCATAAAAACCCGAAACCGAAATAATCTGAAACTAAAATAACCAGAACTTGAATATAACCCAACCGAACTCGCTCGAATCGGCCCGTTTGCCATCTCTAAGTTTTTCCCAAAAAAAAAACCTAAAGAAAGCAAAATCCCTACTCTGCGTCACAGCTACCATAAATCACAATCAAACTCCGACTTAAGGCAAATTCAATGTCAAACAGCCATTATACACCAATCCCCAGTTAAAGGAAATACCTAAAAACACATAATTATTGACATCTCATTTTGCTAATTGAGTTAATCAGATATTTTCGAACTCAAAATTGTGCTTGAACATTTGATGTTTTTAATACGTGAGTCTCAAGATGCCAATTGGGCCTTGAGATTAATAATTGAATTTGGACTATATATTTTGGCCTTGGTTACTAATTGGGTTTGAAATTATCTATTTTTGGGTCCTAGTTTACTAATTCGATTTTAGATTAGCTTGTGTAACTAAGCATGCGTACCATTTGCGGCTTTACAAGCTGATTAATTAATATAATAGATTTTAATATTGGGCCTTAGATTTGACCATATGGCATCTATCTATTTTTGGTTATTATTTTTTTCTTTTTTCTTTTATCTTGTATTTTCTTTTTCATTTTTAAGTATTTTTATACTTATCTTGGTTTTCTAAAATAAAAAGAAAAAAGAGATAAAATTGAAAAAAAAAAGAGGTAAAGGTGAAAAGTTAAGGAAAAAAAAGGAACAAACAAGATGGGATCGATATAGGAAAAATCAAAGAAAACATTCATGAAAAACCAACAAGGAATTTCAAGAAAAATAAAATCCTAAATAGGAGACTTCCACTTGGACTTGAATGACCACAAACATATATATACTAAAAAACTTTGATAAATCATGTTGATACCAAAAAGATTGCTGGGCTTGTTGATGGTGGATAACTCTTTCCTTCTTGGATCAACCTGCAAAATAAAAGGTCCACCGGGGTTGATCCCAGTGGGACCTGCTCCAATGCTTAAGTCAATAAAGGTATCCGAGAGTATTTAAAAAACAAGAGAGTTCCAAAAAGTTCTCTTTAGCTTACCATGAGACTCCTTTTTATAGTGGTCAGATCCCCTTTGACATGATCTCCACACCCTTGTTTAGTGGATGAGTGGGTAGTTGTGGAGATAATGGGGAGTTTCCTTAGATATCGGTGGAAGTGGTAGTTCGTGGGTGGTTGTGCCCCATATTTAGAACCCATGACAATGGAGCACTAACATAATACCCCCTGGCGAATGGCAATTACAAAGTTATTGTTGTTTGCCATAGACCTTTTACTCCTTTTGTATTGTGGAGGTTGTATCCTCTGTTGAGGAGTTAACCAAGATGGTGTCCAAGGTTGTGACTATAGAGGGACTTTAAATTCTGGCACTTAAGATGAGAAGAAATCCAAGGACATGGGCAAGCAAGTTCCAAAAAGATTGGCGCTCGAGATAAGAGTGAGTGGAAGCTTGAGAAACTAGCACTAAGGCCACAGCGAGCAAGCGTCCTTAGATGCTAGCGTTAAGGGATGGATGATCAAGTGAGATATTGGCACGAACACCATGGGCAAGCAAGTGCCCAAAATACTGGCCCTGAGACCATGGCAAGCAAGGGATTGGCGCTAAGACTTGGGACGAGTAAGTGCCCAAAATACTGGCACTGAGGCCATGGCGAGTAAGGGACTAGCACTAAGGCTCAGGGCTGGCATCGGGGCCATAACAAGCAAGGGACTGGTGCTAAGGCCTAGGGCGAGCAAGTGCCCAAGATGCTGGCGCTGAGGCCCAGTGCGAGTAAGTGCCCAAAAAACACTTGCGTTAAGGCCATGGCAATTAGGTGATAGAGATACTGGCACTAAGGCCCAAGGCGAGCTAGTGCCTAAGATAATGGCACTAATGTGAGATCCAATTCTACTGTACTGTACATGTAATATGTAATTAATTTTTGAGAAAAAAAATTTTGTGCTAAGTGATTATAAGTGAAAGTGTGATGTGGGCCCCACTTACTTTTAATGCATTCAGATGGACTTGAGACTGAAAATGTTGAGTACAGTGGTGTAATAAAATATTATATGATGATTTTGAGGTTTAAAATCATTGAATTATATTATTATGAATTTTTTCAAATTTTTTGGTGAAGTTGGAAAACAAATTGAAAAATGACAAATACGTCCAGAGGCGCCTAAACTAAAATAAGTTGGGACGAAATAAAAATATCATAATATTCTACATAAAAAGGAGAATAAAATAGTGTCAAGAGAATTATTGAAAAGGTGGTGAAGTGAGAGAAATTCGTTGGCGGGTCACGAGGGTAAAATCATAATTTCTTATTATCCGTGCACCGCGCGTCAATGAAACCACTTCCAATCATCAAGATATGTTTAATATGACCATTTGGAACTGGAATACAAAAATTTGAAGTGTGTTTAGATGGTTGTTACGCCAACGGGACCGTAAGAGCAAAATAATCATTTAACATAGGGTTGGTCAAATTGGTCAAATATTGACCAAACATTGATCTAAATAAATCAAATTTAATTAAAATAAAAAGTTAAAATCTGAGAAATTAAAAATAATAAAATATGTGATGACAAAAGTGTAAAATTTGAGAAGTTAAAAGAAAGAAATCCATGTGGCAAGCTTTCATTGGTTGGATTAGTAATAAAATAAGAGGAATACAGCAAATTCAGCCATTTCATCATCGATTCCTTCTCTATTTTCGGCTGTTGCACCGACTTCCCCCCGCAGTTCTTCTTTGCTCCATTTTGCCTCTCGTTTCTTCGATTTTCCTTGGTAAATTCAGTATCTCTCATTACTAAAATACCAAATACTTGCTACAATTCTGTCCTGCACCCAAAAACACTCAAAAAACCAGAAAATTGAAGAGCAAAAGTGAAGAAACGTGCGCTGTAAAAATCTGCTGCACAGTTCAGTTTTCATGGTAAGGGAATAACTAGTTTGAATCAATCTTACTTATCAATTATGATTGTATGGAGTTAATAGAATTTATTTATAGCTTTGGATTGAATAAAAATTTGATTTTTGACAGTCATGGTGTATTCGGCCATGAATGGGAAAATAGAAAATTTATGCTAATTTCAATGTTTGTTGAGTAGAAATTTGTTGTAAATGATGAGAAGATTTGGTTAAATGATGATTTTGATGATAATTTTTCCAAGAAGTAGAAGTTGACGTGAACCATGGGTATGGGTTGTTGTGGCGTGGCTGTATGAAGATTATGAGATTACAATGAATTTGATATGTTTGATAAAATTCCTAGGCAAGTAGAAAGTGTTCATGATGATAGAATTGATTTAGGAAAGAAACTGTAAGAGGAAGGTGAAGGAAGTTCACCGCTATGGAAGGGGAACAAAGATGCAGTGGCGTATGGGATGAAAAACCATTAGGAAGAGTACATGTAGAGCTACGGTTATGACTGTAGGAAGAAGAAAATTGTGCAATTTTAAATATACAATAAGTATATGAAAAAAATACATAAAGAGGGTAGAGAAATATTAATGGAAATAAATTTGAAAAGAGTGAATTTTAAGAGAGGATTCGGCCTAATGAAGGGGACTAGAATCCATGTCTGGTTTTGATAATTTTAGAGTAGATTTAGACTGTAGGAATTATAAGGAGTCTGTCGATATGTTCGGATTTAAAATCCGATGCAAAATGAAGAATATATGTTATACTACCGGTAGAAATTATATTGTAAAAATAATTGCAGTGTCTAATATTGCTGGAAGACATAAGTAATAGCTTAAAAAAAATAAGTATTTATTAAGCTAATAATTTTGGTAGAATTATCAACAGCCCGGGAATAACAGATTTCATGTGGTGCGCACAAAGAGACCAAATACGTTACACAGGTAAGGGATGCGTGTGTAAGCTGTAGCGATATTTCGAATGCATATTTATTATGCATAAAATATTATGAGAATATTTTTGAAATGAAATGCATTGAAATCTGTGGAATTGAGGCTGTTTGCTATACATGAAACTGTGTTTAATTTGTAGGAGGGTTAGGATAATAATAGTCGTTATGCTGTTGAAAATTTCTAAAATATTTTCTAAAAATACTAGAAAATATTTAATTACATAAGTTGATAAATTCCTAGCCTTGAAAATGAGAAATTTATTATTTTTCATAAAATATGAATATAACGAAAAATATTATTTAAATATTCATTTTGCCAATAGGGCTGAAAGTGAGAACACAAAATATTTCTCTTACATGTTTTACAGCAGATGATATTGATTATGAGATGAAGAAATGAAAAGTGAATATTTTATAAATTATTTTCCATAATATTCACTTTATGATTTAACAAAATCCTTTATGGAATGATTGAAGAATTATTGAATTTCTTTATTTCCATAAAGGTGATATGATTATGAAAATATTGTTTTGAGACTAAAATATCTCTACATGTGTTTCATAGTAAACAATATGTTTATGGAATTTTATTATTATTTTTGGAAATTAAATACTTTCATTTTCCATAAATTATGAAAATTACCGAAAAATGATTTTCAGTAATCTTAAAAGTGAAATATTTGAAAAGAAAACGAGGAAATACGAGTATATGTGTTTATGGTGAAATAAAATATTTATGAGATTTATTACTACAGTGTAATTATTTTATAACACAGTTTTCACCGTACGAGATACTTTGATTTATACCTTTATGGATTTTCTGAAAGATATTATTGATTTTACTTAATTTCATAAAGGTAATGAGATTTCACATATATTGTTTTGAGACTAATAGGCCCCATATCATGCTGATATGTGATACGTGATATGTGACATGTGATATGTATTTAGTCCCGATTGACACCTGATCAATGTTTGACGGAGGATTACCGTAGACTATAGCCATAGATTTGACATGATTATTATTTCCTTACAGGGTACTTTTTCTCTAGCATGATATATTCTGGGTGATGCCTTAGTCTCCACTTTTATTAGATATGAAATGATATGTGATATGAAAAATGTGTTTAAATGGAAAAGTATATGAATATATTTTTATATGAAAAGGAAAAATGATTTCTAACAGTTTACTGTGCTACATGGAGCACTTTATTGTTATGATTGATACAGTGACATCTGAAATGGGTTAAACGAGAACTATAATTTATTTAGACTAATACTCTTTTTAAAGAATATATAAGTATTTGTTTATTTTATATAAATGCTTTATTTTATAAAAGCATCATTCTGAAAAAGATATGAAATGAAAGGGAAAATGATTGATCTCGATAAAAATATTTACTCTCCATAGTCGCTTCTAGGTTTCGGGACAAGACAAGTATTCGAAATACCTTCATTCCTCCATCCGGATCCCTAGCAAACTGTAGTATCCTTCTTATAGCGATTCTTAGAGCACCTATAGGAAAGTAAGGATTTTAATGCATATAGATTTCGGGATATCTAGTTTTGCTTACAATTCTCTTACTAAGCCGTGGTTTGCTCACCATTTTATTTTAACATCTACAGAGTACTTCCAGTAATTGTGTGATTTGCATCCGAGGATGGTTGGCTGCACAGTTAGTGCCCGAGGCAGCGACCTTATATCTTAGAGGTATAATCACTTATTTTATATGTTCAGACATGTTTTACAGTACTACACTGTTGTGAATTAAACAGGAGTTGTAAATGATGAATAAATTCTTAATATGTAAATATTTCCTCAATTATAAATTACGGTTTTTCAATGATTACAGTGTAAAGAAAAAGGAAAGTAAGGCATCGCAGACAGCCCAACCATATAAAATATGTGAAAAAACATGAAATAATATAGTCACGAGATGTGACAAATTTAATGGTATAAGAGCTAGGTTGACATGATGTCTGTTAATGTCTTTAGTAACGAAAGTGTTGAAAGTGGTTAATATCCTCTGTAGTACTATGTAGTCTGAATATATAAATGAAACAAGTGAATGAAATTCGAGATTAAGTGTTGGACAATGTGCAGGAACTGATGAATTTGAGTTATTAAAAAGGGTAGTAACCCGAGAATTCTAAGTAAAATGGATGATCTTACAATCTTCATGAAAGGTTTGTTCGACAAGGTATAAGGAGGAACTTGGTGAGGGCCCCACAGGACTTCCTTTGTTCGAAATCGAAATAAGACCCTAAATGATGATATCGAGGTGAAATGTGGATATCATCGGTATATGGACATTAAGATCACCTGTTTAAATGTAATTGAACAGAAAGAGAGATAAATTTGAAAATGACAAATGTGTCCTTACCTTAAAATAACTCTTTGAATAATAGTAAACCAATTGGAAGTCGAACTAAATGAATGCGATAGAGAAATGGATTGTGTAAAGAATGTTTCTTGTGATACTGTGATGGAGAAATTCTTGTATAACAATCCTTACTATCGGCCCCACCTTTGTTCAAATGATAGATGCGACCTAATGTGTACCTTATGGGAGGTCGCAAGATAGTTGGCCCTGTTATTTATTTTTAGGGCTTGATTTAGATGGGAACAAATGGGGTATCTGGTTAGGGATTGTTTGATGATATGAGAAGTGATATATCTACTAAATGTAACTGAAAATGTTATTTGTACATTTGAGGATTCAAATATCAATATTGTTAATCCTGGTTCTACATACCTCTTTTATTTCCTATGTGTATTAAACAGATATCTGTAGAACCGGGAAATTTTGGAAATATACTCTACAGAATGATATACAGATTAAAGTATTATAATTTCAAAAAGTGTTTATAAGAACTATAAAGTGGCTGTAAGAAAGAAAGAAAACGACAGCTAACCTAAGTTTATCGAACATATATGACTTCGGTGTAATTCCAGAAATGGATAAGTTAGCTGTAGATTATGTTAAACTGAATTGTTATACTTAGTTTACCACCTTCTCTTACTTTGAATGCAATATTGTGGAAAACTATTAGATAAGTAAATGAATCAAAGTAGAAGGTGTGCTAAAAATTGCTTAAGAGTAATATGCATGTGATTTCAGAAATATTAGTTATGTGAAGGACATAGAAATGAAATGTCCAAAGTGGTGTGAGGCATGTGATTGGAAATTTTTAGATATAATTCTAGATGAAACACTACCACTGATTCGAGATATCGAGTTCATCATCGACTCGATAACTGGTGTAGAGACTACTTCCAAGCTAATATCACAGGCTATAAGCGAAATTGAAAAAAAAAAGCTTATGAAGTCTTTTCAAAAATTACTGAATAAAGAGTTTTTTTCTCCTAATGTATATCTATGGGAGAAAACAGTGTTAATGGTTTGGGAGAGTAATGATGATATATGAACATACAATAATTGATGATTAACTGCCAGTGTTATCACCGAGTATAAATATGCATCGATTATAGGACTGATGGTCAAATTGAACCACTCGAGGGTGCATAAATGTTTTATAGGATCAACTATTAATCGGGGTACTGTCGGTTAAATTTTGAGAGATTGGTGTCCTTAAGACAATAATTAGGACTCAATAAAGTTATTATAAGTTCTTTGTGGTGCAATTAAGCAGATGAATATCTTCCCAGTGTTTATGAGCCAAATGAATGAGGTATTTAAATCATACCTAGGTTGATTGTGATGGTGCTTAACGATGATATGCCAATATATTTTAAGGCACCAAAAGAGCAATGTTATATATATAGTCTTATAGACTTTCAGAGATTGGAAGCTGAATAATTAAGGTTCATTGAATATGAATTACAATTAAACATATTTCTTCTGAGACGTGATCTCTATTGACAAAGCGACGATAGATTCGCTTAAATTTGAAATCTAATGTTGATGAGAAAGAGATCAAAGATAGTAATTAAAATACGAAATTTATTGAGTTTAATAGAATAACTGAACTGGGTCATAGAAGAGTTTGTTAGATCAGCTGCTCCACTGATATAAATCACATGTGAGAAGTCAAATGGGTGAGTAGAGTACCTAAAAAGGATTAAAGAAATTAAGTTGTGAAGTATTATACTATTGGGGGAAAACATCTGAAGTGATAAGTGTGCTGAATGTGACAATATGTACTGAAATGTTTATAGAATGATTAGAGAATGTGGATTATGGGAGTAATTCTCAAATTCAAATTGAAAGTGATTTCCTCTGGTGATCATATGTATACAGCTAGAATTAAAAATCGAGCCAAACTTGTGATAACCATAAATTCCCCATTTATTAGAAATTAGGAATATTGGAAATTAGTGAAATAAATAAATGAATTTATTTAAGAGATAGAAATATTTGGAAATTCGAAAGTTGATGAAATGATGAGATAGAGGAAATTTAATTTGGATAAATGGAAATCCAAATTAAATAAGAAATAAAAAGGAGAAAATAATTTGGATATTAAGAAATCCAAATAAAATGAAATAAAATGAGTATATTATATATTTAATAATTAGATTATATAAATATGTTTTGATATGTTTTGATATAAATACATATGTATATATGAAATATATAATATATTATAAAATGATATATATACTATTTTATAGTAAATAAATACATGTGTATATTTTATATACAATTATATATATGAATAAATATACATATATATATGAAATATATATATATATATATATATATATATCAACTTTAATTTAAGTATATATATATATGTTAAAACAAAGTAAATATATATATGTATATTGTTAAGAATAAAAGTAATATATATAATTACAAATACAATTATATATGTTATTTATTGTATATGATAAATAATGTAATATAATTATATTTATATAGGATTATAAATATAATTATAATATAAAAAAAAAGAAAACAGAAGATAGAATCAGGAAGACTCCCGATTCTGCCTCCGGAAGAGGCCGACCGCTGTCGGCAGCCAACGGAAGGGAAGAGGAGAAAGGGGTGTTGCCGGCGAGATGAGAGGGAACAGAAGTGATCGGCGTCGGCCCAAAACGGAAGGGAGAAGCGAAGCCAAACGGGGGAAAACTGAAAGAAAGGAGAAAGGGAGATCGGCGGTGCCGACAGATCCAGGCACCGCCACCGCTACCAACGCCACCGGTGAAGACCCACGAAGGAGAAGGAGGCCACCGGCGGTGAAGGAAACAGTGGAGGAAGGAAGAAACAGGGGAGAAAGGAGCCGAAACCTACCATCCTAGATCCGGCGCCGGCGCCGACGCCGTCGCTAGGAGGAAACCGAGGGCAGATCCGACTTCCCCGCAACTGTGGCCAGCTGTGGGAGGCTCGAACCTGCAGTGATGCTGGCGGGAAGAGGCCGAACCGGTCGAACCGGCGGAAGGAAAGCTGACCGGTCTGAACCGGTCCGGCCAGGAAAAGAGAAAAAAGGAAAAAGAAAAAGAAAAAGAAAAGAAAAGAAAAGAGAAAAAGAAAGAAGGAAGAAAAAGAAGGAAGAGAGAGAGAAAAGGAATTTCGGGAATTTGGAGAATTCTCGAGAATTCGAAAATTACGAGAAATCCTGAGAATTACGGGAATCGGTAAGAAATCCCGGAAAGTGTTAAATTATTTAAAAATTTTAGTTATTTAAATAATTATGGAAAAATTCTAAAATTTAGAATTTAATTTCTAGAAAATTTCCTCGATGACCGAGCTGATGGAATCGGGCGAGGTGAACACCGGTGCGACCTTCGAGAGTCAGTCGTCGACCCAAAACAGGTAAGGGAGACATGTGCAGCCTGTAAGGATATTTGGCACACATGTTTTAAATTATGCATTTAATTTTATAAATGCTATTGATAATTATTGGTTGAAAAATTGTGGTGATTTACCGGTTGAGATTTAAACTGTATTTTTCGTGCAGGAGGCTAGCCAATCGGCAGCTGTTATACTGCGAAAATTATAAAAAAAATTACCAAAAAATCATAATAAATGATTTTCATTACGAGAAACAATTTCCAATCACGAAAATCGAGAAATCGATTAGTTTTCATAAAACATGAATATACTGATATTTAATTTTAAATTATTCATGTTTTTGAAAATGGTGAAAAAGGAAATCACCTAAATTTATCCCGATAGGTGATATTTCACGTGAAACGAGGTGAAAAATGAAAAGGACCAAAGTGAATATTTTAATAATATTTCTTTAAATATTCACTTGATTTTATAAATAACCTTTATGGGTTCAATTGTGGAAATAAGTGTTTATAGAGAATTCCATAAAGGTAATTAAAGGTGGAAAACAGTGTTTTGAGACTAAAAGGTCTCCGCATCTGTTTATAAATAAAACACGGGACGAAAGTGTTGATTTGGAAAATAAATATTTTAATTTTTCATAAATCATAAAAATAATTGATTTGAATCCCGATAACTTTGAAAATCATGTTTTCGATAGAAAGCACGGAAAAACGTGCGTATGTGTTTTACGGTGAAAAAAGTCAGTTATGACTTTTTATATTTTACAGTGATTATTTTATAAACTGTTTTCATCGTATGGAAAATGTGATTTATACTGTTTTATAATGTTTAGAACGTTTTCGGGAATGATGACCCCAGTATGAATATTTTATAAATTGTTATTCATAAGATGAAAATATTTTCCTTATGAATATTTGTGGATTGATTGAACTTATATTCAGTGAAATTGATTTCATAAATGGGGTTATATCACGTGTTTACTATTTTGAGACTGCTAGGCTCCATATTATACTCACGTGTCACGTGTTAGTGCTGATAGATACTGATCCTATTATCAGCGTCCCAGTGGACACCTGATCAGTGCACACTGAGGACCCTATAGACTATGGCCATAGATCTCATGTGTTTCCCCTATTAGGGGTGATATTATTATAGCATGATATATTTAGGGTGTTGCCTGGTCTCCATGATACTGAATTCAAAGGTATCGTATACTGTTTACTGAAATGGTAGCTACTGTTTACTGTTTACTAACTGAACTGTATCAAGATATTGTTTTACTGATTTACAAAATACTGTTTTACCGAATGGTACTGTATTAAATATTACTGTTTTACTGAACTGTAAGATACGGTTACTGTACTGATGAGAAAGAAAGCAAACTACAAGTTTTGCTACTGTACTATCATGTGTTTCAACTGTACTGAAAGAAACCATTGTTTTATTACTGAACTGTCACGTGTTTTAAATCGTACGAAAGTGAAAAGAAATAAGTGGTTTACTTTGTGAAAACGAAAATTATATCGTTTTGAGAACAAGGAATATAGTACTCTCTACAGTTACTTCTAGGTTCCGGGACAAGACAGGTATTCTAAAATACCTGCCTTACTCCATCCGGATCCCTAGCCGACTGTAGTATCCTTCCTACATGTGAGCCTAGAGCCAGCTAGGAAGATTTAAAGAAAGTGAGAAATTATTTTCAGCATATAGATAGCTGAATATCAAGTGTTGCATATAACTCTCTTACTGAGCCGTGGTTTGCTCACCCCTTAATATTAACATTTCAGATTTTCGAGGACTAAGGGATCTGACATCTGAGGATTTCGAGCTGCGCATTTGGAGACACTGCGACAGCTTGATTTATAATATGAGGTATGATTATTTATTTTCTGTATTTAGACTTACTTTCAGTACTACTTTGTTGAGAATTAAGATAGAGGATGTAATTGATATTACTAAATTTATATTCAATAGTTAAATGAATATGAAAAGTGAAGTATCACAGACAGCCCAACCGAATAAATTGTATAGAAATACGTGAAAAATGCGGTCATGGGATGTAATAGATTTAATGGTATCAGAGCAGGGTTGGCCTGATGTCTGTTGATACTTTTGGAAAGAAATATGTTGAGAAACGTTAAACATCCCGGTAGTACTATGTAGTCTGAATACATAGAGAAAATAAATGATTGCAAATCGAGTAAAATAATTTGAAGGGAGTGAGAATTTATGAATTAATAATGGTAAGGAGAAATAATAGGCTCAGAAATTACCGCAAAATTGGTGATTCTTATAATCTAAATGAAGGCCTGTTTGGTAAGGAACCGAAAGGACTCGGTGAGGGCCCCACCAGTACTTTTCGGTCCGGATCAAACTGAGACCTGAAAGTGATGATATAAAGGAGGGGAATGACATATCATCATTAAATAGACTTTAAGATCACCGATTAAGGGTAATTTGAAGAGAGAGAAAATTTTTGGCCAAAAATGACCAAAATACCCCTGCCTCCAAAATTTTACCTGGAGTCATAATAGACCAACAGAAGGTGAAATTGATTGATCTGACAGAGAAATTGATGATATAAAGCTGCATTAGAAGCAAGATAATCCAATTATGGATTTTAGTGGATTTCTCTATCGAAATCGAATAAGATCTAAATTACTGATATAAGTATCATAAAGGATAATATCAGCACATGGATAATGAGATCATTGATTCCCATGTATATTGAGGAGAAAGAAATAAATTTCAAAATGACGAAAATGCCCCTATGCTAAGCAAAGCTATGAATAGTGATGAAATCAAGTAATTTTGAATCCATTGAGAGTAATGGAGTTATTAATGACATAGAAGAGATGATATGAATATAACGATTCCTATTACTAATTCCACGTACACGTAGATTATGGACGCGAATGGTGAGTGACCTAGTAAACGGACTGGGCCTCACGATAGATCCTTGAGGGGGCCAATGTGCTCGCCAAAAGAGGATGATATAGATATGTACATGCGGATGGCGGAAGGGCCGGGGCCTTACACGATGGGATCCAATGAGTGTATAGTGGAATGTCATAAGATGATTGGCCTGGTTATTTACTGTAAGGGCCGAAATTAAGAGTGTATTGAACGGGATCGTTGAATATTATGAAAAGTGAAATGAATACAGAAAATGACTGAGAAAGTGAATAGTACAAATAATGAAATCAAGGTGGATAATATTTCAAAATGATTTGAATATTAAATGTTTCTACCTTGAGGATATATAGTGGAAATAATAAGACATGAGGATGAAATGTTCAAAAAATAAAAGATGTGTGATTAAAGAAAGTATCAGATGTGATTTTCGATAATATTTTCAGAGTTATATAGATTGGAGAAATCGAGCTAACATTGGCTCGGTTAATGATATGAAATCTAATTCTAAGCGTATATTGGAGAACATAGAAGAATCCGAAAGCTTAAGAAATCCACTATGGAAAATGAGTGAATAATGAAATTCACGTGTAAAAATGTGATTGATGAAAATATAGATAACGTAAATTGAGGTTAATGTAGTTATCTGTATAAGTGCAAATGAGAGAAGCACAGATGACTGTGATATGTAGATGGATTAAAATGGTATATTAAATTCTAATTATTTAATAAAGTTCTTGTGAAAAACAAGTATTCATCTACATGAAAATAGACGCTTTATTGATCTAATCAGAGATACAAGAGGAGTTATAAGACCAACCTCGGTATAAAGCATCCTTAGATAAAAGATTGGAGATTGATATCCATAAGATGATGATTAGAACTCGGAGTAAATTTTACGAGTTCCTATTGAGGTTTCAAGGTTAATGAATTACATTGTGAGGTATATAAACCTAAGGAGTGAGATATCGAAATAGTTAAGGATACAAATGGAACAGGAGCAGCATTATGATATATAATCCTTTAAACTCTTAGAGACTGTGGATTTGTGTAAGATTGGCAACTAAGAGATTTGGCTAGACAGTATCTCTTTCTAGGATATATGATCTCGAGATGACAGAATGACAGTGAATCTGTCTATGATAGTGAGATAATGATTGAGATACGAAAGTAAGGAGTCTAGCTAGATACTACTGCCAGTCTATAGAAGAGTGATGGGATTAGCTGCTCTACTAGTGAGACATAATTAGAGAAATAAAAGTTGGTAAATGGATAAGTGGGAAGAGAAGATGGTATGTAAAATGTTAAAAGATTTTAACAGTAGAATACCATACCAATTGAGAAAACCGACTAAGATGATGACAGTGAAAATATGGAAATGGAATAAGAAAGTAGATTATATGATAAGTAAGGAACATAAAGTAGTTCTTGAAATTAAGACCAAAAGGCGATTTCAAGTTGGTTATCACATGACTGTGGCTAAATGTAAAAACAAGCCAGATTTGATAAGTGAGAATAATGGTACTCAAAGGAGTAAGATAATTAATATGATTACTGCCAGTATATAAATGAAAAATGATTATACATATAACCACCGTAACTTGATAGAAATGGTGGAACTGTATAGATGATGTGGTGATTAAATAAATAAATTGAGGATCAATTGTGGAATCTAAATTATGAAAAGAGATGTAAAGACCATACTACATGAAGAGAACATGATTGTCTCATGAATTATGATTGTAAGAGATCATCCATAATAAAGTTTGCAAGTGAGATGCCGCCTTGATAAAATGAATGTTGTGGACAATAAAGAGTCCAAAAGAGAAATGATGATATGGAAGTGATTAAAGACTGATGATTTGAATAGAATCACTTTCCATTATCAGACTCCTAGATTCTCTAGTGTCTTAGTCACAGTATGAGTGAGAAACAGTGATATATATGTACAGTTCCAGTGAGCATTACATGTGATGGGAGTCTCTGAGATGCCATATGCTTAATGAGAAATAGCAAAAGGCTTTGAGATCCCAAGTGTACTGATAGCACCGCTCTATACTGATGTATACAGATATGAACGTGAGATGTAAACGCTACATGATATTAAAAGAGCGTGTGCATGAGATGTATAAGCTACTGGGACAATTACATATAACTAACTAACATGTGTAATTGATAGTTTTAAACTATATCGACTTGGCACTAATTGAGAAAAATGGATGATGAACAGCATAGATTAGCTGTGATATGAAAAATACTGTGTGTGGACTCTTATGTGAAAGGAGTGGAAATGAATAACTCTCGATTTGATAAATGAACTTACGGGAGTATAGACATATATGATGAAAGACAAAAACGTAGTGGTCTAAAAGTAATTTTGAGGTTGAAAGTGTACTGGCAGTATTACTTAAAAGATGACTTAGAGGTCAGAGGTCGTAATTATACGGCATGTACCACCTTTGGACTTAAGTTAAATTCGGAGGATCGAATTTCTTAAGGTGGGGAGCATGTGATAACCGTAAATTCCCCATTTATTAGAAATTAGGAATATTGGAAATTAGTGAAATAAATAAATGAATTTATTTAAGAGATAGAAATATTTGGAAATTCGAAAGTTGATGAAATGGTGAGATAGAGGAAATTTAATTTGGATAAATGGAAATCCAAATTGAATAAGAAATAAAAAGGAGAAAATAATTTGGATATTAAGAAATCCAAATAAAATGAAATAAAATGAGTATATTATATATTTATATAATTAGATTATATAAATATATTTTGATATGTTTTGATATAAATACATATGTATATATGAAATATAGTATATATATTATAAAATGATATATATACTATTTTATAGTGAATAAATACATGTGTATATTTTTATATACAATTATATATATGAATAAATATACATATATATATGAAATATATATATATATATATATATAAATATATATCAACTTTAATTTAAGTGTGTATATATATATTGTTAAAACAAAGTAAATATATATAATTACAAATACAATTATATATGTTATATATTTTATATGACAAATAATGTAATATAATTATATTTATATAGGATTATAAATATAATTATAATATATAAAAAAAAGAAAACAGAAGACAGAATCGGGAAGACTCCCGATTCTGCCTCTTGAAGAGGCCGACCGCTGTCGACGGCCAACGGAAGGGGTAGAGGAGGAAGGGGTGTCGCCGGTGAGATGAGAGGGAAGAGAAGTGACCGGCGACGGCCCAAAACGGAAGGGAGAAGCGAAGCCAAACGGGGGAAAACCGAAAGAAAAGGGAAAGGGAGATCGGTGGTGCCGACCGATCCAGGCACCGCCACCGCTACCAACGCCACCGGTGAAGACCCACGAAGGAGAAGGAGGCCGCTAGCGGTAAAGGAAACAGCGCAGGAAGGAAGAAATAGGGGAGAAAGGAGCCGAAACCCACCATCCTAGATCCAGCGCCGACGCCGTCGCTAGGAGGAAACCGAGGGTAGATCCGACGTCCCCACAACCGTGGCCAGCTGTGGGAGGCTCGAACCGGCGGTGATGCCGGCGGGGAGAGGCCGAACCGGCCGAACTGGCAGAAGGAAAACTGACCGGTCTGAACCGGTCCGGCCAGGAAAAGAAAAAAAAGGAAAAAGAAAAAGGAAAGAAAAGAAAAGAGAAAAAGAAAGAAGGAAAAAAAAAGAAGGAAGAGAGAGAGAAAAGGAATTTCGGGAATTTGGAGAATTTTCGAGAATTCGGAAATTACGGGAAATCCCGAGAATTACGGGAATCGGTAAGAAATCCCGAAAAGTGTTAAATTATTTAAATAATTTAGTTATTTAAATAATAATGGAAAAATTCTAAAATTTAGAATTTAATTTCTAGAAAATTCCCTCGATGACCGAGCTGATGGAATCGGGAGAGGTGAATACCGGCGCGACCTTCGAGAGTCAGTCGTCGACCCGAAACAGGTAAGGGAGACATGTGCAGCCTGTAAGGATATTTGGCACACATGTTTTAAATTATGCATTTAATTTTATAAATGCTATTGATAATTATTGGTTGAAAAATTGTGGTGATTTACCGGTTGAGATTTAAACTGTATTTTTTCGTGCAGGAGGCTAGCCAATCGGCAGCCGTTATATTGCCGAAAATTATAAAAAAAAATTACCAAAAAATTATAATAAATGATTTTCATTACGAGAAACGATTTCCAACCACAAAAATCGAGAAATCGATTAGTTTTCATAAAACATGAATATACTGATATTTAATTTTAAATTATTCATGTTTTTGAAAATGGTGAAAAAGGAAATCACCTAAATTTATCTCGATAGGTGATATTTCACGTGAAACGAGGTGAAAAATGAAAAGGACCAAAGTGAATATTTTAATAATATTTCTTTAAATATTCACTTGATTTTATAAATAACCTTTATGGGTTCAATTGTGGAAATACGTGTTTATAGAAAATTCCATAAAGGTAATTAAAGGTGGAAAACAGTGTTTTGAGACTAAAAGGTCTCCGCATGTGTTTACAAAGAAAACACGGGACGAAAGTGTTGATTTGGAAAGTAAATATTTTACTTTTTCATAAATCATAAAAATAATTGATTTGAATCCCGATAACTTTGAAAATCATGTTTTCGATAGAAAGCACGGAAAAGCGTGCGTATGTGTTTTACGGTGAAAAAAGACAGTTATGACTTTTTATATTTTACAGTGATTAATTTATAAACTGTTTTCATCGTATGGAAAATGTGATTTATACTGTTCTATAATATTTAGAACGTTTTCGGGAATGATGACCCCAGTATGAATATTTTATAAATTGTTATTCATAAGATGAAAATATTTTCCTTATGAATATTTGTGGATTGATTGAACTTATATTCAGTGAAATTGATTTCATAAATGGGGTTATATCACGTGTTTACTATTTTGAGACTGTTAGGCCCCATATCATGCTCACGTGTCACGTGTTAGTGCTGATAGATACTGATCCTATTATCAGCGTCCCAGTGGACACCTGATCAGTGCACACTGAGGACCCTATAGACTATGGCCATAGATCTCATGTGTTTCCCCTATTAGGGATGATATTATTATAGCATGATATATTTAAGGTGTTGCTTGGTCTCCATGATACTGAATTGAAAGCTACCGTATACTGTTTACTGAGTTGGTAGCTACTGTTTACTGTTTACTGACTGAACCGTATCAAGATATTGTTTTACTGATTTACAAAATACTGTTTTACCGAATGGTACTGTGTTAAATATTACTTTTTTACTGAACTGTAAGATACGGTTACTGTACTGATGAGAAAGAAAGCAAACTACAAGTTTTGCTATTGTATTGTCATGTGTTTCAACTGTACTGAAAGAAACCACTGTTTTATTACTGAACTGTCACGTGTTTTAAATCGTACGAAAGTGAAAAGAAATAAGTGGTTTACTTTGTGAAAACGAAAATTATATCGTTTTGAGAACAAGGAATATAGTATTCTCTACAGTTGCTTCTAGGTTCCGGGACAAGACAGGTATTCTAAAATACCTGCCTTACTCCATCCAGATCCCTATCCGACTGTAGTATCTTTCCTACATGTGAGCCTAGAGCCAGCTAAGAAGATTTAAAGAAAATGAAAAATTATTTTCAGCATATGGATAGCTGAATATTAAGTGTTGCATATAACTCTCTTACTGAGCCGTGGTTTGCTCACCCCTTAATATTAACATTTCAGATTTTCGAGGACTAAGGGATCTGACATCTGAGGATTTCGAGCTACGCATTTGGAGACACTGCGACATCTTGATTTATAATATGAGGTATGATCATTTATTTTCTGTATTTAGACTTACTTTCAGTACTACTTTCTTGAGAATTAAGATAGGGGATGTAATTAATATTACTAAATTTATATTCAATAGTTAAATGAATATGAAAAGTGAAGTATCACAGACAGCCCAACCGGATAAGTTGTATAGAAATACGTGAAAAATGCGTGACGGGATGTGACAAAACTTAATAGATAAAATTGATCTTACCTAGAGGAATAAATAAATAAAATTACTATCGATTATATACTGGATATGCACATGAATTATGAGATGGGCACTAATAATTAAAGGCAGGATTGATTTTTTTAAAATTATCAGTTACAGAAATTTGATCTTTGAGAGGGATCACATCTCCATATATATTCTACTTCAAATAGTATTAAAAGTGCTATAAAAAAGAGTAGTGTACTGATAATTTAAGATGAAAAGAGATATAATGGAGATTGATATCGAATGTTTCATAGAAGGTAAATGGAAGTTAAATAGAAAAGTCTGCAAGTTTATTACAGCCCTTACCAAATCAATGTGGAAAAAGGGAGCCAATTGGGAGAGATTTTACTTTGAGGTTACTGAAAAACTGAAAAAACTATAACGTTACAGAAGTGAGTAAAATAACAAACTTCTCAGTGACCAAATTTATTACTTTTCTTAGTGCCTTAGCCAATATATGTATTCTCTGAAATAGTGAGATGGTCTGTGGAGTTTTGGGAAACATTGCTTATGATATGGAATCTCATGTCGCATTCTAATTTGAGAGAGAATTTAAGAGACTATGGAAATTTTGATGTAGTTCTAGCATCACTTTTAACGTATAAAGTGATGGATAGATTGAGCGTACTACTCAGACGCTCAAGAATACATTGAGAGCGAGTGCTATGGATTCAAAAGCTCTTGGGACTACTATAAATTTATTTCAAAATAACATTGGCATGGCACTATATGAGATGTAAAATGGTGTATAATATAGACTTCTAATGATATAGAAGGAAATGGGGAATCTGAAACTGTTAACTCCCGAAATAGTAAAGCAAGCTCCCTATTACATACAGATTTGGTATAAGGAACCAAGAACTATATATATAAGACGACAATAAAGTTATACGAATATCAAATGTCGACCTAAGAATTCCTCATTAGGAATCCTGCATTTCAAATGCATTGCAAAAGAAGTAATTAAGGAAGAAAATTTGTATGAGGAATAGAGAATTCAAAGTACATAAGCCATTTTAGTTATCGGTTTAAGCGAAATTCGAAGGACCGAATTTCCTAAAGGTGGGGAGAAAATGTGAGATCTGATTCTACTGTATTGTACATGTAATATGAATTAATTTTTGAGAAAAAAATTTGTGCTAAGTGATTATAAGTGAAAGTGTGATATGGGCCCCACTTATTTTTAATGTATTTAGTTGGACTCGAGACAGAAAATGCTGAGTACAGTGGTGTAATTTATGATGATTTTGAGGTTTACAATCATTGAATTATATTATTATGAATTTTTTGATATTTTTGGTGAAGTTGGAAAACAAATTGGAAAATGACGAAAACGTCCCGAGAGCATTTTTGTAAATTATGCCTAAACTAAAATGAGTTGGGACGAAGTAAAAATATCATGATATTCTACATAAAAAAGAGAATAAAATAGTGTTAAGAGAATTATTGAAAAGGTGGTGAAGTGAGAGAAATTCGTTGGCGGGTCACGAGGGTAAAATCATAATTTCTTACTATCCGCGCATCGTGCGTCAACAAAACCACTTCCAATCATCAAGATATGTTTAATATGATCATTTGGAACTGGAATCCAAAAATTTGGAGTGCGTTTACACGGTTGTTATGCCAACGGGACCGTCAGAGCAAAATGATCATTTAACATGAGGTTGGTCAAATTGGTCAAAGATTGACCAAACATTGACCAAACATTGACCTAAATAAATCAAATTGTGAGACCCGATTTTATTACACTGTACACTATACTTGTGAATTATTGATAGTGAAATTTAATTGTTTAGTGGAATTTAAATAAAGATGGAATGAATTTCCATCCTCAATTTGGAATTTTTGGATTCATGAATTGTAGTATAGTGTATAAAGTTGAGACAAATATGGAAAGATGAATTAAAGAGCATAGAATATGAGAAGGAAAAGAATCAGAAAAATTATGCATGGAAGAGTTATTCCATGGCATATAATACCAATAAAAATATGAATAAGAGAAAAGAGAATTTTATATTATATGTGAGGTATTTTGGATGTATGGAATATGCATAGAAAAAGAGGAACAAACTTAAATCATGTAGCAAAAAGGAGGTAGTTTCCATGCCATTTACATGGCTGCTGCATGTACACGGGTTGCTATTGGTTATGAGGTAAATTGTGGTGCAAAAATGAGATAAATAATAGAAAGGAAGAAGAGGTTATTGATAAGCTAAAAGACTGGAATTTTATTGGCTTAAATGGCTATCAAAATAGGCAAGAAAACCATCAAGTAAGTGCAGCCAACTTGGACGGTATGTTAGACTGCCATGGTACCGATTTTTTTACTGCTGGAAAAAAATTGAAAGAATGCAATATAAATAATACAAAAGAAAGGGAAGTTAGAAGTATAAGGAGATTAATTGTTATTGATAGAAATGATATCAAATATGGTAAGAAAAGTCAAGAAATATGGCAACACGCAAAAGAAAATTCTTTTGCTGCTTTAGTATGAACGGCTGGAAAGTTTAAAGGAAAGAAAGAGCAAAACTTCATGGATAAAACAATATGCAATAAAGAGAAGATAACACATAAAGCAATGATAAAAATGCTTATTGGAGGAATTAGGAAATAGAAGTCAACAAAGGTGCAGCTAAAGTGGACTTTTATGCCATTTTGGCTGCTGTTACACGTCTCCCTTCATCTTTATTTAAGGCTATTAGACTATAAATTTAAGATAGAAAATGGTACTTAAAGATAAAGTATTTAAAGCTAGCATGTAAGAGGAAGTTTCGGTTGAAAAATAAGTAAAGAAACAAGGAATTGGAAGCAATTTAATTGGTCAACCAAGAAACCAAGTCCACGCCAACCTTGCTTCCTTGAGACGTTGCTGCCTAGCCTTTTGAAAGGCTACTGAAGTATGAATTTTATAGTACGAATATAGAGGAAATAAATCAAGGAAATGAAGAGGAAACAAAGCCACATGATCGATCAAGAGAAGTCCACCGAATTGCTGCCTTGATCATGTTTCCATTTAGCTTTTAAAGGCTGTTAAACATGAAATTCCAGCCGATTCTTTTGGGCTGTGACAGTATTCGGTTTTAATGAATAAAAGACAAGGGATATAAAGTAAAAGAAGCTTAAAAATAATAGCTGAACAATTATCCTTGTTGAAGTGTAAAACAAAGGCCAAAGAAAATGATGTAAAAGACGTGTGAAAGGAAATGCTTCTACGCCACCTTGTGCTGCAATTTCTTCATGCATATTAAATGAATTTTAATGTAACAAATGATGAAGAAATATAATAAGAGAATAGGTGGAGGAATTTATTGGCTGAAATAGCCATCAAAGGTAGGCTAAACAAGTCAATAACGTGTAAGAAAAAAAAATGCTCCAGCCAATTTCTTTTGCTGCAGTTTTCTTCATGTCTTAAATGCACAATAAGACAAGGAAAGCATGAAGAAATGGATTAAGTGTACATGTAACTAAATCTTGATTGGTTGGCATATATTAATAGAGGTAGAAAAATTGCTCCTCACCGTATTCTTGAATTGCTACCATTTTCTTTATCATTTAATGAGAGAACAGACAAGGAAAATGATGAGGAAAACGATGGGAAGCTAATGGATTTGATAATAGGATAAATAGTCATTCCTTCCGTTTCTTGCATGCTTACTTAGTAAAATTACATCCTTTAGCTAGCTAACCATCTAACCCTTCTTGCTAAACCTTTCCTTCATCTCAAGACCATCTAAAAATCATGAGAGGAAGGACTGATGTGAACCAGAAAAATTTCCTTTTGGAGCAATATTTGCTCGGTTGAATAAAGGTAAGAGGGTTTTGATGATTTGTTCATCTTTATGATGATGGTTATTGGTAATAACATGGATAACATGTTAAGACATGAGATGGAAATAAATAAATAAGAGAGAAAAATGCCAAGGAAGTTTCAGACAGAGGAGAAAAAAGGGAATATCATTTTCTATTGTTTTATGTTAATTCAAAGTTCTAAAGTTGTACATCTCCTATTTGCTATTGGTGTTGAGTTATTTTACTTTAGCAAAAATATGCCTTTTTCATGGGTTTCGGTCAGCTTTAGAAGTTAAGAAAGACATGCATTTTATTGCATGAGAATGATATAAAACAATAGCTTATGATGGAATGAAGAGGATGGAAATATTAGAATTCCATAAAGGAAACAAAATCATGAAAGTGTGCATTTAAGGAGTTTTAGCCGTGACCTTTTTGGGCATGAAAATATGCTGAATTTTTATGGTTAATGGTAGAAAATGATTATAGAAATCAAAATAGGAAGGTTGGTGAAATCGGAACCAAAAAGGGAACTAAATTGAAGAAGTTGAGATTTGGCACCAGTAGAAATTATACTGGTTGTATTCATAACATGAAGTTAGTGGCTGCATTTTATGAATTTTAGTAGTTTAAAAATAAGAAAAAAATTATTAATAATTTTTGATAAAATTATTTTGCAGCCGAGAAGTACGATTTCGATAGACGCAATCGGGAAGCTCGATTTCGTAAGACCAGGTAAGGGAGTAGTATGTGAAGTGAAATGCATGTCCTGTGGAGTAAAATATTATAAAAATATTGAGAAAATGTTTTGGTTTGAGACATGCATTAGTTTGGTAAACTGTTTTCACAGACCATGATTTGGGTGAGCTATAAAGCCGACCCTTATGTTGTTTTCTAGGCAAGCCAAAGAAAGGCGGTCCCTATTTTAATAAAATCTGGGCGAGCCAAAAATAGGCGACTCCTTTGTGATATTTGGGAAAGCTAGATAGGCGATCCCCTTTTTTTTAAAAGAGAAATATTTTGTGGGTGACCCCTTAGTTCAGCTCGGTGTGAGAGCCACAGTGGGCGATGTTAGTTTGCCACATGGGCGAATGAAAACATACGAACTCAATCCATTGCGAGGGGTGAGCCGTAATGGGCGAGCTGGTAAGGGGCGAGCCAGTTTAACTGTATTTTTCTCACACGAAAAATGGTGAGATTACTGACTGTTTTACAGTGTTTTGTAAACAGAAAATATAATACTTTTTTGGAAAACGATCATTTTAAAGAAATGATGAAATGTGTGAAATATTCCTTAAAGGTACTTTATGAGATATAAATTGATTTTTGAGACTTTAGGTCTCGAGTTTCATACGTTACTATTCACGTGGCTGATTAATGCCATAGAGCTAGATGTGTCCCCACAGCGATGCGAATTGGAGTTTTGACCTAAGGGCACACTCCGAGAAAGCCGTGAGGGGTGATGGCCTACCGGTGCACCCCAAGGCGAACATTGCGAATTGGAGTTTTAGCCTAAGGGCACTCTCCGAGAAAGCCATGAGGGGCGATGGCCTACGGGTGCACCCCAAAGAGGATGATGTGAAATGGAGTTTTGGCCTAAGGGCACTCTCCAAGAAAGCCGTAAGGGGCGATGGCCTACGTGTGCACTCCAAAAGCGGATGACTTGTGTTCCTGGGGGAACGATGATAGCATGATTTAATTGTAGGCTGATGCCTAGTCTCAACTTGCTGATTTCTGTTTACTAAGTGGATTTACGAAGTCCTATTTCCTGTTTACTACATTATATTGTAAACTGTTTATCCAGTGATTTAAATGTTAAAGACTGTTCACGATATCCAATGTTTTTCCTATTGGGTATGCTGTTAGGAAAAATAAACATTTTGTGGTATATAGTTTTGGTTTTATAAAGCAGCATACAACTCCTTTACTGAGCACGTTGTTGCTCACCCCTTATTTTCACTCCACAGGTAATTTATTTGGATTAAAAGGTTTACCTTCCGGAGTTATCGGCTGCTAGAGTCAACAGATATATGATATCGAAGGTACATTACATTCTTTATATATTCATAAAATTGTACAGTACTACTTTGATACAAAAAGGGAATGTAGGTTATCTAAAAAATTATGAGGTATTCATAGTTCTATTTTGGTTCTAAAATGAAAGTGCCATTTATTTATTACAGAGTAAATAGAGTGTTAAGCATCACAGACAGCCCAACCGGTAGAAGTGTGTGAATAAGAGTTAAATATGTGATTTACTGTAGATTCGAGATGTTACATAAATATAATTAAAATAAAAAGTTAAAATCTGAAAAATTAGAAATAATAAAATATGTAATGACAAAAGTGTAAAATTTGAGAAATCCATGTGACAAGCTTTCATTGGTTGGACTAGTAATAAAATAAGAGGAATATAGCAAATTTAGCCATTTCATCACCGATTCCTTCTCTGTTTTCTGCTGTTGCACCGACCTCCTCTGCAGTTCTTCTCTGCTCCATTTTGACTCTCGTTTCTTCGATTTTCTATGGTAAATTCAGTATCTTTCATTACTAAAACACCAAATACTTGCTACCAATTTTGTCCTGCACCCAAAAAGACTCAAAAAACCAGAAAATTGAAGAGCAAAAGTGAAGAAATGAGGGCTGTAAAAATCTGCTGCACAGTTCGGTTTTCCTGGTAAGGGAATAACTAGTTTTAATCAATCTTACTTATCAATTATGATTGTATGGAGTTAATAGAATTTATTTATAGCTATGGATTGAACAAAAATTCGATTTTTTACAGTCATGGTGTATTCGGCCATGAATGGGAAAGTAGAAAATTTATGGTAATTTCAATGTTTGTCGAGTAAAAAATTGTTGTAAATGATGAGAAGAATTTGGTTAAATCATGATTTTGATGATAATTTTTCCAAGAAGTAGAAGTTGACGTGAACCATGGGTATGGGTTGTTGTGGCGTGGCTGTATGAAGATTATGAGATTACAATGAATTTGAAATGTTTGATAAAATTCCTAGGCAAGTAGAAAGTGTTCATGATGATAGAATTGATTTAGGAAAGAAACTGTAAGAGGAAGGTGAAGGAAGTTCACGGCTATGGAAGGGGAACAAAGGTGCAGCGGTGTAAACCATTAGGAAGAGTACATGGAGAGCTACGGTTATGACTGTAGGAAGAAGAAAATTGTGCAATTTTAAATATACAATAAGTATATGAAAAAAATACATAAAGAGAGTAGAGAAACATTAATGGAAATAAATTTGAAAAGAATGAATTTTAAGGGAGGATTCGGCCTAATTAAAGGGATTAGAATCCATGGTTGGTTTTGATAATTTGAGAGTAGATTTAGACTGTAGGAATTACAAGGAGTCTGCCGGTATGCTCGGATTTAAAATCCGATGCAAGATGAAGAAGTTATGTTATACTACCGGTAGAAATTATACTGTAAAAATAATTGCAGTGTCTAATATGGCTGCATAAAGACATAAGTAATAGCTTAAAAAAAATAAGTATTTATTAAGCTAATAATTTTGGTGGAATTATCTGCAGCTCGAAAATAACGAATTTCATGTGGTGCGCATAAAGAGAGTGAATACGCTACGCAAGTAAGGGATGCTTGTATAAGTTGTAGCGATATTTTGAATGCATATTTATTATGCATAAAATATTATGAGAATATTTTTGAAATGAAATGCATTGAAATTTGTGGAATTGAAGCTGTTTGCTGTACATGAAACTGTGTTTAATTTGTAGGAGGGCTAAGATAATAGTAGTCATTATGCTGCTGAAAATTTTTAAAAAATTTTCTAAAAATACTAGAAAATATTTAATTACATGAGTTGATAAATTCCTAGCCTTGAAAATGAGAAATTTATTATTTTTCATAAAACATGAATATACCGAAAAATATTATTTAAATATTCATGTTGCCAATTGGGCTGAAAGTGAGAATACAAAATATTTCTTTTACATGTTTTACAGCAGATGATATTGATTATGAGATGAAAAGATGAAAAGTGAATATTTTATAAATTATTTTCCATAATATTCACTTTATGATTTAACAAAATCCTTTATGGAATGATTGAAGAATTATTGAATTTTTTTATTTCCATAAAAGTGATATGATTATGAAAATATTGTTTTGAGACTAAAATGTCCCTACATGTGTTCCACAGTGAACATATGTTAATGGAATTTTATTATTATTTTTAGAAATTAAATACTTCCATTTTCCATAAATTATGAAAATTATTGGAAAATGATTTCCAATAATCTTAAAAGTGAAATGTTTGAAAAGAAAACGTGAAAATACGAATATATGTGTTTATGGTGAAATAAAATATTTATGAGATTTATTACTAAAGTGTAATTATTTTATAACACTTTTTTCACCGTACGAGGTACTGTGATTTATACCTTTATAGATTTTCTAGAAAGATATTATTGATTTTACTTAATTCCATAAAGGTAATGAGATTTCACATATACTGTTTTGAGAGGTCCCATATCATGCCGATATGTGATATGTGATATGTATTTAGTCCCGGTTGACACCTGATCAGTGTTAGACAAAGGACTACCCTAAACTATGGCCATGGATCTGACATGATTATTATTGCCCTACGGGTTACTTTTTCTCTAGCATGATATATTCTAGGTGATGCCTTAGTCTCCACTTTTATGAGATATGAAATGATATGTGATATGAAAAATGTGTTTAAATGGAAAAGCATATGAATATGTTTTTATATGAAAAGGAAAAATGATTTCTAACAGTTTACTATGCTACATGGAGCACTTTACTGTTATGATTGATATAGTGACATGTGAAATAGGTTAAACGAGAACTATGATTTATTTAGGCTAATACTCTTTTTAAAGAATATATGAGTATTAGTTTATTTTATATAAATGCTTTATTTTATAAAAACATTATTCTGAAAAAGATATGAAATGAAAGGGAAAATGATTGATCCCGATAAAAATATTTACTCTCCATAGTCGCTTCTAGTTTTCGGGACAAGATAGGTATTTCAAAATACCTTCCTTCCTCCATCCGGATCCTTAGTTGACTATAGTATCCTTCCTATAGCGGTTCTTAGAGCACTTATAGGAAAATAAGGATTTTAATGCATATAGATTTCGGGATATCTAGTTTTGCATACAATTCTCTTACTGAGCCGTGATTTGCTCACCCTTTTATTTTAACATCTACATAGTACTTCCAGTAATTGTGTGGTTTGCATCCGAGGATGGTTGGCTGCACATTTAGTGCCTGAGGCAACGATCTTATATCTTGGAGGTATAATCACTTATTTTATATGTTCAGACATGTTTTACTGTACTATAGTGTTGTGAATTAAACAGAGGATGTAAATGATGAATAAATTCTCAATATGTAAATATTTCCTTAATTATAAATTACAGTTTTTCAATGATTACAGTGTAAAGAAAAAGGAAAGTAAAGCATCGCAGACAGCCCAACCATATAAAATGTGTGAAAAAACGTGAAATATTGTAGTCACGAGATGTGACAACTAAGGCCACAGGTGATTGGAAGCCTAAGAGATTGGCTCTAAGGTGAGCAAGTGTCAATATACTGGCATTAAGACCATTAAGCAAGTGATCAATAGAATGGCGCTAAGGTCCGAGACGAGCAAATGCCCAAAATATTGTTAATGAACAACAGGAGTAGTTGACTGTACCTCAAATGTAACTAGGCAAGCATCAGGCACAACTGAGCGAATTGTGGTTGAATGATGGAGAGCTATTAGAGATTCCACTATATGGATGTAGTGGGCCATGCTAGCTGCTAAAGCTTTGTTTTTGGTGAGCAATTGATTGTTCCGCTTCATGATACTGTTTGTGGTGTTGTATAAGTTTGCAAGTAGCAAGGGTGGATGGAATTACAGCAGCAGCGAATATAAAGGGTGCTTGTCTATCCACTTGGTTTGGTGTTTGTTGGTTTGCTTGGAGCTCGACATAGCTTTTTCTTCGAGTTCCCACAAACGACGCCAAAATGTTGATGCCAAAAAGGTTGCTAAGCTTGTTGATGATGGATCAACTCTTACCTCCTTGGATCAATCTACAAAACAAAAGGTCTATCGGGGTTATTCCTGGTGGGACTTGCTCCGATGCTTAAGTCAGTAAAGGTATTTAAGAATATTTAGAAAACAAGAGAGTTCTAAAAAGTTCTCTTTAGCTTACCATTAAACCCTTTTTTATAGTAGTCAGATCTTCTTTGACATGATCTCCACACCCTTGTTTAGTGGACGAGTGGGTGGTTGTGGAGATAATGGGGAGTTTTCTCATATATCGGTGGAAGTGGTAGTTCATGGGTGGTTATGCCCCATATTTAGGACTCATGACAATGGAGTACTAATAAATCAAACTACTAGAGAGCTAATTTGACTTGATCTAAACCTAAACACCTTAAAGCAGTTATAATCAACCGTGAGGGAGATATCCAACAATCGAGAAATAGAATCAGAATAAAATTTATTGCAATCCTATGCAACACCAAATATTGTAATGAACTTAATTGGATAGATAATGTAGTTTATCAATTGCATCATTTATGCAACTCCTAAATTAATTAGGTGACAACTCTTTGTCAAAATTCATCGTATGCGTTTCTCCTAATCATTGCCTTTAGAACATGTGGTTTTGTGCGACACATCCTAACAACATGTTTTAGTTGAGTTAGACCCACTATCAATCAGCTTAAACATACTTGTGTAAAAGTTGATCTTGAGCAACTCAACAAGCCTCTAGTTATAAGAACTCAGGTTTTATTGCTGAGATAGTAAAAGACGTCTTAATCATGTTTTGCATGTGACTCAATATTTTAATGAGGGATTTTAGTTTTTTCACAATTATAGTCTCATTTACTCATATAGACATGCATAGCATAAATCATCTTCATACATCACATTTATTTTGCAAATATATAAATATATTGCATGCCAATTAATAAGGGTGATTTTAGACTTTTCTAAGGTTAGCTTTCCTTACCCAAAATGAGTTAGATGATTAAATGAATGAATGCAATATTCAAGCTTTCTAACCTCTATTGCTAATTCATCACTATTGCTTCCATGGTACCTTCGTGTCTTCAATTCTTGGATTTACAACTTAGTGTTTATTTTAGATATAGCCTATGCAGCTATTACATATTATAAAGAAACCTTGAGTTACATTCAAAGTGAATAAGATGAAAACAGAAGTGTATGACCTTGAAAAATTAAAGAAATGAGACAAGACACGCAGAACTTATTTCAAAAATTGAAATACCATAAAGTAAAATATTAATCATCTATTCATGCATGATGAATCTGTGATAACAGTAAATTTTCCAATTTCTGGAAATTAATATTAAAGAAAATAGATTAGTGGAAATAAATAAATAAAATTGTGAGAACGAGATATTGGTGAAAATCCCGAGAATTGAGAAAGGAACGGATGGTGGAAATCAGAGTGAAGGAAATTTAAATCGGAAAAATAAGTTGGAATTATGAAAAATATAGAAGAAAGGAAATTTAATTTGGATAAATAAAAATCCAAAATAAATAAGAAAATAAGAAATGAATATGATATATACTTATATAATTATATATTATATAAATATATTTTTATACAAATACATATGTACTTAAATGATATATAGTATATATTATTATACATTAGTATATATATGAATATATACTATTTCATAAATTTAAATAGTACATATGTATATTTTATGTATATATAAATATATACATATATAAAAAATGTAAATAGTATTTTCATTAAAGTTTGTATATATATTGTAGTATTACATTTATATAAATATATATGTTATTTAATTTTAAAGTGTATAAAATATATATACTAGATATATATTTTTTTATACACTATATAAATATATCTTGATATACATTATATGTATAATATATGATATATTGTATATAATATATTATATGTATAATGAAAACAAATAAAAGAGAGAAGAAAGGAAGAATCGGGGAAGGACCCGATCCTTCCCAACCAAAGGGCCAACGGCAGCGGAGCTACCACCATTGGCGAGGGAGAAAGGAAAGGAGTGAAACGCCACCGGCCAGAGAAAGGAAAGAAGCTGCTGGTGGTGAAAGAAAGGAAAGAAACAGACGAAAACGGTGGGAAACCGAAAGAGGAAAAGGAAAATGGGATCTGGCGGTGCCGGCCAAATCAACCACCGCCACTGCCATCGAAGCACCGCCGAAGGAAGAGGAAGAGGTGGGAGGCCATCGGTGACGTGGAGAACGGCGAAGGAGGAGCGGCGAAGAGGGAGAAGAAACCGAACCAAAACCTAGTAGATCTGCCGCCGTGCTATTGATCCAGACCAAATGGAGGCTAGATCCGACTTCGCCATGGTGCCGGCCAGCTGGGGGGTCATCGAACCGCCGGAGAACCAACCACCGGAGAAGAACCGACGGTGAGGGGAGGTGATCGGTCCGACTGGGAAGAAAGAAAAAGGAAAAAGAAAAAGAAAAAGAAAAAAGAAAAGAAAAAGGGAAAAAGAAAAGAAAAGAGAAAAAGAAAGAAGAAAGAAAAAGAAGAAAGAGAAAGAGAAAAATGAATTTCGGAAATTTGAAAAATTCTTGAGAATTCGAAAATTACGAGAAATTCCGAGAATTACGAGAATTGGTAAGAAATCCCGAAAAGTGTTAAATTATTTAAATAATTTATTTATTTAAATAAATTGAGAAAAATTCTAAATTTTAGAATTTAATTTCTAAAAAATTCTCTCGATGATCGAGCTGATGGAATCGGGCAAGGTGAACACGGGCGCGACCTTTGAGAGGCAATCACCGACCCGAAACAGGTAAGGGAGACATGTGCCGCCGTAAGGATATTCGACCACATGTTTTAAATTGCATTTAATTTTTATAAATGCTATTGAAATTGTGGTGATTTATCGGTCTTGAAATTGTGATGAAATACCGGTTGAAAAATATAAACTGTATTTTTCATGCAGGAGGCTAGCCAATCGGCAGTCGTTATACTACCGAAAAATTATCGAAAAATTACTAAAATTTACCGAAAATCACCGAAAACCATAATAAATGATTTGATTTCACAAGAAACGACTTTCAAGTACGAAAATCGAGAAATCAAGCATTTTTTATAAAACATGAATATATGGAGATTTGATTTAAAAAAATATTCATGTTTTCGAGAATGGTGAAAATGAAATCACCGAAAATTCACTCGGTAGGTGATATTTCACGTGAAACGAGATGAAAATGAAAAAGAGACTGAAGTGAATATTTTTATAAATATTTTTAAATATTCACTTAATTTAATATAAAACCTTTATGGTTTTAATTATGAAACAATTAATTATGGAAATTTCATAAAGGTTAAGAAATGATGAAAAAACTCTGATTTCGAGACTGGAGGTCTCTACACGTGTTTTTAGAAAAAAACATGGAGACGGAATTATTGAAATTGGAAAAATAAATATTTTTATTTTTTCATAAATTACAAAAATATTTGAATTGAATTTCGATGATTTTAAAAAACCATGTTTTCGATTGATAGCACGAAAAGACGTGCATACATGTGTTATGGTGAATAAAACACAGTCACGAGATTTGTTTTACAATGTGACTATTTTATAACTGTTTTCACTGTATGGAAAATATGATTTATACCTTTATGAAATATTTTGAGAAATGTTATTTAAATTATAATTTCATAAAGGTGATGATTTTATTACATGTCAGCCTTATGGATATTTGAGAAACATTTCAAATTACTGTGTTTATAATCCATAAAGTCTATGATACGGTTTACACTGTTTTGAGACTTAGGCCCCGAGTTTCATGCATTACACATACTGTTACAGTCACGTGGCTTATTGACCAGCTAGTCATCAGCGTCCCGGATTGTCACCTAGCAAGTGTACACCGAGGACATATTATAGATCACGGCCATAGATCTCATTACTGTTACTGTGTCCCTTAGTGGATGATGATAGCATGATTTACTTGTAGGGTGTTGCCTAGTCTCACTTACTGCTTACTGTTACTGTTTACTAAAAGGATTTACAAAATCCTATTTACTGTATTGTATTGTTTACTGTACTATTTACTGTTTAATGATGAAAAATCCTACCAAAACACTGTTTATTGAACTGTACTGTTTACTGAAATGGTAGCCACTGATTACTGTTTTACTGAACTGAAAGCTACCATTTACTGTTTACTGAATGGAAAGCTACCGTATACAATTTCTGAATTGGTAGCTACTGTTTACTGTTTTCTAACTAAAGCGTATCGAAATATTGTTTTATTGAATATTATGGTTTTACTGAATTGTAAGGTACTGAATTAATAAATAGTACCGAAAACTATTGTTTACTGATCCAACAATTTTGGATATTTATAAACCACTGTACTATCACGTGTTTTAACTGTACTGACGAGAACAGAAGTAAACCATTATTTTACTACTGAACTGTCACGTGTTTTAAAATATACTGAAGTGAAGAGAAATAAATGGTTTACTTTACGGAAACGAATATTATATCGTTTTGAGAACAATTAATATAGTACTCTTTATAGTTGCTTCTAGGTTCCGGAACAAGTCAGGTATTTTAAAATACCTGCCTTACTCCATCCAGATCCTTAGCCGACTGTAATATCCTTCCTACATGTGAGCCTAGAGCCTCTAGGAAGATTTAAAGAAAGTGAAAAATTATTTTCAACATATAGATAGCTGAATATCAAGTGTGACATATAACTCTCTTACTGAGCCGTGGTTTTGTTCACTCCCCAATTTTAACATTTCAGGTTTTGATGATGGTGAGATCCAATATTTGTGGATTACGGCTGCACAAAATGGACAATGTGACAGACCGACTAAGATATATGAGGTACGATCATTTATTTTCTATATTTAGACATGTATGCAGCACTACTTACTTATTAAGTAAGATAGGGGATGTATGTAATATAAACAATATTTTATGAAATTGTTTAACATAAGAAATAAAGTGAAGTATCACAGACAGCCCAACAGGATAAATTGTGTAAAATACTAGTAAATATTGTGTAAAAGGGTACACTCAGACTGTTACAGATTTAATGGTATTAGAGCATGGTTGGCCTGATGTCTGTCGATACTTTTGGAGAGGAAATGTATCGAAAAGGTTAACATCCCCTGTAGTACTGTGTAGTCTAAATACATAGAGAAAATAAATGATTGTAAATTGAGTTAAATGTTTCGAAGGGATATGCATTAAAGATGGTTAAAGAGGAAAATAGGCTCAGAAATTGCCAGAAAATGGTGATCTTATAATCTAAAGGAAGGTCTGTTCGGTAAAGAACCGAAAGGACTTGGTGAAGGCCCCACCAGTACTTTCTGTCTGTATCGAACTGAGACCTAAAAGTGATGATATAAAGGAGAGGAATGAAATATCATCATTAAATAGACTTTAAGATCACCGATTGAAGGTATTTTGAAGAGAGAGAAAAGTTTTAGCCAAAAATGATCAAAATACCCCTGACTCCAAAAATTTACTGGGAGTTAAAATAGACCAACAGACATGGGGATTGATTGATTTGATAGAGAAATTGATGATATAAAACTGAATTACAAGAAGAATAATCCAATTATGGATTCTAGTGGACTTCTTTGTCGAAATCGAACAAGGTCGTAAACTGCTGATATTAGTATGAGAAAGGATACATCATCATAGAGAGAATAAGGCTTTTGGTTTAAAGGTATACTGAGGAGAAAGAAATAAACGTCGAAATGACGAAAATACCCCTATGTTGGGATGTTCGAAACAGTGATAAAAACCAAGCTGAATTGGAATCCATTAATAGTAATGGAGTTATAAATGGCATAGAGGATGTCATATGAATATACCGATCCCTATTATTGATTCCACTGACACTTAGATTATGGATGCGAACTGTGAGTGACTTAGGGCTGGGTCTCACGATAGATCCTTGAGGGGGCCAGTGTGCTCGCCAAAAGAGGACTGTATAGATATGTACAAGCGGACGGTGTACAGCGGACGGGTCGAGGCCTTATATGATGCGATCCGATAAGAGTGTAGTGGGATGTTGCAAGATGATTGGTTGGGTTATTGATTGTACGGGCTTGAATTACGAGTGTATCAACTCGGATAATTATTACGGGATCGTGGATATTATGAAAGTGAAATGAATACAGAAATTGATTGAGAAAGTAGATAGTACAAAAATTGATGAAATCCATAGCAATACGGTTAATTGAGGTTCTATACATTTATACTGTTTTGAGGTATTAAATGAATATTTAATTATAGAATTGGAGCATTTGAGATATGCATTGCAAATTGATGTACTGCATGGAGTATTGTAAATTGGAGAATATGTATAAGAACAGTAAAGTGATAAGAAAAAAGATGACAGCTAACCTGAGTTCTTCAGGACCCTTGAGACAAAACTGGAATGGGCGACCCAATGATGGGCGACTCGTAGTGGATAATATGTTGTGAGATGTAGGCGAACTATATTATCGCCGATTCACTAGTAAGGGTAAACCTGGGGCGAAAGAATCACCTAGGGGATGCTCGTTGACGGTCGATACGAAATGAGCGAGACTCTTACAATTATTTTAATGGTAACACGAGTGAAAGGAATTAGGTACGTAAGGGTGCCAGGGTTCGAACCTCGTGGATAACATGCTCAAGGGAATTAAACCTGAGTTCATTAAATGAAAGTGATTTTATAGTAAATAACTGTAATGAATCGGTTAGCTGTAACATGTGTTGATAACTGTTGTACTTGATAGAGCTCACTAAAATGAAATTCGTAATGCTGTAAAGTACGAGTAGACAATGAAATCAAGGTAGAGTATGTATCAAAATGATTTAAATAGTAAATGTCTCTACCTTGAGAATACACAGTGAAAAAATGACAGGACATGAGGAGGAAATGTCCAAGATGCTAAAAGATGTGTGATTAAAGAAAGTATCAGATGTAATTCCCGATAAAATTTTCAGAGTTGTATAGATTGGAGAAAATCGAGCTAACATTGACTCGGTTAATGATATAAGATTTAAATCTAAGCTTATATCGGAGAATATAGAAAGAATCCAAAAAGCTTAAGAAAATAACTTTGGAAACTGTGTGAATAATGAAATTCACGTGTAAAGGTGTGAAGGACGGAAATATAGATAATGTGAAATTGAGGTTAATGAAGTTATCTGTATAAATGTAAATGGGAGAAATACAGGTGACCTTGATACGTAGATGAATTAAAGTGATATAGTAAATTCTTACTATTTAATAAAGTTCTCATGAAGAACAAGTATTCATCTACATGAAAATGGACGCTTTATTGATTTGATTAGAGATACATGAGGAGTTAATAAGACTAGCCTCGGTATAAAGCATCCTTAGATAAAAGTCGGAGACTGATGTCCATAAGATGATGATTAGAACTCAGAGTGAATTTTACGAGTTCCTATTGAGGTTACATGGTTAATGAGTTGCCTTGTGAAGTATATAAGCCTAAAGAATGAGGCATCCATACATGAGTAAATTGATAAAATACTGATAGAGTCTAAAGTATAAATGGAACATGAGCAGCATTGTGGTATAACCCTTAAACTCTTAACGACTGTGGAATTGTGTTAAGATTGGCAAATAAGACGTTTGGCTAGACAGTATCTCCTTATGAGGGATATATGATCTTGAGATGATAGAGTGACAGTGCATCTGTCAATAATAAAGAAAATGATCGAGATACGAAAATAATGAGTCTAGCTAGATACTAATGCCAATATATAAAAGAGTTATGGGATTAGTTGCTCTACTAATGGATATAATGAAAGAAACTAAAGTCGGTAAATGGATAAGTGGAAAGAAAAGATGGTATGCAAAATATTAAGAGACTATACTGTAGAATACCATACCACTTGAGAAAACCGACTAAATTGATGAAAGTAAAAAGGTGGAAGTGAAGTAAGGAAGTAAGTGGCATGATGAGAAGAGAACATTAATAGGAATTAGTTCTCGAAAGTAAAATTTAAAATTATTTTATGCTGGTTATCACATGACTATGGCAAGATGGAAAATCAAGCTAGATTTGATAAGTGAAAGTAATGATACTCAAAGTAGTAAAATGAATGACACGTGTTATTTTACTGCAAGTATATAAATGGAAAATGATTATACATATAACCACCGTGACATGATAGAAATGGTGGAAGTGTATAGATAATGTGGTGATTAAATGTATAATTTGAGGATTCTATTGTAGAATCTAAATTATGAAAAGAGATGTAAAGACCGTACTACATGAAGAGAACATGATTGTCTCCTGAATTATAACAATAAGAGATGATAAACAGTAAAGTCTGCAATGAGATGCAGCCTTGATAGAATAAATATGAACATGAATATTGTGGACAATAGAGAGTCCAAAAGAGATATAATGATATGGAAGTGATTAAAGATTAAAGATCTAAATAGAATCACTTCCATTATGACTTAAGTTAAATTCGGAGGACCGAATTTCTTAAGGTGGGGAGAATGTGATAACAGTAAATTTTTCAATTTTTGGAAATTAATATTAAAGAAAATAGATTATTGGAAATAAATAAATAAAATTGTGAGAACGAGATATTGTGAAAATCCCGAGAATTGACAAAGGAACGGATGGTGGAAATCCAAGTGAAGGAAATTTAAATCGGAAAAATAAGGTTGGAATTATGGAAAATATAGAAGAAAGGAAATTTAATTTGGATAAATGAAAATCCAAATTAAATAAGAAAATAAGAAATGAATATGATATATATTTATATAATTATATATTATATAAATGTATTTTTATACAAATACATATATACTTAAATGATATATAGTATATATTATTATACATTAGTATATATATGAATATATACTATTTCCTAAATTTAAATAGTACATATGTATATTTTATGTATATATAAATATATACATATATAAGAAATGTAAATAGTATTTTACATTAAAGTTTGTGTATATATATATATATATATATATATTGTAAATACAATATATATTGTAGTATTACATTTATATAAATATATATAAATGTTATTTAATTTTAAAGTGTATAAATATATATATATACTAGATATATATATTTTTATACACCATATAAATATATTTTAATATACATTATATGTATAATATATGATATATTGTATATAATATATTATATGTTTAATGAAAACAAATAAAAGAGAGAAGAAAGGAAGAATCAGGGAAGGACTCGATCCTTCCCAGCCAAAGGGTCGACGATGGTGGAGCTGCCACCATCGGCGAGGGAGAAAGGAAAGGAGTGAAACGCCACCGGCCAGAGAAAGGAAAGAAACAGAGGAAAACGGCGGGAAACCGAAAGAGGAAAAGGAAAATTAGATCTGGCGGTGCCTGCCAAATCGACCACCGCCACTGCCACCAAAACACCGCCTAAGGAAGAGGAAGAGGTGGGAGGCCATCGGTGAGGCGGAGAACAGAGAAGGAGGAGCGGCAAAGAGGGAGAAGAAACCGAACCAAAACCGAGTCGATCTGCTGTCGTGCCGTCGATCCAGACTGAACGGAGACCAAATCCGGCTTCGCCGTGGTGTCAGCCAGCTGAGGGGCTATCGAACCGTCGGAGAACCGGCCACCGGAGAAGAACCGGTGGTGAGGGGAGGTGACCGGTCCGGTTGGGAAGAAAGAAAAAGGAAAAAGGAAAAAGAAAAAGAAAAAAGAAAAAAGAAAAGAAAAAGGAAAAAGAAAAAGAAAAGAAAAGAGAAAAAGAAAGAAGAAAGAAAAAGAAGAAAGAGAAAGAGAAAGAGAAAAATGAATTCTGGGAAATCCCGGGAATTACGAGAATCGGTAAGAAATCTCGGAAAGTGTTAAATTATTTAAATAATTTATTTATTTAAACAAATTGAGAAAAATTCTAAATTTTAAAATTTAATTTCCAAAAAATTCCCTCGATGACTGAGTAGATGGAATCGGGCGAGGTGAATAGGGGCAAGACCTTCGAGAGGCAGTCGCCGACCCAAAACAGGTAAGGGAGACATGTGCCGCTTGTAAGGATATTCAGCCACATGTTTTAAATTGCATTTAATTTTTATAAATGCTATTGAAATTGTGGTGATTTATCGGTCTTGAAATTGTGATGAAATACCGGTTGAAAAATATAAACTGCATTTTTCGTGTAGGAGGCTAGCCAATCGGCAGCCGTTATACTACCGAACAATTATCGAAAAATTACTAAAATTTACCGAAAATGACCGAAAACCATAATAAATGATTTGATTTCACAAGAAACGATTTTCAAGTATGAAAATCGAGAAATCAAGTATTTTTTACAAAACATGAATATATGGAGATTTGATTTAAAAAAATATTCATGTTTTCGAGAATAGTGAAAATGAAATCACTGAAAATTCACCCAGTAGGTGATATTTCACATGAAACAAGATGAAAATGAAAAAGAGACGAAAATGAAAAAGAGACTGAAGTGAATATTTTTATAAATATTTTTAAATATTCACTTAATTTAATATAAAACTTTTATGGTTTTAATTATGAAACAATTAATTATGAAAATTCCATAAAGGTTAAGAAATGATGAAAAAACTATGATTTCGAGACTGGAGGTCTCTACACGTGTTTTTAGAAGAAAACATGGAGACGAAATTATTAAAATTGGAAAAATAAATATTTTTATTTTTTCATAAATTACAAAAATATTTGAATTGAGTTCCGATGATTTTAAAAAACCATGTTTTCGATTGATAGCACAGAAAGACGTGCATACATGTGTTACGGTGAATAAGACACAGTCACGAGATTTGTTTTACAGTGTGACTATTTTATAACTGTTTTCACCGTATGGAAAATATGATTTATACCTTTATAAAATATTTTGAGAAATGTTATTTAAATTATAATTTTATAAAGGTGATGATTTTATTACATGTGAGCCTTATGGATATTTGAGAAATATTTCAAATTACTGTGTTTATAATCCATAAAGGCGATGGTACGGTTTACACTATTTTGAGACTTAGGCCCTGAGCTTCATGCATCACACATACTGTTACTGTCACGTGGCTGATTGACCAGCTAGTCATCAGTGTCCCGGATTGTCACCTAGCAAGTGTACATAGAGGACATATTATAGATCACGGCCATAGATCTCATTACTGTTACTGTGTCCCTTAGTGGACGATGATAGCATGATTTACTTGTAGGGTGTTGCCTAGTCTCACTTACTGCTTACTGTTACTGTTTACTAAAAGGATTTACAGAATCCTATTTACTGTATTGTATTATTTACTGTACTATTTACTGTTTAATGATGAAAAATCCTACCAAAACACTGTTTATTGAACTGTACTGTTTACTGAAATGGTAGCCATTGATTACTGTTTTACTGAACTGAAAGCTACCATTTACTGTTTACTGAATGGAAAGCTACCGTATACTATTTTCTGAATTGGTAGCTACTGTTTACTGTTTTCTAACTAAACCGTATCGAAATATTGTTTTACTGAATATTACGATTTTACTGAATTGTAAGGTACTGAATTAATGAATAGTATCGAAAACTATTGTTTACTGATCCAATGGTTTTGGATATTTATAAACCACTGTACTGTCACGTGTTTTAACTATACTGGCGAGAACAAAAGTAAACCATTATTTTACTACTGAACTGTCACGTGTTTTAAAATATACTGAAGTGAAGAGAAATAAATGGTTTACTTTACGAAAACGAATATTATATCATTTTGAGAACAATTGATATAGTACTCTCTACAGTTGCTTCTAGGTTCCAAAACAAGTCTGGTATTTTAAAATACCTGTCTTATTCCATCCGGATCCCTAGCCGACTGTAGTATCTTCCTACATGTGAGCCTAGAGCCTCTAGGAAGATTTAAAGAAAGTGAAAAATTATTTTCAGCATATAGATAGCTGAATATCAAGTGCGACATATAACTCTCTTACTGAGCCGTGGTTTTGCTCACTCCCCAATTTTAACATTTCAGGTTTTGATGATGGTGAGATCTAATATTTGTGGATTACGGCTGCACAAAATGGACAATGTGACAGACCGATGAGGTACGATCATTTATTTTCTATATTTAGACATGTATGTTGTACTACTTGCTTATTAAGTAAGATAGGGGATGTATGTAATATAAACAATATTTTATGAAATTGTTTAACATAAGAAATAAAGTGAAGTATCACAGACAGCCCAACCAGCTAAATTGTGTAAAATACTAGTAAATATTGTGTAAAAAGGTACACTCAGACTGTTACAGAATCCTACATTCCATACATCATTCTTCATACTTTCATCGTATCACATATATGAAAAGCAACATGCTTTGTTCGATTCTTGATCTTACATGTCCCTTTTGAACTTAATATTAATAAAACTATATTAATTATTAATCTAAACAGTGAGATATGAGGTTATGATCAAAAGAATTAATATTATGCTTTGCTCGAAATCATGACAAGTTTAGGAGACCATAACTAAAACATGTCTTAGTAATTTGCAACTGAACATCTAAAACATTTAGAATTTTAATTAAATTAGAACTTTTAATTACTTTGATTTATCATTTTCTAAACTATTTAGAATTACCAAATACTTAAATTTCATGTCAAATTAAATTATTAAGAATTCCTAGCCTAACTAACATTAGTAGTATTAGGCTTCTAATCCCGCTAGATTTTGTCTTATGTCTTAATTAGGAGTCCTAAACCTTTTAAAGTCTTAATTGAATTTGGACACACAAGGAAACTTGTTTTCTTAGAGTCCTAAACCCATTAGAATAGCCAAATTACAACAAGACAAACATTTTCTCATTGAGACTAGGAATCTTAGTCAAACAAAAATTGCAACTAACTCTAACTAACTTTAAATTGGTTACAATTGGAGGAAGGGAATTGGCTAACAAGTCCAACCACTGTTTATCTTTAATTCTAGTACCTAAGACTCTTAAAACTCTTTTTCCAGCCTTAGGTTTGTTTCTATCTTTCATGGAAAAATTTCATTAAGTTGCAACCAAAATAGTCCACATGATCAGGAAATGAAATCTATTAATAAGAAATAAGTTTCTTAAAGATTTTTCATCAAGATCCAGCTAAGTTTTCTCAACAACTTATTTGAACATGTTATTCATCTTCTTAACATTTAAAAAAACCATATTCAACAAGAAATTCTTAGCCAAAGAATCAAAGAAGAATCACAAATCAAAATTGACACATTCAAAGCAATTTCCCAGATTTTGATAGACTTTCTTCCTAGATATGTTCTTAATGTTAGAACACCAAAATCATGTCCAAAAAATTTGAAACATTATAAAACAAGACTCCTCAATATGTGTATTAATTCATGTTAAATTTTAAGAGCCATTGGATTTTTCTAAAGAGAACTAAAAATATCATAATACTACTGACTCAAAATTTCCACGCTTTAAGACAAATTTGAAAGAAAATTTTCATTGAATATTCAAATGACATCTTGAAATCAGAAAAATTTAATCCTAAATCATCCTAAGACATCATCATTTGATATCCAAAAAGAATGAGGTCAAAAGAATTTTGTTAAGCATGTTTTTCAGCCCTCACAACTTATAGGATAGATTGTAATCAAAATAGTTTTGAAATCAAGAACAACAAAATAAATCATATTTGCTTGAAACTTGGTCAAAAGGGGTTTTAATACCAATTAAAGGTTTCTTAGGTCATGCAAGTAGATCAAACATAAACATACAAAATAAAACAACAGTGAAAACAAAATCTCTTTGATCAAAAACATGTTAAATCATGCAAATGTATATCAAGAATCATAAAAAAAGGTCTCAAGAACTATACCTAACTTTTGGATAATGTAATCCAAAGTTGCTCCTTGTTGATGATGCTTGATCTTCTTGTCTTGAATCACAAACCACCCCAAGTGTGATGGTATCTAATGTAAGTCCACACAAGTAGCAATAGAGCCTTTGGAAGGTTGAATTGTATCATGACCGTCACCTTACTAGAATAGCTTGAGTTGCTTAAACATACCATAACTTCTTATTAATCCCTTAAGTCTCAAAAACATGAAGAAACCTTTTTCTTCTTAAGGAAAAAAAACAAAGAGAGAGAGAGAGAGAGAGAGAGAGAGAGAGAGAGAGAGAGGGGCTAAGCACGGTGACAATGGACACAAGCTAATAAGGCTTTGACGCATGCTCTCTTTTAAAAACTTAGGGTTGCCGCTAATTGCATTTGCAACATATTCTTTCTGGGAAGGCCGAATGATGAGAGGTTTATAAAGGCAAAGGTTTTCCCAAATCCCACTAACTTTTGGACTTATTAGAATTATAACCTTTAATAATGAATGAGTTTCGCAACTTAATTAAAACCCTTTTAATTAAAGTTGGAGCTTATGATTTAACTCAACACTTTAATTAAATCCATTATTCTTTTAACTAAAAATAAGCTTAATGCCTTAATTAAACTTTTCAAATTAAATCCACTTGTCATTTTCCTTGTCCTTTTTAGTAAAGAGTAGACTTGTTTGTTTAATTAACTCTTTTAATTAAATCCAATAGTTAAATCTATTCTATAAGTTTACATGGAAAATTTCAAATTTCTCTAAACCTTTTTTATCCAAAATTAGTCCATTCACTACTTTTTGTGTGTTATCCATTCGGCTCAACATCATGGCAATGAACTTGAATAGTAATTCAAATTCGTAAATCAAGTTGGGCATCTAGTAATACCACATTACCACCTAAATGTTGGAGAAGTTAAGAGTGATTCTCAACTTAAGCCTTTTCATGATTAGCCTCTTAGAATAATTAACATTTTTTCATCAATTATATATCAAGGAATAAATACGCATGGCACAATGTCTACTTATTTGATTCATTATATTAGTTCTTGTAACTTTTGCATTTGACTCTAATGAATCTAAGTGAAATTCATTATTCAACTTAATTCATGGAACCATGACCATTTATTGAATCCTTTCTAGACCACTCATCTATTTTTATATGCTTTAGACTACACTCAAAAACACCTATCTTTTTGTTGTTTTTTTTTTTAGGAATTTGGCCATCCAAACTCATTAGAGGTGAAATCAAAATGTGACATTCAACATATATATAAGTGTCCCCTTGTTACAAGTTACACAACTATCATATGACGATATTTCTATCAACACTCAATTGAATATTACCATATGGAATTCTCATATCGGCTCATATTTCATGAACTTGTTTCCTAACAAGCACCTACATGTTTTGCTCAAGTATCTCTTATACTTCAATCTAGAGATTGATAACTCTATGAAAATAAGGTTATTTTAGTATTTAATTGCTTAATTATTATTTAATCCCCCGTGATTTTATTAATTATTCCCCTAATATTGTTAATTTTCTCATGTTTTGCAGATAAATAAATCTTAGATGATTTTCGGTCATTTTGAAAATTAGATTGAAAATGGACAAGGAGTTGGACCACTAAAAGACAAAGGAGCATGACTCATCATTTTCTCTCTTCTTTCTTGACACCTAGCATGCCACTTGTCTTCATCCTACTCACTCTTAGTGGATAAGAACAAATGACACATGGCCAACACATGGAGGACACGTGCCATTGCCATATTGCATGCTTATGTGGACTAAAAGACAAAAAGATGGTGGTAGAAGGGGTGAGGTGTCCATGGCTAATGTGGGCACTTAATGACATGAAAACATATACTTTAAAGAGCCAAGGACATGAAGACAAGTGGCAATTAATGCCAACTCATCTAGGATAGAAAATTACCTTTATATCTCTAGGTTAAGTGACTATATAAGCTACTTTATAATATCTAACATAGGGTGGGCTGCATAGGGTTTCTTAGATTTATTTTCCAGCACTTTTACATGTTCTTATTAGCTTAGAGTAGCCACTTTATGTTCCTTAAATTTCATAGTAAGATTTACTTGTTTTCTTGCAAATTTCTTCACATTTCCTTTACTTTCTTGTAAGTTTTCATTTAATTAATATGTTTTCTTTAGTTTCCACCATTTTAATCATCTTCTATTCCTCCTTTTATTTTTGTTTATGATTGAGTTCCATGCTCATGGAAGCTTAGCAGGTTGAAAAATTACCTCCTTAGCTCTTGTGAGGGAGTTTGATCACATTGTTCTTGAGCAATTTTTATGTTTTATTTTGGGGCTTTTAATGGTTATTTGAAAAAAATTTTCTACTGTTTTTAATGTCTTAGTTCATCTTTTAATGTTTTAAAGTCAAGAAAAAATAAAAAAGTACACAATGGGAGGAGTTACATAAGTTGGCGTTACTTACTTTTCCTTGAGATTCATGGTTTTTCTTCATTTTGGTCAGCCTTGGCATTAGTTTTAGAGTCATTGAAGTTCTGTTTTAAGTCTATTTTAGTGTCATTTAGTTAGTCTTTAAGGTGTATTAAATTCCATGCTTGTAAAGGTAGTGTTTATTAGGTGTTTGATGTAAGTTTCTTGTTGCATTACATTAGTTTTCTTTGCATCCATTCAATTTTGCTGTGAATTGTAGAAGTCCTTAAGCTTTTGTTTTGTGTTATTTTAGTGTTCATTTAAGTAGTCTTACTTCATCTTATTATCATATATTTAATAGATAATTTTTAGGAGTTAATTAGCTTAGCATTCATGGCATTTAATCTAGTCTTTTTATATATCGTTTTCCTCATTTCCTGATTAGTCGGCGTTACTTCTGGGGAATAAATTGCTTCTGTTTTGTGTCATTTTAGAGTTCATTCTAGTAGTGTTAAGTCATCTTAGGGTCATATATTAATTAGAAATATTTTAGGAATTAATTGTTGGATTATGCCCTTAAAACCATTCATTAGATGATTGACTTTGGCAATTTTATGTATCATGACATTTTTATTTATAGTTCATTATTATATTTGTCTTATAACTGCGTAATATAATCTTATATGATAATGTCCTTAGAATAGCAATAACACACTATTCTTAAAATATCCCTAGTCAAGTATTATTGTGAACAAGGATAACAATGATACGATAAGACTAGTATGTGGTTGACTGATGACCATTGTCATGGATATAGGATATCAAGTCATCACATAGGTACATGTTAGAGAACTATGTACTGGATCGACCCTCCATGAGATCGCTACATGGATTGTTATATGAGTGTCATAAGCGATTCTCATAGTGATGATGGTGTATGTGATCCTTTGACTTGAGATCATCAGAGATCCCAACATAGAGAATTGCATACTTTAATGATGCTAGATGTCATTCGTAACAGGATGGACTATAAAGGTAGTAATTGAGTATGCCTCGATCTATGTAGAGGGATGTTGAGTGATCAAGATAGGATTTATCCCTCTTATATAACAAGAGTGATGTCTTGGGCCCTTTGATAGAGTGAGACTAAAATGCATGGCCGTGCTCAAATAAGTCAATATGAGATATTGATTTTATTTGTTTAATTAGTCTACTCAGGAATCAAGAAACGCTGATTAGACTATACAAGTGTGACACATTCCATGACTTGTGTCTAATCAAGATATAAAAGGATAAAGGGATTAGACTACACAGTAACATCTATCACGAGTAAGGTTATGTCGAGTCATTGACATTCTCGTTACATGGGTAGCAATGATGTGTTGCTAGATACCGCTCATTGCCTGTGACAATTTTGTCATTGCCATTGTTTTGAGAACCTATTGGGTCGCACACTTAGAACGGATCAATGAGGAGCTTAATTAATCCTATTCTGAATTGGATTAAGGATATAACTAATCCTATTCTGAATTGGATTAGGGATATAACTAATCCTATTCTAAGTAGGATTAGAGTTCTGTTTGGCAGTAAATTTTAGTGTAAAATTTACTGCCTATAAAAAGATGTTTTTCTAAAAAACAGAGCTGCACAACCAAAAAACAGAAAAGGTATTCTTTTAATCGAAGCTAGCAATTCGATTATAAGAAATCAAAAACGCTCCTTAAGGCTTCTGATCGTGAGATGTTCAAGAGTCGTGAGATCCGTTCGTGTGGATACCATAGAGGCAGGAACGAAAGGCTGTTGCTTGTGACTCGACCAACGACAGAAATCAAAGAAAACTTTAGGTAAAATCTCGAAACCCTAATCAGGCAACTCTCCGAATCGATCCTGGTGGAGGCCGAATGATTTAAATTCCGCTGCATGTATGTTTCAGTTTCCTTCATTAATTACATTAGTTTACATGGCATTTTGCATAGCATTTAGTTTAGCAATTTACATAATTCCTGATCAGCATTTAGGTGTTAGTTTAAGGAGTATTTTGGCTGAAGTTGTGGCTGTTTTTAAGTCTCATTTAAGTAGTATTAAGTCATATTAGGGTTAGGTACTCATTAGGTAATTTTTAAGATTTTAGTAAATTAGATTTCATGACATTTTGGCTATTATTTTCTAATTGTTAAGATAGGCGTTACTTGTATGGGGAGTTTAATAATAATAATAATAATAATAATAATAATAATAATAATAATAATAATAATAATAATAAAATCAAAAAGATGAAAAGAACAATTTTTTAACAGAACCTTTATCATATATTAATAGAATTGGTAAAGTTTACACATTTGATTGTATAATAATTTGTAACATCTCAAAAATCTCTTCAATCCAATACATTGCCTTTGTACAGCAACATGATTTCCTTCTCTCATTGTATAGCTAAGACTATAATGGCAAAACCTGGAAGAAACAAAATCAACAATAATCCAATATTAGAAATATCAAAAAATCATAAACTACACTTTTTTTTGTTATAATCATAAATTACACTTGTAACAACACATTCAGGCAAAATTTTCTTAAGAATGAAAATGAAAAATGAAGACTAAAAGTTTATATACAAAGATTGAATTATCAAATATAACAAATTTTGTTATGAATTAATAAATTAAAAGCCTTTTCATCCTTATCAAACAATTAGATAGATGTGGAACATTTAAAAAAAAAAAAGTTCCAGCAAGTTAAAGGAAAAACAATGATCTTTAGATTAAGTTATTATTGGATTTTGTTTCTTGCAAGTCTAAATATAGACAAAACTAAAAAAGGCAGAGAAGAAGAGAAAACTAAAGGTGATATTTGCAAAGTTTCAAAACCCAAATACAAATCTTAGAGAGTTTGAAACAAGAATTGTAAAAAATAGTAGCATTTTCTCCAACTTCTAATTTCTTATTCATTTAAAGTATTGCCTTAATCAATTAATTACTCAAAAGAAATAGTTCAGAAATTTGATTGTGATGGAAGCCAGCAAAAACGGATGCAAGTTGCTTCCTTTAACACATCCTATTCCCTTCACTACACCATTATTTAGAATTTCAAAACTTTTTATAATAGCTGGGTAACAAGAAATAATCATATGTGCTATTTAAAAAAATCTTTAAAGGACTAACAACTTCTTCACAATTCTTTTGATCACGATGCTATGTAATAAATCAAATCTATGTGAGACCTACATTACTGCTATGATATACAAGGCTGGTGATTGTTTTACTATTCTATAGTGACAAAAACCTCAAAAATGGTTAAAGAAAATAAGATAATCAAAAACAAAATATCAGAAGAATAGATCTATAATTATAACAGGAAGAGGAAAAATAGGAAGGGTAGAATTAAACAAGAGTCACAATTCTCCCTAATTCTTTCAGTGAATTAGGGAGAACTATGACTCTTGTTTATTTAATCACTTCTACGGGTGCAGATATGGTTTTATTACAAGAAACAAAGTTAGTGGATCTTAAGGTGGAGCAAATTCCAAAATGGTGGGGAAATGGTGATATTGGTTGGACTTTCTCTCCTTCTTAGGGACTTTCGGGAGGTTTGCTGGTTTTGTGGGATAAAGGGAGCTTTCAATTAGAAAATTTGTTTAGATCCAAATGTATTATTGTTCTGAAAGGTAAATGGTTAAAACCAAACTTTCTTTGTTCTATTTGTAATCTATATGCTCCTTGTGAGCTTAATGCAAAGGTGGAATTATGGGAAGCAGTTTCTATAATAAAAGAAGTTTGGGGTGGAGAATGGCTTATTGCAGGAGACTTTAACGCTATAAGAGGAGATCATGAGAGGCAGAGATGTTCTCAAATGGGGCTAGGTATAAAGGAATTCAATGATTTCATAAATGATTGTGAGTTAATCGACCTTCCATTAGTTGGTAAGAATTTTACTTGGTTTGGAACTGGTAACAAAAAGAGCAGAATTGACAGATTTTTGGTTTCCTCTGATTGGATTAACACTTTTCCAAATCTTGAACAAAGGTGTCTAAAGCGATCTATTTCGGATCATTGTCCTCTATTTCTCTGCTCGGATTGCTGTGACTGGGGGCCGAAGCCTTTCAAAATCTTTGATTGCTAGTTCTACAACAATGATCTTATTAAAGAAGTGGAAGCTCAATGGAAGTCAACTTTGAACAATGGAAGGGCAGGCTTAAAGGTGAAAAAGGGTTGTGGGAGATTCGTTCATTTCTCAAAAGATGGAGAAAGGAAGCTTTTGGTAACATTGATGTGAAGGTGGCCTATCTTGATGATGAACTGGAGGAATTGGATTGGAAGAGCAGTACAGGGGAATTAACACGGAATGAATTGGAATCAAGAAAGACAGTTGTTAGTGCCTTATGGTCAGCTATCAAGCTTCGAGAGTCAGTCTGGAGACAGAAATCAAGAATTCAGTCGTTAAAGGAGGGTGATAAAAAAACTAAATTCTTCCAAAGCTATGCTCGTTTGAGATATAGAAGAAATGCAATCAATTGAATTATGGTGAACGGTGAATCGATTTCAGATCATAATTTCGTGAAGGCAGCTATTTTCAATCATTTCAAATTTCATTTTTCTGCAGACCAATGGATGCGAAAATTAAAACTTAATGTTGACTTTAAAAAGTTGTCAAGTGTTGATACTGAGTTTTTGGAAAAACCATTCTCTTTGGATGAACTTAAAGATGCTATATGGAGTACAGAGGGTTTTAAAGCTTCGGGACCTGACGGGTTCAATTTTTCTTTCCTAAAGAAGGTATGGTGTTTCATGAAAGATGATCTATTTGAGTTTCTTATAGATTTTTACAATTCAGGCAAATTGGAGAATGGTCTAAATGCCTCATTCCTTACATTAGTTCCAAAGATTGAAAACCCGGTTAGTTTATCTGACTTCCGTCCAATCAGTCTCATTAATGCTGTCTACAAGATCCTTGCTAAAATTCTTGCAAATCGATTAAAAGCTATCATTGGCAGTGTAGTTAGTGATACACAATCAGCTTTCATTAGGGGAAGGCAAATTATTGATGGTATTCTCCTAGCAAACGAAGTCATGGACTCTCTAAGGAAGAATAAGAAAAACTCCAAAGGGGTGATCCTAAAGCTGGACTTCGAAAAAGCGTTTGATTGTATCAAATGGGATTTTCTCAATTATGTCTTGGAGAAAATGGATTTCGGTGCTAAATGGAGATGTTGGATTAGAGAGTGTCAAAGCACAGCTAGAGTGGCAGTATTGGTCAATGGCTCTCCTACAAATGATTTTCCTATGTTCAGGGGCTTGCGTCAAAGGGATCCACTCTCCCCTTTTCTCTTCATTTTGGCTACTGAGGTTTTACACTTGATGCTGAAACAGGCATAAGAATTGAATATGATAAAAGGTGTTTCTTGGTCGAATCCCCCAATCTCAATAACGCATCTACAATTCGCTGATGATACCATACTTTTCTTGGATGCAAATATTGAGGTTTTCCAAAATGTCTTTGCTGTGTTAAAATGCTTTGAATTGTTTTTAGGTCTGAAAATTAATTTCAACAAATCATGCATCTTTTTGATGGGTGTTGATGAAGATCTTATGCATGATATTTCTCAAATCTGTGGCTGCAAAATTGGCTCTTTCCCATTTAGGTATCTCGGTTTTCAAATCGAAATTAATTCCTCTCGTTTGTCTTTGTGGAAGCCTATCATTGACAGTGTTCAAAACAAACTAGCCATGTGGAAGCGAAGGTTCTTGTCCTTTGGTGGCAGAGTAGCTTTGATAAACTCTGTCCTGTCCTCGTTGCCCATTTTCTCTATGTCTCTTTACAAAATTCCAAAAGGAGTTTTAAAAGAAATTGACAAGTTGAGGAGAAGGTTCCTTTGGGGTGGATGTGATGGCAAATCTAAAATAGCCAAGGTTAATTGGAGTGTTGCCTGTCAATCTAAACATCTTAGGGGTCTTGGGATCGTGGATTTGGAAACAAAGAACACAACTCTTTTATCAAAATGGTGGTGGAGATTTGCAAAGGAGGAGGATTCATTATGGAAGAAAGTGGTGGTGGCAAAGTATGGCAAAGGTATTCATAGTTGGTTGCCATCTTCTGTGAAGAGAAATTCAATGTCTGCTGTTTGGAAAGAGGTGATTAATCTTGCTTGTGATAGAAAGGTTAAAAAATTTATTGGTGTTAATGGTTGCAGATGGTGCATTGGTAATGGGAAAGAAATTTTGTTTTGGTATGATAGATGGTTTTGTGAGAATCCATTTAGATTTCATTTTCCAAGGCTTTTTCTTCTGGCAAGGGATAGACTTGCTCGAGTTTTCGATTACTATGTTGATGGTCTGTTTAATCATAATTGCTGGGAAAGTTTTTTCTCTCGACCATTACTTGATAGAGAAATTCCCAGCCTTCAATATTTACTATCATCCCTTGAGCCCCTTCGACTGGATTTATCAAAAAAAGATATTATAATCTGGGAATATGATCAGCATGGCCTGTTTACAGTAAAGAAAATGTAAACCTACTTGTTCAACAATTAACAGTTCTCCCTCCTGAAGCTGCTCTTGTCTGGAAACTTAAAATTTCCCCAAATATTCAAAGTTTTCTTTGGCTTATTGTTTTAGGCCGGCTCCCTACAAAAGCTTTTATCAAAAGTAGAGGAATCCATCTGACTCAAAACCAAAGCCTTTGCCCCTGGTGCTCTTTGTTCGAAGAAGATTTGAATCATCTCTTTTTTAAATGTGAATAGATGTGGAAATTCTGGTATTCTTTCTTTGACTAGTGGAATTTATCATGGTGTAACCCTGCATCTTGGCCTTTGTTCTTGGTTCAATGTTTAGGAGTCCCTCTCTCGGGTTCTTTAAAAAAAGGGTGGATTTCTTCTTTTGCAGCTGCAGTCTGGTCAATTTGGCTAATGAGGAATGATGTTATTTTCCACAATAAAGCTCTAAACACTAGAGAACTTATTTTCATGGTGAAATTGCGTGCCTTGTTCTGGATTAAGGCAATCAAAGACGTTGTTATTATTTCTGAAGGTGCATGGTGGACAAATCCCATCCTTTGCGCATCAAACAATTCTCCTTCTTGTAACAGAACCTTTACCCAGTGGCTTCCCCCCTCCCCCCAATTTGGTTATTTCAAATTCAACGTGGATGGCTCAGCAAGGGGAAAACCTGGTCCGGGTGGCTGTGGGGTTATCCTTAGAGACTCAAATGCATCTATCATGGCTATATTCTCAGGTCCTTTGGGTGTGGTAGATTCTAGCGTGGCAGAATTACAGGCTATCAAAGTGGCTCTCGATTTATTTGTCAAATCTGATAGATTTGCAAGTAGCAAGTTAATTATTGAATCCGATTCAATGATCGCCCTTCACTGGTGTAGGAAAAAAGATAGCAGACCATGGAAATTTTGGCTTTTGTTTGTTGAAATTGATCTCCTCTTAAGCAGATGCGACGTCTCTTAGAGCAAGATCTTGAGGGAGGCTAATGGTTTACCTGATTCCTTGGCAAAGGCAAGCGTTGACAGACGGAACTGGCTTAAAGTGTGGTGGTGATAGCTCCTATTTTTTGTTATATCAATCGATGGTTGTGATGAATATGTCTCTTTTGCATCTTTTTTTGCAGTTCTTGCTTGAAAGATACTTGCCAGTGTAATCCTGACTATTTCTTTAAATGAAATACTTGACTTTTCAAAAAAAAAAAAAACAAGAGTCACAGAAAACTGAAACTCCCAAAAACATGAATAAACTCAATAGTAGTACAATTGAACTAAAGACAAAGAACAACAATTAACCATATGTTCCTCAAAACCATCATCTAGAAATAAACAAAACCAAACACATGATATTCAGTAACTCCGATAAAAAAGAAAACCCACCCGTGGTTTCCACCAATGAGACAAGTGATGAGTGCTGTCAAGAGAATCAGCAGCTAAAGATGGAGATGTTGAGTTTGCAGCACTATATCTTTGTGTTTAGATCTCAAAGGGTTTTGACAAGATGAGTTTGAAGGATGCGGAAAATTTAACGGTACCAGTAAGAGAATCAACTATTCTGACGAGATGGTTTCGACAAGTGCAGGTGTGAGGCAACGACAATATCGGGTTGGGGTTTTATTCAATAAAGGGCTTTATTTTTTAAGGTGGCATGGGTTTGTAAAATTTCTTCTTCTTTTCAAAAGGGGAAGACAATTTTCGAATCTCTTTAAAAAATTTTCATTGACCAAAGTTAATTTTTGTTGACTGAAGGTGTTTACATGACCCAAACACCCGAAGATAAGGAAAATATTTTCTGAAAAATGAAATATATTTTGGTTCAAACGAACCCTAAAATTAAATTCTATCCAAGATTTGTATTCACATCAATTTCATGCATTTAGGTACCATTTTATGTGCATTTTAGGTGCCTTAGGGTAATACTCATATAGGTCTTTCATTAGGTAAAGTTTCGTTTAGGTTCTAGTTCATTTACTTAGACTTTCTATTGCATTAGATTAGGAATTCATGCATGTTCATGTTTCTGTTTTTAGGAGTTAGATTAAGGACTTATTAGGTTTTATTTTTAGCAACTAAATTCATTAATTTAAGGGTAGCTTTATGCATTTAGGATTAGTTTAGAGTTAGAGTTAGTTAGGGGTACATTTGTGCATTTCATTTCATCGTTTCTAAACACCAAAAAATATTTCTATTTTCATGCATTCATTAGCATAGTTTACATTAGTTAATTCATGAATTATATTAAGTTACTTGATATTTAGGGTAAGCATATAGTTTAGGGTTACATAATTGGTCCATTTTAGGGTTTAAATCATTTTGGGTTTCATTAGTGTGCACTTAAGCTATTTCGTGCATTTTTTTTTTTACTTCGTTTGCATTCATTTTAATTTGATTTTTAGATATGTTCATGCATTCTTAGTTTCATTATAGGATTTGCATTCATAATTTCATTATTTACATTTTAGCCCTTGTATTTTTTAGTAAAATTACATTTTTACCCTTTTTGTGTTTTAATTTGAATTTTTATTTCTTTTCTTTTGCAGTATTTTTAATTACATCATTACCAAAATAAGTAATTCATTTTAGCTTTTTAATTACATTTCTCATATCTTTTTATTTGTTTTGTTTGCATTCTTATTATAATTTGTTAGTCTTGAGATAACACACTAAAACCTTCATAATTTACTAGGATATACCTAAGATAATATCATATAGTACTTAGCTAGGTTTAGCAATACCAATCTTCGTGGGACGATATTTCTAGACTCACCACCATATTACTTAAAGACCGTGTATACTTGCACGTAGATACAACTTAGGGTTGACAAGTTTTTGGCACCATTGCCAAGGAATGAAGTACTGCTATTAAAATAGAGTTATTCATGTGCTTAATGGTTTTATTTTGCTTAATTCTATTAATTTTGCTTAATTCTCATATTAAATTATTAATTTTTCTCCCCAATTTGTTATTTTTCTAATTTTGTAGAAAATGGGTCGATACTGAAAATATACAAACTTTGGAATGATTTTGGATTAAAGATGGAGCAAAAAGAGGACAACTTCATCAAGAACCCCAATTTTAAGGGTTAATGTCTAAAGATCACTTTAGGAAATTTTTAGTTCATTAATAGTACTATTAGTTTAATTATATTGACATAACCACATGTGTGGTCTAAAAAAATAGATAGCGTAGGTATTATTATTATTGTTAGACACATGAAACAGTTGAGGGATAAAAACCCTCTTTTCTTTCTTTTCGAGTGTGGTTGCCAGGATAGGTTTTAGGTTTTTATTTGGCAGCTTTTAGTTTCTTTTGAAACGGCCACCAACTTACTTCGATTTTTTTTTATATTTCCCTACAATTTCCTTAAGCTTTTCTTGTTCCTATACAATTTCCTTTGCAAACCTCGCTTACGTTCTTTAAATTTCTTGTAGTGTTTACTTCATTAAGTTAATTTCCTGCTTTTAAATTCAGTTTTTCCTCAAGTTTCCTTTTATAATTATTTGTAAGAACAAGCCTTAAGAACATTGAGATTAGGGATGGCAATGTGTACCCTATAAACGGGTACCCGACACTATCTGACCCGTTTAAATAGGGTTAGGATAGTATATAATTAGATTCGGGTAGGGTTTGGGTAGTGAAATTACTACCCGTCACGGGTTCGAGTAGGGTTTGGGTAGTTATCTTAAGGTACCCGCTACCCGAACCAGATTATAAATAATAATTAATTGATACAATATTTATATTTTTTATATATAAATTATTTATTATTAATGTTGTATTTAATTAAATTAAGTCATTAAATATCATAATTATGATTTTTAACTTTAAATTATTTTTATGAGTTAAATTAAATTTATTAATTTAATTTTTTTAATTAAGTTATTCCAAAATTGATTTGAAATTTAAATTTGAACTTAATAAACGGGTAGTTAAAAGGTTCGGGTAGTTAAACAGGTATTTTTTATTTTATAAGGTTAGGGTTCGGGTAACATAAATGAAAATAATCGGGTAGTTAATCGGATTCGGGTATTATACATATTAATCGGGTTCGGGTTCAGGCACCTCAAATTTAACGGGTACCCAACCTGTTTACATTCCTAATTGAGATGTTGCATTCTTAACCGTGTGGAAGATTAAAGCAAGAGCTAGCTTACGTGGCAGAGCTAGAGTAGGTGAAGCAAGCTGTTGAGCTAAAGTGGTGCTGGATGTGAAGGTTGGGAACGGTAATGGGTAGCTACAATCGGCTAGATAATTGCTTCAGAGTAGCTACTGGTTTGGTCCTTTGTTCTTCTACCCATGTTCTGTTTGTTAGCTACAGTATCTCTGTGAGTGGCTCGTTGAACTGCTATTGTGAGGAACATTAGAGCCACTGTAGTTGTTGCATGGCTGTTTCTAAGTGCAGCTATTGCTCTACGATTTCTTCACCAACCACGGGTCTAGGTAGTAGCAAGTAGCTATTGGCCTGGGTATTAGTTAGGGACACACCATTAACTTTGATCCGCATCATCTACCTATTATGGTCGAGCAACCCTATAGGACTTTGGGAAATTATTGTGTACCCATGGTAGAAGGATATTATTTCAGGATTAGAAGGCCTACCATCCAGGCCAACGATTTCAAGATAAAGCCAACAGTCATTCAATTCATCCAGATTTCATTGCAGTTTTGTAGCCTACCCCATGATTACCCAAATGCCCACTTATGGAGCTTCATGGAGATCTGTGGTACATTTTAGACATTATGGTGTTATTAATGATGCCATTAGACTTAGGCTATTCCTGTTCTCATTTAGAGATGGAGCTAAGTGTTGGTTGACCTCCCTTCCACCTGGATCTATCACCACATGGGACAAATGCACCCAGAAGTTCTTAGCTGAGTTTTTCCCACCCTTCATGATTGCCAAACTTAGAAATGATATTACAACCTTTAAGCAATATGACTCCGAGTCTTTGAACGACGCATGGGAACGTTATAAGGATTTGATCAGATATTGTCCCTACTATGGTTTACCTCAGTCATTGCAAGTGCAGACTTTCTATAATGGCTTGTTGCATCAAACTAGGACTATAATTGATGTAGCTATTGGAGGTGCACTTATGGGGAAGTCTGTCAAGGAAACCTATGAATTGCTAGACAAAGTGGCCATTAATAACTACCAATGGTCATCTAAGCATCAATTACCTAAGAAGCAAGCTGCTGTTTATAAGTTTAATGCAATCTCTTCCTTATCTTACCATATAGCAAATTTAATTAAAAAGGTAGAGATATTTGGAACCTAGCCTAACCCTCATCCAATCTTAACAATTCAAAATTCTTTTTCCTCATGTGACTTGTGTGGTGGCACACACCCAGTTCATAGGTGCTTGATCAATATTGAATGTACTCATTTTGTTGCCCACCTACTAGGCAGTAGAACAACCTATATTCTAGCACCGACAATCTCGAATGGAGAAACCACTCTAACTGCTCACGGAGCCATGGTCAAACTTCTCAAGTAAAACCTTTTTTCCCTACTGGTTTTAATACCCTTTCTCCATAAGTGCCACTACCACACTATTCTCCACCTCTTTAAGACTCCTTTATATGAAACCTTCTCTTGAAGAAATGTTTACCACCATCTTACAGAACCAAGCAGCATCCATTAAGAATTTAGAGGTTCAAGTAGGATAGATAGACACTACCCTGAGTCAATGCCCATAGAGTACCCTACCTAGTACTTCAAAGCCCAAACTTAGAAGGCTAAGTAAAGAGCACTGTCAGTTTGTCGATGAGGATGATGATTCTAAGGATGGTGTGAAGTTAAATGAGAAAGAAAACGAAAAGGAGGAGAGAAGTGAGAAAGAAAAATTCATTCCTCCATAGCTTAGCATTGCTCAATCTACCACTAAGTATAGGCCACATATCCCTTTCCCTCAACGCTTTCGTAAGCATAACCTCAGTGAGACCTCTCTTAGGCCAAAACAAGTCGCACTTATTAAGAAGTTCAGTGTCTTAATTGAAAACAAGGTCATCCCTAAGTCCAGTGATCTTGGTAGCTTCACATTCTTCTGTGCCATTAGTAATTAGATTTTTTCTAATGCCTTTTATGACTTAGGGTCTAGTGTCAATTTGATGCCCTTAGTTGTCTATGAAAGGTTGGGATTAGGGGAACTTAAGCTAGCACATACTATCCTCCATGTAACAGATAGATCCATTAGGGTTCCAAAAGGTAGAGCTAAAAATGTTCCAATTCAGGTAAATAAATTCACAATCCTAACAGACTTCTTGATTTTAAAGATGAAGAAGGATGTGACATACCTATCATCTTAGGGAGACTTTTTTTAGCATCTACTCGAGCTCTCATTGATGTTGAAAAAGGAGAGCTCACTCTAAGGTTAGACAATGAGAAGGTAGTCTTTATGAGTGGTCGCTCGAAGGGCTTCTAGAAAGACTTGAGTGAGGAAGAAGATGTGAACAAACTTTTTGAAAATCAGGTTAAGTCCTTTAGGGTTAGTGAATTTGAAAAGGTTGTTAAGGACAGTCTGGTAGAGGAAGATATTTTGGGGTTCTACTATGATCCTTTGAAGGAAGAGGATGTGAATAAGTGAATCTTACATGCACATCACACTACTCCTTTTGAAGCACTTGCTGAAGAAGTCACATACTATTGGAAACCTCCACTTCTTAAAAAGGATTTTGCAAACCGCATCCCAGTAGACCTTGATTAGGGTGATGAGTTGCTGAAAATCATGCTGTTGACTATAAATGCAACCCAACTTCATTTCTTCTTGTGCTTTTAGTATTTCCTTTCTACTATATGTTTTAGTTGTTTTTCATTTTGTGCTTACAATTTCTATTTTGTTTTTGAAGGTGTCTTTGGTAACATTACCCTTTGATAAGCTTCACAGTGGTCATCTTCAACTAGTCAGGGGAGTTATTCTTACTTGTGCTTCATTTCTTGATATTTTGTACATTAAGGACAATGTGCACTTCAAGTTTTGGGGGAAGGAAATTTGAGGTAAATTTTTTCAAAATTTTCAAAATTTTTCAAATTTTTTGGGCTTTAAAAGTTTTACCTTGAGATATATTGTGCTTGTTTGGTGATTTCCCATGTCCCCATGATTGAGATTGATTTTGATCTTTAGAAAAGCATGATTATTGGGAAGCATTGGTTGAATTCTTGAACTTGCCTTGTTCTAATTATGATTTTTCCATCTTTAATACACTATCTTGATCATGGATTTGTATGCATGTTTAGAGAAGGATTATGTAAATATAGGATTGTATTTGTCTTTGAAGTTGTGAGCATATCCTAGAGTTCGTTTGATCTCTTCTCGAGGTGAAATTGTTAGCCCATGCTCAGTTAAAAAGATGATTTAGGCCATCTTTAGATCGTTTGTGCTTTTCAAGCTAACCTTGTACATATTTGTCTTTAGTCACCCTTTGTGCCAAACTAGCCTATCTCTATTTACACACTTACAAGTTAATTTCCTTTAGCCAAATAAATACACTTTCCTATCCCTTACCCCGATAGCAAGTAATTTACTAGGATATATCATGAGCTATGTACATATTTGGGTAGATAGATAAGATATAAAAAAAATTAATTAAAAAAAAGAAGAAAAATAGAAAATTCAAAAAAAAAAAGAAAAACGTTAAAAAAAAAGAAAAAGAATGACAAATAAAAAAAATGCAAAAATTGAATAAAGTGTATAACAAAGTAAAAGGAAAATAAGTTTAAGGGAGTTAATTGAAGCTCAAAAAATAAAGATCCTAGAGTGTAATGCATGATTAGGGGTTGTTGACCCTAAATTGACTTTTACCATACCTTCACCCTAGCCTTACATTACAAGCTTAATGAAGTCCTATTGATCCTTGATTGAGTATGGTTACATTAGTGGAGAGAGAAGTGCAAAACAAACCTATGGAATTGTTTGTGCTTTAGGGACTTTACTTTTCATGCTTGCATAATCTCATCTAGATATGTATGCTTTGAAATGTGACTGAATTTCACATACACACGGAGAATCTAATTAGGACTTAGGCATGTGATTGGTGGAAACTCTATGTTGATTAATAATTGTTATTTTTCTTAGATTAGATCAATATTCTTTCTCTGCAGTGTATGTGGAGAATAAATCTGTCAAGTATATGTTACCTTTTGGCATTTTTTGATATTGGCTTGCTTGAGGACAAGCAAAAAATCAAGTTTGGAGGTGTGATAATTCTGTTAAAATAGAGTTATTCATGTGCTTAATGGTATTAATTTTGCTTAATTCTCATATTAAATCATTAATTTTTTCTCCCTAATTTGTTATTTTTTTCTAATTTTGTCAAAAATGGGTTGATATTGAAAATATACAAACTTTGGAATGATTTTGGATTATAGATGGAGCAAAAAGAGGACAACTTCATCAAAAACCCCAATTTCAAGGGTTAATGTCTAAAGAACACTTTAGGAAATTTTTAGTTCATTAATGCTACTATTAGTTTAATTAAATTGTACATAACCACGTGTCATCTAAAAAAATAGATAGCATAGGTATTTTTATAGGATTATTATTATTATTATTATTATTATTATTATTATTATTATTATTATTATTATTATTATTATTATTATTATTATTATCGTGAGAGAGCTGAGGGATAAAAACCCTCTATTCTTTCTTTCCGAGTGTGGCTACCAGGACAGGTTTTAGGTTTTTATTTTGCAGCTCATGGTTTCTTTTGGAAACAGCTCCAATTTTGCTTCGATTGTTTTGTATATTTCTTTGCAATTTCCTTAAGCTATTCTTGTTCCTATACAATTTCCTTTGCAAACTTCACTTGCATTCTTTAAATTTCTTGTAGTGTTTACTGCATTGAGTTAATTTCCTGCTTTTAAATTTAGTTTTCCCTCAAATTCCCTTTATAATTATTTGTAAGAACAAGCCTTAAGAACATTGAGCTGCTGCATTCTTGACCGTGTGGAATATTGAAGCAGGAGTTGGCTGGCGTGGCTGTAATGACCTGTTACCACATTTTTCACCTTAATTTACACAATTTATCCGGTTGGGCTGTCTGTGATACTTCACTTGATTTCTTATGTTAAATGATTTCATAAAATATTGTTTATATTACATACATTCCCTATCTTACTTAATAAGCAAGTAGTACTGCATACATGTCTAAATATAGAAAATAAATGATCGTACCTCATAAATCTCAATCGGTCTGTCACATTGTCCATTATGTGCATCCGTAATCCACAAATATTAGATCTCACCATCATCAAAACCTGAAATGTTAATATTGGGGAGTGAGCAAACAACGGCTCAGTAAGAGAGTTATATGTCACACTTGATATTCAGTTAACTATATGCTGAAAAACTTGTTCACTTTCTTTTAAATCTTCCTAGCTGGCTGTAGGCTGACATGTAGGAAGGATACTACAGTCGGCTGGGGATTCGGATAGAGTAAGGCAGGTATTTTAAAATACCTGACTTGTTTTGGAACCTAGAAGCAACTGTAGAGAGTACTAATTCCGTTGTTTTCAAAACGATATAATTTTCGTTTTTCCACAGGGTAAACCACTTATTTCTTTTACTTCAGCATACTTTAAAACACGTGGCAGTTCAGTAGTAAAAACAGTGGTTTACTTCTCTTCTCTTCAGTACAGCAAAAACACGTGACAATACAGTGATTTGTAAATATCCAATCATTGGATAATTACTTCTTCAATTATTTCTTTCCTAGAAATAATTCTTATGTTATTCTTTTAGAATAAACATTTATTTCTCTTTTCAAATCAGTAAAACAGTATATTCAGTATTCAGTAAAACAGTATATTCAGTATTCAGTAAAACAGTATATTCAGTATTCAGTAAAACAGTATCTCGACACGGTTCAGTCAATAACAGTAAACAGTAGCTACCAATTCAGTAAATAGCATACGGTAGCTTTCAGTTCAGTAAACAGTAAATGGTAGCTTTCAGTTCAGTAAAACAATAATCAGTGGCTACCATTTCAGTGTACAATACAGTTCTATAACACAGTGTTTTGGTACGGTTTTTCATCAGCAAATAGTAAATAGTACAGTAATTCAGTACAGTAAACAGCATAGTACAGTAAATAGGATTCCGTAAATCCTTTCAGTAAACAGTAAACAGTAAGTGAGACTAGGCATCACCCTACAATTAAATCATGCTATCTCATCCACTAGGGACACAGTAACAGTAATGAGATCTATGGCCATGATCTATAACATGTGCTCGGTGTACACTTGCTAGGTGACAATCTAGGATGCTGATGACTAGCTGATCAATCAGCCACGTGACAGTAACAGTATGTGTGATGCATGAAGCTCGGGGCCTAAGTCTCAAAACAGTATAAAACCGTACCATAGCCTTTATGGATTTTAAACACAGTAGTGTAAAACATTTCATAATTATCCATAAGGCTCACATGTATAAATCATCACCTTTATGAAATTTATAAAATAAATAAACATTTCACAATTATCCATAAGGCTCACATGTATAAATCATCACCTTTATGAAATTTATAAAAATAAAATATTTATTTTCCAAATTATAAATCCCGTAACCATGTTTTCTTCTAAAAACACGTGTAGAGACCTCTAGTCTCGAAATCATAGTTTTTCCATCATTCTTAACCTTTATGGAATTTATGTAATTAATTATTTTCATAATGAAAACCATAAAGCTTTGATATGAAATCAAGTGTATATTTGAGAAAAATTTATAAAATATTCACTTCAGTCTTTTTCATTTTTTATCTCGTTTCATGTGAATCATCACCTATAAGGTGAATTTTCGGTGATTCCATTTTCACCATCTCGAAAACATGAATACTTTAAATTTAAACTTCCAGATATTCATATTTTATGAAAAATAATTTGATTTCTCGATTTTCGTGACTGAAAATCGACTCTCGTGAAATCAAATCATTTATTATGATTTTCGGTGATTTTTGGTAATTTTCGGTAAATTTTTTGCAGTATATTGACTGCCGATTGGCTAGCCTCCTGCACGAAAAATACAGATTATATTTCTCAACTGGTATTTCACCACAATTTCAAACCGGTAAATTACCACGAATTTAAACCGATAAATCACCATTAGCATTTATAAAATTAAATGCAATTTAAAAACATGTGGCTGAATATCCTTACAGGCGGCATATGTCTCCCTTATCAGTTTCGGGTCGGCGACTACCTCTCGAAGGTCGCGCCCATGTTCACCTCTCCCGGTTCCATCGTCTCATTCACCGAGAACGATTCTGGAAACCAAATTCTAAATTTTAGAAATTTTCTCAATTTATTTAAATAAATAAATTATTTAAATAATTTAACACTTTTCGGGATTTCTTACCGATTCTCGTAATTCTCGGGATTTCTCATAATTTTCGAATTCTCGAGAATTTTTCAAATTCTCGGAATTCCTTTTCTCTTTCTCTTTCTCTTTCTCTTTCTCTTTCTCTTTCTCTTTCTCTTTCTCTTTCTCTTTCTCTTTCTTTCTTTCTTCTCTTTCTTCTTTCTCTTTTCCTTTCTCTTTTCTCTTTCTCTTTCTCTTTCTTCTTTTTCTTTCTTTTCTTTTTCTTTTTCCTTTCTCTTTTCTTTTTCTTTTTCTTTTTCCTTTTTCCTGGCCAGACCGGCCATTTCCCCTCCTCGCCGGTTCTCCTCCGGTGGTCGGTTCTCCGACAATTCGACGGCTCCTCAGCTGGCCGACGACACGGTGAACCTGCTGGTGGTCTCCATTCGGCCTGGATCGGCGGCACGGCGGCGGATCTACTCGATTTTGCCTCGGTTTCTCCCTTCCTCTGTTCAACCTTCCTCCGCCGTCGATGGCCTCACCGGTGGCCTCTTTTTCCTTTCCTTCACCTCCGCTGAGGTTCGAGTGGCGATGGCGGTGCCAAGACCAACCGGCACTGTCGTTTCCTTCTCTCTTTTCCCTTCTCGGCTTCCGTCGATTTTTCCTTCCGATTTTCCCTCTTTCCTTTTCCTTTCCTGCTGCTAGTAACTTCCTTCCCTCCCTTTCTTCACCGGTGCAGTGGCGACGTCATCCCTCCCTTCTTCTCTCTTTGTTTCTTCGGCGACAGTGGCCGGTTGTATCAGGGGAGAAGAATCGGGATTCTTCCCGATTTTTTTTTGTTTTTTTAATTTATTTTTTATTTTAATTAGATATATATATAATACTTATACTATAATAATATTATACATATAATATTATTTGTATATAGTATAGTACTAGGTATACAATATATATAAAGATATATATGTTGTGTATTAAAATATAAATATATAGTATATATATATATTTATATACTTTAAATTAAATAACATTTATATATATTTATATAAATGTTATAATACAATATATATTGTATTTACAATATATATACATATAAACTTTAATGTAAAATAACATTTACATTTCTTATATATGTATATATTTATATATACATAAAATATACATATGTACTATTTAAATTTATGAAATAGTATATATTCATATATATACCAATGTATAATAATACATACTATATATCATTTAAGTACATATGTATTTGTATAAAAATATATTTATATAATATATAATTATATAAATATATATCATATCCATTTCTTATTTTCTTATTTAATTTGGATTTCCATTTATCCAAATTAAATGTTCTCCTTTCCTTATTTCCAAATTTAATCTTCCTTCATTCAAATTTTCACAATCCGTCACTTTCTCAATTCACGGAGTATTCACTAATATTCCGATCTCACAATTATATTTATTTATTTCAACTTCTCTATTTGCTTTAATATTAATTTTTAATAAATGGAAAATTTACGGTTATCACATTCTCCCCACCTTAAGAAATTTGGTCCTCTGAATTTAACTTAAGTCCAAAGGTGGTACATGCCGTATACTTTCGACTTCTGACCTCTAGGTCATCCTCCAAGTAATACTGCCAGTACACTTTTAGCATTCAGGATTACTTTTAGACCACTACATGAAGTCTTTCATCATTTAGAATATATTTATACTCCCATAATTTCATTTATCAATTCGGGAGTTGTTCATTTCCACTCTTTCCACATAAGAGTCTATACACAATATTTTTCATATCACAGCTGATCAATGCTGTTCATCATCCATTATTCTCACTTAGTGCCAAGTCGATAAAATTTGGTACTATCATGTACACATGTCAATCAATTGTATGTAACTGTCCCAGTAGCTTTCACATCTCGTGCACACACTCTCTCAATATATCTTCAAATGTCTCAATACCACGCTAAGATATCTACATCATTACGGAGCGGTGCTGTCAGTACATTTAGGATCTCAATGCCTTTTGCTATTTCTCATTGAGCATATGGTAACTCAGAGACTCCCATCACGTGTAATGCTCACTGGAACTGTACATATACATTTACACCATTTCACACTCATATTTCGACCATGGCACTGGAGAATCTAGGATTCCGATAATTGAAAGTGATTCTATTTAGATCATCAATCTTTAATCACTTCCATATCATCATTTCTCTTTTGGACTCTTTATTATCCACAGTATTCATATTATTAAGGATGCATCTCACTTGCAGACTTTACTATTTATCATCTCTTACAGTCATAATTCATAAGGCAATCTTGTTCTCTTCATGTAGTATGGTCTTTACATCTCTTTTCATAATTTAGATTCTACAATTGATTTCTTAAATTATTCATTTACTCACCACATTATCTACACAATTCCACCGTTTTTATCATTTTGAGGTGGTTATATGTATAATCATTTTCCATTTATATACTAGCAGTAAACATGTCATTCATATTACTCCTTTGAGTATCATTACTTTCACTTGTCAAATTTGGCTTGGTTTTACATCTTGCCATTATTATGTGATAACCATCACGAGATTACTTTTTTGTCTTAATTTCGGAAACTATTTCATGTTCCCTACTCATCATGCAACTTATCTTCTTATTTCATTTTCATCAATTTAGTCAGTTTCCTCAAGTGGTATGGTACTTTACTGTTAAAATCTTTTAACCTTTTTCATACCATCTTTTCTTTCCACTTATTCATTTACCGACTTGAACTTCTTTAATTATGTCTCATTAGTAGAGTAGCTAATCCCATAACTCTTTTATATATTGGCATTAGTATCTAGCTAGACTCATTATTTCTATATCTCGATCATTATCTCACTATCATTGACAGATGTGAGACCCAGTTATTTTGTACTATAGATGTATATTTATCTGATAAATTTATCAATAAAGGAATTATTGATAATATTTTTCTAAATTAAATAAGAAAAGAATGGTGTCTCTAACATAGAAAAAATTTTAAAGGTTAGGTGAAAAACATAAGTGCGGAAATTATATTACTATAAAAAAAAATTAAAGACTCAAAAGGAAATATTTGGAGTAAATTAAATAATTGACCAAAATTACTAATAATGAAATAAATTAATAATTAAGGGCCTTAAATAAAGGCTGCTAAATGGCAGCCAACACATCTTCTTTTCTTTTAAGCCTCAGCTCATCGTGATCTTTAATTAGATCTACCATCACCAAAAAACCTTGCTCTGTCTTTACAAACCGTGTAGCCTTCTGTTCATAGCAGAATTTACCATGATCTTTAACTAATTTTTAAAGGTTCTTGAGGAGAAATAAACCCAGCCTTACAAGTTTCATAGAATACCAAAAACACAGCTCAAAACCTTCATACAGAAACTAAATCACGTGGGAAAATCTGCTTCTGTACAGGTAAGGATTCAACTGAAATTTGAGTTTTTTACTCTTTGATTATGACTATTATGAGCAAGAGCATGTTGGTTATATTTTTAATTTAAATAAAAATATGCATGAGTTAGAGTTAGGGTTCGGCTATGATGGCTAGGAAAAAGGAAATAGAGGTTGATGATGATGAATTACGTAGAAAGAAAGACTGAAACTTAAGAACCGAAAACAACCATGAAATATTTAAAAGAAATGAAACAAACATAAGTTTTAGTTTAAGTAAGATTCACGTGGAACAGGGGAAAGGAAAAAGGATATGCTTATGGTCAAAGATGACGACTGAAAGAAAGAAAATATACTGGCTGGTTGAATAGCCGAAAATGAAGAGGGACGGTGTGGTTGAATAGTGCAGCCGAAAATGAGGAAAAAAATTGGGTAGTTTAACTAATCGGGTTGCTGAGCTTTAGGTGTGAAAGTAGTATAAATTAACAGCCTAAAGTGTATGATAGAAGGTAGTATTATAAAGATAAAGTAGAGGCTAAAATAGATTGAAGAAATGGGGCAGTAAGTGGAAAAGAAGACCATGACTGGTGGAGGCAGACGAAATAGGAAATATAAGAGAAAAGAAAAGGCTAGCCTTGACTGACTTTATGTGTGTGAAAACTGAAATTGTGGCAACCAAAAATATAAGAAATGTAGTTCCAATATAGGATGGTATAGACTGAAACCAAAGTGGGCTACAACAGAAAATACATATAGGTTCGGCTGGACATTATGTGTCAGCAAACAAAAGAAAAGAAAAATGAAAGAAAATGAGGTTAAGTTGACTTGACAAAATAAAATAGTCAGGAAGTAATATATATATATATATATATATTATATATATATATTATATATATATGAGTAAAGATCCACTTACACATGTGTAAAACAAATTTGTTTTACACAGTTTTATATCTTCATATAGGATTAATATTTTTGCAAACCAACCGTTGGATTTAACAACCTACTCATATTTATTATGTATGTAAATTTTTGAATCAATCTGTTATTTCTATCATTTTAATCGAAAATAGAATTTTTTTTCAATATATATCAACGGTTGAAATTTTATTTTACGATATATATGTTAGACATATTCGATTTATTTGAAATTTGGCATGCATGATCTATGTGAATAGAACATAAAATTCAACGGTCAGATTAAAAAATTATAAATCATATAAAAAGACATGAAAGTGTGTAAAACTAAATTTGTTTTACACATGTGTAAGTGGATCCCTCCTATATATATATATATATATATATATATATATATATATATATTTACATACACTTATATATATGAAGTGTAAGGGAATAAAACACCAGCCAATGTTAAACCAATGTGAGCAGAAAATAGAAAGAAAAGAGGCTCACGGATTGAACAAGAAACAATAATAAGAAAAAGCAAAAAATAAAAGAAAGGAAAGGATAAGTGGGAGTTAAGTTGACCTAGATGATGGGTAGAATAAAATATGAAGTGTAAAAGAAATAAATATATGATTTAAAGGGAGAAGCACCTATAGCTACCCAAGGCCATTCGGCCAAAACAAAGGAGAAAGAAGAATGATGTGAATTGGCTTAGATATGATAGGAAAACAAGTCAACTAAAATGGCTGGAGAATATACAAGAGTGTATGTATAAATAACAAGGAAATAAGGTCAAAAACCGAAAGACTTTTGCATTGTGATAACCGTAAATTTTTCATTTATTGGAAATTAGAAATATTGAAAATAAATATTGGAGAAAATAAATTAGAGGAAATAAATAAAATTTGCGAGAACGGGATATTGGTGAAAATCCCGAAAATTAAGAAAGTGAAAGAATCGGAAAATTGGTGTAAAGAGAATTAAATTGGAAGTGAAAATAAAAATAATGGAGAGAGGAAAAAGAATTAAATTGGATAAGTTAAAAATCCAAATTAAAAATGGAAAACGAGAAATGAAAATAAAAAATATTTATATAATTACAAATTTTATATAAAAGTATTTTATACAAATACATATATATTTAAATACCGTATGGTATATAGTATATATTAAATATACGTTGGTATATATAAATATATATACTATTTGATAAATTTAAATAGTACATATATTATTTACAACATTGTACGTATATATATATATATATATATGTATATACATATTTGAGAAAATATAAATATTAAATTAATTAATATTTGAATGTGTATATATATATATTGTAAATACGATATATATATATGTGTGGAATTATTACATTTATATAAACATTTATATAAATGTTATTTAATTTTAAGTATGTAAATATACATATATATATATATACTAGACATATATTTTGTAATATACAATATATATATTTTATATATAATATATATATTGTATTGCATTATGTATGAAATAATATATGTATAACAAATAGTATATATTATATGTATAAAATATATTGTATAGTATATAGTATGTTATATACTAAAAAGGGAAACTGAATAAACCAAAAAGGAAACAAAATAAAAGGAAAACAAAATACCATAATCGGGTTCCCGATTCTGGCTCCGAAAGAAGCCGCCCTTGTCAGCGGCCGCCGGAGAAGGAAAGGAGAAGGGGAAGAGAAACGTTGACGCCGGAAAAGGAAGAGGAAGCCGACGCCAATGCCGGCGAAGCAAAACGGAGAAAGAATCGACGTGAAATGGGAGCAAAAGCCGAAAAAGAAAAGCGGAAAAGAGATGAGGCAGTGCCGGCCGATCCAGGCACCAACGCCACCAGCAAGGACCAACGAAGGTGAAGGAGACCACCGACAGTGAAGGAAACGGCGGAGGGAGGAAGAAACGGAGGAGCAAGGGGCCGAAACCCATGGACCCAGATCCGGCGCCGTCGCCGGTGATGGGATGAAACGGAGGCCAGATCCGGCATCCTCGCAACGTCGGCCAACTGTGGGAGGCGTGAACCGGCGGAAAGGAGGACCGCCGGCGGCCGAACCGACCGAACCGGCGGGATGAGGCACAAACCGGTCTGAACTGGTCCGGCCAGAGAAAAGAGAAAAAAAAAGAGAAAAAGAAAAGAAAGAAAAGAAAAGAAAAAGAAAGAAAAAGAAAAAGGAAGAAAGAAAGAGGAAAAAAGGAAGAAAAAGAGGAAAAAGGAGAATTTCGGGAATTAGGAAAATTCCCAGGAATTCGACAACCCGGAAATTTACGAAAATTCGGTAAGAAACTCCCCAAAATTTAATTTCAGAAAAATTTAATAAATTATGGAAAAATTCTAAAAATTAGAATTTTTATTTCCAGAAATTATTTTCAGCAATCGGGATAAGGAACCGGGAGAAATGGAGTGTGGGCGCGATCGATAAGAGGAAGTCGTCGACCCGGAAAGGTAAGGGATGCATGTGCAGCACTGTAGGGATATTCAGTCTGCATATTTTAATTTGAAATATTTTATGGAAATATTTTATGAAAATTAATATGATGCATGATTTACTGAAAATTTTGAGATGAAGTACTGGCTGCAAATTTATAACTGTATTTTTCGTGCAGGAGGTTAGTAAATCGGCAGCTGTTGTGCTGTCGAAAATTTTAGAAAAATCTCATAAAATCATATTAAATGATTTTATTTTCTAAAATCGATATTAAATCACGAAGAATGAGCAAATTATTAAATTTCATAAAAACATGAATATAATGAGATGGAATTTTAAAATATTCATGTTTTCGAGAATGGTGATAATGAAATCACCGAAAATTCTCTGGATAGATAAATTACACGTAATACGAGACAAAATATGAAAAATCGTAGGATATTGTGACGAAAAGTAAGTGGGTTAAATAAATCTTACTAGTATCATCTCGTAAGAGATGGAAGAATCCTCATTAAATAATTAATTAAATTTATATAGAATTTTTGGTTGGACATTACAGGTAAGTCAAATAGAGTAAGTATGGTAAGATTCTAAATCGGACATGATGCGCTTGTGAAATATACTTATTTGGAAAGTGAGCTTGTTGTGAATTGTGTGATGTGTTATGGTTTCCTTATGATTACTGAATATGTTATCGTACTGTTATGTTTCGACTAAGCATATGTGATTTGAGTACAATATATACATATCGCTCCCGATGTTGAGTCAATGGACCCTAATCAGCACCCAGTTATATTTGTCGAAAGCTAGGAAAACAAAAGGCCAAACCGAGTAAAGACTCGAGTTCCGAACCGTGGGAGCCACCTCTAGAGTCTTTCGGGAACTAAGTGCTACACGAGTTTTGATGTAAAGGCCAAACCGAGCAAAGACTCGATTTCCATACCGTGGGAGCCACTTCTAGAGTCCTTCGGGAACTAAGTGCTACACGAGTTTTGATGTAAAGGCCAAACCGAGCAAAGACTCGATTTCTGTACCGTGGGAGCCACCTCTAGAGTCCTTCGGGAACTAAGTGCTACACGAGTTCCTCGATATGATACTTAACTCCATTGTTAGTTAGAATGGATGTCGTAACTGAATCAGCGAATTGGGGCTTACGCCTAAAGTGATTAAGTAATCGGTTATATTGGAATAGATTTTAATAGCTTATTTTGCTCTTTAAAGTACGGTACTAATTAAGAGAGTACATTAAAACATGAAATGAGCTTTAAAGAAATAAGATGATGATTTAACTAATATTTTTTTCAAAGAATATACGAATATTAATTATTTTATTTAAATGCTTTATTTCGTAGAAGCATTATTTTGAAAAGAATATGAAAAAGGTTATGAAAGTTTAAAAAGGAAAAAGGATTTATTAATTCAAAAAGAAATGGAAATTTCTCTCTACAGTTGCTTCTAGGTTCCGTAACAAGTATGGTATTCTAAAATACCTACCTTACTCCATTCGGATCCCTAGCTGACTGTAGTATCTTTCCTACATGCGAGCCTAGAGCCCATAGGAAAAATGAAAAAGATTTTCAGCATATAGGAAGCTGAGTATCAAGTGAGGCATATAATTCTCTTACTGAGCCGTGGTTTTGCTCACCCCTTAATTTTAAACATTTCAGGTTTTGATGATTGCGAGTTCAATGATTTGTGGATCCTGGCTGTACACGAAGGATAATGTGACAGAACGACTGAGTTACTTTGAGGTATGATCAGTTATTTTCTGTATTTAGACATGTCAACAGTACTACTTATCTTATTAATTACGATAGGGGATGTGTATAATATAAATAATGTTAGGTAAAATTGTTTAATAGTCAGTACAAGTGAAGTATCACAGACAGCCCAACCGGTTAAGTTGTGTACAATAAGGTGAAAAATGTGGTCACGGGTCGTGACAAATTTAATGGTACCAGAGCAATGGTTGGCCTGATGTATGTGGATACTTTTGTAAAGAAAAGAGTTAAACATCCCCTGTAGTACTGTGTCGTCTGAATACATAGAGAAAATAAATGATTGTAAATGGGGAAAAATGATTTAAAGGGAGTGAGAAAGTATAAACTGAGAATGTTAAAGAAGAAAATAGGCATAGAAATTACCGAAATATTGGTGATTCTTCTAATCTAAATGAAGGCCTGTTCGGTAAGGAACCGAAAGGACTCAGTGAGGGCCCCATCAGTATTTTCTGTCCGAACCGAATTGAGACCTGAAAGTGATGGTATAAAGAAGGGGAATAAAATATCATCATGAAATAGACTTTGAGATCACTGATTGAGGGTAATTTGAAGAGAGAAAATTTTAGCCAAAAATGACCAAAATACCCCTACCTTCAAAATTTTATCGGGAGTCAAAATAGATCACCAGAAGTTGGAATTGACCGATTTGATAGAGAAATTAAAGATATAAAGCTGAATTACAAGCAAAATAATCCCATTATGGATTTTAGTGAACTTCTCTGTCGAAAATCAAGTGAGTTCTAAATTACTGTTATAAGTATCAGAAAGGATACTATCAACACATAGATGATCAGTTCGTTGATTTGAATGTATATTGAGGAGAAAGAAATAAATGTCGAAATGATGAAAATGCCCTTATGTTGGGCAATGTTCGGAACAGTGATAAAACCGAGCTGAATTGGAATCCATTGATAGTAATGGAATTATTAATGGCATAGAGGATGTCATATGAATATAACGATCCCTATTACTGATTCCACTAACACTTAGATTACGGACGCGAAGAAATCCGTGAGGGGCTAAGTGCGACGTCTGTGTGACGAGGGCCACCTCTAGAACCCAGAGCGGACAATACAGATGTGTACAGGCGGACTGCGGACGGGCCGGGGCCTTATATGATGCGATCCAAAGAGTGTAGTGGAATGTCATCAGATGATTAGCCCGGTTATTGACTGTAAGGGTCGAAAAATTTAGAGTGTATTGAACAGGATCGTTGAATACTATGAAGAGTGAAATAATTACAGGAATTGACTGATAAGGTGAATAGTATCGATAATGAAATACATACTGGTGTGGTTACTTATGGTTCTATACGTTTTCACTACTTTGAGGTGTCAAACAGATAATCTTATATAGAACCGACATATCTTGAAATATGTGCTACAGAATGAGGTACTGTGTTGAGTACTGTAAATTAGAGAATAATTATAAGAACAGTGAAGTGATAAAAAGAAGATGACAGCAAACCTAAATTCTTCAGGACCCTTGAGACAAAACTGTGATGGGCGACTCAATGATGGGTGACCCGTAGTGGATCATGTGTTATGAGATACAGGCGAACTATGTCATCGTCGACTCACTAGTAAGGGTAAACCTGGGGTGAAAGAATCGCCTAGGGGATGCTCGCCAACGGCCGATATGAACGGGCGGGGCTCTTACAATTATCTCAATGGTAAGACGAGAGTAAGGAACTAGGTACGTAAGGGTGCCAAGGTTCAAGCCTTGTAGAGAATATACTCAAGGGAACTAAGCCTGAATTCAGTAAATGGAAATGGTTTTAAAGTGAATAACTGAATTGAAACGGGTAGCTGTAAAGTGTGTTGAGAACCATTGTACTTGATACAGCTTAGCAGGATGAGATTCGTAATGATGTAAAGTATGACTAGGTAATAAAATCAAGGTAGAGTATGCATTAAAATGATTTGAATATTGAATGTCTCTGCCTTGAGAATACACTGTGAAATGATGGGACACAATGATGAAGGTCCAAAATGATAAGAGAAATGCGGTTAAAGAAACTATCGGATGAGAATCCTGATAAATTCCAAAGTAACATAGATTGAGAAATCAGGATAATGTTGACTCAATTGTGGATATGAAATTTATTCTTAAGCTTATATTGGAGAATATAAAAGAAATCCGACAAGCTTAAGAAAATAATTTTTGGAAAATATTGTGGATGATGAAATTCACATGTATCGATGTAAAGGATGGAAATACAAATGATATGATTTGAGGATGAATTAAATGATGTATTAAAATTTTTATTATACACTAAAGTTCTTGTGAAGAACAAATAAATATCTATATGGAAGTGATGCCTTAAATATGATTTAATCGGAGATGTATAAGGAGCTTATAAGAGCAATCTTTGTAAAAGGCATCATCAAATGAAAAGTTGAAGAACGATGGTCACAAGATGATAAGAAATGTATGATTAAAGAAAATATCAGATTTGATTTCCGATAAAACTTCCAGAGTTATATAAATTGGAGGAATCGAGATAACATTGACTCGATTTTGAATATGAAATCTGATTCTAAGCTTATATCAGAGAACTTAAGAAAATCCGAAAGCTTAGGAAATCTACTCTGGAAAATGAAAGAAAAATGAAGTGCACGTGTATAAGGTGTGATTGATAGAAAAAAAAAATTTTGAGATTAATGAAGTTGGCTGCATAAGTGTAAAAGAGAGCAGCACAAATGATCTTAATAAGTAGATGAATCGACATGATATAGTAAATGGCTACTAGGTAATAAAGTTCTTGTAAAGAACAAGTATTCATCTACATGATGAAATGGACGCTTTATGAATCTGATTTGATAAACATGAAGAGTTAATAAGACTAGCCTCGGTATAAAGCGTCCTTAGATAAAAGATTAGAGATTGATGTCCATAAGATGATGATTAGAACTCGGAGTAAATTTTACGAGTTCTTATTGAGGTTACGAGGTTAACGATTTACCTTGTGAAGTATATAAGCCTAAAGAATGAGGCATCTTACATGAGTAAATTGATGAAATACTGATAGAGTCTAAAGTATAAATGGAACATGAGCAGCATTGTGATATGATCCTTAAACTCTTAAAGACTGTGGAATTGTGCTAAGATTTGCAACTAAAGATTTGGCTAGACAGTATCTCTTCTTGAGATATAAGATCTCGAGACGATAGGATGACAGTGAACCTGTCCATGATATAAAGATAATGATTGAGATACGAAAGTAATGAGTCTAGCTAAATACTATTGCCAGTCTATAAAAGAGTGATGAGACTAGCTGCTCTATAGATGAGACCTAATTAAAGAAAATAAAGTCGGAGTTATGGAAAATAAGGAAATGAGGAATTTAATTTGGATAAATGGAAATCCAAACTAAATAGGAAAAAAAAAAGAAGAAATAAATTGGATACTAATAAATCAAAAAAAATTTAATGAAATAAAAATGCATATATTATATATTTATATAATTAGATTATATAAATATATTTTAATAACTTCTATATAAATACATATGTATATATATGAAATATAGTATATATTATAAAATGAAATATATACTATTTTGTCTTAAATAAATACATATGTATATTTTTATATCAATTATGTATATAAATGAAACAAGTATATGTATGAAATATATATATTAATTAATTTAAATAAAATGAAAACATATATATATATTGTGAAAATAAAATATATATATATATATACTATCTGTAATATAATTATATGTATAATTATAAATATAATTTAAAAAAAAAAGAAACCGACAAAAAGGATGAGAGTATAAATATATGAAGAGATAAAAGTGGAAATATGAAAACGAAAATGAAAGTGGAATAAGGAAATAAATTGCACGATGAGAAGGGAACATCAATATAAAACAGTTTCCGAAGTTAAGATTGAGGGTGATTTGTGTTGGTTATCACATAACTGTGGCAAGATGTAAAAGCAAGCCAACTTTGATAAATACAATTAATGATACTCAAAGGAGTAAGATAATTGATATGTTTACTGCTAGTATATAAATAAGAAATGTTTGTACATATAACCACCTTGAAATGATAGAAATGGTGGAATTGTATAGATAATGTGGTGCTTAAATGGATAATTCGAGGATTCAATCACAGAATCTAAATTATGAAAGGAGATTTAAAGACCATACTACATGAAGAGAATATGATAATCTCATGAAATATGATTGTGAGAGATGATCAATAGTAAAGTCGGCAAATGAATAAGTGTGAAAAAGAATATTGTGGACAATAAAGAGTCCAAAAGAGAAATGATGATATGGAAGTGATTAACGACTGATGATTTAAATAGAATCACTTTCCATTATCAGACTTCTAGATTCTCTAGTGCCTTAGTCGCAGTATAAGTGTTAAACGGTGTGAATGTGTATATACAGTTCTAGTGAGCCTTACATGTGATGGGAGTCTCTGTGTTGCCATATGCTAATGAGAGATAGCAAAAGGCTTTGAGATCCCAAGTGTATTGATAGCACTGCTCCATACTGATATATATTTATATATATGAGCGTGAGATGTAACCGCTCCATGATATTGAAAGAGCGTGTGCATGAGATGTGAAAGCTACTGGGACACTTACATATAATTGATTGACATGAGTACATGATAGTACCAAATTATGTCGACTCGGCACTAAGTGAGAAGAATGGATGATGAACAGCATAGATTAGCTGTAATATTAAAAGTATTGTGTATGGACTCTTATATGAAAAGAGTAAAAGTGAATAACTCCCGATTTGAGAAATGAACTTACGGGAGTATAGACATATATGATGAAAGACAGCATGTAGTGGTCTAAAGTACTCTTGATGTTGGAAAGTGTACTGGCAGTATTACTTGGAGGATGAACTAGAGGTCAAAAGTCATAAGTATACGGCGTATACCCCCTTTGGACTTAAGTTAAATTTGGAGGACCAAATTTCTTAAGGTGGGGAGGATGTGATAACCGTAAATTTCTCATTTATTGGAAATTAGCAATATTGAAAATAAATATTGGAGAAAATAAATTAGAGGAAATAAATAAAATTTGCGAGAACGGGATATTGGTGAAAATCCCGAGAATTAAGGAAGTGAAAGAATCGAAAAATTGGTTTAAAGGGAATTAAACTGGAAGTAAAAATAAAAATAATGGAGAGAGGAAAAGGAATTAAATTGGATAAGTTAAAAATCCAAATTAAATATGGAAAACGAGAAATGAAAATAAAATATGTTTATATAATTACAAATTTTATATAAAAGTATTTTATACAAATACATATATATTTAAATACCGTATGGTATATAGTATATATTAAATATACGTTGGTATATATAAATGTATATACTATTTGATAAATTTAAATAGTACATATGTATTATTTACAACATTGTACGTATATATATAAGTATATACATATTTGAGAAAATGTAAATATTAAATTAATTAATATTTGAATGTATATATATTGTAAATACGATATATATATATGTGGAATTATTACATTTATATAAACATTTATATAAATGTTATTTAATTTTAAGTATGTAAATATACATATATATATATATATACTAGACATATATTTTGTAATATACAAAATATATATTTTATATATAATATATATTGTATTGCATTATATGTATAAAATATATTATATAGTATATAGTATGTTATATACTAAAAAGGGAAACTGAATAAACTAAAAAGGAAACAAAATAAAAGGAAAACAAAAGACTAGAATCGGGTTCCCGATTCTGGCTCCGGAAGAAGCCGCCCTCGTCAGCGACCGTCAGAGAAGGAAAGGAGAAGGGGAAGAGAAACGTTGATGCTGGCAAAGGAAGAGGAAGCCGACGCCAACGCCGGCGAAGCGAAACGGAGAAAGAATCGAAGTGAAATGGGAGCAAAAGCCGAAAGAGAAAAGCGGAAAAGAGATGCGGCGGTGCCAGCCGATCCAAGCACCGCCACCGGCAAGGACCAACGACACCGGCAAGGACCAACTAAGGCGAAGGAGACCACCGACGGTGAAGGAAACGGCGGAGGGAGGAAGAAACGGAGGAGAAAGGGGCCGAAACTCACGGACCCAGATCCGACACCGTCGCCGGTGATGGCGTGAAACGGAGGCCAGATCCGGCATCCTCGCAACGTCGGCTAACTGTGGGAGGCGTGAACCAGCGGAAAGGAGGACCGCCAGCAGCCGAACCAGTGGGATGAGGCACAAATCGGTCTGAACCGGTCAGGCCAGAGAAAGGAGGAAAAAAAAAGAGAAAAAGAAAAGAAAGAAAAGAAAAGAAAAAGAAAAAGGAAGAAAGAAAGAGGAAAAAAGGAAGAAAAAGAGGAAAAAGGAGAATTTCGGGAATTAGGAAAATTCCCGGGAATTCGACAACCTGGAAATTTACAGAAATTTCATAAGAAACTCCCGAAAATTTAATTTCAGAAAATTTTAATAAATTATGGAAAAATTCTAAAAATTAGAATTTTTATTTCCAAAAATTATTTTCAGCGATCGAGATAAGGAACCGGGAGAAATGGAGTGCGGGCGCGATCGATAAGAGGAAGTCGCCGACCCGAAAAAGGCGAGGGATGCATGTGCAGCACTGTAGGGATATTCAGTCTGCATATTTTAATTTGAAATATTTTATGGAAATATTTTATGAAAATTAATATGATGCATGATTTACTGAAAATTTTGAGATGAAGTACTGGCTGCAAATTTATAACTGTATTTTTCGTGCAGGAGGTTAGTAAATCGGCAGCTGTTGTGCTGTCGAAAATTTTAGAAAAATCTCATAAAATCATATTAAATGATTTTATTTTCTAAAATCGATATTAAATCACGAAGAATGAGGAAATTATTAAATTTCATAAAAACATGAATATAATGAGATGGAATTTTAAAATATTCATGTTTTCGAGAATGGTGATAATGAAATCATCGAAAATTCTCTGGATAGATAAATTACACGTAATACTAGACAAAATATGAGAAATCGTAGGATATTGTGACGAAAAGTAAGTGGGTTAAATAAATCTTACTAGTATCATCTCGTAAGAGATGGAAGAATCCTCATTAAATAATTAATTAAATTTATATAGAATTTTTGGTTGGACATTACAGGTAAGTCAAATAGAGTAAGTATGGTAAGATTCTAAATCGGACATGATGCGCTTGTGAAATATACTTATTTGGAAAGTGAGCTTGTTGTGAATTGTGTGATGTGTTATGGTTTCCTTATGATTACTGAATATGTTATCGTACTGTTATGTTTCGAGTAAGCATATGTGATTTGAGGACAATATATACATATCGCTCCCGATGTTGAGTCAATGGACCCTAATCAGCACCCAGTTATATTTGTCGAAAGCTAGGAAAACAAAAGGCCAAACCGAGCAAAGACTCGAGTTCCAAACCGTGGGAGCCACCTCTAGAGTCCTTCGAGAACTAAGTGCTACACGAGTTTTGATGTAAAGGCCAAACCGAGCAAAAACTCGATTTCCGTACCGTGGGAGCCACCTCTAGAGTCCTTCGGGAACTAAGTGCTACACGAGTTTTGATGTAAAGGCCAAACCGAGCACAAACTCGATTTTCGTACCGTGGGAGCCACCTCTAGAGTCCTTCGGGATCTAAGTGCTACACGAGTTTTGATGTAAAGGCCAAACCAAGCAAAGACTCTATTTCTGTACCGTGGGAGCCACCTCTAGAGTCCTTCGGGAACTAAGTGCTACACGATTTTTGATGTAAAGGCCAAACCGAGCAAAGACTCGATTTCTGTACCGTGGGAGCCACCTTTAGAGTCCTTCGGGAACTAAGTGCTACACGAGTTCCTCGATATGATACTTAACTCCATTGTTAGTTAGAATGGATGTCGTAATTGAATCAGCAAATTGGGGCTTACGCCTAAAGTGATTAAGTAATCGGTTATATTGGAATAGATTTTAATAGCTTATTTTGCTCTTTAAAGTACGGTACTAATTAAGAGAGTACATTAAAATATGAAATGAGTTTTAAAGAAATAAGATGATGATTTAACTAATATTCTTTTCAAGGAATATACGAATATTAATTATTTTATTTAAATGCTTTATTTCGTAGAAGCATTATTTTGAAAAGAATATGAAAAAGGTTATGAAAGTTTAAAAAGGAAAAAGGATTTATTAATTCAAAATGAAATGGAAATTTCTCTCTACAGTTGCTTCTCGGTTCCGTAACAAGTATGGTATTCTAAAATACCTACCTTACTCCATTCGGATTCCTAGCCGACTGTAGTATCTTCCTACATGCGAGCCTAGAGCCCATAGGAAAAATAAAAAAGATTTTCAGCATATAGGAAGCTGAGTATCAAGTGAGGCATATAATTCTCTTACTGAGCCGTGGTTTCGGTCACCCCTTAATTTTAAACATTTCAGGTTTTGATGATTGTGAGTTCAATGATTTGTGGATCCTGGCTGTACACGAAGGACAATGTGACAAAACGACTGAGTTACTTTGAGGTATGATCAGTTATTTTCTGTATTTAGACATGTCAGCAGTACTACTTATCTTATTAATTACGATAGGGGATGTGTATAATATAAATAATGTTATGTAAAATTGTTTAACAGTCAGTACAAGTGAAGTATCACAGACAGCCCAACCGGTTAAGTTGTGTACAATAAGGTGAAAAATGTGGTCACAGGTCGTGACAGATTTAGGTCCAATGGTTAGTCGTTACTCGAATCGCTTGGATGTCAAGGGTTCGAGTAGCGGCGGACGCGAATTGGGACGAAGTCCCAATAAAATTGTACGGGACTTTCGGCCCAAAGCGGACAGTACGGATGAGTGGGATCCAGTGACCAGCTCAATTGGGAGGAAGGCTGGGTCGCCACAACAAAACGCGCGTTTTATTATGGCAACCCAACCCTCCTCCCACTTGAGCTGGTCACTGGATCCCACTCATCCGTACTGTCCGCTTTGGGCCCAAAGTCCCGCACAGTTTTATCGGGACTTCGTCCCAATTCGCGTCCGCCGCTACTCGAACCCTTGACTTCCTCAAGAGTCGAGGTCCAATGGTTAGTCGTTACTCGACTCTTGAGGAAGTCAAGGGTTCGAGTAGCGGCGGACGCGAATTGGGACGAAGTCCCGATAAAACCGTGCGGGACTTTGGGCCCAAAGCGGACAGTACGGATGAGTGGGATCCAGCGACCAGCTCAAGTGGAAGGAGGGCTGGGTCGCCACATGCATGGAGGATAACATTCGGCCATGCAATCCTTAAGGGAAGTATTGATATGGTAAAATGGCTAATGATGCCAGAACCAAAAAGGAACATGAATTGAATATTCATTAACCATGGTGAAATTATATGAGAATTTGATATTCTAAGTAATGAGAATTTAAATAAGAATTAGACTAGTGAAGGAATTTTATACCGAACATTGATTACATTAAATTATTATCTTGCAGTTTATATTTCGGTAACATAAGAGGTATAGGGGTGTAACTCAAAGCATCTTCTACAGTGAAACAAGGTAAGGGAATATGTGTGTGAATTTATAATATTTCGGAAACTTAAATATTTTGGAAATTATTCTATGAGAATATGTTTATATGAAATGCATGGAGTTTATGGAAATTTAAAATATATAATATTTTCTAGAATTACTAGAAAATATTTATTTCCATAATTTTACAAATTCATAGCCTTGTAAAGAGCAATTTTATTTATTCATGAAACATGAATATAAATACTATGAAAATATTATTCATGTTACGATTTCAATAGAAATGAATTTTATACAATTCCTCTTATATGTTTTACAAGAAGTGAAATGGAATTTATGATGAAATGGTGTTAAGTGAATATTCCATAAATTATTTTCTGAATATTCACTATATGATTTACATGAAATCCTTTATGGTATGACTAGAGAATTAATTACTTTTAATTATTTCCATAAAGGTTTTATGAACATGATATATTGTTTTTTTTTTTAGGCTGCTAGGCACCATATCATGCCAATATGTGATATGTAACATGTAATAAGTGACACGTGATATGTATATAGTCCTAGTTGACACCTGATCAGTGTCCAACTAAGGCTATTCTAGGATTATGGCCATAGATCCAATATGATTTCTATTACTCTACGGAGTAGTACTTCTTGGATGATATGAATGTTATTGGATGCCTTAGTCTCTGTTTTCATGATGATATGAAAATGATATGTATTATGAAAAGAGGTATAAAACGAAAAGTATATGCATATGGTTTACATGAAAATGGAAATGATTTTGAATGAATGGCTTTGCTATATACCGTACTGTACTTATTATGATTTGTACAGGAAATATATAAATTTTATAACATATAGGTTTCGAAATATTTAATTTCATACAATTCTCTTACTGAGCCGTGGTATGCTCACCCCTTAATTTCAACATCTACAGATTTCCTATAGTGATTGCTTGATTTAAATCCGAGGATAGTGGGCTGTGCAGTGAGTACCTCAAGACAGCGAGCTTATATCCTGGAGGTATAATCATTAACTGTATATGATCGGACATATTTATACAGTACTATTTAGGGTAAAGTAAACAGGGGATGTAACTGATAATTATATTTTATTATATAATTATTTTCTTTTATTATAGAATTAAATTTTAAATGCTCATCAAATAAAGGAAAAGAAAGGAATAAGGCATGACAAACAATCCAACCATTGGAAATATATGGGAAAAAGGTATTAAAAATGGGGTCACGGACTGTGACAATTTTATTGGTATCAGAGCAAGGTTGATCTGATGTCTACTTGTGTCTTAGAATAAATTGAGATGGATTATATCCCTTGTAGTACTGTATATAGTCTGGATATATAAATAAGTCACTAACGGAATATTGAAAATTGGTTGTGCTGTACAGATATGAGTGGACGCAGATGGACTCATGCGACTAGGGGTAGAAGCAGGGTCTAGCGAGGCAGACCCCGGAGCCCCAGACACCTGAGATCTACCGGAGCCCGCTCCAGGACCTGCTCACTCACCACTGCCAGAGAGTTCTGATGCTCGGATTTCACGGGTAGAGAGGATGCTGGCAGACTTTATAGCCATGTATCATGCAGACCGAGCTACTGATAGAGCAGAGAGAGAGCGAGCAGCTCCAGTAGCCCCACCAATTGCACCACCTCCACCACCACCTGTACAGCCTATACCTGAGCCACAACCTACACCACAGCCAGTACCGCAGGCACCGGTATTACCACCACAACCACCAGTACAGCCACCCAGAGATGTAGAGTCCTATTGTGATATGGCTATGTTACGGCAGTTCACTAAGCTTAATCCGCCGAAATTTAAGAGAGAGAGGGACCCACTAGTGGCAAAGCAGTGGATTATAGCGGTAGATAAGTTGTTTAAGTATTTGAGATGTTCAGATACAGAGAGAGTTGGACTAGCTGTGTTCCAGATGACTGATGATGCGGAACACTGGTGGAAGTCCGTACAGACTGTATTGTTTGCCCAGCATACGGTTATTTCCTGGCAGATTTTTAAGGATGTTTTTCGTCGCCAGTATATCCCAGATACTGCCCAGAAGAAGTTACAGCAGGAGTTCATGGATTTAGTACAGGGCAGCTTGACTGTGGATCAGTATGAGACACGATTCACGACACTTAGCAGGTTTGATCCGCTGACTCAGAGTAATGAGTGGCATAAGATAGATCGGTTTAAAGATGGGTTGAGAACCTCTATTAGATCGAAGTTGGCTCCTTTTGATATCAGGACGTATGATGAGGTAGTTAGGAGAGCTCAGTTATCCGAGCAAGACTTTGATCAGTTTCACACTGAGCCAGTATCTCGGAGTAGGTTTAAGGGTAAGGGTAAGGTTAAGAGGGGCCTAGAGGACAAAGTTGGTAGAGATCAGTCTAAGAGAGCTAGACCATCAGGCATTCAGATTTCAAAAGGCCGAGTTACGAGATCAGCTACTGCTGCCCCTACTATTGGTTCTGCACAGACACCGAGGAGTACCACGACTAGGTGTACGAGGTGTGGCCGGTCGCATGGTACACGACCTTGTTATTTAATGACTAAGGCCTATTTTAGGTGTGGGCAGACAGGACATTTGATGAGGGATTGCTCGATGTTACGGGAGTCAGCTGCATCTACCACTCCAGCCCTTATTCCACCATTGCCAGCACCAGCAGTTCTAGTTGATACTGAGAAAGCTACACCTTCGCAGCGGAGAAGGGTAAGAAGCCCGTGACTCAGGGACGGGTGTATGCATTAGATCATGAGACTGCTGATGCTTCAGTGAACCTTATTAAAGGTAAAGTTTACATCTTTGATATACCTGTTTTTGGCAATTCTTGATCCTGGCTCAACTCGTTCATTTATATCGCCTGCTTGTGCTAACAGAGTTCCAGTAGTATCGGAGCCATTAGGATATACACTACAAGTAAATACGCCGTTTAAAGAGGCTCAGATGACAGATGTAATATATAGGAATTGTATAGTAACGGTAGGAGAGAAGAAAACGACAGTTAACCTAATTTTGTTAACGATGTATGATTTCGATGTAATATTAGGAATGGATTGGTTAGCTGCGAATTTTGTTAGTATTGATTTTGTTACTAAGTTTGTAACCTTCTCTCAACCGGAAAAATATATTGTAAAGTTATTTGATTAAGTATGATAAATGAGATGTTTACTAAATTGTTTCAATTGTTATATGGATGTTTTGAAGGTTACATTGCATATGTGGAGGATGTGGAGAGGGAACATCCCGAGTTGCATGATATTCCTGTGGTCAGGGATTTTTCGGACGTATTTCCAAAGGATTTGCCAGGGTTACCTCTAGATAGGGAGTTGGAGTTCGTTATTTATTTGGTACCCGGCACAGAGCCTATTTCTAAGCCCCCCTATCGGATGGCATTGAAAGAGTTAGAGGAGCTTAAGAAGCAGCTTCAGGAGTTGTTGGATAAGGGGTTTATCAGACCTAGTGTATCTCTGTAGGGTGCACCAGTTTTATTTGTTCGGAAGAAGGATGGGAGCCTGCGATTATGTATCGACTATCGGATGTTGAATAGGGCTACCATCAAGAATAAGTATCCCCTGCCCAGGATTGATGATTTGTTTGATCAGCTAAAGGGTGCACAGGTATTTTCTAAGATTGATCTCCGATCGGGATATCATCAGCTTAAGATTCGGGATACAGATGCTTCGAAGACAGCTTTCCAAACTCGATATGGGCATTATGAGTTTCTAGTGATGCCGTTTGAGTTGACTAATGCACCTGCAGCATTCATGGGCCTGATGAATGAGTTATTTAAGCCCTTTTTGGATCGATTTGTGATAGTCTTTATTGATGACATTTTAGTGTATTCTAAGTCTCTGGAGGAGCATGAGCAGCATCTGCAGACAGTGTTACAGACCCTCAAAGATCGACAGTTATTTTCTAAGCTCAGTAAGTGTGAGTTCTGGCTAGATCATGTGGTATTTCTGGGTCACGTGGTGTCTAAGGACAGGGTGTCTATTGATCCGTCTAAGATAGAGGCCATAGTTTAGTGGGAAAGGCCTAAGACCGTAACTGAGATCAGGAGTTTTCTGGGTCTAGCCGGATACTACAGACGGTTTGTTGAGGGGTTTTCTAGATTAGCTGCTCCGTTGACACGACTCACACGTAAGGATGTTAGATTTGAGTGGTCGGAGACGTGTGAGTGTAGTTTTCAGGAATTGAAGAGGAGACTTACTTCTGCTCCAGTGTTAGCCCTTCCCAGCGGATCTAGTGGATTTTCGGTGTATACAAATGCTTCCGCACAGGGATTAGGTTGTGTATTGATGCAGGATGGTCGGGTGATTGCTTATGGTTCTCGGCAGCTAAAGGAGCATGAGAAGAACTACCTGACCCATGATTTGGAGCTAGCCGCTGTGGTATTTGCATTGAAGATATGGCGGTACTATTTATATGGTGAGACTTTTCAGATATATACGGACCATAAGAGTCTGAAGTATATATTCTCGCACTTCAGTATTAATGTAATTCCCTCTAAGAGTTATGGTTTCACGACCAGTTTTAGGATTGAGCCGGATTTGATGGGACAAATCAGAGATACTCAGAGGATAGATGATTATTGCATCAAGGTTGCCAGTTAGATACAGTTGGGTGTTTAGACAGATTTTGAGATTGGCACCGATGGGATTCTGAGGTTCAAAGGTCGGATATGTGTTCCTAATGATCAGCAGCTCAGAGATTTGATATTGACCGAGGCCCATACCTCCAGGTACACTCTGCATCCAGGCAGTACTAAGATGTACCAAAATTTACGGAGAGTTTATTGGTGGCCTAGGATGAAGAGAGACATCGCAGAGTTTGTAGCGAGATGTCTCACATGCCAGCAGGTTAAGATTGAGCACCAAAAACCTGCCGGTTTACTACAGTCCCTACCGATCCCAATGTGGAAATGGAAGCATATTACGATGGACTTTGTCATGGGTTTACCTAGGACCCGAAGGAGTCACGATGCTATATGGGTAATAGTTGACAGGTTGACGAAGTCCGCTCACTTCTTAGCTATGAGATCTACAGATTCTCTTAGTGCCTTAGCCAATTTATATGTACGGGAGATAGTACGGCTACATGGTATTCCAGTGAGTATTACTTCAGATAGGGATTCCCGGTTTACATCCCATTATTGGGAGCGATTTTAGGAGGCTATGGGATCCCGATTGAATTTTAGCACAACCTTTCATCTGCAGACTGATGGACAGTCCGAACGAGTGATACAGACGCTCGAGGATATGTTACGGGCATATGCACTAGATTTTAAGGGTTCATGGGATGATCATTTACCATTAGCGGAGTTTGCTTATAATAACAGTTATCAGATGAGTATCGGCATGGCACCGTATGAGGCGTTATATGGTAGGAGGTGTAGATCACCTATTGCTTGGGAAGAAGTGGGAGATAGGAAGTTGTTGGCTCCCGATCTGGTAGAGCAGGCATCTAAGGATGTTCAGATTATATGTGAGAGACTAAGGATAGCTCAGAGTCGGCAGAAGAGTTATGCGGATGTGAGACGCCGACCACTGGAGTTCTCATCAGGTGATTTTGTGTTTTTGAAAATTTCTCCATCTAAGGGTATCATGAGATTTGGCAGGAAAGGGAAGCTGAGTCCGCGATACATCGGACCATTCGAGATCTTAGATCGTGTAGGAGACGTGGCTTACAGATTAGCACTACTACCAGATTTATCAGCAGTGCATAATGTATTCCATGTCTCGATGCTCAGAAGATACCATCCAGACCCTTCTCACGTGATTCAGTATGAGCCACTAGAGATCCGAGAGGATATGAGTTACGTGGAGAGACCTATTCGGATTTTGGATAGGAAAAATAAGGTATTACGATCTAAGACGATTCCATTGGTGAAAGTGCTCTGAAAGTATCACTCCGAGGAAGAGGCGACATGGGAGTTAGAGAGTTTGATGCGAGAAAAGTACCTAGAGCTATTTTTGTGAGTGGTCCAGAAGTAATTCGGAGGACCGAATTTCCTTAGGTGGGGAGGAATGTGAGACCCGGTTATTTTGTACTGTAGATGTATATTTATCTGATAAATTTATCAATAAAGGAATTATTGATAATATTTTTCTAAATTAAATAAGAAAAGAATGGTGTCTCTAACATAGAAAAAATTTTAAAGGTTAGGTGAAAAACATAAGTGTGGAAATTATATTACTATAAAAAAAATTAAAGACTCAAAAGGAAATATTTGGAGTAAATTAAATAATTGACCAAAATTTATAATAATGAAATAAATTAATAATTAAGGGCCTTAAATAAAGGCTGCTAAATGGCAACCAACACAGCTTCTTTTCTTTTAAGCCTCAGCTCATCGTGATCTTTAATTAGATCTACCATCACCCGAAAAACCTTGCTCTGTCTTTACAAACCGTGTAGCCTTCTGTTCATAGCAGAATTTACCATGATCTTTAACTAATTTTTAAAGGTTCTTGAGGAGAAATAAACCCAGCCTTACAAGTTTTATAGAATACCAAAAACACAACTCAAAACCTTCATACAGAAACTAAATCACGTGGGAAAATGTGCTTCTGTACAGGTAAGGATTCAACTGAAATTTGAGTTTTTTACTCTTTGATTATGACTGTTATGAGCAAGAGCATGTTGGTTATATTTTTAATTTAAATAAAAATATGCATGAGTTAGAGTTAGGGTTCGGTTATGATGGCTAGGAAAAAGGAAATAGAGGTTGATGATGATGAATTACGTAGAAAGAAAGACTGAAACTTAAGAACCGAAAACAACCATGAAATATTTAGAAGAAATGAAACAAACATAAGTTTTAGTTTAAGTAAGATTCACGTGGAACAGGGGAAAGGAAAAAGGATATGCTTATGGTCAAAGATGATGACTGAAAGAAAGAAAATATACTGGCTAGCTGAATAGCCGAAAATGAAGAGGGACAGTGTGGTTGAATAGTGCAGTCGAAAATGAGGAAAAAAATTGGGTAGTTTGACTAATCGGGTTGCTGAGCTTTAGGTGTGAAAGTAGTATAAATTAACAGCCTAAAGTGTATGATAGAAGGTAGTATTATAAAGATAAAGTAGAGGCTGAAATAGATTGAAGAAATGGGGCTGTAAGTGGAAAAGAAGACCATGACTAGTGGAGGCAGACGAAATAAGAAATAAAAAAGAAAAGAAAAGGCTAGCCTTGACTGACTTTATGTGTGTGAAAACTGAAATTGTGGCAGCCAAAAATATAAGAAATGTAGTTCCAATATAGGATGGTATAGACTGAAACCAAAGTGGGCTACAACAAAAAATACATATAGGTTTGGCTGGACACTATGTGTCAGCAAACAAAGGAAAAGAAAAATGAAAGAAAATGAGGTTAAGTTGACTTGACAAAATAAAATAGTCAGGAAGTAATATATATATATATATATGTATATATATGTATATATATATATTTACATACACTTGTATATATGAAGTGTAAGGGAATAAAACACCAGCCAATGTTAAACCAATGTGAGCAGAAAATAGAAAGAAAAGAGGCTCACGGATTGAACAAGAAACAATAAGAAGAAAACGCAAAAAATAAAAGAAAGGAAAGGATAAGTGGGAGTTAAGTTGACCTAGATGATGGGTAGAATAAAATATGAAGTGTAAAAGAAATAAATATATGATTTAAAGGGAGAAGCACCTACAGCTACCCAAGGCCATTCGGCCAAAACAAAGGAGAAAGAAGAATGATGTGAATTGGCTTAGACATGATAGGAAAACAAGTCAACTAAAACGGCTGGAGAATATACAAGAGTGTATGTATAAATAACAAGGAAATAAGGTCAAAAACCAAAAGACTTTTGCATGGAGGATAACATTCGACCATGCAATCCTTAAGGGAAGTATTGATTTGGTAAAATGGCTAATGATGCCAGAACCAAAAAGGAACATGAATTGAATATTCATTAACCATGGTGAAATTATATGAGAATTTGATATTCTAAGTAATGAGAATTTAAATAAGAATTAAACTAGTGAAGGAATTTTATACCGAACATTGATTACATTAAATTATTATCTTGTAGTTTATATTTCGGTAACATAAGAGGTATAGGGGTGCAACTCAAAGCATCTTCTATAGTGAAACAAGGTAAGGGAATATGTGTGTGAATTTATAATATTTGGAAACTTAAATATTTTGGAAATTATTCTATGAGAATATGTTTATATGAAATGCATGGAGTTTATGGAAATTTAAAATATATAATATTTTCTAGAATTACTAGAAAATATTTATTTCCATAATTTTACAAATTCATAGCCTTGTAAAGAGCAATTTTATTTATTCATGAAACATGAATATAAATACTATGAAAATATTATTCATGTTACGATTTCAATAGAAATGAATTTTATACAATTCCTCTTATATGTTTTACAAGAAGTGAAATGGAATTTATGATGAAATGGTGTTAAGTGAATATTCCATATTATTTTCTGAATATTCACTATATGATTTACATGAAATCCTTTATGGTATGACTAGAGAATTAATTACTTTTAATTATTTCCATAAAGGTTTTATGAACATGATATATTGTTTTTTTTTTAGGCTACTAGGCACCATATCATGCCAATATGTGATATGTAACATGTAATATGTGACACGTGATATGTATATAGTCCTAGTTGACACCTGATCAGTGTCCAACTAAGGCTATTCTAGGATTATGGCCATAGATCCAATATGATTTCTATTACTCTACGGAGTAGTACTTCTTGGATGATATGAATGTTATTGGATGCCTTAGTCTCTGTTTTCATGATGATATGAAAATGATATGTATTATGAAAAGAGGTATAAAACGAAAAGTATATGCATATGGTTTACATGAAAATGGAAATGATTTTGAATGAATGGTTTTGCTATATACCGTACTGTACTTATTATGATTTGTACAGGAAATATATAAATTTTATAACATATAGGTTTCGAAATATTTAATTTCATACAATTCTCTTACTGAGCCGTGGTAGGCTCACCCCTTAATTTCAACATCTACAGATTTCCTATAGTGACTGCTTGATTTAAATCCGAGGATAGTGGGCTGTGCAGTGAGTACCTCAAGACAGCAAGCTTATATCCTGGAGGTATAATCATTAACTGTATATGATCGGACATATTTATACAGTACTATTTAGGATAAAGTAAACAGGGGATGTAACTGATAATTATATTTTATTATATAATTATTTTCTTTTATTGTAGAATTAAAGTTTAAATGCTCATCAAATAAAGGAAAAGAAAGGAATAAGGCATGACAGACAATCCAACCATTGAAAATATATGGGAAAAAGGTATTAAAAATGGGGTCATGGACTGTGACAATAGATTTACTATCATTCTGTCAATCCGAGATTATACATCTCATAAAGAGATACTGTCTAGCCAAATCTCTTATTCGCCAATCTTAACACAATTCCACAGTCTTTAAGAGTTTAAGGGTCATACCGCAATACTGCTCATGTTCCATTTATACTTTAAACTCTATCAGTATTTCATCCATTTACTCATGTATGGATGCCTCATTCCTTAGGTTTATATACCTCACAAGGCAATTCATTAACCTTGTAACCTCAACAGGAACTCGTAAAAATTTTATCGAGTTCAAATCATTATCTCATGTACATCAATCTCTAATCTTTTATCTGATGACGCTTTGTACTGAGGCTAGTCTTATTAAGTCCTCATGTATCTCTGATAAAATCAATAAAGTGTCTATTTTCATGTAGATGAATACTTGTTCTTCATAAGAACTTTATTAATGATAGGAAATTAATACATCCTTTTTAATTCATCTACGTCTCGATATCATGTGTTTCTCACATTTACCCTTATACAGACAACTTATTATAATCAATTTATGTTATTTGTATTTTCTTCAATTACACCTTTACACGTGAATTTCATTATTCACATAGTTTCTAGAGTTAATTCTTAAGCTTTTCGGATTCTTTCCATGTTTCCGATATAAGCTTATAACCAATCAAGTCAAGGTTAGCTCGATTTTCTCCAATCTATACAACTCTGAAAATTTTATCGGGAATTACATCCGATACTTTCTTTAATCACACATCTTTTATCATCTTGAGCATTTCCTCCTCATGTCCTGTCATTTTTTCACTATGTATTCTCAAGGCAAAGACATTTACTAGTTAAATCATTTTGATACATACTCTACCTTGATTTCATTGTCTACTCATAGTTTACAGCATTACGAATTTCATTCTAGTAAGCTGTATCAAGTACAACAGTTATCAACACATGTTACAGCTAACCGATTCATTACTGTTATTTACTTTAAAATCACTTTCATTTAATGAACTCAGGTTTAATTCCCTTGAGCATGTTATCCACGAGGTTCGAACCCTAGCACCCTTACGTACCTAGTTCCTTTCACTCATGTTACCATTAAAATAATTGTAAGAGTCCCGCCCTTTTCGTATCGACCGTCGATGAGCATCCCTTAGGCGATTCTTTCGCCCCAGGTTTACCCTTACTAGTGAGTCGGCGATAACATAGTTTGCTCGCATCTCACAACACATGATCCATTACGGGTCGTCCATTATTGGGTCGCCCATTACTGTTCTGTCTCAAGGGTCCTGAAGAACTTAGGTTAGCTGTCATCTTCTTTTGTTTATCACTTTACTATTCTTATGCCTACTATTCAATTCATAGTATTCCATACAGTACATCAATTTGCAAGGCATATCTCAAATGTTCCGGTTCTATAATTAAATATTCATTTAATACCTCAAAACAGTATAAATGTATAGAACCTCAATCAACCGTACTGCTATAGATTTCATCAATTTTTGTACTATCTATTTTCTAAATCAATTTTTGTATTCATTTCACTTTCATAATATCCACAATCTCGTAATAATTTGATACAATCGTAATTCAGGCCCTTACAATCAATAACCGGGCCAATCATCTTGCAACATCCCACTACACTCTTATCGGATCGCATCATATAAGGCCTCGGCTCGTCCGCCGTCCGCCTTTACACATGTGTATCGTCCCTTTTGAGAATGCCCAGCCCGTTCACTGGGTCACCCCTTAACGTTTTATCATGAGGCCTAGCCCCTTCACTAGGTCACTTACAGTTCGCGTCCGTAATCTAAGTGTCAGTGGAATCAATAATAGGGATCTCTATATTCATATGACATCCTTTATGCCATTAATAACTCCATTACTCTCAATGGATTCAAAATTACTTAATTTCATCACTATTCAGAGTTTTGCCCAACATAGGGGCATTTTCGTCATTTCGACATTTATTTCTTTTTCCTCAGTATACATTGGAATCAATGATCTCATTATCCATCTGCTGATATTATCCTTTCTCAATCTTATGTCAGCAATTTCAGATCTTGTTCGGTTTCGACAAAGAAGTCCACTAAAATCCATAATTGGATTATTCTGCTTGTAATTCAACTTTACATCATCAATTTCTCTGTCAAATCAGTCAATTCCAACCTCTGTTGGTTTATTTTAACTCCCTGTAAAATTTTGGGGGTAGAGGTATTTTGTTCATTTTTGGCCAAAATTTTCTCTCTCTTCAAATTACCCTCAATTGATGATCTTAAAGTCTGTTTAATGATGATATTTCATTCCCCTCCGTTTATATCATCATTCTCAGATCTCAGTTCGATCTGGACCGAAAAGTACTGGTGGGTCCCTCACCGAGTCCTTTCGGTTCTTTACCGAACAAGCCTTCATTTAGATTATAAGAATTACCAATTTTTCGGTAATTTCTGAGCCTATTTTTCTCTTTAACATTCTAAATTTTCAATTCTCACTCCCTTTAAATCAATTTACTGAATTGACAATCATTTTTTTCTCTATGTATTCAGACGACACAGTACTACCAGGGATGTTTAACACTTTTCCTTCCAAAAGTATCCATAAACATCACGCTAGCCATGCTTTAAATTTGTAATGACCTGTTACCACATTTTTCACCTTAATTTACACAATTCATCGGGTTAGGCTGTCTGTGATACTTCACTTGATTTCTTATGTTAAACAATTTCATAAAATATTGTTTATATTACATACATCCCCTATCTTACTTAATAAGCAAGTAGTACTGCATATATGTCTAAATACAGAAAATAAATGATCGTACCTCATGTCACATTGTCCATTATGTGCATCCGTAATCCACAAATATTGGATCTCACCATCATCAAAACCTGAAATGTTAAAATTGGGGAGTGAGCAAACCACGGCTCAGTAAGAGAGCTATAGTCACACTTGATATTCGGTTAACTATATGCTGAAAAACTTTCACTTTCTTTTAAATCTTCCTAGTTGGTTGTAGGCTGACATGTAGCAAGGATACTACAGTCGACTAGGGATCTGGATAAAGTAAGGCAGGTATTTTAAAATACCTGACTTGTTTCGAAACCTAGAAGCAACTGTAGAGAGTACTAATTCGTTGTTTTCAAAACGATATAATTTTCGTTTTTCCACAGAGTAAACCACTTATTTCTTTTACTTCAGTATACTTTAAAACACGTGGCAGTTCAGTAGTAAAAACAGTGGTTTACTTCTCTTCTCTTCAGTACAGTAAAAACACGTGACAGTACAGTGACTTGTAAATATCCAATCATTGGATAATTACTTCTTCGATTATTTCTTTATTAGAAATAATTCTTATATTATTCTTTTAGAATAAACATTTATTTCTCTTTTCAAATCAGTAACCGTATCGTACAGTTCAGTAAAACAGTATATTCAGTATTCAATAAAACAGTATCTCGATACGGTTCAGTCAGTAACAGTAAACAGTAGCTACCAATTCAGTAAATAGCATACGGTAGCTTTCAGTTAGTAAACAGTAAATGGTAGCTTTCAGTTCAGTAAAACAGTAATCAGTGGCTACCATTTCAGTGTACAATACAGTTATATAACACAGTGTTTTAGTACGGTTTTTCATCAGTAAATAGTAAACAGTACAGTAAACAGTACAGTACAGTAAATAGGATTCCGTAAATCCTTTCAGTAAACAGTAAGTGAGACTAGGCATCACCCTACAATTAAATCATGCTATCTCATCCACTAGGGACACAGTAACAGTAATGAGATCTATGGCCATGATCTATAACATGTGCTCGATGTACACTTGCTAGTTGACAATCCAGGACGCTGATGACTAGTTGGTCAATCAGCCACGTGACAGTAACAGTATGTGTGATGCATGAAGCTCGGGTCCTAAGTCTCAAAACAGTATAAAACCGTACCATAGCCTTTATGGATTTTAAACACAGTAGTGTAAAACATTTCAGAATTATCCATAAGGCTCACATCTATAAATCATCACCTTTATGAAATTTATGAAATAAATAAACATTTTCAAAATATTTCATAAAGGTATAAATCATGTTTTCCATACAGTGAAAACAGTTATAAAATAGTCACACTAAAAACGCATCTCGTGATTGTGTCTTTTTCCATCGTAAAAACATGTACGCACACTTTTCCGTGCTTTGTATCTAAAACATGGTTTTGAAAATTAACGAAATTTAATTCACATAATCTCATAATTTATGGAAAAATAAAATATTTATTTTCCAAATTATAAATCCCTTAACCATGTTTTCTTCTAAAAACACGTGTAGAGACCTCTAGCCTCGAAATTATAGTTTTTCCATCATTCTTAACCTTTATGGAATTTATGTAATTAATTATTTTCATAATGAAAACCATAAAGGTTTGATATAAAATCAAATGAATATTTAAGAAATATTTATAAAATATTCACTTCAGTCTTTTTCATTTTCTATCTCATTTCACGTGAATTATCACCTACAGGGTGAATTTTCGATGATTCCATTTTCACCATTCTCAGAACTTTAAATTTAAACTTCCATATATTCATGTTTTACGAAAAATAATTGATTTCTCGATTTTCATGATTGAAAATCGACTCTCGTGAAATCAAATCATTTATTATGATTTTCGGTGATTTTTGGTAATTTTCGGTAAATTTTTGGCAGTATATCGGCTGCCGATTGGCTAGCCTCCTGCACGAAAAATACATTTTATATTTCTCAACCGGTATTTCACCACAATTTCAAACTGATAAATTACCATGAATTTAAACTGATAAATCACCATTAGCATTTATAAAATTAAATGCAATTTAAAAACATGTGGCCGAATATCCTTACAAGCGGCACATATCTCCCTTATCTGTTTCGGGTCGGCGACTGTCTCTTGAAGGTCGCACCCATATTCACCTCTCCTGATTCCATCGTCTCATTCACCGAGAACGATTCTGGAAACCAAATTCTAAATTTTAGAATTTTTCCCAATTTATTTAAACAAATTAATTATTTAAATAATTTAACACTTTCCGAGATTTTTTACCGATTCATTTTTTCCCAGGATTTCCTATAATTTCTGAATTCTCAGGAATTTTTCGAATTCTCGGGAATTTTTAAAATTCCCGAAATTCCTTTTCTCTTTCTCTTTCTTCTTTTTCTTCCTTCTTTTCTTTTTTTTCTTTTCTTTTCTTTTCTTTTTCTTTTTCCTTTTTCTTTTTCCTTTTTCTTGGCCAAACCAGCCATTTCCCCTCCTCGCCGGTTCTCCGACGGCGGTTGGTTCTCCGACGGTTCGACGGCTCCTCAGTTGGCCGACGGCACGGCAAACCTGCTGGTGGTCTCCGTTTGGCCTGGATCGGCGGCACGGCAGCGGATCTACTCGGTTTCTCTCTTCCTCCATTCGGCCTTCCTCCGCCGTCGGTGGCCTCAACGGTGGCCTCCTTTTCCTTCCCCTCACCTCTGCCGAGGTTCAAGTGGCGATAGCGGTGCTAAGACCGACCGGCACCGCCGTTTCCTCTTCTCTTTTCCCTTTTCGGCTTCCGTCGGTTTTTCCTTCCGATTTTCCCTCTTTCCTTCTCCTTTCCCGCCGCCGGTAACTTCTTTCCCTCCCTTTGTTCGCCGACGACATCATCTCTCCCTTCTTCTCTCTTCCTTTCTCCGGCGACAGTGGTTGGTTGTATCAGGGGAGAAGAATCAGGATTCTTCCCGATTCTGTTTTGTTTTTTTTGTTTTTTATTTATTTTTATTTTAATTAGATATATATAATACTTATACTATAATAATATTATACATATAATATTATTTATATATAGTATAGTACTAGATATAAAATATATATAAAGATATATATGTTGTGTATTAAAATATATATAGTATATATATCTATATACTTTAAATTAAATAACATTTATATATATATATTTATATTTATATAAATGTTATAATACAATATATATTGTATTTACAATATATATATACATATAAACTTTAATGTAAAATAACATTTACATTTCCTATATATGTATATATTTATATATACATAAAATATACATATGTACTATTTAAATTTATGAAATAGTATATATTCATATATATACCAATGTATAATAATACATACTATATATCATTTAAGTACATATGTATTTGTATAAAAATATATTTATATAATATATAATTATATAAATATATATCATATTCATTTCTCATTTTCTTATTTAATTTGGATTTCCATTTATCCAAATTAAATGTCCTCCTTTCCTTATTTCCAAATTAATCTTCCTTGATTCAAATTTTCACAATCCGTCACTTTCTCAATTCACGGAATATTCACTAATATTCCGATCTCACAATTATATTTATTTATTTCGACTTCTCTATTTTCTTTAATATTAATTTTCAATAAATGAAAATTTACAGTTATCACAGTGGTAAAGCTAATATAGTACTTAGCTAGACTAATTTCACCAATCCTTAGGGGATGATATTTTCCAAACTTATATTTGAATTACTTGCTTGACCTCGTGCACTTACCACCTTTAGGGTTAACAATTTTATGGTAGTGTACCATAATACTACCATATGAAATTCTCATATCGGCTCACATTTCGTGAACTTGTTCCCTAACAAGCATCCGCATGTTTTCCTTAAGTATCTCTCATACTTCAATCTAGAGATCAATAATTTTCTTCATAAATAGTATAGTCTCTAGAGTAATGTTAATGCTCATTCTTGACAATACATTAACTAGAAACGGTTTTTGGAACAAATCTTTGATACATGATGATCTTATAATTAAAACCTTTTATAATTCTTTTATAAAGCCACTTTTCTTCCACGAGCATCACTATATTTAGTGATAAAAAAATCCCTATTATTTTCAAACTAAATAATTAACGAAAACATTTATGTCACTTACTATAAGTGATTATATGCTGTTATGGTACTATGGAAAATTTTATAGTAAAGTCACAAATTTTGACCTTATTATAAGGTTAACGTAAAAAACATCTGATTAAACGTAAATTTAAAGTCATTAAACATAAAAAAATGTTAGAAATATCGTAAATACTTGATAATTAACTTAAAATTAATGTAAACAACACATGATTTAACATAAATATAAAGTTATTAGGTGTTAAATATGTTAAAAGTATGTAAACACATGATAATTAACATAAACATATATTATAGCAAAATTATCATGTGTTTAAATCTATTGACACTAAAATTTATATTGATAATCACATTTTTACGATACGTCTAACATTTTTTATGCCTAACAATTTTAAATTTACGTTTAATCATATATTTTTTACGTTGACCTTATAATAAGGTCAAAGTTTGTGATCTTACTATAAAAATTCCTATGGTACTATACCTCTTATTAAATGAGTTAATTTTAGGGCATACACTAATAATGTCATCTACCACAAGCTACCATTTATTAACTTCGTCTAAGGTTTGGTTGCCTCACATTAAAGGTACCAACCAAAGAACATTAAATTTCGGACACGCTCATCCCTGACCGCCTTCATAGGTGACCCTCATTTGGAACACAAGTCACATCACTAAACACTTAAGCGCTAATCAAGCAACCTAAGACGTTTCAAATAGAGGCCCACTGGCTACCACTTTATAACGCCCTCGTGCTTGGGGGAAATTATTACGCCCAAAACATCCACTACAGGCCCATGGCAAGTTCGACAAGACTAGGATTGATAAAGGGCTCAAATTCGCTTGGCTTGCTTGGCTAGAAGCCCAACCACCAACTGAGACACATTTTCCCTACAGACTAGCACTATTTAGAGATGTTGACTTTGAGCACTTAACATTGTAAGTATAAGGTGACATGGACTTACCACTAGGCAAATAACTTGGACATCGGGAGACGAGACCTTCCATAAGACAAAGGCCTGAAGCCTAAGGAGATCTCAGATATGTAAATAGGAGCTTGGGGAAAGGGACAGATCATTTGAACCCTCTAATATTCTTATACGATCTTGAACCTAGAAGCTTCTATTCTCTCTAGCTCTAACTTTTTCATTGACTCACCCTCTCTTGCTCGTTGATCGACATAAGCATCAAAACATGTCCCAAAGTATCAACTTCAATGTCTCTTTAACTTCGTTCTCCTCTTGCAAGTCTTGCTCGTCGGTCAAGCTCAAAAGCTACCTCACCGGCTTTTATTTTACCTAAAGGTGGCAAAAGCTAATCCAAACTCAAAAATTTGTTCGAATTCGTCTAAGATCGAATTCGAATCAATTCGAATTGATTAAAATAATTAAAAGCTCGAAACCCAAAAAATTCAAAACTGAAAAAATTAAAATCCGACACAACTAAAACCTGACATAACTCGAATCTGATAAAATTCGAAATCAATACCAATCCAATTCGAAACTCATAAAAAACCGAATTTATAACCCGAAAAAACCCGAACGATAATTATATGATTATTATTTAAAAATAAATAAATAATTGATATATTTTTTAATTAAAAAGTTTAAAATTTTGAAAACAATTATTATTTATTAAACAATTATATCAATTATATATTACCAGAAAAATCAATATTGAATCTTTTTAATTCAATTATTAAATAAAATTAATTGAACACACCATAATATATGATATCAAATAATCTTTAATATTATACTTATTGTATTTATAATAATAAATATATTATTAATTTAACATTTGATTTTCTTATAAAAATCATTTTAACATTTTATTTTTTTTATTTTATTTTATTTTATAATAAAATTTTAATTTTAATACAATAATAAATCAAATATATAAAAAAAACATTAAATAATTTCAATATTTGTTTGAAACTTTGAATTTGATATTTTGTGCAACACATTAAGAACATTATTAACAAAATTAAATTTAAACTATATTTTCTTAAAATTTTTAGTATAGAAAGATATTAAATTTACATTAAAAAAAACCTAATATTAAAATTAAAATTTAGGTTTTTTAAGATTAGATAAAGTTAAGTTATTAAATTAAACACTACAAGTACAATTTTTTTTTTTGATAAGCTTGGATATCATTGAAAGAGAAAACTATAAATCAAACTAGTGGTAATTTTATTTTTAGTCTTAAAAGAAAAGATATTAATAAATTAAGATAGTGGTAATTAATTACTTACTATATTATAATATAAAAATAATTTATTTATTATCTATGAAATATAAAATTAAAATGTGGATAAAAATAATAATTCTAATAGTAAATTAAAGTGTAATTTCATAATATACTACAGTAGTATTATTGTGTAAGCTGTAATTTTAATAAAATTTGTTTTTTATACTTTATTAACATTATTATTAATTATATTTAAATAACTAGCATTATATTAATTAATTTAGTAATATCTACTATTTAACATTTTAATTAGACATCCGATTAGTTGGTGTATATTTGTATATGATATGACTGTATATGATATGACTATATATGGTGGCTCTATAACAATACCGAGAAAGGGGGTGAATCGGTTTTTGTCTAACATTATGTTCGTTTTTCGATTCTTTTAAATTCACTAGCCTATATTAATGTTTTCTAAGTTCTCTAGGCTATGCAAACATGCAATCCAAACTTAATACAACAAACACAATATAATTGCAAGTAAATAAATAGAGAAGGGAAAGAGAAATGTACACAAGTAATTTATAGAGATTCAGTAACCTTGCATACGTCCTCTACCATGAGACGTTCCCAAGGATTTTACCCAAATTCACTAACTTGAATTTGTCTTTAAAATTCCTCTTTTTTGTAGGCTCAAGAGAAACCTCTCTCTTTTTCAAGGCTTAAGAGAAACCTATCCCCTCCTTTTTTCGGGCTTAAGGAGTAAACCTTATCTACCCAATATAGCACTCAAGGGTTCACTCCCCTATACAATATGTGATTGGGTTTACAAAGAGTATAATCAAAGAAGGCCTTTAGGTAGGCAAATGATTACAAAGTTTAAGCTCTAGAAAAAAAACTCTAAAGTATTTGTGCTATAAAATACAAAGATGTTGTGAGTAATAAAAGATATTGAATTCTAGCTCTTGTAATCTTTGAGATGCTTGGAGAAGATGAAGAAATTGAAGAATAAAATGTCTCAGTTGCTCTTTCTCCTTTCTTGAGCTTCCAAGCCTCTATTTATAGTCACTTGGATGTATTCTTGACGTTGGGTGGAGCCAAAAACAAAAGTTACTTTTGTATCTCACAAAAACTAGCCGTTGGAGGCTTTTCACGTATTGGGGGATCGATCCCTTGCTTCATTTTTAGCCTTCCATGCATTCTGCTAATAGGGGATCGATCCCTTCCCTTAGGGAATCGATCCCATGCCTCATATTTTGCCTCTTGAGCTTTTTGGAGCATTCTGCCACTTGAGAATGGATCCCTCAACATGGGGAATTGATCCCTCATGTTTTTCTTGCACTTTTCTGAGTCATTTTGGGTTAGAAATTATGTGATCTTTGTTTTAATTCACCCCAAAATATTTATGAATTTTATGGGAGTTTTTCTTGACTTTCTCAAATGAAGACTTAGTCCAAAAACTTATTAAGTAATTTTCTAAACTTGTGTTGAATATATTCTAGAGAAAATTACTTAATGAAAACATTCAAACTCATTTTGTAAAGTATTAAAACCAATAAGAATATACAATTAAATCATGGTCTTAATGTTTGATATGAACACCTAAAATAGTTTGAGAGAATCATGTGTGATAAAGCAAATTTTCAATATGAAAGAAACATTAAGGCTTACTTAAGTTTTTGTCATTTCAAAATACATATGTCAATTTAAAGCTAATAATATCAAATATTATTATTTATAATATAATATCAATTGGTGTATATAACTTGTTTAATTCAACATTCTAAATTTTTAATGAGATATTTGATTAATTAGTGTGTACAATTACAATTATATTTAATGTAATAATGTTAATATTATGATTTATGTACAAACCGAAAACAAAATAAATATAAAATTGAGATAATTAGTTGATCAATTATTCATAATATTAAGTTTTTTTAATGTATACTATAATTTTATTCAACATTATAATTGAACAATTAGTTAACTAGTTATACGGCTAGATTTAAATTAATTACTAATTATGTTGGTATTTAAAAAACAAAACAAATGTAAAAAAATTCTTAAAAATTTAAAATTTTATTAAAAATATAATATAATTATTAAAAAAGCAAATAAAACAAAGTAAAAAAAAATTATTGAACCTAGAGTGTCTAAATTCTAATGGCTCAACGTTAACCCAAAAAATTGAATGACCCAATAAGTTATTGTTAAGAATATAAGGCCATTTATATAAATATTTAATTATTTAGTGTGATTTATTTATAATTTGTTAATTATTTATTTGTATAGCTAATACTTTTTAATTTTCACTTTCCTTTAGTTTTACTATATATATATATATATATATATATATATATTTGGCTCACTTAAAAAATAATTTTTTATATAATTATTAATATATAATTATATATTTTATAACAAATGTGAATATCGTAGGAAATTAAAAAAATAAATAATAATTGTTACGTAATAAAAACATTAAAATGTAAAAATTTATATTTATATAAATATTTATTAAAATTTAACTTTAATTTAACATTTCTATTATATTTTTATTTAACTATATGAAATTAAATTAATTATTGTATTCAAAATTATAAAATATTTATAACTTATAAAATTTCAAAATAATTTGACTAAGTCTGCTAAGCCCATTTGGTTAATATTGGACCGAACTCGAAATCGGAAATAACCGAACTTGAAAATACTAGAAACCGAAAAAATTTGAAATTGAAAATACCCGAATCCGAAAAAATCTAAAACCAGAAAAACCCAAAACCGAAAAAACTCGAATCCAAAATAACTCGAACCCAAATATAACCTGAATACGAATATAACCCAAATCGAACCCGCCCAAACTGTCCCGTTTGCCACCTCTAATTTTACCTCAACATGACTACTAGAAACTAAAAGGAAAATTTAGATCACTGATTTCTTAGTTCTTGTAACTTTTATCTATCATGTTCACTTTATGCATCATTACAAAGACAAAATTGTACATATCTAACAATATGAGAGCTTCATGAAATAGGGCCCTGGAAACATATGCAGAAGTTTGGCCATCTTGAGTCTTGACTTTGAGTCTTGTGTTTGGGATTTTCGCTTAAAAGATCAAAGTTGATAAGCCATTTTGCCCTTTCGAATTGTCAAATATCACAATACCTTGTTCATGACAAAAAGCTATTTTGGATTGGTCCTTAATCCTTATCCAAGTACGTAACGTGCTTGATTTTCATACATCTAGCTACTTGAAGGCGACTCTCTCATTCATCTGGATGCCTTCAACAATCATCGTGTGAGGAGGCACAAACCTGCAAATCAGACTTGGGACTTTTTCTCCGAGAAACAAAATTGTTGAGCTTCTGTGTCTTTTCTTCCCTTAAAATTTATAAGTATGCCTATGACAAATAATATATAGAATTATAATATTTAGGCCCATGAATTAAGGATCTAGGCATCAATCTAAAAGATTATTCTATATGCAAAAACAAAAAGGTTGTAACAAATCTTTCTTTTCCTCACTTTTTTTCCTAAAGTTAAAATAGCGGAAGAAAAAATCGTGCACAACTTAACCTTTCATTTTTTTTTTTAGTTTTGTATTTTATTTTTTATTGAAAAATTGGGTTTTTATATGATGCACTCATAATGTATAGTTTTTATATATTATCAATGTACTAGAGTTAATACTTCACTAATAAGCAAACTAAAAATATGTCAAACCATTAAAAATAAATACAAATAATATTTTTTCAATTTGCTTATAAGGACTTATTAATGAAGTGTCAACCTCTTGTACATTGACAGTGTATAGAGACTATATATTATCAGTGCATCACATATAAATCCTTAAAGATTTTGAAATTTAACATAATAAATAAATTTTATTACTTATAAATCACTAATAAATAAATAAATTTATTATTATATAATTAATATGAATTAATACATAAATAATAAAGAAATTAAAGAAAAAATTAGTTATATATTACTTCCAATATTATAAATTTTTAATTATTTATGAATAGAACTATTATTTGACATAAAAATGATTTTAATATTATTTATTAATTTTATAAAAATTAAATTTAAAATGTTTATTATTTATAAATTTTAATTTTATATTTTTAATGCAAGATAATTTTTTCTTTTACTGCATTTACTTAAATATCACAAACATATATCTCCCTATTAATTTTAATCTGTCCTTTTTAACTTCGGAATCAATATTGGCATTAGCAGTGGCCTCCAAGATTTCAGATTTTCTTCAAATCAGTGAAAACTGCTTTCGAGAAGAGTGAAATGGAAATCTTGTATCTCCATTCACTTTGGCTTTGGGGCCATCATAATTCAAACCATTGTCAAATCCAGGTTAATGACTTAACTTAGATATTTTTGAACAATTATTCATCAACGTCAACTCAACAAAATTTTTGAAGTTGAAACTTGCAAGGTATCGTCCGTGATGGACAGTAGGATAGAAAATAGAGCTTACCCGCAAGCCACACATTTGAGTACCGGCCTTTGATCAGTTCATCTTCATTATAAACAGCAGGCAGTCAATGCCAATGAAAGCATGCCATATATAGCCACAGAATTTGTCATATGAAAGCTACCTTGGGGACTTCCATTAATCTTGTAACGCGCCACAAGCTGATTTGTACATGCTTAATTTCAGTTTACTTTGGGTGCCTCATTCTCATTAGTTAATCTTATTCTTAGGTATTCGGCTCTATGATCTGTGATTTGGTTAATTAGAATTTATAATAATATAGGGTTGGTTAATGGTAGGAGGAGTTCTGAAAGTTAGGTTTTGACTTTTGACCCAGGGAAGACTGGTCGATTCTAAATGGTCTCCGGTAAAGGTGGCAAAAGTTGACCCGACCCGAAAAATCCACCCAATTAACCCGAATCCAAACCCGACCGATCCGATTTGACTAAAAAAGTCAACAACCCAAATCCAACCCGATCCAAATCTGAATTGATCCGAAACCAAAGTTATCCAAATTTACATTGATCCAAACCCGACCGAATCCGAACTCGAATTGATCCGAATCCAAATTCATCCGAATTAGATTAACCCGAACCCGAATTGATCCGAACCCAAATTGATCCGAATCCAAATTTACCCAAACCTAAAAAGATTCAAACTTAAATTTAATATTATCAATAAATATTTAAATGTTAAAATTAAATATCAAAGTATTTTAATATAGTAAAAATATAATTTTTTTTCAATAATATAAGTGTTATATTTTTTTTAATCTAGTTAAATTTAAATATTCACTTTTATATTGTATTCATTTAAACCTAATGTATAATTACTTAATGGTTAATCTATAATAGAGTACAGAAGCTATATTATTTACACTAATCTCTCCAATTATTCTATAAAAAATCAAAATAAATTAAAGAGATATATAGTTCTCTTTTATGATATTTAGTGGGGATTATTAAATCACTTTGATTCAAAAGTTATTAATCATTGTAGATAATAAAAATAAAATGAAAAAAATGTAATTAATTTATGACTATTGTTAAATATATTATAAAGAAAACTATCATACAGATTATTAAATATTTTGATTATTTCAATCCCAATTGTACTCTAGGTCATATAAGAAGAAAATTTTATTTTCATGAGTTTTGTAATTCTTAGAAATATGGTTTCATTGAGTTTCATACCGGATAAATCACATCAAGATGACCAAAGCTTAATCCAATAAATCTGTCCAATCGACCCGAATCCAAATCCGACAAACCCGAATCCAAATCCGACAAACCCGAATTGACTAAAAAAGTCAACGACCCAAACCTGACCTTATCCGAACCCGAAATGATTCAAACCCGAAATAGACCGATTTTTTCTTGACCCAAACCCGACCTTATCTGAACCCGAAATGATCCAAACCCGAAATAGACCGATTCTTCCTTGACCCAAATCCAATCTTATCCGAACCCAAAATGATCCGAATCCGAAATGATCCGATTTTTCCTTAACCCAAAATGATCTGATCTAAAATGATCCAACCCAAACCCGATCCGACCCGCCCATTTGCCACCTCTAAAATTGCCTCACCATCTACACATTTCTAACAATTCTGTATTTATGTATGTATAAGAATGACACATGAATAAATAATTAATACAACTTGTAAAGAATAAACTATAAAGCCATAGCCAAAAAATCAAATGAATGAATACAAATTTTAATTGTTGGTAAAATAGTTTAATACAATTGATATATTAAACATTTATTGTTAGTTCTACATTTAAAGTCAAGTTCAAGTTAATTTAGATTCGGATTAATTCGGATTTGGATCAAGTCGGGTTTGAGTCAATTTGATTTCGGATTAATTTGAGTTCGGATTAATTCGGGTTTGGATCAGGTCGGGTTCGGGTTAATATAAATTCGGATGAATTTAGATTCGGATCAAGTCGGGTTCGGATCAATGTGAATTCGGATGAATTCGGTTTCGGATCGGTTCGGATTTGGGTTGTTGACTTTTTTCGTCAAATCGGATCAGTCGGATTTAGTTTCGGGTTGGTTTTCGGGTCGGATTAATTTTTGCCACCTCTACTGACGATATATAACATCTTCCTTTGTCCATCAAAAAACCCAAAATAGCATTGTGAAATTAAAAGAATTTCTCATCCAAGCTCCACGGCCACTGTCTATTGTCGGTATGCAAAATCCAAGGACCAAAGCCATGCATTACTTTATTAAGTACAAAGTACGTATTTACAAATCCACATCCTCAAACATATATACACACACATATCTTTCCAAAATAGTTAAAGGAAAAAAAAGGTAAACAAGGAAATTTTCCTTGAGTGGCCAAGGACCAAAGCCATGCATTACTTTATTAAGTACAGAGTACGTACTCACAAATCCACATCCTCAAACATATACACATATCTTTCCAAAATAGTTAAAGGAAAAAAAGGTAAAGAAGGAAATTTTCCCTAATTTCCACTCAGGGTTAGGCTGCTGTACTGTGGCACTTTTTTCTCACATCCTTCTCTTTTTTGTAGCAAATATTTTCATCCGATTTACTGTTTAATACTAATTTTATTCAAATCAGAAGTGGTAAACGATAAAATTTTTTCAATAATGACGGTAAAATTCGAATCATATGCAAATATTTAAGGAAAAAATCCACTTTAATTTTTTCCAACCACTTCTCTTTCATTTTAATGTTAATTGCTACAATTGTTGACAGTCACCTTGCCATGTCCAAGCAATGTCTCTCAATGCAGGCCTAACCTCTTCCTCGCAGAACTTACCATACTCCAAGGTGTCCCCGGCTGACTTGGAGAACTCCACAACTGCAACCTCCGGTGCCAACTCAAACTCCTCTGCCATCACCGACAGCCGCCCTTTCCTCCCCTCCGATGACCCTTGTAATCTCATCTTGAAGTCCTTGACTTTCCCCACCCTAAAGTTGAGCCCCTTTGCAACACCTTCAATTTGAGCCGTGATAGCACTGGCTGAACATCTTGACGTGAAAATTGTCCCCGATTTCCTCTTGTTCTCAAACAAACTTGATAAAGTCAAACCCTGACGACATGGAGGAAATGAACTCAAATGCATTAAAAAATTTCGGAGACGACAGTTTGTTAGTCTTGGATGAGGTAGAATCATCATCCTCTATGTTATCTGACATTGGTTCTTCGATTGAAAACGCAAGGGGGCGTGTAAATCCTTTTCTAAACCAAGCAACACGCATTATAGCTGGAATTGAGAGTCTTCTTTCTGGGTCTGCCACGAGAAGCTTTGAGATCAAGCGCTTTGACTCAGTTGAAAACCAGGGCGGAAACTCAAATTCAGCTTTGAAAACTTTCCTGTACATGTTCATGATATTCTCTTCTTGAAATGGCAAGAAACCTGCAAGAAGAACATACAAGATTACACCATAAGACCAGATATCTGCTTTGGATCCATCGTAGCCTTTCTTCCTCAAAACCTCTGGGGCAACGTAAGCTGGAGTCCCACACTGCGTGTGGAGGAGCCCGTCATTGCGAAGCTGCTTAGGCAAAGCTGACAAGCCAAAATCAGAGATCTTTAGATTTTCATTCTCGTCCAAAAGAAGGTTCTCTGGCATCAAATATCGGTGCGACACGCCTCTACTATGGCAAAAATCAACTGCGCTTATCAGTTGTTGAAAGTACTTTCGAGCAACATCTTCTTTGAGCTTGCCTTTGGCTACTTTAGCAAATAGTTCACCTCCTCGGACATACTCCATGACAAAGAAAATCTTTGTCTTCGTGGCCATGACTTCTTTGAGCTCCACTATGTTTGGATGACGAACCAGACTCATGACAGATATTTCTCTCTTGATCTGCTCCATCATGCCTTCTCTCTTCACTTGATCTTTGCTGATGACTTTTATCGCCACGCCTTCACCGGATGCTAATTCCTTCCCATAGTAGACTTTTGCGAAAGTGCCTTTGCCAAGGACTCGCTCCATCTCATGTTAGAATTAAAACATCCACCGAAGCCCATTAACACAATGAATTAGGAAGAAACACTAACCTTTTGTGGGTAAGCAAAATACCCACCATAACCAATGCCAATGCCACTGTTGGAGGAAGAAGGAGATCGCCGGAGGTCTGTCGAAGCTCCATCACGCCAGCTGCTGTCCATTATGGCCATCTGTTGAGAGAAAATGAGAGGATGATGGTGAGGGAAAATGGAGAACGAGAGAAGAGAGAGAGAGTGCTACTGCTGTGCACTTCTCCAGTTAATTACAAGTGAATAATGGGCCTTCACTTATATAGTGGTGCCAGCAGTAAAGACCTCCCATATTTTTAGAACATGTATTATATCCGTCCCATTAAGGATAAATACATATATAATATAGATATATTACGTATATATATGGTCACACTATAGACAGAATATGCTACCAATTAATTTATATGATATTAATTACACTTAATTAATCCACATAATTGAGATAATTCAACATTCTCCCACTTGGACAATTAAGTTAATTAACAAAATATATCATATAATCTCAATATGTATTCGTAAGCCCTCTAAATACATTGTACCGAAAGGGTACAAATGTGTAGACTCATACATACTTTAACGACAACAAGTCTTTTATAAGCTTCAAAATTCATCATACAGACAGGATACAAATGCGTAAACTTATAAAGACTGCAATAAAAATAGTAGTATTGGTGTGAAATGGAAATGATATGAAAACAGAAACAATATCCATTTCCATTAGGTCCATGCATCTAAACCGAATGATGCCTTGCTTCAACGGAAACATATGAGACCAATACGGAATGTCTCATCCAACAGAATGCCATATTCATCAAAATGCCCGCAAACAAAAAAATATGCATATATGGCAAGTGGGAATCCATTAATACAGTTATAACTGATTTCATTGCAGAGCTCCCACTAACTTAATATAGCAAATGGCTCCACATGCCTCATAAAAGTGCTATGTCGTCAAAGCACTTTAGCAGCCAAACTTTCAGTTAGATAGAATGAGCTCTTTAAAAACATGTGCTCTATAATCCAATCAAGTAATGGATTCCATTGTTTCTCTCTAACAAAATCGAATGATGATATCTAAATATTTAGGAACTCTTGGTATTTTAAGAGAGAAAATACTTGCTGCAACATTACCACAGTACATCTCCAGGACTTCGAAATGGCAACCACAGAAAACTAGCCCTGAGATGAAATTTTGCAGCCTAAATGGCCCATCATGTAGCTTTACAACATACTACATATTTAGCCTCCACAATCAAGGATGCTGTAAGTATTTACCTTATACTTTCCAAAATACAGCTCCTTTATGTCACAAATATCTATAACTAAAATAATTTTCAATATCTGGATAGCTTGCAAAATTAACATCAAAATATCTGACCAAACTCAAAATGTCTTTATAGCTTCCAGTTCTCTATTGCAAGATCGCTCAAGTATCTCCGAAATACAACTATAACATACACAATATCCAAATGTGTATAAACTTAAGCATACACAAATTATCCACAATAAGGCATACATCACACTCGATATGAGCTCTTTCATTATCATCTTGGGGACTTTGAGATTTTCACAATATGTGACTTTTCACTAAATTACATCTTATTAGGAGAACAATATACAATAAACCTACTCAACACTCAATATAGGTTTTATGAGACCAATAATGTATGCCTATTGATATGTCACGAAGAATCTCAATCCTTAAAAAACAATAGAGCTTCACTTAGATTCTTCATCCTGAAGTGACATGATGGCATGGAATGTCTCATACAATAGGTCAGTGTTATAGGCTGCTATTTGATATCATCAATTTAGAGCACAATAAGTACATAACTCCCACTGACCTCACAATGGATCCAATTATCAAACGATAATGTTCTCCTCAAAATGACAATCTCATTAAACTTTATATGTTACAATCTGGATGCCTTTTAATGTTCATAAATGAACTCCTTGAGTTCGCAAACTGTATGTTCCACCTTAGGAACTACAAACTTTTAGATTGCTTTATTTGAAGCCTTGGCCGAATTTGACTTTAAATCATTTACTTAATCTCTAGAGTCTCCCTTTTGGTCTAAAATGATGTAACAATAGAAATAGATCCCATGCATCTTTGTGCAACATAGATGCTTACTCATCATGCATGACTAATATTCAACTCTTAGAGTTCGGATCAGGATAGTCTCCTGACAAACATCAGAATTAGAAGACACATGAATCTTACATTCATGTTCTTCTGTAAAGTCAGGTGCATGTTCGAAATATGGTATTGGGATCAATTATTGATTCTTTTGGTTGTGGCTTTTCATTATTAAAAGATGATGCATATATGGGAATGGCACAACAAATGTATCTTAATAATGACTTTGTGGGGTTCACAACTCTCACTCTTTAAGTCATCCACTAAATAGATTGCATTGTCAGACTCAATAATTCTAGTTTCACATAATCAAAAAACAAAATCTAGAATTTTTCTAGCCGATATAAAAGCTAACAGAATTGCCGCTGATAGTTTTCTCGTCAAGTTTTCTTGACTATGGGTTATAGCTCTTTTGCCTTACCTTATAACCCTAAACACAAGAAACGGCATAAAATCGACTTAATGTCTGACTATAACTTGGGATGCATTTAGGAACTGGTCTTGCTTGGAGATCAACTTTGAATGTGAATTGCAGTTTTAATTTCACTCCACCTGAATTCCGGATATTTGAAGTGATTAACATGAATCGTACTATATCAAAATGTACGAATGATTATTACTGCAATCTCATCCTTGTCGGTATTCCAAGCATGCATACTAGGCGTCAATACATAATCCTACAGTGCACTTAACCGAAAATCGGTATATGATTTCGCCTAGCTTCATTATACCGAACATGATATTCATCACTACTATCTGATCATTGCCTTAAGCAGTGCAGCAGAATTAATCAGAATGCATAAGGCCTCTACCAAATCAGATCTTTCACTCTATATTACCTATATCAAAATGGTCTTTAGTGAAGGTGATGAAACACTTATATCCACTGAATACAATATGTGAAAATGATCTACAAATGTCGGTGTACATAAGTTCCTAATTATTTCAATATCTACTAATCATGTCCTTAATATTAGTAGTAAGATCTCCCTTAATACAATCTCTTCATGTGCCTCAAAATGTCCCTAACTCTTATGCCACTACTTAATAGATTTCTTATCTATCCTATCATAATCAAAATCTACAGTCACATCATTCACTATTGAAGAAAATTTGTTCAATATTGGGGTACAAATCTACTGTGTACAATCCATCACGCAGAATGCCAGAATTAGTACACATGTTGTTACTAATTAGAAATACTTTTCTGTTATCGAAATGAAAAGTATAAACTAATAGTAGTTCCAAAAATTGTCTTCAAAATGTAACAACAATCTGGCTATATTTTCAATATGGATTCTAACTCTATAACCCCAATTCACCACAATTTTCCCTTATTCTATCTCCGGTTGCTTATGGCTTTATCAATAATAGCACTGATATCCAAACACCAATAATTAGAGGGCATATCTCTTAGATTGGATTCAAAATAAAAGCTAACAAAATGTCTTTTGCACATCTTAATCTAGAGGACTCTTGCAATCTACCTCTTGTGCCCAGGATTGTTACAGAAGTGGCACACATTGATATTTAGAGATGTTGGTGAAATCAAAATGGGAAGCAAACTTGGCAAATTTCTTCTTCTAAAATGACCTTTTATTGAGACCTCTTAATAATATTTTCTTTTAGCAGTAATATTTGGCATGTATCATCATTATGGCAGAATGAGATCTGTTAACCCGAAAGATCTCCCATTCTTGAATGACAATATGAATTTTGATATTAAAATGTCATACTTCCTTCTGTATTAAATGAGATCTGCAAATTTAGAAGATCTCCCACTCTCTGCCCTAGAAGGAAGTAGTACTGAATCTGCCAAAATCCTATAGCAACCTTTATCCATCTTATGCGAACTACTTTCTAATGGCATCCATAAATACTTTTTTGGTTTTCATTAATTGGAACACTTTCTCTGATGTGCTCATTAATGACATGTCCTTATAATCAGATGATTCTTACTTGAGTGTTCCTAAATTTCAAATATTTTGTCCTCAAAGAGCTCACGTTTTGGGTATAGAAGATAGATCGATTCTCAGGACTACTTCCTAGTTTAATATATATCCCTAACCGTAGAGAATAATTCATACTATCTATCTAATTTGATCCTACTAGAAATTCGATATGTGATAGTTGCACAATATGGAGGCTAGTGGAATAACTCAATAAATTCCACAATACACTATCGAGGATAAAACAAAATTAGTTGAATACAACCTGAATGATCGCCTACCGACAAGGTAGGAAGACCGTGTCATATCCCAACCAGAATCCTCTCAATCCCAAGCATCTCTAAAAGCAACTAACAATCTGACAAGGAGAGACTAGCCACTTCTAGATACCTCAGTAAATTTATGTAACTGCAACTATCACTATGCATTGCCTTATTATTATATCCTTAAAATTATCAGAATAAATCGTCAAAAAATCTTCATTACTATTCCTGCGACAGGCAAGTACTAGTCACTCCAATTAATGATTTATAATTTTAAGAATTTTCATATAATTAATTGACTAAAATTGACCACATCTAAAATATGCAATTCCTGAAGCATATGTAGTAATTTTAGATCAAATATCAATTAATTAAATTAATTCAACATAAATGTGAATATTCAAATAATAAGGCAAATTTCATTCCTAGAGAGTTTATTTATTGAAATAAATTATTAATGAAATGGGTAAACCATAATCCAAAATGGCTCAACAAAATACCCAAATAATTTATTTAAACTTATTTAATTAGGCCAAATATTAGTAATTTATGGGCATGAATATATATTTCAAAATTAAGTGAATTATGAATTAAATAAGTAATTGAATTCCCAAAAAATTACCTCAAAATAATTCCTCCAAAAATTCACTTATACACCTTTAATTTTGGGCTTAACAAATAATTATAGCTATTAAATATCCAAAATTGTCCAAAAATTAATTAATCAAATGGCTCATAATTAATTAATCAAAATGGCCCTTAAAATCATAATCCAAAATAGCCATTAATTAATTATGCAAAATAGCCACAAATTAATCTAAATTTAATAGCCAAATAAAATTAATTAATCAATATGGCTCCTAAATTAATTAGGCAAAATGGCCCTAAAATTAACTAATTTAATTACCCAAAATTAAATTAATACTAAATGGCCAATTAATAAAATTAAATAAATCATGCCCATAATACAACAAAATTAATTTGACCTAAATAAATTATATGTTAAGGCCTAATTAACATAAATAAATAACCTTTTATTTTATTTCATTTATTTTAATAATGGTTGGCCCATTAAAATACAAGACAAATATTGGCCCAATTTAAAAATTTGCCAACAAATAATTTTGGCCGAAAATAAAACAAAACAACCCAAAAAAATTGGCCCAAGACTTAAAATTTACCCAAAATCGGGCCCAAAAGAATGGCCCTAAAACGAGTGGGCCCCTACAAAATAATTAGTCTTTTTTTTATTTTAATTCCAGAAGCGAGCGCGTGTCACGCATTACTGAAAATTGGGGCCTTAAAGGGGCTGTCGGGCGCGTGCAACTTTCTTTCTCGCCCGAAAATGGGCAAAAAATTGCAGAAACCGGGTTTATACCCGACCCGGTTATAATTTCACCATTTCAGCCTCGTTTTTTACCCATTTCAATTCATTTTCATGGCATTTTCATCAAAAATTCATCCTTAATCAATATATGGCATTATTTTGGCTCAAAAAAGCATAAATCTTTTGGGTATTAAATAAATACGAAAAATACCCAAAAATTAAAAAATGCATAAATCTCATTTCTTCTTCGAAAATGGCTAATGGCTTTAAGGTGGGGATGCTCTGATGCCAATTGTTAGAATTAAAACATCTACCAAAGCCCATTAGCACAATGAATTAGGAAGAAACACTAACCTTTTGTGGGTAAGCAAAATACCCACCATAACCAACGCCAATGCCACTGTTGGAGGAAGGAGGAGATCGCCGGAGGTCCGTCGAAGCTCCATCACGCCAGCTGCTGTCCATTATGGCCATCTGTTGAGAGAAAATGAGAGGATGATGGTGAGGGAAAATAGAGAACGAGAGAAGAGAGGGAGAGTGCTACTGCTGTGCACTTCTCCAGTTAATTACAAGAGAATAATGGGCCTTCACTTATATAGTGGTGCCAGCAGTAGGGACCTCTCATATTTTTAGAACATGTATTATATCCGTCCCATTAAGGATAAATACATATATAATATAGATATATTACGTATATATATATGGTCACACTGTAGACGGAATATGCTACCAATTAATTTATATGATATTAATTACACTTAATTAATCCACATTATTGAGATAATTCAACATCTCATACTTCCCAAACAAAATTTGCCTCTCCTTCATGACAGTACTACTTGTATTCTTTCTTTCCTACACAATAAACTTTGGCAACATGTTGGCTCAGCCGATACTGAAATCTCATGTACTCCAATATTGTTGTTTCAACATGGATTGAGGGCTGCTTGTGTGGTTTCTCAAAGATGTGAAATGTAAATGAATCCAAGAAAGAATAGAGGACATGTTGATTTTGAAGGATTCCATTAAATGACAACAATTAGCTTGATTAGGAAATTCTAGTAGGTTGTGAAGAGAGTTGATGAAGGAGAGTATAGAGTGAAAGGGCAAGCGAGGAAGGAGTGAAGTGATGCCTAAAAGAAGCCAGTGGAGCACCTGGTATTGTGTTTTCAGAGACTTGGGGCTACTTGCGCACAGAATGAAATCTAACCAAAATGTTTCTGATATGGACTAGGTCAATTATTATTGGGCTTTTCTATAAATCAAGTTGAAGACCATTGAGCCAAATGATAATATAAGCCCAAGAGGAAAGAGGACTCAGAAGGCCCATAAATGATCCATTGAATTATTATTTAAGCTATGGGGCTTAAAGGTAATTACGCGCGAAATAACTCCTATAAATAGGTCACAGGTATCATTCTTAGAGGCTAAGCTCTATTTGCCTACTGAAACCCTGCCAAAACCCTGTCTGACTTAAGCATCGGAGTGCGCGCCCAGGGGAAAACCCCTGCGCCCCCTGATGGTTTTCTCTCTTGCAGAATTCTTGAAGACAAACTAACACGAAGATCGAGGATTTGACGTCAGCAAATATTTATTGTTGTTTTTGGCAACAACAATTGGCGCCGTCTGTGGGAAACAAACAGAAAAGGCATAAAAAATTGGTGAAAGACGATCTGCGGAAGAGAAGGTACGTAGGCTGCGGCAGAGTGCACAAATTACGCCACAAAATTGGGCGACAGCATGGCGAGAGACTTGCATGGGCGGGAGGCGATTTCAACTTTTAGTTTTATTAATGAGGCACATTTGAAAAGAATTATGACCCTGACTGCGGGGTTCCCAGGGGCGGCAGGGTCATAATTAAAAAAAAAAGGTCAATCGTATTGACATTGCCAACGAGAGACCTGCGAGAGATTTGCATGGGCGATAGGCGAGAGACACCTCCTGTCACCTGGGCGAAAGCTCTCTCTCGCGCAGACAAGTCCTTTGGCGAGAGACTCCCTTGTTGCATTGGGCGAGAGCTATCTCTCGCGCAGACATGTCGTTTTGGCGAGAGACCCCCCCCAGTTTTCATGGGCGAGAGCATCTCTCGCGACACACAAGTCCTTTTGGCGAGAGACCCCCAGTTTTCATGGGCGAGAGCATCTCTCGCGACAGACAAGTCCTTTTGGCGAGAGACTCCCTTGTTGCATTGGGCGAGAGCTATCTTTCGCGCAGACAAGTCCTTATGGCGAGAGACCCCCAGTTTGCATATGCGAGAGCTATCTCTCCTGCACACAAGTCCTTTGGCGAGAGACCCCCAGTTGTCATGGGCGAGAGCATCTCTCGCGACACACAAGTCCTTTTGGCGAGAGACCCCCAGTTTTCATGGGCGAGAGCATCTCTCGCGACAGACAAGTCCTTTTGGCGAGAGGCTCCCTTGTTGCATTGGGCGAGAGCCATCTCTCGCGCAGACAAGTCCTTTTGGCGAGAGACCCCCAGTTTGCATATGCGAGAGCTATCTCTCGCGCACACAAGTCCTTTGGCGAGAGACCCCCTCAGTTTTCATGGGCGAGAGCATCTCTCGCGAAAGACAGTCCTTGGCGAGAGATTCCCCTGTTGTATTGGGCAATAGCTATCTCTCGCGCGTTGAAAAAGTGCTTTGGCGACAGTATTTGACGAGAGCACCCCTGTACGTGAAATGCTTTTGGCGAGAACACCTCCCGTACGCGACATGCTTTGGCGAGGACACCCTTGTAGGCGCAATGCTATTGGCGAGAACACCTCCCGCGCGAGACATGCTTTTGGCGAGAGGACCTCACTCTCGCGACAGACAGGTCATGGCGAGAGGCGAGAGACTGCATGGGCGAGAGACTAGCTCTCTCCACTCGGCAGGCGTTAAGCGAAAGAGCCCATCTCTGGCGACAGGAAATTCGAAGCAAAGTTGATAGACCATTTGACGAGAGGGTGTCTATCGCACCCGACAAGCATGGCGAGAGCTAGGCTTTCTCACATAACACCTTGGCGAGAGACCTGCATGGGCGAGAGGCGAGAGACACCTCCTATCACCTGGGCGAGAAGCCCGGAGAATGGTCTTGGCGAGAGACCTCTTTCTGCTACCACGGGCGAACAGGCTTGGGCGAGAGGTATGGATCTCGCGTGCGATAGGTGCTGGCGAGGAAGCCTCCCGCCTGCGAGACAGACCTTGGCGAGAGACCTCTTTCTGCTGCCACGGGCGAACAGACTTGGGCGAGAGGTGTGGATCTCGCGTGCGATAGGTGCTGGTGAGGAAGCCTCCCGCCTACGACAAAGCAATGCTTATGAGTATAGTGTCATGTGGTGCGCATAAGACCACTGGCACTTTTGACGATTGAATGTCATACGGCGATTACATGACCAACGCCACAGCCCAGCCTTCACAGCAAGGCTCGGCTGGTAAAGCACGCACTATGGCAGAAGTGTGCACACAACGCTAGATGAGCTCACCCAGGAAAGGAAAGAGCTAGATGAAGAACTAAGAACAAGCGAGAATAAGTCCAAGAGAGCTCTATTGGGCGGTCCCCAACCAAAGACCTCAGGTAACACGCTAGAACTTAAAATGCACCCTCGTGTTCGCCCAGATGTGCAAGAGCATAGATGAGCGGCGAAAACCGGACAGGACACAAAAGGCCAGACGAGCTAGTGGCCACCACGAGAGTACGATTGTGAATAATGAGTCAGAATACATCCATCCTAAGACCAATGCAAGCAAGCACTTATCAACTGACATAGGAACTCACCTAGGAGAGAGAACTCTATAGGCGAGCCATTCAGAGTGACCGAAGCGAGAAAAGATTAGGCAACTCTGCATACCATCAAACACAACGCTCGAGAAAAAGTTCATCTCTGAACAGGAATGACAACACTGTTTCAAAGAAGAACTCGGGGAGCTATATAGTGTAAAGGCAATAATCTCTGGCGGCAGAATACAAGAAGTAGGCTACAACCCTGCCTATCGCCCAAAAGTTCCCTAGTGATTGAGTACGCGGAATGGGCAGAGCCCAACTTGTTGCCTGAAAGATCTTTGGCGGCAGAGTACAAGAAGTGGGCGACATCAGTGTTTTCAATTCGGCGAGCATAGGCACGCACATGACAAATTTTGGCAACAAGGTTCCACGTGGCAGACTCTTTCTACGAGAGGTGGCTCACGCGTGTGATAGCCAAAATGGCTAGAAAGGGGGACCACTCTTGAAGATCTCACAAAGATGCCACTCTTTTGAATATTCAGTTGCATGCAAGACGTTATGTGACAGAACAATCTGTCGCTCGAAAGGTGCTTGCTACACTGCAAATTTGCGCGACTACAAGCATGCAACAGGCACTCTGTCCCAAGCTAGCTCAAGGTCACGCGACAGAGCAGTTTGCACCACTATAGGCATGCGACACGACTAGAACATGGGCAACCTTATCTTTTTCGTTGTGAAATTGAACTTCAAAGCCAAGGAGAGTGACAGGCCGTGAGCTAGACAAGAGCTCCCTGCGTGACAAGCCTTTAGCGAGACATGGTCTCCCGCATGCAACAGACCTTGGGTGACAGGGGAGCTCCCACGAGCGACAGGCCTTGGATGAGATATGGGCTCTTGCATGCGATAAGCTCCCTACTTTGATAAAATGACAGCGAAGAAAATTAGGTGAACAACACCCATACGCAAAATTCCCCCGTTAGCACAATGTAGGCGATGTCTGCGCACGCCCAAGTGCGGGATTTGAGCGGAACAATCTAGAATCTTCTAGACCTAGTCCGACCGAGTGTCCAAAAGCTTCCTTCGACCCAAGAACTGCTCTAGCAATCTAGAAGTCTTAAGAGCCACACACTTAGACTATTGATAATCACACATGTGAAAGAGGGCTTATCTATATAAAAAGTGTGTCGGCTTCATGAGTCCTTTAAGCAAGACAAGGATGTGCCGGCTCAAGTGTCGAGATCAAGGATGTGTCTCTTTTGTAAGCCCCTATACATAGCATTCTGGAGTATCAATACAAGTGAGTGCTTGGCACAACGGAAATTGCAAACACACTCAAGCAGGGACATAAGGGTGGTAACCAGATCTGAGGTACTCTCAAACGATGTTTTCAATTTTCTTGTCCACTCTAACAATTGTGATTGAATTAGGCAGGTGTCCGAGATAGGCACTAGCCACTGTCGTGAAAGGCAGCAAGCCAGGAAAAGCTTGGTTCAATTGAAAACAACTTGTGTAAGCTCGTGAAGATAGATTGATGGTACCGAGGCACGACTCGGTGCACAATCCATGGTTGACAGCAAAACATCACAACACTCGTACCTTACAGATTTTTCAAGACAAAGACTTGGAATGGTACTGGTGGTAAACATTTGCTATTATTGTTTTAACATTTGCTGCAATTATTCCACTTAATTGAAAATACTACATTATGAAATGAAAGGCCAGTTATTTTTATCTGTACTATGATAATCCTCCATGTTTGTTAGACATGTTGCAGGAATAGAAGAAGACGCGAGACGGGCACAAATAAGTCCTTAAGCGAAAAATGCGCGAGACGGGCACAAATAAGACCCTAAGCGAGAAGAAGACGCGAGACGGGCACAAATAAGTCCTTAAGCGAAAAATGCGCGAGATGGGCAAAAATAAGTCCCTAAGCGAGAAGAAGACGCGAGATGAGCACAAATAAGTCCCTAAGCGAAAAATGCGCGAGATGGGCACAAATAAGACCTTAAGCGTGAAGAAGACGCGAGACGGGCATAAATAAGTCCCTAAGCGAAAAATGCGCGAGATGGGCACAAATAAGACCTTAAGCGTGAAGAAGACGCGAGACGGGCACAAATAAGTCCCTAAGCGAAAAAAGAGATCGGCACAAATAAGACCTTAAGCGTGAAGAAGACGCGAGACGGGCACAAATAAGTCCCTAAGCGAAAAATGCGCGAGACGGGCACAAATAAGACCTTAAGCGTGAAGAAGACGCGAGACGGGCACAAATAAGTCCCTAAGCGAAAAATGCGCGAGACGGGCAAAAATAAGACCCTAAGCGAGAAGATACAAGACGAGCAAAACAAAAAGTCCCTAAGCACAAAAGGGTGCGAGACGGGCAAAATTATCTCTAAACGAGTACGTTACAATTTTATCATATTACATTTAACGCATTATGTTGGCATCTCGGATATAAACAATATTATATTCTAACAAGTCCTTAAGCGGATAGTACGCAAGACAGGACCAATACTCCAGTAAAAGTTCTTCTTACAAAGAAAAACTTGGGGAGCACAAAGAATGCAGGCTGTGAGGTATGGTACGAGGTACGTTACAATTTTATCGGATGTCCCCGAAATTGATTGACAAAGTGCATGCAAACGTTTTATATTGGCATTCCGGATATAAAAGCGATGTTATATCCTTATCAATTCTATAGAGTCCCTAAGCACAAAATGGTGCGAGACGGGCGATGTTATATCCTTATCAATTCTATAAAGTCCCTAAGCACAAAATGGTGCGAGACGGGCAAATTCGAAAATCCCTAAGCGAACAGTGTGCGAGATGGGCAAATGAAAAGTCCCTAAGCACAAAAGCGTGCGAGATGGGCAAACCAAAAGCCTGAAGCGAAAAATGTGCGATATAGGCTACGCATTTACTTGAAGCAAAAAAGTGTGCGATGTAAGTCATGCATGACGTGCTTGAGCTTGAAGCAGTAATTGAGTGACATAAGCCCCATATGTAAAAGAACTTGAAGCAAAAAGTGCACGAGGAAAAGCCGGATTATTACGTGAGACTAATACAAGATAAATGTATAGTTGCTTCGGTAGATGAGTTTAAAATGGGCTGATCAATTTGTAAAAGACTAAGCTCTTTCACAAAAAACTGGGGAGCACTCTAGATTAACTTCTGCCTCAAAAGGAGCATCGATTCTAACAGACACCCAAGCATCTACGCCCTGAGGTGCTATAATTATCTAAATCATCTTCGTCCAAGCCTGTGAGAACCCCGACCATCTCGGGTCAACGAAAAGGCTCTTAAGGGCTGGTAAGATCAGATAGATCTTTATAAATGCCTATTCTTAGAAAATGTTCCAAATCCTCAGCATCAGGATCAAGCTTCAACCAATCCGGAGCATACCAAGCACAAACCGCATCTGATGAAACCAAAAGGCTTTGGTGGCTCCGCAATCTTGTAATTTCTCCTTCTAACTCTTGGTTTCGGTCAGCTAAGACCTTGAATTTGAAAAGAAGGGTGGTATATTCCACTGGAGAAGCATTTAGCTCAGAGAAGAAAAACGTATCCCGGTAGTGTTCTAAAAAGACACTTTGACAAAAGAAACGATGACACGAAGTCGTTTCTGCTACGAATAATAATGAAGTTCACTAGTTAAGCCCTCAAGTGAAGATGAAAAGATTCTAGAAAGAGGACAGCAAAAGAATTTGAAAAGCCCATTCTTTATATACTCTTTCACAAGGTAAACCTTGTAAAAGAGTGGGGAGCAATTGATATGGACTAGGTCAATTATTATTGGGCTTTTCTATAAATCAAGTTGAAGACCATTGAGCCAAATGATAATATAAGCCCAAGAGGAAAGAGGACTCAGAAGGCCCATAAATGATCCATTGAATTATTATTTAAGCTATGGGGCTTAAAGGTAATTACGCGCGAAATAACTCCTATAAATAGGTCACAGGTATCATTCTTAGAGGCTAAGCTCTATTTGCCTACTGAAACCCTGCCAAAACCCTGTCTGACTTAAGCATCGGAGTGCGCGTCCAGGGGAAAACCCCTGCGCCCCCTGATGGTTTTCTCTCTTGCAGAATTCTTGAAGACAAACTAACACGAAAATCGAAGATTTGACGTCAGTAAATATTTATTGTTGTTTTTGGCAACAACAGTTTCCATAAAGATAGCTGGCGTAAATAGGAAAACGCGTTCAATGTTGGGGCTTACAACAAACCTTATAGAATAATCAACTTTGCCTTTTATCTTGAAGTAAATTCTCTGTTGACCCGCCCGTCTTTTTTGTTTTGGCTTTTCGCTAGAGACGTGAGTGGCTAGGATTTGCTGTTTAAAGATGAGCTGGGGTTTATTGCAAGATATTGTTCGTTCTGATCTATTACTCAATTTTATTTTTTTTGTGTAAATTATAAATATTTTTATTTATTTTAATTATTTGAGATTAATTTTATTTGAAATTTAATTGTCAACTGAGCCACAATCAATAGATAATTTTATCTTTTTCTTAAAAAAAAAATTTCTTATAATTTAAAGGTGAAGTGAACAATTAAATATAAAATTAAACTCTAGTACACAGAGATTCATGACTCCCCTCTAAAACATAAGACATTGGGCTTGGGACACTGGAGTGCGGTGAGATCAATAGGTGAATAATAGAATAAAAAAAAAAGAAATGGTAAAATCACCCTATCACTCTTGATTTTAATTTTTTATTATTTTATTAAAAATAGATATTTAATGATTTTTTTTCAATTTCTCCGAAATCAAATTTACCTTTCATACAAGCTAACCATGAGACTACATGTTGGCGGGTCTTTGGTCTCCGGTCGTATGCCACCGCTGAACTAGTACTTCTAAGTTGCTACGAATTTTAAATCGATTGCCGACCAAGAAAGGAATCTTGGAACTTGTTACCGATTATTATAGCCTATGTCAATCTTTGAATATAAAAAGTAGTCTTCAAAATAATAATAAAATCTTCAATCCTAGGATCAATGTAAAGCTCCGGTAGAAAGTTGGAGTTATAATTCAAATTTGAATTTAACATCCCCTTCGATAGAAGCTACAAAATTGGTTTATTAATAACCGTTCTGGAATTTGTATGCTTATTAATTCAAGTTTGATAAAAGCTTAAAAAAATTTTAGGGAGATAGGCTTCCACAGGAATTTTAAGCCTTAGCAACGATTTTAATTTAGCAGAGGATATAAATCATAGCCGGCCAACTGGATTTTTTGTGTCCATTAATTTCCTTTATTTTTCACTCTCATACTGGTTTCTGTTGAATTTCTCAGTTTGATTAATAAGTCCACTAACTATTGCTACGCCGGGGTCAAATTGACAATAACCGATATCAGTAGTTGATTAATATATGATGCAATATATTTATAGATTATTTTTAAATGAATTTTAATTAAATTAAATTCTTATTATAGTAATAATAGTATTTGTATATTAAATTCAATAATTAATTTAAAAAATTCCAACACATTAAACTTTACATTTACACTATCTAATATAAACAATTTTAAAAGATATCCAAGGAACGCTTGTCAACAAAATTCTAAATACATGTTTAATTTTTTTTAATTTTTATTCTATTTATTAAATAAAACTCAACAACCTTTGGCTGTGTCGTGACATGAGCTATTGGATGCCATAAAAAAAAAAAAAGAGAGACATGAGCTATTGGAAAATAGGCCCCGGATGCATGGAATTGGAAAAGTAACAATACTTTTCTCCGACCATCTAAAATTCGCCTTTAAAGAAATATTTAAAAATTGATCGAAAAATGCGACAAGGTAATGGCGGCTTTACAACGCATAACTTCGCCAATGAGACTGACCCATTATTTTTGGAATATTCCATCTCTTCAAACAACTCTTTACTAAAGTGCCGATTGCCAATAAATCTTGATCGAAGTTTTTAAGATAATGATTAATTATTAGATTCACCTAAATCACAGCCACTTTTCTCGCTCCCCCTAGCCATATGATAACTTTTTGGGTCCAATAAAATCAAGGAATACTTAGCCACTAATATTTCTTTACTTAAAAAACTCATTTTTAAATATAATTAGTCACTAACGTGAAAGCTTGTGAATTCGATTGCTAGAAGTGAAAATAAAGTGTTCAACAAAACTTTTTGGTGGAATTAAAAAAAATCCTAAATCTAGCACGATTGAGAACCTAATTGATTAAAAAAAAACCTTAATCTAGCACTAAAAAAAATCAAGTAATCAACGACGAAAATTAAGAATTTTAGAGATAGATTTCCAATGAAAAATTTCATCTCTAAATCCATTGAAAAAAATCAAAATTCTTGATGCTATTTCATCGCAAATTTGTGATGAATTTTTTATTGCGAAGTTTAGTGACGAAAATTGTCACTAATTGCTTTTTGAAAATAATTTAAAACAAATACATATTGCATCATTGAAAGTTGGTTTTATACTCAAATATACCTTTCACGTTCACCACAAAATTAAATTATACCCTTAACGTTTAATCGCATGGAAATCAGTCTTAAACGTTTCAAAATAACAGAATTAAGACATTTTCGTTAACTCCGTCTAACGCTGTTAAGTTTTATTACTGTGCAAAGGTAACAGAAATTAAAGAATTTAACGGAAATGTACTTAATTCTGTTATTTTGAAACGTTTAGTACTAATTTTTAAGCAATTAAACGTTGAGAGTTTAATTCTATTTTGTGGCAAACGTAAAGGGCATATTTGGATATTAAGCCTTGAAAGTTTTTAGCAACGGAAATTCTGTCTTGAATATAAGTAAAAAAAAATTATATATGGATTTATTTTTTTGGAAAAATTTGTCGCTTAATGAAATTTGTGTCGAATTTTTTGCATCTAATTATTTATTTAATTTTATTTAATTTGAAAATAATTCGTCACTAAATCTTGTGAGGACCACATTTTTTTTCATTTTTCTAAATGATTATGTAAGTAAAAAGTTATGAAAATGGAAAGGTGAAGGTGGACCGACAAGAGCGGTCAAAATGGTCGATGTAATTTGACTTATAGGAGTTAAATGAGTTTGGTTAAACCCTTAAGTATTTTTAGTAAGTAAATTAAGGATCGGAAACTTTGAAGATCGAAACATCATGAGACTAAATGAACGATCGTTAGTGCTTTGATTATAATTCTTGATCGGAGTATCCAAATGATAAGCCGTAAAATTCTTTGAAAAGCTAACTTAATTATCTTTCCAACCATATTTGGCTCATATTTTTATTCAATTAGGATTGATCTTGGTGAATTTTCAAAGTTAGTTATAAGTGTAGTAAAACAATTACAAATGTGAGTTGAAGTGATGGAAAATGAATTGAGGATATGACAACTTTCATATTCAAATTGGTAATACAGAAATGAGTAGTGTTTGATTTAAAGTATAACATGAAATTTAACCATGCAAATATGGGAAGAATAGGCTGAAATACATGGAATTACAACAGGGAAAATACGACCGGTACATGCACAATAGGATTGGAAAATATCCCACCAAATTCTCTTAGGATTGGTTGGAATTTTAATTAGGTAATTGTTGGCTCTATAGGCTATACCGAGAGGGGGGTGAATCGGTTTTTTGCTAACTTTAAGTTCGCTTTTCGATTCCTCTAAATTCTCTAGCATATATTGATATTTTCTAAGTTCTCTAGGCTACTCAATTATGCAATATAAATTCAAAACAATAAACACAAACATAATTGCAAATAAGTAAAGAGAGTAAGGATAGAGAAATGTACGCAAGCGATTTATAGAGGTTCGGCAACCTTGCCTATGTCCTCTACCTTGAGACGCTCCCAAGGATTTTCCCAAATTCACTATCCTTGAATTTGTTACACTCCCTCTTTTTCTAGGCTCAAGAGAAACCTCCCTCTTTTTCTTAGGCTAAAGAGTAACCTCCCTCTTTTTCTTAGGCTAAAGAGAAACCTCCCCTTTTACAAGGAATGATTGTGTTTACAAATTGTGTAATCAAAGAAGGGCCTCTAGATAGGCAAGTGATTACAATGTTTAAGCACAAGGAAAAAGCCTATACAAGATTTGTACTATTCTATACAAAGAATATGAGAATGATGGAAGATGAAGACTTTGTAGCTCTTGATTTGTTATTGAGGCTTGAGGAAAATGAAGAAGATGATGAATAGAATTTCTAAGCAGTTCCTCTTGCTTTCTTTAGCTTCTAAGCCTCTATTTATAGTCCCTTGGATGTATTCTAGCCGTTGGGTGGAGCCAAAACTTGAATATGACCGTTGTCTCACAAAAACTAGCCGTTACAGGCTATTTTCGGGAAAAGGGATCGATCCCATGCTTCGTTCTGAGCCTTGGAGGCATTTTGCCATAAAGGGATCGATCCCTTCCCTTAGGGGATCGATCCCATGCTTCCAGAATGTGTTTTTCCTGCATTTTTGGGTTAAAAATGATATGGCTTTTGATTTTAATTCAACCCAAAACATTTTGACATTTTTGTGGGAGTTTTTCTTGACTTTCTCTAATGAAAACATGGTCCAAAAATTCATCAAGTGATTTTCTAAAATATTCAAAACATTTATAAAGTATTAAGACCAATAAGGATGTATCATTAAATCATGGTCTTAATGTTTGATATGATCACTTGAAAATGGATTGAGAAAATCATGTGTGATAAGGCAAATTTATAATATGAATTAAAACATTAAAGCTTACTTAAGTTTTTGTCATTTCAAAATATATATATGTCAATTTAAAGCGAACAACCTCCCCCTTTTTGATATGACAAAACTTAATGTAAATTTGCTTTGAAAATTCTTTGATAAAATACTCCCCCTCAAATAAAGCAGGATTTTACAAAGCTCCCCCTTAATATAAGCATGGGTTTTGAAAATGAATTTTCAAACTATTTCTCCCCTATTATCTCTCCCCCTTAATATCTCCCCTTTTAATATCTATCTCTCCCCCTTTTTGTCATAGCAAAAAGAAGAAAAATAATAAAAGATATGCTCCCCCTAAAATCATGGCAATGTGAGAAGAGATAAAAATATGCTCCATCCAACAATAAACATGTTAGCACATGGGACTCATAGCACAAATAAATAAGTCAATATCCATAAAGAGTATGAAATATTCATGCAAAGAACATGACTTATGATCCTATACCAATTGTTTATAAATAATTTTGCAAGAAGTTCACAATTGGTAATTAATAAAGCAAATTGTGTATAAATATCTACTACGGTCTATGACTGCTCATTTCAACCCTATTAAGCACCTAAGTATATCAATTGTTCTTTCTAAAGTCCAACTAAGGTGCATTGTAATACATCATGATTATGAGCTGAAATTATATAACATATCATATGCATGTGCTCATAAATCATTCTCAAGAAATATTGTGTCTAGAATTAAATCATACATCAATTAATCACAAATTCTAGCACAAAAGTGTTTCATGCAAAAGTGTCTTATATGAATTCTTCTCTATTTGTCATTTCAATCTAAGGAGCATGAGAAGAATTGTCAATTTAAAGCTCATACCAATTGGCAATTTAGTTTCGGCTTACCAATTATTGAAAATATGGTTACCAATGATACTAATTGTTATTTCAATCTAAATACCAATTGTTACTAATGATTGACTTAGGCATTTTGCATGAATCCAATATCTATGTGTAGTGTGTTCATGTCAAGAAAATAATCATTCTAAATATGCAAGAACACAACACACATCATCAAATATGCATATGGATCAATTAATCATTAGCACGTTATCATAAAGTATTTATCCATATTCATATTCACAAATTTATGCCATATGGAAGATTCAAAAAATCAAGGAATTCAAGCAAACACATTTTCTTCCATGGTTTCAAGCACAAAAATCCTATGCTCATTTTCCAATTCAAGTCCTTAACCAATTATGAGCAAGGAAAGATTCAAAATTACCATTTTAATGAATTAAGAGCCATATCCCTAGTTGTTATCATCATTTAACGTTCTAGAGGGTATATGCTATTTTAACTAAAATGGATTCACCTAAGTGAATCAATATTATCAAGCTAAAATATATTTTATCATTAAAATCCATAAACTATGAGTGAGGTTAAGCACATAATATCATGAAAACAACTATTCTCATCTCATAGGCATGATTATTGATTCAACTCAAGCAAGCATGTAAGTTCAACATCAAAACAATCAAGAATAAATGCATGGATATCAATCAAGGTTCATTTGTTCAAGTTTGCATTTATCTTTGAATGGTGGTGTTGTCATTAAAGCCCAAGTTCCTTAATAATTTGGCCATAAAAATATAAATTCATGGATGATAAAGTTTCATGCATTTGAACATTTAGGATCCATTTACCATCACAAATTATAGGCCAATAACCATTACCAATTGTTGAATTTACATTTGAAATCAATCCACTAGATGTATAATTATCATGAAACCTAGTGTGGAATTGATAAGTCAAGCTAAGAGACATAATCCTATAGGCATGCTTAACTAAGATGAACAAAAAATATGAAGAATAGTCATTATGCATAAGTTCATCAAATTCTCAAATATATCCACAAATCATTAAAATAAATCTCAAAATTATGTTTAAGCATTCATTGAAAATATATTTCAAGATTATTTCAAGATTTATGCAATTCATGAATGTTTTCAACAAGAAAAATGATTTTGCACTTGTGAGCTCAAGAAAAATGATTTGATTGTTGAAAGTGATACCATTTGTTGGAATGGATACAAATTGATGGAGTTGAGGCATGATATTAATGAAAAATGAATTTTCATAGTTTAAAGTTCATCAAAAAGAAGTTAAAACAATGAATTTTAAGCTGAGATAGAGAAAATATCAAAACAATGAAAAGTTCTTCTCAATTTCGGTTGAAAACATGCAGGAAAGCCCTTTCTGGCTTGGGGGGATCGATCCCTATAGGAGGGGGATTGATCCTGCTTGCTGAGGGATCGATCCCTCATCCTGTTTCTGCAGTTTTTGACAGAAAATCCAACCTTTGAGGTGCCAAAACTTCGTTTTTGAGTATTTTAAGTCCAAGTAATAATTTAAACATTTGTGTAACATGATTTTGGACTTGTATGAATGAAAAACATGAATGAAAAACCATTTTACAAAAGATTTTGCAATTTTGGAAGATTTTACACAATAAAATGCATTTTTGGCCTCAAAGGAGGTCATTTTGAGAGTTAAGCATATTTTGACAAAACTAAAGCATTAGAAACCACAAATATGCCAAAACAAACTTGTTCACATAGATTTTAAGCACATATAACATCAAATCATCATACTTGTGAACATTATGCCATGATTTCCAACATATAAGTTCTTCATTAATGCACATGACATGGCATTTTGCATGTATGACATATTTGGCAATTTGAGGCAAGTAAATACATTATTAACACATAGAAGACTTGCTCAAAATGCAGAAATCCAATAATCATTTCAAAATCAATCATCATTCAATGCATCAAGTACTATAATCAAACAATCAAAAATCTTTGTCATGCCTTTTTGTTCAATCATTCAACTCACAATGCATCAAGAATCATCAACCAAGTGCCTCAATAAAACATATAAATAATTTTAGCAAAAATGAGTTTTGAAGAGATAGATTAAGCTTACAAAACTCCTTTGCTAGAGAATGCTTTGCATTGAATAGATGAATCCACCTTGTGCCATTCTTTGAAGAATTGTTGTGACCTTGTCAAGTATGGATTCTTAAGCTCTTCCTCTTTCTCATTGGCATAAGCAATCTCCATGGGGGGTGTGTAGAGCATTTGAACTCCATTGTTTCTTTGTATTCTCATGCTCTAAACTCCTACATCAAACAATTTCAAACATGCTTTGGTACCCAAATTTTCTTGGGTCCATGGGAGTTAGTGCAAATAATTTTTTATCCTTTTGGGATCCATTTCAAGCACAAATCATCATTATTTATTGCATGCTTTGGCACTCACATTTTTCTAACAACTCTTCCTCTAAATGTAGTTTTTCTATAAGTGCATGCTTGTGAAGAGTGTCCTATTCTATTGCATATTGAGCATGTAAGAGATAAATCATGCATAGCATTTTTGCTCACAAGGAAATTCTTAAGATGAGTTTCTTTTTGTTTTGCATTATAACCTAAACCATCTTTATCAAAGAAAACTCTTTGGGTCTCAAGCATGTGATCTAATTTTTGTTGACCCATATAAAACCTAGTAAATGACTTATGCAAATTTGTATTCTTTTCATTCAACACATTTATCTCTAAGTTGCCTCTTCTAATTTCTTTTCAAATTCTAGCTTAGAATTAGTCAAGGCTTCATTTTCTATTTTTAATTTTGCAATGATTTTCTTATATTTGGAGTTCATGCATTGAAATTCATTTGCTAAATCATCAAAGGCATTTTAGTTCACTAAAGGTATAATCGTTATTTTCACTAGAACTACAACTAGCCTCATCATCACTAATGGTCATAAAGCATGTGTAGGCTACCTCATTATCTACATTTTCCTCATCGAAGCTATCACTATCACTCCATGCAGCCACAAATGCTTTCTTCTTAGGTTTCCTATCCTTTTCCTTCCTAAGTAAGGGGCAATCTAATTTAGTATGACCCGGTTCATTACACTCATAACATACTAAGGGGTCCTTTTCTCTTCTACTTGACTCTCCCCTTTGATGTCTCCTATTACTCTCCCTCTCTTTCATTCTCATAAATCTATTGAATCTTTTGGCAAACATTGCCATTTCTTTTTCTTCCTCATTTCCACTCTCATCATTATCATCTTCAATGACCTCATGAGTGGAAGACTTATGCTACCCTACTTTCTTTGAAGGCACTTCATTTCTTTTCATTTTCATTTCATATGTAAGTAGGGAGCCATAAGCTCATCTAGAGACAAGGTATTTGGATCCTTAGACTCTTCTATTGCGGTTACCTTTGCCTTCCATGACTTAGGCAAGCTATTCAAAATTTTCTTTACCATTTCAACATTGGAATAAGCCTTGCTTAGAGCCTTAAGTTCATTAATTATATCATTAAACCTAGTGAATATTTCGCTAATGGACTCATTTTCTTTCATCCTAAATAGCTCATAATCATATGTGAGCATTCCTACTTTGGTCTCTTTCACTTGATTGGTCCCTTCATGTGTGATGGCTAATTTGTCCCATATTTGCTTGGCATTCTCACACAATGATACTCTATTATACTCATTGGGACCTAAAGTACAAAATAGGTGTGCATAGCCTTGGCATTCATTTGTGCCAATCTCATGTCATTTGTGTCCCACTCATCCTCACTCTTAGGGACATCTTTTCCATCTACTTTCTTTATGGGAATTCTAGGACCATTCACTATGATTCTCCACACTTCATAATCATTTGATTGTACAAATAACATCATTCTAGTTTTCCAATATGAATAATTTTCTCCATTGAAGAGTGGAGGTCTAACTAATGATTGTCCCTCTTCTCCTAGGGGTGTGCCTACATTCAATTGAGCCATTTATGATCGTTTGCTCGATAGAGGTTAGTCTAAATCAATCTCAAGCCCAAGCTCTGATACCAATTGTTGGCTCTATAGGCTATACCGAGAGGGGGTGAATCGGTTTTTCGCTAACTTTAAGTTCGCTTTTCGGTTCCTCTAAATTCTCTAGCCTATATTGATATTTTCTAAGTTCTCTAGGCTACTCAATTATGCAATATAAATTCAAAACAATAAACACAAATATAATTGCAAATAAGTAAAGAGAGTAAGGATAGAGAAATGTACGCAAACGATTTATAGAGGTTCGACAACCTTGCCTACGTCCTCTACCTTGAGACGCTCCCAAGGATTTTCCCAAACTCACTATCCTTGAATTTGTTACCCTCCCTCTTTTTCTAGGCTAAGAGAAACCTCCTCTTTTTCTAGGCTCAAGAGAAACCTCCCTCTTTTTCTAGGCTCAAGAGAAACCTCCCTCTTTTTCTTAGGTAAAGAGTAACCTCCCTCTTTTTCTTAGGCTAAAGAGAAACCTCCCCTTTTACAAGGAATGATTGTGTTTACAAATTGTGTAATCAAAGAAGGGCCTCTAGATAGGCAAGTGATTACAATGTTTAAGCACAAGGAAAAAGCCTATACAAGATTTGTTCTATTCTATACAAAGAATATGAGAATGATGGAAGATGAAGACTTTGTAGCTCTTGATTTGTTGTTGAGGCTTGAGGAAAATGAAGAAGATGATGAATAGAATTTCTGAGCAGTTCCTCTTGCTTTTTTTAGCTTCTAAGCCTTTATTTATAGTCCCTTGGATGTATTCAGCCGTTGGGTGGAGCCAAAACTTGAATATGACGTTGTCTCACAAAAACTAGCCGTTACAGGCTATTTTCGGGAAAAGGGATCGATCCCTTCCCATAGGGGATCGATCCCATGCTTCGTTCTGAGCCTTGGAGGCATTTTGCCATAAAGGGATCGATCCCTTCCCTTAGGGGATCGATCCCATGCTTCCAGAATGTGTTTTTCCTGCATTTTTGGGTTAGAAATGATATGGCTTTTGATTTTAATTCAACCCAAAACATTTTGACATTTTTGTGGGAGTTTTTCTTGACTTTCTCTAATGAAAACATGGTCCAAAATTCATCAAGTGATTTTCTAAAATATTCAAAATATTTATAAAGTATTAAGACCAATAAGGATGTATTATTAAATCATGGTCTTAATGTTTGATATGATCACTTGAAAATGGATTGAGAAAATCATGTGTGATAAGGCAAATTTACAATATGAATTAAAACATTAAAGCTTACTTAAGTTTTTGTCATTTCAAAATATATATATATATATATATATATATATATGTCAATTTAAAGCTAACAGTAATCATCAAATAAAAAGAGACATTAATTAGCCTACTAACTAAGCTTAGAATATGTTGGAAATGGAACACAAAAGTCAGCTAAGTTAGGTTAGGAAGTCAGTTAAAGCAGCAGCCAAGATGAAACGGGAAGCTTATGTGTTGACTAAGGAAATAGGAAGAAATATAAACACCAAATCCACTTATTTTTGGCCGGAAATGTAGCAAATAAATAAATATATGCTTAGAGATAATAATAAGCTATCAACCATCATTTTATTGGCTGGAAACAAAAACAAAACATCCTTTATATATAGAAACTCTCAGCTGGAAATCAGAATTGAAGCAGGGGAAGCAAAACGTGAAAGTAGGAAAGAAATGGTGAGGAAAAGTCAAGGATTTCAACTAACCAAAGGGAATAAAAATAAATAAATAAATGAATAAATGAATTTTTCATGAACATTATTGGTTGGTCATTCTTTAGTGGTTGAAATATCTAAGAAATGAAATATAAAAAGGAAGCTTAAGTCGGTTAAAAGAGATGGGAACAGAATAGCAACCTAAAATAGAAAATGAAGGTAGCAGCGTGAGGGGAATGAAAAGAAAAAGAAAGGAAAAGAAGAGAGAAAAGAAAAAGAAGGAAAGAGATTTATACCCTATATAGTCACCTTCTTAAAGTACCACTTTGCTCTTTTAAACACCATAAGTTGCTGCTAAAAACAACAACAAACAATAGCTACAAGGGAGAACCAGAAGAGGGTACAAAACATGGCATATTCAGTTTGAAAGGAAAGAGGGAAAAATGACCACCAAACGACCTCAGTTCACTTGGCTCATGAAGGATTGATTGTAGCTTAGTTCTTTCCATAAAACACATCAAAGTTTCAGATCAAATGGACCTCATTTGATAGGTCAAATCTGACCTGGATGTTCAGGTAGTCTAAGGTGAGTTTGATCAAGAATTTTTCGTTTGGTCCAAATTTAATATATATGATATTTATATTTTTTTAAAACCTATTTATAGTGTTAAAATGGTGTGAAACTAACCATAAAGTAGAGTTTTGAGTTCAGCCAAATGGGTTTCCATGGTGTAAATATATGGGTGTTCTGATGTTAAAATTCTGTTGAAATGTTTTATTTTGGGTCAGAGGTTAAAACATTCAGTTTTGGGGTTTTGTAATCATCTAAATTCTGAAAAATTATGATAAAGCCTTATGAGTCAGGAGAAATTCCGTTTTGAAACACCTGATTTGGAGTTCTATAGCTTGAGATATGTACAAATGAATATAGGGTGCTTTGCCAAAAAACGTGAATCCAACATCTGATTTTGAAAAATTGTAGAAAATAGCCCAAATGAACATGGTTGCAAACCAACTTGTTCAGCAAGGTAAATGAGTTAGGAATAGCATGGTTTTGAGTTTACACAATTTGAACAATCCTGTATTTAGATATAAACCAATTTGTACATAGAGGTCAGTAGACAGTATGCCAGAATGCACCTAGAAATAGAGTAAATTTGAGGAATTATTAAAAATGACAAAAAATGATAAGATTGTGAAACTTACCTTTCTGAATAGCGAATTGAATTAAATTTCAATGATCTTGGATTCATAATTTTTAGATATCCCTATAATTAGTAATATAATTTTTAATGCACAAAGGTTAGAAAACCATCTTGACAAATGTGCTAGAATTGGACTAAATTTCAAAAAACTGTTGGAAACAACGCAGGATGAATTAGGAAGTGAGTCTTACACTTCTAAATAAGAAATTAAGTTAGGTTACACACAAAATTGACTGTGCGTTAATTGGAATCCGATATTTCTAATTATGAACAGAACGATACCAATAGTTTAGAAAGTTCTTCTAACAAGGAGCTACTCATACAATAAAATTGTGAAACTTTGGTGTGCATTATTGGATAAGATCATCGAACCACCAATGAGTATAAACTATAGAAATGTTTAGTACATAGAATTTTGAAACTAAACATGTATGAATAATTTATACAGCTCAGAAGTGAAGGGGCGGTGGAAAAGAGTTAAACAAATATATGCTCATTTAAGCGTTTTGCGCTACTAGACTAATTTTGGAAAGTGCCATGTGATTTGGTGAGGTAAGGGATATGTGTAGAAGACGTAGGGATACTATGGTGCATGTTTTGGTGAAATGTGCCTTTTATTGGTTTGAAATGTTGGTGTTGGATTTGGATTGAAAATTGGAATTGGGTTTATAACTTGTGTTTTTGTGTAGAAAGGTTAGGGTAAACCATACCATTATGCTGCTGGAATTTTGTAAAATGAACTAAACCTTCTTACTCTCCATCTAATAGAAATATTTATATTTGAAATGGTATGAAATCTAAATTTGGAGGTTAAAGTTTAAAAGCTCATAAACGTGCATAAAATTTGTAATTTTTATTTTCATGACATTTTTACGATTTTTATGCTATTCTTGCTATAGCTATATTTTAATATTGCCATTAGGCATAAATAAAATATTTTGGACAATTAATTTTAAATTAAGAATATTTGATGAATTTTTATTCTCCGATTGTATTGATTCATTGATTTGAGCATTTTATGGAATGACTAAAGAAATATTTTATTAAATTTATCTCCGTAAACTATTGTTGTAACAACCGTTATATACAGTAAATATCAACAATCACATATCTAGTCAATTGGTTGGGCTGTCTGTGATGCTTTTATAACACTCACTTATTGTAGTAAGCAAATTGCAAATAAAAGTCTATCTATAGCTATATTAATATTTACATCAAAAGTATCATTTCCAGTGCCTTTCACAAATTTTACATCTCATGTACATAAATTATACAAAAGTAGTATTGTATATATACATTTAAACATATAAAAGAAAATAAATATACCTCCATGATTAGATAACTGCTGCCTGAAGGTATTAGAAACATAGCCTGTGAGAACTTGTTATTTTGTACTATACATGTACGGAATTGTAAATTTTAGATAAATAAATAATTAATTTTGAATATTTTTCAAAATGCCGAAATAAAGGTGGGATAGAATCGAAAATTCCGAAGTTATACAAGGGCAAAGTTAGCTTTTCTCAAGGATTGGTCAAAATTGATCAATTTTTGACTAATTTGGCTTAAGAAATAAATAAATGAAAAAATTAAATTAAAGAGTGCTGGACCAGAAAGTGTACTGTGCAGTGGCAAAGTAGTAAATAAAGTGACTTTAGAGGACATTTTGGACTTTAAATAAATTGAATTAGATTTTTATAAATTAAAATTAATTTATGGCCAATTAGATTAAGACAACAAGGCTGACTTCATTTATTTCTTCAACTTTGTTGCACCAACTTCCTCACTTTGCTGCTGCAATCATTGATTTCCTTTTCTTCTTTGCCATTCCTCATGATCCAGCTCTGAATCATCATCTTCTCCTTACTAAATCAGTTAGATTTCTTCATATAATCTCATCCTCATCTCCATAGCCTTCTAATCATCCAAAAACCTCAGCCAAAAACCACCAAAAAGAGGCTCCCCTACAACTGGATAGTGGCGTTTGTACAGGTAAAATATTTCTAGCCCATGTTTCATGCTCTTGAGTTATTTGTTTATGGTGGTATTGGTTAGGTTGATGATGTGTAGGCATATGGTTTGGAATAAAAACATGTAGGAAAGTAAGTAGGGCTGAATTGTTTGATGATTGGTGGCGTTAATGGCTGAACAGAAATAAAATTCTGTTGGTTATATAGGTGCAACGTGAATGGATGAAATGAATTTCTGTTGTGTATGTGTCCAACGTGAATGGCAGGAAATAGAGATTGAACATGAAAAAAAAAATAATTTTATATATATATGAAGCCATGCTGCTACGGTTAGCCATGAGAGTTTCAAAGAGGTAGAAACATGGTGTCTTGATGGTGTGAAAACAGAAAAGAAAGGCTGAAAACTAAACATAAAGGCTGGCTGGAACCGAAATAGAAAATGAGAAATTGATGTGGTATTGACCGAAAAGAATGAAGGCTGGCATGGTAGTCAACAAAAGAGGCTAATGAGGCGTGGAAATAAGAAAGAAAAAGGGGCTGTTTTGGCGTGGATAAAGGAGGACCAAAGGTTGAATATGTGATGAATGTCTAAGTGAAAAAGTCAAAAACAAGGGCTGGTAGTGAAGAAAAATGTAACCATAAACATAACTAGAAAATATATATAACCAATGTGAGTGTGTGTGCTGCTGGTTATGGAAGAAATGAAGGAAATAAAATATTGCATCTTATTTCTTAAATGATGGAAAATTACAAGGAAGAAGGCAGCACATTTATGTGGTACATTGACTAAAAAAATGAAACAATAAATTTAATTATCTAAGGGCCATTTGGCCATAGTGAAAAAGGAAGAAAGAATGGCATTAAGAGTAGCCATTTTTAGCTATGAGACTTACATTTACATTTTGATATAAATCATAGCTTAAAATAAAAAGATAATTAAGCTAATGATTTGGTGAAATTAAATTGCAGTCGGAAGTTCGACGTTCGTGTGGTGCACGAGATAGTGCAATCTCGATACACAGGTAAGAGACGTGTGTGTAGATTTGTAGGGATATCTGAATGCATGATTCCCATGCTATGAATTTTATAAGAATTATGGAATATGGTTTTGCCTTGAAATTGCATGAAAATATGTGGTTTTGGTTGATGAACTGTGTTTGAAAGTGCAGGGAGGCTAGGACCCGGGTAGCCATTATGCTACCAAAATTATTAAAAATATTCCTAAAAATGTTAGGAAATATTTTGGTACATTATTGATATTTTTCCAAGCCTTGAAAGTGTTAAATTAAATATTTTTCAAAAAAGGTTAATATACCGAAAAATATTTATCAAATATTCATGACACCAATTTCGATGAAGGTGTCATTATTGAAAATTCATCTCACGTGTTTTACAGTGAAATGTGTGATTGGTGAAGTGAAATGGTGAATAGTGAATATTTTATAATTATTTTCAATATGATATTCACTATTTTATTCATGATTTTTCTTTATGGGATAAATAAATTTTTATCACGTGTAATGATTTCCATAAAGGCTTTATCACTGTGTAAATATTGTTTTGAGACTAAAATGTCTTTACATGTGTTTATGGTGGAAAATGTGTTGGCGGAATTATGAAATTTGGAAAATAAAATATTTTATTTTTCCATAAATCATGAAAATATTGGAATTGATTTCCAATAACTTTGAATTTCATGTTTTGGAAAGAAAGCATGGAAACACGTGTGTATGTGTTCTACGGTGAAAAGGAACAGTTATGAAATTTTATTTCTACTGTGTAATTATCTTATAAACTATTTTCACCGTATGAGATACTGTGATTTATACCTTTATTGATTTTCTGAAAGATGTTATTAATTTTACTAAATTCTATAAAGGTAATGAGATTTCACATATACTTTTTTGAGATTGATAGGCCCCATATCATGCTGATATGTGACATGTAATATGTGATATGTGAAGCTGTTGACATTAAGCCATCTTCAGCATCCTGGTTGTCACCCGCTCAGTGTACGACCGAGGACACCTATAGACTATGGCCATAGATCTCATGTGTTTTATGATATTGTCCCTACAGGGACCTCCCATGTACCCTATTATTCCTTATGGGACTTATAGCATGATATCGTTAGGGTGTGCCTGGTCTCCACTATTATTCCATGTGTTATTACTGGATTTGGTGAGAAATTTGAAAATATACTATTTATTGTGATGCTTTATCACTGATTTGTGAAATACGTGAACAATATATTTTACTGCTACATGTGTTTAAAGTGATTGATTTCAACGGTGGAAATCAAAATGAATTTCAAGTGTGGTTTATATGATTTACTAAATTGTTTTATTTAATCATATGACATTTTATATGCAGTAAACATTTTAATGAATTTTATATTTAAATAAATTCCTACTCCCTATAGTAGCTCTGGGTTTCCGCGACAAGACAAGTATTTCAAAACTTTCCATGCTCCATCTGGATTTCCCGATCGACTATAGTATCATTTCCTATGTAGTGTGCCAGCTTATAAATAGGAATTTAAAGATTTTACTGCATATAGTCTTCGAGGTATCAAGATTTGCATACAAATCTTTTACTGAGCCGTGGTTTGCTCACTCCAATATATTATCTCTTCATATTATTTTCAGTGACCGGTTGAGTGTATCATCTGAGGATTAGAGGTTGCACACTGAGCACCCCGAGGCAGCATTAATAGATATCGGAGGCATATTTATTTTATTTTATATGTTCAGACTTCTGATTTATGGTACTACAGTGTTATATTAAATTAGGGGATGTAAGTGTGGATTAAAATACAATTTGTAAATATTTATTTTTCGTTAATTATATTAATTTATGGATATTGTGTTTTCAATGAATTAAATGTGGAAAATAAGATATCGCAGACAACCTAACCTATTCATGTGTTGTGAAAATGTGTAAAAAGTATAAAATACTGTGTACTTGGGATGTGACATAGCCTATCCATGGAACGGTATATCATTGCAGATAATCTGTGAGGTGAGAAAAGAAGGGAGGTGAGCTAAATGCCTAGTAAGAAATTCGTATGCAAGAACTGATATGATGAAATCTATATGCATAAAATTATTTGATTTCTAATAGTACACTAAAGGACATTTATAGGAAGGATACTATAGTCGGCTAGGTAACTAGATAGAGTATGGGAGGTATTTTGAAGTACCTATCGTGTCCGAGTCCCTATTTGTGACTATAAGGAGTAAACAGTTAGAGATAATATGAATAAACAGTATAAATCACTTTAAAGTCATGTCATGTAATATTTTAGGATATAAATAGTTTAAATGAATCACTTCGGCAAACAGTTTAGTATAGAAATCTAGTAAATAGTGTATAAACACTTTAGAAGTTTCAGTATAGTCGATATATAAACAATTCATTTCAGTATCAGTAAGAAATTCAGTTCAATAAAACAGGAAAGTATAGTGGAGACCAGTAGACCTGCTCAAGGGCCGAGCTACCCGCTCAAGGGCCGGGCGCCCGTTCGATATTTGGGAGGGTTTGGACAAAAATATTTGATGCAATTACCGGGCTTGGACAAAATTTTTAGGCCCGGGCTTAGCCTTTCAAAGCCCGAGCCCAACCCGGCCCGGCCCAGCTCGATGTTAATATTAAATATATATTTTTAATATATTTCTAATATTAAGTATATTTTTAATATATTTGTTAAGTATAATATAATTTTTTATGTATATAAAACATTATTAATTAAAAAACATGATTATAAATATTTAATATGAAAATTGATATACAAATTCTGACAAATTAAATTAAATTTTAAAGGAAATAAAATAATAAAAAACAAATAAATAAATAATTAAAATATAAAAAAATTATATTCTCTCGGGCTCGGGCTCGGGCTCGGGCTTATTGTATAAAAAATGGGACGGGCTTGGACTAAATATCAGGCCCGATTTATCGGGCCGGGCCGGGCTTGGGTATTGGCTAATATCTTTATTACCTGTCATGGACCCGACCCGGCCCATGAGCAGGTTTAGAGACCAGGCAACACCTAATAAATATCATACCATAATAGTATCCCAAGAAGGGAGAAACAATATCAGTAAGACATATAGCCATAGTCAGTAGGTCCATAGTGTACACTTGTCAAGTTACAATTGCTGAAGCTGAAGACTTGGCAGGTCTATCAGCAATAGTACAGTAACAATAACAATCAACATGATATGGGGCCTAATAGTCTCAAAACAGTTTATAAGCGGTATAATTACCATTAAAGAAATCAATTCTAGTAATAAAATCTTCAGTCAATCCATAAATGCATATGTTAGAGAATATAAGTAGTTTAGTAATAAAAATTCATAAAATATTCACAATTCAGTATTCATTTCTAAAAATGTTCTATTTATCTGTAAACAAGTTATAAGAACATACCAATACTCTCACATAAGTAAAATTCGATAACATGAATTTTAAATATTGTTTTTCGGTATTTAGTAAAAATATGAAATTTCAATAAATGAGATGAGATTAGCTTAACTTTCCTTTCCTTTCTAATACTCAAGGATATTCAAAAATAATTCCTTAAAATTCTTGGAAATTTTGATAGTATAACGGCTGTTTCTAACCTAACTCTCTTGCAGTAAAAAAACACGGTATATAAAACTAGCTAGAATCTACAATTCCAACAATTTCAAAGCAATTGACTTCAAAACAATTTTGTAAAATTATTTTCAACCACAATATGCATTCACAGTATCCCTACGTCTTCCATACATCCCTTACCTGTCAATTCCTATCAAAATCACCAATAGGACCACGCGATAATTCTCACTCCCGGGCTGCAAAACATCATGACAACACTATTATTTCACCATACCTTAATTATAATAAATTCTTCTTCAATAAAATCTATCACATTGTTTATAATAGTCACTAAACCAGTCTAATTTACATCGGTGCTAAATGCAACTATGCCTAAATCAACTCTGTTTTCGATTTCGATCACACCGGTAGTCTTCTCTTAATTTATACAGTATCATGGAACCTAGAACACATAAAATTGAGCACCATACCCATGTCCCCTTCTCATGGCTGAATGCTTCCTGGTATATTACTCAAGCTTTTTCAACAATTTAAGCTTAGTTTCATGTTCTATCATTGTTCTTCATCCATTTAGCACCATTTTCATGCATCAAAACACAATAATTCATAGACTTCTTATCATGGTCAAAACCATAAGGGAGTAATTGAGTGAGTTTTGATTCAATCCAAGGCTAAATTCATGCTAAATATCCTTAATTTCATCATTTTCCATCATTAAAACATAAAGAAAATGAAAGCATAAAAATGCCTTATGGTGGCCAAATATGAGGGGAAGCCTTTCTCCTTGATTTTGTCCACTTCACACTTAAATATTGGCATGGACTTGTAGAGCACTGAATTTGGGACAGCTTTGTAGAACAAACTTTTTGGTTTTAAGCTTGTTTTCCTAGTGTTTTGGAAGCTTTCTTATTTTCTTTCAAGGTTGGTTATGGAGGAAGAGAGGTGAGGTTGAAGATGATAATGGCCGACCACTTAAGAAAGTGGTAGAAAATTCTTTTCAAATTATCTTGTTAGCAAAATGTTGGCAAAATGCCCTCATTTATAATGATTTTGGATAATTTTGCCCTTAAATTTTCATAATATTTTTAACTATTCAACTTAACTACAAAATATTTTACTTCATCATTAAATATTATTAGTTAACATATTTTAATGAATGGATGGGGTTTTATTAAGGTTTGACTGACCGTAAAGATGAAATTACCAAAATACCCTTACCGGGTTAATCATGTAAATTTATTATTTTTCCTCCAATTCAATCTATCTATTGACATGGCCAAGAACTTATTTACACTTAGATTATCATACTTCAGTAAGTTGGTCAAAAGTCAATTTAGTTTGACCGTTATTCGTAAAAGTTCAACTGGACTATGTCCTTAATCGTTATTTTCTAATTTGTTGGCACACTTTCCAAAAACAACTTAAATAAAGGATATTGGGTTCTAGATTCTTACCATAAGTTCATTGGACTCTCCGTACTGTATCTGTCCAATCTCACATCCCTTCGAGCATTGTAAGACTCGTGGGGCCCACCATATTGTTTTCGGCTATATCTACGAAATACACGGGAATAGTCTTACATGTGTGATAGTATTAGAATATGTGGTTCTCACAACTGTGAACTATTTTATAAATTGTTTTGAGACTATTGGCCCTATAGCTGCTTACGAGCACATGCACCCCACTTTATTGTTACTGTAGCTGAGTGATCCTGATCCCATCATTTAGTGTCCCAGGTGACACCTGGCCCTTGTACATCTGTGGATGACCTTTAGACTATGGCCATATGTCGTTATACATGAGTCTATTGGGTGATGCCTTGTCTCCATAGTTTTATCTAGGGTGGCAAATTCGGAGTATTCCTTGTGATAACCGTAAATTTTCCATTTATTGAAAATTACAAATATTAGAAATAAATATTGGAAATAAATAAATAAATAAAATTATGAGAATGGGATACTAGTGAAAATCTCGAGAATTGAGGAAGTGACGGATCGGGAAATTCGAGTGAAGGAAATTAAGTTGGAAATAAAATAAGGAATAGAGGAAATTTAATTTGGATAAATGAAAATCCAAATTAAATAAGAAAATAAGGAAGAATATATATATATATATATTGTAAATACAATAAATATATATATGGAATTATTACATTTATATGAATATTTATATAAATGTTAAATTTTTTAAAGTACATGAAAATATATATTTTTATGTGAAAATATATATTATTAATATAATATATATATTTATATAATATATAGTTCAAAGTACTATATAATAAAATAATATAATTATATTTATAATGTAATTATAAATATAATTATAATTAAAATAAAATACAAAAAAAAGAAACAAAAGAAACGGAAGGAAACAAATTGGGAGAAACCCGATTCTGTCTCCCCCGGTGAGGCCGACCACCGTCGGCGAGGGAAGAGACGGCGCCGGTGAAGGGAAGAGAAGACGCTGGTGACCGGAAGAGGGAAAGAAACGAACGGAAAGAAAAACGGAAGAAGAAACAGAAGCAAAAACCTGGCGGAAGCCGAGAAGGAGAAGAGAAGAGAAAGTGGCGGTGCCGACCAAATCGGTCGCCGCCACCGCAACCAAAGCTTCGCCGGAGGGAGAGGAAGAGGATGGAAGCCACCTGAGGCGCGGTGAACGGTGGAGGAAGGCCGACGGAGGAGGAGAAGAAATCGAAGGTAAACCGAGTAGATCCGCCGCCGTGCCGCCGATTCAGGCCAAGCTGAGACCACTGGCGAGTTCGCCTCACCGCCGGCCAGCTGAAGGACCATCGAGCCGCTGGAGAACCGGCCGTCGAAGGAGAACCGACGACGAGGGGAGGAGATCGGTCTGGAACCGGTCTGAGCCAGGAAAAAGGAAAGGAAAAAGAAAAGAAAAAGGAAAAAGGAAAAAGAAAAAGAAAAAGAAAAGAAAAGAAAGAGAAAGGAAAGAAAAGAGAAAAAGGAAGAAAAAAAGGAAAAGAAGAAAAAGAGAGGAAAAAAGGAGAATTTCAAAAATTACGAAAAATCTCAAAAAACTCAAAAATCCGAGAAATTCGGTAAGAAATTCGGGAATTATTTTCGAGTAATTAATTTGAATAATTATGGAAAAATTCTAAATATTAGAATTTAAATTCCAGAAAAATTCCCTCGATAACCGAGCCAATGGAATCGGACGAGGTGAACACGGGCGTGACCTTCGAGAGGCAGTCGCCGACCCGAAACAGGTAAGGGAGACATGTACCGCCTGTAAGGATATTCATTATGCATTTAATTTATAAATGCAATTTATAATGATTAGTTTTGAAATTTGTGATGATTTATCGGTTTTAAATTGTGGTGAAATACCGGTTGAGAAATATAAACTGTATTTTCCGTGCAGGAGGCTAGCCAAATTGGTAGCCGTTATACTACCGAAAAATTATCGAAAATTACTGAAATTTACTGAAAATCACCGAAAACCAAAATAAAAGATTTGATTTCACGTGAATCGATTTTCGGGTACGAAAATCGAGAAATTAAGTAAATTTCATAAAACATGAATATAGTGATATTTAATTTTAAAATATTCATGTTTTCGAGAATGGTGAAAAGGAAATCATCGAAAATTCACCCAGTAGGTGATATTTCACGTGAAACGAGATGAAAATGAAAAAGAGACTGAAGTGAATATTTTTATAAATTTCTTAAATATTCACTTGATTTCATATAAAACCTTTATGGTTTTAATTATGGAAACAAATAATTATGAAAATTCCATAAAGGTTAAGAAATGAAGAAAAACTATGATTTTGAGACTAGAGGTCTCTACACGTGTTTTTAGAAGAAAACATGGTGAGAGGAATTTAAAGTTAGAAAATAAATAATTTATTTTCATAAATTATAAAAATGATTTGTTTGAAATTCCGATAATTATAAAACCATGTTTTCGATTGAATGCACGAAAAAGGGTGCATATGTGTTTTACTGTGAAAAAAGACAGTTTTGCCCTTCTATACTTTCAGTGATGATTTTTCAAACTGTCTTCATCGTATGGAAAACAGGATATATACCTTTATGAAATAATTTGAAAAATATTATTTATTTTATAAATTTCATAAAGGTGATTATATTTACATGTGAGCCTTATGGATATTTGATTTACGGTATTTAAAATCCATAAATGCTAATGTACGATTTTTACACTGTTTTGAGACTTAGGCCCCGAGCTTCATGCATTACATATACTGTTACTGTCACGTGGCTGATCGACCAGCTAGTCATCAGCGTCCCGGATTGTCGCCTAGCAAGCGTACACCGAGGACATATTGTAGATCATGGCCATAGATCTCATTACAGTTACTGTGTCCCTAGTGGACGAGATAGCATGATTTACTTGTAGGGTGTTGCCTAGTCTCACTTATTACTTACTACTTACTGTTTACTGTTACTGAAAGGATTTGCGGAATCCTATTTACTGTACTGTTTACTATACTGAACTACTGTTTACTGTTTACTGTTACTGATGAAAGACCGTACCAAAAAATTGTGTTACTGAACTGTACTGTTTACTAAAATGGTAGCCATTGATTACTGTTTTATTGAACTGAAAGCTACCATTTACTGTTTACTGAATTGAAAGCTACCTTATACTGTTTTCTGAACTGGTAGCTACTGTTTACTGTCTACTGATTGAACCGTATCGAATTACTGTTTTACTGAACTGTACGATACGGTTACTGATTTGAAAAGAGAAATAAATGTTTATTCTAAAAGAATAACATAAGAATTATTCCTAAAATAGAAATAATCGAAGATGTCATTATCCAATGATTGGATATTTACAAATCACTGTTCTGTACTGTTTTTACTGTACTGAAGAGAAGAGAAGTAAACCACTATTTTTATTACTGAACTGCCACGTGTTTTAAAATATACTGAAGTGAAAAGAGATAAGTGGTTTACTTTGTGGAAAAATGAAAATTATATCGTTTTGAAAACAATTAATTTAGTATTCTCTACAGTTGCTTCTATGTTCCGGAACAAGTATGATATTCTAAAATACCTACCTTACTCTATCTGGATCCCTAGCCGACTGTAGTATCCTTCCTACATGTGTGCCTAGAGCCAGCTAGGAAGATTTTAAAGAAAATGAAAAAAATTATTTTCAGCATATAGATAGCTGAATATCAAGTGTGACATATAACTCTCTTACTGAGCCGTGGTTTGCTCACTCCCCAAATTTTAACATTTCAGGTTTTAATATGGTGAGATCCAATATTTGTGGATTACGGCTGCACATGATGGACTGTGAAATCCCCAATTTTCTGTAATTTTCCCTTAATTGTACAGTTTTCCAACTTGGACTAATGGAATAAATGTGAAATTCTGATATATAAATGATGCATAGGACATAGAGGGAATTAAAGGGATTGATGGTCAAATAATTAAAGGTCAAAGAGTCAATGGATGGTCAATGGCTGAGATGATGAGAATGAATTTAATGGGCAATTAATAAAAACCATGACTCACCATCATCATCATCATCACCTCTTGTACCCCACGACACAGCCCATCTTCCTCTCCCTCTCGTTGCTTCCATTTTTCCTCTAAGTGTCCAAGCTTCTCACCTTGACAAACCACCATTTCAGGTCATCGATTCGTTAAGCTCCTCTAAAGAAAAACGATCCTTGTTAATAGCTTAACCTATGCCTTTAATATGAGAGAGTGAATCCAAGTGGTTAAGTAGATCTCAAAATCCAAAGATTTGGTAAATTGCAAAGGTAAGCAAGTTAGAAGGTTTTAGTTGATAATTTTGATGGTTTGGGATTTTATGAAGTTGATATAGAAGGTTGTTGAGCTTTAATTTGCTATGATGTTTACAGCTTGAAGAGTAAAGTGGAAAAGGACAAGTGTAGATTGGCTACCAAGCTTGTGGATTTATCTCAATTGAGGTAAGGTGCTTTCAATTATTTTAACTGTTTTGGGAGAAAAACAACAGTTGCTTTAAGTGCAGGAAAAATGACATTTTCGGACTTGTCTAATAGTACCAATTAGGCTAGGGGCAGCCGACTGCCATAAAGGGGAAGTCGACTGCCTAGAGACATCAAAAACGCCGTTTTTTGAAAACCATTCTGTTTCAAACCAGTCGACTGCCAGGGGGAGCCAGTCGACTGCCATTTTTCCAGAAGCATTCTGTTTCAAAACCAGCCGACTGCCAAGGGGGCCAGTCGACTGCTATTTGTCCAGGAACATTCTGTTTCAAAACCAGCCGACTGCCATGGGAGCCAGTCGACTGCCTTTTCTCGGGAAACATTCTGTTTCAAAACCAGTCGACTGCTATTTGGGACCAGTCGACTGCCCTATTTATATTTTGAAAAATATAATAATTGAATTTCAAAAGGGAAAGAAATTCAATAAGGCAAAACATGGTAGCAGCCGACTGCCATATATGACCAGTCGACTGCCTATTTGAAAGAAAGGTTTTGAGAACCTGTTTTAAGAAAGGATATTCATACTTGTTTAAAACCTATATGAACAAGGTTTTGGAGACTATAAATCTCTCAAAAGAGCATGCACATTATTTGTTACTTGTATTTGACTGAGGAGCTCTAGTCCAGCCCTCAGACCCGCAGTACGGCACCTGACTAGTGAAACTGTGGGCTATAGACAATGGCCATGAGTCTCTTATTTGATTCGGCTTTGGGGAGGATCCCTGGCCCATACGTGGGTACGCCATTTATTTGATATCTCTCAGGATTATCCCTAACGGGATATATTTGCGGTATCCTTATGAGATTTATCTATTGGATTATCCCTTACGGGATATATTTGCTGTATCCATTATCTCTCTGGATTATCCTTTACGGGATATATTTGCTGTATCCATGATGAGAATTACTTGGTGCATGAATCTGTTGGATATAAATTGTCTCCCATCTATTTGAAAATATTTGTAATTGCCTACTTGATTTCACGTGATTTGAGATCCGTGGAAATATTGAAAGCATGATTTACTTGTATTTGATATTTGCGAAATAAATATAAGCACTATGCTTTATAATGATTTTACATGACATTATAGAGCCAAGCAGGAAAACTGCATATAGTGATATAGTACGCTCTTTTACATAAGTTTCTTACTGAGCGTAAACTCACTCCTTTACAACTATTTTTCATACAGATTACTTGAAGTAATTCCGCTCCGGATAGAGGAGCCTCTTTTGGGACTTTGAGATACCTTCGGGCACGCTTCCTACTTATCCCGTGAAGGTATACTTAGTCGGCCGTTACTTCGGCAAATGTACAGTACGATACTACAGTTTTGTATATGGGGAAATTAGGTTGTCTGAATAATCGAGATCCTGATGTACATGACACATGTTTATAAATGAAAATTTTATGCATGTGAAATTAGATATTATACTCTGATAAAGATGCCTAAAGCATAACAGTAAAGTAGGTTGACATCGGATAAACTAGTCGATTTATTTGTTAATTGAAGTAAAAGTTAATTGTTATTTGGTCAGTGACGAGGATGTCACAGATTGGTATCAGAGCCGATTCGACTGAAGTTTATCGATGTCAATTAGTTAGAATTAGAGAAATTCCCCAATGTACTGTACTAGCTTATTTGATTTTGAGGAGTATAACGGCTTAAGGTTATACTAAATGATGTTAATTGTTCATGATCTTAACAGAATGAGTACTCGAAGTAGGGGTACTAGACGAGGACGAGGAAGAGGACGGGGTCACACTGAAGAGCCCCCAGTTCCGTCTCCTCATCCATCTCCACCGCATAGCCCGAATACGAGGCTAGCCAAAATGGAGAAACATATGGAAAACATGGCCGCCATGTTCACCCAGTTTATGGCTAAATTTCCGGACGTGGCCGCTAGTGCACCGACAGTTACCCCTACAGTACCTCCTACTCCGGTGGTACAACCCCCACCAGTCCCAGTTAATGAGAGGCGAGATCCTACGGCTTACTGCAGTGTGGCATTAATAAAGGAGTTTAAGAAGCTGGATCCGCCAAAGTTCAAAGGGGACAGTGATCCAGTAGCCGCAGAAAACTGGATGAAAGCGGTTACTAAGTCATTCGGATACATGGCTTGTACGGAGAAAGAGAAGGTGGGATTAGCCGCCTATTTGCTAGTGGATGAGGCTGAGCCATGGTGGCAGGCTACTCAGACAGTATTAGAAGCTAAGTATCCAGAGGTGACGTGGGATAGATTTGTAGAAGCTTTTAATGAACAATATGTCCCACGTACTGCTCAGAGGAGATTACAAGTAGAGTTCTTGAACTTGACTCAAGGAAGTATGACGGTTAGCCAGTATGAGTCGAAGTTCATTACACTGAGCAGGTTTGATCCTGAAGTACTGAGAAGAGAGGATCACAAGACTTACAGATTCATGGAGGGATTGAGACCTTCCATTAGGTCTAAGCTATACCCGTTGGACATCACTACCTATGGCGAGGCAGTCCGTAAGGCTCAACTATGTGAGCAGGACTATGAGTTTCATCAGGCAGACTTCCGAGCAAGGAATAAGGGTAAAGAACCTATGAAACGGAAGTCAGATGAGAAGGCCTCGAGGGATAGATATCCATCTAGGAGGAATAGGCCTTATGATAAAGCCTCGACAGGTAAGCAAGTCCATTATACGAAAATAAAGTGTCTTAATTGAATAATTACATGGAATTATGTTAAATAGGAGTTATGGTGATTATGATGTAGGAACTCCTAGATCCACCGGGATCAAAATAGGTGATGAAAGATTCCAACATCCGGTTGGTAGTACCGCTAGCTCACCGAGGAGTATAATGCCGAGGTGTGTGCAATGCGGGAAATTCCATGGAGCACAGCCTTGTCGGTTGGCGAGTGGGGCGTGTTATTGGTGTGGTGAACAGGGACATAGAATCAGAGATTGTCCCAAGATAAATCAGAGGGCACCTGAAGAGTCAGAAAAGACCCCTCAACCACAATCTAAGACCACACAACCCCAGCGTAAGGCCACAGCGGCAGAGAAAGGAAAGGCACCCGTGACTCAGGGACGGGTATTTGCTATTGACAAGGAGTCCGCTGATGCTTCATCGAAGATGATTCAGGGTAAGATTTACTTAAATGATACATATGTCCTTGCTTTATTTGATCCAGGCTCTACGCACTCTTTTATTTCCCCTATGGCTACTAGGAGATTAAATGTTGAGCCTGAGCAGTTAGGAAGATTGCTACAAATAATTACTCCATTTAGGGAATCTCAGATGACGGACATAGTGTATCGTAATTGTAAGCTACGGGTAGGAGAAAGAGAGTCAATAGCTGACCTAATCTTATTAAATATGTCTGGATTTGATGTTATATTAGGAATGGATTGGTTAGCTGAAAATCACGTGATGATAGATTGTCATGCTAAGAGTGTGATTTTCTCCTCTCCCGTTAGCTATGTTGTAAATTTTGCAAATATGTAATGCAAAAGCATAATTATTTGTTTGGTTTAATTGAGATGTAATTGATAGAACATATTTGTGATGTGAAGGGTTTGTAGCACACGTGGTAGACGTAGATCAGAAACGTCCCACACTTCATGAAATTCCAGTAGTTAAGGAATTTTCCGAGGTATTTCCGGATGATCTTCCAGGACTTCCTCCGGATAGGGAGGTGGAGTTCACTATCGATTTGGTGCCGGGGACGGAGCCCATTTCGAGATCTCCCTATCGGATGGCGTTGGTAGAATTGGAAGAACTGAAGAAGCAACTTCAGGAGTTACTAGACAAGGGATTCATACGACCCAGCGTATCCCCTTGGGGTGCTCCTGTGCTATTTGTTCGGAAGAAAGATGGTAGTATGCGATTGTGCATTGACTACCGATGGTTGAATAAGGTGACCATCAAGAATAAGTATCCTCTTCCCAGGATAGACGACCTCTTGGATCAGCTCAAGGGTGCACAAGTCTTTTCCAAGATAGACTTGAGATCGGGATATCATCAGTTGAAGATCAGAGATGAAGATATCCCTAAGACTGCATTCAGAACACGGTATGGTCACTACGAGTTCTTGGTGATGCCGTTTGGACTGACAAATGCACCCGCAGCTTTCATGAACTTAATGAATGATGTGTTTAAGCAATACTTGGATCAGTTTGTCATTGTTTTCATCGATGACATCTTGGTGTACTCGAGGTCATGGGAAGAACATGAGCAGCATTTGAGGATTGTTTTGGAGACCCTCAGAGATCGAGGACTGTATGCCAAGCTAAGTAAATGTGAGTTTTGGCTTGATAATATCTCCTTTTTAGGTCATGTGATCAGTAAAGATGGAGTTTCAGTTGATCCATCAAAGATTGAAGCGGTGGTCCAATGGGAAATACCGAAGACAGTAACGGAGATTAGGAGTTTCTTGGGTTTAGCTGGCTACTATAGAAGATTTGTAGAGGGTTTCTCGAAGCTAGCTGCTCCATTGACAAGATTGACGCGCAAAGAGGTGAAGTATGAATGGAATGAAGCTTGTGAGCAAAGTTTCCAAGAGTTGAAGCATAGGCTGACGACTGCACCTATCCTCACCATTCCTAGTGGTTCAGGTGGATTTACAGTGTATAGTGATGCCTCAGGGCAAGGTTTGGGATGCGTATTAATGCAGCATGATAAGGTAGTAGCCTATGGTTCCAGACAATTGAAGGACCATGAGAAGAACTACCCGACTCATGATTTGGAGTTAGCTGCAGTAGTGTTTGCCCTGAAGATATGGAGGCATTACTTGTATGGTGAGAGATTTCAGATTTTTACAGATCACAAAAGTCTGAAATATTTGTTCTCCCAGAAGGAGTTGAATATGAGGCAAAGAAGATGGCTAGAGCTTCTAAAGGACTATGATTGTGAGATCATGTACCACCCAGGGAAAGCTAATGTGGTAGCGGATGCTCTGAGCCGTAAACATGCAAGTATAGTGGCTTATATGATGATAAGAGAATATGAATTACTTGAACAGTTTGCAAGCCTTAGTTTAAGTGTTACACCTCTTGAGCAATTTAGAATGATAGCTAGTTTAAGAGTTGAGCCAGAGTTGATGGATAGAATCCGGGTTGCTCAAAGAGAGGATACTCAGTGTATTGAGGCTATGGATGAGATTCAATCGGGTATGACCTCAGAATTCCATATGGGTAAGGATGAGATGTTGAGGTTTAATAACCGTATATGTGTTCCTAAGGATAATGAATTGAGGAAGTTGATCCTAACAGAAGCACATTCCACTAGGTACACATTACACCCGGGAAGCACGAAGATGTATCACAATCTTCGCAAGGTGTATTGGTGGACTGGCATGAAGAGAGACATAGCTGAGTTTGTAGCAAAATGTCTGACGTGCCAGCAAGTTAAAGTAGAGCACCAGAGACCGCAGGATTGTTACATCCTCTACCTATACCTATGTGGAAATGGGAACACATTACGATGGATTTCATTATGGGATTGCCCAAGACCAAGAGAAATCATGATGGTATTTGGGTGATAGTAGATAGATTGACGAAGTCAGCTCACTTCCTACCTATGAAGTCTACAGATACACTTAGCGCTTTGGCAGACTTATACGTGAGAGAAGTCGTCAGACTACACGGTGTTCCAGTGAGCATCACATCAGATAGAGATTCCAGGTTTACTTCTCACTTTTGGGAACATTTTCAGGAAGCCATGGGATCTCAGCTGAATTTTAGCACAGCTTTTCATCCGCAGACTGATGGGCAGTCCGAGCGCACTATTCAGACGCTCGAGGATATGTTGAGAGCATGTGCTTTGGATTTAAAGGCTCATGGGACGACCATCTGCCATTGGCTGAGTTTGCTTATAATAATAGCTATCATACAAGCATCGGGATGGCACCATATGAGGCTTTATATGGTAGACGGTGTCGATCACCGATTGGGTGGGAAGAAGTGGGCGAGCGCAAGTTGTTGGCTCCAGATTTAGTCGAACAAGCTTCTGAGAATGTTAAACTGATTTGTCAAAGACTTAAGACAGCTCAGAATCGACAAAAGAGCTATGCAGATGTTCGACGGAGGCCACTTGAGTTTTTGGTTGGAGATTATGTGTTTTTGAAAGTCTCTCCATCCAAAGGGATTATGAGATTTGGCCGACGAGGTAAGTTAAGTCCTCGTTTTATCGGACCATTTGAGATCCTAGATCTGTTGGAGATGTGGCCTATAGGTTGGCACTACCTCCGGAGTTATCGGGAGTACACAATGTATTTCATGTATCAATGCTTCGGAAGTATAATCCGGATCCATCTCATGTCATTGAATATGAACCCTTGGAGATTCAAGAAGACATGAGTTATGTGGAGAAACCGATTCGGATTTTGGATAGGAAAGATAAGGTGTTGAGGTCAAAGACGATTCCATTGGTTAAAGTTCTTTGGCAACACCATACGACAGAAGAAGCTACTTGGGAACTAGAAAACTTAATGAAAGAGAAATTCCCGGAATTGTTTGAGACATAACCTTACTTGAATTTGGAGGACCAAATTCTCTAAGGTGGGGAGAATGTGAAATCCCCAATTTTCTATAATTTTCCCTTAATTGTACAGTTTTCCAACTTGGACTAATGGAATAAATGTGAAATTCTGATATATAAATGATGCATAGGACATAGAGGGAATTAAAGGGATTGATGGTCAAATAATTAAAGGTCAAAGAGTCAATGGATGGTCAATGGCTGAGATGATGAGAATGAATTTAATGGGCAATTAATAAAAACCATGACTCACCATCATCATCATCATCACCTCTTGTACCCCACGACACAGCCCATCTTCCTCTCCCTCTCGTTGCTTCCATTTTTCCTCTAAGTGTCCAAGCTTCTCACCTTGACAAACCACCATTTCAGGTCATCGATTCGTTAAGCTCCTCTAAAGAAAAACGATCCTTGTTAATAGCTTAACCTATGCCTTTAATATGAGAGAGTGAATCCAAGTGGTTAAGTAGATCTCAAAATCCAAAGATTTGGTAAATTGCAAAGGTAAGCAAGTTAGAAGGTTTTAGTTGATAATTTTGATGGTTTGGGATTTTATGAAGTTGATATAGAAGGTTGTTGAGCTTTAATTTGCTATGATGTTTACAGCTTGAAGAGTAAAGTGGAAAAGGACAAGTGTAGATTGGCTACCAAGCTTGTGGATTTATCTCAATTGAGGTAAGGTGCTTTCAATTATTTTAACTGTTTTGGGAGAAAAACAACAGTTGCTTTAAGTGCAGGAAAAATGACATTTTCGGACTTGTCTAATAGTACCAATTAGGCTAGGGGCAGCCGACTGCCATAAAGGGGAAGTCGACTGCCTAGAGACATCAAAAACGCCGTTTTTCGAAAACCATTCTGTTTCAAACCAGTCGACTGCCAGGGGGAGCCAGTCGACTGCCATTTTTCCAGAAGCATTCTGTTTCAAAACCAGCCGACTGCCAAGGGGGCCAGTCGACTGCTATTTGTCCAGGAACATTCTGTTTCAAAACCAGCCGACTGCCATGGGGGCCAGTCGACTGCCTTTTCTCGGGAAACATTCTGTTTCAAAACCAGTCGACTGCTATTTGGGACCAGTCGACTGCCCTATTTATATTTTGAAAAATATAATAATTGAATTTCAAAAAGGGAAAGAAATTTAATAAGGCAAAACATGAGGTAGCAGCCGACTGCCATATATGACCAGTCGACTGCCTATTTGAAAGAAAGGTTTTGAGAACCTGTTTTAAGAAAGGATATTCATACTTGTTTAAAACCTATATGAACAAGGTTTTGGAGACTATAAATCTCTCAAAAGAGCATGCACATTATTTGTTACTTGTATTTGACTGAGGAGCTCTAGTCCAGCCCTCAGACCCGCAGTACGGCACCTGACTAGTGAAACTGTGGGCTATAGACAATGGCCATGAGTCTCGTATTTGATTCGGCTTTGGGGAGGATCCCTGGCCCATACGTGGGTACGCCATTTATTTGATATCTGTTGGCTCTACCGAGAGGGGGGGTGAATCGGTTTTTCTAGTTATTTCTAATTTTCCTAACTCTTAATGCACAATCAAAGTCAAATAAGCAATAATGAAATAAATGCAGTAAATAAGAGTAAGGGAAAGAGAAGCAAACACAAGATTTATAGAGGTTCGGCCAATCTCTTGCCTATGTCCTCTCTCCTTGAACTCCTTGTCAAGGTTTTGATTTACCTCTTCCTTGAGAATGCTTACAAGCCACTTGAAGGTGTGGCAAGACCTCTTACAATTTCTCTTGAGACTTTAGAAATCTCCTTCTAAGCCTCTACCCTTGTATTGCTACCCAACACTCTACAATATCAGACCTTACAAGGATAGCTCACCCCTTGAATAACAAGAATTTCAGTGAATGGGTGAAGAACACAAATGATTCTCACAAAATGAAGTAACACAATGAACAATTTCAGATTTCAGTTTCTCTCTTGAAGCTTGAATACTTTTGAATACTTCTACTTCCAAACTTCATAAATGTCACTATTTATAGCCCACCAAACGGATAGAACAGTTGGTGAAGCATTTAATGCATTTCTTCCCGTTGAAACCCTCAAAAACTAGCCGTTACTGTGTGGTTTCGAGCAAAGGGATCGATCCTGCTACAGTGGGGATCGATCCTTTTTACTGCGAGAGCCTTTCAACTTCTTCCAGGTTGCTTGTCCAACTCACTGCCAAGAGGGGATCGATCCTGCTACAGTGGGGATCGATCCTTTTTACTGCGAGAGCCTTTCAACTTCTTCAAAGTTTCTAGCTTTTGTGATTTTAAGTCAGTTTAAAATCTTCTAACACTGACTTTTTCAATTGACATCTTAATCCAAGACTTTGTTAAAATAGTTTCAATCATTGATTTCATTCAAAGCAAATTTACTTGTGTAAAAATCATTTCTAAGCTTGCTTGAGTTTTGTCATTTTCAAAATACTTGTCAATTTAAAGCTAACAATCTCCCCCTTTTTGATATGACAAAACTTAAGGTAAATTTGCTTATGTGTTTGAAAATTGAGGTTACTTGATTATTTGAAAACATTACTCCCCCTCAATATTTGCTCCCCCTCAATTTAATATAAGTTTACCACATTAAGTTTACCACATTATACCACATTAATTCTCCCCCTTTTTGTCATAGCAAAGGAAGAAAGAGCATGGAGAAATGGTTAGTGGTAGAAGTCAATTTAAAGCAATAAGGGTAAACCAATAACAAGCAAAATAAGCAATAGTATTGGCAAGGAGATATAGAGAAACAAAAAGCAACCCAATGTCATTAAAACACGCTGAATATCAGAACATGACATAGTCATTGACATAAAACAACTTGAAAGCATAACTAGCAAAGTCATTAACATAGTCATAGACATGAACATAAAACAACTAGAAGGCATTACTAGCAAGGCCATGAACATAGGCATTAACATAAAACAACTAGAAAGCAGGACACATGTCACAACAAAGAGGATCAACGCCTTGGAAAGGTCTTGTGATATTGCTCGACGAAGTCCTCGTGTTGCATGCGAACATCCTGAATTTCATCGAACAAGGCAGCTTGGGTGGCCTCGATGTGATCAAGTCGCTCACCCACGTCGTGCTGAAAGTTTTGAAGCATATGCATGATCTGGTCAAGAGAGGCTGACGAGGAGCCGGAAGGTGCAGAAGATGTGGCTGCTGCAGGTGCGTCGGCTGCATCCGCTCCTTCTTCTTCGTCTGGTGCCGGAGCATGTTCGGGAGAGGCAGGCGGAGCATGACCCTTTATCCATTCGAAGTTGTCACCCACTGGATGAAGATACCATCCCAAGTTATGGAGGGTGGTGAGATTGATTGTGTTGTTGGACTCTGGAAGTGTGCCGACCTCACATGAGCAGTCAACGCCTTCATGAAGTAAGTAGAAAGCGAGAGGCTGAGGGAAGACAATGGTGTGGACCTTGTCACGAACAATCTTCACCCAGTCATGAAGGATAAAGTGTAGGAGGTTTGGGTGTGTGCCGTCGGGTTCATGAATATTATGGAGCCAAAAACGATCAAGTTTGCGAAGGTGAGAATACCGGGTGCCAAGAGGGCGGAGATTCCATGAGATGATAATATGGAGGAGGCGTGCGAAGACAGGAAGGTCACTTGCACGATTATCATGAACAGGAAACACTAAAGGGACATCAATATGTTCATAGATAGTACCGCCCTCAGGAAGTCGAAATGCAAAGGAGAGGGATTCTGTGGTCAGTTCAATATTTTTGCCCATGACATAAGAGCGAATCCCGATAACCCTACAGTCATCATTTGGATCATAGATGATGTCGGCATTGGAAAAGAAGGCACGAATGATGTTTGCCGGGACCGGAGTATTGATTTTGAGGAATTGGGTCCAACCCCATGCATTGAACTTGGCGAGGTAAGGAAACTGAATTGACTCGAGAAAGTCAAAATCAATAGGACGCCAATGCTTAATGGGCATATTGGCAAATTTGGCTAGAAATTTGGTTTTCTCATTAGCATGGCGAAAACAACGGTTAAAGGTGGTTGGTATGGAGGATGAGGAAGAGGAAGCATGGGTTTTGCGTTTTTGGGCAGTGCGCTTAATCTTAGGAGCCATATGGAGAAGGAAAAAGAGAAGAAATTTCGATGGGGACTTTTATCAAACAGGTGGTGTGCACAAGTTTGAGGAACTATGGATGAGTGTGTGGGAGAGATATGATCTAACCAACAGCTGAGAGCCACAACCCAATATGCATTTAACAAATTCAACAAGGAAATTCGGATGAATAGCCACAAATACTCTAAGTATAAAACCTAGAAAAATACAAGTGCCATAGGAAATGAAAACCTAGATGGAGAAGAGATTGATGCAAGAAATGCAAATGGGTAGGCAAGACAAGAGAAAAGAAACTCGAAATGCAAGAAAAATGTAATGAAAAATGTTAGAAACACTTACAATTGAAATGTTGGGTGAATAGTGACCATGGTGTGGAAGAAAAACGAAGAGAAGAAAAGAGGGGATTTTGGTAGAAAATGAGGAGGGGAAATGAAAAAGGAGAAGAAAATAAGAAAGATTGGTGAAAGAATGGAGGGATTTGGTATAGAAATGAGGGAGATCTAGTAGTTTGAGATGAGAGGAAATGAAAGGAAATGAGGAACTGCGTGGAGAGGAAAGTGAATAGTTGGAACTTGTGGAAGAGCCCGACGGTTTAAACAAGGCGCGAAAGCCATTTGGTCACGAGGGGATCGATCCTTACTGTAGAGGGATCGATCCCTTTTTGGACAGAATGTGCCCATCACCCAGAATTTTGGCCAACAGACTGGGAAATCAATCCTATTGTTGAAGGATTGTCTCCGCAGCCACTTGCCGCATTTGTGATGCATAAAAATGATTTGAAAACAATGAAACTTATGCAGTTTGAGCAGCTGAAAATCAAAAGTTGATTTTTGCACTTGAGATACATGAAAGGATGTTGAAAAAGTGCAGAAAAAATTGCAGAAAACTGCAGAAAAGTGCAGAAAAATGTTGAGAAAATGCAGAACAGCTTAGAAAGCCAAGTGAACATGATTGTGAACCTGTCTTAAACATCAGAAACAGGTTTTGGCTAGTGAAGAGAATTGAACATAAGCAAAGCACACATAATTCAACAATTCAACCTCAAGATCTAAGTTCATGAACAGTAACATGGCAAGTTGAGGTTATGAATTGCAAGTGAAAATGATATTTTCCAAATTTCTTTCTTGCAATCATATCAAACCAACTTAAGACATTCATGCAACATCAAATCACTTCAAGGAGCATTCATTATGCCTAATTCACCTCTAAGAGTGCAAAATCTCTCCTTGTCCAAGGGTTTTGTGAAGATATCAGCTAATTGATGCAAGGTGTCCACATATTCTAGAATTATGTCTCCTTTTTGCACATGATCTCGTATAAAATGATGTCTAATCTCAATGTGCTTGGTTCTAGAGTGTTGGATGGGATTTTTTGTAAGATTGATAGCACTAGTATTGTCACATTTAATGGGAACTTGGTTGATTTCTATTCCATAGTCTCTCATTTGTTGCTTAATCCACAAAACTTGAGCACAGCAACTACCGGAAGCTATATATTCAGCCTCGGTTGTGGATTGAGCTACGCTATTTTGTTTCTTGGAGAACCATGAAATAAGCCTACTTCCTAAGAATTGGCATGTTCCCGATGTGCTTTTCCTATCCACTTTGCATCCACCAAAATCCGCATCGGAATAGGCATGGAGGTCAAGTGTAGAATCTCTAGGATACCAAAGTCCTAAAGAAGAAGTGTCTTTGAGGTATCGAAGGATTCTTTTTACTGCTTGTAGGTGTGATTCTCTAGGGGATGACTGAAATCTAGCACACAAGCATACACTAAACATTATATCGGGTCTACTAGCAGTTAAATATAGCAATGAACCAATCATAGACCTATATAGTTTAGTGTCTACACATTTTCCTCCTTCATCCTTATCAAGCTTAATATTTGTGCTCATAGGTGTGGAGAAAGGTTTAGATTCATCCATTCCAAATCTTTTGAGCAAATCTTTAGTGTACTTAGCTTGATTTATGAAAATACCTTCTTTACATTGTTTAACTTGAAGTCCTAGAAAGAAGGTCAATTCTCCCATCATACTCATTTCAAATTCACCTTGCATTAGCTTTGAAAAATTTTTGCACAATGACTCATTTGTAGAACCAAAAATGATATCATCTACATAAATTTGAACTACCAATAAGTCATGACCCTTAGATTGAATAAATAATGTTGTGTCTACCTTTCCTCTTGTAAAACCTTTTTCGATTAAAAACTTTGAAAGTCTTTCATACCAAGCTCTAGGAGCTTGTTTTAATCCATATAAGGCTTTTGAAAGTTTGAAAACATGGTTAGGAAATTTTGGATTTTCAAAACCGGGAGGTTGCTCAACATAAACCTCTTCATTTATATAACCATTTAGAAAAGCACTTTTTACATCCATTTGATATAACTTAAAATCCTTATAACATGCAAATGCAAGTAACATCCTAATGGCTTCTAATCTAGCTACCGGAGCATAGGTTTCATCATAGTCAATCCCTTCTTCTTGTCTATAGCCTTGAGCCACTAATCTAGCCTTATTTCTAACAATAATGCTATTTTCATCCATCTTATTCTTGAATATCCATTTGGTTCCAATGATGGGATAATCTTTAGGTCTTTCTACTAATGTCCACACTTTGCTTCTTTCAAATTGATTTAATTCTGCATGGCCATAATCCATTTTTCATCATTCAAAGCCTCATCCACTATCTTTGGCTCAAATTGTGACACAAAGGCTACATGTTGACATATGTTTCTATAGGTTGACCTAGTCCTAACTCCAATGGTAGGATCTCCAACAATATCATTATCTTTCACATATCCAAGTTCTCTAGGACACCTAGATTCCTTCTCAATTATGTCTTGTTCCATGGATTCCTCATCTTTGTTAATAGTAAGATCTTCTAATTGTTCCCTAACATCCTTATCTTGAGAAGGGTCAACTATAGGTTCATCAAAAATCTCTACTTCATCATCAAGATTGGTTCTACTAGAAATATTTGATTCATCAAAGATTACATGTATTGACTCTTCTACAACAAGTGTTCTTTTATTGAAAACTCTATAAGCCTTAGAATTTAAAGAATAACCAAGAAAAATACCTTCATCACTTTTAGCATCAAATTTTCCTAGGTTATCTTTACCATTGTTTAAAACAAAACATTTACATCCAAATGGGTGAAAATAACTTATGTTAGGCCTTTTTCCTTTGTAAAGCTCATATGGAGTTTTCTTTAAAATAGGCCTTACCATAGCTCTATTTATGACATAGCAAGAAGTATTTATTGCTTCAGCCCAAAAATATTTAGGTAAGTTATTTTCACAAAGCATGGTTCTAGCCATTTCTTCTAAGGTTCTATTTCTCCTTTCAACTACCCCATTTTGTTGAGGAGTTCTAGGAGCTGAAAAATTGTGGCTAATACCATTTTCATTGCAAAATATATCAAAACCAATATTTTCAAATTCTTTTCCATGGTCACTCCTAATACTTGAAATAGAGTAACCCTTTTCATTTTGAACAAGTTTTGAGAAAATAACGAATTTATCTAAGGCCTCATTTTTAACACTTAAAAAGAACACCCAAGTAAACCTAGTGTAATCATCAACTATCACAAATCCATAGTGTTTACCTCCTAAACTAGTTGTCCTAGTTGGTCCAAAGAGATCTAAATGAAGAAGTTGAAGTGATCTAGAGGTAGTGACACACTTCTTAGATTTAAATGAATTTCTTTTGTGTTTTCCTCTTACACATGCTTCACAAACTTTATCATTTTCAAATTGAAGCTTAGGTAATCCTACAACTAGGTCTCTTTTGACTAACTTAGACAAAACATGCATGCTAGCATGGCCTAGTCTTCTATGCCATAACCAAGGTTCATCTTCTCTAGTAGCCATAAAGCATACATTTTTGCTATTAAGTTCATTTAGATCCACAATATAAATATTTCCTTGTCTATGTCCAATAAACACAATTTGATTAGATTTGGCATTAACAACATTACAACACAAATCATCAAACATAACTTTAAATCCCTTATCACACAATTGACTAATACTAAGCAAGTTATGTTTCAAGCCTCTAACATACAAAACATTTTCAATGGTTGAGGAAGAGTTACCAATGGAGCCAATTCCTTCAATTTGTCCTTTGGAGTTGTCTCCAAACGTGACCTCTCCACCACTTTTATGCTTTAAGTACTTGAATTGGCTCTTGTCTCCCGTCATGTGTCTAGAGCATCCACTATCAAGATACCAATGCTCCTTAGACTTAGCTTTGTAGCAATACTCTTCCTCCTACAAACACATCAAACTTTCATCTTAGGTACCCAAATTTTCTTGGGTCCTTGAGAGTTAGTATCAATAATTTTTGATCCTTTAGGGATCCATTTCAACTTTAAAGACTCATCATTTGAAGTCAAAACATGTTTAGGCACCCAAATCTTAATAGCCATTTTTCCTCTAATTATGGTCTTCCTAGAGGTGCATGCTTGTGAAGAGTGTCCTAGTTTATTACATAATGTGCACAAAACAAATTTTCTATCTTTAACTAGGAAATTTTTAAGATGAGTCTCTTTGTTAGATGCATTGTAGCCTAACCCTTCTCTATCAAAGAATGCTCTTTGAGTCTCTAGCATTTGATCAAGTTTTTGTTGACCCATGTAAAATCTAGAAAAGGAGTTTTGCAAATTAATGTTCTTTCTATTTAATTCTTCTATTTCTAGATTTGCATTCTCTAATTTCTTTTCACATTCTAATTTAACATTCACAAGCATTTCATTCTCCTTTTTCAACTTAGAGATCATTTTCTTATATTTCAAATTCATGCATTCAAATTCATTGGCTAACTCATCAAATGCATCTTGCAATTCATCAAAGGTGTATTCATGAGTATCTAGTAAGTTAGAAGTTACCTTCTCATCCTCAAAAGCCATGAAGCAAAGGTTAGCTACTTCATCTTCCACATTCTCATCATCGGAGGAGTCACTATCACTCCAAGTAGCCACCATTGCTTTCTTCTTTTGTTTCTTTTCATTTTGCTTCCTATACAAAGGACAATCAAATTTAATATGGCCAGGTTTTTTGCATTCATAACATATAATTTGGTCCTTATCTTTCCTACTAGTTTCTCCTCTATTAAAGTCTCTCCTAGGGGGTCTCCTAGAGTTACCACTAGTTCTCATCCTCATGAATTTATTAAACCTCTTAGCAAACATGGCCATTTCTAAGTCCTCATCATCACCACTCTCATCATGATCTTTTGATTCCTCAATAGTGGTGGATTTTAAAGCTACTCCAACTTTCTTAGGAGGATCTTGATTTCTCTTGATTTTCATCTCATAGGTGAGTAGAGATCCCATAAGTTCATCTAATGAGAGTGTATGGGGATCCTTGGATTCCTCAATAGCAGTGACTTTAGCCTCCCATGATTTAGGTAAGCTATTGAGAACCTTTTTCACCATCTCCATATTAGAGTATGTCTTCCCTAAAGCTTTAAGACCATTCATTATGTCCGTAAACCTAGTAAACATGTCACTAATTGACTCATCATTCTTCATTCTAAATAATTCATAGTCTTGTGTGAGCATGCCTACTTTGGTTTCTTTGACTTGTGTGGTTCCCTCATGTGTGATAGCTAGTTTATCCCAAACTTGTTTAGCATTCTCACATTGTGACACTCGATTATACTCATTTGGTCCTAATGCACAAAAGAGTGTGTGCATTGCTTTAGCATTAAGTTGTGCCATCCTAATATCATTAGTATCCCATTCATCTTCTTTCTTAGGCACATCCGTCCCATCTACTTTCTTAATAGGGATAAGGGGACCTTTAACAATAACTCTCCATACTTCATAATCATTAGCTTGAATAAATAGCATCATTCTAGTCTTCCAATAAGCATAGTTTTCACCATTAAAGAGTGGAGGTCTAACCGTAGAGTGTCCCTCTCCTACCAAGGGTGTAGACAAGCTAGTTTGAGCCATTAGTGATCATTTATACTCGATAGATGTTAATCTAAGTCACTCTCGAGCCCAAGCTCTGATACCAATTGTTGGCTCTACCGAGAGGGGGGGGTGAATCGGTTTTTCTAGTTATTTCTAATTTTCCTAACTCTTAATGCACAATCAAAGTCAAATAAGCAATAATGAAATAAATGCAGTAAATAAGAGTAAGGGAAAGAGAAGCAAACACAAGATTTATAGAGGTTCGGCCAATCTCTTGCCTACGTCCTCTCTCCTTGAACTCCTTGTCAAGGATTTGATTTACCTCTTCCTTGAGAATGCTTACAAGCCACTTGAAGGTGTGGCAAGACCTCTTACAATTTCTCTTGAGACTTTAGAAATCTCCTTCTAAGCCTCTACCCTTGTATTGCTACCCAACACTCTACAATATCAGACCTTACAAGGATAGCTCACCCCTTGAATAACAAGAATTTCAGTGAATGGGTGAAGAACACAAATGATTCTCACAAAATGAAGTAACACAATGAACAATTTCAGATTTCAGTTTCTCTCTTGAAGCTTGAATACTTTTGAATACTTCTACTTCCAAACTTCATAAATGTCACTATTTATAGCCCACCAAACGGATAGAACAGTTGGTGAAGCATTTAATGCATTTCTTCCCGTTGAAACCCTCAAAAACTAGCCGTTACTGTGTGGTTTCGAGCAAAGGGATCAATCCTGCTACAGTGGGGATCGATCCTTTTTACTGCGAGAGCCTTTCAACTTCTTCCAGGTTGCTTGTCCAACTCACTGCCAAGAGGGGATCGATCCTGCTACAGTGGGGATCGATCCTTTTTACTGCGAGAGCCTTTCAACTTCTTCAAAGTTTCTAGCTTTTGTGATTTTAAGTCAGTTTAAAATCTTCTAACACTGACTTTTTCAATTGACATCTTAATCCAAGACTTTGTTAAAATAGTTTCAATCATTGATTTCATTCAAAGCAAATTTACTTGTGTAAAAATCATTTCTAAGCTTGCTTGAGTTTTGTCATTTTCAAAATACTTGTCAATTTAAAGCTACCAATATCTCTCAGGATTATCCCTAACGGGATATATTTGCGGTATCCTTATGAGATTTATCTATTGGATTATCCCTTACGGGATATATTTGCTGTATCCATTATCTCTCTGGATTATCCTTTACGGGATATATTTGCTGTATCCATGATGAGAATTACTTGGTGCATGAATCTGTTGGATATAAATTGTCTCCCATCTATTTGAAAATATTTGTAATTGCCTACTTGATTTCACGTGATTTGAGATCCGTGGAAATATTGAAAGCATGATTTACTTGTATTTGATATTTGCGAAATAAATATAAGCACTATGCTTTATAATGATTTTACATGACATTATAGAGCCAAGCAGGAAAACTGCATATAGTGATATAGTACGCTCTTTTACATAAGTTTCTTACTGAGCGTAAACTCACTCCTTTACAACTATTTTTCATACAGATTACTTGAAGTAATTCCGCTCCGGATAGAGGAGCCTCTTTTGGGACTTTGAGATACCTTCGGGCACGCTTCCTACTTATCCCATGAAGGTATACTTAGTCGGCCGTTACTTCGGCAAATGTACAGTACGATACTACAGTTTTGTATATAAAGGGGAAATTAGGTTGTTTGAATAATCGAGATCCTGATGTACATGACACATGTTTATAAATGAAAATTTTATGCATGTGAAATTAGATATTATACTCTGATAAAGATGCCTAAAGCATAACAGTAAAGTAGGTTGACATCGGATAAACTAGTCGATTTATTTGTTAATTGAAGTAAAAGTTAATTGTTATTTGGTCAGTGACGAGGATGTCACATGGACAATGTGACAGACCGACTAAGATATATCAGGTACGATCATTTATTTTCTGTATTTAGACATGTCTATAGTACTACATATTTGTAAATAAGATAGGGGATGTGTATAATGTTAACAATATTTTATTAAATTATTTAATATCAAGTTTAAAGTGAAGTATCACAGACAGCCCAACCGGATAAATTGTGTAAAATAAGGTTTAGAAATGTGGTAACGGGTCGTTACATTCCGGCACTCTAAGAAACATTTTTATTTAGGGTGGCAAATTCCGGTATTCTTAGCACTCCCAAACCTTATGTATTTAATGTGGATTTCTGTATATTATTAAATATGCTTTTTTGAGTATTGCAACCATTTATGGAATTGATGGTTTCTAATGTTTATGGAGTGTTTATTGAACTGTTTTACTGTAACGATAAGTTTACTGTCGTATAATGATTCGATTGGGTAAAAGGTTGGTTTAGATATATCATCTGATTCAATTATTATAGGTATACATGTGATTTAAATAAATATATAAATTTTTATTGTTATAAATGTAATTATATAATAATGTTTTTAACTTCAAATGTATAATATATTATCATGTGATTTAAATCAAGTATATAAAAAAAATTAATATGTATATCCCATCATAAAAATTTGTATATATTAATGTTATATTATAACAATATCTCAATCTTATTATGTGATATAGAATAAACTATATCTCTTAGTATATAAATAAAGTCTTATTATGTGTTTCAGAATAAAGTATATAAAATAATTAATAAATAGTGTCTTATTATAGGGTATCCAATTATAAGATATCCATTGCCATATGATTAGTGTATCTTACTCTATTATCATGATAATTTGTATATTGTATTATAATAATCTCTCATGTGATATAGAATAAATTATGTTAACTTAATCTCTTAGTGAAAGTCTTATCATGTGTTTTAAAATAAAGTACATAAAATTGTTAATAAATAGTGTTTTATAATATAGAACTATTTGTTTATTATTATCATCTTAAAATAATCTTTGATCACTTGATTTAAAATAAAATAAATAAATAAATAAATAATTCAATGATATGTGTATCTTATTATAATGATTTATATGTTATATTACAATAGTCTTTTATCGAGTGCTATATAAGATAAAAATTATTCAATTTCTTAAAGCATATTGTTGTTTTTACTTTCAAATGTCCTTCGTTTTAATCTCTTATGATCTTATAATGGTTCTAAAATATATTATTAATTTTTTATTTTAAATGCTCAATTTCTTATTATATCCATGTAATTTGGATTAGCATGATTAATGTCCATATTTATAATCTCTTATAATAGAACAATATACAAATACATATTTGTGTATATGTTAAGACTTATATGTTAAAATATTACAAATAAGATGGTCCTCAATTTCATCAGGTCATGGCATCCCCTAATAGATAAGGTTACGAAGACGGCCAACATGGCAGTACTAATAACAACTTCATGCAGCTAGCCCTGACTTTTCACTATGTCTCTCATTGTCTTTTTTTTTCTTGTCCCGGTCTTCTTCCTAAAGAATTTTTCTTATTAGGTAACAAAAAAAATGTATATATATACACACACACACACATTATAATAAAATATCATATATGTTAAGAATTTTATCTTAACTTATCACAAAATTTTTCATAATTTAATTTGAATATTTTATGTTTAAAATTTAAAATTCTTATTATCTTAAGTGTAATTAATTAATTTACTTTCATAAAAATATTCATATTATTATTATTATTATTGTCAATAATATTTCATTAAATTGGACCATTAAACTTTTAAGTATAGTTTATTCTAAGATAAACTAATTTTCTTAACATATTATATCAAATATTATCATTGGTTCACTTGGTTAAGAGCTTCTGAAGTAAGTTTTTTGGCCAAGGTTCAAATCTCCTTGTAAACAAAATATTATTTGTATACATAAATGAGTAGAGGGTTAGGATACTTGTCACTACCCGTTTAAAGCTAAACGAGTTCGAGTTTAGGGTACCCAAGGGGTGTTATCCGAACCCTACCTAAACCCAATACGAGTAGTAATATCACTACCCTAACATGATAATTACCCGTTTATAGAGTTTCGAACTTGGTATAATTGGATCGAGTATGTCCGGGTACCCTATTATAGGATACTCATTGCCATCTTTAAATCCATATATATATATATATATATATATATAATATATATAAACACTTAAAACTTCAAGATTAATATACATGAAACATCTAAAACATCTATAAGATTCGTACATAAATCCATAAAACATACTTAATGAAATAAAATATGTCAACATCTATGAAATTTTTAAATCATACAAAAATAAAATCTAAGAACTTAAAAATCTTATAAAGCAAGGATTCATGAAGATGGTCCAACTTGGGATATGACCCGTGTCCATATTAAGCTCCCATCTCTTGATCATCTTAACCAAAACATCTTTTATTTCCTTGTTGATTGCATGAGTTCATTCATTTTCTCTTAAATGTTATCCATCCATTCATTTTGATTTACCATTGACGAGAAAGCTGAAAATACTAAATTTGATGAAGAGGCGGATGACTCGAATATATCTTTGCTTCATGGCCTTGTTCCAAAGTCGTAGACATGTGTGGGGTTGGTTTTCGTTCTCCCAATGAAATTACATCAAACATCTGGATCAAAGTTAGGATGACTATTGGTATCTGCACCATACTTCTCAATCAATCAAGCATTATATTCTTCTTATAAGAAAAAATAATTATTATGATATAAACATAAGAGATAAAATAAGAAAACATAAAAAGTAAATATATCAAAATTTACATACATTGATAGCTTTGGACTTGTTATTCACATATTCATCTTCGCCTACATCTTGTTTGTGGGTTCGATCAAATGATTTCTTTATATGTAGATGTTCAACCAAAGTTTTCCCTCTTCAAATAAAACATTAAAAAAATTTAAGTTAGTTGTAAACAAAATATATATAATAACTAGAATATCAGATATATGATTGAAAAAGTTACATACCAGCCTATGTGCATGCATAGGAAAAGGAATCAATCCATTTGTATGTTACATAATGGTTTTTTCTTTCCTTGTCAATCAATTTTGCTTTTCTTTTTGTGATCTCAACTTTCATTTTTGTCCCCCTCCCCTATATCTTCAATCAAAGAATCCCATATCCCGACCTTAATCCAACTAGACATATAACTTTTGCACTCAGAAATTCAATCCGCACCAAAATGTTCCGTTTCATTTCTTCTTTCTGTCTACAATAAGTCCTCAAATCGTGTTTTCCATGTGTCCTCACATATTTTATACACAATATTTGTATCTTCAGGAAGCCACACAAATATTTCTTAAATCTATTCTCATCATTAATTGAAAATTGTTAAAAAGCAAAAAAAAAAGTAATATAATTTAATTATTTGTAATTGACATACCTGAAAATTTTTCTATTTGGGTTTTCACAACAGTTGAAACTTTTTTCCATGTAGGCCACGGATCAGTAAATACTCTTTAATCATGATTGTAATAGTTCAAACAATTGAAGGCACCAAAAAAGCACTAGATGTAAATAAATACATTTTTTATATGATGTTATTTAATTAACTTTATATAACAAATAATAATGTTATTTTTAATACTTATTAGTTAGACAAGTTAGTCGTAACCTCTGATATGAATTACTTGGAGTCAAAAAAACCTTGAAATAGACCTCTTGTTCACTTCCTACCTCTACCTCACAACTCTACCACTCACTAAGTCTGTTGAACGAGGATAGATAGTAAGGTGCCCGGTTGATATTTCATCAGTAGATGGGCCTTAAGTAGATGTGCCTTTGGAAAATGGGCCATGGGCAGATGAGCCGTGAAAAGATGGGCCTTGGCAGATAAGCCCTAGAATTACGGATTTGTATCAAGGGAATCAAAGTAATGACTTTGATGATAAGATACTTATGAAACAATGAATACTATTCTTAAACATCCTTAGTCATAGTGTCATTGAAAGGGGACGTCAATGATACAGTAAGACTAACATGTGTAAGATTATTTTAGGTGGCTGATTTTCATAAGTCATGGATATAGATCATGATATCCAAATCAACATAGGGGTGATCATTGTGAATGAATACAATAGATTGACCAATCATGAGAACTCTATGTGGATCGTCACATTTAATGTCATTAGATGTTCTCAATTGGCAATGTTATATGTGATCCTTAAACTTGAGATCACTATGGTATCCTATATATGGATTAGTGTACTTTGATGTTAGTAAATGTAGCTCAATGAGGGTTGCAAGTAAGACAGTAATTGGTATATCATGAATCATATGAGGGTTGTGAGTGATTAAGATAGGATTCGTCCCTCCTAGGGATGTAAATAGGTACCCTATAAACAGGTATCCAATACTACTCGACCTGATTAAGTAGGGTTAAGGTATTTGGTAATTGAGTTCAAGTAAGGTTCGGGTAGGGACCTAGGATACCCTACTACCTAAACTCGATTATAAATAATATTTTTAAATATTATTATATACATTTTTATTTATAAATTAATTAATTTTTAATATAATACTTAATTAAATGAACTCATTAAGTATTTTAATTATGATTTTTAAAATTAATTTATTTTTATGAGTTAATTTAAATTTATTAATTTAATTTTTCCTTATAATATACATTAAAATTTAATTTAATTTAATTTAAATTTAAAAGTAAAACTTTGACTTAATAAACAGGTATTTAATTAGGTTCGAGTAGGTAACAGATATTTCTTATATTAAATGGGTATGTTTGAGTAGTAAAAATCAAAATATTCAGGTAGTTAATCAGGTTCGGGTATTCTAAAATATAATCGAGTTCAAGTTCGAGTATCTCAAAATTAGTAAGTACCCGTCCCGTTGATATCCCTAGTTCCTCTGGGTAACAAAAGTCGATATCTCAAAGCCTTTCAACAGATATGGATGATTGGAAATCTATGGCCACAGTACAAATGAGATTCAAGATGAGATCTTAATTCATTTGATTGAATCATTTATCTTGAGATTGAGAAACAATGTAGTTGAACTTTAATAGAGATGATACGTTTCATACTTTATGTTCAACTGAGATATTAGGTGACGAAAGTATTGAATTATACGGTAATTACTCATGGAAAGGATGTCATCAACTCACCAACATTTTCATTACTTGGGTAGCCATGATGCATTGCTAAATGCCAATCTTGGCTTGTGATTTATGAGAAAGATTCTAAATCATTGCCAATGTAATGGAAACCTAAAGGGTCACACACAATAAGAGTATGACCAAAACAAGGTAATTGGAGTTAGATTCATGTGAGGAATACTAGTACAAGTAGGATTCCGAGTGAGACTAGAATCCTGTTTTAACTAGAATTCAGGTTTTAAGTAATGATAATTTTAACCCGAGATGACCGAAGGGTATTTTGTTTTTTTAATTATAATGAGATTATAATTATGGATTATTAATTAATAATTCATTGTTGGTCTAAATTATTAATCCAAATACATGACCAATTGTTTGTAGTGCAAGTGGGAGATTGTTAGAGTATGCCCTACAAGTCAATTGGTGTCAGAATCCAATTTTTTGATATATTTTATAAGTTAAAGAGTGTAGAAATTGAAAAGCGAGAGTTGACCACTAAGATTTCTAAATAGTGGGTCATTTGGTAAGGAACGAGAAAATACCCAATGTGGGCCCCAAAAGGACTTTTATTATCCAATCGAAATAAGACACCAAAGTAATGATATTTGGAGTGAAATATTGAGATTGCAAGAATCTGCATCTCAAAATTCCTCCATTTGAGCATGTTTTGGGAAACGTGCAACAAATTAAAAAAAGACAATTGTGTCCATAGGCCTGAAAAATATTTTTAAATAATTGTCAACCTGGCTTGACTTTTGACCAATAGACAGTTATAGTCAGACCTTCATATGAAAAAGTCTGACGTGATTTCAACCCATAGATTGAGTCACACGAAAACGCTGAAAATAACACGATTGAGCTGTCGAGGGTATTTTACTAATTTCACCAATTTGACAGTCAAACCCCATTAAAAGTCAATGATTTGACTAAATTATATCAGATAGATATATTTGGCATTGAATAAAAAATAATTTGAAATTAAATTGAATATTTAATTGAATATTGAAGTAGTTGAGACATAACGAAATTTTTAAATTTGTTGAAGGGTAAAACGGTAATTTAGCTGAAAAGATATTATAAAAAGCCAAAAAGTTCATCTTCTTCCATAAGTTGGTCAGCCACTAAAGAAAAAGAGAGAGAAAGCTTGAGAAAGTTTGGTTTTCAAGAGAGAAAGTGATAATACCCTAGTGTACACTCACCAAATCAAAAAATGCACTAAATGAAAGGTGTTCTTTTCACTCTCCTCTATCATATACCTCAAAAATCAGCCTTGAAGAAGGCCATTTTCTGGCTGAAAAAGTCCCTTAAAATTTTGGCGACATAGCAAGGTAAGTGAAAGAAAATGCTACTTTGATTTCTTTGAATATATGGCAGTGTATTTGAAGTATTTAGCTTGTGTATAGTGCTATTTTGTAGAAAAATAATTAGCATGATACTCATGAGGTTTTGACAGACAGGATTTGTGATGGGAAGTTGTGTGTTTAATGCAAAAATGATGTAAAAATATTATAGAGAATATGAAAAGCATGAATGTAGTGATAGAAATTGCAAAATACCATGTGTAGGATAGAGGGGACTATTCGGCCAAGCTTAAATCCTAGTGTCACCATGCCCAATTTGCTACAAAAGTGGTTATAGAATACTGTACTAATGGATATAAGATTGATGGTCAAGTTAGATTCGAAACAAGAAATGTTTTAACACTAGTTTTAGTTATAGGCACCTGTAAGAAGTAGACTGGTTTTGTCGTTGTATTAGAAAATATGATAGATCTTAAAGAGTTATACAATCTTTATAACTAAAGTACTAAAGTTTGACTGTGTTTACACTATTTTCTGTAGCTCCGAAGTAAATTGTGGGTGTTGGAAAGTAAGCGAATATATGCTCGCTTACCTATGCTATAGCTGTTGTTTTGGTGATATTGAACTGCACTATGATTGGAATTGGTAAGGGACATATATGCAAGATATAGGTGATATCATGGTCTATTTTAAATGATTCTGGTTTTATAAGCAAGTAAATGAAATTGATTGTATATGGTTTGAATGAAAGTTTTATGATTTTGATCGATTGAGGTTTTAAAGATGCATTTTGAACTATCAATGGTTTTGATTTGATTAGAGTTTTATGATTTAGTTACTATGACTATTAAAATCAATTGGTTTTGGGTATTTGAAATGCGTTTGACTTACAGGAAGGTTAGGATAAATTATACCGTTATGCTATCAAAATTTCACAAAATGATTTTATAGATCGAAAACTATTATTGTAAACTAATTGGTGTAAGAGAGGATAAGAGAAAAGTAAGGATTTGTTAGAGTGGCTTATCATTTGGTCTGCATAAATTTGTAACTCTGTCTTGAAAAGGTTTAAAATGATTTTAATGTTTTTCATAAAATCGATATGTTTCAATATTATTCTTTTACGTAAATAAAATATTTTGAGCACTGTTTATGGCTTTGAGAATATTTTATATTGTATATGCTTTTACTGAATGTTATTGTTTTGAACATAATTGTTATTGATTCTGAAGGTTTATGAAATGTTTTAAATCAAATTGATTACTGTAAATGATTTCGATTGTTAATGAACTGTTTTGAGAATGTTGGCTCCCTACATTACCCTTGTGGTAATCATTCTATCTAGCTCTGGTTATGGTTCTGGCTTTGAATGTTATTTGACTCTAACCCGGTTATCAACATCTACAGTTGCAACTTGGTCAGTGTACACTGTGGGCTCTTTTATGACTATGGCCATATGTCCTTTGATTTTGATTTATTCCCTATGTGGGATCTTTGCATGATTTGACTCAGGATAGGATGTTTCCAAGACTCCATCGCATTGACTCTGGTTCTGAATGATTCTGATTCCATATTTGATATTGGTTTTAAAACTGATTCTGAATGATTGAATCTGATGTGGGTTTTGATATTGAATCTGATATTGGTTTAATCTGAGTCTGAATGATTAAATCGATACTGGTTTTGATATTGAATTTAAATGATTTAAATGTATTTGAAATGCACAAAATTCTGAATCTTATATTGATTTTGATACTAAATTGATATTGATTAATACTGATTTGAAACATATTAAAAATGCAATGTTATTGAATTTGTTATCATATCGTTTGTACTACTTATTGATTTTGGAATGAAAGTTTATTGGTTTTGAAAACAAAATGTCTAAACTGCTTACATTGATATTGACATGACTCTTAGGACTTGAAATCGTTTTGATATCGGTATTAATTTGCTTATGAAATGCTTCTCGGTAAACTTTTAGTAGGACCCTATAGTCGAACCTAAGGACTGGGACAAGTGAGGTACTCTAAAGTATCGTTCTATACTCAGCCCGATGTCACTAACCTATTATAGTAATTCCTTCCTTCGAGTTGTCCGTTATTTCTAATGTCTGAGAGTTTATTGAACAAAAGATTGTCATTGATTTTGTACTATCATATATAGAAATGTATATAGGACTCATGCATATAGTTAGCATGATATCTGTTCTTTTATAAATGTTTCTTACTGGGCATAAAGCTCACCCCCTCTTTACTCTCACTAATTATTTGAAGTAGATACCGAATCAGGTGGACTTTTGGAGTATTCCTTTAAGAATGCTGATTTTACTTCAGAGGTAAACCTATGTATAGTACTTATGTATTCATACAGCATGAGTACAATACTATATCGTATGTTTGTTTAGTACATCGAGACGTAAATTCGTAAGTGAGACTTGATTATATTATACTGTACACCATATTTTGTAAATATTTAATAGTGGAAATAAATTATTTAGTGAAATTAAATAAATATTTAATGTGGAACCCACTTTGAATTTTATGGATTTATTAGGTTTATGACTAATAATATGGTGTACAAAAGGTGAAATAAATATTAAATAATTATTTGGAGACATAAAAATAATTTTTATGTCATTTGGAATTATTTTGAGAATTTTGGAAAACAAATTGGAAAATGACGATACGTCCCAAGGGCATTTTTGTAAATTACGCCCATATTAAAATGAGTAGGGACAAAGTAAAAAAAATATCATGATAATTTACATGAAAGGAGAATAACATGGTGTCAAAAGATTTATTTAAAAAAAGGTGGTTTAATTTGGAAAATTTTGCTGGTGGTCAAAAAGGGGTAAAACCGTAATTTCACATTATCGGTGAACCGCGCGTTGATGAAACCGTCATGATTCACCAAAATATGCCCAATAAGAATTTTTGGAAATGAAATATAAATTTTTGGAGTTCAATTTCATAGTTAGAAACAATTATAGAAGCTTGAAGACATTTTGTCCAAAATCGTTATAATCGAGGGTAAAATGGTCATTTAAAATGAAGGAGACTAGTCAAATTAGTCAATAATGACCTGAAATTGACTTAAATAAATTAAATTTAATTTAAATAAAATTTATAAGCTGAAAATAATAATAATAATAATAATAATAATAATAATAATAATAATAATAATAATAATAATAATAATAGTGTGATAAAGGAATAAATGGTGGAAAATGGAAATGGAATTTTATGGTGGTGCCATGTGACAACTTCTCATTGGTTGGAATATTAATGAAGAAGACCAAACTCAGCAGAATTTCAGCTGAAGCAGTGGGCACTTCTTCATTCTTTCTTCAACCTTCCCACGACACCCATAGCCAAAGAAGAAAAGAAAATTAAAAAGCTTACAAAATCACCAAAAATAAAAGGAATTTCAAGAAACCTATTTCTACAAAATTGATCCTCATTGTAAACACCAATTTTTGTCCGGGGTCTTTAATATTATTGGGCATATTAAACTATGTTTATTTTGGGTTTAATTAGACTTTTGACATGAAAATATGATTTTGGGCTTAAGATTATGCCTGATGATTAAAAGATCAATTGTTGTATTTAATTCTATTTTTTTATTTATAAAAATAAAAATACGTAAAAATGAAATTTAAAAAAATCATGAAAAAAAAAGAGGAAGGAAAAAGATGAATTTGGGAAAATCAAAATCTGTTGAATATGCCAAGAATATTGAAGGTATATAGGAAGACAATCAAACTTAGATACTTGGAAAGAAAATCAAACATTGAATTTTGAGTTTTATATGGGAAGCAAAATCAAAGTTTAATTGAAAATCATAAATCAAAGGAAAGAAAATAAAATTAGGGATATTTTGGAAAGTTTTGAAGGAGAATCAATTTCAAACAATTAATTATCACTCCTTAATTGAGAGATTCCTAGACAATAAAAGGAGGGAGTCGGCTAGGTTTAGAAAAAAAAAGAAAGGAGGAGCAGATCAAGAAAAAGAAATCGGAAATTCTTCTTTCACTTGAAAAAAAATCAACCTTCATCCTCAAAACCTTGGCCGCCGCCCCAACTTCATCACCATAGCCAGGCTCCTCGCTGCAGTATCCTCAGCTCATCATCCCATCGTTCATCCTTGCTATCTCGTCCTCTTCAGCCCAAGTCGTGCGTCTCTTACACTGCTCAGTTGCCGAACCTCCATCTTCCTCCAACTGCAATCCATGCTGCTGCTTCCTGTCATCTCAAGCCCGAGTCACCTTGTTGCGCACCAAACAACCCTGCATTGAAGTCATTCAGCCCGCTTTTCTGCTGAGCCCGTCCCCTGCCAACTCCTCCATTGCTGCTCTTATTGCTGGTTACACTACGTGCACTACACCACACTTTGCCTTGCCTCGTTAAAGCCTCATCGTTCGTTGCGTCGAAGCCACAAACACACCTGTTGCCATCTCGCTGCTGCACCGTTTCTGCATGACACCACCGCTGGAACTGAAAGCAAGAGTGTTGTGTTCAAAAGAAAATCGACCTGCCTTTTGATGTCTAATCTTGATTGAAAGCTTAGTTTCCAGTGGATTTGTTTTGGTGAAAAGGAACGTAGAGTAGAAAGTTAAACAAGCTTATGCCATTCCTGCATTTCTCGCCAAGTCTGTCACGCCACCATTTGCTGCCAATTTCGTTTCTTGCTGCACGTGTTAAACAAAGTAAAGAAACTAGAAAAATTGGAGCAAACCCGTAGGTATCCCATTCTTTGCCTTTATGCTTACATTTATTATATCTTTTTGACTAATTGACTATGGAATCATGTATTTGCACGTGGCTCCCTTTAGTTTAGTTGTTTACTTTATTTTATTTTACTTTTTGGTTTAAGTGAATATTTATTCATTTTGTATGGTGTTTATGTAGTACGTACAAGACATGTTCATGTTTTGGTTGTTAGTTCTTTTATTTGCAAAGTTCAATAACATGTCTAGATTATTTTGTCCTTTAGCTAAAAAGTAAGACATGTAAAATTAGTTATTAAAATAATGTTTCATAAAATGCTCTCATAAAATTTGAAAATATTATTAACATGAAAATAAATTGAGATCGTTCCGACGATGGAACTTCGAGAGGATTGCGATTGAGTAGTACTCTCAAGATCTTGAGGTGAGGAGGTTCCTTTTAAATCTTACCAGCTTGATGGACGATTTAAAAAGTTATTTCCGATATTTAAAACTCAAATTCCTTAAAAATTAAAATAAGAATTAATTAAAAATTAAGCACAATTAAAACAATTAGTAATCAAATCAAGAATTAAGTGTCATAAAAAATTTTAATATATTTAAAAATAAAATAGAATAAGACGATACGATTATAAGCATTCCGACGACGGAGCCTCTTCAAGAAAGGCGATTGGTCCTACTTGAATACTCTTGAGGTGAGAAAAAAATTTTAGGTTATCCAACCAGCTTGATGGAGGAGACTTAAAAGATTTTTCAATATTTAATTATATCGAGATTAAAGTAAAAAGGCAAAATTAGGATAACCTTAGATTATTTGGTACCATTTTAGGATGGGCGTTGTGAGGGTGCTAATCCTTCCTCACACGTAATCGTACTCCCGAACTTAGAACTCTTAACGTAGACCAAGCCTTATCCTTAGTTTGAATAGGTGACCAATCACACCTAGGTTAGAATGGTTGGTGGCGACTCCATAGTTTTGTGTCTAGCTATTAGGTTTTTCTTTAAAGCTTAATACGTTATGACACTCATCACTTCCTCTCTCTAGTGCTACCATTATATCATTAAAAGAGGAAGAAAACAAGGAGATAGGAGCCCATGAAGCTTTCGGCCAAGGTGAGATTTTATCCAAAATTCAAGGTTTTGATTTGTTTTAAAGTTACATTCCTAGTATATTAAAGGTGTAGAATATGGCTATGGTGTTGGCTTTGAGTTATTTTGATTCAACAAAAATTTGCCATTAAAAAGGGTTTCGATCAGCCATGGAACATGAGAAATGGTTGCTTTTTTGTTGAATGATGTAGGAAATGGTTGCTTGAAATGGATTACGAAAGTTTAAAACATTAGATTTTGAAAAAAGTTGAAAAATCAAGAATTTGCCATAAAAGGGGGATTTCGGCCATGGCTGTTTGGGCATGATTTAATGCTGCAATTTATGGTTTGATAGTAGAAAATTAATGTAGAAATCAAAAGAGGAAGGTTGGTGAAATCGGAACCGAAAAAGAGATAAAACGGGAAAGTTTAGTTTTAGTACCAGTGTAATTTATACTGGTTGTATATATAATGTATAATTAGTGGCTGCATTTTATGGAATTTAGTGGCTTAAAATTAAGAGAAAAAATATTGATAATTTTTAATAAAATTATTTTGCAGCCAGGAATTACGGATTTTGGTTGGTGCTACCGAAAAGCTCGGTTTCGTTAGACAGGTAAGGGGGAAGTGTGTGAGTTGTATGGATATGATAGATTGCATGATTTATCAAGTTTAATTTTATGAAATTATTAAAAGCTTGAATTGCTTTGAAAATCATGCAAATTGTGGTTGAAAGCTGGTTTTATATACTGTAATTTTCGTGCATGAGGCTAGAAATTCACAGTCGTTATGCTGCCAGAAAATTACTAAAATTATTCTAAAATATCATGAAATACTTTAGATGCATAAATGGAATAAATCATGAATTTTGGAAATCATTTCCATAAATTTTCCATAAAGTGGAAATTGTTGAAAAATGCTAAATTAAATATTCATGTTGTGGATTTTTATTTAAAGTGAGAATGAAATATATTATTTTTACTATTAATTATTCAAAAAGAATATTTATGAGATTTCTCACTAAATACATGAATATTTATCGACTGTTTTCCTTGTATTTGGAAATGAGAAATAAATACCTTTTTAGAAATAATAATTGAAATAAATGATTTAATTCATTTCAATTCCTTAAAGGTATTTTTATGGGAAAAGAAATGATTTTATACCTTTATGGAACTAAATAATGATCTTATTTATTTTATAAATTCCATAAAGGTGATGAGATGGTGAATAAAATGTTTGAGATGATTTTAGGAAAAATGTGAAAATGATGGAAATTCATGAAAAGAGGAAATATATGAAATTGTGAACCTTATGGATAAACATGAAATATTTTAAATTATTTTGAATAAGATCTATAAAGGCTATGATACAATTTTATACTGTTTTGAGACTTAGGCCCCGATTGCATGCTTATTGATTACTGTTATTGTCACGTAGCTGATTGACTCGCCAAGTCATCAACGGTCTCGGAGTCACCTGGCAACTGTACCGGAGGACCCTCTATAGATTATGGTCATAATCTCACTGTATATTGTTACTGTGTCCATTCGGGATGATTATTGTGTCCCTTAGGAGATGATGATAGCACGATATGATTTAGGGTGATGCTTAGTCTCAACCTACTAAAATATTGTTTACTGAACTGGATTTTACAAAGAAATACGATTTACTGAATTGTACGATACTGAGAAACACTGTTTACTAAACTGTACGGTATTGAGAATACAGTTTACTTGTCACGACCCGTGACCACATTTTTCACCTTATTGTACACAACTTAACCGGTTGGGCTGTCTGTGATACTTCACTTGTACTAACTGTTAAACAATTTTACATAATATTGTTTATATTATACGCATCCCTTATCGTGTTTAATCAGATAAGTAGTACTGTAGACATGTCTAAATACAAAGAATAAATGATCATACCTCAAATAATTCAGTCGGTCTGTCACATTTTCCTTTGTGTACAGCCGTGATCCACAATAAACTGATCTCACAATCATCAAAACCTGAAATGTTTAAAATTAAGGGGTGAGCAAAACCACGGCTCAGTAAGGGAATTATATGCATACTTGATATTCAGCTTCCTATGCTGAAAATCTTTTTTTTTTCCTATGGGCTCTAGGCTCGTATGTAGGAAGGATACTACAGTCGGCTAGGGATCCGGATGAAGTAAGGTACGTATTTTAGAATACCATACTTGTTCCGGAACCTAGAAGCAACTGTAGAGAGAAATTTTCATTTCGTTTTGAATTAATAAATCCTTTTCTTTTTCATTCCATAACCGTTTCATATTCTTTTCAAAATAATGCTTTTATGAAATAAAGCATTTAAATAAAATAATTAATATTCATATATTCCTTGAAAAGAATATTAGTTAAATCATCATCTTATTTCTTTAAAACTCATTTCATGTTTTACTGTACTCTCTTAATTAGTATAGTACTTTAAATAGCAAAATAAGCTATTAAAATCTATTCCATTTATCAAATTAGCAAAGCAGTAAGCACTTCGATAGATTGGTCACTATACACGTTGATAAAGCGGTTACTATGTAAGTTAATAAATAAATCCATTCACAAAACAAAAATCCACAAACTTTAAGCGTATAGCTTAACTCATTGAAAACAGTTCCAATATAACCGAATTACTTAATCACTTTAGGCGTAAGCCCCAATTCACTGATTCAGTTACGACATCCATCCTAACTAGCAATGGAGTTAAGTGTCATATCGAGGAACTCGTGTAGCACGTAGGTCCTTCGGGATTCTAGAGGTGGCTCCCACGGTCCAACTGGTATCCGTGTAGCACGTAGGTCCCTTGGGATTCTAGAGGTGGCTCCTACGGTACGGAAATCGAGTCTTCACTCGGTTTGGCCTTTAGGACACTGACTTCTTACTAACACATCGGAACTTGTGTAGCACTTAGTTCTCAAAGGATTCTAGAGGTGGCTCCCCATAGTTCACTAAGAATCTATGTAGCACTTAGGTCCCTTGAGTCTTCTAGAGGTGGCTCACACGGTACAGAAACTTCTTACTAACACATCGGAACTCGTATAGCACTTAGTGCTCAAAGGATTCTAGAGATGGCTCCCCATAGTTTACTAAGAATCTATGTAGCACTTAGGTCCCTTGAGTCTTCTAGAGGTGGCTCACACGGTACAGAAACTTCTTACTAACACATCGGAACTCGTGTAGCACTTAGTGCTCAAAGGATTCTAGAGGTGGCTCCCCATAGTTCACTAAGAATCTATGTAGCACTTAGGTCCTTTGAGTCTTCTAGAGGTGGCTCACACGGTACAGAAACTTCTTACTAACACATCGGAACTCGTGTAGCATTTAGTGCTCAAAGGATTCTAGAGGTGGCTCCCTATAGTTCACTAAGAATTTATGTAGCACTTAGGTCCCTTGAGTCTTCTAGAGGTGGCTCACACGGTACAGAAACTTCTTACTAACACATCGAAACTCGTGTAGCACTTAGTGCTCAAAGGATTCTAGAGGTGGATTCCCATAGTTCACTAAGAATCTATGTAGCACTTAGTCCCTTGAGTCTTCTAGAGGTGGCTCACACGGTACAAAGATTGAGTCTTTACTCGGGTTGGCCTTTATGCCACATATACCTTCCACTATCTTATCAGAATTCATGTAGTACTTATAATCTAATATTCCATTTAAGACCATAGTAAGAATATTAGATTTATCATTTCTTCCTTTTGGAAAACATATTACATATTCGTATCACATGTCTTATGAAAATCATCTCACAGTACTATAATCAGTACCGAAATGAGCATTTTGTAAAAATGCTATAAATCAATTGATTTTCTTCTCATATCATATAAAACATGTCCTTTTCACATGTCACCCAATCATATATCACATTTTCCGTTTGACATATTCCATATCATGTAAAACACTTTCCTTTTTAACATATCACCTATCATTTATGGAGTCTAAGATAGACATCAATCTTATCATACTATAACCCTGGAGGGTAAAGAAATAAACCGGTCAAATCTATGACCATAATCTATATTGTCCTCGGTGGATCACGGATCAGGTGTCGATCGGGACTAAACATATCACATATCATGCATCAGCATGATAGGAATGCCAACCAATCTCAAAACCGTAGTTTTCATCATAAAATAAACCTTTATGGAATTTATATAAATATATAATTCCATAATTTAAAACCATAAGGGTTAAAATCCTTTAGTGAATATTTATAAAAATATTCATAAAAATATTCATTGTATTTTACTTCATCTTTCACCTCGTATTACGTGTAATTTATCTATTCCGAGAATTTTCGGTGGTTTCATTATCACCATTCTCGAATACATGAGTATTTTAAAATTCCATCTCATTATATTCATGTTTTATAAAATTTAGTAATTTCCTCATGTTTCGTGATTTAATATCAATTTTCGGAAATAAAATCATTTAATATGATTTTATAAAGTTTTTCTAAAATTTTCGACAGCATAACGACTGCCGATTTACTAACCTCCTGCATAGAAAATATAGTTTTAAATTTCCAGCCAGTACTTCAACCCAAAATTTTCTGCCAATCATGCATCATAATAATTTTCATAAAATATTTGCATAAAATATTTCAAATTAAAATATGCAAACTGAATATCCTTACAGTGCTGCACATGCATCCCTTACCTTTTTCCGGGTCGACGACTTCCTCTTCTCGGTCGCGCTCGCACTCCATCTCTCATGATTCCTCATCCCGATAGCTGAAAATAATTTCTGGAAACAAAAATTCTAAAATTTAGAATTTTTCCATAATTTATTAAATTTTTCTGAAATTAAATTTCCCAGAATTTCTTACCGAATTTCCGTAAATTTTTGGGTTGTCGAATTTTCGGAAATCTCTTAATTCCCGAAATTCTCCTTTTTCTTCTTTTCTTTTCCTTTCTTTCTTTTTCTTTTCTTTCTCTTTCTTTTCTTTTTCTTTTTCTTTTTCCTTTTTCTTTTCTTTTTCTTTTTCTTTTTTCCTCTTCCTTTCCCGGTCAGGCCGATCCGGCTCCCTTCCTCGCCGGCGGTCAGTCCTCCTTCGTTCGGGCGTCCCTCAGCTGGCCGGCGTCGAGACGAACTTGCCGGTGCCTTCCGTTTGCCCTGGGTCGGCAGCACAACGGTGGATCAAGGCGGAATAGGTTTGGTTTCTCCTTCCTCTTCGCCGGCCCTCCTCCGCCGTTCATTACGCCTCCGGTGGCATCCATCCTCTTCCTCTGCCTCTGGCGGTGCTTCGATGGTAGTGGCGGTGCCTGGATCAGCCGGCACCGCCGTCCGTCATTTTTCCTTTTCCTCTCGGATTTCCTTCATTTTCCTTCGATTCTGGTTTCCGTTTCTTCACGCCGCCGGCAGTTTCTTTCTTTTCTCTAGCTGGCGGCGTCTCGCCCTTCTCCTTCCTCCCTCGCCGGCGGTGGCAACTCCGCCGCCGTTGGCCCTTTGGCTGGGAAGGGTCGGGTTCTTCCCGATTTTTCCTTCCTTTGTTTCTTTTCCTCTTTTAGTTTTATTTCCTTTCCCTTTTTAGTATACAATATACTAGATCTTATACACTATAAATTATATTTTATGCATATAATATACACTATATATATACATTTATCATTTCATATATAATGTAATACAATATATATTATATATAAATTATATATATTGTATGTTACAAAACATATATCTAGTATATTTATATATGTATATTTATACACTTTAAAACAAATAACATTTCATATACAAATTATATAAATGTTATAATACAACCTATATACATATAAACTTTAATATAAAATCACATTTACCCTTCTTCTATATGTATTTATATAATTATATATACATAAAAATTATGCTTATATACATATGTATTATTTAAATTTATGAAATAGTATATATTTCCATATATATACCAACGTATATTAAAATATACTATATAGTATTTTAAATTCATATGTATTTGTATAAAATACATTTGTAAGATTTGAAATTATATAAACATACTTTATTTTCATTTCTCATTTTTCTTATTTAATTTGGATTTTTAATTTGTCCAAATTAATTTTTTTCCTCTCTTTATTATTTTTATTTTCACTTCCAAATTTAATTTCCTTTACACGAATTTCCCGATTCTTTCACTTCCTCAATTCTCGGGATTTTCACCCATATCCCGTCCTCGCAAATTTTATTTATTTCCTCTGATTTATTTTCTCCAATATTTATTTTCAATATTTTATAATTTCCAATAAATGAAAAATTTACGGTTATCACATCCTCCCCACCTTAAGAAATTCGGTCCTCCAAATTTAACTTAAGTCCAAAGGTGGTACATGCCGTATACTTATGACTTCTGACCACTTGTTCATCCTCCAATTAATACTGTCAGTACACTTTCAACATCACGAGTGCTTTAGACCACTACATGCTGTCTTTCATCATATGTGTCTATACTCCCGTAAGTTCATTTCTCAAATCGGGAGTTATTCACTTTTACTCTTTTCATATAGGAGTCCATACACAATATTTTTCATATTACAGCTGATCTATGATGTTCATCATCCATTCTTCTCACTTAGTGCCAAGTCGACATAATTTGGTACTATCATGTACTCATGTAAATCAGTTGTATGTAAGTGTCCCAGTAGCTTTCACATCTCATGCACACGCTCTCTCAATATCATGGAGCGTTTACATCTCACGCTCATATATATATATATATATATATATCAGTATGGAGCGGTGCTATCAATACACTTGGGATCTCAAGGCCTTTTGCTATCTCTCATTAGCATATGGCAACTTAGAGACTCCCATCACATGTAAGGCTCACTGGAACTGTACATACACATTCACACCGTTTAACACTTATACTTCGACTAATGCACTAGAGAATTTAGAAGTCTGATAGTGGAAAGTGATTCTATTTAGATCATCAGTCTTTGATCACTTCCATATCATCATTTCTCTTTTGGACTCTTTATTGTCCACAATATTCATTTTCACACTAATTCCATCAAGGCTGCATCTCATTGCAAATTTTACTGTTAATCATCTCTTACAGTAATAAATCATGAGACACTCATTTTCTCTCCATGTCTCTTTTCATGTAGTATGGTCATTACATCTTTTATTCATAATTTAGATTCTCCAATTGAATCCTTCAATCATCCATTTAGTCATCACATTATCTATACAGTTCCACCATTTCTATCATGACGAGGTGGTTATATGTACAAACATTTCCTATTTATATACTGGCAGTAAACATATCATTTATCTTACTCCTTTGAGTATCATTAATTGTGCTTATCAAAGTTGGCTTGATTTTACATCTTGCCACAGTTATGTGATAACCAACACAAATCACCCTTAGTCTTACCTTCGGGAACTGTTTCATATTGATGTTCCCTTCTCATCATGCAATTTATTTCCTTATTCCTCTTTCATTTTCGTTTTCATATTTCCACTTTTATCTCTTCATATATATACATATATATATATATTAATTGGTATGGTACTATACTGCTAAGATCTTTTAAAATCTTGCATACCATCTTTTTCTTTACACTTATCCATCTACCGACTTTAATTTCTTTAATTAGATCACCTCTATAGAGCAGCTAGTCTCATCACTCTTTTATAGGCTGGCAATAGTATTTAGCTAGACTCATTACTTTCGTATCTCAATCATTATCTTTATATCATAGACAGGTTCACTGTCATCCTGTCGTCTCAAGATTATATATCTCAAGAGGAGATACTGTCTAGCCAAATTTCTTAGTTGCTAATCTTAGCACAATTCCATAGCCTTTAAGAGTTTAAGGATCATATCAAAATGCTGCTCATGTTCCATTTATACTTTAGACTCTATCAGTATTTCATCAATTTACTCATGTAAGGATGCCTCATTCTTTAGGCTTATATACTTTACAAGGCAACTCATTACCCTTCTAACTTCAATAGGAACTCGTAAAATTCACTCCGAGTTCAAATCATCATCTTATGGACACCAATCTTCAATCTTTTATCTAAGGACTCTTTATACTGAGGCTAGTCTTATTAACTCCTCACACATCCCTAATCAGCTCAATAAAGCGTCTATTTTCATGTAGATGAATACTTGTTCTTCACCAGAACTTTATTAATGATAGGAAATCAATACATCCTTTTTAATTCATCTACAACTCAATATCATTTGTATTTCTCTCATTTACACTTATACAGATAATTTCATTATTCTCAATTTTTTTTGTCATCCAGACCTTTACACGTGAATTTCATTATTCACACATTTTTTTAAGCTTTTCGGATTCTTTCTATATCCTCTGATATAAGCTTAGAATTTAACTTCATATTCAAAATCGAGTCAATGTTATCTCGATTCCTCTAATTTATATAACTCTGGAAGTTCTATCGGAAATCAAATCTGATACTTTCTTTAATCATACATTTCTTATCATCTTGTGACCATCGTTCTTCAACTTTTCATCTGATGACACCTTTTACAAAGATTGCTCTTATAAGCTCCTTATACATCTCCGATTAAATCATATTTAAGGCATCACTTTCATATAGATATTTATTTGTTCTTCATAAGAACTTTAGTGTATAATAAAAATTTTAATACATCATTTAATTCATCCTCAAATCATATCATTTGTATTTCCATCCTTTACATCGATACATGTGAATTTCATCATCCACAATCGAGTCAACATTAACCTGATTTCTCAATCTATGTTACTTTGGAATTTATAAGGATTCTCATCCGATAGTTTCTTTAACCGCACTTCTCTTATCATTTTGGACCTTCATCTTTGTGTCCCATCATTTTACAGTGTATTCTCAAGGCAGAGACATTCAATATTTAAATCATTTTGATACATACTCTACCTTGATTTCATTATCTAGTCATACTTTACAGCGTTACGAATCTCATTCTGGTAAGCTGTATCAAGTACAATGGTTCTCAACACACTTTACAGCTACTCGTTTCAATTCAGTTATTCACTTTAAAACCATTTCCATTTACTGAATTCAGGCTTAATTCCCTTGAGTATATTATCCACGAGGTTCGAACCTTGGCACCCTTACGTACCTAGTTCCTTACACTCGTGTTATCACTAAGCTTCTTGTAAGAGTCCCGCCCGTTCGAATCGACCGTCGGCGAGCATCCCCTAAGCAATCCTTTCGCCCCAGGTTTACCCTTACAAGTGAGTCAGCGATAATATTGTTCGCCTGTATCTCACAACACATGATCCACTACGGGTCGCCCATCACAGTTCTGTCTCAAGGGTCCTGAAGAACTTAGGTTAACTGTGATCTTCTTTTTATCACTTCACTGTTCTTATAATTATTCTCGAATTCACAGTACTCCGCACAGTACCTTATTCTGTAGCACATATTTCAAGATATGTCGGTTCTATATAAGATTATCTGTTTGATACCTCAAAGTAGTAAAAATGTATAGAACCATAAGTAACCACACCAGTATGTATTTCATTATCTGTACTATCACCTCATCAGTCAATTCCTGTAATCATTTCACTTTTCATAGTATTCAACGATCCCATTCAATACACTCTTAATTTTCGGCCCTTACAGTCAATAACCGGGCCAATCATCTGATGACATTCCACTACACTCTTTGGATCGCATCGTATGAGGCCTCGGCCCGTCCGCCGTCCGCCTGTACACATCTATACTGTCCGCTCTGGGTTCTAGAGGTGGCCCCCGTAACACAGACGTGGCACTTAGCCCCTCACGGATTTCTTTCGCGTCCCTAATCTAAGTGTTAGTGGAGTCAGTAATAGGGATCGTTAGATTCATATGACATCTTCTATGCCATTAATAATTCCATTACTATCAATGGATTCCAATTCAGCTCGGTTTTATCACTGTTCCGAACATCGCCCAACATAGGGGCATTTTCGTCATTTCGACATTTATTTCTTTCTCATCAATATACATTTAAATCAATGAACTGATCATCTATATGTTGATAGTATCCTTTCTGATACTTATAACAGCAATTTAGATCTCATTCGATTTCGATAGAGAATTTCACTAAAATCCACAATTGGATTATTTTGCTTGTAATTCAGCCTTATATCATCAATTTCTCTGTCAGATCAATCTATTCAAACTTCCGTTAGTCTATTTTAACTCCTGGTAAAATTTTAGGGGTAAGGGTATTTTGGTCTTTTTGGGTCAAAAATTTTCTCTCTCTTCAAATTACCCTCAATCGGTGATCTTAAAGTCTATTTAATGATGATATTTCATTCTCCTCCTTTATACCATCACTTTCAGGTCTCAATTCGATTCGGACAGAAAAGTACTGGTGTGGCCCTCACCGAGTCCATTTCTGTTCCTTACCGAACCGACCTTCATTTAGATCATAAGATCACTATTTCAGGTAACATTCCCGAGCCATTTTCCCTTTTTTAGCATTCCTTATTCCAAAATTGCTCACTCCCTTCTAAACACTTAATTCAATTTGCAATCATTTATTTTCTCTATGTATTCAGACTACACAGTACTATAGGGGATGTTTAACTCTTTTCCTTCCAAAAGTATCCACAGACATCAGGCCAACCATAGCTCTGATACCATTAAATTTGTCACGACCCGTGACCATATTTTTCACCTTATTGTACACAACTTAACTGGTTGGGCTGTCTGTGATACTTCACTTGTACTAACTGTTAAACAATTTTACATAATATTGTTTATATTATACGCATCCCCTATCATGTTTAATCAGATAAGTAGTACTGTAGACATGTCTAAATACAGAGAATAAATGATCATACCTCAAATAATTCAGTCGGTCTGTCACATTTTTCTTTGTGTACAGCCGTGATCCACAATAAACTGATCTCACAATCATCAAAACCTGAAATGTTTAAAATTAAGGGGTGAGCAAAACCACGCTCAGTAAGGGAATTATATGCATACTTGATATTCAGCTTCCTATATGCTGAAAATCTTTTTTTTCCTATGGGCTCTAGGCTCGTATGTAGGAAGGATACTACAGTCGGCTAGGGATCCGGATGGAGTAAGGTACGTATTTTAGAATACCATACTTGTTCCGGAACCTAGAAGCAACTGTAGAGAGAAATTTTCATTTCGTTTTGAATTAATAAATCCTTTTCTTTTTCATTCCATAACCTTTTCATATTCTTTTCAAAATAATGCTTTTATGAAATAAAGCATTTAAATAAAATAATTAATATTCATATATTCCTTGAAAAGAATATTAGTTAAATCATCATCTTATTTCTTTAAAACTCATTTCATGTTTTACTGTACTCTCTTAATTAGTATAGTACTTTAAATAGCAAAATAAGCTATTAAAATCTATTCCATTTATCAAATTAGCAAAGCAGTAAGCACTTCGATAGATTGGTCACTATACACGTTGATAAAGCGGTTACTATGTAAGTTAATAAATCAATCCATTCACAAAACGAAAATCCACAAACTTTAAGCGTATAGCTTAACTCATTGAAAACAGTTCCAATATAACCGAATTACTTAATCACTTTAGGCGTAAGCCCCAATTCACTGATTCAGTTACAACATCCATCCTAACTAGCAATGGAGTTAAGTGTCATATCGAGGAACTCGTGTAGCACGTAGGTCCTTCGGGATTCTAAAGGTGGCTCCCACGGTCCAACTGGTATCCGTGTAGCACGTAGGTCCCTTGGGATTCTAGAGGTGGCTCCCACGGTACAGAAATCGAGTCTTCACTCGGTTAGGCCTTTAGGACACAGACTTCTTACTAACACATCGGAACTCGTGTAGCACTTAGTTCTCAAAGGATTCTAGAGGTGGCTCCCCATAGTTCACTAAGAATCTATGTAGCACTTAGGTCCCTTGAGTCTTCTAGAGGTGGCTCACACGGTACAGAAACTTCTTACTAACACATCGGAACTCGTGTAACACTTAGTGCTCAAAGGATTCTAGAGGTGGCTCCCCATAGTTCACTAAGAATCTATGTAGCACTTAGGTCCCTTGAGTCTTCTAGAGGTGGCTCACACGGTACAAAAACTTCTTACTGACACATCGGAACTCGTGTAGCACTTAGTGCTCAAAGGATTCTAGACGTGGCTCCCCATAGTTCACTAAGAATATATGTAGCACTTAGGTCCCTTGAGTCTTCTAGAGGTGGCTCACACGGTACAGAAACTTCTTACTAACACATCAGAACTCGTGTAGCACTTAGTGCTCAAAGGATTTGTGATAACTGCAAATTTTCCATTTATTGGAAATTATAAATATTGGAGAAAATAAATAAGAGGAAATAAAATTTGCGAGAACGGGATATTGGTGAAAATCCCGAGAATTAAGGAAGTGAAAGAATCAAAAAAAAAATTGTTGTAAAGGAAATTAAAGTGGAAGTGAAAATAAAAAATAATAGGGAGAGGAAAAGAATTAAATTGGATAAATTAAAATCCAAATTAAATAAGGAAAACGAGAAATGAAAATAAAATATGTTTATATAATTTCAAATTTTATATAAGTGTATTTTATACAAATACGTATGTATTTAAAATACTATATGGTATATTTTAATATACGTTGGTGTATATATATATAAACTATTTCATGAATTTAATTAATACATATATATATATATATATAAACATAATATTTTATGTATATATAAATATATATATACATACATATATAGAAAATGTAAATGTTATTTTATATTAAAGTTTATAGGTATATATATATATTCTATTATAACATTTATATAATTCTATATATAAATGTTATTTATTCTAAAGTATATAAATATAAATATATATATATACTAGATATATATATTTTGTAATGTACAATATATATAATCTATATATAATATATATTGTATTACAATATATATGAAATAATAATATATGTATAATACATAGTATATATTATATGTATAAATTATATGACATAATATATAGTATATAGTATGTATATACTAAAAATAGAAAGAGAACAAAAATAGAAAGGAAAAAAAAAAAAGGAAAGGAGAAAATCGGGGAGGAACCCCGACCCCTCCTGCCAGACCGCCGGTGGTGGAGCTGCCACCACCGGCGAGGGGAAAAGGAAGGCGGGACGCCACCGGCCAGAGAAAAGAAGGAAGCTACCGGCGGCGTGAAGAAACGGAACGGGATCGACGGAAAACGAAGGAAATCCGGGAAGAAAAGGAAAATGGCGGACGGCGGTGCCGGCCGATCCAGGCACCGCCACTGCCACCGAAGCTTCACCGGAGGGAGAGGAACACGATGGAGGTCACCCGGCGCGCAATGGACGGCGGAGGAACGCCGGCGAAGAGGAGAAGAAGCCGAGGCAAAATCGAGTGGATCCGCCGCCGTGCCGCCGATCCAGGCCAAGCTGAGACCACCGACAGCTTCGCCTCGACGCCGGCCAGCTGAGGGACCAACGAGCCGCCGGAGAACCGGCCGCCGGCGAGGAACCGGCGAGGAAAGAAGCTGGACCGGTCTGAACCGGTCTGACCGGGAAAGGAAGAAGAAAAAGAAAAGAAAAAGAAAAGAAAAAGGAAAAAGGAAAAAGAAAAAGAAAAAGAAAAAGAAAAAGAAAAGAAAGAAAGGAAAGAAAAAGAGGAAAAAGGAAGAAAAAGAGGAAAAAGGAAAATTTGGGAATTCGGAAAATTCCCGGAAATTCGACAACCCGGGATTTTACAAATTCGGTAAGAAATTTCCCGAGAATTTAATTTCAGAAAAAAATTAAATAAATTATGAAAAATTCTAAAAATTAGAATTTTAATTCCAGAAATTATTTTCAGCAATCGAGATAAGGAATCGGGAGAAATGTAGCGCGGGCGCGATCGATAAGCGGAAGTCGCCGACCCGGAAAAAGGTAAGGGATGCATGTGCAGCACTGTAAGGATACTCAGTCTGCATAATTTAATTTGAAATATTTTATGCAATTATTTTATGAAAATTATTATGATGCATGAATTGCTGAAAATAATTTGGGAAGAAGTACTGGCTGAAAGATTTTAAACTGTATTTTCCGTGCAGGAGGTTAGTGAATCGGCAGCCGTTATGCTGCCGAAAATTTTAGAAAAAACTTTATAAAATCATATTAAATGATTTATTTCCGAATTTCGATAGTAAATCACGAGACATGAGGAAATTTCTAAATTTCATAAAATATGAATATAATGAGATGGAACTTTAGAATATTCATGTATTCGAGAATGGTGATAATGAAATCACCGAAAATTCTCGAAATAGATAAATTACACGAATTACGAGACGAAAGATGAAGTGAAATATAGTAAATATTTTATGGATATTTTTATCAATATTCACTAAAGGATTATAACCCTTATGGTTTTAAATCATGGAATTATATAATTGTATAAATTCCATAAGGTGTATTTTCCGATGAAAAAATACGGTTTTGAGACTGGTTGGTATTCTTATCATGCTGATACATGATATGTGACATGTTTAGTCCCGGTCGACACCTGATCCGTGATCCACCGAGGACAATATAGATTATGGTCATAGATTTGACCGGGTTAGTCCTTTACCCTCCAGGGTTTATAGTACGACAAGATTAACGTCTATATTAAAATCCATAAATGATAGGTGACATGTTAAAAAGGGAAATATTTTACATGACATGGAATATGTCAAACGGAAAAGGCCATACCGAGCAGAGACTCGATGATTGAACCGTGGGAGCCACCTCTAGAGTCCTTCGGGAACTAAGTGCTACACGTGTTCCGATATTTCAGTACAGGCCATACTGAGCAGAGACTCGATGATTGAACCGTGGGAGCCACCTCTAGAGTCCTTCGGGAACTAAGTGCTACACGTGTTCCGATATTTCAGTACAGGCCATACCGAGCAGAGACTCGATGATTTCAGTACATGCCATACCGAGCAGAGACTCGATGATTGAACCGTGGGAGCCACCTCTAGAGTCCTTCGGGAACTAAGTGCTACACGTGTTCCGATGTTTCAGTACAAGCCATACCGAGCAGAGACTCGATGATTGAACCGTGGGAGCCACCTCTAGAGTCCTTCGGGAACTAAGTGCTACACGTGTTCCGATGTTTCAGTACAGGCCATACCGAGCAGAGACTCGATGATTGAACCGTGGGAGCCACCTCTAGAGTCCTTCGGGAACTAAGTGCTACACGTGTTCCGATGTTAGTATGAGAAATCGTAGGATATTGTGACGATAAGTAAGTGAGTGTGATTCGTGAATTCGACAAATGTCAAAGAATGAAATAGATTTTAATAGCTTTTTCTGCTTTTTAACGGACAGAACTAATTAAGAGAGTACATTAAACATGAAATAAGTTTTAAAGAAATAAGATGATGATTTAACTAATATTCTTTTCAAGGAATATACGGATATTAATTATTCTATTTAAAGGCTTTATTTCGTAGAAGCATTATTTTGAAAAGAATATGAAAAAGATTAGGAAAGATTAAAAAGGAAAAGGATTTATTAATTCAAAACAAAAAGAAAAATTTTTCTCTACAGTTGCTTCTAGGTTCCGTAACAAGTATGGTATTCTAAAATACCTACCTTACTCCATTCGGATTCCTAGCCGACTGTAGTATCTTTCCTACATGCGAGCCTAGAGCCCATAGGAAAAATGAAAAAGATTTTCAGCATATAGGAAGCTGAGTATCAAGTGAGGCATATAATTCTCTTACTGAGCCGTGGTTTTGCTCACCCCTTAATATTAAACATCTCAGGTTTTGATGCTGGTGAGTTCAGTGGATTGTGGATCCTGGCTATACACGAAGAACAATGTGTCAGACCGACTGATTATTTGAGGTATGATTATTTATTCTCTGTATTTAGACACGTCAACAGTACTACTTATCTGATTTGTTACGATAGGGGATGTGTATAATATAAACAATATTATGTAAAATTTATTAACAGTCAGTACAAGTGAAGTATCGCAGACAGCCCAACCGGTTAAGTTGTGTATAAGTAGGGTAAAAATGTGGTCACAGGTCGTGACAGATTTAGTGGTATCAGAGCATTGGTTGACCTGATGTCTATGGATACTTTGGAAAGAAAAAAGTTAAACATCCCCTGTAGTACTGTGTCGTCTGAATACATAGAGAAAATAAATGATTGTAAATGGGGTAAAATGATTTAAAGGGAGTGAGAAAGTATAAATTGAGAATGTTAAAGAAGAAAATAGGCTCAGAAATTACCGAAAAATTGGTGATTCTTCTAATCTATAAGAAGGCCTGTTCGGTAAGGAACAGAAATGGACTCGGTGAGGGCCCCACCAGTACTTTTCTGTCCGAACCGAACTGAGACCTGAAAGTGATGGTATAAAATAGGGGAATAAAATATCATCATTAAATAGACTTTAAGATCACCGATTGAGGGTAATTTGAAGAGAGAGAAAATTTTTAGCCAAAAATGACCAAAATACCCCTACCCTCAAAATTTTACTGGGAGTCAAAATAGATCACCAGAAGTTGGAATTGATCGATTTGACAGAGAAATTAATGTTATAAAGCTGAATTACAAGTAAATTAATCCCATTGTGGATTTTAGTGAACTTCTCTGTCGAAAATCGAATGAGATCTAACTTGCTGTAATAAGTATCAGAAAGGATACTATCAACACATAGATGATCAGTTCATTGATTTGAATGTATATTGAGGAGATAGAAATAAATGTCGAAATGACGAAAATGCCCCTATATTGGGCGATGTCGGAATAGTGATAAAACCGAGCTGAATTGGAATCCATTGATAGTAATGGAATTATTAATGGCATAGAAGATGTCATGTGAATCTAACGATCCCTATTACTGATTCCACTAACACTTAGATTATGGACGCGAAAGAAAAACCCCGAGTGGACTGTGGGCCATAGGGGATAACAGTATGGTTGAGTGAGGCGGCCAGGGCTCCCCCCACGAGTGGACTTTGGGCCATAGTGGTAAATCCTGGGCTTCACAATAAAACAATCCGTGAGGGACTAAGTGCCACGTCTGTGTGACGGGGGCCCCCTCTAGAACCCAGAGCGGACAGTACGGATGAGTGGTGCGGCTCGGGCCCCTCCGGCTTGAGACCGGCAAATCCGAGGCATCACAATAAAACGTGTACAGGCAGACGGCGAACGAGCCGGGGCCTTATATGATGCGATCCAAAGAGTGTAGTGGAATGTCATCAGATGATTGACCCGGTTATTGACTGTAAGGGTCGAAAATTAAGAGTGTATTGAACGGGATCGTTAAATACTGTGAAGAGTGAAATGATTACAAGAATTGACTGATGAGGTGAAAAGTACAGATAATGAAATACATACTGGTGTGATTACTTATGGTTCTGTACGTTTTCATTTCTTTGAGGTATCAAACAGATAATTGTACATAGAACCGACGTATCTTGGAATATGTGCTACAGAATGAGGTACTGTTTGGAGTACTGTGAATTAGAGGATAATTATAAGAACAGTCAAGTGATAAAAAGAAGATGACCGCTAACCTAAGTTCTTCAGGACCCTTGAGATAGAAATGTGATGGGCGACCCAATGATGGGCGACCCGTAGTGGATCATGTGTCGTGAGATATAGGCGAACTATCTCATCGCCGACTCACTAGTAAGGATAAACCTGAGGCGAAAGGATCGCCTAGGGGATGCTTGTCGATGGTCGATATGAACGGGCGAGGCCCTTATAAGTATCCCAACGGTAACACGAGTGTAAGGAACTAGGTACGTAAGGGGTGCCAAGGTTCAAACCTCGTGGAGAATATACTCAAGGAAACTAAGCCTGAATTCAGTAAATGGAAATGGTTTTAAAGTGAATAACGGAATTGAAACGGGTAGCTGTGAAGTGTGTTGAGAATCATTGTAATTGATACAGCTTACCAGAATGAGATTCGTAACGCTGTAAAGTATGACTAGGTAATGAAATCAAGGTAGAGTATGTATCAAAATGATTTGAATATGGAATGTCTCTGACTTGAAACTACACTGTGAAATGATGGGAAACAATGATGAAGTTCTGGTGAAGAACAAGTATTAATCTACGTGAAAATAGACGCTTTATTGATCTGATCAGAGATACGTGAGGAGTAAATAAGACTAGCTGCTGTATAAAGCGTCCTTAGATAAAAGATTGAAGGTTGGTGTCCATAAGATGATGATTTGAACTCGAAGTGAATTTTACGAGTTCCGATTGAAGTTATAAGGGTAATGAGTTGCCTTGTAAAGTAGATAAGCCTAAAGAATGAGGCATCCTTACATGAGTAAAATTGATGAAATACTGATAGAGTCTAAAGTATAAATGGAACATGAGCAGCATTGTGATATAATCCTTAAACTCTTAAAGGCTGTGGAATTGTGCTAAGATTAACAACTAAGAAATTTGGCTAGACAGTATCTCCTCTTGAGATATATGATCTTGAGACGACAGGATGACAGCGAACCTGTCTATGACATAAAGATAATGATTGAGATACGAAAGTAATGAGTCTAGCTAAATACTATTGTCAGCCTATAAAAGAGTGATGAGACTGGCTGCTCTATAGACGAGATCTAATTAAAGAAATTAAAGTCGGCAGATGGCTAGTGTAAAGAAAAAGATGGTACGCAAGATTCTAAAAGATCTTAGCTGTATAGTACCATACCAATCGAGAAAACCGACAAAAAGGAATGAGAGTAAAAATATGAAAACGGAAATGAAAGTACAATAAGGAAATAAATTGCATGATGAGAAGGGAACATTAATATAAAACAGTTCCCGCAGTTAAGACTGAAAGCGAAGGGTGTTGGTTATCACATAACTGTGGCAAGATGTAAAATCAAAGCCAGAACTGATAAGTGAAAGTAATGATACTCCAAGGAGTAAGATAATTGATATGTTTACTGCCAGTAAAATGATTGTACACATAACCACCTCGAAATGATAGAGATGGTGAAATTGTATAGATAATGTGGTGCTTAAATGGATAATTCGAGGACTCAATCACAGAATCTAAATTATGAAAAGAGTATATTCTCAGGTATATTCAAAAATTTAAATGATATTGAATATACCATAAGAGTAAGAGATGTAATGACCATACTACATGAAAAGAGACATGGAGAGAAAATGATTGTCTCATGATTTATTTCTGTAAGAGATGATTAACAGTAAGATTTGCAATGATATGTAGCCTTGATGGAATAAGTGTGAAAATGAATATTGTGGACAATAAAGAGTCCAAAAGAGAAATAATGATATGGAAGTGATTAAAGACTGATGATCTAAATAGAATCACTTTCCATTATCAGACATCTAGATTCTCTAGTGCCTTAGTCGGAGTATGAGTGTTAAACGGTGTGAATGTGTATGTACAGTTCCAGTGAGCCTTACATGTGATGGGAGTCTCTGTGTTGCCATATGCTAATGAGAGATAGCAAAAGGCTTTGAGATCCCAAGTGTATTGATAGCACCGCTCCATACTGATATATATTTATATATATGAGCGTGAGATTGTAACCGCTCCATGATATTGAGAGAGCGTGTGCACGAGATGTGAAAGCTACTGGGACACTTACATATAATTGATTGACATGAGTACATGATATTACCAAATTATGTCGACTCGGCACTAAGTGAGAAGAATGGATGATGAACAGCATAAATCAGCTGTAATATTAAAATATTATGTATGGCTCTTATATGAAAAGAGTAAAAGTGAATAACTTTTGATTTGAGGAATGAACTTACGGGAGTATAGACATATACGATGAAAGACAGCATGTAGTGGTCTAAAGCACTCTTGATGTTGAAAGTGTACTGGCAGTATTACTTGGAGGATGAACTAAAGGTCAGAAGTCATAAGTAGACGGCATGTACCACCTTTGGACTTAAGTTAAATTCGGAGGACCGAATTTCTTAAGGTGGGGAGGATGTGATAACTGCAAATTTTCCATTTATTGGAAATTATAAATATTGGAGAAAATAAATAAGAGGAAATAAAATTTGCGAGAACGGGATATTGGTGAAAATCCCGAGAATTAAGGAAGTGAAAGAATCAAAAAAAAATTGTTGTAAAGGAAATTAAAGTGGAAGTGAAAATAAAAAATAATAGGGAGAGGAAAAGAATTAAATTGGATAAATTAAAATCCAAATTAAATAAGGAAAACGAGAAATGAAAATAAAATATGTTTATATAATTTCAAATTTTATATAAGTGTATTTTATACAAATACGTATGTATTTAAAATACTATATGGTATATTTTAATATACGTTGGTGTATATATATATAAACTATTTCATGAATTTAATTAATACATATATATATATATATATATATATATATATAAACATAATATTTTATGTATATATAAATATATATATACATACATATATAGAAAATGTAAATGTTATTTTATATTAAAGTTTATAGGTATATATATATATTCTATTATAACATTTATATAATTCTATATATAAATGTTATTTATTCTAAAGTATATAAATATAAATATATATATATACTAGATATATATATTTTGTAATGTACAATATATATAATCTATATATAATATATATTGTATTACAATATATATGAAATAATAATATATGTATAATACATAGTATATATTATATGTATAAATTATATGACATAATATATAGTATATAGTATGTATATACTAAAAATAGAAAGAGAACAAAAATAGAAAGGAAAAAAAAAAAAAGGAAAGGAGAAAATCGGGGAGGAACCCCGACCCCTCCTGCCAGACCGCCGGTGGCGGAGCTGCCACCGCCGGCGAGGGGAAAAGGAAGGCGGGACGCCACCGGCCAGAGAAAAGAAGGAAGCTACCGACGGCGTGAAGAAACGGAACGGGATCGACGGAAAACGAAGGAAATCCGGGAAGAAAAGGAAAATGGCGGACGGCGGTGCCGGCCGATCCAGGCACCGCCACTGCCACCGAAGCTTCACCGGAGGGAGAGGAACACGATGGAGGTCACCCGAAGCGCAATGGACGGCGGAGGAACGCCGGCGAAGAGGAGAAGAAGCCGAGGCAAAATCGAGTGGATCCGCCGCCGTGCCGCCGATCCAGGCCAAGCTGAGACCACCGACAGCTTCGCCTCGACGCCAGCCAGCTGAGGGACCAACGAGCCACCGGAGAACCGGCCGCCGGCGAGGAACCGGCGAGGAAAGAAGCTGGACCGGTCTGAACCGGTCTGACCGGGAAAGGAAGAAGAAAAAGAAAAGAAAAAGAAAAGAAAAAGGAAAAAGGAAAAAGAAAAAGAAAAAGAAAAAGAAAAGAAAGAAAGGAAAGAAAAAGAGGAAAAAGGAAGAAAAAGAGGAAAAAGGAAAATTTGGGAATTCGGAAAATTCCCGGAAATTCGACAACCCGGGATTTTACAAATTCGGTAAGAAATTTCCCGAGAATTTAATTTCAGAAAAAAATTAAATAAATTATGAAAAATTCTAAAAATTAGAATTTTAATTCCAGAAATTATTTTCAGCAATCGAGATAAGGAATCGGGAGAAATGGAGCGCGGGCGCGATCGATAAGCGGAAGTCGCCGACCCGGAAAAAGGTAAGGGATGCATGTGCAGCACTGTAAGGATACTCAGTCTGCATAATTTAATTTGAAATATTTTATGCAATTATTTTATGAAAATTATTATGATGCATGAATAGCTGAAAATAATTTGGGAAGAAGTACTGGCTGAAAGATTTTAAACTGTATTTTCCGTGCAGGAGGTTAGTGAATCGGCAGCCGTTATGCTGCCGAAAATTTTAGAAAAAACTTTATAAAATCATATTAAATGATTTATTTCCGAATTTCGATAGTAAATCACGAGACATGAGGAAATTTCTAAATTTCATAAAATATGAATATAATGAGATGGAACTTTAGAATATTCATGTATTCGAGAATGGTGATAATGAAATCACCGAAAATTCTCGAAATAGATAAATTACACGAATTACGAGACGAAAGATGAAGTGAAATATAGTAAATATTTTATGGATATTTTTATCAATATTCACTAAAGGATTATAACCCTTATGGTTTTAAATCATGGAATTATATAATTGTATAAATTCCATAAGGTGTATTTTCCGATGAAAAAATACGGTTTTGAGACTGGTTGGTATTCTTATCATGCTGATACATGATATGTGACATGTTTAGTCCCGGTCGACACCTGATCCGTGATCCACCGAGGACAATATAGATTATGGTCATAGATTTGACCGGGTTAGTCCTTTACCCTCCAGGGTTTATAGTACGACAAGATTAACGTCTATATTAAAATCCATAAATGATAGGTGACATGTTAAAAAGGGAAATATTTTACATGACATGGAATATGTCAAACGGAAAAGGCCATACCGAGCAGAGACTCGATGATTGAACCGTGGGAGCCACCTCTAGAGTCCTTCGGGAACTAAGTGCTACACGTGTTCCGATATTTCAGTACAGGCCATACTGAGCAGAGACTCGATGATTGAACCGTGGGAGCCACCTCTAGAGTCCTTCGGGAACTAAGTGCTACACGTGTTCCGATATTTCAGTACAGGCCATACCGAGCAGAGACTCGATGATTGAACCGTGGGAGCCACCTCTAGAGTCCTTCGGGAACTAAGTGCTACACGTGTTCCAATGTTTCAGTACATGCCATACCGAGCAGAGACTCGATGATTGAACCGTGGGAGCCACCTCTAGAGTCCTTCGGGAACTAAGTGCTACACGTGTTCCGATGTTTCAGTACAGGCCATACCGAGCAGAGACTCGATGATTGAACCGTGGGAGCCACCTCTAGAGTCCTTCGGGAACTAAGTGCTACACGTGTTCCGATGTTTCAGTACAGGCCATACCGAGCAGAGACTCGATGATTGAACCGTGGGAGCCACCTCTAGAGTCCTTCGGGAACTAAGTGCTACACGTGTTCTGATGTTAGTATGAGAAATCGTAGGATATTGTGACGATAAGTAAGTGAGTGTGATTCGTGAATTCGACAAATGTCAAAGAATGAAATAGATTTTAATAGCTTTTTCTGCTTTTTAACGGACAGAACTAATTAAGAGAGTACATTAAACATGAAATAAGTTTTAAAGAAATAAGATGATGATTTAACTAATATTCTTTTCAAGGAATATACGGATATTAATTATTCTATTTAAAGGCTTTATTTCGTAGAAGCATTATTTTGAAAAGAATATGAAAAAGATTAGGAAAGATTAAAAAGGAAAAGGATTTATTAATTCAAAACAAAAAGAAAAATTTTTCTCTACAGTTGCTTCTAGGTTCCGTAACAAGTATGGTATTCTAAAATACCTACCTTACTCCATTCGGATTCCTAGCCGACTGTAGTATCTTTCCTACATGCGAGCCTAGAGCCCATAGGAAAAATGAAAAAGATTTTCAGCATATAGGAAGCTGAGTATCAAGTGAGGCATATAATTCTCTTACTGAGCCGTGGTTTTGCTCACCCCTTAATATTAAACATCTCAGGTTTTGATGCTGGTGAGTTCAGTGGATTGTGGATCCTGGCTATACACGAAGAACAATGTGTCAGACCGACTGATTATTTGAGGTATGATTATTTATTCTCTGTATTTAGACACGTCAACAGTACTACTTATCTGATTTGTTACGATAGGGGATGTGTATAATATAAACAATATTATGTAAAATTTATTAACAGTCAGTACAAGTGAAGTATCGCAGACAGCCCAACCGGTTAAGTTGTGTATAAGTAGGGTAAAAATGTGGTCACGGGTCGTGACAGGATTCTAGAGGTGGCTCTTCATAGTTCACTAAGAATCTATGTAGCACTTAGGTCCCTTGAGTCTTCTAGAGGTGGCTCACATGGTACAGAAACTTCTTACTAAGACATCGGAACTCGTGTAGCACTTAGTGCTCAAAGGATTCTAGAGGTGGCTCACACGGTACAAAGATTGAGTCTTTACTCGGGTTGGCCTTTATGCCATATATACCTTCCACTATCTTATCAGAACTCATGTAGTACTTATAATCTAATATTCCATTTAAGACCATAGTAAGAATATTAGATTTATCATTTCTTCCTTTTGGAAAACATATTACATATTCGTATCACATGTCTTATGAAAATCATCTCACAGTACTATAATCAGTACCGAAATGAGCATTTTGTAAAAATGCTATAAATCAATTGATTTTCTTCTCATATCATATAAAACATGTCCTTTGCACATGTCACGCAATCATATATCACATTTTCCGTTTGACATATTCTATATCGTGTAAAACACTTTCCTTTTTAACATATCACCTATCATTTATAGAGTCTAAGATAGACATCAATCTTATCATACTATAAACCCCAGAGGGTAAAGAAATAAACCGGTCAAATCTATGACCATAATCTATATTGTCCTCGGTGGATCACGGATCAGGTGTCGACCGGGACTAAACATATCACATATCTTGCATCAGCATGATAAGAATGCCAACCAATCTCAAAACCGTAGTTTTCATCATAAAATAAACCTTTATGGAATTTATATAAATATATAATTCCATAATTTAAAACCATAAGGGTTAAAATCCTTTAGTGGATATTCATAAAAATATTCATAAAAATATTCATTGTATTTCACTTCATCTTTCACCTCATATTACGTGTAATTATATATTCCGAGAATTTTCGCTGGTTTCATTATCACCATTCTCGAATACATGAGTATTTTAAAATTCCATCTCATTATATTCATGTTTTATGAAATTTAGTAATTTCCTCATGTTTCGTGATTTAATATCGATTTTCAGAAATAAAATCATTTAATATCATTTTATAAAGTTTTTCTAAAATTTTCGGTAGCATAACGACTGCCGATTTACTAACCTCCTGCACAGAAAATACAGTTTTAAATTTCCAGCCAGTACTTCAACCCAAAATTTTCAGCCAATCGTGCATCATAATAATTTTCATAAAATATTTGCATAAAATATTTCAAATTAAAATATGCAAACTGAATATCCTTACAATGCTGCACATGCATCCTTTACCTTTTTCCGGGTCGACGACTTCCTCTTCTCGGTCACGCCCGCACTCCATCTCTCATGATTCCTCATCCCGATCGCTGAAAATAATTTCTGGAAATAAAATTTCTAAAATTTAGAATTTTTTCATAATTTATTAAATTTTTCTGAAATTAAATTTCCGGGAATTTCTTACCGAATTTCCGTAAATTTTTGTGTTGTCGAATTTTCGGGAATCTCCGAATTCCCGAAATTCTCCTTTTTCTTCTTTTCTTTTCCTTTCTTTCTTTTTCTTTTCTTTCTCTTTCTTTTCTTTTTCTTTTTCTTCTTCTTTTTCCTTTTTCTTTTCTTTTTCTTTTTCTTTTTTCCTCTTCCTTTCCCGGTCAGACCGGTTCAGGCCGGTCCAGTTCCCTTCCTCGCCGGCGGTCAGTTCTCCTACGGTTCGGGCGTCCCTCAGCTGGCCGGTGTCGAGACGAACTTGCCGGTGCCTTCCGTTTGCCCTGGGTCGGTAGCACGACGACGGATCGAGGCGGAATAAGTTCGGTTTCTCCTTCCTCTTCGCCGTCCCTCCTCCGCCGTTCATTACGCCTCCGGTGGCATCCATCCTCTTCCTCTGCCTCTGGCGGTGCATAGATCGGCCGGCACCGCCGTTCGTCATTTTTCCTTTTCCTCCTGGATTTCCTTCGTTTTCCTTCGATTCTGGTTTTCGTTTCTTCACGCCGCCGGCAGTTTCTTTCCTTTCTCTGGTTGGCGGCATCTCGCCCTTCTCCTTCCTCCCTCGCCAGCGGTTGCAGCTCCGCCGCCGTCGGCCCTTTGGCTGGGAAGGGTCGGGTCCTTCTCGATTTTTCCTTCCTTTGTTTCTTTTCCTCTTTTAGTTTTATTTCCTTTCCCTTTTTAGTATACAATATACTATATCTTATACACTATAAATTATATTTTATACATATAATATATACTATATATTATACATTTATCATTTCATATATAATGTAATACAATATATATTATATATAAATTATATATATTGTATGTTACAAAACATATATCTAGTATATTTATATATGTATATTTATACACTTTAAAACAAATAACATTTACATATACAAATTATATAAATGTTATAATACAACCTATATACATATAAACTTTAATATAAAATCACATTTACCCTTCTTCTATATGTATTTATATAATTATATATACACATAAAATATTATGCTTATATACATATGTATTATTTAAATTTATGAAATACTATATATTTCCATATATACCAACGTATATTAAAATATACTATATAGTATTTTAAATTCATATGTATTTGTATAAAATACATTTGTAAGATTTGAAATTATATAAACATACTTTATTTTCATTTCTCATTTTTCTTATTTAATTTGGATTTTTAATTTGTCCAAATTAATTTTTTTCCTCTCTTTATTATTTTTATTTTCACTTCCAAATTTAATTTCCTTTACACGAATTTCTCGATTCTTTCACTTCCTCAATTCTCGGGATTTTCACCCATATCCCATCCTCGCAAATTTTATTTATTTCCTCTGATTTATTTTCTCCAATATTTATTTTCAATATTTTATAATTTCCAATAAATGAAAATTTTACGGTTATCACATTACTGAACTGTACTATACTAAGAAATACTGTTTATTGAACTGTATCGTACTGATTACTGTCTACTGAACCGTACTGAGAACTACTGTTTGGTGGAAAAGAATATTATGAAAAAATTATTTATAATATAGAAATAATTACTGAACTATTTATCCAACGATTTTAGATATTTATAAACTACTGTACTGAAAGTGATTGATTACTGTTTCTACAGTTTTATATCTACTAGTCACTATACTATTTACTACTAAACTGTCACGTGTTTTGAACTATTACTGAAGTGATGAAAATTAAATGGTTTATTCCATTTATATTTCTGGAAAAATAAATATTTTCCAGCATATAGATTCATCGTATCAAGTAGCATACAACTCCTTTACTGAGCACGTTGTCGCTTACCCCTTTATTTTCCAACTCCCCAGATTTATTGCAAGGATTATTTGAGATCTTTCTTGAATAAATATAGCTGCAAGTAAGCACACTAGGGCAAAGTACATTGAATTTTAAAGGTACAGTCACTTCTCTTATATATTCAGACACATGTATACAGTACTACATTATTGAAATATGGAAACAGGGGATGTAAAGTGTAGGAATATTGTAAAAAATTTTATATTCTGAATTTATTAAATAAATAAATGTTTATCATTTATTAATGTTACTGTGCAAGTGTTAAAGGCATTACAGACAGCTCAACCGTAAATTATGTATAAAATATGTTATTTACTGTATTGTGGACTTTACAGTAAGGTACTGAATGTTAATTACAGTTTTGTTGAATAATGTAGACTCATGAATATGATAGTCATGTTTAATGAAACTGAAATGGGACCTGTACAATGTTGATTAATAATGTAAGCCAATTAAGTTAAAGCTTAAATTGACGAATGTGGCACTACATACAGTCTAACTTAATGTAATAAAAAGAAAAAGTTAGTATGTATTTTAGTAAATTGAAGCATGACAGAAGCTGGTATCAGAACAATAATCTGATGTGTATTAGTGTCTAGAGGTTAGAAATAATTTACATACCAATAGTACTGTATTTGTCCGAATATATATTGCTCAAAGTTATGCTAAAATTGTTTGTTTAAGTATAGGTATTGATAGAATGAGTTATTGTAAATGGAATACTGGTAGGAGGCGACAGAATCTCCCTTTCTTCTTTAGCCAGAGAAAACTAACTCTCGTATTTCGAGGCTGGTGAGGAATTTCGAGACTATGACCGCCATGTTCACACAACCCTAATGCTACCCGTGACCCATCAGTAGTATCATCTCCTCCATCAGTTGTTTCTTCTATCACGCTTGAAAACGTAAAATTCCACACTAACTTTTTTCCTTTTAACTTTACCTTTCAATTACGGTTATTACCATTTACGTCTACGATCATTTGGTTTGCATTCGATGTCAGTGTAAATTCATTCTATTCATTTTATTCACTGACTATCACTATGCCATACAATCATTTAATAATCATGGTTAAACTTATCATCAGAGTATAAACTAAAATACCTTATTGTATATTCGTATATATATCAACTTGTTTACAATACATCTTACAAACGTTACATTTCAAAATCTAACATTCAAATCAATAACAATCAAACGGTAAACAATCGTTCATTTTAATTGATAACTATCATAAACAATGAATCCTGTCCAACAATTATTTCAAATACAGTTAAATAAACACTTTCACATTTCAAATGGTACAATCAAATCAGTAGTATCTTTTATGACAATCAAACAATTCGTTTCAATAAATAAAACGGTCAAATCTTTATTTTATCAACCAATCAATCGATAAAACATTAGGTGGAGACTATTAACATCCTGCTAGAATCATGCGATAAAGTTCCCATGGGGGATATAAATAAGACTTATGGCCATAGTTAAAGGGTCCATTGTGTGCACTAGTCAGGTGACAGCTCTGGGTGTTGATGACGTGACTAAGGTCAATTAGCAAATAATCGGTCGGTTGATCAGTCGGTAATGTATGACTGCTAACAACAACTATGAGAGCTAACAATCTTAAAGCATTTACTTGATCCCCGTAACATTATATATATATATATATATATATATAACTTTTAAAACTTTTTACAATAGTACATTCAGATTTTAAAACAGTTGGGAATCAAGTTTCAATTGGTCATTACATGGATTCTAACGATGGGGACAGCCTGAGAGTGCCTGGATTGGCTAGGGATTTACCACCCCAGACCCATTAACTCAACCGTAGAATACAATGTTAAAACATTTATGATAACCCGTCTTACTAAAACATTTCATTCGATGTAAAACAAATATCATTTCCAATGTACTTTAAACTCAACATGTGGGTCATCGTTTTAAACATTTCATTTCTGTCAAACCAAAAACCTTTTGTATGCATTCATTCTTTAAAACATTCAATTTATGCATTCGTTCAAATTAGTTTAACATTAACAATGCACTTTAAAACTATTATGCGTGCCGATTAAAAACTGTGAAACAATGGCAATGCATATGAGAGATGTGATTATGCATGACCAAACTCAAGCTTATACACTAATATTTATTTCCAATTTTATACTGTTACTATAACTTTCAAATCTAATTCATTCGATGCTATTCTTTAATGTTCAATCATTTGTTCTATAACAATCATAATACGGTCATAATATACAATTCATAACCTTACGTTTTAGATCTAATATCTATTAAATCATTACGATAACTTTCAGTCATATCATTAAAATCTTTAAATCTTAATCCTTTTAAACAATCATTTTCCTATTTAAAGCTTTTATAGAAATTTCAATAGTATAACTTTTCAATATTCGAGACCTTCTGTAGGTTCAAAATAAAATATTTAATATCCCAATCTAGTTTATTTACACAATATATTTCTTTACCTTCAATCTTTCTTACATTAACAGATCGAATCATTATCCAATTTCAATTTTTCAAACCTTATTCATATCAAAAGTCATTTGTTCATCAAATAAGCAATTCAAACTATACAATTTCCAATACCATCTAAAAATCCCATCAGTTAAAACATTATTTAAAGCATTAAACCACAATTTCTTCGTCAATAAACCAATCAAACACATTCCAAATGTAGACATGATACCATCTTACTTCTTATAAATATGTCTCTTATCTATACAGTGTCATTGCCGTTCATATTGTCCAATTCACAACACCAAGCTTGTAAGTAAGCAAGCATTCAACCACTTTTCCAATCTTACTAAAGCTACTTTAGGGCTGCAGAAAGCAATTCAAACACATTTAATTATTTGTACTCCTTTTATGAATAATGTAGTACTCTTTGAGCTCTTTCATATTTCCTGATACAACAGCAAATCCGATCTATTTTCTACGAGATGACAAAACACAACTACAGTAAAAACTTATCAAAAATCAATTCTGATTTCACCAACAGTCTCATTATCATTACTACAGCTTTTTTAACCATCAAACTATCAAATTAGTCATGGCAACCCTACAAGTCAAGCTTGGCCGAATACATACCCTTAGGCTACACTTTGATTCATTCAATTCTAGCACCATAGCTGACTTCCTTTCACTCTCTACATTCATTTTATACCATTCATGCATTGAAACAGCCATGGTCTCCCTAAGCTCTTCATATGGTAGAAATCCTAGCTATGCTATACACATGATTTTGTTTCAATCAAAGCTTATAAACATGTTATACACACTTAGAACAATAAAAAACAATAGATAGAATCCAAAGAAACTTCATTTTCTCTCACCTTTAATTTGGACAAAAAATGGTAGCAAGCAAAACACCCATCAAATGGTTGATTCAGCATTCTAAATTCCAGGTGTAGATAGATCTAATGGAGAGGAACAATTTTTGTTTAGGAAGCAAGTTGATTTGGTGGTTATATGATGGTGTTTCTTAAGGTTCTCACACTTGAAACTTAGCAAAAATGGTGCAGCAATGGAAGGGTTGGCACTTGAAGAAGATGAGGCATAAAAATCTGAGTTTTATTATATTTTAATATTAAAATATCTTTTAATGGATATTTACAATTTTGCCCTTTTAAAATTTAAGTAATTCCCTCCATGTCCTAAGCTATTATAGTATTATTTAATAATTTCAGAATTATTTTTATTTAATTATGTCCATTAATAATAATCTGAATCAAACTTTGACTTTTGGTGGAGTTTACTATGTCTTACTTGGTGAAATTACCAAAATAGCCTTAAATAAAGGCTTTTTGGCTTTTTTTGTTATTTTTGGCATTTTCACATGATTCAGTTCATCGGCTAGTATCACGTGAAACTTCTTCACACGAGGGTTTGACTATGATAGACTATGGGTCAAAAGTCAAACTAGGTTGATCGTTATTCATAAAAGTTTTCCCGGCCTATGGACAAAATTGTCATTTTTGAATTTGTTGCATGTAAACCTAGGTAGGTTTAAATGAAGGAATTTCGAAAAGTGGCCTTCTGACAAATTTTGTATTTCGATCTCAAAATTAACAATTTGCCACTTTTGTGTCCATCTAGGTTAAGGATAATTCTATGGGGCCTACTTTACAGTTTTCTGCTATACTTACAAAGCATAACATTAACTATGACTTCTTTGGTATTTTAAATAAAACTCCAATTGAGACCCATTGTACATTATGAATAGATCAAACTTCAAATATATTCTAATCCACTCTTTTAGAACCATTTCATGTCAAAATGACTCTAGTGTGGGTCCCACATCCCATTTCTCAACATTCCCACTATTTAGGAATCTTAGTGAATAACTATCGCTCTTTCTTTTACTAGGTCTTTGACTTAGGGAGTTTATTGGAGAATCGTGGTTCTCACATCTTCCCCTATGCCTTCAACTCCATCTGTACCATAGCCACCACCTCAGGCACTGCCACAGGATTTACCAACACAGTAGGCTCCAGTACAGCCTGGGGCAGGTCTAATTATTAATTGTGATTTGAATCTGTTGAGGTAGTTTTAGAAGTTTAATCCACCCAAGTTCAAAAGGAAAAAGGATCCTATGATTGCCGAAAATTGGGTTAATGCTATTGAGAAACTGTTTGAGTATATGCAGTGTTCTGAGACAAAGAAAGTAGCCTTAGCCACGTTCATGTTGATTGATGAGGCTGAACATTGGTGGAAGTCCACCAAAACAGTATTACGGGCTAGACATCCAGTGGTAACTTGGGGAATATTTTTGTAAGCTTTCAATAAACAAAGTATTCCCCACACTGCACAGAATAGGATGCGAGTTGAGTTTATGAATTTAAAACAGGGTGATCAGACCGTGGATCAATATGAGTCCAGGTTCATGGCATTAAGCAGATTTGATCCAAAGATGGTGCGTAGTGAAGAGCACCATATTCAGAGGTTTATGTCAAGATTGAAACCATCGATTAGGGTTAAATTAGCCCAGTTTGATGCAGCTACCTACGACGAGGCCATTCAGAGAGCTTAGTTGGTTTAGCAAGATTATGATTTTCATTAGTCTAAATATGGGTCTCAGTCAAAAGGTAAAGATAAAGGCAAAAGGACTACAGATGATTCCACTAAGGGAAGACAAAATAAAAAGCCTAAGGTAGAAAGGATCATAAAGAAGAAACATGGGAGTGATAAGTCAGCTAAGTCTCCTACCACTAACAAGACCTTTGAGACATGGAAAGGTCCCCCAATTAAGTGTGATGTGTGTGGTAAAGCTCATAGTAGTAAGTTCTATTATTGATCCACTAGTGTGTGCTTCAGATGTGACAAACGAATCATCTTGTTATAGATTGTCCTCAGAGTAAGCTAGCACCTAAAGAGTTAGAGCACACAGCCTAGCCTCAGAGACGAGCCACAGATAGGGAGAAAAGCAAAAAGGTAATGGTTTCAGGCCGAGTGTACACTCTTGACAAGGTAAAATTTCACTTCTATAAATGCTATTGAAGGTAAAATTTCTATAATTGTTATTGTAACACTTGCATTGTTTGAATTAGGTTTTACCCATGCAGTAGCATCTTGTATTGTTTGATTCAAGACTTATCTAAACATCTGCATTGTTTGTTATAAGAATAAATGTAGGACTCAAACCTTAAGGTATTTCCTACAAATTGAATTGTGCCCTTAAAGAAATTATGAATGATCGACATTGTATATAGAAATTGTAAGTTAAGGATATGTAGGAAACTGTATCGTTAAGTGATAAAAGAAGGAGTGTTTTGACTGCAAAGTTGATTGAATATAGTAAAGATCCAGATAGACATGAGTGCTCAACATTTAATGTACCTTCATTGAATTTCGAAGACCAATTTCTTTAAAGGTGGGGAGGATGTGAGAATCCCAATTTTCTAATATATTTCATAAGTTAAAGAGTGTAGAAATCAAAAAGTGAGAGTTGATCGCTAAGATTTCTAAATGTGGGTCGGTTTGGTAAAGATTGAGGAAGTACTCAATGTGGGTCGCACAAGGACTTTTACTCTCCAAATTGAAGTAAGACCTTAAAGTAATAATATTTGGAGTGAAATATTGAGATTGCAAGAATCTACATCTAAAAATTCCTTCATTTGAGCATGTTTTGGGAAGCGTGCAACAAATTCAAAAATGACTGTTGTGTCTATAGGACGAAAAAATATTTCTAAATAACAGTCAACTTGGTTTGACTCTTGACCAATAGACAATCATAGTCAAACCTTCATGTGAAGAAGTCTTACATGATTTCAACCCGTAGAATGAATCATATGAAAATGTTGAAAATAACGTAATTGAGCTGTCGACGGTATTTTGGTAATTTCACCAATTTGACCAGTCAAACCCCATTAAAAGTTAATGTTTTGACTAATTATATCAGATAGATATATTTGGCATTGAAATAAAAATAGTTTGAAATTAAACTGAATATTTAAATAAATATTGAAGTAGTAGAGACATAACATGAATTTTTAAATTTTTTAAAGGGTAAAATGGTAATTTGGCTTAAAAGATATTATAAAAAGACAAAAACTTCATCTTCTTCCATTAGTTGGCTGGCCATTAAAGAAAAAGAGAGAGAAAGCTTGAGAAACTTTGGTTTTAAAGAGAGAAAGTGATAAAACCCTAGTGTACACTCACCGAATCGAAAAACACACTAAATGAAAGTTGTTCCTCTCACTCTCCTCTATCATATACCTCAAAAATCAGCCTTGAAGAAGGCCATCTGGTGGCTGAAAAGGTCCCTTAAAGTTTCAGCCATATAGGAAGGTAAGAGAAAGAAAATACTACTTTGATTCCTTTGAATATATGCTAGTGTATTTGATGTATTTAGCATGTGTATAGTGTTATTTTTAAGAAAAAATAATTAGGATGATACTCATGGGGTTTTGGCCAAGAGGATTTGTGATGGGAAGTTGTTGTATTTCAAGAAAAATGATGCAAAAATAATGTAGAGAATATGAAAAGCATGAATGTAGTGATAGAAATTGCAAAATACCATATGTAGGATAGAGGGGACTATTCAGCTAAGCTTAAATCCTAGTGTAACCATGCCCAATTTGCTACAAAAGTGGTTATAGAATACTGTACTAATAGATATAAGACTGATGGTTAAGTTAGATTCGAAAAAGAAATGTTTTGACAATAGTTGCAATTATAGGCACTGGTAAGAACTAGACCAGTTTTGCGGTTGTATTAGAAAATATGATATATCTTTAAGAGTTATGCAATCTTTATAATTGAAGTACTGAAGTTTGACTGTGTTTACACTGTTTTCTACAACTCCGAAGTAAATCAGGGGTGTTGGAAAGCAAGAGAATATATGCTCGCTTACCTAGGCTATTGCTATTGTTTTGGTGATATTGAACTGCACTGTGATTGGAATTGGAAAGGGACATATGTAGAAGACGTAGGTGATATCATGGTCTATTATAAATGATTTTGTTTTATGAACAAGTAAATGAATTGATTGTATATGGTTTGAATGAAAGTTTTTTGATTCTGATCAATTGAGGTTTTAAAGTTGCATTTTGAACTGTCTATGGTTTGGTTCAATTAGAGTTTTATGATTTAGATACTGTGATTACATTAAAATCAATTGGTTTTAGGTATTTGAACTGCATTTGACTTACAAGAGGGTTAGGATAGATTATACCGTTCTGTTGCCGACATTTTGCAAAGTGATTTCATAGATCGAAAACTATTATTAAAAACTTATTGGTGTAGGAGAGGATAAGAGAAAAGTAAGGACTTGTTAGTGTATAGCATTATGCATTGTGGTCTACATAAATTTGTAACTCTATTTTGAAAAGGTTTAAAAATGACATGAAACCAATATGTTTTAGTATTATTCTTTTACGTAAATAAAATATTTTGAACACTGTGTATGGCTTTGAGAATATTTTATATTGTTTTTGCTTTTACCGAATGTTATTATTTTGAATGTAACTATTATTGATTCTGAAGGTTTATGAAATGTCTGAATGAAATATTTTGAATCGAATTGATTACTATAAATGATTTTGACTGTTAATGAATTGTTTTGAGACTGTTGGCTCCCTACATTACCCTTGTAGTAATCATGCTATCTGGCTCTGGTTCTGGTTCTGGCTCTGGCTCTGAATGCTATTTGACTCTGACCCAGTTATCAGAATCCACAGTTGTCACATGCTCAAAATACACTGTGGGCTCTTTTATGACTATGGCCATATGTCCTTTGATTTTGATTTATTCCCTACGTGGGATCTTTGCACGATTTGACCCAGTATGGGATGTTGCTAGTGTTGGATTATGCCCTTAGAACCATTCATTAGATGATTGACTTTGGCATTTTTATGTATCATGACATTTTATTTATAGTTCATTATTATATTTGTCTTATAACTGCGTAATATAATCTTATATGATAATGTCCTTAGAATAGTAATAACACACTATTCTTAAAATATCCCTAGTCAAGTATTATTGTGAACAAGGATAACAATGATACGATAAGACTAGTATGTGGTTGACTGATGACCATTGTCATGGATATAGGATATCAAGTCATCACATAGGTACATGTTAGAGAACTATGTACTGGATCGACCCTCCATGAGAACGCTACATGGATTGTTATATGAGTGTCATAAGCGATTCTCATAGTGATGATGGTGTATGTGATCCTTTGACTTGAGATCATCAGAGATCCCAACATAGAGAATTGCATACTTTAATGCTGCTAGATGTCATTCGTAACAGGATGGACTATAAAGGTAGTAATTGGGTATGCCTCGATCTATGTAGAGGGATGTTGAGTGATCAAGATAGGATTTATCCCTCTTATATAACAAGAGTGATGTCTTGGGCCCTTTGATAGAGTGAGACTAAAATGCATGGCCGTGCTCAAATAAGTCAATATGAGATATTGATTTTATTTGTTTAATTAGTCTACTCAGGAATCAAGAAACGCTGATTAGACTATACAAGTGTGACACATTCCATGACTTGTGTCTAATCAAGACATCAAAGGATAAAGGGATTAGACTACACAGTAACATCTATCACGAGTAAGGTTATGTCGAGTCATTGACATTCTCGTTACATGGGTAGCAATGATGTGTTGCTAGATACCGCTCATTGCCTGTGACAATTTTGTCATTGCCATTGTTTTGAGAACCTATTGGGTCGCACACTTAGAACGGATCAATGAGGAGCTTAATTAATCCTATTCTGAATTGGATTAAGGATATAACTAATCCTATTCTGAATTGGATTAGGGATATAACTAATCCTATTCTAAGTAGGATTAGAGTTCTGTTTGGCAGTAAATTTTAGGGTAAAATTTACTGCCTATAAAAGGATGTTTTCTGAAACATAGCCATACAACAATTAGAAAACAGAAAGGTATTCTTTTAATCGAAGCTAGCAGTTCGGTTAAAAGAATCAAAAACGCTCCTTAAGGCATCTAATCGTGAGACGTTCAAGAGTCGTGAGATCCGTTCGTGTGGATACCATAGAGGCAGGAACGAAAAGTTGTTGCTTGTGATTCGACCAAAGACAGAAAAATCAGAGAAAACGTTAGGTAAAATCTCGAAACCCTAATCAGGCAACCCTCCGAATCGATCCTGGTGGAGGCCGAATGATTTAAATTCCGCTGCATGTTTGTTTTGGTTTCCTTCAGCTAGGTCTCCATCGTATTGACTCTGATTCTAAATGATTCTGATTCTAAATCAGATATTGGTTTTAAAAATGATTCTGAATGACTGAATCTGATGTGGGTTTTGATGCTGAATCTGATATCGGTTTGATGTTGAGTCTGAATGACTAAATCCGAAACTGGTTTTGATATTGAATTTAAAGTATTGAAATATTTGAAATGTACTAAATTCTAAATCTGATATTGACACTAAATCTGATATTGATTGCTACTGATTTGAAACGCATTTAAAATGTACTATAATTGAATTTGAAATCATATTGTTCGTATTTGTGAGAGCCTTAATTTTTCTATTTTTCGTACATCTACTTAATACGATAAACTAGAATATTAAGTTTAATTGTCACAATTTATTCGTATGAATTTTATAGGTGTTGGGAAAAATGGTTAAGTGGGCCCCATAGCATAAGTTTTAATCCAGATGAGTCCTGAAGTACCAAAATATGAAAGTTGAGTTTGAAATACTTAAACAGTAAGAAAACTATTTCTCGAAATTCTTACTCTTTTGCATACTTTAGTTAAAGTGTAACAAAATTAAAATGACGATCGTGTCCATACCTCGAAAAGATTTTTCTGAATAACGGCCAAAACAAATTGAATTTGGACCCACAGACTGATATATGAGAATCCTCGTGTAAAGATGTTTCACAGGATCTAGTCCGTGAATTGAATTACGTGAATGAAGCAAAAGCTGTCGATAAGGGGTAGTTTGGTAATTTCACTACCATGGCCAGTCAAACCACCTCAATAATCAATCTTTAATCATGCTTAACCTAAATATATGAAAAATAATGAAAATAAAATGTAAAATATGAAAAATAAAAATATTAAAATAATGTTTGGATAGAATTGGAATTAATGGAATTGTGAAGGGTATTTAAGTCGTTTTGCATGGGATATTGGTCAAACTCTATATTGAGTCAATAATTGACTTATTTTGACCTAAATAAATATAATTTATTAAAAATAATAACAAAAATCTGATATTTGGAAAATATAAAATATCTTGGTGGCATAGTTGTAAATAAACAAACTTTTAAAGGGTAAATTGGTCATTTTATCCCATGGAAAGATTTTTTATGAATAAAATAGTATATAAATAAGACATTTCTAGAGTGTTTGACCATCTTCACCAGCCGGCCATCCATGTCCATCATCCCCTCCATTTTTCTTCCTAAGTTTCCTTAGTTTCTCTTTGTGAAACCATACCATACCTTCACCAAATCAAAAACCCCACTTAAGAAAAGTTGTTCCTCTCTTCATGGGTGGTTGATAGCTGGTATTTTGAGGGCTGGAACTGAAAGTTTGAGGGAGAATTTATTGCTGCAGTTTTCGGTTTCCTTGGGTAAGAAAGAGAGATGTTGTTTTCTTTAAGTTCTATCATGGTTTTGGTATTGCATTAAGTGTGAATGATGCAGTTATAACCTTGAATTCACTTGAAATTAAGTGTAAGAGATGATGAGGGTTTCGGCTAAAGAGGGATCATGGTGCCACCAACGTAAATTGCATGCATGAAGGGTAGGAAAATAAGTGTTGTGTGGGAATGAGCTTAGCCATGACTTGAAACTAGGCAAAACAAGGAGTTTGGCAATTAGGGTCGGTTCGACCAAGCATGGAGGTTGGTGATTAAGGTGTAATTTTGATACATGAAAAATTTAGAATAAATACTTTATATGAATTAAATGGAAGTATGAAATTAAAATTGGAAAAATGGATAGTGAAAGCATGATGAAGCTCACGGCTTGGATGAAGGGCACTTGGAATTCTCTTGGTTTTATATAATTAATGGTTGTAGGAATTATGGAAACAATGCATGAAGACTATAGGTGAAGTTAGAATGGAAAAAAATAAATATTGGAGGGTGAAAGGAGGCATTCGGCCAAGCTTCCATGTGTAGCCTCCATGTTGCTTTTCCTATGGTTTTATTATTAAATATAAAGTATAAATGTTAAGGAATTTAAAGGTAAAACCAGTTGGGGTAATGGACATTAATTTGGCCATAATTAGATTTTACCAACTAGTGAAATTTAGATGGAAATTTTATTTAAGAAAGAAGATATGATTATAGTTGATTTGGATGCTAAGTTTAAATGTAATTGATATTATTTTGTAGCTCTAAGTTTGAAGGAATAAGGTTACGAGAGTGGTGTATTGGATTTCCATACGGTACAGTAAATAAGGTAAGGAACGTATATGGAAGTTGTTAGGAAGATACTATGCTTGCATGGGAAATTGGTGGATTTCAAATTATATATATAAATCGTGAATTTTATGCAGGAGGCTAGGATAGGCCTAACTGTCATACCATCAAATTTTCGAAAATTTGATTAAATTTCTATCCTATCGATATTTTAAAAATTCCTACCTTAATTTACCACTTCAATGTGTCAATATATTTATAATTAAAATTTTATTGCAAGTGGTATATTTTTCTAAATATTATTTAAATTATTTTAAAATATATATTTGATTTATGGACTCTCATTTATAAAGAATATTCATTTATACCATTATGAATTAATTGAAAGATAATTTATTTAAATGATTATTTTTATTCATTGATTTTATTGATATCTAAATTAAATGGATTTTTGAGATCGTTGCTCCTTGATGATCATGCATTACCTATACCAAATGATATAAAATTGACTGTAAGACATTGGGGCAAGTCCACAGTCCCACAATTGTCATATGCCTAATGCACACTGTGTACCATTAAGCAATGGCCATTGTTACCGATAGGAACAGCTTAGGGATGGATTCCTGGCGCAATTTAGGTATACTTGATTCCTATATCGACTACCGATCCTTTTAGGGATACAGTTTATGCATGAGTCTCCTAGTGTTAACCATCTCCACCGATTAATATTGTTTTGTTATATTTGTTTCATTATGATATATCGAATTATTGATTTAATTGATTAAATATTAGTATTTGGAATATTTGTTATTTAATATGAAATTATTTTATTTTATTGGGCATTATTTTGTAACATAAATTATGAATTGTCTACATCCCTATAGTCAAAACTAGGAACCGGGACATGACAAGTACTTCAAAGTACCTTCCATACTCTATCTGGTTATCTAACCGACTATAATATCCTTCCTAAAACATCTCTTAGTGTACCATTAAGAATTAAATGATTTTCAAATTGCATATAGTAGCATAGTATCACGCTTTTATATATGTTTCCTTACAGAGCATAAACTCACCCTTTATTTTTCACCCCAAACTATTTGTAGTGATAGTTCCGCTCGTTGTAAAGGAGCATTATTTTGGGACCCTACAGTTTCCCTTCGGGGCATTCCTCTAGTCCACAAATGGTATATTGTACTTATATATATCTCAGACTTATTGTACAGTAGTTGTTTTATTATAAATCTCAAGAATGTAAATTTGAATAAACGAAGTTTTTAGTGTAAATGGAATTTTATAAGGTATAAATAATAATCTATGAGTAAGTTTAAAGTTTAAATTTTTATTTAAGATCGAAAATTTTAGTAAATAAATTTAATTAACGATCTTTGAATTATTAACGAAATGAAATAACCCAACAAATAGCCTAACCAACCGTGAGAAAGAAAAGAAATTGGTATTTTTAACGAAAACTAGACGTTACAATACTGCTTATTCATTTTGGAATGAAAGTTTATTGATTTTGAAAACAAAATGTCTAAATTGCATGCATTGATTCTATCATGAGTCTTAAGACTTGAAATTGCTTTGATGTCAGTATTGATTTGCTTATGAACTGCTTCTTGGTAAACTTTTTGTAAGACCCTATAGTCAGACCTAGGGACTAGGACAAGTGAGGTACTCTAAAGTATCCTTCCATACTCAGCCCGGTATCGCTAACCGATTATACTAATTCCTTCCATCGAGTTGTCTGTTATTGTCTAACGTCCGAGTGTTTATTGAATGAGATTGTCATTAATTTTGTACTGTCATGTATAGAAACGTATATAAGACTTATGCATATAGTTAGCATGATTAGAGTTGTCTTTTATATATGTTTCTTACTGGGAATAATGCTCACCCCCTCTTTACTTTCTCAGATTATTTGAAGTAAGTTGATATCGAACCAGGTGGACTTTTAGAGTATTCCTTCGAGAATGCTGATTTTACCTCGGAGGTATACTTATGTACAATACTTATGTATTCAGACAGCACTGTACAATACTATATCGTATGTTTATTTAATACATCAGGATGTAAAATCGTAAGGTACTGAATGCTAATTACAGTATTGTTAAATAGTATAGACTCGTAAATATGATGGTCATGTTTAATGAAACTGAAATGGGACCTGTACAATGTTGATTAATAATGTAAGCTAATTATGTTAAAGCTTAAATCGACGAATGTGATATTGTACACAGCCTAACTCAATGTAATGAAAGGAAAAAGCATAACAATTGGATTTGGATTAATTAATTTTAAAAGTCCCAAAAAAACCTAATATAGTTGGACTAAGGTTAAGGCATTTTTAGAGTTTTGTTAAGAGGTATCATATAAACAACATTATGTCTGAAAGTTAGACAGTACATTCTTGATAGTGGCTCTACCTCTTAGAGCTAGTACTAAAAAACAATCCCTTTCTTCCCCCTTTTGCCTCTAGTCACACCCTGTCTCAGGCAAAGGTCCCATTTTGCATCCTACTCGTGCGGAAATCATTAGATGGCTTCTCTCAACTAGGAGTCTCGAGTTAACAATAAATCAAGGAATGTTTGTGAGCTACAAAAATTCAAAAGTTGAACTTCCATTGAAAAGGTTAGGTTCTATCCTAAGCAATCTTATAACATGATCTTGTTGATTTTGGTTTTGTTGTTTTCTAATTCGCTACTTATTTTTGTGTACAACATGATAAACTGAAACAACAAAACCTTATAGTGGTATTAGAGGTGGTGTGCAAACGCCATTCGAGATAGCGAATTTGATTCATAGTGATGCTGTTTTTATTGTAAGTTATTACAGATTTGATTTTAATTTTCAAAATTCGATTAGGCAACCTAAAATAATTGTAAGACAATTATAGATTTAAAGAACCCTATAGAGATTTGTTGAATTACGCATTGCATGTTATAATTCACTTCAAACTTGTAATCATAATGTTCTTAAAATTGTTTGACACAAACCCTTTAAGTTATGATCTAATCTAATTAATATTAAAATAATTGTCAAAATTATTTCATAGAAACCTTGCAGGCTTTATCTAATATAACTGATATTATAATAATTGTCAAAACTGTTTGATAGAAGCCCTGCAAGTTTTTATCTAATATAATTGATATTAAAGTAATTCTAAAAATTGTTTGACAAAAACTCTGCATGCTTTTATCTAATATAATTGATATTAACATAGTTGTCAAAATTATTTGATAGAAACCCTACAGGCTTTTATCTAGTATAATTGAAATTAGAATAGTCATCAAAATTGTTTAACAGAAACCCTGTAGTTGCCGCCCTTGCCAAAAAAATAATTTTATTTACTTAAAATATATTTTAATTACAATAAATTAGGATGAAAGTTATCCTAATAAGAGTTTTAAATTAAATATAATAAAAAAAGATATTTTTAAAATCAAAATTGGATAAGAGTTATCCAATTGTTTTTGATATTTTAATAAGATTAAAATTTCAATTAAGCCAAATTGAATTTTGAGAATTAAAATTTAATTAAAACCGCCCTTGATACCAATAATTAATTAAAATTAGATTTTAATTAGGAAATACGCAAATTAATGTGTGATATTGCTATAGATGCTTGATGTTTTATTCGTATTTGATATGGATGGATGCAGAGTGCATGGTTATGGGCCTAGGGTTACATGGGTTATAATTTATTTAAATAGATTTAAATTGGGCCTACGAGCTTTGATTTTATTTGTAATTTATTTTTGTAATAGTTACATAGATAAATTAGGATTGTCTTGTAAAATGTACAACGTTGAAGCCAAGTTTGTCCAGAGCCAAGGTGAACCAAAGTGACGGTTGAAGGGAAATTGAGTAGAAGACATTTAGAAAACAATGTATCCCTAAGTTCTTTTGTAATAGAAAGGCCATAACCATATCAACATAACCATATATATGTTGATATATATGTTAGAAAAGCATGCTAGGTGAGAGGATAAAATTAAAAATCCCCCAAAATAAATATTAAGTCAAAGATAACAAATAAATATGCCTTCTAATACGGTGCATGTGAAATAGACTATGTTCGTTATTGTGCTACTTTGACTTAGTCAAGGCCATACCTACCTTAGGAATTCACATTGCATGAGATAAGAGTTATCTCCAAGTGTATTGGGTTAGACTTAACTAAATCAAATTAGGGCATTGGCGCAGTCAAACCTACTAAGATTTAGAGGCATAAGTTAGGCTTTAACCCGTATGATGAGTTGAAACAGGAATTGTTCACCCAACTATCTAGATGTTGCGTGAGATGCAATTGACAAGAGTTGTTTAACTAAATAATCTCATTGGATGTGAGAACTTGTTATTTTGTACCGTGCACGTACGGAATGATAAATTTTAATAAACAAGTAAATAAATTAATTTTGACATTTTATAAATGTCGAAAGAAATGTGTGATAGAATCAAAAAATTTCGAAGTTGTACAAGGGTAAAGTTGACTTCTCTTAAAGGTTGATCAAAGTTGATCAAATTTATGATTAATTTGGTTTAAGAAATAAATAAAATAAATGAAAATTTAATTAAATATATGGCTGGGCAGAAAAGTTCCCATGCAGTGGCACAACTTAGTAAATTTTAAATGTTATAAGGTCATTCTAGAGTATTTTGAGTGGTGGCTGAAAAATTAAAATGAAAATAAAAATTGGAACCAATTAAAAGGAAACAACACACCACAAATCAGCTTTTTATTTAGCAAAACAGCACCGCCTCAGCCATTTTCTGTTTTGGTTTCGTTTCTGCTCTTCCTCCACCGATTTTCATCATTCAACTTGAAATCATCACCCTCCTATCATTAAATCAGCTAAGATCTCTCTTAGAACTTTATCCTCACCTCCATGGCTGCTCGTTTCTCAAAGAAATTCAGCCAAAAATCGCCAAGAGGGGTTCCCCTGCAGCTGATCAGTAGCGTGAACCAGGTAAAGGAATTTTCAGCTAACGTTACATGCATTAATCTTTGATTTATGGTGATGATTGGTTAAGGAAATGATGTATATAATTATTTGCTTTGAGGAATAATTGTTATAATGTATTTTGGATGTTTGTTGTGAAGTAAATTTCTGAAGAAAAAGAATGGAAAAACTGAAAACATAACTGCATGCGTATGGCGTGAACAACAGAAAATAAAAGCTAAGGTTGTGTAGGTGTGTGTATTGGCATGGCTGACATGAAACCTTGAGTTAAACATGGAAAGGAACTTTGTTTATACAGAGGACATGCTGTTAATGGATAATAATAATTTTGAGAAATAAAAACAGGGTGCATTAAAGGCTTGAAGGACCGAATGTTTGATGGCTGAAATGAAAGTCTGAAAATTGGTTGTTGTTAGCGTGTATGGCATGAATAAATGGAAACAAAAATTATATATATGTATATACATATGAAACCATACTGCCGGTGGGCCATGATAATTTTAAGAGGTATAAATATGTAGTTTTGGTGGCGTGAAAACAAAGAAATCAAGGCTGAACCGAACCTCATATGAAGACTGATGAAAACCGAAACAGAAAAATAAACACAAGCTAGCTGAAGCAGAAATAGAAAGTTACCTAGTGTGAACTGACTTTAATGAATGGTTAGGATGAAGGTTTAAAGAGGCTTCAACATGATGGTTGATAGTGTGAAAAATAGAACAAAAAAGTCTGACCGAATAGGACATACAAGCTGGAAAAAAAAACCGAATGGAAAATTTGATCAATGAATTGTTGTTGACTGATCTTAATGGAATGACAAGAAAGTCAAATAAGTGGCTGTTAGGACGTGGGAATAAGGAAGAAAAGAGGGTGTTGTACTATGTATAGAGGAAAAATAAAAAGGCTAAATTGATAATAATTGACCAAATGAAAGTGGTCAACAATAAAGGCTAGTAAAGTAGAAAATAAAAATCATATAAGAACAAAAATAATCAATAAGTTGAGGGCTGCCGCTTATAGATGAAATTTGAAGAAAGAAAATATTACATTTTATTTCTTATATGACGAAAAAAAATGTCAAGGAAGAAGGCAGCACATTTATATTGCACATTGACTAAGAAAATGAAATAATGAGATTAGTTAGATAAAGGCCATTCGGCCACAGAGGAAGAAAGGGAGAAAGAATGGCCATTTTCACTATAGCTTAAAGTTAAAGGATAACTAAGCTAATGATTTTGATGAATTAAATTGCAGTCGGAAGTTCGACGTTCGTGTGGAACACAAGATAACACAATCTTGATACACAGGTAAGAGATACGTGTGTAGATTTGTAAGGATACCCGCATGCATGAATTAAAGGCTATGAATTTTATATAAATTCTGGAAATATGGTTTGGTATCGAAATTGCATGAAAATATATGGTTTGGTTGATGAACTGTGTTTTAAGGTGCAGAGAGGTTAGGATCCGGACAGCCATTATGCTGTCGAAAATTATTTAGAATATTTCTAAAGATATTAGAAAATATTTTGGTGCATTATTGATATTTTTCCTAGCCTCGAAATGCATGAATTAAATATTTTTCATAAAAGGTTTTTATACCGAAAAATATTTATAAAATATTCTTGACATCGATTTCGATGAAGGTGTCGTCACTGAAAATTCATCCCCAATGTTTATAATGAAATGTGTGATTTGAAAAGTGAAATGATGAACAGTGAATATTTTATAATTAATTTCAATATAATATTCACTATTTTATTTATGATTTTCCTTTATGGAATAAATAAGATTTTATCATATGAAATGATTTCCATAAAGGCTTAATCACTATGTAAATATTGTTTTGAGACTAAAATGTCTCTACATGGGTTCCACAGTGAACAATATATATTTATGGAAATTTATTACTATTTTTGAAAATTAAATATTTCCATTTTCCATAAATTATGAAAATTACAGGAATATGATTTCCAGTAATCTTAAAAGTGAAATGTTTGAAAAGAAAACGTGAAAATACAAGCATATGTGTTTACGGTGAAATAAAAGATATATGAGATTTATTACTACAGTGTAACTATTTTATAATACTGTTTTCACCGTACGAGAAAATGTGATTTACACTTTAATGGATTTTCTGATAAATAATATTGATTTTAATAAATTCCATAAAGGTAATGAAATTTCACATATACTGTTTTGAGACTAATAGGCCATATATCATGCCGATATGTGATATGTGATACGTAATATGTGACATGTGATATGTGATATGTGATAGTCCCGGTCGACACCTGATCAGTGATCCACCGAGGACAATATAGACTATGGCCATAGATCTGACATGATTATTACTGCCCTACGAGGTACTCTCTCTCTAGCATAATATACTCTGGGTGATGCCTTAGTCTCCACTTTTATGAAAAATGAAATGATATGTGATATGAAAAATGTGTTTAAATGAAAAAGTATATGAATATGTGTTTATATGAAAAAGGAAAATGATTTCTATCAGTTACTGGACTACATGGAGTATCGTACTGTTTATGATGTATATAATGACATGTAAAATGAGTTTAAATGAGAGTGATGATTTACTTAAACTAATATTCTTTTTAAAGAATATATGAATATTAGTTTATTTTACTTAAATGCTTTATTTTATAAAAGCATTATTTTGAAAAAGGATAAGAAATAATATGAAAGATGAGTTATCACAACAACGGTATTTACTCTTTATAGTCGCTCTAGATTTCCGGGACAAGAAAGGTATTTCAAAATACCTTCCATGCTCCATCTAGATTTTTCGGTCGACTATAGTGTCACTCCCTTGCAGAGTGCCAGTTTATAAATAGGAAATTAAAGGTTTTACTGCATATTGTCTTCGAGGTATCAAGATTTGCATACAAATCTCTTATTGAGCCGTGGTTTGCTCACTCCAATATTTTATCTTCCCAGATATTTTGCAGTGATCACTTGAGGTATATTACCCAAGGATTCAAGGCTACATATTTAGCAACCCGAGGCAGCGCTTATAGATCACGGAAGTATAATTATTTTATTTTATATGTTCAAACTTTTGGTTTATAGTACTACGATATTGTATTAAATAAGGGGATGTAAGTATTGATTTCAAATACAATTTGTGAATATTTATTTTCGTTAACTATATTGAATTAAGGATATTGCGTTTAGTGAATAAAGGTGGAAAAATAAGATATCACAGACAGCCCAAACTATCCATATGTTGTGAAAATGTGTAAAAAAGATAAAATACTGTGTACTTGGGATGTGACATTGGACGCATTAGCTTAGCTAAAATCATAATGGGACCAAATATGGATCTTGGCATACTAGAAAGTCTAGGCAAAAAGGCTTCCTGAGTTGATAGTAAGGGATATTAGCTTATGGAAAATAGTGGGAACAATTCATTTAATTAAAAGACCATAATAAAATGATTTTAGTCACAATATTACTTACTTGCATTTTTATCTTTTATGATTGTAGAATTATCACGACAAACAACAATTTATCCCTACGTTCTATCTTTGAGAAGAATAACAAGTTGGTTGGGACAAACTTCTTGGACTGGACAAAAATTTGAGGATACTGCTCACTCAAGAAAATAAGTTATATGTTCTAGACAGTATGATCCCTGCTTAACCCTGGCATAATGCTTCTACTGTTGATAAAGAAGCTTATTAGAAGCATTTGGATGATGCCACTGACATACAATGCCTAATGTTAGTTTTCATGAATTTTGAACTCCAAAAGCAACATGAGAATATGAAACCATTTGATGTGATCAAACATCTTAAGGAAATGTTCCAAAAGCAAGTACGACACGAATGTTATGAGGTGTCCACTTCAGGTATATATGTGATTGAGATAAATTTGTCTACTTCTTCATCTTGGGTATTAGATATCGGATGTGGTTCTCATATATGCATAAATATACAACGCTTAACAAGGAGTAGAAAACTTGCCAAGGGCAAGGTGGTCCTACAAGTTGGAAATGGCGCAACGGTTGCTGCATTAGTTGTAGGAACTTTTAATTTATCATTGCCTCCAGGCTTAATTCTAGAACTTAATAACTGTTATTATGCTCCAACAATTGCCAAGAATATTATCTCTTTTTCTTATTTGGGCAAGAAAGGTTTTTATTTTAAAATAATGAACAATAGTTGTTCAGTTTACTTTAATGACATTTCTGATGGCAGTGCATCATTATAAATGGATTGTATTTTCTAAACTTAGATAATCACATATACAGTGTTGATTCCAAGAGGTCAAAGGGTAAGATTAACCCTACATTCCTATGGCATTATAGACTTGGTCACATAAACGAGAAATGCATATCTAAGCTCCATAAAAATGGACACTTAGATTTCGAATCACATAATGTATACGAATCATGTTCACTTGGTAAGATGACCAAGGCCTCTTTTATGAAACAAGTGAAAGGGTTAGTGGTTTACTAGATGTCACGACCCGTGACCACATTTTTACCCTTCTATACACAACTTAACCGGTTGGGCTGTCTGTGATACTTCACTTGTACTGACTGTTAAACAATTTTACAATGTATTGTTTATATTATACACATCCCCTATCGTAATACATCAGATAAGTAGTACTATTGACGTGTCTAAATACAGAGAATTAAATAATCATACCTCAAATAATCAGTCGGTCTGACACATTGTTCTTCGTGTACAGCCAGGATCCATAATCCACTGAACTCACCAGCATCAAAACCTGAGATGTTGAAAATTAAGGGGTGAGCAAAACCACGGCTCAGTAAGAGAATTATATGCCTCACTTGATACTCAGCTTCCTATATGCTGAAAATCTTTTTCATTTTTCCTATGGGCTCTAGGCTCGCATGTAGGAAAGATACTACAGTCGGCTAGGGATCCGAATGGAGTAAGGTAGGTATTTTAGAATACCATACTTGTTACGGAACCTAGAAGCAACTGTAGAGAAAATTTTTTTCTTTTTGTTTTGAATTAATAAATCCTTTTCCTTTTTAATCTTTCATAACCTTTTTCATATTCCTTTCAAAATAATGCTTCTACGAAATAAAGCCTTTAAATAGAATAATTAATATCCGTATATTCCTTGAAAGGAATATTAGTTAAATCATCATCTTATTTCTTTAAAACTTATTTCATGTTTTAATATACTCTCTTAATTAGTTCTGTCCGTTAAAAAGCAGAATAAGCTATTAAAATCTATTTCATTCTTTGACATTTGTCGAATTCACGAATCACACTCACTTACTTATCGTCATAATATCCTACGATTTCTCATACTAATATCGGAACACGTGTAGCACTTAGTTCCCGAAGGACTCTAGAGGTGGCTCCCACGGTTCAATCATCGAGTCTCTGCTCGGTATGGCCTGTACTGAAACATCAGAACACGTGTAGCACTTAGTTCCCGAAGGACTCTAGAGGTGGCTCCCACGGTTCAATCATCGAGTCTCTGCTCGGTATAGCCTGTACTGAAATATCGGAACACGTGTAGCACTTAGTTCCCGAAGGACTCTAGAGGTGGCTCCCACGGTTCAATCATCGAGTCTCTGCTCGGTATGGCCTGTACTGAAACATCGGAACACGTGTAGCACTTAGTTCCCGAAGGACTCTAGAGGTGGCTCCCACGGTTCAATCATCGAGTCTCTGCTCGGTATGGCCTGTACTGAAATATCGGAACACGTGTAGCACTTAGTTCCCGAAGGACTCTAGAGGTGGCTCCCACGGTTCAATCATCGAGTCTCTGCTCGGTATGGCCTGTACTGAAATATCGGAACACGTGTAGCATTTAGTTCCCGAAGGACTCTAGAGGTGGCTCCCACGGTTCAATCATCGAGTCTCTGCTCGGTATGGCCTGTACTGAAATATCGGAACACGTGTAGCACTTAGTTCCCGAAGGACTCTAGAGGTGGCTCCCACGGTTCAATCATCGAGTCTCTGCTCGGTATGGCCTGTACTGAAATATCGGAACACGTGTAGCACTTATTTCCCGAAGGACTCTAGAGGTGGCTCCCACGGTTCAATCATCGAGTCTCTGCTCGGTATGGCCTGTACTGAAACATCAGAACACGTGTAGCACTTAGTTCCCGAAGGACTCTAGAGGTGGCTCCCACGGTTCAATCATCGAGTCTCTGCTCGGTATGGCCTGTACTGAAATATCGGAACACGTGTAGCACTTAGTTCCCGAAGGACTCTAGAGGTGGCTCCCACGGTTCAATCATCGAGTCTCTGCTCGGTATGGCCTTTTCCGTTTGACATATTCCATGTCATGTAAAATATTTCCCTTTTTAACATGTCACCTATCATTTATGGATTTTAATATAGACGTTAATCTTGTCGTACTATAAACCCTGGAGGGTAAAGGACTAACCCGGTCAAATCTATGACCATAATCTATATTGTCCTCGGTGGATCACGGATCAGGTGTCGACCGGGACTAAACATGTCACATATCATGTATCAGCATGATAAGAATACCAACCAGTCTCAAAACCGTATTTTTTTTATCGGAAAATACACCTTATGGAATTTATACAATTATATAATTCCATGATTTAAAACCATAAGGGTTATAATCCTTTAGTGAATATTGATAAAAATATCCATAAAATATTTACTATATTTCACTTCATCTTTCGTCTCGTAATTCGTGTAATTTATCTATTTCGAGAATTTTCGGTGATTTCATTATCACCATTCTCGAATACATGAATATTCTAAAGTTCCATCTCATTATATTCATATTTTATGAAATTTAGAAATTTCCTCATGTCTCGTGATTTACTATCGAAATTCGGAAATAAATCATTTAATATGATTTTATAAAGTTTTTCTAAAATTTTCGGCAGCATAACGGCTGCCGATTCACTAACCTCCTGCACGGAAAATACAGTTTAAAATCTTTCAGCCAGTACTTCTTCTCAAATTATTTTCAGCAATTCATGCATCATAATAATTTTCATAAAATAATTGCATAAAATATTTTAAATTAAATTATGCAGACTGAGTATCCTTACAGTGCTGCACATGCATCCCTTACCTTTTTCCGGGTCGGCGAATTCCGCTTATCGATCGCGCCCGCACTCCATTTCTCCCGATTCCTTATCTCGATTGCTGAAAATAATTTCTGGAATTAAAATTCTAATTTTTTAGAATTTTTCATAATTTATTTAATTTTTTTCTAAAATTAAATTCTCGGGAAATTTCTTACCGAATTTGTAAAATCCCGGGTTGTCGAATTTTCGAGAATTTTCCGAATTCCCGAAATTTTCCTTTTTCCTCTTTTTCTTCCTTTTTCTTCCTTTTTCCTCTTTTTCTTTTCTTTCTTTCTTTTTCTTTTTCTTTTTTTTTTCTTTTCTTTTTCTTTTCTTTTTTCTTCTTCCTTTCCCGGTCAAACCGGTTCAGAGCCTTTCCTCGCCGGTTCCTCGCCGGCGGCCGGTTCTCCGGCGGCTCGTTGGTCCTTCAGCTGGCCGGCGTCGAGGCGAAGCTGCCGGTGGTCTCAGCTTGGCCTGGATCGGCGGCACGGCGGCGGATCTACTCGGTTTACCTTCGGTCACTTCTCCTCCTCCGTCGGCCTTCCTCCGCCGTCGTTGGCCTCACCGGTGGCCTCCATCAGCTTCCTCTTCCTCCGGTGAAGCTTTGGTGGTGGTGGCAGCCACACGATTCGGCCGGCACCGCCGTCGGCATTTTCCTTTTCCTCCGGCTTTTGCTTCGTTTTCCGTCGATCCCGTTCCGTTTCTTCACGCCGCCGGTAGCTTCCTTCTTTTCTCTGGCCGGTGGCGTCCCGCCTTCCTTTTCCCCTCGCCGGCGGTGGCAGCTCCGCCACCGGCGGTCTGGCAGGAGGGGTCGGGGTTCCTCCCCGATTTTCTCCTTTCCTTTTTTTTTTTTCTGTTTTATTTCCCTTTCTATTTTTGTTCTCTTTCTATTTTTAGTATATACATACTATATACTATATATTATGTCATATAATTTATACATATAATATATACTATGTATTATACATATATTATTATTTCATATATATTGTAATACAATATATTATATATAGATTATATATATGTACATTACAAAATATATATATCTAGTATATATATATATTTATATTTATATACTTTAGAATAAATAACATTTATATATAGAATTATATAAATGTTATAATAGAATATATATATATACCTATAAACTTTAATATAAAATAACATTTACATTTTCTATATATGTATGTATATATATATTTATATATACATAAAATATATGTTTATATATATATATATATATATATATGTATTAATTAAATTCATGAAATAGTTTATATATATATAACCAACGTATATTAAAATATACCATACAGTATTTTAAATACATACGTATTTGTATAAAATAAACTTATATAAAATTTGAAATTATATAAACATATTTTATTTTCATTTCTCGTTTTCCTTATTTAATTTGGATTTTAATTTATCCAATTTAATTCTTTTCCTCTCCCTATTATTTTTTATTTTCACTTCCACTTTAATTTCCTTTACAACAATTTTTTTCGATTCTTTCACTTCCTTAATTCTCGGGATTTTCACCAATATCCCGTTCTCGCAAATTTTATTTCCTCTTATTTATTTTCTCCAATTTATAATTTCCAATAAATGGAAAATTTGCAGTTATCACATCCTCCCCACCTTAAGAAATTCGGTCCTCCGAATTTAACTTAAGTCCAAAGGTGGTACATGCCGTCTACTTATGACTTCTGACCTTTAGTTCATCCTCCAAGTAATACTGCCAGTACACTTTCAACATCAAGAGTGCTTTAGACCACTACATGCTGTCTTTCATCGTATATGTCTATACTCCCGTAAGTTCATTTCTAAAATCGGGAGTTATTCCCTTTTACTCTTTTCATATAAGAGCCATAAATAATATTTTAATATTACAGCTGATTTATGCTGTTCATCATCCATGCTTCTCACTTAGTGCCAAGTCGACATAATTTGGTACTATCATGTACTCGTGTCAATCAATTATATGTAAGTGTCCCAGTAGCTTTCACATCTCGTGCACACGCTCTCTCTCATATCATGGAGCGGTTACATCTCACGCTCATATATATAAATATATATCAGTATGGAGCGGTGCTATCAATACACTTGGGATCTCAAAGCCTTTTGCTATCTCTCATTAGCATATGGCAACACAGAGACTCCATCACATGTAAGGCTCACTGGAACTGTACATACACATTCACACCGTTTAACACTTATACTTCGACTAAGGCACTAGAGAATCTAGATGTCTGATAATGGAAAATGATTCTATTTAGATCATCAGTCTTTAATCACTTCCATATCATTATTTCTCTTTTGGACTCTTTATTGTCCACAATATTCATTTTCACACTTATTCCATCAAGGCTACATATCATTGCAAATCTTACTGTTAATCATCTCTTACAGAAATAAATCATGAGACAATCATTTTCTCTCCATGTCTCTTTTCATGTAGTATGGTCATTACATCTCTTACGCTTATGGTATATTCAATATCATTTAAATTTTAAGATATAACCAGGAATATACTCTTTTCATAATTTAGATTCTGTGATTGAATCCTCGAATTATCCATTTAAGCACCACATTATCTATACAATTCCACCATCTCCATCATTTCAAGGTGGTTATATGTACAACATTTTACTGGCAGTAAACATATCAATTATCTTACTCCTTGGAGTATCATTACTTTCACTTATCAGTTCTGGCTTTGATTTTACATCTTGCCACAGTTATGTGATAACCAACACCCTTCGCTTTTAGTCTTAACTGCGGGAACTGTTTTATATTAATGTTCCCTTCTCATCATGCAATTTATTTCCTTATTGTACTTTCATTTCCGTTTTCATATTTTTACTCTCATTCCTTTTTGTCGGTTTTCTCGATTGGTATGGTACTATACAGCTAAGATCTTTTAGAATCTTGCGTACCATCTTTTTCTTTACACTAGCCATCTGCCGACTTTAATTTCTTTAATTAGACCTCGTCTATAGAGCAGCCAGTCTCATCACTCTTTTATAGGCTGGCAGTAGTATTTAGCTAGACTCATTACTTTCGTATCTCAATCATTATCTTTATGTCATAGACAGGTTCACTATCATCCTGTCGTCTCAAAATCATATATTTCAAGAGGAGATACTGTCTAGCCAAATTTCTTAGTTGTTAATCTTAGCACAATTCCACATCCTTTGAGAGTTTAAGGATTATATCACAATGCTGCTCATGTTCCATTTATACTTTAGACTCTATCAGTATTTCATCAATGTTACTCATGTAAGGATGCCTCATTCTTAGGCTTATCTACTTTACAAGGCAACTCATTATCTTTGTAGCTTCAATCGGAACTCGTAAAATTTACTTCGAGTTCAAATCATCATCTTATGGACACCAACCTTCAATCTTTTATCTAAGGACGCTTTAGACAGCAGCTAGTCTTATTTACTCCTCACGTATCTCTGATCAGATCAATAAAGCGTCTATTTTCACGTAGATTAATACTTGTTCTTCACCAGAACTTCATCAATGATAGAAATTTAATATATCCTTTTTGATTTGTCTACAACTCAACATCATTTGCATTTCTCTCATTTACACCTATACAGATAACTCCTTTATTCTCAAAATTTTTTTTTTATCAGTATTTTCGTCATCCAGATTCTTACACGTGAATTTCATTATCACACATTTTCCAGAGTTATTTTCTTAAGCTTTTCAAATTCTTTCTACATCTTCCGATATAAGCTTAGAATTTAACTTCATATTTAAAATCAAATCAGCGTTATCTCGATTCCTCTAATTTATATAACTTTGGAAGTTTTATCGGAAATCAAATCTGATACTTTCTTTAATCGTACTTTTCTTATCATCTTGTGACCATCGTTCTTTAACTTTTTATCTGATTATGCCTTTTACAAGGATTGCTCTTATACGCTCCTTATACATCTCCGATTGACTCATATTTAAGGCATCACTTCCATATAATATTTATTTGTTCTTCATAAGAATTTTAGTGTATAACCAAAAATTTTAATACATCATTAATTCATCCTCAAATCATATCATTTGTATTTCCTTTCTTTACATCGATACTTGTGAATTTCATCATCCGTAATATTTTCCAAAAATTATTTTCTTAGCTTGTCGGATTTCTTCTATATTCTTCGATACAAGCTTAAGAATAAATTTCATATCCACGATCGAATCAACATTAACCTGATTTCTCAATCTATGTTACTTTGGAATTTATTGGAATTCTGATCCGATAGTTTCTTTAACCACACTTCTTTTATCATCTTGGACCTTCATCATTGTTTCCCATCATTTCACAGTGTAGTTTCAAGTCAGAGACATTCCATATTCAAATCATTTTGATACATACTCTACCTTGATTTCATTACCTAGTCATACTTTACAGCGTTACGAATCTCATTCTGGTAAGCTGTATCAATTACAATGATTCTCAACACACTTCACAGCTACCCGTTTCAATTCCGTTATTCACTTTAAAACCATTTCCATTTACTGAATTCAGGCTTAGTTTCCTTGAGTATATTCTCCACGAGGTTTGAACCTTGGCACCCCTTACGTACCTAGTTCCTTACACTCGTGTTACCGTTGAGATACTTATAAGGGCCTCGCCCGTTCATATCGACCATCGACGAGCATCCCCTAGGCGATCCTTTCGCCTCAGGTTTATCCTTACTAGTGAGTCGGCGATGAGATAGTTCGCCTATATCTCACGACACATGATCCACTACGGGTCGCCCATCATTGGGTCGCCCATCACAGTTCTGTCTCAAGGGTCCTGAAGAACTTAGGTTAGCGGTCATCTTCTTTTTATCACTTGACTGTTCTTATAATTATCCTCTAATTCACAGTACTCCAAACAGTACCTCATTCTGTAGCACATATTCCAAGATATGTCGGTTCTATGTACGATTATCTGTTTGATACCTCAAAGAAATGAAAACGTACAGAACCATAAGTAATCACACCAGTATCTATTTCATTATCTGTACTTTTCACCTCATCAGTCAATTCTTGTAATCATTTCACTCTTCACAGTATTTAACGATCCCGTTCAATACACTCTTAATTTTTCGACCCTTTCAGTCAATAACCGGGCCAAACATTTGATGACATTCCACTACACTCTTTGGATCGCATCATATAAGGCCCCGGCTCGTTCGCCGTCCGCCTGTACACGTTTTATTGTGATGCCTCGGATTTGCCGGTCTCAAGCCGGAGGGGCCCGAGCCGCACCACTCATCCGTGCTGTCCGCTCTGAGCTCTAGAGGTGGCCCCCGTCACACAGACGTGACACTTAGTCCCTCACGGATTGTTTTATTGTGAAGCCCAGGATTTACCACTATGGCCCAAAGTCCACTCGTGGGGGAGCCCTGGCCGCCTCACTCAACCATATTGTTATCCCCTATGGCCCACAGTCCACTCAGGGTTTTTCTTTCGCGTCCATAATCTAAGTGTTAGTGGAATCAGTAATAGGGATCGTTAGATTCACATGACATCTTCTATGCCATTAATAATTCCATTACTATCAATGGATTCCAATTCAGCTCGGTTTTATCACTATTCCGACATTGCCCAATATAGGGGCATTTTCTTCATTTCGACATTTATTTCTATCTCCTCAATATACATTCAAATCAATGAACTGATCATCTATGTGTTGATAGTATCCTTTCTGATACTTATAACAGCAAGTTAGATCTCATTCGATTTTCGACAGAGAAGTTCACTAAAATCCACAATGGGATTAATTTACTTGTAATTCAGCTTTATAACATTAATTTCTCTGTCAAATCGATCAATTCCAACTTCTGGTGATCTATTTTGACTCCCAGTAAAATTTTGGGGGTAGGGGTATTTTGGTCATTTTTGGCTAAAAATTTTCTCTCTCTTCAAATTACCCTCAATCGGTGATCTTAAAGTCTATTTAATGATGATATTTTATTCCCCTATTTTATACCATCACTTTCAGGTCTCAGTTCGGTTCGGACAGAAAAGTACTGGTGGGGCCCTCACCGAGTCCATTTCTGTTCCTTACCGAAAAGGCCTTCATATAGATTTGAAGGATCACAAATTTTTCGGTAATTTCTGAGCCTATTTTCTTCTTTAACATTCTCAGTTTATACTTTCTCACTCCCTTTAAATCATTTTACCCCATTTACAATCATTTAATTTCTCTATGTATTCAGACGACACAGTACTACAGGGGATGTTTAACTCTTTTCTTTCCAAAGTATCCACAGACATCAGGCCAACCAATGCTCTGATACCACTAAATCTGTCACGACCCGTGACCACATTTTTACCCTTCTATACACAACTTAACCGGTTGGGCTGTCTGTGATACTTCACTTGTACTGACTGTTAAACAATTTTACAATGTATTGTTTATATTATACACATCCCCTATCGTAATACATCAGATAAGTAGTACTATTGACGTGTCTAAATACAGAGAATTAAATAATCATACCTCAAATAATCAGTCGGTCTGACACATTGTTCTTCGTGTACAGCCAGGATCCATAATCCACTGAACTCACCACATCAAAACCTGAGATGTTGAAAATTAAGGGGTGAGCAAAACCACGGCTCAGTAAGAGAATTATATGCCTCACTTGATACTCAGCTTCCTATATGCTGAAAATCTTTTTCATTTTTCCTATGGGCTCTAGGCTCGCATGTAGGAAAGATACTACAGTCGGCTAGGGATCCGAATGGAGTAAGGTAGGTATTTTAGAATACCATACTTGTTACGGAACCTAGAAGCAACTGTAGAGAAAATTTTTTTCTTTTTGTTTTGAATTAATAAATCCTTTTCCTTTTTAATCTTTCATAACCTTTTTCATATTCCTTTCAAAATAATGCTTCTACGAAATAAAGCCTTTAAATAGAATAATTAATATCCGTATATTCCTTGAAAGGAATATTAGTTAAATCATCATCTTATTTCTTTAAAACTTATTTCATGTTTTAATGTACTCTCTTAATTAGTTCTGTCCGTTAAAAAGCAGAATAAGCTATTAAAATCTATTTCATTCTTTGACATTTGTCGAATTCACGAATCACACTCACTTACTTATCGTCATAATATCCTACGATTTCTCATACTAACATCGGAACACGTGTAGCACTTAGTTCCCGAAGGACTCTAGAGGTGGCTCCCACGGTTCAATCATCGAGTCTCTGCTCGGTATGGCCTGTACTGAAACATCGGAACACGTGTAGCACTTAGTTCCCGAAGGACTCTAGAGGTGGCTCCCACGGTTCAATCATCGAGTCTCTGCTCGGTATGGCCTGTACTGAAATATCGGAACACGTGTAGCACTTAGTTCCCGAAGGACTCTAGAGGTGGCTCCCACGGTTCAATCATCGAGTCTCTGCTCGGTATGGCCTGTACTGAAACATCAGAACACGTGTAGCACTTAGTTCCCGAAGGACTCTAGAGGTGGCTCCCACGGTTCAATCATCGAGTCTCTGCTCGGTATGGCCTGTACTGAAATATCGGAACACGTGTAGCACTTAGTTCCCGAAGGACTCTAGAGGTGGCTCCCACGGTTCAATCATCGAGTCTCTGCTCGGTATGGCCTGTACTGAAATATCGGAACACGTGTAGCATTTAGTTCCCGAAGGACTCTAGAGGTGGCTCCCACGGTTCAATCATCGAGTCTCTGCTCGGTATGGCCTGTACTGAAATATCGAAACACGTGTAGCACTTAGTTCCCGAAGGACTCTAGAGGTGGCTCCCACGGTTCAATCATCGAGTCTCTGCTCGGTATGGCCTGTACTGAAACATCGGAACACGTGTAGCACTTAGTTCCCGAAGGACTCTAGAGGTGGCTCCCACGGTTCAATCATCGAGTCTCTGCTCGGTATGGCCTGTACTGAAATATCGGAACACGTGTAGCACTTAGTTCCCGAAGGACTCTAGAGGTGGCTCCCACGGTTCAATCATCGAGTCTCTGCTCGTTATGGCCTTTTCCGTTTGACATATTCCATGTCATGTAAAATATTTCCCTTTTTAACATGTCACCTATCATTTATGGATTTTAATATAGACGTTAATCTTGTCGTACTATAAACCCTGGAGGGTAAAGGACTAACCCGGTCAAATCTATGACCATAATCTATATTGTCCTCGGTGGATCACGGATCAGGTGTCGACCGGGACTAAACATGTCACATATCATGTATCAGCATGATAAGAATACCAACCAGTCTCAAAACCGTATTTTTTTTATCGGAAAATACACCTTATGGAATTTATACAATTATATAATTCCATGATTTAAAACCATAAGGGTTATAATCCTTTAGTGAATATTGATAAAAATATCCATAAAATATTTACTATATTTCACTTCATCTTTCGTCTCGTAATTCGTGTAATTTATCTATTTCGAGAATTTTCGGTGATTTCATTATCACCATTCTCGAATACATGAATATTCTAAAGTTCCATCTCATTATATTCATATTTTATGAAATTTAGAAATTTCCTCATGTCTCGTGATTTACTATCGAAATTCGGAAATAAATCATTTAATATGATTTTATAAAGTTTTTCTAAAATTTTCGGCAGCATAACGGCTGCCGATTCACTAACCTCCTGCACGGAAAATACAGTTTAAAATCTTTCAGCCAGTACTTCTTCTCAAATTATTTTCAGCAATTCATGCATCATAATAATTTTCATAAAATAATTGCATAAAATATTTTAAATTAAATTATGCAGACTGAGTATCCTTACAGTGCTGCACATGCATCCCTTACCTTTTTCCGGGTCGGCGAATTCCGCTTATCGATCGCGCCCGCACTCCATTTCTCCCGATTCCTTATCTCGATTGCTGAAAATAATTTCTGGAATTAAAATTCTAATTTTTTAGAATTTTTCATAATTTATTTAATTTTTTTCTAAAATTAAATTCTCGGGAAATTTCTTACCGAATTTGTAAAATCCCGGGTTGTCGAATTTTCGGGAATTTTCCGAATTCCCGAAATTTTCCTTTTCCCTCTTTTTCTTCCTTTTTCTTCCTTTTTCCTCTTTTTCTTTTCTTTCTTTCTTTTCTTTTTCTTTTTTTTTTTTTTTCTTTTCTTTTTCTTTTCTTTTTTCTTCTTCCTTTCCCGGTCAAACCGGTTCAGAGCCTTTCCTCGCCGGTTCCTCGCCGGCGGCAAGTTCTCCGGCGGCTCGTTGGTCCTTCAGCTGGCCGGCGTCGAGGCGAAGCTGCCGGTGGTCTCAGCTTGGCCTGGATCGGCGGCACGGCGGCGGATCTACTCGGTTTACCTTCGGTCACTTCTCCTCCTCCGTCGGCCTTCCTCCGCCGTCGTTGGCCTCACCGGTGGCCTCCATCAGCTTCCTCTTCCTCCGGTGAAGCTTTGGTGGTGGTGGCAGCCACACGATTCGGCCGGCACCGCCGTCGGCATTTTCCTTTTCCTCCGGCTTTTGCTTCGTTTTCCGTCGATCCCGTTCCGTTTCTTCACGCCGCCGGTAGCTTCCTTCTTTTCTCTGGCCGGTGGCGTCCCGCCTTCCTTTTCCCCTCGCCGGCGGTGGCAGCTCCGCCACCGGCGGTCTGGCAGGAGGGGTCGGGGTTCCTCCCCGATTTTCTCCTTTCCTTTTTTTTTTTTCTGTTTTATTTCCCTTTCTATTTTTGTTCTCTTTCTATTTTTAGTATATACATACTATATACTATATATTATGTCATATAATTTATACATATAATATATACTATGTATTATACATATATTATTATTTCATATATATTGTAATACAATATATATTATATATAGATTATATATATTGTACATTACAAAATATATATATCTAGTATATATATATATTTATATTTATATACTTTAGAATAAATAACATTTATATATAGAATTATATAAATGTTATAATAGAATATATATATATACCTATAAACTTTAATATAAAATAACATTTACATTTTCTATATATGTATGTATATATATATTTATATATACATAAAATATTATGTTTATATATATATATATATATGTATTAATTAAATTCATGAAATAGTTTATATATATATACACCAACGTATATTAAAATATACCATACAGTATTTTAAATACATACGTATTTGTATAAAATACACTTATATAAAATTTGAAATTATATAAACATATTTTATTTTCATTTCTCGTTTTCCTTATTTAATTTGGATTTTAATTTATCCAATTTAATTCTTTTCCTCTCCCTATTATTTTTTATTTTCACTTCCACTTTAATTTCCTTTACAACAATTTTTTTCGATTCTTTCACTTCCTTAATTCTCGGGATTTTCACCAATATCCCGTTCTCGCAAATTTTATTTCCTCTTATTTATTTTCTCCAATATTTATAATTTCCAATAAATGGAAAATTTGCAGTTATCACACTAGAGTTCATACATATAGATGTATGTGGCCTATTAACTACACAGGCTAGAGGAGGGTTCCAATGCTTCATCAATTTACCAATAACTATAGTAGATATAGCTATGTGTATCTGATAAGACACAAGTCAGAATCCTTTGAAAGTTTAATGAATTCAAGAATAAAGTACAAAGCCAACTAGGAAAGAATATCAAGACACTCCGATTAGATCATGGCAAAGAATATTTGAGCCTAGAATTCACAGATCATCTAAAAGAGTGTGGAATAGTTGCACAACTCACTCCATTTGGTAGACTTGAATGGAACGATGTATCTAAAAGAAAGAATCGACCTTATTAGACATGGTTCGATCCATGATGAGTCTGGCTAACCTCCTTGTCTCTTTTTTAGGGTAATGCTTTGGAGATAGTAGCATTCACATTGAACCTTGTTCCCACTAAAGCGGTTGAAAAGACACCATATGAGATGTGGACTGGAAAAAGTGTAACTATATTTTCTAAAGATTTGGGGCTGTGCAGCTTATGTTAAAAGACAAGTCTCAAACAATTTAGGACCCAAATCTAATAAGTGCATATTTGTGGGGTATTTTAAAGAGACAAAAGGATACTATTTCTACAATCCCACAAAGCACAAAGTGTTGTGGCTCGATACGATCTTTCTAGAAAAAGACTTCCGTTTTAGAAGAACTAATGGGGGGAAAATAGAATTTGAAGAGGTTCAAGAACCACAAAATGTCACTAAACCTTTAATGGAACAGGAGCAATACCTATAAGATGTTGTGGAACAGGAAGTAGCTCTAGAAATATAAGGCTCGCATAAGTCTAGTAGGATACGTTGAGAGCCCACAAGCTTAGCCTTCTCTCCACTCAGCACAATGACATATTGCTCATGGATAATGATGAGCCTATTAGCTACGAAGAAGTAATTACGTGCCTAGATTCTAAGGAATAGCTTGAAGCCATGAAATCTGAAATGGATTCTATGTATACAAACCAAGTATGGACTTTGGTTGATCCACCTAAAAGGGTAAAACCTATATGGTGCAAGTGGGTCTTCAAAAAGAAGACTGACATGGATAGTAACGTGCATACCTATAAGGGCCGATTGGTGGCAAAGGGTTTCAAACAAAGGCATGGTATAAACTATGATGAGATCTTTTCACCAGTTGCAATGTTTAAGTCCATTTGGATTTTGCTTGCTATTACTGCATACCATGATTATGAGATATGGCAAATAGATGTTAAAATCATGTTCCTGAATGGGAACTTGTTGGAGGATGTGTGTGTGACACAACCTGACGGTTTTATCACTCTTGAGAATGCTAACAAGGTATGCAAGCTTCAGAAATTCATTTATGAATTAAAGCAAGCTTTTTGGAGCTGGAACATTCATTTTGATGAGACGGTCAAAGAATTTGGTTTCATCAAGAACCAAGATGAACCTTGTGTTTACAAGAAGGTTAGTGGAAGTGTTGTCATATTCCTAGTGTTTTATATGGATAACATACTACTCATAGGAAATGACATTCTTGCCCTGCAATTTGTCAAAACTTTGCTAGGGATTTGCTTATCCATGAAAGACTTAGGAGAAGCAGCCTTTATGCTTGGCATAAAAATCTATAGAGATAGATCAAGTAGGCTGCTTGGTCTAGGTCAAAGTACATATTTTGCAAAGTGATGAAAAGGTTTAGCATGGAAGACTCCAAGAAAGGATTCTTACCTATGTCACATGGCATTTATGTGAGAACGAGTTATTTTGTACTATATATGTACTATTATTCATTTATTAATAAATAAATGAATTATTTCCAAATTAATTCCTAAAGCATAAGTAAGTCAAGAAGTGGGTCCCACTTAGAAATTTGAGCCTAGATGAAAATATGAAAGTGAAAATAGTGTATACATAGTGTAATGAGGATGAGGAGAAAATTTTGGAGACCTGAAATGATATCATTTTCAATAATTGGAGTTGTTGGCAAACAATTCAAGCAATGACGGTTACGTCCCAAAAATTTTTCGGGAAATTATACTCAAAATAAAATGAATTGAGAAGGAGTAAGAATATCAAAATATTCTATATGAAAAAGGAATTTAATATAGTAACAACAGATTTATCAAAATCAATGGTTAAATCGAAAATCTACGCGATTTATCCAGTAAGGGTAAAATCGTGATTTCATATTATCGGTGCACCGCGCGGCAATGAAACCAATTCCATTCATTAAAATACATTAAATGTGATTTATTGGTACTGGAATTATAATTTTTGGAGTTCATTTCCACGGTTTTTACGATTTTGGAAGCTACATGGCAAAACCGTTAATATTGTAAGTAACGGGGCATTATGGTAATTTGCCAAATTTTTAGAATTCTGCCAGCTATTATTTCTGCTGGAAATTGTTACTGTTTATTATCTCCTCCAGCAGCCATTCACGCCATTAAGAAGAAAGAAAAGAAAAAGGAAAGAAAAGCTTGCATAAATAAAAAAACTAGTAAAAATTTCACTACACTCATTTGACAAATTTGTTCTTCTCCTTCTCCTCTTTCTAACCTTACCCATAGCTCATCAAATAAGTGCCAAAATAAGGAGATATGAGAACTCAAAGAATTGGTTAAGGTATGGATTTTTCTATCCTTAATGTTTCCTTTAATTTTAATAGTATAGGATGATAGATCCAAAGCTTGCTTATCATGTTTCTAGCCATGGTTTTTGTTGAATTGGACAAAATGAAAATGGGCTATTTCAAGAGGCTTTCGGCCAAGAGAAGAAACTAATGGAAATGTGTGTTTTTATGCACAAAAAATTATGCCAAATTAATCACTAAGCATGGCTAAACATAAGTGTAAAGTTAGATTGTTGAAAACTCACCAAAATCGCCACCTACACCATTCGGCCATAGTAAGGGGACTAGGATCCATGGCTGATTTTTTTGATTTGAGGGTACATTTAGACTATAGGAGTTACAAGGAGTCTGTCGGTATGCTCGGATTTAAAATCCGACGCAAAACGAAGAAGTTATGTTATAATATCAGTAGAATTTATACTGCAAAAATATTTGTAGTGTTCAATTAGGCTGCATTTAGATATGAACAATAGCTCAAAAATAAATACATAGTGAGCTAATAATTTTAATGGAATTAATTGCAGCCCGAGATTAGAGGATATCGTGTGGTGCATTCGAGAAGTCCATATACGCTATACAGGTAAAAGATGCGTGTGTAAGCTGTAGCGACATTTCGAATGCATATTTATTATGCATAAAATATTATGAGAATATTTTGAAATGAAATGCATGGAAATTTGTGCAATTGAGGCTATTTGCTATATATGGAACTGTATTTAATTTGCAAGAGGGTTAGGATAATAGTAGCCGTTATGCTATTGAAATTTCTAGAAATATTTTCTAAAAATATTAGAAAATATTTAATTACATGATTTGATGAATTCCTAGCCTTGAAAATGAGAAATTTATTATTTTTCATAAAACATAAATATACCAAAAAATATTATTTAAATATTCATGTTACCAATTTTATTGAAAAGGAGAATACATAATATTTCTCTTTCATGTTTTATAGCAGCTGATATGGTTTATGAGATGAAGAGATGAAAAATGAATATTTTATAAATTATTTTCCATAATATTCACTTTATGATTTAACAAAATCTTTTATGGAATGATTGAAGAATTATTGAATTTCTTTATTTCCATAAAAGTGATATGATTATGAAAATATTGTTTTGAGACTAAAATGTCTCTACATGTGTTCCACAGTAAACAATATGTTTATGGAATTTTATTATTATTTTTGAAATTAAATATTTTTATTTTCCATTAATTATGAAAATTACCGAAAAATGATTTCCAGTAATGTTTAAAGTGAAATGTTTGAAAAGAAAACGTGGAAATACAAGTATATGTGTTTACGGTGAAATAAAATATTTATGAGATTTATTACTATAGTGTAATTATTTTATAACATTGTTTTCATCATACGACATACTGTGATTTATACCTTTATGGATTTTCTGAAAGATATTATTGATTTTACTTAATTCCATAAAGGTAATGAGATTTCACATATACTGTTTTGAGACTAATACCATATCATGCCGATATGTGATATGTGATACGTGATATGTGATATGTGACATGTGACATGTGATATGTATTTAGTCCCAATTGACACCTGATCAGTGTTTGACGGAGGACTACCCTAGACTATGGCCATAGATCTGACATGATTATTATTGCCCTACAGGGTACTTTTCTCTAGCATGATATATTTTGGGTGATGCCTTAGTCTCCATTTTTATGAGATATAAAATGATATGTGATATGGAAAATGTGTTTAAATGGAAAAGTATATGAATATGTTTTTATATGAAAAGGAAAAGTAATTTCTAACAGTTTACTGTGCTACATGGAGCGTTTTACTATTATGATTGATACAGTGACATGTAAAATGGGTTAAACGAGAACTATGATTTATTTAGACAAATACTCTTTTTAAAGAATATATGAGTATTAGTTTATTTTATATAAATGCATTATTTTATAAAAGCATTATTCTGAAAAAGATATGAAATGAAAGGGAAAATGATTGATCGCGATAAAAATATTTACTCTCTATAGTCACTTTAGGTTCCAGGATAAGACAGCTATTTCAAAATACCTTCTTTACTCCATCCGGATCCCCTAGTCGACTATAGTATTATTCCTATAGTGGTCCGTAGAACTCCTAAAGGAAAATAAGGATTTTAATGCATATAGATTTCGGGATATCTAGTTTTGCATACAATTCTCTTACTGAGCTGTGGTTTGCTCACCCTTTTATTCTAACATCTACAGAGTACTTCTAGTGACAGCGTGATTTGCATCCAAGGATTATTGGCTATGCATATAGTGCCCCAAGGTAGCGAGCTTATATCCTGGAGTATAATAATTTATTTTATATGTTTAGACATTTTTTACAGTACTACAGTGTTGTAAATTAAACAGGGGATGTAAATGATAAATAAATTACAGTTTGTTAAATAGTTACTATATATGGAAAAAGGAAAGTAAGGCATCACAGACAACCTAACCATATAAAATTTGTGAAAAAAAGGTAAAAAATGTGGTTACGGGATGTGACAATTTATCTCTTCAAGGACATGTGTCCCAAAACATGTGATGATAGAGATAAAATGGCTAAGATTCCATATGCTTCAGCTATTGGATCTATCATGTATGCCATGTTTTGTACTAAGCTTAATGTCTCTATGCTTTAAACATGGCAAGTAGGTATTAAGCTAACCCAGGTGAGCATCACTGGGCAGTAGTTAAAAACATCTTTAAGTACTTGAGAAAGACTAAGGATGCTTTCTTAGTCTATGGAGTAGAGAATGAACTTGTTCTAAATGGTTATACCGATGCTAGTTTTCAGTCAGATAAAGATAACTTTAAGTCACAATTTTGCTTTGTGTTTTACTTGAATGATAGTGTTGGAAGTGTTCTAAACAAGAGACAGTGGACAATTTTACGATCAATGCTGAATATATAGCGACTTCAGATGCAACTAAGGAAACTGTTTGGATCAAGAAGTTCATCATAGAACTTGGAGTGGTCCCTAGCATTGCTGATTTTGTGGCACTCTATTGTAACAACAATGGAGCCATTGCACAAGCTAAGGAACCTTAATCTCGCTAGTGGTTTAAACAGATAGTCAAACCCTTTATGACCAATTGGCTATAGTGCAAGTGGGAAAATGTTAGTGTATGCGCTATGAGCCAATTAGATTTGGACTTGTATTACACTTATGACATTGTGATTGTTTATGTTATTTAATAATATGTGGCATTTATTTATTATTATTGATTGTATTTAATCAAATAATAAAGTCCCTATAATAGCGCATTCATATCAAGGGAATCAAAGTAGTGACTTTGATGATAAGATACTTATGATACAAATAATACTATTTTTTAAATATCCTTAGTCGCAATGTCACTGAGAAGGGACATTAGTGATATAGTAAGACTAACATGTGTTAGATTCCTTTGGGTGACTGATCTTAAGTCATGGATATGGTGATATCTAGATCAACACATGGGTGATCATTGTGAATGAATACACTGGATTAACCCACCTTGAGAACTCTATGTGGATCGTTACATTGTGTGTCATTAGATGTTCTTAAATGGCAATGGTATATGTAATCCTTAACTTGAGATCATCATGTATCCTATATGTGGATTGGTGTACTTTAATGTTGGTAAATGTAGCTTAATGAGGGTTGTAAGTAAGATAGTAATTGGGTGCATTATAAATCATGAGTGAGTGATCAAGACAAGATTTGTCCCTCTTGGTAACAAGAGTCTATATCTCAAGGCCTTTCAATAGAGATAGATGATTGGAAATTTGTGGCCATAGTACAAATGAGATTCAAGATGAGATCTTGAATTCATTTGATTGAATCATTTATCTTGAGATTGAGAAACAATGTAGTTGAACTTTAATAGAGATGACACGTTCCATACTCTATGTTCAACTGAGATATTAAGTGACAAAAGGATTGAATTATATAGTAATTGTTCATGGAAAGGTTTCGTCAATTCACAGACATTTTCATTACTTATGTAGCCATGATACATTGCTAGATGCCAATCTTGGCTTGTGATTAATGAATAAGATTCTAAATCACTGCCAATATAGTGAAAACCTAAAAGGTCACACACAATAAGAGTATGACCAAAACAAGGTAATTTGAGTTCGATTCATGTGATGAATACTAGTACAAGTGGGATTACTGGTGAGATTAGAATCCTGTTCCAACTAGAATTTGAGATTTAATTAATGGTAATTTTAACCTGATATGACTGAAGGGTATTTGGTCTTTTCAATTATAATGAGATTATAATTATGGATTATTAATTTAATAATTCATGGCTGGTCCAAATTATTAGTCCATGTACATGACTAATTGTCTGAGTGCAAGTGGGAGATTGTTAAAGTATGCCCTATGAGTCAATTGGATTTGGATTAATTAATTTTAAAAGGCCCAAAATACCTAATCTAGTTGGACTAAGGCTAGGATCTTTTTACAGTTTTGTTAAGAGGCGTTATATAAACAACATTAAGTCTAAAAGCTAGATAGTACATTCTTGATAGTGGCTCTGCCTCTTGGAGCTAGCACTAAAAAACAATTCCCTTCTTCCGCCCTTTACCTCTAGTCACACCCTATCTAAGGCAAAGATCTCATTTTGCATCCTATTCTTGTGGATACCGTTAAAGAGCTTTTTTCAGCTAAGAGTTTTAAGTTAACAATAAACCGATGGCCATTTGTGAGCTACCAAAATTCGAAAGTTGAACTTCCACCGAATAGGTTAGATTTTATCTCGAAAAGCAATCTTATTACATGATCTTGTTGATTTTGGTTTTGTTGTTTTCTAGTCCACTACTTATTTTCGCGTAGACATGATAAACGAAGATAGTGACACCTTACAACCCATTATGTTCCAAAACAAATTGGCAGCATATATGAATTACATACTAAAACTAATTAGGACAGGATGAATTAAACATCATTTAATCATCAATTGATCAAACTCCTTTGCATCCACCGTAAATTAATTCCAAATTGAACAAATTCAATATATACATATTTTGACTAGCCACTAGCAATAGTGGCACAACCCCCAATATGTTAAGGAAGAGTTATAGTGGTATGAAAAACCTATCTTTGCACAATCTTCCCATATAATTTAATCCCTTCATCTTTATATTCTAATTAGACTTAGAGCTTAGAGTAGTGTCTACTCTATTATTGTCTAATCTTATTATTTTCTATCCTAGGTAATTAACTCATTTCAATGATATTTGAAAACTCTCAATCAAATCTCTTTTTGTCTTAGCCAAAGAATTAAGTTAATCGACCACTAATCAAAGGCCTTAGGATATATTCCCCAATATTCCCTTAGGGTAATGAATCCCATCTTGATCACACATATATCTCCATGAATTTACCACTATACCTAATTTCATCCCAATTGGCAATCCTTTACAAAAATTCAAAGAGAATAGTCAAATTATAGTATTAATCACACAAGATAGTATTGTGATCTCAAGTCTGAGGATTACTTATACAACTATCACTTGAGAAGATATTCATTAGACACTTAAGTGAATATACCAAGTAGAATTCTCAACGCAGGTCAGTTTAATGAACTTGTCTTTTCAAACAAATACCTAAAATGTTATTCTAAGCATATTAATGCTTCAGTTTATGAGATCAGTTACTTTTTCAAAGTAAAGACATAACATTGTGCTAGTCTTAACGGCATTTATCAACATCCCTTTTTCTTGACAATGTTGACCAGGAATAATTTTAGAAACATTATATTTTTATGCAATAGGGAATAATCATAACCACTTTATAATTCCCTTTGCAAAATATATTTTGTTTCAAAGGCCTTATGCTCTTATCATAAGCAGGTATTAATAGCTTAAATTAATATGCTTTGAGATAAAGAATAATGCCTATATTAAATAATTGTTTCATAACAATAAGTGTTCAATATTCGAAATTGAAAATGTTCGAATTGGCTATAGGTCATACCCTTATACCAAAAGTGGGTTTATGTAATCATCATCCACTTCTATTGATGGAAAAATTTGCTTGAAGGTCAACTGTCAGGGTTTGAGATCAAGAAAGAGGCATGAAAAAGGAAATCTATCCTAATGCAGGAGATCTGGAGCAAGCTAGCTTATTATCAGATGATTTCCTTGATTTATGCATTATACCTACAATACAAACATCAACAATGCAAGAATTAGAAAACTACTTAAATTAATTACTAAAATAAGTAAACATCTTACAAAAACTAATAAAATAAATATTAACTCAAATAAAGTACTAAAAAAATAATTGAAGTTGTTAAACATACATAAACATCATATTAAAAAAGCAATTAACTATAAGCGACCTCTTCCTACTGCTCCTCATCATCATCACAAAAACTAATAAAATAAATATTAACTCAAATAAAATATCAAAAAAATAATTGAAGTTGTTAAACATACATAGACATCATATTAAAAAAGCAATTAACTATAAGCGACCTCTTCCTGCTGCTCCTCATCATCATCATTATCTTCTTCTTCTTCTTGGTCAACATTTACCTCTATATAATCACCGTAAACGAGAATACTGGGATTGTCAACTTCTTTTGAATATGTAACAATTGTAGGATGTGATAATTGAATTTCTTGGTAAACGGTAAACCCATCATTCAAATCAAGTATGTCCACATCATGTTGTGAAGGTCAAATCTTTGATCTTGTTTTTTTCTTGAACATAGCCCACTAATCATAATGATCTCTTCTTCTAAATAGATAAGGACTGAAATACACTTGTTAACTTTGTTCAACTAATATAAAAGGTTCATTACTAGCAAGTATAACCTATATTTGATTTCAACAAGGACATGATGGAGATGAATGCAAAGACCTCTTTTAATGTCAAACTAATGACGCTTAAAATGTACAACTCTGTATCCAATGCCAACATATTCTAACTTGACTATATTTCTTAATATACCATAAATGCCATGTTCAAAATCATTGTAACAATTGTCTTTCACACAAATGTTGATGTTCATTGTTTTCCAGGATCTCCCATATTCAAATGTATGAAACTTAAAACCATTTACAAAATATCCTTTATAAGAACTTGCCATACGTGCAAGACCATGAGATAGGTCAATGATACGCTTATCTATTTCATTTCTTCATTCACGAACCTACATCAGAATAATTCATACCATGAAGGTTTAGGATGAACAATTTAATGGGAATGTTAGCTTTAAATTAGCACATCTATTTTAAACTAACAAACACTTAAGCATTTTCAAGAATATGATCTATATGGTAAATTTGCTAAAAGTACTCTTAATATTCACAAGCCATATTTTGCGTTTTCACTTAATATAAGACCATAATTTAAAAGATAAATTTTGATTGGTCTTAATCTCTTTGTAAAATTGTTTTTGAATATACTACTTAGCAGTTTTCTCAAAGAATTATTGAATATATTTTTAAAAATTTATTTGGCAATTTTCGGGCTCAATTTCATGCACTTAAAGTTAAGTTAGTAATTTCATGTAGTGGTGTAAAGCCCTGCTGAGAAGACGATCCATAGAGAAAGGTCCTGTGTTCGAATCCTCACCATGTCAAATTTTCTTGGGCCAGTATCAACTATGCAAAGCAAGCAGGGATTAATCTTATATCTAATGTCGTATAAGCACACCTCCTAATTTACAAAAAAAAAAACGTTAAGTTACAATTACTTGGCAATCTCGATTCTGCTCTTTCTTAGATTTCACAATCTAAGAAATCCCTCGATTGGGTTGCCCTTGAAATCCCTCGATTGGGTTTGAAACAACTGGGTTTTTGGTCTTTTGGATTTTGGTAATAGAGATAAGAAGAAAGGAATGAGGATGAGTTCTTGGAACTCTTCAAATAGAGATAATAAAATTACAAATAAAAATAAAAAAATGAAAGTGATGGTGTTTTATGGCTAAAGGCAAATGAGAGAGCCTTTCTCTCTCTTTTCTTTCCCATGGGTGGCCTTCTCAGCAAAGTGAAAGCAAAGATGAAGACGTGTAGTATAAAATAAACATGCAGCAAGCCCATCAACTCTTCTTGTTCTTGGCCTATTTTTTGTCATTTTCAAATTCCAATTTCTACGAAGAGATAGGAGCAAAGGTAAAAACAAAAAGAGGGACACCACATGGATAGGGCCAACGTCTATTAGGGTTAAGAAAAAAACTGTAAAAATTGAAAAATTGGTTCGAACCTAGATGTTTGGATCGGATTGATTTTTATACAATTCGGATCGGATTTGGATATACAATGTCATCTAAACCACACAAATTCAGATCAGATTGGGTTATTCTGAATGGGCCTTGAAAATCTGCATTAAAAAAAGCCCAATTTTAAACTATGATTAAATCCCAAATCAAAATATTGCTGCTAGACTCTCACTCTCGGCCAATTTTACTCTCAAGTCTTAGCTGGTCAGCCCTTAGCCCACAATACATTATACAATAGGCAGCCTTTTTGAGACTAAAAAAAAAAAGCTCACAGCCTTATAGGACACAGGCAGCCCTCTCTGGCTCTCTCGACTCTTGCTCTCTCAAACTCTCAAATCTCTCTCAAGTCTCAACAATTGACAGTCACCCACTCACCCCTTGTGAGAACAGATTATATTGTACTGTACATGTAAAAATATTTATTAATTAATTAAATTTTGGTAAATTTTGTAAATTATAAGTAAATAGTGATGTGGGCCCCACTTCGTTATAGTGCCCAGATGTATAAAAGATTGAGGAAACAGTGTACAGAAGGCGTAATAATTATAATGTGGAAATTTTGAGATTTAAAATTCCTTATATTCATTATCTAGAGAAGGGTGGCAAACAAATTAGCAAACGACGGTTACATCTCGAGAGTATTTTCGTAAATTGTACCCAAATTAAAATGAATTGGGACAAAGTAAAAAATATCATGATATTCTACATGAAAAAGAGTTTAATATAGTGTCAATGGATTTATCAAATCGGTGGTTAAAACAGAAAATTTCGCTGGTGGTCCGATAGGGGTAATTTTGTAATTTCACGCATTCGATGTACCGCGCATTGACGAAACCGCCATGATTCATCAAAATACATCCAATAAGGGTATTTGGTGATGAAATTCAAAATTTTGGAGTGCAATTACATAGTTATTAGATTACGGAAGTTTAAGGGCAAAATTGTCCGAAATTTTCATAACCAATGGCATTTTCATAATTTTGCCCCTTTCTAGAGGATTCTTTATAATTCCTTGTGAGGGTGCCAGCCACTATTCATCATCCTCAGCCTTGCTCCTTCACGTCACCATAGAAGAAAAGAGAGAAAAATAAAAAACTTTCATTTCTCTTCACACACACACAATCTTACCAAACTCCTTTCATCAAAATTGTTCTATTCTTCAAGCCCTTTCTAACCATACCAATATTTTCTTGAACAAGTGACAAAATTTGGAGATAGGAGAGCTTAAAGTTTCGGTCAAGGTAAGGTCCTCTTTATCCATTATGCTTCTTTGAATCCCAATGGTGTAGGATGATAAATTTAGGCACGCTAAACATGTTGGTAGCATTAGATTTGATTAAATTGGACTAAATAAAAATGTGTCATTGAAGGGGGGTTTTCGGCCATGATGGGAACCTAAGGAAAACATGGTGTTTCATGCATGTAATGGATGCCAAAATGATGAATGAGCATGGTAGAACAAGAATATGGAATTAGATTGTTGAAAAACAATGTGAATGGCAAGATGGTAGATTCGGTCAACCTATAGGGACCCATGTTCATGGTTGCATTTGATGGTTTTGAGGTGCCATTAGACTGTAGATATTACAAGGAGTCTAATGGTGCAATCAGATTTAAATTCCGACTTAAAACGAAGAAGTTAAGTTTCACTACCGGTAGAAAATGTACTACATAAATATTTACAGTGTACAATGTGGCTACAATTAAACATGAAAAGTAGCTTAAAAATAAGTATTAAGTGAGCTAATATTTTTGATGAAATTATCTACAGCCCGTGAGCATTGGATTACGAGTGGTGAAATCGAGAAAGTCGAATAAGTCAGACAGGTAAGGGATGCGTGTGTAGATTGTAGGGATATTTCGAATGCATGGATGCAAATAAATTTATGAGAATATTTTGAAAGTGAATTGCCTTGAAAACTGTGGCTTTTGGCTGGAATTATACTGTGTTTGAATTGCAGGAAGGCTAAAGTATGAGCAGCCGTTATGCTGCTGAAATTTCTTAAAAATTTTCTAAAAATGTCATGAAATATTTTAGTGCATTATTGATTTATTTCCTAGCCTTGGAAATGAGGTATTTAATATTTTTAATAAAATATGAATATACCAAAAAATATTATTTAAATATTTGTGTTGTCGAATTTAATGAAAGTAACTGCTGAAAATTTCTCCTAAGTGTTTTACAGTGTAATAAGTGGTTTATAAAGTGAAATGTTGAAAAATGAATATTTTATAAATTATTTTCATTATAATATTCATTGTATTATAAATAAAACCTTTATGGACAGATTGAAGATTTTACCTATTTTATTGATTTCCATAAAGGTGATACGACTATGTGAATATTGTTTTGAGACTGATAAGCCTCGTATCATGTTGATATGTGATATGTATATACTGTGTGAAGCTATTGATACTGATTCTATCTTCAGTGTCCCGGTTGATACCTGATCAGTGTACGACCGAGGACGATTATAGACTATGGCCATAGATCTCATGAGATGATTATTATACCCTACAGGGGTTATAGCATGATATATTTTGGGTGATGCATAGTCTCCACCATTTAATTGTGATATTAAATTGTTTTAATTGAATGGTGATATTGAATTACAAGTGAATATTAATATGTTTTTGGTGAAATGGATGATGATTTCTAATTTGTTTACATGTACTGTACTAAAATGTGTACATACTGTTTATTGTGATTTATTTAATTATGAAAGTGATATTTTAAATGTGGAAAATAAATTTTACTAAATAATTTATTTAATAGTTTATTATACCATTTTTATAGGAATTATTTATTTATGGAGAATTATTAAATGAGTTTTATATCAAATTTAATTTCTACTCCCTATAGTCGCTTCTAGGTTTCGAGACAAGACAAGTATTTCAAAATACCTTCCTTACTCCATCCGGATCCCTAGTCGACTATAGTATTCTTTCTTTACGATCCCTAGTGCACCTATAGGAAAATAAATTATTTTATTGCATATAGATTTCGTGATATCAAGTTTTGCATACAATTTCTTTACTGAGCCGTGGTTTGCTCACTCCTTTATTTTTTACACTCCACAGATTTTATAAAGTGGTTAATTGGTATACTGATCTGTGGATTGGCTGTGCTTTGGTTATCACGAAGCAAGTTATAGTGGATCTTGGAGGTACTATGTTTATATTTATATGTTCAGACATTTTTATACAATACTACTTGTTGTAAATTTAATCTCAGTGGATGTTAACTTATTTATACAATTGTAAATATTAATTATTATGTAAATAGACAGCCCAACCAATTATTGTATACGTGTGATATATGATAAAAGGGATAGTTACTATAACTCTATATATATATATATATATATATATATATATATATATATATATATATATATATATATATATATAAAAAATAGATTGTGACACCCTTCAATCCTTTTAGTCTTCTCTCAAGCTCAGCACATCCATCGATCGGCCCTCGCCCAGCAGCAGCTTTGCTCATCCGCGATGTCCCAAACACATCGGCTATCGGCCATCGCCCATCACCCAGCAGCAGTGTGACAGCGTCGCTCATCCCAAACCCATCATCCATCGCCCAGCAACAGCATTGCTCATCCCTTGTAGTTCAAATCGACAGATCTAGCCTTCTTCTTCCAAGAAACAACAGATCTTAAAGGTAATCGCATTTCTTTTGCATTCTACTTTTATAGCTCCTGTAAAATTAAGTCTTTGATTATGTCTCGATATTAATGATGTGTTATTTGGTCTTCGTAAATTTAAGTCTTTCTAAATTTGCAACGTTGTAAATTTAAGTGTTAAAAATATATGACTTAAAAATTGGGTTTGCTTTGCGTAGCACGTGTACATTGCTAACTACTGCTACTCGACCATAGTTTCAGGGGGCTTTTTTATTTTTTATTGGCAGATTCGGGATTCTTTGATGTTATATACAGAAAATAGCATTGTAATCCAAGTTCATGAAGTTATAATTGCTTCACATGAAATAATCTGTGAAAGGGCATTTACTAGTTGTTGGCCCATCTCTGATTAACCACTACTGGCAGCCGCAATCTCCAATCCTGAAACAAGTGTTACAAAAAATTTCACAATTAGGGTAGTACTCAAGTTGAGACAGTTTATTATACATTTGGGTTCAGTATGAGCCAAATCAAGATAATTTACTGCAACATTACAGAAATTTACATTTTTATAAATTTACTGCATCATATTGTTGGATACGATCTTGCTTAGTTAGGAGTTTACATGATTGAGTTGATGTTTGCCTTGTTTTGTAGTTTCAGTCATAAATGTAAATTAATATACTAATTTATCACTACTTTGTTCTTGTATGTGATCTTTAAATGATTAGTTTAGTAACACTAGTCACTACATAAATATAACTTTTTTATAATTAATATGTCATGTAACATGTTATATTTGGCTATTGTCTAGGTAGCTCATAGCTGGATGGAATCCTAGCATCAAGCATTCCCACCAATAGCAATACTCCGCTTAAGAGTCAAAGTGGTGAAACTCCAATTGCTTGACAAGCAACAACAAGGACAAATGATCAAGCAAATGCCACTTCCAATGTCCCATCTAATGCTAAGAAACCACCTAGTGAAAAATTGGGATCCATGACATCTAAAGTATGGGAAAATTTTACTAAGTTGCCTTGTAGCAAAAAAGCTTATCAAAAAGCCTTATGCAAATATTGTGGTAAAATCATGAAGTGTCCTAGTATAAATGGTACTACAGTCTTGCGTAACCACACAAATAGATGTCCAAAATACCCTTTGAATAAGGTTGATGAGAACCAAAAGACCTTAATGTTTAAAGCTTTATCTGGTGATGACAAAAGGAGTGGTAGTGGTTCTTCAATTGTTATATGGAAATTTGATCAAGAAGCTTGTGGAAAATATTGTGCTAGGATGATCATTTTGGATGAGTTACCTTTTAGGATGGATGAGCGCGAGGGACTTCGAGAGTTTTGTAATATTATGCAACCTCGATTTTTAAGTTCCTTTGAGGTTCACCATAGCTAATGATTGTTATGACTTGTTTTTGAGTGAGAAAGAGAAGCTTTTCATGTACCTAAAAAGATCAAAGCTAAGAGTTTTCTTACTAATGACGTTTGGACTTTTAGGTAAAAACTTAGTTATGTGCCTTACGGTACATTTCATTGATCAAGAGTGGAAACTACATAAGTGAATCTTGAGTTTCACTCCAATTCCTAACCATTCCGGTGAAGTAATTGGAAAATGCATTGAGAAGAATTTGCTTGAATGGGTAATAGATAAAGTTCTCACTATCATGGTAGATAATGCAAGTGCTAATGATCTTGCTATCCAATAGGTAAAAAGAAGACTTAATAATTGGAAGGGTAGTATTTTAAAGAGTGAGCATTTGCATATGAGGTGTTGTGCACACATTTTTAGTCTTACCGTGAAAAAGGGTTTGAAAGATTTAGATGATTCAATTTTTTGAATCCGTTCTACTATGAGATATGTGAGGTTATCTCCCGAAAGGTTACAGAGATTCAAGATTTGTGTGGAGCAAGAAAAAATAACAAGTAAGAGCCTTGTTTGTCTAAATGTTGAAACTAGGTGGACTTCAACTTTTTTGATGTTGGAAGCTGCTTTGAGGTTTCAAACAGCTTTTGATAGATTAAAGGAACAAGATGACAAATATAGAGCAGAGCTTAGTGCAGAAAAAAATAGGGGTTTGCCTACTAGAGATGATTGGGATTATGTTCGTGGATTGTTGCCTTTTTTGAAAAGCTTTTATAATTCTACTTTGCGTGTCTCTGGTTCTTTGTATGTTACTAGTAATAGTTACTTTCATGTGGTGTTTGGTGTTGGAATGCAAATTAATGAAAAACTGAATTATCCAAATCCAAATATCAAGTTAATGGCTTCTCAAATGAAACAAAAGTTTGAGAAATATTGGAGAAATGTAAAGAATCTCAATCTCTTGTTATTCATTGCTGTCATTTTAGATCCTAGACACAAGATGGATTATGCTATGTTTGTCATTGATGAGGTTTACAATGAAGAAAAGGCTACTGAATTGGGTAACCGAGTGAAGGTCACCTTAAATGCATTGTTTGAGCATTATGCTTCAATTGTTGGTAATTCTAATGAAGGTGCAAGTGCTAGTTCTCAAACACCAATGAAGTTAGAAGAAGTTGTTAATGTTAATGATGTAGAGGCATATGCCTTGTCAAAATACAAAAAGAGAAGGGCAGAATCACAATGCAAAGAGGGAAAGTCAGAATTAGAAAGGTACTTAGAAGATGTATAAGACCAAAATGATAAGAACTTTGACATTTTGCTTTGGTGGAAGGTAAATGGTTGCAAATATCCTGTTTTTGCTACGATTGCGAGAGATATATTTGCCATTCCTGTGTCTATTGTTGCCTCCGAGTCTGCTTTTAGCACTAGAAGGCGTATCCTTGACCCATTTCGTAGTTCTGTAACTTTGAAAATCGTTGAGGTTCTTATATGCACACCAAATTGGCTAAAATCTACCCCTATGCTGATTGAGAACAAAGAAAATTTGGATGTTTGGGAAGACATGGAATGCAGTAAGTATTTATAACTTAATTAGATATATTTATACTATTTTGCTCATTATCTTTCATTCCTTTAAGTGATTTTGTGAATATTAATATATATATATATATAATATATATATATATATTTGTAGATTTTAAGGAGCTTGTGCTTAATGAAACAAGGATGGTCATTGATGATTGACTTGAAGAGTGGAAGCAGGAAGGTAATTCGATTTCATTTTCTATTATTTCTTTATAATTCTTTTTTTTCTCTTTTATATTATGAAAATTCTTTGTATTCTTTTTAGGAAATCGAAGATGGAAGGGATTTGACAACAACAATTCCATTGCATATGAAATTTAGTTTGCAATTTTTTGTTTTTTAATTTCATATATGGAAAATGGGATGTTGTAGTTATATTTTCGGATAATTAATTTGAACCTAGTAGCCTAATAGGTTGATATATTTTGGCTCTTGAATGTAGCTTTAGCTTATTTGTGATGTTTGAAAGAAGTTCTATGATCATTATTGATCTATCTTGGAATGCAGCATTATTCTTTATGTTGACCATTAAAAGAGCTTTGGCTGCTTTTTGTTTGAGTATATTATGAAGTTAATAACTGAATATCTATGTTTTGGAATTATTATTTGAATGTTTTGCTATGTTCTTGATAAGTGAGGTCTGCTACTCTGCTGTGTCGTATGTCTGCCGTGTAGCAAAATAAGAGAATGGCTGAGTTCTAAGGGAATTCTTTGCTTCTGTTCATGATTTTCCATCTTTGGAGTTTATATATGGTTAATTACTTTTGGGGTTTTAATTTTGTTGTTGATATAACAAATAAAAGAAAATTATAAGAAAAAACTATGAAATGATGAAAATTTCAGTTTTTCTCCTATGTTAAAAACTGTTTTTCATGAAAATTATTGTAATATTCAGTGAGAGATATTGTACAATGTACACTAAAGGGAATTTGAAGCTTAATTTATTAAACTAGCCTTTGAATTTTGAAGTGCCCCTTTAGTATTAATTATTTGTTCTTTTCTTTTTTTGGGTTTGTGCTTTTAACCTAAATTTAGGGGAGGCAGATATATGGCTGGCAGGCGAGATCTAATTTACAACGGCCATTAAATTGGTGCGACGCTTCCTTGTATATTGTTTTTGTTTTTCAGGAAAGCAAACAAAAGAAAATGATGAATGGCAGAGAGCTCCATGAAACCTTGATTAAATATGGAAAATGCAAGGCTATTTTACAGCCTGATTGATCACTACCAAATCCATTTAAATGTTACGATGATGTGATTCCACCAAGTTAAAAGTAAACATAGAGCTGGACCCCTTCAAAAATTCAACCGTTTCCCTCACTTTTGCTTTGTAGTTTTCTTCTTTTCAGTATTTTATTTTCAAAGTTAAGTGAGAAAAAAATCCACAATATCCGATCCGATCCGATTTAGTACAAATCTGATATATCCGAATATTGGAGGGCATTAGATATGAATACGGATCGGTTGATCCGAATAGGTTCAAATCGGATTAATAATAACTGAAAATTCTATCCGAACCAATCCGAATGCATCCCTAACGTCTATCCTTTCGTCCAAAATTTATATAATGGATTCTTTTCTTCTTTTGACCAAAATCATTAAGTCTTTATTTCTCCTTATTTTTCTTTTCTTTTTAAGTGAATATCTTTAAATTTCTTGGGGTTTATAAAAAATAGAGGGACATGCATGATGCTTAATTTTTCTAGAAATTTTGTAGACAAAATCGCAACTAGTAAGTGAGGACAAGTACTCGATAACGTTTCATTATTTTCGACCAACCAAAAATTTAATGTAAATATGACTACTTAATTGTCCAATTGTCTAGCCTTTCTACTAAAATACAAAGACTCTATTAAATTGATATATATATATATATATAAAGAGAGAAAGCATGTTATTATGTTAATAATGCAAGGATCACAAAATATTGTCACGAATATTCACTCAGCAAAAGTACTTTTTTATAAACTTCACATACTGATTAAAAAAATTGTCAAACTTTTATATATATATATATATATATAATATATATAAATGGAAAATGAAAAACTTTACATTTACCCAAACCTCAGGAAGTTCTCACTACAAATCCTTCCAGCTTCCAACTACAAAACTATGTATGACTGACAAGCTAATTAGGGGACATCTTGAAAAGGACGACAATCATATTAGTCATATAATTTAATCAATGCCCAAATGAAAGGGCTTTGGTATCAAGCTTAGCTTCCCCTCGCTCTCACGGGCCACATTTTTGTTTTCAATTTTTTTTTTTAAAGCCCATTACCACAAGTGTAAGTTAAAGATTTTGAATATATTTTTTTATGTGTAAATTATCAGTATTTTTATCTGTTTTAACGATCTAATATTAATTCTGCTCGGGACTTCGTCACAGTTAAGGTTCTTTACTCCTATCTAAAAGTGTGTTTAGTGGAGATCAAATCTAAAAGCTCTTTCCACAAACTCAACTTGCATTACCAACTAAAACACAACCTATATATAAATATCTTGAATATCTAACTAACAATAATTATAACAATTTATTCCCTAGTTTTTATGATCAATTTATAATAATTTCTACTAATTTATATGTAATCATTTTAAACAATTAAGTATCAATCAAGTTAAACTGAAATAATAATGAGCAAATATATAAGAGCTTTCAAAGGATATTCCAAATAAGGACTGCCTCACAAAAGACTGGAGATATTACAAACTGGATCCGTCTCGCAAGTCTGCCCGGCCTTCGATCCCCGTCCCCAGCTCCTAATCCTATGTTTGTTTCCAATAATTTTTTTTGTTTGATCAAATTCCAATCATGTTTTGGGCTTTTGCATTCTATAGATTTTGATAACTCATCTATAAAATTTATATTTTTATCAAAAAAATTATATTTGTTTAATGTAAAATATAAAAATTTCGTATTAAAATTCTTACCAATACATCAAATATAAAATTTAATTTTTAGATTTTGTCATAATTATTTATAATTTTTATGAATTTTTAATTAATGTCATTCTCTTATTTTTTGTTTATTTATATTATTTTTATTTTATATTACTGTGTTGTGTTAAATATTTTTTTTTGAGTAACTGTGTTGTGTTTAATTTAAAATGATCAGATCTGTCTATACGCCTATTCTTAAATTATGTCAAGACACCAATGCATTCCGAAAGCAATTACATGCATCTCACTTTTTTTTTCTTCACACTCCCATAATATATGACAAATGTAAGGTGTAAAAAATGCTGATGCATTTAATTGCTTTCATTCATTCCGGAAAGAAAAAGATTGGAATAGCGAAAATTCGCTTCTACCAAGTGTTCTATCCTATCAATCATATTTCACATGGAAACAATTGATTGATTACAAGTATTTTTATATTTTGTCATCTAACACTAAATGAAAACTAGCTTGTGATGCCATTTAATTCTTTTCAAAGGACAATCTCAAGTTTTATATTTGTATTTTTATTGTTCTGTTAAAAGTAATTACTTCTAATTATTAAATAAGAATTTGTTTAGGTAAGATACATGTTAGATTTTTAAAAAGAAATATAATCATTAGAGTTTTTAATTTTGCAAACGAATTAATCCTGGTGTAAATCACTAGATGTTTTTATACCATATTGCTTATGAAATTAATATTCTCTTGTGCTGTGTAGCTTACTTTAACCTAAAAATATTTGAATTAATGAGGATTTAAACACGAAACTTTCAACTATAAATCATCTTCACTCAAAAATTCAACAGAATCTTGCACCAATAAACCAACCCTTTGAGTTATTTTTTTATTTACTATTTTAACATTATGGAAGAGTTATCTCTCACCATTTTAATAACATTATATTGGATAAAAATCTTTTTAAAAATTATTAATTTGAAAGAATTTAAACATGTACTATCTTATTCAAGTGAATTCAATAAATACAAATTGAGGTTTAAATAGTAAATTAAACTTTTCAAAAAAAAAAAACCTTTACTTAGCAGGATAAAATTAATTAAGTTTCTCATTGAATTAAGATGAAACGTAACCTCTACCTGCCTTCACGTAAGATTGATAACCATCAGTCTGCGGCTCTTTAGTAATCAACATTATCATATAGATAATAATATTTATATATATAATCGGATCGAGTATTTAAAAAATAATTGTAATAAGTTATAAAACTTAAATTCGAATTCAATAATTTCATTTTTTTAAGCCTAATTATCAAAAATATATATAATAATATAATATATGCTCCAATCATATCTCAAAAAATAAAAATGTCACATTTTTTATTTATTTTGATGAAAATACATATGTTTTATTAAACAAACTCAGAGAACATCGACTCAATACGATAACATAAATATACCAAACATTAACAAACAAGGAGAGAGCATGCACCAAATGATTCTAGCTTCCTCTTGACCATGATCAATGAAAGAAAATTTCTCAAAAATTAATAGCAATTCTTAAAATCTTCCTTCCATTATAATCTATGAGCTTCTTATTTAATATAGTGAGAGAGAAGATAAAGAAAGAATAATTTGGTGTTGAAGCGGTCACATGGTTCATATTATCCAAACCCCAATAATTCAGTCCTTCAGAACTCCACCAGTGAACTGATGCCTTACGGTCGTAAGGACCCACGGCGGCTGCACTTGTTCGAAGAGGATTAGCAGCAACACAACACGTTTCGTTACCATTTTCAACTTTGATCGAGCTGGGAGTGACAAGTGACGTCATACTAATCCGTCGCCTTTATCTGTAGCTTACTCGACGCCGTGAACGTAAAGCAACCATTAATCATTGGAGCTCGAAAGGAAAAGTTTGCTTGCTTGGTTGCCTTTTATCGGATGGTGCTTTTCGAAATCCTGTTTTCACACATTAATATCACATCAGGGGTTCTTTTGCTCGCGCAAGGACTGTTGCCACACAAGACTCGGCCTTTTGTTTCGGGATGATATGCAAAGCCACCTTGATTTTGATAGCATCTATTGTTAAATGTTTTATTATAGTAATAATAATTTGTAAATGAAAGTAGTAATAGAAAAGAAGGAACATATAAAAAAAAGTTTGATCATGATAGCGTACAACACGAAGAAACTCTAAGGATTACACACTTACATAGTTGATATTCTAACTTATAGAAGAGTACATAGAATCCTTATTTATATAAATGGTATAGACAATATGTGAAAATAATAATGATAGATTTTAAAGATTACAACTAATTATGATTGATATATTATTTTAATAAATACTTAGTTGCTGCCTTCACTATTAAAATCTTTTCCAATACTCTGCTTTAAGTTGAGACGCAAAAAATTGATTTAAAATAATCAACTTGAAAAGAATTACATATGAAGACTCCAATAAATCTTTATGTGAACGATCGCTTTGCAAGAGTGATTTGATACTAGGGAGGTACTAGACCTTTGTGGGAGCGAAGGAAGAGGTGCTTGACTTTTTGTAAATAGCTTAAAAAATATTTGGAGATTGCATTAGCCATTGGATAAGAAAAAAATATCTAGAGATTTGGAAAGAAATAGAGTTCGATAATATACTAGTGCTGGTAATAGAGGAGAAAGAATTATTCGATAAAGAAAAACAAAATTTTGGGTAAGTAGAATGTGAGAAAGAATGATTAGGGATATAAGAATCATGGAAAGAATCAAGCAGTATAGACTTATTTTGTAAACAGTTTACTGTAGATGACATTGATGAATGGCAATCGATATTATTCTTGGCTAGCTCCAGATATGTTGTAGTGATAGAGGTGCTCCATGTGAGATCATGGGATGCTGTGACTTGAAACACTTGACAAGTGCAAAGCATCAAGATTCAAATTCTCACGGTCTTTCATTGGTAGGTGATCTATAAATCTAAAAAATTCACAGATGAAAATTCAATGTATTCGTAAATCTTAAAATGGATTGGTGGGTTGCCCTGATCTTGGAGATAAATTAACTTCCACGACTCCTAAACTTTTACATACCAAAGAAATACATATAGTCCATAAAATTCAGTAAATTCATGCAATCTGTCAAAGGATTATTATCACATGTACCTTGTCAATAGAGTTTTTTAATTCCACAAGTAAGATTAAGATGATAAAGTATACCCCACTTTATTTTTATTTATTTTTTAAATATTCTTAAGTAGGGTATGTGTTATCATCTTAACTTCACTTGTAGAGTTAAAAAACTCAACTGACAGTATACAAGATAATAATCCTCTGTCAAATCCATTATGAAACATTAAAATCATCCATTCATAGAAATACATACATACAATCCATTAAATCCATCAATACTTCGAAAAACATCCATTAAATCCATCAAGTAGAAGTTTCATAATAAGATAGATCAATAGATAGATAGTTATATATTTATATATATATATATATATATATATATATATATCTATCTATCTATATGAATACATACATATATATATATATATATATATATATATATATATACATATATATATATATATATATATATATATATATATATTTGTCTCTAAGACCCCCCACGTGTCAGCTTTTGGCTTTTTTTTTTTTTTCAGTTTTTCCTTTTTTTGGTTCTTCAACCTTTTTTTATTTGGTTTTTTTTCATAAATTTAAAGAACAAAAAAAAGTCATTTATATGTGAATTTTATTTTTAATAGAGAAAAAAATAAACAATACATATATATATATATATATATATATTTTTGTCTCCGAGACCCCCCACGTGTCAGCTTTTGGCTTTTTTTTTTTTCAGTTTTTCTCTTTTTTGGTTCTTCAACCTTTTTTTATTTGGTTTTTTTTCATAAATTTAAAGAACAAAAAAAAATCATTTATATGTGAATTTTATTTTTAATAGAGAAAAAAATAAACAACATAAAAAATTGATCTTCAAATTTTATATATTTATTTTCATAAAAAAATAATTGTTCAAATAATATATTTTTATATATTTATTTTAATATTTATCAATAATGATAATAAATTTTAAAAATATAAAATCAATCTCCAAAATATTGTTTAACTAACACATAACAATTAACAAATACTCAATAATTAAATAATTCTTCAAATACATATACAGTACATTTTTTTTAACGATAGATTACATTTACAAATGCATTTATAATATATATTTTGTAGATCATTAATTTCTATATATTTAATATTGATAATTAATAAAATAAAAATATTTTAATATTAAATATATATGTTAAAACATTTTAAAAATTAATTAAGTTAATAATTTTTAATAGTATTTAAATTATATAAAAATCACCTTTTTTTTTGCTCCACGTTCAGCTTCACATTGGTTCTGTTTTTCACTCATTTTCTTTCATCTTTCTAACCCATACCATTCAATGTTTTATCTTCCATACGAGCCATATGTCGTGTCTCAATTGATTTAGCATTTTATTTATGTTTTTTTAAATATTTTTTTATTATGCCCTCTAATTTATTTTTAGGTTTTCATTTTTTAATTAAGTTCTTTAATTTTATTTTATTTTTGAATTTTTTTGTTATGCCTTTTAATCTATTTTTAAATCTTCAATTTTTTTCTCCAGCAATAATATGATTCGGCACATAAATTAAAAAAATTCAAAATAAAAATATGATAGAGGGTTTAACAAATGATGCATTCTAAATATAAAAAATTAATAAAAAATAAAATAAAAAATTCATTTATCTTTTAGTTGATTTTTAATCAAGGAAAAAAAAAGAAACAACACAAAAGCTAATTGATTTAGATATTTTTAATTAAAAAAGTTTAGATCTAATTTCTCTAAATCTATTTTTTAAAATTATATCTCCTCTAGCAGATGTGAACTTAGTAAACACGAAAAATATACTAGCTATATAAAATCAATCTCAAATCACAATAATAGGTTCTTCTCTCGCCTCATAATAAATTTTGTAAAACATTTTTTATATTTATTAATAATGATAATAATTTTGAAAATATAAAAACAATATTCAAATATATTATTTAACCGACACATGGCAAATATTTAAAAATAAATAATACTTCAAACATAAAAATTACCAAATTTTGCTTTCAAATAAAAATTATTATATGAAAGGGTTTTTTTTATCTCTAACTTTTCTAGGAAAAATACTTTTACTTTACATATTGTACTTTGGAGTAAATATAAATAATTCAATTAGTTATTCTTAAAATAAAAATGTTTACAGATGAGTTTAAAACCTTGGACATAATTAATAATATAAACAAAACATTCTTAGCTAATTTTTTCTTACTTCTTTTTTAAATTGTCTGAACCATTATGTCGTATATAAAGATATATATTAGTGTTTTAGTTTTTATTGTTGTTGTATTATTATCTTAATTTGTTTGTTTCTAGCACAAATTATCTGTTTGTCATACTATTTAACTTAAGTATTGTGTATTTTTTTTAATCCAAGCTAATTTAAATTTTTCAAAAAATTATTTTTTGATATGTTGTTTGATATATAAACTCTATCATTAGTAAACACGTTTCTTTTATAAATTCTTTTCTTAGTAAATATGTTTCTTTTTTGTACTAAACATTATGAAGGAAATAAATATTTCTTATGTCCAATAACTCTTATTTAATAATTAACTTAACTAACTTTAAAAATTGTAAAATAAAAATAGATCCGTAGTATCGCGCGAGCGTGTGTGTGTGTGTGTATATATATATATATATATATATATATTAAGCTGCATAAAAAAATGGATATTTCAAAAAAAATAAAAAACTTATTTCTATGTACATGTAACAGAAAATCACATGGGCCTCCATACCAAATTGTTTCAGGCCGAAGGCGCAAAAGGATTGCATTAGATTCGACACATATAATAAACTTTATTAACGAACCCATTAAACGGGCTTTAACCCTAAAGTGGATCTAATTACTAGTGGGCCGGCCTTACCAAGATCCGTACCCGCCCATCAACCCAGAAATAAAATCCCTAATGGCCAGTTCACCGTAGCTTTTCAAAAGCGAAACAAGAGGGTATTTTATTTTTCTTCTTCTTTTGATGTGAAAGAGAAGAAAAAATGGAAAATATGCAGGCAGTGAATAGTTTCGTAGCAGCTTATCTGAAGAAGAAAGGATTCAAAGATGCGGAGCAATTGTTGGAGGATCTTCAGAACAAGGATCCCACTCCCGTCGATTTCCACAACGATCCTGAACTCGCTAAGTTCATTCATCACTTCTCCCAGTGAGTTCAATGCAAATCATAACCCTAGAATTCCAGCAATTTTGCATTGTTTTGAATTTGCTCATTTCCTCAACAGCTTAACGTTTTATTTGGGTGAAATCAGTTTTGGTATTTATGTTTGGTTTTACTTTGATTCAAGCTCCAGAAAGCATTCCAATTTGAAATGTTGATAAAAACATGCGGATATGCAAACTTTGATTCTTAAATCTGAGGAATATACAGTGTGATGACCTAAATTGAATGTCGGATGAAAATTAGTCGACTTTCTTGTGAACATAAATATCTGTTTTGACGGTGTTGTAAAGAATGCTAGTTAGAGAAATCTATCCGCATAGGATATGTTTTTTTTTTCTTTTTTTTTTGTTGCATTTTACTTTTGTTGTGGGTTTCTTTTCTTTTTACTTATCAATGTGTTGTTTCCAGATCGGAGGATGAGGTGGCACGGTACCTGGATGGATATAGGAAATTGAGGTCTTGGACTTACAGTTCACTAGATTTATACAAGGTAATCAGTTTCGAAGTTTGGTGTATGAGTTTTTACATTAGTGATACAACTTAGTCTCTCTACCTATGCAGCATGAGTTGCTCCGTGTGCTTTATCCAGTCTTTATTCATTCATTCATGGATCTGGTCGCAAAAGGACACCTGCAAGAGGGTATATGTTGAAATTTACTAGACTTTTTTTTCTTTTGTATTCTACGTTGTTAATGACCTCCTGAATTGGGCTATTCTGACAAAAGTTTTGGTAAGTTTGTCCCTCAAACATCTTTGGTTTTTATTACAGCTAGAACTTTCTTTAATGCCTTTCGAGAAGACCATGAACTGATGCACTCACGTGACCTTCAAAAGTTGGAAGGGGTTCTTTCTCAGTCTCATTTGGAGGTTAATAACATCCTATAATGTCTCTATTTAACTTAAGTACGAGAATTGCTATCCTTTCTTGTTATCATTATCAGTTGTTGTTTCCTTAATCAGGAGATGGAATTCGCTCGTTCTCTTAGGCAGAGTAAAGTTAACATCAAGATATGTCAGGTAATACCCTTGAATACTTTTTTTGGTGACTGCTAGTAAGATTAGACAAAGCTCTATTCATTTCCTTGTGAACTGCTTAACTGATTTTCAATACTTTTGACAGTATTCCTATGACCTTCTGCTGCAATATTTGCATAGAACACAGTCCACTGCAATGCTTGGGGTCATTAATGAACACATCAACTTCCAAGGTTATGTTATATGCATGGCTCATTTTCTGGATAACACTTGTACAAAAGTTGGTATACTGTCTGCTAATGGTTTTGTTTGTTTCCTTTCAGTTTCTTCTGGACATCTCAGTTCCATTTCTGATGATGCAGAGGTTGTAACACTTGTTGGAAGTTGCCAGGATGCAGCTAATCAGATAAATCAGAAAGAAATACATTGGGGGGTGAGTCACTGAACTGTTCGTGTATTTATCTTTCTAAATGAATTTAGATGGAATTTAGCACATATAATTCTCCTTCCATTAGTTAAAGAAAAAAGGCTTCCTGCTTCCGTCAGCTTTGTGCGCAAATCCCATTTGTATAAGACCACTCCCCAGACATATACATGTGCATGCTTGTTCACTTATTTCTAATTGTCCTTTAATTTTGAGCCTTGTATACTTGTCATAGTTGCTCGAAGACTCCTTAGAAGAACGCTTGGAGAAAGCTGGAGGTTTACTTCCAGATTCTGAAAAGACAGAAGGAGAGAACAAAGAGGTGGATGTGGATGAGACTAAGGTACATATTTGCTTTAAATTCCCGTAACAATTCATTATCTCCCTTTCAGCATCTGAATGTATATATTCTACTTTTGTTGATACATGCATAATTTTCAAGTTTACTATTTGATTAATGAAGTTCCTGTTTGATTAATGTGCACAATTTCAGGTCTTGTTCTTTAATATTGTCCCATCTGTTTCTTGTTCAGAAAAGATCAGTTGAAGGTGGAAAGCAAGGTGCTTCAACAAAAAAGTTGAAAAAGGACAAAGCTATTAATGCAACAGCAAAAAATGTTCGTCCTGAGGCTAGCACCACCTCTGCTGCACCACAAGTCAAACCAGAGCTCGCCTTGCCCATGATGTATTTACAGTAATTTCCTCTTTTAATTGTTTTCATCAGATATAGGATTGATGCTTAATTTAGTGTGCTAAACTTTCATAGTTTCACTGAATTTAAACCATCACAGAACTATCAATTTTCTTTTCTTTACGCTCTGTGAAATGAAAAAAGAAAGAAAGGAAAGCTAGTGCAAATGAGAAAAGTGCTTGGATGTGCACCATTTCTATTGGCTTACTTGTCTTAACAAATAGGATAAAGTATATGGATGTAAACACAAGTTAGCTAGATTTGTTGCTATATAGTTTTATATATGAATTTTGCATCGAGGGTCATTCATTCTTGAAATATTCCCCTTTTACCTTAACATTGTAAGGGGTTAAAATTTGTGTATTAAGATCTTGGAACTTTTTTCCCTAAATGATTTCTGTATTAATGTTAATTTCTGTCTTCTTGTGGTTTTAGACTGTCTAGGGCCTTTACTCCCCAGGAGCAACGGTGGAGTTTTAGGCTAAGGGCTTGGAACTGTGAGGGTCTGTCATGCATTATTTGGTCTCCCTTTACAGTCTAATGTTTGTGAAATAATCTGTCATGTAGAAGGGGCTTCTCTGCATGTGAAGTCTATGGAGAAACCAATGATGCTTATATTGCTATGCTATGCTGCATGTTGCTTCTTTAAATTCCTTTTTAATGATTGCTTCAGGAAGACAGAGGTAGAACAATCTATTCTTGAGGACTTACGAAACCGTGTACAGTTGAGTAGCATTGCATTGCCATCTGTCAGCTTTTATACTTTCCTCAACACGCATAATGGGTAATGTCCATGACTTAAGCGATTTAATGGTCCTCTTGATATTTAATGACTTCAGGACTCATTGTCTTTTATTTAACATGTCTCAGTTTGAACTGTTCATCAATATCACATGATGGATCTTTGGTTGCTGGGGGATTCTCAGACTCATCACTGAAGGTTGTATGTTAAATCAATGCTTGCCTGATATATAATTGCTGCTTTATTGGTTTCTTTTTTTTTAGGAAACACATTGGTTGCTAATTTTCTTTGCGCACCACAGGTTTGGGATATGGCAAAGCAAGGCCAACAAGCCGGCAGCTGTAAGTCAAAATGTTTATTTATTTCCCTGTGACAGCGGCAGTATTGTTGAAGTTTTAGCCAAAAAATATTTGGAAATCTCTTCAGATATGTCTGCAATTCTAATATGCCTGTTTATAATTCTGTTTGACTGAAGTGTTCTAAGTTTATACAGATGTTGTTACAAAATAGTGCTGTTATCAGCTGTTTTGCAGGGTGAAAATGATTCTACTTCTAGTGAACATGTTGTGGGGCCAAATGGTGGGAAGAGATCCTATACATTGTTTCAGGGCCACTCAGGACCAGTTTATTCAGCCACCTTTAGTCCGCTTGCTGATTTTATTCTTTCTTCTTCTGCAGATACAAGTAGTAAGTCATACAGCATTGCATTCTCATAAAGATTCTGTTGCTTCACCCCCTTGACCCCCACTTTTTTTTTTTAGAAAATATTTTTCTATTGTTCCTATATATGAACATCTTGCAACCTTCAAAACATGGACTTGTTGCAGTTCGCTTATGGAGCACAAAATTAAATGCAAATCTTGTCTGCTACAAGGGTCATAATTATCCTGTTTGGGATGTTCAGGTATGACTGATCTTCTATGGATGTTTGAAAATATTTAGCTATCTACCACTTCTAAAGTTTCACACTCCTTGTCCTTTTGAATGAGACATTTTTCCTTTTTGCCTCTTAACATGTTTCGATGTTCCTTATCTCCTGCTGCAGTTTAGTCCTGCAGGACATTATTTTGCCAGCGCTTCACATGATCGAACAGCAAGGATTTGGTCAATGGATAGAACACAACCTTTGAGAATAATGGCAGGACATTTGTCTGATGTTGACGTAAGTTGTCTTATTTCTTGCTTTATCTCTTTCTCTGATGTGCTGTTCTAAATGTTAGTATTAACTGGGTGGCCTATATTTTCTATTAGATCTAAGACTAGAAATGAAAGTGGCATCATTTTTATGTCTAGCAGGGAACCCTTTTACCTATCCGAATAAAGTTTGTATCTTTCAGAGCTTTTTAATTATTATTTTTTAAAGCAATGTACTTGCTTTTGTTTGATCTTGTATATTATTTCAAACCACTTACAAATAGTTCAACCTTCTTGCCTCAGTGTGTGCAATGGCATGCCAACTGCAACTATATTGCCACTGGCTCTAGTGATAAAACAGTTAGATTGTGGGATGTACAAAGTGGAGAATGTGTTCGGATTTTCATTGGTCATAGGAGTATGATTTTGTCATTAGCGATGTCACCTGATGGTCGATATATGGCGTCTGGTGATGAGGACGGCACGATCATGATGTGGGACCTTTCAAGTGGACAGTGCGTTACGCCTTTGATGGGTCACACTTCATGTGTGTGGACACTTGCTTTCAGGTGGAAAACCTTGCTCCTTCACGTGTAAATTATATCTTGAAATTCATTTGTGAAGAAGGATTTAGGTGATGGCATGTTTTAGTTTCTTGACATTCTTCCCTGTCGCTGAACATCCAGTTGTGAAGGTTCACTTCTTGCATCTGGATCTGCTGATTGCACCGTAAAATTGTGGGATGTAACAACAAGCACAAAGCTCCCAAGGAATGAAGAAAAGTAAGTTTTCATGAGCATGAGTGGAGCCATTTGCTTGTTTGATATAATTTCATCTGGTGATTGTTTGTTATTTATATGGCCTTGAATCAACAGGAGTGGAAATCCAAACAGACTGAGATCCTTGAAAACCCTGCCAACCAAGTCTAGTCCAGTGTATAGTTTGCGGGTAATTCTTTAGTTGTTACCTGTTTCCTCCATTTGTGCAACTGCTCTCATTTTTTAGCAATGTTGTGTAATCATATCATTTTTGAACTTTATTTTGAAGCAGTTTTCCAGAAGGAATCTGCTATTCGCAGCTGGAGTACTCTCTAAGAACGTGTAAATCGTATCCTTTATCATAATATGTTCAGCGCTAAGAAGGTCGGTTGGTCTGCCTATTTCTACTGTGCAAGTTTTTGATTATTGGCATATGAAGCTCTGAAGAATAATTCTCATCTCTTTTATGGAAAAGAAAATCGAAAGTTCTCTTAACTATAATCAAAAGAAAAAAATTCCCAAGCCCTTGGATCTGATTTAAGCTTTGAAGAATATTTGCTTTCACTGCAAATATTTTCGATTTTAGATGCCATAGGTAGATAAGATCACGAGTCTTGTCTTTTGTGCAATTGTTTGCATATATTCTCTTCCAAGACATTGAATTAGAGCAGCACACCGGCATAGTTGGATTCTTCCGCCACTCCAAGTAATGTTGCTTGCCTAGCAAAGGAAACAACAGCCAGAATCAGCTGTGTAAGGTGTGAACTTCAATTGTTCAAACAATAGCCTATTAGCTTCGCAGGCTAATTTCCAGCAACGAATGAATGCCATGAGGTTTCACACAGATTGCAACATCAGCATTTACACCAAATTTAATCAAACTGTACAAGGTATTTAATAAAATTTGGATATTTTAAAATTTTATTGGATTTGAATGCCTCAAATTTATTACCTGTTCCGTTTACATCCCTAGTATTCCTAACTATATATAGTAACAAATCACCTTACAGCGTTTACCCAACTTTAATTGAGCTAATTTCTTCAATGACTAGAGTTTTAATTAGCTTCTGATTAAAAAAAAGAGTTTTAATGAGCTAAACTAAATCAGTAATCTTCCTTCACCAAGGCATAGATCTGATATGTAATGTTTAAAGAGTCCCGATTACGTTCTTTAAGAAAAACAGATAATCATTTTTATACACATGCGCGCACATATAATGTTATCTATAATTTTCACTGATGCACCTAACAAAACATGCACCTACGATTCTGATAAGGGTTGTAAACGAATCAAACATGAACAAATGAAAAAATGCTTTTATTTTTTGTTTGTTTTTTAATAGCGTTTGTTTTTTAATAGTATTCATGTTCGTTAAAAAAATTGATTTTATGTTCATATTTGTTTGTTTGATAGAGATTGTTTGTAAAATGTTTGTGAATAAGTTCATTCGTTTTAAATGAATGTATTCGCAAATATTTAAACAAATGCGTTCGTAAACAAATATTCATAAATCATTAAACAAATATGTTCACAAACACATGTTCGCGAACACATGTTCATGAATAAATATTCATGAGAACAAACTAAATATTAAATATTAAAAGGATTTATATATAATGCGCTGACAGTGTATAATTTCTATACACTGTCAATGCATCAGAGGTTGACATCTTATCAATAGGTTTTTATATGCAAATATAAATAAATTTTTTTAATTTGCCCATAAGGGCCTATTGATAAGGTGTCAACCTCTGATGCATTGACTGTGTATAGAAATTATACACTGTCTGTGCATCATATACAAATTCATATTAAAAATCCTACATAAAGATTAAATCTCACATGCAAATTGAAATCATCGAACGTGAAATCTTAAATATAACATAATTTAAGTCAGCAATGTTTTATTAAAATTGATAATTATAATTTTAAGTACAATTTATATCATGTACATATGCATATATTAGTATACATATATTAAATAATCATATATATATATATATGTGTGTGTGTGTATGCGTATACTCATATGTGTAATGTATATATAAATGGTTAATGGATAAGAATGAAATCTTAACTTATTATGAAACTTTTATTAATTTAATTTTAGTACATTATGTTTAAAATTAAAAAAATTATTTATTTTAAGCATAATTAACTAATTCAATTTTATAATTATTTTATTATTATATTTTAGGATTTATATATGATGCAATGACAATGTATAGTCTCTATACATTGCGAATGCATCAAAAGTTGTCGTCTCATCAATATACAAACCAAAAAGACACCAAGCTCTTAAAAATAAATACAAATAAATTTGTTCAAATTTGCTCATAAAGGCTTGTTCATGAGGTATCAGCTTTTGATGCATTGACAGTGTATAGAAACTATACATTGTCAATGCATCATATATACATCCTATATTTTATAAATTTTTTAAGCCAACAAAGTTGTATTGTATAAATATGTTTAAGAATTAGGTACTAAATCTTTAGGTTAATGTCTTAAAAATAAGATATGTATTATATAACTTATATAAACTAAGTAATTTTAATATTTTAATAAATAACAATCGAACAATAAATAACACTTTAAATGAACAAATTATAAATGAATATAAACGAATGAACAATAAACGAACAAATGACATTTTAAATAAACGAACCTGTTCGCGAACAAAAACGAACGAATCACACCTCTGTTCATATTCGATTTGTTTTATAAACGAACAATAAAATTTTGTTCGTGTTCGTTTGTTAAACCTAATAAACAAACTTAAACAAACAAAAATTGAACGGATTCACGAATGATTCGTCGAACGTTTTATCTGTTTACACCCTTAATCAATTAATCCTGACATAACTGATCTAATTGATCATTCTTGTGCCTTTTTGCTGCAAAATCAAATAAGCATATTTGCAACTAGTGCCTCATGAGCTGAAGATAGTTTGACAGCAACTACAGTTGACAATAGCACTTTGATACAATAAAAACCAATAATCAGCATCTTATTTTTCGATGCTTCAGAGTTAAACCTGAAATTCTAAAACTACTTTCTAATACCTTCTAAAGTTTTGTGCTTGATCAGCAGCACTGTCAATGATCTCTCTAACTTAAGAAAGTCTTTCCTGCCACAGAAATGAAAATACTATGAAGATCACAACAGTTGCACAAATTTTCATTTCCGAAACTCAAGGAAGCCTTCATTTCACTGAGAGTTACTAAGTAGATACCAGTAAAAAACCCACACAAATTGCAGTTTTCTTCTTCTTCATCATCTTCTTCGCTAATCTCGTCATGAGTCAAAGAGTATATGCCACTACTTTTTTTTTAGTGCTGTACATACAAAGGTAACATGGAGCACATGCAATTGTCGAGACATTTCAAAGACACTGGTTATAAAAACCACAAATTATGTCTGATGCTTCCAAATCACAGCCATGACGAGTGGTCAAGAGTGAGAAAATAATAGGCACCACTATACGAGAATATGTAATAGCAAATGTCCTTGATGTCACTGTTCATACAAAGAATCTGAGTATGGATTTGGATAAGTGGGAATTTTTTAAACAAAAGGCACCCAAAAGGTGTACTCTCTATTATTTTGTTTAACCAAAGCAAAGATTTCTAAGCAGGTCTTGTCCCAGAAGCAGAAACTCGAGCAAGCAGACATGGTTAATGTTTGCATAGAAATTGTTGAAATGACTTCATAAGCCTTGGGTTCTTCAAGCATACGTAGTGAATCAAGTCTTAATGAATTTCATGTTCATAATTATTAATGATATCAAAATTTTCTCCTATAAATGAACTAGCCGTATAATGAAGAAGCTAACTACTCAACAAATATGTATGCAGCCTTAGAGGAGGATCCTTTCTCTCTTCCCTTCTCTTCAAACTTCCTTAAACTGGTTACAAAACGAATTTCTAGATGAAATAATTCCTTAGGAAACCTAAAATTAGAGGCCAGTCACTATTTAAATGCAGTTTACCGTCAAAAACAATAATGAAATATTTCCTATACTAAATTGATATTAGCTAAGGATGCCAAATTTCACAGTAGTTCTTGAGCTTTTCCATTTTTGCATAATTGGTTCAAAACATTTTTAAAATAATTACTCTCTTTAAGGTTTTCAGCATGGCCCCAAGCACTATCATGCTTTGAAATCGTTCGATTTTCATAACTTATAAATGCTGTACAAAGTTTCTGGATTTTCTGAAGCTTACAAATGAATTAATCTATTTACAAAACCAATCAGTATTAGCTTAAACAAGGCAAGCCGGTTCACTCTAGGGTGTTTGACTTCTTCATCATAGGGGATTTACGGATAGGGATCAGTAACTAATATGATTAAAAGCAAGAGATATGGAGTACTTTAATTAAGGACAAATTAAGTTACCTATCAAGACATGTATAAGAGATTCCGAACCTGGAAATACAACTCCTCATATGCACTTCTATGCTCAACGCACCCGTGGACGTAATCATTCTGCATCGAACAAATTGATCATAGATTCATGTGATTAACCTTCAAATAAACATTAACATAACAGATATTAGGGTTTGCAGTTTAAGAGAAATAAAAGCTATAGGAGAGAAGTGCAAAGCCTTGAGCCTTGTCCCAGAAACCAGATTCTATATCATAAGTGCAATGTCCGAATTTTTCGGACAGATCAGGTTTATTCATTTTTCCCATTTTTCTATCGTGCAACAAAATTAATTTGAAGCATTTCTATCATAATTAATGTTAAAGGAAGCATCCTATTTTAATGCTGCGCTTATGTACAAACTACACCAATTGGAATTGTTTCAGTAGTCAGTGCATCAAAAAAGGCTGCATTCACATTGCCAAACTGCCTGAAGATACATTCCGGGCAAGGACAACGACAACGACAAAACTTGCATGAATTAACTTTAAGAATTAAAAGCCGGTCTACCTGGATATGCGTTGCCGATAGGCTGACAATTGACATTGAGGATCCCACAATTTGACCATCAATATTGTATACAAATTAAAGTCTTTCAACAACTCATTGCGGTTTTCGTGAGAGTGTGAAAAAATATAAAACAACTTTCATTGCATAAAAGCTGTAAAAGCATAAGCCAGCCAAATAAAGCAGCACAACTAGCTTTGTTTATTATAAATAATACAGAAATGAGAGTAGCTTGATATCCTTGTTTATTGCTTGATATACTTGTTTATTATTAATGTAGAAAATGATTTTTTACCAAGTATTTGTGTTTAAATATATATATATATATAAACCACTATCTACTTCATTTAATTATTGATTAAAACATTACTTTATATCCAATCCACTTAGAAAAATAAACTATAATGAGACTTAACTATAGTCACATATAGGTGCACTTCTTCAATATCATAGACCAAGAATCTTTTCACTCAAAATCTATTGTCCTCTATACCCTTAATTAAAAGCCATATATGATGCATACAAATATATATTAGCTTTTCAATGTTTTCTTACTCGCCTTGAAATGTCTTGAAGCCAGACTTAATTTGAGAGTTCACCTGCATTTGGTGTATGATACTCTCATAACACCTAATTATATTTTTATATATGCATCCAACAGCTAAATAAGAGCCCAATTCATATCATACCATATCCAGTCCTCCACTGAGGGCACATGATTCTTCCGGTGGAGCTGCACTACTGAAGCAAATATTGTTAATACAACAATGAAGAAGAATACGGGATGGCATTGGCCAGTAATTAAAATGATGATTGGAGCAAACGTAGTGAGATGAGAAAATTTCAACCATTGATATTCGGTAATGCAAACATTTATAGTTGGGACAAAGATATTCAAGGCCTCCAAAAGGTTGAGTGAAATGGAAGATTAGTGGCAAGGCTGAAAGTAAAATAAAATAATTAATATAGGCAATTGATTCATAATTAATTTAAGGTGAGCATATAAAAAGGAATTAGTAAAGAGAGTACAATCAGACTACTAGGGAGGTAGATTAGATGGGGCAAGGTTTTTGCCAATGCAATGTAAACCCTGTAAAAATAACCACAAATCGTTAAACTGATACAAGTAATCATGTAAGCAAACATCGCGATTCATTTAATTCAAGCACAGTATACACTATAATGTTAAAATTAATTAAAAACCTTCGAATCTAAATGGGATTAATTAAACATACAACTGTTCTATTCTCCTACAATTTATTTAAAAATTATAATTAAGATCATGAATAGTGGTGAAATGCAAAGCCTAAAAATTTCAATCATATATATTTCTATAGAAACATATACTCTAGAAATTATTTCATTTCAAATTATCTATGGCTGTGTTATATAAAACTCAAGCTTCAAAGAGCTATATTAAACTGAAATAAAATAAACCAATAATAACAGATATATGCCTGTCTAGGTGATCTTGTATGGACCAACACATTTTGCCTTCGTCAATTCATTATATTAATATACCATTCAAATACTAATACATGGATAGAAGTAAGGAGCAAAACATTTTTGCATGCTCTCATCAATTCCATGCCTCATAAATAAAAAAATTACATAGAATTGCTAATGCATGTATAATATTGCATGTGTAGTCAAGAACAACAAATCTAGCTTTTCAAAAAGAAGAATTATAATTGTCTCCAACTGAAATACTTAAAGAGGAGGGAAATGTGCTTTTTATAGGAGCTGGCCTTTCAATCCACATAAGATTTTAAATCCCAACCATAGGGAAATGTAAATTCACTTCTTTACAGACTGCATTAAGAGTTAATAAGTAAATCATTTCAATATTCACCAAGGCTCTATATTGGAAATATATAGAAATAAAAAACTGAACATAGTTAACAGAGGTATTGAAGGATATTCAAATTGGCAAACTACTAGTTTTGCCAGGACTCCCAACCTTGCCTTGAGGTACAATCTAACGGAAGAAAGAGGAATTTTGAACTTGCTTAATTTTCACCAGAAGTTTTGAAGTCAGAAATCATCGTACGAAGGGAGCAATCATAGAAAATAAAATAACGCAGAACAAGCTAGTACATTGAACAAAATGTACAAACATCTATTATGGGTACGTAAAATGTTTTCGTTCCCCAAAAGAACCCATAATCTTACAGTGTGGAAATTGCTGATTGCATGTAACTCTTGACCTTAGTACAATCCAATTATAGAACTAAATGCTTTTGGAGATGGAAGAAATACTAAAGACTTGGACACAGTACGGTGCTGCAAGTACATATTTAACACAACAATTCATAAAACTGACAGATTTAAGTACTTGAAGTGAAACAAGATTTGCCTTTTCAAAATGGTATTAAAACCTTTTTAATAATAAGTTTTCTTCCCAACAAACCTCCACCCAGCCTAGAGTTGCAAAACTCAAATACTTGCCTGCCTGCCTGCTCCTGCAAAACAAGCGTGTCTCTCAGCTAAAGGAACATAAATACAACAGCAAGAGACAAAAATAGAAGCGGAAAATCGTTGATGAAAACTCCTCCTCAGACGCCCTAAATCCTAGTGCCAAGGGCTCTTCCTCTCTTCTGCACTCATTGCTTCATCATCAAATCACAATTCGAGAAAATAACAGGTAAATACACTATAAAATCAGTAAAATCAAAACTGCAAGTGAATTAATTTAATACTAACATCCATTCACAAGCTGTAGTACAAAAATCAACATGTTATTGTTACAAGGATAGGGTTATAATTGAACTCACTAATAGAAAACTCCATCTGCAGCTGAGAGTGCAAGGAAGCTGATTATTCTGCTAGATTCAGGTGAAAGCAAACTTCAATCCGGACAAATTTCTGGGTGAATATGATCGCATGCGCAGGAATAAAAAAAAGGAAAATATGAAGAAGATGGCACTAACAAGAAGCTACCAGCAAAAAGAAACGAAGAGGGTTTGTTGCTGGATCAGGACCATACTAGCTACTATTACTAATAGGCGATAGATAACGTGAATGGTCGCATGCTATATCATAGTTTGGCCGCTAAATCCGCACAGTAATCAGGGGTACCTCAACAGTGAATAAAATCATCAAAAGCCGCGCTTTGAAGCTATTAATTGTTTTTAAAAATGGATTTAAAACCGTAAATTAATCATGTTGAGTATTATAGCTATGGTAAATAGACCAAAGACACAGTCAGATTCATCAGTGGGCGCACCATATTCCTCTTCGAATAGAGTATCTTCACTGGTCTCAGTCGAAGTCAACTACTGCCTGAGAGTAGCATATGAGACAAATCAAGAATGAGAGAGAAAGAGAAGGGAAAGTAAGGAAATAAGAGAGTGAGTATGGAACAAGACAGGCCGAGAAGTGACCAAAAGATCAAATTCCGGTACTGGAAGCTGACAGAAAGAGAAGTGAGCACGCAAAAGCAGAAGTATAGCCTTATACAAGTGCCTCTGTGTGCTCACTCTCTTCTGTCAATTTCTGTGTCCCAAAGAATGAGATGAGATAATGCAAAGATGATAAAAGATGGAAGAAAAGAAAAAGAGTAAAGAATGAAAGGTAAAGCTTTTCTTTTCATCAAAAAAAAAGGTAAAGCTTTCCCCATAAAAGGAATAAACCAACCACACAAAAATTTACCAAAACGAAGACCCAACTGTTTCACATAGACCCAAAAACAAAAATTATAAAAGGAATGAGTCAGATCTGAAAACACAGTAACACACATTTACGGAAAAGGTACCAAAAGTAAGACCTTAACATCCACGATCCATGCCGTTTTCAGCAAAGAATGGCCAGGAGAACTTCAATAACGATTTTAGGGTTTTTATTCTATATATTAAAGTGAAAAAAAAAAATACCAAACCTATTTAACACCAACTCCAAGAAGAAGAAGAAGAAGAAGAAGAAACCCTTCTCTCTTTCTCTCTCCCTCTTTTCATCGCCATCCACTAGTCTGACTCTTATTGTTCATTTCTCTTCTCATGCTCTCTCTATCATGCAGAACGTACAGGTGTCGGTGACACGTACCCAAGTGTCCTTCACACTTTCTATTTTTCTTTCACAGAACAACAAATCCAACCGTACCGTCCATGGAGAGACACAAACAGCAAAAACTCCAACTAAACATAAACATACAACATAAAAAGCAATGACCCAGAGAGAGACTGAGAAAAGTGAGCACTGAAGACAGACGAAGCAACACACTCAACGCTCTCCCCCACCGCGCATGTATATATAGACAGAATTAATTCGAAAGTATCGAAAAAAGACTCACTGCACGCTACTACACTTAAATTTTGCGTTGCCTAGCTATTACGCCTGCGCCTTTTTTTAATAAACAATAAAAAATAGCAATACTAATTTTTTAACTATTTATTAGTTGTAATTTTTTTATATATATCTCAATATTTTTATTATTTTTATTATTTTTATTATTATTATTATTATTATTATTATTATTATTATTATGGCTTGATGGGATTCTTTGAGAGCAACTAAATATATTCATACTTTTTTTTACACTATTTTTTTTCCGATCTAGACTATCTAGTATCCCCATACTTTTGGTATAGGACTAATCCGGATTCGAGTCGGGCAGGACCCAAAGGGTGATAAAGCTCTACTTCAAGAGTTTTAACACAGCTGCATACCCAGAGACTCGAACTCGAGACCTCTAGTTAAGCTAGAACAGCTCCTGTCAACTGATCTATGTGCTCTTAAATATCTTGTTTTACACTATATATTACTGTTTATTTAAAGGAGAAAATATATGTGTGAAAAAAAAATAAAGTGTGTTTACTTGCTCTCGGATTCTTTGGGAAGCTAGAGTACTCGAAGCTTTTTCGAGCAAGCCAGGAGAGAGTTGTGGGTTGAAAATTTACTGGCCGGTTGACCTCTGATTTGTTTCTGTCCTTTGATGAAAAGCAATCCTGACCGTAGGATCTAAGGAAGGTGGGGACCAGGGTACTTTCGTCCTTTTGTGGTCTTCTGCAGGGGCTTCTTGGGAATTGGGCTGATTGGACCGCGTCAGCAGGGGAGGCAAGCTCAGCGTCTGGTTATTCCCTACTGCCTGTTTTGGGATGAGGTTAGTACAACCGCCAGTATGGACCAATAATTGATTGCCTTCGAGGGTATAACTGTCTTTCGAACAAATAGTGACGTGACAATCTCTGGTTTGCCTTTCTTGTTGAGCTGCTCAAAGTGGCATTGATTAGTGTTGCGGTTTTCATTCCATTCATCGGACGACAAAGAAGCAAAGATTAACAGAGACGCTCAATTTACATGGAATTAGATCACTTGCAAGATAAGATTTTGAATAGTGAAGTTAGGGCTTAGGGATTATTATCTTATGGATACAATTGAACATTATAATCATATTAAGTAATATTTTCATTTTATACACTAAAAATTACTAAATTAATTATCAGTTAGCGTATTGATTGTCGAAAACAAATAATATTATTATTAACTAAAATAATTTGGTGCACCCACAATTTTTTTTTTGTTTTGGGAAAAAGTAATTATTTAGACTTTTTTATGTAGAAACGTGTTAAATTGTGTAATGAGGCAAAAGTTTCTTCAAACACATTTTGCGTGAGTTTAGCATTTTATTTTATGTATTAATTAATATAAAAAAAACATTTTATTATTAAGTCTAGCTAGCATTATTATTGTGATTAGAAAAAAATTAGAAAGAAAATTGAAGTAATAAATTAGAAAGAAAAATCCTTTGATTGCACTACTGTAATTCATTTGAGTTTGACAACCTGTATTGACTATATTTGGAGGGAAAGAATGCAAGAAAGCATAGTTGGCAGAGGAAAAATCCAAAATTTTTTGGTTCATGAAAGAATCCAAAGTTGGTGTTTCAACCCGAAGAATTTTGGAATTCTATAATAAGGTTATAATTTTTTATTTCACTCTATGGTTAATGTAAATATATAGTTGATGTGGGACACATATTAATTGAAAATAAATAAAAAATTGAAAAAAGGTCTTGGGACACAGGCTTGGCGCGGTAATAACCCTGCCATGGGAGAGACCTTCCAGCACAGGACAATGCTATGCGGTCTGCTGCACGATCTACCTTGCGAATCTGCCATGCAGGAGAATCCTGCAAGGGTCTGACGCGTAGGAGAGTCCTACATGGGTCTTCTGCATGGAGAGACCCTCTCGAGTGGTCTGCTGCACGGAGGGTCCAGCGTGATCTGCAATGCAGGAGAGTCTGCGCGGGTCTTCTGTGCAAGAGACCTTCTAGCACATTTTGTCATGTGAGAGACCCTCCCGCGTGGGCCCTATGGGGAGACTACTCCACGCGCAAGATCCTCCTGTATGTGTGGAATGTCGTTCTATCAGTAAGATAAGAGATTGATGAGGCCCATAAGTCACTGGCTCAATAGATTTCAGCCCAAACACACGATTGGGCCACAATTAATGAGTTCAGAAGGATTGTTTGAAATGTAGTTGGCTAAAAGACAAAAGGTAACGTTGGCCTAATTTACCTCTATAAATAACATGTCAAATGACACTTTATTTCAATTAATCACTATTTCTAATTAAGACTCTGCTCTGCTTCTGACTTATGCATCGATTGCGTGCACAGGGACAAATCTCTGTGTCTTTTTTTTATTTTTTTCTTTTTTTTGCAGAGTTCTTGGCAGACACGTGGATGCGAAGATCGAGATTTCAACAACATACAAATTTATTGTTGTCAACAGGCAACAAAAATTGGTGCCGTATGTGGGAATCTGATATGAAAAGCTTTATTGTGAAAAATAGTGAGAACACAATTTGCAGCGAGAGAAGTAAATGAGGAGGAATGTTCGGTTTAACTCTTCTGATCATCAAACGCATTAGGAAACTCAAGTGCCAGAAGTTGAACCTGTAAATACAATCTCAATAGCGAAATTCAAAACTTTAAGACAAAGAAATGAAGAGATTACTCATGCGTTCAAGGTCTTGGTAGATTTTTTCAAAGAAGCAATTCCGTAAATGAGTCTGCCACCAGCTATTCAAAATCTCGTAAAAGGAAGTCAACCAAAACAGACTAATGAGGTAGACCCTTAACACCAAACTAGTTTAGGAGGGACTGTGTGTCAGATTGGTTTAGGGGAGATTGGTGTGCCCCAGATGGTCTGGGGGAGACTGGAGTGCAGCAGACTGATCTAGGAGAGACTGGTGTGCGGCAGACCAACACCGGGCAGATTAGTGTGCCACAGACCGAAGTGCAGCAGGCCATAAGTGTAAACTCCACGGTCCGGAGAGCATCAGTTTAATAGTATAAGAGGTGTCGAGATGGTAAAACTTAATAAAGTAGCCCGTTGAAATATCAACAGGATTTTTGACTCAAAAACTAACTCGACTTGGAATCCTAGTTTAGAAAGAGAATAAGACAAGCGAGTTAGAGGGAGAAGGAGATCAGAGCCCTCTACCCGCGATAAGGGAAAAAGAGTTATAGATCAAGTAGATTCATCTAGGATAAGGAGCCAATCTATTTCCACAGCCCAAGAAACAAATGATGAAAAGAAGATGATGGAGAAAATTTTAGAGGAGAAAAACTTAGTGTCGACTAAGGATAGCTAGAGGAGATAAATACTGTTTAGTGCATCAATCATGAAGATGCCCTTGCTCCGTAAATTCAAGATGCCTCAAATGACGATGTTGCGGGAAAGACTACCTTGTATGATTACATGCAAAACTATGAATCGATAATGCTTCTCCACGGCTGAGAGGATGAAATTATGTGTAGAACATTCTTGATCACTCTAACGGGACACGTAATGAAATGGTTCAACAAATTGAAGGAGTGGTCCATTTCTTCTTTTGACCAATTGTGTAGTGAATTTTTGAAGGCATTCATAATTAATAATTAGAGGAAGAAAGAAGTGACGTAACTCTAACTTTGAAGCAAGATAATAAGGAATCTTTGAAGAGTTATGTGGAAATATTCCGTGATGCCACTTTGGAGATTTGTGATTTTCAAGCTAGTGTCATAGTGGTAGCTATGTTGCAAGGAACCAAATTTGAAAAGTTACAAGAATCACTTTCTCTAGATTAACCAACAACACTATCGGAGTTTTTTACGAAAGCTATCAAATATATCACTCAACAAGAAGTGTTGAAAATGAAACAGACTCATGATCTTGGAGAAGGAAGGAAACGAAAGAGAGAATTTGTTAATAAAAGAGTAGATAAATCAAACAAGGTTCTAAAGCTGAGATATGATAACTACACTTGACTTAATGAGCCTAGAGCCTCCATTCTTGCAGCTATAGAGAGGACTAGATTGTTGTAGTTTCCTAAAAGGACAACAGAAAATTTGAAAAAAAAAAAGGTGGATGCGTATCGCGATTTTCACTTCACAAGTGGGCACTCGACTGAGAAGTGCCAAGAGCTCATGAACCAATTGGAAAAACTAGCTCTAGATGGGAAGATAGACAGATATCTTTGGAGAAATGGTAGACCTCGCTGTTTTTCACCTATTCGAAGAGATAATTTGCTGCAAAAAGGCAATATGACAACAACAGAAGAGAAGTGTGACAACTATGATTTTTTCGACGTTGGTTATTAAACCGATTTGTATTATATGAGCATAAGTTAATATAAGGCATTCAAGAGTTATGGGAATTACTTAAATAAGTAATGACTTAATTTTAGAAATTTGGTTAAAATGAAATTTTAAGATTTAAATTAAAGGAATGAATTTAGATGTACATTAAATAGAAGAATATATATATATATATATATATATATATATATATTAAAGGGATAAAAGAATACATGTATATTTAAATAAAGGAATATATATTAAAGGGATAAAAAGGAAATATATATTTAAACAAGGAAATAAATATAAAAAAAAGAAACAAAACCTGAAGAAGCTGGCCACCATTGATTAGGAGAGTAGGTCAGAGGAGTCAACCAAAGAAAGTGCTAGCGATAGGAAAGGAAGGAGAAAGGGTGGTCGATCCAGTGAGGGGCTGACGAAAAACAAAAAGGAAAGAGAGAAAGTGGCTGGCGTCACTCTTTGCCTCGACGGCCACGTCATTGTCGACCCTCAACTGGTGCCGTCAACGTCACCTACACTATTGTCAATCAAAATAGAGTGATGAAAGAGGTTGCTGCCTCAAGCAGCAATAGGTTCGGCCAATGAGGTCGACACCCCCAAAAAAAGAATCAGAAGAAAGATTTTAAAGGAAAGTTGAAGAAAGATTGGAAAAGAGAGAGAAGCTGAGAAAAGGTGGTGTTTAAAGGTTGAAAGAGGTTGCTATTTTGGGGCAATCTTTGAATGTTGAAACAGAACAGGTTTAGGGGCACGAAACTGGCTGATAAGGTGGATGAACTAGGGGGTTTTAGGCATTGGGTGTTGCTTTTGGGTGGCTAAAAGAGACTAATTTGGTTGCTGAAAAAATTGGGCTGAGTCGTGGCATTTAGGGACTGAAGTATGGAGTTTTTGATGCTGTAAACAACATTGAGCATGAGGCTTGAAACAGCCGAGACACATTTGGGTTTTATGGTGCTAAAGTAGGGTGGAGCAAGGATGGTTGTGGGCTTGAAGTGGGCTAAGTTGTGGCAGAAGAATTGGCTGAAGCACCAAGGGGTTTTGGGCTTGACTTCAAGGCTGTTAAGGATTTAAATTTTTCTGGCTGTGAACATGGCTATAGGAGCTGATTTGTTGGGATTTTAGTTAGGGTTGAATGAACGTTGTAATAAGGTGGAAATATGCTATGTTGGGTGATTACGAGGCTCCAAACAAGGGCCAAATAAGGTTGAATAGGTGTAGATAGAACAGAGGCAAGGCAGAGGTGGGTGATTTGGGCATTGAAATTCTAGGGATTCTTAGGCTGGAAAGGATAGGAGTGTTTAGGAGAGTTTGAGGCTGAGTTGAGAGTTCCTTGAGTGTTGTTAAACAAGGGAATTAAAGGGCCAAATCATGGCTGTTTAGGGCCATTTTAGAGCTAAAAGCTAAATGGAGTTGTCAAAGTCCGTGGGTAGCATAATTGCTTACTTTGAAGAAAGGTAAGATACTTCTATAAAATTGTATTAGTGTTATATTGTATAAGTTAGTGTTATGAGTGTTTAAATGATGAAAAATTGTGGATAATAGTTGAACTGATATTTTAATGGTTATTGAATTCTATAAGTGATATGGAACTATCGTTAGCATATAAATTGTGGATGTTGAATGTATTAAATAATAATGTTTACTGTTGAAAATTATGAGTTGATAATGAAATGTGAATTTATAGGTATAAGTGTAAATTATAACTGTGGAGTGTGAATAAAATGATTTTAAGGAAATAATTCAGTGAAACTGAAAAGTAAATAGGGTTGATGCATCATGTACTTTTTGGTAGAACAAAATGGAGAAAGTATTGAATTGATTTGAAATTTAATGAACTGTTTGTAGTTTAGAGCTGAACTGCTTGTGGAGTTTGTGGATTTAAACTGCTTTAGATTGTTGTGGGTTATTGGAACTGTTTGCAAGAGGTTTTCATTCATGAAACGTTATGTTGTCGTATTCTATATAAAAATGTTTGATGTAAAAGTTATTGTTCTCCCATATAAGTCAAACACTTGAAAAGGAATTATTGATTGATATGTTTAAATCGAATTTAAAGTATAGCATTTAAAGTTTAACTTTATCGAAATAATGAAAGAGATTTTGAGAATTTAAGGAGTAGTAGCAGTTAAGGATTTTCATACGAAAGGAAACGTTTTGGGACTTTTTTAATGATTTTAAAGAATAAAACTTGTATTAAGGTACTTATTAGAAGTGGATTGGGTGGTGTAGATTGTCAATGTGCTGAAGTGGTCTAGGGAACCATCTATGTTTTATATAATATCAGTGCCTTGAAGAGTAATATATGTTGTGATTAAAAATGGGGTTAATGGTCGTAAAAATAATGTTGGACTATGACGAGGCAATCTCAATAATTTTGGTGAAATAGTGGAAAACAAATTTAGTAAATTCAAGGCATCGAGGATGAATAAATAGTAGATATGTATGAAATTGAAACGGGACTAGGGTAGATGTTCATGTTGATAATACGATTGTGGAAGATAAGAATAAGAATCTTTTACTTATGACATTCGATGAATCTTTATAGTCTCTTAGACGCGAAAATATCTAATAATTGAGGTATGCAACCATAATGATAATAAGGCAATATAAGATGAAAAAAAAAATTATATTTGTGGTATCTTTTGAGTCTTGATAATCTTATAAGTAGACCTCTTTGATGGTAATGAGATGAAATGTTTAAGCTTGAGTGAATGTCAAGTTTGACAAGGAGATTTTTTTTATGATATGAAGTGTGTGATTATGATTGAATGTTGATTTTGATAAATAGATTTTATATGTAGACTGTTAGAGTATTAATTTGTGTTATTGAGATGCTATGGCATCTAACTGAAATATCATCAAAATATCGATCGAAATATAAATGTATATTGTTTGACATCATGATCTTGGCAAGGGATAGGTGTTTATAATATTTAGTGATATTATCGAAATTATATAGATATGTAAACGTGAACATGTGTAAATATGCATTTTGTTTTTAATGAACTAAGAATTGATGATAGAAAAGGAAAGTAAATTGATATTTTGCATGGGTGATATTTTGATATGAAAAAGTAGATATACACAATATTGTAAGTAAGAGGAGAGATGTATGATCTATTAACCGTGGATGCTATCAAAATATACCTAAATATATATATATATATATATATATATATATATATATATATATATATATACACACAAACATGTAATGTACTCTTACTGACTAATGAGGGCATAATAGTCTATGTGATGTTTATGGTATAAGCTGATTGTAAATATTATTGATGATTGATGGATTATATATAAATACATAATGATTGATAAGTTGTACCGTATCAAGATTATATATGAACGAGGAATCGAGATTACTACAGATATACCTCAATGTGTTAGCCTGAGCATGCATAATATCTAATTGAATAACGATTGAGTTGTACCTTGATGTACTCAGGTTCATTCATACATAGCATATTATTTCGAAAACATGTATCGTTTTAAAAGAAAAAGTATTGTTTTAAAAGTGAAATGCATTAAAGTCTTTTAAATGAAAGTAAAATGCTTGAAATGAAGTTAGCCACAATTACTGATGTTTAACTCATGCTTTGACATTATGCATGACACATACAAATTGAACATGCAATTTAACCATCATTGATTTGAGAAAATGATACTGTTTGAAATGCTTTATCATGTGACCTGTCTTAAAGGATTTGAAAAATTGAAAAAAGAAATTTCGATTTAGAAACAAATACCCTATCGAAATGCCTATGTAACATATGTCTTCGTGGCATAGAGTATATATACATCGAGTGATTTTGCTGTGTGGCATGGAACCCCGTTTATTTATACATTATATGTACATGTTGCCTAATGACGCCATTCTAGGTTGCCGACAATAGTCGTAGACACATTTCTCAGTTTCCAGCTGATCGGTGAGATTGAGATAATCTACGATCCTAGATAAATGCCTCTCGAGAGAAACAATCCCATTGATAGCTACAAGGGGTTAGAGATGATAAAATACCAGAATAGGGATCCATGCTTAGTCTCTCACTAAATGTTAAACGTTATCTAGAGTATGGTTTACTATATGTGAACTCTAGACATGATATGTTTTTACTGTATATTTGATATGACTGAAACTGAATATGATTTATACTTGATTTGACATCACATGTGATGTGATCTGAGACTGTACTTGTTTTGAATATGTTTAAAAGTACATGTAATATAATTTTGAGATCATACATGTTTCACACATGTTTAACTATTACATGTGACATTTTTTAATATGACAATTATTTTATAGAACAGAATTTTTATACATTAAATATTGAAACTTGTCATGATAATATATTTTACATTGGTGCATAACATGTAGTGATACAAGGGTACTTAGTATCATTAGGGCATGATCGAATCAATAAACGAAGGATATTGATTTCTAAATGATATTGGGGTATATACTTGCAGAATTCATGTATTTGCATTAAAGGCGATATAATCCTAACTCAATTATTATATTAGTAACTTACTGAGCCCTCACTCATTAAACGAGAATTGTTTTTCAAATTGATTTAAGGGACACGTTGGACAATTCTGGAGATTTAATAGTATGTCGTCTTCCAAAGTCCTCGCTATTGAATATTTGGTACTGTAATACTTCTCTCGTATATGCTTTTATTTTCAGGCAATTTCTGTATAATACCGTAGAATGGGATGTAAACTAGGATAATGAGTAGTCGATATAATATTCTGATATTATATGATGTGTATGTGGTGATTAATTGTGGATATTACGACTATTGAGATGATACCTATTTGGTAAATATAATGTGGATTGTGGAAAATGTTGTGTTGCATTGTGTTGATTTACAGGTAGTTAACTGAGGAAATCTCAAAATATAAGGGGGGATATTTTCAATCGTTTCTAAGAAATAGTAAGTTAGAGACTATAAATGATCTTTCCCTATCTTAGAGAGTTAATTTAAATTATAATTGAATTAAAGAATGAATGAAAATGGTTTAGTGACTACACTGACATCGAATACAAACTGTGAAATGAAAAGGAAATATTTAGTCTGTAAATTTGTAAAAGGAAAAAAGAATGAGTATTAAGTGCCAGTCACAGCTTTTGGGTTGTGACAAGAAGGGGGAGCAGATGGAAGGAGAAATGGTAAAGCGAGGAATGACTAGAGAGGTTCACAAGAAGATAATGAACCTACAGGCCTAGCAATAGATGTTATCTTTGAAGGAGACTTGATAGCTGGAAGTTTATTTCATCGCGAAAGACATATGCCCGCCAAGCATATCAGATCAACTCAGTGATAGAAGAAAATAAGGACGAAGAGCTGATTGTATTCACCCTCTCTAACAAAGGAGATGTGATCACCCCTCATGATAATCCAATGTAATATTTGCGATAGTAGCCAAGCACCTTGTTAGTCGAATTCTAGTGGATAATAGAAGTTCGGTGAACCCCATCTACTAAAACTATTTCGAGAAGATGAACACCAATGAAGATAGGTTAAAACCTATCAAGACACCTTTGTATGGATTTGTATGAGAGAAGGTGAACATAGTTGGGTCCGAACAACTGCCCATCACCTTAAGAGAAAGTTCTAAAGATGTAACCTGATAGATGTTGTTCATGATAGTGAAGTTGAACTCCATAGCCTATAACGTAATTCTTGGACGATTGTTGTTGATGACATGAGGGTTGTGATCTCTCCATGTTACTTGCTAATGAAGTTCCCTAGCTTAATGGAGTAGACCAAGTCAAAGGAGACCAAAAGAGATGAAGGACCTGTTATATCTCGTCTACCACTTGCAAAAGGATTCAAAAGAAGGAAACCCTTACCATTGCTAACCCCTAGATGTGAAGAAATATAGGGAAGAGTTGGAATTTTAATTTTTTAAAATTTTTATCAATGATAGCAAACATGTTGTTTTGAATACTTTATTTTTGTATTTCAGATTACCATTGGTTATCATTAGTATGCAATAAATTAATTAAGGATACTTTCGATTCTTGTCATTTGTTATCATGATTGCATATTTTACAACATGAATATAAAAAACCTTAAAAGTGGCTTGGCTTAAAGCAAAAAAATGCACGACATAAGCTACGCACTCGAAGAAAAAGGCTTGAAGTGAAAAACATGAGAAGTAGGCTACGCATGAACTTGAAGCAAAAAAGTACGCGAAGTAAGTCATGCGTGAAGACCACAGTGCCTGGGCTTGAGCAAAAAATGTGCGAATAAGGCTACGCATGAACTTAAAGCGAAAAGTGTCAAAACAAGTCATGCATGAAGACCAAAGTGCCTAGGCTTTGAAGCAAAAAATGAGCGACATAAGCCACGCACTCAAAGAAAAAGGCCTGAAGCAAAAAGTGCGTAAAGTAGGCTATGCATGGACTTGAAGTAAAAAGTGTGTGATGTAAGTCATGCTTGAAGAAAAAAAGTGCTTGGGCTTGAAGCGAAAAATACACGATGTAAGCCATGTACTCAAAGAAAAGGCCTAAAGTGAAACATGCACGAAGTAGGCTATGCATGGACCTGAAGCAAAAAGTACGTGATGTAAGTCATGCATGAAGACAAAAAATACCTGGTTTGAAGTGAAAAATGTGCGACGTAAGCCACACACTTGAAGAAAAAGGCTTGAAGCGAAAAGTGCATGAAGTATGCTATGTATGGACTTGAAGCAAAAATTTCACAATGTAAGTCATGCATGAAGACAAAAAATGCCTGGACTTGAAGTGAAAAATGAGCAATTTAAGCCACGTACTCGAAGAAAAAGGCATAAAATGAAAAATGCACGAAGTAGGCTATGAACTTGATGCGAAAAGTGCATGAAATAAGTCATGCGTGAAGACCAAAAGGAAGCGGGCTTGAACTGAAAAATGCACAATATAAGCCACGTACGTGAAAGTCGAAAAAGTGTACAAGCTTAAAGCAATAAATTCAAGAAGCAAAATCACGCACACAAAATGTAAGAGCTTGAAGTAAAAAGTATGCGAGTTTATTATGCAAGACAAGTTTAAAAACATGAAAGTAAATGTGTGGCTACTGAAAGAGTTCTTTGTAAAAGACTAAGTACAAAGAACTGGGAAGCAATTAATGTGAGACACACATTAATTGAAAATAAAAAAATAAAATAAAAGGGTCTCGGGACGCGAGTCTTACGTGACAACAACCCTACAGGGGAGACTTTCCCACATGAATTTGCCACGCAAAGGACCCACGAGGGTCTGCCGCACAAGAGAGTCCCACGATGAGAGACCCTTTCAGGTGGTCTGCCGCACGGGAAGGTCCTGCATGTTTCGCTGTGCAAGAGACCCTCTGCGCTAGCCATTTTGTGTAGTTCACCGCACAAGGAGGTCCTGCGTGGGACATCACCCTCCTGTGTGAGAGACTTCTCTACGTGTGAGATCCTCCCACTTGTGTAATGTCGTTCTATCACTGGGATAAGAGATTGATGAGGCCCACAAGTTACTGGTCCAATAAAGTTCAGCCCAGACGTGCGCCTAGGCCACAATTAATGAGTTCAGAATGATTATTTGAAATATATTTAGATAAAGGAAAAAAAGGTAACGGCAGTCCAATTCACCTCTATAAATAATATGTCAGATGACTCTTTATTTCAATTAATCACTATTTTTCTAACTGAGACTCTACTCAGCTTTTGACTTAAGCATCGGAGTGCGCGAGCAGGGACAAATCCTTACGTCTTTCTGATTTTTTCTTTTTCTGCAAAGTTCTTGGCAAACACGTGGACATGAAGATCAAGATTCCTACCACGTACAAATTTATTGTTGTAAACAGGCAACAACAATAGTAAAAAATGTAAATTTAGTATCAATAGCTATAGAATAAGTTAGAAGTATAGTAAACGCATGAAAATATAAAACTAATGTCAATAAACATAAACAAATGATAATTTTTCTACAAGATGTATTTAAGTTTATTATCATATGTTTACGATACTTCTAAGTTCTAACATATTATATGACTATTAACATTAAATTTACGCTTATTACCATGTATTTATGTTGACCTTAAAGTAAGATAAAAAATTTTAACCTTATTGTGAAAGTTCCTATTTCAACAAGTTGCTGTTGATATTAGGACTACATTGTGTTTTCTTTCCAATTTAATTACTAGGTGACTTTTAGTTCATGGAATGGAATAAAGAAAGAATAATAGATATATTGTGGAAATAAAAAGGAGGAGAAATTAAATAGAGTATGTATTGAGATATTTGATTCATTAGAATGAAATAGAGTAGGAATTCCTATTAATATATTTGGTTAGTTCAAAGAATATGGTTGGAGTTAGACCTGATCATGGGAGGACTCCTAAGGCATATAATAATGGCTTATATGCAAACCCAAACCTCTCAACCTGAAAATTAAAAGCCAAACCCGTTTTTTTATTTTATATTACAAGCACGAGCTCGACCTAACTTGCTCAAATATTATTTTATTTATTATTTTACTATTTTAATTTTTGTTTATTTATTTTTTATTTTTTTAGTCCCTTTGAAGTTTAAGTTGATTTGTCAAAGTTTACATATCAATATCCATATTAAATATATAGAATCTTGTTTATTAATCAATAATGTTTTATATACATATAATTACAATATACTTAGTAAATATATTTTTAAAGAACTTTAATTTATTTATGTTCGGGCCGAGCTTGGGCTTTGAAGAGTCAAACCCAGGCCTGACCTGTTTTTTAAGCTGGCCTAAAAATTTGCCCAAGCCTATTAAATACATCTTATATTTTTGTCCAAACCCGACCAAATATCAGGCAAGTCTTCGAGCTTAGGGGGATAGCACGATCCTTAAATAGGTTCAGTTAGAATAAACTTAAAAGACCGTTTTACCTTTTTTTATTAAATTAATAATAAGTTATTATAATGATAATTAAATTTAAAAAATTAATAATTAAGAATAATTATTACTTATTGATTATAAATTATTTGGATTAATTATTATATATTAATTAATTTTTAATTAAGTATTAACAAGTAATTATTTATTATTAATTATTGTTACTTCATTATTATTTATTAATTAAGTTTAAAAAATTAATTATTTCTTTCTTATTATTAATATTAATTAATAATTAATTAATAAAAAAATTAACACAAATAAAAATTAAGAAAAATTTAATAAAAAACTTTTGCTTTTCTTTTCTTTTCCATTTTCCCATATCTTCCCTCCTCATTTCTTTTCTCCCTTCTCTAAACTCCAAAGCATCTCTATCCAAAGTTTCTGCACTGTTATTGACCAGCGTCAATTGCCATCAACAGTGGGATCGCCGCCATCCTCTGTCTGACCACTGTTGACGGCGATGATTTTATCAAACTCCAGAACCTTCATCTCAAAAAAAAATGTCCAAAAAATCTTATATCTAATAATTTTAAAAACCCAAACTTTTTCCTCTCCTCATGTAGTTTTTTATCCCTTTTTTTTTGTGATGCTTCTTCACCATTTGTGAGGGTTGTTACTGGGAATTATTATTATTATTATTATTATTATTATTATTATTATTATTATTATTATTATTGATGTGGACTAGATCAATTATTACTGGGCTTTTCTATAAATCAAGTTGAAGACCATTGAGCCAAATGATAATCTAAGCCCAAGAGGAAAGAGGACTCAGAAGGCCCATAAATGATCCACTGGGTTATTATTTAAGCTATGGGGCTTAAAGGTAATTACGCGCAAAATAACTCCTATAAATAGGTCATAAGTATCATTCTTAAACCCTAAGCTCTATTTTGCCTACTGAAACCCTGCCAAAACCCTGTCTGACTTAAGCATCGGAGTGCGCGCGCAGGGAAAAACCCCTGCGCCCTCTGATGGCTTTCTATTTTGCAGAGTTTTTCTGGAGACACGTGGAGAAAGAAGACAATATCGACATCAGTACGTATTTATTGTTGTTTTGTGCAACAACAATTGGCGCCCTCTGTGGGAAACAAACAGAAAAGCCATAAAAAATGGTGAAAAACGATATGCGAAAGACAAGGTACGTAGGCTGTGGCAGGGTGCACGAGTTACGCGACAAAATAGTTTATCGCACGCAAAGTTTCACGCGACAGAATAGTCTGTCGCCCGCGAGGTGCATGCGACAGAGTCATTCACGCGCCACAAACATGCGACAAACCTTGGCATGGTGAGAGAATAGCTCTCGCATTCGACAGCATTGGGCAAGAGGCAGTACTGGGCGAGATGCTAGCTCTCGTGCAGACAGGCCTTGGCTAGAGACCTCTTCCTGCTAGCATTGGGCAATAGCTATCTCTCGCGCAAACAGACCCTTGACGACAGGCCTTGGATGATATGTTCGACAGACCCTTGGCGACAGGAGACCTCCTATTAGCACTACTCACCGCTAACTATTATTTTCCACACACACCACGCGTGTCGCACACTACGTCCTTGCCCTGCATATGGTCAACTCGCTTCATCATTTCATTGCCAATGCCCAATAGCCCAAGTTCCCATGTTAAATTAATATATTGAATTTAATCGTCTGACAATTGGATTAGATCAATTCTACAGATGCCAATACAGATTACAACCAGCTACTTTACAGCTGGCTACCCTATTAACATGCAAAAACTTCATTACTAGGACTACAATTACAAATATAGCAGGAGAGATAGATCGAGTCACTAGAAGCATGACAAGGCTTCTGCTAATTCAGTAATAAAAACAGTCAATAGAATCTACCATTGGCCATGGGATTTTTAAGAGAGCTTGGATCACATGTAAACGTCAATCCGGATACAGAATGATAAAAGACTTGTTAATTTCTATCTCCTTTTCTTTTTGACTTATTTCGTTGCCTTGGGATTCACCCTCGCTTTTCTGCTCTTACACAATAGAGCTTGACATACAAGATCCCGTGATCAAAATAAACCTATTTTTCTTTGAATGTTACTTTACAAATAATGGCATGACACTATTGACAATGGAAGGAACAGTTTTCAGGAGGATATCCCATCAGGGTTCTCATCTCCTCCCAATGCATCTTTGGTTTCATCTACTGCTCTATCAACTGCTGCTGATTTCCCTCAACCAAAATTTTGCCAGTTGAAGGTTTTTGATGTGTTTAGGGCTCATCCGCAGAAGAGATTCATTTCTCGATTGCCTATCTCATATGGAATCCCATTGCCCATTTTGCAGCAGTTCGGATCACCCCAGTGTGAAACTGTCGAGAGTTGGGTAACTGCCCCGAGCATGCTGTTCCACCCATTTCCACCTTTACCGCCATATCCCCGTAATGAGAAAGACACTTCGATTGCTTGTGCTGCTAGCTCCATTAGAATTAACAAAGATGCAGAAGAAGGGCAACTAGACTGTGGTCGACCTGTTACTAGATATCCTGACAAAAACATTGATAGCACTGTTAGTCTTAACCCAGCAGATTCAGACATTCCAGCTACTAACATCCAACAGACATCTAAAAGAACGAGGGAATCCTCCTCGTATGATTTGGGTAAGAAGTACTTCAGACAGCAAAAACGAAAAGGGCCTCTAAGGCATAAGTCTGAATCCATGGGAAACGACCATATAGATATGACATGCTGCATAGATGCAGGGAATGTAAAAAATGAGCTCAGAAATTCTTATTATTCAGATGATGATATGAAGTGTAAAGTCGGTGAAGGTCGCAATGATTTTTATCAGCAACCAAAGCACCCAAATCGACATTGATTTACAAGAAATTTTTGTGAGAAGTACTGGATTTTCTTTCATACTTAATGTATTCTCTTCGATTCTTTGTTTATTGGGTTTAAATTCCAGTGGAAATTTGTAATTTTACTCAATTCCCAACTTTAAGTAATAGTCTCAAGTTCTTTCAAAAAAAAAAGAGAGCATAGATCATAGCAGCAACTTTGAGTTCTTAAAACCAAAAATGTTGATGCTGCAATTTGGAAATTGTTGCTATATTTATAGTGTTCTACGAAAGAAAATAGTGAGGAGATATAGTTTGATGGGGCAGCGTTATCTGAACATTTGATCAAGAAGGATAACCAGAGCCATGGTGAAGTCCGGCCTGATATTCTCAGGCTAAACAACAAGACGGAAGAAGTTGGTTCCAAAGGTCGTGCATAGAAAGTACTCAACGTATTATGTTACCCTATGTTAAGTTTTGGAGTATCGCACTAAGACATCCTTAACAATGTCTTTCAGGCTATTATAGCGAGATCCGGGTCTATCACGATAAGCCTAGCCTGTACCTCATGACTCTTAATCTATCTTGGATTCTCGTGTCTGAGGTCCAGTTAAGAGCCCTGCCGGGCAGGCACATCAATCCCGGAAAGAAGGAAATTATATGAGTGCGATTGAATGCAAATTATGAAGGAATTATTTTTCATAATTTAGCTTATAATGTCGAAGTGCAACAGCGTCGCTGGTGATGATGACAAAACGGTTTTGTCAAAAAATTTGATAATGGAGGACTTGACATTTATACCAAATTTTGATCATTTTAGAATCCATAAATGTTTTGGTCTCGTCATATTATTGACAATATTGAGATATAAACAGATATATTCCCATGCCGTCGAGTTCAATTTCCTTGGTAACTAAGATCTTGTCGATGCACATAAAAAAAAAGGGAAAAAAGGGGACGAGAATATGACCTCCGGGTGGCAGGTATGTAAGCTGCAACAAGTTCCCTATGTTGAGCGATTCGAAGAGAGCTAAGATCCACGCCAAAGTCTCCTTTGGTGAGGGGTGGCTCGAGCACTTGAGAGAAAGGGCCCCAATTGGCGAGAAAGGGCCCCTGCACGCCACACCTCCCATGGGCGAGAGAAAGACTCCGGTGAGAGAAAGACTCCCGCGTTAGACATCCCTTTTGGCAAGAAAGAAACTCCCTGCATATTACATCGCCCTTTGGCGAGAGAAAGGCTTTCGCACACCAGAAGCCTTGGGCGAGAGAGTTGCTCCCACACACGACAAGCCTTGGGCGAGACAGGGTCTCCCACACGTAACAAGCTTGGGGCAAGAGAGGAGCTCTCACACGCGACATGCCTTGGGCGAGATAGGGTCTCCCGCACGCGACAATCCTTTGGCGAGAGCAAAGACGCGAGCACGTAATGTGCTAGCCAGAGTTTTTGGACGAGAGGTTAGCTTTTCGCGCAGACAGGCCTTGGCGAGAGACCTCCTGCTGTTAGTTCAGGCGAGAGCCTTCTCTCCTGTTAGCATTGGGCGAGAGACCGCACTGGGCGAGAGGCTAACTCACGTGCAGGCAGCCTTTGGCGAGAGATCTTCTCTTGTTAGTACTGGGCGAGAGCTTCTCTCCTGTTAGCATTGGGCGAGAGACTGCATGGGTGATAGCTAGCTATCGCACCCAACAGCGTGGGCGAGAACTCCATGGGCGATCTAGCTCTTGCACCGGACAACGTGGGCGAGAACTGCATGGGCGATAGCTAGCTCTCACACCCGACAGCGTGGGCTAGAACTCCATGGGCGATAGACTAGCTCCTTCACCTGACTGCATGGGCGATAGGCTAGCTCTCGCACTTGACAGCGCGAGCGAGAACTCCATGATGATAGACTAGCTCCTTCACCTGACTGCATTGGCAATAGGCTAGCTCTCGCATCTAACAGCATGGGAGAGAGACTGTAAGGGCGAGAGACTTGCTCTCGCAGTCGACAAGCATAAGCGAGAGAATGAAAAATATCAAAGGCAATTATGGTTGGCGGAGTGGCTTATGCATTTAAGCTATCAACAAGGTTTTGGCTGGGAATACAATTAATGAAGTCTGCAATAAATATCACAAAAAGACAAACTTGAAGATTCCAGGTCCCTTGTTTCTACCATGCGTGAGGATCATGCAGAAACGAACAATTTTGTCAAGTCTAATCCACTTAATTTCCTTATCTGGTTGGCATGAATATCAGTTGAAGCATGATGGTGATTTCAGATGGAAAACGCACTTTTCTAGTGCTATTATTGTTTCAAAATGGACATTAATGGTTAATCAAGAACTGACTTATGGATAGGTAAAACGTGGGAGTTCTACATCGACAATGTGATGCAGAAAACGAGAGATGGATGCTAGCTATTGCTATGGCATATAATTTTCTGGTGACTCCACAAAATAATAAAACAATGCTCAATCAGCCACCGGGTCTACTATTACATAGCCTGCATATGCAAAATATAAAGATAATAATAGCCAGAACTTGTTTGTTTTCTCACCTTCATTGAAACTTCTGAGAGTGCACACATACAGCGAAATACGTTTCACTGGTTTTTGCTATTATGTTATTGAAGCACCAGAACTTGAAATACCTAGATTATCGAATATTTTTTGGATAAGGAAATGGTGTTGAAAAAGATGGCTATCGCCACCTCATTTTCAAAGAAGAAAGATCTTGGCAACAGATTGATGGGGCTCCAAAGGGCCTCAATCGAAGGCTAGATCATGGTTTCCATACTTCTCGACGCGACAAGGCCTGGACGAGAAAGGGATCTTGCATGCCATAGCCTTGGGCGAAAGGGCAATTCCATACTTCCCGACGCGACAAGGCTTGGACGAGAAAGGGATCTTGCACGCCATAGCCTTGGGCGAAAGGGCAATCTTGGCGATAAGACGCGGCGACCATGTGCCACACGACAAACAACTTTGGTGATAGAATGCATTGATTAGCAACTGCCCAGCCTGCCACACTCAAGGTTCTAGGCTTAGAATAACACGCCTATGAGACAGTATAACCTGTAACATGTGAAGCCAACTTTCAAGCGCGACAAGCTTATCCATCGCACCCAAGCTCGCCTGGTATAGTGACGGGTGAGCACAATACTCATGCGGTAGGACCTTGACGAGGTGGAGCAATAGGCAAACATAGATCACACGTGGCAGGCTCCCTCGACGAGAGAGTGGCTCGCCTAATAGAGCAAAGTTGGCGAACACAGGACGCCCGCGGCAAGAATCTTTAGCGATAGATTCGCTTGCCCACACGACAGAAACTTTGGCGATAGAGTGGCTCTCCCATGCATCAGCCAATGCAGGCAAGCACAAGACTACTGCAGCAGACACTTTTAGCGATTGAGTGGCATGTGGTGATTGCATGACCAACACCATAGCCCAGCCTCCGCAGCAAGGCTCGCTTGGTAAAACACGTGCCAAGGCGCGAGAAGCGATCTAGATGGGCAAGCATGGAACACGCTGAAGGGTTTTAGCTGAGATACGCCCACGATGTTATATAAGCTTGCCCAGGAAAGGAAAAAGCTGGATGAAGAGCTCAAAACGAGCGAGCGTAAGTCCAATGGAGCTTTATTGGGCAAGCCCCAATCAAAGACCTCGGGGAACACACCAAAACTTCAAAGGCCAACTCGTGTTCGCCCAGGTGCGTATGAACATAGATAAGCAACGAAAACCAGGCAATGCACAAAAGGTCAGACGAGCTAGTGGCCACCACACGAGTACGGATGTGAATGATGAGTAACAATACAGCCATCCTAAGACCCAGGCAAGCAAGCCCTTGTCAACCGATATAGGAACTCGCCTAGGAGATAGAACTCTATGGGAAAGCCATTTTGGGTGGCCAAAGCGAAAAATGATTAGGCAACTCTGTACATCATCAAACACAATGCTCGAGAAAAAGTTCATCTTTGAACAGGAATGACAACACTGTTTCAAAGAAGAACTCGGGGAGCTATATAGTGTAAAGGTACGCTAAATACTGTAAAAGTAAAAGGTATTGTGCCGCAAAAAATGGAAAAACAAAAGAAGAGAAAGAAAAAGCTGAGGCTATGACCAGTAACATATTTGGCGGCAAGCAGTGATCTCTGGTGGCAGAATACATACAGCCCTGCCTATCACCCAAAAGTTCCCTGGTGATTGAGTACACGGAATGGGCAGAGTGGCAGAGTCCAACTTGTTGCCTGAAAGATCTCTGGCGATAGAATACAAGGAATGGGCGATAGTAGTGTCCTCAATTCGGCGAGCACAAGCACGCACATGCAAATTTTGGCGACAAGGTTCCACGTGGCAGACTCTTTCTGCGAGAGGTGGCTCACGCGTGTGATAGCCAAAATGGCTAGAAAGGGGGACCACTATTGAAGATCTCACAAAGATGCCACTCTTTTGAATAGTCAGTTGCATGCAAGACGTTATGTGACAGAACAATATGTCGCTCGAAAAGTGCTTGCTACACTGCAAATTTGCGCGACTACAAGCATGCAACAGGCACTCTGTCCCGAGCTAGCTCAAGGCTACGCGACAGAGCAATTTGCACAACTATAGGCATGCGACACGGCTCGAACATGGGCAACCTTATCTTCTTCGTTGTCAAATTGAACTTTAAAGCCAAGAACCGCGTGACAGGCCCTGAGCGAGACATGGGCTCCCATACGCGACAGGCCTTGAGCGAGACAAGGGCTCCCGTACATGACAGGCCTTGGGCGACAGGAGAGCTCCCACGCACGACAAGCCTTGGATGAGATAGGGGCTCTCGCACACGACAAGCTCCCCACTTTGATAAAATGACAGCGAAGAAAACTATGTGAACACGACACCCGTAGGCAAGATTCTCCCGTTAGCACAATGCAAGCGAGCAAAGAACACCCGAGTCATGCCTTTCGGCAATGGCTATTGTTAGCTTTAAATTGCAATATATATTTTGAAATGACAAAAACTTAAGTAAGCTTTAATGTTTTAATTCATATTGTAAATTTGCCTTATCACACATAATTTTCTCAATCCATTTTTAAGTGTTCATATCAAACATTAAGACTATGATTTAATGATATATTCTTATGGGTCTTAATACTTTATAAAGTGGTTTTCAATATTAAGTAATTTTCTCAAGAATTATTGAACATAAGTTTAGAAAATTACTTATAAGTTTTTGGACAATATTTTCATTTGAGAAAGTCAAGAAAAACTCCCTTAAAGCTTATAAATGTTTTGGGTTGAATTAAAATCAAAAGCCATATCATTTCTAACCCAAAAGTGAAGAAAAAATGCCCTCTGGAAGCATGGGATCGATCCCATATGGAAAGGGATTGATCCCTTTTTGGAAGAAGCACTCCAATGCGTGAAATGAAGAAAAGGATCGATCCCTTTGGTAAAAGGATCGATCCCTTTAAGTCAGAAAGTCCCCAACGGCTAGTTTCTGTGAGATATAATGGCTAGTTTCTGTTTTGGCTCCAACCAACGTCCACAAACCATCCAAGGGACTATAAATAGAGGCTTAGAAGCTAAAGGAAGCAAGGGGAACTACTCAATCAACTCCAATACTCATTTTCCTCAAATCCTCAAGCCTCAACAACAAATCAAGAGCTACAAAGTCTTCATCTTCCATCATTCACATATCTCTTGTATTGTTTAGCACAAAACATTGTATAGGCTTTTCTTTGTGCCTAATTTCTGTAATCACTTGCCTATCTAGAGGCTCTTCTTTGATTACATTATTTGTAAACCACCAGTCCTTGTAAAGGGGAGGTTTCTCTTGAGCCTAGAAAAAGAGGGAGGTTTCTCTTAAGCCTTAGAAAAAGAGGGAGGTTTCTCTTGAGCCTAGAAAAAGAAGGAGGTTACTCTTGAGCCTAAGAAAAAGAGGGATTGTAAACAAAAATTCAAATATAGTGATTCTGGGAAAAATCCTTGGGAGCGTCTCAAGGTAGAGGACGTAGGCAAGTTGCCGAACCTCTATAAATCGCTTGTGTAAATCTCTCTTTCCCTACTCTCTTTACTTGCAATTATATTGTGCTTATTGAATTGAATTTATATTGCATGCTTGAGTAGTTTAGAGAACTTAGAAAATATCAATCTAAGCTAGAGAATTTAGAGGAACCGAAAAATGAACATAAGGTTAGCGAAAAATCGATTCACCCCCCCTCTCGGCATAGCCTATAGAGCCAACACCTATTAATGCTGGCGGGCATGGAATCCAAACTACTGGTTCGCCCATTAAAAAAAACGTTGGCGAGCACATTTAAATATGACGATCCAAGCGCATGCCCAAGTGTGGGATCTGAGCGGGACGATCTAGAATCTTCTAGACCTGGTGCGCGCACTTATCCGACAGAATGTCAAAAAGCTTCCTTCGACCCTTATGTCGATCGTCTGACACAGAAGCTTTCAAGAACTGCTCTAGCAACCATCTAGAAATGGCTTAAGAGCCACACACTTCGCCTATTGACAACCACACATGTGAAATAGGGTTTGTCTATATAAAGGGTGTGTCAGCTTCATGAGTCCTTTAAGCGAGACAAAAATGTGCCAGCTTAGGGTGTCGAGATCAAGGTTGTGCCTCTATTGTAAGCCCCTATACATAGCATTCTTGAGTATCAATACAAGTGAGTGCTTGGCACAACGAAAATTGTAAACACACTCAAGCAGGGACATACGAGTGGTAACTAGATTTGAGGTGTCCGAGGTAGGCACTAGCCACTGTCGTTAAAGGCAACAAGCCAGGGAGAGCTTGGTTCGATCGAAAACAACTTGTGGTAAGCTCGTAAAGATAGATTGCTGGTACTGAGGCACAACTTAGTGCACAATCCATGGTTGACAGCAGAACATCCCAGCACTCGTACTTTATAGATTTTTCAAAGACAAAAACTTGGAATGGTACTGGTGGTAAACTTTTGCTATTATTTTAACATTTGCTGCAACTATATTGTTACTTACTCCATTTAATTGAAAATACTACATTATGAAACGAAAGGCCAGTTATTTTTATCTGTACTATGATAATCCTCCATAGACATGTTGCAGGAATAAAAGAAGAAAAAATGGAAGCTGGCCAAAGAGAAGCGAGACTGGCACAAATAAGTCCCTAAGCGAAAAATGCGCGAGATGGGCATAAATAAAACCTTAAGCGTGAAGAAGACGCGAGACGGGCACAAATAAGTCTCTAAGGGAAAAATGCGCGAGACGGGCACAAATAAGACCTTAAGCGTGAAGAAGACGGGAGACGGGCACAAATAAGTCCCTAAGCGAAAAATGCGCGAGACGAGCATAAATAAGACCTTAAGCGTGAAGAAGACGGGAGACGGGCACAAATAAGTCCCTAAGCGAAAAATGCGCGAGACGGGCACAAATAAGACCTTAAGCATGAAGAAGACGCGAGACGGGCACAAATAAGTCCCTAAGCGAAAAATGCGCGAGACGGGCACAAATAAGACCTTAAGCGTGAAGAAGACGCAAGAAGGGCACAAATAAGTCCCTGAGCAAAAAATGCGTGAGACGGGCACAAATAAGACCTTAAGCGTGAAGAAGACGCGAGACGGGCACAAATAAGTCCCTGAGCGAAAAATGCGTGAGACGGGCACAAATAAGACCTTAAGCGTGAAGAAGACGCGAGACGGGCACAAATAAGTCCCTAAGCGAAAAATGTGCGAGACGGACAAAAATAAGTCCCCACACAAGAAAATCAAAAGTCCCTGAAGCGAAAAAATGCGTGAGATGGGCAAAACAAAAAAGTCTCTAAGCACAAGAGGGTGTGGGACGGGCAAAAATAAGTCTCTAAAAGTTCTTCTTTGGACATAAAAATTCGCAAAGAAAAACTTGAGGAGCACACAGTATGCAAGCTGCTGTGAGGTATGTTACAATTTTATCGGATGTCATGTTCTTATGATGTTATATTCTTATCAAGTCTATAAAGTCTCTAAGCAAAAAAGGGTTCAAGAAGGGCAAATTCGAAAGTCCCTAAGCGAAAAATGAGCAAGACGGGCAAATTAAAAGTCCCTAAGCACAAAAGGGTGCGAGACGGGCAAACTAAAAGCCTAAAGCGAAGAATACACGATGTAGGCTACGCATGTACTTGAAGCGAAAAGTGCGTGACGTAAGTCATGCATGAAGTGCTTGTGCTTGAAATAGTAATTGAGCAGCATAAGCCACATATGTAAAAGAACTTGTAGCAAAAAGTGCACGAGGAAAGTTGATTATTACGTAAGACTAATACAAGGCAAATGTGTAGTTGCCTCTGTAGATGAGTTTAAAAAATGTGTTGATTAGTTTAAGACTAAGCTCTTTCGCAAAAAACTGGGGAGCACTATAGATTAACTTCTGCAGGAGTTTCGAAACTAATAGCCACCCGTGCATATGCGTCCCGAGGTGCTATAATTTCAAGAGCTTGATCCTTAGGAAAATTAGTCTCTGGATTATCTAAATAATCTTCGTCCAAGCTTGTGAGAACCTCGACCATCTCGAGTCAACAAAAAGGCTTCTAAGAGCTGGTAAGATCAGATAAATCTTTACAAGTGCCTATCCTCAGAAAAGGTTCCAAATTCTCAGCATCTGGATCGAGCTTCAACCAATCAAGAGCATGCCGAGTACAAACCACATCTGATGAAACCATATAAGAACATATGCATCCGCTTATGGCACTTCTTGACGATGTGCCCTCATGGCCTTAACCCAGATTCAGTTTTCTTCCTCTTGGCTAATAGAAGGCACTTGACAAAAGAAATGATGACACGAAGTCATTTCTGCTACAAATAATAATGAAGTCCACTAGTTGAGCCCTCAAGTGAAGATGAAAAGACTCTTGTGATAATCCCATGAAGAGGGTAGCAAAAGAATTTGAAAAGCCCATTATTTATATACTCTTTCATAAGGTAAACCTTGTAAAAGAGTGGGGAGCAATTGATGTGGACTAGATCAATTATTACTGGGCTTTTCTATAAATCAAGTTGAAGACCATTGAGCCAAATGATAATCTAAGCCCAAGAGGAAAGAGGACTCAAAAGGCCCATAAATGATTCACTGAGTTATTATTTAAGCTGTGGGGCTTAAAGGTAATTACGCGCAAAATAACTCCTATAAATAGGTCACAGGTATCATTCTTAAACCCTAAGCTCTATTTTGCCTACTGAAACCCTACCAAAACCCTGTCTGACTTAAGCATCGGAGTGCACGCGTAGGGAAAAACCCCTGCGCCCTCTGATGGCTTTCTATTTTGCAGAGTTTTTTTGGAGACACGTGGAGAAAAAAGACAATATCGACATTAGTACGTATTTATTGTTATTTTATACAACAACAATTATTATTATTTAGGAAGCATCAGTCTACCTCTCAAGATAATCAAATTTGGCTACAATGGGCTTTTTTAGTGCCCCAAATCGCTAGATGCAATTGTAAGGAAGCTGATTTGGCGCTCCCATCGATAGGGCAATGGAGTACTAGAGTCGCTGATGGTGTTGATATAGTCAAAAACTGATTCTAGACTAGGATAAGATTGAAATTGAGCAAAGTATATGAGGATAAAATTGTCCAAAAATATTGACTCAATTCCTCTTGGGCTCGGAATAGCTATTCTGAGGTTCAACCGAAGAATCTCGATTCTTTGGAATTGGTGGTTCTGTAGAATTGATATTCCTCATGTAAAATTGAACCAAACTCTGAAATTAATGAGACTAGTGGAATAGAATCGAAACAGACTTGTGATTCCAGCCAACCAAACAGGTTGTAAGCTTAGTAATAATTCTTTTTTTTTTTAGAAGAGCTCAATAATAATACTCTTTGTATAAATTAAGCTAAACTAGTTAATGGGTAGGTCTTCTTTTTTTTTTTTTTGCCGGTGTTTATTTCATATAACAAACATGTTTTATTCTTTTGGATTTTGAAAATAAGACTTTAACTACAAAAAGAAAAAATGGATAGTTTTTATAAATTTTTAAATAAAAAAATCTAAAAAAATATATAAATGTCTCTTATTTTATATTTGTTATAATATTTTTATTTTTTGATAATTTTTTCAATTGATTTGGTATAGTATGATTTGACGCAAATTCTGTCAAAGCTTTTCTATTATATAGTTGATACTAAAATATACATACTCATTATATGGGTTTTTGCAAATATATATGTGTGTTAAAAAGGAAAAGAAAATTACCTCAATAAATAATCGTTTTTTAAAAGAAAAGGATAGTTTTTTTAACGTGCTTTTAGTAAAAAAAAATAGTAATTTTTATTTTTATTTTTTATTGTTAAAATATTTGAATTTTTTGTTAATTTTCTAATTGACTTGGTGTCATTGACTTGTGATAAGACTTTTATAATTAGTATAAACAAGAGCGATACCCCTGTTTCACGTGGAGTTTTTTAATATATATTATAAATAGTATTTATTAAAAATAATAATAAATTAAGATAATTATTTTAAAACTATTGATTTATTAAATGAAAATGACAATATTTAATTCATCAATTAATCTTTTTATTTATTTTTTATTTTTATCTTTTTAAATGACAATATTGTTTATGTTGGTTTGAACATGTAAGACGTAGACCTGTAGATGCTCCAGTTAGGAGAATAGAGGCTATGGATGTTGAGAGAAAGATTAAGACTAGAGGAAGACCAAAAAAGACTTGGAAGAAAGTAGTTTGGAAAGACATGGAGGTTTTAGAATTAGATGAGCAAATGGCCTTGAATAGGAATCTATGAGGCAGAGAATACATATGGATGATCTAACGTGATTTTAGATATTGGTTCATATAGCCTATCCCAATCTATTAGGATAAAGGCTCTGATAATGATGATGATGATAATGATCTTTTTAAAATAATATAAAATTCTAACACAAAGTTAGAAAATTAAATAGACCAAACTTAAAAAAAAGCTTTAAAATATTTAAATTTTTATTCAGTTTCATCTTAATTTATTCTTTTAGCCTTCGATTTTCATATTTAAAGAATTTTTTAAAAAATTTTTATTCGTAGATTTATTTTTTATATTTTTTTTTCATTTATTTGTGTTTAAGTTTTATAATAATGACTTTTGGAATTTTTTGCTTTACACTATAATTGACATTTTTTAAACTTTAATATTATTTGTAATATTTATTAGATTTTTATAGTTTTTTGTAATTTTTTAAGTTTTAAATTTATACAAATAAAAAGGAGAATTAAGATTTGATTTGAATATTTGGCATTTGAATTTTAGTGTTTTATTCGAATTTTTGCAAATCAAATTTTTTGGATATTTGATTTGAATTTTTAAAAAATTTTAATACGTAAATTTGATTTTTTTTTGTTACATAAAAATATGGTTTAGTTCTTTAAAAAAAATCTTTGAATTTTAATTTTTTTCTCTCTCCACTTTTCATATCTTTCACTTCATATTTTTGTATTTTAACTTTGGAAAAATAATAATAGTATTTATAAAAAAATTATGAATATTTGATTTAATTCTTTTAATTTTTTTTTAGTTTTGCATCTTCTCTTTTCTCTTCATAGTAATTTTTTTTTCATATTTTTGGTATTTTAACATTAAAAAATTTATAAATAAATAATTTTATTTCCATTAAAAAAAATATCACATATGAAACTAAAATCTACAACATGGCTGAATTTATTTTTAATATATTAATTTTAAGAAAAAAATTAAAATTAATTATAAATTTGAAAAATATTGTCTGGTGCCATGTGACAATCACTAACTCATTAAGGAAATAACTTTTATATTCATCAGTATTTTTATCTATGATGTGTCATGATTTTTATCAAACAAAAAAATATGAAAATTGTAAAAATATATATAAATAAGATTTAAAAAGCCAAATAAAAAAAAATAAACTTGATGTGGACTAGGTCAAAGATTACTGGGCTTTTCTATAAGTCAAGCTAAAGACAATTAGGCCGAATAATAATTGAAGCCCAAGAGGAAAGAGGACTCAAAAGGCGCATAAACGATCCACTAGGTTATTATTTAAGCTGTGGGTCTAAAAGGTAATTACGCGCGAAATCACTCCTATAAATAGGTCACAGGTATTATTTTTAACTCTAAGCTCTATTTGCCTACTGAAACCCTATCAAAACCCTATCTGACTTAAGCATCGGAGTTCCCCTGCGCCCTCTGACTTTTCCTATTTCGCAGATTTCTTGGAGACAAACTAACGCGAAGATCAAGGATCCGACGTCAGCAAACATTTATTGTTGTTTTTGGCAACAACAATTGGCGCCGTCTGTGGGAAACAAACAAAAAGCCATGTATAGAAGTCTGCGATAGAGCGTGGAGACCTAACACCTGCGAGAGATCTATTAGCTGCGAAAGACCTGTTTAAAAATAAATAAATAAATAATAATAATAAATAATAAAATATATATACACCGTAACAAAACAGTCTAGGGCACGGAAGGTTTCAGGCGACAGACTACAATCACACGCAAGGTTTCACGTGACAGAGCAAAATCGTGCGCCTACGGCTTGCGACAGGAACTCTGTTGCAAGATAGCGAGAGGCACGCGGCATGTATTGGGCGATAGGCTGGCTATCGCGTGCGACAGGCCTTTGGCAATAGAGTACATATTACTAGCGATAGCCTTGCTTGTCACTTGAAGATCTCTGGCGATAGAGTACAAAGGAGTAGGCGAGAAACAATATTTCGGGCGAGAGATAGGTTCTCGCACGCCACAAGTTTTGCGGGAAAAAGAAAGCAACTACCTCAATAAACGGACGTTAATCAAAATCGTTTGGGACTCTTCGTGAATACTTTTTGTGCGCAAGTTGCATGCAGCAGACGATTCACGCGGCAGACTATTCGCGCTATAGAACAATTTGTCGTGCAGAAGACATGCGACAGAGCAATTCACTCGACCATATATACGTGCAGCAAACCTTGGACGAGAGAGTGTCTATCACATGAGATGGCATTGGCGAGAGAGTGGCTCTCGCGCCGAAAGAGCTGGGGCGAGAGAGTGGCTCTCGTCTTTGAACCACCTGACCAAGAAATGGCCAATCAAATCGTGGCAGAATAACACGTAAATGAAGATATTTATTTTCTAATGATAATGGGGACAAGGCAAAGCAATTCACGAGAAAAAGGGGAAGGCCTTTGCGTCTGCAATTAGGTACTGCGCAGCACGTAAGCACTGAGAGAATAGTCTCTCTCTTTGGCTCTCTCACAACTTCACATTGACGTGAACTGGAAAGAGGCTTGGATTTCCAAAAAGCTGAACAAGTCCTTTGATTTCTTACCCAAATCAAAGACCTCCACAGTATAAAAACATTGAAGATGTCGCAGACGGGACATGAGCTGCGCAAATGATGGCCGTAGATGCGGCTTCCTGCAAAAACGAAAACAGAGCAAATAGGATTCATGCAAAAAAGAGCTCATCATAATCATTATCTCTGCTATTACAACCAATGACTAATCATAAAAGCCGAGTAACAAGGAAAAGATTACCAGGATCTCTTTCTAGATACTTATATGAGTGTTCAAGAAATGAGAGACCAATTAAACAGTCAAAAGAGACTGAGTTGGTGTGAAGAAAAGCCCAAAGGATTATATAATCATTATCCCAATATAGATAAATGAGACATAAATGATAGCTATAACTCACGTTTGCCAACATTCACGCATGATCTGTGCAACCACTGGATCAACGTCTTTAGGAATTTCTAGACGCCTGTTCTGGAATCCAACAGCTCCAACAACTCGTATTAGATTCAAACCTTTCCAGGGTATGCGTAAAGTAACCAGCTCCCAAAATATCAAACCAAAACTGTACACATCACATCTGCAACCAAGTCAGTCTGTTTGTATAAGAAACATAATAGACATGCGAAAGAGTAACATTGTGCTATTAAAGTCACTTACTTCTCATTCGTCGGTTCATTCCTTAAAACTTCTGGCGCCATCCATTCAAGTTGCAGTCCAACAGCAAACTTTTACTTCATAAAAAGATGGCAAATTTGAATAGATAGGAATAAGACAACACACAAAGTGAACAATGAGGATAGTCTTAGTGAGACTACCGTTCCTGCAGCAGATTTTGAGGACAGGAAAGTATGGTGCTTCATGCGTGACAACCCAAAATCACAGCGTGAATAGAGAAGATAACATTTTGGAAAAATTCAATAAACATCTTTCAACAGAAAATAAAGCAATCTTTAAAGTTGCTTAAATAAACTATGAGAAAAATCAAGGAAGAATTCCGGCCAGAAATTAATTTCGAGATAAGCACCTTTACAACCCAGTTCTTATCAACAAGGAGATTTGGTGTTTTCAAATCTCGATGTACTATAGTAGGATGGCTTGTGTGCAAATAATTCATTCCTTTGGCCTGCAAACAACAAGCAAGATTCACTTGAATAGAAAAAACAACCAGGCAGGGAAGAAGAGTGAAAGGAAAAAGGAGACAGTGAGATTAGTGAAATATATGAAGCAAAAGAAAATAAAATAATTTATTCACTTGCGACTCCTACAACATCAAGAGCCATTCGCAATCGTCTCTTCTCATCAAGTTGATGATTGGGTCGATGTAGTAGCTTATACAAACTTCCCCTGCATAATAACGATGGAGGAGCAAGAAGAATGTAAGACAGGATGGCCAACCTTGTCCTTTGAAATTAATCAATTTCTTGACAGAAACAAGAACAATAGAGAGGTCCAATATTTATATGAATCAAAAAGAAAGGCACGAAAAACGATCTAGATGGGCAAGCAAGGAACAGGCCGAAGGGTCTGGCAGAAGTGTGTGCATAATGCTAGATGAGCTTGCCCAGAAAAAAAAACTGGATAACGTAAATCCAGGGGAGCTCTATTGGGCGAGCCCCAATCAGAGACCTCAGGGAACACACCAAAACTTCAAAGGCTAGCTCATATTTGCCCAGGTGCGTATGAACATCGATAAGCAACGGAAACCAGGCAATGCACAAAAGGTCAAACGAGCCGGCAACCGCCACGCAAGTATGGTTGTGGGGGACAAGCAAGAATACGACCATCCTAAGACCTAGGCGAGCAAGCCCTTGTCGACCGAGACAAGAACTCACCTAGGAAAGAGAACTCTATGGGTGAGCCATTCAAAGTGACCAAAGCAAGAAAGGATTAGGCGACTCTGTACATCATCAGGTGCATGCCCATGTAATGAAGAACCGAGCGAGGATGCGCTCTCTCAGACAATGAGAATTCTAGTTTGCAAGCGAGACTTTGGCGAGCCCAGCCACAAAAGCTCTCCATGAACACAGTAGAGCTCAATTGCTGATCTGGCTGAACGCCCAGCAAAGAAGAAATCAGGATGGCGAGCACATTTCAAATGCGACAAGCTCTCCACTTTGATAAAATGACAGCGAAGAAAATTAGGTGAACACAACACCTATACGCAAGATTCCCCCGTTAGCACAATGCAGGCGAGCAAAGAACTCCCGAGTCATGCCTTTCGGCAATGGCTAGCAACGTTGGCAAGCATGGAATCCAAACTATTGGTCCGCCCATTAGAAAAACCTTTGGCAAGCACATTTAAATTTGACGATCCAAACGCATGCCCAAGTGCGGGATCTGCCTGCGGGATATGACCGGAATGATCTAGAATCTTCTAGACCTAAGGCGCGCACTAATCCAACAGAGTGTCCAAAAGCTTCCTTTGGCCCATCTGTCGATCGTCTGACACAGAAGCTTCCAAGAACTACTCTAGCAACCATCTAGAAGTGGCTTAAGAGCCACACACTTGGCATATTGACAACCACACATGTGAAAGAGGGTTTGTCTATATAAAGGGTGTGTCGGCTTCGTGAGTCCTTTAAACAAGACAAGGATGTGCCAGCTTAGGGTGTCGAGATCAAAGCTGTGAGAACTAAACCTGCCGAATGAGAAGATGCTGCATTAGCACAAGGATCTTGGGGAGCCGGAGAAGCAATTTCAGAAGTAGGAGTATCGCTCGAGGGCCCGACCACAGCTGCAAAGTCTGGCTAGGGATCAATGGGAGTAGATTGAAAAATTTGAGCTCGTCACCATCTAACCTTTGCAGTGACTCGATAGGCTCGGGCTGATCGCCTGCCTTGACATGTTCAGGCTCATTACGCACTTCGATAGGCCTAGGCTGGTCACGAACCTCAGTAACCCCAGGCTGATTGCGCGGCTGTTAAGGAAGCCATAGACCTTCGAGATTATCCAGGTCATCCATGGCTCCATCCTCTAAATAATCGTCCAGACCTTGTGAGTCGGACTCATCCTTGGTCCCAAGAGGATGCCTCATTAGTATTGATATTGATAACAAAAAATGAGAACTAGTTACTGATGAGTTAGAAAAAGCACGTGGGAGAAATATGAGGGCAGCCAATTGCTTGGATGCAAGGTCAGCGAAGTCCCTTGCACATTGTTATAGTGTTCACCGACCAAGCAAGGACGTATGGGTGGTAGCAGATTTGAGGTACCCTCATATATTATGCTTGCTATTTTCTTGTCTATTCTAACAGTTGTGATCGTATTAGGCAGGTGTCCAAAGGAGGCACTAGCCATTGTCCTGTAAGGCAGCAAGCCAGGGAGAGCTTAGTTCAACATAGTCAAATCAGAAACAACTTGTGCCGAATGTCCAAGCAATTGCACTTTACAGACTCTACAAAGACAAAGACTTGGAACTGTACTGGCGGTAAAAACTTGTTGTTATTATTTTAACATTTGCTGCAATTATGTTCTTACTTGTTCCATTTGATTGGAAATACTACGTTATGAAACGAAAGGCCAGTTATTTTTATCTGTACTATGATAATCCTCCATGTTTGATAGACATGTTGCAGGAATAGAAGAAGAAAAAATGGAAGCTGGCCAAAGAGACGCTAAATAGGCAAAAATAAGTCCCTAAGCGAAAAATGCACGAGACGGGCACAAATAAGACCTTAAGCGTGAAGAAGACACGAGATGGGCACAAATAAGTCCCTAAGCGAAAAATGCGCTAGACGGGCAAAAATAAGACCTTAAGCGTGAAGAAGACGCGAGATAGGCAAAAATAAGTCCTTAAGCGAAAAATGCGCGAGACGGGCACAAATAAGACCTTAAGCGTGAAGAAGACGCGAGACGGGCACAAATAAGACCTTAAGCGTGAAAAAGACGCGAGATGGGCAAAAATAAGACCTTAAGCGTGAAGAAGACGCGAGATAGGCAAAAATAAGTCCCTAAGCGGAAAATGCGCGAGACGGGCACAAATAAGACCTTAAGCGTGAAGAATACGCGAGACGGGCACAAATAAGTCCCTAAGCGAAAAATGCGTGAGACGGGCACAAATAAGACCTTAAGCGTGAAGAAGACGCAAGACGGGCACAAATAAGTCCCTAAGCGAAAAATGCGCGAGATGGGCAAAAATAAGACCCTAAGCGATACGAAGACGCAAGACGGGCACAAATAAGTCCCTAAGCGAAAAATGCGCGAGTCGGGCAAAAATAAGTCCCTAAGCGAACAAATCAAAAGTCCCTAAGCACAGGAGGTGCGAGACGGGCAAAACAAAAAGTCCCTAAGCACAAAAGGGTGTGAGACGGGCAAAAATAAGTCTCTAAACGAGGTACGTTACAATCTTATCAGATTACATTTAACGTATTATATTGGCATAAACGATATTATATTCTCTCAAAGTCCCTAAGCGAAAATGCGCGAGATGGGCAATCCTCTAAAAGTCCCTAAGCGAAAATGCGGGAGACAAGCAATTCTATAAAGTTCCTAAGCGAAAAATGCGCAAGATGGGCAAATTGTGAAATCCTCAAGCAATAAAGTGTACGGATAAATGCGATACCCAAGTACGAATTCTTCTTTAGATGTAAGTGCTTCATAAGAAAAGCTGGGGAGCACTATAGATTAACTTCTGCATTAAAAGGAGTATCGAAACTAATAGGCACCAATGCATGTACGTTTCGAGGTGCTATAATGTCAAGAGCTTGATCCTTAGGAAAATTAGTCTTTGGATTATCTAAAAATCTTTGTCCAAGCTTGTGAGAACCTCAACCATCTCGAGTCGACAAAAAGGCTTCTAAGAGCTAGTAAGATCAGATAAATCTTTATAAGTGTCTATCCTTAGAAAAGGTTCCGAATTCTCAGCATCTGGATCGGGCTTCAACCAATCAAGAGCATGCCAAGTACAAATCACATATGATGAAACCAAAGAAGAATATATGCATCCGCTTATGGCACTTCTGGACTATGTGCCCTCATGGCCTTAACCCAGATTCGGTTTTCTTCCTCTTGGCTAATAGAAGGCACTTGACAAAAGAAATGATGATACGAAGTCGTTTCTGCTACAAACAATAATGAAGTTCACTAGTTGAGCCCTCAAGTGAAGATGAAAAGACTCTTGTGATAATCCCAGGAAGAGGGTAGCAAAAGAATTTGAAAAACTCATTCTTTATATACTCTTTCACAAGGTAAACCTTGTAAAAGAGTGGGGAGCAATTGATGTGGACTAGGTCAAAGATTACTGGGCTTTTCTATAAGTCAAGCTAAAGACAATTAGGCCGAATAATAATTGAAGCCCAAGAGGAAAGAGGACTCAAAAGGCCCATAAACAATCCACTAGGTTATTATTTAAGCTGTGGGTTTAAAAGGTAATTACGCGCAAAATCACTCCTATAAATAGATCACAGGTATTATTTTTAACTCTAAGCTCTATTTGCCTACTGAAACTCTGTCAAAACCCTGTCTGACTTAAGCATTGGAGTGCGCGCGCAGGGGAAAACCCCTGCGCCCTCTAACTTTTCCTATTTCGCAGATTTCTTGGAGACAGACTAACGCGAAAATCAAGGATTCGACGTCAGCAAACATTTATTATTGTTTTTGGCAACAACAAAACTAATTAAAAAGAGGACAAGTGCCAAAATGGAGTTAATGCGAGAATTTTTATATATAGTTATAGATATTATTTTTTAACGTTAAGATTATTATAAGAGTTATAGAATCCTCATTTTATATGAGGATGATTTTTTTTAAATACTAATTGTTTCAAATTTTCTATTTATTTATATACCATTAAGATTTTGGTGATCTTTTAATATATATACATACACACGCAAAGAAAAAAAATCTAACAAGTCAGAAATTGAATCTGAATGCTAGCTTCTTTCATTTATCAAATTATATTGATTAAAGGATAATAATCCTTTAATCATATTCTTCAATCACGTTCACTTCTTTCCTTTTTTTTTTTATCCAACAAGAGATCAAAATCACTAATAATTAGAGAACTTCTATTCACGTCATATTTGATACTAGACACACCCTAAATAAATGGACATTTTTTATTACAAAAATACTTTATAAGAAATGACTATTATACCCTCAAACCCGTTCTCTTCTTCCTCTTCTTGGTCTTCACACATCCTAAACAACAAATTTGAAACAATGTTCATCCAAAAATCACAACAATAGAGTATTTTTTTTTCTGATGATTCAATTGATGATTTTATTTTTTTCAATTTTTCTGTTTAAAAGACCCAAAAAATTTTAAGAGGGTTGAGAGTAGTTTAGGAATAAATTTATGTAAAATAAGGTGTGGATGGTAAGAGTGATAAGAGAAATTTGGGAAATAAGGTTTTTGAGTATTTAAAGTGTATCTAATATTTAATAAGATACGAATAGATTTTCTCAATTATTAAAGATACATTTTCAAAGAGCGATGTTAATAGAATTTTATTGTATATCGAAGTATCAAAATGGTCTGCACACAACCCACCCCACACCCCCCCACCACACCCACAAACCACCCCCCAACACCACCACCCCCCCACAAAAAAAAAGTACCAAAACGACGCTATGCAGAGTCAAAATAACTCTAATGCGGCGGGAACACGTTCAATGAGATTTTTCATAATCATTAATGTCCAAAGATTTTCCATACGCAACCCCAATATAAAGGATTTTCCATATGCTTAAGCGCAATACAATAAATGAAATTAACTAGTTAAACCCAATAATTTTTTTTACCAAACCCTTTTAAAAAAAAGAAAAATCTCATTTTGGATTGAATTAAATGATCAATAGACTTGAAGTTAATTAGTTAAACATTTAAAATTTGAAGATAAAATGACATATGAATCATGGATTGGGATAGAGACTAGACTTGTTTATAGGTTGGACGATCTGTTCAAACCTAAAGGTTTTCACAATTTTTTAGAGGATTTAGAAAAAAAAAATTAAATCCAATAAAAATGTTAAATTAAAAAAAATTTTGACTCAATAAAAAAATCTAACCGAATTTGAATTTTACTATTTGAAACTCAGACCTAACCTGGCTTGAAATTAAAGAATATAAAAAAAGGAACATCACTGTAATAACACCAATTGCTTTTGAAATGCGTCTAAGACGAGACGAGAGCCACACCTGTTGTTCTAAATTAAATAATTAAACTGTGGTTTAAAAGCGATGTTGCATTTATATATACATTTCAAAATCAAAGACAGTACTGCATGACATTACTACTATCGTTTACTGTAATAACATCTCACCAGGCTTCAGGTTCTTGGTCAATCTCTATTTTTTTTTTCTCTTCTTCTTGGTATCACTAACTGTTTGCCCACGATCAAATAATAGGAAAAAGTAAAAAATAAAATAAAATAAAATTTTGAAGCATCTTACGTATAAGAAATTATTGAAATTGAAAAGTTGCAGATTTCGAGTCTCAATTTTTGTATTTTATTTTTCAGATAAAAACTTTTATTATAAAAAAAATCAGGCTTCAGTAGCTATATGTATATATATAAATCCAAAATTTAAAGGGAACAGAGTGGAAAGATTGGATTTTATGGGAAGCAGAGACCACGCCCTTAAAGCCACTAATGCCCCACATATTAAGTTTTCTTTTTTCTCATTTAAATACTTAAAGTTCTTTAGGGATCGATCATGGACCACTCATAATTCGAAGGCCACAAAACTGAAATTGAATAACTCCTCCCAGCTGCACATCCTCCCTCCTCCCAGGTGCACATCCTCCCTCCACATTTGTTGATTTTATATTTGAGCTTCATTTTCAATATTGAAGAAGATAAAAAACGACACTTAATTAATTATTACTCAGCTCTTTATAAATGACAAATAGAAATTAGTATTCATTATATGTGTGTATACTCATTCATCTTTAGTGTATATTTATGTATGTTTTTTTTTAATCATAGATATCATCATCAGTTTTATAATTTGAGATTAATCTTATGTGTATCGAAAGTGATAAATGGTAAAATTTTTTCAATAAAAATTCAAATTATATCTAAATATTTTTTTAAAAATTTACTTTTATTTTTTCTAACTAATTATTTTTTTTTGGTGAAATTTTGTTAATTTATTTATGTACGTGTTTTAAATGTGTTGCAGACAAGAAATGCATTATAGGGCCATTTTGAGTTACACTTGAACGTCAATGGGAGAGGGTTTTTTTTTTATTTTTTATATTTTTATTTTTTAAAGGGACGTCAATCGGAGAGTTTGTCTTGTCTTGGCATTGGCATTGGGAAAAGATTAGAAACCCATGTGACAAGTGGCAGTTGGATGCAATTATAGGGCTTGTCTCAACTTTAAAAAACATTTAATTAAAAGCTAATGGGCCCTATTTTTCTTGACTTGTTATTGTCATTTTCCAGAAGGGGGATAGCAGCAGCAGCTTCTTTGATCATTGTCAAGCAAAATAAGAAAGAATTCGATTGCAATGCAAATGGCCAATGCCAAAAGGAATAGGCACCTTCACAATCTTTCATAAAGAAAAACGTAAACTGGGCAATATTATCGGTTATAAAATATAGAAAATAGTACTGCTTATTATTAATTAACAGTAATTCGTTCATACAATCGTATCCCAAGATTGGTGCTATATGCCAACTTCGTATAGTATGCGCTTGGAATATTTTTCTCTTCTGACTTTGCTTTATTATATAATAATTGATATGGCAAAACCCACTTGCACTAGGCTAAAGTCCATATACTAGAGATGCCACCACATGACATGAACTTATTGGGTCACGTGGCATCCAATGAGAGATAGCGTGGAAGCCAGAGATGGAATAGGGGAGAGACCCTTCTCACCTGCGGAGGGACTCTGTCGCTATCTACCGCATCGTAGTCTGTCGCTGAACACATGTGGCACCGCTCATGACCTCCTGTGCTGGCGATAGACATCTCCTGTCGAAGTGTGTCGCATCCATTTGTGGTCTCTCACTCGGCGACTAACCTTTGCTATCCTAATTTGACGAGTTAGAGTCGTATTAGAACACAAACTCTTCTAAAATAACATAATCACCCTCTACATGATAATGGTAAATTATTCGCCTATAAATAGGCCACAGGTATTGTTTTTAGTCTCTAATTTTTTACTTCTGGCTTTTACGTTTCCCAATACTCAAAAACCTTCTACTGACTTAAGCATCGGAGTGCCTACGCAAGGAACCACCCCTTGCGTCCCTTGAACTTTTCCTGTTTTACATAGGCTTTTTGGAGACATGTGGGGAGAAGAGGACAAACATCGACGTCAGCAATAACTTATTGTTGTTTTGTGCAACAACAATTGGCGTCGTCTATGGGAAACGAATTAAAAGCCAATCAAAACTTTCAAAATGGTGAGAGCAAGATCAACTAACGTGAGAGATGGAGGTGATGAGAATTCCGTGAGTTCTCCTGAACAACCGATTCGCCAGAGAACGCAGGAAAACAAAGAAGAAGAAAGAGCGGCGGTATCTGTGGCAAAGTTCGAAGCTCTAAGGCAGCAGAGCGAAGAAACAACTCAAGCGCTGAGGGCTATGGTGGATTTGTTTAAGGGAGTTCTTCCGCATATGAATCTGCTACAGGCTGTATAGAACCTCGTGGGAGAAACGAGTGAAGGTGTGCCGCCAATAACGTGGCGACAGACCCACCACTACAACAAGAGATGCCACCCGCAGGAGAAGCTCACAACCCATAGAATGCGATAGGACTAGGCAATAAGAGGCCTGTCGCGGGTTCTCAGCGAGAGGCTGAAGATGCGATAGAGCTGGAACCTGCGACAGGGCTTAGGGGCCTGGTGCCGCGCGATAGGATGTTGAAGCTGCGATAGGGTCTCCCGCCAACTACTGTAATCTATCAAATTTCACCGGGTCTGACTTGGGACATGGTGCGAGAGGTGCTGGAAAGAATGGGATAGACAACAAGAGCACTTGGAGGGCCGAATCGAAGTTTGACCCCACCTGGAACACACAGATGACGCGAGGAGGTGCATCTCGGAGTAAAGGAAAGGAAACAGTGGTTGCAGACCTGCCCGATTCGTCCCATGCTGAAAGGGATAGAAATCAACTCGCTCTCCCTGTGGACATGAAAAAAATGATAGAACGGGTGCTGTAAGAGAAGAAGTTGATGTCCATAGAGGAGAACCAGAGAAGAAGGATACCATTTAATGCGACCATAATGTAGAAACCATTGCCCCCAAAGTTCAAGATGCCACAGATGACAATATATACAGGAAAGATGGATCCCTACGATCACATGCAAAACTACGAGGCCTTCATGTCACTGCATGGATGGGAGGATGAGATAATGTGCAGAGCTTTTTCGCTCACTTTGACAAGGCATGCGATGAAGTGGTTCAACAACTTGCCAGAGGGGTCCATTGTCTCTTTTGACCAGCTACGAAGTGAGTTCGTTAAGGCATTTGTGGTGAATTGGAATCTCTACCACTATAAATATACATAGCAAAGCTTTGAAGAAAACAAAAACAATTGCCTAACAACAAAAACAAACATCTTATTCTTGCATCTTAAATAATGTTGAATAGTCTCAATGACTCGTATATCGATATCAGGAAACATAGAAAAGAAAAAAAGGAAAGGAAAAGATTAAAAATGTTCAATAGATTAGCTTAGAGGGTGGGATGGTTTACTTGAGCTAATATGACATGATATACTACTTAATGCGTGCTAAGAAAGAAAGTGAAATCTACAATTTTGTTATTTAAGAGCAAAATGCTAAAAACAGTCACTTTCGACAGTCACTTTTAACACTCACATTCTTATTGGGTCACATCACTTTTTAGTTTTACGTGAAAATAAGTTACCTATGTGAAAAGTAAAAAACTAAAATATGTGAATACTAAAAAATACCTTTCAAGCAATATTTAATTGTATGTAACCAATTTTCAAGTAAAACTTAAAAGTGATATGATCTAATAAAAGTGAAAGTGTTAAAAGTGACTATCCTTACCATTTCTCTGCTTAAAAAGTGAAGTGCATGAGTGCTCCAAAGTCAATCAGTGATATGAACGTCAAATTAGCATGTAATGGAGCTGTTAGTGTTAGATTCTGCTTTTCCCTGGAAAATCCATGGTTGATAAAAAAACAAAATCTTTTCTTGTCTTATTGAACAATCAACAGAGACATAGCCATAGCCCAGCAACTAAAAGATTCTATCTGTCCACTCACTCGTGCAAGCTTTTTTTCTTTTTTCTATTGTTTTTTCATTTGTGGGTTGAATATTATCCTAGCAGCAAAAAAATCAACCAAAACTATGGCCAACTTTAATTAATCAATTAACAACCAAGATTTAATTTAGTGATTGTTACCACTTTTTATGAAAAATTAGATCCAAGATTCAATTTTCACTCACCTTTGTACCTCCTATGAAAAAAACAATTAATTAATCAATTAAAAGACAGTTTAAACTTCCTAAAAAAGTAGCGATGTTGATGACCATGCAGAGGCTACTTTTTTCTTATTTTAAGTCTTGCAAGCCTCGGAAGCCCATTGAACCTCACTCTTCTCAAGTTTCAGCCTTGGCAGTGCAACTAGGCTTCAACAGGGGCCTTGACTCTTAATGTTCTTGGGTTCCCTGCCCATGCTTTTTCTGCTATTCGTCTATTCCACCCAAAGGTGTTAGTGATGATCTATTCGAATTCGACATGATCATTCAAGTTTAATACATTTATTTTAATATCAAACTCGAATTATGAAAGCAAAATTCAAACTCCTAAATACTCGACTCATACGGATCACTAATCTTGATCTGCTTTTTCTAATTTTTTTTAATTTCTATTAATGTCATTTTTCTGATAATATATAATTAAAAATTTACAAATCACACTAACCAAATTTCTAATCAAATTTAAGTTTTATAAAATCAAGCTCGAAGATTTCATAAATCCAGCTCGAATTTTAAAAACCAAAATTGAACTGAAACCCAACATCAAATCTTCAATTTTCAAATCAAGCCAAACTCAAACTTAATACTAAATTATCTAAACTCCACTCCATTACATCCCTAATCCCACCATTCACCTCCACCCAACCACAACCATACTATCAAACTAACGAAGATTAAAAACCATGACCACCTTGATTTTGTTTACATCTAGATTATAGATGTCGTGAAGCCCCAGTTCGTTACTTTGCCTGCCCCTTCAATTTGGGCGATATGCAATAATCGACAGGCGCACCAGAGTAAATGATGTGCAACATACATCATGTTAATGCAATCAATCGGATAGAAGGCATTGCACAGAAGACACGCCACCCACCCACCGCTTCCACCAAGCTTCTCAATCTATTACATTATCTATAGAAGCAACCCTTTAATTTAAAGACAAAAAGGCTTACCCAATGTATCCTAATGCTGCACCTTGAACAACGTAAATTCCATCTAGCCACAAAAGAGAAAACCCTAAAAACTATAAACTACAGTAACTGTGAATATTTGCTTGCCACAAGCCTAAGAACTACATAGATACCAAATGCATGCTAGCTGTGATCGCAGACCATGACATTTAAGAACGCTGCAGCAAAAACTATGATTCAGCCAAGTTCCAAATTGGACAGGAACGAGCCAGCCCTTGGCAATGTCAATGCAGTTTAAGTGGCATTTGCATCTCATCTTCGCTGTTTTTTTCCAGACTTGGAATCACTTCCCTGTGCCTTGGCTGCACTTGGAGATTTCCGCTTTGCACCTTCCATAACCTTTCCTGAATCAGTCGAGTTCTCTTTCATGCTCTCAATTTCTTTCACCTTTGATGAACCAGATTTTAACTTACCAGTACCATTAGTATTAGATTTCCCACCACTTTTAAGAGGCTTGCCCTTGGAATTAGAGGAAATCTTGGGGGTTTCCTGCTTCGACTTGGCTGTCTTCGAAGTGTCTTGCTTTGACTTTGTGGAAGCTTTTGGTGTAACAAAGCCATCATTCTTGGATTTGGCAGACTTGTGTGTGTCACCACTGCCCTCGTTCTTGGATTTGTTGCCCACTTTTGAATCAACTTCAACTGATTTACTACCAGTTTTGGATGTATGATCTTTGGATTTGGTAACATTGTCATTGTCTGATTTACTGACACTCTTGGAGTCCTCTCTGGATTTGCCATCCACTTTACCATCATCCTTTGCTTTGCGACCAGACTTTGTTGCAGCACCCTTCGATTTTCCAGACGATGTTCCTCCAACACTGGCCATCCAATTTTGGGATTTTCAGAAATAAAAGCAAGAATCATAGCAAAATTTAATTTGAAAGAATTTAAAAACCTTTTTGGTGAAGCATTCATCTTAGCATTCTTGCTTGGCTGATCAGCTGTTTTTGCTTTCTTCTTTTGTGGCCTGTTAATGGAAATTAAAACAAGGGAAAAAGAAATTAAGCCCAGACAAGAATACAAGACAAATAGATCAGAGAACCCAAGAAACCAGCAAGCAAAGAAAGTTATACCAAATATAATAATCCCTAAACCTAAAGTAAACTCCCGCATTAATATAAATTAGCATTGCTAAAGAAAGGAAGATGTATAAACTTAAATTGCACAAAACATTCAAGCAAAGATTCATCATACAATGCCAAAATACAGGCACCATCTAAACCAAGATTGTGATGCAATCAAATTTAACATTCAAGAATCACAGCAGGAATCACCTACATTTCAGATGAACCATAAGGACTTGGATGATTAGCTGCTTCTTCCTGTTTCAATGAAGTGTTAGCAACCTAGACCATAAATCAAATAAAAGCTAATTATCTATAAATTAGAAAACTGCCCACCTCATCTGACCCAGACTCATTTTCAATCACCTTCCACTTCTCTCTCTTAAGATTTAATATTTCTTCATCACCATCATTATAGTGCACCTATAGACAAATGAAAATGAAAAAAAATTTAAAACATTCTAGCATGAACACTTGGAGGGAAACACTCAAGTAACATGCACAGGAAAAGAAAAACATAAAAGCAAACTTGTGTCACCTTGTGCTTCTTTTTAACAGAATCAAATGACTGAATGACACCTTCATAGAACCTGCAGATGAATAACTTCAATAAGGGAAGAAAAAAAATTGAACCATAATTCAAGTCTCGCATATAAAGAAATCACCTAGTACATTTACATGACTAAATTCCTTGACCAAAGTCAATCAAGCAAAGGCATAAGAAATCTAAACAATACAATATAACTTTATGCAGAATGAAGAAGTATATTAACTGTCCAGGAAAAAATTCCAGACAAGTCACAAACAGAGAACCATATGGCACTTGTGACAACTTCATTCAGAATAACAAAGTAATTTACTCTTTCTAGTACAAGTTACTACTTTTTCTAGTCAGTGTCTCTTAGCACAAACTTCGAGGATATGAGATGCCATTTTGGCAGAAGGAAATATAAGTTTAGTTCCATTCCATTCATACAAAAGAAAAGATAAAAGGATAAGCAGGATAGCCGAAGTCTAATCTTGGTTTTTGCGTTGTTCACATATTCCAGCTTTCTTTTGTTTTTACCTTGTTCTTTCAATTTTTTTGTGGGTTCTATTTTCAAGTGTTTGCAGGGACTGTCAAAACAAACCTGTGGTTCACTGATAACCGATGGTAGTTGTCAATGCCAATTTTGTTTTGCGATTTCATCATATGTAGGGTTATATTATCTTCATATTCTAACTTCTTACACGCTCAAATCAAATATTTGCACGCAGACATATTTGAAAGAGAACGCTTTCCCTTAGTCAATTTTTTCTTGGAGCAAATATAAGATTTAAGTGTGTAAGAAGAAGATAAAAACAGAAGGTTATAGACAACGTTATAATTTCATGATTTCTATTTCATAGCATCATCTTTTGTAATACTTGAAAAATATAAGACAAGAAAATATAGAAATATATACTTACGCTCGGTCTTTGGGCCACCAGACCTTCACCTTCAAGCCAACCAGATTCTCACCATATTCTATTGAATCAGATGCCTGAAAAAGAATCAACATGAAAGAAATCAAGTGTCTCCGGAAAAATGATATGCAATATCTCGCTTCAAATATGCTCAGATTGCAACAATCAAATAAAAGATTTACAATATTTCATACATAATTATTTGAGCTTATATCCTCCAAAATCTTTCCTTAATGCAAGATAAAAAGGCAATTAGCTATAATCTAAAGAAACATCAAAAGAAAATATAAAAGTTAGCACCCACATACAAGCAATAATGGTGCTGCAGGGCATAGGTTTGGTAGCGGTTTTAGGAAGGAGTAACAACAACATTGCAATATTACTGTTCCAAAAAATAAAAACCCAAAAACTTGATACTTGGGGAAAAATCAAAGCAATGTCAAAGGCCTCTTGAATGATAAGTGAACTGAAAGATGGTTAAAACTGGCATTCTAGCTAGATAGGTATCATTTTAAAAAGGGAAAAATATTTTAGAAACAAAGTAAAAAGTAAAGAGGTGGTTAAATGTAGACCTACTGATGTAGGACAGATCTGAGTTAGTTTTGGATTAGGGTTTGGGGGTGTAATTTGGGGCTACTTATGCTGATAAACAGTAAAGAATAAAAGCCTAGGAGTCTCACCTAGGGTTTCTTAGGAGTCACACCTAAGAATGGTTGAGTCACACAACCAAAGAGCAAAACTTTGCTGAAAATTCTGATATTATTATTCTCTATCTTTTAAAGAAAGTACAAAGCCTATTTATAGGCAAGCAAGCCTAATCCTAATAGAATACAAACTCTCTATTAAAATTCAAATACCCTAAAATAAAACAATAAAAGACTAAAATAAAATCCTAAATCCTATTAATAAAATTAAACGCAATATTTTTCAGCCTAAAACTCTAAAATAATTAAAAGACTAAAACTAAAATATTTTGTTGCTCCCATTCTCCATTATTCTCTCCCGCTGGGAAAAACTCGACTCCGGCGAGTTTAAGGGTAAGATTGAGGCGTTGCAGCTCTTGCCCTGTAATCCAAGTGCAATTTGATTATGGGTGTCCTTTCCATTTCACAAGAAACTCTTGATAACCACTCTTCTTGGAAAAGATAGTAAAACCAACGATTAGATCTAACATATCATCAAGCCTAGTAATAAGAAACTTATGACTATCAACACACATTCTCCAAGAATTAGGTGTTAAAAAGATCAGGGCAGCACATGGACTTAAACTCTCATAAATGAATCCCTTAGACAATAGCTCATCTACTTGTCTTTTAAACTCATCATGTTCACTAGGATTCATACAATAGGCTGGCAGATTAGGTAATTGTGATCCTGGAATAAGATTAATTGCGTGCTGAATATTACGCATGGGAGGTAGTTCATTGGGTAGTTCTTTTGGCACTACATCAGAAAAATCAGACAGTAATTTGCTCACTTCAAGAGGTATTTCTGAGGTAGGGATAGTTGCTAACTTTTGAACTTCTTTTGCCACGTCTACCTTCATCTTCTTTTGAACTTCTTTTGCCATGTCTACCTTCATCTTCTCAGCAATATTTGTAGCATAATCATGGGGCTTGACGCATTCTCCTACAACTGCAGGTAGTTGAACAATAGGTTGGATAGGAGCACCTTGTGGGGCTTGAGTTAGATGTGCTTCTATCCGTTCCATAGAAGCTACTAGTGGTACCATAGAAGCTACTAGTGCTCTAACCGTAGTTTCCAAGGTAGTGAGGCGTTCATTTATATTAACCACAACTTTCTGGGTATGCTTATGTACTTGTCGTAGTTTCCCAATATCTCTAATTAGTTCAGCATTAGTCACCATTGTAGAAGCAAATCTGTTTTTGCAAACACTGTTTTGCAAACACAGATCTGTCCAGTTGATCCCTCCTTTTGTCTCCCACAGACGGCGTCAATTGATGTAGGACAGATCTGAGTTAGTTTTGGATTAGGGTTTGGGGGTGTAATTTGGGGCTACTTATGCTGATAAACAGTAAAGAATAAAAGCCTAGGAGTCTCACCTAGGGTTTCTTAGGAGTCACACCTAAGAATGGTTGAGTCACACAACCAAAGAACAAAACTTTGCTGAAAATTCTGATATTATTATTCTCTATCTTTTAAAGAGAGTACAAAGCCTATTTATAGGCAAGCAAGCCTAATCCTAATAGAATACAAACTCTCTATTAAAATTCAAATACCCTAAAATAAAACAATAAAAGACTAAAATAAAATCCTAAATCCTATTAATAAAATTAAACGCAATATTTTTCAGCCTAAAACTCTAAAATAATTAAAAGACTAAAACTAAAATATTTTGTTGCTCCCATTCTCCATTACCTACTCAAGGGCTGGGCTACCCGCCCAAGCCCAAAGGCCTGCCCGATACTTGGTCAAGCTTGAACAAAAATATTTGATGCAATTACTAAGCTTGGGCAAAACTTTTAGGCCCGTTTAAAAATTGAGCCAAGCCCGAGCTTAACCTTTCAAAGCCCGGCCCGTCCCGACCTTGCCCGAATATTAATATTAATTATTTTTTATATATTTATCAAGTATAATATAATTTTACATATATATATATAAAATATTATTGATTAATAAACATAATTATAAATATCTAATATGAAAATTGACATACAAATTTTGACAAATTAAATTAAATTTTAAAGGAAATAAAATAATAAAAAAAACCAAATAAATAAATAATTAAAATATAAAAAACTAAATAAAATTATATTCGGACAGGCCAAGCCGAACTCGAGCTTATAGTATAAAAGCGAAAACCGAACTAGACTAAAAGTCAGGCCTGAATTTTTGGGCCAAGCCAAGCTTGGGCATGCACATAAATCTTTATTACTTGTCATAAGCCCATGATCAGGTTTATTTAAAAGTAAGAAGGGAGGCACGTAATATGATAGATAGAAACAGAGTAATGAAAAAGAAAAAGAAAGAAAGATTAGCCACAATAAAATGCTTACTAAAAAGCTAAAGGTATATTGCAGTCAATCAGCTGCAATATGTAGAGGAAAGCCAACATGAGGATTAAGAAAACGGCCAGAAAGATAAATGGCCTGATAGTAGAAAATCAATCTTGAAGGACGAGAGAATGGATAATCTATTAAGAGTTCAAAACCATAAGATAATCAGAAAGGCCACCTATAATGGGCTTTAATTAAAATCCAACCTAGTGAAACTACAATACGCACCCTTTAAAATATCATCTTGAGAGATGCAAAAAGACATAAAAAAGTAAAAGTAAATGCAATTTCAACACTTTTGTACCCAGAGACACTTACTTTTTCTTTACTTGGGGTTTCCTTTCCCTTGGAATTTGTCTTAGGGATCTCCTCCATGTGAGAATCATGTTTGTTTGGCTTCACTGACTTTGAAATAGCAGCCATTTCCTAAATAAATAACAAGACGAGAATGATACTCTTGAGTGAAGGATCTAGAACAGCTAAATAAATAAAAAATAAAAGCCAAAACATAAATATAAAAGCTAAATTACAACATAAAAGCCAAAAAGTAAGCACCTCATCATCATTCTTGGTTGAGGTTTTTGTTCCATCTTTCTCAGGAACAACTTTCCCCCGAGCTCGCCGTTTCTTATCCTCCAGTTGCCTTGAGGAGGATCCATCTACATAATTATTGCTAGAATCTACCTTTTTAGATGACAGATTCAGTGATTTTGCCTCTGAATCACTTGCAGTGCCACTTTCTTTCTTAGTTTCATCTACATCAGCTGAAGCAATATCCTCGTTGGAAACCACAGTAACAACCTTCTTCCCTGATTGTCTACTTGTTTTTGCTTCTGTATCACTTGTCCCTTCAGACGCATTCTTAGAGACATCATCAACAGAAGATGTGGTCTCCTTGCTCAAGCTCTCTTTCCTTTTTGACCGTGCCGCCCTTTTGGAATGACTCTCATCAGGTACAGTCCCACTTGGTGTTGGGGAAGCAACATTGGTCGAATCATCCTCAGTTGCTTTTTGTGAGGAAGGCAGAACATCTGTCTCTCTTTATTTTCCAAGTACACAGTCCCATCAACAGGTGGATCCTCACAAGGTGAATCAACATCATCCTTGATTTCATTTTTTTGGTCTGTTATGGTCTCAGCTTCCTTCTCATCAACATGAGAGCTGTCAGAAGGTTCTGTTAATTTCAAATCAGATTTCATCCCTTTTTCCCCGGTACTTTGCTCTGACTTAGAATCTGAATTGACCAATTTCTCAGCTTCCAATCTATCAGGTTCAGCAAAAGTTGATGTATCAGTATTCTTGGGCATATCACCAAGATGGTCATCCTCTTGCTTCTTTATGGAGCTCAAATCAGCCAAAGAATCATCTTCAGCAGTTTGCACAATGCCATTACTAACAACTGACTTGGGAGATTTTTCATTGCCAAGATCAACTTGTTCGGTTGAAACTGCTTCTTTAAGAATCTCTTTATCCTCCTGATAGAGAATGTGAGGATTTGTAAATGACTAATTTCAAGCATTAAATTCTAACAACAAAGTTGAATAGATTAAAAATAAAAGGGAAATTGAATCCACACACACATGTAGAACACTAAAAATTGACAATGAATATACAAACACAACATGCCTGGGCAGGATTGTCCAAGGTGCCTCTGCTGGTTTGCTCTCATCATCCTACAGCAAATTAACCCAAAAAAGATAAGGAGACTAAATCAACTCTATGTTAACTGAAGAAGGTATAAAAGATATCAGCAAAGTGTCAACATAAGACAAAACTTGTCCTGATTGAAGGAATCTTGAACAAAATAGTAAATACACAGAAAAGACCAATAACAAAGCGTCATACAAAAATTAAGTAAAAAAGCTTTAAACCTTGTATGATCAAGTAGCATGTAATCTATCTGCACACGATACAGAGCGGAAATGCATACAGAACCACTGCATAAAATGACAAAAATAATTGCCCCTAAACAAAAAGGATTTATGGAACTATGTTCAGATACAAATGAGATAATTACCACACGTTTGTCAGTAGCAGCATCATTGTGCTCCACAGCACCAGATGTTACTTGGCATATTGAAGCAACTACACTACCATAATCATCAAAAGAAACGCCCAAGTTCTCTACAGCTTGGGTTAGGTAAGGTTTCAGCTTTGATGCACAGTTTTCCAGCGCTCTCTCTGCCAACCTCCGAGCAACAGGAAGAACTTCCTGATAGGAGATAGAAACCCTAGGTGAATTAAACAAGATTGTAGAAGAAAAGTAAAAGGTAGTAAGTAACTCATATGAAAAGATACCTCATTATCCCTCCTTACAGTAGCTAAGAGTGGGGAAAGCAGCTCTGCAGAGATTTCTTCACTTTCTTCCAATACAAGGGTCATAATAGTCACCATTGATGTAAAGACAGCATCTGCGTGATAATCCCTGAAAAACAATAAAAAAACAAAAAGAAGCATAAGAAAAATAATAGTTTAGAATGCATGCTCTGCATAGCATACAAATCCACCTTTTTATTCTTTCTGAGAATAGCAATCAACTCTAGTAAAATAGCCTTACAGAAGGATGAATATAACAGCATGAGGACAAAATTTTGATTTGAGAAACAAGCCTCTACGGCCACAGACAAAACCATCATGAAGAGTAAAGGAAACACAAAACCTCCCAAAAGGGAAAAGAGAGAGATTTCTGAAAAGCACACTTAAACTTTGTTTTGATTAGCTGGAACTGAAGATTTGGAAATCCAATTGTAAATTACTGGCCTTCCCACTGCCTCCCAAATCTGACATAGGCACCTAGTTAATGAGATCTTCAAGTTCCAGAAACTCACGAGGAATCATAATCTCTATTTTCAAACACCTAGTCGATCAGTTTAACCCATATTTCAAATTTCACATCAACAATATTCATCCCTTAATATGAAAACAGTTTTGCTATAGCATAGATTCTTATCACGAGGGATGAAGACAAAGATCTGAAAGGGGAACATTTTCAAATGCGAGAATCATCTGGTAAGAATTTGGAAACTTACAAATCAGACAGAAGGTAGGAGACAACAGCTGAAGATTTACATTGGTAAAAAATGTCAATAGAATGCAGCTCTCAAATCAAGAAGTTAATTTTTTACCTTATTGCTTTAAGGAAATGCCGGAACATCTCAATGATTAGTTCATCGCATTCGAGATCCAACATCACCACACATGATCTGACTTTCGCAACAGTTTCAAGAATCGAGGTCCTCTTAATGAATGAGCAGCTGGACTTGTCAGATAAATTTTTAAATGATGATACAATCAGTTGAAAAACCTCCTGCATCCATATTACAAGGAATCAATACTTCAAATGCAGAAAATTATTTTCAAATGATCATGAAATCTGCAAAAGTATCTAGAAACAAATAATTCAAAGTACCCTCATTTGGTCATCATCATAAGGAGCATCTGGCGCAGTTATCCTTGTTATCTCGCTGATGCAAGCAGCAACTGCAACTTTGACATCATCATCAGGATGTCTGAAAAGTTGCTCTGCAACCAATGCTTTGAGTGATGGAGAGAGTGCATTTTGCATTGATTGGCTTGGTGATTGTTCCACCCTTGAAAGACAACTCTCAACTTGCTATATTTACAGAAGATAGAAAAGAGTCAACAGTCATCATCGATATAAAAGGTATCAATTAAAAAGTATAAGCATAAGGCACAACAAAAGGGATGCTAATATACCTAAAAACTCAGACAATCAGTTGATTATCGCATGTTTTGCTAGGAACTGCTCATGAATTATATATACATTGATAATGCTCTACCAACTGCCAACCACAAGGGCACAGTTGGCAGTGAACAAGCAACATTTAAAGCATCCCCTTGTCAAATAGGGAGACAACAACAGAGAAATACTTAAATCATTCCAGTTCAAATTGAATACAAACCAAAGACAAATAAAGGTAACTAGCACCCTATCATCAGTAATTTGCTATACAACTAAGACATCAGCCAGCAATCATCTCTGAAATCACACTGTGATTCCTTAGATTCCCAAATTCCTAAAGAGTCATTCTACAACAGAATTAATACACAGTTTCTTTGCAGCTACATGCAAAAAAAAAGTTGTAACACCCTAATATACACTAAATCCAAGGAGAGAGATTAAAAGTGATAGATCCCAGACAAACGATCTACCAAAGGATGATGAACAGTTGCCTGAACATTGTCCACGACCACTTTTTTGCACACTCTTCAAAATTTTCTTTGTGTCATGAATACACATAAACTTATCAAAACAAAGGATAGCACCAGTGTTTTACGTATTATCACAATTCAAGTGTCTGCTTTAATGTTGTTATCATTTATAATAGAGTTGGGGGCCAGAGAAAACTGCAAAAGTTGCAAAGAACATCATAATAAGGTACACTATCAAGTGTAGAATAGAACTTCTTTCATGATATGCATTTGACGTGGATTCTAATAGCTCCTTTACTTGGCCACCTGAAATTACAGAAAGATAGATCTTCCTAAAGGTATAGAATAAAATAAGAATTGATTTAATAGAGTTCATTAAAAAAATAAAACCATTTGCAATGCTTCGTCCCTCAAAGGTAGCAGACAAGATATTTACAACAACGAAATGCCGATTAACCTCTACGTTTTGTGCAATAAAAACATAATCTCAAATGCCCAAAAAATCCTTCCTTATTAGGAATGTTTTCACACAATATCTACACATGCTTTCCATATTAACTTTTGACGCTTTTCAGTGCCACACAAATCAATCATTAAAATTTATACCTGTCCTGTTAGAAATCAATTGCCACTAATTAACTAAACAAAAAATCAAGGATAATATTTATTATACCAGTTCATCGGATTTCACAAACTTAAAGCTTGTTATGGGATTCCCTTTAGGAAACATCAAGACCATTATGCCGCATATAGACAAGAAACATGCGCGCATACTCATACAAACTCACTTAAATGCTGGTCGCACGCATTTTTGAATTTAAAAAAGTTCTAAACTTCAAACCATTTCATCCAAATATTTGCTACTGCATTGCATTCAATAATGAGTGCGTACTCATACAAACTCACTTAAATGCTGGTCGCACGTATTTTTGAATGTGAAAGTTCTAAGATTCAAACCATTTCATCCAAATATTTGTTACTGCATAGCATTGCGTTCAATAACATAACTTTCTAGTATTGAAAGTCGAGTAAAGCAAACCCATTTTACATATCACACATTTTGCAAATTCGGAAACATATACGTAGTTATATATATATATATATATGTATGTATGTATTGTAATGCAAAGATAGAGAAATAACAACAGTTAAGAGTGTTAAACAATATCCATGGGTAGGAAATACATTTAAACTCGTTAAGTTTATAATATTAATGGAAGAAGTAGAATTAAACACGTGAAAACATGCAAACGAAAAAAAATAGAACAAAGGTAAAAGCAGATCAAAATGGGGAAATATAACAATCCATAACAGCAGAAAAATAAAAAAAAATCACACAAAAAAAATGGAACCGCATGCATAATAAAATCTCATAAATCAAAGAATAAAAAAGAGCAACAGAGACAGAAACGAAAAGAAAGTAAAGAGTAGGAGGGATTAGGGATTACGTCAAGGAGGGAAATGAGCTCATCAACTGACGAAGGAGGTTCAACGAGCCTGTTCCCAGCCTCCATTAAGTGTAGCTCCAGCTCTTTATCAGATGCCGCCATGGCTATTTCTGTCTATGAACAAAATATTTTATGTACCTAAATATAGAGAAACAGATCTTCAAAATCTGAGTCTAAAGCCTCGATTTCACACCATTGAAACCCTAGAAACTCACATGAAAAAGCACAAATCTAAAAGACAACAGGCAGATTCAGCGAGAGAGAAAGGGGATTTACTCGAGCGAGAGTTAGGGTTCTCGTTTATTTTTTTTCGTGGCGAGAAAGTGAGAAAGTTAAGAGTGAGCTTTTTTTTTTTTTTTTGAATAAAAACTTTTGCAGATTGAGTACTGTAAAAATAATAAATTTATATAATAATAATATATTTTTAGTTGGCTGCCCTTTTTTCCTCCTTACTCCCCCGATCGGACTTTTTTGGGTATTTTTGAGCGCTTTGAAGGAGAATCCAGCGAGGCTTTGCTCGGAATCCGCCGTGCTTATGAATTAGAGTTAAATCACACGCTTCAAATCCATCTTTGGATTGTAGGTTACGGGGACCACGTGGGGTTTCTTGGACCGCTTAATTTTATTGTTACCTTATTTGCTTTTGGGACAAAATGACATCTCTGCCAAACATGCAATTATTTTGATTTTAATGGAAAAACTAATTACTGCTGCGCAATACAACTAAGCAAATCTAATATATATATATATATATATATGAAGAGAAATAAATTTATTTTATACGATTTTATATTTTTATATAAGATTAATATTTTTATAAATCAATCATTAAATTTAATAACCTACTCATATTTATTATGTATGTAAATTTTTGAATCAATATGTTATTTCTATCATTTTAATCGAGAATAGTATTTTTTTCAATATATATATAACGGTTGAAATTTTATTTTACGAAATATATAGTTAGACGTATTCGATTAATTTGAAATTTGGCATGCTTGATCTATGTGAATAGAACATAAAATTCAACAGTCGAATTAAAAAATTATAAATCATATAAAAAGATATGAAAGTGTGTAAAACTAAATTTGTTTTACACATGTATAAGTGGATCCCTCCTCTATATATATATATATATACTAGAAGATGCTTACATATACGTTTACATAAACAGTCTCTTTGAATGACACGTAAGCATCATTAATTTCAAGTCGACTTAAGTCAAAAGGAATAATAAGTATTAACTTTTTACTTTTTCATTTCCCTAAAATTTCTCTAATCCCTAGAATTTCTCAATCTTTAAAAAAATATCTTAAATTAATTTTAAATACTATATAATCCAAAAATATTTAAAAACATATAATTTTAATAATATCTAATTGAAAATTTAAAAAAATATTAATTGATATCTATATTATTATAAAATAAATAATTTTAATTTATTTAAAAAATATTTTATTGTCTAAACTTAAAAATATAAAAATATGCCATCAATATCATGTATACTATTTAAATATTTAAAATTATTATTTTTCTAAAAAATTCTTATCTAATATACATATTAAATTATAATGTACATAACAAATTTGGTAAGATACCTACATATATGCTTATATGGATAGTCTATGTGATGACATGTAAGTATCATTAATTTCATGTCTATCTAAGTAAAAAGAATAATAAGTATTTTTTAATGAAAGAATAATAAATATTAACTTCTCTACATTTCCACTTTCCTAAAATTTATTTAATCCCTATAATTTTTTAATATTAAAAAATAAAATATATATTAAATTAATTCTAAATACTATCTAATCCAAAAATATTTAGAAACAAACATAATTTTAATATTATCTATTCAAAAATTTATACAAAATATTCGTTGATATCTATTTATATTATGTCACGTCCCAACTTTCTAAATCTCTTACGGAAGCTTAAATTATAGGCTAAAATTTTTTTTATCCCTTTACTTCACTATTCATTTGTAGGTGATATGTAGGCCACTCTTCAATTTCATATAACTCTTGGATCAATAAGATCACTATCAACATATTAATTCGGTTTGTACCTAATCAGGCATATCTACCAACATACATAATGCCAACTCAAAAGTATACTGGCCATAATATTCCAATAATAACATAACCTAGCTTGCATCCCAAACTAGTCACGTAAGTATTTATATATACAATCAAAAATTTCCAATGCACTGTGCCATCATCCACACATGTCTATACAATCTGCTATGAGCCATATACCTTAACTGTGCAGGGAAGACCACTCTCAAGAAGCTTCCCAAGCCAAAATGAACAGTAGCGATATCAATCACTCTGAAAGGGAGGGAAAGAAGAGGGGAGTGAGTTGCAACTCAGCAAGTAACAACAATAAGCAACCAAATTATACCAAGCATCCCTCATTTATGAAAGCTAATTCAAATCACTTTCAAATACATCAAATCAATTATGCTGCATTAAACTTAAAACACAATATGGAAACTCAATAACAAATCGTAGTCAAATGTAGAGTTCCATCATTAGACTAGAAGTCTCAATATCAAACCATACATAAAGTATGCAGTGCAATCAATAAAAACAGTCATAGTACCAAGAGAGTTCATAGTCTCAATCGATGCTACTTAGAGCTAACACTTTAACGATCCACAGTAGCTAACCGTAGCAAACTCCCATAAAGGGACGCTGCCTATGCATAGACCAATCAAACCCCGGTTCATTGCACATGACACCGGGACCTGTCCAAACGTAATATACGGGACAAGCCGAACGTTTCGAAACTAATGCTTGAGAAATAGTGTTGTAAGTCAATCAGAGTGCCTACAAATTCTCAAGGTACGGTGCCCTAAGGTCTCAATACCTCGGGTTTAAAGCAGAAATCCAATAGTCTTAAAACCAAATTCACTCTTCCCTGACCTCATAGCAATCATCGTAGTTCATAAAGAGGTAATTCTACAAAACAAGGCTCATAAGGCATTTAAAACATCAACACGGTTACAACACAAAATATAAAATCATATTAAATTAGAATTATGATTTAAACCTTTAAAACATTTAAAATATTTCTTGATTGTATAATACCCGCAAACAATACATCACTTGCGAGCCCATCACCTGTTTACAAATCAGTTCTAATAAAGCAAAGCCAATAGTCAAGGGAAGACATCCATATGCAGCATTTATTTTGTTTCACTTGCCAAATTCCAAGAATTTATAGCATTAAACAATTGGATGCAAGTAGTCGCTTAGGGTTACTTACCATTCTTCCTTAGCTTTGAATCAGTTCTCCCTCGCCTAACAAGTCTTGGAGTGTCGATTGATTTCGGGTCAAACTTAGTCCTTAGGACAACCCTCTACATAATACATAGTAGATTGAATCAATCTCGATACTTCCATCAATCTTAGTACTTCCAATTATAAGCTAACATTAAGCATTGTATAATTCAACAAGAAACGATACTTGGCAGTGTTTTCAGAATTATTCAAACATTACTAGCACTATTTATCGTCTTTTTGTTCACTTGAACTACTTATAACCCACTTGATCCATTTCTGCCCTTTAAGGTTTTGGACCTTATGGTATTGTGCTAGCCTTAAGTATAAATTTCAAAACCTAATTGTCAAACCGTAATTTTTATATTGCTTCTAACTCAGATCCTATTTAGACATATAAGGCTTATTTCCTAATTCAACTTATGCCATTTCCCATCATTTTCCAAACTTTGGTTCAAATCTGGCACATTAGGCAGGATAGTTTCCTGACCTGTGTTTAGGAGAATATATTTTTATTGACTATAGGGATATGAAATCTGTACAAACCCAATACCATGTCAATCATGACTCAATTATCTTTCTGAAAATGTAAAGTTTGCAGTCATACTTGATCTCGTTTATTTTCTATGAAATTTTGAAGTGGACACTAGGAAATTGTCTCCAGCAGTGAGTGTCCTGCATTCATTTATACATATCTTAAGCCACAAAGTTCCAAATTTGGAAATTCCAAAACTAGATGAAAACTGACTCATTTCCCTATCCATAAGTGTAAGGTTTGTAATTTAACTCTTCCTATATCAACACCAAATTTTTCCAAAGTTTCAGTATGTTCAGCAGTTTCTTGACACAGTATAACATTAACCAAATTGCACAAATTAGCTCATATCTGGTTATAGGAATATCCAACTGATGCAAACCCAGAACCATCACAATCCTAACTTAATTACCTTTCTAGAAATGTAAGGCTTGCAACCTAATTCAAATTAAGCTATTTGCCACAATTTTTCAAAGTTAGGATCATGATTCACGTTTCTGGACAGAACACCCTGCACTCATTTGCACATATCTCCAGTTACAAAAATCATATTCAAGAAATTCCAAAACTAACTTTTTTTAACTTAAGGGGCTATTAATCATAATTTTTCCAGAATTTTTCTCCATGTAGAACAATTAAACTGATTGTTTCAATTCCCACTCAGACAGAACACCAATTTCCAGATTGAACCTCAAGTCAGAATTTCAGTTAATCCTTTATCTAACAATAGCCATTTAATTTAGTTCATCACAATTTCATTTTCATACATAATAATCAAATATTATAAGGTTAGAACCTTACCCCTTAAATCGATACAAAACCCAGAACTTGTTGAGTAATCCAGACCACTTCCTCACGGCTTCTTCACGTTATGCCTACACACATCAGTGCCAAACCAGTAACCATATTACATTTTTTGCTTTCATAGCTTAATTCCAGCAAAATATATTGACTCACCTCAATTCTTTACCTTTGCTATCTTAGCTGGAAGTCCCAAATCAATTTGTTCAGTTTAGGGTTTCAATCCTTCACTTCCTCAGTCACTCATTGTGGGCAAATCTTTCTCATTTCTTCTCTTTCACTTCCAATGCCCTAATCTGGTTGAACCAAAGCTTCCTTTGCATCTATGGCTCACGATTTCCCTTGGCCAGCTTCTAACATTCAATGTGCTCCTTCATTTCGTTGCTGCTTCCTTAACAATGGAGTCCCTCAATCAGTTTGTATCTTTGGGTGAGATGAATGAGTGTTTAAAGATGGTTCTTAGCTTTGGCCGGATATGAGGGAGAATGAAGAGGGTTCCTTTTAGCTAGGGTTGTCGACACTTCTAAGAGAAGTTTGGCTCTTCTTTGTCTCGGTTTGGGTGGGGAAAAACAGAAGGAAACATAGCCCTATTATTTCCCAGCCCTTGACTTATATTTTCCAGCCCTTTTCCCCTTGTATTACCAACCTTTGATTTGTGTTACTAGCCTTTGACTTGTAACATCAGCCCTTGATTTGTGTTACCAGCCCTTGACTTGTAACATCAGCCCTAATAACCCAATTTAATATTAATGGATTAGTAGATAAATAATTATTGTTTCCAGCAATTAATAATGTCTCTTAAACTGGTCTTTTTCTTTGAGACATAATTTGGACTATGTTTATATATCTCCCACTTCCTATTGTCTTTATAAATTTAATTTCCATATCTTATATATATATATATGTATGTGTATATATATATTTAATTCCTTTTTAGTATATCTCAACTAGTTAATTAATTTCCCACTTCATATCTTAGTACCTACATACTCACATATACATATCCACCGCTTCTTGACCAAGATGACCCGGACATTCTCAGCTTCCATAATCTGTCCAAATTCCAAAATAACCTCAAGTTAATTAAAATTTACTCTAGTATACTTACGATTGATATCGCAATTAAGGGTTATCACATTCTTCCCACCTTGGAAAATTTGGTCCCCAAATTTGAGTGCCGTTACTTCTAAACAAGTGTGGATACCTCTCATTCATTAGATTCTCTACTTCCCAGGTAGCTTCTTCCTCTGAATGCCTTTGCCACAATACCTTCACTAGTGGGATAGTTTTGGATCTTAACACCTTCTCCTTGCGATCTAAGATCCTAACAGGCTTTTCTTCATATGTGAGATCATCCCGAATGTCTAACTCTCCATAATCTACCACGTGCGAAGGATCCGGGTGGTATTTCCTTAACATTGACATGAAACATAGCTATGGTGGTAGAGCCAACCTGTATGCCACTTCACCAACCTTCTCTAAAATCTCGAACGGTCCCACATACCTCGGGCTAAGTTTGCCTTTTTCCCGAATCTCATAATGCCCTTCAAAGGAGAAACTTTCAAAAATACCGAATCACCAACCTCAAACTCCAAACGTCTCCTACGATTATCGGCACATGACTTCTCTACTCTGGGCAGTTTTAAGTCTTTCACAGATAAGCTTTATTTTGTCCAAAGCTTGCTGAACCAAGTCAGGTGCAAACAATTTCCTGTCTCCCATTTCTTCCCATCCAACCGGAGACCGACACTTTCTTCCGTATAGTGCTTCATATAGGGCCATCCCTATACTCGAGTGGAAGCTATTGTTGTATGCAAATTCTGCCAATGGTAAATGTTCATCCCAAGAGCCTTTGTAATCAAGTGCACATGCTCTCAACATGTCCTCGAGAGTCTGAATGGTTCTCTCAGACTGACCATCAGTCTGGGGATGGTAAGCGGTGCTGAAGTGTAACTGAGTCCCCATTGCTTCCTGAAACTTCTCCCAAAATCTAGAAGTAAATCGGGAATCTCGATCAGACACAATGCTCACTGGGACACCGTGTAGCCAAACAATTTCCCGAACATAGAAATCGGCTAAAGCACTGAGAGAATGTGTAGCCTTAATGGCTAAAAAGTGAGCTGATTTCGTTAGTCTATCCACTATCACCCAGATAGCATCATGCTGTCTTTTAGTCCTTGGAAGACCTAGCACGAAGTCCATGGTGATGCACTCCTATTTCCAGCTCGGGATAGACAATGGTTGAAGCAACCCCGCGGGCTTTTGATGCTCAACTTTCACCTGTTGATAGACTAGACATTTTGCAACAAAATCAGCAATATCCTTCTTCATTCCAGACCAATAGTATAAGCTACGCAGGTTCTGGTACATCTTAGTACTACCAGGGTGCATAGCATATTTCGAGCTATGAGCTTCCTTTAGGATCAACTTCTTCAACTCCGAATCATTCGAAATATACATTCGATCTCTATACCTCAAAATATCATCATTGCCGAACCTAAACTCTGTTTCTTCATTTTGGTTCCCTTCATTTTCACAAACAATCTCTCTTAATCGAGGATCCTCTTTTTGCTTTTGACGGATTCGATCAATCAGTTCAGGCTCTATCCTTATACTGGCTATCATACAACCCTCTCCGACGGGTTCTATATCCAATCTCAAGTCTGCAAACTGCTGTAGCATACACCATTCCTGGACCATTAACATTGAGACCATAGCGGTGCCTTTCCTACTCAACGCATCTGCTACAACATTAGCCTTGCCTGGATGGTAAAGAATTTCACAGTCGTAATCCTTCAACAATTCCATCCATCTCCGCTGGCGCATATTCAACTCTTTTTGGGTGAATAGGTACTTCAAACTTTTATGATTTGTAAAAATCTGAAATGTTTCCCCATAGAGATAATGGCGCCAAATCTTGAGCGCGAACACTACAGCAGCATGTTCTAAGTCGTGTGTCGGATAATTCTTCTCATGGTCCTTCAACTGACGAGAACCATAAGCTATTACCTTCCCGTGCTGCATTAAGACACACCCTAATCCTTGATACGAAGCATCACTATAGACAGCAAAACCTCCTGACCCACTAGGAATAGTCAATATTGGAGCATAGGTAAGTCGTCTCTTCAACTCCTGAAAGCTATTCTCACATGCCTCATTCCAATCAAAGTTCACTCTTTTCCGAGTGAGTTGATGCAGTGGTGTAGCAATCTTGGAGAAACCTTCTACAAATTTCTTGTAATAACCTGCTAAACCCAGGAAACTTCGGACTTCTGTTACAGTCTGAGGCCTTTCCCACTTCACAATGGCTTCAATCTTGGATGGATCTACTGACACCCCATTCCTTGACACAATATGCCCCAGAAAAGCAATCTAATCCAACCAGAAGTCACATTTACTGAGCTTAGCATACAACTCCTTGTCTCTAAGGACTTGGAGCACTGTTCGTAAATGCTGTTCATGCTCATCTATTGACTTGGAATATATCAAGATGTCATCTATGAAAACAATCACAAATAAGTCTAAAAAAGGCTTGAACACCTCATTCATCAAGCTCATGAAAGCCGTTGGTGCATTTGTCAAGCCAAATGGCATTACTAGAAATTCATAATGGTCGTATCTAGTCCGAAAGGCCGTCTTAGGAACATCATCCTCTCGAATCCTCAGCTGATGATAGCCGGATCGAAGGTCTATTTTGGAAAACACAGTAGCACCCTTCAACTGATCGAATAGATCATCAATCCTCGGTAATGGGTACTTGTTCCTAACTGTTGCCTTGTTGAGTAACTTGTAGTCAATACACAGTCTTAAACTTCCATCCTTCTTTCTAACAAACAACACGGTGCACCCCAAGGAGATACGTTCGAGCGTATAAATCCCTTATCAAGTAGCTCTTACAACTGCTTCTTTAATTCATCCAATTCCACAAGAGCCATTTTATAAGGTGCCCTTGAGATAGGCTGAGTACTGGGACTAAGTCGATGGTGAACTCAGTCTCTCGCTTGGGTGGCAAGCCTGGCAAGTCATCAGGGAATACATTTGGAAACTCTCTGACGATTGGTATATCCTTTAATTCAGGATGTTCCTTGGAGGCATCTTCCACATAGGCCAAATATCCTTCACAAACATCATGCATTCTTAGGCAAATAATCAGACAAAAACAATTCATCACTTTATTACTACTTATCAAAAGAGATTACAACAGTTTCAGGTAGGGAGAACATCACTATTTTCTTATAACAATCTAACCAAGCATGATGTCTAGCTAGCCAATCCATTCCTAGGATTACATCAAAATCTTTCATATTTAACAAAATCAAATCAACTAGCAGATTCCTATCTCCCACCTTAACCTCACAATCCCTATATATAATATCAGTTATATGGGTTTCCTTTAAAGGAGTGCTCACATGAAGCGGACGATTTAATTTTACAGGTTCTAATTTAATCTTGCAAGCAAAGCATGGAGCAATAAAGGAATGAGTGGAACTAGAGTCTATTAAAACATAAGCTTCAAGATCAGCAATAGTAAGCTTACCTTTAACCATGGAGCCTCTTCCCTGTGCAGAAGCCTCATCCAATGCAAAGACTCGACCTTGAGCTACTGGCTTCTTGCCTTTATAAACTGCTTTACCCTTGTCACCAGCCGAATGCTCAAAGGCCCTTCCTACAGTCTTGAGATGGGGACAATCTCTGATCATATATCCCTGTTTCCCGCAGTGAAAACAAGCTCCAGTATCTCTATAGCAAGGTTTAGTACCATGATTGCTTCCACACTTAGGACAAGTTGGACCCTTCTTAGTCTCATCCCTTTCTGTTTGTTTCCCATTATCTTCTGCTTCTTTTCTAGTTGCTTGCCCTTGTAGGGCTTTCTATCATCTACTCTCTTATCTTTTCCTTTGTTCCTCCACTTAGACCCATATTCCTGCTGAATCAGGTCATGTTCAAGCTCGACCATCTGAGCTCGTCTGAGAGCTTCTGAATAATTAGTGATATCCAGTACTACCATCTTACTCCGAATAGAGGGTTTCAATCCCGAAATGAATTTGATGGTCTTAGCTTTCTCATCCTTGGATGCTAAAAGATCATACCGACACAAAGCTGAAAACTTCGACATATTCATCCACTGTGTCGGAACCCTGATTCAATTTCAGAAAATCTGCCTGTTTCTTTCTCTGAGCAGGCTCTGGAATATACTGCTTAAAGAAACTCTCTAGAAAAGCTTCCCATGTAATCTCCGGGTTCTCTTTTGTCAACAATTTCTCAGCTGATTCCCACCAAATTTCTGCCTTCTCTCGAAACATAAACACAGTAATCTTACTTTTTCAGTAGAACTGTAACCCATACACTTGAATAGCTTCTCTAGCTGTTTGACCCACTCTTCGGCTACTTCCGGGGTCCTTTTCGCCATTAAAAGTGGGCGGTTCATCTTCTGAAATTGTCGAAGTCTATTCATGTCCCTATCCACTTGATCTCCAACCTATGGTGGTGGCACTAGAGGTGGTAGAGGCTGTGGAGCTGCAGGTGGTTGCGTGGTGCTGGTGGCTGTGGTGGTACAGCCGGTTGTTGCTGTGGAGCAGCCTTAGGTTGTGGCACAGGAGGAAGGGCTTAGGCCTGTGCCTGAGCTTGAGTTGGAGGCTGATTAGGGTTGCCTCCGAATTGTTGCGCTATAAAAGCTGCAAGATTTTGGACCGTCTGTTGTAGTTCTCCCATAGTCCTCGATAGCTGGCCCACTTCTGTGTTAAGATCTGGGGCTTGAGGAGGCTGTGGTGGAGGTGGGGGAGTAGGAGACCTAGATCGCTCTACAGGAAGAACTCGTCGTGGTCTACCTCTCCACTTCATTATCACTTACTTCCTGTCACATTAACAACAATTTAGTACAATTATATAGCAACAGCAGTTCGAGGATAGACATAGGCACAGTGTACAGGGATGTAAGCTAACTTTATCGACCTCCACAGACACGAACAAACCCGCTCTGATACCAAACTGTCACATTCCAACTTTCTAAATCTCTTACGGAAGCTTAAATTACAGGCTAAAAATTTTTTTTATCCCTTTACTTCGTTATTCATTTGTAGGTGACTATGTAGGCCACTCTTCAATTTCATATAACTCTTGGATTAATAAGATCACTATCAACATATTAATTCGGTTAGTAGCTAATCAGGCATATCTACCAACATACATAATCCCAACTCAAAAGTATACTGGCCATAATATTCCAATAATAACATAACCTAGCTTACATCTCAGACTAGTCACGTAAGTGTATATATATATACAATCAAAAATTTCCAATACACTGTGCCATCATCCACATATGTCTATATAATCTGCTATGAGCCATATACCTTAACTGTGCAAGGAAGACCACTCTCAAGAAGTTTCGCAAGCCAAAATGAACAGTAGCGATATCGACCACTCTGAAAGGAAGGGGAAAGAAGAGGAGAGTGAGTCGCAACTCAGTAAGTAACAACAATAAGCAACTAAATTATACCAAGCATCCCTCATTTATGAAAGCTAATTCCAATCAGTTTCAAATACATCAAATCAATTATGCTGCATTAAACTTAAAACACAGTATGGAAACTCAATAACAAATCATAGTCAAATGTAGAGTTCCATCATTAGACTAGAAGTCTCAATATCAAACCATACATAAAGTATGCAGTGCAATCAATAAAACCAGTCATAGTACCAAGAGAGTTCACATAGTCTCAATCGATGCTACTTAGAGCTAACACTTTAACGATCCACGGTAGCTAACCGTAGCAAACTCCTATAAAGGGACGCTGCCTATGCATAGACCAATCAAACCCCGGTTCATTGCGCATATGACATCGGGACCTGTCCAAACGTAATATACGGGACAAGCCGAATGTTTCCGAGACTAATGCTCGAGAAACAGTGCTCTAAGTCAATCAGGAGTGCCTACAAATTCTCAAGGTACGGTGCCCTAAGGTCTCAATACCTCGGGTCTAAAGCAGAAATCCAGTAGTCTTAAAACAAAATTCATTCTTCCTTGACCTCATAGCAATCATCGTAGTTCATAAAGAGGTAATTCCACAAAACAAGGCTCATAAGGCATTTAAAACATCAACACGGTTACAACACAAAATATAAAATCATATTAAATTAGAATTTGATTTAAACCTTTAAAACATTTAAAATATTTCTTGATTGTATAATATGCGCAAACAATACATCACTTGCGAGCCCATCACCTGTTTACAAATCAGTTCTAATAAAGCAAGGCCAACGGTCAAGGGAAGACATCTTATATGCAGCATTTATTTTGTTTCACTTGCCAAATTCCAAGAATTTATAGCATTAAACAATTGGATGCAAGTAGTCGCTTAGGGTTACTTACCGTACTTCCTTAGCTTCTGAATCAGTTCTCCCTTGCCTAACAAGTCTTGGAGTGTCGATTGATTTCGGGTCAAACTTAGTCCTTAGGACAACCCTCTACATAATACATAGTAGATTGAATCAATCTCGATACTTCCATCAATCTTAGTACTTCCAATTATAAGCTAATATTAAGCATTGTATAATTCAACAAGAAACGAGACTTGGCAGTGTTTTAGAATTATTCAAACATTACTAGCACTGTTTATCGTCTTTTTGTTCACTTGAACTACTTATAATCCACTTGGTCCATTTCTGCCTTTTAAGGTTTTGGACCTTATGGTATTGTGTTAGCCTTAAGTATAAATTTCAGAACCTAATTGTCGAACCGTAATTTTTATATTACTTCTAACTCAGATCCCTATTTAGACATATAAGGCTTATTTCCTAATTCATCTTATGCCATTTCCCATCATTTCCAAACTTTGGTTCAAATCTGGCACATTAGGCTGGATAGTTTCCTGATCTGTTTTCAGGAGAATATATTTTTACTGACTATAGGGATATGAAATCTGTACAAACCCAATACCATGTCAATCATGACTCAATTATCTTTCTGAAAATGTAAAGTTTGCAGTCATACTTGATCTGGTTTATTTTCTATGAAATTTTGAAGTGGACACTAGGAAATCTGTCTCCAGCAGTGAGTGTCCTGCATTCATTTTACATATCTTAAGCCACAAAGTTCCAAATCTGGAAATTCCAAAACTAGATGAAAACTGACTCATTTCCCTATCCATAAGTGTAAGGTTTGTAATTTAACTCTTCCTATATCAACACCAGAATTTTTCCAAAATTTCAGTATGTTCAGCAGTTTCCTGACACAGTATAACACTGACCAAATTGCACAAATTATCTCATATCTAGTTATAGGAATATCCAACTGATGCAAACCCAGAACCATCACAATCCTAACTTAATTACCTTTCTAGAAATGTAAGGCTTGCAACCTAATTCAAATTAAGCTATTTGCCACAATTTTTCAAAGTCAGGATCATGATTCACGTTTCTAGACAGAACACCCTGCACTCATTTGCACATATATCCAGTTACAGAAATCAGATTCAAGAAATTCCAAAACTGACTTTCTTTTAACTTAAGGGGCTATTAATCATAATTTTTCTAGAATTTTTCTCCATGTAACTGATTATTTCAATTCCCCCTCAAATAGAACACCAATTTCCAGATTGAACATCAAGTCAGAATTTCAGTTAATCCTTTATCTAACAATAGCCATTTAATTTAGTTCATCACAATTTCATTTTCATACATAATAATCAAATATTATAAGGTTAGAACCTTACCCCTTAAATGATACAAAACCCAAAACTTGTTGAGCAATCCAAACCACTTCCTCACAGCTTCTTCACTGTTATGCCTAAACACATAAGTGCCAAACCAGTAACCATATTACATTTTGTTTTCATAGCTCAATTCCAGCAAAATATATTGACTCACCTCAATTCTTTACCTTTGCTATCTTGGCTGGAAGTCCCAAATCAATTTGTTTCAGTTTAGGGTTTCAATCCTTCACTTCCTCAGTCACCCATTGTGGACAAATCTTTCTCATTTCTTCTCTTCCACTTCCAATGCCCTAATCTGGTTGAACCAAAGCTTCCTTTGCATCTATGCCTCACGATTTCCCTTGGCCAGTTTCTAACATTTAATATGCTCCTTCATTTCGTTGCTGCTTCCTTAACAATGGAGTCCCTCAATCAGTTTGTATCTTTGGGTGAGATGAATGAGTGTTTAAAGAGGGTTTTTAGCTTTAGCCGGATATGAGGGAGAAGGAAGAGGGTTCCTTTTAGCTAGGGTTGTCAACACTTCTAAGAGAAGTTTGGCTCTTCTTTGTCTCGGTTTGGGTAGGGAAAAACAGAAGGAAACGTAGCCCTATTATTTCCCAACCCTTGACTTATATTTTCCAGCCCTTTTTCCCTTGTATTACCAGCCTTTGATTTGTATTACCAGCCTTTGACTTGTAACATCAGCCCTTGATTTGTGTTACCAGCCCTTGACTTGTAACATTAGCCCTAATAACCCAATTTAATATTAATGGATTAGTAGATAAATAATTATTGTTTCCAGCAATTAATAATGTCTCTTAAACTAGTCTTTTTCTTTGAGACATAATTTGGACTATGTTTATATATCTCCCACTTCCTATTGTCTTTATAAATTTAATTTCCATATCTTATATATATATATATATTTTGGTGGAAATCTTATATATTTATATATATACACACACATATATATATATATATATATATATATATATATATTTAATTTCCTTTTAGTATATCTCAACTAGTTAATTAATTTTCCACTTCATATCTTAATACCTACATACTTACATATACATATCCACCGCTTCTTGACCAAGATGACCCGGACATTCTCAACTTTCATAATCTGTCCAAATTCCAAAATAAACTCAAGTTAGTTAAAATTTATTCTAGTATACTTACGATTGATATCGTAATTAAGGGTTATAACATATTATAAAATAAATAATTTTAATTTATTTAAAAAATATTTTATTATCTAAAATGAAAAGTACAAAGCTAAGCCATCAATATCATGTATATTATTTAAATATTTAAAATTGTTCTTTTTCTAAATAAATAAAATTTATGCATGAAACATATAAATTTATAAATATATATGTTACATAAATATTTAAATAAATAAAATTAATTCGTGCATTATACAAGTTATTATGCTTTCATATATAAATATAAATACTTTTGTGTTATAATTTTATATATATATATATATATATATATATATATATATATTTATATATATAAAAGAATGCATATTTATACTATATGTATGTAAAAAAGCATATTTAGGATAATGATTATTTAGGTCAATAATTATAATATGCCTGAAATGTTACTATAACACTTGAAATTGTTAAAATATACTTTTAAGTTCTATTTTAACAATTTGTGATGTGCTCAATAATATTATTTATGATATGTTTTTATTTTTTTTTATTCTTCTGAATATTTGTTTATCTTATGTTTTGAATTTTATAATTTTTAATTAAATATTTAATTCTTTTATAATTGGATATCTTGATTATATTAGACATATTTTTATCTATACTTTAAACAAATAAACTAAATAACATTATTTTATATATATTTATAAATTTTAATAATTACAATTAATTCGTGCATCGCATGAGTAAAAACTAGTTTTAAATAATACTATTTACCAAAAAAAATTGCCGTATTGCTAAGATTTTTCCTTTGAAGATTTACAAAAAATTCAATTTAAGTATTAAAAAAATATATTACACATGAATGATAAATAATCTGCCTATTTTTAGTTACTGTCTTTTAACAACGTGCATGTGCATGAATTAACTCGTCATTTTTTTCTTAATATTATTATTTTATTTATTAATTAATTTTTATTCATACGATGCACAAATTAATTTTAATTATTTAATTTATAAATATATAATAATATTATTTAATTGATATATTTAAAATATATATAAAATGATTATTATTTAATATATTGTTAATGAAATTTTTAAACTTTACAAATAATGTTAAAATAAAAACACATACTTTTTTTATTTATTTTTTATTTTTTAATATTTATAAAGAGTATATATCATCACTTCAGGGCTGTTTATGGAGTTTAAAAACTCGACTAACAGTGTATTATATAAAAATATTATATAAGTTACATATAATATAATATAAATATTCAATCATAAAAGAATTAAATATATTAAAAAAATTATAAAATTCAAAATATAAGATAAACAAATGTTGGGAAAAACAAAAAATGAAAACATTATAAATAATATTATTAAGCATATCAAAAAAATGTTAAAATAAAATTTAGAAGTATATTTTAAAAATTTTTAAGTGTCAAGCAACATTTTGAGGTAAATTTTTATTTTTAACCTAAATAATTATAATTATGCATTTTATATACATATAATTATAAATATGCATTATATGTATATAAAATGCATATTTATATAAAAGAATGATTATAACATATTTATATAATTAATTTTATCTATAAAATCTGTATGTTAAAATGTTTATTTGTAAATTTATATATTTTATACATGAATTTTATTTATTTAAAAAATATTTTTAAATATTTAAATAATATACATGATATTGATAGCTTACTTTTATACTTTTCAGTTTAATTAATAAAATATTTTTTTAAATAAATTAAATTTTTTTTATTTTATAATATAAATAAATATCAATTAATATTTTATTTCGATTTTCAAAAGGATAATATTAAAATTATATGTTTTTAAAAGTTTTTGGATTAGATAGTATTTAAAATTACTTTAAGATATATTAAAAGGATTGAGAAGTTTTAGGATTTAGAGAAATTTTAATGTGAAAAGGTGGGTAAACACTTATTGTTTTTTTTTTTTACTTACACATAAGTTAAATGGATGTTTGCTTTTCATTCAAAGAGAATATCAAAATAAGCATTCAAGGAGATATAATACCATATTTGTAATGTACCTTGTAATATAATGTCACCACCTAAAATACCGAATACTCGTACTATTTCTTACATCTTAATTACATTTGGTTGAGCTGTCTGCATTGCCTACTTATACTTAATAATCATTTTCCTTTAACCTTAAATTACCTAAGATCCAGATACTTGAGCACAAAAATATATATGGATAGGTATATGAGCTCAAAAATTATATTCAATATACTACTTTCAACTTTACTTACCAAGTATTAATATACATATTGGTAGCATTATACATATACAGTTTGAACATATAACAGAAAACTCATATAGCTCAACATAAACAAAAAATCACTTGAGGGATACCAAAATCAAATCGTCCTAAGCAAAAGCAGGAAACTACTGCAGATAATATGGAAAGAGAATAAGGGGGTGAGTTTAGGCCTAATCAGAAATATATATATATAAGAGCTGATACTATACATAACTATATGCAAGCATCTTGAAACACACTCTTTCACACAGAAAATATAATCGTTTGAGCACAGTATCGAAAAAGATACCATAATGGGTTAGATAACCAAATTGAGTACAAAAGGCTGCTTTAGAGCATCTCACTTGTCTTGGCACTAATTCCAACTATAGGGAATCGGTGTAATTGATTCAATCACAAAGTTCAATAAAGCTTCTATTATGCAACTCATAAAACATTTCGATAATTAGTTCTAAAGTACTCTATAAACAATATAAAATTATAACTGAACAAACAATGTAGAGATTATAAATCATAAAGCATATGTAACACATATAACAAAATGAAAGTCGATAAAGTCTGGGAGTGCTTAGATGTCACAGTCTGATTATATAGTATTTTGCACTTTTTCACACTTTTCGATATACACTATACTGGTTGGGCTGTCTGTGATGTCTTTAAACACTATTCATTACAACGGTAAAACAATTTAGACAACATTTATTTATTGCCAATTAATATTCACAACTGTAAGAGTTAGTTTACATCCCCTAAAATTAAATTTACAACAAGTAGTATTGTATAAATATGTCTGAACATACAAATGTAAACATGATACCTCCGGAATCCATTATATGATACTTCGAGCTACTCCAAGTGCAGCTAAACCATGGTTTGGTACTTCAACAATTCCATACATCAAATCTGTGATGATGAAAGTAAAGGAGTAAGCAAACCACGGCTCAGTAAGAGAGTTGTATGCATTTTGATATCATGAAAACTATATGCAGTAAAATCCTTTAGTTTCCTATCGGTATGCTAAGCACCTAAAAGGAAAGGATACTATAGTCGGCCGGATAATCCAGATAGAGTATGGAAGGTATTTTGGAATACCTGTCTTATCCCAGAAACCCAGAGCGACTATAGTGAGCAGAAGTTTAATTTCATGTAAAACTTAGTTAAAATTTACTACATATAAATATTTCATACACTCAAGTAAAACAACTTATCATCATTTATTCAACACTTGAAAATCACTAGATTTCCACCACTGAAATCATCACTTTTACATGTGTAACAGTAAAAATAAAATTGTTCAAATATAATAACAATTTAGTAGTAAAAACACTTCAGAAATCACCACAATTTCAGAAAATATCACCATAATCAATAATAACACGTGAAATCATAGCGGAGACCAGTCAACACCCAACTGAAATCATGCTATAAGTTTCGTAGGGAATAATAATGAACACGTGAGATCCCTGTAGGGAACAGTATAATAAACACATGAGATCTATGGCCATAGTCTATAAATGTCCTCGGCCATACATTGAGCAGGTGTCAACCGAGACACTGAAGACGGCTCAATGTCAACAACTTCACACATGAAACACGTGACACGTGAGCATGATATGGGGCCTATCAGTCTCAAAACAGTGTATAAGAAATCTCATCACCTTTATGGAATTAAGTAAAATCAATAATATATTTTAGAAAATCCATAAAGGTATAAATCACAATATCTCATATAATGAAAACAGTTAATAACATAATTACACTGTAGTAATAAAATCTCATAAATATTCTGTTTCACCATAGAACACATACACACGAGTTTCCATGCTTTCTTCCAAAACTTTAAATTCAAAGTTACTGGAAATCATTTCTAGTAGTTTCATACTTTATGGAAAAATATAAATATTTATTTTCCAAAATTAATAGTAATTCCACCAAACACATTTCTCACTATAGAACACATGTAGAGACATTTTAGTCTCAAAACGATATTTACACATGATAAAGCCTTTATGGAAATCATTACACGAGATAAAACTTCAGTCAGTCCATAAAGGAAAATCATAATAAAATAGTGAATATTATACTGAAAATAATTTATAAAATATTCATTATTCACCATTTCACTTTACCCATCACATATTCCACTATAAACATGTGAGAGGAATTTTCGATAATTTAACTTTTACCGAAATCAGTAACATGAATATTTAATAATTGATTTTCGGTAAATTCACCCTTTATGGAAAATAATTAATTCCTCACTTTTAAGGCTAGGATAGAAATCAATAATGCATTAAAATATTTTATGTCATTTTTAGAAATATTTTTAATAAATTTCGGCAGCATAACGGCTGTCAGTGTCCTAGCCTCCCTGCACTTTCAAACACAGTTCAACTAGCCATATAACCACAAATTCACAGCAATTCGAGGCAGTTCACTTTCAAATAATTTCATAAAATTCATAGCATGAAAAACATGCATTCAGATATCCCTACAAATCACACACGCGTCTTTACCTATCTATCGATAACACGTTTCCTGACTCCATATGAAACCGTAATTCCCAGGCTGCAGTTAATTCCACCAAAATATGAGCTTATTAAATATTTATTTTTAAGCTACAATTCATATCATAATGCAGCCACATTGGACATTGCAAATATTTTTGTAGTATAATTTCTACCGGTATTATAACGTAACTTCTTCGTTTTACGTCGGATTTTAAATCCGAGCATACCGACAAACTCCTCGTAATTCCCACAGTCTAAATCTACATTCAAAACATCAAGAACAGCCATGAATCAAATCCCCTTCATCTTGGCCGAAAATGGGAGATGTTGGTTTTGATTGATTTTCAACAATCTAATTTTTCTAAGTTAATTCCCCATGCTTAACAACTAATTTGGCACCATTTTTGAGCTTGAAACACAATGAAACCTTAAGATCCCATGCTTGGCCGAATGCCTTATCCACGGTGAACTTTTATTCGTGAAGATTTAATTGAAAATATGGCTAGAAATATAATCACGAGGCTAGAAGGAATAAATTCATGCCACTAGATTCAAGAAAAGCATAAGCATGGTGAAAGTACCTTGCTTGGCCGAATATGGGAGGCTTCCTTTCTCCTTGTATAATGCCTTAAAGGATGAAATATTGGTGTAGGATTGTAGAGGAGAGAGAGGAGATTAATTTTGGTATAGAAATTATGTTGAAATTCTAAGTAGTTTGGTAGTTAGGAAGCTTAGAAAATTTTCTTTCTTTCTTTCCTTTGAAGATGGCATGGGACTCTTGGAGGAAGAAGATGAATAGTACATCTCAGCAGCTGACTGAATTTTAAAGAGAATTCTGGAACCTTGCAAAATGACCAAAATGCTCCTAGTTATGAAATTTTGACGATTTTGCCCTTACGGTCCTGCTGGCATAAAAATGGTGTAAACATGCTCCAAATTTTTGGATTCCAATTCCAAAAGGTCATATTAAACATATCTTGATGATTGGAAGTGGTTTCGCTAATGCACGGTGCACGGATAATGAAAAATTACGATTTTACCCATGTAACACGCCAACGAAAATTTCTGTTTTTGTTAACATTTCGGAAAATCTATTAACACCATGTTAAAGTACATTTCATGTAGAATAACATGATATTTTTACTTCATCTCAATTCATTTTGGCTTGGGAGAAATTTACGAAAATACCTTCAGGATGTATCCGTCATTTTTCAATTTGTTTCTCATATTTCACAAAACAATACAACTTGGCTATTTTGACTTCCAAATCACCATAATATCATTGTTGAACCTCCCAAAAATTATTTTCTCACTCATATCATCATTTGGGCATTGAAATCTAAGTGGGGCCCATATAGCTTTTCACTTAATATTTGTAAAAATATACAAAAATAATTTATTTATTAATTAAAATTTACATGTCCATACAAAATAATGAGTTCTCACATTGGATTGCCCAGGGATTTACCACCCTAATAAAACAATTCAATGGAGACTAGGTTTCACCCAATAGAGTTATGCAATATAAATATCCTCGCAGGGAATGACATATGGCTATAGTCAAGGATCCACAGTGTACACTAGCCAAGTGACAGCTGTGGGCGCTGAAGATGTGGCTAAGGCCTAACAGAAACAGTTTCACACACACAGAGGGCATGTACCTGCAGGCAGTTATGAGGCCAACAGTCTCAAAACAGTTCATAAATCATTTCAAAATTGTTTACGGGGATTAATTCAGTGAATCATATCTTCAGTTAATCTATAAAGTATCAAAATCATAAAATCATTATACTTGATATTCTCAGTCCAATAACCAATGCTCAAATATTTTATTTGCGTATAACAGTGGCATAGAAACATGAATATGTCATGAAACATGTAAAAATTAGTAAAAACTCCTTCAAAAACTAAGTTACAAATTTGGTATGCAAATATAGCATTTTAGAAGCTTTACCCCAAAACATGTGTTAACTTTAAATTGACATATGTATTTTGAAATGACAAAAACTTAAGTAAGCTTTAATGTTTCTCTCATAATGTAAATTTGCTTTACCACCAATCATATGATTTTCTCAAACCACTTTACGTCTACATATCAAAGTTTAAGACCATGATTTAATAGCATATTCTTATTGGTCTTAACATTTTACAAAATGATTTTGAATATCTTCATTAAGTAATTTCTCAAGAACATATTGAACACAACTTTAGAAAATTACTTAACAAGTTTTTACACTATGTTTTCATTTGAGAAAGTCATGAAAAACTCGCATAAAATTCATAAATGTTTTGGGATGGATTAAAATCAAACTCTACATCATTTCTAATGCAAAATAGCCCAGAAAAGTGCAGGAAAAGCATGAGGGATCGATCCCCTAGGATGAGGGATCCATCCCAGAATGGCAGAATGCTCCCAAGAAGCAGAAAGGAAGCATGAGATCGATCCCTTAAGGGAAGGGATCGATCCCTTTATGGCAGAAAGCCTCTAACGGCTAGTTTCTATTTTGGCTCCAACCAACGTCAAGAATACATCCAAGGGACTATAAATAGAGGCTTGGAAGCTCAAGAAAGAAGATAGAGCAGCCAAGACATACCATTCTTCAATATCTTCATCTTCTACAAGCATTTCAAAGAGTTAAAGAGCTAGAATTCAATATCCTCTATTACTCTCATCATCTTTGTACTTTATAGCACAAATATTTTAAATTATCTTTTCTAGAGCTTAAACATTGTAATCACTTGCCTAACTAGAGGCCTTTCTTTGATTACATTCATTGTAAACCCAATCATACCTTGTAAAGGGGAGGTTTCTCTTTAGCCTTAGAAAAAGAGGGAGGTTTCTCTTTAGCCTTAGAAAAAGAGGGAGGTTTCTCTTGAGCCTAGAAAAAGAGGGGTTGTAATACAAATTCAATTTAGTGGATTTGGGAAAAATCCTTGGGAGCATATCAAGGTAGAGGACGTAGGCAAGGTTGCCGAACCTCTATAAATCGCTTGCGTACATTTCTCTTTCCCTTCTCTCTTTATTTACTGGCAATTATATTTGTGTTTATTGTATTGAATTTGGATTGCATGCTTGCATAGCCTAAAGAACTTAGAAAACATTAATATAGGCTAGTGAATTTAGAAGAATTGAAAAACGATCGTAAGGTTAGTTAAAAACCGATTCACCCCCCCTTTCAGTATAGCCTATAGAGCCAACAACATGTTTTCACATCCTTTTCACTTATAAAACCACATCAAGTGATGAATTGGAGGTTTAGGTTCGTTTAAAAAAATTTCAGCAGCATAACAGTACTACTTATCCTAACCTTCCTTCACGAAACTCAGTCTATAATCCATAATTACAGTTTCACAATTTCATAAATAATCAAATTCAATCTCATGAAAATTCATTTCTAACATCCCCAATGCAACATAGTATCTCTACACCTTCTACATATATCCCTTACGTATCAAGTTCTCGTTGTGCTGCTTCCTAGCACTAATATCTTTTTCTGACTTTCGAGCTACAATTCACCACACTAACATAGTCACTTCACCACACTTTAGTTACAAAGAATATTTAACTCGTTGAGATCTAGTACATTGCCTATTTAACTCTGCAATTGCTGTCAAAACACCATGGTTTTCAGTTTTAACCATGTCATTAGTCTCATATGAATTTATATATTATTTTAGGACCCAAAACATATTAAATTGAGCTTGCTTTCAACCTCCCCTTCACTTGTTTGAATTCCATTCTCTCTCCTACACCTCTCTTTTCTTCAATTTAAGCCTAAAATCATGTTTTGAACTTGTTCTACATTAATTCTACATCAAATTCACATCAAACAACATCATATTCATGCACACTCTGCTTCATCGAAACCTTAGGAGAGAGAATTACATGGTTTTAATCCAATTCAAGCACAAATATATGCTTAAATACATTAAACACATAGTATACAATCATAAAAACATGAAAAACCACAAGCTTTCGCTTTCTCTCAGCTTGGTCGAATTTAATGGAAGCTCTTACACCTTGAATATGGCCACTTTAGCACTTGATATTGGTGTCAAGTTGTAGAGGGAAGTGATGGGAACAAGATTGGTGAAGACAGTTTTCAGTTTCAGTATCTTTTTTACTAGTGTTTTAAGGGTTTTCTCTCTCTTAAACTAAGCTTAGTTATGGAAGAATGGAGAGAGATGATGGCTGCAAAAAATGATGAAGAAGATGGGCTGGAAATTTCTTTAAAAATATATTATGGTACAAATGACCAAAATGCCCTTGTACTTAAGAAAACTTTCAATTTGCCATTTACAATTTGACTTTAGTTTAAACAATTAGTTTAACCCTTAAAATATCTCATTCAATCATAAAACACCTCTATTCAACATGATCTAATAGTTGGTGAAGCTTTTGTTGAGGTTTGACTAATCATTTAGGCAAAATTACCAAAATACCTCTAACTATTGAATCGTGTAATTTTCTACTTTTACACTTAATTTATTCTATTAGTCCACATAACCTAAAACTTTATCACATAAGAATTTATCTACAGCTAGCAGTTGGCCAAAAGTCAACTTAGTTTGACCGTTATTCACGAAAATTCTGTCGGCTTATGGACCTATACATGTTTTTCAAAACATACATAAATAATTGACTTTGAGATGCAAATTTTTACCATCACAGTATTTGGCTCTAAATATTCAATTTGCTAAGTTTCACCTTTATCCAGACATATGAAATTTAGCGAGGCCCACCATCAGTTTCCCCTTCAACCTAAAAAGTAAATAACATTTGAATAAGTATGAGACATAATATTCCTAACTTTATGAATAGTGGATTAATAGTACTAGAAAGTGTGGATCTCACATCCTCCCCACCTTAGGAAATTTGGTTCTCCAAATTTGATCATACCTATCCAATGGATAACTCTAGATACTTTTCTTTCATTAGGCTCTCAATTCCTAAATAACTTCTTTTGCTGTGTGATATTGCTAGAGAACTTTCACTAGAGGAATCATTTTAGACCATAATACCTTCTCTTTCCGATCTAAAATTTGAACTGGCTTCTCCACATAACTCATCTCTTTTCTAATCTCCAACAGTTCATATTGAATCACGTGAGACGAATCTGGATGATACTTCCGAAGCATCAATACATGCAAGACGTTATGTACACCGAATAGCTTTGGTGGTAATGCCAACCAATAAGCTACGTCTCCCACTCGATCTAAGATCTCAAAAGGTCCGATGAATCAATGACTCAACTTCTCTTTCTTTCCAAATCTCATAATAGCGTTGGATGGTGACACTTTTAGAAATACCGAATCTCCTACAGAGAATTCTAAAGGTTGACGCCTAACATCTACATAACTTTTCTGCCGACTCTAGGCAGTCTTCAACCTGTTACAAATAACCTGAACATCTCTAGAAGCTTGCTCAACCAAATCGGGATCTAAAATCTTTTTGTTGCCTACTTCTTCCTAGCCTCTTGATGTCACAGCCCGTGGCCACAATTTTTCACGTTTTTTCACACATCTTATACGGTTGGGCTGTCTGTGATACTTTACTTTTCATTTTCATTTAAACTATTTTATATTAAAATTATAATGTCGTTTACATCCCCTATTTTAATTCACAATAAAGTAGTACTGTAGACAAGTCTAAATATAAAAAATAAATGATTGTACCTCATATTTCAGTCAAGCTGTCACATTGTCCTCAAATGCGCAGCCCAAAATCCTCAGATGTCAGATCTCACAGTCACTGAAAATCTGAAATGTTTAAAAGTAGGGGAGTGAGCAAACCGCGGCTCAGTAAGAGAATTGTATGCAAATTTTGATATCACGAGGACTATGTGCAGTAAAACCTTTTAGTTTACTATCGGTATGCTGGGCACACTATAAGGAAATGATACTATAGTCGATCGGGAAATCCAGATAGAGTAAGAAAGGTATTTTGAAATACCTGTCGTGTTCCGGAAACCCAGAACGACTATAGGGAGTATAAAATTATATTTTTTTAATATAAAACTTAATTCAATTTACTGCATATAAATATATCATCCACTTGAGTAAAACACTTTATCAAACCACTAATTTAACACTTGAAAATCTCAAGGTTTCCACCACTGAAATCATCACTTATACATGTGTAACAGTAAAATAACTGTTTAATTATAATAACAGTTTAGAATTGAAACACTTCAGAAAATCACACAGTTTTCTAAAAATATCACTAAAATCAATAATAACACGTGAAATCATAATGGAGACCAAGCAACACCCAAATGATATCATGCTATAAGTCACGTAGGAATAATAGGGTACACATGAGATCCCTGTAGGGACAATATAATAAACACATGAGATCTATGACCATAGTCTATAGGGGTCCTCGGTTGTACACTGATCAGGTGTCAACCAGGACGCTGAAGACAGGATCAGTGTCAACAGCCTCACACATGAGTAACACATGAAACACGTGACACGTGAGCATGATACGGGGCCTATCAGTCTCAAAACAGTATATAAGAAGTCTCATTACCTTTATGGAATTTAGTGAGATCAATGATGTTTTTAAGAAAATCCATAAAGGTATGAATTATAACATCTCGTATGGTGAAAACAGTTTATAAGATAATAACATAGTAATAATAAAATTTCGTAACTGTTCTTTTTCACCGTAGAACACATACATAGGTGTTTCCATGCTTTCTTTCCAAAACTTGAAATTCAAAGTTATTGGAATTCAATTCCAATATTTTCATACTTTATGGAAAAATAAAAATATTTATTTTCCAAAATTAACAATAATTCCACCAACACATTTTTTACTCTAAAACATGTGCAGAGACATTTTAGTCTCAAAACAATAGTTATACAGAGATAAAGCCTTTATGGAAATCATTACACGTGATAGAATTTATTTAATCCATAAAGAAAAATCATAATAAATTAGTGAATATTATACTGAAAATATTTTATAAAATATTCACTATTCACCATTTCACTTCACCAATCACACATTTCCCTATAAAACACGTGGAATGAATTTTTGGTAGTTTAATCTTTACCGAAATCGGTATCATGAACATTTAATAAATACTTTTCGGTAAATTCACCGTTTATGAAAATTAATTAATTTATTACTTTTGAGGCTAGGAAAAATACCAACAATGCACTAAAATATTTAATAATATTTTTGGAAATATCTTTAATAAATTTCGACAACATAACGACTGCCACAGTCCTAGCCTCCCTGCATTTTCAAACACAGTCTCAACAGCCAGAAACCACAATTTCGTATCATTCATAGGCAATTCAATATCCAATAAATCTTATCAAATTCATAGCATAAAAATCATGCATTCGAATATCCCTACAAATTCACACATGCATCCTTTACCTGTTCTGGGTCGGCGACTTCCTTGCTATTGGTCGCGCCCGTACTCCATCTCTTCCGATTCCATCATCTCGTTCACCGAGAATGATTTCTGGAAACCAAATTCTAACATTTAGAATTTTTCCCAATTTATTTAAATAAATAAATTGATAATTTTCTTAAACCATTTTCGGAAATTTCTTACCGAATTTTCATAAATTTTCGAATTCCCGAAAATTTCCTTTTCTCTCTTTTTCTTCTTCTTTTTCTTCTCTTTTATTTTTTCTTTTTCTTTTTCTTTTCTTTTTTTTCCTTTTCTTTTCCTTTTTCCTGGTTTGAACCGGTTCGACCAGCCCAACCTCTCTTACTGCTGATTCTCCTCCGGTGGCCGGTTCTCCGACGGTTCGGCGTCTCCACAGCTGGTGGACATCACGGCAAAGCTGTGGCTGGTCTCCATTCAGCCCAGATCGGCGGCACGACAGCGGATCTGGCGACGTGGGTCTCGGTTCTTTCCTCCCTTTTTCTTCCTTCCGCCGCCGTTTTCCTTCTCATCAGTGGCCTCCTTCTCCTTCCCCTTACCTCCGCCGAGTTAGGGGTTGGGGTGGCGATGCCTAGACCGGCCAGCACCGCTGATTTCTTCTTTTCCTTTTCCTTCTCAGCTTCTGCCTATTTCTCTCCTTCTCCGTTTCTGTTTCTTTCCTTTTCCATCGCTGGTCGCCTTCTCTTCCAGTCCTCGGCTCGCCGGCGACGTTGTGTCACATCCTGTGACCACATTTTTCACATATTTCTATGCAACTTATCTGCTTGGGCTGTCTGTGATACTTCACTTTTCATATTCATTTAACTATTAAATATAAAATTCGTAATATCAATTACATCCCCTATCTTAATTCTCAAGAAAGTAGTACTGAAAGTAAGTCTAAATACAGAAAATAAATGATCATACATCGTATTATAAATCAAGCTGTCGTAGTGTCTCCAAATGCGCAACTTGAAATCCTCAGATGTCAGATCCTTAGTCCTCAAAAATCTGGAATATTAATATTAAGGGGTGAGCAAACCACAGCTCAGTAAGAGAGTTATATCCAACACTTGGTATTCAGCTATCTATATGCTGAAAATAATTTTTCAGTTTCTTTAAATCTTCCTAGAGGCTCTAGGCTCACATGTAGGAAGGATACTACAGTCGGCTAGAGATCCAGATGGAGTAAGGCAGGTATTTTGAAATACCTCTCATGTCTTGGAACCTAGAAGCAACTGTAGAGAGTACTATATAAATTGTTCTCAAAATAATTCAATATTCGTTTTTCATAGAGTAAACCATTTATTTCTCTTCACTTCAGTATGTTTTAAAACACGTGACAATTCAGTAGTAAAACAGTGGTTTAGGATAAACCATTCTGTAATTATTTCTATCCTAGAAATAATTTCATGTTATTCTTTTTGAATAAACATTAATTTCTCTTTAATTCAATAACCGTATCTTACAGTTCAGTAAAACAGTAATATTCAATACAATACCACTCGGTAAAACAGTATTTTGCAAATCAGTAAAACAATATCTTGATACGGTTCAGTCAGTAAACAGTAAACAGTAAATAGTAGCTACCAATTCAGTAAACAGTATATGGTAGCTTTTAGTTCAGTATCATGGAGACCAGGCAACACCCTAAATATATCATGCTATAATAATATCATACCTAATAGGGGAAACACATGAGATCTATGGGCATAGTCTATGGGGTCCTCAGTGTGCACTGATCAGGTGTCCACTGGGACGCTGATATTAGGATCAGTATCTATCAGCACTAACACGTGACACGTGAGCATGATATGGGGCCTAACAGTCTCAAAACAGTAAACACGTGATATAAACCCCATTTATGAAATCAATTTCATTGAATATAAGTTCAATCAATCCATAAATATTCATAAGGAAAATATTTTCATCTTATGAATAACAATTTATAAAATATTCATACTGGGGTAATCATTCCCGAAAATGTTCTAAATATTATAGAACAGTATAAATCACATTTTCCATATGGTGAAAATAGTTTATAAAATAGTTACTGTAAAATATAAAAGGTCATAACTGTCCTTTTTCACCGTAAAACATAAACGCACGCTTTTCCGTGCTTTCTATCAAAAACATGATTTTCAAAGTTATCGGGATTCAAATCAATTATTTTTATGATTTATGAAAATTAAAATATTTATTTTCCAAATCAACACCTCGTCCTGTATTTTCTCTGTAAACACATGCGGAGATCGTCTAGTCTCAAAACACTATTTTCCACCTTTAATTACCTTTATGGAATTTTCTATAAACACTTATTTTCACGATTAAACCCATAAAGGTTATTTATAAAATCAAGTGAATATTTGAAGAAATATTATTAAAATATTCACTTTGATCCTTTTTATTTTTCACCTCGTTTCACGTGAAATATCACCTGTCGGGATAAATTTAGGTAATTTCCTTTGTCACCATTTTCAAAAACATGAATAATTTAAAATTAAACATTAGTATATTCCTGTTTTCTGAAAACTAATCGATTTCTAGATTTTCGTGTTGAAAATCGTTTCTCGTGATGAAAAATCATTTATTATGATTTTTGGTAATTTTTCCAATAATTTTCGGCAGTATAACGGCTGCCGATTGGCTAGCCTCCTACACGAAAATACAGTTTAAATCTCAACCGATAAATCACCACAATTTTTCCAACCAATCAATATTAATAGCATTTTATAAAATTAAATGCATAATTTAAAAAATGTGTGCCAAATATCCTTACAGGCTGCACATGTCTCCCTTACCTTTTCTGGGTCGGCGACTTCCTCTATCGGTCGCGCCCGTACTCCATCTCTCCCGATCCATCGTCTCGATCGCTGAGAATAATTTTTGAAAATTAAATTCTAAATTTTAGAATTTTCATAAATAATTTATTAAATTTTTACTCGAAATCATTTTTTCGGAATTCTTACCGAATTTTCGTAATTTTCGAGTTGCCAAATTCTCGGGAATCTTCCGATTTCTCGAAATTCTCTTTTTTCCTCTCTTTTTCTTCTTTTCCTCTTTTTCTTCCTTTTTCTCTTTTCTTTCCTTTCTCTTTCTTTTCTTTTTCTTTTTCTTTTTCTTTTTCCTTTTTCTTTTCTTTTTCTTTTCCTTTTTACTCTTCCTTTCCCGTCATACCGGTTTAGCTTCCTTCCTCGCTGGTTCTTGCCGGCGGCCGGTTCTCCAGCGGTTCAGGTGCCCTTCAGCTGGTCGACGTCAAGGCGAACTTGCCGGTGCCTTCCGTTTGCCCTGGATCGGCGGCACAGCGGTGGATCGAGTCGATTTTCCTTCGGTTTCTTCCGCCTCTTCGCCGGCCCTCCTCCACCGTTCGTCGCGCCTCGGGTGGCAACCTTCCTCTTCCTCTTCCTCTGGTGGTGCTTCGGTGGTAGTGGCGGTGGCCAAATCGGTCGATACCGCCAGATCCTCTTTCTCTTTTCCTCTCGGCTTCCGTTGGAATTTCCTTCTGTTTCTTTTGTTTTCCTTCGTTTCTCCTTTCTTCCATCGGTCACCGGCTTCTCCTCTCTCCACCGGCTCCGTCCTCCTCCCTCGTCTCTCCTCTCTTCTCCGATCGCCGACAGTGGTCGGTTGCTCACCGGGAAATCGAGATTCTTCCCGATTTTCCTTTCCTCTTTTGTTTTTGTTTTTTTTTTTTTCTATTTTTAGTATATAATATACTATATACTATATAATATATTTTATACATATAATATATACTATATATTATACACATATTATTTCATATATAATATAATACAATATATATTATATATAAAATATATATATTGTATATTACAAAATATATGTCTAGTATATATATATGTATATTTATATGTTTTAAATTTAAATAACTTTTATATATATTTTCAAACTTTAATGTAAATCAATATTTACATTTCTCAATTATATGTATATACATTTATATATATAAGAGATATACTAAAATACATATGTATTATTTAACTTTATAAAATAGTATATATATTCATATATACAAACGTATATTGATATATACTATATAGTATTCACATACATATGTTTTATATAAAAATACATTTATATAATTTGTAATTATATAAACATATTTTATTTTCATTCTCATTTTCCTTATTTAATTTAGATTTCCATTTATCCAAATTAAATTTCCTCTTTTCATTATTTTTCATAATTTCATCCTTTTCCTTATTTACAATTTATCCAAATTTAAATTCCTCACTTCCTAAATTTCGGAATTTCAACGATATTCCATCTCGTAAATAAATTTTATTTATTTACTTTAATTTATTTATTTCCTCTTATCTATTTTCTTTAATATTAATTTCCAAAATAGAAAATTTGCGGTTATCACACGTCGCTCCTCTCCTCTCTCCCTCACTTGGCTGGCCGACGGTGGTTGGCTTCATCGGGGAAGAAAATCGGGATCCTTCCCGATTTTTCCCTTCTGTTTTTTTATTATACTTATAAACTATATTTTATACATATAATATTATTGTTTTATATATATAGTATTATACTATATATATTATATAAAGATATATATACATTGTGTATTAACAAAATATATATAATATATATATGTATCTTTATATACTTTAAATTAAATAACATTTATATATATATTTATATAAATGTAATAATAAAGTGTATATATATATATATACAAACTTTAATGTAAAATAATATTTACATTTCTTTTATATATATACACAAAATATTATATTCATATACATATGTACTTCATTCCTAATGTATAATACTATATATAGATATCAATGTATATCATATACTATATATATATATATATATATATATAATATACATATTTCCCATATTTACATAAGTATTTATATCTAAATATATTCATATAATATAATTATATAAATATATATTTATACACCTTTTTATCTCTTATTTAATTTGGATTTTTCAATATCCAAATTTAAATTCCTCCTTTCTTATTTTCTATAATTTCAACCTTATTCTTATTTCCAATTTAATTTTCCTTCACACGAACTTCCTAATTCGTTCACTTCCTCAATTCACGGAATTTTCACTAATATTCCAATCTCATAATTATATTTATTTATTTCAACTTATCTATTTTTTTAAATATTAATTTCCAATATTAATAATTTCCAAAAAATGGAAAATTTTACGATTATCACATTCTCCCCACATTAAAAAATTCGGTCCTTCGTATTTAACTTAGCTTAAAAGGTGGTACATTCCATATGCTTATAGTTCTTACCCATTAGATTCTTTTTCAGATAATACTGCCAGCATGCTTTTATAATCAGAATTCTTTTGACCACTACCTATTCCTTTCATCATATATTTATACTCCTTTCAAATTTCTTATTAATTTGGGAGTTATCAATTTCCCCTCCTTTTCATATCACATATGATTCATACTGTTCATCATCCGTTTTCTCATTTGGTGCCAAGTCGATATATTTTGATAATTATCATTTATACACTGTATTCAGTAGTATGTAATTGTCCCAGTAGCTTTCACATCTCGTGCATCCGCTCTCTCAACATATCTTCGAGCGTTTCCATACTACGCTCAGATATTTACATTAGTACGGAGCGATGCTGTCAATAAATTCGGAATCTCAAGGCCTTTAGCTATTTCCCATAAGCATGTAGCAAATTTGAGATTCCTATCACATGCATGCTCACTGGAATTTCACATACATTCTCATCATTTTATAATCATATTTCGACTATGGCACTAAAGAATCTAAGAATCTGATAATCTGATAATGGAGAAGTGATTCCATTAGACAATCAGTCTTAATCACTTCCATATTATCATATCTCCTTTAGACTCTTTATTATCCACAATATTCATTTTTTTTACATTTATTTCATCAAGGCTGCACCTCATTGCAGAATTTACTGTTAATCATCTCTTACCATAATTGCAACATTTATCAATCATTTTCTCTCTATATCTCTTTTCATGTCTTATAGTCATTACGTCCTTTACTCTTATGGTATACTCAATATCACTTAAGTTTCTGAATATACCTGAGAAGGTAACCTTCTCATAATTTAAATTCTATAGGTGATAAATCAATCATCATTTTCATCACCACATTATCCATACAATTCCACCATTCCGAGGTGTGTATATATATTTATTATTTTTTTCATTTACATTACTGGCAATAAATCATGTAAGTCATTTATTTGCTCTTTCGAGTATAATTAAATTTCATTTATCGAAATTGGCTCGATCTTCCATCTAGCCATAATCATAATGTGATAACCAAATTGAAATCACTTTCAGTCTTAAATTCGGGAACTGCTTCATATTCGTATTCCCTCATTATCATGTACTTATCTTCTTATTACATTTTCATCTTTTCACTTTCAACATTTCAGTCGACTTTTTTTTTTCAGTGGTATAGTACTCCACTGTTAAACTCTTTTAAAATTTTAATTACCATCTTTACACGTATTCATTTACCGACTTTAACTTCTTTAATGAGAAGTCACATCTGTAGAGCAGCTAACCTAATAACTCTTCCATAGCTGGCAATAATATTTAGCTAGACCTAGTACATTTCGTATCTCAATTATTATCTCTTCATCATAGACAGATCCACATCGCTCTATCATTCGAGATCATATATATTAGAAAGAGATACTGTCTAGCCACATCTCCTATTTGCCAATCTTAACATATAGATCATAGTCTTTGAGAGTCTGCGGGGTTATACCACTATGCTACTCATTTTCCATTTGTGCCTTAGACTGTATCGGTATATCATTACTTTATCCTTATATGGATGCCTCATTCATTAGACTTATATACCTCACAAGGTATTTCATTAACCTTGTAAACTTCAATAGAAACTCGTAAAAATTTTATCGAGTTCTAATCATTATCATCTTATGTCCACCAGTTTTCAACTTTCCATCTGATGACGCCTTGTACAAAGATTGGTCTTATGAACTCCTCACATATCTCTGATTACACTCAATAAGGCATCAATTCCATACAGATGAATATTTGTTCTTAATAAGAACTTTATTGCATAATAGGAATTTAATACACCATTTTAATTCATCCTTAAATCAAATCATCTGTATTTCATTAATTACCTTTATACCAGTGAATTTCATTATCCACATATTTTTTAGAGTTGTTTTCTTAAGCTTTCGGACTCTTTCTATGTTTTCTAACATAAGCTTAAAATAGATTCTGTATCCATAATCGAGTCAATATTAACCCGATCTCTCCCATCTATATTACTCTGAAAATTTATCGGGAATAACATCTGATTCTTTTTAAATTCATATCTCTTACCTTTTTTGGACATTCATATCTATGTTTCTTATCTGCTATATTTCCTCAAGGCAGAAATACTTAGTATTCAATTCATTCCAACACGTACTCCACTTTAATTCACTTATTTACTCATATTTCACAGCATTATTAATCTTAATTAGTATGCTGTATCAAGTGTAATAATTTAATTAATACATTTCATAGCTAACCGATTTATTACTGTAATTCACTTTGAAATCATTTTCATTTAATAACCTCAGTTAGCTATCATCTTCCTCATCTCTTATCGTCATGTTACCATTCTTATACAATATACATGTTTTCAAATTTTATAACATTCCATACAGAACACTATTCTGTAAAACATATTTCAAAATATTCTGATTCTATAAATATTTGTTTGATACTTCAGAAACAGTATGAATGTATAGAACCAGAATTAACGTACTGCTATGGATTTCATCATCTATACTGATATCTGTCTCAGTCATCTCCTGTAATCATTTCACTTTTCATCATATCCAACAATCCCGTAATTGACATCCCATCAATACACTTTTAACTCCGACCCTTAAGAATCAATAATAGAGCCGCTCATCCTGCGACTTTCCTATAACCATTCGGGTCACATCAGCAATCTAAGTGTAGGTGGATTAATAATCAGAACTGTTGTATTCATATTACATCCTCTATGCCATTAATAACTCTATTATTATTAATGGATTCAAGATCAACTTGGTTTTATTATTGTTCAAAACATAACCCAACATAGGGGCATTTTCGTCATTTTAACATTTATTTCTTTCTCCTCAGTATACATTTAAACCAAGGATTGTATTATCTATGTGCTGATAGTATCTTCCTCATATTAATATCAGCAATTTAAGATCTGGTTCGATTTCGATAGAGAAGTCCACTGGGATCTATAATGAGATCATTTTGCTTATAATACAGACTTACACCATCATTTACTCTGTCAAATCAGTCAATTCCAACTTCTGTTGGTCTATTACGACTCTAGGTAAAATTTTTTGAGGTAGGGGTATTTTGGTCATTTTTGGCCAAAACTTTTCTCTCTCTTCAAAATACCTTCAATTGGTGATCTTAAGGTCTATTTAATGATGATATTTCATTCCTCTCCTTTATATCATCACTTTCAGGTCTCAGTTCGATCCGGACAGAAAAGTACTGGTGGGGCCCTCATCGAGTCCGTTTCTATTCCTTACCGAACCGACCTTCATTTAGATTATAAGATTACCATTTTTTGGTAAATTCTGAGCCTACTATTTCTCTTTATCATCATTAATTCATAAATTCTCACTCCCTTCAATTTATTTTACTCAATTTACAATCATTTATTTTCTCTATGTATTCAGACTACACAGTACTACAGGGGATGTTAACATTTTTGACACATTTTCTCTCCAAAAGTATCAACAGACATCAGACCAACCATGCTTTGATACCATTAAATTGTGGTCACGGGCTGTGACACTTGGGGAACGACATCTTTTACCATATAGTACTTCATAAGGTGCCATGCCGATACTGGAGTGATAACTATTATTATAAGCAAATTCTGCTAATGGAAGATGATCATCCCATAAGCCTTTAAAGTCTAGTTTACAAGCTTTCAACATATCCTTAAGCGTTTGAATTGTACGTTCAGACTGCCATTAGTCCGCGGAGGGAAAGCTGTGCTGAAATTCAGTTGAGATCCATAGCATATTGAAAACACTCCCAAAAAATAGAGGTAAATCGGGAATCTCTATCAAAAGTAATACTCACTAGAACCCTGTGTAATCTAACAATCTCCCTCACATAAAGATCAGCTAGGCCACTTAAGGAATTTTTAGACTTAATAGCAAGAAAATAGGCTGATTTCATCAATCTATCAACAATCTCCCAGATTTCATCATGATTCCTTTTGGTCTCTGGTAAACCCATGATGAAATCCATGGTAATGTGCTCCCATTTCCACATCGGTATCAGTAGCGACTGAAGCAATCCTGCTAGTTTTTTATGCTCTACCTTTACGTACTAACAAGTGAGACACTTTACAACAAATACGACGATTTCTCTTTTCATATTAGGCAACCAATACACTTTATGTAGATTCTGATACATTTTGTTACTGCTAGGATGTAAAGTGTACTTTGAGATATGAAACTCTGTCAGAATCTACTCACTCAACTATTTATCCTCAAGAATACAAATCCGGTTTTTGAATCTAAAAGTACCATTATGCCAATTCATGCTCTGACTGAATGCCCAATTGTATCTGACTGGCAATCTCCATACACTTCGTATCCTCCTTTTGAGTATTTCTGATCTAATTCAATAAATCAGGTTTAATTCAAAGATTAACAATTGACATACTTTTCAAAAGGAATAACATTTAAACTGAGGCTCGTAAATTGTTCTAACAGGTCATATTCCTAAACCATCATGTAAGAGGCCATACCCAAGTATTTTCTGCTCAAAGCATCTACTATCACATTTGCTTTCATCAGGTGGCATAATCTCTCACAGTCATAATCCTTCAGTAACTTCATCCATCTATGCTGTCTCTTGTTCAATTCATGCTGCGAGAACAAATATTTAAGACTTTTATTGTCGGTATACACTTGGAACTTCTCACCATACAAATAGTGCCGCCATATCTTCAAAGCAAACACCATTACAACTAGTTCCAAATCGTGGGTAGGATAATTCTTCTCATGGTCCTTCAATTGACGAGAACCATAAGCAACCACTTTCCCATTCTACATCAACACATATCCCAAACCAAGTGAAGAAGCGTCACTATATGAAAAACCTCCTAAACCATTTTGAATAGTGAGGATTGGTGTTGTAGTTAATCTGTGCTTCAATTCTTGAAAACTATGTTAACAAGCATTAGTCCATTCAAACTTCACATCCTTGAGTGTGAGACGCATCAGAGGAGCAGCCAACCAAGAAAAACCCTTAACGAATCGACGACAATATTCGGCTTGACCTAGAAAACTCCAAATCTTAGTTATCGACTTCGGTCTCTCCCACTACACAATAGCTTTTATTTTAGACGGAACAACAACACCCTGTCCTTAGACATCACATGACCCAGAAATGTAATATAATCTAGCTAGAATTCACACTTACTAAACTTGGCATAGAGCTTCCGGTCTCTGAGTGTCTGTAAAATAGTATAAATGTGTTGTTCATGCTTTTCTCGAGTTTTGGAATATACTAGAATATCATTGATAAACACAATAACAAATTTATCTAGATAAGGCTTGAACACCTTCATTAGATTCATAAAAGCTGCAAGGGCATTAGTTAATCTAAAAGGCATAACCAAAAACTTGTAGTGGCCATACTAAGTTCTAAATGCAGTCTTAGGGATATCTCCTTCCCGAATCTTTAACTGGTGATATCTTGATCTGAGATCAATCTTAGAAAACACTTGTACACCCTTGAGCTATCGAATAGATCATCAATTCTGGGTAGAGGAGATTTATTCTTAATAGTAGCCTTATTGAGCAACTAATAATCAATACACAGTCATAGGCTATTATCTTTCTTGAGCTCATCAAGCTCCACCAATACCATTCGATAAGGAGGTTGGAAATGGGTTCAGTATCGGACACCAAATCAATGATAAACTCGATCTCTCAATTAGGTGGGAGTCTCGGTAATTCATCCGGAAACACGTTAGGAAATCCTTGACATCGGGATCTCATGTAATTCTGGATGTTTCTTTTCTACGTCTTTCATGTACGCAATGAACCTTTCAATAATAAGCACAATCCTTCAGATTTCACTCTTAAGCAAAATTGTAACAACCACTTCATTTTCATTACTATTCAGAAAGCTTTACAGTGTATTTTTCGGGTAGCAAAGGTTATATACTTGTGTAACAGTCTAAATTAACATAATTTTTAGCTAACCAATCTATTCCTAAGATTACATTGAAATCATACATATTAAGCACTATCAGGTTAGCCATAGTTTCTTTTTCTCCTACCCTCAGTTTACAATTTCGATATATTACATCAATCATTTGAGATTCTCTAAAAGGTGTACTTATATGTAGTTAATGCCATAAAGGTTCAAGCTTTATGAGTATGTTAGCAGCAAACATTGGAGATACAAAAGAATGCGTAGAACCTGGATAATTAATACAAATGCATCAATACAAAAATAGAGATTTTACCTTTAATGAAATCATAAGAAGTGTCGCAAACTCCTTATTTATGGTGTACACTTTGCCTTGTGTCACACCCTTCTTTCCATTCTCTATACTATAACTCTCTTTGGCGCAAACAGTGTAGCCTTCTCTGATTCGGTAGCTATCGATGGTGCTGTTGCTGGCACTATCAATTTCTCATTAGGGCAATCTCTAACCAAATGCCCTTTCTGTCCACATCTGAAACATGCCCCACAATAATCACATCGAGCCGTAGTGCCCTTCTGAGTAGTAGTGGGGCTACTAATCCCAGTGGCCTTAGCAGCTTTCTCTCTACTTTATTTACCCCCAATAACAATACCCTTATCTTTCTTAATTGGCCTCCTATCTGGTCGATCCTCAAAACCCCGTTTCATTTTTTGTTTACCTTTACCTTTACCTTTACCTTTACCTTTAGCTCTCGGGAAATAAACTCCGCTTGTTGGAATTCATAATCCTACTCGTATATCTAGGCTCAGCAGATAGCCTCATCACATGTAGATATATCAAAGGGCCAATTTATTCCTGATGAAGGGTTCAAACCAGCCAGGACTGCTCAATCTTATTCTCTTCACTTCTAAATGTCTTTAGATCGAAGCGGCTAAGTGCAGTGAACTTAGATTCATACTGATGAATAGTCATACTCCCCTAATATAAATTCAGAAACTTTAACTTTAACCTCCTCTAATCTGAACTGGGAATATATTGCTTATTAAAAGCCTCCAGAAAAATACCCCATGCCACTGCTGGATGCCTAGCTGTCAAGACTGTCTTGGTAGACTTCCACCAGTGCTCTACCTTGTCCACCAATCGAAAAGTAGTCAACCCAACTATTTTCGTCTCTACACTGGTCATATAAGCAAATAGTTTCTCCACTTCATTTACCCAATTTCCTGCAGCCATAGGTTCCTTTTCACCTTTAAACTTAGGTGGATCTAATAACTTGAACTGTCAAAGTAAAGTTCCATCGCAACCTTTCTTGAAATTGGCCTTGGTTGCCCTGGAACCTGAGGCTGCAGTGGGGCTGTATCGGCTGTGGCTGAGGTGCAGGTGGAACATTTACTTGAGGCAGAGAAGGTTGTGCTGCTTCCGATACTGGTACTCTAACACTAAAACTAGCGGTAAAGTCTGCAACTACTCATTCTAGCCTGGAGATACGAGTATTGAGGCTCTCTAGCTCTAGAGGAAGAGCTGGCTCTGACATTGGCTCCAAAGATGGCTCTAGAGAAGGCTAAATTTGTCTGGGGCATCCTTTGCCCTATCCTGTACCCCTTCGCCTGTCAGTAATTCTATATTAAAACAAAAGACACAAAAATCGTTTCCAATCACACGAATCAAATATATATTCAGACAGGTACAATACTACTTAAGATGCAAACCAATTCTAAACTGATTGACACTGATAGACATTAGGCCAACCTTACTCTGATATCAACTTTATTGTCAGCACCTGAAATACCGAATATTTGTACTATTTCTTATATCTTAATTTCATTTGGTTAAGCTATCTGCAGTGCCTACTTACACTTAATATAAGTAATCATTCTCCGTTAACCTTAAATTACCCAGGATCTAAATACTCGAGCACAAAAATATATATGGGTAGGTATATGAGCTCAAAAATTATCTTCAATATACTACTTTCAGCTTTACATCCCAATTTTCAATATTCAAACAAGTAGCACTATACATATATAGTTTGAACATATAAAAGAAAACTCGTATACCTCAACGGAAATTGAAAACAACTTGAGCGATAACAAAATCAAATTCTCCTGAGCAGAAGCAGGAACCTACTGCAGATAATTTGGAAGGAGAATAAGGGAGCAAGTTTACGCCCAGTAAGAAATATATATACAAGAGCTGATACTATACATAATTATAAACAAGCATCTTAAAACATGCTCTTTCACACAAAAAATATAATTGTTTAGGCGCAATATCGGAAAAGATACTATAGTGGGTTAGATAGCTAGGTTAAGTACAGAAGGATGCTTTAGAGCACCTCACTTGTTTTGGCATCTAATTCCAACTATAGGGAATTCAGTGTAATCGATTCAATCACAGAGTTCAATAAAGCTTCTATTATGCAGCTCATAAAGCATTTCGATAATTATCTAAAGTACTTCGTAAACAATAAAAAATCCTAACTGAACAAACAATGCAAAGATTATAAATCATAAAGCATATGTAACATATATAACAAACAGAAGTCGATAAAGTCTGGGAGTGCTTGGATTGGCCAGGGATTTACCACCTAGTAAAACAATTTAGTGGAGACTAGGCTTCACCCAATAGACTTATGCAATATAAATATTCTTGCAGGGAACAACATATGGCCATAGTCAAAGATCCATAGTGTAAACTAGGTAAGTGATAGCTATTGGCACTAAAGATGTGGTTGAGGCCTAACAGTAGCAGTTTCACACACACAAAGGGCATGTACCTGCAGTTAGCTATGGGGCCAACTGCCTCAAAACAGTTCCTAAATCATTTCAGAATTGTTTATGAAAATCAATTCAGTGAATCATATCTTCAGTCAATCCACAAAGTATCAAAATCAGAAAATCATTATACTTGAAGTATAAAAATTTACCTAATATTCTCAGTCCAATAACCAATATTCAAAATATTTTATTTGCATGTAACAGTGGCATGAAAACATGAATATGTCATGAAATGTGTAAAAATTAGTGAAAATTCCTTTGGAAACTGAGTTACAAATTTGGTATGAAAATATAGCATTTTAGAAGCTTTAACCCCAAAAATGTTTTCATATCCTTTTCATTTCTAAAACCACATCAAATGATGAATTGAAGGTTTAGGTTCGTTTAATAAAATTTCAGCAGCATAATGGTACTACCTATCTTAACCTCTCTGCACGAAATTGCAGTTTATAATTCACAATTCTAGTTTCAAAATTTCACAAATAATCAAGTTCAATCTCATAAAAATTCATTTCCAATATCCCCATTGTAGCATAGTATCCATACGCCTTCTATATGCATCCCTTACCTATCAGATTCTTGTTGTGTTGCTTGCTAGCATCAGTATCGTTTTCTAACTTCCGAGCTACAATTCACTACCCAAACACAGTCACTTCACCACACTTTAGTCATAAAGAATATTTAACTCATTGAGACCTAGTGCATTGCCTATTTCAGCCCTAAATCTATTTTACTTCATATAGGTGCTAACACTGCAATTATTGTTAAAACACCTCGATTTTTAGTTTTGACTGTGCCAGCAGTCTCGTATGAATTTTTATATTATTCTAGGACCCAAAACACAAATTGAGTCTCTTTCAACCTCCCCTTCACTTGGTCGAATTCTATTCTCTCTTTGACACCTCTCTTTTCTTCAATTTAAGCCTAAAATCATGATCTGTACTTGTTCTACATTAATTATGCATCAAACAACATCATATTCATGCACACCCATGCTTGGTCGAAACCCTAGGAGAGAGAATTACATGGTTTTAATCCAATTAAAGCTCAAATATATGCTTAAACACCTTAAACACATAGTGTACAATAATAAAAACTGAAAAATCACAAGCTTTTTCTTTCTCTCACCTTGGCTGAATTTGATGGAAGCTCTTACACCTTGAATATGGCCACTTTAGCACTTGATATTGGTGTCAAGTTGTAGAGGGAAGTGAGGGGAACAAGATTGGTGAAGACAATTTTCAATTTTGATGTCTTTTTTACTAGGGTTTTAAAGGTTTTCTCTCTTAAACTAAGCTTGGTTATGAAGAATGGAGAAAGATGATGGATACCAAAAATGATGAAGAAGATGGGCTAGAAATTTCTTTAAAAATAATATCTTATGGTACAAATGACCAAAACGCCCTTATACTTAAGAAAGCTTACAATTTTACCCTTTACAATTTGACTTCGGTTTAAACAATCATTCTAACCCTCAAAATATTTCATTCAATTATAAAACACCTCTATTCAACATGGTCTAATCATTTGTGAAGCTATTGTTGGGGTTTGACTGATCATTTAGGTGAAATTATCGAAATACCCATAACCATTTAATCGCGTAATTTTTTACTTTTACATTTAATTTATTCCATCAGTCCACATGACCTAAAAGTTCATCATATAAGAATTTACCTACAACTGTCAATTGGTCAAAAGTCAACTCGGTTTGATCATTATTCATGAAAATTCTGACGACTTATGACTTAACCGTCATTTTCTAAATTGTTACACATTTTTCGAAACATACATAAATAATTGAGTTTGAGGTGCAAATTCTTACCATCACAGTATTTTGCTCTAAATATTCAGTCCACCAAGTTTCACCTTTATCTGGACATCTAAAATCTAGCAGGGTTCACATCCAGTTTCCTCTTCATACCTACAAAGTAAATAACATTTGAATAGGTATGAAACATCAATATTCCTAACTTTATGAATAGTGGATTAATAGTACTAGGAAGTATGGATCTCACATATAATATATATTAGATGTGATGACTCATGTCAATGAATTTTTCCTTATGTTCAGCACAGCGGTTTATAATTCACATAGGTCTTTTTCGTTTTTAATTTTACCACTGTTATTTGTAGTATTAAACTTTTGGCATATATATATATATATATAGTATAATTTTTTTTTGAAATCATATATAGTATAATTATTCTATATATTGTTAGTGGAGTTTTTTTTTTCTCCATAAGTGGGATTAGATGATGACACAAGTCTTATTTATTTATTTTTTATTTTCTTAATATTTTAAAGAGCTTGTGTCATCATCCTAACCCGCTTATGAAGTCAAAAACTCTACTAACGGTGTATGGAATAATACGGGTAAATTTCATCTAGTTTTTTTTTTTTAGTTTTAACCTTAATTCAATACTAATTTATTAATTTGAGAAATGAAAATTCTATTCCAAAATTATTAATTTGACGTAAAAAAATTTTCATTTATTAAATCATTACTAAAAAAATCTATCAACCTTAATATTGGGTTTGCCTACTGTAAGGTCGCAAAATATCGACTTTATACTGTAAAATTATGAGATCTCACGAGATATTCAATATCTCATGAGAAATTGAATAAATAATAAAAATTTAAAAAATAAATAATAGTTTAACAGGTCAACAAGTAAAGTTTAATTTAATGAATTATAATTTAAATTACATTTTTATTCTTTAAAAATGTGACAACATATTTAAATTACATTTTTATTTATTCATAAAACAACCAAAATTATTTTTCTAGGTTTCAAGATATTCATGTAATAAGTTCATTTACAATTTTTTTAAATTCTTAGAAATAGTTTTTTTTTTTCTGTTTTACTTTGCCCATTATTTAAAGACCACTAGGGTTTTTTCTCTTCTGGGTTGTACTTATTTTTGTTTTGGTTTTAAATTCTTTGTATAAATAGAGTAGGCACGAGGTTTAAACAGTCTAATTTGTGTTCACGTTAAAACCTTTTTTAATATATATATTTTTTGTTTTTTTTAAGAATTAGGGTGATTATTTATGTTTGATATGGCAAAAAATTAGTTTTTAGAAAAATTCACGAGGGTTATTAATTATGTAAATTTCATGGCTCTCAAATTTTATTTACCAAAATACACTATGTTTATAATGTGACTATAATTGGTGAAATACTAATCATAAAAGTGATTTTTTTTTGTCTTTGCGGGTGATCAACCCAAGATGTTTAGTTTGTTTACCGAGGATTCATGGATGCATGTTTTAGGAGGTCACTGCAAAATTAGTTTGATAATAGATTTGGGTAGTTTTTATGCAATTAATTGGTAGTGATGATAGTGGAACTCAAGGCGGAACCTATGGTGCTTTGCTACATGTTATAGGACAATGAAATTTGTAGAGCATCGTAGAGGTCAACATGCTAGAAAAGCATATTGTCAAAATGGCAGTGGTCTAAGGAGATGGTGGAAGTCTAGAGTGGTGTTAAATATGGACGTGGTAATATGATGTTGCCCTTGGTTGGTTTGATTTTAAGATATTCATATATTAAGTAAATTTATTAGATTTATTGTAAAATTTATTAGATTAATAATAAAATTTATAACATTCTATTATAAAAAAAATTATGACATTCATCATAAAATTGATTAGATTTATCATAAAATCTATTAGGTTCATTGTAAAATTTATGACATTCAGCGTAAAACTTATGACATTCGTTGTAAAATTGATTAGATTCATCATAAAATCTATTAGATTCATCATAAAATTTATGACATTATCGTAAAATTATGACATTCATCGTAAGATTTATGACATTCATTGTAAATTTGATTAGATTCATCGAAAATTACAGTTAATTGCTTTTATAGTATTTTTACGCTTATTCTTATCAATATTTATATGAATCACATTAATTTTACTGTTAATTATTATTGATTTATGCTTTTCTAGTGTTTTGCACTTATTCTTATTAATTTTACGATGAATCACTTTAATTTTATTGTTAATTATAATATATTTATGTTTTTAATGTTTTTATGCTTATCAATTTTATAATAAATCACATTAATTTTACGGTTAACTATTATATATTTATTTTTTTAGTATTTTTACACTTACTCTCTATAATTTTATGATAAATCACATTAATATCTTTCCCACTTCGTAAAATTTCTTGTACAAGTCTTTTTTGGTCAAAATAAAAAATACCATGAAAAAGCATCTTCGTCTTAGCGTTTAAACTTCAATATACAATTTGTTTCTATAGAGCTTTTGGTTTTTTGCCTTTCTATATGTGTGGGTAAAGAAAATTGATTTCCTAGTGCAAAGATTACAATCAATGATTTTGTGGTAAGCTTTGTTGTATAAATCATAATTAGTGTTCAGTAGTAATGTCTATTCCGTAAATATGTTAAAGAAGTGAGCATAATTTCATATAGTTGATGCTATAATCTGAAATTATCTTACAAGTATTATTTTCTTCTTTTGGCAGGGTTTGATATCTTCAAGATATTTGTTGCAATTAGTGACGATAATCAAATGTGTGAGCTTCATCCTAATGGAAATAGGTATCTCAATTCTATTACTTTTCCTAGCAAAGTCACCAATCCACCACCAATTTCCAGGGCTTTAGAAAATTTCCCATTAGCTAGAAAGGAAATATTAACAATGTAGAATTCAGTTCTTTTACTTTATAGTTAGCGTACGTCTAGTTTAGTTGCCTAAAAAAAATCCACAAAAATAAAAGATTAATTGTTAAAGAGGAAGAAGTGATAAACATTCTATGAATGGATCCTTGAAACTTTAATGGTTTTTCTTTATTATTTACTTCATGGAATTGTTCATTTGATTTTTTTTTATAGTTGTGTAATAGTGAATATTTTTATTTTCTAATTGGAGTTTTCATTTATAATCATAGGCCTCAGGCTTGCTTTACAATTATACTTAGGGTAGTCAACTGCCCATTTCGGGCATTTAACTTTCTTTGTTGTTTTATAAAACAGAAAATTTGAAGGTATTGGGCAATCAACTACCCATTGCTTTCAATTTTTCTATTTGTAATTATACTTTTGGTAGTAGAATGCTCATTTTGGGCGTTTGACTTTCCATGTACAGATTAAAAAAATATTTATCATAAATATAAATTTATGATAAATTTGTGATCATTAATTTATTTTATTTATACTACTTAACAAATAATTTTACAAAATTTCAAAATAAAAATATATATTTAAATTAATAACCACAAATTTATCATAAAAATATATATATTTATCATAAATTTGTGGCCATTAATATATTTTATTTCTTCTTTTTAACAAATATTTTACGAAATGTTAAAGTAAAAAATGTATAGTTATCATAAATTGTGTTTTTTATGCTTATATTCATCAATTTTACGATGAATCATATTAATTTTATGGTTAATTATTATATATTTATGTTTTTTTCTAGTGTTTACGTTTATGCTCATCAATTTTACATGAATCTAATAAATTTTATGATGAATCTAAAAAATTTTCGATGAATGTCTTAAATTTTATGTTGAATCCCATAAATTTTATGATGAATATCATAAGATTTACGATAAATATAATAAATTTTATGATGAATCTTATAAATATTACGATGAATGTCATACATTTTACGATTAATCTAATAAATTTTACGCTGAATATCATAAAATGTATGATAAATCTAATAAATTTTGCAATCAATCAGGTAAATTTTTGTCACAACTTGAAGGCTACAACATATACTTAACAATCACACTTATATTGTTTTCTAAATTTACGAACTAAGATTTTCCTTTCCAATTTATGGTTTGTATTCGGTGTTAGTGTCACCCATAAACAATTTCCACCTTTCTCAATTCGATTTGACTTATCATTACTACTCAAGTTATTAACTCTTAAAGCAAATCAACTTACTTCCTTAATATATTAATTCAAGATCGACCTAGCAAAAGAACAAGATAAAAAACCTCCCCTTATATATAATCAAATTTCCCTTGTTAATTAACCTGCAAAATATATATTTCCAATATCACATCTAGGGCTGAGAAAAAAATCGAAAAAATGAAAAATTGACTTGAACTGGGGTGTTCAGATCGGATCGGATTGATTTTTAAAGAATTCAGATCAGATACGAATAGATGACATCATCAATATATATGTATTCGGATCGAATCGGGTTTCTTGAATGGGGCCCGAAAAGCTTAATAAAATCGAATTAAAATAAAAACCTAAAAGTGAACTTGAAATTGGCCCAAAATTATATTGGATTAGTAGGCATAGAGTAGGCTACTTAGTAGTGAGTATTGACTTCAATCTTAACATTTGTCCATTTCCATTTTCCAGCCTAAAATGAAAAAATGCCCATCCTTCATCCTTAGTTGTTGTCGGCAATCAGCAAGCCATTAACCCAAAAAAATTCAAGTGCCTCTTACTCAGCTCTCAGCCTCTCACTTTTAGTCTCTCGACTTTCATCTCATCTCATAGAAGAAACCCTAAAAAAAAGTCTACAATCTCCTCTCCACTCCACACACATAATGCCAATGGCAGTTGCAGTAACTCAACATTGCAGGTTGGCATTCTTGGCAATCTCTCAATCTCGCCAGTTCCCACACGGCCACACCTCTACTGTAGGGCATTCGACGTCAGCTAGGCCTCCTCACTCTCAAATCTCAATCTCTCATATAGGTCACTAAGTCTGTTTGATCTTCTTTTACTCTAGTCACTTAGTCTATCTGATCTTCTTTTACTTCTTTTACAGATCTCTGCACCACCGTCGGTCACTGTCTCACTCTCTTTCAAAATGCCTTGCTCAACTTCTCGTTCTTCATTAGATTTAGCCTTCCTCCTCAAAAGAGCACCATGAAGCTTTAAGGTAAACTCTGTTTGATCTTGATCAGGTTCTTGATCTTTTGTTTGTGAGGTTTTTTCTGCATTGTTTCTTCTTGCTCTTTTGTCGAGTTCAAGCATATTTTTTTGTAGTTGCATATATTATAATGTTATATATATTGCTGATACTTTTGGAAATATTTAAAATCACATTTTTTTGCTTGAATTAAGTTAAAATTTTGATTAATAAAGATTTGAAGAAGAAAAAAAATAAGATAAGAGGTAGAGATGAGGAACAGATGATGAAGATTAAAGTTTTGCTAAGAATAATAAGCCATTTCATTTAAAAGTATTTTTGTATTAAATTAAAAATCAAAATTTGGGTTGTGAAAAGTAAAAGTTAGATTTGCGAGTAGAATTTCTTAAACAAAAAAGATTGGATGCAATATATATGTTTTTATCAAAAGAAGACATCAATTTTAAAACAAACTGATTTTAATTATCCTAAAGTTTTTATATAACCTACTGTGAGTGCAAATGCAATATATATAGAATAATTTCACTTTTCTTTTTTAATTCTAATTTCTTAATTAGTATATATTGTTCCTAGCAATCACAAATTATATATGCTTTAAATTTAGAGCATAATATATGTCAGAAATTTATAAAAACATTTAATTAGTTTAAATTAATGTCCTAATTTATTTATTTATTATTTTAGAAATGACAAATTAAATTGGAAAAGATATTAACAAAGGAAGAATACAATATTTTAGCATTGAAATTTCATTTTCTTGACTATTTCTTTTTCTTCCATCAAGCTGCAATTCGTTTCTTCTTGATCACATTTCTTTAATCTCCATTCTTGCTCTTATCTCAGCTTTGTTCTTTGTTTCCTCTTTGCTTTTGCTCTTCCATTGCCACTTTGCATTCTAAGATGTAATTTTACATTATAAAACACAGGAATCAAATATTTATATATACAAGCTCTGTTGATAACTAGCACACCAACTAACTAACTAACTAACTAACCAATTCTGTTAAGTAGCTCTGACTATTTGGGGTTGCTTTGGGGTTAGTTTAGGTTAATTTTCATGCTCTAAAATCTTAGGAATTTAGGTTTGAGTCTTAGGAAGTTTAGTTATTTAAAAGCATTTGATTTAAGGTGCATATGAGGTTATGTTGTGTAAGTGTTCTGCCTTAGTTTTCAACCTTCATTTCAGTTTAGTTTGAAAGTTTAAATTTGCTAAAAATTTCTAGATTTAAAGTTTATTAGGTTAACTTGAATTTTAGATTAGTGGTTGGGTCTAAATAGTTGTTTTAATTAAGTTTAAAGCTCATATAGCCCATAGGTTAGGTGTGCATGGCATTTTCTACATTGCTCTAGCTTAGCTTGGAGTTTTTGTTGCCGCGTAGTATTCACTTTGGTTTTGAACTCAAATGGCTGCTGGTTTAGGGTTAATTCTAGGTTAGTTCATACTTTAATTCATTAAGGTTTAGGTTAAATTAATTAGAGAAATAAAATAAGTCATAAGCAATTAGTTTAGTGCATCTAGAGTCACCATTTTCTTTGTTTCTACCTAGTTTCTAACTGTTGTTTGGTAACAGTTTTCATGTAAATTGTTGCTAAAAAATTCTAGATTTAATGTTCATTCACTTAAGTTATAGATTTGATGTAAATTATTTCTACAAATATTTTTTTATATTTAATATATCTTTAACGTGTTAATTTTTTTCTTTCTAGATAGCTGGATGGATTCAACAGCATCAAGCAATCTCCCTAATAGTAATACTTCATCCGAGAATCAAAGTGGTTGAACCCAAAACCCACTTGTGGTTGAAACTTTGACTATTGAACCAACAACAACAAATAAGCAAGCAAATGCCAATGCCAATGTCCAGTCAAGTGCTAAGAAACTACCTAGTGGTAAATTGGGATTATTGACATCCAAGGTATGGGAACATTTTACTAAGCTGCCTTGTAAGACTAGAGACGATCAAAAAGCCACTTGCAATTATTGTGGTAAACTCATGAAATGTCCTAGTATAAATGAAACCACTGTCTTGCGTAACTACTTAAATAGATGTGAAAAGAACCATTTGAACAAACTTGATGAAAACTAAAAGATGTTAATGTTTGAAGCTCTATCTTAGGATGACTCAGGGACTGATAGTGGTTTGGCAATGGTTACATGGAAGTTTGATCAAGAAATTTGTAGAAAATATTGTGCTAGGATGATCATTTTAGATGAGTTGCCTTTTAAGGTGGTTGAACATGATGGATTTCGTGAGTTTTGTACTGTTATGCAACCTCGATTTCAAGTTCCTTTAAGGGTTACAATAGCTAAGGACTGCTATGACTTATTTTTGAATGAGAAAGAGAAGCTTTTCATATACTTAAAAAAATCAAAGCTAAGAGTTTGTCCTACGACTGATATTTGAACTTCTAGGTAAAATCTTAGTTATATGTGCCTTGCTGCTCATTTCATTGATCAGGAGTGAAAAAATCTCATGATCGAATCTTGAGTTTCACTCCAATTCCTAACCATTCTGGTGTCATTGGAAAATGCATTAAGAAACATTTGCTTGAAAGGGGGAATAGATCAAGTTCTTACTATCATAGTAGATAATGCAAGTGCTAATGATCGTGGTATTCAATATGTAAAAAGAAGGCTTAATAATTGGAAGGGTAATATTTTAAAGAGTGAGCATTTGCATATAAGGTGTTGTACACACATTTTTAGTCTTATCGTGAAAGAGGGTTTGAATGATTTGGATGATTCAGTTTTTCAAATTCGTTCTGCTATGAGGTATGTGAGGTTATCCCTTGCAAGGTTACAAAGATTCAAAATTTGTGTGGAGCAAGAAAAAATAGAAAGTAAAAGCCTTGTTTGTTTAGATGTTGAGACTAGGTGGAATTCAACTTTCTTGATGTTAGAATCTGCTTTGAAGTTTCAATAAGCTTTTGATAGGTTAGTGGAACAAGATGACAAATATATAGCTGAGCTTAAAGTAGAAAAAAATAGGGGTTTGCCTACTGGAGATGATTGGGATTATGTTCATGGATTATTGCCCTTTTTGAAAAACTTTAATGATTCCACTTTGCGTATCTCTGGTTCTTTGTATATGACTAGCAATAATTACTTTCATGTGGTGTTTGGTGTTAGAATGCAAATTAATGACAGATTGCATGATCCAAATCCAAGTATTAAGTTAATGGCTTTTCAAATGAAACAAAAATTTGAGAAATATTGGAGAAATGTAAAGAACCTCAATCCCTTGTAATTCATTACTGCCATATTAGATCCTAGACGCAAGATGGATTATATTATGTTTGTCATTGATGAAGAAAAGGCTATGGAGTTGGGTAACCAAGTGAAGGTTACCCTAAATACATTGTTTGAGCATTATGCTTCAGTTATTGGTAGTTCTAGTAGGGAAGCAAGTGCCAGTTCTCAAGTACCAATAAAGGTAGAAGAGGTTGTTGATGTTAATGATGCAGAGGCATATGCCTTGTCAAAGTACAAACGAGAAGGGCAAAGTCATAATGCAAAGAGGGGAAGTCAGAATTGGAAAGATACTTAAAAGATGTTTATGAACATGATGATAAGAACTTTGATATTTTACTTTGGTGGAAGGTAAATGGTTGCAAATATCCAATACTTGTTGTGATGGCACTAGATGTATTGGCCATTCCGTGTCTACTGTGGCCTCTGAATTTGCTTTTAGCATTGGAGGGCGTGTCCTTGATCCATTTAGCAGTTCTTGCACTCTCAAAATGGTTGATGCCCTTATATGCACATAAAATTGGCTAAATTCTGCACCTGTGCCAATTGAAAATGAAGAAAAAATTAGATGTTTGGGAAGACATTGAAAGTAATAATTAATTAAGTATTTATAACTTAATTTGACATATTTATACCATTTTGCTCATTATCTATCATTAAGTTATTTTATGAATTTATATATATTTTTGGAGATTTTAAGGAGTTGATCCTTAATGAAACAAGGATGGTCATTGATGATTAACTTCAAGAGAGAAATGTAATTTGATTTAATTTTCTATTATTTTAATTATAATTTAGTTTTTTTCTTTTTATTATGAGTATTTTTTTTAGGAAATCAGAGATGGAAGGGATTTGACAAGTGAATGTGAAATTCACTTTACAATTTACTATTTTTAATTTCATATTTGGAAAATGGAAATTGGAATGTTGTAGTTATATTTTTTGGATATTTTGATTTGAACTTGATTTCTAGTAGCTTAGTAGTTTGGTTCTTGGAAGTTGGAATGTAGCTTTTTACTTATTTTGCGATAATTGTAGATGATTTAGGACTTTAGTGTTTTATTTAGTTGCTAAGTAAGTTGTATGCTGGAATTGTAGAACATGATGATTATGGATGATTTGTATTGAATATAAATTGTAGTCATCATCACTTTGTTACTGTTTGTGTTTGGTTTGTTGAAGAAATGGCCGTTGTTGTTCTCTCTGTTGGCTTTATAGGATAAACCGAGAGGGGGTGAATCGATTTTTCGCTAACCTTAAGTTCGTTTTTCGATTCTTCTAAATTCTCTAGCCTATATTAATATTTTCTAAGTTCTCTAGGCTACTCGAGTATGCAGTATAAATTCAAACAATAAACATAAATATAATTGCAAATAAATAAAGAGAGTAGGGATAGAAAATTGTACGCAAGCGATTTATAGAGGTTTGGCAACCTTGCTTACGTCCTTTACCTTGAGACGCTCCTAAGGATTTTCTCTGAATTCACTATCCTTGAATTTGTGTTTATAATCCCTCTTTTTCTAAGGTTCAAGAGTAACCTCTTCTCCCTCTTTTTCTAGGCTCAAGAGAAACCTCCTTTTTTTAGGCTAAAGAGAAACCTCCCCTTTTACAAGGAATGAATTGGTTTACAAGAGATGTAATCAAAGAAAGGCCTCTAGGTAGGCAAGTGATTACAAGAGTTAAACACAAGAAAATCCTAAACAATATTTGTGCTATTCTATACAAGGAATGTGAGTATAATGAAAGATGAAGATTTTGTAGCTCTTGAAATATTATTGAGGCTTGAGGATTTGAGGAAAATGAGGATTGGAGTTGTTAAGTAGTTTCTTTTCATTCCTTTGGCTTCTAAGCCTCTATTTATAGCCCCTTGGATGGATTCTAGTCGTTGGGTGGAGCCAAAAATGAATATAGCTGTTGTGTCTCACAAAACTAGCCGTTATAGCACTTTTTCGTCCCGAGGGATCTATCCCATGACCAAAGGGATCGATCCCTTTAGTCCAGAATCTTGATTCTTGGCTTGAGGGACCTTTTCAGCGTTGGGAAGCCATTCTGCCATGAAAGGATCGATCCCTTCCCTTAGGGGATTGATCCCATGCTTCCAGAGAGCGATTTCTTGCACTTTTTGGGTTAGAAATGATGTGGTCTTTGATCCTAATCCAACCCAAAACATTTTGACATTTTTGTGGGAATTTTTCTTGACTTTCTCAAATGAAAACATAGCCTAAAATTTTATTAAGTAATTTTCTAAATATATTCTTGAAAACATTACTTAATGAAAATATTCAAAACCATTTTATAAAGTATTAAAACCAATAAGAATATATCATTAAATCATGGTCTTAATGTTTGATATGAACACTTAAAATGATTTGAGAAAATCATGTGTGATAAGGTAAATTTATAATATGAATTAAAACATTAAAGCTTACTTAAGTTTTTGTTTTCAAAATATATATGTCAATTTAAAGCTAACAATCTCCCCCTTTTTGATATGATAAAACTTAAGGTAAATTTGCTTTGAAAATTCTTTGAAAAAATACTCTCCCTCAAATAAAGCATGGTTTTATAAAGCTCCCCCTTAATATAAGCATGGTTTTCAAAAGAAGTTTTCAAACCCCTCATTATTTCTTCCCCTTTTTGTCATAGCAAAAAGAAAGACAAATAAAAGTGATGCTCCCCCTAAAATTATGGCTATGTGAGAACAAATAAATATGCTCCATCCAACAATAAACATGTTAGTACATGGGACTCATAGCACAAATAAATAAGTCAATATCCTTAAAGAAAATGAAATATTCATGCAAAGAACATGACTTATGATCCTATACCAATTGTTTATAAATAATTTTGCAAGAAGTTTCCAATCGGTAAATAATGAAGCAAGTTGTTTGTAAATATCTACTAAAGTCTATGATTTGCTCATTTCAATCCTATTAAGCACCTAGGTATATCAATTGTTCTCTAAAGTCCAACTAAGGTGCATGGTAATACATTATGATTATGAGCTGAAATTAGATGACACATCATATGCATGAGCTCATAAATCACTTTCAAGGAGAATATGCTTAGAATTAGGACATGTAGTAATTAACTACAAATTCTACACAATATTACCTCATGCAAAAGTGTCTTAAATGAATTCTTCTCTATTTATCATTTCAATCTAAAGAGCACAAGAAGAATTGTCAATTTAAAGCTCATACCAATTGTCAATTCAGTTTTGGCTTCTACCAATTGTTGAAAATATTATTACCAATGATTGCCTTAGACATTTTGCATTATGCTAATTGTTATGTGTGGTGTGCTTAGTGAATAATCAAGTCAAACATGTAAGAACATAATCACACACCATCAACATGCAAGTTTAACACCAAAACAATCAAGATTCAATACATGGATACCGATTGTTGGTGTTGTCATTAAAGCTCAAGTTCTTTACTAATTTGGCCATATAGAATTAAGTTCATGGATGATAAATTTTCATGCATTTGAACATTTAAGATTCATTTATCATTACAAATTATAGACCAAGGACAATTATGACTCTAGGTAATGTGTTAAGCATCTCAAACATTATTTTTACCTAAGTCATATTTGAATTCTATTATTAAGGTCAAGTTATGATCATTTTATCATTCAAGCATATATATTGACCTTTAATTATTCATATTCCACTAAGAATTATATCATGATGCTCAATCGGAATATGTGAGTCAAGCTATAAGATAAAATTCTCTAAGCATGCTTGACTAAGATGAACAAGAAGTATAAAGAATATTCGTTATGCACAAGTTCATCAAATTCTCAAATATGTACACAAATCATTGAAATAATTCTCAAAATTATGTTTAAGTATTCATTAGAAAAATATATTTCAAGATTATTTCAAGAGTTATGCAAATCATGAATGTTTTCAATAAGAAGAATGATTTTGCACTTGTGAGTTCAATGAAAATGATATTGATTGTTGAAAGTGATACCAATTGTTTGAAATTATACAAATTGATGGAGTTGAGGCATGACATCAATGAAAAGTGATTTTTCATATGTAAACATCATCAAAAAGTAGTTAAAACAATGAATTTTAAGTTGAGAAGGAAGAAGATATCAAGAGAATTAAGAAGATTTCTCAACTTAGGCTTAAAAGTGCAGATATAGGCACATTTTGCCTAGAGGGATCGATCCCTAAGGTAAGGGGATCGATCCTTTATGTCCAGAATGCAGATTTTCTGCACTTTGTTCAGGGGACACGCAGGAAGGCCTACTGCCTTAAGGGGATCGATCCCTAGATGAGGGGGATCGATCCCTTATCCATTTTCTGTAATTCTGCAGATGTTTTGACAGAAAATTGGACTTGTGAGGTACCAAAACTTAGTTTTTGAGTATTTTAAGTCCAAGTAAGAGTTTAAACATTTGTGTAATATGATTTTAGACTTGTATGAATGAAAAATATGGATGAAAAACCATTTTCCAATAGATTTTGCAATTTTGGAAGGATTTGCACAATAAAATGCATTTTTGGTCTCAAGGGAGGTCATTTTGAGAGTTATGCATATTTTGGCAAAACTAAAGCATTAGAAAACCACAAATATGTCAAAACAAACTTGTTCACATAGATTTTAAGCACATATATCATCAAATCATCTAACTTGTGAACATCATGCCATGATTTCTAACATGTATATTTCTTCATTGATGCTTATGACATGGTATTTTGCATACATGACATATTTAACATTTTAAAGCAAGAAAGTATATTGTCAACATATTGCAAACTTGCTCAAATTATAGAAATCCAATAGTCATATTAAAATCATGTTACATGCTTTTCATCCAACAATCAATAATTGTCCATCAATCAAAAATCATTTATCATGCCTTTTGTTCAATCATTCAACTCACAATGCATCATGAATCATTAACAAAATGCCTCATTAAATCGAACAAACAATTTTAACAAATAAGAGTTTTAAAAAGATAGAATTTAAGCTTACAAAACTCCTTTGCATGAGAGTGCTTTGCCTTGATGTGTTGGATCCACCATTAGCCATTCTTTAAGAAATTATTGTCACCTTGCCAAGGATGGATTTCCAAGCTCTACTCTTTTTCATTGGCACAAGCAAACTCCATGAGGATGTGTTGAGCATTTGATCTCCATTCTTTCTTTATAAGTTCATGCTCTAACACTCCTACATCAAACACTTTCAAGTATGCTTTGGTACCCAAATTTTCTTGGCCCATGAGAGTTAGTGCAAATAATTTTTGATCCTTTTGGGATCCATTTCAAGCACAATTCATCATTATTTACAGCATGCTTTGGCATCCACATTTTTCTAACTACTCTTCCTCTAAATGTGGTTTTTCTATTTGTGCATGCTTGTGAAGAGTGGCCTATCCTATTGCATAGTGAGCATGTGAGAGATGTATCATGCATAGAATTTTTGCTCACTAGGAAATTCTTAAGATGAGTTTCCTTTTGTTTTGCATCATAGCCTAACCCATCTTTGTCAAAGAAAGCTCTTTGGGTCTCTAACATATGATCTAGCTTTTGTTGATCCATATAGAATCTAGAAAATGAGTTTTGCAAATTTATGTTCTTTTTCTTAACTTCATCAATTTCTAGATTTGCTTCTTCTAATTTCCTTTCAAATTCTAGCTTAGCATTTGTCAAGGCTTCATTTTTTATTTTTAATTTAGCAATGATTTTCTTATATTTGGAGTCCATGCATTGAAATTCATTAGCTAATTCATTAAAGGCATTTTGTAGTTCACTAAAGGTATAATCATTATCTTCACTAGAACTAGAACTAGCCTCATCATCACTAATGGCCATAAAACATGTGTAGGCTACCTCATCATCCATGTTTTCCTCATCGGAGCTATCACTATCGCTCCATGCAGCCACAAATGCTTTCTTCTGTGGCTTCCTATCATTTTCTTTCCTAAGTAGGGGGTAATCTAGCTTAGTATGGCCGGTTCATTACATTCATAACACACTAAGGGGTCTTTTTCTTTCCTACTTGAGTCTCCTATTCTTACCCCTCTTCTTTGATGTCTCCTATCATTCTCTCTCTCTTTCATCCTCATAAATCTATTAAATCTTTTGGCAAACATTGCCATTTCCTTTTCTTCCTCATCTCCACTCTTATCACTATCATCTATAATGCTCTCATGAGTGGAAGACTTAAATGCTACCCCTACTTTCTTTGAAGGCACTTCATTTCTTTTCATTTTCATTTCATATGTAAGTAGGGAGCCCATAAGTTTATTTAGAGACAAAGTGTTAGGATCCTTAGATTCTTTTATTGCGGTTACTTTTGCCTCCCAAGATTTTGGCAAGCTATTCAAGATTTTCTTAACCATTTCTACATTGGAATAGGTCTTGCCTAATGCCTTAAGTCCATTGATTATGTCATTAAATCTAGTGAACATTTCACTCATGGACTTATTTTTTTTCATTCTAAAAAGCGCATAATCATGTGTGAGCATTCCTACTTTGGTCTCTCTAACTTGATTTGTCCCTTCATGTGTGATGGCTAATTTGTCCCATATTTGCATGGCATTCTCACATAGGAAGACTCTATTGTATTCATTGGGACCTAATGCACAAAAGAGAGTGTGCATAGCTTTGGCATTTAATTGAGCCAATCTCATATCATTTGAGTCCCACTCATCCTCACTTTTAGGGACATCTTTTCCATCTACTTTCTTCATAGGAGTTCTAGGACCATTCATTATAATTCTCTACACCTCATAATCATTTGATTGTATAAACAACATCATTCTAGTTTTCCAATATGAGTAATTCTCTCCATTGAAGAGTGGAGGTCTAACTAATGAGTGTCCCTCTTCTCCTAAGGGTGTGCCTACATTCAAGTGAGCCATTTATGATCGTTTTCTCGATAGATGTTAATCTAAATCAATCTCGAGTCCAAGCTCTAACTAATTGTTGGCTCTATAGGCTAAACCGAGAGGGGGTGAATCGATTTTTCTCTAACCTTAAGTTCATTTTTCGATTCTTCTAAATTCTCTAGCCTATATTAATATTTTCTAAGTTCTCTAGGCTACTCAAGTATGCAATATAAATTCAATACAATAAACAAAAATATAATTGCAAATAAATAAAGAGAGTAGGCATAGAAAATTGTACGTAAGCGATTTATAGAGGTTCGACAACCTTGCCTACATCCTCTACCTTGAGACGCTCTCAAGGATTTTCTCCAAATTCACTATCCTTGAATTTGTGTTTACAATCCCTCTTTTTCTAAGGCTCAAGAGTAACCTCTTCTCCTCTTTTTCTAGGCTCAAGAGAAACCTCCCTCTTTTTCTTAGGCTAAAGAGAAACCTCTCCTTTTACAAGGAATGAATTGGTTTACAAGAGATGTAATCAAAGAAAGGCCTCTAGGTAGGCAAGTGATTACAAGAGTTAAGCATAAGAAAATCCTAAAAAATATTTGTGCTATTTATACAAGGAATGTGAGTATAATGAAAGAAAAAGACTTTGTAGCTCTTGAAATATTGTTGAGGCTTGAAGATTTGAGGAAAATGAGGATTGGAGTTGTTAAGTAGTTCCTCTTCATTCCTTTAGCTTCTAAGCCTCTATTTATAACCCCTTGGATGGATTCTAGTCGTTGGGTGGAGCCAAAAATGAATATAGCTGTTGTGTTTCACAAAACTAGCCGTTACAGCACTTTTTCGTCCCGAGGGATCGATCCCATGACCAAAGGGATCGATCCTTTTAGTCTAGAATCTTGATTCTTGGCTTGAGGGACCTTTTTAGCGTTGGGAAGCCATTCTGCCATGAAGGGATCGATCCCTTCCCTTAGAGGATTGATCCCATGCTTCCAAAGAGAGATTTCCTGCACTTTTGGGGTTAGAAATGATGTGGCCTTTGATCCTAATCCAACCCAAAACATTTTGACATTTTTGTGGAATTTTTCTTGACTTTCTCAAATGAAAACATAGTCTAAAAATTTATTAAGTAATTTTCTAAATATATTCTTGAAAACATTACTTAATGAAAATATTCAAAACCATTTTATAAAGTATTAAAACCAATAAGAATATATCATTAAATCATGGTCTTAATGTTTGATATGAACACTTAAAATGATTTGAGAAAATCATGTGTGATAAGGCAAATTTACAATATGAATTAAAACATTAAAACTTACTTAAGATTTTTCATTTCAAAATATAGTCAATTTAAAGCTAACACTCTCCATTGTTCTTATCGGCCGTTAGTATGTTATAACTTACAACACATATTTTATTTGGTTGTTACAACACATATTTTTTTTGCTTTTGTGTTTTGAGGATTATAGAAGAAGCAAATCTGGAAGAAGTAGGTTTTTCCAATAAAGCTGCAATGGAGAAAATAGAACACTGTCTCTTGCTATTGTAGTGTGAGACTTGTAGCTAAGTAGCTTAGTAGTTATAAGAAATGAAATCACTTTGTTCAGATTTTTTTCTCCGTTTTTTAGTGATGGCAAGTTCTTTTACAGTTTTTCTGTTCCCTTTTTAGATAAGTAACTAATGAGTGGTCTTAAAGTTAGGTGGACTGGATTCCTCACAAAGAAGAAAAGCATGGATTTAGATTAGGATTTAATGATCATACGATTGCATAGCTTTCTTCAACTTAGAGACAAAGCAGTTTTGATGTTAAAGTTATTTCTTTTGTGCGTATAGCATTCTTATCTCGTATACAATAATTTTGAGATGGCAAAACCATTATAAAGGTCTATGGCCACTTTCTATCATACCACTGATTATCACTTATTAGTGCTCATGCATATAAGCAATAACAAAACAGAAAAGAACTAAATATTTAGTGCATACAACATAGGAGTTTGACAATTAAAGATGACAAAGATTGCCTCTTGCTAAGTAGTAAGAATTGTAGCTAAGTAGCTTGAATTGGATAATGCAACCTGCAATGTATATTTCTATTTACACTCAGTTTATACAATTGGTGTTAAAAAAAAAGGATCAATTCGGATATTATTCGATCCGATCCGAACTTGGACAGATCAGATATATTTAGATACTTGTAAAGCGTGGATCAGATACGGATAGTAAAATCAAAACCCGCATAGGTTCGGATCGGATAAAAAAATCAAAAAACTCGAACTGAACCGATCTGATATCACCCTTAATCATATCTCAACTCTTCAATCCACAGTTTATATTATCATACACTACACACAATCCCAGAATCATCAATTAACATTTTTCACATTCCATAAAGTTCATAGTTACCATACCATAAACACATCTTGGATCGCACTCAATAATCATACTAGTCTATAATAATCTAGAGTGACCCTAAGTTACATCCCAAAACAATTTCCAATGGCATGTACTGTGCATTACATAATGTTTATATATGATAACAACATGATGTACAAAATTTCATATACCTTAAAAGTAATAAAAGTAGTGCTCGGAGGACTTATGTAAGTACCACTAATAGGTACAGTCCCCAAAGGCCCACATGAAACTCCAAGCATAGACTCTAGCTCATATGATCTGCGATGATGTGTCAGCTCCGATTCTTGAAAATTGAAACTGCCTTTTTCCATTTCCACTCAGTTAGTTGGGCTGCTCAGTGTCCTCACTCTAATTTTATGCCAAAATTATTTAGCTAAAGCAACATTCAATTATTTACATTGGTTCTAGTACACATAATCAGAGACGTATTCGTTTTGTATATAAATAATTTATGATGAATACTATAATTTATATTCAAACTTCTTCAATTTATTGTTTACATCTCTACATCCCTTTACATACCAAAGTACTGTATAATAAATGTATGAATTCATACCTGTAAGGTACGACATCGAAACCCCTAGGCATCTTATCAGAATCTTCTCTCAACAAACGACTATTTCCGCAGATAAATCTGGAAGGTAGAAGGGGTGAGCTTGGGGAAGCCTTGTAAGAAATATATATGTATATATAGAGCTAATACTATATACCTATATGTATGTTTCGAATATATGATTTATAAATATAGTCAGTATTAAAACAATAATGGGGCACTCTATCGGAATAGATACTATAATCGACTAGATAACCAGGATGAGTATGAAAGGATGCTTTAGAGCACCTCACTTGTCTTAGTCCTAAAGTCGAATTTCTAAAAATTTCAGAAGAAATTCATACGTTATCAATCAGCATTAAACTTTTTAATCCTTTAGACTATATAGTGAAGGATCATTATCCAGTCATTTATAAATTAAAATCAGTAGAAAACAGTAATATATTCAAGTATACTATGTAAGAAATTAGTAAACAATACAATACATAATTCATGTGATTAGTTCAATAAACATTCAGTAAATCGTTCTGTAACCCTCTAGTAAAAAGTTCAAGAGTTTGTTTAGTTAACATTTCAGTAAAATGTTCAGTAAATTAACTAGTAAAAGATTCCATAAAACATATAGCAATTCATTTAGTATACAGTTCGATAAAACGTTTAATAAATCATTATATAGTTCAGTAAAACATTTGGTAAATAGTTCAATAACAAATAAAATGGTTAGTTTAGTAAACACATTAGAAAACATTTAAGTAATTAGTATAATTATCAGTTCAGTTAAACAATCAGTAAATAGTTCAATAGTTAGTTAGATAGATCATTCGGTAAACGTTTATTAAACAATACAGTAACCATTCCGGTAAATCACTCAGTAAACGTTTCAGAAAACAATAAGTGAACAGTTTAAAATAGATCGGTGAACAATTGTCAATTAGTTTAGACGATCAGTAAACATTTTAGTAAAACATTTTAGTAGAAAAATCAATAAAAGATTAAGAAGTTCGAACAATCATTAGTCGATTCCATAAATAGTTCAGTGATCAATTCAGTAAGCAATCACTAAACTATTATATTTAGTAAATGTTAATTAAATAGGTAGTAATGGTTTAGAAAATAGTTCAATAAACGGTTAATAAACAATTCAATAAACATTACTTTAATAGTTCGAAATCAAATTAATAACAGTTTGATAAGCAGTTCTGTAAAGTTCAGTAAACAATTCAGTAAAATAGTATTGTGACAGTTCAGTAAACCAATTAGTAATTTAGTCAGTAAACAGTTCAATAAACATTTCAGCAAATTTGTTCAGTAATTTATCTAGTAAACAATGCAATAAATAACTTGGTAAATAGTTTAATAAACTGTTCAGTAAACAATGTTGTCACAGTTCACTGGAGACCTGGCAATAACCCAATATCATCGTGTAGTGCAGTATCCCAAGAATGGAGTAAACAGTAACAGTAATTAGTAACAATAAGACATATGACCATAGTCATAGTAATGTCCATCCAGTGTTACGGAGCCAATGACAATCCTAAGGACTGCTAAAGACTTGCTCATGGTCAACAGCTAACAGTGCACCTCACAATACCATTGAATAGGTGATGCAAAGCTGGCTGTAGACTTGCTCAAGGTCTAACAGCAACAGTACAGTACAATAATAGTGATATCGGTGCCAATAGTTTCAAAATATTTACTCAGTCCCCAAGAAAACAATAAAAACTTTTCTTATGTTTTCAAAGTATAATATAGTAATACAGTTCAAAAATAAATTTTGGGAACCAAGTTTCATTTAAAATCCCATTGTTCAAATCAATATGTTTAAATTAAATTCAAAACATTTAAATTATTTGCTTCAGTCACAAAGGTAATATTTTTAATTAAAACAGTGTCAGTTAATTCATAACAGTCAAGACATATTTTTCAATTAAACACTCAAGGTATTTACTTCAGTTAGAAAACAAAACATCCAATATTCAGAGCCAACCAATCTTAAACTTTCACTTTAGTTAGTCATTCAAACATTTAATAATATACTACCCAACTAGTTAAGAAAACATTTAACTATTATAAATTTTTAATTAAAACACATCTTTAATTAGTCCATAAAATTAATAAAATCAACGATGAAATCTCAAATTCTATTTAAGGTTTTAGCATCATTTTTCGAAATTTCGACAGCATAACGGTACAATTTATCCCAGCCCTCCTACACTTAAAATCATAGTTCAAAATCACAACTTCAGTTTCCCAATATCATTCAACCACAATACAACCATTCAGTTCAGTTATTCATTTGAAATCATTCATTTCAGTCAATCATCTCAAAACAGTTTCAAAGTTAAGTAATGCAGAATTTTCAATAAATCAATCATTTAATTATATCAATGGAGTCACAATATTCCTACGACTTATATACATACTATATATATATATATATATCCCTTACCTATTTTATTTGCAGTACAATCTACTACTTCAACTCTACTAAGCGATTATAGATAAGCGATCACACATTCGCTTATCGTTTCCTTGCGCCACTACTTCAGGGCTACAAAACAATACCTGAATACAGTCAAATTTCAACATTCATTCTATAAAGAATATTCTAAACTCTAAAAAATCTTTCATATTTCCTAGTGCAAGAGCAAATCTGGTCTATTTCATATCGGATGCCAACACTGTAAGTACAGTCAAAACACCTTTCTTTTCAGTTCTGACTTCACCAGCGGTCTTATATTAATTTATACAATATTCTCTAACCATCAAATCATGTAATTAAGAATGAATACTCCAACATTCACACTAGGCCAAAAACATAGCACATGCCAATACTGATCATTTTTTGATTCTAACATTATGCCTAACCTTTACACATTCTGTACATCAATTTAAAACCATTAATACATGACAAATCACATGATATTATATAAATTCCTCTTGGATGAATTCATCAAGTCTCCTTATAGTCAAATTTGTCTTAATTTAATCACATATACAGGCTATACTAGCTTAGAACAATTGTAAACTATAGACAAAATTAACAAAAAGTGAGTTTTCTCTCACCTTTCTTTATGACCAGATCTGATGTGGGATGAATCACCATGTTTTGGTCAATTTAGGACTTTATTTTGGTGTCAAAAGATCGAGCACTGAAAATTGGGTAGGGTTGGTGAAGACAATTTTCGGTTAGGAGGTCGTTTGACTAGGGTTTTTGGACTTTCTCTCTCTAAACCCATTTTTAGAGTGATAAAGCTTGGGGGAAGATGATGATGGATGGCCATGGCTGAAAATATAAGAAAAATCTTTTTAAAAATATCTTTTGGATAAAATTACCAAAATGCCATTGATAAATTAATAATTTCAACCACGTCCTTACTTTTCCAATTTCTGTTTAACTATTCAGTCTAGCTTCCAAATATTTAATTCATTCATAAAATAAAAGTATTTAACACATTCTTATCATTAGTAAATGTTTTAAAGGGGTTTAACTAGTAACGAAGGTGAAATTACCAAAACACCCTAATCGTAAGATCACATAATTTTTCACTTTTTTGTGTGATTTAGTCTATCTATTGGCATAGTATGGGACTTCTTTACATGAGGATGATCCCACTTCTATCATTTGGTCAAAAGTCCACTCGGTTTGACCATTATTTTCAAAAATTCTTTCGGCCTATGTCCTTAATCATCATTTTCAAATTTGTTTCACACTTTTCAAAATATGCTTAAACGAGGTCATTTTGTGATACGGATTCTTGCTATATCCATATTTCACATCAATATCATTATTGTAGGGTCTCACTTCAATTTGGACAGAGAAAGTCTTGGTGGGGTTCATACTAAGTACTTCCCTAATCTCTAACGAACGGACTCTTTAATCACATATCTTAACTATCAATTCTTGCTTTTCGATTTCTACACTCTTTTAAATTATTTTGATATGGGAAAAATGGGATTCTCACATCCTTCCCTTCTTAAAGAGTTTAGTCCTCAAAATTCAACTCAAATAGTTCTATAACTCAACGCCACTATCTATTCTTATCACTGCCATACTCCATTACTTTCGTTATCCAAAATAATCATCTCACTACATTTTCCAAACGACATTCACCATTTATATTCAGACAAGCACAGTACTTAAGGGATGTAAATCATTCTTGACTTACAGACACAGACACACATCAAACTAATCGGGCCTTGATACCAACTTTTGTCACGCTCTAGCTCCTGAAAATCCAAACTGACTTTTTTCATTTTCACTTAGTTGGTTGGATTGTGCTCTGTAAGACCTGTTTCTACTATACTGTATAGAATATTCGTAATTATTTAATTACTAAAATATAATGTATTCGGTGAAATTAAGTGAATTGGTTATGTGGGCCCCACCTTAAATTTTATGGTTTTGATGGATTTAAGACTGGCAATGCAGTGTACTATGGTGAAATAAATATTGAATGTGGATTTCCACTTTGGATTTTGGATTTATTAGGTTTATGATTGATAATATGGTATGTAAAAGGTGAAATAAATAAAGAAACAAATCTAAAATTTAGAATTTGAAATGCAATTTTTGTGGTATAAAATTGCAAATAAAGGATAATTAAAGGAAGAAAAATTTTATAGTGGGACACATGGAAATTTGCTATTGGTTGGAGCATACGGAAAAGGGAAAATGAGTCAAAAATCGTGCAGCAGAAATTGTGGTCTTCATGCCACTTCTTTTGGTTGCTGTGTTGTTGCTCGGCTGGAACCACTTAAAGAAAAGAAAGGATGAAAGGAAAAAGAAGAGAAAAGACGAGGGAAATTAAATTAAGAGACACATGACTGATTTTTGTACTTAAAATTGATATTAAATTGAGTTAAAAAAATCAGTATTATTTCAGCCAAGGAAGTCGGTTAGCAGCAGCAGTTTTATTTCTTCTTCAGCCAACGTTTTCTCTGTTCTTCTCCTCGCCATTTTACTGCATGTTTCTCCATTTTTCTTTAGCAAAGTCACCCCTTTTCATCAATAAAATACTAATCTTCCTCCACCAAGTTTGTTCTTTACCTTAAGAACAATTTAATTCCAGAAGTTAAGGGCTGAAATGAGGAATAATGGGACTGGTTTGGCAGCTGCACAGTTCGGCTTTGGAGGAAGGTAAGGGATGATAATGCTTCTCATGAGTTCAGCTATAGTTTTAGTAATGTTTGATGCATAAACAATATGGTCATAGCTTTAAAAATGAAATAAAAACATATACGGGTTTTTCTGCAGATTCGGTTATGGCAGGAAAAATAGAGAAATTATTGTAATTTTAATGGTTCTTGGGTAGAGATTAGTAGTATAGGATGAAGGGAGGCTTACCTAAATCATGGCTACAGTGATGAGTTCAAAACAGCAAAAGTGGCATGACTATGGGTGTTTTCGGGTTAACAAGGGCTGACGATGGTGATGATGTTTGATGGATTAAAGTGTTTACTAATAATCCTAGACATGTAGAAAAGGATTCATAGAAATCAAAAGAATTGAATGAAGAAAGAAAATTTTATGAAAATAACATTGGAAAGCTTACAGGTAGACGTGAACATGAAGAAAAGAAAATGTGAAAACATAAAAGAAAACGTGAAGGTGGCAATGTGAAACTACGTAGATGTGAAATAGAAAAGAATAGAAAGAAAAAAACAATATATATAAATATATATATATATATATATATATATATTGTTAATGAAATTTTAATAGATGGTAAAAGAAAGAAAGAAAGGCCACAAGGATGAATGTGGTTAGAACAAGAAGATGACAAGTTTCAAGTCAAGAAAATGGCCAAATGGGGGTTTCGGCTATGACATTTTTGGGCATGAAAATATGCTGAATTTTATGGGTTTAATGGTAGAAAATGACTACAGAAATTGAAAGAGAAAGATCGGTGAAATCTGAACCAAAAAAGAAACTGAAATGAGAAAGATTAGTTTTAGCACCAGTGTAATTTGTACTGGCTGTTCATAAGTTATATTATTAATGGCTGCATTTTATAAAAGTTAACGGCTTAAAATTAAGAGGAAAAATATTGATAATTTTTTATAAAATTATTTTGCAACCAGAATTATGAATTTCGGTAGGTGCAACCGGAAAGTTTGGTATTGCTAGTCAGGTAAGGGGGGAGTGTGTGAGTTGTATGGATATGATGAATTGCATGATTTATCAAGTTTGATTTTATGAAATTATTGGAAGCTTGATTTGCTTTGAAAATCATGCAAATTGTGGTTGAAAGCTAGTTTTATATACTGTAATTTCCGTGCAGGAGGCTAGCAATTCGTAGCCGTTATGCTGAAGAAAAATTATCAAAATTATTCTAAAATATCATGAAATATTTTAGATGCATAAATGGAATAAATCATGAATTTTGGAAATTATTTCCATAAATTTTCCATAAAGTGGAAATTGTTGAATAATGAAAAATAAATATTCATGTTATGGATTTTTAGTTAAAGTGAGAATGAAATATATTCTTTTTACTATTAATTATTCAAAAAGAATATTTATGAAATTTCTCACTAAATGCATGAATATTTATCAACTGGTTTCCCTGTATTCGAAAATGAGAAATAAATACCTTTTTGGAAATAAGTATTTAAATAAATGATTTAATTTATTAGATTTCCTTAAAGGTATTTTCATGGAAAAAGAAATGATTTTATACCTTTATGGAACTAAATAATGATATTATTTATTTTATAAATTCCATAAAGGTGATGAGATGATTTTGAGGAAAAATGTGAGAATGATGGAAATTCATGAAAAGAGGAAATATATGAAATTGTGAGCCTTAAGGATAAACATAAAATATTTCAAATTATTTTGAATAAAATCCATAAAGGCTATGATACAATTTTTATACTGTTTTGAAACTTAGGCCCCAATTTCATGCTTACTGATTACTGTTATGTCACGTGGTTGATTGACTCGCCAAGTTATCAACAGTCCTGGAGTCACCTGGCAAGTGTACACTGAGGACCCCTTATAGACTATGGCCATAGATCTAACTGTAAACAGTATCAGTAAAATTACTAAACTGTTTATCCAACGATTTTGGATATTTGCAAACTACTGTTCTAAAAGTGACTGATTACTGTTTCTATAGTTTTATATCTATCGTTCATTATACTATTTTATCACTGTACTGTCACGTGTTTCGGAAACTGTTACTGAAGAGATAAAATAAATTGTTTAAACCATTTATACATTATGAGAAAATGAGGATTAAATTGCTTGTAAAGGGAAAAATTTATTTATTACTCCCTATAGTCGCTCTGGGTTTCCGGGACAAGACAAGTATTTCAAAATACCTTCTATGCTACATTTGGATTTGCCAGCCGACTATAGTATCCTTCCTTACTGTGCTTAGTACACCATTAGGAAAATAAGTGTTTTACGACATATAGATTTCATTATATCAAACATCATATGACTCCTTTACTGAGCACGTGGTTTGCTCACCCCTTTATTTTTCAACTCCCCAGATAAAATGCAAGGATTAATTGAGGTCTTCCTCAGAAAATATAGCTGCAAGTAGCACGCTGGGGTAAAGTGCATTGAATTTTAAAGGTACAGTCACTTCTCTTATATATTCAGACACATGTATACAGTACTACTTTATTATAAAATAGAAAGAGGGGATGTAAAGGTAAGGAATATTGTAAAAATTTTATATTCTAATTAATTAAATAAATAAATGTTTATCATTTATTAATGTTACTATACAAGTGTTAAAGGCATCATAGACAGCCCAACAGTAAATTATGTATAAAATATGTTATTTATTGTACTGTGTACAGTTACAATTTTAATGATATCAGAGCAAGGTTGGCTTGATGTCTGCTGATGCCTGTAGAATAGAAAGTGTTGAAAAGGTTAACATCCCCTATAGTACTGTATAGTTTGAATAGATAGAGGAATCAAGTGATTGTAAATTGGGTTAAGTGTTTAAAATGGTGTGGAAGTTTACAAATTAAGGGTTACAAAAAGAGATTGTAATCTGACAATTTTACATGTAATAGGTGATCTTATAGTCTCAATGAAGATCTGTTCAGTAAGGTACAGAGAGGAACTTGGTAAGGGCCCCACCAGGACTTCGCTGTCCGAACCGAACTAAGACTCTGAAATGATGATATTGTAGTGAAAAGGGATATCATCAGTGCATAGATCTTAAGATCGCCTATTTAAAATGTATCTTAAAGAGGGAGAAATAAAGTGAGAAATGACGAATATGCCCCTATATTGAAATAATCCCTCTAATTATAGTTGATGAATTGATTTGGAACTGATTGATGGTGATAGAGTAACTGATGGTGTAAAGAATATATTACAGGTATAATGGTCCCTACAATTAGCCCCACTTATACTTTGATGAGTAATGCAACCCGGAGTGTATACTGTGGGAGGTCGCGAGATAGTCGGCCCTGTTATGGATTCTTAGGGCCTGGATTAAACATGAAAGTATGGGGTATATTGGTTAGGGATTATTTAATATTATAAAGTAATACACTTACTGAGTGTGACTGAATAAGTGAATAGATGTGAAATATATGTTAATGATTTGAAAGTTATATGTATGTGTTTTGAGGATACATAGTGGAATTGCCAGGGTATATATGAAACATCCAAGGTAATTTACCGAATGAATTTTCAAATAAATTTTCGGAGTAATGGATTCGAGAGATTTTTGACTCGATTCACAACATGAAATCTATTTATAAGCTCTTATTAGAGAACATAAAAGAGTCTGAAGAGCCTAAGAAATTACTCCCGAGATTAATAAATAAAGAGCCCATCTATATTAGTGTAATTGAGGAAAAACACATATGATTGGGTTTGAAAGAATAAGAATAGTTTATGATTGTGAATTAATCCTGAATGTTCAATAGTGTTATTACTGAAAATGGATATTCAATTGTTCAGGATTAATGTTTTATTTGATCCATTCAATGATATATATATATATATATATATATGGAGTTTTAAGACCAATCTCTGAACAAGATGTTATCGAATAAAAAGCTTATAGACAGGCGTTTATATGATGATGTTCAGAACTTCGTATAACTTCTACAAGTCCTTTGTGGTACTTAAGAGTGTTAGCTTTAAATTGACATATGTATTTTGAAATGACAAAAACTTAAGTGATCTTTTATGTTTTGATTCATATTGTAAATTTGCTTTATCACACATGATTTTCTCAATCCATTTTTAAGTGCTCATATCAAACATTAAGACCATGATTAATGATACATTCTTATTGGTCTTAATACTTTATAAAATGATTTTGAATATTTTCATTAAGTAATGTTTTCAAGATTATATTGAACAAAACTTTATAAAATTACTTAATGAGTTTTTGGACTATGTTTTCATTTGAGAAAGTCAAGAAAAACTCCCACAAAATTCTAAAATGTTTTGTGTTGAATTAAAATCAAAGTCTATCATTTCTAACCCAAAATGGTCTAGAAAAGTGCAGGAAATGCTCTCTAGAAGCATGGGATCGATCCCCTAAGGGAAGGGGTTGATCCCTTCATGGCAGAATGCCTTGGAAGGCATTCGGGAAAATTCGGATCGATCCCCTATGGCAAAGGATTGATCCCTTTTCACGAAAACAATACCCAACGGTTAGTTTCTGTGAGATAAAACGACTACATTCAGTTTTGGCTCTTACCAACATTCATAAACCATCCAAGGGATTATAAATAGAGGCTTGGAAGCTCAAGGAAGCAAGAGGAATAGCTGAGCAACATTTTTCATCATCTTTTTCATCTTCCTTAAGCCTCAACAACAATTCAAGTGCTACAAAGTCTTCATCTTCCATCATTCTCATATTTCTTGTATAGCATAGCATAAATATTGTATAGGCTTTTCTTTGTGCTTAATCTCTGTAATCATTTGCCTACCTAAAGGCCTTCTTTGGTTACACCCATTGTAAACACAAACACACCTTGTAAAGGGGAGGTTTCTCTTTAGCCTTAGAAAAAGAGGGAGGTTTCTCTTCAGCCTAGAAAAAGTGTAACATCCGAAATTATAAAATTTTGAATCAAATTTTTCGTTCTTTTTTTTTCTTCTATCTTTCTCATTCAATTATTCAATGTCGATTGGTTTGCATTCGGTGTCGATGTAAGTTCGATTCTATAACAAAACTAAGATATAATATTTATAATTCTATTTATAACAATTCAATATAGATTTACATCCCACTAGATCATGTATATATATTTTTGTTGAACACTACTCTGATTTCATTCCACTTACAAATGTCTGCTATGCCTTTATTACTTTGAATATAAATATAAAATTCCACATGTACCTGTACTCTTGACATATCATTTTTAATGATCTCTTCCACTACCTTGTAACTTCTGTAACCACGCGCACGAATGAACTATCGGGACGGTGAGTAAGGGGGGTGAGCTTTGGGAAAAGCCCAGTAAGAAAAGGCATATAAAAGAGTGGTACTATGCCACTATATGCAGTAAAAATCATAAATTTAAATTTTATAAATAAAATAATGCATATGGGTGCATGTAAACATTTATTGAAAACTCTTTTAAAACATATACTGTTCATATAAATATTCACTGTTCAAATCATTTAAAATCAATCTATCTTTAATTCAATCACTGTTCATATACTGTTCATATATTCTTTCACGGTTCACTTTTCAAATCATTTCAATCAAATCTGTCATCTGTCTGTAAATCAATCATTTCATATACTGTGTAAAACAATAGAGTGTGAGCATCCAAGAACCCATACACGAACTATATCCCTACAGGGACCTGTATAGGATTAGGCGTACCCACATGGGGTCAGGCATCCAGCCCTAAGCCATTCCTACCTGTAACAATGGCCATTGTCGAAGATCTACAGTGTATACTCGTCAGTGATAACTGTGATCGGATAAAGGGGAAGGTACTGGGGACTTAGCTACGGTCTCCCAGCCCTAATCATCAATCTGTATGCATGAATCCACAAGGAGCTAACACTCTTATAAAATCATTTCATATATCTTAAAATCACAGTAAATCAATTTTCATGTAAACTATTACAATCGATTTCTAATCATGTAAACAAATCAACACTTTATATATTCTAAATAAATCTCATAAAATTCATAAAACATATTATCATCATTTCATGTATTCAAATATTTAAACTATATAAAAATACTATTTATTTAAGATATTGAGCGTGTAAATAATTAAGGGAAATTTTTTATAATTTTCGGTAACCTTTTATTAAATTTCTATCCTAACCCCTTTCGTAAATTTCGATTTATAATTTCTAAATCGCCCAATTTCCCACATGCATGCACAGTATTTCCTACACTACTTCTATATACTATTCCTTACCTCAATTCGCAGTCTGAAATGAAATCCAATAGCACCATCGATCTACTTAATTTTCAAATTATTTGCTGCACAAATAACATCAAATAATTAACACTCATTGTTCATATCCATAGAATTTTCTTTCCTTTTCTAACTTCCATTTTGAGCTGCTTTATTTAAATAAAATGATATGAAAATCCCGTGAATTTCATTTGGCTTATTTGCCATATTTTCAAATTTTCACTTCCTTAACAATTCCCTTTACTTCTTACTTTAATCTTACACCCTCATTATATGGAAATTTGGTCATTTTCATTTCCCTTTATTTGACCAAATTCTTCTACACTAATTATCTTCTAATTCTAACTCCACCAATAATCTCTATTTATTCTTAATATTTATTCTTTCATTTTTAATCTTCTTACATTGATTGAATCACCATCAATTACTAAAATCATTCTATCATCTTCACACTTTATTATGGCCAAATGACCCCTTAAATAATTAACTACATTTATCATTTCACTTATTTATAAATTCATATTACATTTACTACATTAGCAGCCCTTGTTTTCATCATTTAAGCATTAAAATTCAGCACTATCATTCCTCAATTTTTCTCCATAGCCGGCTGTCCATATTAACTTATTTCATGTTCTTCTTCTTTTTTTTTTTATATATATTTACATTTTATTTCACGACAGCCCTTATTTTCTCAACTATACACGCTATCATCATCAAGTCAAACCTAAAAGAAAATCCTCATAATCAACACAGATCAGCCCATTAAAATCAAATTTTAGTTGATTAAATTTCATAGCTGTACACCACCACACTAAAGTTATGCTTTTGATTAATTAAAACCTACGGCTGCATATATTTTATGATCAGCCTTTATATTTTTCTGTATTCATGCCACTTACAGTCCACTTTCTTTATCATTTCCTCTATTTTCCTCAAAAATCCAGCAGCACATGTTGACTAACTTCATGTTTGTATTAATTAAGTTTAATAGCTTTTTTTATTCCACCATCAGCCACCATTGTTGACCTCTTTCACGCCAACAACAACAACTCAGCCCCATTTCTCACGTCAACAATCATCCATCATGTTTCATGTTTTTGTTAAATTGTTATTATATATTGTTAGCTTTAAATTGCAATATATATATTTTGAAATAAGAAAAACTTAAGTAAGCTTTAATGTTTTAATTCACATTGTAAATTTGCCTCATCACACATGATTCTCTCAATCCATTTTCAAGTGTTTATATCAAACATTAAGACCATCATTTAATGATACATTCTTATTGGTCTTAATACTTTATAAAATGGTTTTGAATATTAAGTAATTTTCTCAAGAATTATTGAATATAAGTTTAGAAAATTACTTATAAGTTTTTGGACAATATTTTCATTTGAGAAAGTCAAGAAAAACTCCCTTAAAGCTTATAAATGTTTTGGGTTGAATTAGGATAAAAGGTCATATCATTTCTAACCCAAAAGTGCAGGAAAAATGCCCTCTGGAAGAAAAGGATCGATCCCCACTGTAGCAGGATCGATCCTTTTTTTGGCAGAAAGTCTTCCCAAGGTTGGATCGATCCCTTTTTTGGCAGAAAGTCTTCCCAAGGTCCCTGAAGCCCAGAATCAAGATTCTGGACAAAAGGGATTGATCCCTTTGCCTGAAAATAGCCTATAACGGCTAGTTTTTGTGAGACAACGGTAGTATTCGAGATTTGGCTCCACCCAATGGCTAGAATACATCAAAGGGACTATAAATAGAGGCTTAGAAGCTAAAGGAAGCAAGAGGAATCACTCAGCAACTCAAAATCTCATATTCCTCAAATCTACAAGCCTCAAACAACAAATCAAGAGCTACAAAGTTTCCATCATCTATCATTCTCTTATTCCTTGTAGTGCTTAGCACAAATATTGTATAGGCTTCCCATTGAGCTTAATTTCTGTAATCAATTGCCTACCTAGAGGCCTTTTCTTTGATTACATTATTTGTATCCCATCATTCCTTGTAAAGGGGAGGTTTCTCTTAAGCCTTAGAAAAAGAGGGAGGTTACTCTTTAGCCTAAGAAAAAGAGGGAGTTACTCTTGAGCCTAGAAAAAGAGAGAGGTTTCTCTTGATCCTTGAAAAGAGGGAGTGTAACACAAATTCAAGTTAGTGAATTTGGAGAAAATCCTTAGGAGCGTCTCAAGGTAGAGGACGTAGGCAAGGTTGCCGAACCTCTATAAATCGCTTGCGTACATTTCTCTATCCTTACTCTCTTTACTTATTTGCAATTATATTTGTGTTTATTGCTTTGAATTTATATTGCATAATTGAGTAGCCTAGAGAACTTAGAAAATATTAATATAGGCTAGAGAATTTAGAAGAACCGAAAAACGAGCTTAAGGTTAGTTCAAAACCGATTCACCCCCCTCTCGGTGTAGCCTATAGAGCCAACAATTGGTATCAGAGCTTGGGCTCGAGATTGATTTAGACTAACCTTTATCGAGCAAAACGATCATAAATGGCTCACTTGAATGTAGGCACACCCCTAGGAGAAGAGGGACACTCATTAGTTAGACCTCCACTCTTCAATGGTGAGAATTACTCTTATTGGAAAATTAGGATGATGTTATTTGTGCAATCTAATGACTATGAAGTGTGGAGAGTAATAGTTAATGGTCCTAGAATCCCAATGAAAAAAGTAGATGGAAAAGATGTCCCTAAGGGTGAAGATGAATGGGACACAAATGACATGAGATTGGCACAATTGAATGCCAAGGCTATGCACACCCTCTTTTGTGCTTTAGGTCCCAATGAGTATAATAGAGTATCATTATGTGAGAATGCCAAGCAAATATGGGACAAATTAGCCATCACACATGAAGGGACCAATCAAGTTAGAGAAACCAAAGTAAGAATGCTCACACATGATTATGAGCTATTTAGGATGAAAGAAAATGAGTCTATTAGCGAAATGTTCACTAGATTTAATGATATAATTAATGGACTTAAGGCATTAGGCAAGAGCTATTCCAATGTAGAAATGGTCAAGAAAATCTTGAATAGCTTGCCAAAATCTTGGGAGGCAAAGGTGACTGCTATAGAAGAATCTAAGGATCTTAACACCTTGTCTCTAGATGAACTTATGGGCTCCCTATTTACATATGAGATGAAATTGAAAAGAAATGAAGTGCCTTCAAAGAAAATAGGGGTAGCACTTAAGTCTTCTACTCATGAGGTCATTGAAGATGATAGTGATAAGAGTGGAAATGAGGAAGAAAAAGAAATGGCAATGTTTGCCAAAAGATTTAATAGATTTATGAGAATGAAAGAGAGAGAGAATGATAGGAGGCACCAAAGTAGAGGGGTAATAAGAGGAGAATCTAGTAGGAGAGAAAGAGACCCCTTAGTATGTTATGAATGTAATGAACCGGGTCACACTAAGCTAGATTGCCCCTTACTTAGGAAAGAAAAGGATAGGAAACCTAGGAAGAAAGCATTTGTGGTTGCATGGAGCGATACTGATAGCTCCGATGAGGAAAACGTAGATGATGAGGTAGCCTACTCATGCTTTATGGCTATTAGTGATGATGAGGCTAGTAGTAGCTCTAGTGAAAATAATGACTTTACATTTGATGAGTTACAAAATGCCTTTAATGATTTAGCAAATGAATTTCAATGCATGAACTCCAAATATAAGAAAATCATTGCTAAATTAAAAATAGAAAATGAAGCCTTGACAAAGGCTAAGCTAGAATTTGAAAAGAAATTAGAAGAGGCTAACTTAAAAATAAATGAGTTGAATGAAAAGAATACAAATTTGCATAACTCATTTACTAGGTTTTATATGGGTCAACAAAAGCTAGATCATATGTCAGAGACCCAAAGAGCTTGCTTTGACAAAGATGGGCTAGGATATAATGAAATACATAAAGAAACTCATCTTAGGAATTTTTTAGTGAGCAAAAATTCTATGCATGATACATCTCTCACATGCTCACTATGTAATAGACTAGGACACTCTTCACAAGCATGCACATATAGAAAAACTACATTTAGAGGAAGAGTAGTTAAGAAGATGTGGATGCCAAAGCATGCAATAAATAATGATGAATTGTACTTGAAATGGATCCCAAAAGGATAAAAAATTATTTGCACTAACTCTCATGGACCCAAGAAAGTTTGGGTACCAAAACATGCATGAATGTGTTTGTTGTAGGAGTGATAGAGCATGGAGTTACAAAGAAACAATGGAGTTTAAATGCTCAACACATCCTCATGGAGCTTGCTTGTGCCAACGAGAAAGAGAAAGAGCTTGGGAATCCATCCATGGCAAGGTCACAACAATTCTTCAAAGAATGGCACAAGGTGGATTCAACAATTCAAGGCAAAGCATACTCAAACAAAGGAGTTTTGTAAGCTTAATGATTTACTCCTTAAAACTATTATTTGATTAGTTATGCTTTGATGAGAAGATTGTTTAATGATTAATGATGCATTGTGATTGAGCAAAAAGCATAATAAATGATTGTTGAGTGCTTGATGAATTGTTCTTGATACATTGAATGAAAGGCATGTTTAGTGAATTTGAAATGATTTTTGGTTTTCTGCATCTTGAGCAAGTTTGATATGTCTAGATAATATATTTAGTTGCTCAAAAAAAGTCAAATATGTCATATATGCAAAATGCCATGTCATGAGCATTAATGAAGAACTTGTATATTGGAAATCATGGCATGTTGTTCACAAGATATATGCTTTAATGATATATATGCTTAAAATCTATGTGAACAAGTTTGTTTTGACATATTTATGTAATTCAATGCATTGGTTTGGTCAAAATATGCTTAAATCTCAAAATGACCTCCTAACCCTACCAAAATTGTAAAATCTATTGTTAAATGATTTTTCATTCATGTTTTTCATTCATATAAGTCCAAAATCGTGTTTTACAAATGTTTAAACCTTTACTTGGACTTAAATTACTCAAAAACGGAGTTTTGGTACCTCACAAGTTGAATTTTCTGTCAAAACTACTGCAGAGTCTGCAGGAAACTATGAGGGATCGATCCCCCTCCTAAAGGGATCGATCCCCCCAGGCCAGAAAAGGCACTCCTGCATGTTTTCAACCGAAATTGAGAAGAACTTTTCATTGTTTTGATATTTTCTCTCCTCTCAACTTAAAATTCATTGTTTTAAATTCTTTTTGATGAACTTTAATATATGAAAATTCATTTGTCATTGATATCATGCCTCAACTTCATCAACTTGTATCATTTCCAACAAATGGTATCACTTTCAACAATCAATATCATTTTTCTTGGGTTTGCAAGTGCAAAATCATTTTTCTTGTTGAAAACATTCATGATTGGCATAACTCTTGAAATAATCTTGAAATATATTTTCAATGAATGCTTAAACATAATTTTTAAGATTTATTTCAATGATTTATGGATATATTTGAGAATTTGATGAACTTATGCATAATGAATATTTTTCATTCTTTTTGTTCATCTTAGTCAAGCATGCTTATAGGATTATGTTTCTTAGCTTGACTCAACTACTCCACACTAGGTTTCATGATAATTATACATCTAGTGGAAGAATAATTAAAACTTGACCTTAAAGATTGATTTCAAATATAAAATCAACAATTGATAATGGTCATTGGCTTATAATTAGTGATGATAAATGAATCCTAAATGTTGAGTTTCATGAAAATTTATCAACCATGAAATTAATTTTTTTTATATAGCCAAATTATTAAAGAACTTGAGCTTTAATGACAACACCAACATTCAAAGATAAATGCAAACTTGAACAAATGTACCTTGATTGATATCCATGCATTTATGCTTGATTGTTTTGATGTTGAACTTACATGCTTGCTTGAGTTGAATCAATAATCATGTCTATGAGATGAGAATATTTCTTTTCATGATATTATGTGATTAATCTCACTCATATTTTATAGATTTTAATGATAAAATATACTTTAGCTTGATAATATTGATTCACTTAGGTGAAACCATTTTAGTTAAAATAGCATATACCCTTTGGAACCTTAAACGTTATAATTCACTAGGGATATTGCTTTTAATTGATTAAAATGGTAATTTTGAATCTTTCCGTGCTCATAATTGGTTAAGGACTAGAATTGGAAAATGAGCATAGGATTTTTGTGCTTAAAACCATGGAAGAAAATATGTTTGCATGAATAACTTGAGTTTTTGAATCTTCCATGTGGTATAAATTTGTTAATATGAATATGGATTAAGACTTTATGATAGTGTGCTAATGATTATTTGATCCATATGCATATTTGATGATGTGAGTTGTGTTCTTGCATATTTAGAATGATTATTTTGACATGAACACACTACACATAAATATTGGATTCATGCAAAATGTCTAAGTCAATCATTAGTAACAATTGGTATTTAGATTGAAATAACAATTAGTATCATTGGCAACCATATTTTCAATAATTGGTAAGCCAAAACTAAATTGCCAATTGGTATGAGCTTTAAATTGCAAATTCTTTTCATGCTCTTTAGTTTGAAATGACAAATAGAGAAGAATCCATATAAGACACTTTTGCATGAACCACTTTTGTGCTAGAATTTGTGATTAATTGATGTATGATTTAATTCTAGTGACAATATTTCTTGAACATAATTTATGAGCACATGCATATGATATGTTATATAATTTCAGCTCATAATCATGATATATTGACATGCACCTTAGTTGGACTTAAGAGAACAATTGATATACTTAGGTGCTTGCTTAATTTCTTACCAATTGGAACTTTTTTGCAAAATTACTTATCAACAATTGGTATCAAAATTATTTATAAACAATTGGTATAGGATAATAAGCCTTGTCCTTTGCATGCCTAAACATTTCATACTCTTTATGGACATTGTCTTATGAATTTGTGCTATGAGTCCCATGTACTAACATGTTTCTTGTTGGATGGAGCATTTTTATTTCTTCTCACATAAGCCATATTTTTAGGGGGAGCATATTTTTTATTATTTTTCCTTCTTTTTGCTATGACAAAAAGGGGGAGAGATAGATATTAAAAAGGGAGAGATATTAAGGGGGAGAGATAATGGGAGAGAAATAGTTTGAAAATTCATTTTCAAAACCCATGCTTATATTAAGGGGGAGCTTTGTAAAATCCTGCTTTATTTGAGGGGGAGTATTTTATCAAAGAATTTTCAAAGCAAATTTACATTAAGTTTTGTCATATCAAAAAGGGGGAGATTGTTAGCTTTAAATTGCAATATATATATTTTGAAATGACAAAAACTTAAGTAAGCTTTAATGTTCTAATTCACATTGTAAATTTGCCTCATCACACATGATTCTCTCAATCCATTTTCAAGTGTTTATATCAAACATTAAGACCATCATTTAATGATACATTCTTATTGGTCTTAATACTTTATAAAATGGTTTTGAATATTAAGTAATTTTCTCAAGAATTATTGAATATAAGTTTAGAAAATTACTTATAAGTTTTTGGACAATATTTTCATTTGAGAAAGTCAAGAAAAACTCCCTTAAAGCTTATAAATGTTTTGGGTTGAATTAGGATCAAAGGTCATATCATTTCTAACCCAAAAGTGCAGGAAAAATGCCCTCTAGAAGAAAAGGATCGATCCCCACTGTAGCAGGATCGATCTCTTTTTTGGCAGAAAGTCTTCCCAAGGTCCCTTAAGCCCAGAATCAAGATTCTGGACAAAAGGGATCGATCCCCTATGGAAAGGGATCGATCCCTTTCCTCGAAAATAGCCTATAACGGCTAGTTTTTGTGAGACAATGATAATATTCGAGATTTGGCTCCACCCAACGGCTAGAATACATCCAAGGGATTATAAATAGAGGCTTAGAAGCTAAAGGAAGCAAGAGGAATCACTCAGCAACTCAAAATCTCATATTCCTCAAATCTACAAGCCTCAAACAACAAATCAAGAGCTACAAAGTTTTCATCATCTGTCATTCTCTTATTCCTTGTAGTGCTTAGCACAAATATTGTATAGGCTTCCCATTGAGCTTAATTTTTGTAATCAATTGCCTACCTAGAGGCCTTTTCTTTGATTACATTATTTGTATCCCATCATTCCTTGTAAAGGGGAGGTTTCTCTTAAGCCTTGGAAAAAGAGGGAGGTTACTCTTTAGCCTAAGAAAAAGAGGGACGTTACTCTTGAGCCTAGAAAAAGAGAGAGGTTTCTCTTGATCCTTGAAAAGAGGGAGTGTAACACAAATTCAAGTTAGTGAATTTGGGGAAAATCCTTGGGCGCGTCTCAAGGTATAGGACGTAGGCAAGGTTGCCGAACCTTTATAAATCGCTTGCGTACATTTCTCTATCCTTACTCTCTTTACTTATTTGCAATTATATTTGTGTTTATTGCTTTGAATTTATATTGCATAATTGAGTAGCCTAGAGAACTTAGAAAATATCAATATAGGCTAGAGAATTTAGAGAAACCGAAACGAACCTAAGGTTAGTGAAAAACCGATTCACCCCCCTCTCGGTATAGCATATAGAGCCAACATATATTTTTCTTTTTTTTTCTACTACCAACAGTACCTTATTACACCAGCCTATGTTTCCTTTTTCATTTCCATACCATCCACGTTACCATCTATCACAAAATCAGCACCTTATTTTATTTTATTTTGTTTTTCTGTTCAGCCATCATATTCTAACTTCACGCCATCAAAACCATGTTTACATCCTTTAAAATCATCCTAGACCTAGCAACTCATTAAACTTATGTTTTAGCAATTAAAATTCATGGCTACATCTATTTTCATAATCAGTCCCCATTTTTCTGTCATTCCCATCACCAGCAAAAAAGTTTATCCCCTCATTTCACCATAACCGTACATCCAAATCTGATTCCTACATGTTTTTGTTCTAAACTATAATCATATACATCATTTACTCATCCAAACCAAGCATAAACAAGAGGCAAAAAATGAAAGAAATTAAAACTGGAAATTTGCCTGTTCAAGAACAAATTCTGTCAGCACAGAACAGCCCACTTATGCTGGTTTTTGGCTAAGCTTTTTGGGGGGTTTTTAAGCTCTTGAGATGGGGATTAAATTCTATGAAGAAATGTAAGTGGATTAACGGAGGAAAAGGGAAGTTCGACATGGCCAAACGGGAAAGACGTGAGGAGAAAAGGGAAGAAAACACATAACAGAAACGGGAAACAGGGCAGAACGGGTGTGGACTGTGAGGAAAGTGGTAGAAGGCTTGTGTTGTCTTCTTTTTATTGGTTATAATTATATTTTTGATTTATAAAATCTGATTTAATTCCAAAAGGTCCAAATTGCCCACTTAAAAATCCTAAAATTATAAACTTTGCCACTACACATTACAATTCTTGTCAAGTCAGATTTACACATTAATTTTTTTATTTATTTTATTTTATTTAATTATTTACTATAGCCAATATTTCATCATGACATTATATTATTATTATTATTATTATTATTATTATTATTATTATTTTTTAACCACAGCATATAGGAAAATTAGTTTCCATAACTCTACTCAGTATTTTAAATTTAGCACTTTTAATAAGTATAGGAAGAATGAAGAAATTTGAGATCTCACATTCTCCCCCCCTTTTGAAATTTGGTCGTCCAAATTTAGATCAAACTACGCTTGGACAGTTTTATCCTAATAGTATCGACTATCAATTTCTCCCTTCTACTAGTAACCTATAACTATTTATCACAGTAATGAAGTTCTTAATAACTATGGTAAGCAAACACATACAATTATTGACATAACTTATCTTATATGCAATTCCAGTAAAGGGATTCAAAATTGCTCAGGCACGATCTATTCGGATGGATACGATAGTGGGTTGGATAACCAGATAGAGTATGAGAGGTACTTTAAAGTACCTTTCGTGTTCCGGCATCCAAAGCCACTATAGGGAATTTAATTGCATTTTATTAAATTTAAATCAAGCAATGTTGTAAATTGCATAATCAAAATTTATGAATCTTACGTTTATTGATCCATATCAATTTTCACATCAATTTTATCATATACTTTTATCCTATGATTCTCAATAATACACGTTTAAATCAATCTTCTTGCTCATTCAACATTTATCTCATTCATTCATGTTAATTCTCTATCTTCCATTCAATATCTATGCAGTTCATTATCTATCCAGTTATTTCCTTCAATTCTCTTCAATTTCTATACCTATTATATTCATTACGATTACTCTATCATCTCCAAATCACCCACAATTTTATTAATCATTTCCGATCATTCAACACTTATCTCCGTAATATTTCCATATAACATCTGTATCATTCACTAATAATTCTCATTCCTACTTGTATCATTCATCTCTACTATGCTCAATTTATCATCTCCAATTACACAAGAATTATCAATTACTTCAGATCGTTCTCACTAAATCTGATTCCGTTAATCAATCTCAATCATCCAGTACTCATTTGTATAACACTTCCTTGCAACATCAATAACTATCATTCTTGTTCTTTTTGTCTACCATCGATATTCCTCAACGATCAACATTTCATTGCATTTTCTAACCATTTTTCACAATTTATATTCAGACAATGCACAGCAGAGTGGGATATAAATCAATTTTAGTCAACTTACACCGACACGTACTAGGCAAACATTGCTCTGATACACTTTTGTAACATCTGAAATTATAAATTTTCGAATCAAATTTTTTCGTTCTTTTTTTCTTCTATCTTTCTCATTCAATTATTCAATGTCGATTGGTTTGCATTCGATTCGATGTAAGTTCGATTCTACAACAAAACTAAGATATAATATTTATAATTCTATTTATAACAATTCAATATAGATTTACATCCCACTAGATCATGTATATATATATTTTTTATTGAACACTACAGTGATTTCATTCCACTTACAAATGTCTGTTGTGCGTTTATTACTCTGAATATAAATATAAAATTCCACATGTACTTGTACTCTTGACATATCATTTTTAATGATCTCTTCCACTACCTTGTAACTTCTGTAACCACGCGCACGAATGAACTATCTGGGATGGTGAGTAAGGGGGTGAGCTTTGGGAAAAGCCCAGTAAGAAAAAGCATATAAAAGAGTGGTACTATGCCACTATATGCAGTAAAAATCATAAATTTAAATTTTATAAATAAAATAATGCATATGGGTGCATGTAAACATTTATTGAAAACTCTTTTAAAACATATACTGTTCATATAAATATTCACTGTTCAAATCATTTAAAATCAATCTATCTTTCATTTAATCACTGATCATATACTATTCATATATTCTTTCACGGTTCACTTTTCAAATCATTTTAATCAAATCTGTCATTTGTCTGTAAATCAATCATTTCATATACTGTGTAAAACAATAGAGTGTGAGCATCCAAGAACCCATACACGAACTCTATCCCTACAGGGACCTGTATAGGATTAGGCGTACCCACATGGGGCCATGCATCCAGCCCTAAGCCGTTCCTACCTGTAACAATGGCCATTGTCGAAGATCTACAGTGTACACTCGTCAGTGATAACTGTGATCGGATAAAGGGGAAGGTACTGGGGACTTAGCTACAGTCTCCCAGCCCTAATCATCAATCTGTATGCATGAATCCACAAGGAGCCAACACTCTTATAAAATCATTTTCATATATCTTAAAATCACAGTAAATCAATTTTCATGTAAACTATTTCAATCGATTTTGTTAGCTTTAAATTGCAATATATATTTTGAAATGACAAAAACTTAAGTAAGCTTTAATGTTTTAATTCATATTGTAAATTTACCTTATCACACATGATTTTCTCAATACATTTCAAGTGTTCATATCAGACATTAAGACCATGATTTAATGATGTATATTCTTATTGGTCTTAATTCTTTATAAATGTTTTGAATATTTTAGAAATTCACTTGATGATTTCTTAGACAATATTTTCATTTGAGAAAGTCAAGAAAAACTCCCTTAAAGCTTATAAATGTTTTGGGTTGAATTAGGATCAAAGGTCATATCATTTCTAACCCAAAAGTGCAGGAAAAATGCCCTCTGGAAGAAATGGATCGATCCCCACTGTAGCAGGATCGATCCCTTTTTGGAAGAAAGTCTTCCCAAGGTCCCTGAAGCCCAGAATCAAGATTTTGGACAAAAGGGATCGATCCCCTATGGAAAGGGATTGATCCCTTTGCCCAAAAATAGCCTATAACGGCTAGTTTTTGTAAGACAACGGTAATATTCGAGATTTGGCTCCACCCAACAGCTAGAATACATCCAAGGGACTATAAATAGAGGCTTAGAAGCTAAAGAAAGCAAGAGGAACTACTCAGCAACTCCATAACACATATTCCTCAAATCCTCAAGTCTCAAACAACAAATCAAGAGCTCCAAAGTCTTCATCATCTATCATTCTCTTATTCCTTTTAGTGCTTAGCACAAATATTGTATAGGCTTCTCATTGAGCTTAATTTTTGTAATCAATTGCCTACCTAGAGGCTTTTTCTTTGATTACATTATTTGTATCCCATCATTCCTTGTAAAGGGGAGGTTTCTCTTAAGCCTTAGAAAAAGAAGGAGGTTACTATTTAGCCTAAGAAAAAGAGGGAGGTTACTCTTGAGCCTAGAAAAAGAGAGAGGTTTCTCTTGATCCTTGAAAAGAGGGAGTGTAACACAAATTCAAGTTAGTGAATTTGGGGAAAATCCTTGGGAGCGTCTCAAGGTAGAGGACGTAGGCAAGGTTGCCGAACCTCTATAAATCGCTTGCGTACATTTCTCTATCCTTACTCTCTTTATTTACTTGCATTTATATTGTGTTTATTTCATTGAACTTGGATTGCATGATTGCCTAGCCTAGAGAACTTAGAAAATATTAATATAGGCTAGGGAATTTAGAAGAACCGAAAAACGAGCTTAAGGTTAGTTCAAAACCGATTCACCCCCCTCTCGGTGTAGCCTATAGAGCCAACAATTGGTATCAGAGCTTGGGCTCGAGATTGATTTAGACTAACCTCTATCGAGCAAAACGATCATAAATGTCTCACTTGAATGTAGGCACACCCCTAGGAGAAGAGGGACACTCATTAGTTAGACCTCCACTCTTCAATGGTGAGAATTACTCTTATTGGAAAATTAGGATGATGTTATTTGTGCAATCTAATGACTATGAAGTGTGGAGAGTAATAGTTAATGGTCCTAGAATCCCAATGAAAAAAGTAGATGGAAAAGATGTCCCTAAGGGTGAAGATGAATGGGACACAAATGACATGAGATTGGCACAATTGAATGCCAAGGCTATGCACACCCTCTTTTGTGCTTTAGGTCCCAATGAGTATAATAGAGTATCATTATGTGAGAATGCCAAGCAAATATGGGACAAATTAGCCATCACACATGAAGGGACCAATCAAGTTAGAGAAACCAAAGTAGGAATGCTCACACATGATTATGAGCTATTTAGGATGAAAGAAAATGAGTCTATTAGCGAAATGTTCACTAGATTTAATGATATAATTAATGGACTTAAGGCATTAGGCAAGAGCTATTCCAATGTAGAAATGGTCAAGAAAATCTTGAATAGCTTGCCAAAATCTTGGGAGGTAAAGGTGACTGCTATAGAAGAATCTAAGGATCCTAACACCTTGTCTCTAGATGAACTTATGGGCTCCCTACTTACATATGAGATGAAACTGAAAAGAAATGAAGTGCCTTCAAAGAAAATAGGGGTAGCACTTAAGTCTTCCACTCATGAGGTCATTGAAGATGATAGTGATGAGAGTGGAAATAAGGAAGAAAAAGAAATGGCAATGTTTGCCAAAAGATTTAATAGATTTATGAGAATGAAAGAGAGAGAGAATGATAGGAGGCACCAAAGTAGAGGGGTAATAAGAGGAGAATCTAGTAGGAGAGAAAAAGACCCCTTAGTGTGTTATGAATGTAATGAACCGGGTCACACTAAGCTAGATTGCCCCTTACTTAGGAAAGAAAAGGATAGGAAACATAGGAAGAAAGCATTTGTGGCTGCATGGAGCGATAGTGATAGCTCCGATGAGGAAAACGTAGATGATGAGGTAGCCTACTCATGCTTTATGGCTATTAGTGATGATGAGGCTAGTAGTAGCTCTAGTGAAAATAATGACTTTACATTTGATGAGTTACAAAATGCCTTTAATGATTTAGCAAATGAATTTCAATGCATGAACTCCAAATTTAAGAAAATCATTGCTAAATTAAAAATAGAAAATGAAGCCTTGACAAAGGCTAAGCTAGAATTTGAAAAGAAATTAGAAGAAGCTAACTTAGAAATAAATGAGTTGAATGAAAAGAATACAAATTTGCATAACTCATTTACTAGGTTTTATATGGGTCAACAAAAGCTAGATCATATGTTAGAGACCCAAAGAGCTTTCTTTGACAAAGATGGGCTAGGATATAATGAAATACATAAAGAAACTCATCTTAGGAATTTCTTAGTGAGCAAAAATTCTATGCATGAGACATCTCTCACATGCTCGCTATGCAATAGAGTAGGACACTCTTCACAAGCATGCACATATAGAAAAATTACATTTAGAGGAAGAGTAGTTAAGAAGATGTGGATGCCAAAGCATGCAATAAATAATGATGAATTGTGCTTGAAATGGATCCCAAAAGGATCAAAAATTATTTGCACTAACTCTCATGGACCCAAGAAAATTTGGGTACCAAAACATGCATGAATGTGTTTGTTGTAGGAGTGATAGAGCATGGAGTTACAAAGAAACAATGGAGTTTGAATGCTCTACACACCTCTATGGAGATTGCTTGTGCCAATGAGAAAAAGAAAAAGCTTGAGGATCCATCACAACAATTCTTCAAAGGATGGCACAAGGTGGATTCTAGTCAAGGCAAAGCATTCTTTAGCAAAGGAGTTTTGTAAGCTTAATTCCTTACACCTTAAACTTTTTATTTGATTAGTTATGCTTTGATGAGAAAATTGGTTAATGATTAATGATGCATTGTGATTGAGCAAAAAGCATAATAAATGATTGTTGAGTGCTTGATGAATTGTTCTTGATACATTGAATGAAAGGCATGTTTAGTGAATTTGAAATGATTTTTGGTTTTCTGCATCTTGAGCAAGTTTGATATGTCTAGATAATATATTTAGTTGCTCAAAAGAACTCAAATATGTCATATATGCAAAATGCCATGTCATGAGCATTAATGAAGAACTTGTATATTGGAAATCATGGCATGTTGTTCACAAGATATATGCTTTAATGATATATATGCTTAAAATCTATGTGAACAAGTTTGTTTTGACATATTTATGTAATTCAATGCATTGGTTTGGTCAAAATATGCTTAAATCTCAAAATGCCCTCCTATGAGGCCAAAAATGCTTTTATTGGTGAAAATCCTACCAAAATTGCAAAATCTATTGTTAAATGGTTTTTCGTTCATGTTTTTCATTCATACAAGTCCAAAATCATGTTTTACAAATGTTTAAACCTTTACTTGGACTTAAATTACTCAAAAACGGAGTTTTGGTACCTCACAAGTTGAATTTTCTGTCAAAACTACTGCAGAATCTGCAGGAAACTATGAGGGATCGATCCCCCTCCTAAAGGGATCGATCCCCCCAGGCCAGAAAGGGCTTTCCTGCATGTTTAAACTGAAAATTGAGAGGATCTTTTGTTAGTTTCACTCTATCTTTTGTATAAGCATAAAATTCATTGTTTTAAATTCTTTTTGATGAACTTTAATATATGAAAATTCATTTCATTGATATCATGCCTCAACTTCATCAACTTGTATCATTTCCAACAAATGGTATCACTTTCAACAATCAATACCATTTTTCTTGAGCTCACAAGTGCAAAATCATTTTTCTTGTTGAAAACACTCATGATTTGCATAAATCTTGAAATAATCTTGAAACATACTTTCAATGAATGCTTAAACATAATTTTGAGATTTATCTTAATGATTTGTGTATATATTTGAGAATTTGATGAACATGTGCATAATGAATATTCTGCATTTTTTTTTGTTCATCTTAGTCAAGCATGCTTATAGGATTATGTCTCTTAGCTTGACTTATCAATTCCACCCTAGGTTTCATGATAATTATACATCTAGTGGATTGATTTCAAATATAAATTCAACAATTGGTAATGATCATTGGCCTATAATTGTGATGGTAAATGGATCCTAAATGTTCAAAAGCATGAAACTTTATCATCCATGAACTTAAAATTCTTTTATGGCCAAATTATTAAAGAGCTTGGGCTTTAATGACAACACCAACATTCAAAGATAAATGCAAACTTGAACAAATGTACCTTGATTGATATCCATGCATTTATGCTTGATTGTTTTGATGTTGAACTTACATGCTTGATTGTTTTGATGTTGAACTTACATGCTTGCTTGAGTTGAATCAATAATCATGTCTATGAGATGAGAATATTTCTTTTCATGATATTATGTGATTAATCTCACTCATAGTTTATAGATTTTAATGATAAAATATATTTTAGCTTGATAATATTGATTCACTTAGGTGAAACCATTTTAGTTAAAATAGCATATACCCTTTGGAACCTTAAACGTTAAAATTCACTAGGGATATTACTTTGAATTGATTAAAATGGTAATCTTCCCTTGCTCATAATTGGTTAAGAACTTGAATTGAAAAATGAGCATAGGATTTTTGTGTTTGAAACCATGGAAGAAAATGTGTTTGCTTGAATTCCTCGATTGTTTTGAATCTTCCATATGGTATAAATTTGTGAATATGAATATGGATTAATACTTTATGATAGTATGCTTATGTTTAATTAATCCATATGCATATTTGATGATGTGTGATTGTGTTCTTGCATATTTAGAATGATTATTTTCTTGACATGAACACACTACATATTGGATTCATGCAAAATGCCTAAGTCAACCATTAGTAACAATTGGTATTTAGATTGAAATAACAATTAGTATCATTGGCAACCATATTTTCAATAATTGGTAAGCCAAATCTGAATTGCCAATTGGTATGAGCTTTAAATTGACAATTCTTCTCATGCTCCTTAGATTGAAATGACAAATAGGGAAGAATTCATATAAGACACTTTTGCATGAAACACTTTTGTGCTAGAATTTGTGATTAATTGATATATGATTCAACTCTATGCACATTCTTGCTTAAACGTGATTTATGAGCTCATGCATATGATATGTCATCTAATTTCAGCTCATAATCATGATGTATTGACATGCACCTTAGTTGGACCTTAGAGAACAATTGATATACTTAGGTGCTTGATTAATTTCTTACCAATTGGAACCTTTTTGCAAAATTACTTATCAACAATTGGTATCAAAATTATTTATAAACAATTGGTATAGGATAATAAACCTTGTCCTTTGCATGCCTAAACATTTCATACTCTTTATGGACATTGACTTATTTATTTGTGCTATGAGTCCCATGTACTAACATGTTTCTTGTTGGATGGAGCTTATTCTTTTATCTCTTCTCACATAGCCATGAGTTTAGGGGGAGCATATTTTTTATTCTTTTTGCTATGACAAAAAGGGGGAGAGATAGATATTAAAAAGGGAGAAATATTAAGGGGGAGAGATAATGGGGGAGAAACAGTTTGAAAATTTATTCTCAAAACCCATGCTTATATTAAGGGGGAGCTTGATAAAATCCTGCTTTATTTGAGGGGGGAGTATTTTATAAAAAAAATTTTCAAAGCAAGTTTACATTAAGTTTTGTCATATCAAAAAGGGGGAGATTGTTAGCTTTAAATTGCAATATATATTTTGAAATGACAAAAACTTAAGTAAGCTTTAATGTTTTAATTCATATTGTAAATTTGCCTTATCACACATGATTTTCTCAATACATTTCAAGTGTTCATATCAAACATTAAGACCATGATTTAATGATGCATATTCTTATTGGTCTTAATTCTTTATAAATGTTTTGAATATTTTAGAAATTCACTTGATGATTTCTTGGAAGATATTTTCATTTGAGAAAGTCAAGAAAAACTCCCTTAAAGCTTATAAATGTTTTAGGTTGAATTAGGATCAAAGGTCATATCATTTCTAACCAAAAAGTGCAGGAAAAATGCCCTCTAGAAGAAAAGGATCGATCCCCACTGTAGCAGGATCGATCCCTTTTTGGCAGAAAGTCTTCTCAAGGTCCCTGAACCCCAGAATCAAGATTCTGGACAAAAGGGATCGATCCCCTATGGAAACGGATCGATCCCTTTGCCCGAAAATAGCCTATAACGGCTAGTTTTTGTAAGACAACGGTAATATTTGAGATTTGGCTCCACCCAACGGCTATAATACATCCAAGGGACTATAAATAGAGGCTTAGAAGCTAAAGAAAGCAAGAGGAACTACTCAGCAACTCCATAACACATATTGCTCAAATCCTCAAGCCTCAAACAACAAATCAAGAGCTCCAAAGTCTTCATCATCTATCATTCTCTTATTCCTTTTAGTGCTTAGCACAAATATTGTATAGGCTTCTCATTGAGCTTAATTTCTGTAATCAATTGCCTACCTAGAGGCCTTTTCTTTGATTACATTATTTGTATCCCATCATTCCTTGTAAAGGGGAGGTTTCTCTTAAGCCTTAGAAAAAGAGGGAGGTTACTCTTTAGCCTAAGAAAAAGAGGGAGGTTACTCTTGAGCCTAGAAAAAGAGAGAGGTTTCTCTTGATCCTTGAAAAGAGGGAGTGTAACACAAATTCAAGTTAGTGAATTTGGGGAAAATCCTTGGGAGCGTCTCAAGGTAGAGGACGTAGGCAAGGTTGCCGAACCTCTATAAATCGCTTGCGTACATTTCTCTATCCTTACTCTCTTTATTTACTTGCATTTATATTGTGTTTATTTCATTGAACTTGGATTGCATGATTGCCTAGCCTAGAGAACTTAGAAAATATTAATATAGGCTAGAGAATTTAGAAGAACCGAAAAACGAGCTTAAGGTTAGTTCAAAACCGATTCACCCCCCTCTCGGTATAGCCTATAGAGCCAACAGATTTCTAATCATGTAAACAAATCAACCCTTTATATATTCTAAATAAATCTCATAAAATTCATAAAACATATTATCATCATTTCATGTATTCAAATATTCAAACTATATAAAAATACTATTTATTTAAGATATTGAGGGTGTAAATAATTAAGGGAAATTTTTTATAATTTTCGGTAACCTTTTGGTAAATTTTTAGCCTAACCCCTTTCATAAATTTTGATTTATAATTTCTAAATCACCCAATTTCACACATGCATGCACAGTATTTCCTACACTACTTCTATATACTATTTGTTAGCTTTAAATTGCCATATATATTTTGAAATGACAAAAACTTAAGTAAGCTTTAATGTTTTAATTCATATTGTAAATTTGCCTTATCACACATGATTTTCTCAATATATTTCAAGTGATCATATCAAACATTAAGATCATGATTTAATGATGCATATCCTTATTGGTCTTAATTCTTTATAAATATTTTGAATATTTTAGAAAATCACTTGATGAAATTTTTGGACATGTCTTTCATCTGAGAAAGTCAAGAAAAACTCCCTTAAAACTTATAAATGGTTTGGGTTGAATTAGGATCAAAGGTCATATCATTTCTAACCCAAAAGTGCAGGAAAAATGCTCTCTGGAAGAAAAGGATCGATCCCCACTGTAGCAGGATCGATCCCTTTTTGGCTGAAAGTCTTCCCAAGGTCCCTGAAGCCCAGAATCAAGATTCTGGACAAAAGGGATCGATCCCCACTGTAGCAGGATCGATCCCTTTGCCCGAAAATAGCCTATAACGGCTAGTTTTGTGAGATACAACGGTCATATTCAATCTTGGCTCCACCCAACGGCTAGAATACATCCAAGGGACTATAAATAGAGGCTTAGAAGCTAAAGGAAGCAAGAGGAACTACTCAGCAACTCCAAAACACATATTCCTCAAATCCTCAAGCCTCAAACAACAAATCAAGAGCTACAAAGTCTTCATCTTCTATCATTCACATATTCCTTGTTTATAGTAGCACAAAATATTGTATAGGTTTTTCCTTGTGCTTAATTTCTGTAATCACTTGCCTATCTAGAGGCTTTCTTTGATTACTCATTTGTAAACTCACTTCATTCCTTGTAAAGGGGAGGTTTCTCTTAAGCCTTGAAAAAGAGGGAGGTTACTCTTTAGCCTAAGAAAAAGAGAGAGGTTTCTCTTGAGCCTAGAAAAAGAGAGGTTTCTCTTGAGCCTAGAAAAAGAGGGAGGTTACTCTTGAGCCTAGAAAAGAGGGATTGTAATCACAAATTCAAGATAGTGGATTTGGAGAAAATCCTTGGGAGCGTCTCAAGGTAGAGGACGTAGGCAAGGTTGCCAAACCTCTATAAATCGATTGTGTAAATCTCTCTTTCCTTACTCTCTTTAATTACTTGCAATTATATTGTGTTTATTGCATTGAACTTGGATTGCATGCTTGCCTAGCCTAAAGAACTTAGAAATTATTAATATAAGCTATAGAATTTAGAAAAATCGCAAAACGAGCTTATAGTTAGTTAAAAACCGATTCACCCCCCTCTCGGTATTGCCTATAAGAGCCAACACTATTCCTTACCTCAATTCGCAGTCTGAAATGAAATCCAATAGCACCACCGATCTACTTAATTTTCCAAATTATTTGTTGCACAAATAACATCAAATAATTAACACTCATTGCTCATATCCATAGAATTTTCTTTCCTTTTCTAACTTCCATTTTGAACTGCTTTATTTAAATAAAATGATATGAAAATCCCATGAATTTCATTTGGCCAATTTGCCATATTTTCAAATTTTCACTTCCTTAACAATTCCCTTTACTTCTTACTTTAATCTTACACCCTCATTATATGGAAATTTGGTCATTTTCATTTCCCTTTAATTTGACCAAATTCTTCTACACTAATTATCTTCTAATTCTAACTCCCCTAATAATCTCTATTTATTCTTAATATTTATTCTTTCATTTTTAATCTTCTTACATTGATTTCATCACCATCAATTACTAAAATCATTCTATCATCTTCACACTTTATTATGGCCAAATGACCCCTTAAATAATTAACTACATTTATCATTTCACTTATTTATCAATTTATATTACATTTACTACATTAGCAGCCCTTGTTTTCATCATTTAAGCATTAAAATTCAGCACTATCATTCCTCAATTTTTCTCCATAGCCGGCTATCCATATTAACTTATTTCATGTTCTTCTTCTTTTTTTTATATATTTACATTTTATTTCACGACAACCCTTTTTTTCTCAACTATACACGTCATCATCATCAAGTCAGCCCCTAAAAGAAAATCCTCATAATCAACACAGATCAGCCCATTAAAATCAAATTTTAGTTGATTAAATTTCATGGCTGAGTTATACACCACCACACTAAACTTATGCTTTTGATTAATTAAAACCTACTGCTGCATATATTTTATGATTAGCCTTTATATTTTTCTGTATTCACGCCACTTACAACCCACTTTCTTTATCATTTCCTCTATTTTCCTCAAAAATCCAGCAGCACATGTTGACTAACTTCATGTTTGTATTAATTAAGTTTAATAGCTATTTTTATTCCACCATTAGCCACCATTGTTGGCCTCTTTCACGCCAACAACAACAACCCAGCCCCATTTCTCACGTCAACAATCATCCTTTATGTTTCATGTTTTTGTTAAATTGTTATTATATATTTTTCTTTTTTTTCTACTGCCAACAGTACCTTATTACACCAGCCTGTGTTTCCTTTTTCATTTCCATACCATCCACGTTACCATCTATCACAATATCAGCACCTTATTTTATTTTATTTTGTTTTTCTGTTCAGCCATCATATTCTATCTTCACGCTATCAAAACCCCATGTTTACCTCCTTTAAAATCATCTTAGACCTAGCAACTCATTAAACTTATGTTTTAGCAATTAAAATTCATGGCTACATCTATTTTCATAATCAGTCCCCATTTTTCTGTCATTCCCGTCACCAGCAAAAAAGTTTATCCCTTCATTTCACTATAATCGTACATCCAAATCTGATTCCTACATGTTTTTGTTCTAAACTATAATCATATACATCATTTACTCATCCAAACCAAGCATAAACAAGAGGCAAAAAAATGAAAGAAATTAAAACTGGAAATTCACCTGTTCAAGAACAGATTCTATCAGCACAGAATAGCCCACTTATGCTGGTTTTTAGCTAAGCTTTTTGGGGGCTTTTTAAGCTTTTGAGATGGGGATTAAATTCTATGAAGAAATGTAAGTGGATTAACAGAGGAAAAGGGAAGTTCTACATGGCCAAACGGGAAAGACGTGAGGAGAAAAGGGAAGAAAACATATAACAGAAACGGGAAACAGGGCAGAACGGGTGTGTACTGTGAGGAAAGTGGTAGAAGGCTTGTGTTGTCTTCTTTTTATTGGTTATAATTATATTTTTGATTTATAAAATCTGATTTAATTCCAAAAGGTCCAAATTGCCCACTTAAAAATCCTAAAATTATAAACTTTGCCACTACACATTACAATTATTGTCAAGTCAGATTTACACATTAATTTTTTTATTTATTTTATTTATTTAATTATTTTCTATAGCCAATATTTCATCAAGACATTATATTATTATTATTATTATTATTATTATTATCATTATTATTATTATTATTATTTTTTAACCACAGCATATAGGAAAATTAGTTTCCATAACTCTACTCAGTATTTTAAATTTAGCACTTTTAATAAGTATAGGAAGAATGAAGAAATTTGGGATCTCACAAAAAGAGAGAGGTTTCTCTTGAGGCTTGAAAAAAAGAGATTGTAAAGACAAATTCAAGATAGTGAATTTGGAGAAAATCCTTGGGAGCGTCTCAAGGTAGAGGACGTAGGCAAGGTTGCCGAACCTCTATATATCGCTTGAGTACAGTTCTCTTTCCCTTCTCTCTTTATTTACTTGCAATTATATTTGTGTTTATTGTATTAAATTTGGATTGCATGCTTGCATAGCCTAGAGAACTTAGAAAACATTACTATAGGCTAGTGAATTGAGAGGAATCAAAAAACGACCTAAAGGTTAGTTAAAAACCGATTCACCCCCTCTTAGTATGCCCTATAGATCCAACAATTGGTATCAGAGCTTGGGCTCAAGATTAATTTAGATTAATATCTATCGAATAAAACGATCATAAATGGCAAACTTGAATGTAGGCATACCCTTAGGAGAATAGGGCACTCGTTAGTTAGACCTCCACTTTTTAATGGAGAAAATTACTTTTATTGGAAAACAAGAATGATGTTATTTGTGCAATCAAATGATTATGAAGTGTAGATAGTTATAGTTAATAGTCCCAAAGTCCTAATAAAGAAAGTGGATGGAAAGGATGTCCCTAAAAGTGCGGATGAGTGGGACACAAATGACATGAGATTGGCACAATTGAATGCCAAGGCTATGCACACCCTTTTTTGTACATTAGGTTCCAACGAATACAATAGAGTCTCCCTATGTTAGAATGCCAAGCAAATATGGGAAAAATTAGCCATCACACATGAAGGGACAAATCAAGTTAAAGAAACCAAAGTAGGAATGCTCACACATGACTATGAGCTTTTTAGGATGAAAGAAAATGAGTCCATGAGTGAAATGTACACTAGGTTTAATGATATAATGAACTTAAGGCATTAGGCAAAACCTATTCCAATGTAGAGATGGTTAAGAAAATTTTGAATAGCTTGCCAAAATCTTGAGAGGCAAAGGTAACCGCAATAGAAGAGTCTAAGGATCCAAATACCTTGTCCCTAGATGAGCTTATGGGCTCTGTACTTACATATGAAATGAAATTAAAAAGAAATAAAGAGCCTTCAAAGAAAGTAGGGGTAGCTTTTAAATCATCCACTTATGAGAACATTAGAGATGATAGTGATGAGAGTGGAAATGAGGAAGAAGAGGAAATGGCAGTGTTTGCCAAAAGATTTAATAGGTTCATGAGAATGAAAGAGAGAAAATAATATGAGACATCAAAGAGGTGAGTCAAGTAGAAGAGAAAGGACCTCTTAGTGTGTTACGAATGTAATGAACCGAGGCACACTAGATTAGATTGTCCTTTTCTTAGGAAGGAAAAGGATAGGAAGCCTAGGAAGAAAGCATTTGTGGCTGCTTGGAGCGATAGTGATAGCTCCGATGAGGATAACATGGATGATGAGGTAGCCAACACATGTTTTATGGCCATTAGTGATGATGAGGCTAGTTGTAGTTCTAGTGAAGATAATGATTATACATTTGATGAACTACAACATGCCTTTAATGAGTTAGCAAATGAATTTCAATGCATGAATTCTAAATATAAGAAAATCATTGCTAAATTGAAAATAGAAAATGAAATACTAGAAAATACCAAACTTAAATTTGAGAAGAAATTAGAAGAAGCAAGCTTAGAGATAAATGAGTTAAATGAAAAGAATATAAATTTGCATAACTCATTTTCTAGGTTTTATATGGGTCAACAAAAATTAGATCATATGCTTGAGACCCAAAGAGCTTTCTTTGATAAAGAAGAGTTAGGCTATAATGCAAAACAAAAAGAAACTCATCTTAAGAATTTCATAGTGAGCAAAAATACTATGCATGATTTATCTCTTACATGCTCACTTTGCAATAGCATAGGACACTCATCACAAGCATGCACATATAGAAATACTACCTTTAGAGGAAAGTAGTTAGGAAGATGTGGATCCCAAAGCATGCTATAAATAATGATGAATTAAGTTTGAAATGAATCCATAACGGATCAAGAATTGTTTGTACTAACCCTCAAGGACCCAAGAATATTTGGGTACCAAGACATGCTTAAATTTGTTGTTGTAGGAGTGTTAGAGCATGGAGTTACAATGAAACAATGAAGTTCAAATGCTCTACACATCCATGGAGTTTGCTTGTGCCAATAAGAAAGAGAAAGAGATTGGAGATCCATTCTTAGCAAGGTGACAACAATTTCTTAAAGAATGGCTAATGGTGGATCCAACAAATCATGGTAAAGCACTCTCAAGCAAAGGAGTTTTGTAAGCTTAATTCCTTACTCCTTAAACCTTTTATTTGATTAAATTATTTGTGCTTTGATGATATGGTTGTCGATGATCTTTGATGCTTTATGAGTGAAATGAATGAACAAAAGGCATGATAAATGATTTTTGATTGTTTGATGGATAGTTCTTGAAGCATTGAATGATTGAATGAAAAACATGTTTAAACGAATTTGAAATGATCTTGTGTATTTGAGGAAGAATGAGATATGTTTATTTGCTCCAAAATTGTCAAATATGTCATTCATGCAAAATGCCATGTCATGAGCATCAATGAGAAATATGCATATGAAAATTATGGCATAATGTTCACAAATTTGGTGATATGATGATATGTGTGCTTAAATTCAATGTGAACATGTTTGATTTGGCATATTTGTGTTTTTAACTGCTTTGATTTTCCCAAAATATGCATAACTTTCAAAATGACCTCCTTTGTAACCAAAAATGCATTTTATGGTGAAAATTGTTCCAAAGTTGCAAAGTCTATTGTTAAATGGTTTTTTATTCATATTTTTCATTCATACAAGTCCAAAATCATGTTATACAAATGTTTAAACTTTTACTTGCATTTAAAATACTCAAAAACAAAGTTTTGGCACCTCACAAGTTAAATTTTTTGTCGAAAATCTGCAGGAATTGGATGAGGGATTGATCCCTCCGTATGTAGGATCGATCCCCATGGACAAAATGCAGAAAATCTGCATTCTGGAATTAAAGGATTGATCCCCTTACTCTTGGGATCGATCCTTCTAGGCAAAATATGCCTATTTTTGGGTTTTAAGCAAAAATTGAGAAGTTTTCTTATTTTTCTTGATATCTTCTTTCTTCTCAACTTAAAATTCATTGTTTTAACTTCTTTTCGATGATCTTTTAATATCAAAAATCATTTTCATTGATATCATGCCTCAACTTCAACCATTGGCATTATTTTCAACAATCAATAGCTTTTTCATTGAACTCACAACTACAAAGTCATTTTCTTATTGAAGACATTCATGAATTGCATATGTCACGACCCGTGACCACATTTTTCATCTTCTTATACACATCTTAATCGGTTGGGCTGTCTGTGATACTTCACTTGTACTGACTGTTAAACAATTTTACAATGTATTGTTTATATTATACACATCCCCTATCGTAATTAATCGGATAAGTAGTACTGTTGACGTTTCTAAATACAGAGAATAAATGATCATACCTCAAATAATCAGTCGGTCTGACACATTGTCCTTCGTGTACAGCCAGGATCCACAATCCACTGAACTCACATTCATCAAAACCTGAAATGTTGAAAATTAAGGGGTGAGCAAAACCACGGCTCAGTAAGAGAATTATATGCCTCACTTGATACTCAGCTTCCTATATGCTGAAAAATCTTTTTTTTATTTATTTATTTTTTTTCCTATGGGCTCTAAGCTCGCATGTAGGAAAGATACTACAGTCGGCTAGGGATCCGAATGGAGTAAGGTAGGTATTTTAGAATACCATACTTGTTACGGAACCTAGAAGCAACTGTAGAGAGAAATTTTCATTTTGTTTTGAATTAATAAATCCTTTTTTCCTTTTCAATCTTTCATAACCTTTTTCATATTCTTTTCAAATTAATGCTTCTACAAAATAAAGCATATCTATAAAATAATTAATATTCGTATATTCCTTGAAAAGAATGTTAGTTAAATCATCATTTTATTTCTTTAAAATTCATTTCATGTTCTAATGTACTCTCTTAATTAGTACCGTCCTTTAAAAAGCAAAATAGGCTATTAAAATCTATTCCATTCTTAAGTTCACAAGGCATCATTCTTTTTTTATCAGTATGATTAAGTGTGAACGAGACGAACATTCAAGTAGCACATGTTTGAGTGGCATATATAAACAAAATCCGTTATATCACACACATCATATGTCATGTGCACAAGATCTATTTCATCCTTCGACATTTGTCGCATCCCCATCAGAACTTAGACCTTTACTAACACATCAGAACACGTGCAGCACTTAGTTCCCAAAGGATTCTAGAGGTGGCTCACACGGTAAAGTCATCGAGTCTCTGCTCGGTTTGGCCTTTACTAATACATCAGAACACGTGCAGCACTTAGTTCCCAAAGGATTCTAGAGGTGGCTCACACGGTAAAGTCATCGAGTCTCTGCTCGGTTTGGCCTTTACTAATACATCAGAACACGTGCAGCACTTAGTTCCCAAAGGATTCTAGAGGTGGCTCACACGGTAAAGTCATCGAGTCTCTGCTCGGTTTGGCCTTCACTAATACATCAGAACACGTGCAGCACTTAGTTCCCAAAGGATTCTAGAGGTGGCTCACACGGTAAAGTCATCGAGTCTCTGCTCGGTTTGTCCTTTACTAATACATCAGAACACGTGCAGCACTTAGTTCCCAAAGGATTCTAGAGGTGGCTCACACGGTAACGTCATCGAGTCTCTGCTCGATTTGGCCTTTACGCCATATGTACTTTCCACTGTCTTATCAGATCTCATGTAGTACTTATGATCTCATATTCCATTTAAGACCAAAGAAAGAATATTAGAATTATCATTTCTTCCTTTTTGAAAACATATTACATGTTTGTATCTCATGTCTTATGAGAATCATCTCACGGTACTATAATCAGTACCTAAATGAGCATTTTGTAAAAATTGCTATAATTCAATTGATTCTCTTATCATATTATATAAAACATGTTCTTTTCATATGTCACCCATCATGTATCACATTTTCCGGTTGGTATATTCCATCTTATGTAAAATACTTTCGTTTTTAACATATCACCAATCATTTATGGAGTCTAAGATAGACATCAATCTTATCATACTGTAAACCTCGGAGGGTAAGAGAATACGCCGGTCAAATCTATACCCATAACCTATATTGTCCTCGGTGGATCACTGATTTAGGCGTCGACCGGGACTAAACAGGTCACATATCATGCATCAGCATGATAGGAATGCCAACCAGTCTCAAAACCGTATTTTCATCATAAAATAAACTTATATGAAATTTATATAAATATAAAATTCCATAATTTAAAACCATAAGGTTTAAAATCCTTTAGTGAATATTTATAAAAATATTCATAAGAATATTCACTATATTTCACTTCATCTTTCATCTTGTAATTCGTGTAATTTATCTATACCGAGAATTTTCGATGATTTCATTATCATCATTCTCGAATACATGAATATTCTAAAGTTCCATCTCATTATATTCATGTTTTATGAAATTTAGAAATTTCCTCATGTTTCGTGATTTACTATCGAAATTCGGAAATAAAATCATTTAATATGATTTTATAAAGTTTTTCTAAAATTTTCGGCAGCATAACGGCTGCCGATTTACTAACCTCCTGCACGGAAAAATACAGTTTAAAATCTTTCAGCCAGTACTTCTTCCCAAATTATTTTCAGCAAATCATACATCATAATAATTTTTCATAAAATAATTGCATAAAATATTTCAATTTAAAATATGCAGACTGAGTATCCTTACAGTGCTGCACATGCATCCCTTACCTTTTTCCGGGTCGGCGACTTCCGCTTATCGATCGCGCCCGCACTCCATTTCTCCCGATTCCTTATCCCGATTGCTGAAAATAATTTCTAGAATTAAAATTCTAAATTTTAGAATTTTTTTCATAATTTATTTAATTTTTCTGAATTTAAATTTCCGGAGAATTTCTTACCGAATTTTCGTAAATGTCTGGGTTGTCGAATTTCCGGGAATTTTTCGAATTCTCGAAATTCTCCTTTTTCCTCTTTTTCTTCCTTTTTCTTCCTTTTTCCTCTTTTTCTTTTCTTTCTTTCTTTTCTTTTTCTTTTTCTTTTTCTTTTTCTTTTTCCTTTTTCTTTTCTTTTTCTTTTCTTTTTCCTTTCTTTTTTCTTCTTCCTTTCCCGGTCAGACCGGTTCAGACCGGTCCAGCTCCTTTCCTCACTGGTTCTCCGGCAGTTCAGGCGTCCCTCAGCTGGCCGACTGCACGACGAACTTGCCGGTGCCCTCCGTTTGCCCTGGATCGGGGGCACGGCGACGAATCGAGGCGGTTTTGCCTCGGTTTCTTCTTCCTCTTCGCCGGCGTTCCTCCGCCGTCCATTGCGTCTCCGGTGGCCTCCATCAGCTTCCTCTTCCTCCGGTGAAGCTTTGGTGGTGGTGGCAGCCACCGATTCGGCCGGCACCGCCGTCGACATTTTCCTTTTCCTCCGGCTTTTGCTTCGTTTTCCGTCGATCCCGTTCCGTTTCTTCACGCCGCCGGTAGCTTCCTTCTTTTCTCTGGCCGGTGGCGTCCCGCTTTCCTTTTCCCCTTGCCGGCGGTAGCAGCTCCGCCACCGGCGGTCTGGCAGGAGGGGTCGGGGTTCCTCCCCGATTTTCTCCTTTCCTTTTTTTTTTCTGTTTTATTTCCCTTTCTATTTTTGTTCTCTTTCTATTTTTAGTATACTATATAATATATATTATACCATAAGTTTTATACATATAATATATATTATATGTTATACATACATTATTTCATACATAACATTATACAATATATATTATATATAAAATACATATTGTACATTACAAAATACATGTCTAGTATATATGTGTATATTTATATATATACTTAAAATTAAGTAACATTTATATATATATAAATTATATAAATGCTATAATAAAATATTTATACATATAAACTTTAATATAAAATCACATTTACCTTTCTTCTATATGTATGTATATATATATATATATTTATATACATGAAATATTATGTTTATATACATATGTATTATTTAAATTCATGAAATAGTATATATTTATATATATATATATATATATACCAACGTATATTAAAATATATTATATAGTATTTTTAAATACATATGTATTTATATAAAATACATTTATATAATTTGTAATTATATAAATATATTTCATTTTATTCACTTATTTTCTTAATTAGATTTGGATTTTAATTTATCCAATTTAATTCTTTTCCTCTCTATTATTTTTATCTTTATTTTCATTTAATTTCCTTCACACGAATTTCCTTATTCATCACTTCCTCATTTCTCGGGATTTTCACCAATATCCCGTTCCTCGCAAATTTTATTTATTTCCTCTTATTTAATTTCTCTAATATTTATTTTCAATATTTCTAATTTCCAATAAATGGAAAAATTTACGGTTATCACATCCTCCCCACCTTAAGAAATTCGGTCCTCCGAATTTAACTTAAGTCCAAAGGTGGTATACGCCGTATACTTAAGACTTCTGATCTCTAGTTCATCCTCCAAGTAATACTGCCAGTACACTTTCAACATCAAGAGTGCTTTAGACCACTACATGCTGTCTTTCATCGTATATGTCTATTCTCCCGTAAGTTCTTTTCTCGAATCGGGAGTTATTCCTTTTTATTCTTTTCATATAAGAGTCCATACTCAATCTTTTTCATATTACAGCCGATTTATGCTGTTTATCATCCATTCTTCTCACTTAGTGCCGAGTCGACAAAATATGGTACTATCATGTATTCATATAGATCAATTATATGTAAGTGTCCCAGTAGCTTTCACATCTCATGCACACGCTCTCTCAATAACATGGAGCGTTTACACCTCACGCTCATATATATAAATATATATCAGTATGGAGCGGTGCTATCAATACACTTGGGATCTCAAAGCCTTTTGCTATCTCTCGTTAGCATATGGCAACACAGAGACTCCCATCACATGTAAGGCTCACTGGAAACTGTACATACGCATTCATACCGTTTAACACTTATACTTCGACTAAGGCACTAGAGAATCTAAAAGTCTGATAATGGAAAATGATTCTATTTAGATCATCAGTCTTTAATCACTTCCATATCATCATTTCTCTTTTGGATTTATTGTCCACAATGTTCATTTTCACACTTATTCCATCAAGGCAATATATCATTGCAAATTTTACTGTTAATTATCTCTTACAGTAATAGATCATGAGACAATCATTTTCTCTCCATGCCTCTTTTCATGTAGTATGGTCATTATATCTCTTACGCTTATGGTATATTCAATATCATTTAAATTTTAGAATATACACAGGAATATACTCTTTCCATAATTTAGATTCTGTGATTGAATCCTCGAATTATCCATTTAAGCACCACATTATCTATACAATTCCACCATCTCTATCATTTCGAGGTGGCTATATATTCAAACATTTCTCTTTATATACTGGCAGTGAACATATCAATTATCTTACTCCTTGGGGTATCATTACTTTCACTTATCAGTTCTGGCTTCGATTTTACATCTTGCCACAGTTATGTGATAACCAACACCATTCACTTTCAGTCTTAACTGCAGGAACTGTTTCATATTAATGTTCCCTTCTCGTCATGCAATTTATTTCCTTATCTCACTTTCATTTTCGTTTTCATATTTTTACTCTCATTCCTTTTTTTGTCGGTTTTCTCGATTGGTATGGTACTATACAGCTAAGATCTTTTAAAATCTCGCATACCATCTATTCTTTACACTTATCCATCTGCCGACTTTAATTTCTTTAATTAGATCTCGCCTATAGGGCAGCCAGTCTCATCACTCTTTTATAAGCTGGCAATCGTATTTAGCTAGACTCATTACTTTCGTATCTCAATCATTATTTTATATCATAGACAAGTTCACTGTCATCCTGTCGTTTCGAGATCTTATCTCTCAAGAGGAGATGCTGTCTAGCCAAATTTCTTAGTTGTTAATCTTAGCACAATTCCACAGCCTTTAAGAGTTTAAGGATTATATCACAATGCTGCTCATGTTCCATTTATACTTTAGACTCTATCAGTATTTTAGCAATTTTCTCTTGTAAGGATGCCTCATTCTTTAGGCTTATATACTTTACAAGGCAACTCATTACCCTTGTAACTTCAATAGGAACTTGTAAAATTCACTCCGAGTTCGAATCATTATTTTATGGACATCAATCTTCAATCTTTTATCTAATGACGCTTTATACTGAGGCTAGTCTTATTAACTCCTCACACATCCCTAATCAGATCCATAAAGCATCTATTTTCATGTAGATGAATACTTGTTCTTCACAAGAACTTTATTAATGATAGGGAATCAATACATCCTTTTTAATTCATCTACATCTCAATATTATTTGTATTTCTCTCATTTACACTTATGCAGATAACACCATTATTCTCAATTTTTCATTATCTGTATTTTCGTCATCCAGACCTCTACACGTGAATTTCATTATTCACACATTTTCCAGAGTTATTCTCTTAAGCTTTTCGGATTCTTTCTACATCCTCCGATATGAACTTAGAATTTAACATCATATTCAAAATCGAGTCAATGTTATCTCGATTCCTCTAATTTATATAACTCTAGAAGTTTTATCGGAAATCAAATCTGATATTTTCTTTAATCATACATTTCTTATCATCTTGTGACCATCGTTCTTCAACTTTTCATCCGATGATGCCTTTTGCAAAGATTGCTCTTATAAGCTCCTTATACGTCTCCGATTAAATCATATTTAAGGCATCACTTCCATATAATATTTATTTGTTCTTCATAAGAATTTTAGTGTATAACCAAAAATTTTAATACATCATTTAATTCATCCTCAAATCATATCATTTGTATTTCCATCCTTTACTTCGATACTAGTGGATTTCATCATCCATAACATTTTCCAAAAATTATTTTCTTGAGCGTGTTGGATTTCTTCTATATTCTTCGATACAAGCTTAAGAATAAATTTCATATCCACAATCAAGTCAACATTCACCTGATTTCTCAATCTATGTTACTCTGGAATTTATCGGGATTCTGATCCGATAGTTTCTTTAACCACACTTCTTTTATCATTTTGGACCTTCATCATTGTGTCCCATCATTTCACAGTGTATTCTCAAGGCAGAGACATTCAATGTTCAAATCATTTTGATACATACTCTACCTTGATTTCATTACTTAGTCAGACTTTACGGCGTTACGAATCTCATTCTGGTAAGCTGTATCAAGTACAATGTTTATCAACACACTTTACAGCTACTCGTTTCAATTCAGTTATTCACTTTAAAACCATTTCCATTTACTAAATTCAGGCTTTGTTCCCTCGAGCATACTCTCCACAAGGATTGAACCTTGGCACCCTTACGTACCTAGTTCCTTACACTCGTGTTATCACTAAGCTTCTTGTAAGAGTCCCGCCTGTTCGAATCGACCGTTGGCGAGCATTCCCTAGACGATTCCTTTCGCCCAGGTTTACCCTTACTAGTGAGTCGGTGATGACATAGTTCGCCTATATCTCATAACACATGATCCACTACGGGTCGCCCATCATTGAGTCGCCCATCACAGTTCTGTCTCAAGGGTCCTGAAGAATTTAGGTTACCTGTCATCTTCTTTTTATCACTTCACTATTCTTATAATTATTCTCTAACTTACAGTACTCCACACAGTACTTCATTCTGTAGCACATATTTCAAGATATGTCGGTTCTATATACGATTATCAGTTTGATACCTCAAAATAATAAAACGTATAGAACCATAAGTAACCACACCAGTATGTATTTCATTATCGATACTGTTCACCTCATCAGTCAATTCCTGCAATCATCTCACTCTTCATAGTATTCAACGATCCTGTTCAGCACACTCTTAATTTTTTTTTTCGACCCTTACAACCAATAACTGGGTCAATCATCTGATGACATTCCACTACACTCTTTGGATCGCATCATATAAGGCCCCGACCCGTCCGCCGTCCGCCTATACACGTTTTATTGTAAGGACCGGGAGTGCCTGGATCTCCGTTAACCAGGGATTTACCACCCCAGTATCTTACTCATACGTACTGTCCGCTCTGGGTTCTAGAGGTGCCCCCCGTCACACAGACGTGGCACTTAGTCCCTCACGGATTGTTTTATTGTAAAGCCCAGGATTTACCACTATGGCCCAAAGTCCACTCGTGGAGAGGCCCTGGCCGCCTCACTCAATCGTACGGTTATCCCCTATGACCCACAGTCCACTCGGGATTTTTCTTTCGCGTCCGTAATCTAAGTGTTAGTGGAATCAGTAACAGGGATCGTTAGATTCATATGACATCTTCTATGCCATTAATAATTCCATTACTATCAATGGATTCCAATTCAGCTCGGTTTTAACACTATTCCGAACATCGCCCAATATAGGGGCATTTTCGTCATTTCGACATTTATTTCATCTCCTCAATATACATTCAAATCAATGAACTGATCATCTATGTGTTGATAGTATCCTTTCTGATACTTATAACAGCAAGTTAGATCTTATTCGATTTTCGACAGAGAAGTTCACTAAAATCCACAATGGGATTAATTTACTTGTAATTCAGCTTTATAACATTAATTTCTCTGTCAAATCGATCAATTCCAACTTCTGGTGATCTATTTTGACTCCCGATAAAATTTTGGGGTAGGGGTATTTTGGTCATTTTTGGCTAAAAATTTTCTCTCTCTTCAAATTACCCTCAATCGGTGATCTTAAAGTATATTTAATGATGATATTTCATTCCCCTACTTTATACCATCACTTTCAGGTCTCAGTTCGATTCGGACAGAAAGGTACTGGTGGGGCCCTCACCGAGTCCATTTCTGTTCCTTACCGAACAGGCCTTCATTTAGACTAGAAGAATCACCAATAATTCGGTAATTTCTGAGCCTATTTTCTTCTTTAACATTCTCAGTTTATACTTTCTCACTCCCTTTAAATCATTTTATTCTATTTACGATCATTTATTTTCTCTATGTATTCAGACGACACAGTACTACCGGGGATATTTAACTCTTTTCCTTCCAAAAGTATCCACAGACATCAGGCCAACCATTGCTCTGATACCATTAAATCTATCACGACCCGTGACCACATTTTTCATCTTCTTATACACATCTTAACCGATTGGGCTGTCTGTGATACTTCACTTGTACTGACTGTTAAACAATTTTACAATGTATTGTTTATATTATACACATCCCCTATCGCAATTAATCGGATAAGTAGTACTGTTGACGTTTCTAAATACAGAGAATAAATGATCATACCTCAAATAATCAGTCGGTCTGACACATTGTCCTTCGTGTACAGCCAGGATCCACAATCCACTCAACTCACATTCATCAAAACCTGAAATGTTGAAAATTAAGGGGTGAGCAAAACCACGGCTCAGTAAGAGAATTATATGCCTCACTTGATACTCAGCTTCCTATATGCTGAAAAATCTTTTTTTATTGTGATGCCCTGGATTTACCGAACTCCGCCGGGGGGGCCCAGGCGCCACCACTCATCCGAACTGTCCGCTCTGGGGCCCACTGGGCCCGCACGGTTTTATCGGGAATAAATCCCAATTCGCGTCCGCCATGACTTGAACCCCTTACCACTTGTAAGTGTCAAGTCATGACTAACCATTGGACAGTCCAATGGTTAGTCATGACTTGACACTTACAAGTGGTAAGGGGTTCAAGTCATGGCGGACGCGAATTGGGATTTATTCCCGATAAAACCGTGCGGGTGCCAGTGGGCCCCAGAGCGGACAGTTCGGATGAGTGGTGGCGCCTGGGCCCCCCCGGAGTCCGGTAAATCCAGGGCATCACAATAAAACGCGCGTTTTATTGTGATGCCCTGGATTTACCGGACTCCGCCGGGGGGGCCCAGGCGCCACCACTCATCCGAACTGTCCGCTCTGGGGCCCACTGGCACCCGCACGGTTTTATCGGGAATAAATCCCAATTCGAGAAAAGAACTTACGGGAGTATAGACATATACGATGAAAGACAGCATGTAGTGGTCTAAAGCACTCTTGATGTTGAAAGTGTACTGGCAGTATTACTTGGAGGATGAACTAGAGATCAGAAGTCTTAAGTATACGGCATATACCACCTTTGGACTTAAGTTAAATTCAGAGGACCGAATTTCTTAAGGTGGGGAGGATGTGATAACCGTAAATTTTTCCATTTATTGGAAATTAGAAATATTGAAAATAAATATTAGAGAAATTAAATAAGAGGAAATAAATAAAATTTGCGAGAAACGGGATATTGGTGAAAATCCCGAGAAATGAGGAAGTGATGAATAAGGAAATTCGTGTGAAGGAAATTAAAAGAAAATAAAGATAAAAATAATAGAGAGGAAAAGAATTAAATTGGATAAATTAAAATCCAAATCTAATTAAGAAAATAAGTGAATAAAATGAAATACATTTATATAATTTGTAATTATATAAATATATTTCATTTTATTCACTTATTTTCTTAATTAGATTTGGATTTTAATTTATCCAATTTAATTCTTTTCCTCTCTATTATTTTTATCTTTATTTTCATTTAATTTCCTTCACACGAATTTCCTTATTCATCACTTCCTCATTTCTCGGGATTTTCACCAATATCCCGTTTCTCGCAAATTTTATTTATTTCCTCTTATTTAATTTCTCTAATATTTATTTTCAATATTTCTAATTTCCAATAAATGGAAAAATTTACGGTTATCACATCCTCCCCACCTTAAGAAATTCGGTCCTCCGAATTTAACTTAAGTCCAAAGGTGGTATATGCCGTATACTTAAGACTTCTGATCTCTAGTTCATCCTCCAAGTAATACTGCCAGTACACTTTCAACATCAAGAGTGCTTTAGACCACTACATGCTGTCTTTCATCGTATATGTCTATACTCCCGTAAGTTCTTTTCACGAATTGGGATTTATTCCCGATAAAACCGTGCGGGCGCCAGTGGGCCCCAGAGCGGACAGTTCGGATGAGTAGTGGCGCCTGGGCCCCCCCGGCGGAGTCCGGTCGTTTTATTGTGATGCCCTGGATTTACCGAACTCCGCCGGGGGGGCCCAGGCGCCACCACTCATCCGAACTGTCCGCTCTGGGGCCCACTGGCGCCCGCACGGTTTTATCGGGAATAAATCCCAATTCGCGTCCGCCATGACTTGAACCCCTTACCACTTGTAAGTGTCAAGTCATGACTAACCATTGGACCCCGGCGGAGTTCGGTAAATCCAGGGCATAACAGCATAAATCTTGAAATATTCTTGAATTACTTTCAATGAATGCTTAAACATTATTTCAAGAATTATTTCAATGATTTGTGAATTTGATGAACTAGTGATTGATAAACATATTAATTTCTTTTGTTCATCTTAGTCAAGCATGCTTAGAGGATTTTATTTCATAACTTGACTTACCTATTCCACACTAGGCTTCATGATAACTATACATCTAGTGGAATATGAATATTTAAAGGTCAAGATATATGCTTGAAAGATAAAATGATCAAAACTTGACCTTAATGATAGAATTCATATATGACTTAGATAAATGAAATATTTGCGATACAAAAAGCTTTACCTAAAGTCATTATTGTCCTTGGCCTATAATTTGTGATGATAAATGGATTTTAAATGTTAAAATGCATGAAAATTTGTCATCCATGAACTTAGATCAATCTTATGGCCAAAATTTCTAAAAAACTTAAGCTTTAATGACAACATCAACATTCAAGGATAAATACAAACTTGAACAAATGCACTTTCATTGATATCCATGCATTGAATCTTGATTGTTTTGATGTTGAACATGTATGTTTGTTTAAATTGAATCAATGATCATGTCTATGAGATGAGAACATTAGTTTTCATGAAAATGTACTTGACCTCTCTCATAGATTATGAACTTTAAAGTTAAAATGTACTTAAGCATGTTATTGATTTATTTAGGCAAATCCATTTTAGTTAAAATAGCATATACCCACTGGAACTTTAAATGTTCAAATTAACTAAGGATATTGTTTTGAATTGATTAAAATGATAATTTTGAATCTTTCCTTGCTCATAATTGGTGAAGATCTTGAATTGGAAAATGAGCATTGGATTTTGTGTTTTTATGGAGGAAAATGTGTGTTTGAATGATATAAATTTTTGAATCTTCTATATAATTAGATTTGTGCATATGAATATAGATTACTACTTTATGATAGTATATTAATATTTAATTAATCCATAGCCTATTTGATGGTGTAATTGTGCTCTTGCATGATTAACTTGATTATTCACTTGACATGAGTATATCACACACAACATTTAACATCATGCAAAATATTTAAGTCAACCATTGGTAATAATTGGTATGAGCTTTAAATTGACAATTCTTCTCATGATCTTTAGATTGAAATGACAAATAGGGAAGAATTAATATAAGACACTTTTGCATGAGACAATATTGTGCTAGAATTTGTGGTTAATTGATGTATGATTTAATTCTATGCACACTCACTCTTGAAAATGATTTTCAAGCTCATGCATATGATATGTCATCTACTTTTAGCTCATAATCATGATATATTGTCATGCACCTTAGTTGGACCTTAGAGAACAATTGATGTACTTAGGTGCTTGATAGAATTGAAATAAGCAAGTTATAGAACTTAGTAGATCATTTATAAACAACTTGCTTCATTATTTACCAATTAGGAACTTCTTGCAAAATTATTTATAAACAATTGGTATAGGAACATAAGCCATGTCCTTTGCATAACTAAACATCTCATTTTTTAAGGACATTGACTTATTTATTTGTGCTATGAGTCTCATGTACTAACATGTTTCTTGTTGGATGGAGCATATTTTCTTGATTCTCACATTAATTAAGCCATATTTTTAGGGGGGAGCATAATTTTTCCTCTTTTTCTTCTATGACAAAAAGGGGGAGAAAAAATGGGGTTTGAAAATCTGTTTTGAAAACCATGCTTATATTAAGGGGGAGCTTCACAAAATCATGCTTTATTTGAGGGGGAGTATTTTATCAAAGAATTTTCAAAGCAAATTTATCTTAAGTTTTGTCATGTCAAAAAGGGGAAGATTGTTAGCTTTAAATTGACATATGTATTTTGAAATGACAAAAACTTAAGTGATCTTTTATGTTTTGATTCATATTGTAAATTTGCTTTATCACACATGATTTTCTCAATCCATTTTTAAGTGCTCATATCAAACATTAAAACCATGATTTAATGATACATTCTTATTGGTCTTAATACTTTATAAAATGGTTTTGAATATTTTCATTAAATAATGTTTTCAAGATTATATTGAACACAACTTTAGAAAATTACTTAATGAGTTTTTGGACTATGTTTTCTTTTGAGAAAGTCAAGAAAAACTCCCACAAAATTCTAAAATGTTTTGGGTTGAATTAAAATCAAAGTCTACATCATTTCTAACCCAAAATGGTCTAGAAAAGTGCAGGAAATGCTCTCTGGAAGCATGGGATCGATCCCTTCATGGCAAAATGCATTGGAAGGCATTCAGGAAAATTCGGATCGATCCCTTATGGCAAAGGATCGTCCCTTTTCACGAAAACAGTGCCTAATGATTAGTTTCTGTGAGATATAACGGCTACATTCAGTTTTGGCTCCTACCAACGTTCATAAACCATCCAAGGGACTATAAATAGAGGCTTGGAAGCTCAAGGAAGCAAGAGGAATAGCTGAGCAACATTTTCATCATCTTCTTCATCTTCCTCAAGCCTCAACAACAATTCAAGAGCTACAAAGTCTTCATCTTCCATCATTCTCATATTCCTTGTATAGCATAGCACAAATATTGTATAGGCTTTTCTTTGTGCTTAATCTCTGTAATCATTTGCCTACCTAGAGGCCTTCTTTGGTTACACCCATTGTAAACACAAACACACCTTGTAAAAGGGAGGTTTCTCTTTAGCCTTAGAAAAAGAGGGAGGTTTCTCTTTAGCTTTAGAAAAAGAGCGAGGTTTCTCTTGAGCTTAGAAAAAAAGAGAGATTTCTCTTGAGCCTTGGAAAAGAGGGATTGTAAAGACAAATTCAAGAAAGTGAATTTGGGGAAAATCCTTGGGAGTGTCTCAAGGTAGAGGACGTAGGCAAGGTTGCCGAACCTCTATAAATCGCTTGAGTACATTTCTCTTTCCCTTCTCTCTTTATTTACTTGCAATTATATTTGTGTTTATTGTATTAAATTTGGATTGCATACTTGCATAGCTTAGAGAACTTAAAAAACATTAATATAGGCTAGTGAATTGAGAGGAATCGAAAAACGACCTAAATGTTAGTTAAAAACCGATTCACCCCCCTCCTCTCGGTATACCCTATAGATCCAACACAGAGATTTATGAAATATCCTGTGAGGTATGTAAGTTTAATGAATGAAATATTTCAATCACATACAGATAAATTATAATGGCATGAAACCAAGAGAAGTGAATATGTATATTTATTTGAAGAATATAAGCAGCATCCTTGAATAATTCCACAAACTTTTGAAAAATTTTATTGTTAAGCTGAGTAAATATGGGTTCTAACTGAATCAGAACGCTATTAGAGACATGCAGTCTTGAATGATAAAGTGAACATTGATTTGTTTAAATAGAGGTTATTGCTAAGTGAGTAAGATTAAAATAAAGTTATTGGGGTACGAAAGTTACGAGGTTTACCTGTATAATATATATGATTTGTTTAGGAGTCTGTGGAATCAGCTGCTTTATTGATATGGTACATACATGTGAGAAAATTAAATGGGAGTGGATGGATATGTGTGAGTATAGTATTCAAAATGTTAAAAGATTTTAACAGAAGAGTACTATACCATTTGAAAAAAGTAACTGAAGTGACAAGTATGAAAAGATGAAAATGTATTAAAAGGATAAGTAATATGATGATTAGGGAACATGAATTATGAAGTAGTTTCCAAATCTACGATTGCATGTGATTTCCTCTGATTATTATGTGGTTATGGCTAGATTTAAGATCGAGCCTGATTGACAAATGAAATTTAGTTATACTCGAGGAGCAAATAAATGATTTAGTACCAGTCATGTAAATGGATATATACATATAAATTGAAATTGTGAAATTGTATAAGTAATGTGGAGACGGAATTGGTATTTTGATAATTTCAACTACAGAATTTGATTGTGAAAATATTTCATCCTCAGGTACATCCTAAAATTAAGTGATATTACGTGTACTATAAGAATAAGGGATGTAATGGAATACTATATGAAAAGAGATGTCAGGGAAAATTATTACCTAATGTCTCATTCATTGTAATTGATGGTTATATTAAACTCTGCAAGTGAAGTGCAGCCTTAGCTAAATTGTAAAATGATTATTGTGGGATAGTAAGAAATCTGAAAGAACATGATATTATAGAAGTGACTATAGATTGATTGACCAAACTGATTCACTTCTACATCATCAAGTTTCTTGATCTCTTGAGTGCCATAGTCGATATATATCTTGTGAAACGGTGAGAATGCATGTGAAGTTTCAGTAAGAGTTTCATGTGATAGGGATCCCTAATTTGCCACATGCTTTTAAAAGAATAGTAAAAGGCTTTAGGATTCCAAATTTATTGTCAGCATCGCTTCTTATAGATGTAGGTATCTGAGTGCATTATGTAGACTCTCAATGATATAGTAAGAGCGAGTGCACTGGATTTAAAAAGCTACTAGGATAATTACATACGATTGATTAAATTGTTTAAAAGATAGTCACCAAATTAATATCGGCTTGGTACCAAATGAGATAATAAGTGATAAATAGTGTGGATTATCTACTGTATGAAAAAGGAAGTGAAATTTGTTAACTCCTAAAGATGATAAATAATTTCAGGGAGTACAAAATTTATTTTGAAAGAGGAAATGTGTGATTTACAGGAAATTCAGAATGTAAAAGTATAATGGCAATCTCATCTAAAGGACAAGATTAATTGAAAGTTAAAAATTATATAAGGAAGAAAAGTACCTATATTGGGTGCACTTCCTAAATTAAGCGAAATTCAGAGGACCCGTAGAGAGTATGATGCTATCTGGGTAATTGTGGATAGATTCATTAAGTCTGCTCATTTTCTGGCTATTAAGTCTACGGATCCAATTAATGCCTTAGCCAATTTATATGTCGGGGAGATAGTGAGGTTACATGGTGTTCTAGCGAGCATCACATCTAATAGGGATTCCTGCTTCACATCTCATTTTGAGAGAGATTTCTTGAAACCATGGGATCCCAACTGAGTTTTAGCACCGCGTTTCATCCACAGACTGATGGATAGTCCGAGCGTACGATACAGACGCTCAAGGATATGTTGTGAGTGTGTGCACTTGATTTTAAAGGCTCCTGGGACGATCACTTACCCCTGGCAGAGTTTGCTTATAATAATAGCTAACAGGTGAGTATTGGCATGGCACCTTATGAGGCTTTATATGGCAAACGATGTAAATCCACGATAGCATGAGAAGAATTGGGAGACCGTAAGTTATTAGCTCCCAACTTAGTCGAGCAGGCTTCCGGTGATGTACAAGTGAGAGGCTAAAGACGACTCAGAGTCGGCAGAAGAGTTATATAGATACTAGACGCCGACCACTTGAGTTTTTAGCGAGTGATTATGTATTTTAAAGGTCTCACCATCTCAAGGCATAATGATATTTAGAAAGGAAGGAAACTTGAGTCTTCGATACATTGGACCTTTCGAGATCTTAGATTGCGTGGGAGAGGTGGCATACCAATTAGCACTAATTCTAGAGTTGTCAGGATTCCCTAATGTATTCCAAGTCTCGATGTTGAGAAAGTACCATCCAGATCCTCCTCACGTAATTCGACATGAGTCACTGGAGATTTGAGAGGATATAAGTTACGTTGAGAGGCCGATACGGATCTTGGATAGGAAAGATAAAGTGCTGCGATCTAAGACTATCAAGTTGGTTAAGGTGCTTTGGCACTATCACACGGAGGAAGAGGCTACTTGGGAGTTAGAGAGCCTTATGCGTGAAAAGTATTCAGAGCTTTTTCAGTGATAGGTCCAGATGAAATTTGGAGGACCAAATTTCCTAAAGGTAGGGAGAAAATGTAAGACCTGTTTCTACTATACTGTATAGAATATTAATAATTATTTAATTACTAAAATATAATGTATTTGGTGAAATTAAGAGAATTAGTTATGTGGGCCCCACCTTAAATTTTATGGTTTTGATGGATTTAAGATTGGTAATACAGTGTACTATGGTGAAATAAATATTGAATGTGGATTTCCACTTTGGATTTTGGATTTATTGGGTTTATGACTGATAATATGGTGTATAAGAAGTGAAATAAATAAAGAAACAAATATGAAATTTAGAATTTGAAACGCAATTTTTGTGGTATAAAATTGCAAATAAATGATAATTAAAGGAAGGAAAATTTTATAGTGGGACACATGGCAATTTGCTATTGGTTGGAGCATACAAAAAAAGGGAAAATGAGTCAAAAATTGTGTAGCAGAAATTGTGGTCTTCACGCCACTTCTTTTGGTTGCTGTGTTGTTGCTCGGCTGGAGCCACTTAAAGAAAAGAAAGGATGAAAGGAAAAAGAAGAGAAAAGACAAGGGAAATTAAATTAAGAGACACATGACTGATATTTGTACTTAAAATTGATATTAAATTGAGTTAAAAAAATCAGTATTATTTCAGCCAAGGAAGTCAGTTAGCAACAGCAGTTTTATTTCTTCTTCAGCCAACATTTTCTCTGTTCTTCTCCTCACCATTTTACTGCATGTTTCTCCATTTTTCTTTAGCAAAGTCACCCTTTTTCATCACTAAAATACTAATCTTCCTCCACCAAGTTTGTTCTTTACCTTAAGAACAATTTAATTCCAGAAGTTAAGGGCCAAAATGAGGAATAACGGGACTGGTTTGGCAGCTGCACAGTTCAGCTTTGGAGGAAGGTAAGGGATGATAATGCTTCTCATGAGTTCAGCTATAGTTTTAGTAATGTTTGATGCATAAACAATATGGTCATAGCTTTAAAAATGAAATAAAAACATATATGGGTTTTTCAGCAGATTCGGTTATGGCAGAAAAAATAGAGAAATTATTATAATTTTAATGGTTGTTGGGTAGAGATTATTAGTATAGGATGAAGGGAGGCTTACTTAAATCATGGCTGCAGTGATGAGTTCAAAACGGCAAAAGTGGCGTGACTATGGGTGTTTTCGGGTTAACAGGGGCTGACGATGGTGATGATGTTTGATGGATTAAAGTGTTTACTAATAATCCTAAACATGTAGAAAAGGATTCATAGAAATCAAAAGAATTGAATGAAGAAAGAAAATTTTATGAAAATAACATTGGAAAGCTTACGGGTAGACGTGAAACATGAAGAAAAGAAAATGTGAAAACAGAAAAGAAAACGTGAAGGAGGCAATGTGAAACTACAGTAGACGTGAAATAGAAAAGAATAGAAAGAAAAGAAAACAATATATATATATATATATATATATATATATATATATATATTGTTAATGAAATTTTAATAGATGGTAAAAGAAAGGCCACAAGGATGAATGTGGTTGGAACCAAGAAGATGACAAGTTTCAAGTCAAGAAAATGGCCAAATGGGGGTTTCGGCTATATGACATTTTTGGGCATGAAAATATGCTGAATTTTATGGTTTAATGATAGAAAATGACTACAGAAATTGAAAGAGAAAGATCGGTGAAATCTGAACCGAAAAAGAAACTAAAACGAGAAAGATTAGTTTTAGCAACAATGTAATTTGTACTGGCTGTGCATAAGTTATATTATTAATGGCTGCGTTTTATTAAAGTTAACGGCTTAAAATTAAGAGGAAAAATATTGATAATTTTTGATAAAATTATTTTGCAACCGAGAATTACGAATTTCGGTAGGCGCAACCGGAAAGTTTGGTATTGCTAGTCAGGTAAAGGGGAGTGTGTGAGTTGTATGGATATGATGAATTGCATGGTTTATCAAGTTTGATTTTATGAAATTATTGGAAGCTTGATTTGCTTTGAAAATCATGCAAATTGTGGTTGAAAGCTGGTTTTATATACTGTAATTTTCGTGCAAGAGGCTATCAATTCGTAGCTGTTATACTGCCAAAAAATTAACAAAATTATTCTAAAATATCATGAAATATTTTAGATGCATAAATGGAATAAATCATGAATTTTGGAAATTATTTTTATAAATTTTCCATAAAGTGGAAATTGTTGAAAAATGCTAAATTAAATATTCATGTTATGGATTTTTAGTTAAAGTGAGAATGAAATATATTCTTTTTACTATTAATTATTCAAAAAGAATATTTATGAGATTTCTCACTAAATACATGAATATTTATCAACTGGTTTCCTGTATTCAAAAATGAGAAATAAATACTTTTTTGGAAATAAGTATTTAAATAAATGATTTAATTCATTAGATTTCCTTAAAGGTATTTTCATGGGAAAAGAAATGATTTTATACCTTTATGGAACTAAATAATGATCTTATTTATTTTATAAATTCCATAAAGGTGATGAGATGATTTTGAGGAAAAATGTGAGAATGATGGAAATTCATGAAAAGAGGAAATATATAAAATTGTGAGCCTTATGGATAAACATGAAATATTTCAAATTATTTTGAATAAAATTCATAAAGGCTATGATACAATTTTTATACTATTTTGAGACTTAGGCCCCAATTTCATGCTTACAAATTACTGTTACTATCACTGTCACGTGGCTGATTGACTCGCCAAGTCATCAACGATCCCGAAGTCAGTTGGCAAGTGTACACTGAAGACCACTTATAGACTATGGCCATAGATCTAACTGTATACTATTACTGTGTCCCTTCGGGGATGATTACTGTGTCCCTTAAAGGGATGATGATAGCATGATATGATTTAGGGTGATGCCTAGTCTCAACCCACTGATACTGGTTACTGAAATGGATTTTACTGATACTGTTTACTGAAATGGATTTTACTAACTACTGTTTACTGCACTGTACTGAGAATCACTATTTATTGAAAAAGGATATTATGAAAATTATTTCTAATATAGAAATAATTACTAAACTGTTTATCCAATGATTTTGGATATTTACAAACTATTGTAATGAAAGTGACTGATTACTGTTTCTACAGTTTTATATCTACCTTTCATTATACTGTTTTATCACTATACTGTCACGTGTTTCGGAAACTGTTACTGAAGAGAGATAAAATAAAGTGGTTTAAACCATTTTTTATATATTATGAGAAAACGAGGATTAAATTGCTTGTAAAGGGAAAAATTTATTTATTACTCCCTATAGTCGCTCTGGGTTTTCGGGACAAGACAAGTATTTCAAAATACCTTCCAAGCTTCATCTGAATTTGCCAGCCGACTATAGTATCCTTCCCTATTGTGCTTAGTACACAGTTAGGAAAATAAGTGTTTTACAGCATATAGATTTCATTATATCAAGCAGCATACGACTCCTTTACTGAGCATGTGGTTCGCTCACCCCTTTATTTTTCAACTCCCAAAATAAAATGTAAGGATTAATTGAGGTCTTCCTCGGATAAATATAGCTGCAAGTAGCACGCTGGGGCAAAGTGCGTTGAATTGTAAAAGTATAGTCACTTCTCTTATTTATTCAGACACATGTATACAATACTACTTTATTATAAAATAGAAACAGGGGATGCAAAGGGTAAGGAATATTGTAAAAATTTTATATTCCGAATTCATTAAATAAATAAATGTTTATCATTTATTAATGTTACTGTGCAAGTGTTAAAGGCATCACAGACAGCCCAACCATAAATTACGTAGAAAATTTGTTATTTACTATACTGTGGACTGTTACATGCTCAGTGTCCTCATTTTGACTTTATGCCAAAATTATTTAGCAAAAGTAACATTTAATTATTTACTTTGGCCCTAGTACACATAATCAGAGTACACATTCGTTTTCTATATAAATAATTTATAATGAATACTATAATTTACATTCAAACTTCTTCAATTTATTGTTTACATTCCTTTACACACTAAAATACTATACAATAAATGTTTGAATACCATACCTGCAAGGTACGAGATCAAAACCACCGTAGGCATTTTATCAAAATTTTCTCTCAACAAACGATGTTTTTTGCAGATAAATCTGGAAGGTAGAGGGGGTGAGCTTGGGGAAGCCTAGTAAGAAATATATATGTATATATAGAGCTAATATTATATACCTAGATGCATGTTTCGAAAATATGATTTGTAAATACAGTCAGTATTAAAACAATAATGGGGCACTCTATCGGAATGGATACTATAATTGGCTAGATAACCAGGCTGGGTATGGAATGATTTTTTAGAGCACCTCACTTGTCTCAGTCCCTAAAGTCAATTATAGGAAATTTCTAAAAATTTCAGAAAAGAAATTCATACGTTATCAAGTTAGTAAAATGTTTAGTAAATTAACTAATAAAAGATTCAATAAAACATATAGTAATTCATTTAGTATACAATTTAATAAAATGTTTAATAAATCATTATATAGTTCAATAAAACATTCAGTAAACAGTTCAGTAACAAATAAAATGGTTAGTTCAATAACCACATTAGAAAACATTTCAGTAATCAGTACAATAATCAGTTTGGTTAAACAATCAGTAAACAGTTCAATAGTTAGTTCGATATATCAATCGGTAAACGTTTATTGAACAATATACTAACCAGTTCGATAAATCACTCAGTAAACGTTTCGGAAAACAATCAGTGAACAATTTGAAAACAGATCGATGAACAGTCGTTGATTAGTTTAGACCATCAGTAAACGTTTTAGTAAAACAGTTTAGTAAACATATCAGTAGAAAAATCAATAAAGGATTAAGAAGTTCAAACAATCATTAGTCGATTCCATAATCAATTCAGTAAGTAGTAAGTAAACTATTATATTTAGTAAATGTTAATTAAACAGTTAGTAATGGTTTAAAAAACAGTTCAATAAATGGTCAATAAAAAATTCAATAAATAGTGATTTAATAGTTCGAAATCAAATCAATAACAGTTCGATAAGCAGTTTTGTGAGTTATGTACAGTTCAGTAAACAATTCAGTAAAACAATACTATGATAGTTTAATAAACTAATTAGTAATCTATTTAGTAAACAGTTCAATAAACATTTCAGCAAATCAGTTCAATAAACAGTTCAATAAATAACTTAATAAATAGTTTAATAAATCGTTCACTAAACAGTGCTGTCATAGTTTAGTGGAGACTTGGCAATAACACAATATCATCATGCAGTATAATATCCCAAGAAGGGAGTAAATAGTAATGGTAATCAATAATCAGTAACATTAAGACATATGGCCATAGTCACAATAATGTCCATCCAGTGTCACGGAGCCAGTAACAATCCTGAAAACCGTTGAGGACTTGCTCATGGTCAATAGCTAATAGTGCACCTCACAGTACAACTAAGCAGGTGATACAGAGGTGGCTGTAGACTTGCTCAAGGTCTAACAGCAACAATACAGTTTTCTCTCACCTTTCTTCATGACCAGATCTGATGTGGGATGATTCACCATGATTTTGGTCACTTTAGGACTCGATTTTGGTATCAAAAGATAGAGCACTGAAAATTGGGTAGGGTTGGTGAAGACAATTTTTGGTTTGGAGGTTGTTTGACTAAGGTTTTGTGGACTTTCTCTCTCTAAACCTATTTTTAGAGTGATAAAGCTTGGAGGAAGATGATGATGGACGGCCATGGTTGAAAAAATAAGAAGAAGCTTTTTAAAAATATCTTTTGGACAAAATTACCAAAATGCCAACAATCTCAAAACATTTACTTGGTCCCCAAGAAAACAATAAAAACTTTTTTTATGTTTTCAAAGTATAATACAGTAATACAGTTCAAAAATAAATTTTGGGAACCAAGTTTCATTTAAAATCCCATTGTTCAAATCAATATGTTTAAATTAAATTCAAAACATTTAAATTATTTGCTTCAGTCACAAAGGTAATATTTTTAATTAAAATAGTGTCAGTTAATGCAAAACAGTCAAGACATATATTTTAGTTAAACACTCAAGATATTTACTTCAATTAGAGAACACAACATTCAATATTTAAAGTCAGTTGATCTTAAACTTTAACTTTAGTTAGTTATTCAAACATTCAATAATATATCGCCTAACTAGTTAAGGAAACACTTAACTGTTATAAATTTTTAATTAAAACACATCTTTAATTAGTCCATAAAATTAATAAAGTCAATGATAAATCTCAAATTTTCTGTTTAAAATTTTAGGGTTGTTTTTTGAAATTTCGGCAACAAAAAGGTACAATTTATCCAACCCTTATGCACTTAAAACACAGTTCAAAACCACAACTTCAGTTTTCCAATATCATTCAATCACAATACAACCATTCAGTTTAGTTATTCATTTGAAATCATTCATTTCAGTCAATCGATCTCAAAACAGTTTCAAAGTTTGGTAATGCAGAATTTTCAATAAATCAATCATTTAATTATATCAATGATGTCATAGTATTCCTACAACTTATACACCACACACACACACACACACACACATCCCTTACCTATTTTATTCACAGTACAGTCTACCACTTCAACTCCAGTAAGCAATTGTAGATAAGCGATCACACATTCACTTATCGTTTCCTTATGCCACTACTTCAGGGCTACAAAACAATACCAAAATACAGTTAAATTTCAACATTCCTTCTATAAAGAATATTCTAGACTCTAAAATCTTTCACATTTCATAGTGCAATAGCAAATCCGGTTTATTTCATATCGGATGCTAACACTGCAAGTATAGTCAAAACACATTCTTTTCAATTTTGACTTCACCAACAGTCTTATATTAATTTATATGGTATTCTTTAACCATCAAATCATTGAATTAAGCATCAATACTCCCACATTCACACTAAGCCAAAAACATAACACATCACAATACTGATTATTTTTCTATTCTAACACTATGGCTAACCTCTACACATTCTGTACGTTAGTTTAAAACCATTAATGCATGACAAATCACATGATATCATATAAATTCCCTCTTGGCTGAATTCATCAAGTCTCCTTATAGTCAAATTTGTCTCAATTTATCACATACACAGGCTATACTAGCTCAGAACAATTGTAAATAATGGACAGAATTAACAAAAAGTGAGTTTTCTCTCACCTTTCTTCATGACCAGATCTGATGTGGGATGATCCACCATGATTTTGGCCACTTTAAGACTTGATTTTGGTGTCAAAAGATAAAGCATTGAAAACTGGGTAGGGTTGGTGAAGATAGTTTTCGATTTGGAGGTCGTTTGACTAGGGTTTTGTGGACTTTCTCTCTCCAAGCCCCTTTTTAGAGTGAGAAAGCTTGGAGGAAGATGATGATGGATGGCCATGGCTAAAAAAATAAGAAAAATCTTTTTAAAAATATCTTTTGGACAAAATTACCAAAATTCCCTTGGATAATTTTTATAATTCCAACCACGTCCCTACTTTTCCAATTTCTATTTAACTATTCAGTTTAGCTTCCAAATATTTAATTCATTCGTAAAATATGTGTATTTAACATATTTTGATCATTAGCGAAGGTTTTATAGGGGTTTGACTGTAACGAATGTAAAATTACGAAAATACCCCTAACTGTAAGATCGAGTAATTTTTCATTTTTTCATGCGATTCAGTCTATTTATTGGCATAGCATGGGACTTATTCACATGAGAATTATCACACTTTTGTCAGTTGGTCAAAATTTCACTTAGTTTAACCCTTTATTACAAAATTCTTCCGGCCTATGTCCTTAATCGTCATTTTCAAATTTGTTTCACGCTTTTCAAAATATGCTCAAACAAGGTCATTTTGAGATACGAATTCTTGCTATATCCATATTTCACCTCAAATATCATTATTCTAGGGTGTCACTTTGATCTGGACAGAGAAAGTCTTAGTAGGGCCTACACCAAGTACTTCCTTAATCTTTAACGAACAGACCTTTTATTCACATATCTTAACAATCAATACTCGCTCTTCGATTTCTACACTCTTTTAAGTTATATTGGATATGGGAAAAATGGGATTCTCACATGATGCTAGAAAGGGGTGAGCAAACAACAACTCAGTAAGTAGTTTAGTAAATGCATGCTACGCTCATGTCTATTTACATGCACCTTTATGCATGAACAAAAAATAAAGTGACATGTATGCATGATACTATTTCCTGATGCCAGATCTATCTATTTGGACTCCTACTTTAATGTTGAGGCTGTACGGGGTATTAGTCGGAAAGATACCCTAGGTACCTCATTTCTCTGAGCTTTAACACGATATTGAAAATACACGGCCATTCGTCACAATACTATAATGTTGATAGAATGCATAGCACTACAATGGGTAATGTGCTTAGTTCAAAACCGATTCCTTATGTACAATTCAAAACAGTTTCACAATGTATTTGTTCAAAACTAAATCACTATGCACTTCGTTCAAAACAGATTACTGATCACTTTAAGCATAAGACTCGAAATACTAAAATGATGCTAATATAAAAACAATTCCTTAAACACATGGTTTAAAATAGATAAATATACTGAACTGATAACTGATAAAGTTAGGCATAAAGCCTTTGAATATTAAAACCAAATAGTGATAACAAAACAAATTTTTTGAAGCATTTAATTCAAAATCGATAATCGTAATAAAATAGAAAAAAATCAATACGTTTAGGATTAAAGTCTCAAAATGTTGAAAACTGATGCAAATAATGAAATAGTTTTCTAATACATTTAGTTTAAACACAACTACTGTACATCGAGTTCAAAACACGATCACCATGCACGAGTTCAAAACACGGTCACGATGCACATGAGTTTAAAACACGATAACTATGCTCATGAGTTCAAAACGTGGTGAAAAGCACTTGAGTTCAAAACACGATTACTATGCATTGAGTTCAAAACAAATAATCTTATGAAAATAGATACTCAATGGAGTTAGGCAAAATGCCTCAAAACACTGAAAACTGATTTTGAAATCAAAACAGATAAAGTTTAGGCATAAAGCCTCAAATCACTAATCTGAAAATGTAATCAAAACATACACTGATCAAGTTTGGTAGAAAGGCTTATATACTGAAATCAAACTCTGATAAAGTTTGGCATAAATCCTCAAATACTGAACTGGAACTGAAATGAAAACAAATACTGATAAAGTTTGGCTTAAAGCCTCAAATCATTGAAAACTAATACTAAAATCAAAACAGATATTGATAAAGTTTGGCATAAAGCCTTAAATCATTGAAAACCTGATACTGATATCAAAATAGATACTGATAAAGTTTGGCATAAAGCCTCAAATACTGAATTGAACTGAAATCAAAACAGATACTGATAAGTTTTGGCATAAAGCCTTAAATCACTAAAAACTGATACTGATAAAGTGTAAGCAAAGATCCCTGATAACTGATACTAATACTGATGTCCATCCTAGCTAGAGATGGATGAGTGTCATAAGCAACAGAAAACCTATGGCCATAGAATTCTTCCAGTCCCGCTGTGTAGTCGAGAATTGGAACTTGTCTGCTGATTTTCCAGACAAGCTTGATAATGCCTAGAGCACGAGGCTCGTAAGGCGCAAATACTGATATTAAAGTCTAGAGCACAAAGCTTGATAGACGGGTAATGGAACCTAGAGCGAAGCTCGATAGGCTTTGAGTGACCCAAAGGTCAATGGATCTACCCAAAATCAAATATATAGCGAAAAACTGAGTATTGATCGAAATCCTTTAATTCAAAAAACGAATTACTGATTACTTCTCAAAATCCTTTAGTTTAGAAAACTGATTACTGAATACTGATCGAAATCCTTAAGTTCAAAAAATAGATTACTGATCAAAACTTAACTTAGCAAGACAGAATGTATCGTTAAAATTCAAAGTACGTCAGTATGCCTATAGGGCGCATGGTTTTCAAAACATAGATCAAAACAGTTATAAAGTTTGCAAATATGCATAAAGGCCCTTGTTACAGAGTTAGTTCAAAATTATGCTTTTCAAGCTTAAGCGTAATGCCAAGTATTATAAAGTTTATGCATACTACAGTTTGAGTCAAAACATGCTATGTGTAAATTCACTTATGCATCAATGGAGTACCTCTACGTACTTTGCATGGTAACCTAATGAGATTTTAATGCGAACCATGCACATGTACACTTACCCTAATCAAACTAAAAAAACAAGATTTATGTAATAACTTAAACATTTGAACATTTTATTTTACACAACAAGCAAGCTTGGTCGGCCACAACACACAAATCATATAACAAATTTTCAATCTTGGCCCAAGCATCATCCAAATTCACATTTCGGTTATACCTTACATCTTACCTTAATAACCTGATCAGTAGTATCATAGCGTTTAATTTTGAAAGTTGGGTAATTTATTTATATAAAAATATAAACATCTCCTACGAGATGATACTAGCGAAATTTTACTTAATCCTTTACCTTGATGCTTTAGCAAATATCTTCCTCGAGCATCCAAACTAAAAATCAGCTCCAATACCGCTCTGTATTCACTACAAACCAATTTATTCATGCCTCAATAACTTATCCTCATTGTTTGACTAATATAATATATATAAATATATATATATATATCAGGTGTCATTTTTTTCTTAATAAGTATTATCGCACTCTTAAGTCCACTTTTCACCTCACAATATATATATAATATATATATATATATATATATATATTCACAAATTCTCATAAATCAACTATTGATCGCATCTATTTATATACATAGTCACATGTGTATATATGCTTATATACTTCTATTCCAATTAAATCCTATACCAAAATTCATCTTTTATTATACATACATGGGCTATAGTCATATGTATTCTCTTTATATATATATATATATATATATATATATAGAGAGAGAGAGAGAGAGAGAGATCCTATTAGTGGCATTTATATGCTTTCACTTATGCCATGTACATATTTATCTTCTTAGGCTTTAAACCAAAAGCAAATCACAAATCTTAGCTCTTCACCTTTAAAATTCCCAAGGCCAAGCCTCCCTTGCTTCTCTTGCCCATTTTGGCACCAAAACAGTAGCCCAAGCCAAGTTCAAGGTTGCAAATTAAATTATATGGCTTCAAGAAGGCAGAGGCCTTGTTGAATGTTGCTGCAACTGAGGCTTAAAAGGCATCAACGTTACTTGCAGCTGGGAGAGGAAGATTGCAGCAGCAGCTTCTATTTACTTCCCAACGCAGCAGCTGCCTGTGGCTTGGACCCGTGGCTCACTAAGAAGCTGCCAGCAGTAGCTTGAACTTTACTGCCTTGCACCATTTCACGCATCACGTGTAGCTATTTCACTCCTCCTTAGAACAGGACCAATGTGGAGATAGCAGCAACCTATTTGATGCTCCAATTAGATTTAATCCATGCTTCACACTCTTGCTGCTGTTCCGGGCTAATTCCAGCCTACAACCCATACCTAAAGCCTATCGCATATACTTAGCCTTTAACTCATCTTGGCACCGCAAAGAAAGAACACTCAAAGGCCTTATGAAACCACCATCAGCACAAAAACCCCTTGAACTTAGCCTACAGTAGTGTTATAATGCTAGTCGAATGTGGTTCCTTATTGCAGCCTTGGTTTCTCTTCCTATCTGCCTCTTTTCTCCTTGTTTCAAGGCATCAACTTAGTATCCATTGTGAATGGCCACTCACCGGCCTTTGAAACCACCAAATTCTAGCCTAAAACAACCACTGAAACTAAGACAGATGTCCCCGATCAACCCCTCAAGGTCAGTTTAAAACTCCAACCGAAACAACCTTCATGTTCACCACTTTTCTTCTTCCACTATGCACCGTTGATCACCTGAGAAGCATCTCCAATGTGCTCTGTTTTGAGCACCAAAATGCAACTCCCTAGTTTCACGTCCCTTGTTTCCAGTCTCCTTCCTCACGTGAGGCTTCAACGCCTAAACTGCTTTGGTTTAGCCTCACCAACAGCTATGATTTCTCCCTCATTACTCTACTGCCTTCTTTGTTTTTTGCTTGGCCGAGAGAGAAGCTCCCTGTTTCAAAGGCTCCCAGCTCTCAAGCACACACGCCACTGACTCTTTCCTTCTCTCTTTCCTCTCCAAAGACTCATAGTTTCCTTTCTTTTATTTCATTCTTTTTCCTACCATTTCTTTGGTTCAGTTTCAACTTTACCAGATCATCACTTCCATAGCTCCATTTCACCTCTGCACATCGCTAAACATAGCCACCAAAATGCCATATTTCTCAGCCCCTTAAGGCCATGCCTAATCTGCCTAAACAACAGCTCTTAACAGTGCCCAAAAGCCTGTCTTCCTCAACAGCTGTAGTTCTATTTTCTTCTTCACTCTTTCTCGTCTCTTTCAAGTTTCCCTTCTTTTTTTTTTCTTTTTTTTTTTTTAATTTTGGTTTTGGTTTTTGGCTTTCATTTCTTATTCAAATCTTGCTCTCACGTTAACCGGAGCAGGTGAAAACTAATGGCTTCCTAAGGAAGCCATTCGATTTTTTTTTTCTTTTTCTTATATATATTTATATATTTATTTCTTATTCAATATATATATATATATATATCATCTTTATATATATATATGTGTGTGTATACATGATATATAGATTTTTTTTATACTCATGTATATCACATTTAATTTAACATTCTTGTATCCTTAATGTACGAGAAATCCATTTATTTTCTCTATTCGATTAATATATCTATATATATATCTAGCTTATTTATATAATTTCTAAATTATATATATTAATCATTTATTGCTAAATGCTCCAAATTAAAATATTTGTTTTTATTCCTTGAAATAATAAGAATTACAGACTATATTTCAGTACTTAGTTTATTTAATGTCTTTTATTTATTTACAAACTTGGTATAAAAATTTGTAGTCTTCACAATTTTACTATGAATATCATAAATTTTACGATTAATGTAATAAATTTTTCGATAAATCTCATAAACTTTATGATCAATCTAGTAAATTTTACGATAAATTTTATATATATATATATATATATGTATATATGACTCAACAAATGCAATATAATATTGAAACCCATATAGTTGCTGTTCTCAACTATGGTTCTAAGTGCTAACACATGGAAAGGTTTTTTGATCCATAAATGTTTTGTTTGTTTTTATGTTAAATATTAAAATGCAAAGGAAAAAAGTAAAAGAATTTTTCATCTGTAAAGAATTTTCCATTGTAAATTGCAACTAGAACAGCATCACCTAGAGAAACTGTAGTACCAACTGCAAGCATGCGCAAGCGAACAACAAGCGATTCAATTGATAAATCCAAAATTGAATTAATAAAATTTAATATTAATATGTTATGAATAATTGATATTAAACAAGCCCTGTTTTTGCTATGAACTGATATTAATCGATATTAAACAAGTCTTGTTTTTGCAATGAACTGATATTAATCGATATTAAACAAGTCTTGTTTTTGCAATGAACGGCTGCTGGGACTATGCGTCAATTTTAGATAGATGACGCTCCAGGACTCAAGATCTCTCCAAATGTCGCTTGTCATGAGCATTGGTTTTATTACTTTTGTTGCCATTCTTCGCGTCATGGGCAAGTTATATCTAGTTTGCAAAGACTGATGATACTTCAAAGAGTGTATTAACGATAGGAAACTTAGTTCAATGTTTCGATTTTTAATTGTATGTGGTTCAAAAAAAATTATTTCACAATATATAATCTTAAGCTTAAGAAATTATTATACTAAATATATTCAAGAAAAGTTAAGCTGGTAATACACTTAATATATAATGATAATTATTATAACTAATTGAATAGGTTACAAGGTAAAAGCTATCTTTTATCTTTAAAATTTAATCAATTGTTTAAATTAATTGTTTCTAATCTAAAGATTACAATTCACTAACCTTACAATAAGGTAAAATGTTATAAACTCAATGTAGAAGTCCTCCCTAAAAGTTGCTCATTGTATAAAATCCATAATGCTTTTTTTTTATTAAAAAATAAAAATTCACATAAAATAATTTTTTTAAAATACTTAAAAATAATAAGATTCATTATTGATATTTGGAAATATAATATTATTAATTCAAGTTTACTAATTAGCTGACATATCTTAACATCATTTGTGATTTTGAGACAGTGTTCATTTTCAAAATTAATGAATTAAAGTTGAATTATGACAAAATCTTAACGACTTTAATTGAATTTACCCATGTAAATTTAATGATTTCAAAATGATATATTATAAATGCAAAATTATTATTTTTTTCATCGTTTCTTTACCATAATCATCATTACTACCAAACTCAACTTTCATTACTGTTAGAAAATAGATATATAGAGAGAAAAAAAGAATATTTAAATTCATTTTTAACAAAAAAAGTCATGTATTTATAATTAAATCAAATACTTAGATGAATTAAGATGAACAGCTATAAATTATTTCATTGGTAAAAATTAAGAAATGCTTATTTAACATAATGTTAACTGTTAAATTTTTCTATTAATCAAGTTACACTATATATTCAATTTAGTTGTTTACAAATAGTTCACTTCTTTTTTTTTTGACACCAATATTTTATTACGTGATTTTTAATGAAATTTGAATGATAATTAAATGATCAACATTTGAAAATATATCACTTGAATTTAGTTTAAATAATAAGGATAAGAAGAGTTTAAAATTTCATATAAAAATAATTTAGGTTCATGTAATATAATTTCTCATTTTATATAAATATTTTTATTTTGTAAGTGAAGATAATTTAACTAAAACATGAACATTTAATTAGTTTATGTATGAACTATTCTTCGTTTTTTAGTAAAATTTGATTTTTCATTTTTTTCAAATGAAGTGTATAACACTGGTTTAACATCTCTATTTAAAAACCATAATAGTTTATTTTTTGTGTCTATTTTAATCTTTAAACTCTTTAAAATCCTCCAACTGTAATATAAGAATTTTTAAGCCTCATTATATTAACGCTAATTATTTACTTTACCTTTATTTCAAAAATAAATGATACTAACAATACTAATAATCATTTTTTTGAAAGAATAATACTAATAATCATAATTCTTAAGAAAGTGAAAATTTAGATTTCCTTTTAGGTAGCAAAAATGAATAAATTTCCATATGGTTTTTCCATGAAGATGACGTCAATTTGGTAAAAGAGATTTTTATAACAATAAATCTAACCGGATGGAGTATGAGAGGTATTTTAGAATACCTTTCGTGCTTCGGTCCCTAGTAGCGACTATAGGGAATAAACAGTTAGATATGATATGAAAACAATATGAAAACACTTTATAAATCATATCATAAGTTATTTCAATATATAAACCATTTATAAACCATATTTGAAAACACTCTAGTAAGCAGTAAACAGTTCTATAATAATAACAGTTCACTATCGGTAAACAGTTCAGTAACCAATACGGTAATAATTCAGTATCTATCCGTAAATAGTTTAATACCAGTAAACAGTACACAGTGTAGTACATAGTTCAATATCAATAAACGGTTCAGTAAACAGTTCAGAAAATAGTACCGTATAGTGGAGACCAAGCAGTACCCAAAGTATCATGCTATAATAGTAGTCCCTAAAGGCAGATATTCCAAGGCTTATGCATTGATTCCTATTTCAAGACATGTCAGTAAAGTTCACTTTCTTGTCACTTATGTTGGACAAGTGCTCATAACAATTCCTTGCCACTATTGTGGACAGGTCCAAACTCCTATTGGTTAAATCCAATAAGCACAATCAGATAATACTTTACTGAAGCTTATCAAAGATGCCTAATTCCCTTGTAAGGGTTGTTTATATGTTCTCCATCATTGAGTTAAAATTTCCTATCACTACAAAAAAAAGTACTTTTAGTGGAGAAAAAATTGGTCACTAAAAACATAAAATTTAATCACTATAATTTATAGTGACCAATTTTTAAGTCGTCACCTATCGTCACAAAAAACACCGTCACTATTTTGTTAGTGACGACTTTTATCAAGTCGTCACAATAACTCATTTTTTTGTGACAAATTTTTCGTCCCTAAAAATATTAGAATATGTGACTAAAATATGCCGTCACAATAGCTCACTTTATTGTGACAAATTTTTCGACACGGAAAAATTTCAAATAGTGACAAACGAAAGTTGTCACTATAATTTGATTTTCTTGTGACGATGATATCGACTCTAAAAATATGAGTAATAGTTACAAAACAATTATTGTCACTCAATTTTTTTTACTACCAAAATTAAAAGCATTACTGATGAAATTTTATATTATTTTATATTTTTGTCATTTTTCATTTTTTTAATTTTTAAAATTTTATTTTAAAGTAATTATATGAAAATTAAATTAAAACATACCAAAATAGATACAAAATAAAAAAATCCTAAATTTCATTGATAAAAAATATAATAATATTTTACAAAAATTGTTCATATGTAAGAATAAAAAAAATGTTACAAACTATTAACAATTTATGCTAGCCCAGGACTGGATCTCATATTAAATATTGCCATGGTTACAAAGTTGTTGTTGCTGGTTGCATAGGCATAGAACACCACCAAAACGGGATCCCATATTAAACACTGCAAACAAAAGTCCAAACAAAATTTGTAAGTCACAATTCACATAAAAATCATAGTTGTACAGGGTTGCATTGCATAACATGCTTTCTGGTTTCAAGTATGAGTTGTTGTGATTTTTTACAAATAACTTACGGAAAATTCATTACGAGATATGTTTAGAGCTAAGAAATAGGTTGAGAATCTACTACTTAGTGATGCCAAATTGTTACAAATTTACTCTATAGTGGTCAGATAATTTTTGCATAGAGATACACAATATATAGACATCAAACCTTTGGACACTTGCCTATTAATGACATTTTTGTATGGAGATACTAACCTCCTCCTTTTGGATTTCTGAGGCAACTCCAGAAAACCCTACAAAGGACTTTGAGCTAGTAAAGTGGACACACTCAAGACACTGCAAAGAAGAGCACATTGTATCAGAAACACGCTAAAAGAAGCCAACATCATCAATTATATTTTTTATGAATAATTTCCAGTGAAATTCGCATCTTACTTAAGCTTCTTCTTTGTAGTGGCCTCTACAACCCAATCACCCACAATTAAAATCAGTTCATTTTGAAGGAAATCAATGCGATAGACAAAAGCAAATACATTACACTCAGCTTTATTGCAAAAGCATATGTCAAAATATATTGATTAGACGATAGCCCAAGTGCAGATTGTTATCTTAGTAACAACTATTATTATAGGATTTGCGCTAGTAAGATCACCCAGAAGAGATAAAAAGCCACAATTGAAGTACACAATATCAACCTATAAGTGTGCAAAGGACTATAACAGCTAGCCGAATTGCTCAACTCTAAACTATAAAAGCTGTTGTCCTTCCTTAACAATTGCCCAAGTGCATATGCAATAATTCAATCAAGAAAACAGAGATATGAAGAGTTTTGAGCATATTTAGAAAACAGAGATATAGAGAACTCAAAACTAAAGCATAAAAATCCTATATGCACGTCTTACTCTCAACCAAATACATAATCTCAGAACATACATAACATGATAGGATATTTCACACCACCATATAATTGTTATCCGAGCTGCTTGACAATCTATAATTATCAGTTTCTAACTTTCTATAATATATAGAGGCTTTACACTACAAGAAAATTGATAATTAGCGACGGAAATTTAGCTACGGAATTTTTCCGTCGCTGAAAAGTGGTATTAGCGACGGATTAGCGACGGAATTTATAATGAAATTAGCGACGGAATTAGCGACGGAAATTCGTCGGTAATTAGCGACGGAATATTTTCCGTCGCTAATTCCGTCGCTAATTATGGCGGGAGGTGCTGTTCAATCGCGCCAAATATTACCGACGGAATTAGCGACAAAAATTTCTGTCGCTAAACCCAAAGCTATGTAAGGAAATTAGCGAAGGAATTTTTCCGTCGCTAATTCCGTTGCTAATGCCCTTTAGCGACGGAATTAGCGACGGAAAAATTCCGTCGCTAATTTCTTTGCATAGTCGCGTGAAAGAAAATGCAAGGAAATTAGCGACGGAATTTTTCCGTCGCTAATTCCGTCGCTAATGCCCTTTAGCGACGGAATTAGCGACGGAAAAATTCCGTCGCTAATTTCTTCATATATTTTTCACGGTGTAAGTGGAAAAATATGAAGAGAAATTAGCGACGGAATTTTTCCGTCGCTAATTCCGTCGCTAATTCCCTTTAGCGACGGAATTAGCGACGGAAAAATTCCGTCGCTAAGTTCCTTACATTTTCTCATACAATATGAAGAGAAATTAGCGACGGAATTTTTCCGTCGCTAATTCCGTCGCTAAAGGGCATTAGCGACGGAATTAGCGACGGAAAAATTCCGTCGCTAATTTCTTCATATATTTTTCACGGTGTAAGTGGAAAAATATGAGGAGAAATTAGCGACGGAATTTTTCCGTCGCTAATTTCTTCATATATTTTTCACAGTGTAAGTGGAAAAATATGAGGAGAAATTAGCGACGGAATTTTTCCGTCGCTAATTCCGTCGCTAATGCCCTTTAGCGACGGAATTAGCGACGGAAAAATTCCGTCGCTAATTTCTCCTCATATTTTTCCACTTACACCGTGAAAAATATATGAAGAAATTAGCGACGGAATTTTTCCGTCGCTAATTCCGTCGCTAATGCCCTTTAGCGACGGAATTAGCGACGGAAAAATTCCGTCGCTAAGTTCCTTACATTTTCTCAAACAATATGAAGAGCAATTAGCGACGGAATTTCTCCGTCGCTAATTCCGTCGCTAAAGGGCATTAGCGACGGAATTAGCGACGGAAAAATTCCGTCGCTAATTTCTTCATATATTTTTCACGGTGTAAGTGGAAAAATATGAAGAGAAATTAGCGACGGAATTTTTCTGTCGCTAATTCCGTCGCTAATGCCCTTTAGCGACGGAATTAGCGACGGAAAAATTCCGTCGCTAATTTCTCCTCATATTTTTCCACTTACACCGTGAAAAATATATGAAGAAATTAGCAACGGATTTTTTCCGTCGCTAAATGGCATTAGCGACGGAAAAATTCCGTCGCTGATGCCTTAAATCAAAAAAAATAAATAAATAAATTTCTTTCATTAAGCATCAGCGACGGATTTTTTCCGTCGCTAATTCCGTCGCTAAAAAGCAACAGCGACGGAATTAGCTACGGAAAAAATCCGTCGCTGATGCCTTAAATTTGAAAAAAAATAAAAAATTGTTTTTGAATTTTTCCCGCCTAAGCTTCAGCGGGAAATATTTTGACATAGCATTAGCGACGGAATTTCCGTCGCTAATCCGTCGGTAATTCCGTCGGTAATTCCTCTATATGCGCGCCAAAGACTCTATATATTTTCATATTCTCTGTTTTCTCTCCTCTTCACTCCTCTCTATCTTCTTTTTTGTTCATCTTCTCGTTTTTTTCTTTGTTTTTCTTCTTTATCCCTCTTTCCTTTTACTTTTTTCCTTTTTTTTTGTAAATTTACTATATTTTTCTTTTATATTTATGTTGTCAATTTTTTTATATGATAAACTTTAATACTTATATTTTTGTTTTTTGTTTTTTATTTACAGATGATGCTGATGATACGATGAGGTGCTAATGGTAGTGGTGATACTGATGTTGAAGATAATGTATTTTTGTTTTTTTTAGTTAATTTATTTTAAGATAATGTTTATGGATTTAAGTATAAATATTAGGTTTATTTTAAATGTTTCTCTTTCACTCTCTCTCTCTCTCTCTCTCTCTCTCTCTCTCTCTCTCTCTCTCTCTCTCTCTCTCTCTCTCATATAAATATAAATATAAATAATTAATTTTAGAACATTTTTTTGACAAAATTCATAGAAATTAGCAACAAAATCTGTTAAATAAGTGAAAAAATTCATCAAATTAGCGACGGAATTCATAACATTAGCGACGGAATTTCCGTCACTGATGCTCTTTAGTGACAGAATATTTATTGAATTAACAAAAATAACAAACTATCAGCGACGGAATTAGCGACGGAAATTCCGTCACTGATGCCTTTTAGCGACGGATTTTTTTATAAAATAAAATAATAATAAAACTATCAGCGACGGAAATTTCCGTCGCTGATGCCTTTTAGCGACGGATTTTCATGTAAATTAAAAAACAAAATTATGTTTTTAGCGACGGAATTTTCCGTCACTAATGACATAAAATCCGTCGCTGATGTAAAAAAATTCCGTCGCTAATTAGCGACGGAATTACCGACGGAAATGAAGTTTTAGCGACGGAGTGAGCATCAGCGACATCGATTTTTCCAACAGAAAAATTTCCGTCGGTAATCCGTAGGTAATCCGTCGCTGAAGACCATCAGCGACGGAATTTAACTATCAGCGACGGAATTTTCCGTCGCTAATTCCGTCGCTGAAAGTTCATTTTTTTGTAGTGTTAGTAGTGAACTAAAGAGTTAAAAACTTGAATAGTCAGCAGCAAACATCACTAAAAACTTTAAACAAGAAAGTACAGAGGAATAAAACATATAACTAGAAATTAAAACTCCAAATAGTTATCAGCTCAACATAAAATTCCAAATTTAAGTAAACAAACAAGCATATAAGAACCAATGAAAAAAAAACCCAAAGTCGAACATTCAAAAAGAGTTAATCTCTTATAATTTTAACTGTAAATCATGTGAATCAAGACGAATTGAATAATAATTAAAACCACCCACCTAGGATTCTAGGATTTTGGCTACGGCACATGCGGAGCCGTTGGAAGCTGGAGTGGGATTTGAGTTTCTAGAAAAAAAGGGAGAGCGTTCGAATGGGAAGAAAGAAGAGAAAGGATAAGAGGAGAAAAGAAAGTGGTGCTTTAAGCTTTGGCGAATAGTGGACGGAATATCGGCCGGCGGTTGATGGTTGAAGGTAAGAGATTGGGATGACTCATGACTATGCTATTAGGAAAACAGTTAGGGGCCGCCAGTGTGAAAGAATGGATGCAAAAAAAGAAAAAGTTAGGGTTAAGAGAAAAAGAATTAATTAATATCTTATATAGTTATATTTCATAGGTTAAAAATTTTACTATTTTAAATATAGTTAATTAATTTGATTACTATATTTTATTAATTTTTTTGTCAATAATATTTTATTGAACTTATAATTAAACTTTTAAGTACAATTTGATTTAATTTATAATTAAAGTTCATAACAAATCATTTAAAATTATAAGATTGGTTCACTTGATCAACCACTTAATAATAAAATTAAAATAATATTCTAATAATATTTTAAATATTACAATGAAATATATTGATATATATATTAATAGTACCCTAAACAAATTAATACATGTTATGTCCACTTAAAATAATTTTTTATAAGTTATAATATGATTTGAAATAAATTACATATTTTTAAATCTCCACGGATATGCATGTGATTTAAATAAATTTTATTATCTCTTATTGTTAATACATGTCATTCAAAATAATATATTATTTATAATTTCAAAAGTATAATCTCTTATAATGTGACTTAGAATCAAATACATAAATAGATCATTGTCTAGTGATATATGTATCATATTATAATGATTTGCATGTTATTGTTACATTATACTAATATCTAATCATGTGATTAAAATAAAACCATACAATCTCTTAATATAATTTTGGTAGCAAAAAACTTTAAATACTAAAATTCGTTCACTTGTTAGAACTCTAAGTCTCAAGAGCTATTTTTCAATATTCAAATCTTATCAAAAACATAAATATTTTTTTTATGCTTGAGAACATAAATTGGTAATGAGTTGAAGTACCTGTACTATTTTAGTTAAAAACTAATTAGGTTCGGGCATACAATATAATTGATGATAAACTAGTTTTTTATTCATTACAATTTTCACAATAGTGACAACTTAAATTGCCACAATGATAAATTCATTATTGTGACGACCATGTAATCAACATTTGATATATTTAATTGTGACACAATTTGTTTATAACAAAAAGTAAATTATGAAGTGACAAATAATGTTATCGTCACAACAATGTTAAAAAATTGTGACCACTTTATATGTCGTCACAACTATATTATTTTGCGCAAAAAAATATTTAGCGCCAATATTTTTATTTTATTAGTGGCAAAAATTTAGTGATAAACTATTTTTTGTCACAATAATACTTTTATAGTGACGATTTAATTGTGGCAAAGCTTAAATCGTCACAATTATTATTGCAATAGTGACGAAATAATGATTTGTCACAATTACTAATGATAACAGTGTCAAACAAAAATTTTTGTCACAATAAACTGAATATTTGTGACGAAATTGCTTATGATCACAAAAAATTTGTCACTAAAAGTCTTTATTGTTGTAGTGTATACAAAAAACAATTTAGTATCGTTTTTGGACACTAATCATAGTTTATATCTAGACATAGCTTAGTGATATGGGATGTAAGACTAATTCTAACTTACTTACACGTACATGAGATTAAATAAATAGTGCTTTGATACCAATCTTTAACGCCATTGGAAGCTAAAAATTCGAACTAACTTTTTTTCCTTTACTATCTATATTTGTTATTCACTCAGTGTAGTTATTACCTAATAAGTAGTTTACTACTCGTTTTATTTGTTTAAGGCTAATTGTCTAAGGTTCTTCTTTAAGTTGCCTTGTAATGCATGTCAAAAAAGAAACTGAAAAATTTCACCCCTAATTAGGACTACTAGCCATCCTCATACACAATATAACATCATCTCGATCGATGGCACAATACATATCTCAATATATCATTTTAAACATTTTATATTCATCAATTTGTAATATCGAGAATACAATCTTGTAACGTTCAAAGTTATAAAATTTCAAACCAACTTTTTCCTTTTAAAACACTTATTCACTTACGATCGTTAGGTTTGCATTCGATGTCAATGTATCTCAGTCAATTCATTATATCATCAAAATTAATTATTAAATCAGCAATTTCTGTCCATCTACATTATAATATTTATCCGTACAATCTTACATCCCACTATAAAATTTATATCCGTTTTATAATTACATTTGCTGTGCAGTTATACGTTTGAATATAAATGTAAAATATATACCTGACATTTGTTACTTTAAGCTCTTAATGATTTATTCAACAAATCTAAAAGCATCGGTAGGCACGTACACTGAAAAACTATATGACAGAAGGGAGTAAGGGGGTGAGCTTTGGGGAAAGCCTAGTAAGAAATATATATAAAAGCACTATACTATTTTATGCAGTTAAAAATAAACTTATTTATTCATTATGAAAACTTACTAAATATGAATTAAAATAGTAAAATCAGTTATTTCCCTAACAGTGCACTAAGGAACGGTAAAGGAAGGATACTATGGTTGACCAAGTAACCAGGTGGAGTATGAGAGGTATTTTAGAATACCTTTCGTGCTTCGGTCCCTAGTAGCGACTATAGGGATTAAATAGTTAGATATGATATGAAAACAATATGAAAATGCTTTAGAAATCATATCATAAGTTATTTCAATATATAAACCATTTATAAACCATATTTGAAAACATTGCAGTAAGCAGTAAACAGTTCTATAATAATAACAGTTCACTATAGGTAAACAGTTCAGTAACTAATACGGTAATAATTCAATATCTATCAGTAAATAGTTCAATACCAGTAAACAGTGCAGTACATAGTTCAATATCAATAAACTGTTCAGTAAACATTTCAGAAAATAGTACCGTATAGTGGAGACCAGGCAACACCCAAAGTATCATGCTATAATAGTAGTCCCTGAAGGGAGTAATAGTAATAGTAACACGTGAGACATATGACCATAGTCTATGGGGTCCACAGTATACACTTACCAGGTGACAACTAGGATAGCTGATGACTTGGCAGGTCAATCAGCAACAGTAATAATAACACGTGACACATGAGCATAATACGAGGTTTAACAGTCTAAAAACAGTTTATACACATTAGAAACACCATTTATGAAATCAATTTCAATGATAATATCTTCAATCAATTTATAAATAAATATTTTTGAAAATATTTATGAAAATACAGACAGTTCAAAAATAAAAATTCATAAAATATATTTCAATATATAAACTGTATATAAACAGTTAATTTGAAACCACTTGAGTAAATCGTTCAGTATTAGTAAACAGTTCCGTTCAAAAACAGTGTAGTATCAATTCAGTACACAGTGTAGTAAACATGTAATTTAAAAACATATTTGGTTATGTGAATATAAAATAAATTATATTTTCCCGTTTAGGAGAATTGGTGGGAAACGGTTAGGAATTGAATTTCCGAAAATTTCCAAAAACACGTAAAATATTTCTAAGCAACTCCTATACATATTCCTTATATCAATTTCATGCAATTTATCAATATTTGCAGCACCATTTGTGTAACTCTATTTCTGAATCTTTTGCACTGCATAATAATATCAACTTATATTCAAAATTTCATATTATAATAGCAATAAATATTCCATAAATTTCTGTTTTCTATTTATTATTCTCAACAATTGCTTTATTAAATTTTCCTCTTCTAAATACCACAACATAACCACACTTAAATCATATTCTTTTCTAATCAATAACACCAATAATTTCATTACCTTAATTTATTTTTTTTCCTTACTTAATAAATCATAAAATTCATAAATCATAAAATTTCCAAATTTCTCCCATTAACTAAAAACTTATTCTTTTCTCAAATCTAATTCCACCAACAATTTTATCAACTTTTATATTTTATTCACTAATTCTCAAACCATGAACATTCATATTGAAATCCCATTACCAAGCCTAATCCGTACTCCTCTTCATACACATAATTTATCTTCTTTTTAATTTACTTCTACCAACATTCTTATTAATTTTGCTATATTATTTCTTACTTATTACCCATCAAAATTTAACATTTCATAAGAATATAATTAACTAAATACTCAAATTGATCCCAAAATTCATTCTTTTCCCAATTTCAATTTCATTAATAATCTAATTAATCTTTAGAAATTATTCTTTAGCTATTAAATCCTAAAAATTAACTCACTAATTTCTTGCATCATACCTTAACCAAAATTTCTTATGGCATAATCTTTGTTATTGTCATTCTTACTCCTCTCAACTTAACTTAGAAATATTTTCTACTTCATTTGGGTATTTCATCAAACACCTTCCATACTTCTAAATTCATCATCACCTCCCAAAAATATACTATGGCAAAATGATTTCCCCCTCACATAACACTAATCATATTTTAATTTAATTCCACAATTAATCTTTATTCATTCTATATAATATTTTTATCATCATCAAATACCAAAATTTACACCAACATTTCTCTATTAAGTTTTGGCCAAACATTTATTCTTGAATGTTACTTATTATCTCTCAATTCCCATTTCACAAATGAACCTTATTCATTATTTATTTTTTTATTCCTTAATTAACATATAAAAAATTACTTCAATATTTATTTTTCACCCTTATGGCCATTTGCTCAATGAGCTTATTTTTATTATTTTTATTTATTATTTATTTTTTTAATTCTAACTTTATAAATGATTTACACTCATTTAGGAATTTCCTCAAACACCTTTTATACTACATGAATTCATCATCGTCATTTAATTCCCATCATGGCCGAATGGCCATTTTCTACTCCAACTCATAATTTCATAAATTCATCCTATAGCTATAGTCATTTCATCAATTCTATTCATGCCACACACATCATGTATCAAAATCACCATAATTCCCCTTCATGCTCTTCATGGCCGAATCTTGCATGTCTTTTTACATTCATGTTTTTACTAAATAATCATCATAACTAAGCTTGTTTCATTACATACTCCCATTTTCTATTTTTTATACATTAAAACCATGATGGCATCCATGCACCTACCTCATGGTCGAAACTCCTATGGCATCCTACACATATTTTTGTTTCAATTTATTGTTATAGTCATGCAATCTACACTTGGAATCATCCAAAACCATAACTAAATTCAAAGAAAACAACACTTTTCTTCCTTACCTTCAAAAAAACCAAAATTGCAGCAGCTCATATCCCCACCAATTGCTCGGTTCCAGCCCCCAAAATTCTAGATTCAAAATGTTTTTGAGGTGTAGAACAAGTTTCATTAAGATTGGTTGATGATTTGATAAAAGAACATGATGAATTCACTAAGAAAAGTGAGAAAAATGTGAAGAAGTTGAGAAAATGCTGTTGTTGTGTATGTCGGTTATACAGGGGAGAAACCAGAATTTTTCTAGTTTTTAATGAATATTTTAACATTAAATAATCAGCTCATGCATAAAAGGACCAATTTGCCCCTTAAAAATTTAATTAATTACAACTATGCCATAGAAAATATCTTATAATATTTTTTTTCAGATTTTAAATTTTATTTTTATTAACTTTAATCTATTTTGGTCAATTTTGGTCAAACTTTGACTAATTTGACCAATCCCCATGTTAAATGACCATAATACCCTTGTACAATTTCATTATTTTCACTTATGTCCTATCATTTATTTAATCCTTAAAATTCAGATTTAATATTTAATTTCTATTATTTTTCCTATATTTAGGTCAAACATGATCAATTATTGACTCTTAAGGTGGTTTGACCTGTCTTTTGGGCGAAATTATCAAAATATCCATAACCGTAAAATCACGTAAATTTTTGTTTTTACACTTGATTTCTTCTATCAATCCATATGATCTAAAACCTTATTACACATAAAATTATTCACCACTAATAATTGATTAAAAATCATCTCAGTTTAACTGTAATTTACGAAAATCCATTCGGCCTATGTCCTTAATCGTCATTTTTGAATTTGTTTCATACTTTTTAAACTCTACTCAAACAAGGTGATTTTGAGACACCGATTCTTGTTATATTCATATTTCACCTAAATATTATCATTCTAGGGTCTTACTTCGATCTGGATAGAGAAAGTCTTGGTGGGCCCACACCGAGTACCTCCTTATACCTTATCGAACAAACCCTTCCTTTAAATATTTAATAATAAATTTCTCTTTTTAATTTCCTACACTCAATAACTTATATCAAATATGAGGAAAACTCAGGCTCTCACAAATCTATTACAAGGCATAGTTCGTTTACAATCTCAATACAATCTTAGTACTTGCATCCCAAATTCTATACACTATGTACGCAAAAAAAATCTAGTATGGGATATAAACAAAAGAATAAGAGGTTTATACCTCAACCCAAAAATGCAACTCTATGTAGCACCTATGAAGAACTCTCAATGCAACGCACTCACATAGGATGCATGAATTAGTAATGGTTTTTTGTTTAGATTTTCAAATTTTAAATATATAATTTATAGAGAAATACTAGGGATAGACATTTTTTATAGTCACTTTTAATACTCTCATTCTCAAAATGCCACATCACATTAAATGTGAAAGTTGAATTGTTAACTTGTTACTTTTATTGGTACTCTGACACTTTTATTGATAAAAAAAGAAAGTAACTTGTTATAACAATTTATCGGTACCAATAATGTGATATTGTTTTATGAGAGTGAGAGTATTAAAAGTGACTGTCCTTAGCATCTCCCTAATTTATATATCCTGATGACATATCATAAATGATTAATTTTTTAAAGTAAAAAGTTTGACATATTTTCTATATATAATAAACAATATTATTGAGCAAGAAAGAAAATGATAAAAACTAATAATTTTTATAAAGTATAATAAAAACTTTTCGCCATCAAATTCATATACTAAATTACGACAAAAAATATTTATTAATCTCTTGAGTTTTATTGTATATAGATAAGCAAGTAGGCTTAGGTTCAAATGTGCAAATTTACTCTCTCTCTCTCTCTCTCTCTCATTTAAAGTGTCAATGAATCATCAAATAACTTTTTATCTTCTATATGTATGTTTTCTTTGTAATAACAAATCTTATATCTTATATAATTATATAAAATTTTTTTGGCTAAATATATTTGATATGGCTAAGTTTATTTAAATATTTGTCATATAAAATCTTAATATGTGTTATTTATATTTGATAAAATATAAGATAAGATGTAAATGGACTTTTGATTATATATTTTAGAGTTTTCAATCACGACCCTTTTTCAGTTTTCTAATGATTTTGTTAAAATGGTAGTAATGGATAAAAGGGTGTAATGCCCTCGGAAGCTGAAAATTCGAGCTAATTTCTTTTCTTTGTTACCTATATTTGTTACTCGCTCAATATAACTATTACCTAACAAGTAGTTTACTATTCGTTCTATTTGTTTAAGACTAATTGTCTAAAGTCCCTTTTTAACTGTCACGTAATGCGTGCCAAAAAAAGAAGCTGAAAAATTTCGTCCCTAATTAGGACTATTACCCAGCCTCATACACAATACAACATCATCTCGAATTTTGGTATAATACAATATATCAATATACCATTTTAAACATTTCATATTCATCAATTTGTAATATTGAGAATACATTTTATTACAAGGCACAGTTCATTTACAATCTCGATACAATCTTAATATTTACATCCCAAATTCTATGCATTGTGTACGCAAAATAATCTAGTATGGGATGTAAACAAAAGAACAAAAGGTTTATACCTCAACCTAAAAATGCAACTCTGTGCAGCATGTATGAAGAATTCTCAGTGCAATGCACTCGTGCCAAGACTATTGGAAATAATCTGTGGGGATGAGGAGGGTTGAGCTACAACCCAGTAAGAAAATATATGTCAAGTGATGCTAGGCTTATACTGAAGGAGACCGAAACAAACATGCAGCGGAATTTAAATCATTCGGCCTCCACCAGGATCGATTCAGAGAGTTGCCTGATTAGGGTTTCGAGATTTTACCTAAAGTTTTCTTTGATTTCTGTCGTTGGTCGAGTCACAAGCAACAACTTTTCGTTCCTGCCTCTATGGTATCCACACGAACGGATCTCACGACTCTTGAACGTCTCACGATCAGAAGCCTTAAGGAGCGTTTTTGATTCTTTACAACCGAACTGCTAGCTTCGATTAAAAGAATACTTTTCTATTTTCTAATTGTTGTGCGGCTATGTTTCAGAAAACATCCTTTTATAGGCAGTAAATTTTACCCTAAAATTTACTGCCAAACAGAACTCTAATCCTACTTAGAATAGGATTAGTTATATCCCTAATCCAATTCAGAATAGGATTAGTTATATCCTTAATCCAATTCAGAATAGGATTAATTAAGCTCCTCATTGATCCGTTCTAAGTGTGCGACCCAATAGGTTCTCAAAACAATGGCAATGACAAAATTGTCACAGGCAATGAGCGGTATCTAGCAACACATCATTGCTACCCATGTAACAAGAATGTCAATGACTCGACATAACCTTACTCGTGATAGATGTTACTGTGTAGTCTAATCCCTTTATCCTTTGATGTCTTGATTAGACACAAGTCATGGAATGTGTCACACTTGTATAGTCTAATCAGCGTTTCTTGATTCCTGAGTAGACTAATTAAACAAATAAAATCAATATCTCATATTGACTTATTTGAGCACGGCCATGCATTTTAGTCTCACTCTATCAAAGGGCCCAAGACATCACTCTTGTTATATAAGAGGGATAAATCCTATCTTGATCACTCAACATCCCTCTACATAGATCGAGGCATACCCAATTACTACCTTTATAGTCCATCCTGTTACGAATGACATCTAGCAGCATTAAAGTATGCAATTCTTTATGTTGGGATCTCTGGTGATCTCAAGTCAAAGGATCACATACACCATCATCACTATGAGAATCGCTTATGACACTCATATAACAATCCATGTAGCGTTCTCATGGAGGGTCGATCTAGTACATAGTTCTCTAACATGTACCTATGTGATGACTTGATATCCTATATCCATGACAATGGTCATCAGTCAACCACATACTAGTCTTATCGTATCATTGTTATCCTTGTTCACAATAATACTTGACTAGGGATATTTTAAGAATAGTGTGTTATTACTATTCTAAGGACATTATCATATAAGATTATATTACGCAGTTATAAGACAAATATAATAATGAACTATAAATAAAAATGTCATGATACATAAAAATGCCAAAGTCAATCATCTAATGAATGGTTCTAAGGGCATAATCCAACATATACAATGCTTAATTCATGTTTATGCGTGAACCAATGCACAAATCCGATTACTCAATGAAGTTTATCAAGAACAATGCAATTTCACTATAAATTTATTTATAAGGTATAAAACTATTATACAGAACAATTCCAATTATATTAGTGTCTACGTAGTTACAAAATTAAAATACAGTAAAAAGAGGAATGATAAACTCATTCTTATTGTACAATTTGAGAATACATATTTAAAACATTTACAAGAGACAGGCAACAATCCTCGAAATTCGATAACTTAACTAGGATCCTTGGTAATTTAACCAAAGAGCTTTCTATGAAAGCATCCACTATAGTTAGCAATGGTTACAGTCCCATATGAGGCTTTATTCATGATCATGAATCATCCTAGCACGAGTGATTATCTAGTAGTTGAGGCACATGTCACGACTAGTTGTCAGACAACTCATAGTCCTTTATGTGTAAATACTACTATCCCTTGCCACACAGGCAGAATCCATGACATAAATATGTATACAGGCGCCTAAATGCCACACATGCATGCTAAATGCCACACAAGCATAACGAGTGCCACACATGCAGGTTAAATGACACACTGGCAGATTAAATGCCACATAGGCATACGAAATGCCACACAGACATATTGAATGCCACATAGACATTTTATAGTGCCACATGTCTCATGTGTCAAAACGTGTTCAAAACAACTTTTAAAACTCGGTTTGCATACCTAAAGCAGGGCTCGTTTAAAAACTTGTAGTTTCGAAAACATCAATGCACAAAATCATGCTTTGAAACCATTATCTCAAGGAATGAACTCCTTTTGGTAAAGCTGTCATGATAATAACAATTCTATTTATTTAACCAACTCGACGCTTTTGTAAAACCATGTACTACCTTGCCCCGAGCTTACGAATCTCATTGACAAGTAGCATTTTCTGAAATACATAAGGTTGAAAATCCATTATATAGGTTTAAACTAATCTTACAAAATCTACGTACATTAATTTCCAATGAAAATCTGGCATTATGATGGCATAGGTAGGACAATGACCAATATCACAATCACAAACCAGGTTAACCTGCATGGAACTTCAACAAGCAAGTATATTGATACACCATCTAATATATTCTTAATCTTAATCATTACACACTTTATGTTCAATCCAAACATATTTTAAAAATTCACACATAACGCATTTATACATACCAAAACTAATACTTCATGCATTATTTTCTAAATGTTCCATATTAACATTTAAAGAAATAAAATTTTAAAAATTTTTATTTATACCTACGCATACACACACACATTTACATAAGAATTAGGCCTAAAGAAATAAAAATAAAACATAACATGCACCTAAACCATCAATACGAAACCCTTACCTACACTAAGTATCTCATGTGCAAATACCGAAAACATTTTCATAAGCATGTAAACTCCTATATATATATATAATATATATATATATATATAAAATATATATCTATATATCTATATGTGTTAAATATCCTTAACATGTACGTACAAGAGCACAAAGGCACTAACAAGCATTTGGTATACGTTCCCTTACCTAGTGTTACACAACACCATAATTGGTGACACCACACTCACACAGCTTACCACTTTCACAATTTCTTGAATTTGTTCTTCACTTAATCTACACTAAAACCATCATCCTTAGTCTTACTACACTAAAACCAACATCCTTAACATTCTAGTATCATCTTTAAAATTAACATTTTTTAAAAAACTAGAACAGAGCCAAGTACTTACCCTTGAAACATCTAAATTGAGCCTTCTTTCTCAATTCTTTTTGCTGTTGTAGCTCTCTGTCCAATAGGCCCTAACATTGAGTCTCCAGCAGCCTTATTTTCACACAACGCCTTAGTAAAATATAGTTAACAATTCTATGATTTCCTAAAATAAAGAACAGCCTTACCTTTGGAACATTACCCAATCGAAACTATCTGCTGCCATCTTGCACCGTGACTGAAGGAAGGACAGTAAGGTGCTTCCTCACGTCTTGCCCCTCTATTTCAGCCAATAAAATGCCCCGATTAGCTTTGTGTGATGCCAATTTCAGCCAAAAGCCTTGCTGCCTACAACTTTTTGCAGCTTCACTCTTTTCTAGCCTCCCTTACTGTCCGGCTTGGACCACAAATCAACACCTAAAACCAGCTTCTAGCCTCACAATTCCAGCACTTATGAACTCCAAGTCAGCTTGTCCAAGTCGCTCTCCCTTTCTCAGCATCTCTCCCACAATATGCTTCCTTCTGCACCCGAACCCCTGCTTCAGTTTCTTATATGTTCACTTCCTTACTTAAGAACCAACACTAGTACTGCTTCCTCTCTTCACTAACTTTCCTTTCCTTTCTTCTTTCTCTTGTGCAAAAATCCCTCCCTTGTGAATCCTAACTGGAGCCCGAATGCCCTAACCAGCCCAAATCTATGCCCAAACCACTGCTTTTGGTTCATTCCCCAATTTCAACGTCAAACTCAGCTCCTAGCCACCCAATTTTGGCACCTAACAGCTCCCCTTGGTAGTCCCGAAATGGAGCCCAATGCCCCTCCCCTGCTGCTCTATGCCTTCAGCCGCAAGCTTGGTGCATCTCCACTTTTCGATGTTTTTCCTTAATCGATCCTCACCATTTCTGCTGCCATTATTTCCTTTTCCTTCACCCGTCACCAGCCAAGTCCGATACTTCCTCCCGCTGCCCAACTTCGGTGCTCAACTAATCCTTCTTCTCTTTCCAGTGCAAAACGCATTCTGCAACTTGCTAGCTTTTCCGATTCTTTTCTTTGGGTTTCTTCCTCGCTGGCTTCCATGATTTCCCCTTGCTTTTGTTCAACCCAAATCCCACGTTAGTGGGAAGTAGAGGGAAGCCGATTCTCTAATTTTTTAGTATATTATATTTTTATAATATATTTATATACACATGCTTTTTTTATATATATAGAATTTTGGGTGTGTGTGTTTTTTTTTTTTATATATATATATATATATATATTTGTTCCTAATCTCCTTTACTATTTCCTTTATTTTTTTTGTAAACTAATATATAAATGTATACATATTAGTCCTATGTTATTCAATTTAAATTTTACTCATGTTAAAATTATAATTATTTATTTATATCTACATATGCACACTCTATGTATTTATATTTCTATTGAAATACACCTATATATATTTACATACATATGTAAATATTTATTTAAAATATTAATTTCACTCATATACATCAATTACGTGAATTTAAATAAATTTTAAATTCAAGAAAATGCTTGAGCGTAAATTAGTTTATCTAACCCATGCTCAGAGTAAACGAATTCTTCAATTCCAAGGTGGATATAATTCGTCGGAAAGTCCTCATAGTTATGTCCCTATTATTTAGACTTGTTATTACCGAGTTAAAGAAATTTATCTAGCAAGTTAAATAATTAAATTTAATATTAAAAAATTTGGGGATATCATAAAAGGTAATCTCAGACATGAACATGATACGAATAAATGACACGAGATGACATTGGGTTAAAATTAAGTAAAATTAATATATGAATATGGTAAAAGCTAAAAATAACATTTTGAGTTTTTCGTATCGATATGAATTTTGACACGAAATTTTCATGTTTTACACGACACGAACACGGTTTTACATGATACGAAAACGAATTATGAACACGAATTGCCAGGTCTAATAAAAGGTTTGTCTCTTTCTCTTTTTTTACTTGTTTAGCAATATTTAAAAATCATTATTTGAATATTTTAAAGATTTGATATCTTATCCATTTAAAAACGAGATTTAAAAAAATATATCAAGATAAATTTAAATAAAGTAAATAATTATTTATCTTTCCTATAATTTTAAAATTAATATTTAAATATTTGAAAGATTTGATGTCTTATCCATTTAAAAATGATATTTAAAATATATATTAAGATGAATTTAAATAAAGTAAATAATTATTTATCTTTTTATCATTTTAAAAGTTAATATTTTCATATTTTAAAGATTTGATACTTTTATTCATTTCATTCCCTCTTTTTCTTCTTATAGTTTTTCAGAAGAAATAATTTATATTTTTTAATTTTAATTTAAATTGGTAAGTTAATATCTATTTTTGAAAATATCAGCCTAATAAATCTTTTTAATGTCAAAAGTTTAAGTTATAAACACAGGATGTTATCCTTTTTTTTCAAAAAACTTTAGCTTTTATATATTTATATAAAAATTTTTATTTATATTTAATATTTCAACTCATGTCAAGAACACATTATGGGTCTAAATTATTTTAACCCAAATTTTCAATATTTTGTCCAATAAATGCAAATTTAATTGTAAAATATCTTGTCATAAAAAATGCAAAACATTTTATTTCTTTGGCATAAACAACCAAATAATACTACGTATAAGCTTTTAGTGTGAATCATGCTATTAATTAAAATTAAATTCTTTTTAAGTTGATGAAAAGTCATATCAAAATCTTAAGTATTTCAAAACCTTTAAACTACCAAGAATAATTGCAAAATATATAGTGCTTTTGGCTAGAGACTTATTGTGATGTTCTTTTTACTTAAATTAGGGCTTTTTTCTTTTTCGATTCATTTAGTTAGACTGTTTGTCGTGTCATTATTCCAATTTCCTTTCCTACTTTACTGTTTCATATAATCCTCAATCATCATTTCCATATTATTTTGCTTCATCAATAATTTTAAACTGAATCTAGAAATGGAAATCTCAACATTGATTTTATATATAGATACTACGAAACTTTTCTTATAAATACATTAACGTTAACTATAAGCTATGCTCTATAGTTTACATCTCATGTGCAAATACAAGAGTTCTTCACTGTATTGTACAATGAGTCTGAACATATAAGGAAAATACAATATACCTCAAACGTACAGATGATTGCTTTGAAGGAATACTGTTCAAAAGGTATGAGTCTCCCATGGACTGCTATAGATAATCTGGAAGGGGAAAAGGAAAGGGGTGAGCTTTCACTGTCACGCTCCGATTATCAAAATTCCATACCAAATTTTTCCTTTTTCACTTAGTTGGTTGGACTGTACTCAGTGTCCTCACTCAGATTTGCACTAAATTTTATTGAGCTATACAACATTTTACTAATCACATCGGTCCCAATACAATCACTTACAATACATATTTGTTATTGCATACAATACCTAATAACATAGTTTATAGTTGCCACTCAGATTTATTGAGTTTACTGTTTACAACCCTTTACATACTAAAGTACCGCACAGTAAATGTTTGAATACAATATAATAAATATATATTTATACCTGGTTGGTACAATATTGTAACTTCGTATAAATCTGATCAAAACCCTTCTCACACCATTAGTAATTACTACATATAAATCTGTAAGGTGGAAGGGAGTAAGATTATGCCCAGTAAAAAAAAATATAAAAGAACTGATACTATGCACACCTATAAATATATATGTCGAAAACATTTTTATAATTTATGGTGGTTGTTAAAATACTATAATCGGTTAGGTAACCAGGCTGAGTACATACGGATGCTTTAGACCACCTCACGTGTCCTGATCCCTAAATCCGACTATAGGGAATTTTTGAAAACTTTACAAAGAAGGAATTCATGCGTGTTAAACTAGTATTAAAAACAGTTCAATTCTTTAGTAAACCATTGAGTAAAACATTCAGTGAAACACTCAATAAAATGGTAAGTAATCCTTCGATAAATCACTCGGTAGATAGTCCAGTAAAACATTTAGTAAATCACTTAGTGTACAGTTAAATAAAATCTCTCAGTATAAAATCGATAAACAATCAATAAACGATCAATGAACAATTCAAAGAAACAATCAGAAAACAATTCGATTTCGATTAGTGAACAATTAGAAAACCGTCAACAAACAATTAAAAAAAGGTCAATAAACTATTAGAAAACAATCAATAAATTTATTCGAAATAGGTAGAAAACTATCAGAAAATAATCAATAATTTATCTAAAAATAGTCCGAACACAATCAGAAACAGTTAGTAGACGATCAAAAAACAATCAGTAAACAATTAGAATACGACCAGAAATCATTCAGTTAACAATCGAAAAATAGTCAGAAATCCATTAGAAAACGATCAAAAAATGACAAATAAACGATCAGTAAACAATCAATAAATGATTAGAAAACAATCAGAAGACGATTAGAAACGATCAATAATAATCGATCAAATTTAGTAAACACTCAGTAAATCGAATTAATCAATCAGATTCAATAAACATTTATCAAAATAGTTTAGTAGTAGAATAGTGGAGACTAGGCTACACCTTACAGTATCATGCATAAAATAGAAATCCCAAAGGGATTAGTAATGACATATGACCACAATCAAAGGGGTCCATAGTGTACACTTGCCAAGTGACATCTGTGGGAGCTGAAGACTTGGCAGGTCTAACAGCATACGATCACTCACTCAAAATGCATGAAATGGGGCCAACAGTTTCAAAACAATTTATAATTCAGAATAAACACATTTTCATATGCAAAACAGTAAAACAATATTTTCAAACGGATCATAAATATATCAAAATCAGAATAATAGTAGTTTCAGAATAAAAATTCAGCAAATATTCTCAAATCAAAACTCAAAGTTCAAAATATTTTATTTACGTAGAAGAATGATGCCATCACTCATATAAATCATGAAATCAGAGAAATCCATCAAATTCAATCTCGGGAATTGAGTTACAAATTTGATGCATACTACGGACTTATATGGAACTCAAATCAGTATTAACCTCCAAAATTCATTCAAAATGTTTCAGAAATCTATTCTTGTGAACATAAGGTTCAAAATATGTTTTACAAAATTTTGGCAGCATTACAGCTATATCTGCCTTAACCTCCCTGCACAAAAACACAGTTCAAAAACCACAAATCTAGTTTCCCAATATTGATCAATCACAATTTCAATCAACAGTTCAGAAAGCCAACTCAAATCACTTAGTCCAATCAATTGATCTCAAAATAGTTTCGATGTTTAATAATGCAAAATTTTCAAGTCAATCGATCAATTATATCAATGCAGTCACAGTATCACTCTCCTGACTGATCAACCTTTAAGGCAAATACTACAAAAACCTGAACATTCAAGGTAGCTAACTAAGTGGGCAGTTGAACTTAGAGAATATGACATCCATTTCCAACCTTGTCAAGCAATAAAGGGGCAAGCCTTAGCTAATTTTATTGTTGAATGCACAGGTCGAGAGGATCAAGATGAATCGGAGCTGTCTTGGTGGAAATTATTTGTGGATGGAGCTTGTTACATGAATGGTAGTGGGGTAGGTGTAGTCCTAATCTCGCCCAAAGGGGAAGCCTTTGAGTACTCTCTGTGCTTTGATTTCCCCAGTTTGAATAATATAGCTGAGTATGAGGCTTTGATAGTGGGAATGAAATTGGTTGAGTGACTACAAGTCAGCAATCTGGTGGCTCATAGTGACTCCCAATTAGTGGTGAATCGGTTTTTTGGCGAATATGAAGCGCGAGAGCCTACTTTGGTGCCATATTTGCAAAAGGTCCAATTACTTGCATAGTTGTTCAAGAATTTTTGGTTAACTCTAATCAACTGATCTAAGAACACTCATGCAGACACTGTTTCCAAGCTACCATTTCTAAGAAAACGAAAGGTAGAATAATAATAGTGGAATGTTTGGTGAAACTAAGCATTGAAGAAGAAACAATTTATGATGTTGAAGTAGGAAATGACTGGAGGACTCCATTCAGGGACTACATATTAGAAGGGAAGCTTTCATTTAATAAAGAAGAAGCTAGGAGGTTGAGAGTGCAAAGTGCCAAGTTTACTATAGTAAACGGAGAGCTATATAAGCAAGGGTTTACTATGCCCTTACTAAAATATCTATGACCCGAGCAAGCTGGCTACACTTTAACTGAAGTACATGAGGGTATATGCAAAGAACATTTGGGGGTTCAAGCATTAGCCACAAAAATCCTCTATGTTGAATTTTACTTGCCAACATTAAAGCAAGATGTTGCCAACAAGGTACGTAAATGTGACAAATGTTAGAGATTTGCTCCCGTCACTTTAGTGCCCATCTCAGCCCTCTAAAACACCTTTAAATCCACACCATTTGCACAATGGGGACTAGATATCTTGAGTCCTTTTCCTTTGGCGATGGGGCAGAGAAAGTATCTATTGGTGGCTACTGATTATTTCACCAAATGGATAGAAGCGAAAGTGAGAAGAAAGTGGAGGCCATGGTGTGGAAGGGTATCATTTGCTAATTTGGAATCCCTCTAGTATTGAATGCTGACCATGGTAAACAATTTGATTGTGATGCTTTTCGAGAATTCTATAAGGGGCTGAGTATCCAGCTTAGGATGTCTTCGTCTCCTACCCACAAGCCAATGGGTAAGCTGAAGAAAGCAATCGAACCATACTTCATGGATTGAAAACTAGGTTGGACAAGGCTAAAAGAGCATGGGTGGACAAACTCCTGTTCAATTTGGTATACAAAATCAAAGCTCTCATACTAGTTGAAATCGAAGCCATGTCACCTAGGATAGTCCTTATGTGCTAGAAGTCAATTCCTAAGGGCTTAAAGAGAATCTGGACTTGATTGACGAATAAAGAAATATGACAGCAATACAATTAGTCGCTTATCAACAGAGATTGGCTAGTTACTATAATACCCCAGTCAAGAGTAGGCCATTATAAGAAGGAGATCTCGTGCTAAGAAAGTCGATCATCACTAACGTACATAAAGAGGATGGTAAATTCCGAGCAAATTGGGAAGAACTTATAGGATTAGGAAGGTGATCGGACCAAGCACCTATACTTTAGAAACTTACAAGGCAGAAAGATTTTAAAGACTTGGAACACTAATCATTTGAAACTGTACTACCAATAAACATTCGATATTTTTGTTTTAGCACTTATTTCAGTTATTTTGTTACTTGTTCCATGTGGCAAATATTACATGTTAATATTATTTGATTTATGAAATGAAAGGCCAGTTATTCATATCTTTGTATATCCTATGATAATCTTACGTGTATGAAAAACATGTTATAGGAACAGAGGAAGAAAAAAACTAAAGCTGGCTGAAACAAAAAAAAAGTCCCTAAGAGAAAAACGCATGAGACAAGTAACAAAAAAACTCCCTAAGTGAAAAATGCACAAGACAGACAACAAAAAAAAGTCTCTAAGTGAGAAATGCGTGAGAAGGCAACCAAAAAAGTCCTTAAGTAAAAATGAGTGAGAATGGCAATACATGGGCTTGAAGCCATAGTAAAATCAATACTATATACACTATGAAAGTGACCAAACAGAGTTCTTCTTTAAAGAAAAAGACTATACTCTTTCATAAGAAGAACTGGAGAAGCATACGGTATGATATGATATAATCTTAAATCTCATCGTTTAGTATGTTATAATCTTATCGTTGAGATATATTTTCATTATGTGGTCATTTGTATGTGTTATGATATGTTGGCATGTTGTGGACACTACTATTATACTTTAATGACCTATCATTGTACCATAAGCATACGTAAAAAGTAAAACGCCAGAGGAAAAACCACAAAAGAAATCATTACAAACTTGTATTAAAAAATATACGATTTACAAGTGCATGATTTACAACTTTAAATTTCAAAAAAAAAATCACATAAAAGAAAAAAGATATATCTAGGCTATTCAGCTGTAGGGTTTGGATTAGCTACAGGAAAAAGGAGGAATAGGAACTAAGCCTTCAATCGGGCCTTATGGAACACTTGCCTTGGTAGTTTAGCCATCACTAGGGAGCCCCAAAGTCTCGAGAGTCGCAAGATCGGAAATAGGGTCGATAGTGATTGAGTCAAAAAATTGAAGTTCTTCACTATCTAGACCCTCAAGAGCCTCGAGCAGTTCAGGTCGATTGCGTGGTTGATGAGGAGGCCATGGACCATTGAGGTTTGACAAGTCGTCTTTAGCCCATTTCTCTAGGTAATCCTTAAGGTTTTCTAAGTCGGGCTCATATTAGGTACAGGGAGGAGGCTCGTACAATTTAACCTCATTAGTATACTGAAGCTCTGGGAACGTCTTGCCAACTTTCTTCTCTTCCAGCCAAGCACAAGCTAGATAAAACCGTATTTGACAAAGCCCGGGGAATATAATTGTTTCTTTTCAAAGCAATCTTTAGAGAGACGATATTCTCGTACCACTTCAGCCTAGATGTGCTCACGATGGATCTCCATTTCCCTTTGTTGGTTGAGTAGGCCTTGAACTTTGTCTAAAGCTTTATCATGTTGAGACCTCGCAACGTATGGATCCTCCACGAATTTCTCAAAGGCCTTCCTATAGCCCTCCAAAAAAGAAGTCTTTTCCTTCCAGCACCCAAACTACACTGGAGATCTATTATCTGGGATCTCAGGCCTCGATCTCTCTCTTCAGCTCCTCCGCTCTACTAAGAAATGAATGTAGTTGCTGAACCTTATTTTCAAGATTAATCATTTTAGTCCTAAGTTACAGTAGCTCCTTCTCAACTCACTCCATGTAGGTGTTGTTCTACGTATTCACAGCTGCTATTTGCTGGGCAGCTTGAGAAAACAAGTGAGCTATTGTAAAAAAAGAGAGATGACAAAATTTATGTACTCAAGTAAGAGTTGAATTTCTCTCCTTTATAGTAAGATAGTTCGAGTTATCCTCACCTTCGGGAAGACCTTTGAAGATTTCCTTCTCATCTCGAGGTAGGATAGTGCTCCAGCAAGACGAAAAGGCAGCCCAGCATTTTCAATGTTACATTGTCATTAACATTTGGGTAGGTCTGAAAATCATCACAGTCAATAATTTTTCCCTCATTTATTGAATAGTGTGTAAGCATAAGGGGTACAACCTTTGGTAAAATATGCCTCCTAACCATTGCTTCTTCGATGTAAAACTTTTTCCAGTTCTTTTGATGAGGCTTATAGTGGGCATGATCATTTCTCGAAGGTTCAGGGTCACATCTCTGAGGAGCAGAGTCACTCCTTACCCTCAAGCTAGGTATGGGGCGGTCACAGACAACAATATTCCTCTTTCCTTTCTCAGCCTCTCGCGTAGGGTGATCAGTTCAATCAATGATTGGTGGAGAGGTAAGAGTGGGACAATGCTTTGAAACAGATGCCTCAACACAAGGCTATTTCCTCAGAGGAGGCACACTGGGAGGAACCCTGGAAGATGATACAGCTACCCTCCTATTACAAGTAGCCTTTTGAAAGCTCATATCTGCACAATGAAAGAAGAAATGTTAATGAATTACATTGAAAACATTTATCACATGAGCAAATGCAAAAATTACTATCAGAAACCTAAGTATGCATGAAGATCATCTATATAGGCCAAGCTCTCATCCATCAAAAGATCGTAGAAAGGACTCCCAAAGGTATCACGTTGGTCTCACTCTAGGTCTTCTTCAGATGAACTACTTGTACTTATGACCCCAAGTGATTCATCCTCTTCATAGTTCGAATCTAAAGAAGGGTCTCCTACTAAGGGACTTACAAGGTCTATTGGTTTAGTAAAAGGCACTGTAGGCAAGTCACTAGGATGAGTGGTTAAGGATATAGGTAAATTTGTGGGGAAAGATGAGGTATTTAAAGGAGTTCCGCCAATTCCCCAACCAACCACATTAATATTTTTAGGGGTAAGAATAGAGAACAGGTTGCGCTCCCCCTAGAACATAAGAGGTTTATAGACTCATTGTATTATTCCTCCAAGAAAGCTAAACTAAACTTATTAGAGCACTTTGTGTGGCCACTAGTATTCCTATTCGATCTGGTAAGGATATCTAAATCTCTTAGAGGCTCTACAATGACCTACTCGCTTTAGAATCTATGTAATTTGTTAGGAAGTTTTGAAAAAATCTAATTATGAAAATCTTTTTCCGTGACCCTTTAGAGAGAATATGAGACTTGCTCGATTAACCTACGAACTCTAAAGAAAGCATTAAATAGAGGGATCGATGATGTGATACCTAGCTCATGACACATTATTGAAAATCCCACTAATTGGGCCCAACCATGAGGGTGAAGTTGGCACGAAACAATCTTCTTATACCTTAGAAAGTCTAACCTAAAAGCAAGAAGAGGGAAACAGAGACCAAAATATGTAAAAGCCCTATGTACGGCCACGCCATTAGTAACTAATTCAGGAGAGGTTTCACTATCAGTTGGAAGCCTATAACAATAACCTTCACGAAGAGGATACTTAGTCCTAATTTCCTTTAAGTTTGCATTACCAAACCTAGAAGGAAAACCCATCCTAAACGGTTTATACCACGAGTGGCCATTAGAAACAATTACCAAGTCAAAAAGCAAGAGAGATACCTAGACACTTAGAACATAAAAAATTGGAAAAAATTTGTGGTAGAGTGAAAAGTCTGCGGCAGGATATGACACATATGGCAAAGTGCAAAGCTAAGACATGGAAAGATTACAAGTATGCCACAGGGTGGAAGTCTTGTAGTAAAGTGTAAAAGTTGGTGGAAAAATTGGTGGTAGGGGTACAAACTTGTGGTAGAGTACAGTAAGCAACAGGATGCTAGGTCTAAGGCAGAGTGTTGTTTCAAAGAATTTTCAATGAAATTTTTGTACCTTCTCATGCTTATATAGTTGTGGCAGGGAAGCCAAAGAGTCACGAACAAAGAGACACCACATAGAAAGTCATGCTTCCGAATTTGCGAGAGAATGATGAAAACAACTAGATTAGTAAAATGACCAAGATGCCCCTAATTATACTCTTTCATCGAGAGACCCCCTGAAAGAGTAGGGAGCAATTGATATGGGACAAGCCCAACCCAATAGGCCCAATACAACCAAACGACATTTGGGGCATTCCACGTAGCACATAGTTATTGGGCCAAGTGGCTATACCCTTCGCATGGCAGGTGGCATCCTTCCACCGATGTGGCACCTTCTTGCCTAGCAAGAGACACCCTTTCACATAGTGGGAGGCACCCTCCACAGACTGCAAGTGGAGCCTATTGCCACTTGTTGAAGTGCGAGAAATCCTCCGTTATGTGCAAGAAATCGATCCCGCTTATGTGTGAAAAGACGAAATTTCCCTTCAGTAATTACCATAGTAACAAAGATAATTATTGATATAAATAGGCCACAGTTACCATCTTCGCTCAAAAAGTTCTATTTTCTGTCTACTGGGACTCTACCAAATTCACTTACTGACTTAAGAATTGAAGTGCTTACACAGGGAACAACCCCCTGCATCTCTCTGACTTCTTTTTCTTATAATGTTTTTGGTTACATGTGTGGAGAAAAAGTAATAGTCTACGTCAGTATCTAATCATTGTTGCTTTGTGCAACAATAATTGGTGAGAGAGAAGGTTGGGTGGTAAACAAAAGAAAGGGATTTGAAGCAGTAAAGGGTTTTGAAAATGAAATTTAGATCTAGGCTTTTAGAGTTTAATTTTGAAGAAGCCAAGACTAGAAACAAGTTCAGGCGACAAAGAGAGAATGGGGAAAGGTTTCTGTTTGGGCTCCAGGGACTAGCGACGACGATAATAACATTGACGACTTGAAGAGAGGAGAGAGGGAGGAGGAGTTAAGAGAAAAATGAAGTTTTTTTTGTTAAGAAAAAATGAAGGCTCTGTCCAAAAAATGGGGTTTACAGTTTCATAGTTTAAAAAATAGAGAGAGAGAGAAATTAAAGAAGCAAAGAATCTATTCAGAGTACAAAAATTAGAGTTTTAATTTTAGGTTGAAAAACGGAAAGTTTTAAGATTTTAATGGGTGGAGACAAATAAATTCATCAAGGTTGACTTTGGGTTTTTGATTTGGCTCCTTGGAAGGCCATTTTGGAAAGTCATTAATTTGTTAGTGCTTCAATCCATAAGGACAAACGAAGAAAGGTATAAATTTTCTTTTTTTATCCATGTTTTATTTACTTGATGTGATTAATTTTAATTTAAATTCAATTATTTAATTCGTTTAATCATTAATTTATTATTTAGTTTAATTTACTATTTTATTTTATTATTTGATTTTACCATATATGTCATTCTAGTGTTAGGATTATTTATAAAATAGGATGTAAGGAACTAATTAGGTTTACACGTTAGAAGATCAAATTAAACTTATATCTTAAAGATAACAATTAATCCGATGATGGGATTTTGAAAGAAATTACGTATAAGTAATATTTCAAAAATCTCTAGGTGAGAAAATTCCTTTTATAATCCCACTAGCATAATGATAGGTTTAAAATGAGAATTTTCAAGAAACAAAATAAATTATAATCATTTTTTTTCTAAAAATAAAAATAAGAATAAAAATGATAAGTAAAGAATAAAAATGGTAATTAGAAATAAAAATAGTAGTGAGAGTTAATTATAAGAAGTAGCAAATATTAGAATAGAATTAAATTATTCCGAAGATAAGATTCTGTGTGAAGTTACACATAAGTAATACTTTGGAAATCTATAAGCAAGAAAATTTCTTCTATGGTTTCACTAGCATAATGGAGGCTCAAAGAGCAATTTTCAATAAAAAATTAATTTATGACCAATTTCTAAAAAAGATAAAAACTAAAAATAAAAGTAAAACAATAAAATGCTAAGATAATAAGAATACAGTGCGTAGAGGAGTCAAAATTCGAAAACTTTCATAAGACTCTAAAAAGAACCGGATGATGGAGCCTCTTCAAGCAATTCATATAGTACTACTTGAATACTCTTGAGGTGAGGAGATGTAACGACCCGTTACCACATTTTTCATCTTATTTCTACACAATTTACCCGGTTGGGCTGTCTGTGATACTTCACTTTACACTTAATGTTAAACAATTTCATATAATAATTAATACTTTCTATACATCCCCTATCTTACTCTATAAGTAAGTAGTACTGTACACATGTCTAAATACAGAAAATAAATGATCATACCTCATAAATCTGTCACATTATCCATTATGTGCAGTCGTAATCCACAAAAATCGGATCTCACAGTCATCAAAACCTGAAATGTTAATATTGGGGAGTGAGCAAACCATGGCTCAGTAAGAGAGTTATATGTCACACTTGATATTCAGCTATCTATATGCTAAAAATACTTTTTTTTTACATTTTCTTTAAAATCTTCCTAGCTGGCTCTAGGCTCACATGTAGGAAGGATACTACAGTCGGCTAGGGATCCAGATAGAATAAGGTAGGTATTTTAGAATACCATACTTGTTTCGGAACCTAGAAGCAACTGTAGAGAATATTAATTTCGTTGTTTTCAAAACGATATAATTTTCGTTTTTCCACAGAGTAAACCACTTATTTCTTTTCACTTCAGTATACTTTAAAACACGTGGCAATTCAGTAATAAAAACAGTGGTTTACTTCTCTTCTCTTCTCTTCAGTACAGTAAAAATAGTACAGTACAGTGATTAGTAAATATCCAATCATTGGATAATTACTTCTTCGATTATCTCTATCTTAGAAATAATTCTTATGTTATTCTTTTAGAATAAACATTTATTTCTCTTTTCAAATTAGTAACCGTATCGTACTAAAGCCCCGTAAGAAATGCATTTAAAATAGTCATAGTATCGATATATGGAGAAAACAAATACCATAATAATGCATTTCATACTTTAAATCATTGTATGAATTCTTTAATACTTATATCTAAAATTCATACTTGTTTCAAACATGCATCATACTTTAGAAACTTAACATCATAATTAATAAAACTTATCATACAGTTCATGGAGACTAGGCAGGATCATATAGCCAGTATGCGGGTCATGACACATCATCCTCTGAAGAGGGAACTGAATACCTATGGCCATGGTATGGGCCGTAGACCTGATCAGGGTCGTACAGTGAACATGCACCACGAAGGACCAACATACCCACAAGGGACGAAAACATGCACAATGTGGGCGAGAACATGCACGACGTGGGCTAAACATATGCCACAAGGGACGAAAATATGCACAATGTGGCAAGCATGACAGGCAATAACATAAACTATAGGAAGGCTTTAGTCTCAAATCTTTACTTACTTTTGTAACTTCTTAATCATACATTTGGTACAAATAGGTAAGGATCGGGAGTGCCTGGGTCTAAGTTAGCCAGGGATTTACCACCCCAATCACGGTTTCAGAAAACACACTTAAAACATTATTGAAAAATATGCATAGAAATCATAAGGTTCGTTTAGTTAATTATCAAAAGACTATGGAATTTAACTTCGTAACGAAATTCATGCTTCAAACATTTCTTTATAAATTGCGATGAAGACAGTTTGCAAAATCATCACTGAAAATATAGAAGGGCAAAACTATCCTTTTTCCACCGTAAAACACATATGCACGCTTTTCCGTGCATTTAATCAAAAACATGGTTTTATAATTATTGAAATTCAAATAAATTATTTTTATAATTTATGAAAATAAAATATTTATTTTCTAACTTTAAATTCCCATAACCATGTTTTCTTTAAAAACACGTGTAGGACCTCTAGTCTCGAAATCATAGTTGTTCATCATTTCTTAACCTTTATGGAATTTTCATAATTAATTATTTCCATAATTAAAACCATAAAGGTTTTATATGAATTTAAGTGAATATTTAAGAATATTTATAAAAATATTCACTTCAGTCTCTTTTTCATTTTCATCTCATTTTACGTGAAATATCACCTACAGGGTGAATTTTCGGTGATTTCCTTTTCACCATTCACGAAAACATGAATATTTTAAAATCAAATATCATTATATTCATGTTTTATGAAATTTACTTAATTTCTCAATTTTCATACCTGAAAATCGTTTCACGTGAAATCAAATCATTTATTATGATTTTCGGTGATTTTCGGTAAATTTCAATAATTATTCAATAATTTTTCGGCAGTATAACGACTGCCAATTTGGCTAGCCTCATGCACGGAAAATACAGTTTGTATTTCACAATTGGTATTTCACCACAATTTGAAACCGATAAATCACCACAAATTTCAAAACTAATCATTATAAATTGCATAAATTAAATGCATAATTTAAAACATATGGCCGAATGTCCTTACAGACGGCACATGTCTCCCTTACCTATCTCGGGTCGACAACTGCCTCTCGAAGGTCGCGCCCGTGTTCGCCTCGCCCGATTCCATCGGCTCGGTTATCGAGTGTTTTCTGGAAATTAAATTCTAAAATTTAGAATTTTTTTGTAATTATTTAAATAAATAAATTATTTAAATAATTTAATACTTTCCAAGATTTCTTACCATTCCCGTAATTCTCAAGATTTCTCGTAATTTTGAATTCTCGAGAATTTTTCAAATTCTCGAAATTCCTTTTCTTTTCTCTTTCTTCTTTTTCTTCCTTCTTTCTTTTTCTCTTTTCTTTTCTTTTCTTTTTCTTTTTCCTTTTTCTCCTTTGTTGGCCGGACCCGTCAGACCAGTCAGACTAGTTCACCACCGGTTCTCCTCTGATGGCCGGTTCTCCGGCGGTTCGACCTTCCCTCAGCTGGCCGACGTCACGGCAAACCTGTTGGTGGTCTCCGTTCGGCCTGGATTGGCGGCACGGTGACGGATCGAGTCTGTTTAGCTTCGATTCTTCCGCCTCTTGGTTCTCCCTCCTTCGCCATTCACCGCCCCTCCGGTGGTCTCCTTCCTCTTCCTCTTCCTCCGACGATGTTTCGGTGACAGTGGTTGCTACTGATTTGGCCGGCACCGCCACTTTCTCTTCTCTTCTCCTTCTCGGCTTTCGTCGGGTTTTTGCTTCTGTTTCTCCTTCTGTTTCTTCCTTCCGTTCATTTCTTTCCCTCTTCCGGTCACCGGCGTCTTCTCCTCTCCTCGCCGGCGCCGTCTCTTCCTCTCTTTCCCTTGCCAACGTAGTCAGCCTCACCGGCTGGGAAGGATCAGGTTTGCTTCCCCGATTCCTTTCCTTTCCTCTTTTGTTTTTCCCTATTTCCATAATTAGTATATAATATACTATATACTATATATTATATACTATAACATAGATTTTATACATATAATATATACTATATATCATACATATTTATTATTTCATATATAATATAATTCAATATATATTATATTATATTATATATATATATTGTATATTACAAAATATATACCTAGTATATATATGTATATTAATATATTTCCAATAAATGAAAAATTTATGGTTATCACAGGAGAGTTTTCATAAGTTTCTTACCAGCATGATGGAAGACACTTAGAAAAATTTCAATAATAATTATGTGGAAATTAATATCAATTAAGATAAATATAAGATAACCTAAAATTAGTTGGTACCATTTTAGAATGAGTGTTGCGGGGGTGCTAATCTTTTCCCATGCGTAACCGTACTGCCGGGCTTAAAATCTTTAAATGTAGACCAAGTCTTATCCCTAGTTTTGAATAGGTGACTAATCACACCTATGTAGAGAATAATTGGTGGCGACTATGATTTTGTATCTAGCAATTAGGTCCCCAGACTTAGACATGATGACAGTTGAAATTTGATTTGTGGAGTAAAGGGTTTGTTTTTAGGTTTTGAGGTGATCCTAATGACAAAGGTTGCAATGGTAGCACATGCACAACTGTCACGATCCAAAACCATATATATATACACATATGTGGAAGGCTTTTCTTAATTAATCATGCACTTTATGTTTATCATGGGTTAGATAAACAGTAACCCTTTTAATCCAATTTCAAAATTTAGTTACACTACATGGTACATGCAACTTGCTTATATGAAGATCATGGTTCTCTATAATATTTCAATTAACATACCATACACTCTAAATCATAGTCTCCACCACAATAAAAAAAATTATACAAATCCACAAATTAGTCACCTAAACTCATGTACACATGTATCTAAATTCAAATACATCCCAAATAGATGCATCTTACATCCCGATAAATGTTTACTAAAAAATGGTATAAATACAATTTATATTCACCTATACATATACCTTCCAAGTAGAAATGGAAGAGACCGTGTGAGACTTAAGCTCTTTGTAGGTACCCTGAAAGCTGCTCAATCAAAAACATTTAAAAATGGATTAGTGAACTAAAGCCCAGTAAGCAAACTAATATAAGTAGATAGGATTAGTACCACATAAATGTTGATAGGAATTAAAATGGAACGTCATTCTAAAATCATATTTGTTATAAAATATCATGACATAGCTTTCCAAAGAGTTATTTAAAATGGTGAGTTTCATTTATAGAACAAAACCAAATAAGTACATGCCATTATGGTAGAGCATGCATATATGAAAATTATAAGAAAACATAAAAGTACATATGCCATAATATATCTCAAAATACAGTTAATAAATCCCATCATAGTTGCCTTAAGGCCAAAACAAAATCTTATGTACAAATCATTGTATTGAAAACTACGATCTTGTCAAAGTGAGTAAGGTATGGGTAGATAGTCTCCTAGAACTAACCTGGTAGCCCACAATTATCCACTTTGCATGAGCAGCAGTCCTCATATCCTCATGGAATGTATACGTCCATTCCAATCACAGGTCATGTGTTACTAATGTCACATAGACACTCTAGTAACGTGTCCCCTTCAGGAACATACAAAAGTAATATGCATATTATAGTGGTCCCATATTTGTGCACTAGGTTTAGGTACCCCACCACCTACCGAATGCCTCAATTGATCCTCATTTCTATAGGAGCTAGCCATAGATCAACCCAATGTCATTAGACAATCAATCCTCGTACCCTTGTGGGATGTATTCTAGTCATCGGTCACAAAATCCTACATAATTCTAATAGAGTGCCCTAAATCTCCAAATCAAGACACAATATCTCTAAAGGGATCCACAATTCACAAAACAAAAGTATGAAATCACAACAAGGATCGTCACAATTATATTAAACACATATCAAAATCAATTCAATAAAAATATATGGCCTAATCATGTAGACAGCAAAATCATGTTTAAGGTATTTTCCAAAAACATATCACAAGCTTAAAATGATTATAAAGCAATTTATAAACACACTTTACATAAAATGGGCCATATATACATTTATCAATATTTCACAAAACAAATGCTTTATGGTACATATAGGAAACTAAAAGGCTTGATTAGAATATTTGCAAACATTTAGTAATTACCACATCTATACCTCAATTTTCACACTGCAAAGCCTCAATCAATGTGCGATCAATGTTTATCTATAAAAGTCAAACTACAATTTTAATCATTTGACCAACCAATTTCACAATTTGACTTAAATTTTATTAATTTCCTAGTCTCTTTTCTTAATCAAATCTCGTTTGACTTTTGGTCAAAGCTAAACCTCAGTCAAAGTCAAACCTTGAATGTTTGATCTAGTCAACCTTGAGTTTACTTTTGCTGAAAGCTTGTCTAGACCTTGATTTCATAATAGGGATCCTCAAAAGTCACTTTGAACCTCAATTTACCTCAAGTCAACTCTTCTTTCAAAACGTCAAGCCCTAAGTTAACTTTCAAACAAAATTTGAAACACATCAATTGGAGTTTCCTATTAATAGTTATATGCAACTCATTACAACCAAGTTTGCTGGTCGAATAACCTGTATAAGGTCACTTTAAAAATTCACCTACATTGGTATACAATGAATCAAACCACCATATATAGTTGAAGTTCCCTGAGTTAACTTTCTAGCAAATTTTACTACATATCAATTGGGTTCTTCTACCAAAAGTTATGGTTAAATCAATATAGTTTGGTCATTTGTTTTTGTGCTCATCCAATATAATTTTAATTAAATTGATTAATCTTCGATTACATATTCAAAAATACTCTTAACTTGATAATTAACTTGAATTTTCTATTTAATCCGTTTGAACTCTAATAATTACCATTAAATTACTTAATTTGAGCTTAGGAAATTTTCAGGTCTCACAATAGCAGCGAACGACGGTTTTTTTAGTATGGGAATTTAGTTTTATGAAAGTAGGCTTTGGTTTTTAGTGATTTGGTTACAATGTGTTTGGATAAGAAATATTGAAATTTTGAAGAATTTAAAAATGAAATTATTTCAAAATTCATCAATTCAAAATACTAGGTTTGGATATTAGAAAGATATTTTAACCACCATAATTTGATAAAATAAAATAATAATTATAAAATAAAAAGATATTAAATATAAGAAAAAGAAAAATATAAAATAAAATATGTAATATGGGTATCATTAGATTTTTAAAAGTGTATGGATATTATTAATAATATGAAAAAAATAAAATATATGTTATATTTAAATAAAATAATATTTCCTTTTTATGTTTTGTATTTAATGGTGGATTATGTGTAATAAAGTAATGGTCGATTTAGAGGAATTTTGAAAAACCACCAAGAAGGATTTTGATATCTTAAATTCTCTATTGAAATTCCTTTTAAATTTTAAAATTTTTCAAAATTTTTGTCAAATAAGGAAATTGGATTTTAGATTTTAAATATCTTGATTGACATAAATTTTTCTCTAGAAATCTCTCATCCAAATGAACCTTTAGGGATTTTTTTTTTTAGGTTAGGTTTCTCATGTTTTGGTAGTTAGAGATGACTGAAAACGATTGCCGTAGGCAATACTAGGTGGTAGCAGTTGTCACGTCTTGTCCTTCATAACTATCTTATGGAAGCCTAAATTTACAGGTAAAATTTTTTTATCCCTTTTACTTCGCTTATTGATTGTTGGTGACTATGTAGGCTACTCTTTCAATTTTAAGCAATCCTTAATCACTAAGGTCCCATTTCATTCCTCTTTTAATTATTTCATATAACATTAAACCATAGTATCATCAATATCATCTAACATCCATTTATCATTAAAATGATAAAATCATCAACATTGAATTAACATCATACCATATATACTAATATTGCCTTATACATAACCTACATCCCAGACAGCAAATATACACATATCCAAAATATACAAAATACAGTGTGCCATCATCCACCTATGTCTATTCAATCTACTGCAAGGCCATATACCCAAAACTGTATGTGGAAGCACTCCAGAAGAGCTTCCCAAGTCAAAATGGTAGTGACAATGATAGTCAATTTGAAAAGGAGGGAAAGAAGAGGGGAGTGAGTCATAAATTCAGTAAGTAACAATAGTAAGCAACTTAAAAATCTTGCCAATCATCTTTCAATTTCAAAACTTACAAGTCAATGTAAAGTTGATCTTATTAAATCAATCATGCTGCAGTTTGAACATCGAAAAACAAAACTGATAAACTCAATATCAAACCATACATAAAGCATGCAGTCAAATCGATAAAATATATCGTAATACCAAGAGATAAGGTAAAGCATCATCACAGACATTTAAAGCTAACATCATAACGATCTATAGTAGCTAACCATAGCAATCTCCCAAAAAGGGACACTACCTATGCATAAACCAATCCACCCCAGCCTACTGATAAGGTAGGACCAGGACCTATCCAACATAATATACGGGACAAGCCAAATGTTTCCGAGAGTTATGCTCGAGAAACAATGCTCTAAATCAATAAAGAATGCCTTCAGAATTCTCAAAGTATGATGCCCAAAGGTCTCAATATCCCAGGTCTAAAACAGTAATCAACATCAATCTGTCAAATCAGCTATTCATGATTTAATACCAAATCGTAGTGCCTAAATATGCAGGCAAATAACCAAAGGCTCAAAAAGCTTTAAAAACACTTTAAATTATAAATAATATTGGAAAATCATATTAAATCAAATGTTTAGCTCAGTTTGAAAACTTGTAAATATTATCATGTTAAGGCAATAATACATAAAATAAAACAAGGAGTTGGCGAGCCTTCAGTAGGCTTATAAAACAATTCAGAAAGTTAAACTAATCAGTCAATAATGGCCCAATGTGCAGCATGTCCAATAAGAGTCAAAGCACCAAATCAGAATTCAATATCATTCAATTTGGATGCAAGGTAGTTGCTTAGGGTTTGTTACAATACTTCCTTAGCTATTAGGTTCAATCCTTTGTAGCCTATCAAGTTTCACACAAGCCATGTAAACGTTGGACCAACTTCAATCCTTAATATTGCCCTTTACACAGCACATGGTAGATGGGGTTAGCTTATTACTCCCAATGACATGCGAGCATTAAGAGCTATATAATTTAACAAGAAATACACCAAGCAGTGTTTATAAACTATTCAAATATGAACTAGCTCTATTTATTCCCTTTTTGTGCACTTGAACTTCTCATAATTCTACTTGGTACATATATGCATTTTCCATTTCTAACCTTACGTTATTGTGCTGGCCTTAAGTGTAAATTTCAAAATCTGATTGCTAGGCTATAATTTCTATATTACTCCTAACTCAATTCCATAAGACTCACTTTCTAATTCAATATGTACTGTTCTCAGTGATTTTTCAAAGTTCTATACAATTTTGGCACATTAGGCTGAGTGAATTCCTAACCTTTGTTTACTAAATTTTACTTTAATAATTATGGGAATATCCAAAAATTATAAATTCAAGACGATGTGAAACCTTATTCAATTCTCTATTCCGAAAGGTAAATTTCATAATTTTATCATTTTTGAACTATTTCCAGCAACTCCACAAAGTTACCCTATGTACAGATACATTTAAACAAAATGGTCATCTGACCTTAGTGTACAAACTATCACATTTTTCAACACAAAAATATCCAAATTATGCAAACTCAAAACCATAATAATACTAACTCAATTACCTTTATGGAAATGTAAGGTTTGTGATCAAACTCAATCTAGGCTATTTTCTCTATATTTTTGAATTCGACACTAGGCAAACTCAGAATCATAATAATCCTAACTCAATTACATTTTTGGAAATGTAAGGTTTGTAACCTAACTCAATTTGAGCTATTTTCTACAATTTTTCAAATTCAAAATTGGGATTCACGTTTTCTGGGCAAAGTTCCTTGCATTCATTTGTACATATCTCAAGCTACAGAACTTCAAATCAGGCGATTCCAAAACTAAATTATTCCTAACTCAGAAGGCTATATACCATAATTTTTTCAGAATTTATCTCATTGTATATCATTTAAAATGGACATTTTAATATCAACCTAAAACAGAACATTAATCCAGAATTGAACATCAAGTCTAAATTCATTTAATCATTCATTCATGCCACTTCTATTTATCAGGGTATTCATAAATTTTCACTTTTCCAGCAAGAGTTTGGACTTCCTTACCTTAATTTCGTTTGGTCATATCCTCCAATGCTTGTTCCCAGTCTCAGTTTTGATTCATCACTTCACACAGTAGCCATTTAGAAATAGAGTGTTCCCTCATTCACTCAAATTTTAGTTCCTACCCTATTTTAGCCAAGTTTTTCATGCAACTCAACATTAAGATCAAATTACTCATCTTTCAAAATCAATTCACACCAGAAAGTCAAGAATTTACGTTACTCTCACTGAACCAAAAACTTCCTCGTGTATCTTGGCTCACGGATTCTCCTTTCCTTGCACCTATTTTAACATGCAAGCATAATTAGCCATAATTCTAAGGAAAACCAGCTAGACAACTCAAGATCTCACGTTTTCTTACCTCCTTGCAGCAACCTAGAACCCCCTTAACCATCACTTGCTCTCGATTTCACTCTTAGAGCCGAGAACCTTACATGTAAGCTTTGTTCCATTATTCTCATACCTTCCCTCTTGAATTTCACCTAAATTTCCATGAGTTCCCTTAGATTTCTACCCTGCCGTGGCCCCTTTCTTGAGTTTTTCTTTTCTTCACTCTTCCATGACTGAAAATGCAATGGTCGGGGATGGTGAATAGTAATCGATCTAGGCTAAGTTTAATGTTTTTGTTTAAGTGTAACATTAACACTACAAGTCCAAGGGTCCCACGGTTTAAGCATGCTAATCCCACATGTTTAATCTTAAGTGGTATACTTAATTTAAATCCCATGAGATTAAACTAATGAGTGGGATTTCACTATTGCATGCAATTCATTATTTCTCATAAAAGTGGTTCTTTAAGTCGAATTAAATAATGACTATGTTCTTGTGTCCCCCATTACTTTAAGAAATTCATATTCCCATGATTATTTCGACTTATTTCATCAGGGAATTACTAAAGTCACATGTACACTTGCTTTTTCAGGGATTTATTTAACCTTATAGTATACTGTATTTAAAATGAATTCTCAAGGGTGACAATTACCTTTCTACTGTCTTTCAGGAATTCCTCCGAACTTCACCAAACTAATCTCGAGATCTTCAACTTCAACAATCTGTCCAAAAGTTTCAAAAATAACCTTGTATTAGTCAAATTTTAATCAAATACTTTTACAAATGTTAATGTACTTGAGAGTTGTCGCAGCAGTCAACTAAGTTCAAGACCTTTAGAGAGAAGTTAGAGGAAATCTACATTTACAGAGAGATTGAAAATGCAAAAAGTGAGGAAAACAATAAAAATTATGGGGGGGGGGGTGTGCGCGTTTTGAAAAATACTAGCGTTGTTTTGAAGTGAAGATTTAAAGGTAGGACCTAAGTAGGATTTGCCCGAGGCACTACTGCAGATCCAATTCGTTCCGCTTTATTTTTTTTCTTTTTCTTTATTTTATACAATTATTTAGATGAATTTCATAATTTTATGATTAACACTAATTGCATGAATTATGTTCTTGCATGATTAGTTTTAATACTCTATATGATTAATGTTAATACTTTTTATGATTAATTTTAATACTCTGTATGATTAATTTTAATACTCTGCATGATTGATTTTGATATATTACATGATTAATTTTGATATTTATGATTTAGATGATTAATTTAGTTTTTAAAAGTGCATAATGATTAGAGTTGTTAACTTTTGATTTAGGAATAGATTTTAAGTAAATTATAAACAAATAATAAAAACAAATTAATATATTAAAAGTAAAATTCAAATAAAATAAGATCAAATAAATAATAAATTAAGGAAATAGATGTAAGCTATTCTCGATCATGGAATTTCAAGAAAGTTAAATGACTCTCCTTGAAAATTTCTAGGTGAGAAAATTTCTTTAAACTGAACTAGATCAATGGAAGGTCTAAGGAGGATTTTCAATATTCAATAACAAGCATTCATTTTTTGAATAAATATTAAAGAATCATAATAAATAATAAGAACACAAATAATAAGAATAAAAATAAGAATCAAATTAAAATTGAAATAAAATATGATAAGAAAACCAGTAAGAATTACGTAGAGAGTTAATGTCAGGATTTTTCATAAGATACATAAATGATCCGACAACGAAACCTTTTCATGCAAGTCAAATGTTACTACTTAAATATTCTAAGATAAAGAAAGTTATCTATTATCTCAACCAAATTGATGGAAGGATTTTAGGTAAATTTTCAATAAATAAGCATATCAAAATTAATACAAATTAATGGCAAATTTAGAATGATCTAGAATAATTGATGCCATTTTAGGATCGGTGTTATGGAGTACTAATCCTTCACCATGAGTAACCGTATTCTCGAACCCTAGTTTCTTTGAACTTAGATCAAGCTTTGTCCTTAGATAAAAATAGGTGACCAATCGCACTAAGATTAAAATGGTTGGTGGCAACTTTGTAGTTTGTATTTAGCGGGTTATGTTTTAAGACTTAACATGTTATGACAAGAGACTAAGGCGTAATATTACAAAGACATAGTCTAGTCAGTAATAAGAGTCTAAGAGGTCTGTTTGCCTTGGAATGTAGGCATACATACATACATACATATAAAGAGATAAATGGATAGAGACAAATTGGCAATGAGAAAGGCTCATGTCATGCCATGTGTCATCATTTTATGGATTCTATTTGTCTGAATGAAATCGGTTTGTCTTCAAGCCGTGAGATTGAGGAGATAGGAAGTTTGAGTATGGTATGAATGTAAATTGTTTGGCGAGGCTCAATGTGACCGTCTACTAGTTAAATCCATCCTTAGCATTAACTATTGGATTAACAAATTTTTCATTCTCACCCTTTCCATCATTTCTACCAAATAAAACTCTAAAACAAGTTTTTTTTTATGTGTTCAACACAGATGAGATGGTGATAATAATGGCATTGCCGTCATTGTAAACATTCTTACGCAGTCTATCAATTGTCTTTTGCATGTATTTTTTTCATGTACATATGTATATATTCATATATAATAAAAGTTGTAATGAAAGAAAGAAGGTTTGTTTAATTTTATTTCTTTTTTTCATATATATTTCTTTTATAAGCCTATCTCGCTTTCTTGTCTCTCTCTTTTCCTTTTCCATAGTCCTTAAAATAATTTTTCTTTGATGGATAAAACAATTTTAAAAAAGTTGTGTTTCTTGTTCTTAGTGTATGGAAATTGCTTTGTTTTTTAACCCAAAAAAAGTGTTAATTTAATTGTTTATTTTATTTTAAACAATATTAAAAAATGCATTTCAATGTAAATGTAGAAACTTTTAGAGGTGTTCATTCAATTGTTTTGATTAATTCAAATTGAATTTATCGAAACAGAATTTAATCAAATTAGTTTTTTTTTGTTTATCGAATCAAAATTTTTAATTTTGAAATTAACAAACTGAATTAAATTCGGTTAATAACTAACTTAACCAAAATAATAAAATACATTTAAGTTAAATTATATTTTTAATTTTAATTTGTAATTTCTTATATTTGAAACAAATTAAATAATGTCATCCAACAAAATATTAAGTTAAAAACTCTAACAACATTAAACTTAATGAGGAAGAATTCACTTACACCTGTGTAAAACTCTATAGTTTTACATACATTTCTGACCTTTAGATTGAGTTAAATGAACAGTTAAGATTAAAATTCTTTATAAGTAAAATTAGATGTAAAAATATTTTCTTTCCTTTTTTACATTGTAAAATATTTTTCCTTTTTTCCTTTTTTACACTTTTTTCTTTTCCACCTCTCTTTCTTGATGGCAAACTTCTCTCCTTCGTCTCTCTCACACCACAACAGTCTTCTCACTTCAAAGTAGCCTCTATTATTCCATCTCTTTCTTCATAACAAATCTTCTCCATTTGTCTTTTTTTTTTATCTGAAAAACGAGCTTTAATAAAATAAAATCATTACATCTTAATGTCTCTGGGAAACACTATTCCCATTAAGTCTATAGCTAGATATAATTTTATACATTCAGGGGGTTCTTAAAAAAACAAAATTCTTCTTCCATCATCGTTCCCATCTTTGCCATAATATCAGCATAGCTGTTGACCTCCCGAAAGATATGAACCATCTTCACTTTTTCTAGCCTTTGCATCAATGACCTGCAATCTAACACAATAGACCAGTAAGTATGAGTCTGTGGAACATTCTCAGTAACATAACTTATATCCATTTGCGAATCCACTTCAATTTGCAGCTTTCTAAATCCATGTCTTATTACGAGTTTGAGGCCATCTCGGATACCCCAAAGCTCAGCACAAAGGCTTGTCGACACTTCCAGATTTCGTGAATAGCCACCTATCTAGTTCCCAACATAGTCTCTGAAAATGCCTCCCGAACTAGCTCTTCCTTGGTTGCCCTTTGATGAGCCATCTGTATTAAGCTTAATGAATTCTTGTTTAGGAGGTGTCCAACCAACCTGTATTCTTTTCATTAAATGGAGCACTCACCAAATTTTCTAAATAAATAGCAAGTGAAATTTTCTATCATAAAATGTAAAGCACAAGAAATTGTGCTTCTTTCTGGAAAAGGTTTTAATGAGTATGAAGTATGACTTCGAACAATGCTGATTGGCAATGATAATGCTTGAAGAATTATCAGTCTCTAAAGTAGAAAGAAGAACCTTGAGGCATCAATGCTGTCCCATGTCAAGTACAAGCACCGCCTCTGATAAATCCCCTTTCAGTGTTGCCTCAATTTTTTGAAGCTAACAAAATCAGTGATGAATCCATGTCTAATTATCAAAATTTTACATAAACATTGCCTAGTACTGCAGAGAATAACATGAGCAAGCATAAAGAAAGAGAGGTGGAAAAGAGAAAATGTAAAAAAGGGAAAAAATATATGTCGTAACGATTTTGCGCTCGACGATTTTGAAAAACGTTTAAAAACAAAGGGAGTCGCCACCAATCTTTTTTGACTAGGTGTGATTGGTCACCTAAAATATTTATCTTTTTTAACAAAATCTCAAAATTAATTAAGTTTTATTAAAAAGACAATTTTTTGGGTTTGCGAGAACAAAATTTGGGTTCGGGGGCACGGTTACGTGTGGGGAAGGATTAGCACCCCCACAATGCCCGTTAAAAAACGGTACCATCCTAACTACATGGTATCTTTTGATTTTAATAAGACAGTCTTGACTTTTGATTATATGAAAAATTAGCGTATTTGCTTGAAAAATTGTTGTTATAAAGAGATTCATTATGAAAATCAACATGAACACCATTTATTGAAAAATTAAATCAAATATCTCAATACTCTGTTAACATTTGAAATAATCCCTCTGTGATAACCGTAAATTTTTCATTTATTGGAAATTAAAAATATTGAAAATAAATATTGGAGAAAATAAATCAGAGGAAATAAATAAAATTTTGCGAGAATGGGATATGAGTGAAAATCCCGAAAAGTAAGAAAGTGAAAAAATCGGGAAATTGGTGTAAAGGAAATTAAATTGGAAGTGAAAATAAAAATAATAGAGAGAAAAAAAAGAATTAAATTGGACAAATTAAAAATCCAAATTTAAATAAAGAAAACGAGAAATGAAAATAAAGTATGTTTATATAATTACAAAAATTATAAATGTATTTTATAAAAATACGTATGTATTTAAAATACTATATAGTATATTTTAATATACGTTGGTATATATATGGAAATATATACTATTTCATAAATTTAAATAATACATATGTATATAAACATAATATTTTATATATATATAAATATATATATATATACATATATAGAAAATGTAAATATTATTTTATATTAAAGTTTATAGGTATATATATTGTATTATAACATTTATATAATTTACATATATAAATGTTATTTACTTTAAAGTATATAAATATACATATATACATATATATACTAGATATATGTTTTGTAATATACAATATATATAATTTTTACATAATATATATTGTATTACATTATATATGAAATAATATATGTATAATACATAGTATATATTATATGTATAAAAAATTATAGTGTATAATGTATAGTAAATTATATACTAAAAAGGGAAAGGAAAATAAAACTAAAAGAGGATAAAAAAAAGAAACAAAATGGAAATCGGGAAAGACCCCGATTCCCTTTCCCAGTCAAAACCGACGGCAGCAACAGCTGCCACCGTCGGCTGAGAGAGGAGAAGGAAGAGGACGAGAGGTCGTCGGTGAGAAGAGAGAAAGAAGAAGCCGACGTCTACGACGGGAAAAACGAAAGAGAAAAGAACGACGCGAGGCGAAAAAGAGAGGAAAGAAAGAGAAGAGGGAATCGGCGGTGCCGGCCGTTCCAGGCACCGCCACCCCAACCCGAACCTCGGCGGAGGTGAGGGGAAGATGAAGGAGGCCACCGGCGAGACCAACGGCAGCTGAGGAAGGACGATCGAAGGAAGAAAGGACCGAGACCTATGCCGTCAGATCCGCCGTCGTGCCGTCGATCTGGGCTGAACGAAGGCCACCAGCAGCTTCGCCGTGATGTCCGCCAGCCGTGGAGATGCCGAATCGCTGGAGAACCGGCCGCCGGCGAGGAACCGGAGAGGAAGGAGGCAGACCGGTCTGAACCGGTCTGAACCGATTTGACCGGGGCAGACCGGGAAAGGAAGAGGAAAAAAGAAAAGAAAAAGGAAAAAGGAAAAGAAAAAGAAAAAAAAGAAAAGAAAGAGAAAGAAAAGAAAAAGAAAGAAAGAAAAAGAAAAGAGGAAAAAGGAGAATTTCGGGAATTCGGAGATTCCCGGAAATTCGACAACCCGAAAATTATGGAAATTCGGTAAGAAATTCCCGGAAATTTAATTTCAGAAAAAATGTAATAAATTATGGAAAAATTCTAAAATTTAGAATTTTTATTTCCAGAAATTATTTTCAGCGATCGGGATAAAGAATCTGGAGAAATGCAGTGCGGGCACGATCGATAAGAGGAAGTCGCCGACCCGAAAAAGGTAAGGGATGCATGTGCAGCACTGTAAGGATATTCAGTCTGCATATTTTGATTTGAAATATTTTATGCAATTATTTTAAGAAAATTATTATGATGCATGATTGGCTAAAAATTTTGGGTTGAAGTACTGGCTGGAAATTTAAAACTGTATTTTCTGTGCAGGAGGTTAGTAAATCGGCAGTCGTTATACTGCCGAAAATTTTAGAAAAACTTTATAAAATCATATTAAATGATTTTATTTCCGAAAATCGATATTAAATCATGAAACATGAGGAAATTACTAAATTTCATAAAACATGAATATAATGAGATGGAATTTTAAAATATTCATGTATTCGAGAATGGTGATAATGAAACCACCGAAAATTCTCGGAATAGATAAATTACACGTAATACGAGGTGAAAGATGAAGTGAAATACAGTGAATATTTTTATGAATATTTTCTTAAATATTCACTAAAGGATTTTAACCCTTATGGATTTAAATTATGGAATTATATATTTATATAAATTCCATAAAGGTTTATATTATGATCAAAAATACGGTTTTGAGACTCTTCAGCATCCTATCATGCTGATGCATTATATGTGATAAGTTTAGTCCCGGTCGACACTTGATCAGTGACCCACCGAGGACAATATAGATTATGGTCATAGATTTGACCGGTTTATTTCTTTACTCTCTGGGGTTATAGTATGATAAGATTGACGTCTATCTTAGACTCCATAAATGATAGGTGACATGTTAAAAAGGAAAGCGTTTTACATGATGTGGAATATGTCAAACGGAAAATGTGAAATATGATGCGTGACATGTGAAAAGAATATGTTTATATGATATGAGGAGAAAATCAATTGATTTATAGCATTTTTACAAAATGCTCGTTTCGGTACTGATTATAGTACTGTGGGATGACTTTCCTAAGACGTGGGATGACTTTCTTAAGACATGTGATACGAATATGTAATATGTTTCGAAAAAGGAAGAATTGATAGATCTGACATTCTTACCATGAATTTAAATGGAACATTAGATTAAAGTGTTTCACGAGTTCTGATAAGATAGTGGGAAGTATATGGCATAAAGGCCAAACCGAGCAAAGACTCGAGTTCCGAACCGTGTGAGCCACCTCTGGAGTCCTTCGAGAACTAAGTGCTACGCGAGTTTCGATGTGTTAGTAAGAAATTTCTGTACCGTGTGAGCCACCTCTAGAGTCCTTCGGGAACTAAGTGCTACACGAGTTTCGATGTGTTAGTAAGAAATTTCTGTACCGTGTGAGCCACCTCTAGAGTCCTTCGGGAACTAAGTGCTACACGAGTTTCGATGTGTTAGTAAGAAATTTCTATACCGTGTGAGCCACCTCTAGAGTCCTTCGGAACTAAGTGCTACATGAGTTTCGATGTGTTAGTAAGAAATTTCTGTACCGTGTGAGTCACCTCTAGAGTCCTTCGAGAACTAAGTGCTACACCAGTTTCGATGTGTTAGTAAGAAATTTCTGTACCGTGTGAGCCACCTCTAGAGTCCTTCGGGAACTAAGTGCTACACGAGTTTCGATGTGTTAGTAAGAAATTTCTGTACCGTGTGAGCCACCTCTAGAGTCCTTCGGGAACTAAGTGCTACACGAGTTTCGATGTGTTAGTAAGAAATTTCTGTACCGTGGGAACTACCTCTAGAGTCCTTCGGAAACTAAGTGCTACACGAGTTCTGATGTGTTAGTAAGAAGTTTCTGTACCGTGTGAGCCACCTCTAGAAGACTCAAGGACCTACGTGCTACACGGATACCAGTTGGACCGTGGGAGCCACCTCTAGAATTCTTTGAGCACTAAGTGCTACAGAGTTCCTCGATATGACACTTAACTCCATTGTTAGTTAGAATGGATGTCGTAACTGAATCAGTGAATTGGGGCTTACACCTAAAGTGATTAAGTATCGGTTATATTGGAATAGATTTTAATAGCTTATTTTGCTCTTTAAAGTACGGTACTAATTAAGAGAGTACATTAAAACATGAAATGAGTTTTAAAGAAATAAGATGATGATTTAACTAATATTCTTTTCAAGGAATATACGAATATTAATTATTTTATTTAAATGCTTTATTTCGTAGAAGCATTATTTTGAAAAGAATATGAAAAAAGTTATGAAAGTTTAAAAAGGGAAAAAGGATTTATTAATTCAAAAAGAAATGAAAATTTCTCTCTACAGTTGCTTCTAGGTTCCGTAACAAGTATGGTATTCTAAAATACCTACCTTACTCCATTCGGATCCCTAGCCGACTGTAGTATCTTTCCTACATGCGAGTCTAGAGCCCATAGGAAAAATGAAAAAGATTTTCAGCATATAGGAAGCTAAGTATCAAGTGAGGCATATAATTCTCTTACTGAGCCGTGGTTTTGCTCACCCCTTAATTTTAAACATTTCAGGTTTTTATGATTGTGAGTTCAGTGATTTGTGGATCCTGGCTGTACGCGAAGGACAATATGATAGACCGACTGAGTTAATTGAGGTATGATCATTTATTTTCTGTATTTAGACATGTCAACAGTACTGCTTATCTGATTAATTTCGATAGGGGATGTGTATAATATAAATAATGTTATGTAAAATTGTTTAACAGTTAGTACAAGTGAAGTATCACAGACAGCCCAACCGGTTAAGTTGTGTACAATAAGGTAAGAAATGTGGTCACGGGTCGTGACAGATTTAATGGTATCAGAGTAATGGTTGGCCTGATGTCTGTGGATACTTTTGGAAAGAAAAGAGTTAAACATCCCCTGTAGTACTGTGTCGTCTGAATACGTAGAGAAAATAAATGATTGTAAATGGAGAAAAATGATTTAAAGGGAGTGAGAAAGTATAAACTGAGAATGTTAAAGAAGAAAATAGGCTCAGAAATTACCGAAATATTGGTGATTCTTCTAATCTAAATGAAGGCCTGTTCGGTAAGGAACCGAAAGGACTCGGTGAGGGTCCCACCAGTACTTTCTGTCCGAACCGAATTGAGACCTGAAAATGATGGTATAAAGAAGGGGAATAAAATATCATCATTAAATAGACTTTGAGATCACCGATTGAGAGTAATTTGAAGAGAGAGAAAATTTTAGCCAAAAATGACCAAAATACCCCTACCTAAAATTTTACCGGGAGTCAAAATAGATCACCAGAAGTTGGAATTGACCGATTTGATAGAGAAATTGAAGATGTAAAGCTGAATTACAAGCAAAATAATCCCATTATGGGATTTAGTGAACTTCTCTGTCGAAAATCAAATGAGATCTAAATTACTGTTATAAGTATCAGAAAGGATACTATCAACACATAGATGATCAGTTCGTTGATTTAAATGTATATTGAGGAGATAGAAATAAATGTTGAAATGACGAAAATGCCCCTATATCGGGCGATGTTTGGAATAGTGTTAAAACCGAGCTGAATTGGAATCCATTAATAGTAATGGAATTATTAATGGCATAGAAGATGTCATATGAATCTAAGGATCCCTATTACTGATTCCACTAACACTTAGATTACGGACGCGAAAGAAATCTGTGAGGGGCTAAGTGCCACGTCTGTGTGACGAGGGCCACCTTTAGAACCCAGAGCGGACAGTACAGATGTGGACAGGGGGACGACGGACGGGCCGGGGCCTTATATGATGCGATCCAAAGAGTGTAGTGGAATGTCATCATATGATTGGCTCGGTTATTGACTGTAAGGGTCAAAAAATTTAGAATGTATTGAACGGGATCGTTGAATACTATGAAGAGTGAAATAGTTACAGGAATTGACTGATAAGGTGAATAGTATTGATAATGAAATACATACTGGTGTGGTTACTTATGGTTCTATACGTTTTCACTACTTTGAGGTGTCAAACAGATAATCTTAAATAGAACCGACATATCTTGAAATATGTGCTACAGAATAAGGTACTGTGTTGAGTACTGTAAATTAGAGAATAATTATAAGAACAGTGAAGTGATAAAAAGAAGATGACAGCGAACCTAAATTCTTCAGACCCTTGAGACAGAACTGTGATGGGCGACTCAATGATGGGCGACCCATAGTGGATTATGTGTTATGAGATACAGGCGAACTATGTCATCGCCGACTCACTAGTAAGGGTAAACCTGGGGCGAAAGAATCGCCTAGGGGATGCTCGCCAACAGCCGATATGAACGGGCGGGGCTCTTACAATTATCTCAATGGTAACACGAGAGTAAGGAACTAGGTACGTAAGGGTGCCAAGGTTCAAGCCTTGTGGAGAATATACTCAAGGGAACTAAGCCTGAATTCAGTAAATGGAAATGGTTTTGAAGTGAATAACTGAATTGAAACGAGTAGCTGTAAAGTGTGTTGAGAACCATTGTACTTGATACAGCTTACCAAGATGTGATTCGTAACGTTGTAAAGTATGACTAGGTAATAAAATCAAGGTAGAGTATGTATCAAAATGATTTGAATATAGAATGTCTCTGCCTTGAGAATACACTGTGAAATGATGGGACACAATGATGAAGGTCCAAAATGATAAAAGAAGTGTGGTTAAAGAAACTATCGGATGAGAATCCCGATAAATTTCAGAGTAACATAGATTGAGAAATCAGGCTAATGTTGACTCGATCGTGGATATGAAATTTATTCTTAAGCTTGTATCGAAGAATATAGAAGAAATCCGACAAGCTTAAGAAAATAATTTTTGGAAAATATTATGGATGATGAAATTCACAAGTATCGATGTAAAGGATGGAAATACAAATGATATGATTTGAGGATGAATTAAATGATGTATTAAAATTTTGTTATACACTAAAGTTCTTATGAAGAACAAATAAATATCATATGGAAATGATGCCTTAAATATGATTTAATCGGAGATGTATAAGGAGCTTATAAGAGCAATCTTTGTAAAAGGCATCATCAGATGAAAAGTTGAAGAACGATGGTCACAAGATGATAAGAAATGTATGATTAAAGAAAATATCAGATTTGATTTCCGATAGAACTTCCAGAGTATATAAATTAGAGGAATCGAGATAACATTGACTCGATTTTGAATATGAAGTTAAATTCTAAGTTTATATCGGAGGATGTAGAAAGAATCCGAAAAGCTTAAGAAAATAACTCTGAAAATTGTGGGAATAATGAAATTCACATGTAAAGGTCTGGATGACGAAAATACAGACAATGAAAAATTAAGAATAATGAAATTGTCTGTATAAGTATAAATGAGAGAAATACAAATGATATTGAGTTGTAGATGAATTAAAAAAAGGATGTATTAATTTCCTATCATTAATAAAGTTTTGGTGAAGAACAAGTATTCATCTACTTGAAAACAGATGCTTTATGGAGCTGATTAGGGATGTGTGAGGAGTTAATAAGACTAGCCTCAGTATAAAGAGTCCTTAGATAAAAGATTAAAGATTGGTGTCCATAAGATGATGATTTGAACTCGGAGTGAATTTTACGAGTTCCTATTGAAGTTACAAAGGTAATGAGTTGCCTTGTAAAGTAGATAAGCCTAAAGAATGAGGCATCCTTACATGAGTAAATTGATGAAATACTGATTGAGTCCAAAGTATAAATGGAACATGAGCAGCATTGTGATATGACCCTTAAACTCTTAAAGACTGTGGAATTGTGCTAAGATTTGCAACTAAAGATTTGGCTAGACAGTATCTCCTCTTGAGATATAAGATCTCGAGACGACAGGATGACAGTGAACCTGTCTATGATATAAAGATAATGATCGAGATACGAAAGTAATGAGTCTAGCTAAATACTATTGCCAGCCTATAAAAGAGTGATGAGACTAGTTGCTCTATAGATGAGATCTAATTAAAGAAATTAAAGTCGGCAGATGGCAAGTGTAAAGAAAAAGATGGTATGCAAGATTTTAAAAGATCTTAGCAGTATAGTACCATGCCAATTAAAAAAATATATATGTATATATATATATGAAGAGATAAATAGTGGAAATATGAAAACGAAAATGAAAGTGGAATAAGGAAATAAATTGCACGATGAGAAGGGAACATCAATATAAAACAGTTCCCGAAGTTAAGACTGAGGGTGATTTGTGTTGGTTATCACATAACTGTGGCAAGATGTAAAATCAAGCCAACTTTGATAAGCACAATTAATGATACTCAAAGGAGTAAGATAATTGATATGTTTACTGCTAGTATATAAATAAGAAATGTTTGTACATATAACCACCTCGAAATGATAGAAATGGTGGAATTGTATAGATAATGTGGTGCTTAAATGGATAATTCGAGGATTCAATCACAGAATCTAAATTATGAAAGGAGATTTAAAGACCATACTACATGAAGAGAATATGATAATCTCATGAAATATGATTGTGAGAGATGATCTATAGTAAAGTCGGCAAATGAATAAGTGTGAAAAAGAATATTGTGGACAATAAAGAGTCCAAAAGAGAAATGATGATATGGAAGTGATTAACGACTGATGATTTAAATAGAATCACTTTCCATTATCAGACTTCTAGATTCTCTAGTGCCTTAGTCACAGTATAAGTGTTAAACGGTGTGAATGTGTATGTACAATTCCAGTGAGCCTTACATGTGATGGAAGTCTCTGTGTTGCCATATGCTAATGAGAGATAGCAAAAGGCTTTGAGATCCCAAGTGTATTGATAGCACCGCTCCATACTGATATATATATATATATATATATGAGCGTGAGATGTAACCACTCCATGATATTGAGAGAGCGTGTGCATGAGATGTGAAAGCTACTGGGACACTTACATATAATTGATTGACATGAGTACATGATAGTACCAAATTATGACGACTCGGCACTAAGTGAGAAGAATGGATGATGAACAGCATAGATTAGCTGTAATATTAAAAATATTATGTATAGCTCTTATATGAAAAGAGTAAAAGTGAATAACTCTCGATTTGAGAAAATGAAATTACATGAGCATAGACATATATGATGAAAGACAGCATATAGTGGTCTAAAGTACTATTGATGTTGAAAGTGTACTGGCAATATTATTTGGATGATGAACTAAAGGTCAGAAGCCGTAATATACGGCATGTACCCCATTTGGACTTAAGTTAAATTCGGAGGACCGAATTTCTTAAGGTAGGGAGGATGTGATAACCGTAAATTTTTCATTTATTGGAAATTAGAAATATTGAAAATAAATATTGGAAAAAATAAATAAGAGGAAATAAATAAAATTTTGCGAGAACGGGATATGGGTGAAAATCCTGAAAAGTAAGAAACTGAAAGAATCGAGAAATTGGTGTAAAGGAAATTAAATTGGAAGTGAAAATAAAAATAATAAAGAGAAAAAAAAGAATTAAATTGGATAAATTAAAAATCCAAATTAAAATAAAAAAACGAGAAATGAAAATAAAGTATGTTTATATAATTACAAAAATTATAAATGTATTTTATACAAATACGTATGTATTTAAAATACTATATAGTATATTTTAATATACGTTGGTATATATATGGAAATATATACTATTTCATGAATTTAAATAATACATATGTATATAAACATAATATTTTATGTATATATAAATATATATATATACATACATATATAGAAAATGTAAATATTATTTTATATTAAAGTTTATAGGTATATATATTGTATTATAACATTTATATAATTTACATATATAAATGTTATTTACTTTAAAGTATATAAATATACATATATACATATATATACTAGATATATGTTTTGTAATATACAATATATATAATTTATACATAATATTTATTGTATTACATTATATATGAAATAATATATGTATAATATATAGTATATATTATATGTATAAAATATAAATTATAGTGTATAATGTATAGTATATTATATACTAAAAAGGGAAAGGAAAATAAAACTAAAAGAGGAAAAAAAAAAGAAAGAGAAAGAAAAGAAAAAGAAAGAAAGAAAAAGAAAAGAGGAAAAAGAGAATTTCGGGAATTCGGAGATTCCCGAAAATTCGACAACCCGAAAATTATGGAAATTCGGTAAGAAATTCCCGGAAATTTAATTTCAGAAAAAATGTAATAAATTATGGAAAAATTCTAAAATTTAGAATTTTTATTTCCAGAAATTATTTTCAGCGATCGGGATAAGGAATCTGGAGAAATGGAGTGCGGGCACGATCGATAAGAGGAAGTCGCCGACTCGGAAAAGGTAAGGGATGCATGTGCAGCACTGTAAGGATATTCAGTCTACATATTTTGATTTGAAATATTTTATGCAATTATTTTATGAAAATTATTATGATGCATGATTGGCTGAAAATTTTGGGTTGAAGTACTGGCTGGAAATTTAAAACTGTATTTTCTGTGCAGGAGGTTAGTAAATCGGCAGCCGTTATGCTGTCGAAAATTTTAGAAAAACTTTATAAAATCATATTAAATGATTTTATTTCCGAAAATCGATATTAAATCATGAAACATGAGGAAATTACTAAATTTCATAAAACATGAATATAATGAGAAGAAATTTTAAAATGTTCATGTATTCGAGAATGGTGATAATGAAACCATAAATTACACGTAATACGAGGTGAAAGATGAAGTGAAATATAGTGAATATTTTTATGAATATTTTCATAAATATTCACTAAAGGATTTTAACCCTTATGGATTTAAATTATGGAATTATATATTTATATAAATTTCATAAAGGTTTATATTATGATCAAAAATACGGTTTTGAGACTCTTCAGCATCCTATCATGCTGATGCATGATATGTGATAAGTTTAGTCCCAGTAGACACTTGATCGTGACCCACCGAGGACAATATAGATTATGGTCATAGATTTGACCGGTTTATTTCTTTACTCTCCGGGGTTATAGTATGATAAGATTGATGTCTATCTTAGACTCCATAAATGATAGGTGACATGTTAAAAAGGAAAGCGTTTTACATTATGTGGAATATGTCAAATGGAAAATGTGAAATATGATGCGTGACATGTGAAAAGAATATGTTTATATAATATGAGGAGAAAATCAATTGATTTATAGCATTTTTACAAAATGCTCGTTTCGGTACTGATTATAGTACTGTGAGATGACTTTCCTAAGACATGTGATACGAATATGTAATATGTTTCGAAAAAGGAAGAATTGATAGATCTGACATTCTTACCATGAATTTAAATGGAACATTAGATTATAAGTGTTTCACAAGTTTTGATAAGATAGTGGGAAGTATATGGCATAAAGGCCAAACCGAGCAACGACTCGAGTTCCGAACTATGTGAGCCACCTCTAGAGTCCTTCGGGAACTAAGTGCTACACGAGTTTCGATGTGTTAGTAAGAAATTTCTGTACCGTGTGAGCCACCTCTAGAGTCCTTCGGGAACTAAGTGTTACACGAGTTTCGATGTGTTAGTAAGAAATTTTTGTACCGTAATTTTTGTACCGTGTGAGCCACCTCTAGAGTCCTTCGGGAACTAAGTGCTACACGAGTTTCGATGTGTTAGTAAGAAATTTCTGTACCGTGTGAGCCACCTCTAGAGTCCTTCGGGAACTAAGTGCTACACGAGTTTCGATGTGTTAGTAAGAAATTTCTGTACCGTGTGAGCCACTCTAGAGTCCTTCGGGAACTAAGTGCTACACGAGTTCCGATGTGTTAGTAAGAAGTTTCTGTACCGTGTGAGCCACCTCTGGAAGACTCAAGGGACCTACGTGCTACACTGATACCAGTTGGACCATGGGAGCCACCTCTAGAATCCTTTGAGCACTAAGTGCTACACGAGTTCCTCGATATGACGCTTAACTCCATTGTTAGTTAGAATGGATGTCGTAACTGAATCAGTGAATTGGGGCTTACACCTAAAGTGATTAAGTATCGGTTATATTGGAATAGATTTTAATAACTTATTTTGCTCTTTAAAGTACGGTACTAATTAAGAGAGTACATTAAAACATGAAATGAGTTTTAAAGAAATAAGATGATGATTTAACTAATATTCTTTTCAAGGAATATACGAATATTAATTATTTTATTTAAATGCTTGATTTCGTAGAAGCATTATTTTGAAAAGAATATGAAAAAGGTTATGAAAGTTTAAAATGGGAAAAAGGATTTATTAATTCAAAAAGAAATGAAAATTTCTCTCTACAGTTGCTTCTAGGTTCCGTAACAAGTATGGTATTCTAAAATACCTACCTTACTCCATTCGGATCCCTAGCCGACTGTAGTATCCATCCTACATGCGAGCCTAGAGCCCATAAGAAAAATGAAAAAGATTTTCAGCATATAGGAAGCTGAGAATCAAGTGAGGCATATAATTCTCTTACTGAGCCGTGGTTTTGCTCACCCCTTAATTTTAAACATTTCAGGTTTTTATGATTGTGAGTTCAGTGATTTAGGGATCCTGGTTGTACGCGAAGGACAATATGATAGACCGACTGAGTTAATTGAGGTAAGATCATTTATTTTTTGTATTTAGACATGTCAACAGTACTGCTTATCTGATTAATTTCGATAGGGGATGTGTATAATATAAATAATGTTATGTAAAATTGTTTAACAGTCAGTACAAGTGAAGTATCACAGACAGCCCAACCGGTTAAATTGTGTACAATAAGGTAAGAAATGTGGTCACGAGTCGTGACACCCTCTCACCTAGGGATCAGTCAAGAAATCACTACTTGTGAGTCTCATGACATCCCATCCTCGGTGGTGCTCATGCTATTTTATAATTGATCGTATACATGTAGTATGGATAAAAATGTATGGTGTATATGAAACTTAAAAGAAATTTTATTTATTTTGATTTTATTAATTAAACTCTTGATATTGAGAAATTTCGCTAAATATCCCAATACTTTGGTAACATTTAGCTAATTCCTCTCACCTAGGGATCAGTCAAGAAATCACTACTTGTGAGTCTCATGACATCCCATCCTCGAAAGAATTCCATTTATTATTTTCCTTTATTTATGCACATGATGCTAACATATGATTTATGATGCATATGGAATTATGAAAAGAACTTTATATTTTGACTTTTATTAATGAAACTCTTAATATTGAAAAATTTAACTAAATATCCCAATACTCTGGTAACATTTAGCTAATTCCTCTCACCTAGGGATCAGTCAAGAAATCACTACTTGTGAGTCTCATGACATCCCATCCTCGGAAGAATTCCATTTATGTTAAAATTTCAATATTTATAAAGATAATGCTAACATTTGATATATGATACATTTATAAAAGGAATTTTATATTTTAATTTTTATTAATGAAACTCTTAATATTGAAAAATTTAACTAAATATCCCAATACTCTGGCAACATTTAGCTAATTCCTCTCACCTAGGGATCAGTCAAGAAATCACTACTTGTGAGTCTCATGACATCCCATCCTTAGAAGAATTCCATTTCATTTTCTTATTTTTATTGATTATATTATTCTATTTATTTATTTATTTACTTATTATTTTTTTTACCAATACATTAAAAATACCTAAACAAATAAATGAATAACTAAAACGGAAAAAGGAAATATACCCTTCTCGGGCGGGTGAGCTCTTTGAGCGAGCGAGCGAGTGGATGTTCTTTCTCCTCGGGTGGGTGAGCTCCTCACACGGGCGAGCTCCTTGAGTGGGCGAACGAAATCGTGGATTCTACTTCTTTTTTCTACAGGCGGGCGAGCTCTTTGACGAGAGAGCGCACAGACTGCCTTTTCCTCTGACGGGCGAGCTCTTTGATCGGGCCAGCTAGCTCACGGATCCTACTCTTTCTTCTTTGGCGGGCGAACTCTCTGAGTGGGCTAGTGAGCTCATGGATCCTACCTTTTTTGCACAGGCGGGCGAGCTCGCGGATTCTACTCTTCCTTCTTTGGCGGGCGAACTCTCTGGTGGGCTAGCTCCTTGAACGGGCGTGCGGGTCCAGGGTCTACGCTCGGATCTCGCAGCTTCCTATCTTTTCTTTTTCTGTCCTGTTTATTCAACTATAAAAGGCCATCTCTTTTTTTTCAACTCATTTTAACCCGTTTCATTCCAAAAAAAAATTCCTCAAACCCTCTAAAAATTCTCTTTGGCTCTCTTCTTCGGGCGAACGCCGGTCACCGTGCACCGCCGTATGTCGATCGCCGGTGGTCCTCCCTGTAAACCCAAAAGCACTCCTTTCAACCTCCTTTTCTTAGATCTGGGGTACGTTTTCCCCGAAAACGCTCCCAACCTCACGGATCTGGCTATTTTCGAAAATCTCTTTTTGTGTTTTGGTTTTAAACCTGGTTGGATCTGGTTGTTTTGGTTTGTGTTGTTGTTGGTTTTATGTTTTACAGGTGGGGATTTCAGATCTGGGCTTTGGGTTTTGAGTTTGGGGTTTCGGTGTAGGGGGTTTTCAGATCTGGGTTAGGGTTGTTTGGTGGTTTTGGTGATGATGGTGGCTTCGGTGTGGTATTGGTAGTGGCGATGACGATAAGGTGTCTCAGTGATGGTGACTTAGGTTTAGAGTTTCCGTTGATAGCTTCTTCAGTGTTTTTGGGTCTGTCTTTTTTCTCTCTATCCGAATGGGGCCTCTTTTCATTGCTTGGTGGTCTTCTTAAACCAGTTTAGAGCCTCCCTTTAGCCTTTCAGAGTCACAAAATCCATAGGTCTCTGTTGGAGCGGGATTTACGATATGGGGAAGGTGGAAACTGGGTGCGGCTCGAGACAGAGGAGAAGATTTGGTCGTCGGCGGCTGGGCAATGAGTCTGGGCGGCAAATTTGGGTAGATTTGAAGCATTTAATGTGATGGGAAATAATAATAATAATAAAAAAATAAAAATAAAAATAAAAATAAAATAGAAACAATAATAGTAGTAGTAATCTAATAATAATAACAGATAATAATAATATAAACAATAACAAACCAAATAATAAAAATAAATACAAACATATATATAATAATATATAGTAATAATAAATATTAGGACAAAATTAGGTGTCAACAGCTGCCCCTCTTTGCTTATTGCTGAGGATCAGGAATAGAGCAAAGACAGTAGACACACTAATTTTGCCCGGCTTATAACCTAATCTACTTCTTTTTTTTTGAAATGTGCTCCTCTTGCAGCAGAGGCAATGAAACTTTAAATTCTTTTTCTGAAATGAGCTCCTCTTGCAGCAGAGGCAATGAAACTTTAAATTCTTTTTTAAGAATGTGCTCCTCTTGCAGCAGAGGCGATGAAACTTTAAATTCCTTTTTGTTTTGTTTTTTTCTTTTTTCGAGAAAGCTGCTCTTGCAGCAGAGGCAATGAAACTTAAAATTTTTTCCTGAAATGTCCTCCTCTTGCAGCAGAGGCAATGAAACTTTAAATTTTCCTGGAATATGCTCCTCTTACAGCAGAGGCAATGAAACTTTCAATTTAAAAATTTTGCCCGGAGGTCTTATACTTTGTGCCTGAAGGTCTTAAACTTGTGCCCGGAGGTCTTAAATTTGTGCCCGGAGGACTTGAAAATTTATGCCCGGAGGACTTATATTTGTGCCCGGAGGCCTTAAGATTTTTGCCCGGAGGACTTAAATTTATGTCTGGAAGACTTGAAACTTTGTGCCCGGAGGACTTATGTTTGTGATTTGTGCCCAGAGGACTTGAGATTTGTGCCCGGAGGCCTTAAGATTTTTTCCCAGAGGACTTAAATTTGTGCTCGGAGGACTTGAGACTTTGTGCCCGAAGGACTTATGTTTGTGATTTGTGCTCGGAGGACTTGAGATTTATGCCCGGAGGCCTTAAGATTTTTGCCCGGAGGACTTAAATTTGTGCCCGGAGGACTTGAGACTTTGCCCGGAGGACCTAAAATTTGTGCCCGGAGGACTTGAGATTTTATGCCAAGAGGTCTTAGAATTTTATGCTCGGAGGACTTAAGATTTTGCCCAGAGGGCTTACAATTTTATCCCCGGAGGACTTAAGATTTTATGCCCGGAGGTCTTATAATTTTATGCCAGGAGGACTTGAGATTTTGCCCAGAAGGCTAATAATTTGTGCCCGGAGGACTTGAGATTTTATGCCCGGAGGTCTTTTAATTTTATGCTCGGAGGACTTGGAATTGGATTTGAAATTTTTGAAAATCATTCTTCAACCTTAATTGAACATAGCACTAATCAAACTGGATTTGAAAATTTCTTTATCATGAATAAACTCGACTTTTTTTTTTTTTGAAAAAAAGGTTGCATAACCTTCCAAATTTTGATTGGATGGTGTCGAGCCTTAGCTTGAGAAACATGTTTTAATTTCAAAATTTTACACAAAACTTTCAATGCTGATGTTGTATGATGCTGTGTATGTATGCATGTATGCATGGTACTCAATCCTGTACATTCTCTAACTTTGAAACTCTATCTTGTTAAAGAGGTACATCATTTGTCTTTTGTATTTTCTTTGCCCCAACATGATCATGAAAATTCCTTTCTACTTTCCCTTGCTGCAGAGTTCTTGTGCTCGTCATAGCCTTTTGACGAAAAGCACTAAAAATTTTCCTTATAAGTATTTTCCAAAGGGAAATGAATCCAAATTTCACATGTGATATTTGATCCTTTCGAAAAATTAGTGATTACTTTCCAAGATGAGTGACATAAATCCTATCCGGATTTTTTCAACTGGACAATTACCCAAAAACAATGGTTCCTTTCTTGGCTCAAAATAGTTTTCTTAAAATACCATCGGTTTTCTTTCCCCTTTTTTTTTGTTGTTGTTGTTTTTTTTTTTGGAACAAAATTTTGAATGAGAAAAGAAAAGAAGAAAAATATTTACAACTTGGTTTGACAATCTCTTAAATTCTCGAATAATGGCGTTCTACAAATACCAAGATCAGACATGAATAACTGAGGTCCTTTTTGTTCTGGAAGGGTATGTACAAGAAGCAAGGTTCAAACTTTTTCAGAAAAGTGTCGAGCAATCAAGTGACATTAGAATCTTTAGATGTCTCGAGGATTTCTCAAGGACTATTGGTTCTTTTTCCATTGTTTTCAATTCGTGTCAATGCTTGATTTGTTGCTCTAAGAGTTCATTGTTTGCTCTAGACTGCCCTTTTCGGGTTTTCACCCTAGAGCTTCATTCTTTCTTTTCTCTTTCTTCTTTTTTTTTTGATTGTTCCACCATGCATTCAAGAATTCAAATTTCATTCAAACCAAATAATAGTGAGAATTTTCCAAAGAAGAGCTATTCGATACAAGCATCCATATTTGATCAAAATGGACTTTTAAGTACGTAATGTAGGCCATGGTTCAGGGTTTTGAAAGAATGGATAAATAGGCCCAAAATGTTGTTTAAGGATGATCAATCCAAGGATCATTTCTTTTCATATGGACATCTATCATCTTCAATATTCGAAGCACCTTTCTTTTTCTACTTTTCCATGTATCTCTTTTTTTTTCTTCTTTTTTTGTTTTTTTGAATCCTTTTCATTCTTTAAAGCACATTTCTTTGAGTAGTCTTACATGTATCCTTTTCTTCTTGCTCTTTTTTTTTCTTTTCTTTTTCATTGATTCATGTCTAAGATTTCAAACCTAATTTGCCCCAAATTGTCCCACAACATAGTAAATCTTATTTGATCTAAAAGCAAAAGTTGAATCATTCATATTCTTTGAAGAGATATCTTCTGAACAGGCCCCCTGGTGTGGAGGGTGATCCTTGGAAGAGGTTTATTGTGAAAGAAATTATCAGGCTCAAAAGAGGTAGCAAAAGGATAATGTTTATATTTGTGAATGGAATACGAAAGATGGCCATTCATCATCTCAAATTAAGATGCTTATATTGAAAAGCAATTCTTAAGATAAGTTTTCCTTTGGCTTTTGAAATCATCTGAATATCATGTTTGCATGGTGTCACCATCAATTTCATTTTTTTTTCTCTCTTTTTTTTTCTTTTTTTTCTTTTCTTTTTCTCTTTTCTCCTTTTTTTTGTAATGTAACACTTTGATATGACAAAGCTTGAACCTCACACACCACATCGTCATTTAAGGAAAAAAGTGATGCGCAACTTGAGGTATTATACAGACAGACATCGGTGGAAAATCCTCAACTTTGGTTTTTTTTTTCAAAACATGGGCGAAAGGCATCTTGAGAGTACAAGATTGAAGAGTCTGGGATTTGCATATGAATCTGGGTGGAAAAAATTTCAGAATGTCGTGCCAAATATTTGACCGCCATTATCCAGAATCTTTGAGATTGTCATTGATTTCCAAAAAATTCTCAAAAAGTTTTGCAAATTGGTTTTTTCTTGAAAATTTAACGATAAAGCCCTATCATTGTCAAATTGAAAACAAATCGGACTTTCAAAATCTTATGCCCCAATTTAGCTTTTTGGCTTTCGACTGACTTCGATTTTATTGAGATGTGATCCAAGAATGATTTAATACATTCATCTTTGACAGTAATCACCAATTTTCTTGGAATCATTTTTATCATTAATGTGAAGAAAAGAAACATTCTTGTCATATGCCACTGGAAAAAAATTATGCAAAAAGTTGTGCTCATACAATTGTCACTTAGGCCAACGGAAACGACAAGCATTTTCTAACAAAATACAGACTTCAAAATCTTAAAATCTTTATTTCCCTCCAGATTGATCTGTCAAAATGCCATAACTCTACACCAAAGTGGACTTCCACTGTTCTATAAGTTCCGGAGTCAAGATTCCACCATTGATGAGCTCTTCAACCCTTTCCTTCAACTGTCTGCATTTTTCTGTTGCATGCCCAATTGGCCCCATGTGATAGTCACATATGCTATTCGGATCATAGCTCTTGGCCAACGGGTTTGGTGCTGTTCTCAAAGGTGTAGGGGTCAAATATTGGTTTTTCACCAAAAATGGCAAAAGATCGGAGATTGGAATTGGGATTTTTCCTTGATTGCTTCTTGATCTTTTTCTGTTGTTTATTGATTGTTGAGGAGGTTGAGCTACTGGCCTAGGCATAAAGATAGGCGCATGAGCAACCGTTGAAGGGTAAGAGTTTGCTTGAAATCCTGGTTACAGGATTGGTGAATAAAGATAAGGATCACAGGAAGCATTGTTCAAGGTTTGACGGTATGATAGGTGAGACAAATAGGGATTATATGGAATGGAATTTCTGGGAAATTGTCCCTCAAATGTCGCAGCTTGCACTTCTTCTTCCATCCTTTCAAGTTTGTTATCAGCCATGTCACCTATCTTGATCTTGCCTCTCTTGATTGCATTCTCAATCATCTCTCTAGAGGCTACCATGTCAGCAAAATTCTTCATAACATTCCCAATCATCTTATCATAATATGGTGCCTAGAGTGTACTAAGAAACACAGTTGCAGTCTCTTTTTCAGTGAGGGGAGGTTGGACTTGGGTGGCAACATTCTTCCATCTCTGGGCATATTCTCTAAAGCCTTCAGTAACTTTCTTCTCCATAGTTTGCAAAGATAAACGATCTGGGGCTAGATCCATAATATGCTTATATTGGGAGACAAAAGCCCTTGCCAAATTTCCCATGAGTGAACATCACCCTTGCCCAATTGTGTATACCACCTAGCAGCAGATCCTTTAAGGATATCTTGGAAAGCATAGATCAACAGCTTGTCATCATGCAAATGTGCTACCATGTTTCTACAGTACATAGTGATATGGGCCTTTGGACAAGTGGTCCCATCATATTTCTCAAATTCTGGAGCTTTAAACTTTAGTGGAAGGACCACACCAGGTACTAGAGATAATTTGGCTGCATCTAAAGATCCGTGAAAATCCATTCCTTCAACAATCCGAAGCCTTTCTTCTATAAGCTTTATCTTCTGTAGAGAATTTGAGCCTTCTTTCATTTGCGACATCCCTTGCTCATTGTGACTATCGAAATTGGCAACATGAATTGGTTCGAGGGGGTTCATGGTGGGAATTGCATGCCCTTGAAACTGACTAGGGTCTATTGCAGACGGCATATTAGGGCACACATAACCGTCGGTGGGCATTGCTTGTGGCTCTTGAGATGATTGGGTTTCTCGTGAGCCAATGTTAACTGGACAAAAAGAATCCTCCGCATTTCGTAACCGGTGCCCCTCTTGAGTAGTTAGTTCTCCCATTTTTCCATTGTTCAGCTTCTCCCACAAACCTGCCATCTATGACAATTGCTCTCTCATTTCTTGTTGAGCTTTTTCCATTCTTTCCATTCGACTCATTTCTATCTCTTCCATGGTCCACAACTATTTCCAAAATTTTTCAATGTTCAAGCCACTTGGCACCTAATCTGTCATAACCCCGAATTAGATGTCATGCTTGCCATGCTAATATGAAGCTTTTATTGTATGGAAATTGTGAAATAAAAGGAAAATTCAACCTTGTTATTATTTCAGAGTATCACAAGTTGTACACTAAAAGAAAAAAAAGGGAAATTATAAACTGAAAATTGTCATTTGACCATTCCTTTGTTTTGATCAACTATTTTTTTTCTTTTTTTTATATTTTTTCCTCTTTTTTTTAAGGAAACAGTTATTGTTAGCCTTATTATTCTTCTATCAAAATCATATCATGCACATATGAATGAAGTGAATGCGAACTTAAATAAAATCTTGTAACATTCATATTCATAAAGGAATTGTTTACAAGATTCAAAAGTTCCTTACTACACTCCCTACTATTCTAATGCCCCTTATATTCAAAGTCTTTCAAAAAGAAATTTCACAACAACAACTGCTTTTTCATCCTCTGAACTCTAATCCAGCATGGCAAATTCCTAGCTGACCACTTCCCTTATATCGAGCAATTTTGCGTCAATCAATCCCTTTACCTTATATTGAAAGCCTTACAATCTTTGATGGAGTGCCCAATATTTCCTGTGTGGTACGCACATCTTGCATTTGCGTTATACCATATTGGGTACGGAGGCTCCAAGGGTTTTAAGAATACAGGGGCAATAAGGTGCCTTTCAAGCAGATAGGGTAAAAGTTTGCCATATGTTATGGGTAAAGGGTCAAGCTGCGTGCGCTTCATCTTCTTGGATTGTTTTTGGCCAAGAGGTTGATTTTTAACTTGAGCAGGTGGTGGCACCAAAGCTAGGGCGTTAAGGATTTGCTGAAAAGGTGGTCGAATAGATTTGGCATGAGCATATGGGTTCACAGACGAACAGGTATGTAAAGGTTAGGCGAGACTGGGAGATCTTGTTCCAAAAGCTTGAATATGTGGTTGAAAAGTAGGCCGAGGATAAAAGTTTGGCGTGGACCAATTTGTGGAGGTCGAACAAAAGTAGGAGTTCCTGTTTGGAGTGCTTGGATAGGTGGCTGATGAAGGTTAGGGTTTTGTAATGGCCTACTTGGTATGGATTGTTTGAGGCCATAAGGTTCGGCTTTAGTTGTAAGGCCCTTAAGTTCATCCATTACCTTTTTCACCCTTTTCATAGCCTCTTCTACCACGGGATCATCGTCTGGACAGTTGAGAGCATCGGAGTATCCCTGGCAAGCCATTTCATGAAGAGTCGATTGGTCTCCACTTGCTGATGATTCAATGTGTAGTTGTCTTGGAAATGACGATGAGCCTTGAGGATGAACCACTTTAGTCTCTCCAAAGCTTTCAAGCATCTTCATTATCTTACCTAGCTTCCTCTTTATCTCCCGTATGTCATGTCCAAACTCCTCTTGATTATTCTCCAAAGCAGTAAGTCTAGCTTCTAATTGATCTCCCATGTTTCTGACCTCCTTTAATCCTAAAAAGATAAATGCCCTCCTTATTATGTGATGTAATGAGATATGCCATGCTAAAATTTAAGAATAAAAAAATCAAAATTTTCTGTTATTTAAGTTCAATGAATAAATTCTTTTCTCTTTTTTTTTTTAGAGTTTGATGATTTCCCTTTTTTCTTTTAAAGAATAGATTTTTGTTTTTGCTCTCTCTTCCTTTTTTTTTTATTTAGAAAAAATCTTATTTTCACACCATAATTTATTTTCTTTAACTTCCTTTTTTATTTTTTGAAGAAATGTGATAATGTAAAAAAAATTTATGTCTATGCATAAGTTCCAAAAATAAAAAATGTGTTTTTTTTTTGTGGTATTAAAGAATGAAGGGATATTTTCATGTTATTTTTAGACAAAAAGAAAAATCGAGTAAATCTTTGTTTTATTCTTTAAAATTGTAAAATTTTGAAATTTTATTTGAGAATAACATAAAAAAATATATCTTGATTTTATGAAAATACGAGTTTGAAAAATGATTAGAGTTATGATATGAAAAAGATAGTAAAAATGTTCCCTCATGTGTCCTAATCTTAGGATAATTTCATGTTTGAACATTCATCAAACCATAACCCCTATCCTAGATGCCTCACAATTTATTAGCGATAACATATATACAAATAAAGAATGCTATAAAATAATCAACATAATTAAAACACAAATGCAACTAATTATTTTAAAATTAAAGAAATTAAATTTAAATATTAGTTAAGACCTTTAAATTAAAACTTAGGATAACACATGATTAATAAATGGCTTGACCCTTAAAAAGTCCCCAGTGGAATCACCAAGCTGTTGTCACGATTTCGCGCTCGATGATTTTGAAAAACGTTTAAAAACAAAGGGAGTCGCCACCAATCTTTTTTGACTATGTGTGATTGGTCACCTAAAATATTTATCTTTTTTAACAAAATTTCAAAATTAATTAAGTTTTATTAAAAAGACAATTTCTTGGGTCTGCGAGAACAAAATTTGGGTTCGGGGGTACGGTTACGCGTGGGGAAGGATTAGCAACCCCCACAACGCTCGTTAAAAAACGGTACCATCCTAACTACATGGTATCTTTTTATTTTAATAAGATAGTCTTGGCTTTTGATTATATGAAAAATTAGCGTATTTGCTTGAAAAATTGTTGTTATAAAGAGATTCATTATGAAAATCAACATGAACACCATTTATTGAAAAATTAAATCAAATATCCCAATACTCTGTTAACATTTGAAATAATCCCTCTCACCTAGGGATCAGTCAAGAAATCACTACTTGTGAGTCTCATGACATCCCATCCTTGGTGGTGCTCACGCTATTTTATAATTGATCGTATACATGTAGTATGGATAAAAATGTATGGTGTATATGAAACTTAAAATAAATTTTATTTATTTTGATTTTATTAATAAAACTCTTGATATTGAGAAATTTCGCTAAATATCCCAATACTCTGGTAACATTTAGCTAATTCCTCTCACCTAGGGATCAGTCAAGAAATCACTACTTGTGAGTCTCATGACATCCCATCCTCGGAAGAATTCCATTTATTATTTTCCTTTATTTATGCACATGATGCTAACATATGGTTTATGATGCATATGGAATTATGAAAAGAACTTTATATTTTGATTTTTATTAATGAAACTCTTAATATTGAAAAATTTAACTAAATATCCCAATACTCTGGTAACATTTAGCTAATTCCTCTCACCTAGGGATCAGTCAAGAAATCACTACTTGTGAGTCTTATGACATCCCATCCTCGGAAGAATTCCATTTATGTTAAAATTTCAATATTTATAAAGATGATGCTAACATTTGATATATGATACATTTATAAAAGGAATTTTATATTTTAATTTTTATTAATGAAACTCTTAATATTGAAAATTTTAACTAAATATCTCAATACTCTGGTAACATTTAGCTAATTCCTCTCACCTAGGGATCAGTTAAGAAATCATTACTTGTGAGTCTCATGACATCCCATCCTCGGAAGAATTCCATTTTATTTTCTTATTTTTATTGATTATATTATTCTATTTATTTATTTACTTATTATTTTTTTTACCAATACATTAAAAATACCTAAACAAATAAATGAATAACTAAAACGGAAAAAGGAAATATACCTTTCTCAGACGGGCGAGCTCTTTGAGCAGGCGAGTGAGTGGATGTTCTTTCTCCTCGGGTGGGCGAGCTCCTCACACGGGCGAGCTCCTTGAGTGGGCGAACGAAATTGCGGATTCTACTTCTTTTTTCTAAGGGCGGGCGAGCTCTTTAACTAGAGAGATCGCAGACTGCCTTTTCCTCTGGCAGGCGAGCTCTTTGATCGGGCGAGCTAGCTCATGGATCCTACTCTTTCTTCTTTGGCGGGCGAACTCTCTGAGTGGGCTAGTGAGCTCATGAATCCTGCCTCTTTTTCATAGGCGAGCGAGCTCGCGGATTCTACTCCTCCTTCTTTGGCAGGCGAACTCTCTGGTGGGCTAGCTCCTTGAACGGGCGTGCGAGTCCCGGGTCTACACTCGGATCTCGCAGCTTCCTATCTTTTCTTTTTCTCTCTTGTTTATTCAACTATAAAAGGCCATCTCTTTTTTTTCAACTCATTTTAACTCGTTTCATTCCAAAAAAAAAATTCCTCAAACCCTCTAAAAATTCTCTCTGGCTCTCTTCTTCGGGCCAACGCCGGTCGCCGGTCGCCGTGCGCCGCCGTATGTCGATCGCTGGTGGTCCTCCCCGTAAACCCAAAAGCACTCCTTTCAACCTCCTCTTCTCAGATCTGGGGTACGTTTTCCCCGAAAACGCTCCCAACCTCATGGATCTGGCTATTTCCGAAAATCTCTTTTTATGTTTTGGTTTTAAACCTGGTTGGATCTGGTTGTTTTGGTTTGTGTTGTTGTTGGTTTTATGTTTTACAGGTGGGAATTTCAGATCTGGGCTTTGGGTTTTGAGTTTGGGGTTTCAGTGTAGGGGGTTTTCAGATCTGGGTTAGGGTTGTTTGGTGGTTTTGGTGATGATGGTGGCTTCGGTGTGGTGTTGGCAGTGGCAATGACGATAAGGTGTCTAGGTGATGGTGACTTAGATTTAGAGTTTCCGTTGATAGCTTCTTCAGTGTTTTTGGGTCTGTCTTTTTTCTCTCTATCCGAATGGGGCCTCTTTTCATTGCTTGGTGGTCTTCTTAAACCAGTTTGGAGCCTCCCATCTAGCCTTTTAGAGTCACAAAATCCATAGGTCTCTATTAGAGCGGGATTTACGGTATGGGGAAGGTGGAAACTTGGTGCGGCTCGAGACAGAGGAGAAGATTTGGTCGTCGGCGGCTGGGCAATGAGTCTGGGCGGCAGATTTGGATAGATTTGAAGCATTTAATGTGATGGGAAATAATAATAATAATAATAAAAAGAATAAAAATAAAAACAAAAATAAAAATAAAATAGAAACAATAATAGTAGTAATAATATAATAATAATAACAGATAATAATAATATAAACAATAACAAACCAAATAATAAAAATAAATACAAACACATATATATAATAATATATAATAATAATAAATATTAGGACAAAATTAGGTGTCAACAATATATTTACTATGTAAAAAAAGAAACATAATATATTTCTATATTTAGCTTTACTAATTTTAATCGTTCATTTAACTCAATCTAAGTATTAGAAAAGTGTGTAAAACTATAAAATTTTATACAGGTGTAAGTGGATCCCTCTTAAAACTTAAAACATCATCTAAATTTCAAATATTAAGCATATCTTTAGGTTTTTTATATTTTCAATTTTATTTTTGAAATTTTTTATATTTCGATTAAAATTTCAGTTAACTAACCTAATTAATCAAAAACTGAAATTTTTGTAAAATTAGTTTTGCTAATTGACCTAAATATTTCGGTAGCCGACCAATAAACCTAATTAAATTCAATTCGATCGGTTATTCAATTAAAATAAAAATAAAAACATACTTAAGTAGTATACTAGAAATAGTTTGAAGATATCCTTTAATTACAAAAAAAAAATTAAAATTAAAATTTAAAGTAACCATAATTTCGCTTTTGATAGAAAATAATTATATATAAAAAAATAACCACACAATAATGCTATCCAAAAAGTAAACACAAGCAAGAATTAATTTCATATTTAATATGATACCAGTAATAATTAATCTTATATTCAATGTGATGCGAGGACACATTTTATTTTAAAAAATATTAATTTTCTCTCTCCTTATGTGTGAGGAATTTCTCTTGCTATTAATAAACACAAAAGAATTCATTTCATACTCAACTCTATCTGTTTTTGTGATTAAAAAAAAAACTCTATTTTGAGCTTTGAAAAAAAATAATTATTTCATACATAGTTGATACATGTTATATAAAAATATTAAAAAAATAAATAAATAAAATAATATATATGTTATGATCTTAATACCATTTATGAAATAAAAAAACTCTATAGGAAATAATTATCCATAAGTTATTAGTAAATAAATAAAACAGAGAAATGAATTCGATGCATTTCTCGCTCTCAGAACTACATTCTTTTTCCTTTTGCAACTATAAACTTTGATTTTCTCATAAAAGCATGGCCAAGTGTCAACGAAACAACATGGGATCCATAGTCCTTGATCGCCCTTCCACCACCACCACTGCCGACAACCACTTCAGACTATGGACAGCCTTCTCCGGGGCCGCATTCCGAAGAAAACTTTTCGATGCAGTAAGATGCGGCGGCAGCTCCCGCCACCGCCACCAGCTCATGCAAGAAATGCTGAACGACACCGTCTCTCAGCCTCCTCCTCCCACCATCACAACAAAGTCGGTCTTGAAACAGCCTAACGAACCAAAAAAACCAGACAAAATAGTGAAAAATCCCAACAACAATGGCAAGTCAGAGAAGCTAGCTGATCTCTTGAACTTAGCGGAAGTGGAAACTGACTCCGAGACTAAAATGAAAGTGGAAGCTTTGGAGGAGTTGAAGCGCGTGGTTAAGGACTTGCAATTGGAAGAAGAAGAGAAGAAGAGAAAAGTTGCGAATAGAGTCAGGTTGCTTACTAAAGAAGACTCGGAAGCTAGAGCGACTTTGGCCTTGCTCGGAACAATTCCTTCATTGGTTGCAATGCTTGATCTTGAAGATTCTGATTGTCAGATCGCTGCTCTCTATGCTTTGCTTAATCTAGGAATCCGAAATGACGCGTAAGTTTCCTAAGTTTCCCATCTTTATTTGGATATTAATTTTTGCAAGTTAAAAAATGTCCCTGTCTTTAATCCAATTCATTGCATTTTTCCTTCTTTTTAACTGATATTTTATGGGAATAGCTTTTGTTTGTTATCATGAAATTGCTTGTATTTCCCTTTGCAGGAACAAAGCAGCCATTGTTAAAGCTGGGGCTGTGCATAAGATGCTAAAGCTTATTGAGTCCCCTAAGGCATCGAGCCTGGAAGTTTCAGATGCCATAGTAGCGAATTTCCTAGGCTTGAGTGCTTTGGATTCGAATAAGCCTATCATTGGATCTTCAGGGGCTATCCCTTTCTTGCTAAAAACCCTCAAGATTTTGGACAGAAAAGATAGGTGTCAAGCAAGACAGGATGTTCTTCGAGCTCTTTACAATCTATCCATCTCCCCATCAAACATTTCCTTTGTTCTGGAATCTGATTTGATACCGTTTATGCTGAATGCCTTGGGAGACATGGAAGTTAGTGACAGAATTCTTTCAATTTTGAGCAATGTAGTATCCACTCCTGAAGGTCGAAAAGGCATTAGTATTACGCCAGAGGCATTCCCAATTTTGGTTGATGTGTTGAATTGGACAGACTCGCCAGGATGCCAGGAGAAGGCAGCGTACATTCTCATGGTAATGGCACAGAAAGCATATGGAGACAGGCAGGCCATGATCGAAGCAGGCATTGTTTCATCATTGCTTGAACTAACACTTTTGGGTAGTACGTTAGCACAGAAGAGAGCTTCTAGAATTTTGGAGGTCTTGAGAGTCGACAAAGGGAAGCAAGTTTCGAAGAGCATTGGTGGGAATACGATTGCAGCAGTGTCTGCGCCTATGTGCGGGTCTTCATCCTCTTCGACAAATCCAAATGGAAAGGAGTGCTTGGTGGAAGAAGAAGGCGTGATGAGCGAGGAGAAGAGAGCTGTTAAACAATTGGTCCAACAGAGTTTGCAGAACAATATGAGGAGAATTGTGGATAGGGCCAATTTGCCGCAAGATTTTGTCCCGTCAGATCATTTCAAGTCCCTCACAGCAAGCACAACTTCAAAGAGCTTACCGTTCTGACCAAAAATGGATTAGCCATTGCAATTTCCATTGGATGGAGAACGAGGAGAAAAGTTGTAGTTAGTCTTCTTTTTACAATCTATTCTGCTCTTTTGTTTTTGTAGCTTTTGTCCATGTATGATATAGCCATTGTCAATATTCTATCATTATCCTAGCATAAGCTTTGTAGAAATTGTTTCATTCGGTCAGTGTATTACTTAGCGCTCCATTTTGCCTCTTTCCTTTCTGCTCAGTGCTGCAGTGAATTAATAGAAATATGACCTGCCAAATCTCCTGTTAGAAAATCTACTACTGAAGCTTTTGAAATATGAACTGAATTGAAGCGTTGGGGATCTGCACAGTGAAGAACCATGAAGTCATGAACGGTCTGGATGACTATATATTTTCCAAGAGATGCCTGGTTTTGGTTGTTAGTGGTAATGGTACCATTTTTGGCTCAAACAGAATTAGTTCGTAAAACGGATAAAAATACATATGTTACACCAAAATAAAGAAAACCCGAGGGTTGATTATGTCGAGTAGAATATTGTTCTCTCCATCTCGTTCCCTATCTCCCTGCAATCATTGAGTCACTTTCAACGCCAATGGTACTGTTTTGTCCAAAGCCTTGGCCCTACTCCTTTAATTTCCATTGATTTATTTGCTAGGAAAGGTGTCGGTCATTTTCTCCTGCACAGAAGCAAGGGCCATTCATTTTTCCATCAGGGGATCTCTTCCCCCTTGTAAACATTTCTTCTTTTTTTTTTTTAATTCTACCTCTGCTCACTTTTATCGGGAATCTCTAAGTTTTGCACTTGTAGTGGGAACATGGACTTGTTAAACCCTGTTTTTATTTTTTCTTTAGTTTAAACAATTCTATAAAAAAAAAATCCTCTGCATTGACCTTGTTTACTGAGCCATATTATATTATTGAACTACTCTTTTAAAATTACGGATCAATTGGAGGATTAATAAGCAAAGGGAACTCAAGGAAGAAGATCTAAGTTGTTGGGCATTAATTAAAATTATCTACATTTTCTCACATTGTCAATTTCCTAGATTTAACTTCATTTCTTTGACATCATAATAAATTCCATTAGCAATAGAAGTTCATAAGCTAATACAAAAAACTTCACTAAAAAGGTTGTTTTGCTTGTTTGAAGGTGCAAATTTTCACAATATGCCTTTAGATTATGGAATTTGTAAAGTTTGGTTCTGGCTTTAGATTCCAAAAGGTGAAATATGATGTTAAATGAATCTATCAAGCCAAACTGCAGACCAAAGTTATAAGAATTCATTTCTAGAAAAGTAAGATGAAAGAAAAAGAATCTGTTATGCCTGCAGCCTGCAGTTAAAGCATTTGATATATACTGGATAGAAGACAAACAGATAAATGATTATATATGCTCCATTCTTTCCAGCTCCAACAACTGACTGCTTTCTTTTCTTTCCCACAAACGTAACGGTAAAAAATAATAATTGATTCTGTGAAAGAGTAGGAAGGACGCGAGCCGTGGGGCTGGCTTTTGTCGACCACTGTTTATTATACTAGTATTTGTTTATTTCTTTTGATCTTTGCTATCAATCAATCTTATTGAAATCTTATCATACAATATTAGATGATTGATTATATTAATTGCAAAATTTAAACACTTGTAATTTCAAGGCAAATCGTCTATTGGATTTGTTTGTCAATTACAAGGTCACAAATGAAAATTATTACAAATTTTCACAGCCTAACTTTTTCTAAATATGCAAAAAAAATTATTTTGAGAGTTTTTGTTTCTTCCTTTCCGAACTCTTTTCTTGATTTTTTCTGTTTGCCAAAAATTTTATGTATGTCTATGAGATGGGCGGCAATCATTAAAGAGAAATAAACTGCCCAAAGGCAGTTCATATGCTAAGGCAGTTTTCTCCAAATGAAAATTGCCTTGAGAGCTCAGTTGGCAACGCAGGTTGAGTTTACGAGAAGAGTTCTTAGGTTTGATCCTCACTAAACACATCTTTAGAGAGGGGTGAGGAGCCTTAACTGTGATTAAGTCTCGAGCAAGATTAGTCTCACACCGTTAAAACGGATGAGAATACCTGTGATTTCATCATCATCAGAGCCTTTATCCCAATAGATTGGGGTAGGCTATATGATACCTGTGATTTATACCAAGAAAATTGCCTTGAGAGTTTTTTAATGGATTGGGACACCCCATTATAAGCGTCACATATTCACGTCTAACATCTCTCACGTGCACACAATTAGTGTGCTACTCCCATAATCAATTTTAAGAAAATGATTTGTCTTCTCTCCACAAAATTCATGCAATAAAATAGACCATGCGACCAGTATATTTTATTGTCTCGAGAGCTCATTTCATTGTCAAGGCAATTTAGTTTTAAGTTTAAACTCTCAAATTCTTATCGCTTAAAACTGATCTCAGCTCTATGGCATTAAGACAGCGATTTCCTGTATGAGAAGACCAATCATTTGTCCAGCATACCTTTAACATATTATTATATATGATGTACTTAAGATATATGTGTATGCGTGCCTGCGTGTGATTATGTGTATGTTCACTAAGAACATCAAAGTAATTACATCAAAACCTATCCAATCTTAAGAGATCTAATGTGATCATTGTACACATCTCTAGGTATGAGCTTCGTAAATGGATCTGCAATTGTCTTATGTGCAGAAATGTAGCATGTTGCTTCCTTTTGTGCAACCATGTCCCTCACGAAATTATACTTGGTATCTATGTGTTTGATTTTTAAATGATATTTATCACAATTCACTAACACTGACTTTGACACAACTTTATTAAATTTCAAATGATTCAAAAGTCTTTTAAAACAAACAGCCTCTCGCCCTGCGGCTGAAAATGCTACATATTCAACTTTCATTTTGGAAAGAGCTGTACATGTCTGTTTCTTACTATTCCATGAGGTTGCCCTATTATTGAGTAAGAAAACATATCCTGATGTAGGTTTTTTTTCATCTAAATCTCCTCTCCAATAAGCATCTGTATAGCCAATTAGATGCATATCATTTCCTTGATAACACAATTAATAATCCATATTCCCTTTAAGACACTTTAATATCCTTTTGATAAGTTTCAAATCGGATTGTCTTAGATTAGATTGATATCTGCTTACCGTTCCAACTCCATAACGAGTTTGGCTTGAAAATAAATAAATCAAATTCGTATAATTATCAAATCGAACTTGAATAGCTTACAAATAGCCTGATTTGTTTATATTCCTAATTACACTCCCAACATACATGCATTTTTCTAAAATTTATTGTATGGATATGCAAACATTTTTAAAATGCAATAGTATCAATTTTATTATTTATGAGATAAAAATGAAAGAATTGATCAAATTGCAAATGCCAAGTGGAAAGATAAGAGTAGAAATGCAGTGTTGTCGCCAATAAAATGGAGACTTTTGTAGAAATATTCGTAGGACCAATTTTCATTTTTCTCCAAAATACAAAACATTTGGTCGCAATAATAGAAGGTAATGTACGTGCGAGGGCGTGTGAGAGGTAAAAAAAAACCAACAACAACAACAATGCCCCGGAAATGGAGATGAGGGTTGAATAGGCAGGCGGGCAGCGGGCTTGAAGAAGAGGGCATCATTCAATTTGTAAAACCGAGGAAGATGGACAGAAGAGATGAAAACTTCAGGAGAGTATTCATGAAATGACGATTATCTCCCTCTTCGCTAACCACCCAAAAGAGAGGAGAAAGAGGATGGAATCAGTGAGCACAAAGACCTTCAAGAATCAAACATCTAAGATTTTCTTACAATATTTATATTCATGTCCATATTTATATAGGTAAGATCTAAAGAGAGGAAATTTCTTTGTACTGAAAAAATAGAACTCATTAATCATTAGAAGGGCTATACTTGATCAATAACATAAGCATGCATGATAGAGTATTTAGCAGGTAAAGTTGTTCTGCAAAGCATACTATCAAATTTAGTAAAATGGCTGGCTATGGATCCTAAAGAAACAGGCACCAGTCACCTACAAATCCAAAACCCATGCACCTGCTTTTACAATAGTAATCTGTTGAACATATATATACTACTTGCTTTCAGTAATGGGGAGATACACACCCTCCGCAGCCAACCATACATTATCAGCACGCTTTTCTCGAACCCCACAAACCTACACAAAAATGATTTGGAATACTAAGAAGTAAAAAAAGGCCAACAATACTTCAGAAGTAAACATAATGGCCAACCGCCTTCTTCATTAACATTACATTAACCAGAGCTTTATGTCAGAAAGCAATCAAAGTAAGATTTCAGACTCAATGATGAGCTAGTAAATATCAAATATTACTATAGTAAAATATGATGAAAGACAAGTATATTCCCTAGATTAAAAAAATGCAAAAAGAAATGCATTACTTATGATTGACTTTGCAAGGTGTCCGTATTCCATACTTAATATTATATTAATGTTCAGATATGTTTCCATTCTCACCTCTTGCTGTCCACCAGCTATTCTGGAGTATTTCTTGTCATGACTATGCAGGTAGCCACCAGTGTCAACATGTTGAAACCGGATCCTTTGATCTTGCTTCCAAGTCTTCCCCTTTCCCTCAATAATGAGCCTGAAGACAATTGTCCAATAATGATGCATCGGCAAAATAGAAACCTAGAAAGATGAACATAAATTTGACAAAAGGAAATTTTAGGCCTCACCTCCAAAAATCGCCAGTATCAGATTGCGATTCTCCTCCAAAGCAGCTAACCTACACCCAACACCATACAGGTAGAACATTATCAGTATGTTCAAATACAAAGTAGAGAAAACATGGTTTCTCCTTTGAAAAGCTGTTTTATTTAACAGATTAGGAGAGCATCATGGTCTTCTAACATCCATGAACATTTGACAAAATTTGAGAATTCAAGTTATGATTGGCCATTGAAACATGTGAAAAATACAAACCTCTAGGTTTCCTGATATTGGGGATGCATGCAAGTGGCTATGCAACCATTTTCTAGTCCTCATGTGCTGCAACCTAATAATTGCCCCATTAGGAATGGTGTCTCCTTGTTTAGCAGATGTATCAGGTGGAGGTCGAACAATCTGCAAACCATAGTCCCAAATTATAGATGATGAAACATACTCTTAATCACTATTTTTTTTTATGAAATATACTCTTAATCAATATTAGATGAGAATTTCACTGCAAAAAATAGTAATAAGACAAAATTCACCAAACTTGAATTCAACTTTTCAAACCTACTTCAAACTCCATCAAGAAAGAAAGAAAGAAAGAATGTATGCAAGCATGCATGGACGCATGCATGTATGCAAGCATGCATGGACGCATGCATGTATGCATGCATGGACGCATGACAAAACCATTGTTGTATATATTACCAAACAATAAATGTTTTTAAAGTGTTCTTGAATGATTCTTATAAAAACAAAGTATGTAATCCATGTAGCATGCATAAGTTTTGAAGAATGATGTTTGGATATAAATAACTATCTTCTGAAATTATTAAAAAAAAAAAAAAAGCAAAAGGATTCGAATGTCATTTGATGGGAATTTGAATAACCAAGATTAAACTGCATCTATCTGAAAATTTGCCTTGGGCATTTGAATGTCCTTAGGTGAGCATCTGAATGCCTTGGAGGATTTCACATTTTGTGTGAAAATTTGCCTGTGGCATTCAAATGTCATGCCTCAAACATTTGAATGCCCTTGCTAGAAATTCAAAAAATCTTGTCTGTTGGACTTGATGTTTCATTCTAGAAGTACTGATTTTTCACCCATGTGATGCCTATTCAGAGAGATGTGTTTCAAATACCAATTGAAGCTTATAAATACATCTATTAAGGAATTCAAACCAAGGTTAAAATACATCTGTCTTAAAATTCGCCTAGGGTATTTGATTGCCTTGAGGTGGGCATCCGAATGCCTAGCAAGATTTCACATTCAATGTGAAGATATTCTCGTGACATTTGAATGTCATGGCTTAGGGATTTGAATGCCCTTGCTTGAAATTCAAAAATCTTGTACATCAGACAAGACAATTCATTCCCAAAGTAGTGACTTTTCACCCAAGTTATACCTATTCATGGAAAGGTGTGTCAAACACCGACTGGGATTTACAGATACTTCTTCCATTAGAATTCTAACATGACTTTAAATACAATTTCTAGAAGAATCAAATCATTCTCTCACTTTCAGATTCTGGTTTTTAATCAAGTGTGCTTAAGAAGAACTTGAAGTGCATACTTGTTCTTTGATTTAGGCATTGTATCCTGAAGATAACATTCCTAAAAATGCATTTGCATCAAAATTGGAAAACTAGTATCCTTCATATAGCTTTTCAAGGGTCTTGTCTAAAGTTTCTTTGGAAAGGTGTGTCAAACACCGATTGGGATTTACAGATACTTCTTCCATTAGAATTCTAAAATGACTTTAAATACAATTTCTAGAAGAATCAAATCATTCTCTCACTTTCAGATTCTGGTTTTTAATCAAGTGTGCTTAAGAAGAACTTGAAGTGCATACTTGTTCTTCGATTTAGGCATTGTATCCTGAAGATAACATTCCTAAAAATGCATTTGCATCAAAATTGGAAAACTAGTATCCTTCATATAGCTTTTCAAGGGTCTTGTCTAAAGTTTCTTTGTCTTCAATTGTTTGCATTAGTTAATATCACATACAACAATTTAAGGATAATAGTTTTCTCTAATGGCAACTTCTGCAATCAAACCTCATCTTTATGAATTGGAGAAACTTGAAAGGTTCAATGACATGAATTACAGACACTGGAGCATGAAGATTTAAAAGAAAAAAAAAAGTCAGTTTGTTGATGGTTGCTTATGTTTTACATGAGTATTATCCACAAGATGCTAGTGAGAAAGGACCATTGATGACTGACAACAAAAGTGGATTAAAGATGATTACTAGTGCTGCCTAACCATCCTTCAAGCTCTCATCAATTCATTCTTCAATGTATTTCATAAACACAATTCAACATTTAAACTTTACCATGCTATATAGAAGAGGTATGAGAATTAGGACACATGAAACAAGTCCATCCTTGTAATCAAGTATGTGGACCTTAAAATGATGGATTCTAAACTTGTCACTGATTAAGTTGATGAATTAAATGACAATGCAATTGAATGTGTTGATGTTGGTGAACCAATTACTAAAACTTTCCAAGTGTCCACCGTCATTAGCAAGTTACCTCCATCTTGAAAAGATTACCAAAGGTATTTGAAGTACAAATCATTTACCTTAGATGAATGGTTAAGCACATCCAAATTGAAAGTGCAACCTAAAAGAGAGTTAATAACCAATAATATTGGTGGATTGATTTAGGTGCAACTTGTTATGTCACTCCATCCAAAGGTTCCTTCAAGACCAATGAAGAAATTAATGAGGACAAACAAGTATTCATGGGGAACTCTTCCACTTGTAAGGTTGTTGGTGAAGAGACTGTCAAACTTCCTCTTAATTTCGGGAGATTCTAATTTGCAAAATGCATATTAAATTCCAAACCTTAGGAAGAGTTAATTTCTATCAAGAAACTTGATGACCATGGTTTCAAAGTTGTGTTCCCTAAAAAGTGATCATTTCTAAGAAATGATCATTTATCAAGAAAGGCTATGCTAAAGGCAATATGTATGTTATCAATATCAATAAAGTTGCTTCTAATAATACTTATGCTCATAATGTGAATGATTCAAACTATTTATTGTATCATAGATTAAGACAAATTTGCATGAATGCATTAAACCTGCATGTCCTTACATGATTTGAACCCTAAATCATCTTCTATAATTAGCATTAAGACTTGTGAATGTTTTGCTTAAGCAAATATTACAGACTATTCTTTTAAATAAGTTTTCAAAACCAATTTTTTGTTAGAATTCATATTGAATTATGTGATAACAATGATGTTTGGACTAGAGATGGAGAACATTATTTCATTACTTTCATTGATGATTTTTCAAAATTTACTTATGTTTATTTGTTGAAAACTAAAGACGAAGCTCTTCAAAAATTCATAATTTTCAAAGAAATTGAAATTTTGTTAAGGGTGGTGAATTCTCTAAAATGAATTCCTAGCATTCTGTGAATTACATGGCATTAGTACAAAAGTTTCTGCTCCTAACACTCCACCAGTAGCAGAAAGGAAAATAGAACATTGTTTGAAATGGTAAGTGTTACACTTTTGCATTCTAAATTGCCTGTGAGTTTTTGGTGTGAAGCATGGTATATTTCTGTTATATTTCAAATAAAATTTTGCGTAAAGACTACAATAGATCTTTGATGAATCATTGAAAGTTAAGAAGTCTTACATAGATTACTTCAAAGTGTTTGAATGCATTGCGTATATTCTTGATGCTATTAATAAAAGACCAAATTTTGGTAATAAAGTTATCATATCTGTTTTTCTTAGACATGCTATGCATAGTAAAGCATGTCGATATCTTAATCTCAAGACTAATAGTGTTTTTGAATCTAATCATGCTATTTACTTTAAGCATTTGACTGTTCAATTTGGCTATTGAATCTACACATTCAAATGCCCTTACTGAAAATTCAAAAATCTTGTCCATTGGACATGATGCTTCATTCCAAAAGTGACGATTCTTCACCCAAGTGATGCTTATTTGTAGAGGGTGTTTCAGACACCAATTGGGGCTTATAATTCCTTCCGTTAACATTCATTTAACATAAATTTACATACAATCACTTGAAGAATTAAATCATTATCCCTTACTTATTTTAGTGATTTTTTATTTGTGTTCAAGAAGAACTTGAAGTGCAATCTTATTCTTCTTCTATTTAGACATAACACCTTGAGATAACATTTTCAAAAATCCATTTCCACCTAAGTGGAAAAACTATTATCCTTAATATAGCATTTTAAGTGTCATGCCTCAAATTTCTTCTTCTTCAATTGTTTGCATTAGTCAATATCACATACAACAACAAAGGCAGTAGGCGTCACTAGCTAGTACAAATATAGTAATAGCCAAAACAAAGCATGAATTTCAAGTTCTTGAACCATACTAATACAAATTCTAACTGAATGAGAGGATAATATTATCACAGGATTAACATGCGATTAAAACAAAGTTGTTTACCGGTATTAACTTGGAAAAGCTCATTAATCCACTAGATTAACCATCAAAAAAGAGAACCGTTGCAGAATGTAGTTAAAAAAACAACTATACAAACATTCACAAAATCAAATCGAACTTCCGGAAACTAGTTCATAAGATCAGGATCAAAGAAAACTAAAGGAAAAAAAGCGAGTACCCAGTAGCTGTTGGAGTCATCTACATTAGGAAAACTGGTAACAGACTGCTGTCCACTTCCAGAACCGTAGGGCACATCGTGTGAATGCAGCCTAAATTTTGTTTTCTCGTGCATCAGCTTTAGAACCGTTCCATAAGTAATCTGTTCCGTTCGTTTCACTTAGTAACTTTAAGAAATAAGGAGAAAAGAGAAAACCTATGAGGTAAGTGAAAAAGAATTTAAAAACCTCGACGTCTTGGGAGGAAGAGGAGGCGGCGGAGGCGGAGGAAGGAGAACCTTGATCGAAATCGAGACTGAGGAAAAGGAACAGAGCAAGACCGAAGAATCCCATCGCCATTATGAATAGTAATCCGATGAACCAGTTCTGCTGCCAAAATGGATAATCAACCTCCGAATTCTTTCTCAAATGCTGTCTTTGCTCTACTCTGCTCCCACCTGTACTTGAAGACAAGGACGGTGATTCCGACGAAGAAGAAGGTTTTCGGCGAGAGAGGGGTTGCGGCCCTGACGGCGCCACGGTGGAGGAAATTGTTGCAGATCTAACGGAAAAATAACGGTTTTGTTTTTGAAGGGTTTTTAACGGATCTGGCTGGGAAGGTGAAATGTGGAAGGATGGTGACACAATTGCTGCCAATAGGAAGGTGAAATGTGGAAGGATGGTGATGTGCAGCGCTTTGGTTGGGTGGAATCTGGTCTTGACTTGCGAATTTTGTTTTTGGTTGACGTCTCGTTTGGGTCGAACGGAGTCGAGTCTTCTAGGAAACCGGCATGGATGTTTCCTTCTTTAGTCCGCTTCAGTGAACGTTTACTTTAGTCTGAATTTGGGTTTGGATCCGATCGAAGTTTGGGCTAGAGATTTCTTTTCAACAGATTGTCAGATCCTAACCCCATGGAGCTCCGTCCAACCCAAATCTTAAATTATGATAAAAATAGAGTAGTGGTAATTTTCTTTTATTTGATTAATATTAAAAGATAAATACTTCTGACATTAATAGAGAAGTTTTATTTTTTGTCAAATTAAGATCGATTATTTTAAAAATAAAATTTTGAATGCACTAGATCAATATGACAAATGCGTTTTTTAGGACTCTTTGAAGAAGGAATTAGATCTTAAAAAAGGTTATAGATGTCTAAATTGTCTTATAAAAAATTTATCTATAAGAATAGTCTTGCAAGTTTTACTGTTCATTTTAAATCTTCAATTTTATACAGTGTTGTATCATCTTTGGCTCTAGACAATAAAAAAATAAAGAAGCAAAACATAAAAAACAAAAACTATCCCATCTGACTTTCTTTATATATTTCTTTTTTTTTTTTAATAAAATTTTTAATCAATACTATTCATCTTAAATTTCTACCTTTGCCATATGTCATGTGCTTATTGATGGGACTTTTTTAAGGTTTTTAATCTTTTTATTTCTTTAACTTTTTTTTTTTTAACTTGAGCACTACAATAAATTTTCTTTATATTATCGATTTAGATCTAAATCTGCTACCTTTGAAATTCTTTTAATGATAATTTGAGAAATTTATAAGTTATATATAAAAGCAATTTTAATGGATTGTTTGGCTATAACGTAGTGAGTATTTTACTCACCACGCGATATTTTTAAAAAAATATTTTTATTAATATTTATTAATATGATAATTAATTTTAAAAAATATAAAAACAATCCCTAAAGAGATTTTTTGACTAGCACATAGTAATACTTAATAATTAGGTAATAATTGTAAATACATGTGAGTTACACTCTTTCAAAAAAAAAATCATATAAATTACACTTGCAAATGTTCATGTAATTGTAAATGATGAAATTTTATATATTTAATTTCGATAATTATTTAATATCATTTAAATTATGAAAAAAATATACAAGCACTCATATTCCTTTACGTGTGTGTATATTCTATTATTACATTACCACTACTTTGATATAACTGCAATGGTGTGCGAGCCCCGTACTCGTATATATTTATTTACAACAAAAAGATATGCTTCAATAGAGTAATTTTATTTGTAATTTTTTTTATACTTTCTACAATCTATTATTAAACACCATCACACTTAAAAAAAACTCAAAAATTAAAATTTCTCAACACAACTATTACATTTATAACCTTTCAGTTTTTTACCATTTCACCTTTCCACACCTTTTCAACACAATCAACAATCTCTCTGAACTTTTCAATTACTTCAGCAAATCTTGAGGTATGTTTTGATTTTGTTTTTTATTTGTTTGTTAAACAAATATTGAATAAAACAAAAAATTCCCTAAAACCCAAATGGATTTTAACCGAAAATTCATTTCTTCATTGGCAATGGCTAACGGCGAGCAATACACATCCAAGAGCCTTAATGAGATTTTTTGTGAGCTTTGAAAAATAAATAAATTTGTGTTCACCTAAGCAATAATGGAAAAGAAAGATGCAACTTCTTGAAACATAATGAACTCTAAGAAAAGCAAGCCTTTACAGACGAATATTTTTGTCAATAATTGTCCAAATTTCGTTGGTAAATATCGATGGATCTTTTGTCGGTAAAGTTGCGGAAATTTGTCTCATTGGTAACTAAATTTCATAGGTGGGGAAATTTTTTCATCAGTATTTCATATGTAAACTTGACGAAATATTTGTCAGTAGTTGGTTATTAAACAAAATTTCCATCAATAATTTTTTTCTTAAAAAATTGTTGGCTCACTAATAAATCAAGAGAAGGTGAATCAGTTTTAAGTCTACTTTTAAGTTTTTCTTTGTTGCTCTACGATTTCCTACACTAACTGGTTTATTTTTAAACATTTGATAAGCAAAATAAATATGCAACAATTAAGAGTGTAGGGAATATAAAATATACACAAACGATTTATAGAGGTATGTCACCCTTGCCTACATCTTCTACTTTGAGCACTTCTCAAAAATTTTCACCAAATCCACTACCGAAAATGGTTTATGCACATCTCCCTTTTGCAAGCTCAAGGAAAAAGCTTTCATTTTTTTTCTCAAGGGTCAGATAATCTTTACACTATTCCTTTGTACAAGCTTAATGAGAAAATCTCGACCCTTCTTTTTTGCAGGCTCAAGAAAAAAATCATTCACAACGCCTTTTTTTTTCTGGCTCAAGAAGTAAACTTTAGCACTGTCCAATTTTCCTTTACAAATTAAGCTCTTTAGCACCCTCTCCCCTTACAATGATAGGATGGGTTTACCATGTATCTTCTAAAAACCTTTACAAGATAATATGAATACAATTTTGGCATAAGGAAGGAATTACAAATAAGACAAAAGATTGATACAATGAAGACTTTGTCTTTTTTCTTTTTTCTTCTTGAATAAAGCTTTGAGATGAGAATAACAAATCATATGGAACTTTAGCTCTCTACTATTAAACTCTTCGCTTCTTTCCTTGATAGCTTCTCTTGAGTTCTTGGCCATTGATGTGAATTTAAGTTTCTTCTTGCTGGTAGACTTAGAAATTCAACTATTGGGTGAAGCTAAACTTAAGGGTATCGATATGTTTCTCCTGCATATTGATACTGAATGAGGAAATCTTGCACACTTAAACAAATGTGTATCAATATATAACACAATTGTATTGAAACAAGTAGAGAGAATAAAGCTTCTGTTCATGGTAACAATGGGGTATTAATACATCAATTAAACCTACTAATATTTAAATAAAAGGTATTTATACATATTCAAAGTGTATCGGCACTATGATCAAACATACAATATTAGCATTCAATGCAAGATATCATCTAAGGAAAATCATCAAACCTGGATAGATAAATTATCACCGCAAGTAAGAGCATATTTGACAATTCATTCAACATGTAGCATGATTATAGGCAAGCTATTTCAGTAAAGCTTTTGATGTAAATCATAATGCTTATGACAAATTACATTCTTCTTAAGTTCGAGAGAAGTCATATCAAAATCCTAAATATTTTAAAGTAAAAAAAAATTAAGTTAAAAAATAATCCGTTCGTAATACTGATGAAATATTTTGTCGGTAATTTTAGTCAATAGAATTCATCGGTATTTCGTTGGTAATCCAACAAAACATATAAATGTAATTAGAACAATTTTCGTCAGTATACCATCGGTGATTTTTTTTTAAAATATTCATTAATTAATTTTATTTATCTCAATTTTTAATAATGTTTATTAATTCATATAAACAATTGTATTAATGAACATATAATTGAATTATATATTAATAATTTCAAAAAATTATTATTTAATTAAAAGAATAAAATAATTGTTTATACAATTCAATATATATATATATATATATATATATATATATATATATATATATATATATACAAACTCTAAAATATATTAATAGAGCTGAAACTCATCATAGCTAGACATCATCTCCTAGTTAAGTAAGCCAAGCAAGCATCGAGATAATGTGCTCATATGATAGTCAAAATGGTCGATACCATTAAAGACGTTGCTCAAAACTACAAATTAAGAAGAAAATAAAATTATATCAATCATAATAATTTATAAATAACTATAAAAAACAAACAAGGAGAAAAACTTTTTTTAAGTGTATACACCTAGAACAATTGATGGAGTAAAGGTTATAAAAAAAAATTAAAATTAAACTAAGGACTTAAATAGTGGAGTAAAGTATTTAAATAAATTATATGAGAGTAATTGATTTAATTGGTGGATTAAAACTTGAGGAATCTAATTGTGTAAAGTATACAAAGATCTTTAAAGAAATAATAAATATATATAATATACTATATTATGTATATTATATTATATATAAAATATAATTAAATTTTTATAATATAAAAGTTATAATATAATATAAAGATATAATATTCTATTTTAATAAAAAAAGAATATTATATTATATATGTTATTTTAATTAGAGATGTAATATAATATAATATAATATAATTTATTATATTATATAATGATATAATATAATATTATATTATAATGATAATAATAAAATGGGTTTGTATATGATGCACTGACAGTGCATAGTTTTTATACACTGTCAATACATCAGAGGTTGACACCTTATCAATTAGCGAATTAAAAAATATGTCAAGCCCTTAAAAGTAAATATAAATAAATTTTTTTAATTTGCTCATAAGGACTTATTGAAGAGGTGTCAACATCTGGTGCATTGACAATGTATAGAAACTATACACTGTTAGTGCATCATATATAAATCTTAATAAAATTGGCTTGTTACATTCGCATCTGCTGCAGGAGCAGACTTGATGTTTATAATAAAAAATATATTAACAAAAATAATTTTAAAAAATAGGAAATGACAAAAGTGAGTGGTTTTCACCCACTCACCAATGCCTGCGTACGCAAGCATTTTATAAAAAAAATTAAAAAAAAAAAGAAAACAGCTAAGCTAAATTGACAAGCCTCCTGGGCTTGTCACTTATTCACTTCTGCTACAAGCAGACATGATTTAGAATAAATAAATAAATAAATAAAATATATAATATAAAAAAAAGGAAAAGAAATTGACAAGCTTCTTAAGGTAGCTTGTCTAGTGAGTGAGTGAGCACCTAAGGCCATCTGCCTCGGCAGACTGCTAAAATAAAAAAGTTATTTTTCTGAACTAAGAAAAAAAAAGAAAGAAAGGAGAGAAGAAGAAAGAGGCAGGATGAGAAGAGAGAGAGAGAGCCCGCTGAAGAAGGAGAACGACGCCGGACTGTCGGCGAACTCAAGAACGACCGGCGACTAATCAAGAGAGAGAAGAAGAGAAAAAAAAGAGAGAGAAAGGAAGAAAAAAAAGTAGAAAAAGAAAAGATTTTTGGTAATATTTCTTGGTGATTTAGCTGGAAAAATTATAAGAAAATTGTTGTTGATGTTTATTGAATTTTTTGATTAATTTATATATTTATCTAAGTGTATTTGGTGTTGTCGAAATTATAGCGAATCTGACGAAGACGTGATTCGATGGTTGGCGAAGTTTAGAACTCGTCAAAGCACTAAGTTTTGACACATAGTAAGACATTTATATAATTCAGAATTAGCATTATATATTGTGTAAGTAATTGTGTAATGTAAAATTAAAATTATATTGTATTTTGTTGGAATGAATTTGAGTATTGGAGAATAATTTGATTATAATGAATATGGTTTGAATGATTGAGTAATGTAAATATGTGATGATACAAGTATGCTAGTGATGGAATGAAGATGATTTCAAGTATTAGAAAATAATTTAATTATATTGTATATGTTAGAATGATTGATTGATATAAAGATGTGATTGTATAAATATGTTTGTGGTTGAATGAAGATGAGTTTGAGTTTTAGAAAATAATTCGATTAGATTATGTTAGCATGATTAATTGATATAAAGATTTGATGATATGAGTATGTTTGTGGTTGGATGAAGATAATTAGTTGGCATAAATATGTGACAAAGAATATTGTGAAAATTTGAATGTTTGAGAATATGGCTACAAGATGATATTGAAATATCGATATGATATAGATCAAGTGTTAAGAATCGATAATAGAATATTATGTGAGAATGAGGAGGGAAAATAATAGATATGAGTGATTACGTAATGGTGCAACATTTTGTAACACCTTACTATTTAATAAAATGTTAATGAATTAAAGTTGGACTATTGATAAAATAGTATGAAATGGATGGAATTAGGACATGATGAGTGGTCCATCTTAGTAGTGTGATTAAGAAGATGAGAATTAGAAAGTAAGCTTGTGATGTCTTGTTGACACTTGATAGAACATGCGTTTACATACAAGTATATTTGCACATATGTGTATTAAATAGAAGTGAATTGAGATTATTACAATAATATGGAGGGTCGTGAGGTGATTTAAATGTTTAAAATATTGTTGGAAGATAGTCAAGTGATATGTAAAAGGCGAATATAAAGCATGGTAATGTGAATTTTGAGCATAAACCATAGTAATGGGGATTTGGAGAAATAGATAAGTGATTTTAATATTTGTGGCAATTGTCAAAAGAAAAAAAAAAAACATAGCTGATACATTGTAAATGGATGAATTATGATAATGAAGTTCGAGATTTGAAATTGAATGGTAATGGATCCTTGTGGTATTGTTGGAAATATATAAGCATACATGGATATATATTTATAGATATGAATATCGTCTGATCTTATTGTCTAATGAAGGCTTAGTGGCTCAGGTGGTGCATGTGACAATTTAATATAACGCGTTATGCTTTGATGAGATTTGAGATATCTAAATGATAACGAATTTTTGGAATAATGCTTAGCACTATACTTGTGATTTGAATTGTAAAGTCATGAGAGAGTTGCATTGACATAATGCTTGCACACCATATCACTTGTGTTTTAGTACTCATATTTTAGTGCATTGGCTTAAGGCATTGCAAGACATGAATGTGAGATTTTAGAACTGTGCTTTGATTTAAATGCATATATTGGAAACTTTGATTTATTTGAGTAAGTGAACTTATTGAAATTCAGCTTTGAATTTAAAATAGCATATGACATAATAGCATGTGCATAAATGGTTTTGAAAGAAAGCTTAATATAGCTTATATGGTTTATTTTAGAAAATGTGAATTTTAAACTATTAAACTAAAACCAGCGAACTTTTGATTTCAAAGATTATGGCAATATGATAATATCAATAAAATACCAATGGATCACCTAAATAGGTGATTAGTGGCTTGTCCAACAATAATCATGGACAGATTTCAATTCACACCTAATTAGTGGAACTAAAGATTAGTGGATCTCTAGCCATAGATAGCACCCTTTTTAGGGACGAATGGCCCATTGACAGCTGCAATGGGATAAGTCTTTACTATTAAAGTAAAAAGTGTGCCTAATCTCAGTACTTACTACTGTTTTATCGAAACGTTGTTTTATTGAATAAGTGAACATTGAGTTGGGCTATAAGCTTTGGACTTAAGCAATGAAATGATTATCAAACAGTGAAAGATTTATCGAATAGTGAAATGTTTATTTGAATAGTGAAATGATTATCGAACCATGCATAATTTGATTGTGCATGAATATATTTTATTTACCAATGGCATAGTATCAATCTTTTACATGACATGTTTTAAGATTACATTGTATCTAAACATGGTTGATACTACTTGTGATATGATTTTTAATGATGTTCTAATTTTGAAATCATGAGTGAAAAATGTTCATGCATGGTGACTCTTGAGCTTGAGTATAGCTTAAGCCTTGAGACGTGTTTTGGAAACTTTGTCTCGCTCCGATGATTTATAAGGTGATTTTTCACATTATTTGATCATGTAGAATGTAGTATGAAGGGATTTAATAACTTTCATGCTTTTATTCATTCAGTGTACTTTATACTTGCTATATGACAGACTAAATTCGTTATGTGTAAACTGCATGAAGTGTGATATTGGGATAGAGAATGATATTGTGGATTAATATTTATCATAGTTTAGGGTTTGAATTGTTGTTTATTGAATAATATGTTTGTTAATATACATAAGGGCTCTAGCACTAAATCAGGAAACTACTCCTAATGCTAACTAAAATCCCTAAACTTATGGGATCTCAATAAGTACATAATTACAACCAAATATATACACCTAATTCTAGGAAATATTTATTTTCCTAAAATAACACATGCTTTCCCACACTCCTCCTCAAGCTGGTGAATATGAGTTTTCCATTCCTAGCTTGGATTCTCTCAAATGTTGTGCTACTTAACCCTTTGGTGAGCATATCGGCAAGTTGCCCATGTGTTGACACATATGGAGTACATATCAAGTCATTGTCTAACTTCTCCTTGATGAAATGCCTATCCACCTTGATATGCTTCGTTCGATCATGCTGTACTGAATTATGAGCTATGTTGATTATTGATTTATTGTCACAGTAGAGCCTCATAGGCTCTTCCCATTTAATCTTTAAGTCCTCTAAGATGATTTTCATCCAAAGTAGCTCACACATGCCTTGTGACAAAATTCTGCCTCAACACTAGAACGTGCTACTACACTGTTTCTTACTTCTCTATGCCACAAGATTCCCTCTAAGAAAGGTACAATACTCTGAGGTTGATCTCCTGTCGATGATTGATCCTGCATAGTCAGCATCAATATAGGCTTCAAGCGTTGTACTCCTGTTCCTCTTGAACAGAATTCCTCTTCCTGGTGTTCCCTTAAGATATTGCAAAATTCGATGGACAGCCTGCAAATGAACCTCTCTTGGACTATGCATAAACTAACTGATTAAGCTCATTGCATAAGCTATATCTGGTCTGCTATGTGATAAGTAAATGAGTCTTCCTACGAGACGTTGATACATTTCCTTGTCCATTATGGCATCGTCCTCTACTTTTCCCAAATTAAGGTTTGGGTTTATAGGAGTACTTGCGGGTTTGCATGCAGTTTTGCCAGTTTCCTTGAGCAAATTTCATAACATACTTTTATTGGGATATAAAAATCCCTTTTCTGGAGTGTGTAACTTGAATTCCCAAAAAATATTTCAATCTTCTCAAAGTTTTAATTTCAAACTCCTTAGCCAAGCATTAACTCAATATTTACTGCTCCCTTTCATCAACTTCGGTTAATATAATGTCATCCACATATACTAACAATGCTATTACTCCCCCTGAAGCAGAATGTTTGATAAACAATGTGTGATCCCCCTGACTTTGTTTGTATCCCATGGCCAACATGACTCTAGCAAATCTTCCAAACCAAGCTCGAGGAGATTGCTTCAAGCTATACAAAGCTTTGTGTAACTTACATACAGTATTGGCAATCAAATTCTTTCCATAACGCGGTGGAATCTCCATATAAATCTCCTCCTTAAGCTCCCTGTGTAGGAACGCATTTTTCACATCAAATTGTTGTAGTTCCCAACCAAATTTGGCAGTTAGAGATAAGATTACTCTGACTGTATTCATCTTAGCAACTGGAGCAAACGTCTCTAGGTAGTCAATTCCATAAGTCTGTGTATACCCTTTGGCTACCAACCTCACCTTGTATCTCTCAATCAACTCATCTGCCCTATATTTCACGGTATAAACCCACTTGCACCCTACCAGCCTTTTCCCTTCTGGTAACTTCACCAACTCCCAAGTTTTATTCTTTTCTAGAGCCTCCATCTCCACATCCATGGCTTGTTTCCATTTTTCATTAGACAATGCCTTAAATAAGGTAGTAGGAATGGTGGTGTTCTTCAAGCTTACAAGGAAGGCTTTGTAGGTTGGTAAGAAATTTTTAAATGATAGGTAGTGTGAAAGAGGATATAATGGTTGTTTTGTACACTTCCTAGTCCCTTTTCTAATAGCAATTGGAAGGTCGTGGTCGTCTTCTGTAATTTGGGCTTCAGTTTCACTCTATAGTGCTGGAAAGTTAGTAATTGTTACCTCATTTGAAGGACTTGAGTTAGAATCTTGAACTTGCACAAATCTTGGATTGGCCTTTTTCTACCTTGAGTACACCAAGTTTTTTGCCAAATCTCACATCTCCAAGAGCAGATTTGGGGTTAGGTACTGGTTAAGGTTTAGACATATTAGGTGCAGTAAGAGTGGTCTCATTAGATTCAGGTTTAGGTTCATCGAAAACTGGGGCATTTGACTTGGGTTTAGACTTAACAGATAGCTCAACAGATAGTTGGGGCATATGATTGAGTTGAGACAAAAGTGAAAGATTAGGCAACCCAAGAAAACCTTCCTTATCTTCCCTAAGACTCTCCCCTTGAAGATAAGGTTGAGTGAATGTTACATCTCGTGACACATAAAATTTCTTGGATAAAGGATGGTAACACTTATATCCTTTTTGAGTTGAAGAATACCCAATAAAAACACACTTTAGAGCTCTAGGGTTTAGCTTCCCCCTGTCTTAACTGTGGATATGAACAAAGGACATACACCCAAAAATGTGAGGTGTAAGATTCTTTGAGGTAGAAAGGTTCGGATAGAATGAAGAGAGCACATCCATTGGACTTTTGAATCCTAGAACTCTAGAGGGTAATCTATTGATGAGATGAGTGGCTGTGAGAACTACTTCCCCCAGAAACTTTTAGGCACATTTTTCTGTACAATAATGCTCGGGTTTGGTCTAGAAGTTACCTTTTTTTTTCTTTTGGCGACTCCATTTTGTTGTGGTTCTCACACAAGAAGACTCATGAATTATTCCCTCTCTTTGACAATAAGGGTAAGAATTTGATTGAAATAATCCTTGGCATTGTCTGACCTAAGTTTTTTAATACTTACACCAAATTGGTTTTTTACCATAGAGAAGAAATTAGGGAACACAATGCTAATATCTGACTTATGTTTAAGCAAGAAAACCCAGGTAACTCGGGTACAATCATCAGTAAAAGTCATAAACCATCGTGCCCTTAACACATTAGCAACAGTAGAGGCTGAGGGACCCTAAATATCAGTGTGAACAAGATAAAAAGGAAAAATTCTTCTTTTATTGCTTATTGGAAAAGGTATACGCTTCTGTTTGGCAAGTTCACACACCTCATAATAAAGACTCTCAATATCTAACTTTGTAAACAACGAAGGAAACAGAATTTTAATAATCATAATGATGGATGCCTTAATTGACAATGGTAAAGAAAAACTCTCCTTACTAGATAACATGGACTCGGGTATGAATGAGTGGGGTGATCTGCTCTCGAATATGTTTGACTTATTTGATTCCATAAGGCAGTAAAAACCATCCCGTTTTCTAGCACGTCCAATCATCCTCCTCGAATCCTTGTCTTGAAATAAACAATAACTACTGTGAGAATTCACATTATAGAGACAAGATTGGTGGATAGCTTAGGGACATGAAGGACATTTTTCAGGGTTATGGATGGGCTTATTTGAACATCTCCTATACCAGCTATAGTTGCTAAGGATCCATCAGCTGTGGCTATTTTCTTATTACTTGAACATGGTGAGTATGTGGAACTATTGTTGGATGAGTGGGTCATGTGATCGGTGGCTCTTGAATCCATGATCCAAGATTGAGTAAATGGTGTTTCTGAGGCATTTAATCTAAATGAAAATAGACGCATACCTGAATAAGCTAAAGTACAAGTACCTGTAGGTTTCTTAAGGTTACTTAAGAATGATCTCACCCTTTCCACCTCCTTTTGGTTAAGGCCCGCTAGTTCCTGCTTGGCTTCTCTATGTGGTGCGTTGGTAGCAACATGGGCTTGCCCATTACCCCTCGACAGATCATCTTTTTGATCCCACTCACGGCTAGAAGGTTTCCCATGCAATTTTCAGCATTTCTCACGAGTATGGCACCCCTTTTTGCAATAGGTGCACCATAATCCATCACGGCCTTGAGCCTTGGGCTGACTACTCTTGCCAACTTCAAAGGCAACCTTCCTTTCCATGCTTGTCGAACCATTTTTTACACTTTTAGCTACCATGGCTGAACCATCTACAGTTTGAGGATCAAGCATCAAGCTCCTTCTACTTTCTTCACTCCGAATAATAGCCACCACTTCATTGAAGCATGGAATTTCCTCCTTTCCGAGAATTTGGATCCTAACTTGATCAAACTCGGGGTTTAAACCAACGAGAAAGTCATAGACTCTATCTCGTTCAATAAAATCCTTTAATATGGCTGCATCTTCCGGGCATTTAGTCTGAATCACCCTATAGTGGTCAAGTTCTTGCCATAAAGATTTCAATTGGTTAGCATATTCCGTCACAGTCTTGCTCCCTTGCTTTGTGGCCATAGTCTTGACCTTCACCTTGTACACTTGAGCTGCATCTTTGGCCTTCGAGTAGGTCTGTTGATCACATCCCAAATGTCCTTGGCTGTGGCCATGAACATAACCGTATCACTTATCTCAAGCACCATAGAATTCCATAACCACAACATGATCATGGAATCCTCTTCGTCCCATACTCCAAAACCTGAATCTCCTGGCTTCGGTCTCGTACCTAATAGATGGCTGATCTTCCCTTTGCCTTTTAAGATTGTACGAACAAGTTGGGACAACTTGAGGTAATTCTTTCCATCGAATCTGTAGGCAACCTGAATGGCTTGCAATTCTCCCGATGATTGAGTTCTACCTCCTTCATCTAATGGAACTACAGTAGCTGCACCAATCTCTTTGGTCTCTGACATCGTCCTTGGTCTCTAATGGGCAAAACTGATAGATTACTCGAAGAAGAAAAAAAAGTAATAAAGGCTAATAAAAAAAATTTCCAGCAATCAAGGTTGGTAAAGCACTGTAAATGCTCTGTTTTGACATCAGAAAAACAAAGCAAAATAGAGGAGAAAACAAAAACTATGACGGCCAGATATTGATTCCCAAAAAAAGCGAAGAGTTTAACAATGAAGGCCAACCAACACCTAATTTCCCAGAAGAATCTTACTGCTCTGATGCCATATCACATTTTAGGGTTTGAATTGTTGTTTATTGAATAATATGTTTGTTAATATACACAAGGGCTCTAGCACTAAATTAGGAAACTACTCTCAATGCTAACTGAAATCGCTAAACTTATGGGATCTCAATAAATGCACAATTACAACCAAATATATACACATAATTTTAGGAAATATTTATTTCCTAAAATTACACACGGTTTCCCACAATATTTAATCAAATGTTATTTATTGTGGATTTATATTGGATAAATAATGTATATTAAGGATTGATATTGGGTTGTATAAGATGTTATCGATTGAAATAAAAAATTATGATTGCGAAATTAGAAGTTCATGCATTGCATTAGAACAGTACAATTCTAGTTCTGCACTTATATAAATTGACTTACTGAGCCGTGGATTGGTCACCCCTTAATTCCACTCCCTGCAGATTATTTGAGCTAAATTCGATTTCTTAGTATTTGTATAGGCTCTCAAGGACTGTACCTGGTCATGGTACTTGGAAACGTCCTTCGAATTTTGCTTTTGAACTTTTGAGGTATACGAATTGTATATCATTTTGTTAATTGTGTAGACTTTACTTTCACAATACTAGGCACCAAAGTGAAATGGGATGTAACTTAGGATAACTCTAGATTATTGTATAGGGTCATATGATTATTGAATGCAATTTGGGATAAGATTATATTTTGATGTTTGTATAATTGTGCAATGAGGAAACGTTGTTTGCAATGAATCTTGGAAATTGTATAATGCATGATGGGATGAATTATGGATTGTAGAACTATCTGTATTGTGGATGTTAAATGTACTTTCATTGCAGGTGATTTATTGGAGAAAGTGATAAAATGTAAGGGACAGGTTTTCGACCCGTTTCTTTTGTTAAGTTAATATACAACATAAAGGACTATAAATTATCTTAAGAGTTAATGATTTAGCAAGTAAAGTAGGTAAGGCTAGTTTATCGACTATATTAACACCGAACACAAACTGTAATTCGAAAGGAAAAATTTAGTTTATAAATTTGGGAAACAATATAAGTGTGTTTGTTAAGTGTACGTCGCGACTTTCGGCTCATGACAACCTCTCTTCGAGTGGAGTAATATGCAAGTTCTTACCTGAATTTATCATAAGCATCAACAGTCCTACGAAAACCCTATGAGTGTGCTAACTCATGCCTTTTGAGTAGTAAATGCTCCATCAATCGCTGCTAAAATAAGTAAAAAAAACATATATGACATATGATTAACATTTAGTAAAAATAAGATTAAAAGAAATTAAATAAAAAAATACTATTACATCATTCGCTGCTAGAATAAGCAAACTCATTTGTTTCGTGATAATCATCATCATCATCATCTTCTTCTTCTTCTTCCTTAAATATACTTCTTCATAATCCCCAAAAACAAAAAGCTAGTGTTGTCAAGTTCTTCTAAAAGAATAACATTTTGTGGTATTGACACTGTGACTTCTTGATATACATATTCATTCAAGTCCTCTAAATCTTCATTCTTCTCGTCATCATTACTCAACTTATATGTACTTTAAGCTTTAGTCTTTAACTTTAGTCTGTGTAACAAATTTGAAGTACTTACCAAGCCAAGACAAATGGTTCATTACTCGTAAAAATTTATTTATAATTGATAACCACAAGACCATGACATGGATCTACCTTAATCCCCTTCTCAGTGTCAAACTAATGATATTTAAGCAATACAACTTTATTTCCCACTTTAAAATGCTTTAACTCAATTATTTCTTCTATTAAATCATAAAAATCATAATTGTAATTATTGTAGCAACTTTTTTTGACACAAACCCTATAATTCATTATGTTTCAGTTTTGTTAATAGTTCAATGTATAAAACCTAAAACCATTGACAAAATAACCTTTGAAAAACCTTGCCAAACGTGCAAGAACATGAATATCTCTATAACAAATTGATCAATTTTCCCATTCTGATTCTCAACCTATGAACAATATTGACATGAATTAGTTATAGTTGTCAGACCAAAGTATGAGCTTCATATAATACTAGTAAATAAAGTTACAAATTGTCGAAACCATTGTGAAAAACTCTCATCATGTGCTTTGTCCAATTCAGCTTTAGTTATATTTTCGAAATTTCTTCGAACTATCTCATAAAATTCCTATAAATTACCTCTCAAATTAGACAAATATATATTCATAATTGTTGAATTTGTAATAATACTTATTCAATGTAAGGTTTTATCTCTTTCTAGTTCAATAAAACATAAAAGTGAGTTGCTTTAAGTTCATCTGTAAATAACCATTGAGAGTTATCCTCTGGACTAAATGCTTGTCTAGGATGAGTAAAACTGGACAACTGTTTTGTGGCTTCCATGACATCACCTTCATCATTATGCAAGACTCGATTTAATCTTGTTGAAACCTTTGACTCAAAATAAAATGAGCAAAAATTAACTATTTTCTCTATAATGTATGCCTCACATATAGATCTTGTAACTTTAGATCAGTTGGTGCATTTTTTTTCTTTAGATGATGGAGAAACCTAGGTATCAATGTACAAAAATTGAGCATTAAGGATAAACAAAAAACCATTTTAAAAACTAAATGGTATTGTTTTCATCTTAAACAACTATAAAAAAGTTACCTCTCAAATGGATACGACCACTGATACTGAACCGGTCCACCGACTTTAGCCTCGTAATTTATGGTTTCGACTATTATGCTAAGTAAAAGTAAGTTAAAAGATACAGTGAAATATAAATCTATTTAGTGCTTGGGTTGGAAGAAAATATTGTTTCTATCCTATGTGTTGTGGCCAACCAAGCTTGTTTGTTGAGTGAATTGAAATATGTATGTGCCTGAATGGCTATGTGAACTTTGTTGCTCATATATGTATAAGTTTTGTTTTTGTGAGCATAGCCTGCATTAGACTACACTAGGCAACCAAGCAAAATGTGTTGTTGCATTCCATTAATGCATCTGTGATTTCATACACAACATGTTTAATTCAAGCTACTTTTTATACATAAGTTTTATAATAACATGCATTATGTTTTAGCTTGAGAACTATGGTTTTGAATTGGATTTTTTGTAACTAATTGCATTTATGCTTATATGAAATTGAAAAATGTTTTGATCGATATTTTGAAAACTACGCATCAACTGGGAAAAGCAAATAATATCATCAGATTTTAGATTGTGGGAGCCACATCTAGAATCCTAAGGGAACTAAGTGCTATATGAGTACTTTTGAATCCTGACGACACATTTCGTTTTGTTAAGTTTAAGTTTTGATAAGTGAATAGTTATTGTGAACTTTAAGATTTTGATCATATATACTTTTTAGCTTTGTTTTTTAGTGCAAACAAACCCATGGACCCTGACCTTATCAAGCTTGCTTTAGGTTTTTTTGCCTGTCTATTGAGTTTTATGCTCTAGACCAGGGTTTAAAATAGTGGTTGAATAATGGTGTCGCAATTGTTTTTTCGCGATAGCGATACCATCCGACACCGTTACTCACCGCAATTGAGAGAAGAGAGAGCAATCACACCAATTGCGGTTGTTCATGGTTGCAAATAGCAAAGCAATAGAAAATAGTGGTAATAACTATCAACAACTATTGTCGCTATCAACAGCCTCTATAAACTTTTTTGTTAAATCAAAATCCCAATATTTAACAAAACAAATAGAAAACCCATATCAAAGCACAACAATCAAACTCCAAATTTGTACCTTCAATTAAAGTAAAGGAGAGAATCCAAAATCCCTTATCAATGGCAACAACATCATATGGATTCTTCTTGAGAGAGATAAGCCAACTCTGAGTAAAAAATTTTAAAAAGGCCATGAGATGTTGCAAAGATTGGTTGGTTGGGTTGAGTTGTGAGTGGGTTTACCTGTGATGACTGTAGACTAATGAGAAAAGAAAAAGGTTGCTTAGATGGAGAAGAAAATTGGAAAATGGAACTGACGCTGGTTAGTAAGGGACTTGGGAGAAAGAAAGAGAAATATCAGAGAATAGGGTGGAGGAAGGATTTTAAGGCTTGCCACCTGGGTTCGTTACACGTGTGTCAAATTTTATTTTAAAATTGTTCTTTTTTTATTTATATGAAAAATTGGCAGGGTAAAGCAATTAAGTAGTGGGAAATTAGAATTAGACAAATTTTTTTTTAATGATTTTAACTTTCAAATTAAGAGGGAATGAGATGATAAAAGGATAATTTATTTTTATGGGTATTTTTTATGCATTAATATGATATAAAAATAATAAATTTTAAATGATTAAAGTTTTATTAGTTACTATTTCTTAATTGTTATTCTTTTGTATTTAATTAAAAAGTTTGGTTGCTAATTGTTAATTTAATTTTGTGAACTATAATATATTAAAATTTTTTCTATTATTTTCTAATTAAATTTATTTATGAGTTTGACTCCATATAATTGAAAAGATAAAGAAACAAATTTTACATATATGATACTATTTTGTCACTAATATATTAAAAGTTTTTCTATTATTTTCTAATTAAATTTATTTATGAGTTTAACTCCATATAATTGAAAAGATAAAGAAACAAATTTCACATATATGATACTATTTTGTCACTCTTATATGGATATAGTAGCATGTTTCATAATATTGATGGATATATTTAAACAACATTTAGATATGAATTTGACATTTTAGCTATGATATAAAAAAATGTTAATAATTTCACATATCATATATGTGAAAAAATATTAAAATGTCCTAAATTATTTTAAATATTAGCACATAAGAGTTTTCATTTGATTACAATTACAATTATTTTATTTTTTAGTAAGTTTTGCAAAGTTAAAAAAAATTCACGACCGTGATGGACATAATGGTTGCCTTCTTATTTGTTATGTTTGCAAACGCGATGAACGCAATGGATTGAAAACGTGATCGCGATCGCAATTTAAAACCTTGCTCTAGACTATTAGTATTAGTATGTGTGCCTATCAAGCCTTGCACTCTAGGCATATTATGCTTGTCTTGACAACATGGCAAACAGGTTCCAATTCTCGTATGATCAACAGAACTAGAGATTGTGATCTTTTGGCCATAGATATTATGTTGCTTGTGACACTGTTTCCATCATTAGCTAAGATGGATATCAGTATCAGTATTAGTGATAGGGGATTCTTGCCTAGACTTTATCAGCTATCTACTTTGACATCAGTATCAGTATCAGTGATTTGAGGCTTTTGCCTAAAAGTTATCAATTATCTATTTTGACATCAATATCAGTATTAGTGATTTGGGGCTTTTTACCTAAATTCTATTGGTTATCTATTTTTGACTGACTATTATATTTGAATAAGTACATTCGACTGTTGCATTGTTATATGTTCAGTTTGCATTGTTATCTGTGACAAGTGATTTTGACATTTAGTAATCATGTCGAGGCTCGAGGAAATAAGATGCTTAAGGCATTCTTTTGATTAATACCCGAATCGCCTTGACTTTGAAGTGAGAGTAAGTATTGACATATCTGACATCTGGACATGATATCATGCATACATGTCATTTTACTACTCCTCATGCATACACATGCATGTAGATCGACGTGAGCCTAGCATTTATCTATTTAAGCTATTTACTGAGGCGTGGTTTTGCTCCCTTCCCCTTTTTTACTCCTCCAAGGCTATCTAAGCTAGGCTCTATTTTTTGAGATTTTGTGTGGGCTATTGGGGGTTGTACCTAGTCTTGGTATCAACTAATGTCCTTAGAGCCCTACTTTTTTTATTTTTGAGGTGTACATAGCTGTACATCAATTTGTTTACATGTACAAACATTATGTATTTCATAATACGATTTTTGTTATGTCATGAGATATAACTTAGGATCGTTCTGGATTATTGAATAAGTTAGTTTAGTTATCAAGTGTGATCCTAGATATGACTAATGATATGATGAATATGTTGTGGATGGTAGTAAGGTTTTTGATATGATATTTGATATAATGAATGATTATGTTAACAATATTTAGGAACAAGTTAAAAGAAAAACTATGTATGAGATGTGGTTGATTTGGGATAATACCTTGATATAAGGGTGATATTCTCAGGCAGTTTCTAGGCAAGAATGTGCTAAGAATTAAAAATGATCTATATTTGGTTTAGAGATTAGTTCAGCTTGCATTTGATTAATGAAGAAGCTAGTTCAAGTTGAAGTAAAATGAAAAGGATAAGTAAAAATTGTTTAGTGACTACATAGACATAGAATCCAAACTATTTATTAGAAAAAAATTAGTTCGTAAAATTAGTAAGATATAATAAGTATAAGTTCGCAATATACGTCACAGTCTTTGGGTCGTGACAATTATTGTTTTGGATTTCTTTACTTGGTTAAGTACATCATTACTGAGGAATAGTTTGTGTGGAAATAAAGTACTGCAAGTTAAAATGACATAATTGTTTTGAGATCTTTTGACGTATTGGTTTGGTGATAGTGTATTACTTGTGATTAAACTCTCATGTTGTCATCTTGTTATCTAAAGACTATGTTTGAAATATTTATGTAAAATTTAACTTTAAAAGTTAATTGATGATTATTGTTGGTTTATATCTTATGTTATATATCATGTTGATAAGTTTTGTACATGTAAAATTGGGGAAAATTATGAAGTTGACTTTGTGTCAACGAGGTATATTTCGAATGTGATATCACTATATATATTACCTCAAGGATGAGACGTATAGGATCTGGATGCCACAAAGCTTTTTGGGCATATCTATATGCCATGAAAATTTATTGTCATCTGCTTATCATTGAAGTTTTTTAGCAAGATTAGAGAAATTTTTGAAGACTAACAATGAAAATAGCATAAAATAATACAATGAGATCACCATGGGTGTTATTTTCTTACTACATAGTTGCATTAGGTCCATTGTTATTTTCTTACTACATAGTTGCATTAGGTCCATTGTTGATATAGTCACTTATATTTGTAACCATGAATTGGTCTTATGTTAATAAATGGCACAATCACTGCCATGATTTAGTATTAGTTGGTCATATTGAATGAGATCATCGAGATGTTGTTTCAATGACTAAATGATTTTCAAAATCGTGGCTACGTCAAAAATAAAGTTAATTATTCTGGAGTCTTGTTTTCTATTATCGAATTTTTTTAAATCAAACAACCCAATTAATATTGTCCAAGAAGGAGAATTTTAGAAAATTGTATTATGGATTGCTATTAATTGGTGATTTTATAGTTTAATAATACTGATTGATAATTTAGTCTTAGTATATAAAGCAATAGCATGCAAGTGAGCTCAATTTAATTAATTGTGATCATAAATCGTATTGGCTTTGGACATCTTGTTGGGTATGTGTGATATGACGGTTGTGCAAATCTTAAAACTCTATAAGCCTTTGATAGAGGGCCATTAGGGTTCTAGTTAAGATATATGTGCATAAATATATATGGCAAAGTCCCCTTTTCACTTCTTGTGCTATTGGTATCTACCCATTAAAAGCCACTCAAACGAAGAAGAAAAAGAGGAAGATTGGCTTGTAAAGATTTTGATAATCCTTTTTATATTTTTTTGATTCATAAGAGGTACAAGGGGGAATGGAGGAATCGAATCTTGGACCTAATCCCTCTTAAAGGGAGTAACAATCGCTAAACCAAGCCTTAGTTGTTAAGATTTTGATAATCCTATTTCCGCTTTCATGATGTCTACTCACACAGATACACATAATTATTATTTATAATTATTTAGTATTCTAATTTTCTCATAAAATTATTAAATAAATTCCTACGGAAGATAGAAACCAAGTTTATTCTCAAACCTTGTTATCCAAACACATAATAATAGACAAAACATAATAAAATTCTCCTGCATATAATTATGATGATGCATTAACAAAACTTGTAACAGAACGCTGAATGATCATGAAAGCAATTCCATTTGATGACAAAAATCCGGGTGCTCTAATTTTGCCTCACAAAATTCAGCATTAGAAACCAGTTAACATTAACCAAAATTTAACCTCACAATTTGATGGGGAGAAACTTGTTAGTCTATTGAAGTGAAACAGTTAAGAAGTACACAAAAATTACTCTTCGCCCCTGGCCTTTTGCTAAGCACCACATGAATTGTGTTGAACTTCACAATTGCCTCAATTTCTTCTCAAACTTTCACCATCCAGCTTGGCAGCTGAAACTGCGTGAACAACAAACAAATCAACCATATTAAAAATCTCCCTTGCTAAATCAATGACCCCTTTCCTTTTACGCAAGAAAGAATTAATTCAGGTTTTCTACTGTACATGTTCTTTACACCTTGGCTTTGGGCTTTATATAGTTTTATAGATGGACAATAAGACACCGATTTATCCTTATAATCAACTCGTTTGTCATGAAAGGTTTGGTCATGAAAATGAAACATTTTTTCAAAGAGAGTTCATTGCCTAATATTTCCAACAATGAATCCGTCGGGAACCTGTCTAGAGATTACCACGAGAGGGGCTCGAGTACTCTGTCGGGCAATGTAGACAATTTGATCGAAAAGTCCGGCTTTTGCTGCTTTCTGGATGGAAAATATCTAAATCCTACCAAGGCGGTAAGAACTTTGTGCTAGCAGTTTACCAATTGGCTTCAGCTCCTTCATTTTTGTAGTCCAATAATCCAGTATAACTTCATCTTAATTGCTTCTACAAACCCTGGAAATATGCAAATCACAATACATTTACAAAAGCTGGTAGACTATCTCTACGCTGCCAATTAAACCATGAGAGAGCTCATCTTGTGTGACCAACAAATTTTCAGAATGCACTAATAATTTACTTCAACCTTCATTAGAAAAGTAATAAATCATAAAGCAGACCTTAACTTTACCATACAATTCTTCGGAAACAAATCACAAGAGAAGGTGGTAAGCAGACAACTTGATGGATCTTACACACTTCCATGTTAATTTTGTTTTTCCTTCCTACCTTTCCAAGGTTCCAAAGCTAATTAATTCTGGGTTCTAGGCTGCCAAGCTTGCATCAAATTGCTATATTAGTACTGTTCAGAAACTGAATTTGCTTGAAACACGTGCAGATTTTGGCTGAGATGCTGGGGTCTTTTATTTTGATGTTTTGCATATGCGGGATAATGGCGAGCACTAGGCTAACCGGAGGTGGAGCAGCACTGCTGGAGTATGCCGCCACAGCAGGGTTAACAATAGTTGTTCTGATTTTCTCCATAGGATCCATATCTGGTGCTCATGTTAACCCTGCAGTCACGATAGCTGTTGCAGCATTTGGCCATTTTCCGTGGTCCAGGGTGCTTTAGTAATCCGTTATCTATTAATGAAGAGTTCACTGATTAGGTACCGATAAATGAAATTCTTTCTTGCTCTTTTAACAGGTACCGCTTTACGTTTTGGCACAAATTCTGGGTTCTGTTCTGGCAACGTTTATGGGAGAGTTTGTCTACGGCTTAAAATCAGATCTCATGGCAACCCGGCCGGGCCAAGGCTGCCAAGCGGCCTTCTGGGTGGAGCTCATTGCCAATTTCATCGTCGTGTTTTTAGTTGCAGCAATGACACAACAATCACAATCTGTAAGGGAACTGCCATATTTTAGTTTATTGAACTGTAACTCATCAGCTCCAGGGCTCCAGTGGTTTAATATTCTAGGGATTTAGATGTACCATAGTCCAATACTCCAATGTCAATCCCAAAAAATACATTGTTTTAGTTAGCGTGTAAACGAGTAAAGTTACTCATGAGCTATTAGAGCTAGATTTGAGTTTAACTAATTTATTTTTTAACCAAGCTCGAGCTATTTGAGTAACGTGTCGAGTCGAGTTAGAGCATTTAATTACTCGATTCGAGCGTTTGCAAGTCTTATCCAGCTTTTTCTAATATATTTTTAATATTTTATTATTTAGTATTTTATTCCCATAATATATAGTTAAAAATTAATAAATTGAACTTCTCGAGTTGAGTTCGATCCCATCCAATGGAGCACGAATTACTCGAGTATTCTATCAAGTCGAACTTGAGTTTCAAAAACTAAACTTTATCAAATTCGAATCGAGCTTTGAGTATTGAATTTTCAAGTTGAGCCAAAATTCAACCTGATAAGGAATTGTCTAGAATTATATGATTCAGTTAAATTACACTTTTAATTTTAGTATGTCAAATTAAACAAATTGAAACAAGTCGAATCCATGACCCTGAATATTTGCAGGTTGGTCCAGTCTCTGGATTGGTTATTGGAATGGCCATTGGGCTTGCGGTCCTTATCACAGGGTACATACTACTTTTTTTTTCATCATTGGCCTGTACCAAGTTGAATCACCGTTTATATGTACTTTCCAAGACTTTATCGTAATCAATCTTCCTTTATTTTCTAATGAAGGCCTATCTCGGGAGGATCACTCAATCCTGCAAGGTCATTGGGACCTGCAATTGTTTCAAGGAATTTCGAAAGAATTTGGATATATCTCACGGCCCCTGTAATCGGAGCCGTTGCAGGCGCTCTCGTGTATCGCTTTCTTCGTCTCCGAAGCCCAGTTTATAGTTCCAGCTCCTCTTCTGACAGCAATATGCTTAGCCACTCCCTGGCTTTTGGGAGGAGCCAATGAACAAGGCAGTTGATGTAGGATTCCCAAAAGTTGATTAATTCACCTAGATTTATAGGCAACACAAAGAAGAAAATCATGGGGAGTTGGTTTTCCTTGGTGGATACGAAGGAATCGCGAAGCAGGATTGAACCATGCCTTATGTGAGAAAGACTGAGCTTGTCTCAAGAGATTCGAAAAATGGATGCCAAATTTGCATTGTTGTGGTTTATTTATTAGTTCAATAGATAACGCTAATTATAAACCTGGATTTAAGTGAAAAATGAATTCAGAAAATAGAATTTGGCTGCGAATGGTAATAGGGTCAATTGGGTTTTAACATACAACTTCCTAAACAGCCAAAGCCACAGTGACAGGAACCAAGCTTTAGTATCAAAATCTCCTAATAAGACTCCTTGGAAAAGAAATAAAAGTAGAAGTCAAAACTTGTGTGGAATAAATAGTCAGTCTTATTTTAAATACATTTTAAAATTGTTTAACAATGTATAAATGCAAGTTTTTTATGTCGTAGAACACCAAACAATATTCTAAATAGGCATTTGCTTAAGCAGATATTTCTGAAAATGAAAGCATAATCACCAGATCATGGTTACTAGGTTTTTTTTCCTCTTTCTAATGGTTCTCAATAAATAGATAACAATATTATGAAAAGTGAAAAGGAGACTTAATTGTGTAGGCCTTAAAATTCTATGAACATTTGATGGAAGACCATTGGTGGAATGTTGATAGAGTTTTAAAGCTTACACAACAACCATGCACATTGATCTAATAAAATGCGCAAAGCCTATATCATATATGATCACAATAAATTAAATTAGATTCACTTGTATGCTTCATATGCTAAGATTAAATTAGCTTCTTTTATTAAATAAAAAAATTACCGATTAATAACAGTTTATTTTAAAATTTTCTGACAATCTCATGTATTTTTTTTGTTGGTACTTGCTAGCTAGGAAGTCTCGTGTAAAAATACAAAAATCAGAGTTTTGGGAAATGTTTTCATAAAATACAATTTGGTTGAATAATGATTTTGAAATTCCTATATTTTTTCAAATGGAATTCGTAAACTCAGCATGCTACCAACTCAGTAACCAACATGTGTTTGTTTTGAAAATAAGAAAATACTAAAATTTCTAATTTCATTGCAACACTCAAACTTATTTTTCACTATCTAATGTTTCTTACCACATCAATACCATGTCATATTTTCTCATATTTTAAAATTTTGAAAGGTAGAAGGCAGTGAATCAATTCTGAAACATCCCGTTTTATCAAAAATCCGAACTAAATTTTTCCTTTTTCAGTTACATTTGGTTGGGCTGTGCGTAGTGTAATAGATTCTAAGTTAAGCCAAAATTTACATTTGCTAAATCAACATCCATTAACTCAATTGGTCCCAATTCAGATATCAATGCATGCAGTCTCATGTATAACCATTTCAATTAACAAGTCTTTGTACATGCATCCAAAAGACTATAATTATAATTTCCAATTCTTTTTAGTTACATCCTCGTACATCGACATGTGTCACGTTCTGAATTTAGATATTTTATGTACACTTTCCACTAATTTCATAAGGATAACGGTTGGGCTGTCTGCAGTGCTTTCATTTCACTCATGTAAAATCCATAAACAAAAGGGAAATTTATTTATTTATATTATGAAATATTATTTAATTTACATCCCATACTTGTATTTTACAGACATTAATACTGTACAATATAAGTCTGAATACATAAAAGAAGTAACTATACCTTGACTGTAAAATAGTTTCGCCTAGGGATACCTCGCCACACACCTCCTGAGCAAAAGCAAAGATCTACTAAAAGTAATTTGGGAGAAGGGGGAGAATAGGATGAGCTAATACCCAGTAAGAAATATATATAATAAAACTGATACTATATAAACTATATGCAAATTATTAAAACTTGCACAGAAATTTATAAATAACGAAAGTAGGCATGAATTTCACATGAAGGATATTATAGTCAGCTAAAAGACCGGATAGAGTATGAGAGGTACTTTGAAGTACCTGTCATGTCTTGGTTCTTAGATGCAACTATAGGGAGTTCAAAAATTTAGTTATATTTCACAAATAAATTCATAAGATTAAATTCAATAAATCATCTCTAAAACACTTCGCAAACATATAAAACTTCAGTTCACAACATTCATGATGAGTCACAATTTAAATTACAATTATCATCAAAGTTAAATCCGTAGAGACAAGGCATCACCCAATAGACTCATGCAATAGGACATATGGCCATAGTTAGAATATAGTCCTTAGTGGTATTGATTAGGCACCATTTGGAACACTGATGACGGGATCAAAGTCAATCAACCCACTAGTTAGTCATATGATCATACACTCATAATAGCATGTGCCCGCAGGCAGTAATAAGGCCAATAGTTTCTAAAAACAATATAAAACATTTTACAACTGTTTACGGAGATAATTTCTGAAGGTTAAATCTTTAATCAGTCCATAAAGATATACTTTGAGAATATATGCAATTCAAAGTTAAAAATTTATAAAATATTCATAACTCATTGTTTGGTTCTAACAATATTCTAGTTATCTGTAAACAAGTTATAATAACATGCCAATGCTTTCACATACGTAAAATTCGATAATATTATTTTTCAGTATAATATGAAAATAATGAATTTAGACAAAATAAATGGAATTACTTGATAAATCATTTGCCACTAATATACAATGATATAAAAAGAGTAATTCATGAAATTTTTAAAATTTCAGCAGCATAACAGCTAGGTATATCCTAACCCTCCTGCACAAAAACAACTGAAATTCCACAACAGCAGTTCACAATTTTCAATCCAATAGATTCCAAAATAATTTCAAAGAAATCATTTCATATCAAATATGCATTATAGTATCCCTATGTTTATTATATATATCCCTTACCTAATAATTTATCATTGTGCTGAGAATGAGCACCAATGTCCTCTTCGAATTTCTTAGCTGCAAATTATCATATCGATATTATCAATATTCTATATATTCATTATAAAAATATTTAGTATCATAAAATGCATTATATTGCCTACTATATCCTTATTTTCTGTCTACTTTCTACTGGTATAAAAGTTATAACTTTTTCTACATAACTCCGATTTCAATTACGGTTGCGCCTTAATTTTCGAAATATTTTGTATATTATTTTAGGACCTAAATGGGATTGAAATAGCCAAGAATCCTCCTTTCCCTTCACCTTGGCCGAATGCCTCTTCTCTCTTTCACTAGTGTTTTTTCCAAATTTAATTATTTTATCAATTTCAAATTAATTGTACTAATTTCCTATACTATTTCTACATCATTTACACATCAAATGACACCAATTCTTGGTCCCTCATGCCATGGCCGAATGGTCTCTTGTACCTCAACATCTTGAAATTTTCCATTAAATTTAAACTAAGCTTAATTTCATGTTTCCAATGATTTCTACATTATTTTTCTACCTTAAATTCCATAGAAACATAGCAATCTCATGTCCCATGTATGTAGGCTAAAACTCTTACCCACCTAATTCCATCGTTCTAACATGATTCAAGCTTAGGAAAGTATGAAAACCGCTTGAACATGTAGGAAATAACAAGAAAACCATGAAATTTTCCAAGATTCCCAGGAATACTCACCTTGACCGAATGATGTAGGAAAGCCATGAGGGTTAATTTTGGCCACTATAGGATGAGATATTAATGCCAAAAGAAAGAGCACTGAAAAATAGACCGAATTAAGTGAATTTTTTATTTCAGATGATTTTTTCTAGGTTTTTGGAAGGTTTCTTTCTCTTGGAAGCTAACATTAATGGAGTTTTTGGAAAGGGATTGATTCTAGTAGAAAATGATGAGGAAGTTGCTGGAGAAGATGAGAAAAATCTTACTTTATGGGCAAAATTACCATTTTGCCCTTAATTATGAAAATTTTAGATTATTTTGCCCTATCGGTTTGACTTTGTTGAAAACTAATAGTATAATCTCCAAAATATGTCTTTTAATCACCAATCACACCTGTTTAGCTTATTCTTATGGTCGGGAAGCTTTCATTGAAGTTTGACTATCATTTACGTGAAATTACGAAAATACCCCTAACCTTAAAATCGCATAATTTTTTGTTTCTTCAAGTGATTTAATCTATCTATTGCCATGGCATGGGACTCTATCAGATGAGGATTATTTTGCATTTGACACTTGGCCAGAAGTCAAATTTGTTTGGCTGTTATACACGAAAATTCCACCGGCCTGTGTATTTTATCGTCATTTTTAAATTTGTTTTAAATGCTTCAAAAATAATCTAAATAATTGAGTTTGGGTTAGAATTCCTTACCATCACTTTATTTGGCTCCGAATATTAAGTCTTCCAAGTTTCACCTTCATTCGGACACTAGAAGGTCCGTGAGGCCCACCATGCTGTTACCCCGTATACCTGCGAAATACATAGGAATTGACAGTGATGAGAATTCTTATATACGTTACAGTATTAGAATATGTGGTTCTCACAACATGAATACTGTACAAGAAGTCTAAATGTAAAATGAGTAACTGTACAATCTATATCTTCAAGAGAGGTACTAAAAAGCTTCGAAGGAAATCAGAATAAAAAACCCTCACCAGCTAACTCTATTATAGTAATTTGGAAGGGAAAAGAAGGGGTGAGCTTATAAACCCAGCACGAAATACATATAAAGATACAGATATCATAAACTATATGCAAGTATCTGAAAGTGGTTAATAAGGATTAAAACATAAGGAATTTTTTCTAAAACAGAGGATCGAAGAATTTTCTCTACAGCTTGTTAGGGGTTTAGGGCTGAGTCAGGAAGGATGATTTAAAGCATCTCACTTGTCCCTTTTTCCTAACATCTAAGCTATATAAATATTGAGGAAATCTTATCAGAGAAGGAATTCATGTATTTTAAAATCAAAGTCAAATCGATTAAGGCAGCAAAAATTTAACTTGCAATTTGGTTTCATGCAAAAATCATGATTCATTCAAAATCATAGCATATATCATAGTTCAAATCAAAACCATAAAGGTTCATATAAAACCATTTCAAATTTCAGAATCCAAATGTCAGAGATATCGTAGTTCAAATATAAAACCATAGAGGTTCATATCAAATCATTTCAGATTTCAGAGTCTATATGTCAGAGATTCAGAAAACATACAAAATATAGATAAATAATACTAAGTGGAGACATGGCAACAACGCAGTGAATATCATGCAGTCCAGATATCTTGTAAGGGAAGTGCAAATCAGATAGACATATGGCCATAGTCTAATGTGGTCTACAAAGAACACTGATCAGGTGTCATCTATGATCGTTACGGACTGGATCAAATCACACAGCAACTTAAAGCTCAGAGAACATATATTATGTACAAATAATGTAAGGTAACTCGAAAGTCGCACTAATAGTCTAGATACTGCTGGATCCAAAATTTGTACAGTAGTCTAAATACTGCAAGATTACGTTTAGCCAGTGTCTCAAAACATAAAGTTTCATAGTTCAAAGTACAAAACAGTTATTCAAAAATCGTACAGATGTTTATGTATAATTCTAATGCAAAGTCATGGATCAAAACAGAGTTTCTTTACAAATATCCAAATTTAATAATTTGGAAAACTATAAAACAATTTCAAAATACCAAATTCTATCATGTGTTCATAAAACTAAATCTAGAATAGAAAAGTAATAAATCTTTAAAATCATGAAATCTTAATATTTTCCAAAACTGAATTCCTTAAGAAATTCCTACCCTTATTGCATTTCTTAAAAACCTATCCTATGTCGTAGTACTATTATTTTTACGAAATGTTGGTAGCATAACGATATAAATTTTTTAAAGCCTTCTGCAAAGCAAACACAGTTTATAAACCCAAAGCAGTTGATTTTAAAATCATTCTAATATCTCCTACGTTCCTTATATATATTCCTTACCTATCAAAAACAACACAACTTATTTGGATCAGTCCATAAATCAGAATATCGTAGCGAGCGTTATACCACCCAATCTCCAACTCACTTTTGGACTGCGGGAAATCATTAAAACAATTTAATTCCCAAAATTACCTTCATATAAATTTATAAGTCCTAGAGATATCTCAAAATTCCAATACAGTTGAAATTCAGTCTGTTTCCTAGAAAGCACTAAACCTGCAACTATTACCAAATCATCTCTATTTTTGAATCTGACTTCACCAACAGTCCTAACTTATTTTGTACAATATTTTAGAACCCATTTTATATCAAATTGAACATGATTTCCCTTTGCTCTTTCTTTGGCTGAATACATACCCACACACACCACTTGTTGTTTTGCAATTCTAACACCCTATTCATGTTTCTCACATTCCTTAGATTAATAATCTCAGATTTTAACCAAATTAAACATGGCACTATTCAAACCTCAATTGGCCAAAACCCTAAAGCTTCCAAAATCATGGTTTTGTTTCAATCTAATGCCATACACATGCTTAACTATCTTTAAACAACAACACATATCCAAAGAAATTGAAACAAACTTTCCTATCTACACTTACCCAAGCGGTCAAATCTTTAGAAGAGCTTTTCACCCACCAAATGGCCTTCCTTAGGCTTGATTCCAAGATATGTTGTTAAGCTCTTGAAGATGAGTAGCTTTGCTTAAGGATGTTTTTGATTTTGAGGTAGATTTGATAATGTTTTCTTAAGCTTTTCTTTGTTTCCCTTAAGCTTGGAAGAAACGAAAATAGAGGAGATGGGAGACTGAAGGTATGGTTGGCTATGTGTGGAAGAAGATAGAAAATATTTTCATATTTTTAATATTTAATTGTTAATGGTAGTGGAACAACTATTTACCAATAGTTACTTCCAATTATAAATATTATATTCATGATATCTCTCTTTTCTTATTCTTAAGGAAAACGTGAATGGTGGGAAGAGAGTGTTGGCTAGTTGAGTGAGGAAAAGGAGTGAAAAATATCTAGGTACTTTAATATTAAAGAATCATGTAATGGGGTAACTATGCTTGCATAATTACTTCCACTTACACCTAACTTATATTTGTTTATTCATTAAAATTTTCATTCTTTTCGTCTCAAAAACATGGGAATGGTAGGAAAGTATGAGTGTGGCCGACAAACATGAGGTTTTAGTGAAGAATATCTACATGTTTTAATATTAAAACGATGAATATAGTGGGTTAACTATTAAAGAATAGTATCTTCCACTAACACTTGAAAATATATATATTTATTCATAATATCTTTGTACTTTTAACTACCCTGTTGGCTCTACCGAGAGGTGAGTGAATCGATTTAACTACTAAATTCGAGTTTTTAAAGACTTAGCTACCAAATAAAACAATTTATGCAATAATATAACAAATACAGTAAATAAAAGTGAGAGAGAAGAAGCAAACACAATATTTATAAAAGTTCGGCCAATCTCTTGCCTACGTCCTCTCTTTTTGACCCTCTTGTCAAGGAGTTGATTTCACTCTTCTTTGCAAATCAGTACAAGCCACTTTAAGGTGTGGAGAGACCTCTTACACTTCCTTTTGTAGGCTTAGGAAGAACCTTCTTAACCTATTTCCTTGCAAAGCTACCCACACTCTTACAAGATAGCCTTACAAGATTACACTCCCCTTTGAATTACAAATATTAATATGAGTGGGTTGTGTACAAGGTATAACCTCTCGAAGGTAGGAATTACACAAATCAAGTACAAAGATTGGATTTTGAGCTTTGAAGTCTTTCTTGAGGAATAGATAAGACGCTGAGTACTTGTTTTACCTTTAATCTTCATAAATGCTTGTATTTATAGTCCACCAAGAGCAGAAGATGGTTGTTGGAGCATTTAATGTAATTCTTCCAGTTGAAACCAAAAAAAACTAGCCATTGGGCACTGTTTTCGTGATAGGGAGTCGATCCTTAGCCATAAGGGATCGATCCCATAGCTCTACAAGCACAATCGCGGTATTCTACCAAATGGGAATCGATCCTCTCCTTTGATTTTTGGTCTTGGAAGCATTCTAGCAATGTAGGATCGATCCCTCAAGCCTTTCCTACACTTTTCTTTAGCTTTTCGGGATAAAACTGATGTATTCTTTGATGTTAATTCAGTCCAAAACATTCTTTCAATTTTATAAGAATATTTCTTGACTTTCTCAATTGAAAGCTTAGTCCAAAACCTTGTTAAGTAATTTTCTAACATTATGTTCAATATATTCTTAAGAAAATTACTTAATGAAAATATTCAAAGCCTTTTTATAGAAGGTTAAGACCAATAATGATAATCAATTAAATTACGGTTTTATTTTGATATCCAAATTTATAATATAGAGTTAGACATTTAACATCACTTAACTTTTTGTCATTTCAAAATACATGTCAATTTAAAGCTAACAATTTCCCCTTTTTTGATATGACAAAACTTAAGGTAAATTTTCTATGAATGTATTTTTGAAAAAAAAATGCTACTCCCCCTCAAAATTTGCTCCTTTTAATTAAAGCATGAGTTTTAATAAAATTTACCACCACTTCTGCCCCTTTTTGTCATAGCAAAAATGAAATCCCTCCTTAATAAATCACATATAAATAGAACATACAACGAAGGAGTGGTCAATTTAAAGCAATATAAACAAAGACAATATCATTGAGAAGCATAATCATAAGTAGTCACAAAAGAAACATAACTAAACAGCCTCACACAATCATACACAATCATAAATAGTCACAAGTAGTCTAGACTAAATAATCTAAGGAGTTATGAAGTCCTAAGGGCTTAGATATCCTAGTCATGGCTAACTTAAGACTTCTTAGGAAAAGTCATGTGATATTACGCTATAAAGTCTTCTTGTTGCATGCGAACATCTTGAATTTCATCATTCAAAGCAATTTGCGTTTCTTCCATGCGATCAAGATGAGTATCAAGTTGATTGAAACTCTGTGTGATGTCTTGTTGGAAGGCTTGTTGAGAGGTGTTGATTTGTTGAAGCATGAGCATGATCTAGTCAAAGGAAGCATTTGTGGAGCTTGATGGTGCAGAGGAAGAAGGTCCCTCATGGGCTTCCTCTACGGGAGCATGTTCGGGAGATGGAGGAGGTCCATGACGCTTCTCTCATTCTAGAGCATCACCTCTCCTTCGTACGTACCACCTAAGTTTGTGCATCGTTGCAAGATTTATAGTGGTACTTGGATTGGGAAGAACATCGGATTCGCATGAGCAATCAATCCCTTGATCAAGAAGGTAATAAGCTAAAGGCTAAGGAAAAACAATCATCGTAGCCCCACCTTCGACAATCTTCACCCAATCAAAGAAGATGAAGTGAATGAGATTGGGCTTGATGCCATCGGGAGAGTGGATGTGGTGAAGCCAAAAGCGGTCAAGCTTTCGAACTTGAAAATATTTAGTTCCAAAAGGTCGGAGATTCCATGAGATGATGATATGTAAGAGGCGTGCGAAGACAGGAAGATCACCGGACGCTCGTCAGCTACTGCAAACTCTAATGGTACTTTTATATCTTTATAGATGAGGCCTTCGTCAGGAATACGAAAGGCATGGGAAAGTGATTCTGTAGAAATTGCAATAGGTTTTCCCATGACGAATGATTTTATGCCCATAATTCGATGACAATCATTCGGACTTGTGATAAGTTCGGCATTGGAAAAGAAAGATCGATAATGTTGCAAGGGACAGGAGTATTTATTTTAAGGAATTGGGTCTATTTGTAGGCTTCAAATATGGCAAGGTAAGGGAACCCTATTTCCTCTAAGAACTCAAAGTTGATAGGTCGCCAATGCTTAATTCTCATGTTAGCGAACTTGGCATAAAAATGATTCCTTTCTTTTGCATTGCGAAAGCTTTGATTGAAGGCAGTGGGTATGGATGAAGTGGAGAAGAAGGGAGCTTTGTGTTTTTGAGCAGTGTGTTTTACTCTTGGAGCCATTTTGAGCTAGGTTGAAATGTGAAAAGTGAAGAAAAATTCTTTGAGGAATTTTGTCAAACACATGATGGACACTACTTTGGTGATGTGCTGGTGAGTTTATAGGGGAATTTGGAACAACCAAACAACATAAAGCCACAGAGCGTATTATGGGGAATAAGATTAATGAAGAAGGTGGAATGAGATATGGAATGGATGGAGAGTTATGAAAGCTAGAAGTTGTATTCACGAATGGGTTTGGGTGGAATTGAGAATGAAATGGAAATGTGCAAGAATGAAATTTTGTGAAAGAGATTGAAGTGGGTTTGAATGATATGATGAAAAAGATGAAGAATGCAACAAAAATGATGAAGTTTGGTGAAGGAATGAGATGGATTGAAATTTTGGGTGTAGTTTCAGTTGAAACAATAAGATTTAGAAACCCAAGAAAAAATTGAGGATGTTCAGCGGTGATGATGGTGAGAAGTTAAAATGGATTGGCAATGGCGAAGAATGGTGAAAGAATGGCTAGATTTGGTTGAGAAATAAGTAAAATTGGAAATTAGATGTGAGAGGCGATGTAGACATGAAGAAGAAAAAGAATAGTAATGCTAGGAAGAAAACATCGTGGCCTTTTTGTTTTAAAAAAACCCAGAAATTGCATACTGACCCGAGGGATCGATCCCCTTAAGGAAGGGATAAATCCCTTCGTGGTAGTGTTGAATATCGAGAAAAATTGTGACGAGGGGATCGATCCCATGGTGATAGGGATCGATCCCTCATGTCCTAACCCAAAACTTTGGGCATGAAAATCCAGGGAATCGATCCTATTGCTTGAGGAATCGATCCCTTAGTCATTTGCCTGACTTTTTATGCAAAAAAATGGTTTGAAAACAAATGAAATAATGCATTTTTAGTATTTTAAAATCAAAACAAGATTTGAACAAGTTAAAATCATTTTGTATGACTTGTAGAAGACAAAAACACTTTAGAAAAATTATTGAAAAAGCATTTTGTTGTGTTTTGTGGAAATTTTAACATGAGAGGTGATTTTTAACAGGTGACATGGTGATTAAGCTAGATTAATGTTCTTTTTCAAAGAAGTTGAGTGGTAAGGAATTAACATAGAATTTTAGAACATGATCAAACAAGTGTTAAACACATATTTCAGCAAATCACCCTAACAACTAACATTCATCACAATTTCTAAGAGAAATATGGCAACTTAAGTATGTGATGAGCAAGTAGTCAATATATTCTCTAAATTTCTGACTTGCATTCATAAGCCATTCATTCAAGATCACAAGGAAGTCAATCAATTTCAAGGAGCATTCATGAGACCAAGTTCACCTCTAAGTGTGCAAAATCTCTCTTTATCCAAAGGTTTAGTAAAAATATCAACCAATTGGTGCAAGGTATCTATATATTCAAGAACAATATCACCTTTTTGCATATGATCTCTTATAAAATGATGCCTTATTTCAATGTGTTTAGTTCTAGAGTGTTGAATGGGATTTTTAGTGAGATTAATAGCAATAGTATTATCACATTTGATAGGAATTTGATTCATCTCTATTCCATAGTCACTCATTTGTTGCTTAATCCACAATACTTGTGCACAACAACTTCCAGATGCAATATATTCAGCTTTGGTTGTGGATTGAGCCACACTATTTTGTTTCTTAGAAAACCATGAGATGAGTCTATTTCCTAAGAATTGACAAGTGCTGGATGTACTTTTCCTATCAACCTTACAACCACCAAAATCCACATCGAAGTAAGCAAGAAGAGCAAAGGTAGAGTCTTTAGGATACCATAAACCTAATGAAGGAGTGTCTCTAAGATATCTAAAGATTCTTTTGATAGCTTGTAAGTGTGATTCTCTAGGATATGATTGAAATCTAGCACATAAGCAAACACTAAACATTATATCGGACCTACTTGCAGTGAGATACAACAATGACCCAATCATAGACCTATATAGTTTAGTGTCTACACACTTAGCTCCTTAATCTTTATTAAACTTAATAGATGTGCTCATTGGAGTGGATTGAGGTATGGTCTCATCTATCCCAAATCTTTTGAGCAAGTCTTTAGTGTACTTAGCTTGATTTATAAAAATACTATATTTACATTGTTTAACTTGAACTCCTAGAAGGAAGGTTAGGTCTCCCATCATGCTCACTTCAAATTCACCTTGTATTAATTTGGAGAAATCTTTACATAATGACTCATTTGTGGATCCAAAAATGATATCATCTATATAGATTTGAACTACTAATAGGTCACTACCCTTAGATTAGATAAACAAGATTGTATCTACTTTGCCTCTTGTAAAACCTTTTTCAATAAAAAATTTTGAGTCTTTCATACGAAGCTTTAGGAGCTTGTTTTAATCCATACAAAGCTTTAGAAAGTTTGAAAACATGATTGGGAAACTTTGGACTTTCAAAACCAGGAGGTTGCTCCACATAAACCTCTTCATTTATGAAACCATTTAAAAATGCACTTTTAACATCCATTTGATAAAGTTTAAAATCTTTGTAGCATGTAAATGCAAGTAGCATCCTAATAGCTTCTAATCTAGCTACCGGAGCATAAGTTTCATCATAGTCTATTCCTTCTTCTTGCCTATATCCTTGCGCTACTAATCTAGCATTGTTTCTATCACACTATTCTCATCCATCTTATTCTTGAATATCCATTTAGTTCTAATGATTGGATGATCCTTAAGTCTTTCCACTAGAGTCTAAACTTTACTTCTTTCAAATTGATTTAATTCTTCTTGCATAGCCATAATCCAATTTTCATCTTTTAAAGCCTCTTGCACATTTTTTTGGTTCAAATTGTGATACAAAAGCTACATGTTGGCATATATTTCCATATGATGATCTAGTTCTAGCACCAATAATTGGATCTCCAACAATGTCATTATTCTTCACATAACTAAGTTCTCTATGACATCTTGATTCTTCCTCAATTATTTCTTGATCTAATGACTCCTCATTATTATTTACATCAAGATCTTCTAATTGTTCCCTAACATCTTTATCTTGAGATGGATCAATTATTGGTTCATCTAATATTTCCACTTCATCATCTAGATTGGTTCTACTAGAGGAGTTTTTTTTTTCAACCTATTAGAGGAGTTTAACTCATCAAAAATCACATGAATTGACTCTTTTACAACAAGTGTTCTTTTGTTGAAAACTCTATATGCCTTAGAATTTAAAGAATAGCCAAGAAAAATACCTTTATAACTTTTTGCATCAAATTTTCCTAAATTATCTTTTCCATTGTTCAAAACAAAGCATTTGCAACCAAACGGATGAAAATAGCTAATGTTAGGCCTTTTTCCTTTATAAAGCTCGTAAAGAGTTTTCTTTGAAATGGGCCTAACCATAGCTCTATTTATAACATAACATGCAGTATTAATAGCTTCAGCCCAAAAATATTTTGGCAAATTGTTTTCACAAAGCATGGTTCTAGCCATTTCTTCTAAGGTTCTATTCCTCCTTTCAACTACCCCATTTTGTTAAGGAGTTCTAGGATCTGAAAAATTATGGCTAATTCTATTTTCATTACAATAATTATCAAAACCAAGATTTTTAAATTCTTTTCCATGATCACTCCCAATGCTAGTAATTGAATAACCCTTTTCAATTTGAACAAGTTTTGAAAAAGTTATGAATTTGTCTAAGGCTTCATTTTTCACACCTAAGAAGAACACCTAAGTAAACCTAGTATAATTATCAACTATGACAAAAACCATAGTGTTTCCCTCATAAACTAGTGGTTCTAGTTAGTCCAAAGAGATCTAAATGGAGGAGTTAGATTGACCTAGAGGTTGTAACACAGTTCTTAGATTTAAATGATACTCGCTTGTGCTTTCCTCTTATACAAGCCTCGCACAACTTATTGTTTTCAAATTGAAGTTTAGGCAATCTTACAACAAAGTATCTTTTAGCTAATTAGATAAAACATGCATGCAAGCATGATCTAGTCTCTTATGCCATAACTAAGGTTCATCTTCTTTTGTGGCCATAAAACATACATTTTTGTTATTTAGCTCATCTAAGTGTACAATGTAAATATTTCCTTGTCTATGTCTTATGAAAAGAATTTGATTAGTTTTAGCATTAATAACATGACAACACAAAGCATCAAACAGAACTTTAAAACCTTGATCACACAATTGACTAATACTAAGCAAGTTATGTTTTAATCCTCTAACATACAAGACATTTTCAATAATTGAGGAGAAGTTACCAATGGAGCCAATTCCTTCAATTTGTCCTTTGGAGTTGTCCCCAAATGTGACTTTTCCACCACTTTTAGGTTTTAGGATTTTGAATTGGCTCTTGTCATCGGTCATGTGTCTTGAGCATCCATTATCAAGGTACCAGTGCTCCCTAGACTTAGCCTTAGAGCAATGCTCTTCCTTCTACACACAAATGCATCAAACTTTTATCTTAAGTACCCAAATTTTCTTGGGTCCTTGAGAGTTAGTACTAATAATCTTTGATCCTTTAGGGATTTATTTCATTATCAATAACTCATCATTTGAATTCAAAACATGCTTAGGCATCCAAATCTTCATAACTATTTTTCCTCTCATGGTGGTCTTCCTAGATGTGCATGCTTGTAAGGAGTATCCTAATTTATTACATAAAGTGCACAACACAGATTTTTCACCCTTAGCAAGAAAATTTTTTAAATGAGTTTCCTTATTTAAAGCATTATAACCTACTCTTTCTTTATCAAAGAAGGCTCTTTGGATCTTTAGTATGTGATCAAGTTTTTGTTGATCTATATAAAATCTAGAAATTGAGTTTTGCAAATTAATGTTCTTTTTATTTAACTCTTCTATTTCTAGATTTGCGTTTTCTAATTTCTTTTCACATTCTAACTTGGCATTCATGAGCATCTCATTTTCCTTTTTCAATTTTGAAATCATTTTCTTATATTCTATATTCATGCATTCAAATTCATTTGCTAAATTATCAAATGCATCTTGAAACTCATCAAATGTGTATTCATTAGTATCAAATGAGTTGGATTTTACCTTTTCATCTTCAAAGGCCATGAAGCAAAGGTTGGCTACTTCATCTTCAACATTTTCTTCATCAGAGTAGTCACTATCACTTCGCCTTCTTCTTTGGTTTCTTTTCACTTTGTTTTCTATAAAGAGGATAATCAAATTTAATATGACCCGATTTTTTACATTCATAACAAATAATTGGATCCTTTTCTTTCCTACTTGTTTCACATTTGCTAAAGTCTCTCCTAAGAGGTTTCCTAGAGTTTCCACTAGCTCTCATCCTCATGAATTTGTTGAACCTCTTTGCAAATATAGACATCTCAAGGTCCTCATCATCACCACTATCATCATGATCATCTTTGGATTCCTTATTTGTGGCGGATTTCAAGGCAACTCCAACTTTCTTGGGAGGTTCTTGATTTCTTTTGAGTTTCATTTCATAGGTGAGTAGAGATCCCATGAGTTCATCTAAAGAAAGGGTGTGGGGATCCTTTGATTCCTCAATAGTTGTAACTTTAGCTTCCCATGATTTAGGTAAGCTATTAAGAATCTTCTTCACCATTTCAATATTGGAGTACATCTTTCTTAAGGACTTGAGACCATTTATAATATCAATAAATCTAGTAAACATGTCACTAATGGTTTCATCACTCTTCATTTTGAATTGCTCATAATCTTGAATAGCATGCCTACTTTGGTATCCTTGACTTGTGTAGTTACCTCATGAGTAATTGCCAACTTATCCCATATTTGTTTTGCATTTTCATATTGTGAGACTCTGTTATACTCATTAGGTTCTAATGCACAAAAAAGTGTGTGCATTGCCTTAGCATTTAACTTTGTCATTCTAAAATAATTTGTGTCCCATTAATCCTCTTTCTTTGGCACTTCCTCCCCGTCAACTTTCTTAATTAGAACTAGAGGACTTTTGGCAATAATTCTCCACACTTCATAATCATTGGCTTGAATGAATAACATCATCCTAGTCTTTCAATATGCATAATTTTCACCATTGAAGAATGGTAGCCTAATTATAAAGTGTCCCTCTCCAACTAAGGGTATAGCTACACTACTTTGAGCCATCTAGCTCGTTTATACTCAATGAAAATTACTCCAAATCAATCTCGAGCCCAAGCTCTGATACTAATTGTTGGCTCTACCAAGAGGGGGTGAATCAGTTTAACTACTAAATTCGAGTTTTTAAAGACTTAGCTAAAAAAAAATTTATGCAATAATATAACAAATGCAGTAAATAAAAGTAAGAGAGAAGAAATAAACACAATATTTATAGAGGTTTGGCCAATCTCTTGCCTACGCCTTCTCTCTTTGACCCTCTTGTCAAGGGGTTGATTTTACTCTTCTTAGCAAATCAGTACAAGCCACTTCAAGGTGTGGAGAGATCTCTTACACTTCTTTTTGTAGGCTTAGGAAGAACCTTATTAACCTATCCCCTTGCAAAGCTAGCCACACTCTTAAAAGATAGCCTTACAAGCTTACACTCCCCTTTGATTTACAGAGATTAATATGAGTGGATTGTGTACAAGGTATGACCTCTTGAAGGTAGGAATTACACAAATCAAGTACAAAGATTAGATTTTGAGCTTTGAAGTCTTTCTTGAGGAATAGAGAAGAGGCTGAGTGCTTGTTCTACCTTTAATCTTCATAAATGCATGTATTTATAGTCCACCAAGAGCTGAGGACGGTTGTTGGAGCATTTAATGCAATTCTTTCCGTTGAAACCCTCAAAAATTAGCAATTGGGCACTGTTCTCATGATAGGGGATTGATCCTTAGCCATAGGGGATTGATCCTTAGCCATAGGGGATTGATCCCATAACTCCAGAAGCACATTCGAGGTATTCTGCCAACTGGGGATTGATCCCATCCATGGGGGGATTGATCCTTTCCTTTGATTATTGGTCTTGGAAGCATTCTACCAATACAGGATCGATCCTTTCCTAGGAGGGATCAATCCCTCAAGCCTTTCCTGTACTTTTCTTTAGCTTTTCGGGATAAAACTTATGTATTCTTTTATGTTAATTCAGTCCAAAATATTCTTTCAATTTTATAAGAATATTTCTTAACTTTCTCAATTGAAAGCTTAGTCCAAAACCTTGTTAAGTAATTTTCTAACATTGTGTTCAATATATTCTTGAGAAAATTACTTAATGAAAATATTCAAAGCCTTTTTATAGAAGGTTAAGACCAATAATGATAATCAATTAAATTATGGTCTTAATTTTATAAGCAAATTTACAATATAAAGTTAGACATTTAACATCACTTAAATTTTTGTCATTTTCAAAATACATGTAAATTAAAAGCTAACAATTATCATTTCATTGTTATTTAAATCATTTGCTATATATATATATATATATATATATATATATATATATATATATATATATATATAATGGTAAATTATGACTTTTGAAGTAGGGTGGCAGGCCATGCATGTAAATGTACCAACATATCCTTTATAATTTCATTAATTCCATTTATGTGCTAACCTTTACGATATCATTTAAATTATTTAATTAAATAGCTATATAGTTTTGTTTACTTACAGAATATATTTATTTAATATAATATTGCTCAATTTTTTACTTTTTAAGGGGTTTGACTGATGAAAATATGAAATTATTAAAATACTCCTAATTAACGTTTTAAGGCATTTTCGTGTAATTCAGTCTACAATTTGAAACAAAGTAAAACATCTTCACACGAGGGTTAAATTATCATATTTTGTGGATCTAAAGTCAAATCATGTTGACTGATATTTAAAATTCACGTTTTTCAACCTAAGGGCAAAATCGTCATTTTTTACATTTTTGGAACATGTCCCAAGACATGTACAAACAAAGGGATTTTGAGATGTGAATTCTTACGCTCATTATATTTTGCCCCAAATATCATCATTATGATATCCGTATCCCTTCAGACCATAAAATTCTCAATGGGGCCCACAATATACTTTCCTCTCATATAGCAAAACATAAGAAATCATCCTCTTATCGTTAAATCTCATTATTCTAATTTCGAAATTAAATATACGAAGAAAAGAAATTATAAATTTCACATTCTCCCTATCTTAGGAAACTTGATCCTCCAAATTTGCATTGGGCTAACCTAATCAAATAGTTCTGGGTGCTTCTCTCGCATAAGACTCTATAATTCCCATGTTGCTTCCTCAATAGTATGGTTCTACTAGAGAACCTTTCTAACAAAATAATTTTAGACCGTAGAACTTTCTCTTTCCTATCCAAGATCTGTACTGGCTTCTTCACATAGCTCATACCCTCTTTGATCTCTTGAGGCTCATACCGAATCACATGTGACGGATCAGGATGGTACTTGCATAGCATAGACACATGAAAAACATTATTTACTCTGGCTAACTTTAAAGGTAAAGCCAACCGGTATGTTACATCTCTAATACGATCTAAGATCTCAAAAGGCCAATAAGCTGAGGACTCAGTTTTCCTTTCTTCCCAAATCACATCAATTCATAGAACCACCATCCTACCTATACCATTATCACGTTACTATCTCATCAGCTCAAAACACAACTCAGTATATCAAAGTTGCAATTATAATTCCGATTCAAACATTAAGCAATGATTCAAACTCATTCTAAGGGCATACCCATAATCCTATAAGCATAAATCCATCGTCTCATAATCATTTTCATCATCACCTACTCATGCATCTATCGTCATGTAATAATACCAACCATCATCCATCAATCATAAATTCATGTCATAATGTATTCATATAAAATCATCAATCATCATTTCTAACCTTATTATTTTCGAGAAGGCTTTTCAAAAGCATTCAACCACAAATCCTCAACTTCTCAAGATATATTCTGAGTACTCATTTCAATATCTAGAAATACAATAACATAATTTTCATAATACACCCAACAACATCAACCTTATATTACCATAATAACTGAAGTACCATCGCTCACATTACACATATCATTTAATTATTTAGCATCAATTTCAATTAAAGTTTAGATGTCAAACGATCGATGCATTTAAAAAAAATCACAGTGCATAACTAATGAAAACTTTTAAATCGATGGTTATGCATGTAAATAATATAGTTATACATTACCAAATGCATGTATATGCAAAATCCTTTTCTTTTCAATTCTACACCATTCACATAGTTCCAAATCAAAACTTCCAATATGATCTATAACATTAAACCATTAAACCTTTAAAATTATTAAAAATAAATCCTAAAACTTTTTTTTTGTACGAAAATTCTTAACCAACACAACTCCTTAAATTCCCTAAATCTCTTCAATTATTCTAATGTAAGTTAAACTTCAACATTATATTTTAAATTCAATTTAAAACATACCAATCGATAATTCCTTTTTTAAAAGTTCACATATACAGAAAACTAATAACCTTTACATTAAGCATTTTCATATAAAATCCAGCAACATATCATTTTCAGAAATGAAAACCTCCTGCAAAAAGTTCTAATAATCCATAACATTACAAAGCAAATTAAATCGCAAAGTCTATAAGCAGTTTAGTTCCCAAACCACAAACTATTCATTACTTAAATTTCAAATTAATTCAATACTTTCCCCTATAATATCCAACAAGTTCCAATTACACTAGCAATAATTTAACAAATTCTCGTAACCCTTTATCAATACTCCAATATCAACACATCAACATACTAACCAAATTCTTCATAGTATCTCAATAAGTATTTCAAAATATTGATTTAATCCACAATTTATTATCATATAGTATAAAGCCTACTTTCCAGAACACATTTACAAATCCTACAAATTTAGCACTTTAGGCCACACCAACAAATTTGACATATTTCACATTCCTTATCTATAAGAAGAAATAATATTCAGACTCAAATGTGCAAACAGCCCTAGCAAATCAACTCTCGGACCATGTATCAAAGAAAAATCATTATAAAATCAATGAAACCATACTTCAATTTTCATAATCAATTCATTTCTCTAACCATCAATTTGGTATGTTTTTGTACTTTACTTTTGATTAAAATCGATCAATTCTGTACTAAACTAAAGTTGTAAAAATATTTAAAAGCCTTAGTTAAAACTGAGCCCTAGTAGGTTACCCACGATATCAACTTACAGTTCTTTTTGTATAAGTCCCTTACTTATTTCAATGCTTGATCACATATGAATATTATTCTCAGGATGCACTATCATAATTCAAATTTATATTCCAACACAATTCCCATGTATCCTAGCATCATTCCACAATTTCCATAGTCTCTTATCCTTACCTTAACATCAATTTTTTTTATTGTTCTATCAAAATCCTCATAGTACGCAACATACGTTCCCACAATCCCATATCAAACATGTCCTGTAAAATCATTCTATTAACTTCAAAATAAAACATATCTCTATCAACCATTTTCGATCATTTAATTACTATCTCGATAATACTTTCATACATTACTTACATCAATTATTCAAAAATTCAATCACATATTCCAATCAATCATCAATTTTCTATGCAAAACAAACATTTTTGTACGTATCGTTACCATACTCTAACACTTTTCAATCAAGGTCAAGTCTTGACAATCAATCATTTTGCCCATTCATATCAATCTAACAATGCCTATACTGTTCATTAACCATCCTCTTGCATCTTTCAATCATTACCTATTTTCGCATCAATCATATAAGATACAGTCATTCTATCTCTTTCAAAGCAAACCGTATTCTGATCAATCATTTCAGATCATTTAATACCTATCTCCACATTCTACAAAAACAAACATATTCAATGTTATTTTTATCAAATATGTGCAGTACGTATCAAACAAGTATAGTTCTTAGGGGATGCAAAACCAATTCTACCTTATAGACACTTACGCACATCAGACCAATCTTGCTTTGATACCAACTTTTGTAACGTCCCGATTTACCAAAAATTTAAGCTAAATTTTTTCTTTTTTAGTTACATTTGGTTGGACTATGCGTAGTGTAATAGATTCTAAGTTAAGCCAAAATTTACATTAGTTAAATCAATATCCATTAACTTAATTGGTCCCAATTTAGATATTAATACATACAGTCTCATGTATAACCATTTCAATTAACAAGTCTCTGTACATGCATCCAAAAGACTATAATTATAATTTTCAATTCTTTTTAATTACATCCCCGTACATCGACATGAATACTATACAATAAGCCTGAATACAAAATGAGTAACTGTAAATCTATAACTTCAATGGACGTACTAAAAAGCCTCGAAGGAAATCAGAATCAGAAACCCTCACCTGTTAACTTTACTACAATAATCTAGAAGGGAAAACAGAGGGTGAGCTTATAAAGCCCAGTAAGAAATACATATAAAGATACAGATGCCGTAAACTATATGCAAGTATCTGAAAATGGTTAATAAGCACTAAAACGTAAGGAATTTCTTCTAAAATAAAGGATTGGAAGAATTTTTCCTACAACTCGTTAGGGGTTTAAGGTTGAGTCAAGAAGGATGCTTTAAAGCACCTCACTTTGTCCTTTTTTCCTAACACCTAAGCTATAAAGATATTGAAGAAATCTTATCAGAGAAGGAATTCATGCATTTCAAAGCCGAAGTCAAGTCAATTAATGTAGCAAAAATTTAAATTTGCAATATGGTTTCATGCAAAAATCATGAATCATTCAAAATCACAGCATATATAGTAGTTCAAATCAAAGCCACAAAGGTTCAGAGATATCATAGTTTAAATCAAAAACCATAGAGGTTATATCAAATCATTTCGAATTTCAGAGTTTATATGTCAGAGATTCAAAAAACATACAAAATATAAATAAATAATACTAAGTGGAGACGTTGCAACAATGCAGTGAATATCATGCAGTCTAGATATCCAGTAAAGGAAGTGCAAATCAAATAGACATATGGCCATAGTCCAACGTGGTTTATAGTGAACATTGATCAGGTGTCATCTATGACCGTTGTGGATTGGATCAAATCATACAGCAACTTAGAGCTCAAAGAACATATATTATATACTAATACTGTAGGCTAACTCGAAGGTCACACTAATAGTTCAGATACTATCGGATCCAAAATTTAAACAACAGTCTAAATACTATAAGATTACGTTTAGCCAGTGTCTCTAAACATAAAGTTTCATAGTTCGAAGTTCAAAATAGTTATTCAGAAATCATACAGATGTTTATATATAATTCCAATGCAAAGTCATGGATCAAAACAGAGTTTCTTTACAAATATCCAAATTTAATAATTTGGAAAACTATAAAACAATTTCATAATACCAAATTCTATCATGTGTTCATAAAACTAAATCTAGAATAGAAAATTAATAAATCTTTAAAATCATGAAATCTTAATATTTTCCAAAAATGAATTCTTTAAGAAATTCCTACTCTTATTGCATTTCTTAAAATCTATCATATGCTGTAGAACTATTATTTTTACGAAATTTTGGCAGCATAAAAATATAAATTTTCTAAAAGCTCCTGTAAAACAAACGCAGTTTATAAACCTAATGTAATTGATTTTAAAATCATTCTAGTATCTCCTATGTTTCTTATATATATTCCTTACCTATCAATAGCAACACAGCTTATTCAGTTCAATTAAGGAATCAAAATACCATAGCGAGCGTTATACCACCCAATCTCCAACTCTCTCTCGAATTGCAGGAAATCATTAAAACAATTTAATTCCCAAAATTATCTTCATATAATATTTATAAGTCCTAGAGATATCTCAAAATTCCAATATAATAGATATTTGGTCTTTTTCCTATAGAGCATTGAACCTACAACTATTACCAAATCATCTCAATTTTTGAATTCGACTTCACCGATAGTTCTATTTTATTTTAGACATTATTTTAGAACCCATTTTGTATCAAATTGAACATGATTTCCCTTTGCTCCTTCTTTGGCAGAATACAAACCCGAACACACCACTTGTTGTTTTGCAATTCTAACACCCCATTCATGCTTCTCACATTCCTTACATTAATAATCCTCAAGAGTTTAACCAAATCAAATGTGGCACTATTCAAACCTCAATTGGCCAAAACTCTAAAGCTTCCAAAATCATGGTTTTGTTTCAATCTAATGCCATACACATGCTTAACTATCTTTAAACAACAACACATATCCAAAGAAATTGAAACAAACTTTCCTATCTTACACTTACCCAAGTGGTCAAAACTTTAGAAGAGCTTTTCACCCACCAAATGGCCTTCCCTAGGCTTGATTCCAAGATATGTTGTTAAGCTCTTGAAGATGAGCAGCTTTGCTTAAGGATGTTTTTGGTTTTGAGGTAGATTTTCTAATGTTTTCTTAAGCTTTTCTTTCTTTCCCTTAAGCTTGGATGAAACGAAAATGGAGGAGATGGGAGAGTGAAGGAGTGGCCGCCTATGTGTGGAAGAAGATGGAAAATATCTTCAAATTTTTAATATTTAAATGTTAATGGTAGTGGAACAACTGTTTACCAATAGTTACTTCCAACTATAAATATTTATTCATGATATCTCTCTTTTTCATTTCTTAAGGAAAACGTGAATGGTGAAGGAAGAGAGTGTTGACCGATTAAGTGAGGAAAATAAGTGAAAAATATCTACGTACTTTTAATATTAAAGCATCATGTAGTGGGGTAATTATACTTGCATATTTACTTCCACTTACACCTAACTTATATTTGTTTATTTATTAAAATTTTCATTTTTTTTCTCAAAAACATGGGAAAGGTGGGAAAGTATGAGTATGGTTGACAAACATGAGGATTTGTTGAAGAATATCTACATGTTTTAATATTAAAATGATGAATATAGTGGGTTAACTATTAAAGAATAGTATCTTCCACTAACACTTGAAATATATATATGTATATATTTATTCAGAATATCTTTGTATTTTCATTTCCATTGTTATTTAAATCATTTATTTTATATATATAAAATGGTAAATTATGATTTTGACGTAGGGTGGCCGGCCATATATGTAAATGTACCAAATGTCCTTTATAATTTCATTAATTCTGTTTATGTCCTAACCCTTACGATATCATTTAAACTATTTAATTAAATTGCTATATATTTTTATTTACTTACATAATATATTTATTTAATATAATATTGCCCAATTTTTTACTTTTTAGGATTGACCAGTCAAAACATGAAATTACTAAAATACCTTAATTAGCATTTTAAGGCATTTTCGTGTGATTCAGTTTATAATTTGAAACGGAGTAAGACATCTTCATACGAGGATTCAATCATCATATTTTGTAGATCTAAAGTCAAATCATATTGATCTATATTTAAAATTCACGTTTTCCGACCTAGGGCATAATCGTCATTTTTCACATTTTTGGCATGTTTCTCAAGACATATACAAACAAAAGGATATTGAGATGCGAATTCTTACCCTCATTATATTTCGCCTCAAATATTATTATTATGAGATCTGTATCTCTTCAGACCATAAAATCCTTAGTGGAGCCCACGATCTACTTTCCTCTTATATAGCAAACAAAAGAAATCATCCTTTTATCATTAAATCTCATTATTCTAATTTCGAAATTAAATATACAAAGAAAAGAAATTATGAATTTCACAAATTCTCTCTGCCACGAAATTTGTTTTTTCATTTTCCAAGAAAATCAAGTTCATGTAAACACAGTTTCGCTACGTTTAATTTTTTTCATTTCAAGAGTTAGTCAATTTCAGCTAAATACTTTTATCATTTGTTTTGATAATTACATAGGTTCAATTTATTGTCTATTGGGTCTTCATATTTTAAGAATTTTGAGTTTATATTAGAATCTGTTTGTTTATCAAAATTAACTCTCAAAATATAATTTTTGAAAAATATTTTCCGTTTATTCGAAAAACTAAGAATTTTTAGTTGTTTGGACGAGCCGATGAAAATGCTTTCTATTATTTGGTTGTTTTATGAATTTTTTTTAAATTGTATTGGTTTAACTATTAAAATATTAAAAACTATATATTATTAAAATATTAAAATTTATTATTTCCTAATATTTGAAAAATAGTTATTTTAACTATAATATTTAATATAAAAATATAGTATTACTGAACACATAATAGAAACTATTTGTTATTATTTAAATTAATATTTTAAAATATTTAAAATAATATTAACATTGGCTCTATAACTTAACCGAGAGGGGGGTAAATCAGTTTTTAACTACTTTTTAGTTCGTTCTTCGATTCTTCTAAATTCTCAAGCCTATATTGAAGTTATCTAATTTCCTTAGACTACACAAGCATACAATTCAATTCAATATAACAATCACAATATAATTGCAAATAAATAAAGAGAGTATGGAGAGAAAAATGTACACAAGCGATTTATAGAGGTTCAGCAATCTTGCCTACGTCCTCCATCTTGAGATGCTCCCAAGGATTTTTTCCAAATCCACTAATCTTGAATTTGTATGACACTCCCTCTTATTGTTGACTTAAGAGTAACCTCCCTCTTTTTCAAGGCTCAAGAGAAACCTATCCCCTCCTTTTTTCGGACTCAAGGAGTAAACCTTTTCTACCTAAATCTCACCAAAATAGAGCACTCAAGGGTTCACTCCCCTTTATAAATTGTGAATGGGTATACAAGAGATGTAATCAAGAAAAGCCTCTAGATAGGCAAGTGATTATACAAATTAAGCACAAGAGAAGCCTATATAAGATTTTGTGCTATACTACACAAAAAAAATGAGAATGATAGAAGATGAAGAATTTTTAGCACAAGATTTGGTTTTGAAGCTTAAAGAGGATGAGGAATTATGCCTCTTGAGTGTCTTCAGCTTCTAAGCTTCTATTTATAGTCCCTTTGATGATTTCTTGAAGTTTGGAGGAGCCTAGAGCTAATCTTCCTGTTGTCTCACAAAAAACTCGTCGTTAGAGGCCTCCAACGAAGAGGGGATCAATCATGTGGCTTTGGGATGCCTTCTTGGGGTTTCTGCCTTTAGGGGATCAATCCCTTTATTATTTATCTATCCCATTGGTCAGGGAATCCATCCCTTCACTATTCATTTGTCTTTTCTAGGATTTTAAGCATTAAAAGCATTCTAAAGCTAATTTTGAATATTTTTGAATATGACATGACTTTGAAAACATGAATATGAGTCCAAAATTTATCAAATAATTTTCTTAAAATATATTCAATAATTCTACAAGAAAATTACTTAAGCCAATAATTAAAATTGTTTTCTAAATTGATTAAAACCAATAAAGATAATCAATTAAATCATGGTTTTATATTTGATAAAGTCACTTAATATGGTTTGTGAAAATCATAATTGATAAAAGCAAATTTACAATATAAATCAAACATTTAAGATTACTTAAGTTTTTGTCATTTAAAAATATATATGTCAACTTAAAGCTAATAATCTTTCCCTTCTTGATATGACAAAACTTAAGGTAAATTTGCTTTGAAAATTCTTTGAAGAAATACTCCCTTTTAAATAAAGCATGGTCTTAAATATAAAGTTCCCCCTTAATACGAAGCTCCCCCTTAATATGAGCATGATTTTCAAAAGAATTTACCAAATCCCATTATTTCTCCCCCTTTTTGTCATAGCAAAAAGAAGGGTAAATAAAAATTGTGCTCTCCTTAAAAATATGGCTTAAAATTTTGAAGATAAAAAGAAATGCTCCATCCAATAAGAAATATATTAGTACATGAGACTTATAGCACAAATAAATAAATCATTGTCTATAAAAAATTATGAGATATTTGTGCATGTAAAGGACATTACTTATGATCCTATACCAATTGTTCATAAATAATTTGCAATGAATTCTCAATTGGTAACCAATGAAGCAAGTTGTGTATAAATTATCTATTAACTCTATAACTTGCTCATTTTAATTCTATTAAGCACCTAAATACATCAATTGTTCTCTAAAGTCCAACTAAGGTGCATGTCAATACATCATGATTACGAGCTAAAATTAGATGACATATCATATGCATTGAGCTCATAAATCATTTTCAAGTAAGAATGTGCTTAAAATTAATACATATATCAATTAACCACAATTCTAGCACATAAATGTCTCATGCAAAAGTGTCCTAACTAAATTCTTCCCTATTTGTCATTTCAATCTAAAAAGAAAAGAAGAAGAATTATTGTCAATTTAAAGCTCATACCAATTGTTACTAATGGTTGTCTAAGCCATTTCGCATGGTGCTAATTGTTATGTGTGGTGTGCTTAGTGAATAATCAAGTCAAACATGTAAGAGCACAATCACACACCATCAAACATGCATATGGATTAATTAGACATTAGCGTCCTATCATAAAATATTAATTCATATTCATAAGCACAAATCTAATTATATGGAAGATTCAAAAATTTATATCATCCAAGCACACACATTTTCTTCCATAGTTATAAGCACAAAAATCCTATGCTCATTTTCCAATTCAAGTCCTTAACCAATTATTAGCGAGGAAAGGTTCAAGATTTTCATCTTAATCATTTAATAGCCATAGCCCTAGTTGTTTTTATCATTTCAGGTTATAGAGGGTATATACTATTTTAACTAAAATGGCTTTACCTAAGTGAATCAATATTATCAAGCTAAAATGTATTTTATCATTAAGATTTTCAATCTATGAGTGAGGTCAAGTTCAATTTCATGAAAACTAATATTCTCATCTCATAGACATGATCATTGATTCAACTTAAGCAAACATGCAAGTTCAACATCAAAACAATTAAGATTCAATGCATGAATATCAATCAAAGTGTGTTTGTTCAAGTTTGCATTTATCCTTGAATGTTGATGTTGTCATTAAAGCTTAAGTTCATTAGAAATTTGGCCATAAGCAAAATCTAAGTTCATGGATGACAAATTTTCATACATTTGAACATTTAAGATCCATTTATTATCACAAATTGTAGGCCAAGGACAATTATGACTCTAGGTAAAGCTTTTAATATCTCAAGTGTTTTATTCACCTAAGTCACATTCAAGTTCAAATATTAAGGTCAAGTTTAATCATTTTATTATTCAAGCATATATACATTGACCTTCAATTATTCATATTCCAGCAAAAAAATATATCATAATGCCTAATGGGAATATGTGAGTCAAGCTATCAGATAAAATCCTCTTAAGCATGCTTGACTAAGATGAATAAAAGGTATAAACAACATCTATCATGCACAAGTTCATCAAATCCTTAAGTTAATACACAAATCATTGAAATAACTTTCAAAATTATGTTAAATCATTGAAATAACTTTCAAAATTATGTTTAAGCATTCATTGAAAATATATTATTTTAAGATTTATGCAATTCATGAATGTTTTTAACAAGAAAAATGATTTTGCATGTGTAAGTTCAATGAAAAATGATATTAATTGTTGAACATAATACCAATTGTTGAAGTTGAGGCATGATACCAATGAAAAATGATTTTTCATATTGAAAAGATCATCAAAAAGAAGTTAAAACAATGAATTTTAAGCTTAAAAAGAAAGATAGTATGAAGCTAATGCAAAATCTTTCTTAAATTCGGTATAAATAGTGCAGAAAAGGCATTTTGCCTTGGGGGATCGATCCTTAGAGGAGCGAAATCAATCCCTCATATGCAAAATGAAAATTTTTTGCATTTTGGCCAAGGGGATCGATCCTTATCTATGAGGGATCGATCCTCAGTCTAAAATCTACATAATTTTGGCCGAAAATTCAACTTTTAAGGTGCCAAAGTTCTGATTTTGAGTGTTTTAAGTCCAAATAAAAGTTTAAACATTTGTACAACATAATTTTGAACTTGTATGAATGAAAAATACTGATGAAAAATCATTTGACAATAAATTTTGCAATTTTAGAGGGATTTTTACCAATAAATGCATTTTTTTTACAAAAGGGGTCACTTTAAAAGTTATGCATATTTTGACAAAACCAATACATTGGAAAACACAAATATGTCAAAAAAAACATGTTCATAGAGATTTTAAGCACATATATTATTAAATCACACAACTTGTGAACAGCATGCCATGATTTCTAGTATGCATATTCCTCACTAATCCTCATGACATGGCATTTTGCATGTATGACATATTTGACATTTTTGGAGCGAGTGAATATATTATCAACACATCTCATACTTGCTCAAATCACACAAGATCATTTCAAAATCATTAAGCATATTTTTCATTCAATCATCAAGAATTGTCCACTATATAATCAATAATCATTTATCATGCCTTTTATTCATTCATGCATTAAAGATCGTTGACAAAATGCCTCATTAAATCATGCAAATAATTTTAGTAAATATGAGTTTTGAGAAGATAGAATTTAAGCTTACAAAACTCCTTTGCTTGAGAGTGCTTTGCCATGATTTGTTAGATCCACCTTAAGCCATTCTTTGAAGAATTGTTGTGACCTTGCCAAGAATGGATTTCCAAGATCTTTTTATTTTTATTGGCACAAGCAAACTCCATGGAGGTGTGTAGAGCATTTAAACTCCATTGTTTCATTGTATCCCCATGCTCTAACACTCCTACATCAAACAATTTCAAGCATGTTTTGTACCCAAATTTTCTTGGGTCCATGAAAGTTAGTGCAAATAATTTTTTATCCTTTAGGAATCCATTTCAAACACAATTCATCATTATTTATAGCATGCTTTGGCACCTACATTTTTCTAACTGCTCTTCCTCTAAATGCAATTTTTCTATATATGCATGCTTGTGAAGTGTAACCTATCCTATTGCTTAATGAGCATGCAAGAGATGTATCATGCACAAAATTTTTGCATACAAGAAAATGTTTAAGATGAGTTTCCTTTTTATTTGCATTATATCCTAACTCATCTTTATCAAAGAAAGCTCTTTAGGTCTCAAGCATGTGATCTAATTTTTGTTGACCCATGTAAAACCTAGAAAATGAGTTTTGCAAGTTTGTATTATTTTTATTCAACTCATTTATTTCTAACTTTGCTTTTGCTAATTTCTTCTCTAGTTCTAGCTTAGCATTTGTCAATGCTTCCTTTTCTATTTTCAAATTAGCAATGATTTTCTTATATTTAGAGTTCATGCATTGAAATTTATTCGCTAATTCATTAAAGGCATTTTGTAATTCATCAAATGTATAAACATTATCTTCACTAGAACTAGAACTAGCCTCATCATCACTAATGGGGATAAAGCATGAGTAGGCTACCTCATTATCTATGCTTTCTTCATCGGAGCTATCACTATCGTTCTATACAGCCACAAATGCTTTCTTCTTAAGCTTCCTATCCTTTTCCTTCCTAAGTAAGGGGCAATCTAGCCTAGTATGACCTGGTTCATTACACTCATAACACACTTTAGATTCTTTTTCCTTCCTACTTGACTCTCCTCTCATTACTTCTCTTCTTTGATGTCTCCTATCATTCTCTCTCTCCTTCATCCTCATAAATCTATTAAATCTTTTGGCAAATTTTGCCGTTTCCTTTTCTTCCTCATTTCCACTCTCATCACTATCAACTTTAATATTATGAGTGGAAGACTTAAATGCTACCCCTACTTTCTTTGAAGATACTTCATTTCTTTTCAATTTCATTTCATGGGTAAGTAGAGAACCCATTAGCTCATCTAGAGATAGAGTGTTAGGATCCTTTGATTCTTCTATTGTGTTTACCTTGGCCTCCCAAGATTTTAGCAAGCTATTCAAAATTTTCTTAACCATTTCTACATTAGAATAGGTCTTGCCTAAAGCCTTAAGTTCATTGATTATATCATTAAACCTAGTGAACATTTCACTCATAGACTCATTTTCTTTCCTCCTAAAAAGCTCATAATCCTGTGTAAGCATGCCTACTGGTTTCTTTAACTTGATTGTCCCTTCATGTGTAATAGCTAATTTGTCCCATATTTGCTTGGCATTCTCACATAAGGAGACTCTATTATATTCATTAGGACCTAATGCATAAAAGAGAGCATAGCCTTGGCATTTAATTGTGTCAATCTCATGTCATTTGTGTTCCATTCATCCGCACTTTTAGGGACATCCTTTCCATATATTTTCTTCATTGGAATTTTGGGACCATTAACTATCACTCTCCACACTTCATAGTCATTTGATTGCACAAACAACATCATCTTAGTCTTCCAATATGAGTAATTCTCTTTATTGAAAAGTGAAGGTCTAACTAATAAGTGTCCCTCTTCTCCTAGGGGTGTACCTATGTTCAAATGAGTCATTTAGGATCGTTTTACTAATTGGATGTTAATTGTAACAATCCAAATGTACAGTAATTAACATATTTTTATACATTTCTGATGGTTGGGCTGTATGTGATGCCTTTAACACTTGAACAGTAACAGTAATAAATAGTAAACATTTATTTGATTAAGAAATTCGAAATATGAAAATCTTACCATAGTCTTTATTCTTTTCATCCCCTGCTTCTACTTTACAATTTAACTAGTACTGTACAATTTATCTGAAGTATAAAAGAAAGTATAAATACCTCCCAGTCTGAAACAAGAAGTCTCGGTAACCAAATATCCGTTGATCCTCTAACGTATATCACCTTTTAATCCCTTTTAATTTCCTGTGGAGTTGGAAAATAAAGGGGTGAGTGACAACTTGCTCAGTAAAGGAGTCGTATGTCAACTTGATATAATGAAATCTATATGCTAGAAAAATATTATTTTCCTAGTGGTTCATTAAGCACAGTAAAAGGGAAGGATACTATAGTCGGTCAGGAAATCCAGATGGAGCATGGAAGGTATTTTGAGATACATGTCTTGTCTTGAAAACTCAGAGCGACTATATGGAGTAATTTATAAATTGTTACAATAAAAAAATTTTAATACTCATTTCCCATGATATAAATGGAATAAACCATTTAATTTTCATCACTGCAGTAATAGTTCAAAACACGTGACAGTACAGTAGTAAAACAGTTCAGTAAGCAGTAGGTATAAAATCGTAGAAACAGTAAACAGTCACTTCAGTACAGTATGTTATAATTATCCAGAAAATCAGTGGGTAAATAGTTCAGTAATTATTTCTAATTTTAGAAATAATTTTCATAATATTCTTTTCCAACAAACAGTGGATTTCAGTACAGTTCGGTAAACAGTAATTAGTAAGATACAGTTCAATAAACAGTATTTCTCAGTACAGTAAATAGTATTCAGTAAAATCTAGTTCAGTAAATAGTATTCAGAGGTTGAGACTAGGCATCACCCTAAATCAAATCATGCTGTAATCATCCCCAAAGGGAAATAGTAACAATATACAGATGGCCATAGTCTATAGGGCGTCCTCGATGTACACTTGCCAGGTGACTCTGAGACTGCTATGACTTGGCGAGTCAATCAGCCATATGACAGTACAGTAAACAGTAAGCATGAAATTGGGGCCTAAAGTCTTAAAATCATTTATTTTCCATAGAAAATACCTTTAAGGAATTTTAATAAATTTAATCATTTATTTAAATAAATATTTCAAAAAGGTATTTATTTCATATCTCTAAATACAGTGAAAACAATCGATAAATATTCATGTATTTAGTGAGAAATCTCATAAATATTCTTTTTGAATATTTAATATTATAAAGAATATATTTTTATTCTCACTTTAAATAAAATCCATAACATGAATATTTAATTTAACATTTTTCATCAATTTCCAAATTATGGAAAATTTATGGAAATAATTTCCAAAATTAACAATTTATTCAATTTATGCATCTAAAATATTTCATGATATTTTAGAATAATTTTGATAATTTTTCGGCAACATAATAGCTACGAATTTCTAACCTCTTGCACGAAAGTTACAGTATATAAACCAGCTTTCAACCACAATTTGCATGATTTTCAAAGCAATTCAAGCTTCTAATAAGTTCATAAAATCATACTTAATAAATCATGCAATCCATTATATCCCTACAACTCACATACTTCTCCCTTACCTGTCCCGTAGTATCGATCCTTTCAGTGGTACCGATCGTAATCCATAAATACCAGCTGCAAAACAATTTTACGAAAGAATTATTATTAATTTTCCTCTTATTTTTAAGCTATTGACTTTCACTAAATGCAGCCATGTAGGATATAGTGTATACTTAACCAGTGTAAATTACACCAGTAGTAACTTTAACTTTCTCGTTTTAGCTCCGATTTTAAATCCGATTTCTCCAGTATTCTTCTCTTAATTTCTACCATCATTTTACATATTCAAATCATAAAATGCAGCACCTTGAGCTGCACAAAACCCCATGGTCGAATGGTACCCATAACCATTCTTATTTATTTTTCTTTTCTCAAATTTGAACCTTATAATTACTCATTCATCATCACCATATAAATTTTAGAATCATCAATTAATCAAAAGCACCCCACGCCATTTTCTTCTCATGGCCGTGAGTCCACATGATTTCCCTTTCATGGTTTGTTTGCTTCGTTCAATTCAGCTTTTATGTATTTCTTTTATTCATCTAAGATTATCATCAAACATCTTTTATGCATCAAAATGTGCTCACTATTATCCATTTTCTGTTCTGGCCGAACAGCCACTAAAAATCCCATTCACGCCACTTTCATGTCTTGAAACTTATCATCAAGCCAAGCTTCATGTTTTTACCAACTATCACTATGGTTAATTTCCTTTCATCATTTACTTCCATTTTCCACCCATTATACATGAAAATCAGCATGGATTTCCACGTTTTCCTCTAATAACCGAACCTACAGGGAATATCTATATCAAATTTTATTTCACTCTTAAAGCCATAAACATATTGCTCATGTTTTAAACTATCAACTAGTCAACTAGAATTGAACAAAAAATCACTCACTGCTTACCTCCCTTTTTGGCTGAACAGAATAGCCCAGACCAGTGCTCCCACGTTGCTTTCTGTCCACTTCCTTCCAGTTTTAATCAACACATTTGGTGAGGAATTAAGTTGCTGAAGTGAGCTTGGTGTTTTTGTGATAGGAAATGGTGATTTCGGTGGAAAAATATGAGAGGAAAACATGAAACCGATAGGAAATGGAAGGTACAGGGGAGTCGGTTCCAGCAGAAATCAAAACAGTGATGAAAGTCAGTGATGAAATGAATTGTTTATGCTGAGTTTGGGTCTCCTTTGTCCTATTTTATTATTGTTCTATCCAATAAAAATTGGCCATGTGTCAATTACATCAAAATTCCCTTTTTATTTCTTAGATTTTACACTTTTGTCATAATAATATCTACTAAATTTTTATTTCAGAATTTAAATTTTATTTTCATTAAATTTTACTTTATTTAAGTCAATAATGGTCAAATATTGACCATTTGGCCAATTTTCCTATGTTAAATGACTATTTTATCTTTAGTTATAATAGTTTTGGACAAAAGTGCAATTAAGCTTCTATAATTTTTATAACTATGTAAATGAGCTCCAAAATTAAAATTTCATCTTATATACGTTTGTGCACTATTAAACAAGTGGGGCCCGTTTCCTATTTTATTACAATTTACAAAAATTACACCAAATTCACTTAATAATGAAAATTTATCTGACACATGTACAGTATAATAAAAACGGGTCTCACATTAATCCAAATCAATCTCGAGCCCAAGCTCTGATATTAAATGTTGGCTTTATAACTTAACCGAGAGGAGGGGTGAATCGATTTTTAACTACTCTTTAGTTCGTTTTTCAATTCTTCTAAATTCTCTAGCCTAAATTGAAGTTATCTAATTTCCTTAGGCTACACAAGCATACAATTCAATTCATAATCATAATATAATTGTAAATAAAGAAAGAGAGTAGGGAAAAAATGTACACAAGCGATTGATAGAGATTCGACAACCTTGCCTACGTCCTCTACTTTGAGATGTTCCTAAGGATTTTCTCCAAATCCACTAATCTTGAATTTGTATTACACTCCCTCTTTTTGTAGGCTCAAGAGTAACCTCTCTCTTTTTTAAGGCTCAAGAGAAACCTATTCCCTCCTTTTTCTGGGCTTAAGGAGTAAACCTTATCTACCCAAATCTCACTTACAATAGAGCACTCAAGAGTTCACTCCCCTTTACAAATTGTGAATAGGTATACAAGAGATGTAATCAAGAAAAGCCTCTAGATAGGCAAGTAATTACAAAAGTTAAGCAAAAGAGAAGCCTATACAAGATATTGTGCTATACTACACAAGATATATGAGAATGATTAAAGATGAAGAATTTCTCGAAAAAAAATTTGATTTGGAAGCTTGAAGAAGATGAGGAATTGTCTCTTGAGTGTCTTCAGCTTCTAAGCTTCTATTTGTAACCCCCTTGATGATTTCTTGAAGTTTAGAAGAGCCTAGAGCTAATCTTCCCATTGTCTCACAAAAAACTAGCCGTTAGAGGCTTCCAACGAAGAGGGGATCGATTCTGTGGCTTTGGGATGCCTTCTTAGGGTTTTTGCCTTTAGGGGATTGATCCTTTTACTATTCATCTATCCCCTTGGTCAGGGGATCAATCCCTTCAGGCAAGGATCCATCCCTTCACTATATATTTGTCTTTTCTAGGATTTTAAGCATTAAAAGCGTTCTAAAGCTAATTTTGAATTTTTTTAATATGACATGACTTTGAAAACATGAATTTAAGTCCAAAAATTTATCAAATAATTTTCTTAAAATATATTTAATAATTACACAAGAAAATTACTTAAACCAATAATTAAAAATGTTTTCTAAATTGATTAAAACCAATAAAGATAATCAATTAAATCATGGTTTTATATTTGATAAAATCACTTAATATGATTTGTGAAAATCATAATTGATAAAGCAAATTTACAATATGAATCAAACATTTAAGAGTACTTAAGTTTTTGTCATTTCAAATAAATATATATATATATATATATATGTCAAGTTAAAGCTAACAATTACTATTGTTAAATATTATTTATATTAATATAGTAAGTATAATATTTATTGCAAAAAATTAAAAATAATTATACTATTAAAATAATTATAGTTTATTTTGAAAATATTTACCATTGAATTATAAAAAGTATTATTTATTTATATTTGTTATGAAAAAGCAATATAAATACATTTGTCAATAAAATATAAAAAATATTTTAAATTAAAAATATTAAAAATATTCATTTCATCATCATCATCATCATCATCATCATCATCATCATCATCATCAAATAATAATAATAATAATGATAGATAATATTAATAATTTAAATAATAAAATATTAGTAATTGTATTAATATGCATTATTTGTTATTAAATTAATAATATAATACTATTTATTATTGAAAATATTAAAAATATTTTGATGCTTAATAACATAAAAATAAAAATATTTAAATTAAAGATTTTGAATCTTAATATTTGAATATTTTAAAATTTTTTAATTAAAATTAAATCATCAATATTTTTATTAATAAAATAATATTTTAGGAAAAGTCAAAGTATATCCTAACTTAAAAAATTATATTCAAGGTTAGTTTGAGCGGAAATGTGGTCATGAGTTTGATAAATAACCCTATACATAATTCTTTTCTGAAAATATCTTCTATTTTTCAAAAGTGTAAGATAATTTTCAATATTCTTTTGACCAAAAAGTCATTTTTGGTTGACCAAATATTTCTACCAAACAAACATTAGAAACTGTAAAAGTTATTTTTCAAAAATCATCTTTTGTGTAACAAACGGAGCCTTACTTTGGGTTTAGATGGCTTGAGGATTCTCTATTAGGCTTGTGTTGCAATTTTAAGTGACTGATTTCATTTTTATTTTTAAGAAAAATTTACGCGCAAGAGATGTTTGTTAAAATTTCTTTATGAAAAATTAACCACTTTACAAACCGGTCATGACAATTGAGTATTGGAAATTCTTAGAACGCAGTGACCTAAAGGCCTTTGCCACTTAGTCACAACCAAGAATCAATTACGAATGGCTGCTCTCAATCTGCAGGTGATTTGGCTGATGGTGCTTTGCATATAAGAGAGCAATTTCACTTAACCAAATACTGGTTGACAAAAGAGAAGCGTTGATGTCAAAAAGGCACGGATTTCTTTGACGGTGGACAAGCTCCTTCCTCCTTGTATCAATATGCAAAATAAAGTCTACTGAGATTGTTTTCAGACTTACTCCACTGTTTAAGTTAGTACGAATTTTAAGAAATACTAGAAGTTTCAGAAAGTAAGAAAGTATATAAAAGTGTTTGCAACTTGATATCAGAATGATATTTTTATTTATAAGATCTTGCATGCTGATCTCCCTTAACATGTAGGTCATGCGGCAACTAGAAATTATTGCTAGATAAGAGAGAGTTAGTAATTATGTTGCGGATAATTATTTCATACTCTGTTGGTAGAATTTTTTTATAAGCGGAGTTAAAATCATTACATATGTATCTGATGTGGACTAGGTCAATTATTACTGGGCTTTTCTATAAATCAAGTTAAAGACCATTGAGCCAAATGATAATCTAAGTCTAAGAGAAAAAAGGACTCAGAAGGCCCATAAATGAGCCACTGGGTTATTATTTAAGCTGTGGGACTTAAAGGTAATTATGCGCAAAATAACTCCTATAAATAGGTCACAGGTATCATTCTTAAACCTTAAGCTCTATTTGCCTACTGAAACCCTGCCAAAACCTTGTTTGACTTAAGCATCGGAGTGTGCGCGCAGGGGAAAGCCCCTGCGCCCCCTGATGGTTTTCTATTTTGTAGAGTTCATGGAGACACGTGGAGGAAGAAGACAAGAATCGACATCAGCAAACATTTATTGTTGTTTTGGGCAACAACAATTGGCGCCGTCTGTGAGAAATTGAGCAAAAAGCCAAATATTAAGTCTGCAAAAGGGTGCAAAAAACCCGTGGGAGACTACTAGTTTCGCGAGAGATAAAAGAGCATGTCACGCACAAATAAAAAAAATAAAAAAATAAAAAAATATATATACACACGACAGACTACTATCGCACGGAAGGTTTCACACGACAGAGCGATTCGCTCGCCCACACACATGCGACAGACACTTTGTCACAAGCTAGAAGGAGGCTCACGCGAAAAAGCAATTAGACGAGAGTGTGGCTTCCGCACGAGATAGCATTAGGCGAGAGAGTGGCTAGCCTGTCGCACAAGTCTGTCGTCACAAGCCTGTCGCACAAACCTCATATAACCTGTCGCATAAAGCTTGTCCCATATAGCCTATTGCACAAAGCCTCACATAGCCTGTCGCACAAAAGCCTCACATAGCCTGTTGACATAACAAGCCTGGACGAGAGATAGGCTCCCGCACAAGGTAAGCGTTGGGCGAGAGAGTGGTTCTCGCATCAACAAGCTTGGGCGACAAAGTGACTTTGACGAGAAAGTGGCTTCTGCATGAGACAAGCGTGGCGAGAGACGCAACAAGCCTGGACGAGAGATAGGCTCCTGCATAAAGGTAAGCGTTAGGCGAGAGAGTGGTTCTCGCATCAACAAGCTTGGGCGACAAAGTGGCTTTGGGCGACAGAGTGGTTCTCGCGTCAGCAAGCTTGGGCGACAGAGTGGCTTTGAGCGAGAGAGTGGCTCTCGCGTCAACAAGCTTGGGCGACAGAGTGGCTTTGCCGGCGACTGGATTTTGTTAGATAAATAAAAAATCTTGTTAACAAGAAACAACTATATTGTAAGGCTCCTTGTTCAAGGTTTGCCTTTAAACCTTGGTGTAAACTTCTCCCGACTCCTGAGCCTGCAATTTTGTCCGTACATGTTGTAATTACGTAGCAAGTTTTTAAATTTCCTTATTCCTCATCAGGTCACAAGAAGAGTAACCTGAGGCTGGTGTGATCTGTTAAAGTGATGATCACAAGAATCAAACGCCTTCTTTTCCATTAAACTGTCTCATTTTAAATTAATTTATCAAAGAAAATGTCAATGTCGATAGTCTTCTGAAACAGTCACCAGATCACCCCAAAAGAATGTAACGATTTCGAAGGTTTCAATGCAAGCTATGGTTGTTTCCTAGCACCTGGTTTTACTGTTATATTTCACTAAGGGTATTCAGTCAATTGTTATATGGTATCATCAATCAAAGCCTACAAGAGACTCAGGTAGGGGGAAATGAAAATTTTTAGCTTCAGGATAACGATATTCGTACTGCTTCTGCTTGCTGCAACTTGCATGCATGTTGAAGCTGAAGGTTGCAAGCCTAGTGGCAAAATCAAGGGCAAGAATCCTCCGAAAGACAAATGCAACAAGAAGCAATGACAGGCATAAAACAAAACAAAGAGGGTTGAGAAGATTTCAAACTAACTAGAAAAGCGTTCTCAAAACCTAAATATTCTTTAACATCAAGATTCGTTCAGTGCATAATGTTCAATTATATGGGGTCAAGTCTGGGGTTAAAAGGTCACGACTACACAAAATTAGACTTTGGGCCATTAGATTGTAACGCCATGGTTCCCGAAGAGAACCCCACAGGTGCCACGCCCCCTAAAGACCTACTCCGCGTGGATCTTAAACATCCCAGTCAACAACCACGTTTGAGCCGTAAAGATAGCATGCACCGAACGCTTTAGCCTTCTGTGCTAAATTAACAGCTCATCCTTCCATGGACGTGTATCACTTAATAAGCCTAGCTCTTGTGCATGCATGTGTACCTTTTCTCATAAACCAATTTGCATGCAACTCATTTGTCCTCCACCTTCGAAACTGATGGCTAATTGTTTCTCTAGCTAGAAATTAACCCAAGATTGATTTGTCCTCTACACTGTTCTAGAACCACAATCAAAAGAAGAGCACCCTCAAAAGACAACAAACTGCTTCAGCCTTCACGTATCAAACTCACTATAAAAGTGTACCAAAGGTCGCATTTTCCTTCCACAGCTAACGAAAGAAGCTACTAAAAAAGAAATCCCAGCAGAGAGAAGATGGATTTGAGAGTCATGGGATTTGATCCATCCATCGTTGACACCCTCCGCGAGCTCCTTGACTTCCTTGATAAGGCCCTCATCCTTCTTGGTCTTACATCCGGGATGCGAAAGCCATGGCAGCGACATCAGCAGACGTGAAAGACTGCCCCAATGCGTACATGGTTGTGATTGACATGCCAAGGCTATCGCCAGACCAGGTGAAGGTCCAAGTCGAAGAGGGCAACATGCTGGTTGTGAGTGGAGAGAGGAGGAGGGAGAAAGAGAGGAACCAGTGCGTGAAGTACATAAAGATGGAGAGGAGGCTGGGCAAGTTTCTGAAGAAGTTTCAGCTCCCGAACAATGCTAAAGATGGGGGTCTTGACCATGACTATGGAGAAGAAGCCACCACCAGAGCCCAAGAAACCCAAGACGGTTGAAGTGCAACTGAGTTGAGAGCTCAGAGACTATACAACTATATATGCTCCTACAACGTAGCTGAGATTCAAATAAGAGCAGCCTAAGGTGCAGGCTATGCTTGGTGAGTTGTAAGAGTGTGGTTGTGAGTTTGTTCTATTATGTTTTTGGTGTCGATGACGGACTTAGAGAGCTTTGGAGGTGTGGTCTGGTTCTGCTATTCTAATCCTGCCCGTGGAATGTCTATGCGAACAGTTCTATTTGTGGAAGTATAAAAAAAATGTTATGTTTTAGTCATTCTGCGTATGACTCATGCCTTCTAGGTAAATATATATATATATATATATATATATATATATAAAGCCAATTCAAATGATTTCTCGTAACACTTTTTACTGTGGCAATGAGGAAACCTTAGCATTAACATGACAAGGAAAACTAGTTCTTAATTCAGTGTAAAAATGCAAGAACAAGTAGAAATTGAAGTGAGACTAGAGATAGCTGAGATATATAAGCATCAACCGAAGGCAAAACATGAACCACAGAGAAAGCTTCCATGGACCCTGCCGAGTGGACTGAGCCATTGTTCCACCACCTCAAAGCCCCTACTCGGGTCACAAGCTAGAAAGATACTAAGTAGAACACAACAAAAGGAAGTAGAAGATAATTTCGCAACAAGAAAATAATTTAACATGGTGATGGTCATGAATTATGAGCTGAAGCAACATAAAGTTGTTCAAGGACAGGAGATGGCTGCAGCTCTCGATGCTCGGCAGCCGGTCCTTGCAGCTGTTCACCTTGCCAAGTCTAAACAATGTCACTCAGAGCTGGACTTATGCCTTGCTTCATTACTTTCTAATACTCCAATGTATCTCCATTACTCTTCTTCACCTCAACCAGATGGAAGAATAGGGTGATTTCAAATATTTCAGCATCGATGCCGAGAACGCCTTTTCGGCCTTCTTTAGAGCCTTTTATTCTCAATAACCCTCCATCTTTCTTCTTTATTTTCAGCTTCAGACGCTTGAGAATGATGGTTGAGGCATTTCTGTGTGATGTAAATCGAACTTCTTTCTTTTGCTCTCTTTCCTCAAATAAACCAGATAAGTCGAAACCCGCAGAGCAAGAGATGATATCGAAAGCATTCAAGTTACAAGGTTTTAGGCAAATCCTGCTTTTCATTGACAACAATAGCATTGAGAATTGAATCAGCATTTACAGGAAATAGTTTTTTGATGTCAGCATCAACAAGGTTCACTTGGGCGAGAGAGAGGCTCTCGCCGGCATCAAGCGACATCTTTGCACTTTCAACACAACACACCGTCATCATCGTGCCCTTGTCCATCACAATTCGTCATGCTTCTACCTACACTCACATCATCCAACTCTGCCTTGAAGATCATCAATGTGTACCACTGCTCATTACTCCAAACCGGATTACACTGTTTTGCCAATTTATGATCGCCTTTCTTATCAAATTGTTGACTCAATGATTTGGCTTGGGAGACGGGACATGATAAATAATGTTAGAAAGAAAAAGCTGAGGCTACGACCAGTCACATATTTGAGTACATGGAATGGGCGACAGGTAGTGATCTTTGGCAGCAGAATACAAGAAGTGGGCTACAGCCCTGTCTATCGCCCAAAAGTTCCCAAGTGATTGAGTACACGGAATGGGCAGAGCCCAGCCTGTCACCTGAAAGATCTCTGGCGACAGAGTACAAGGAATGGGTGACAGTAGTGTCCTTAATTCGGCGAGCACAGGCACACACATGACAAATTTTGGCGACAAGGTTCCACGTGGCATACTCTTTTTGCAAGAGGTGGCTCACGCGTGCAACAACCAAAATGGTGAGAAAGAGGGACCACTATTGAAGATCTCACAAAGATGCCACTCTTTTGAATAGTCAGTTGCATACAAGACGTTATGCGACAGAACAAACTGTCACTCAAAAGGTGCTTGCTACATTGCAAATTTGCTCGACTACAAGCATGCAACAGGCACTCTGTCCCGAGCTAGCTCAAGGCCACGCGAAAGAGCAGTTTGCACAACTATAGGCATGCGACACGACTCAAACATGGGCAACCTTATCTTCTTTGTTGTCAAATTGAACTTCAAAGCCAAGAAGCGCAACAGGCCTTGAACGAGACAAAGGGCTTCCGCACGCGACATGCCCTGAGCGAGACAAGGGCTCCTGCACGCGACAGGCCTTGGGCAACAGGAGAGCTCCCACGATCGACAGACCTTGGATGAGATAGGGGCTCTCGCACGCAACAAGCTCCCTACTTTGATAAAATGACAGCGAAGAAAACTAGGTGAATATAGCACCCATAGGCAAGATTCCCCCGTTAGCATAATGCAAGCGAGCAAAAAACACCCGAGTCATGCCTTTCGGCAATGGCTATCAATACTGGCGAGCACGGAATCCAAACTACTGGTTCACCCATTAGAAAAAACTTTGGCGAGCACATTTAAATTTGACGATCCAAGCTCACGTCTAAGTGCGGGATCTGAGTGGAATGATCTAAAATCTTCTAGACTCGATGCACGCACTAATCCGACAGAATGTCCAAAAGCTTCCTTCGGCCCATCTGTCGATCGTCTGACACAGAAGCTTCCAAGAACTGCTCTAGCAACCATCTAGAAGTGGCTCAAGAGCCACACACTTGGCCTATTGACAACCACATATGTGAAAGAGGGTTTGTCTTTATAAAGGGTGTGTCAGCTTCGTGAGCCCTTTAAACAAGACAAGGATGTGCCACTATACATAGCATTCTTGGATATCAATACAAGTGAGTGCTTGGCACAACGAAAATTGCAAACACACTCAAGCAGGACATACGAGTGGTGTCCGAGGTAGGCACTAGCCACTGTCGTGAAAGGCAACAAGCCAGGGAGAGCTTGGTTCGATCGAAAACAACTTGTGGCAAGCTCGATAAGATAGATTGCTGGTACCGATGCACGACTTAGTGCACAATCTATGGTTGACAGCAGAACATCTCAGCACTTGCACTTTACAGATTTTTCAAAGATAAAAACTTGGAATGGTACTGGTGGTAAACATTTGCTATTATTGTTTTAACATTTGCTGCAATTGTATTGTTACTTACTCCACTTAAATTGAAAATACTACATTATGAAACGAAATGCCAGTTATTTTTATCTGTACTATGATAATCCTCCATGTTTGATAGTGTAAGATCCGATTCTACATTACTGTAGACTCTAGTTTCATAAAAATTGAAAATGGAAATTAAATGAATAATGAATATTGATTTCACTTAAGTGAAAAGCTCCTTAACTTGAGATGAGAACGGAGCGAATTAAGTGAAATACTCTACGGGCGAGTAAGAGGACAGCTCGCCAATGGCGAGCAAGAGGACAATCGCCAATAATGATGGCGAGTTGATTTAATGCACTTTTGTGAATAGTTGAGTTCACCATAAAGTTGATTGGGATGATCGCCCGATTTTGGCGAGGGCTTGTGATCGCCCATATTTATTGAGTAAATTGAGATGCTGAATGTGATCGCCAACTGTATGCCTGAATCATAGCAAAGAAGGCTGTTCGCCAATGGGCAAGCAGAATTGGAGAGCTGAACGCCAATTATGATGGCGAGGGCGAATAGAGAGTTCACCCAAATAGGGTGAGGGCGAGTAGGAGAGTTCGCCTAAATGCTTCCAGGGCGACTGATCGCCCATACAGATTGAGGAAATTAAAATGTTAAAAAAGAGTGAAAATTTGTGGGAAATCATAGCAATGTGGCGAGTAGAACAATACAAGTTTATCGCCAACAATATGACAATTTCCGTACCTATATGTAATAGCCAAGAAAAGGAAATTATCTTGTAATTTCTAGATATTGAGTTGGCGAATTGAAATATCTTTGGTGAACTCAAATTGTGTTAGCGAGCTGATGTCTCACAATGAGGAGGCGAACGGGAATTAGCACAAACAAAATGAAAATAGATTCAAACAATTGGCAGCCAAAATTGACTTATAAGTCATACGGTTGAAGAGAATTAATGGAGAAGATGTTGAAGTCAATAAAGAACTTATCCTTATTGGTTGAGGAACAAAAACAAAGTTAATAGCAGAAGAAAAGGCGTGTGGAAGGGAGACTTTCACGCCATTGTAAGTGCAGTTTTTCTTCATGCATTAAATGCATGAAAGACGTGAAATAAATGAGGGAAATGGGATAAGGACAAGTGATGAGTTCTGATTGGATAGCATGGCTATAAAAGAAGAAACAATTGAGGATAACAGAGTTAGCCAACTCCAGCTTCTTCACGAAAACCATTCTACTGCAAGTTACGCTCTGTTTCTTCCATTTCTCTGCCATGTTTGATCTACTAAACTCCAACCTTAAGTTGGCTAAACACATAAACCTGCTTGCAAAACCATTCCTCCATCGTTGATGAGCTAAAGGAATAAGCAAAGTGAGGCTAACAGGAGACAGGAAGAATTCTGTTTTGGAAGTGCAGTTGATTAAGATGAGATTTAATGGTTCTTGAGATTTAATGATATATTTCTATGATTTCAAGTATGAGAAGCATGAGTATAGTCTTGCTTTTGATTTATTCTTGATAGATCATAGAAATAGAATAAATTCATATTTTGAAGTAGATGAATTATAAAATGAAACTGGATTGATATTGTAGTAGAATGATGGGAAAATACTGGAAAAGTGATGAGTATGGCGACTATAGTGATCGCCCATGTTGAGTGTTAGTAATCGCCAATGTGGCGAGTAAGAAATAAAGAACTCGCCAAAGTCGTTGTCAAGTGGGCGAGGTCGCCCAACGATAGTTTAATTCATGGGCGAGCTCAATTCTTTATAGAAAACAGTGTAGGGCGAGCTCAATTAAATGTTCATTGAGCGAGTTGAAATGTTGGGGCGAACTCCCACATTTAAGCCAATGTAGGCCTGGCGAAGTGAATGTTGGGTGAACTCCCAAATCTATTAGTGTCAAGTTATGGCGGGCGATATCCACGTGTAAGCCATATATTGAATGGCGAGCTCGGTCGGGCGAGCTAGTTAGAGCTCTTTTGGGCGAGTAGTCATTTGTTTTATCTCAATCTTGCCAAGTGATATGAAATGAAAATATTAATAGAATTTATAAATTATTTGCAGCAAGGAATTATGAACTCGGTGAATGCGATTCGAAAGGCGAGTAGGAAGTAGGGCTTTGTTGAATCAGGTAAGGGAGATGTGTGTGAATTGCATGTCCTTTGGAGTAAATTTCATAGAAATTATTGAGAAATTGTTTTGATTTTATGACATGCATTGTTTTGATAATTGTTTTGATTTGGGCGAGCTAAAGGCCGACCCTTATATTATATTAGGCGAACTGTTAAGGCGGGCGAGTTAAACTTCTAGTATTTGGGGCGAGTAACCATATTTTATTGAAATCCAGGCGAGCCAATGGATGGCAAACCCTTTTGTGTTGTTTTCGAGTGAACAACCCCTCTTTTGATAAAAGGCGGGCGAACCAAAGTGGCGAAACCTTTTATATATTTTCTTGTGGGCGAGCGACCCTGTTTAAAAATTAAAATCCGGGTCAGCCACAAATGGGTGAATACTTTTATAATGTTTTAGGGCGGGCGACCCCCTTTGTTAAGAAAGTTGTGGGCGAGCCACTGAGGGCGAGCCAGTTTACTTGTTGCTTTTAAAAGCTAAGGTCGGCGGGCGAAGACTAATTCGCCGCATTAATGAGTTGACCATGGGCGAGCCGCATGGGCGAGCTGACCATGGCGAACATGTTTCCCTTTTCTAAATGCTTTTCAACGGAAAATGAATTATTTAAATAGCTTTGAAAATAGAAGATATGAAACCATTTTTTGGCGAGTTGACTAATGGGCGAGTTGACCATGGGCGAACTAGCCATGGTGAGCCAGTTAACCCGGGCCTTTCTCACACGGAATTCAGTGAGATTACGGGCTGTTTTTAAAACCTTTTTGGAAAGAAAATCATTTTGAGAAAATGATGAATTTATGAAATAATTCCTTAAAGGTTTTCATGAGATATAAATTGATTTTGAGACTTTAGGCCCCTAGTTTCATGCATTATTATTTATGTTGTTGCGTGACCCGCCTGGGGCGGTGGCTCGGTCGATGGACCAATGAGTGCACCTCAGGACGTCACAGGGCTGATGGACCAGCCAAGTCATCAGCGGTCTCGAGGTCACTTGGAAAACCTTTTTGGAAAGAAAATCATTTTGAGAAAATGATGAATTTATGAAATAATTCCTTAAAGGTTTTCATGAGATATAAATTGATTTTGAGACTTTAGGCCCCTAGTTTCATGCATTATTATTTATGTTGTTGCGTGACCCGCCTGGGGCGGTGGCTCAGTCGATGGACCAATGAGTGCACCTCAGGACGTCACAGGGCTGATGGACCAGCCAAGTCATCACCGGTCTCGAGGTCACTTGGCAAGTGAACCCGAGGACTACCTATAGATTATGGCCATAAATCTAGCAGATATAGCCGTGAGGGGCGATGGCCTACGGGTGCACCCCAATAGCGGTAGATTCCGTTCTCGCAAGGGGGAGGGGGAACGATGATAGCATGATTTACTCGTAGGGTGATGCCTAGTCTCAACTTGTTGATTTATGTTTACTAAAAGGATTTGCTAAATCCTATTTACTATTTAATTCATTTTATGGTAAACAGTTGAGTAAATGACTTGAATGGGTTATTGAGAGTGTTGTTACTATATCCACTGTTTTCCTATCGATATGATTTTAGGAAAAACAAATAGTTTGTGGTATATAGTTTTGGATTTATAAAGCAGCATATGTCTCCCTTACTGAGTGCATAGTTCGCTCACCCTTCTTATTTTAACCCACAGATAAAAGACACGGAGTTAGAGAATTAACTCCAGGATGGATATAACCACATATAAAGCACGGGGGCAAGTCATGTTAAACGTGACAGGTACAGTCTCTTCTCTTTTACATTTCAGACATAAATATACAGTACTACTTTAGTAAAATAAGACAATAGGGGATGTTGGATATAAAGAATAATGAAAAGAATTTTTATAATCCATATTTGTAAAATAAATGTTTAACATTTATTATTGTTATTGTTGAGTGTTAATGGCATCGCAGACAGCCCAACCGGTAAAATTGTATAGAAATACGTGAAAAATATGGTAACAGGATGTTACAGATTTAATGGTATCAAAGCTTTGGTTGGTCAGATGTCTGATGATGCCTTTAGCACGGAAAGTGTTGAGAAAGGTTAACATCCCCTGTAGTACTGTATAGTCTGAATGTATAGAGGAGTCAATGACTATAAATTGAGCTAAGTGTTGATATATGGTGACAGTTGCTGAATTAAGGGTTACAAATAGAGATTGTAATCCAGGAATTTTGCATGAGATAGGCGATCTTATCATCATAATGTCAGGTCCATTCGGTAAGGTACAGTGAGGAACTCAATGAGGGCCCCACCAGGACTTCTCTGTCCATATCGAATTGAGATCCTGAAACGATGATATTGGAATAAAAAGGGATAATATTAGTGCATAAGCCCTAAGATCGCATGTTTGAGGTATAGTGAAGAGAGAGAATTAAAGGAGAATTTATAAATATACCCCTATATTAAAATGCTTTCTCTGAATCCCAAATGACTAAATGGATTTGGCATAAAATTGATGGTGAAATGGTATTTGATGGTGTAAAGGATGATCCCTACTGTGGACCCCACTGATATATGAATAAGTAAGGCGACCCGAAGTATATACTATGAGAGGTCGCGAGATAGTCAGCCCTGTTGTGGATTTTAAGGTTTGAATTAAAGTGAAGATGCGGGAAATGATGTAAAATCGATGATGTTAATACTAGTTCTAGACACTCCTTATGATTTAGGAGAATAAATATTAGTAATGACTTGACCCTTGAGGAAGCCAAGTGTTCAAGTCATCACGAATATGTAAGAAAACTTTGAGGTAGGTGAGCTCGAGCACGGTTGGAAGGACCGGGGTGTCGATGCATTCGCCAAAGAGGACAGTATGGATGAGTAGCGTTGTCGCAGCAATCGTTGTCGATAGGCCCAAAAAGGGGTTGCTATGGCCGGTTGGGCTGGTTTGTTACGATATCCATAGAATTGAAATACTGTGAAATACTTGTAAAGTGACTTGAAAAGTTATATATGTGTTTGGAGGATACATAGTGATTTGGTTGGATGTAAATAACGAGATATCCAAGATAATATGAGTTTGTGAATTTGAAATTACATGATGAGATGAAATTCTAAATAAACTTTTGGAATAATGTGGATTCGAGAGATTGTTGACTCGATTCACAACATGGAATTTGTTTGTATGCTCTTACCAGGGAATCAAAAGAGCTTGAGAAATTACTCAAGGGATTGATGAGTAGAGAACTAAACTGTTTTGGTATAACTCGTGAAAACGAAAATTATAATTATATCGTTTTGAAAACAATGGGAATTGTACTCTCTACAGTTGCTTCTAGGTTCCGGAACAAGTATGGTATTCTAAAATACCTATCATATTCTATCTGGATCCCTAGCTGTCACAGCCCGTGACCCTATTTTTCACCTTATTCTATACATCTTTTTATGGTTGGGCTGTCTGCGATACTTTACTTTTCTTTTACATATAAATAATTACATATTAAATTATAATATGAATTACATCCCCTATCTTAATTCATAAGGAAGTAGTACTGTAAATAAGTCTAAATACAGAAAATAAATGATCATACCTCATGTCATAAGTCGAGCTGTCGCATCGTCCCCAAATGCACAATCGAAGTCCTTTAGATGTCAGACTCTTAGTCCTTGAAAACCTGAAATGTTAATATTAAGGGGTGAGCAAACCACGGCTCAGTAAGGGAGTTATATGCATACTTGATATTCAGCTTCCTATATGCTAAAAAACTTTTTCATTTTTTTTTTCCTATGGGGCTCTAGGCTCGCATGTAAAAAAAAGATACTACAGTCGGCTAGGGATCCGGATGGAGTAAGGTCGGTATTTTGAAATACCTATCTTGTCCCGGAACCTAGAAGCAACTGTAGAGAGTAATGTTTCTTTTCGTTTGGAATTTAAATCCTTTTTCCTTTTTATTCCATATCGTTCTCATATTTTTTTCAAAACTCATTTCATCATTCAAAATACCTTTAAATAGCAAAATCAGCTATTAAATCCTTTTCGTATAACATATATATCATTTAAATCTAATATTCAATTTAAAAACTAACAGAAGAATATTAGATTTATTTTCCTTCTCTTTCCTTTTTGGAAAACATATCACACATTCATGTCACATATAGTCTAATATTCAATTAAAATCATAGTAAGAATATTAGACTTATAAACTCTTTTTCCTTTCGAAAACATATCACATGTTCATATTACATATCATATGAAACTCATCTCGTAGTACTAAAATCAGTACTGAAATAAGCATTTTGTAAAATGCTGTAAATCACTTTCATTTGATTTATCACATATCATGTAAAACATTTTCATTTCACGTATCATATATCATATAAAACATTTTCATATATGGAGACTTAGGCACGCACGCCCAGCCCGTCCACTGGGTCGTCACTCATATAATGCTATAAACCCCGAAGGGTATGAATAATCATGTCAGATCTATGGCCATAGTCTATAATTGTCCTCAGCGGATCACTGATCAGGTGTCGGCCGGGACTACATATCACATATCACATATTACATATCACATGTCACATATCACATATCACATATCAGCATGATAAGGTTGCCATCTAGTCTCAAAACAGTATTTTTCATCATCAGAAAACCTTTATGGAATTTATAAAAATAATAATTTCATCATTAAAACCATAAAGGTTATATAATAAATCAAGTGAATATTTAAGAAAATATTTATAAAATATTTACTATATTCCTTTTTCATCTTTCATTTCATATAACGTATAATTCATATATCGAGAGAATATTTAGAAAACTTTTATAAAATATTCTCTTTATCCCCTTTTCATTTTCCATTTCATATCATATATAGTTCATATATCGAGAGAATTTTCGGTGATCTCATTATCACCAATTTCGAAAACATGAATATTTTAAAATGAATTTCGTTATATTCATGTTTTATGAAAAATAATAATTTTCTCGATTTTCGTGATTGAAAATCGTTTCACGTGAAATAAAATCATTTATTATGATTTTATAAATTTTCTAGAAATTTTCGATAATTTTCGATAATTTTTCGGCAATATAACAGCTATCGATTGGCTAGCCTCCTGCACAGAAAATACAGTTTATAATTTCAACCGGTACTTCACCACAATTTTCCAACAAAACATTCATCATAATAATTTCATAAAATATTTCCATAAAATATTTCGTAATTAAAACATGCAGACTGAATATCACTACAGTGCTGCACATGCATCCCTTACCTCAATTTGCAGTGTGCGATAATTGATCCGAATTGTACCAATATGCCTCTTATTTCTCCAAATTACAAGCTGTGCAGAATAACATTTTAAGATAGTCAACATTCACTGTTCAAAGTTGTAAAATCCTTTTATTTTCCTAAACTTCTATTATTATTTATCAACACTTGAAAAATAATATTTTGGAATTCCCATGAATTCCTATGGTGACTGAATAGCTTAAATGAAATTTAATTAATTTAAGTGCTTAGTTGTATTTCCACACTATATATATATTGTTATCTAACCTTTTATCCATTAAAAATTAATTTCTTTCCTTCATGTACAGCTCACACCGAAATTGCCCTGCTCCCTGATTCTTCATATTATTTTCTGTCTTCACAACATATCACCAACATCATATTCTTTGGTATGACCGAATGGCTCTCTTCCAAAACCAATTATTTCTTCAATTTATTTTATGACTATTTCATGACCGAAGGCTACACCATTGTCACCCACTTCTTTTAATGTTCGGTTGCCTAATTTTCCATTAGCTCACTTTCTACTATTTTAAGTTTCATGGTTATTTTATATTCTGTCCAGCTTCTATTTTTCATTATTCATGTCATTAGTCAATATTTGTACACTCTAAGATTTTCTATAGTCAACTACCTAGTAGTCCATCGATTTCATATTTTAATAGCTTTAATTTATGACCATATTTATCACGTCCTTTGCTGCCTATTTCCTACAGTTTACACTGCAAAGGAAGCTAAGTTTTCTTCTCTTTCTTAATGGCTGGCGACCTACTTCTTCTTCAGCCCATTTTTTCTTTTCTTTCATATTCCTAGTACAAAACAGCCAAGATTTTCTCCCCTTTCAGCCCATGTTTGCTGACTAAAATAAAGGCTCTACACTTATTTTCAAAATGTGGTCAGCTTCCTTCCTCATTGTTCACGTCAATAACACTTATTTTCATATTCAAATTCTCATGGCTGAATATACTACAGCACTCCAAATTCAAGTTTTTTTTTTTTTAATTTCATGGCTATACTTCCTTTTCCATTTCCATGCCATTCACATTACCAACATCAGCCCTATATTTTCTATCATTTACGCCAACATCATCAAGAACTTAGCCCCCCTCAAACGCCATTCACACCATGCTTACTCCCCTCCCTCCCTTGATTCATCATAGACATGGTAGCTTCTATACCGATATTTTAATCGATTAAATTCCATGATTTTCATTTTCTTTTCTGTTTCAGCCTTTATTTTCCTACTTCACGCCATTAACAGCCACCACAATACAGCCTCCCAATACCATGACCGAATACCCTACCCAGCTTTAATCAAATTTTTATTCAAAATCCTAATCATATCCATCATCTATACATCAAATTCAACCACCAACAAGAGGAGAAAGTGAATGAAATAAAAGCTGTAATGTTACCTGTGCAGAACCGTTACTTCCAGCAGCAAGGGAGCTTTGTTTTGGCTGATTTAGGCTGATATTTTTGGATGTTTAGGAAGCCTTTTAGGTAAGGAATAACTTGTATTAAAAAGCCTACGGAATTAGATGAAAACAAGAAGGGATTTAGCTAGCTGACGTGAAGAATTTCTGGACAGAAAAATAGGCTTCAACGTTGCAGCAGAGCAGATCGGGTGGAAAGGCAGAGGAAATCGGTAGAAATAACTAGAAGATGGTGTCTTGGCTTTATTCTATTGGTCCACAATTATATTTTTAGTTTATTAATTCTGTCCATAATTTTAAAACGGCTAAAATATCCTCTTTACTTCCCAAAATCCATCAATATGCCACAAAACTGCTATTTTCTGTCAGATCAGATTTACACATTAATTTATTTTATTTATTTAATTATTTACTATAACCAATATTTCATCATGACATTATTATTATTATTATTATTATTATTATTATTATTAACCATAGCATATAGGAAAATTAGTTTCCATAACTCTACTCAATATTTTAAATTTAGCACTTTTAATAAATATAGGAAGAATGAAGAAATTTGGGATCTCACACTAGCCGACTGTAGTATCCTTCCTATTTGTGTGCTGAGAGCCAACTAAGATGATTTTAAGAGAATAAATATGTATATTGATATAAGCAATATCGTTGAATAACGTCACGAACTTCTAGGAATGGAAAACCTTACTGTTAAGTCAGTGAACATGAGTTCTAATTGAACTATATACAGTAGAGACGTGAGGTCTCGAATGATTAAGTAAACATTGAAGTTATATGAGTAAAGGATCTCACTATTTAAGTGAGATTAAAGTGTGGTTATTGAGGTATAGGATTTATGAGATTTACTTGTATGGCATAAATGATTTGTTAAGGAAATTTGTGGAAATTGCTACCTTATTGATGCAATACTTATTTGTGAGAAAGTGAAAGTGAATGGGTATGTATGGATATAGTATTCGAAAATGGTTACGAGATTGTAACAGTAAAATACTATATTAAGTGAAAAAAAACGATTGTGGTGATGAAGGTGAAAGAATGAAATTGTCTTGAGAAGACAAGTCATATGATGACTAGGGAACACAAGTTATGAGGTAGTTCCCAAGTACAAGAATAAATGTGATTTTGTTTGATCATCATGTGATTACGGCTGGAATTAATGACAAGCCAGATGTGGACAAAAGAAATTGCTATACTCAGAGAAGCAGATACAAGAAGTACTGCTAATCCTGAAAAAGGATATACATATATGTATATATGTACATATTAGAACTGTAAAATTGTTTAAGTAAAGTGGTGATGAAATCTGAATGATAATAAATTTAAAATTTCAGAAATTGATGTGAGGAAATTATACCCTCAAATATATTCTCCAAGTAGTGACATTGCATGTACTAGGAGAATAAGAGATAAAACGATAACTCGATATGAAAAAAAGTTATCGAGGTAAATGATTACCTAAGACGTAATCGATGGTTAGTATTAATATTTGCAAAAGAATGGCAGTCATAGTCTAACCATGAGATAATCGTTGTGGAATGGTAGAGAATCCGAAAAAACCATGAGGTTATAGAAGTGATTATGAATTGTGTAACTGAGTTAATTCACTTCATCATCATGTTTCGGGATGTCCTGAATGCCTTAGTCAATATATATCAGTGAAACAGAGAGAACGAATGTGAAATCCCAGTGAGTGGGTACTTGTGATAGGGATCCCTGATTTGCCACATGCTTTAAGAAGATAGCAAGAGGCTTTGAGATTCCTCAATTTTGCTGTTAGCACAGCCTCAGATTGATATAGATATCCGAGCGCATTGTGTGGACGCTCCGGGATATATTGAGAGCGAGTGCGTTGTATTTAAGAGATTACTGGGATAATTGCATATGATTGATTAAAACTATCTAAATGATAGTCACCAAAATTATTATCGACTAAGCACTAAATGAGATGATAAGTGGTAAATAATATGAATGAGTTACTGTATAAAGGAAGTGAAAAATTTGCTAACTCTCAATGACGATAAAAGATTTTAGGGAATGTAAATTAGTTTTGAGAAAAGAAGCCCAAAATTCTTCAGAACCTTGAGCAAAATTCGGGATGGTCGACCCATGAGATGGGACAATCGCTCAACACCGGTTAACATGATGAGAGATGTGGGCGAACTAGGTGGTCGCCGACTCACTTGAAAGAGTAATCCTAGAGCGCGGGAAAGCGCCAAAGGGATTGCTGTTGATGGTCTAAAGAGATGGGCAGTAGTCTTAAAAATAATAAGAAGTATAAAGAGATATTCGTGGTCTCATATTAGAGATGAGAATAAATAAGAGTTGAGAATGTAATAAGGAAGAAAAATACCTATATTAGAGGTACTTCCTATACTAAGTGAAAATTGAAAAGAGAATAATGCTATCTGGATAGTTGTGGACACATTGAGTAAGTCTGCTTATTCCTTAATTATGGAATTTATTGAGCTTATTAATGCCTTGGCCGAGTTATATGTCAGGGAAGTGGTGAGGTTTTACAGTATTCCAGGGAGCATTACATTTGATAGGGAGTCCCGCTTCATATCTTAGTGTTGAGAGAGATTATAGGAAGCTATGGGATCCCGTTTGAGTTTTGCACCGCAGTTCATCCGCAGACTGAGAGACAGTTCGAGCGTATGAGATGGACGCTCGAGGATATGGTGTGAGCTGGTGCAATTGACTTGATAGGCTCCTGGGATAATCCTCTACCCTGGCAGAGTTGTTTATGATAATGGCCAAAGGAGGGTAAAGGCATAGCACCATAAAAGGTTTATTTAGCAGACAATATAATCCACGATAGCATGAGAAGATTAGAGATCGAGAGTTATTTTCGACTTGGTCGAACAGACTTATTGAGATATACAAGAGATTATGTTATGTATATTGAAGTCTTACCGGTTAGATGCGTAATGAGAGGGAAATTGAGTCCCGACGCATTAGATCTTTGGAGATCTTAGATCGTGTGAGAGATGTGCACTACCTCCCGAGTTGCTAGGAGTGCATAACGTATTCCATGTCTCAATGATGAGAAAATACTATCCATATCCTTCTCACGTGATTCGACATGAGTCCTAGAGATTAGAGAGGACATGATTTACGTTGAGAAATTGGTACGGATTTTGGATAGGAGGGATAAAGTATTGCAATAAAGTGTGGTGATCAAAGAATAATTCTTGATGGGATTCTCTGGCAATTTGAGGCTACTTGAGAATTTGAAAGCCTCATGCATAATAAATATCCAAAGTTTCCTTACTAATAAGTTCGGTTGAAATTTGGAGGACCAAATTTCTTAAAGTGGGGAGAAAATGTAAGATCCGATTCTACACTACTGTAGACTCTAGTTTCATAAAAATTGAAAATAGAAATTAAATGAATAATGAATATTGATTTCACTTAAGTGAAAAGCTCCTTAACTTGAGATGAGAACGGAGCGAATTAAGTGAAATACTCTACGGGCGAGTAAGAGGACAGCTCGCCAATGGCGAGCAAGAGGACAATCGCCAATGATGATGGTGAGTTGATTTAATGCACTTTTGTGAATAGTTGAGTTCGCCATAAAGTTGATTGGGATGATCGCCCGATTTTGGCGAGGGCTTGTGATCGCCCATATTTATTGAGTAAATTGAGATGCTGAATGTGATCGCCAACTGTATGCCTGAATCATAGCAAAGAAGGCTGTTCGCCAATGGGCGAGCAGAATTGGAGAGTAGAACGCCAATTATGATGGCGAGGGCGAATAGAGAGTTCACCCAAATAGGGCAAGGGCGAGTAGGTAAGTTCGCCCAAATGCTGCCAGGGCTCTTGATCGCCCATACAGATTGAGGAAATTAAAATGTTAAATAAGAGTGAAAATTTGTGGGAAATCATAGCAATGTGGCGAGTAGAACAATACAAGTTTATCGCCAACAATATGACAATTTTCGTACCTATATGTAATAGCCAAGAAAAGGAAATTATCTTGTAATTTCCAGATATTGAGTTGGCGAATTGAAATATCTTTTGTGAACTCAAATTGTGTTAGCGAGCTGATATCTCACAATGAGGAGGCGAACGGGAATTAGCACAGACAAAATGAAAATAGATTCAAACAATTGGCAGCCAAAATTGACTTATAAGTTATACGGTTGAAGAGAATTAATGGAGAAGATGTTGAAGTCAGTAAGGAACTTATCCTTATTGGTTGAGGAATAAAAACAAAGTCAATAGTAGAAGAAAAGGCGTGTGGAAGGCAGACTTTCACGCCATTGTAAGTGCAGTTTTTCTTCATGCATTAAATGCATGAAAGACGTGAAATAAATGAGGGAAATGGGATAAGGACAAGTGATGAGTTCTGATTAGACAGCATGGCTATAAAAGAAGAAACAATTGAGGATAACAGAGTTAGCCAACTCCAGCTTCTTCACGAAAACCATTCTACTGCAAGTTATGCTCTGTTTCTTCCATTTCTCTGCCATGTTTGATCTACTAAACTCCAACCTTAAGTTGGCTAAACACATAAACCTGCTTGCAAAACCATTCCTCCATCGTTGATGAGCTAAAGGAATAAGCAAAGTGAGGCTAACAGAGACAGGAAGAATTTTGTTTTGGAAGTGCAGTTGATTAAGGTGAGATTTAATGATATATTTCTATGATTTCAAGTATGAGAAGCATGAGTATAGTCTTGCTTTTGATTTATTCTTGATAGATCATAGAAATAGAATAAATTCATATTTTGAAGTAGATGAAGTATAAAATGAAACTGGGTTGATATTGTAGTAGAATAATGGGAAAATACTGGAAAAGTGATGAGTATGGCGACTATGGTGATCGCCCATGTTGAGTGTTAGTAATCGCCAATGTGGCGAGTAAGAAATAAAGAACTCACCAAAGTCTTTGTCAAGTGGGCGAGGTCGCCCAACGATAGTTTAATTCATGGGCGAGCTCAATTCTTTATAAAAAACAGTGTAGGGCGAGCTCAATTAGATGTTCATTGGGCGAGTTGAAATGTTGGGGCAAACTCCTACATTTAAGCTAATGTAGGCCTGGCGAAGTGAATGTTGGGCGAACTCACAAATCTATTAGTGTCGAGTTATGGCGGGCGATATCCACGTGTAAGCCATATATTGAATGGCGAGCTCGGTCGGCGAGCTAGTTAGAACTCTTTTGGGCGAGTAGTCATTTGTTTTATCTCAATCTCGCCAAGTGATATGAAATGAAAATATTACTAGAATTTATAAATTATTTGCAGCCAGGAATTATGAACTCCGTGAATGTGATTTGGAAGGTGAACAAGAAATAGGCTTCGTTGAATCAGGTGAGGGAGATGTGTGTGAAGTGAATGCATGTCCTGTGGAGTAAATTTCATAGAAATTATTGAGAAATTGTTTTGGTTTTATGACATGCATTGTTTTGATAATTGTTTTGATTTGAGCGAGCTAAAGGCCGACCCTTATATTATGTTGGGCGAACTGTTAAGGCGGGCGAGTTAAACTTTTAGTATTTTGGGCGAGTAACCATATTTTATTGAAATCCGGGCGAGCCAATGGATGGCAAACCCTTTTGTGTTGTTTTCGGGTGAACAACCCCTCTTTTGATAAAAGGCGGACGAACCAAAGTGGCGAACCCTTTTATATATTTTCTTGTGGGCGAGCGACCCTGTTTAAAAATTAAAATCCGGGTCAGCCACAAATGGGTGAATACTTTTATAATGTTTTGGGGCGGGCGACCCCCTTTGTTGAGAAAGTTGTGGGCGAGCCACTGAGGGCGAGCCAGTTTACCTGTTGCTTTTAAAAGCTAAGGTCGACGGGCAAAGACTAATTCACCGCATTGATGAGTTGACCATGGGCAAGCCGAATGGGCGAGCTGACCATGGCGAACAGGTTTCCCTTTTCTAAATGCTTTTCAACAGAAAATGAATTATTTAAATAGCTTTGAAAATAGAATATATGAAACCATTTTCTGGCGAGTTGACTAATGGGCGAGTTAACCATGGGCGAACTAGCCATGGCGAGCCAGTTAACCCGGGCCTTTCTCACACGGAATTCAGTGAGATTGCGGGCTGTTTTTAAAACCTTTTTGGAAAGAAAATCATTTTGAGAAAATGATGAATTTATGAAATAATTCCTTAAAGGTTTTCATGAGATATAAATTGATTTTGAGACTTTAGGCCCCTAGTTTCATGCATTATTATTTATGTTGTTGCGTGACCCGCCTTGGGCGGTGGCTTGGTCGATAGACCAACGAGTGCACCTCAGGACGTCACAGGGCTGATGGACCCGCCAAGTCATCAGCGGTCTCGAGGTCACTTGGCAAGTGAACTCGAGGACCACCTATAGATTATGGCCATAGATCTAGCAGATATAGCCGTGAGGGGCGATGGCCTACGGGTGCACCCCAATAGTGGTAGATTTCGTTCTCGCAAGGGGGAGGGGGAACGATGATAGCATGATTTACTCGTAGGGTGATGCCTAGTCTCAACTTGTTGATTTATGTTTACTAAAAGAATTTGCTAAATCCTATTTACTGTTTAATTCATTTTATGGTAAACGGTTGAGTAAATGACTTGAATGGGTTATTGAGAGTGTTGTTACTATATCCACTGTTTTCCTATCGATATGATTTTAGGAAAAACAAATAGTTTGTGGTATATAGTTTTGGATTTATAAAGCAGCATATGTCTCCCTTACTGAGTGCATAGTTCGCTCACCCTTCTTATTTTAACTCCACAGATAAAAGACACGGAGTTAGAGAATTAACTCCAGGATGGATATAACCACATATAAAGCACATGGGCAAGTCATGTTAAACGTGACAGGTACAGTCTCTTCTCTTTTACATTTCAGACATAAATATACAGTACTACTTTAGTAAAATAAGACAATAGGGGATGTTGGATATAAGGAATAATGAAAAGAATTTTTATAATCCATATTTGTAAAATAAATGTTTAACATTTATTACTGTTATTGTTGAGTGTTAATGGCATCGCAGACAGCCCAACCAGTAAAATTGTATAGAAATACGTGAAAAATGTGGTAACGAGATGTTACAGATAGACATGTTGCAGGAATAGAAGAAGAAAAAACAGAAGCTGGCCGAAGACACGAGACGGGCACAAATAAGTCCCTAAGCGAAAAATGCGCGAGACGGGCAAACAAAAAGTCCCTAAGCGAAAGATGCGCGAGACGGGCAAACAAAAAAGTCCCTAAGCGAAAAATGCGTGAGACAGGCAAACAAAAAAGTCCCTAAGCAAAAAATGCGCGAGACGAGCAAACAAAAAGGTCCCTAAGCGAAAAATGCGCGAGACGGGCAAACAAAAAAGTCCCTAAGCGAAAAATGCGCGAGACGGGCAAATCTAAAAGTCCCTACGCGAAAAATGCGCGAGACAGGCAAAAATAAGTCCCTAAGCGAACAACTCAAAAGTCCCTAAACATAAGAGGTGCGAGACAGGCAAAATAAAAAGCCCCTAAGCACAAAATGGTGTGAAACGAGCAAAAATAAGTCTCTAAACGAGGTACGTTACCATCTTATCATATTACATTTAACGTATTAAGTTGGCATAAACGATACTATATTCTAACAAGTCGTTAAGCGGATAGTACGCAAGACAGGTCCAATACTCCAGTAAAAGTTCTTCTTTGGATACAAAAAGTCGCAAAGAAAAACTTGGGGAGCACACAGTATGCAGGTTGTAAGGTATGGCATGAGGCACGTTACAATTTTATCATTGAATATGTGCTACAATTGATAAACAAAATGCATTTAACATATTATGCTGGCATTCCGGATATAAAAACGATGTTATAGTCTTATCATTTCTATAAAAGCCCTATGCGAAAAACGCGCTAGATGGGCAACACATAGCCCTAAGCGAAAAATACGCAAGATGGGCAATTCTCTAAAAGTCCCTAAGCGAAAAATGTGCGAGATGGGCAAATTGTGAAATCCTCAAGCAATAAAGTGTACGGATAAATGCGATACCCAAGTACGAATTCTTCTTTAGATGTAAGTGCTTCATAAGAAGAGCTGGGGAGCACTATAGATTAATTTCTGCATTAAAAGGAGTATCGAAACTAATAGGCACTCATACATATGCGTCCTGAGGTGCTATAAAGTCAAGAGCTTGATCCTTAGGAAAATTAGTCTCTGGATTATCTAAATAATCACCATCCAAGCTTGTGAGAACCTCGACCATCTCGAATCGACAAAAAGGCTTCTAAGAGCTGGTAAGATCAGATAAATCTTTACAAGTGCCTATCCTCAGAAAAGGTTTCAAATTCTCAGCATCTAGATCGAGCTTCAACCAATCAAGAGCATGCCGAGTACAAACCACATCTGATGAAACCAGATAAGAACACATACATCCGCTTATGGCACTTCTTGACGATGTGCCCTCATGGCCTTAACCCAGATTCGGTTTTCTTCCTCTTGGCTAATAGAAGGCACTTGACAAAAGAAATGATGATACGAAGTCGTTTCTACTACAAATAATAATGAAGTTAACTAGTTGAGCCCTCAAGTGAAGATGAAAAGACTCTTGTGATAATCTCAGGGGAAAGCCCCTGCCCCCTGATGGTTTTCTATTTTGTAGAGTTCATGGAGACACGTGGAGGAAGAAGACGAGAATCGACGTCAGCAAACATTTATTGTTGTTTTGGGCAACAACAGTATCAGTTTATTTATGTTTTATTTTTTAAATATTTTTACAAAATATATATCATGATCTTAACATCGTTTATTAAATAAAAAAACTTCAATTACTATATATGAAATAATTATTCTTATGATGCCCACTGCTCTTTTTCTTAAGACAGCGCTCGGGCCTAGTCTTCTCGTTGAGGCCCTTGGATCGTTGGATTTTAGAGTGGTTGGACTCTGATCGGCTGCACTTGAATCGACTACATATGGGCTGAAAAAATGACTACTAACAAGAAAAATCCTAGTCCAGGACCTTCTTCAGAAGAGTATTATCCATGCGAGTGGATTTCCTATTCTTGAAGGTGGAGGGAGAATTAAAAAAAAAAAACTTTTTAGGTTAAATTAACTTTTGTTTATTTTTTAAAAATTAAAAAATATTACATATAATGATGTGGCAAAAAATGTTATATATTGAAAATAAGTCTAAAAGTACAAATTCTAAAGAAAAAAGTTTTCAGATCACAATATTTTGATAAAAAACTCTTACTAATCAATATTCAGTAACCTATATATGTTTGTGATTTGTCTTTAAAAATAAAAAATTTCTAATTTTATTGCAAATCAAAATCATTTCGATAAATCTTTCTAGAAATTTGACAATATTATAGTGTATTATGACGTGCGATTTACTCAACATTATTATTCTCATGTTAAAATTACTTAGATTTGACATAATATGCTGACAAAGAAAAAGGGCATTGTTCTGCTTCTACTGATGGTGGAGGCCGGAAAAGATTACATATTTTATGTTTGTAACATAACTTAATAAAGATTTAATGATTTAATACACTCATGATATCAAATATACTTTTAATTTTTTACACAAAAAATTTAAACATTAAATGTTATATTTCATACAGTTCGTAAAACATTTTTTAAATAAAATTTTAAAATCATATAATTAAATTTAAACTTATTAAATGACATTAATATCTGTTTGTATTACACATGTGGCATGCTACGTTTTAACTCACAAATATATCTATGTCAACTATCATATAAGATGTCTAAATGGTACTTAATGTCATTTAACAATTTAGACTTAGTTATGTTATTTTGAAGATTGAGGGTTTATTTCAAGGTTGTAAATTTCGTACCTTTTTTTTTTACAATAAGATATATTGGTATCGATTGTTTCGATATATTATTTTGGATTTTTCAGTTTAATTTAATAATATTTATAAATTTTTCATACATATAATAATATTGTTAATAATAAGCAAAATAAATATATAAAATATTTAACATTGATAATGATAAGTATAAAATTAATAAAAATTACTTGTACAACAAATAATAATTATTTTTAAAATTGTTAATGCATTTACTTAATTCATTATTTATGCATTTATTAGTTTTAATTCAATATCAAAACATGTAACAAAACAAATTAAATAAATTTTTTAAAAATTTATGCACATCAATCAAAATAGTGAATTTCACCAAAATCGACCGAAACTACCCGAAACACACAAAACAAGCTGATATTATCTGGTACCAAAATTAATACGAAAAATCAACATAAGTGTATTGAATTTTGTAAAAACTGGCGTGTATCAGTTGATACAATTGAAACCGAAATGATATTAACAACCTCAGTTTATTTACAAAAAAATAAATTTATAAATTAATTTACATGCAATGTTAAAAGTTTAGATCCATTTATAAAAGAAAAAATATATTTAACTATTAAACATTTAATAAACATTACAAATACGTAATTTCCCATGTAATTAAAGACCCACTGAAATGGACTTATTTTTGTGGCCCTGTAGTGTAGACAGGCCAGCCAATTATGTGGCCGAAGTACGCGTAAACCATATTGCTGTACAATCAATAATGGACTTCCTTTTTTGGAGGTAGCCTAATGGGCCCTCACAACTCTTTCGAGTCTTAATCACTTTTCCGTCTTCATTGCTGCAATCACTCTTCAGTCTTCACTCTGCCTCATTAATCTATGACTACATTGGTCGTTGAACGAGTGGTTGGCTTTGGGTTCAACCATTCAAGACATTTTGAATGAAAAAAATATATATTTTGGATTCAAATCACTTTAGGATTGAATTTTCAGTTCGAGTTCATATTATCATGTTTAAATCATTTCAAGTCTAATTATTGAATATTAAAATTAAATCAATTTAATTTCAAGTTATTTTGTATTAATCTTTGATATTTTTCAAGGTTTAAATCTTTTAAATTAATTTTGATCAAACCATATCATGTTTAGATTAAGATTCAAGTTATTGATATGTTTTAATTGAATCAAGTTTGATCTGATTTTAAATAAAAAGGATATTTTAATAATTGAAAATAGTTATTAATTATTTTTAAAAAATTAATAAGATACATTTATAAGCAAACAGTGAATTGACTCAATTTAATGATAAGATCGATCCTATGGCTTCCAACGAAGAGGAGATCAATCCCATGCTAGGGAGTAAGTTCATGTGTTTGTAATGATACGGGGCCAAAACAAGAAGAGAGTGGGAAGAAAAAATCGAATCGGGTAAAGAAGGTGCCAGCATGGCACAATGATTACGTAACCGTCCGCAAAGGAAGAAAAGGCAAAGCTTCAACGTCTGCAACACACGCAGCAACAACCACGGATGTGTGTGCAGAGCCATCCGCAAATGTCGCACCAGCTGCAACAGGAAATTAGTTATGATTGTCTCTTTTTATATTTGCATTTATAAACATGAAATGCATGAGTAGTTGTATAGACGAATGGCATGTGTATGATGGTCTATATATACTGCAAATTGAGAAATAAAAAAGGGCATAAAAATATTCCACAACGTGAAAATTCCTTTCTCCCTTTATTTTTTGGAGTTTAAGGCAGCTCGAAGTACCTTGAATATCTGAGCACCTATCATTTTTGGTGCTCTCGTTGAGAGCAGTCGAACATGGCTGACAGAATGCACGCCGTGAGCAGAGTATATGAGGATTGCCTGCACCATTTATCAGCTCACGAAGATCAACTTTCGATATTCGGAGCTATGTTGAAAGAAATCAGCGTGAAACTGACCAACTTGGAGGGTCGAATGGAGCGAGGCCACTAGAATAAGACCCCTGTTATTATTGAAGGCACCGGGAGTTTAGAGGAAGCGACTGAGTTGACACAAGAAGCCAAACGAGTCAATGACACGATGCTCCGTGCCATCAAATTAGTAATGCCAAGGTTCGACGAATCCAATCCCTTTGGATGGATTTTCAAAGCCGAACAGTACTTCAACTTTCATGAAGCGATAGAGGAGCAGAGGTTGACCATTTCATCGTTTTACATGGATGGCCGAGCTTTAGCTTGGTTTCAATGGATGCAACAAAACAATCAAATCCACTCCTGGGCCGAGTTTTTGGAAGCACTCAAGGCCAGATTTGGGCCTTCGGAATATCAAGATCAACCGGGCGATCTCATTAAGCTCATACAAACTTCTACTGTGGATGAATATCTCGACAAATTTGAGGCTCTTTCTAATCAGGTGTCCGGAGTGCCTGACTCATTTCTTTAAAGTTGTTTCGAGTTTGGGCTGAAAACCGAGATCATGAAGGAGGTTCGGGCTTTCCAGCCAAAATCACTGATGCAGATGGCAAGTTTAGCCAAGCTGATTGAGGATAAACTCAATGATAATCCAGGATATCGGACTATCGATCGTGGCGAAGGGAAACCGTCCGCGTGGTTGCTTCCAACGCCAACCACAACCGCCAACACTAATAAACGCACAATCCCGGTGAAGCGCTTAACGGCAGCAAAGATGATGGCACGAAAAGAGAAGGGGCTGTGTTTTAACTGCGATGAGAAATTTCACAGGGGCCATGTGTGTAAGGGGCAGCTCTTTGTAATCATATTGATTGATGAGGAGGGAAAGGTGGATGAAGGTAGTTGCAACACAATGCTAACCAAAGAAATCGTAGAGGAGGTGGAGTTAAGCGATGACATTGTTCCAGAGATCAGTTGCCATGCTCTGGCTGGGCAACATTCCCCTCAGACCTTGTGAGTACAGGGGCAACTTGGGAGCCATCAGGTGCAAGTATTGATTGATAGTGGATCTACCCACAATTTCATCCAAGAGAGGCTAGTACAACATCTCAATCTTCCAGTGTTATCCTCTCGTTACTTTAAGGTATTGGTAGGCAATGGGGAGGCTCTTTCATGCTCCAGAAGATGTCCCCAATTACCCATCTCCATGCAAGGGTACAAATTTCAGATTGACTGTTATGTACTTCTAATACAAAGGGCTGACGTGGTGCTTGGGGTCCAATGGTTAGAATTGTTGGGACCAATTCTCACTAATTACAAGGAGCTTCCTATAAAATTCAAGAGGCAAGGACAAGAGGTAGTATTGGTAGGGGAGCAAGGCGTTGTGATTGGCCAAGTACAATATGCTCAGCTTTATAGACTAAGTGGCTCGGGGTCCATTGGCTCTTGTTATAAGTTGCTGTTTGTGGATATAAAAGAGACTGAAGTGACAACACCTACCATGACAATTCATCTCGATATACATGCTGTCTTGGAAGAGTATCAAGACATATTTCGAGACCTCAATACTCTACCTCCCCCTCAAATGGTTGATCACTAAATTCACTTGCTACCAAATTCCAAGCCTGTCAACGTTTGCCCATATCGCTACCCACACTACCAGAAGGCAAAATAGAGAGATTGGTGCAAGAGATGTTGACTACAGGGGTTATCAGGGTGAGCAGGAGTGTCTGCTCTTCTCCAGTTCTCTTAATCAAGACGAAGGACGGTTCCTGTAGGTTTTGTGTGGATTACAAGGACTTAAATAAAATCACCATACCAAACCATTTTCCAATACCCACCATAGATGAGTTGTTAGATGAACTGAGGGGTGCTACTGTCTTCTCCAAACTAGATTTACGACCTGGATATCATTAAATTCGCATGGCTGTAGAGGATGTGCATAAAACAGCTTTTCGAACACACGAGGACATTATGAATTCCTCGTGATGCCCTTCGGTCTATCTAATGCGCCCTCCATGTTTCAGGAGATGATGAACACAGTCTTGAAATCATATTTGCGCAAATTTGTGCTGGTTTTCTTTGACGACATACTAGTGTACAGCCACACGATGGGGGATCATGCAGCGCACCTCAAATTGGTCATGAGTTGTCTATGGGAGCATCACCTAGTAGTCAAAATGAGTAAATGTGCCTTTGGACAGGAACAGTTCGATTATTCGGGGCCTCTCACATCCTTACTGAAGAAAGATGCTTTCGCTTGGGATAAATCTAGTGATCAAGCCTTCATAGCTCTGAAACAGGCACTTAGTTCAGCCCCTATTCTTGCTTTGCCTGACTTCACCAAATCATTTATATTGGAAACTGATGCTTCAGGAGTCGCCGTGGGAGCTGTATTAATGTAAGAATCTCAGCCCATAGCGTATTTCAGTAAGAAGTTAACTCCCTTAATGCAAAGAGCATCTACCTATGTGCGAGAACTCTATGCAATTACTGAGGCGATAGCCAAGTGGAGACAGTATCTGTTGGGGTGTAAGTTCACAATTAAGACTGATCAACAAAGCATACGAAGCTTGATGCAACAATTGGTCCAAACACCAAAGCAGCAAAGATTTTTAATAAACATTACAAACACGTAATTTCCCATGTAATTAAAGACCCACTGAAATGGACTTATTTTTGTGGCCCTGTAGTGTAGACAGGCCAACCAATTATGTGGCCTAAGTACGTGTAAACCATATTGCTGTACAATCAATAATGGACTTCCTTTTTTGGAGGTACCCTAATGGGCCCTCACAACTCTTTCGAGTCTTAATCACTCTTCCGTCTTCACTCTGGCTCATTAATCTATGACTACATTGGTCGTTGAACGAGTGTTTCGCTTTGGGTTCAACCATTCAAGACATTTTGAATGAAAAAAAAAAATATTTTGGATTTAAATCACTTTAGGATTGAATTCTCAGTTCGAGTTCATATTATCATGTTTAAATCATTTCAAGTCTAATTATTGAATATTAAAATTAAATCATTTTAATTTCAAGTTATTTTGTATTAATCTTTAAAATTTTTCAAAGTTTAAATCTTGTAAATTAATTTTGATCAAACCATTTCATGTTTAGATTAAGATTCAAGTCGTTGATATGTTTTAATCGAATCAAGTTTGATCTGATTTTCGATAAAAAGGATATTTTAATAATTGAAAATAGTTATTAATTATTTTAAAAAAAATTAATAAGATACATTTATAAGTAAACAGTGAATTGACTCAATTTAATGATAAGATCGCTTGTTATCATATTAGAATCAAATTGCATCAATGCGTCTTAATGCTGTCTAATGAAAAAGGTAAATTTCTGGCATTTTTTTAACTATAAATATCTTTATTCGTATCTGAAATAATTTTAAACAATAAACGATAATATTTTACTAACAAAGGAATTCAATTCCCAGACATTTTTTCGACTAATTCGTTTCCCAGTGGCCCCGTGCAGTGTGCGCAGCAGCGTAAGTCATGTCTGTCAATCAGACAATTGGGCGAGTAACAACTCTCAAAACTCAAAATTCATTCTTTATTGCATTATTATTATAGGCTTTTTGGTGCTACATACATGTTTTTTTTACTCGTTTCAAACATTTGCCGTTTGTTTGTCGTTTGATAATATAATCAAAAGTGTCTCATAAGCCTAGGACAATTCACCTTCCAAACATCTGGGTTGATTGCAAGAAACACTTTTGTTTCTCTTATTTTATTTTATTCTTTTAACCTTTTTTTCCTAAATTAATCAAAAAGCTATGATGAGTAGACCTGCTCATGGGCCGGGCCGAGCCGAGCCGAGTTCGGGTCGGGCTCATGACAGGTAATAATAAACTTTTTACACGCCCAAGCTCGGTCCGACATTCGGGATTGATTTTTTTGTCCAAGCCGTTTTCATTTTTATACTACAAACCCGAGCCCGATCAGAAAATAATTTTTTTTTATATTTTGATTTTAATTTTATTTGTTTTTTTATTATTTTATACCCTTTAAAATTTAATTTAATTTATCAAAATTTATATATCAACTTCCATATTAAATATTTATAATCATATTTATTATTCAATAATATTTTATATACATATAATTATATTATATTTAGTAAATATATATAAAAATTTAATTAATATTAAAAAAGATATATATAAAATAAAAAATAATAATAATTCAGGCAGGGCTGGGCCGGGCCCGGGCTTTGAAAGGCAAGCCTGAGGCGCGGCCCGATTTTTAAACGGGCCTAAAAATTTTGCCAAGCCCATTTTTTTATCAAATATTTTTGTCCAAGCCCGACCAAATTTAAAACGAGCTTTCGGGCTTGGGCGGGTAGCCCGGCCCTTGAACAGGTCTAATGATGAGTAAGCAATAAACCTATTAAATCTTTGTTTAAGCAGTCAAACAACCATCACCCTATAAAATTATTTCAGTGTCACTATTGAACCAAGCCGAATTAAATTTTTTTTAATAAAATAGAAATTTAAAAAATAGACAACTATTACTTAATATAAACAAATAATTCATGTAACTAGTATATAACTAGTTATGGCAACAACATGCCAATGAGGTCTTGGCTTAATGACAAAGAGAAAGTCCTGAAACTTTGAGGTTTCATGTTCGAATCTCACCAAGTCTGAGCTTGAGTTAGTCTAGTTATTTACTAGTTTGTTTAGTTTATTATAGTTATTTACTAGTTTACCTAGTTTGAGTAATACGATTTTCATAATTACCTGTATATGAAATGTAATATGCTAATTGTGATTGTAACTTCTAATTAAAATGTATTACTAAAAAAAAGTTATGGCAACGACATGGGACCAAAAAAAAAGGAAGCATTAGGATTAAAATTTTTTGTGAAAAATCCACTTTCTAGGTGAGGTGGATAAATCATTGGGGTTAAACCCAAGATTTATAGCTGAAAAAGGGTTTTGAAATGAAAAGGAATCTTAGGCATAATAAAAACCTGAACTTACAACTTTAAGGTGTTAAAACATCTTACGTTAGAATTGAAATTTTGCTTTTATTTTTTTCTTAATAATTGTCACAAACTCAAACTAAGAACATAATTTAAAGATATATTTTATATATGTAAGAATTCGAGATTGGATCTATATACATAAGAATCTAAATGAGACTTGTTCGAATTAATTTCTCAAATTAAGATTCATTGACAAAATCCGTGTAAATGGTGATGCAAATTGCAACACGCTAGGATTCTTTATTCTTGTTAGGTTCTTGTCACTAAAGAACCTTTAATGATACATATTCCATATGGCAACACAAATATTTCAAATGATCCTTGAAAATTATGATATGATTCATACATAAATATATATATATATATATTTGAATTTGAGGTTCAATCCAATTGATTTACTCATCTCTTATTGAGAGATGACAACCAATAGATTTAGAATTCAAATATCAACACATAAAATCCATTCTAAACCCTTAATATTAAAAAGATAATCTTATTAAATTAGATAATATTAATGATAAAACTTTGATTACTTTCCATACACGCGGGATGTCTTACTGGTCACAAAATGGCCATTTTTAAGTGGGGTCACAATTAGAAAACAATAGCAGGCCAACTGGGAACTGCAAAGGATCTTTTCACAATGCCACCTTCTCAAAGTCGTTTTCAAGTTTGGAAGGTAACCAAAAGGTCAAAGGAGAAATGAAGAAAAATGTGGCTGTCAAATTGCCTTCAAAACCAAAATATTTTGATCTAAATTTAGCATGATAGTCTTAATTGTTGGTACTGGTGGTTATGCTTTAACCCTTTTTCCTTGGTAGAATTGATTTTTTTTTCTCATTCCAACAAAACTGTTTTGTTTGGTTTCCTGCAAAATACTTGTAAACATCAGCCATAGACTTTTCTATGCTTCCCCACCAACGCATGACAACAATTCCCCTTGCATTGGAAATGAAGTATGCTTCATCTTTTTTCAAGCCGACAGTTTCATGAAAGGGTAGCCTAAGGCTGATAAATCTTGCAGTCTTGCCTTTAAAAAAAAATCCCAATTTTCACTTTGTGCAAATTTTAAGATTCAAAGAAAGTATTATATCTATCTCTCTATACGTCTGTATACATATATATATATATATATATATATATATATATATATATATATATATATATTATATATATTTATTTATAAAGAAAAAGTGTTACAATTCGAACTATGATCTCTACTTAAACCTCACCTCACTTTTACCTTCCCAACTAAGCTCAAGTGAAGAAAAGCTTTTAATTTAAAAATTCAATGGCAGCTAAAGATCCATACACCAATAGGTACCAGCATAGTAATTTAGAAATCATTTTTGGTGAAACAAAAACAATCAAGTTTACCTTAATTAAAACTTACTAACCCATCTTGTAAAGAGCTTAAGGTTTTTCTTTTTTTCCTTTTTGGTACCTCAAGGTTCAATTAAAGATGATTGTAAATAAGTTCTTTGGTGGGGAGAGGAAACAATGTAAATAAAAAACTAGACGTGTTGGGATTTCGCGGAGAAGAAAGTTGGAACAAATGTTAAAATATTAAGTGCAATGACAGATGCTGATAAAAGGTTGAGGAGATTAGAGATGAGAGAATTATAAAGAAAGAGTTTAATAAATTACTAGAGAAAAGTCACACTAATGAGTTGTGAAAGCTCTTTCATATAAGGTTTTGAGAGAAGTTGCATAACCTAGACAGTAATAGGTATAATGATGAGAATTGACAGTTACAAGATGTTAGTGCTTTGTCTAATTAGAATTTAACTTTTGGAGATAGTAAATAGTAAACATAAGAACCCATTACTCTGTTTTAAAAGAAATAGTAAAAAAGAAACACTCATACTTTATAAAAAGGTTAAGAGAAACCTCCTAACAATCTACATTTCTAATTCATCAAATGAAACTCTCCAATATATCTCAATAATAAAGTTAACCTAAGAATCTGTTAAACAAAATAATACAATAATGTTCATTTGAGATTGAAGGAAGATGAAACTCTTGAATCTTGACTTGAATTTTCAACTTCTGGAACTTGAACTTTTTGATGAACGAACCAACAAACAATAACAAACAAATTGCAATAATGACTTCAAGGCATGTTTCAAATATCACTTTCCTTAATATTTATTTCACCCTCACTAATTACAATATGCAACAAGGATTACTGAATAATCTCAAGATATAATGAATTCAACTTGTTTTAAATCACTTTACATTAGTGAAATCAAACCATTAAACACCTTTGACAAATGTGAAAGTACATTGTCTCAGTCACTATTTTTTGCAGTAAAACAATGTCTAAGAGATTTGTTTCTATTTTGAGATTGAGAGAGAAACATAAAGTTTAGAAATATTTAAGCCTTTCAAGTGTGTTAGAACTGAACCTTGGCCTCTCTACTTATTGAGATTTCTTTTAAGAGAGGTGATTATTAATCAAACGATGTAATTATTTACTTGTGTTGCTTAATTTAATAAAGATATCTTTCTAAAATAATTACAACTTATCAAAACCAACGGTTATATCTTTTAACCATTTAAGAATAAAAGAACACCCTTTAAATGAGTAGATAATTATTCAAAGAAAAACTATTATTTAAAAGTTATGCCTAACTTTTTACTAGTTTCTTATTCTATTGATTCAACATCATGATTAATCAATCATTCTTTTACTTTATTTTGATATTTTCTAACAATCCCCCACTAAATTTAAAATAAAGCAAATCAAATATTTAAGGAATCTTAATACATAAAATGATGACATTAATTTTAACTTAAACCATCACCTTAATCAGAACAACAATGTGGAACAAAGTTTTAAACTAATGGTTCTATATTTATTAACCAATGATTAATTCTCACATATCACTACAACAAATTTGACAATCTATGACTCGTGAAATAAAATCACAAAATATTAATTTTTCATTGCCAATAGATTTTCGTGAAAAAAATTTCATCGACAATCATCACATCTGCTATTGCTAAAGGTCAAATGTGATGACCCCATAATTTTGTCACCTATGCATGACTCTAGTGTGTTGATAACTTAAAACATTACTTTATGATTTTACTTTTGTGACGTCTGGTTGCATCATAAATTAATATAAAAATTCGTTATTAAATATAAATATCTTCACAAAAGATGTGATAACAATTTATTTTTTAGTAACGAAATATCAAATCATCACACTATAAGTAATATAAATTTTCATCACCTATGATAGTATGATAATGTTATTAAAAAAATCTCAAAATATTACTAAAGAGGGTTAAAATTTTAATTTTGGTAATGAAATATCAAATTGTCAAATAATATGTGATATAAATTATTGCCACATATAATATTAGGGAACATAAAAAAAAACTCAAATGTCACTACAGATAATTACAATTTTAATTTTAATTAGCGAAATATGAAATCGTCATGTTATAGCTAACACAAATTGTTGTCACCTATGATTGTACAATAATGTCATAAAAAAAATTCTCAAATGTCACTAAAAGAATAATTAAAAATCTAATTCTAAGTGACTCTATATAAAATCACCACACTTTAAATGACTTAAATTATTGTAACCTATACTAGTAAAGTAATGGATAATAAAATCCCAAATGGTGACAAAATATTTGATGTTACAATATTATCTATCACATTTCTTTAATTATAAATAATATTTATATTTTTTCTCAAACAATTAAGTAAAAAATTATTATTCATGCAAAATCTCGTTTAAATAGTATTGCAAAAGAAATAATTGTTTAAAAATTTGCATTAATTCTCAAATGTAATTAATGCCTTCAATAAAGTCAATGTAAATCATATAAAACTAATATTGTTTTAAAATATACAGGTTTATACCGACAAGCATGATTGTCACTAAAAATGTATTGTTGGATTGACCATCTCTACAAGCAAGAAAGCTAAAAACATAAAACAGGTGATATACCGACAACTATAAAATTATTGGCATAACCACACCATCGGTACTAGCTATTCCGATGCTTAAAATCTATCAGAAAAAGTATACTTCGAGGAGGGATATGTTTTTAGCTAAAAGTTTCGATGGAATACATTTTCATTGTGAATACTAGCGAATTTTTAGGTTTTACCAAAATTTTTTTTAACGTTAGTATAAAACAGTTCTTTTGTAGTGCAAAGAAGAGAGAAGATGATGGATCAAGATCACATAATTGAATCATAGAAATAAGGTTTGATGCTAAATATGGAACACAATAGGTATCATAAAAACTAATATTTGAGTCATAAGCAAGTCCAATTGTGAGTGATGTTCATTTTTCTATCATTTTCAATATGAATAGGAGGAAGACATGAAAAGGACAACTTAGTTGCATAAGACATAAGAATTAGTTTTCATATGGTTGCAACAAGTAGAGTCAAGGAACTGAGAGGAACTACATGGAGTAACAAAAAGTGCAGGGTGAGAAGAGGATAGGATGATATAACTTGTTTTAGCAGAGTTACAAAATCACTTATCGTAATAGTAGTTCCCTCAAATGCAATAATGATGATGGATGAGAATCCATATACTGAGAATTCTTTTTGAGTAGACTGAATTGGCTCAAAACCTTTATGTTTATCCATCTTATAATAAAAATTGACAAAAATAGATGCCAAAATCGAAACCAAAAGGTCTAAATTAGTCAAAAACAGTGGTCTTACATGTTGCAATGGTAAGAATACTTGTATGGTAAAATACATGGCATACGAGTTGACGTGGCAAAACACTTGGCATAAAAAGCTGATGTAGCACAAAAAGGTTAACATGAATGTACTTAATGAAAGAATTATAAATGATGGCTAAATTTTTCTTAAAGTCAAAGCTTTTGGTTTTTATTTTTTTTAAATATAAGTATATCCATATGTTTTATGGTTTAAGACTAATCCTGTTTGGATAAAAAATGATAAACGATAAAACTCTTCCAATAGTTGCGATTGCATGATTCGAACCATGTCCAAATATTTAAGAAAAAAAATCAACTTCCACTTCTTCCAACCAATTATTGATTTTGTTTTTATTATTTTCAAAAATATATTTTTGTTTCTGATACTAATTAAGTAAATGGTATCCACAGATTAATATAATATTACATATATTTTCATAAAAAATATAAATGAAATTAATTAGTTTATAAAAACAAAATTAATAAATTAAAAATTAACCAGTACATAATTAACATATCATTTTTATTGAATACAAATATCTTTTAAAATTATCAAAATATTGAATATAAATAAAATTAAAATTAAAATATATTATTTTATTTAAAATTTTATAATATGATTTGATATATTAGATATATTTAATACCATTTAATATATTTTTAATTCATTATTAAGTACCGTGTTTAAGATAATTAAATGTGATTATATTAAAAAATATTTTTTTAACTTTGTATTGTTATTGAATATAAGTTTCAAAATTATCCCAAGTATTCCTAAAGAATTTAATATTATTAAATAAATAAGTATATAATAGTAAATTATATAATTTTATATTAAATTTAATGCATTTTAATAATTATACAATTTAGCAAACTAATATATAATTCATAAAATATTAATTATCTGAGTATTTAATATTTAATATTACTGAAGACTAACTTAAATAAAATTACAGAATATATTTTATAATTATATTATTAATTTGTATCACTATGTAATAAAATTTAACGTGGAACAAATTATTTAATATTAGTTAATATTTTATATAATTATTATTTTTAGTATTAATTGAAGTAAAATCATTTCCATTTCTATTATTTAAATTAAATTTTTGTATGATTAAATAATAGTTTTTAATATTACTATCTAATATTAATAATATTAATTGCAATGAATATAGTTTTATTTAACAAATTAAATATTATTTTTTATTTTCATTTTTATTTTATGTATTGAATTCTTATATTTGAACCAATTTAAATATTTTATTTTAATATAAAAAAATTACTTATCAAATATAGTTTATATTTTTAAAAGGCTTAATACTTACATATATCCTCACATTTATCATAAAAAGGAATTAAACCCTCAACATTTAATTGCACGAAAATCAGTCAATTAAGTTTTATTTTAAGCAATTAAAACTCAAACGTTTAAAAAAAATATAATTAAGTATATTTCTATTAAATCCTTTAACTAATGTTATCCTTGTACAACAATTAAAACTTAACGGTAATTAGAAGAATGTAACAAAAAAATATTTAATTTTATTATTTTAAACCGTTTATGTTCTAATTGCTTAAAATAAAACTTAGTGCACTGATTTCTATACAATTAGACGTTGAAGATTTAATTTCATTTTGTAGTAAATGTTAGGGTATATTTGGATATTAAATCTTTTTAAAATAAAAATATATTTTTTTGAAAATAGCAATGCAAAAGTCGATATACCAAAAAGACTTAAAGAAAAATTATAATAATGCTGTCAGTAAAAATTTTAGAATTCACAAATTAAATTAATAAGATGACACATATCTTTTAAGAAATATTAAAAATAATAAAAAACTAATTTATAAAAACTGAGATTTGTGACTTATTTTTAATTTTAATTCTGAAATTAAAATTCTCAATCTCCGAGTTCAAAAGTTAACCCAAACTTAATTTATTTAAATCAAGCATCCATTTCCATTCTGTAATTTTCCTTCTTTGGTGTCGAGGGAAAACACACAATGGAAAAATTCAAGATTCTTTGTCTAGGATGGTTTGAAAAAGCAGAAGGAATTTTATATTTTCAAAATTGAGCAAAATCTTAAAATAAGAGAGTGACCACAGTTTGGGAGCTAAACCATGGGCTAAGGACAAAAATGATGGGTTGGTTTCCTAATCTTGTCCCCCAGTCTTATCCACAAATTTGAGATTCCTTGCTTTTTCAATTTTGTTTCCTTTTGCCTAATAATTTTGAGTATTGTTTTTCATTTATATATATTTTTAATATTTTTAAAAAGTATATATTATTATCTTAATTTTATTTATGAAGTTAAAAAATTTATTTGATAATATATATTAAATATTAATTTATATATAATATTTTTTTATTATATAATATTTATTATTTATTATAACCCGCAAGTTTAAACCTAATCCACCAACTTCAGTGGACCCCCTCCCCATCCATCATTCATTTTCATATCTGTAGAGCCAACATCTCAATCACATGTTAATCCTCCATGTAAGTAAAAACACATAACTTTCTCCATAAAATTAATTAAAAATACTTTTTCTCTTATAATATATTAATAAAATATTTAATGAAATATATTCATTGTTTAATAATTCATAGGTAACATCGTAATCAAAACTATTAAAATAATATTGACTATTATTGCAATAAAGAATATTGTTGTTAAAGCATTTTTAAATAGATTCTTAGATTCCTAATCTGAATTTCAGTATCTCCTTTAATAAAGGGGAAAAATAACTATTTTTTTTGGGAATGATTAGGAAAAGCACTAAGAAAAATCCGATGATGACATGTAGAAGAATCTGATTTGGGCCTCCCTAAGTTCCTATCAATGTTGTAAATTTCCTAAGGGAGAAAATTTTATTTTTTCGAATGAGATAAATGTAGCCAAGTATAAAATGTAGAGTCAAGTGACCCCACTCAAATTTAATTAAAACATATTAAATTTATAATGTAAAAAATATTAAAATCGTCATAATTTTTATATTGACACCAATAAATTTAATAAAAATATGAAGTAAATAACCAATCAAAATAAATTTTTCATCTAGGTTTAGAGAAAAAAAGGTTAAAAAAACTTTATATTTTGAGTATAAATATAATCATATGTTAATAAGTATTAAAAATATTAAAATAGGATGTCTATAATTTCTCATATAGATATTTTATATATAAATGTTCTGTATAAAAGTAAAATAATACATTATATTATATATAACTATAACTATAAATATTAATTTTTATTTCTTATTTTTTCAAAAATGTTTTTCTCCTTATATCTAAAGGTATCTTTTGCGAAGTAAAATATAAATAATAAAAGCACTAATGAATGATTTTTTACTTAATTTATAAATTTAAAGATGATTTACTCATATATGTAATTGCATGAGATACTTTGTCACACTCTTATCCCTAAGCAGCAGAATTTTTCACGCTAATTTTTCACTTTTCCAACATCACATAACATTTGTATGTGTACTGTAAGTCCAAACAACCCAAGTTGAGTACTTCATCGACTTTAATTAGAATTCATTTATGCTTTAGCTCCCAGCACAGTCAAAACTGAATTTACTTAACAACAATGATGTGCATCATATAATTATTACTGCGTAGATGTAATTAATTCCTAAAATTCATACATATGTATATATATACAACAAGTCCACCATTTGTCCAATCACAGTATTACATCTTTATCTACACACTATATACATTGTACCATACACATCACGTGTCCAGATTGTATATATGCAGCCAAAAATATACCTTCAGTATACTCAAAATGCTCTAAGAAGTAGGACAGTCCACTCATAGAGCTGCATTGAATCTCAATTTTCAAAAGGGGGGAGATTAGGGTTGAGCTGTCAACTCAATAAGGGAAATATAATAAAAATAGTTACGACATCCATTTATCTGATTTCAAATCATATTCAAACCCTGCATGCTTAGTATTTACAAATATGTAATAGAAAATAAATACACAGTATTTATTTCAAATTCAAACTCAGTGAACATGCAAGCAGAGGTGGTAAATCCAACCAAATATCAAATCTAAATACAAAGAGAACATCGGTCTTACACTCAAACAATGAGAGTCAAATCCACAAATTACATTGTAGTTATAAGTGTACAAATTCCCCGAAGGGCACTACTTATGGCCATAAGCTAACAAAGCTGAATTCCATTGATCAGATGAAACCAGCAACTATCCAAGCGTAGTATACAGGATATTCCAAAATGCCTTGAATATCCTTGAAGCATAGAGTGGTGCCCGATCAACAGTTAGTTGCCTAGTCTCACAAATCAAATAATACTGTGTACTAAGCCATCCATCATATCTCGGAGTACATAAAAGCAGTCAATCTGAATAATGCTTGTTTGCTTGATTTATTTTTTTTCCAAACCTTTAAAATCTCATTTTTGATTTATAAACTTTAGTATATAATAAATTTCACATGCGTATGTTTATAGAGGTATAAAGACTTTAAAAACATTTTCTTTCAAAATCAGTATATGTTCGTAGTTTAGAAACCATGCAAATAGGTAATTAAAAACATAGATTTGTTAAGCCAAAAGCAACCCAAGCACACAAATTCCAAATTGTCAAAATGTACTCATATAGATGAGATTAACACAAATCAAGATGTCATTCAAGTAATCAAACCAAAACAATTTTCATCATATAATTTTCAAACAATTATATTCCCACTTACTACTTTCAATACAATGTGTAAGCAAAGCTCCTTGGCTCGGAACTTAGTTTGATTGTTACCCTCTTTGGTTTATCAAGCCCTTAAATTTTGGATACCTATAAATCAAACATTGAAATCTTATCAAAATCTTACTAACTCAAGTACTTTTCATACTTTAGGACCTTGTTACATTGGTCTATGGTCAATGGATAACTTCCCCAAAGTTCTCCTTTCACCTGACTCAATTTTGTCTTGGGGCAGTTGATTGCCTTATTGGATAGTCGGTTGCCCTACCTTTTCTTAACTTTCAAAATTCAAAATTTAAATTTTATTTTCCTTTAAAATTTAGAAGGGGTAGTCGACTGATTTTCAGGTAGAATCTTTCTGTGTAAAAAGCAGTCGATTGATCTCATAGGCAATCTGTTGGTTTTTAAACAGAGTGCTTTTAAGTTCAAAGCAGTCAATTGGTGTATGGAGCAGTCGACTAGCTTGAAAACAAAATGCTTTTGGGTTTAGGGCAGTCGACTAGTATTCATGACAATTGACTTCCTTATGCCAAAAACCCAAAATTGCCTTCTTTTTGTTTTTGGGCCGTCCACCGCTATTTAAGGCAGTCGATTGTTCCTGAACAATTTCCATTTTTGTTTTGAAGATTCATTTTGAAATTTAGCCAAATTCAATCCCAAACTCATTTCCTCAACATGCATCACCAAAATCTCATAGTATAAGTGGGATTATACTTCAAAATAACATCTCTTTACCTCACTTCATGTATTTAGCAAAAATCACTTCAATTTCCTCCTTGAATTCTTCTTTTCTTCCCTAACAAATACACATGCATTTACTTAGTTTCATAATTCAATAGTAATTCAAACTGGAACTACAAAAATCCCTTCTTTTCCTCACCTCTACTTTGAGACCGAGACTAACGCTCTCTTTTCTCTTAACTTCTTCTTAACCCGTGACTACAATTCAACATACAACAATGTTTCATGCCTTCACTCCATGAATTCTTCTAGTCTACTTGATAGATTTTGCAGTAAAAGCATAATTTCCTTCAATTTAGCTAGAACCAAGACCTCTTACTCTTTTTCTTTTTTTCTTGTTGTTTGTGAAATGGCTAGAAACACTTGGAACTAAGTTTTTCATGCAAGGTTCCAATGTATTAAGATCTACGGTACAGCTTGGGACTTGAGTGGAATTTCTGCATTTCATGAGGTCAGTTAGTCTTCACATTTCCTTGTCTTCCACTAATTATTCCTTAATTACTTAACAAAATTCAATTTCCTATATGTTATTAAAACATTAATTTATATTTACTATTTCACACTTCAATCTCTTAACTAAATTTAAAATTTTCCATTGATTTTCCTTTAATAAAATTACCAATAACTCTCCAAAAAATCCAATAATTATTTTTTATCGTACTTTGACCTTTACATAGTATTTTAGATAATGAAAATTACCTTTTTACCCCTAGAGTCCAAATTACATCAAACTTCATCAAATTGACAAAGAGATCCTCAACTTCAATAATCTGTCAAAAATTCCAAAAATAACTTCAAATCAGTAGATATTTACTTTATTACATTTACGAATAGTAACGTACTTTAGGGTTATTGCACTCTCTCCACCTTAGGAAATTTGATCCCTAAATTTGAATAAAGTCATCTCAAAAGAGATGAGGATGCTTCTCCCTCATCAAGCTTTCCAACTCCCATGTGGCTTCTTGCTTGGTGTGTTGCTGCCATAATACTTTAACTAGGGGAATTGTTTTCGACCGTAGCACCTTTTCCTTTTGGTTTAGTATTTGGATAGATTTCTCTTCATATGTCATGTCATCTCGAATATTTTTCTACAGATACTCAATGACATGCGAAGGATCTGGTTGATATTTTTGCAACATAGAAACATAGAATACATTGTGCACATTAGCTAGTTGAGGAGGTAAAGCCAGCCTGTATGCAACATCACTAACCTTCTCTAGTATCTCAAAAGGTCCAATGAAACTTGGGCTTAGTTTACCCTTCTTCCCAAATCTCATAATTCTTTTGGATGGGGATACCTTTAAAAATACTGAATCACCAATTGAGAACTCCAAAGGTCTCCTTCATTTATTCGCATAAGACTTTATTTTGAGCAACTTCAATCTTTCACAGATCAATTTCACACTTTTAGAGGCTTGTTCTACTAGCTCTGGGGCAAATATCTTTTGGTCACCAACCTTTTCCCAACCAATTGGAGACCTACACTTCCGTCCATATAAAGCTATGTATGGTGCCATGCCGATGATTGAGTGAAAACTGTTATTGTAAGCAAATTTGGTTAGAGGCAGATGGTCATCCCAAGAACCTTTAAAATCTATAGCACAAGCTCTCAACATGTCATCGAGAATCTATATGGTTATCTCAGACCATTTGTCTGTTTGTGGGTGAAAAGCTATACCAAGATGTAGCTGAGTCCCTATAGCTTCCTGAAATTTCTCTTAAAACCACAATGTGAATCTAGAGTCCTTATCTAAGATAATACTCATAGGAACTCCGTGAAGTCTAACATCTCTTTAACATATAAATATGCTAATGTGCTGAAGTCATAACTTTAATAGCTAGGAAGTGAGCTGATTTGGTGAGGCAGTCAACAATTACCCAAATAGCATCATGTTGTCTCCTAGCCCTCGAAAGACATAGCACGAAATCCATGGTAATATGTTCCCACTTCCAAGTCAGGATTGATATCGCCTGTAACAAACCTACTGGCTTCTGATGTTTAACGTTTACTTGCTGGCAAGTTAGATATCTTGTAACAAATTCTACTATGTCCTTTTTCATTCTAGCCCAATAGTATGGCTTACGCAAGTCCTGATACATCTTCATACTACCAGGGTGCATAGCATACTTAGAGCTGTGAGCTTCTTCCAAAATAAGTCTCTTCAATCCTTCATTTGCCGACATATAGATTTGGCCTTCATATATAAGTAAGCCATCATTGCCAACTCTAAAATCAGACTTGACATCATGCTTCCTTTCATTTTCACAGACAATCTCTGAAATTCGGGAATCTTTCTTCTGTGCCTGTCTAATCAATTCAATCAAGTTCAGCTCTATGCTCATACTTGCAACTTCAGATCCTTCACTAGCAGATTCCACTTTCAAATTCATTCTTGCAAACTACTCTAGCATCTGCCACTCATGAATCATAATCACTAAAACCATTGCTGAGCTCTTTCTACACAGTGCATCTGCCACTATATTTGCCTTGCCTGGATGGTAACGTATTTCGCAATCATAATCTTTAAGTAACTCCATCCAATGACACTGGAGCATGTTTAACTCCTTCTGTGAGAAGAGATACTTTAGACTCTTGTGATCGGTAAAGATCTAAAATGTCTCTCCATAAAGGTAATGAGGCCATATTTTCAAGGGAAACACTATTGCTGCTAACTCTAGGTTGTGCGTCGAATAATTTCTCTCATGATCTTTTAATTGTCTAGATCTGTAGGCTACCACTTTCACATGCTGCATGAAAACACATCCCAATCCTTGATGGGAAGCATTGTTGTAAATGGTCAATCCTCTGGAACTACTAGGAATGGTCAATCAAGAGTGGAGGTTAACCTTTGTTTCAGCTTTAGGAAACTGCTCTCACATGTATCAGACCACACAAACTCTACTCCCTTTCGGGTAAGATGGATTAATGGTGCCGCAAGCTTAGGGAACCCTTCCACAAATCTTCTATAGTATCCCATGAGTCCTAGATAACTGTTGTTTCAGTCACTGTCTTGCGTCTCTCCCACTTTGCAATTACTTCAATTTTAGATGGATCTACTGACACGCTATCTTTATACACAATATGGTCGAGGAAAGCAATATAGTCTAACCAGAAGTCACATTTATTCAACTTTGCAAGCAGTTTCTTTTCCTAAAGAACTTTAAGAACCAATCTCAAGTGTTGCTCATGCTTTTCCTTGGTCTTTGAGTAGACCAAGATAGCATCAATAAATACTATCACAAACTGATCTAAGAAAGGTTTAAACACCTTATTCATCAAACTCATAAAAGCAGCTGGGCCATTAGTCAGCTCGAAGGGCATCAGAAGAAATTCGTATGCCCGTTTTTATTCTGAATGCTGTCTTTGGAACATCTTCCCCTTTAATTCTCAACTAATGGTAACCTGACCTAAGATCAATCTTTGAGATCACCTGAGCACCTTTCAGCTGATCGAACAGGTCATTAATGCGAGGCAATGGATACTTGTTCTTGATTGTGACATTGTTAAGTTGACTGTAATCGATACACAGTCACAAGCTACCATCATTGTTCTTCACAAACAGTACAAGTGCACTCCAAGGTGATACACTTGGTCAGATGAACCCTTTGTCAAGCAACTCTTGTAGTTGCTTCTTCAATTTTCTAATTCCACCAATGCCATTTGGTACGGGGGTTTGGAAATCGGTTAGGTACCTGAAATCAAGTCGATAGTAAACTCAGTTTCTTGTTCGAGAGGTAAGCCCAGCAAGCCATCTGGAAACACGTCGTGATACTCCTTAACGACGAGTATATTCTCCAACTCTAGGTTACTATAGGTGGTATCTTCCACAATGGCCAAATACCCTTCACCATCAATCACATAATCAAACATTTTCAGATAAAAATTATCAGTTAACTACTTGCTTCTATTTCTCAAAAGAAATTATAAGTGGTTTAGGTAGGGAGAATTCTACTGTCTTTCTATAACAGTCTACTTGTGCATGATGCTTAGCTAGCCAATCCATGCCAAAGATTACATCAAAATTATGCATGTTTAAAAAGATTGAATCAACTTCAACTTCTCTATCTCCTACCTTAACCATACATGCTCTATACACCACGTTTGTGACTTAAAAAGCTTTTAAAGGTATACAAACATGCAATACGTGGTCTAAGGTACTTGGTTCTACCTTAATTTTACTAGTAAAGTAAGGAGCTATAGAAGAGTGAGTAGAACTAGGATCTATCAAGACATATGCTTCATTACTAGCAATAGAGACCTTACTCTTAACCACAGATGCAATACCCTTAGCAGTTGCCTCATCTAAAGAAAAAACTCTCCCAGATGTTACAGTCTTTTTTCCTTTATCAGTGGCCTTTCCCTTCACACTACTAGGCTACCTAGATGATTTCTCTAGAGTCTTGCAGTTGGGAGAGTCCCATATATTATGCCCTGACTTACCATAATGAAAGCAAGCTCCCAGATCTTTATAACAAGGTTTATCACCATGGAACTTGACATATCTCTAACAATTATTCTCAGGTCTGGACTCCTCATCCTTGATCTAAAAGAAATCCCCCTCTGTCTCTTCATCTACTGCTTGCCCTTCTCCGGCTTCCTATCACTTGGTCTCTTTTCCTTCCCTTTATTCCTTCCCCTTGACCTATACTCTTGTTGGTTCAAATCATAGTCCAGTTCTACCATCTATGCTTGTCTGAGAGCCTTTGCATAGTTGGTGATATCAAGGACTACCATCTTACTTCTAATGTCGGGTTTCAGTCTAGAGATGAACTTAATAGTCTTGGCCTTTTCATCCTTTCTAGTGATTAGATCATAACGGTATAGGGAAGAGAATTGTGACTCGTCCTCATTTACTGACATCGAGCCTTGAGTCAACCTAAAAAATTCTACCTACCTCTTCCTCTTAGCAGGCTTAGGGATATACTGATTGAAGAAATTATCAAGAAAAGCCTCCCAAGTAATCTTAGGATTTCTGTCTTATAAGAGCTTCTTTGCAGATTCCCACCATACTTCAACTTTGTCTCTAAACATAAACACTGCTAATTGCACTCTCTTAGTGGTGCTGCACCTCATGTACTTAATTAGCTTCTCCAATTGTTTCACCTAAGCTTCTGCTTCATTTGGATCCTTCAGTCCTTTGAAGGTAGGTGGATTCATCTTCTGAAATTAGCGAAGACAAACCATATTTCTATCCACCCGATCTCTTTGCTAAGGTAGAACTATCAGCTAGGTTGGTGGTGTCGTAGGTAGTTGCTATGATGAGAGAGCAATTGATGGTTGCTAAGAAGCATCTTAGGGTGGTGGAGCTGAAGTAGGTGGTAGGTTTTGAACACCTCTCGAAATGTTAGGCAAAGAGTGCACTGATGCCCTAAATAGTCTATCTCAACTTGCCTACAATTTGCTCCAACTATCCCACTCTAAGATCAGGAGTCAGGGGCGGTGGAGGCAGAGGAGGAGACTGAGTCGGAGACTTAGACTGCTCTCGAGGAGGAACTCGTCGTGGGCTACCTCTACTCTTCATCCTAATAATCTAACTCCTGTACAAAGTCAAACATTTTAGTGCAGTTCATGACAGTTTAAATGCATGTATATGGACACGGTACAGTTTATAGGGATGTAAATAACTTCTATGACTTACAGTACACAAAAAATTACTGTTCTGATACCAACTTTATCATACCTTTATCCCTAAGCAGCATAATTTTTCGCATTAATTTTTCACTTTTCTAGCATCACTTAACATTTGTGTGTGTACTGTAAGTCCAAACAACCCAAGTCGAGTAATTCATCGACATTAATTAGAATTCATTTATGTTTTAAGTCCCAGCACAGTCAAAACTGAAATTACTTAACAACATTGATGTGCATCATATAATTATTACTGCGTAAATGTAATTAATTCCTAAAATTCATACATATGTGTGTGTGTGTGTATATATATATATATATATATATATATACACACGCACATAAGTCATAATATTACTTCCATATCTACACACTATATACAATGTACCATACACATCACGTGTCTAGATTGTATACATGCAACCAAAAGTATACCTTCAGTATACTCAAAATGCTCTAAGAAGTAGGACAGTCCACTCGCAGAGCTGCACTAAATCTCAATCTGCAAGAGGGGGAGACGAGGGGTGAGCCGTTAACTCAGTAACGAAAATATAATTGTTGGATTTACTGAGAGAGGGGTGAATCGATTTTTGTCTAAACTTGATGTTTAAAAGCTTAACCAGCAAATAAAACAATTTATGCAATGAATTCAAAAATGTAATAAATAAAGAGTAAGGAAGAAGAAGCAAATACAAGATTTATAGAGGTTCGGCCAATTCTCTTGCCTACATCTTTTCTCCTTGATCCACTTATCAAGTTGTTGATTCAGCTCTTCTTTGAAATACAACACACACCACTTTAAGGTGTCTTGAGACCTCTTACACATCCTTTTGTATGCTTAAGAAGAAATCTTTATAACCAATCCCTTGTAAAGCTACCCAAACTCTTATAAGATAGCCTTGCAAGATTACACTCCTATTTTTGAATATAGAATTGAGTTTGAGATGGGTTGTGTATAATACAAGATCTCTCAAATATAGAAAAACACAAATGAAGTACAAATAGTAGATTCTGAGCTTTGAAGTCTTTCTTGAAGTTTAGAAAAGATGATGAATACTTGTTCTGCCCTCTAATCTCATAAATGCTGGAATTTATAGTGCACTCAAGGCTGAGAACGTTTATTGGAGCATTAAATGCATTTTTGCCCATTGAAACCCTTAAAATCTAATCGTTGGAATCAAATTTAGTGCCATAGGATCAATCTTTAGCTTGAAGGGATCGATCTTCTTAAGCTTTGTTGAGCTTTTGGAGCATTTTGCCTCCCTAGGATCGATCCTTTAAGGGTAGGGATAAGTCCCTCATGTCTTGATCAGCATTTTCTTGCATTCTACCACTTAGGGATCAATCCCATGAAGGAGGGATCGATCCTTTCATTCCAAACTTGACTTTTCTGGTACTTTTGAGTTACATTAAGTGTAATCTTTGATCCCAAATCATTTTTCAAGTTCATGTAAATATTTTTTAACTTAGTCAAGTAAAAATTTGATTAAAAACATTTATTAAGTAATTTTCTCAAAATTTTAATCAACTTGTTCAATGGAAAATTACTTAATCTCATGTTTTTCGAGGGCATTGTAATAAATCATTTTCAATATATACTTGCACTTGATATTATTGTAAAAAGCTTTATGCAAATTTACAAATAAACATTAAGTATTTAATTGTGCTTAAGTTTTTTTCATTTCAAAATATATCATTGTCAATTTAAAGCTAACAATCTCTCCCTTTTGATATAACAGAACTTAAGGTAAATCTCAAACATTTGAAGAAATGCTCCCCCTCATTTAAAGCATGAGTTTTAATAAAATATACCATCACTTCTCTCCCTTTTTGTCATAGCAAACATGTAACTCCCCCTTAATGAATGCATATATAACATATAACAAAAGAGTTGGCAATTTAAAGCAACAATAATGTCACATTTATGAAGATAAGATCTAGCATAAACATAGGCAAGAGGAGTCACAAAAACAGTCATAAAGACATAAGTAGTCACTTAGTGAATATTGCTAAACAATCATAAACAATTATTAGATAAGTAGTCTAAACTAGATATCCTAGTCTGTCATGGAATCCTAAGAACTTAGATATCTTAGATATATCTAGCTTAAGATCACTTGGGAAAGGTCTTGTGATATTGCTCTATGAACTCCTCTTGTTGCATCCTAATGTTTTGAACTTCATCATACAAAGCAGTTTGAGTCTCTTTCATACGAGCGAATTGAGAATAGACATCATCTTGGAAGGAGTTGAAATTAGACTGAAATGCCTCCTGGTGCACTTCAAGAGATGTAAAACATGTTTCAAATTGGGTCAATCACGTCGTAACATCTTGTAAAAAGCTTACTTTACTGATTTGTGTTGAATTGTTGAAGCATTAGCATGATCTAGTCAAGAGTAGCAGGTGTGAAACTCGATGGTGCTGATGAAGAAGGAACATCTTATGCTTCTTCTACGAGAGCTTGTTTGGGAGCTGGATGATATGCATGTCGCTTCTCCCATCCATCCGTGCCACTTTGCACATCTCGATACCAACCCATGTTGTGCAGTGTTCCTAGATTAATTGTTGTACTTGGATCAAGTAGAACACTAACCTCACATGAGCAGTCAATCCCTTTCTCAACGAGATAATATGCTAGTGGCTGAGGAAACATAATTGTCTTTGCACGGCCTTCTACAATTTTGACCCAATCGCGGAAAATGAAGTGAATAAGATTAGGCTTTATAGTAGTGGGATTGTGAAAGTGATGAAGCCAAAATCGATCACGTTTTTGGACTTGTGAGTACTTGGTGCCGAAAAGACGAAGATTCCAAGAAATAATGATATGAAGGAGATGAGCGATGATAGGAAGATAACCTGCTTGATCTTTAACTATTGAAAAGTCTAAAGGTGTATTCTCATCTTCATAGATGAAGCCTTCGTTAGGAATGCAAAAGACCCTGGAAAGCTCATTTGAATCGACTTCAATGGATTGTCCCATGATGAATGACTTAATCCCAACAACTTTGCAATGATCGTTAGGACTGGTGATGAGTTTGGCATTGGAGAAAAAGGTTCGGATGATGTTACATGGGACGGAAGTGTGGATGTGAAGAAATTTAGTCCATTTTAAGGCTTCAAATCGAGGAAGGTAAGGGAATTCAATTTCTTCAAGAAATGTGAAGTTGGTGGGTTACTAATGTTTGATTTTCATATTGGCAAAGTACTCATGGAAGTGGTTCTTTTCTTCCACATTACGGAAACTTCGATTGAAGGCAATAGGAATGGAGGAAGATGAGGAGGAGGGAGTTGTTGATTTGCATTTCTTACCTGTATGTTTTACTCTTGGAGGCATTTTGAGTAAGCTTGGAAGATGAAAAACACAGGGAAGTTCTTTGAGGAATTTTAGGAAACAATTGGTGGTGGTGACTTTGAAGTAGTAGAGATGTGATTATGGGAGATGTTTGTGATACCCAACACAATATCCAACAGAACAAAGTAGAGATGAAGAGATTTGAAGAAGAAAGCGTGTTGAAAGGATAAGTGATTGAAGAGAAAAATGAGGATAAAAATACACAAGACAATTGGTTTTTGGTAGAGTCAAAACATGCAAGATCAGAAGAAGTTTTGAAATGATGATGGTGAGAAGTGAAAATAGATTGAAAATGATGAAGTATGGTGGAAGTATGATGAAATTTGGTGGAGAATTGAGAAAAATTGGAATTTTGGGTGAGAGAGTCGGTTTTAAGGAGGAATACTCGAATAAGATGATGAATAGTGAGGTTTGTTTTGAAAAATCAGCCTTTTATAAACCCAGATTTGGCGCATTTGGCCTATGGGATCCATCCCTTTAACAAAGGGATCGATCCCTTTAAGGTAGAATCGAAAATGAGAAAAGTTGAAGCAAAGGGATCGATCCCTTATAGCTAGACCCCAGTTTTTAGGCATGAAAAACCCAAGGGATCGATCCTATAACATGAGGAATCGATCCCTTGGTTATTTGCCTCAATTTTCATGTAGAAAAATGTCTTGAAAACAAGTGAAATCATGCATTTTTAGTCTTTTAAGATCAAAATAGGATTTGAGCAAGTTAAAATCATCTTATATGACATGCAGAAGGCAAAAACACTTGGTGAAATCATTGAAAATGCATTTTGGTATGTTTTGAGACAATTTTGGTATGTGAAATGTCTTTTGAAGAGCTTACATGGTGATTTTGCAAAATTTACGCTCTTTTTACAAAATAATTGAGTGTTGAACACGTAACAAGGAATTTTGAACATAATCACATAAGTGTTAAACACACAATTCATCAAATCATCCTAATGACTAAAGTCTATCACAAATTACTTAAAGAATTATGGTAAGTTAAGTATGTGAAGAGCAAGTAGTTAAAATATTCTTTAAATTCTTGACTTGCATCCATCATTACCAACCTAAACCATTCAACCAAGGATACAAGGATGATATTCAAGTTCAAGGTGCATTCATTAGACCAAGTTCTCTTCTAAGTGTGCAAAATCTTTCTTTATCTAAAGGTTTAGTAAAAATATCAGCGAATTGATACAAGTATCTACATACTCTAGAATAATATTACCTTTTTGCACATGATCTCTTATAAAATGATGCCTTATTTCAATGTGCTCAGTTCTAGAGTGTTGTATAGGATTTTTGGTGAGATTAATAGCACTAGCTGTGACGACCAGTATCATGTGGGACCGGTCGCACTCAACCGTATTGTCCGCTTTGGGAGTATCATGTGGGGCCCCCTCACGGATTTCTTTCGCGTCCGCCGCTACTCGAACCCTTGACTCCCTCAAGAGTCGAGTAACGACTAACCATTTCCAATGGTTAGTCGTTACTCGACTCTTGAGGGAGTCAAGGGTTCGAGTAGCGGCGGACGCGAAAGAAATCCGTGAGGGGGCCCCACATGATACTCCCAAAGCGGACAATACGGTTGAGTGCGACCGGCCCCACATGATACTGGACGTCACAAAAAAACGCGCTTTTTATTGTGACGACCAGTATCATGTGGGGCCGGTCGCACTCAACCGTATTGTCCGCTTTGGGAGTATCATGTGGGGCCCCCTCACGGATTTCTTTCACGTCCGCCGCTACTCGAACCCTTGACATCCAAGCGATTCGAGTAACGACTAACCATTGGACCAGATTTCTTTCGCGTCCGCCGCTACTCGAACCCTTGACATCCAAGCGATTCGAGTAAAGACTAACCATTGGACCTAGGTCCAATGGTTAGTCGTTACTCGAATCGCTTGGATGTCAAGGGTTCGAGTAGCGGCAGACGCGAAAGAAATCCGTGAGGGGGCCCACATGATACTCCCAAAGCGGACAATACGGTTGAGTGCGACCGGCCCCACATGATACTGGTCGTCACAAAAAAACGTGCGTTTTTTTGTGACGACCAGTATCATGTGGGGCCGGTCGCACTCAACCGTATTGTCCACTTTGGATTCTAGAGGTGGCCCCCGTCAGTTCGGCTGACGTGGCACTTAGGTCCTCACGGATTTCTTTCGTGTCCGCCGCTACTCGAACCCTTGACTTCCTCAAGAGTCGAGTAACGACTAACCATTGGACTAGGTGCCACGTCAGCCGAACTGACGGGGGCCACCTCTAGAATCCAAAGCGGACAATACGGTTGAGTGCGACCATACGACTAACCATTGGTCGTCACACTAGCATTATCACATTTAATAGGAATTTGATTCATCTCTATTCCATAGTCGCTCATTTGTTGCTTAATCCACAATACTTATGCACAACAACTTCTGGATGCAATATATTCAGCTTTGATTGTGGATTGAGCTACACTATTTTGTTTCTAGGAGAACCATGAGATGAGTCTATTTCTTAAGAATTGGCAAGTACCAGATGTGCTTTTCCTATCAACTTTGCATCTACCAAAATCTGCATCAGAATATGCATGAAAAGCAAAAGTAGAGTCTTTAGGATACCATAATCCTAAGGAAGAAGTGTCTCTAAGGTATATAAAGATTTTTTTGACAGCTTGTAAGTGTGATTCTCTAGGAGATGATTGAAATCTTGCACATAAGCATATACTAAACATTATATCGAGCTTACTAGCAATGAGATATAGCAATGAACCAATCATAGACTTATGTATAGTTCAGTGTCTACACACTTACTTCCTTCATCTTTATCAAGCTTGATAGATGTGCTCATTAGAGTGGATTGAGGTTTGGTTTCATCCATCCCAAATCTTTTGAGCAAGTCCTTAGTGTACTTAGCTTGATTTATGAAAATCTCATCTTTCCATTGTTTAACTTGAAGTCCTAGAAAGAAGGTTAGCTCTCCCATCATGCTCATTTCAAAGTCACCTTGCATTAATTTGGAGAAATCTTTACACAATGATTCATTTGTGAATCCAAAAATGATATCATTTACTTAGATTTGAACCACTAACAAGTCACTACCCTTAGATTGAATACACAAAGATATATCTACTTTGCCTATTGCAAAACCTTTTTCAAATTGGATAATCTTTCATACCAAGCTCTAGAAGCTTGTTTTAATCCATACAAGGCCTTTGAAAGTTTGAAAACATGATTAGGAAATTTTGGATTTTCAAAACCAAGAGGTTGCTCTATATAAACCTCTTCATTTATAAAACCATTTATAAATGCACCTTTTACATCCATTTGATAAAGTTTGAAATTTTTGTAACATGTAAAGGCAAGTAGTATCCTAATAGCTTCTAGTCTAGCTATCAAAGCATAAGTTTCATCATAGTCTATTTCTTCTTCTTGCCTATATCCTTATGCCACTAATCTAGCTTTGTTTCTAATTACCACACTATTCTCATCCATTTTATTCTTGAATATCCATTTAGTTACAATGATTAGATGATCATTAGGTCTTTCTACAAGATTCCAAACTTTGCTTCTTTCAAATTGATTTAATTCCTCTTGCATAGCCATAATCCAATTTTCATCCTTTAAAGCCTCATGCACATTCTTTGGTTCAAATTGAGATACAAAGGCTACATGTTGGTAAATATTTCTATAAGAAGATCTAGTTCTAACTCCAATATTTAGATCTCCAACAATGTCATTATTTTTCACATAATTAAGTTCTTTAGGACATCTAGATTCTTTCTCAATTATCTCTTGATCTAATAACTCCTCCTTTTTATTTATGTCAAGATCTTCTAATTGTTCCCTAACATTTTTATCTTAAGATGAATCAATTATTAGTTCATCAAATATTTTCACATCATCATCAAGATTGGTTTTACTAGAGGAGTTTGACTCATCAAAGATCACATGATTTGACTCTTCTACAACAAGTGATTTTTTTGTTGAAAACTCTATATGTCCTGGACTTTAAAAAGCATCCAAGAAAGATGCCTTCATCACTTTTTGCATCAAACTTTCCTAAATTATCTTTTCCATTATTCAAAACAAAACATTTGCATCCAAAAGGATGAAATTAGCTAATGTTAGTCCTTTTTCCTTTATAAAGCTCATATGGTGTTTTCTTTAAAATAGGCCTAACTATAACTCTATTTAAGACATAGTATGCAGTATTAATCGCTTCAACCCAAAAATATTTTGGCAAATTGTTTTCACAAAGCATGGTTCTAGCCATTTCCTCTAAAATCCTATTTTTCCTTTCAACTATCCCATTTTGTTGAGGTGTTCTAGGAGCTGAAAAATTATGGTTAATTCTAATTTCATTACAATAATCATCAAAACCAAGATTTTCAAATTCTTTTCCATGATCACTTCTAATGCTAGTAATTGAATAACCATTTTCATTTTGAACAAGTTTTGAAAAAGTGATGAATTTGTCTAAGGCTTCATTTTTAACACTTAAGAAGAACACCCAAATGAACCTACTATAGTCATCAAATATAACAAAACCATAGTGTTTTCCTCTTAAGCTAGGAGTTCTAATTGATCTAAAAAGATCTAAGTGAAGGAGTTGGAGTGACCTAGAGGTGGAAACACACTTCTTGGATTTGAAAGATACTCTCTTGTGCTTTCCTCTTATACAAGCCTCACACACCTTATCATTTTCAAATTGAAGCTTAGGTAATCCTACAACTAGGTCTCTTTTAGCTAATTTGGATAATACATGCATGCTGGTATGTCCTAATCTCCTATGCCACAACCAAGGTTCATCTTCTTTAGTGGCCATAAAGCATAAATTTTTGTTATTTAGTTCATTTAAGTGTACAATATAAATGTTTCCTTGTCTATGTCTTATATAAAGAATTTGATTGGTTTTAGCTTCAATAGCATGACAACATAAAGCATTAAACACAACCTTAAAGCCTCTATCACACAATTGATTAATACTAAGTAAATTATGCTTTAATCCTCTAACATACAGAACATTTTCAATAGTAGATGAAGAGTTACCAATAGAGCCAATCCCTTCAATTTGTCCTTTGGAGTTGTCCCCAAATGTGACTTCTCCACCACTTTTAGGCTTTAGTATTTTAAATTTGCTCTTGTCACCAGTCATGTGTCTTGAACATCCACTATTAAGGTACCAATGCTCCTTAGACTTAGCCTTGTAGCCATACTCTTCCTTCTACAAACAAACACATTAAACTTTTGTCTTAGGTACCTAAATTTTCCTAGGTCCTTGAAAGTTAGTAGATACAATCTTTGATCCCTTAGGGATCCATTTCATTCTCAAGGATTCATTATTTAAATTCATAACATGTTGGGTATCCAAATCTTCTTTACTATTTTTCCTCTAAAAGTGGTCTTCCTAGATGTGCATGCTTATGAAGAGTGTCTAAGTCTATTACATAAAGTGCACAAAATTGATTTTTCATTCATAACAAGGAAATTTTTTAGATGAGTTTCCTTATTTGATGCATTAAAACCTACTTATTCTTTGTCAAAGAATGCTTTTTGGGTCTCTAACATGTGATCAAGTTTTTGTTGACCCATATAGAATCTAGAAAAGGAGTTTTGCAAATTGACGTTCTTTTTATTTAACTCTTCTATTTCTAGATTGACATTTTCAACTTGTTTCTACATTCTAATTTAGCATTCATGAGCATTTCATTTTCCTTTTTCAATTTTGAAATCATTTTCTTATATTTTATATTTATGCATTCAAATTCATTTGCTAAATCATCAAATGCATCTTGCAACTCATCAAATGTGTATTCATTAGTATCAAATGAATTGGATTTTACCTTTTCATCTCCAATAGCCATGAAGCAAAGATTGGCTACTTAATCTTCAACATTTTCTTCACCGAAGCAATCACTATCACTCCATGTAGCCATCATTGCCTTCTTCCCACCTTGTTTTCTATAAAGAGGACAATCAAATTTAGTGTGACTAAGTTTTTTACATTCATAACAAATAATTGGTTATTTTTCTTTTGTACTTGTTTCTCCCTTGCTAGTGTTTCTCCTAATGGGGTCTCCTAGAGTTTTCACTAGTTCTCATTCTCATAAACTTGTTAAATCTCTTGGCAAACATAGCCATCTCAAAATCATCATCATCACCACTTTCATCATTGTCATCTTTACATTCCTCATGTGTGGTGGATTTTAAGGCAACTCCAACTTCCTAGGAGATTCTTGATTTCTCTTGATCTTCATTTCATAGGTAAGAAGAGATCCCATGAGTTCATTCAAAGATGGTGTATGGGGATCCTTTGACTCCTCAATAGCAGTAACTTTAGCTTCCCATGATTTAGGCAAGCTATTTAGGATCTTCTTAACCATTTCAACATTAGAGTAAGCCTTACCTAATGATTTGAGATTATTTATGATATCGGTGAACCTAGTAAACGTGTTACTAATGTATTCTTTATTTTTCATTTTAAAGAGTTCATAATCTTAAGTGAGCATGCCTACCTTAGTCTTCCTAACTTGTGTTGTTCCCTCATGAGTGATTGCCAACATATCTTAAATTTGTTTTGCATTCTCACACAATGATACTCTATTGTATTCATTAGGCCTTAGTGCATAAAAGAGTGTGCATTGCCTTAGCATTCAATTTTGTCATTCTAAAATTATTTGTATCCTATTCATCCTTTTTCTTTGGCACTTCCTCCCCATTAACTTTTTAAATTGGAATTAGGAGACCTTTTACAATAATTCTCCGCTGTTCATAATCATTGGCTTGAATGAACAACATCATTTTAGTCTTCCAATATGTATAATTCTCAAAATTGAAGAGTGGTGGCCTAAATATAGAGTGCCCTTCTTCTATTAAGGGTGTAGCTACACTATTTTAAGCCATCTAGATTGTTAATACTTGATGAAAATTACTCCAAATCAATCTCGAGCCCAAGCTTTGATACCAATTGTTGGATCTACCGAAAGGGGGGTGAATCGGTTTTTGTTTAAATTTGATGTTTAAGAGCTTAACCAGCAAATAAAACAATTTATGCAATGAATTCACAAATTTAATAAATAAAGTGTAAGGGAGAAGAAGCAAACACAAGATTTATAGAGCTTCAGTCAATTATCTTGCCTACGTCCTCTCTCCTTAATCCAATTGTCAAGGTATTGATTCAGCTCTTCTTTGAAATACAACACACACCACTTCAAGGTGTCTTGAGACCTTTTACACTTTCTTTTATAGGCTTAGGAAGAAACTGCTATAACTAATACCTTGTAAAGCTATCCAAACTCTTACAAGATAGCCTCACAAGATTATAATCCTTTTTTTGAATATAGAATTGAGTTTGAGATAGGTCGTGTACAATACAAGATCTCTCAAAGATAGAAAAACACAAATAAAGTATAGTAGATTTTGAGCTTTGAAGTCTTTCTTGAAGCTTAGAGTATATGATGAATGCTTTTTTTGCCCTCCAATCTCATAAATGCTAGAATTGATAGTGCACCCAAGGCTAGAGACGGTTGTTGGAGCATTAAATGCATTTTTGCTCGTCGAAACCCTCAAAATCTAGCCATTGGAATCAAATTTCATGCTATAGGATCGATCCTTAGCTTGAAGGGATTGATCCTCTTAAGCTTTGTCGAGCTTTTAGAGCATTCTACCTCCCTAAGATCGATCCTCTAAAGGCAAGGATCGATCCTCTAAAGGTAAGGATCGATCCCTTATGTCTTGATCAGCATTTTCTTGTGTGCTGCCACTTAGGGATCGATCCCATGGAGGAGGGGATCAATCCTTTCATTCTAGACTTGACTTTTTTGGTACTTTTGAATTACATTAAGTGTAGTCTTTCATCCCAAATCATTTTTCAAGTTCATGTAAATATTTCTTAACTTAGTCAAGTAAAAATTTGATTCAAAACATTTATTAAGTAATTTTCTCAAAATTTTAATCAACTTGTACAATGGAAAATTACTTAATATCATGTTGTCCAAGTGCATTGTAATAAAACATTTTTGATATATAATTGCACTTGATATTGTTGTAAAAAGTTTTATGCAAATTTACAAATAAACATTAAGCATTTAATTGTACTTAAGTTTTTTTCATTTCAAAATATCGCATTGCCAATTTAAAGCTAACAATAATAAAAAAGTTATGACATCCATTTATCTAATTTCAAATCATATTCAAATCGTGCATGCTTAGGGTACATTTACAAATATGTATCAAAAATAAATTTGTAGTATCTGTTTCAAATTTAAAATTCAGTGAGCATGCAAGTAGAGGTGGTAAATCCAACCAAATATCAAATTGAAATACAAAAAGAACATAGGCTTTATGCTCAAATAGTGAGAGTCAAATTCACAAATAACATTGTAGCTATTAGTGTACAAACTCCACAAATGGCACTACCTATGGCCATAAGCTAACAACGCCGATTCCATTAATCAGATAAAACCAGTAACTATCTAAGCATATTATATGGGACAGTCCAAAATGCCTTGAATATCCTTGAAGCGTAGAGTGGTGCTCGATTAACAGTTAGCTGCCTAATCTTACAAATCAAATAATACTACGTACTAAGCCATCCATCAAATCTCAGAGTACATAAAAGCAGTCAATTTGAATAATGCTTGGTTGCTTGATTTATTTTTCCAAACCTTTAAAATCTCAGTTTTGATTTATAAACTTTAGTATACAGTAAATTACATTTACGTATATATATATATAGAGAGAGGTATAAAGACTTTAAAACATTTTCTTTCAAAATTAGTATAAGTTCGTAGTTTAGAAACCATGCAAATAGGTAATTAAAAACATAGATTTGTTAAGCCGAAAGCAACCCAAGCACACAAATTCCAAATCGTCAAACTGTACTCATACAGATGAGATGAACACAAATCAAGATGTCATTCAAGTAATCAAACTAAAATAGTTTTTATCATATAATTTTCAAACAATTATATTCCCACTTACTACTGCCAAAACAATGTGTAAGCAAAGCTCCTTGGCTTGGAACTTAGTTTGATTGTGTAACAGTCTGAGTGTACAGTATTACACTGTATTTACTCATATTTTACACATTCTTATCGGTTGAGCTGCCTGTAATGCCTTTAACACTAGATCATTAATAGTAATAAATGGTACACATTTATTCAATAATTTGGAATATAAAATTTTTTTACAACATTTCATACACTTTACTTCCCCTGTTTCTATTTTACAATAATGTAGTACTGTATACAAGTGTCTGAATATATAAGAGAAGTGACTGTACCTTTAAATTTCCATGCTCTTTGTCCCAGTAGGCTACTCGCAGCTATATTTAACTGAAGAAGCCATCAAATAATCCTCGTGCTTAATCCGGAAAGTTTGAAAGTAAGGGGTGAACAAACCACATGCTCAGTAAAGGAGTCGTATGCTATTTGATATAATGAAATCTATATGCTGGAAAATATTTATTTTTCCATAAATCTAAATGGAATAAATCCTTTAATTTCCACCACTTCAGTAACAATTCAAAACACGTAACAGTACAATGGTAAAATAGTAGTTACGGTAAAAAGTCTTTTTAGTACGGTAGCTTATGAATATCCAAATCACTGGATAACAGTTCAGTAATTATTTCTATTTTAGAAATAATTTTCAAAGTATTCTTTCTCGACAACAGTAAATTTCCTTTTGGTTCAGTAAACAGTATTTCGTATAATTCAGTTCAGTAAACAGTAATTAGTAGTTTCAATTCAATAAACTGAAATCAATAGCTACTAGTTTAGTAAACAGTAATCAGTAGCTACTAGTTCAGTAAACAATAATCAGTAGCTTTCAGTTCAGTAAACAGAAATCAGTAGCTACCAATTCAGTATAGTTCAGTAAAATAGCATTTCGGTACGGTTAAGTTCAGTAAACAGTAATTCACAGTGTAGTACAGTAAAACAAGATTCAATAAATCCCTTCAGTAAATAGTAATCAGTAAGTTGAGACTAGGCATCACCCTATAATTAAATCATGCTATTATCATCCACTAAGGGACACAGTAACAGTATACGGTAAGATCTATGGCCATGATCTATAGGGTGTCCTCGGTGTATACTTGCCAAGTGACATCCGGGACGCTGATGACTGGCGGGTTAATCAGCCACGTGATAGTAACAGTAATAGTATGATACATGAAACTCAGGGCCTAAGTCTCAAAACAGTATAAAAACCATACCACAGCCTTTATAGATCTTATTCAAAATAATTTGAAATATTTCATGTTTATCCATAAGGCTCTCACATTTCTTATATCATCACCTTTATGGAATTTATAAAATAATTAAAATCATCACTTAATTCCATAAAGGTATAAAATCATTCATTTTCTCATAAAAATACCTTTAAGGAAATCAAAAGAATTAAATCATTTATTTAAAGAATTATTTTCCAAAAAGGTATTTTATTCCCCATTTTCACATACAGTAAATTCATCAGTAAATATTCATGTATCAAGTGAGAAAGTAAATAAATATTCAATTTGAATATTTAATATCATATAAAACAAATCAATTTCTCATTTTAATAAAAATATAAAATATGAATATTTAATTTCTCAAAATTTCCAATTTATGAAAAATTAGTGGAAATTATATTCAAAATTTTCCATTTAAATCATTTCATGCTTCTAAAATATTTTGGAATATTTTAGAATATTTTTGGAAAATTTTCGATAGCATAACAGCTGCGGATTCCTAACCTTCTACACACAGTCATAGTATATAAACCAGCTTTTCAACCACAGATTTTGCATGTTTTCAAACCAATTTTTGCATTCAATATGCTCATAACATTTAGCTCAAGAAAACATGCAATTCATTATATCACTACAACTCACACACTCCCCCCTTACCAGTCTTACAAAGCCAATCTTCACTATTACTTTTACTGAATTTCATCGACTCGGGCTACAAAATAATTTTATCAAAAATTATTAATATTCTTCTTCTTATTTTTAAGTTACTAGTACTCATAAAGTGCAGCCACTAATGTCATATTATAATCACAGCTAGTATAATTTATACTACTATTAAAATTCAACCTGCTCATTCTACCTTCTTTTTCGGTTTTAATTCCACCAATACTGCTCTTTTAATTTCTATGATTATTCTCTACCAAATTTCTAAATTTTCAGCACATTTTTATTAAAAAATCAAGTCATGGCCGAAATCCTTTATGGCCACTTTCCTTGACTTTCCATTTTTTTTCCTTTCCATTTTCTTGGTTCCAATTTATTACACCTTGTCTACGTAAACCACTCTTGGCATTTTTCTTGCATGAAGTCTTAAATGCTTCTATTTTTCCATGTCCAACCGAGACCTCATTCTTCCATTGTCAAAATTGGTTCTTTCACCATCTAAGTTTCCTAAGCTTTTCTTTCGTTTTATCTAATTTCCTTTAACTATTTTACATCATCATGCTACAATTTCCAACTCAATTTCCTTATTTATTCTTGTACATATGAAGATCTCAATTTATTCTAATGCTATGATTTAACAAGATTTAATTAAAATTAAGGCTATATCTATGTTTATTATGTAATAAAACATAGAAATAAACCACTGAACATCAAGAAAGCCATGGAAATCAATTACCTTACCTTGACTGAATGATGTTTCTCAAAACAGAGCAACTTTTCTGTTTTAACTTTCAACCCTCCTCTTGTTTCTTAGTTGATCCAAAGAAGAAGGGAAGTTTAGTGGTGAAGGTTAAATAATTAGCTATCAAGAGTACTAAAATTGGCTGACTCTCCTTGGCCGAACAGAAGCTGAAACAAAACAGAAAAGATGGAACTCAGCTTATGCCTCTCGTATACAGCAAAATTAGGTGATGAATGAGGCAATTTGCTAAGGTTTTTGTTCTTTTATTCTTCCATATATTCAAGGCATCCAATAAAAATAAACCACCTAGCATCTTATCTATTTTCTTTCATCATTTCTTGCATTAAATTCTTTAAATGGCTGAAGAAATCAGCAGCATAAAAGTGGCAGGGATTCTTTGTTTCCACATGTCATTGACCACTTTTCTTTTGTTTTATACTTCAGCAATTAAAGTGATTCCAGCCATGTCAAACTTCAATTAATTTCATGTTCTTTTATAATATATTTCCTTTACCTCACCTCAATTTATCTATTATTATTATTATTTTCTAGAAATTTCTAGCCATGCATACCACTTGGCCAGCAAAGTGGCGTGAACTCTTCTTGGCTGCTCGGTTGAAGTGCTTTCAATTCTTCTTTTCTTGTATTTCAGCCAATAAACTCCTCTCTCATACTAGCTTTAAATGCTTTATCTTTTAAGCACCATTTCCATCCTATTTTATACTATAAAAATCATATTTTATCAGCCTTTAAATGGCTGAACAGAACGGTATAAGTGCAGTAACAAAAGCGGCGTTGAAGTCCACTTTGTTGCACCATTTCTTAACTTTCTTCCTTTCTCATTGCATATACTTTAGCCAATACCATTTGTGTTATTATTTTACAGTTTTATTTTATTTATTAAATTTACTTTTCCTTTCCTTTGAATTTTCTGCAATCGAGCACACCCAAATGTAGCAAAAATTTTGGTGTGCTGTCCCATATTTGGCTGCACATTTTTTTTTACTTTTCTTTGCCTCTTTTAATAGCTATTCAAGCCAATAAAATTCCACCATATATCCAATTAATAATTCCCTCTTTATCTATCATCATCTATCAATTTTACACCACATGACTTCCAAGGAAAATTAGTATTCTGCTGTGTATCATAGCAGCAGAAATTGATACACGGTTTACTTAATTTTCTCATCTCTTTTATATGCTCCGTCCTATCAGTTTAATCACTTGTCCATATATAAATTTTTTCCTCTCTTATAATTCATTTCAACTCTTATACACCATATTAAATTATAATTCCAATAATTTCATAATTTAAAGTGGAAATCCATATTCAATATTTATTTAATTGCACTAAAGAATTTATTTCCACTATCAATCATTCACAAATATGGTGTATAGTGTTATAAAATCGGGTCTCATATTTTCTCTCCACCTGAGGAAATTTGGTCCTCCAAATGTCACTTGGACTTATCACTGAAAAAGCTCTGGATACTTCTCACGTACAAGGCTCTCTAATCTTCAGTGATCCGTGTCAAATTACGTGAGATGTATTTAGATGTTATTTCCTCAACATCGAGATATAGAATACACTATACACTTCTAACAATTCTAGAGGTAGTGCTAACTGGTATGCCACCTCTTCCATGTGACTTAATATCTCGAAAGGTCCATGGTATTGAGGACTCAGTTTTCCTTTCTTATCAAATCTATTTGTACCTTTAGAGAGTGAGACCTTCAAAATAAATTATTACTCGTACATCTAAGGAATTTGCTCGACCACATGGGGAGCTAATAATTTACGGTCTCCCACTTTTTCCCATGCTATCGTGGATCGATATCGTCTGCCATTTATAGTTTCGTAAGATGCCATGCCGATAGTCAACTGTTAGCTATTATTATAAGAAACTCTGTCAGGGTAAATGATTATCCCAGGAGTCTCTAAAATCAAGTGCACACGCTCATAACATATCCTCGAGGGTCTGTATCGTGCGCTCGAACTATTTATTAGTCTGCGGATGAAATGCGGTGCTAAAACTCAGTTGGGATCCCATAGCTTCCTAAAGTCTCTCTCAACAATGAGACGCGAAGCGGGACTCCCTGTCAGATGTAATGCTCGCTGGAACCATGTACTCTCACTATCTCCCTGACATATAATTCGGCTAAGGCAATAATTGGATCAATAGATTTCATAACCAAGAAATTGGGCAGACTTAGTTAATTTATCCCCAATTATCCAGATAGCATCAGACCCTTTACGGGTCCTCCGTATTTCACTTAATTTAGGAAGTACAACCAATATAGGTATTTTTCTTCCTTCTATAATTTATAACCCTTAGTTAGTCTTATCTTTAAGATGAGACTGCCAATATACTTTTACACTCGAAATTTCCTTTAAATCCCACATTTCCTCTTGCATAATCAATTTATACTCCCTATAATTATTTATCATCTTTGGGAGTTAACAATTTTCATTTTCTCTTCATATAGTAGATAATTCACACTATTTATCGCATATTATCTCATTTGGTGCCCAGTTGATAATAATTTTTTGACTATCATTTAAACAATTTTAATTAATCTTATGTAATTGTCCTAGTAGCTTTTTAAATTCAGTGCATTCGCTTTCCACATATCATTGAGCATATACACCAAGTGCTCAGATATTTACATTTATAAGAAACGGTGCTGACCGTAAATTTGGAATCCCGAAGCCTTTTGCTATTTTTCAAGAGCATGTGGCAAATCAGGGATTCCAATATGTCACGACCTGAAGGCCATGACGTTCCCTTAACGCTTACCTTATTTCATGTAGAAAATTATGAACTAAATTTTTCTTTTCTATTTACGGTTTGTATTTGGTGTTAGTGTAGTAATTAAACCAAATCTTGCCTTAATAATATTATTTCTCTGGCTATGTTATAAATCTCAAGGTGAATATAACTATTTTAGCCTCATATTCACTTATCCCAAAAGAAATGGGTCGAAAACCTCTCCCTTGTATTTTATCAATTTTCCTAGTAAAATCACCTGCATTAAAAATACATTTCTAACTTTCACAATACAACCAGCTTTAATTTCCACAATTTACACAAACATGCATCTCATGTTTCTCAAGATGCAACTCACAAATAATTTCGCATTCTTTTGTTTACAGTTTATACGTATTTCAAAACATAATCTTATCCCGGATCATACTCGATAAAGACACTAACCTATATAATAATCTAGTGCGATCCAAAGTTACATCCCATATTTCTTCCTAGTACTGTGAAATTAAAGTTTGTATAACTATCAAAATGTTATACAATTAATATACCTCAAAAGCACAAAATCTAGGCCCGGAGAACGTAGACGAGTACCATAACTAGGTACAGTTCCCGAGAGAGCCTATATGAAGCCTGAGCTGGATATCAACCCGTATAATTTGTAGATGTTAAATTTATGGGGGTGAGCAAATCCACGGCTCAGTAAGTAGCTTAAATAAATACAGACTAGGCTCATGTCGTAAAATACGATCATACATGCATGAACTCCATAAAATAACATGTATGCACTCTGTCAAGATTAGCTACTATCATATAATCTACAACAGATTGTATAGGCTCATTCATACTTTTCTTCATATCTTTAACTCGCACAATATCATCCTTTTCTTTCCTTTCATCGATATGGTTAAGCGTGAAATAAATAACCATTTCAAATAGCACATGATACTATAGCATAATATAAGTAAAGTTCAACAATTATTCCAATTCTCTGTCATATGTATAAATTCTATCTTATCTAATGATAGTTGTCACATTCACAGATCACAATCGCTTATCCATTGTCTCATTGGCACATGATTTCCCATGATTCATCATTTCACGTGTAGCACTTAGCTCTCAAAGGATTTTAGAGGTGGCTCCCACAGTTCCGAAGAATCTGTGTAGCACGTAGTTCCTTTGAGTTCTCTAGAGGTGGCTCACACGGTACAAAAGAATGAGTTTTACTCGGATTGGCTTCTATGGCGCATGCTTTCTAATGGTTCATCGAAACTCGTGTAGCACTTAGCTCTCAAAGGACTCTAGAGGTGGCTCCCACAGTTCGGAAGGATCTGTGTAACACGTAGTTCCTTCGAGTTCTCTAGAGATGGCTCACACGGTATAAAGGAATGAGTTTTACTTGGATTGGCCTCTATGGCGCATGCTTTCTAATGGTTCATTGAAACTCGTGTAGCACTTAGCTCTCAAAGGACTTTAGAGGTGGCTCCTACAGTTTCAAAGAATCTGTGTAGCACGTAGTTCCTTTGAGTTTTCTAGAGGTGGCTCACACGGTACAAAGGAATGAGTTTTACTCGGATTGGTCTCTATGGCGCATGCTTTCTAATGATTCATCAGAACACGTGTAGCACTTAGCTCTCAAAGGATTCTAGAGGTGGCTCCCACAGTTCCGAAGAATCTGTGTAGCATGCAGTTCCTTTGAGTTCTCTAGAGGTGGCTCACACGGTACAAAAGATTGAGTTTTACTCGGGTTTGCCATTTTGGCGTATGATTTCTAGTAGTAATGTTCTAAAAATCATTCAAGTCCTCGAGTCACTTATATACATCAGTTGTCATACAATTCTATTATCCTAGTTTCAATGAATACAACTAGGTGCTATTCGAGGTCCATGAATTTAAACATCGTAAGCTTCATATATATTCTATATTACTTCACATATTCATTCCCAAAGTATTGCCATATATTAGCATGCTTACTTGGTGCAACTTAATAAATCACATGCATTTCTCATAATGCAGGCACCAAAAATTTATACGATTCTATGTGCTCAGTAAGCATAAACAAGTCATACACATAATGCACAAGTCACAAATAAGGTTTTATTTCGGAAGAATACTACTCACGAACACATCAAGTCAACTTGTATCTTACCAAGACTTACCCTCGTAGTCTTTTCCATCTTATTTCACCAAACTTGATATAAATTAGATAATTATCGAATAAAGATTTCTTTCATCACTTACGAGATGATACTAGTATGGTTTCTTTAACCCACTTACCTTAATGCTTAGAAATCATCTTCCTTTGTCTTCCAAATTTAAGATTCGAGCTCCTACACCGCTCCAAGTCACTGTACGGTGTTTTTTCATTCAAATCGTACACTTTGTGGCCTTGAGCCAATGATTATGTCCTTATTCGTCTCCTTTCCCATTTCGTTTATTTAGCTTCGGAACTTGATCGAAATCTTCTTGGCCTTCTTTCTCCTTGTGCCTTTCTTCTTTTTTTTTCCTTCTGGCTGCTCTTTCTTTTCTTACTCTTTCTTTCGGTTTTAGCTCATTTCCTCTAGTTTTTCTTTTCTTTCTTCTCTTGTCCGACGGTTTGCAGCTCTCTTCCTTCTCTCTTTCGGCCTCACTTTCTTTTCACTTCTTTCTTTTTCTGTTAAATTACAAAGCTTCTTTGAGAAGCTTGAAGTGATGTAGCCGATGGTGTTAGTGGAGTTTGATGGGAGAAAGTCCCATCAAACTCCACTAAGTATTATCTTATGTTTTTATTTCCTATTTGAATTATTTATAATATATTTTCTATAATTATATATATCTTTATATATATACTAATATATATTCATGTGTATTTATTTATTTTGTTATATTCTTTACGTAAAATATGTATATGTACCTATATTTAAAAATCTTAATTATAAATGGTATATACATACACATATCCATATATATATAATAATATATATATATATTCTGTCTAATATATTTTTAGTGTAGGTATGTGTATATATATATTTATATATGTTCTTCATTCCTTTTAAAATTTACATATATATATATATATATATATATATATACACACACATATTTAACACTCAATATATATATATATGTATTCCTTATTTATTTTATTTTAACTATTTTAATATTCAAGTATACTACATTCCCTTTAGTATCCTTGTGTCCTTGTTTTTTTATTAAAACAAATATACATATATATTGTGGAATATATGCATCTATTTGTTCTTATATAATTCTTGAACTTAGTTATAGGATTTCTAAATTACACAAAGGTATAAATTATTTATTTTCTAATTTCACTACTTTGAGACTTCATTCTCATTACTTGACATAAGAATAATAATTACAAAAATGTATCTCATTACTTGAGCTATAACCCCAAGCCTCCAGAAAGTGCTCCCAAAATCAGGATGTGAACGTGGAGTCTCTATTCTAGGTAATGCTTGCTGGGACACCATGTAATCGAGCTGTAACCCCAAGACTTCATTCCATTACTTTCTGGAGGCTTGGGGTTAGACTGATATGTTATCAAAGCCAACAACAAAGTTATGCTGACACTCGGAAGAGACATTTGAAATTCGAAATAAGTGAGAGTGTGTTTTTAAATGTCTCTCTGTCAAAGGGTATCATGAGGTTTGGCACGAAAGTGAAATTAAGTCCTTGACTTATTGGTCTGTTTGAGTTCTAAAGAGGGTTGTAGACGTTGCATATTGATTGGCGATACAACTAGAGCTATCGGGAGTCATAATATTTTCCACATCTCTATGTTAAGGAAATACCATTTGGATCCCCCTCATGTGATAGCATATGAACCACTAGAGCTTAGAAGAACCTAAGTTATGAAGAGAAGCCAATCCAGATTGTGGACAGAAAAGAAAAAGTGTTGAGATCAAAGTCCATTCCCTAGTAAAGGTTCTCTAGTGGCATTACTCATTTGAAGAAGCTACCTAAGAACTTGAGAGCTTAATGAAGGAGAAGTACCCTCATCTCTTCCAATTAAACATAGAAAATTTAGAGGACCAAAATTTCTAAAGTGGGTAGAATGTGATAACTGAAAATTTTTCTAATCTCATTTTAATTGTTTACTATTTAATATAAATTCTGTAATTAATAAAAATAAATTTAAATAATTATATAGGGACATATAGATACATGGACTTCCTGCCACAAAACATGCTTCATGGGGAATTTGAGATCTCTTCTACGCCGAGCTTGGGTAAGACAATCTACATCAAGCCTATGAAGTTTCCTAAATCTAAAAGTGGTCTAAATCAACTAAGTAAATTCATAGGGTTAATTATAATATTTTATAAATTAATAAAAGAATGAGTGAAGTTCATTTAAATTATGAATTTAACAGATTTATTAAATCTAAAGTAAGTGATCTATACGTGATATATTATATAAAAGATATACACTAATATGAATCGATATTACAGATATAAAAATATATATAAAATAATAATAATATATAAACCCACAAATTTATTTCTAAAATGTATGTACATATTCTTATATATTATATATAATGCATATTAAATATATATAAATATATATGTGTATAAAAAATAAAAATATTAAAATAAAAACCGATTGGCTTCTTGAAGAAGCTAATTGGCTTCATCACTTCCCATTAATGTGGGATTAAAATTTTAAAAAAAAAAGTAACACCAGTGAAGAGAAAAGTGAGGCGAACGACAAAGGGGAGCTTCCTCTACAAATCAATGACCACTGAAAGGGACAAAAAAGAGAGGGCAGTGAGGAGGACCGATTTGGAACCTGTGGAGAAAGAAGAAGTCGAGGGGGTTGCAGAGGCTGAAGAGGAAACAGGAAGCGGTGAAAAGCAGAGAAGGAAGTCAAGAGGGAGGGAAAGTCATTAGGAAAGAGAAAAAGTGGCTTGTGATGGAAAGGGACTGAGCAGAGGAGTTGACACCTATCGGGATTGCCTGGAAGGGTAGGTTTGGCGCCGAAAAATGAGGAAAAGAAGGGTAAAATTTGGAGAGAACAGAGAATTGATTTGGGCGCTGATTGGGGCTGGAATTGGTATATACCAGGCTCATTTGGGTTTCAATCAAGGGCTGGTTAAGGTGTTTTCAGGTAGTTCTCAACAAGGTTGTTGACTGGAGCAAGGTGGCATCTTGGTTGTTATATTTAAGGCTACCTCGTGTGCCAAGCAGAGGACAGCACAAAGGCTGCACTATAACATCCGAAATTATAAAATTTCGAAACAACTTTTTCCCTTTTAAACATACTTGTTCACTTACGAACATTAGGTTTGTATTTGGTGTCAGTATAAATACACTCCACAAATTAATTAATAAATCAGACATTTCAATCTATCTATAAGGTACTATTTACCCATACAATTTACATCCCACTATAAATTGACATTTTGTTCCATAAATACATTTGTTGCGCAATTACACATCTGAATATAAATGTAAATATATACCTGATCATTTGTTACTTTAACCTTCTAATCATTCTTCAACAAATCTGGAAGCAATGGTAGACACGTACACTGAAAATTATCTGGGAGGTGGGAATAAGGGGTGAGCTTTGGGGAAAGCCCAGTAAGAAACATATATAAAAGCTAAACTATATGTAATTAAATAAAAAAAATCTTATTTACTAATTATGAAAAGCATGTTAAATGTGAATATTAAAATACATAAAAACATTTACTTCCTAATAGCTCACTAGGAGGCGTTACAGGAAAGATACTATAGTAGGTTAAGAAACCGGACGGAGTAAGAGAGGTATTTTATAATACCTGTCGTGTCTCGGAACCTAGTAGCGACTATAAGGAGTAATAATTTAATTTTTGATATAAAAATAATGTAGAACGTTATTTCATATAGTAAATGGTTTATAACACCATTTTATGAACACTTTGATAAAACACTTTCCCTTCACTGAGAACATATAATTCATAAATCAAATACATAGTTCAGTAAATAGTTTAGTACGGTAAATGATATGATAATAATAAACACTTTCATTTCAGTCATAGTAAACACAATCGTTTAAATAACAGCGAACACTTTAGTACCAACAATAGTTCAGTAAACAGTAACAGTAAGTAGAGACTAGACAACACCCAAAGTATATCATGTTATAATCCCCGTAGGAAACAGTAATAATAACAAATGAGACATATGGTCATAGTCTATAGGTGTCTTCAGTGTACACTTGCCAGGTGACAACTGGGATTGTTGATGACTTGGCAGGTCAATCAGCCACAATAACAGTAACAGTAACACATGAACACATGAGCATCATACGGGGCTTAACAGTCTTAAAACAGTAATATACAATATAATTTCCATATAAAAGATCATTTTCCAATAATAGGATTTTAATAAATCCATAAATATATATATATATATGGAAATTATGCAGTTCGATAATAAAAATTTATAAAATATTCACACTTTAATTATCACTTCGAAAAACGTTCCATTTCGCTGTGGATATGTGTAAGACCTGATTCTACACTACTGTAGAGTCTAATTTCATAAAAGTGATAATGGAAATTAAATAAATAAAGGATATTGATTTCCATTTAGTTGAAAAGCTCCTTAAATTGAGTAGTGAACGGAACAACTATGGTGAAATAATGATGGGCGAGTATGCAGAATAGCTCGCCAATAAGTGAGCCAAAAAGGATGTTCGCCAATGGCGAGCAGATTGCCAATGGTAATGGCGAATTAGATGGTGTCAAGGGCGAATAGGCGTGTTCGTCAACGTGTGAGGTGAATCAGAACAAGGTTGGCGAGTTGAGCATACCTGGTGATCGCCTAATTGGGCGAGAACTTGTGATCGCCATACTGAGAGGCAAAGAATAGCCTAGTTGGCGAGAAAGGCAATGCCACTTGCTAAATCTCAATATGATTGCCAAGAAAAAAGGAATTTCTTGTAATTGCCAAGATAAAGCTGGCAAGCTGAATGACTGGCGAACTGATTTAGTGTGGCGAGCTGAGGTCTCAAGACGAGGTGGAGACCGGGAATCAGCTTGTGTGGACAAAGGAAAATGGTTTCAAAACAATTAGCAGCCAAAATTGACTTGTAAGTGATACGGTTGAAGACAATTAATGGTGAAGATGTTAAAGTCAGTAAGGAATTAACCTTATTGGTTGAGAAGTAAAATAAAGTCAATAGAAGCAGAAGATGTGTGTGGAAGGAAGACTTTCTTGCCCATGTAAGTGCAGTTTTTCTTCATGCATTAAATGCATGATAGACGTGAAAATGATGAAAGAAACAAGATAAGGGACAGGCGGAAGCTTTGGATTGGTTTAGCTTGGCTATATAAGAGGAAATGCTGGAGGAAAACTCATTTTGGCAAACTTCATCTCCTTCCTGAAAACCATCCTCCTGCAAATTTATGTTCTAACTTCACCCAGTTCTATCATGTTTGATTTACTGAGCTTCATCCTTACGTTAGCCAAATAAGAAAATCTGTTTGCTTCTTCCATCGTTGATGAATTAAAGGAAGAAGCAAAGTGAGGCTAACAGGAGACAGAAAGAATTATGCTCTGGAAGTGCTATTGGTTGAGGTGAGTTTATATTTCTGAGGTGTTCTTGATGCTCAATGAAAGATTTCTATGTTTTATGAAGTAATAAACATAGATACAGTTTTGTTTTTAGTTAGATTCTTGGAGAATATGACAACAAGGAAAATAATGGAATAAGTGACGAGAATGGCGATTACAGTGATCGCCCATGTTGAAAAGTAAGTAATCGCCAATGAGGCGAGTAGAAGATAAGGAACTCGCCAATGTAAAGTGTGTGTCAAAGGGCGAGAACGCCCAACTCTAGTGAAGTGAATTAAGGGCGAGCTCAAATGCATAAGGCATTGGGCGAATAGAATTGTGGGCGAACTCTCACAATTAAGCCAATGAAGGCCTCGTGAGTTAACTGGCGGGCGAGATTCCACGTGTAAAACTTTTATTGAATGGCGAGCTCGATTTTGCTAGTTAGAGCTCTGTTGGGCGAGTAGTCATTTGATTTATCTCAATCTCGCCAAGCGATATAAAAAGAAAATATTAATGGAATTTATATATAATTGCAGCCGATAATTGGGAATGGCTATGGGCGAACAAGAGCAGGGCGAAGCAAGTCTTTGTTGAACCAGGTAAGGGAGATGTGTGTGAAGTGATGCATGTCCTGTGGAGTAAATTTTATGAAAACATTAAGTTAAATGTTTTGTTTTCTGACATGCATTGATTGAGGAAGTTATTTGATAATTATTTTGATTCGGGTGAGCAAAAAGCCGACCCCTATGCTGTTTTCTGGATGAACTGATACAGGGCGGGCGAGCTCTTGTGTGTTTATGTTGGGCAAGTCTTTTATTTTTTTATGTTGGGTGAATTGCTATTGGCGGGCGATCCAAGCCCTTTTATAATATTTATACACCGTTTCTAGGTTTAAGGGCGGGCGAACCGTTTTTATAGGAAAGCTATGGGGCGAGCCAATTGGCAAGCTCTCTTTTATGAGAACTGGGCGAGTGCCCTTGTTTTAAAGGGAAATCCGGATAAGCCATAGTTGGGCGAATCCTTTTTAATGTGTTTGGGCGGGCGGCCCTTGTTTTAAAGCTAAGTGGCGGGCGAATACTAATTCACCGTCTTGTCGAGTTTGTCAGGGGCGAGCCGTGAAGGGCGAGCTGACTCTGGCGAACGATTTTAACGTGTAATTTCCTAAACGAAAAATGGGCCAATTTAATATTTCAAAAATAGAAAATATAATCCTTTTGGGCGAGTTGACGAATGGGCGAGCCATTGAGGGCGAGCTAGTTTTGCTTTTCGATATAAAAAGGGCAAAGTTGGGCGGGCGAACACATGTTCTCCGCCATGGGCCAGCTACCATGGGCGAGCCATAACGGGCGAGCTGACCATGGGGGGCAGGTTTTAAAAGTTGAGAATTTTGGAAAGTTTTCCAAGTGTTTTGTAAACAGAAAACCTAAAACCTTTTCGGGAATTAAATCATTTGAGTAAATGATAATGTAGGTGAGATAAGCCCTTAAAGGTTTTCATGAGATATAAAAGTTATTTTTGAGACTTTAGACCCTGAGTTCTTGCGTTACTATTGCGTGACCTACCTGGGACGGTGGCTCGATCAATGGACCAAGGAGTGCACCTCAGGGCGTCACAGGGCTGATGGACCCGCCAAGTCATCAGCGGTCTCGAGGTCACTTGACAAGTGGACCCGAGGACCACTATAGATTATGGCTATAGATCTGAGATAGCCATGAGGGGCGATGGCCTACGGGTGCACCCCAAAAGCGACAGATTCCGTTCTCGCAAGGGGGAGGGGGAACGATGATAGCATGATTTATTTGTTGCCTAGTCTCAACTTACCAATTTCTGTTTACTGTGAGGAATTGTTGAAATCTTATATAGTGTTTACTACATTTTAAAGTAAACTGTTTAGCCAGTGATTTGAATGGTGTTTTAAGAGAGTTGTTTACTATATATCCACTTTCTTTTCTACTGGGTTATTGTTAAGAAAAGAATAAATGCGTTGTGATATATAGTTTTACTTTATTTAAAGCAGCATATGTTTCCTTTACTGAGCGTATGAATCGCTCACCCCTTTGTTTTAACTCCACAGATAAGAAGTACACGGAGTTGAGAGAATTAGCTCTCAAATGGGTATAGCTATGCTTAAAGCACTGAGGCATGGCACGTTAAATGTGACAGGTACAGTCTCTTCTCTTTTACATTTCAGACATATGTATACAGTACTACCTTAGTGAAATAAAGATTAGTAAGGGATGTTAGATGTAAGGAATAATGAAAAGAAATTTCATATTCTGTATTTGATAAATAAATATTATTATTTATCACTATCATGGTAGAATGTTATTGGCATCACCGACAGCCCAACCAGTAAAGTTGTATAGAAATACGTGTAAAATGTGGTAACGGATGTTACAGATTTAATGGTATCAGAGCTTGGGTTGGTTTGATGTCTGTTGATGCCTTTAGCATAGAAAGTGTTGAGAAAGGTTAACATCCCCTGTAGTACTGTATAGTCTGAATGTATAGAGGAGTCGAATGACTGTGAATTGAGTTAAGTGGTGAAATATGGTGAAAGTTGATGAATCATGGGTTACAAATAGAGATAGTAATCCGGAAATTTTGCATGAGATAGGCAATCTTATCATCATAATGATGGGTCGATTCGATAAGGTACAGTGAGAAACTCGGTGAGGGCCCCACCAGGACTTCTCTGTCCATATCGAATTAAGATCCTGAAATGATGATATTGAGATGAAAAAGGGATAATATTAACATATAAGCCCTAAGATCGCGTGTTTAGAGTTATATTGATGAGAGAGAATAAAAGGGAAATTTATGAATATACCCCTATATTAATATGTTATCTTTCAAAGTCATAAGTGATTGAATGGATTTAAAATAGAAATTGATGGTGAAAAAGTATGAGTATTTGATGGTGTAAAGGATGATCCCTACTGTGGACCCCACTAATATATTTATAAGTAAGACGACCCAGAGTACAAGCTATGAGAGGTCGCAAGATAGTCAGCCCCGTTGTGGATTTTGGGGTCTGGATTTAAAAAGGTGAATTGTGTGAGGAATGATGTAAAATCGATTATGATAATACTGGTTATATATACTCATGTTTTAGGAGAATGGATATTAGTAGTGACTTGACATTTGAGGAAGTCAAGTGTTTGAGTCTGTGGATGAGAAAAAAAACTTTGAGATGGGCGAACTCGAGCACGGTTGGAAGAACCGGGCATCGAAGTGATCGCCAAAGAGGACAGTATGGATGAGTAGCGTTGACACAGCAATCGTTGTCGATGGGCCCAAAAAAAAAAGGGGATTGCCATGGCCGGTTGGGCTGGTCCGCTACGATATCCATAGAACCGTGATATTATGAGATTTATGAGAAATACTCGATGGGCGAGAACTACATTGGGATAGCTCGCCAATGGTGTGGGCGACTTAAATGATGGCGAGAACTAACACTAGTCCGCCAATATAACATGAATTGCTAAAGTGGGCAAGGATACTGATCATCGAAATAATTTTAGTGATGATCGCCCAAAGAGTATGGTGAATAATCTGATCAACAAATTGTGTTGTAAATCATAATAATGTGGCGAGAAGAGCGATCGCTAATGATATGATATGAATCAAAGCAATGTGGTGAATAGAACAAAAGCTGTATTCGCCAAGAAAATGAAATGTCTCGTATTTGCCAAATGATAAAGTTGGCATCGAGATTTAGTTGACAAGCTTAGAGGTTGGTGAATTGAAATAGGAATCTGGTTGTAAGCTCTTACTAGTGAATCAGTAGAGCTTGAGAAATTACTCAAAAGATTGATGAGTAAAGAACTAAACTGGTTTGATATAACTGGTGAAAACGAAAATTTTATCGTTTTGAAAACAATGGGATTAGTACTCTCTACAGTTGCTTCTAGGTTCCGGAACAAGTATGGTATTCTAAAATACCTATCATATTCTATCTGGATCCCTAGCCGACTGTAGTATCCTTCCTATTTGTGTGCCTAGAGCCAACTAGGATGATTTTAAAAAGAATAAACATGTATATTGATATCAGCAATATTATTGAATAAGGTATGGAAAACCTTATTGTTAAGTCAGTGACCATTGGTTTCTAATTGAACTATGTATATTAATGATGTGAGGTCTCGAAAGATTAAGTGGACATTAAAATTGTCTGAGTAAAAGATTTTACTACTTAAGTGAGGTTAAAGTGTGCTTATTGAGGTATAAAATTTATGAGTTTTACCCGTACAGCACAAATGAATTGTTGAAGAGTTTGTGGAATTTGCTATCTTATTGATTCAATACTTAATTGGGAGGAAGTAGAAGTGAATGGGTATGTATGAATATAGTATTCGAAATGGTTACGAGATAGTAACAGTAAAGTACTATATTAAGTGGGAAATTAATTGTGGTGATGAATGTAAAAGAATGAAATTGTCTTGAGAAGACAAGTCATATGATGACTAGGGAACACAAGTTATGAGGTAGTTCCCAAGTATATGAATAAATGTGATTTCCTCTACTCATTATGTAGTTATGGCTGGAATTAATGACAAGCCAGAATTAAAAAGATGAAAATTGTCATACTCAGAGGAGCAGATACAAGAAGTACTGCTAATCCTGAAAAAGGATATACATATGTGTATATATGTACATATTGGGAATGTGAAATTGTATAAGTAAAGTGGTGAATGATAATAAATTTAAATTTCAGAAATTGATGTAAGAAAAAGTATATTCTCCAAGTAGTGACATTACATATACTAGGAGAATAAGAGACAGAATGATCACTTGAAATGAGAGAAGTGATTGAGGGGAAAATGATTACCTGAGAAGTAATCGGTGGCTAATATTAAGGTCTGCAAAAGAAAAGCAGTCCTAGATTAATCATGAAATAATCACTGTGAGGTGGTGAAGAATCCGAAAAAATCATGATGTTATAGAAGTAATTATGGATTGAATAACCAAATTATTTCACTTCTTAATCATCAGGTTTCGGGATGTAATAAGTGCCTTAGTCGATATACATTGGTGAAATAGAGAGGACGTATGTGCAGTTCCAGTGAGTGGGTACTTGTGATAGGGATCCCTGATTCGCCATATGCTTTGAGAGAATAGCAAGAGGCTTTGGGATTCCAAAATTTTACTGTTAGCACCGCCTCAGATTGATATAGATATCCGAGCGCATTGTGTGGACGCTCCGGGATATATTGAGAGCGAGTGCGTGGTATTTTAAAGACTACTGGGATAATTACATACGAATGATTAAAAATTATCTACATGATAGTCACCAAATTATAATCGACTAGCACTGAATGAGATGATAAGTGATAAATAGTATAGATGAGTTACTAACTCTCAAGGATGATAAAAGACTTGAGGGAGTGTAAATTGGTTTTGAGAAAAGACGCCGAGATTCTTCAGGACTTTGAGAAAATTTGGGATGGGCGACCCACAAGTGGGGTGATCGCTCAACACCGGATAACATGTTGTGAGATGTGGGCGAACTGGGTGGTCGCCAACTCACTTGAGAGAATAATCCTAGAGCGCGGGAGAGCGCCAAAGGGATGATTATTGATGGCCTCAAGAGACGGGCAGTACTCTTAGAGACAATGAGGAATATAAAGAGATATTCGTGGTCTCATATTGGAGACGAGATTAAATAAGAGTTGAGAAGGTGATAAGGAAAAAAAAATACCTATATTAGAGGTACTTCCTATACTCAGTGAAAAATTGAAAAGAGTAAAATGCTATCTGGATAGTTGTGGATATATTGAGTAAGTCTGCTCATTCCTTGATTATGGAATTTGTTGAGCTAATTAATGCCTTGGCCGGATTATATGTCAGGGAAATGGTGAGGTTTTACAGTATTCCAGGGAGCATTATAATTGATAGGGAGTCCCGCTTTGTATCTCAGTGTTGAGAGAGATTACAGGAAGCTATGGGATCCCGATTGAGTTTCGCATTGCAGTTTATCCGCAGACTGAGAGACAGTCCGAGCGTATGAGATGGACGCTCGAGGATATGGTGTGAGCGTGTGTGGTTGATTTTATAGGCTCCTGGGATAATCCTCTACCCTGGCAGAGTTTGTTGATAATAATGGCCACAAGAGAGTATGGGCATAACATTTGAAAGAAATTATTTAGCAGACGATATAATCCACAGTAGCATGAGAAAATGGGAGACCGAAAATTATTTTCGACTTGGTCGAAATAGACTTCTTGAGATATACAAGAGGTTATGTATATTAAGGTCTCACCATTGGGATGCATAATGAGAGGGAAATTGAGTTCCCGATGCATTGGATCGTTGGAGATCTTAGATCATGCGCAAGAGGTGCATTACCTCCCGAGTTGTCAGGAGTGCACAATGTATCCCATGTCTCAATAATGAGGAAGTACTATCCATATCCTTCTCACGTGATTCGACATAAGTCCTAGAGATTAGAGAGGACATGAATTACGTTGAGAAATTGGTACGGATTCTGGATAGGAAAGATAAAGTGGAGTGATAAAGTGCTGTGATCTAAGATCATGTTATGGCTAAGGTGCTCTGATAGTATAATATTAAGGATAAGGCTATTGAAAATTTAAAAGCCTTATGCATAAGAAGTATCCAGAGTTTCTTCACTGATAGGTCCGGTTGAAATTTGGAGGACCAAATTTCCTAAGGTGGGGAGAAAATGTAAGACCTGATTCTACACTACTGTAGAGTCTAATTTCATAAAAGTGATAATGGAAATTAAATAAATAAAGGATATTGATTTCCATTTAGTTGAAAAGCTCTTTAAATTGAGTAGTGAACGGAACAACTATGGTGAAATAATGATGGGCGAGTATGCAGAATAGCTCGCCAATAAGTGAGCCAAAAAGGATGTTCGCCAATGGCGAGCAGATTGCCAATGGTAATGGCTAATTAGATGGTGTGAAGGGCGAATAGGCATGTTCATCAACGTGTGAGGTGAATCAGAACAAGGTTGGCGAGTTGAGCATACCTGGTGATCGCCTAATTGGGTGAGAACTTGTGATCGCCATACTGAGAGGCAAAGAATAGCCTAGTTGGCGAGAAAGGCAACTGCCACTTGCTAAATCTCAATATGATTGCCAAGAAAAAAGGAATTTCTTGTAATTGCCAAGATAAAGCTGGCAAGCTGAATGACTGGCGAACTGATTTAGTGTGGCGAGCTGAGGTCTCAAGACGAGGTGGAGACCGGGAATCAGCTTGTGTGGACAAAGGAAAATGGTTTCAAAACAATTAGCAGCCAAAATTGACTTGTAAGTGATACGGTTGAAGACAATTAATGGTGAAGATGTTAAAGTCAGTAAGGAATTAACCTTATTGGTGGAGAAGTAAAATAAAGTCAATAGAAGCAAAAGATGTGTGTGGAAGGAAGACTTTCTCGCCCATGTAAGTGCAGTTTTTCTTCATGCATTAAATGCATGATAGACGTGAAAATGATGAAAGAAACAGGATAAGGGACAGGCGGAAGCTTTGGATTGGTTTAGCTTGGCTATATAAGAGGAAATGCTGGAGGAAAACTCATTTTGGCAAACTTCATCTCCTTCCCGAAAACCATCCTCCTGCAAATTTATGTTCTAACTTCACCCAGTTCTATCATGTTTGATTTACTGAGCTTCATCCTTACGTTAGCCAAATAAGAAAATCTGTTTGCAAGAACGTTCTTCCATCGTTGATGAATTAAAGGAAGAAGCAAAGTGAGGCTAACAGGCGACAAAAAGAATTCTGCTCTGGAAGTGCTATTGGTTGAGGTGAGTTTATATTTCTGAGGTGTTCTTGATGCTCAATGAAAGATTTCTATGTTTTATGAAGTAATAAACATAGATACAGTTTTGTTTTGAGTTAGATCCTTGGAGAATATGAAAACAAGGAAAATAATGGAATAAGTGACGAGAATGGCGATTACAGTGATCGCCCATGTTGAAAAGTAAGTAATCGCCAACGAGGCGAGTAGAAGATAAGGAACTCGCCAATGTAAAGTGTGTGTCAAAGGGCGAGAACGCCCAACTCTTGTGAAGTGAATTAAGGGCGAGCTCAAATGCATAAGGCATTGGGCGAATAGAATTGTGGGCGAACTCCCACAATTAAGCCAATGAAGGCCTCGTGAGTTAACTGGCGGGCGAGATTCCACGTGTAAAACTTTTATTGAATGGCGAGCTCGATTTTGCTAGTTAGAGCTCTGTTGGGCGAGTAGTCATTTGATTTATCTCAATCTCGCCAAGTGATATAAAAAGAAAATATTAATGGAATTTATATATAATTGCAGCCGATAATTGGGAATGGCTATGGGCGAACAGAGAGCAGGGCGAAGCAAGTCTTTGTTGAACCAGGTAAGGGAGATGTGTGTGAAGTGATGCATGTCCTGTGGAGTAAATTTTATGAAAACATTAAGTTAAATGTTTTGTTTTCTGACATGCATTGATTGACGAAGTTATTTGATAATTATTTTGATTCGGGCGAGCAAAAAGCCGACCCCTATGCTGTTTTCTAGATGAACTGATACAGGGCGGGCGAGCTCTTGTGTGTTTATGTTGGGCAAGCCTTGTATTTTTTTATGTTTGGAGAATTGCTATTGGCGGGCGATCCAAGCCCTTTTATAATATTTATACACCGTTTCTAGGTTTAAGGGCGGGTGAACCGTTTTTATAGGAAAGCTATGGGGCGAGCCAATTGGCAAGCTCTCTTTTATGAGAACTGGGCGAGTGCCCTTGTTTTAAAGGGAAATTCGGATAAGCCATAGTTGGACGAACCCTTTTTAATGTGTTTGGGCGGGCGGCCCTTGTTTTAAAGCTAAGTGGCGGGCGAATACTAATTCACCGTCTTGTCGAGTTTGTCAGGGGCGAGCTGAAGGGCGAGCTGACTCTGGCGAACGATTTTAACGTGTAATTTCCTAAACGAAAAATGAGCCATTTTAATATTTCGAAAATAGAAAATATAATCCTTTTGGGCGAGTTGACGAATGGGCGAGTCATTGAGGGCGAGCCAGTTTTGCTTTTCGATATAAAAAGGGCAAAGTTGGGCGGGCGAACACATGTTCTCCACCATGGGCCAGCTGCCATGGGCGAGCCATAACGGGCGAGCTGACCATGGGGGGCAGGTTTTAAAAGTTGAGAATTTTGGAAAGTTTTCCAAGTGTTTTGTAAACAGAAAACCTAAAACCTTTTCGGGAATTAAATCATTTGAGTAAATGATAATGTAGGTGAGATAAGCCCTTAAAGGTTTTCATGAGATATAAAAGTTATTTTTGAGACTTTAGGCCCTGAGTTCATGCATTACTATTGCGTGACCTACCTGGGACGTTGGCTCGGTCAATGGACCAAGGAGTGCACCTTAGGGCGTCACAGGGCTGATGGACCCGCCAAGTCATCAGCGGTCTCGAGGTCACTTGGCAAGTGGACCCGAGTACTACTATAGATTATGGCCATAGATCTGAAATAGCCGTGAGGGGCGATGGCCTACGGTGCACCCCAAAAGCGGCAGATTCCGTTTTCGCAAGGGGGAGGGGGAACGATGATAGCATGATTTATTTGTTGCCTAGTCTCAACTTACCAATTTCTGTTTACTGTGAGGAATTGTTGAAATCCTATATAGTGTTTACTACATTTTAAAGTAAACTGTTTAGCCAGTGATTTGAATGGTGTTTTAAGAGAGTTGTTTACTATATATCCACTGTCTTTTCTTTGGGTTATTGTTAAGAAAAGAATAAATGCGTTGTGATATATAGTTTTGCTTTATTTAAAGCAGCATATGTTTCCTTTACTGAGCGTATGAATCGCTCACCCCTTTGTTTTAACTCCACAGATAAGAAGTACACAGAGTTGAGAGAATTAGCTCTCAAATGGGTATAGCTATGCTTAAAGCACTGAGGCATGGTACGTTAAATGTGACAGGTACAGTCTCTTCTCTTTTACATTTCAGACATATGTATACAGTACTACCTTAGTGAAATAAAGATTAGTAGGGGATGTTAGATGTAAGAAATAATGAAAAGAAATTTCATATTCTGTATTTGATAAATAAATATTATTATTTATCACTATCATGGTAGAATGTTATTGGCATCACCGACAGCCCAACCAGTAAAGTTGTATAAAAATACGTGCAAAATGTGGTAACGGGATGTTACAATATGATAGAAGAACATGCTGGTACCTTATTTCAATAAAATTCGAAATCACGAATATTTAAATATTATTTTTCGAAAAGATGGCATTATATGGAAAATATTAATTAAATGCCAAAATTATGAAATTCATTTAAATCTTGCACACACTGTAATAAAATGTTGTAAATATTCCAATTCGTTGTAATCAGTTATATAAACACTTTGGTACTTTCACTTCGATGAAATTTATTAATATAAATGTTTAAATATTATTTTTCGATGAATAGTGAAAATATGCAATTTAATGCAAATTATGAAATTCACTTCATAAATATTTCACTTTTCATATCCAAAATATTAAAGGATATTTTCATAAATTTTCTAAAATTTTGGCAGTATATTGGCTATTTTAAACTAACCCTTTTGCATAGAAAACACAGTTGAAAACCAGCCAGTGTCCACAATTTCACAAATTCCAAAGCTATTGATCTCAAAACATTTTCACAAAATATATTTTAGTATATAAACCACATATAAGCAGTTAATCTGATAACACTGTAGTAAATAGTTCAGTATGAGTAAACAGTTCTGTTCAGAAGTCGTTTAATAAACAATTCAGTACACAGTGTAGTAATAGTTCAATTCAGTAAACATATAATTTAAAAACATATTCCGATTATGGGAATATGAAATGAGTTTATATTTTCCGTTTAGGAAAATTGATGGTAAACGGCTAAGAATTTAATTTTCGAAAATTTCCAAATGCCAGTAAAATAATTCCTAAGCAACTTTCATACATGTCTCTTATCTCAATTCGCAGTGTGAAATGAAATCCAATTGTACCACTAAGCCACTTAATTTTTCAAATTCTAGTTGCAAAATAATATTAAATCAATTAACACTTATTGCTCATTTTTGTAAAATCTCTTCTACTTTTCTACATGGCTGATTATATGCTATATTAAATTCATATTTTTGGTTCATTTAAGATCATGGCTGCATTCACATCATAACAAATCTTCATTTCTCATGTTTCACGTCATCGTCCATGCTAATTATTATCATTTTCTCACCATACCCTCTATGACCGAACACCCTGCATCACACCAAATTAATGTTTTAGTTAATTTTTATTTCATGGCTGTTCCACAATTCTTCATGGCCGGCTGCACCATTTCATTCAAGCCTATGTTTTGGTGAATTAAATTTTATAACTATAATTCTTTCATGATCAGCCTCAATTTACGCCATCAACCACCACAATTAGCCCTTTAATACCTCCATAGTCAAACATATAACAGCACCTAAGGTCCATGTTTTAATTAGCTCAATTACATGGCTGTTCTTATTATACCATAAACTATCACATTACACCATCAGCTCTGCAAATTTTAGCATCGTTTTCTCACAAATTCCACTACAGCCGAACCCCCCAAAATGCACTCTACCCAGTTTCCATCAAAAAAACAATCATACATATCATCTACTTATTCAATTTAATCATAAACAAAAGCTAGAAGTGCATGAAACTAAGGCTGGACTTTACTTGTGCAGGGGACGTTGCTGTCTAGCGACAGGGCAGCCTATTTTAGATGATTTTGGCTGAGCTTTTTGGGTGGTTGGAGAGCTCTTAAGGTGTGGATTATTTCTTGTAAAAGGAAAGGAGGGGTTTTACAAGGCCAACGTGAGAAAGGCTTGAAGGAAAATGGAAAAACCGGCATCAATAGTGAGTCGGTGGAGAAGCTGAGAAGAAATGGCTGAGTTTCATTTTATTTTGTCTTCTTTATTAATGTTTTATCCAACAAAAATTTGTCATGTGTTAACTAGTTAAAATCCTCCTATTATTTTCCACAATTTATACTTTTACCAAACTAATTATTTTATCATTTTCCAATCCTAGGTTTTAAATTTTATTTTAATTAAATTTAATTAATTTTAAGTCAATTTTGGTCAAACATTTACCATTTGACCAGTCCCTATGTTAAATAACTATACTACCTTTGTATAATTTCATTATTTTCATTTATGTCCAAACGTTATTTTAATATTTTTAAATTCAAAATTAATATTTTATGTTTATTATTTTCTGCTTATTTAGGTCAAGCATGATCGATTATTGACTCTCAAGGGGGTTTAACCGGTCATGATTAGTGAAATTACCAAATTACCCTTAATTGTAAAATCGCTTAAATTTTCATTTTTTATGCTTGTTTTCCTTTATCAATCCACATAATCTAAAACCTTATTACATGAAAGATTATTCACCATTGATAATTGATCAACAGTCATCTTGGTTTATTCGTAATTTACGAAAATTCTTCCAGCCTATAGACTTAATCATCATTTTTGAATTTGTTTCACACTTTTCAAACTGTTCTCAAACGAGGTAATTTTTTAGATACCGATTCTTGCTATATTCATGTTTCACCTTAAATATTATCCTCCTAGGGTCTCACTTCGATCTGGGCAGAGAAAGTCCTGGTGGGGCCCTCACCAAGTACCTTCCTGAACTCTATCAAACAGACCCTTCATTTAAATATTTAACAATAAATTTCTCTTTTAAATTCCTACACTCCATAACTTATTTAAAATATGAGAAATTCATGACTCTCACATGCACATTCTTTGTTTTGAGCCAGAAACGAGGCTAGGAGCAGCAAAGATCCTCAGCTGGATAAGGACACTGTAGGACAAAAATGGGACCTCTTTTTGGACAACAATTGTATGTTGGTTGAAAACAACACAAAAGTGGTTTTGAATTGAAGGATCAAGGGGTAAGGTAGGTTTTGTTTAATTAGGATTAATATATGTGTATAGCAAATTAATACCAAAGTAGTGTATTGTTATAGGACTGCTAGAATTTGAACCTTTGAGTGTGTTTTGGACTGATACAACAACCAAAAAAAGAGTGAGGAGAGCAAAAACAAGGGTGCTCAGTTGTGGGAGAGTCTTAAAAGGTAAGAAGCTTTTCTTTGAGTAAGGTTTATATTGGATTAATGTAAGTTGTTAATGAGTTAATTTGAATGTAGGGAATTTATGAGAAAATTCAAGAAAATGATAACAATGCAAGAGTGCATTTGTGGTGTGTGGTGCCATAAAAGTATGGGATTTTATCTAGGTTCCTTAATGGTGTGATGTCTATATAAATTGTATTTGGAATGATATGTGGTATGGTAGTGTCTAAGCCTTAGTAGAAATACTAAGTTCGTAATTATGTATCTGTCGTTTGGTGTAGGTTAAGGGAAGAACAAAATTCTAAAAAATATTAAGTGTAAGGTGTGTGATTGTGGTGTCACAATCTTGGTGTTGTGCAACATTAGGTAAGGGAACGAATGCTAAATGCTTAATAGAGCCTCTTTGCTCATGTATGTACAAGTTAAGTATATTCATAAACTCATAGATATAGATGGATATATATAGAATTATCAATGATTAATAGAAATGTTTTGGCTAATTGTGGATGAGATGTTAAACGTAGGTAATGGTTTCGTATTAATGTTGTAGGCTCGAGTTACATTATTATTTTTACTTTTATAAGCCTAATTCATATGTACAAATAAATATATGCTTATATATATATAAATATATTTTCTTTGCATGTTCATAAGGAATGCATAAAAATATATTTTCTCTAGGTATTAATGGTGTATGGAGTATTGGTTTTGTACATAGAATTTCGTTTTGTTCAAATTTTAAAGTATGCTTAGATTGATCCTAAAGTGTGTAATGTCTGATATTGGAAATATGTTGGATAAGTGTATAAGTATATTTGCTTGTTAGATTTTAATGCAAGTTAATCTGGTTTGTGATTGTGACATTGGGGTAGTATCCTACCTATATTGTCATAATGCCAGATTTTCGTTGGAAATCAACTTAGGTAGAGTCCGTTGGATTAGTTATATCTAGATAATGCATTTTGAAGCTCATGCATTTCCAAAATGCTACTTGTCATTAAGACTTGTATGCTTGGGGCACAGTAGTATATGGTTTTACAGAAATTTCTAATTGGTTAAGTAAGTAGAATTGTTGTTGTCATAATGGCTTTGCCAAAATGAATTCATTCATTGAGATAAAGGGTTCAAAGCACGACTTCATACGTTGATATTTTTAAATTACAAGTGTTTAAACGAACTATGCTTTAGGTATGCAAATTATATTCTAAAAGCTATCTTTGTATGAGTTTTGATACATGAGATTAATTGCACCCTATAGATTCATTGCGTGACACTTGGTGTATATGTATATATACGTTATGAGCTCTGGTTGAGTGAGTAAAGAGTATCAATATATATGTAGGAAGGTGTATTGCCCAAAAGTGGCAACTATGTGAATGTTGGATGGTTTGTGAAAGTCCAACAATTGTGTGAATGTTGGACGACTGTGTGAAAGTCCAACAATTGTGGGAATGTCCAACAACTAGTCGAGACAGTTATCTTAGCTACTAGATGATCACTAGTACTGGGATAATTTATGATCATGAATAAGGCCTTAATATGAGACTGTGACCACTGTTAGCTACAGTGGATATTTTCATAGAAAACACCTTGGTTATATTTCCAAGTATCCTCATTACATTACTGAATATTGAGAATTGATGCCTGTCTTTTGTAAATGTTTTTAAATATGCATTTTGGACCTGTTACGAAAAGAATGAGATTATGATTCCTCTTTCTAGTGTATCTCGATTTTTGTAACTGTGTGGACATTGATATAATTGGAATTGATCTGCATAATAGTTTTACACCTATATATATATATATAATTATACTAAAACTGCATTGTTCTTAGTAAACTACATTGAGTAACCAATTTTGTGCATTAATTCATGCAAAAACATGCATTGAGCATGGTATGAACCAAGAATCACTTAGCATATATTTTTTTTACTGGACTATAGCTCACCTTCTCCACAGATTTCTTTCAAAAGTCTCTGTGCGAGTGTGGTATACTGAGCGCTCTTCACACATGTTGCACTACTTTGTGCTTTTGGGTTGAGGTATAATCCTTTTATTCCTCTGTTTATATCCTAGACTAGATCCTTTTGTGTACATACTGTATAAAATTTGGGATGTTACTACTAGAAATCGTATCGAGATTGTAAACGAACTTTGCCTTGTAATGGATTGTATTCTTGATATTATAAATTTATGAATTTGAAATGTTTCAAATGGTATATTGAGATGTGTATTGTGCCACAAGTTGATAAAATGATGTATTATTGTATGAGGATGGGTAGCATGTATGATTAGGGGTGGAAAATTTTTAGATTCGATTTCGGCACGCTTTATGAGACAACTTAAAAAGGACCTTAGACACTTAGTCTTAAAGAACTAATACAAGTAATAACTACTTGTTAGGTTATAGCTGCACTAAACGAGTAACAAACATAGATAGTAAAGGAAAATGGCCGCTCGAAATTTTCAACTTTTGAGTGCGTTAAATCTATACACTGTCAATGCATCAGAAATTGACACCTCATCATTATGCAAACTAAAAAAATACCCAACCCTTAAAAATAAATAAAATTAATTTTTTTTTAAAATTTACTCATAAGGGCTTATTGATGAGGTGTCATCCTCCTATATATTAACAATATATTGAGACTACTCATTGTCATGTATAATATATAAATCCTTTTTATAATATGAAAATGACCTTATTGAGTCTTTTTTTGGCTACGCCCTTGAATATATTGGTATAATTTTTTTTTTTTTTAACAATATCATTTGGTATAAGTTGTTTCCATACATTATATCAGGCTTTTTAGTTTAGCATAAATATATATTCTCATATATAGTAATATTGCTAATAATATGTAAAATAAATATATAAAACCTTTAACATCTATAATTGTTGATGCCAAAAGGTTGCAAGCTCATTGATGGTGGATCAACTTCTACCTTTTTAAATCAACTTGCAAAACAAAAAGTCCACTAAGATTGTACGTAGTTGGATTTGCTTTGAACCTAAGTCAGTAAGAGTGTTTAAGAGAATTTGGGGGTAAACCCCAAAAGTGTAAGTGTCAAATAGTTTTCCTAACTTACTTCTACTTAAGGTTTTCTTTTATAGGAGATGTTTCTCCTTTGCATGCAGCCCACATCGCTTACACACAAAGCATGCATGAGTGGGCAGTTAAATGTAGAAATGGGAGGCCACCTATGACACTGTACTAATTGGTGGGTTAATGGGAGTTTTGTATTAATTGGTGGGTTAATGGTAATAATCATGGAACTACCTTGACCATTCTTGGTCATGTTAGGCACCTTAGCCTTAGTTCTAAAGCTTTCTTAGGCTTTAGTTAAAAAAAAATGATTTTATTTTTCAATTTTACCAATTAATGAATGGAAAATTTTATATATATATATTTTAAGATTATTATCCAATACATTACTAGTGGAGTTTTTACACTTCATAAGTGGGATGAATCTAGGATTTATAATGATTGGAAGTAAATTCTTAAGTAATATTTATTTACACTATTTTATTTAAAATTATTATAATTTAAAATTTAATTTTATTCACACAAAATGACAAAAATACTTTTAGAAATATAAATAATTAAATATTTATATAGAAATTTAAAAAAATTATAAAAGGTCATTTTAATATAAAACACTCTACAAAGAAACTTTTTAAACATTTTTTCATATTTAATTGTTTTAAAAATAATTTTTGATCCAGATTTCAAGGAATTATTAAATTCACATTTGGATGTGATAATTAAATAAATTCATTCTACAAAGTAATAAATTTGTCACATAACTTCAAAGAGTAAAAAAGTTTGATAAATTTGTAAAATATTGGAATCTTTTATCATACTAACAACATTAATCTAAATCAAGTATTTAAACAAAAAATTTAAATTATCAAATTTTAATAAGGTTTATCTTATCAAAATTAAGAAGGGTAAAAATATAAAAAATGTATATTTAATTTTTCTTATAGAAAATTTATTTCAGTGTTTGCACTAAATTAATAAACATTTCCTTTGCAATAAGTTTTGTTTCTTTTACTTAGTTGTTTGATTCCTAACAAGTAATTCTTTTTTTCTTTGGCCCATTATAATTTTCATTCATTCTTTCTAGAGTCTTCCTAATTTTTTGAATTTGTTATTGAAGCTAATTTCAACTAATGTCAAGAATGTAACCAAAAAAAAAAAACTAATGTCAAGAAAATTATTATAATATTTACTAATAAAATTCTATATTTACATTGTGAAATATTAATTTACTCAGTTACTTTTTTTTGTCCTGTTAATACGTTTATATATTTATAAATATTACGAAAGACTCATATTTAAATGTTCTTTTTATAATTTAGTAGGAGCAAAAGAAAAACAAAAAATAAAAATTTTTGGTTTGTTTCTAATAATTCGACTTCTTGTTTTTGAGATTTTAGGGAGGATAAAATACAAATATTATCAAAATATTGAGAATATTACTAATTAACCATGTATAATATCAGAATTTGAGAGGGGGGGGGGGGGGGGGGGGGGGGGGGGGGGGGGGGGGGGGGGGGGGGGGGGGGGGGGGGGGGGGGGGGGGGGGGGGGGGGGGGGGGGGGGGGTGGGGGGGGGGGGGGGGGGGGGGGGGGGGGGGGTGGGGGGGGTGGGGGGGTGGTGTGTTTCGGTAGCTACCCCTATTGCGCCAACCTAAAATCTATCTCTGCTCTACAAGCAAGATTATAATGGTGATATACATATCATTTTATTGATTTTTTATTTTTAATATTTTTAAAAAATACATATAACTATTTTAATTTAACTTATAGAATTTAAAAACTCCATAGTATATATGATTATAATTTTATTTTTCATTTTTTTCATCTTTTTTATTGACACATCACTGAAAAAATATGTATTTTTCATGTTTTTATTTTTTTATTTTTTTTAACTATACAAAATAAAGCCTGTATGTTTTATAAAAACACATTATGATATTATAAAATTGACGTGAAAGTTCCATTTTATAAGATGCTAAGCTATGCGTTAGTAATTTTATAAAAAAAAAGTTGCTATCAAATAATCAAAATCACCCACTTGACTCACTCAATTATATTTATTCATTAAATTACGTAATTGCCGAAATTTGGAACATATTCGTCGCACGACGCTAAAAGTATACATATTTATCAATGAAGATATTATCAAGGACACCACCTTCACCGCTGCAAATATAAATATTCACGAGAAAGACCTTGTCGTGGACCCCACAGCCCTCGCTTTCGACGTCGGCATGTAAGGCTTAAGAATCATCGCCCCATATGGTGGGACCTACCACGAAGTGCCACGTCGCCTTTTTGGACTATCCCCATCAATCACCAATTTTAGATTTACAATAATACCCTCGTCATATATTTTTTTTTCCTATAAATCGAATTGCGTCCCCAGCCATCATTCCATTCCTATATTCGAGCTCTTTATACGAGCTTTTTCTAGTTCCGACCAAAGGAAAAAAAAAAAAATTCCGCGTTATGTTGGGAGTGTTTAGCAGTGCGATAGTATCTCCACCAGAGGAGCTGGTGGCCGCCGGTTGCCGAACACCGTCGCCTAAGATAACGGCGCAAGCTCTTGTGAAACGGTTCGTTGACACAAACTCCTCCGCCGTGTCCATGCAGATCGGAGACCATGTCCAATTCGCTTATTCTCATCATAACGAGTCCCCCTTACAACCCAGGTAAAATAACAATAATAATAACAAAATAAAGCTTAATGCGGAAATTATTCTCATCTAAAATTTATGTATTAAAATTATAATTTTTTTATTTTCAATGATAAATTTGAAACAGAATTCAAATTAACAAATATGTGATGAATTATAATTAATTTTTTTTTATATTTCATTACTTTTTATATAATAAATTAAGTTATGCTAATTTGAAAATTATTTTAATTGAATTTAGAATTTATGCTTATAATTATAAAATATATTTTAATTTAATAAAATAAAATTTAAAAACATATATATTTTAAAGATATATTTGAATATTAAACTTAAAATAGAACAAAACAAAAGTTTATTTAGGATGTCGTTTCTGTTTGTATGGTTTGGCTGCTGTATCTCATATCACCTTATCTTTTATGGCTTCATTTGGATGCCAAAAAGAAAAAAAAAATCAAAATATCACCTGATTTAAAATAAAATGAAAGCTTTTTCCTTTGAACAAAATAAATACTTGATTTTTTTTTTTTAAATGTGAATCAACAACCAATCACATGTTCGAAGCTAACGTTGATGTTGGGACGAAACCAGATGATTCCGTGTTTTTGGTGGGGTCAGGTGATTGGTGCGTGCATGCCCGTCTTGAATCAAACTAATAGGATGAAAGATTCTTCTGACCAGATATGTCAGGAAATAGAGTTAGCCTATGAATCACCCCTGTGGATTTTAACCATACACGTGTCTGATGAGTCAAGTTGCTGTTGACGCAGATTATTGTTTGCATTATCGGTCATTTTCTTTCTATTTGGCGTGTTTTTGGGTTTAATACCAAATATGTCTCTCAATTTTTGTTTTTTAAGTATAAAATGGATATAAACTTTTTATTTTTTATTACATGCAAACATGTCTACAAAATTTTATTTTATGATAAACTGTTAAATGAAAATGGCTGTCACTTGTATAACACACCTAGCATTTTACATGATAACCCACGATGATGATCATGTCAATTGTTACATGAGATGTTATAACCACAATTAATTTGAATAGATTTATGTGATTATAAAAGGTTATGAATTTATTATAATAAATAAAATTTGTTAACTTATTTGAATAGAGTAAAAGTTGAAAGATTTATATCCATTTTATAAATATAATTGGGTATTAATATTTTTTGTCACTAACTTTTTATAAAGTAAATTTTTATCATTACAATATTAGCAGATTAGATGTGTTTCCAAATCTAGTCCATCTTTCAAAGTGAGTGCGGGGCCATGGTGGATTTGTCAGGATTGCATAATTTGGATAGGGACCCATCTCAGAGGAAAAAAATTGAATGGGTTTAGGCCTGAGGCGATTGAATGGGGAAAAATCATGCTTTCTAATTGACTATCTGGTTTTGGTTATTCATCTTATTTTTTAAATCAGTTTTGTCCATTAACCAATGGCATTTTTGGGATTTCTTGCCATACTCTTCTTAGATGTGCTTTGCTAATATATTTAAAATGATTTTTTGCTAATTACGTTTAGAATTTATATATAATGTATTGACAGTGTATAAGTTTTATACACTGTCAGTCATCCATAAGATTATACCTTATTAATGAGAAAAACTTAAAAGTGCATAGATCTTTAAATTTATACACTGTCAGTCATCCATAAGATTATACCTTATTAATGAGAAAAACTTAAAAGTGCATAGATCTTTAAAAATAAATTTAAGAACTTTATTAATATTTATTTTTAAATGCCTACCTATGAAGTGTTATTTTATGTTTGATTAACAGTATATAGAACTTATATACTGTTACTGCATCATATATAAACTCTTATATTTAATATAACATCTAGGTTTTTGGTAAGAAAATAGATCTAGTTGATTTTAAACACAATTTAATTAAAATAATTAATGGACGAAAAACACTTTGCTAAATACTCAAGTCCAATGTAACCCAAAAAAAAGGGATTCAAGTCCAAACACAATAACCCTATTTAATGATTAATTGAATTATCAACTATTATTTCTTGTCATGCTTTCTCATCATTAAAAATTTCATTAACAAGATTTAGTACTATCCATAAGTTGTGTGGCTGCTAATTTTTTCCTTGGGTGTTGGCAAATAAATGGCAGATCATTTGCGGTGAAAGATGAAATCTTCTGCTTGTTTGAGGGCGCCCTTGATAACTTGGGGAGTCTAAAGCAGCAATATGGACTTGCTAAGTCAGCAAACGAAGTGATATTGGTTATTGAAGCTTACAAGGCTCTTCGTGACCGAGCACCTTACCCTCCCAACCATATGGTTGGCCATCTAATCGGGAGCTTTGCTTTCATTGTCTTCGACAAGTCCACCTCCACCTTGTTTGTAGCTTCTGTAAGTTAATTATTGTCTCACCTACTTAATCTTAAATGTCTTGGTGAGTTTAATTGCTTGCTTGGTTGGTGTCTCACAACAAGTGGGGTGGTATGATTTCGATAGGATCAATATGGCAAGGTTCCTCTCTACTGGGGAATCACGGCCGACGGATATGTGGCTTTTGCTGATAATGCTGAATTGCTTAAAGGTGCCTGTGGCAAATCTCTTGCTCTTTCCCTCAAGGTGGGTTCACTAAAACAGTGTGCATAAGGGTTTTTTTTTGTTAAGTTTTCCCTTTTCACTTGATTGACAATTTTTCCATTCATTTCTACAGGCTGTTTCTTCTCCACAGCAGTTGGAGAGCTAAGAAGTTACGAGAATCCTAAGAACAAGATCACTGCTGTTCCTGCTGAAGAAGAGGAGATATGGGGTGCTACATTTAAGGTAACATGATTGTTTAGCTAATGCATGTGTAACTTTATTTGTCATTGAATTTTTGTTCTCTAGTTTATGCTACTTGATTAGGAGTTTCATGTGTTGTATGTGATGACTGGCGCAATGACTAATCATTAGCCTATCATGACTTATGCTTTGTTTGGTGATTTGGAATTTCAGGTGGAAGGGCCAGCAGTTCTTGCAGGTACAGAGTAGATCTTTCTTCTTCTACTCAGTATCTTGATCCATCTCTTGGAAAACAAAAGAGGGTATATGCGGGTGCAACTGCTGGGTATATGCATTAGTCTCCATGTGAATAACTGAGTGTGGAAATTTGTAGAATGGAAAAACTGTATGCTTGTGAGAAAGGATAGTAACTTAGGTAGGTTGCTTTACTTTTCTCTTAAAAACTACCTTTTGCTCCAGCTTCATCCTTTGTACAGCTTGTCAGCTTCAACTTCTGGTCTAAGAAAAGTTTGCTTGAGTTTCCCAAATTTGGCATGATGAAATGCCTCGAGTAATTTCAAGATATAACAGGTAAGAATAATGTGACTCACATATATCATATTTTAATAAAATGGATATCTAAATAAATAATTGTTAAAATCCTATTAATCCATCTTGAGAAGTGATAGTTTTATAAAAGATAATTGTACCTTGATGGAAGCTAATTCTTTTAATTAGAATTCTATTAAAAAAGATCATCTCTAGACTAATCTTTTTTTATAAAAAAGAATGTAAAAGGACATAATAAAAAAAAGGAGAGAGAGGGAGACCTAATAACAAAATTTTTTTTTTGTTATTAGGAAGTTGATCATCTTTTTCAATTAAGAGTTTTCATAGAGTAAGGTACGTTTTTTAATTTATTTATCTTAATTGGTGAAAATAATTAAGTTTGAAGATTGTATGAATTTGGATACGATGGTTTATTCAATTAAAAATTATGCATAACGTAATTGATAATTTATTACATGTGGTATGAAGAGCTATCGATTTAAAAGCTTATGATTTTCCCATAAATTAATTAACTTCTTATATGATTTAATGTTCTGAAATTGAAGGGTAATTAATATTGTTGGGTTTGTGTTCATACCAAAATCATGGAATAAATTTATAAAAAAAATACTAATAAAATTGGTTGAAACAATTAGCTGTGTACGTGAAATAATTTACAAAATCAATTAAATTTTTATTCGTATTTACGGTCACGGGTTACGTGAAAATGCAAAGGCTGAAAGTTTAAAATTGGGTACCCATGATGATGATTACTGAGGAATATTCTCAATTATGATGATGTTAGTTAAGATGCTTTAAGAATAAATTGAAAAAAAAAATAGATGCTTAACGTTATGTATGCAATGTTTGTGTGTGTACATAGTTTCAAACACTAAAGTACATGCAGCCATATTTACCATTATATGTGTGTGTGTGAGTTTAACATTATATTATGGGACAGAGTTGCTCCAACTATCAAGGTATAAAATTAATGAGTCAAATAATAAAATTATAGAAAAGAATGATAGAACGAAGATTAAGGAAAAATATTGAGATATCAAGAATCAATTTTGTTTTATGCTTGGTTGATCAACTATGGAAGTAATATACTTGCTTAGACAACTTGTAGAGTGTTCTCAAGTATAAGTTAAAGATGTTCATATGGTCTTTATAGACTCACAGAAAGCATATGATAAAATGCCTTGAGATGTGTTATGGTAGTCTTTAATGAAGAAAAGAGTTTCTGTGAAATATATTGAAATAATTAAGGGTATATATGGAGATAGAAGGACACATGTGACGATGTGTAGAGGGAAAACAAATGAATTTCCTATTACAATAGGACTACATTAAGGATCAGCGTTAAGCTTATTCTTGCTCACTATAGTAATGGACAAGTTGACAAAATTCATCCAAAATAATGTGCCTTAGTGTATGATATTTGCAGATAATATTGTCTTGTGTGCTGAGACTAGGGCAGGCGTCAATGAGAAATTATAACTGTGGAAACAAACATTAGAATCAAGAGGATTCAGAGTAAGCAAGTAAAGACTGAATACATAGAATATAAATTCAGTTCAAACAAAGAGGAAGATAGAAACATAGTGATGCTAGATGGGGTGGCGATCCCTAAGTGGGATCATTTTAGATATTTGGGGTCAATAGTATATGTTGGCTCTAAAGGCTAAACCGAGAGAGGGGTGAATCGGTTTTTAGCTAACCCTATGTTCGTTTTTCGATTCTTCTAAATTCTCTAGCCTATATTGAAGTTTTCTAAGTTCTCTAGGCTACTCAAGTATGCAATATAAATTCAATTTAACAATCACAATATAAATGCAAATAAGTAAAGAGAGTAGGGAAAGAGAAATGTACACAATCGATTTATATAGATTCGGCAACCTTGCGTATGTCCTCTTCCTTGAGATGCTCCTAAGAATTTTTCCAAATTCACTAATTTGAATTTGTATTACAATCCCTCTTTTTGCAGGCACAAGAGTAACCTCCCTCTTTTTCTAGGCTCAAGAGAAACCTCTCTCTTTTTCTAGGCTCAAGAGAAACCTCCCTCTTTTTCTAAGGCTAAAGAGCAATCTCCCCTTTATAAGGTATGATTGGGTTTACAATGAGTGTAATCAAAGAAGGCCTCTAAGTAGGCAAATGATTACAAATATTTAGCTCTAGGAAGGAAACTCTAAAGTGTTTATGCTATATAGTACAAAGATGTTGAGAGTAATAGAAGATATTGAATTCTAGCTCTTGAACTCTTTGAGATGCTTGGAGAAGATGAAGAAAATGAAGAATGATATGTCTTGGCTGTTCTCTCTTCTTTCTTGAGCTTCCAAGCCTCTATTTATAGTCTCTTGGATGTATTGTTGACATTGGTTGGAGCCAAAAACTAAAGTTATCGTTGTATCTCACATAACTAGCCGTTGGAGGCTTTTCACGGTTAAGGGATCGATCATATGCTTCATTCCACGCCTCCAAAGCATTCTGCAATGAAGGGATCGATCCCTTCCCTTAGGGGATCGATCCTATGCTTCATTCCACGGCTCTAAAGCATTCTGCCATGAAGGGATCGATCCCTTCCCTTAGGCGATCGATCCCATGCTTCCTTTTTGCTTCCTGGGTGTAACAGCCCATTACCACATTTTTCACGTATTTCTATACAACTTTACCAGTTTTGCTGTCTGCGATGCCATTAAAATTCACCAGTGACCGTAATAAATGATAATCATTTAATTAACAATTACGGCATATGAAATTCTTTTCATTATTCCTTACATCTGACATCCCCTTTTAACCTTTATTTCCATAAAGTAGTACTGTATACGTATGTTTGAAATGTAAAAGAGAAGAGATTGTACCTGTCACATTTAACATAACATGCCTCAGTGCTTTAAACGTAGCTATACCCATCTGAGAGCTAATTCTCTAACTCCGTGTCTTTTATCTGTGGAGTTAAAACAAAGGGTTGAGCGATTCATACGCTCAGTAAAGGAGACATATGCTGCTTTATAAAAATAAAGACTATATACCACCAAATATTTGTTTTTCCTAAAATCATATCAAATAGGAAAACAGTGGATATAGTAAGCAACACTCTCAACACACTATTCAAACCACTGGTTAAACAGTTTACTTTGAAATGTAGTAAACAGTAAACAGGATTCAATAAATCCTCTCGATAAACAGAAATCCACAAGTTGAGACTAGGCAATAAACAACTCATGCTATCATTGTTTCCCCAAGGACACAAGTCTGCTTTTGGGGTGCACCCGTTGGCCACCGCACCTCACAGCTATCTCAGATCTATGGCCATAATCTATAGGTGATCCTCGGGTCCACTTGGCAAGTGACCTCGAGACCGCTGATGACTTGGCGGGTCCATCAGCCCTGTGACGCCCTGAGGTGCACTCGTTGGTCCATCGACCGAGCCACCGCCTCAGGCGGGTCACGCAACAACATAAATAATAATGCATGGAACTAGGGGCCTAAAGTCTCAAAATCACTTTATATCTCATGAAAAACCTTTAAGGAATTACTTTATAACTTCATCATTTGCTCAAAATGATTTTCTTTCCAAAAATATTCTAAAACCAGCCCGCAATCTCACTGAATTCCGTGTGAGAAAGTCCCGGGTTAAATTGGCTCGCCATGGCTAATTCACCCATGGTCGACTCGCCCGTTGGTCAACTCGCCCATCAAAGGGTTTCATATTTTCTATTTTTAAAGCTCTTAAAAATAACTCATTTTTCGTTGAGAAAATGTAAATAGAACTCTGTTTGCCATGGTCAGCTCGCCCATCGTGGCTCGCCCATGGTAAATTAGAAAGTGGGGTGGCAAGTAGTCGCCCGCCAACCATTGCTTTTAAAAACAAGTAAAACTGACTCGCCCCAGCGACTCACCCATCATAGAGTTGCCATGGTCAATTCGCCCAAAAGCGGCACTCCATGGTCAACTCACCCATTACAAGAAAATAGGGGTCGCCCGCCCCAAACCACATTAAAAGGGTTCGCCCATTTAGCTCGCCCAGATTTTTCTATCTAAAACCAAGCCACTCGCCCAAAATAATAAAAGTTTTGGCTCGCCCGCCGTAACAGTTCGCCCAATCTTAGAAAACAAGGGCTCGCCCGCTCTGTACCCAATTATAACATAATGATCGGATTTTAACTCTCCCAATTCACACCTGTCATAACGTATTAAGTTTTGGAGAAAACCTAATAGCTAGACACAAAATCTATGGAGTCGCCACCAACCATTCTACTAGGTGTGATTGGTCACCTATTCAAACTATGGATAAGGATTGGTCTACATCTCAAATCTAGGGTTCGGGAGTACGGTTACGTGTGAGGAAGGGTTAGCACCCTCACGACGCCCATACTAAAATGGTACCAACTAGCTTTAGGTTATCTCAAATTTGCCTTAGTTAATCTTAAATTCAATAATTAAATATTGGAAAATATTTCTAAGCATCCTCCATTAAGCTGGTGGGACAGCTTAAAAAATTCTCCTCACCTCAAGAGTATTCAAGTAGTACTATACAACTTACTTGAAGAGGCTCCGTCGTCGGAATCATTTTAACGTTTTATGAAAACTTCTAATTTTGACTCCTATCTAATTCGTTCTTGCTATCTTATCATTTTTATTACTTCTATTGTTTTCTATTATTTTATTAATGTTTAATTTTAGTACTTTATTTTATTAGAGAAAGAATATGAATTATTTTCTCAAAAAATTCCTTTTAGATCTTCCATTAAGCTGGCAAGATCTTGAAAGAAATTGCTTGACCTAAAGATTTCCAAAGTATTACTTGAGCGTAATCTCTTTTGGAATCTTATCATCGGAATAATCAATACTCAATATCGATAATTATTATTAACTATTATCATTCTATTTTATCATTTATTATTATTATTATTTCCTTATATTCATTAGTTATCTTTGTCACTAATTATTTTAATTTTATAATATGTCTTATTTTATTTTTAGACTAATATAAGCCATTAGTTATCGAAAACCCTCTTTAGACCATCCATTCAGCTGGTGAGGCCTTGAGAGAATTTTTTAACCTAGAAATTTTCAAGAAAAATACTTAAACGTAGTCTTCTTGATATTTCATCATTAGAGTAATTTATATTCGCAATCATTATTATTTTAATATATAATTTTAGTTACTTTATTTATTTCCTCCTTTATTTTGTTATTTGCTATTACTGTTTTTATTATATTATTACTAATCATTGACATCTTTTCTAATTTTATAACTAATTATTTTTATTGTTATTTTATAATAAACTTAATTTATTAAAAATGAATATGACTTATTTATTATCAAAAATCCTATTTAGACCCTCCATTAAGCTGGTGAGGCCTTAGATAGAATTTTTTACCTCAAGATCTCTAAAAGTACCACTTGAGCGTAGTCCTTTAAGAGTTCCATCGTCGGATTATTTAGTTTGTTTTAATTTTTAATTTCATAATTTTTTATATTTTTATATTTTTCATATATACATGTGTGTGTAATTCTAAAATTGACCAAATAAATAAATGCATAAAACATCAACAGAATACATAAATATCAACATACCAAATCCACTTATATCATTCACATCAATTCTTTACACTAAATTATCAGAGTAAAATAAATCAATCATCAAAATATTATATTCTAATTTCAATTAAATGACCTAAATGATTACCTTGCACAACTATCTAATTAAATGAATTATATAATAAATCAATCTAAGCTTAATATTTGGATATATGATAAGCATAAAAAAAAACAGTCTAATAACGTGCACAAATATAGATCCATTTAATAACCAAAACTTTATTACCTTCCTTTTAGCCACTCACGTGGTCTTGGGACAACTCACAATGCTTGGCTGCTACTTCTTCCACGTTATTTCTTTGTTTTAACAATTAACAAACCAAACAACAACTTGCGTCTTTAGCAAGTACTTTCAGCAGTCGGTTTCTTCTTCTTTCTTGGCCAAATCCGAACCTTGTTTATTAAGGATAACAACAGGTGATGAAGATGCAGCAAAGTCACGTGTAGACAGCAATGCGACAACTCATGAGCTATAGTGCAACTCGTTCATGCAACAGACCAGCGACAATGATCCTTAGTTCAATAATGTTGGTGCAATGGACAACGTGGTGTAGAGGTTAAACATAGAAAGAGAGGCAGCAATATGTAAGACTGGGCAGCTGCAGAAGTAAGGGATGTTGACAGTGATTCGTGACTGGTGCAACCATGAGCAATGCAAGGGGGCTAAGGCTGATACGGTGAAAGCATTGCAGTGGCAGAATGATAGGGTGTTTCGGTCTTGGTTGTGAGGTGAGGAAGATGGGGCTGTGTTGACAAGGATGATGGTGCTTCGGTTGGGTCTGATGGTGATGAGCAGTGAAGATGCAGTAGGAGCAGTGGTCCGGGAAAGCAGAGGCTTAGATGGTGGTGATGAATAGAGACAGAAGTACGGACAGAGGTGGGTAAATGGCAAAGGAATGATGAAGGCTGTGTTGACAGATGATCAGGTTTGCGAAACAAGGAAAGAGGACCTATCCCCAGCTAAAAAAAATGCCAGCATCGTGAAGAAAGCTGAGAACCAAGCTCCCCCAGGGCAGCCAAGGCGTGGGTTTTTCCTTAGGTCTTTCTTCTAGGTTTTGCTATGTTTTTTTTTCCTCTAGGGTTTTTTGTGTGTTCTTTTTTTTCTGCCTCTGTTCCCCTCCCTTTTTTTCTCTTTTCATTGGCTTTTATAGCCTCCAAGTTTCATGGAAAGCAATCAAAAATTTATAATTGATCCCATGATCATGGGATTTTTCATTTATTTTGTTTGACTTTCCCTCTTTTTTTTTCTTTTTAAAAAATTATTTCCATTTCATTTTTTTTATTTTTGGTAATCAATTTTCAGATTTTATTTCACCCAATTTATTTCCTTCCTTTTGCTAATTTATTTATTGATTTAATGGCTGATTATTTTTTCTTTTATTTTTGGCAACAATATCAACTTTAGTCAACTCTTGAAGATGTGAATTTTGCATGTGCTTCACATGAGATTTGACCAAAATTAACTTGTTTCTTTTTATCATTATTTATTTTTTTGATTTTTGATTTTTTGATTATATATAAAAAAAATGTTCGGACAAAATTAGGTGTCTACAGCTGCCCCTCTTTGCGCTTTGCTGTGAAACAGTAATGGTGCAAAGACAATAGACAACCATTTTATCCGAATGCATGACCTATCAATGATTTTTTTTTTTGTAAAATATGATATTTCCTAGCCTCTTCTATCGTAAGGCTAAGGAATAAATGCAAAATGAAATTTCCTAATCTTCCTCTCTTATAAAGATTGAGGAATAAATGCAAAATGAAGTTTCCTAGCCTCTTCTATCATAAGGTTCAGGAATGCAAAGTGAAATTCCTATTTTAGTCTCTCCTATCATAAGACTGAGGAATGTGAGATGAAATTTCCTGGTCTTTCCTATCATAAGACTAAGGAATGCAAAGTGAATGGGATTTCCTAATCTTTTCTATCACAAGATTAAGGAATGCGAAGTGAAATTCCTAGTCTCTCCTATCATAAGACCAAGGAATGCAAGATGATCATGAAATAAAAGCTCCTCTCACTAGAGGTTATAAGACTTTTGAAAACAAAAAGCTCCTCTCAACAGAGGCAATGAGACTTTGAAACAAAAAGCTCCTCTCAACAGAGGTTATGGAATCTTTTGAAAAATAACCTGGTGCTCCTCTCACCAGAGGCATTGGAACTTTGAAAAATAATCTTGTGCTCCTCTTCCCAGAGGCATTGAGACTTTTGAAAAATAACCTTGTGCTCCTCTCACCAGAGGCATTGGAACTTTGAAAAATAATCTTGTGCTCCTCTCACCAGAGGCATTGGACTTTTGAAAAATAACTTGTGCTCCTCTCACCAGAGGCATTGGACTTTTGAAAAATAACTTGTGCTCCTCTCACCAGAGGCATTGGGACTTTTGAAAAATAACCTTGTGCTCCTCTCACCAGAGGCATTGGAACTTTGAAAATAATCTTGTGCTCCTCTCACCAGAGGCATTGAGACTTTTGAAAAATAACTTTGTGCTCCTCTCACCAGAGGCATTGGGACTTTTGAAAAATAACCTTGTGCTCCTCTCACCAGAGGCATTGGGACTTTTGAAAAATAACCTTGTGCTCCTCTCACCAGAGGCATTGGAACTTTTTGAAAAATAAAGAGCTCCTCTCAACAGAGGCAATGAAACTTTGAACATAAAAATTTCATTTCAGAATGCTAGTTAACATGGGTTTGACTGGGCTTAACTTTCATTTTGATGCCAACAATATTGGGCTTTCCTCTCATCTAAGGTTTTTCAAAAAAGTATTTTTCTCATCATCTTCTCATACCTCATCATTTTTTCAAATTACAATCTCTTATATTTTCTCTTTTCCTCAAAATTCAAATCATTCAAAACTTCTTATCCTAATGTCTTAACATATAGTTCAATGTCCAAAATGCACTAGTGAAATGTCATGCATGTCATGAATATAATGAATGCCATGAATGTTATGTACATGTCAATGTCATGCTTCCTGAATTATTCCATGAATGTATGCAAATGCATTCTCAATTGTGGTAATAAGATTCTCAAGCTCATCTTGCCTTTCTCAAGTCCCACATATCTGCTGAATTCTTTAAATCTCCTTTCATTTAACATCCCATCTTTTATTGAGTCCTAGCCCAGTTATGCCCGAAGACTAGCCATCATGTTTTCATATTTGTATATTCATCATTCACATTTGTTTCCTTCTCTCTCTTAGTAATGCAAGATTTCTCAAAAGAATTTTTTTTTCAAAAAATTTACCCATAAAAGGTTACCAACATTTATTTATTTTCCTTTCAACTTGACCACCAATGCAATGCACTCATACATCTTCTCAATTTATTATAGGGGTGGAATAAATTTAAAATGATCAAGAGAGATATAAATATTCATTCTTAGAAAATGAACATGAAATCAAGAAAAATCAATGGGACAGTCTGTTTGGAATAAGGTTTTCAGTATCCATTTAATGAACATTCTGACAATTTCAATCAGGTCAATCTAAAATTCTTTTCCAAAAGCCCACTCTTAGGTTGATATGTTCTTTCATGTAGTGTCTGCCAATCTTGCCCTCGTATAAAAACTTTTTGATGTTGATATTTTCCTAAGTCGCCTTTTTTCGGTTTTCAACTTAGGTGCCCCCCTCAACTGATTCAAACTGCCCTTTTCGAGTTTTCAATTTGAATCCTCCTTTTTCTTTTTCTTCTTTTTCTTTTTTCCTTTTTTTCTTTTTTCTTTTTTTTCTTTTTTCTCTTTTTTTCATTTTTTTTCATTTTTTTTCTTCATCTTCAACTTCATTGGCTTTGACAAACTTCAACCTTCAGTGCTCAATCCAAATTCATGCCCCTAATAGGCGTTCTTGATTTCGATCCAAGATATCTTCTAAAGCTCATGTTTTCTTCATTCAACTTGATCTACTTCCTTCAAAGGATCATTATCTCATTGTACAAGTATGTTTTCATTCAACGCATGATTCTTCAATTCAAGTATTTACATTTGATCAAAATGGGCTTTTAAAGGCACGTAATGTGGGCTCGGGTGAGGGTTTATGAAAGAAAAGGATATAGTAGGCCCAAAATGTGTTTCAAGGTTTATAAACCAAGGGATCACTTTCTTTATCAAGTAAAACATTTAGGCATTTTGCCCTTTCTTGCTTTTTTTTTCGGGTGGTTTTCTTTTTGAATTCAAACCCTTTCTTTTTTTTTTTCAAAAAATGGGCCCTTTTTTTTTTGCCCTTTGATTCATCATGAACACTTTCATTTTTGCCCCCAAAATTTCTTTATTTCATCTTTCTTGTCCCCAATGTGGAGGGTGATCCTTGGTGGGTTATATTACAAAAATATAATAGGCTCAAAAGGGGTAATCAAAGGATAATTTTACTCATGCTTGAAGGATAGTGAAAGAAAGCCATTTATCATTTCTAATGTAAGTGCTCTCCTTAAAGATCATTTATCGAACAAAGATAAACTTGTTAGAAGCTTTTGTAAGAGATTCACCTTTCTCGTACCATCTATCAAGTGCGGATGGTGAGGAACCTTTCCTTCATTTTCTTGCTTTCGCAACATTGGCATACTATTAATTCATCAACAATAGTGGTTCTTTCAAAATTGAACCGTAGATTTATTGACATCATTATCATCATGTTCATTATTTGGATACTTGTGAGTGAAAGATATGGTGAGTATGTTGAGAAATGGCAAATGAATGGAATGAGAAATTGACAGTGCATCACACTAGTCGCTTTATTGAAAAGGAAATAAATAAGAGTTAACCCATACATAAAATTTATTTCGTGCTTATGGGCTTAAGCACTTTTAAAAACTATCTTGCATTACTAAAAGAAATAAAAGAAAGCAAAAAACAAAACTAGAATTTATAGATCTTCAAAATTGTCAGGCTCGAACCCTTCATGCCCCCACAAAACTCATCCTTCATTAGTATGGTTAGGCAATGGGTTTGCATTCGTAGTCGGTTCCCCTTTCGCTTCAAAACTCAACATACCAGCTTTTATCAGTCCTTGCACTCTATACTTTAGCGCAGTGCAATTCTTAGAGAGTGGCCCACATTCCCGAAGTGATACTCGCATCGAGCATTCTCATCGTACCACTTTGGATATGGAGGCTTGAGAGGTTCCACATAGATGGGTGCAATGAGTTGTCCTTTGATCAATTTTGGGTACAGCTCCGTGTAGGTCATGGGGATTGGGTCAATAGGAGTCCTTTCTCTTCTCGGCCATGACGCATTATGATTGCCTTCTTGTTTATTAAACTGCTTAGCTGGTTGAATAGTTGGGGCAGGTGTCTAGGGACAAGGTTGAACATTAACCTTGGGGTAAGAATGGTAAGGATTCTGAGCAGGATAGTAAGGTTGTGGCATGTGATAAGGGTGTTGTGGGACATAGCCTCCATATTGCCTCCCATATGCCACAGCATGGACTTCTTCTTCCCTTCTTTTGTTGGCTCCTCCTTTCTTCTCAATATTGTTGGGAGCTTCAGTCTTTCCACTCTTGATTGCATTCTCAATTATCTCACCAGACAATACCATATCAGCAAAATTCTTAATGGCATTACCGATCATCCCATCGTAATATGGAGCCTTCAAAGTATTAACGAACATAATGGTAACCTCCTTCTCTGAAAGTGGAGGTTGCACCTCCGCAGCCATATCACGCCACCTTTGGGCATATTGCTTGAAACTCTCATTAGCCCTCTTTTCCATACTTTGGAGCGACAGACGATCAGGGGCCATATCAGCAACATGTCGATATTGAGCCATAAATGCTCTTGCCAAGTCATTCCAAGTGATGATTCGAGTTCCATCTAATTGATTGTACCACTTGGCAGCAGATCCAGTGAGACTTTCTTGAAAAATGTGAATGAGGAGCTTATCATCTTGAGTGAAAGCAGCCATCTTCCGACAATACATAATAAGATGAGACCTAGGGCAGGAAGTTCCATTGTACTTCTCAAACTCTGGTGCTTTAAACTTAGGTGGAATAACCAAGTCTGACACCAAACATAACCCAGTAGCATCCATGGAACCATAAAAGTCTAAGCCTTCAATAGCTCGAATCCTTTCCTCCAACATATTAATCTTTTGTTGCGACTTCACCTCATCTTTCTCTTCTGCTTGTTTGGCTTTCAACTTCTCAATTTCCCTTGGGTCATCTAAGTTGGGCACCTCAATAGGATCAGTAGATTTTGCGCCTTGGGAAGGATAGGCGGGTCCTTGGAATTGAGCTTGTCCAAACACTTGGGGTATAGCAGTGTAAGCAGGTGGATATCTTCTTTCTTGGGATGTTTGACTTGGAAATGGACCAAATCCAGGAGGATAGACAGGGTCTTCCATACTGCGTTGTTGAACCCCTTCTTGGACTGCAACTTCTTCTACAACTCCTTTGCCCTTGCTTAGACTTTTCAACAGCTCTGTAATTTGGGCCAATTGCCCCCTCATTTCCTCTTGAGCTTTTTCCATCTTCTCCATGCGCATGCTTGATTCTTCTTCCATGACCTTAGCTTGATAACGAGTGTTGTGTGAATGAACCTTTGGTCGAGCTATCTTTGAATCTTTTATTGCCACAATTAAGAATTTATCATTTCACATGTGGTGATGCTTGAAAAATTTTGAAAATGTTTTGTTTAAAACAATGATTGAAGATGAACAAAACGAGATGATGCTACATGCGTATGTATGGAATAGTACGGTAAAAAGTTGTCATGTAACAATAATGGATGAGTGATGCATTGAAATGTTTCTGGTGAAGAACTCATGGTACCCTCTTAGTGTCTCATTTATAAATCAAAATCAAACAAACTTGATCAAACATGTGTCCTAAATAATGGGTATTTTCTAGAGTATGGATTGATATGGCTCTATCTTACAGTTGTTCTTCTTAGTTTCACTATATGCATGGCTTTAGATAAAGGGCTAAAGGTTCCCAAATTGTTCCTTACTGTCGTCCACACAAGACTAGTAAGGCACCCAATCCTCACCCATTATAGGTTACAAATGGAAAGGTTCAATTTGAGTGGGAGTATTTCGCTAGCCATTGCGGAGGTATTACCTCACGAGAGCGTAGTTACTTTACTTCCTCCTAAAAGGATAGAGCCCGGGTAGAGGGCTAATGCATGCACATGCACGTGAAGTGTGTGTTGAAGGAATATATAATTATTCTTGTCTTATTATTTTACCAAAGTAACACTCCTAAGGCAAACTTAATATAACCTAAAGCCAATCATTGGCCTAACTCTCTAAGTCCCCAGTGGAGTCGCCAAACTGTCATAACGTATTAAGTTTTGGAGAAAACCTAATAGCTAGACACAAAATCTATGGAGTCGCCACCAACCATTTACTAGGTGTGATTGGTCACCTATTCAAACTATGGATAAGGATTGGTCTACATCTCAAATCAAGGGTTCAGGAGTACGGTTACGTGTGAGGAAGGGTTAGCACCCTCACGACGCCCATACTAAAATGGTACCAACTAGCTTTAGGTTATCTCAAATTTGCCTTAGTTAATCTTAAGTTCAATAATTAAATATTGGAAAATATTTCTAAGCATCCTCCATTAAGCTGGTGGGACAGCTTAAAAAATTCTCCTCACCTCAAGAGTATTCAAGTAGTACTATACAACTTACTTGAAGAGGCTCCGTCGTCGGAATCATTTTAACGTTTTATGAAAACTTCTAATTTTGACTCCTATCTAATTCGTTCTTGCTATCTTATCATTTTTATTACTTCTATTGTTTTCTATTATTTTATTAATGTTTAATTTTAGTACTTTATTTTGTTAGAGAAAGAATATGAATTATTTTCTCAAAAAATTCCTTTTAGATCTTCCATTAAGCTGGCAAGATCTTGAAAGAAATTGCTTGACCTAAAGATTTCCAAAGTATTACTTGAGCGTAATCTCTTTTGGAATCTTATCATCGGAATAATCAATACTCAATATCGATAATTATTATTAACTATTATCATTCTATTTTATCATTTATTATTATTATTATTTCCTTATATTCATTAGTTATCTTTGTCACTAATTATTTTAATTTTATAATATGTCTTATTTTATTTTTAGACTAATATAAGCCATTAGTTATCGAAAACCCTCTTTAGACCATCCATTCAGCTGGTGAGGCCTTGAGAGAATTTTTTAACCTAGAAATTTTCAAGAAAAATACTTAAGCGTAGTCTTCTTGATATTTCATCATTAGAGTAATTTATATTCGCAATCATTATTATTTTAATATATAATTTTAGTTACTTTATTTATTTCCTCCTTTATTTTGTTATTTGCTATTACTGTTTTTATTATATTATTACTAATCATTGACATCTTTTCTAATTTTATAACTAATTATTTTTATTGTTATTTTATAATAAACTTAATTTATTAAAAATGAATATGACTTATTTATTATCAAAAATCCTATTTAGACCCTCCATTAAGCTGGTGAGGCCTTAGATAGAATTTTTTACCTCAAGATCTCTAAAAGTACCACTTGAGCGTAGTCCTTTAAGAGTTCCATCGTCGGATTATTTAGTTTGTTTTAATTTTTAATTTCATAATTTTTTTATATTTTTATATTTTTCATATATACATGTGTGTGTAATTCTAAAATTGACCAAATAAATAAATGCATAATACATCAATAGAATACATAAATATCAACATACCAAATCCACTTATATCATTCACATCAATTCTTTACACTAAATCTTCAGAGTAAAATAAATCAATCATCAAAATATTATATTCTAATTTCAATTAAATGACCTAAATGATTACCTTGCACAACTATCTAATTAAATGAATTATATAATAAATCAATCTAAGCTTAATATTTGGATATATGATAAGCATAAAAAAAACAGTCTAATAACGTGCACAAATATAGATCCATTTAATAACCAAAACTTTATTACCTTCCTTTTAGCCACTCACGTGGTCTTGGGACAACTCACAATGCTTGGCTGCTACTTCTTCCACGTTATTTCTTTGTTTTAACAATTAACAAACCAAACAACAACTTGCGTCTTTAGCAAGTACTTTCAACAGTCGATTTCTTCTTCTTTCTTGGCCAAATCCGAACCTTGTTTATTAAGGATAACAACAGGTGATGAAGATGCAGCAAAGTCACGTGTAGACAGCAATGCGACAACTCATGAGCTATAGTGCAACTCGTTCATGCAACAGACCAGCGACAATGATCCTTAGTTCAATAATGTTGGTGCAATGGACAACGTGGTGTAGAGGTTAAACATAGAAAGAGAGGCAGCAATATGTAAGACTGGGCAGCTGCAGAAGTAAGGGATGTTGACAGTGATTCGTGACTGGTGCAACCATGAGCAATGCAAGGGGGCTAAGGCTGATACGGTGAAAGCATTGCAGTGGCAGAATGATAGGGTGTTTCGGTCTTGGTTGTGAGGTGAGGAAGATGGGGCTGTGTTGACAAGGATGATGGTGCTTCGGTTGGGTCTGATGGTGATGAGCAGTGAAGATGCAGTAGGAGCAGTGGTCCGGGAAAGCAGAGGCTTAGATGGTGGTGATGAATAGAGACAGAAGTACGGACAGAGGTGGGTAAATGGCAAAGGAATGATGAAGGCTGTGTTGACAGATGATCAGGTTTGCGAAACAAGGAAAGAGGACCTATCCCCAGCTAAAAAAAATGCCAGCATCGTGAAGAAAGCTGAGAACCAAGCTCCCCCAGGGCAGCCAAGGTGTGGGTTTTTCCTTAGGTCTTTCTTCTAGGTTTTGCTAGGTTTTTTTTCCTCTAGGGTTTTCTGTGTGTTCTTTTTTTTTTTGCCTCTGTTCCCCTCCCTTTTTTTCTCTTTTCATTGGCTTTTATAGCCTCCAAGTTTCATGGAAAGCAATCAAAAATTTATAATTGATCCCATGATCATGGGATTTTTCATTTATTTTGTTTGACTTTCTCTCTTTTTTTTCTTTTTAAAAAATTATTTCCATTTCATTTTTTTATTTTTGGTAATCAATTTTCAGATTTTATTTCACCCAATTTATTTCCTTCCTTTTGCTAATTTATTCATTGATTTAATGGCTGATTATTTTTTCTTTTATTTTTGGCAACAATATCAACTTTAGTCAAATCTTGAAGATGTGAATTTTGCATGTGCTTCACATGAGATTTGACCAAAATTAACTTGTTTCTTTTTATCATTATTTATTTTTTTGATTTTTGATTTTTTGATTATATATAAAAAAATGTTCGAACAAAATTAGGTGTCTACAACACCCATTATCACAACAATTATCAAACCAATGCATGTCAGAAAACAAAACATTTATCTCAATATTTTTATAAGATTTACTCCACAGGACATGCATTCACTTCACACACATCTCCCTTACCTGGTTCAACGAAGCCTTGCTTCCTTCTCGCCTTCCAAATTGCATTCACCGAGTTCATAATTCCCGGCTGCAAAATAATTTATAAATTTTATTAATATTTCTTTTTTTAATTATTTCCAACACTTTGGCGAGACTTAATATTCAACTAGCTCGCCCACAAGTATTCTTACTAGCTCGCCCAATCGAGCTCGCCATTAATCAAATGGCTTACAAGTGAGAGCCCATTCATATATTGGCTAATTAGTGGGAGTTCGCCCAACAATCAGTCCGTCCGCCATTATTGGTTTAAATGTGGGAGTTCGCCCACAATTCAACTCGAACAATGCCTATGCAAGGGAGTTCACCCTACATGGTTTTTCATTCAGAATTGAGTTCGCCTTTAAATTTAACTAGTGTTTGGGCTATCTTGCCCACTTGAACAATAACTTCTTACACTTGGCGAGTTCTTTATTTCCTACTCGCCTCATTGGTGATTACTAACTTTCAACATGGGCGATCACCATAGTCGCCATTCTCATCACTCTTATACCATTTCCATTTCTTTTCCTTATTCATTCTCGATTATTTTCCCATCATCCTACTACAATTGCTACCCAGTTTCATTTTATTCTTCATCTACATTCAAGATATGAATTTATTCTATTTCTATGATCTAACAAGAATAAATCAAAAGCAATACTAAAATCATGCTTCTCATACTTGAAATCATAGAAATATATCATTTAATCTTAAGAAATCATTAAATCTCACCTTAATCAACTGCACTTCTAGCACAAACCACGTTCTGTCCCATGTTGGCCTTACTTTGTTTATCCCTTTAGCTCATCAAACTAAGGAGGAAAGGTTTTGCAAGCAGGTTTACTTGTTTAGCCAACTTAAGGGTGAAGTGTAGTAAATCGGCATGGTAAAAATGAAAGAAAATCAGAACATAAACTTGCAGTTGCATAGCTCTCGTGAAGAAGATGAATTTGGCTAAATCGGTTTTCCTCAAATGTTTCTTCTTATATAGCCATGCTATCCAATCAAAACCCATCACTTGGCCTTATCCCATCTTCTTTCATTTATTTGACGTCTTTCATGCATTAAAAATCGAAGAAAACTGTAGCAAAAGGAACAGCTATAAGAAGCTATTCTCTGCACATTTTGACTTACTTTACTTGCCATTAATTATCTAATCATTTGTCAGGAGGACAAAGTGGCGTGAAGTCTACTATAGCCTCTTTTCTTGACTAATTGCACCTTTATCTTATTACTCATCCAATAAGATTAATTCCTTTATTGACTTTAACTTTTTTCTATTTATTGTCTTCAACCGTATGACTTACAAAGTCAATTTTAGCTGCAAATTGTTTTGAATCTCTTTTCATTTTGTCCATGCTGATACCAGTTCGCCTGGTCAACTTGAGGCCTCCGCTCGCCACACTACATCAGTTCGCCAACCTTCATCTTCACCAATATTCTCACGCTCGCCCATTAGTTCTCAACTTGCCAATTGGCGTTAACATTTGTCTTTACTTGCTTATTGGCATCTTCATATTATCTTGATTCCATCTCAAGAACGGATAAATTTTGAGCTGATTACTTCCCCTGGGCGATTACATTGAGAATTGGGCGATCACATTTGGCATTGTAACTTTGGAGAGTACCTTGCTGCTTCACGTGCCTAACAGGCTTCATCTGAATTAACAATCATAGCGAACTTACCTCTTTGAAAAACAAACAGTTACACCTTCTCGCCATCGAGAGGGGGTGAATCGGTTTTCAGTTAACCTTATGTTCATTTCTCGATTCTTCTAAATTCTCTGCCCTATATTGAAGTTTTCTAAGTTTTCCAGGCTACTCAAGTATGCAATATAAATTCAATTTAACAATCACAATATAAATGCAAATAAGTAAAGAGAGTAGGAAAAGAGAAATGTACACAATCGATTTATAGAGGTTTAGCAACCTTGCCTACGTCTTCTACCTTGAGATGCTCCTAATGATTTTCCCAAATTCCCTAATTTGAATTTGTATTTCAATCCCTCTTTTTGCAGGCACAAGAGTAACCTCCCTCTTTTTCTAGGCTCAAGAGAAAATCTTTCTTTTTTTAAGGCTAAAGAGAAATTTCCCTTTTACAAGGTATGATTGGGTTTACAATGGGTGTAATCAAATAAGGCCTCTAAGTAGGCAAATGATTACAAAGATTTAGCTTTAGAAAGGAAACTCTAAAGTATATGTGCTATATAGTACAAAGATGTTGAGAGCAATAGAAGATATTGAATTCTAGCTCTTGAACTCTTTGAGATGCTTGGAGAAGAAGAAGAAAATGAAGAATAATATGCCTTGGTTATTCTCTCTTCTTTCTTGAGCTTCTAAACCTCTGTTTCCTTGGATGTATTCTTAATGTTGGTTAGAGCTAAAAATGAAAGATACCGTTGTGTCTCACATAAACTAGTCGTTGGAGGCTTTTCACGTGTTAAGGGATCGATCTTATGCTTCATTCCATGCCTCCAAAGCATTCTGTCATGAAAGGATCGATCCCTTCCCTTAGGGGATCGATCCCATGCTTCCTTTTTACTTCTTGAGAGCATTCTGCCATTCGTGGATTGATCCCTCAACATGGGAGATCGAACCCTCATGCTTTTTTTGCACTTTTTGGGCTAATTTGGGTTAGAAATGATGTGGACTTTGATTTTAATTCATCCCAAAACATTTTAGAATTTTGTGGGAGTTTTCTTGACTTTCTCAACTAAAGACTTAGTAAAAAATTTGTTAAGTAATTTTCTAAATTTGTGTTCAATATGTTCTTGAGAAAATTACTTAATGAAGATATTCAAAATCATTTTGTAAAATGTTAATACCAATAAGAATATGCAATTAAATCATGGTCTTAATGTTTGATATGAACACTTAAAATGGTTTGAGATAATCATTTGTGATAAAGTAAATTTACAATATGAAAGAAACATTACTGCTTACTTAAGTTTTTATCATTTCAAAATACATATGTCAAATTAAAGCTAACAGTATAGATGGATGAAGAGATCGATGATGATGTGACTTATAGGATACAAGCTGGTTGGAGTTAATGGAGATGCTTTACAAGTATGTTGTGTGACAAAAGAATTCATGCATGGTTAAAAGGCAAGTTTTATAAGACAGTTGTTAGACCAACATTGCTCTATAATAATGAATGTTGGGTAACTAAAGACTACATACACAGAAGATGAGTGTAGCAATAATACAAATGATGTAATAGATGTGCAGATATACAAGAAAAGATAGAATGAAAGATGTGGACATTTGCAAAAAGGTTGGAATGGCATCTATTGAAAACAAAATGAGTAAAAATCGTTTACATTGGTTTGGACACATATGACATAAACTTGTGGATGCTTCGGTACAAAGAGTGGAGGCTATAAATGATATAAAAAGGGTCAATATTAGGGGAAGATTAAAAAAGACTTGGAAAGATGTAATTTGGAAAGATATGGTGAAACAGGAGTTAGAAAAATACATTACTTTAGATAAGAATGAGTGGAGGAGGAGAATTTATGTTGATGACTTAGCATAAAGTCATATATGGGTTCATATAGCTTACCGCAATATTGGGATAAAGGCTTTGATGATGATCTGTTCAAACAGTATAGTAAAGGTTTCACATGTTACGCAACACACACACATATCTACCATAATTGTGATTAATCATGATGATGGCTATTGATGATGATGATGTTGATTAATGATGATAATGATGATTAATCAAGATGATGATCATGTTTATTCAATTTTCACAATTATGTGTGAAAATTAATTTTGTTGAGTAATTGTTAATTTTGTATGATTTATTATTATGAGTGATTACATGAATGTCAATAAACATTTTATGATTATCTTATGATTGCTTCGTTGTTATGTATTAAGTTTTCAGTAATAAATATAATTATGTATATATAAGTGTTTACTGAAAAATTAAAAGTATGATGTTTAACTATTTGCTCATTATGATTTAATGTTTATTTAAATTGAGTAAGATATTCATACATTATGATAGTTTGTTAGTCATCAAAGTGGCCAAACTTTAAGGTTTTATGAATTTCAAATTAATGATAATTTTTCAATTACTCATAATTTAAGGATACTAATGAATGGAAATACAATGTTTGTATATTTTATTATGAGTAATTGAAGTTCATAATTATAAAGCATTTAAGAATCACCTAAAGGTTGATTAGTTGTTCTTATAATTGATGAACATGATAATGGTAATTAATTAATTTATTTAGATTTGTTTTGCATTTCTAAAGATATTGAACTTATTTATATAGAATATATTTAATTACCAAATTATGTTAATTATATTTTTAGTATCATTATGATTTATGTCTATATGTTGTAGTATCACCTAAAAGAGATTCTTGATTTATGTGAATGATTCTTATGGTACTTCAAGTATGTTTTATTTGTTTATATTTATGACTCTAGTGCTAACATATTAATATCTTATTGTCTTTGAAGTTCTATTTGTTGTCTCACTACATTCACTTGTCTCGTTTGTGTCTATGCTTGATGGACATAATTTTTTTTGTTTGATGTGAGCAAGTTCAGTTTCACTTAAGTGTTATAGATCTAGACTAGGCACTCTAAGCAGAGAAACATGCTACTATTACTATGACTAGAAACAATGATAAGAAATCTTTCCAGAAAGCTTAGGAAAGATCAAAAGATCAAAAGACAAAGCTTAATGATTATGAGAACGATAATGGTCAAAAACATTAAGTCTACTCTTCCTAGCATCGATTTCGCTAATGAATATATGAAATTTGTGGAAGAAAACTTCCAACTGAGTAGAAGTCACTTGCTATGACATTGAAGAACACACTAACCAAAATGAAAAATGATGGTTCACATACCATGCATGAATGCATTAATGAAATGGTTAACACTACAGTAAGACTAAAGTTCTTTGGAATGCACGTGGATGATATTTTTCAGTACATTTCATCAAGAACTACCTACCTCTTGAGTATTTATGTTCTAAATGAACTATAATACCATGAAAGAAAAATGAAATGTGAATGCATTACATAGTATGCTCACTTAAGAGGAGATGGGACTTAAGAATTTAAAATATTATTTTATTCACTTCATAAGTAATTAAGAAGCTGGAAACAAAGCCAGAAGAAAGCATGAAAAATCATTTAAGATCAATGATTCCTCTTTTGGAATCCACAAGAAGGAATGCAAGAAATATAAGTACAATTTATGTGGAATATCGGGACACTTTCAAAAAAATTGCCTGAAATGTAACGCATGGTTTGAAAAGAAAGTTAATCTTAATGCTTTAGCATGTTTCAAATCAAATTTAAATAAAGTTCCTTATAATAATTAGTGGATGGATTCAGACTGTACTATCCATATAATACAATGCAAGGATTCCTTATGTCCCAAACCACTAAAAAAAAAAGATTTTCATAGGCAATAGAGTCAAAGCTTTAGCAAAAGCTGTAAACTTTATTGACTTTACATCATAATGCTAGTACTAAATGTGGTATGTAGATGAACATTTAGCTTATTTGTGGTATAAACATTTGAGTCACATTCTCCAAGAAAGATTAAAGAGATTGGTAAAGAATCAAACCCTTCTTGACTTGGAACTTATCAATCTTGGTGTGTGTATAGATTGTATTAAAGGAAAACAAACTAAACATATAAAGAAAAAAGCCACAAGAAGCACACAGCTTCTTAACATTTTACACACTGATATTTGTGGATGTTCCTTTTTTTGTGAAGAGAAGTATTTTTCACCATTATTGATTGCTATTCATGCTATGATTCTGTCTATTTACTGCATGAAAAATCTCAAGCAATAAATGCATTAGAAACATTTATTTTTGAGATTGAACGACAATTAGACAAAAAAGTGAAAGTTATCAGGTTTTATAAAGGTGGTAAATATTATTATGAAACTTGATAAAGCTTAGGCCCATTTGCTAAATTTCTTGAAAGATGTGACACATGTGCTTAATACAAAATGTCAGGCACAATACAACAAAATCAGTGTTGTAGAAAGGCTACGCCCACTAATGGATATGGTTAAGAGTATGCTAAGTAATTGCCGTTTACTCAAATCATTGTGGATACATGCTTCAATGACTATTGTGTACCTTTTAAATAGGATTCCTAGTAAGGCAGTTCCAAGACAACTTTTGAACTGTGGATTGGAAGGAAACCGAGTTTAAGGTAATTGCCCTTTTGTGGTTTTCCAACAAAATTAAGAATTTGTAATCTACAAGAAAAGAAATTGGATTTAAGAACAATCGATGGTTTCTTCAATAGTTATCTAGTAAAATCTAAAGGGTATAGATTTTACTGTCCTAACCATAGTACAATAATTGTGGAAATTGGGTGTGAGAACTGCTACTTCTATAATCCTATATAAGTTATGTGACGTTTGAAATGCATTCATTAACCAAATTATAACAATTTGAACTTTTGTGTTCGGATGTGAGCTCTATTACTCAAGACTTTTCAAAGTCACACACCTATCGCAGTATCATGAAATTGTTCTATTATGGACATATATGACCTCAAGTAAGACATTTGAACTTAAGAAATTACAATTTTGGGTTCTAGGGAATTAGCGCAAAAAACCCAAAAATTATGATTTTGTCCATAGGTCAGTGAAACCAGTTGGTCAAATAATGTGGTTTGACTTTAGAATTTCAAATGAGTGTAGTCAAATCCTAAAAGTGCTAAGTCAAATCTGGTAATGAGACTGACCAAGTTAGATCCTCAAAGGACTAAAATACCCCTAAAAGTGACTAAAAGCATGCAAAATCCTGGTATATGTGAGAATGGCCAACCACCTAAGCTATAATGCATGGAAAAGTGATCTTAAGATAAGGATTAAGATGGAATTAATTGGTTTAATGTGAACCAAGTGTTAGAAAGCAACATAAACCAAGTAAAATAATGCATTTAAGAAAATATAAATTAATAAGATAAACATCAATTAAAAATATCTAACTAAGATTCGTGAAGAAGCCTTATGCTCTTATTTTGCTTTGACTTAGCATATGAAAAAGCAAATTTACTAAGTGTTGCCTTCACCATTTGGCAAAACAAAAGGAAACCAAAGCAAAAACTAAAATAAAAGAAAGAAAAGAAAACAAAATCGTGAGGAGAAAGAGAAGGAAAGGAAGAAGAAAGCAAAAACCCTATTTTATAAGTTGATTTTCTACTTGATATAAGCTTGAGAGTTAAGTTCTTGGTGTGATTTAAGTGAGTTTGCTTGAAGAATAACTTTAGAGTAAAACGAGAGAGGTTTTAGCCTGGATGGGTTTAAGGGTAGGTGATTGTTTCTTCATTTGATTTTTATATATGATGTTTAAGTGGCAATTCTAAGATGTTTAATTGTTTTATTTTGAAGCAGAACGTTAAGGAACTTAGAAGCTAGGGTTTGGCCCAGTTTAGATCTATAGGGAAAGGTTGTTTGATTGCTTTGAGATTAATATATGTGAATTATATGACGTTGTTAAGTGATGATATGATATTAGTTTGCAAGAAAACCTTTTGGAACGTTGACTTGTGTGTTTGGTTGAGGTGAAGGGGATATTGAGAATGAAGTTGTTTTGATGTGACATTAGTATATGTGGATTGTGTTAGTATTAATGTGTTTAATGGTTTTGGTTTGTAGAAAAAACTTAAGGAAGCTTTGCCACATTGATCCTAAGTGTGACCTAAGGGTAACAACGATGTAATGTGATCATTTTGTGAGCTTAATTGTATATACATGATAGATATTGAATTATTGTGTGATTTGAATGTATGTTTAACAAACTCCCTAGAGCCCTAACATGCAAGTGCACATGATCGACAAGTAATATAATGATGAGTTCAAGTATCGTTCCACAGAGATTGGTATATGAAAAACCTAACTAAATACCAAAATTATCTCAGCATGGCATTTATCCAAACACACCGTGATCATGCTTTGTAACTAAATTAATATAAAAATATAAAAGAATTAGGAAATAGGACTTACAACTCCAAATCTGAAATTTACTTACTGCAAAATCAAATTAGTTAATGAGTTTCAAAATAGCATATGCAACAACAACAACAACAATAATAATAATATAAAACCTAAACTATTTTGATTAATTAATTCTAAGACCTTAACTAAAGCTATTTAATTTAAATTAAAATATAAAGATCAATTTAACAAAAACAAAGAAGCATCAAGAACATCAAAACCATGTAGCAAATCCAAAGGTTAGCAACAACAGCCTCAGATTGCCTACTCCCGCACTGCCCTTACGCCACACAGGTGCACTACTTGTTTTACTTCAATGCTGCTACGTCTCAAGCAGCTGACCAACCAAGAAACAAGCAACTAGCTTCATCCCACGCCACAGCCAAACCTTCACGCCAACAATCAACAGCAAACAGCAAAGCCACATGGGTAGAAACACCAGCCCCGCCTGCTGCGTACGTTTCCTGGCAACACTGGCTGCTTTACTACACACCAACTTGAGCCAAGTTTCCACGCACCCGCTTAATTCAATCGTCCAAAAAAACTTGTTGCGTCTAAATTTATATTGCAATTGCACAGATTGCAACAAATAATATAAAAAGAGTAGAGTATCATTTTTGACGAGTATTATTAATTAAATTGCTATATCTAAGTACTAAAATTGATCATCATAGGTTCATTCAAACAATTAAAAAATTTTCTAAATTAAAGTAACTAAAAAAATAAATTAAAACTTAAATTAAAATTTGCAAAATAAAATTAAAGCACGTGATATAAGTACCTAATTAGACTAAAAATCACTATAACAAAAGAAATTAAAAATGCTCTAATTAATTACCTAATTAAATAAATCCATTCTAAGGTAATAAACTATTTAACCAAATAATAAACTAAATTGATAAATTAATTTAACATACTACTAACAATAAAGTTAACAAAACAAACTTTAAGGCTGTATATAGAGGTGTCAAACGGGCTGGGCAGCCCATGGCACGATACGATTCGGCACGGTATGGGTTGTGCTTGGCACGACCCATACCTAAATGGGCGGGCTGGTCCAAGCACGAAATATATTTGTGTGCCGTGCTGGGCTAGAGGTTTTTAGGCACATGGATTGGCACGACACGGCCCATGAAGGGCCAATGCTAGCACGTAGCACGCAGGTTAGCACGGCACAACAAGCAAGCCCATGTGCCGTGCCATATTGGCCCATTTATATAAATAAAATTATATTTAACAAATCTAAGAATGATGTATTTCAATAATTGATATATAAATTTATAAAATTTTCATTTGAAATATAAAATATATGATATGTCACATATTTTGTATATAACTTTTTATTAAATATACTTTTAATAAAAACTCATCATTAAAGACTATTTTATTCAAAGATTGGTTAAATGCGGAAGCTAGAGCACTAGATAAACCATATTATATAAGTAAATAATCAGGTGAAGAAAATGAAAAATAAAATAATAATATTTTGTGTTTTATAGTCTTGTATTTATGTCTGTGTTTTTAAATATTAGGATTATAAATTTCAAAGGAGAACATTGATACAAAGGTAAATGTTGTTTCTTTGTGATTTGGAAATCATGAGTTCAAGGTAAAATACTCTCTCTTAATGCAGAAAGAATGCTATATACAATGATCCTCCCTAAACCTTACAAAGTGAAAGTCTTTTGGTTATGTATATTGACCTTCCCCAAACCCCACAAAGTGGAGCCTTTTTTTATCGTGTTGCTTTTTTTTTTTTATGATTGTAAATTTCAATATTTTTTTTAACACAAATTTCAATATCTTTGTTAAGTAAATTTTATTATGTTTTCTAATGGAAATAGGCATTTTGCCTTTTAGAATTGTAAATTTCAATATCTTTATTTAATATATATTATTATGTTTTCTTGTGGATATAGGCATTTTGTCAAAGTGAATTATGTGTCTTTTTTATTTTTTTATATTTATTTATATTGCATATTATTTAAATTAATAAATAAAAACTTTAAAAATAATAAAAAAATAAAAATTTATTTATGGGCTGTGCTTGGCACGATAAGACACGAAAAATAATGTTGGGCTTGGCTCAGCACGACCCATTAGTGCTATGGGTCATGTGCCGTGCTAGGCCACATCCTTAAATTTCATGGACCGTGCCAGCACGGCCCATTAAAAAATAGTGCCGTGCCAGCACGAATCCATTAACACATGGGCTAATATTTAAATAGGCCGTGTCAGCCCAGCACGGCCCATTTGACACCTCTAGCTGTATAAAACAAAATTTAAACTTGAAAAAAGGAAACCGGGCCAGCTATTCCACATGCAGCTTGCATCTTCACCGCCTCCCTCCAGCCGTCCACGCATATCATGTCCGAAGCGGTGAACCAGCAATGGGGCCACCTCCTGCTTCACAACCTGCCACGCACCTCTTCAAGCAGCCATGCGCGACCTTCCCGCTTTGAATACAGCCTAGCAACTCGGACATGCCATGCACACAGCACCGAACAGCTTCAGCCTCAAGCACGCAACAAATCTGCTTTCCTGCCTTGCCTTGTCCCTTGCCTCACACCCACCAGCTTACTTGTCCTTCCTGTTCTGCTTTCACACAGCAGTAACATCCTCTGCGTCTAGCACGTCTCCTGCAGTCGCAGACAACAACGGCAGCACACTTGGTGGACAACACAGACCAGTTTCATTCCTCGTATAACATCCAAAACAGTGCAGAATCGGAAACAAAGAAAAACAAGGTAACGAATGTAGAAAACAGAGGAGAACTTGCTGCTTGTCACATAGGAAGTCTTCTCCTTTGAACCGAAGCCATAAATCAAGGGTCTGATACTCCTTGGAACTGATGAAAATGGTAAAAAAAAATGGAACAGGAAGCTTGAAACAGAAACGAAGACGAAACTAGTCAAAAACTTTAAGAATACGATAAAAGAAATTTCTTTAAACAAACTTAAATCTAAGTATTTTTAAATTAATCTAAATACATGTTTGGCCTAACTTATAAAAAAGCTTATCTATTTTAGAATCAGAGGAATTTGGCCTTCAAATTTTTAAAAATTTAAACTCATGCGAAAAGTATATCTGAATTTTTTTATGAAGCTATAAATTAAAACTTTTTCGAGAAGAGCTATTTTATTTTTTTTACATTTTCACTTTGTTTTTCATTCATTTACAAAATTATAAAAGGGGATTTATATAATTTCACAATTATTTATTTATTTTGTGCCATTTTTATTTTTATTTCATTTTTTATTTTAATTAGTAAAATTTTTATTTTGTTTTATTTATTTGTTTAACTTAAAAACTTGTAATTTAATTTAATAAAGTATTGCTTTATTTTTTTCATTTATTAAAAATATACAAAAATTCTATAAAATAGTTTTCCACATTCTGCAGTATTTTATATTAAGTTTGCCCAATACTAATTTAACTTTTTTTAACAGTACTTTTGTAAAAACTTTACTTGAATAATACTTTTTATGATAACTCCTGGGCTAAACAAACCCTAATTCAACCTCTAATCTACTTTAAAACACATATAAAAGTGCTAGAACTAAAAACTAAAGTATAAAACATTAATTTACAGCAAAACTGAAAGCTAGGAGAAGAATATTAAAACTGAATAACAAGACAGTAGACAACCAAGGACTCGGCTGCTGTCACCAGCCGATCTCTCCACCATGTGGCTACCTCTTCATTATATATGCTCAATCTTCTTTAGGGTATCGGTAGTCCTTAAGAATCCATGGTTTGGTCTAACTCCTAATTTTTAGCTAGACTTTAATTCTTTCCTTCCTTATTTTGCTGAGACTTCAATTGAATTTTTTTAAGACTTCCTTTATCCAACTTCTTTCCTTGTGTGGCAGTATATGTAACCTCTTTGGAGTTCTTCGTAGTGTAGCTTGCTTCATGAAAGCTTGTGTAGCATAATTTGCACCATTTTCGAATTTTCTTTATTTTCTGCACAGATAAAAAATAAATAAATAAGAAAGAAAATTAAATTAAAATTTCAAAAATAAATCAAAATTCATGCAATAAAGTACTCTGCATATTGATATTTATTACACCCCCAAACTTAAGAGTTTGCTTGTCCACAAGCAAAACAAATCAAAATAAGCTACAAACATATACATTCAAAAAAATTTGATCTTCCTTAAATTCTCTTGGTACACATTGTTTTATTCATACTGATGCTTTTCCTTTATGCCTTTTGTGGCTAACTTGTTTTCCCTTTCTGTTGTTTTGCAGGTATGTCTACTGTTACTAAGGACTCTCTTTTTCCAGAATTGATGAGGTTGTATTCTGGTCCTCCTCCTGCCTTAGTCCTTTTCGCACAGGCTACTCCTCAAGCTAAAAGAAAACAAGCGACTACCAGTGATTGTCCCCCGCCCCGAAGCTTTGGAGGTTAAGGAAAAAAGTCATAGCTTCTTTGATGCAACTTAGATAGTGAGATAATTCTTATAATTTCCATGAGATGGTAGTTGTCATGTGTAGCAGAATCATTCAGTTATTCCTTCATAAAGATAGGTCAAATGGCTTCGCAAGATGAGAAAACAAGGCTAGTGAATGCCTCTGATAAGATCCTTTACAAGTTAAAATGATTCCTCGAGTTGTTCCACTTCAAGAGTGATTCCCTTAAGATATGCTTTTTTAAAAATTGATATCATTTTCCAGGTAAGAATTGGAATCCTTTTGGCGTGTTACATCCGTTAACAAGAAACAAATTGTGAAGTAAACTTATTGAACTCATACTTACTATTCGTTGAGTAACACTTGGTAATGTTGACGTCAAAGGTCATATCAATCACTTCCCAACTCATTGATACTTCCATTGTCTCTCATAGAGCACTCTTAACTTTGTTTGTTGAGCATAGCATTTTTGTTGCTAAATAGTTCAATCGGAAAAAGGGTCGCTTCTTGAGGATGCGGATCTCTCACCTAGTTAGGAGCTTGAGCTGTCATTGACTTATGAATGAATCATTTCTGCAGTGGAGACATGCTTGAGTAATTGCTTTTAATGTATACTTTGCTTGTAGCCTTTGTAAACTTAGCCGAGGAATAAGCGGAGCGAATGATTGGTGTAAGATTATGGCAGTTCATTTTATTCAAAATTTAGGCAAATCATGACTTCAATTTCTCTCATAGGGTATGTAGATAATCAAGTATTGAAGCTTCTTTAGTAATTGTATAACTTATTTTTGCCGAATTACCATTCTTAGAGGGGAGCTTTGACAGAATATAAATCATAGGATGATGCCTCTTGGAGTGGATTCATATTTTTGGTGGGTGCGAGGCTAAATTACAACTTCTAGTTCAATCATTTTGAAGTTTGAGTAGTCTACAATAGGTTTTGTTCTTTAGTCATTACTTAAAGATTTATCTCTCAAAGTTGCAATCATCTTTCCTAGGTCTTTGGTCATGGACTTTGGTATAATGTTAGATTGTTGATCATCAAACTCTAAATTTCCAACAGAATGGTTGAGTTCTATTAAGTACCGTTTGTCTAAAACAAGTTGCAAGTCTTTCCCCAAAATGTGAACGGAATTCCCTTAAGTCCTAGACAAACTTCACTAGGCTATTACAAAACTCTTAAAGATTTTCATCCATCATATACTCGAACGACCTCATTCATAAAAATCAAAACATTGTCCCATGAAGCAACTATTCACTACTAAATTCTTGTGGAAACAAAACGGCTCCAAATGATAAAAGGTAAAACACGTTACTAACTCTTTTGCAGACTTCCCATTTATACGGATTTAAATTGACTTTGTTGGGCAATAAATTGATGTTTCATAGCAGAACTGAGATAGCTTGAACCAACTAGTCGAGATGCAGAGCAATATTCATCCCTAATAAGTACTTAAGCAAGATTCTTTTTACTCCACTAAGAGTCCATTCGTCATACGATCCTAGCAACTTTGTTCATTAGAGCTCAACTTCAAGCAATGTTAAAACATTGCCTTGTCATTCTTAATCGCCTGTTACTTCTCCAATACCATTAGGAGTTGGGAACTTGATCTTCAAACGTGGAGAGGACCTAATCATTCTCAAAGTACTTTGGCTTGGGCAATTAAGAATAGCACTGTATGCTAATGGGACTTTAACCATTAATAAGTAGATCATTATTGTGGTCATGGTGGGTTCATCTCCCAATGTCATAGGTAGAGTTATTACTCCTACTTTTACTTCCTCATTGCCAAAACCAACCAATGGTGCAAAAAAATGGCCTCCTTTGATCATTAGAGATGTCTAACTTTTTCATAGTCATAGTAAAGAACATCACTGGCACTTCCATTATCAAAAAGAATTCCCTTAATAACATGGTTGCAAACGGTGGAAATGATCACAATTATGTCATCACGAGGGTATTGAATGGAACCAATGTCCATTAGCTCAAAATATATGCTTTCATCCTTTCATGTTTTGGCTTGTTTCTCATAGTTGACCAGGATGCTTAACTTGGTATGTCTCTTGCGACTAGAAGAAGTTGGCCCTCCAAAGGCCAATCTACCTATAATAATATTAATCACTCCCATAATGGTCTACAATTGGTTGGTGCCTCCTCCTCATTTCTTCTTTCATCTTGATCTCTTGCTCGTGCTTTTTGTTGGTTGATTCAATCTTTCCTTATGTAATCTTGTCAATCCTTTCCTTGGAATGGCCTACCGCAGTTCCCATCATTCTTTCTTTTAAACCTCCTTATTTTGAATCTTGCCTTGCCGCAAATACCTTTTCATCATCCCCCACCTTATCAATTCTTCAATTTAATTCTTAAGTTCTACATCCATCTATGCAATGTCCATAGCCTTTATGAAATGTGCAAATTTGGTGTTGTCTCTCCCAAGCCTTTCTATTTCTTTTGGTAGCCATAAAAGATTTCCCTTTTCCATGATAGTGAGAATTTCCCTCCTTGGTCTTTTGAGTCGAATGTACAATTGATAAGTCCTTCTTGAAGGACTTCTTTGTTGCATAAACTTGTTTTGTCTTAGATTTGTTGTTCCTTCCTCTCTCGACTTCCTATTTAACTATTCATTTTCTTATCCCTTAATTGCCATTGCCTTTTTAATATTGATGTACTTTTCCACCCTTAGTAGAAGATAAGTAAACAATCTTAGCAGCCTTTTATTTAACGAATTGTTGAAATCTTTGTCCTTAAGACGGTAATAGAATGCTCTAGGTCTTTGATGCTAATTGTCTCTTGACTGAACTTGGAAACATACTCTTTAAGGTACTCACCTTCTTTTTACTTCACAAACATCAACGTGATGGAAGTATTCTTATGGATAGTGCTACTAACAAAATGACTAACAAACTTGGCAGCTAATTCCATGAAAGAGCTTATCGAATTTGGCTTTAGAAAAGAATATTAAGATCTCACTGCCTTCTTCAAAGTTGCTAGGTAAACTTTACATATAATGGTGTCACTTGTGCCTTGGATCAACATGCTTGTTCTGAACATCTCTAAGTGGTCAACATGATCGATTGACCCATCATAAGTTTCCAACGTGGAGAGTTTGAGTCCCCTTGGAGGTTTGCTATGTCTGTTTCTTTGGTAAAGTGCATGCTTCCCAAAGCTTCAAGGTCTAAGTATGTTGCTTTTCCTGTCACTCTTTGTTACATTTTTGCCATTTTCTCTATCATTTCTTCTCATTTCTTGTCAAAATCCACTAGCTCGAACTGTTTTAAATGTTTCTCTCATAGATTCACCTCTTCTCTTTCCTCATCTCTGTGCAATCTTTCGTTTATTTTCTACAAGGCTCTCCTTTTTTCAATTCTTTCTCTAAAATCTGTTACAGTTATTGACTCCAATCCAAGCTCATCGATCATAATCCTTCTCTTGAGGCTTGTCTTGCTTTTAGACAAGAGGTCTATGGGAATTAGTGATATGTTTAGGGAGCTAGATGTTTCAAACAAATTTCTAGAACCTAAGACGGATCTCCCTTGCTATCATCCTTAATTGGATCAAATTCTTGAAAAGGATGTCGAGATGATCCTAGCAACTCAATGTGACGTTACTTCCTTGGGTTCCCTTTCACAGGCTGAAGGATTACATGATCCTTTACAATCTAAGTTAGATTTTGGCTCTTTGTAAAGAAAGAGATTATAAAAGAAAGAGATAAAGAAAAGAAAGAATGAAAGAAGGAATTGTATTTCTGATGATACATTACAAGAAGGTTAAAGGCTTTATATAGGCAATAGAACATGACAATAAAGGAAATACAATCAGGAAATAAAATCGTAATTAAGTCCTAAAATCAATCATAATCAATTAGTCAACTATAATCAATTAGTCTAAGGTAACTATAATATTACAATTGATTGTAACATTAATTGTAATATTACGTTTACATTATCGTAATCAATTAGTCAACTATAATCAATTAATCTAAGTCAACTGTAATATTACAATTGATTGTAACATTAATTGTAATATTACATTAACATCCCCCCGCAAACTCAAGGTGGTAATGTGGAAGCCAACTTGAGTTTGGAAACTTGTGCAAGAAATTGTCTAGGTGGATGTGCTTTGGTGAAGATATCTGCTTTCTGATCTGTGGTAGTGACAGGAACAAGTCGTAGAGTTTGGCTGAGCAAATGATGACGAACAAAGTGACAATCAATCTCGATATGTTTAGTACGCTCATGAAAGACATCATTATGAGCTATTTGAATAGCACTTTGATTATCACAATGGATTGGAGTACCGAAACGATGAGAAACACCCATGTCTTGAAGAAGCCATCGTAACCATAGGAGTTCAAATGTTGCATCTGCAAGAGCTCGATACTCAGCCTCAGTACTGGAGCGAGAGACAACAGTTTGTTTCTTACTACGCCAAGAGATAAGTGACGAACCAAGAAAGAAACAATAACCAGTGGTAGAACGACGATCAGTAGGATCCCCTGCCCAATCAGCATCACAATAACATTGCAAATCCAATGATGAGCTAGAAGGAAAATGCAGTCCATGAAACATAGTACCCTTTACATATCTCAGGATACGAAGAACAGCAGCAAAATGAGTCGAACGTGGAGCTGAAAGAAACTGACTGACCAAGTGAACAGCATAAGCAATATCTGGGCAAGTAACCGTCAGATAAACAAGACTACCCACTAAAGTACGATACAAGTCAGGTCTGGGAGAAGACTACCATCAGAAGGAGAAAGCTTGATGTTCTGTTCTAGTGGTGAAGAGGAAATCTTACTATCTGTCAATCCTGCTTTGGCAATAAGATCAGAAGCATACTTTGTTTGTGATAAGTGTAAGCCCGTAGAATCAGAAGTAACCTCAATACCCAAAAAGTAACTCAAAGAACCAAGATCCTTCATCTCAAACTGGGAATGGAGAAAAGTCTTGAGATCTCGAATACCATCACTATCATCACCTGTAATAATCATGTCATCTACATAAAGTAAAAGAAGGGTGGTACCTTGGCTAGTTTTTCGAGTAAAAAGAGCAGAATCATAGGCACTGGATGTAAAACCCAACTGAGCAATAGTGGTACTAAATTTTGAAAACCAAGCTCTAGGGGCTTGCTTAAGACCATATAATGCTCGTCGAAGACGACAAATCTTGTTAAACGGTACAGAAGAACTGGGAGGTGGCTTCATGTAAACTTCCTCAATAAGATCACCATTTAGAAATGCATTCTTAACATCCATTTGATATGTTGGCCGTTTTCTAGATGTAGCAACAGCTAAGAGGGAGCGAACAGATGTGAGACGAGCGACTGGAGCAAAAGTCTCTTCATAATCAATGCCATATTCTTGAGTAAATCCCCGAGCAACAAGGCGTGCTTTGTAACGTTCCACTGAGCCATCAGACCGAGTCTTGATCTTGTAAACCCACTTACAATCAATGACTGACTTATCAGGTTGTCGATCAACAATGTCCCAAGTATGTGTTTTCTCAAGAGCTTGTAACTCTTCTGCCATTGCTTGCTGCCACATAGGATTAAAGCTGCCTCACGAAAATTATGAGGTTCATGTAATGTGGCTAAGGCATAATAACAATGAAAATCACGAAGTTGAGTATTTGGTTCCCTTACTCTAGTGGAGCGACGAAGAGGAGGAGGTACATATGAGGAAGGCACGGATGTATCAGCAGGAGCCTCGATCAAATCAAAAGTTGAGGGAGACAAGGAAGATTGGTCACTGTTTGAGCTAAAAATACCTGCAAGATTCTCGTCAGCTAGTGAAATATCAAAAGATAGGTCTGTGAAAACCTGTGGAGAAGAAGATTTGGATGGCAATGCGGAAACACTAGTAAATGGCTTATGCTCCCAAAAGACCACATGACGCGAGACACGAAGACGCTTAGAAATTGGATCATAACACCTATAGCCTTTATGTTCTATACCATACCCTAGAAAACAACATAAACGAGCTCGAGGTTCAAGTTTAGTTCTTTCATGATCAGGAAGTAGAACAAAACAAGCACATCCAAAAACTTTAAGAGAATGATAGTCAGGGGTCTTATTGTATAGACACTCAAAAGGAGTTCGCATGCCTAGTACTGGTGTAGGAACTCTGTTGATAGTGTAAACAGCAGTAAGAGCAGCTTCGCCCCAGAATTGTTCAGGAAGAGAGGACGAAACAAGAAGGGCACGAACAGTGTCTAGGATATGACGGTGTTTCCTTTCAGCTCTACCATTTTGTTGTGAAGTGTGTGCACAAGATCGATGAGAAAGAGTTCCATCATTCTTTAACAATTTACTGAACTCAATTGATGTATATTCACCAGCATTGTCAGACCTAAAAACTTTTATCTTGCGAGAAAACTGAGTTTGTATCATATTATTGAATTCATTGAAAATTGACAAGAGTTCATATCGTTGTTTGAATAAATAAATCCAAGTATATCGTGAAAAGTCATCAATAAAAATAACAAAATAACATGAACCTCCCATAGTTGATGTTGGAGATGGACCCCAAATGTCAGAATGGACTAAATCAAATGGTGAAGAAGAAGAAGATTCACTTTTATTGAATGGTAATGCACTTTGTTTTCCAAGTTGACAAGATAAACAATCAAAAATGTCCTGAGAAACTTTACCTGAAACACCAGTAGAAGATAGTGATTTTATTCGAGAAATAGATGCATGACCTAACCTAGAGTGCCATAACTCTAAAGAAGCTGGAATAGGTGTTTGAGATGTAGCAGCGGTGATCAAGTTTTGTGGAACTTTCAGGCTTTCAAGTTCAAACAGTGTTCCAACCTTACGCCCTGTCCCAACTTTCTGACCTGTTCGAGGATCCTGCACAATACAACCATATTGTTTTGAAAAATGTAAGTCAAGACCGAGATCACAAAGTTGGCCAATAGAAAGCAAGTTAAAGGCAAGGTTAGGAACAAGATAAGTATTAGGTATACAAAGAGTGGAAGTTTCAACATTACCAATGTGGGTGGCTTTCAAGGTGGAACCATTAGCAGTTGTAATGATGGAATTATTAGAAATAGGCATTGTATTCTTAAATAAAGAACGATTAGCAGTCATATGGTTTCCACAAGCAGTATCTAACAACCAAGTGTTACCTGATGTAGCGGCAGACATGGCAGTAGTGTGATTTTGAGACATTACTTGATTGATCAAAGCCTGAAGGTCATTAGTCGAGATTGTAAATTTGTTAGAAGAAGATTCAGAGGTAATAGACTCAGTGTTGGTTGCTGCAGCAGCTTTGGTGCTTGGAGAACCATCAAGACGTGTTCCATTGGCATGAAATGTAGCCTTGCATTTTTCAACAGGATGATTAGTCCTACCACATCGCAAACAAGGCATTGCCGAAGAAGATTTGGAGTCAGAATCCGTGCTCCAGTAGAATGAAATATTGCTTTACAATGGGCAACAAGATGATTGCTTCGTCCGCATCGAAAACAAGGCGGAGTGCGTTGTTTAGGAGTTGCAGCAACAACAGTGTCTGTTTGATGAGTTCTAGTCATAGCTAACCGAGTTTCTTCAGAAATCAACTCTGTAAGTGCATTATCCATAGTCGGTAGAGGGTGTCGACGCAAAAGTGAAGACCTGGTATTCTCAAAATCATCTCGAAGAGCCATGAGGAATTGAATAAGTCGAAGTTGATTCGATAATCAATAAAAATATCTCGATCATTTTTGAACTCTGGCTCAGAATTCTCAAGCATATCCCATAAATGTTACATTTTGGAATGAAATTCATCAATTGACTGACCTGATTCTTGGTGAAGATGAGACAAAGTGATCATAAGATGGTATTGATGAGAAAGAGTAGTAGAACTTACCATGTTGCAATGAAATCCCAAGCTTCCTTAGCAAGATCAAAGCGTCCAAAATGTACATTGATAGAGGAACAGTAGTGTTGGTGAACCATGTAAGGATCCGATGGTTCTTACTTTCCCATTCTTCAAGTCGATTGCGTACTTCTCATCAGATTCTTCTATTTGTTTGATCGGTGCCTTACGTTCTCCAGTGACAACAAGCCATAGTTTCATCCCCTTTAAATAACTGCGCATAGCTGAAGCCCATCGATTGTAGTTATGCCCATCGATTGTAGTTATGCCCATCAAGAATGACTGAGATTGGTTGTGCGGTTTCTCTTTGAGTACTTATCATCTTTTCTAGATGATTGGATTTTGAAAAAAAAATTGGAAAGAAACGAGTTATCCCAAGATGATTCACCTTCGGGATGAACAGAAAATTTGCTCTGATACCATGTAAAGAAAGAGATTATAAAAGAAAGAGATAAAGAAAAGAAAGAGATAAAGAAAAGAAAGAATGAAAGAAAGAAATGAAAGAATGAAAGAAGGAATTGTATTTCTGATGATACATTACAAGAAGGTTAAAGGCCTTTATATAGGCAATAGAACATGACAATAAAGGAAATACAATCAGGAAATAAAATCGTAATTAAGTCTTAAAATCAATCATAATCAATTAGTCAACTATAATCAATTAGTCTAAGGTAACTATAATATTACAATTGATTGTAACATTAATTGTAATATTACGTTTACATTATCGTAATCAATTAGTCAACTATAATCAATTAATCTAAGTCAACTGTAATATTACAATTGACTGTAATATTACAATTGATTGTAACATTAATTGTAATATTACGTTAACACTCTTGTTGTAGTTGGTTGATTTCTTCTGTGTTGCTTGGTCATATCGAGCAGTAGTTGTGTTAGAGTCAACACCTCTTCTTCACCTTTCTTGTGGAAGAAGCCTTTGGCTTTCCTCATTGGCTGACAATGGCATCATACTACTAGTATTTCTAAGGGTAGAGTCACATTCGCTCCTCATCTAGCATTGCGTGAATGGCTCTTAAGCACATAACTAGAACCTCCTCTTCCTATGACCTTCCTCTTAGGTGGCATTGTAAAGTGAAAGCTATGACGCCTTAACCTTCCTTTAAAACAAAATTAATCAAAAGCATAGCAAAGAGAAACTAACTTCAGTTTGACTCTCAATGAAAGCACCAATTGTTACGAAGTAGTGAATAAAGTAAGTAAAGAGATAGAAACTATGGTTTACGTTGTTCGACAAGATGCCTATATCTATGGTGGTAGCTATGAATTTACCATTAAGTACAATGTGTGAACCAAATTGTTCACCAAGTACAATGTTCTTGACAAGATTGGTCGGGTGTCCGAGTGCAACAGTGATGCAAATATGTGAGAAAGGTAATAAGGCGTAAAGTAAGTACAGTAGAGTCTGGACAGTAATTAGAGGGCCAGATCACTTTCCTTGGAATAGAGGGCCTATTTATAAGTAAGTGGGAGCACTAGATTGTGCCATTTGTCATTATCTAATGGAGTCAAGCTATTTGTGTCACTTCCTGTAGCAGTTTTCCAACACTTAATTTATGTAGATTACAAATTTGTGGGCAAACTTTTTCCTTTTACACTAGATTTGTCATTCGCTCGAACAAATGACTACTTTACTTTGTTTATGGCTCTTGCCTAAGGTCCCTGTCAAACATATTCACAAATTCATCTTGTAGCCACAAATAACAATTTCCATACTATATCGATTTATTTATTGGTAACTGTGAATTTGAGGCATGGGCTTTATTTACATGCCAATAGAGATATATTTCACATTTTGAAGGTCTATTTGCCTAATTAACACCTCAATCTACAAAACTACTAAGAAAATGCCGGAAAATAAAATAGTTTACCTATCCAAAATATATACGTAGCATACATCACCAAGTTATTTACTTGTACAGATGAATTTAGCAGCAATAATTTATTTACAACCCATACATAGTATGTTTGGCAATTCAAAGGTCTACTAACCTAATATACATTGCAAAATACAATATTGTCAAAAAACTCCCTGAAATAAAAATCATATTCATAAAGTAAATATATACCAAACTACAATAGTGTGAGTGCTTCGAGACTTTAATCTGCGAAGCTTGATACTGAATCATGAATGATCTAACTTAAGCTCAACCTGAAAGGGAAACATTGGAGCGAAGTGAGCTAAAGCTAAGTAAGTTAATAATAGAAAAGCAGAGTTTGAAAGAGTTAGAATCATACTGTTTCTATATGCAATGTACACAAAATATATGTATAGGTTTTGATATCATACGACAAATCACTTTACTAAAATACTTTCATTTATGAAAAGAATCTATGACAGTCAAGGTTTTTTAGGGGTATTATTCGAAAGGATGCTTTGAAGCTTCTTATTTCCTCACTAACTTGACATTTATACAAGATAGTCCTAACATGTACACATCACTAAATTTCATATATCATAACACAACAACTCTATATGCAATGATGCATAATCATGTCATGAATGTTACCTAAACCATATTTGATACTGAATATTCTGAAACAATGCCATGAACTAATCGTGTAATATATAGATGATATGCAAATCATGGTAAATGTTTAGAGTTTAAGGATTCGAAATCAAAAGTTCTAAAATAAGTTTTGATAACAAAGATTTCACATAATTCATACTCAAATATGATAGTTTGATAATCAAATCATATTCTGAAATAGATATGGCATAATCTTGTCTGACTTATCAATACATATGCACTTAAACCCCATTGTAGCTATTAGTGAGTTTGACTACTATTGCGTATAAACCTATACTGCAAGTGCACGGGTCGCGACAAGTAATAAAGTGATGAAATAGAGTATCATTCCCACGATAATTATTTAGCTTTGTCCTAGCTAAAGACTAAAATTATTTCATCCTAGGTTTATCCAAACTAACAAAAAATTTCAAATTGCAAATTGAACACTAAAATAAAGTATAAAATGAAAATTGCCAATAAAAATTTAGAATATGAAAATTAAAATGCAAAATAGATTTAAAGAACATAAAATTTAAAAGGTAAGATTAGATTAATGAACATAAAATAAAATTACAGAACATAAAATAAAAATTAAAAATTATTATTACCTAGAACCTAATTACATTATTTAAAACTAACTAATTCTAAATTGATAAACTAATCCTTTTAAACTAACTTGCTAACTTCATAAACTAATCTACTGCTATAAATATTAAATAATCAAGTTATTATGTTCTTGATCTTTAGAGCCATGAATTACAAACTGCATGCAAACCTGACACACAAACATGAGTATGTCGTCCCTGCCTTGCCACGCAACAACTCAGCCATGTGCCTTGCACAGCCAACGCCTCATGTACTGCATCCACCAGTCACCAGGCGATAACACAAAATGTCTCCAGCTACGGGTAGCTCCAGCCATGAACTGCTTTGCACACAGCCTAGCAACCTGCTCAGCCCACGTCTCTGTTTCATGCACAGGCAGCAGACCGTAGCCCCTGCCTCAGCTCACGTTCTGCCTCACTACAGCGCCTGCCGCGAAACCGCCTTGCAATGCCAAGAAGTAGACAACCAGAACCGAAAGCAAGGGGATTTCAAGCTCCTGTCACCAATCCTCTCTCCCTTTTTCTTACAGAACCGGAACTAAAAGAATGAGAAAGATACAGACGAACAAAGTACAGACGCAAAAAAAAGGAGAAACCGGAAACTTAAAGCTTGAGCAAAAAACTAAAATTAACTTAAAATTTTCATAAACTAAAATTGTTATGCAAAACTAAATTTTAAACTTTCCCAAGCTTATCTAATCTGTCTCTAAATTAATTTAAAACATGAAATAAAGTGCTAAAACTGGGTTTGAAACTTAAAACAATAGCTAGGAAACAACGAAATATTGTAGAAAAGAAATAGCGGTGAAGAATAAAGGCTGCTGTCACCAGCCTCTCTACACCTTCTACTCATGCGGCTGCTTCATCCTTTTATATAGCCAGCGCTTTTCTTTTCTTTTGCCGCAAGTCAACAGTCTAATTTTTCTTCTTTCTTTAAGTTGGGGTCTTTTCTTTGGTAGCAAGTTTTCAATTCAGGACACTCATTGGATGTAAATGTGGGCCTTATAGCTTTTAAATCCTTTTTTGCTTTGGGCTTCACCTCTACATGAATTCAAAGTTTAGGTCACAAATTTTTTAATTTGCACTTTGGCTCTAATTTTAATTTAATCTCTCTGAATTCTTTAATATTCTTAAATTTCTTACACATAAAGAAAAATTAAGTAAATAAAAGATATATTAAATAAAAATCTCAAAATTATATCAAAATTCATGTAATAAAATACCCTAAAATATGAGATTTTAGAGACTTATCAACTACCTTAGACAAAGGGTGCAACTTATGGCCAAAATTTCAAAACCCTAGCCCCATTGATCAAGTGTGACTAGAACTTGTCCACGACATGTGTCAGACAAGCTCTAAAATGCCTTAGGAAATTCTAACAAGACAAATCCATAATGCTTTATTGATATTATAGAAAAGCCTTATTTTTGGAAAAATCTAAAGTTCTTATAATTTTGAAAACTATGAATGGTTCTAATAGTTTTTGCAAATTTGACAATTGTAAAATACTAATAGTTTTGAAATACGAAAAATTTTGATATTTAAAAACTTAACATGTTTTGAAATCAAAAAGCTAGGTCTTGCTTCCTTTAAACACATTTGTGCATAAACATCATGTTAGATGTATTTCAAAACATGTTCTTATAGATTCAAGTTCTTATGCATGCATACTAAGAAGAAGAGTGAGAGTTAGTGAAGGAAACCGAAACAAACACGCAGCGGAATTTAAATCATTCGGCCTCCACCAGGATCGATTCGGAGAGTTGCCTGATTAGAGTTTCGAGATTTTACCTAACGTTTTCTCTGATTTTCTATCGTTGGTCGAGTCACAAGCAACAACTTTTCGTTCCTGCCTCTATGGTATCCACATGAACGGATCTCACGACTCTTGAACGTCTCACGATCAGAAGCCTTAAAGAGTGTTTTTGATTCTTTATAATCGAATTGCTAGCTTCGATTAAAAGAATACCTTTTCTGTTTTTTTTTAATTGTGCGGCTCTGTTTTAGAAAAACATTCTTTTATAGGCAGTAAATTTTACCCTAAAATTTGCTGCCAAACAGAACTCTAATCCTACTTAGAATAGGATTAACTATATCCTTAATCCAATTCAGAATAGGATTAATTAAGCTCCTCATTGATCCGTTCTAAGTGTGCGACCCAATAGGTTCTCAAAACAATGGCAATGACAAAATTGTCACAGGCAATGAGCGGTATCTAGCAACACATCATTGCTACCCATGTAACGAGAATGTGAATGACTCGACATAACCTTACTCGTGATAGATGTTACCGTGTAGTCTAATCCCTTTATCCTTTGATGTCTTGATTAGACACAAGTCATGGAATGTGTCACACTTGTATAGTCTAATCAGCGTTTCTTGATTCCTGAGTAGACTAATTAAACAAATAAAATCAATATCTCATATTGACTTATTCGAGCACGGCCATGCATTTCTTAGTCTCACTCTATCAAAGGGCCCAAGACATCACTCTTGTTATATAAGAGGGATAAATCCTATCTTGATCACTCAACATCCCTCTACATAGATCAAGGCATACCCAATTACTACCTTTATAGTCCATCCTGTTACGAATGACATCTAGCAGCATTAAAGTATGCAATTCTCTATGTTGGGATCTCTGATGATCTCAAGTCAAAGGATCACATACACCATCATCACTATGAGAATCGCTTATGACACTCATATAACAATCCATGTAGCGTTCTCATGGAGGGTCGATCCAGTACATAGTTCTCTAACATGTACCTATGTGATGACTTGATATCCTATATCCATGACAATGGTCATCAGTCAACCACATACTAGTCTTATCGTACATTGTTATCCTTGTTCACAATAATACTTGACTAGGGATCTTTTAAGAATAGTGTGTTATTACTATTCTAAGGACACTATCATATAAGATTACATTACGCAGTTATAAGACAAATATAATAATGAGCTATAATAAATAAAATGTCATGATACATAAAAAAATGCCAAAGTCAATCATCTAATGAATGGTTCTAAGGGCATAATCCAACAGTTAGATCTTCATTTGAGCAACGTATAGGTCGCGGTTCTGCAAGGAGGTATAGTTCTCGTTATCATAATAGTAGAGATGTGAGTCAATGGAGGAGAAAGCTGATTACTATTTTTGTTGGTAATATTAATCCACTAGGGAAGGAAGCTGACTTGAGAGATCTGCTGCTGAAATATGGTCGAATTATGGATTTCTACTTCTCTCTTAACTGGTGAAATCGACAAAGGAGTAAGTTTGGATTCTTCAAATTCAAGGATCTCAGAGAAGCTCTTTCAATCATAAGAGCGTTAGATGGTGCAATCTGGTATGGGTGGAGACTCAGGGTCAACTTGGCAAAATATGACTGGGATAACAAATTCTCAAGGAAGAGGGTGGACTCTCGTACAGAATACAAGTTGAAAGATTCAACTCACTACGGTGTGAGCTTAGCTTCTAGACCTACCATGTTCACTAGAAAATAGTCATACGCAGAGGTGGTCAAAAAGTCAATTGTTAATACCCAAGTTTCTAATGATAAATCTGATGGTGTTCTTCCTATGAAACAAGTTTCAAAAAATGATAAGGTTATCTATCTTGAGAAGGATGACTAGGAGTTATCTTGGCTTCATAAGTCAGCGGTGGCGAAAGTTAAGAACCCGCATTCTATTCAAGCTCTTCAGCATCGTATCCTTCAAGAAGGTGTTATCGATTTCTCTGTCACCTTGATGGGTGGAAGTTGGGTTCATCTCTCGTTTGAATCAAGAGAAGATATGTATGGTATGCTTGAAGAGGAGAAGGTTTGGCTCTCAAAATGGTTTCGATGGGTTAAACCATGGAAACCGGATTTAATTAGTGAAGATAAGTTTGTTTGGATAAAACTTGAAAACTTGCCTCTCCATGTTTGGAATGCTTCTTTCTTTAAATCGATTGGTGATTGCTGGGAAGAATTCATTTCCATTGATGATAGTATAAGAAGGAAAAAATACTTGATGCTGATAGAGTTTTATCTTTAATTAAAAAAGATGCCCGCATTCCAAATAGTATTGAAGTTTCCGTTGAAGGAAGGTTGTTCACCATCAATTTGAAACTTGAAGATGGTCCAGATTTTTTCTAGAATCCATACGTTAAGTCTATCAATAAAGAAAACCCAAAATATAATAGTCCATCCATTTCCTCCTTTAAAGATGCTGATAGAATGGAGGATTATGTCGACCAAAAGGACAATCAAGATCTGAACGATGTTGGTAGGTTCTATGTGGAGGATACAGATGATCAGAGGAAGAATCCAATGAATGTTCTTGAGGCAGAGGAACCGTCACTGAGATGGCTCGGAGAGACTGGCGGTCAGAGCATTGATGAGCAGTCATTGGAAGATGTGAATGTAGCTAAAAAGGATGATCTTCAGCAGACAAATTCAAAAGAGCATAACTCCCATGACACTGTGGAAAACGTAGAATCCATCCTTAAAAAGAATTTTCTCATTTAAGTGGATGAGAGGAAACTTTCTTATGAGAATTTTTTGTCAGAACTTGGAGCCTATAACGAACTGGGCTTGACTACAAGCCCATTCCTAACACAAAATGAATTGAGGGAGGAAAATCTAGATTTGGGTCAGTCTGTTTGTTCCCACTTCGTCTCTCCTGGATCAAAGGGTGGAGAACTCAATGAGGTACAACAACCTCAAGAGGTATAACTCTAGAGGCTATACCAACCTAAGTGGATTGAAGGAAAAGGATCCTAAACTTGCACTTCCTGCGAGCCCATTAATGGGCCCTGATGAGGTAAGAGATGATAATCTAAAGGCGATACTAATGTTGAGTATGCGTTACAGGATCGGCCAGTAGCAAATAGTGAAGGTTGTTTCCACCATGATGAAAAAGAATTTTCTAAAGAGGAATTAATTGAACAAGCTAACTTTGAGGTCATGCCTCTTGATAAAAGAGGGAAATACAACAAATATATGGATATGGAGTTAGGTCTTATTTATAGAAGGGAGGTTTATAAGATGTCTTCCATTGGTTAAAACGGTTGTAGAAAGAAAACAAAGAAGAAAGGATTGAAGCCTGTCAAGAATGATATGGTGAAACAAAAAATTTTGCAAGACGCTTCTTTATCTAACGAGGATATAAGAAGCAGAAATAGAGCAATAAGAAAGGAGGCAACGAAGACTATAGAAGCTGCAAAACTGTTGGGGCTTACCCCAAATGTGACTAAAGAAAAAATAATTGAAAGGATCATGGAGTTTGAAAAGGAGTGGCAAGTTGAAGAAACTTTGTTTCGATTTTTTTGCAGTTCTCTTTTAGGTTGTTTCACTGCCAACAATGAGGTTACTTTCCTTTAATGTTAGAGGTCTGGGATCAAGTATGAAAAAGTGTGCTCTGCGTAAACTCTTGGCCAAAGAAAAACCTACCATGGTGTTGATTCAAGAATCTAAATTGGTAGAGGTTAACGACAGAATTATCAGACTACTCTAGGGGAGGATCATACTTTTCTTTGCATTTAAGGAGGCTAATGGTGCATTGGGTAGGCTTATTTGTATGTGGAGAAAAGATGCTTTTTGTCCGTTGTCGATTATTGTAAGTGAAAGGTACATTTAGCTTAAAGGGCACTTCCAAAATAATTTGTTTAATGTCAATATTTTTAATATTTATGCCCCCAATGATGTTACAGATAGGAATGTTTTTTGGAGGGAATTGGCTAGTTTAAAGAACAACGATTCAGAACTCTGGTGTTTTGGGGGAGACTTCAATGTGGTTTTCAATGAAGATTAAAGACATGGTGTTTCAAATATGATGAGATCTAGTAAGGATTTTTCGGATTTTGTGGATACATCCAACTTGATGGATCTTCCTCTAACAGGAAGGAAATTTACATGGCGTGGGGAGAAGGCTATGAGTAGACTTGATCAATTTTTAATTTCTCCAAATTGGACTACTGTCTTTTTTACAAGAAACCAATGGAGTGTTGAATGTTTGATCGCGGACCATGTTCCTATTTGTTTGGGGATTGATGATTATGACTGGGGACCAAAGCCATTTAAACTTTTTAATCATTGACTTGACGATAAAGAATTCAATGAGATGATTGAAAAGAATTGGCTCAACTATAAAGTGAAAGGTTTTCCTGGCTATCGGCTTTATTCTAAACTGAAAAGGAAATGGAAAGGGTACCAGTTAAATGGTGTGTTAGAAAACATCAACTCCTTAACTCAAGAAATCAGCCAACTGGAAAAGGACTTAGAGAGTAATCCTTCAGAAGACTCTATTTTGAACCAAATCGTGATTCAAAAAAGAAAACTGTAGCATCTTCAGCTCATTGAGGAAAGAACTTGGTGTCAGAAAGCAAGGCTGAAACGGTATCAAGAAGGTGACAAAAATATAGCCTTTTTTCATTGCATAGCTAATAGTCGTTGGAGAAATAATTTTCTTGGCCACATCAAGCACAGGGAAAATTTTTTAACCACTCCTAAAGAGATTAAGAGGACTATTGAAAACCACTTTAAAGATCATTTTAAATCAAATTTCTACCCATTTTTTAGATTCTATCCGTCTGACTTTAAGAAACTCAAAGAAGACCAAGCTAAAGCATTGGAGCGCCCTTTTTCTTTGGAGGAAATCTATGAAGCTGTTTTAAGTTGCAATGGCGACAAATCTCCCAGGCCAAATGGATTTAACTTCAACTTTATCAAGAGTAAATGGGATCTCTTCAAATATGATATTATGGAGTTTATGGAAGATTTCTACAAAAACGGTAAAATCCTTTTTAGTATCAATTGTTCTTTTATTACATTGGTGGCAAAAAAGCAATGCTCGGAAACCATCAATGATTTTCGACCTATTTCCTTGATTGGGAGTATCTATAAAATTCTTGCAAAAGTTTTAGCCAATAGATTGAGGAAAGTTTTGTCTAGACTTATCAATAACACTCAATCGACTTTTGTTGAAGGTAGGGAAATTCTAGATAGTTGTTTAATTGCTAACGAAGTAGTGGATGCAATGAAAAGAAGTAAAGAGAGGGGGCTAATCTTAAAGCTTGATTTCGAAAAAGCATTCGATAAGGTGAATCGGAGTTTTCTTTTGGAGATTATGGGTTTTATGGGTTTTGGAGAGAATGGCTATCTTGGATTCACAATTGTACCTCTACTGCTCATGTTTCTATTCTTATTAAAGGTTCACCTACAAATCCTATAACAATGCATAAGGGTCTCCGTCAAGGAGACCCGATCTCTCCTTTCCTATTCATATTGGTGATTAAGTGTCTTAGTATTCTCTTGAACAAGGCTATCTCGATAGATTTGATCAAAGGATTCTCCTTGGGGGTGAACAATTTACAGATTTCTCATTTGCAATTTGCTGATGACTCCATTATCTTCCTGGAAGCAAATGAAAACTATCTACAAGTGATTAAGAAAATTCTCACATGGTTTTACTTATCATCGGGATTGAAGGTTAACTTTCAAAAAACGGCTTTGTATGGTGTCAATGTTGAGCAACATAAGTTAGAAGATTGGGCCTCAAGATTTAACTGCAAGGTTGCTTCCCTTCCATATAAGTACCTTGAATTCCCTCTCGGTGCAAATCCAAGGCTCATTTCAACATGGCAACCTATAATTGACTTGTTTAAGAATAAACTGAGTCAACTGAAAGGTAAACTCCTCTCTCTAGCAAAAAGATTAACCCTCATCAAGTCTGCCTTATCCAATCTTCCCATTTACTACATGTCTTTATTTAAAATGCCAACTGGAGTAAAAGTGCAACTTGATAGAATTCAAAGGCAATTTTTGTGGGGTGATTCAGAGCATAAAAGGAAGATGAGGATGGTGGATTGGTCCACAGTGTGCAAAAGTAAATTTCAAGGAGGATTGGGTATTATCAATCTTTTAAGCTACAATCAGTCTTTGTTACTTAAATGGCCATGGAGGTTTGGTAGGGAAAGTGACTCTCTATGGAAAATGTCATTTGCAACAAGTGTCATCTCTCTGCTCAGGATTTATGGCCTATGAGTTGCACTTCAAGATCTATCTCTAGAGTTTGAAGAGACATTTAAAATAAATGGAATGAGAGTGAGAATTCTAACTTTATAAAGTCTAGTTTTTTGTTTTATGCAGGAAACGGCAAGCGGATCAAATTCTGGACTGATACTTGGCTCCAAGGCGTGACTCTTAAGGAAGTTTTTCCGCATCTCTACGCTCTGGTAGAATTTAAAGACGATATTGTAAGAGCCTCGCCCGTCTCACCAGGCCGTCGGCGACCATCCCCTTGGCGGGAGATGTCTCAATGGTAACATGAGTGTAAAGCTCGAGTATCTAAGGATGCCAGGGTTCGAGCCTCAGCAAACGCGCTCAAGGCATCATCCTGAGTTCTTCGGGAGCCTTGGGACAAAGCTGTGAGGGTGGGCGACCTCCCAGAGCAGACAATACGTTGTTAGTGAGTGTTGGGCGGCTGCTTACTCTCGTTGTCAAGGCAAACTTGGGGAGTGAGGGACTCTTAGGGGATGCTAGCCAATGGCCCACTGGAACGGGCGAGGCCTTGACGATGTTGTGAGAGTAAACCTGGGGCGCGGGAGAGTGCCAAGGGAATGCTCACCGACGGCCTGGTGAGACGAGCGAGACTCTTACATAAAAACGCTCATTTTTATGTAAGAGCCTCGCCCGTTCGAATCGACCGTCGGCGAACGTCCCCTGGGCTTCCTCATTGCCCCAGGTTTACTCTTACAGTCGTCAAGGCCTCGCCCGTTCCAGTGGGCCGTCGGCAAGCATCCCCTAGGAGTCCCACACTCCCGAGGTTTGCCTTGACAACGAGAGTAGGCAGTCGCCCAACACTCACCAACAACATATTGTCCGCTCTGGGCGGTCGCCCACCTTCACGGCTTTGCCCCAATGCTCCTGAAGAACTTAGAATAATGCCTTGAGCGCGTTTGCTGAGTATCGAACCTTGGCATCCTTAAATACCCGAGCCTTACACTCGTGTTACCATTGTGACAACTTGTCTCAATGGTAACATGAGTGTAAGGCTCAGGTATCTAAGGATGCCAGGGTTTGAGAATCAAAAAACGCGCTCAAGGCATTATCCTGAGTTCTTCGGAAGCCTTGGGATAAAGCCGTGAGGTGGGCGACCACCAAAGCGAACAATACGTGAATGGTGTGTGATGGGCAACCGCACAACTCGCGCTGTCAAGGCAAACCTAGGGAGTGTGGGACTCCTAGGGGATGCTCACCGACGGTCGATTCGAACGGGCAAGGCCTTGATGATGTTGTAATAGTAAACCTGGGGCAATGGGGAAGCCTAGGGGACGCTTGTCGACGGCCGTTTCGAATGGGCGAGGCTCTTACAGGTATGATCTGTGACCATGGAAAATGGGATGGCTGCACATAGGAATGGATCATCCCATTAAGAAGAAGACTCTTTGATCGTGAGACCGACTTATGGAATAATCTTCAAAAACTATTGCAATCTGTCACTTTATCTCCATTTACTCAAGACAAGCTGGTTTGGATCCATGAGATTAACGGTACTTTCAAGACTAAATCTTATAGACAAAAAGTTGACGAAGCAAATGCAAGTGAGACTCCGATCGAGAGATACATTTGGAAAAGAGTTGCTCCTCCAAAGGTTGAACTTTTCTGTTGGAGTGCTCTTAAAGAAGCCATTCTTGTTTTAGAAGTTTTGAAGAGAAGAGCTTGTTTAAGTAATCTGGAGGACAAATGCACCTACTGTTCGGATACTGAGACTACTAATCATCTTCTTCTGCACTATAAATTTTCATGGGAAATTTGGTGTCACTATTACAGGGTCTGGGATATTCAATGGGTTATGCCAGATAATTTACAAGCCCTTTTCCGATGCTGGCCTTCTATGAATGCTAACAGCAGACAATTGATTGTGTGGTCTATGCTGTTCTACGCGATTATTTGGTCCATATGGCTCACAAGGAATGAAAAGATTTTTAAGAGCAAGGATCATTCGATAGAGTATGTTTGTCAAATCATCTTTTTTAGACTCAGATGGTGGTTAAAAGCTAACTTTCCTAATCTTGATTGGCTAATGCTTTCTTCAAACATCCAAAACATTTCAGTCTTGCCTTATCCCAAGAATGTCAGAAGTAAGATACCCTAGTCTCCTCACCCTATGGGAGCCTAGAAAATTAATGTTGATGGATCGGCATTGCCTAAACCGAGACCTGCAGGGATTGGGGATGTCATTTGCAATCACTTGGGGCATGTGATTTTGATCTTCTCTAAGAACATTGGAATAATAGATTCTAACTTAGCTGAGTTGCTTGCAGTGGTGGAAGTTCTTGCTCTTATTGTTAAAGTTAAAATCAACCCACTTCCTAAATTGATAATTGAAAGTGACTCTAAGGTGATTATTTCTTGGGTGAATAAGGTTCTTAACTGCCCTTGGAAGTATAACAGCCTTATCAACAAGCTTTGTAATCTTTTTTCTTGTTTGGGTGAGGTCTCTTTTGTTCATATTTTTAGAGAAGCAAATCATTTTGCTGACTCGCTTGCTAAGTCAGGAGTTTACCACACTTCTGACTTTATTGCTTGGCTGTAACTTCTTCTCTTTAATAAAATTTAAATTTAAAAAAAAATGCATAGTTCTAAATATCATAAGTTCCATGCTATGCATAATATGTCAAGTGCATAGGCATGGTTCAAACATACTGTTAATTTCATAAATCTCATGCTATGCATGCTTTAAACTAATGCAATACACATGAGTCACACAATCACATAGTGAAACAAAGCTAAACATCTTAATGTTACAATTGCTAACTTAAGCATAATATGGTCTAAACATAACCTTCCACCATTCTTACATCTACATAAGGCATCTTTCATTCATATGTATGTATGTATGTATGTATGTATGTATGTATGTATGTATGTATGACATGGGCTACTATGCCTTCATTAGGTAGCATTGGCGAACTGTGTATATATATATATACACACACATCATTATCAATCATATTATAGTTCTAACCATTCATGCGTACACCATATGATGCCAACTTAAATCTTATACAGCTAACTTACCAAAGCTCAATACACTTAGGCAACTTTAACACCTTTGCTGAATGCACAACCACCGTAATGTCACTTTCGTTAAAATCAAACAAACCTAGTACAACTTCATATACATGATAGAAACCAAATTATAACTATTTGCATTACTGTTACCCTAATAACTGTGAGATTCACATATTCTTTCCACATATACACTGGATTTAAAGTTAGAATGATTAGATTAACTAATGACAATAAGTTGCATTATGCTTTAAAAGTATGTGAGGGATAGTCAGGCAGCGCTCATAAGATTATTCTTAACTCCGATGGGAACGAAAGTGCCAAATTTTTGATTTTGAGGTCAAATTACATAATTGGTAAAAAGACCACTTTTTGAAATTCCTTCGTTTAAGCATACTTTGGTTTACATGCAATAAATTTAAAAACGATAGTTATGTTCATAGGTCGGAAAAACTTTTGTGAATAACGGTCAACCTAGTTTGACTTTGGACCAATATACTGTCATAGTTGAACCCTCGTGTGAAGAGGTACAAACCTATTCCAACCCATAGATAGAATTACGCAAAAATGCCAAAAACAATGCAAATGAACCAAAAAGCTTTCGTTTGAGGCTATTTTGGTAATTTCACAATGTAAGGTCGGCCACCAAAAGTCAACTATTTGATTTTTTTAATATAAATATATATTAAATACATTAAAATAAAATAAATTTAGAATTTTTGTTGAATAATTATAATATAATATATAGAATGGGATATGGAAGGAAATTCTAAAATTTTAAAAGGCTATACTTGTCTTTTGGCTATAAAAGATATTTTATCATTAAAATAATGACTAAATAAGATATTTTAATCTCATATTCTCCTATGGCCGGCCATCACCTTCATTTTCACCATTTTTGAGCTAAGTGTGAGCGAGGGAGAGAGCTTGAGAAACCACATCGTCAAGCCATTAAAATCAAACACTTCCTTGAGCAAAGTTGCTAATCTCAACCTCCTCTATAACATACTTCCATACCAAACCTTGTTGTGGCCATTTGAGAAGTGTTTGGAAGCTTGAAGTTCTTGGCTAAAAGGTAGGAGAGAGAGAAAGCTTACAACTTTTGATTTTAGTTGTTGATTTGTATGTGTTCTTGATGTATAGGCATGCCTATGGCATTAGATTGAAGCAAAAATGATTGTAGGAGAGACTTAGGGTTTTAGCCAAGAGAGGAATATAAGGATACTATACTTAAGTTGATGCATGAATGGTATAAAATTAATGTAAAGAACATGATAAAGATAGCCATGGTGTTAGAAATGAAAAGGAAGAATGTGGAGTAAAAGGGTGCATTCAGCCAAGCTAGGATCTTAGTGTCACCATGCTCAATTTGGTACTTAAATTGTTAAAGAATAATGTTTAGGTGTTAGTAAGACTATTAATGAAGTTAGATTCGAAAAAGGACATGTTTTTATTGTAGTTCTAGTATAGGTACCGATATGAAGTAAACTAAATTTGTCGTTATATTAGGGATTATGGAAGCTTTTAGAGTATGCAACATTATTTACACAAGAAGTATTGAAATTTGATTGCGTTTTGATATTGTTTTGTAGCTCACAAGTGAGGAAGGTTAGGAAATTATTAGGCAATACATGCTTGCCTATTCATACTTGGTGCTAATAGCTTGTGATTTTGTACGGTGAAGGTTGTGATAAGGGATACGTATGAAAGACTTAGGTGATACTATGATTGCACTGGAGTATATTGATTGAATTGTAGATATATTAAATTGTTTTCTATGTGCAACAGGATTTTTGATTTCAAATAAATGATTTTAGTTCGGCATAGTTTAGTAGCAGCCGATTGCCTAGGCGAGCAATTGATTGCTTAAGTTCAAAATTTAGATAAATTAGCTATTGACATAATAACAATCGACCGCCATTAAAAACCAGTCGACTGCCCTTAAGAAAGGTACATTCTGTTTGAAAAATAGTCAACTGCTCAAGACGATAGTCGATTGCATTTCTTAATTTAGCCATTGTTTGAAAACCAGTCGACTGCCCAAATAAGGTAGTTGACTGCCATTTACTCAAAATACATTATTGGTTTTAAATTTTTATATTTAAAAATTTAATCTCATACAAGGCAACCACTTACCCATATAGGGCAATCAACTACCCAAAGTCAAATTTGTTTCTGTTTGAAAAACCACTAGGGAATTTGACTACCATTTAAAGGTATTCAACTGCCTAAGCTTAGCTTTGTTTTGGGAACTTTTATAGTATGTTTGATTTCGTTAGAATCAAATTAAATTGGTTTGTTGTGAAAGGTTAAATAAATTTTGATTTTTTTGAGACTGTTAGCTCCTTTGTTGCCTTCAGGTAATCATATTAATCTAATGTAATGAAATGTTTACTGTTTGACCCTGATCACGTCTTTAGCACCAATAGTCGTCACCTGATCAATGTACTCTATGGACTTTCTTGACTATAGCCATATGTCTTAATGTTATTCCTATTCGGTAACCTAATGTCGCATGATTCTATTGGGTTGTTAATTGTCTCTACTGAAAGTTTTATTGAAATGAAATGTTCTATCAAAGCTTATTTTATGAGAATGAAATGCTTTAATACAAAGAATTATGTATATGATATGGTTTTACTATTTAAATGAAATGGCTTACTGCATCGTTATCAAAAAGATTTTAAGTGTTTATTGTTGTGTATTGATTTGATGAATAATTGTTTTATAATGCATAATATTGTTATGAAAGTTATGAAAGTAATGGAGCATTGGTTTAAAAAGCATGGATTCCTTGTCTGTGAAGAACACTTAGAGTTTTCCCTATAATCGGACCAAGAGATCATGACAAGTAAGATTCTTCAAAGCATCCTTCTATACTCAGCTTGATATCCCTAACTAATTATAAAAAATCCTTCCGTTTGGACAATATTTCACTATTAGAGAAAATAAATGTACATGGTTTAGTTATGTTCAGGATACATGCATGTTAGTTGCATAGTATCTATTCTTTTACGTATGTTTCTTACTGAGCGTAAGCTCACCCCCAATTATCCCCTTGCAGATTATCTACAGTAGTGTAATGGGAAGATTTGACTCTTATCAATATTTCTTCGAGGTGATTACTTGAATCTTGGAGGTATATTGTATTTTTCTTTATATGTTTGGACATATTGCACAGTACAGTACTGTACCTTTGTATAAGTACATGGGATGTAAACTATAAGTGTTTGTTATTAATTAAAGTAAAAAAAAACAATTGTAATAAAACTTGGTGGTTAATATAATATTCGGCATTGAGATTTTATCTACTATATTTGATTTACAATGTTTGAATAAATAAACTGAAAAGAAAATGTGAATGAAGATTGTGGAACAATAGGAGAGTAGGAAATGGAATAAGAATGTTGACCTAACAAGCAGCCTAACCATAATGATCGGAAAAAAAAAAGTTAGCCCTAAATTTAGGTAAAAAGGATGTCCCAATAACCCTCCTTGGTCGTGCGCTACACCAAGGGTACTCTTAGTTTTTCTACATTAAAATCATGCAATCACTTAGTAACTATCATGTATATACCACTGGTTCACTAAAATATATCGTCATTCATACACTTACCCTTAACTCAAGCTTAGGGTTTAGTGGCAAAAGCTTCCTCCCCAAGGTTTCTCTACACACCAAAACCACTAATCATTTTAATATTACCGTACAACTCATATACATTAAAATCAAAGTAAGATCACATCATTTCATGGTTGGCCTTCACTATGGCTAAATGTACATATCAATCTTCCATAAAGTTTTACTTCAAAATAACACTATACATCATCTTAGAATTGTCATAGGAAGTATATATATATATATATATATATATATATATATATATATATATATTAAGCTCAAGGTATGAAAACAGTCTTTATCTTATGAACCACCCTTTGGCTGAACCCTATCTTCACTCTTCCACATAATTGCAAAATAACCATGGAATACCTCAAAATCATCATACACACATCATATCTTAAGCTTGAATTAAATACACAGCTTGAACCCCATGAATATTACCTTGGTCAAATGTTCTCCTACACTTTTTGTAAGTTTTTCTTCATGAAACACTTACTCAAATCACTCAATCACTACACTATCAAACTTATGAGAAGTAGAAAATCATATTTGAAGGCACAGAAGGTTATATTTCTTCTCCTTATTCTCTTTTTTCCTCTTGGTTTCTCTCCTTCCTTTTTCTTTCTCTTTGTTTTCAATTTTCCCTTAGTTTCCTTGTGTTTGTCGAGCACTCAAGGGAATTTGACACAATTTGGTCTTCTAATTTACTTAGTCACTAAATGTTATAAAGAGTTTAAGGTCAAAACATGCAAGTTGTTAGAATATCCTAGCATATTTATTTTAAAATTTCATATTTTCTTTAATTAACTAAAATAAATGGTTAATATTAATTCCTAAATACTTGTCTATTATTCCTTCTTCAACTTTATATTAATCCATACATAAGATTCTTTTGCTCCTTTTAGCTTAGGTGGCCGACCATACATGGTTACATTAGGGTTTCGCATGCTTTTAGGCCATTTAAGGTAATTTTGGTCCATTTCAGATCTAACTTGGTCAACCTTGATTTAAGGTTTGACCATACTTATTTGATATCCAAAAGGCAAACCTTTTTGTTCTTTTGACCAATTTGTTTCCTCAACCTATGTACAAAATCATAATTTTTCAGTTTGTTGCACTTATTCCTGTCTAACCCAAAATCATAACTTCTTGTGCTAACATGCATTACCTAAGTTCATATGTGTTCATAATAGTATAATTCCATGATTCTGAGATGGGTGTGTAACTTCAAAAAATCTCACGTACTTGAGCGTATTAGAGCTCGTGCCTTACATAAAGATTCAAATTGTTATGATTTGGTTATTGAATGCATTTCAAATATCAAGTAGCTTGTGTATTATTATAGAAATTGCAACTCTCACAATCTAGGAAGTGTCAATCCATCTTCAGGCCATAAGACTGGAAAGACAAAGAGATTAAGTAAGATTTGGACTATGCTTATTGGGCTAAACCAAGTGTGTGGTCTTCTAGGATGAGTCCATCCCTAACACCTATTCATCTTATAAGTGGAATATCATACTTGATTTGATCTTTACGAATTTGGATAGCTAAATGCCTAAAACCGATGCTTTTGGATATGTCCTAAAGCATATGAAGGTAAATGAATAGTCAAGATGAGGATTCATCCCCTTGAGTGACTCAAAAGGATAATATCTTACTTATCCTAGGTCATATTAATTCCAAAGTCCTTGTCCAAGGCAAAACAAGAGGTAGAGTTAATTTTGGTGGCCCAAGGGTAAATATGAAAAAGTTCATGGAGTAGACACTTAGTCAAAACTCTATCTATTTTTTAGATATTGAGATGAAAAGCTCGAATTACACTAAGATGTTGTACAATGAGTACAATGAATAGGTTGGTCAAACCATTTGACCTTTCCAACATTTAGTTGGTTATCATGCATCATTAGATGCTACTCTTATCTATCAATTAAATAGAGATTTAATTCATTGCCAACATGTTGAAAACCTAATGAGTCACATATAATATAATAATAAATGGATTAAATTAAATTGAGAAGCTTGGGAAATTTGAAAATTTTTAATAGAACTTATTAAAGATAATTATAATTGGACCTAATTAAATTATTTAATTAGATGGTCTTAATTATTAGGATTTAATTAAGTTGTGGTCCAAAATTATAATTATAATAAGTTCAAAGGCTAAAGTGCAATTATAGCAATTAACTGGGAGACAAAACCCTATCCTATATAAGCCTTATTATAGCAAGCTCAATGAGAGAAAACCCTAAAAGTTGGTGGCAAGGCCCTTTGAGATTGTCTCCTTATCACTACCCTCTATGTCACATGATTTTTGATTTCTTCATTGCTTCTTAGTCTCTTGAAGGTTAAGAAATCGTTTTCTAACTATTAGAAAGTGAAATCAAGATTAAGTAATGAGATTTTGAATTTCAATCTACTAGCATAGAGACTGCTGCATATGATTTAACCTCTTGTAGGTTCATATTATTACCTATGTGTGGATTATCATTAAAGGCTGTGCAACTAAACGGTTTTTGGCTTGTAGTAACCTAGCAAGGTGTACGTAATTAAGTAGAGTTTCATAATCTTGAGTTACAAGTTCTAAAGATATAGGTATGATAAAATTATTTTGAAATCCAATTTTTCATGTATGTTTTTTTCTATGTATTAATATTGGACTAAGGGTTGGTTTCGCTATTGATTTGTTTGTTTACGTATTCCATTGCACTATATTATGCGATTAATTAAGCATGAATCCAAACCTTCATCTTCCTAGAACTGGTCAGGTACCCAAATGTGACCAGAGTACAAATAAGCTACAAGGAAAAAGGTGTAAAGAAATACAAACAAAGCTTGGGTAGCAAATACAAGCTAAAAGATCCTTTTGCCTTTGAATGAAGGCATTTATATAAGCTTACGGAAGGTAATCAAATCATGCCATGTGTCACAATCTTGTAGAGTCTGTCTGTCTAAGTAAACACAATTTGTCTCCAAGCCATGAGAAGAGGAGATAAGGAAACTGAGCATAGTTTGGACTGGATTTGTTGTGCTAAGCTTGTTGCGACTATCTTATGGCTAAATCCATCCATAACATAAATAAAAAATTTTAAAAATTGAAAATTTGATAATTAGATAAATATAAATTAGGTATCTTTAATTAGATCCTTCCATAAACAAATAATAAAATGGTTAAATGGTTATAGTTATAAATTCAATTGTACTTTTTAAATTATTTTATTTGCATCATATAAATTTAATGAATTATGGGAATAAATGGAGATCAAACAAATAATATAATTCTAAGAAAACTATGCAAGTGTGATATTTTAAGAAATTTTTAGGTGAAAAAATTTTTTTAGACAGAACGTTGAGAATTTGAAAAATGATTTCAAAATCAAAAGTTGACTTTTAATTTTCAAAAAAAAATAAGAAAGAATATAAGTAAAATAAAAAAATAACTAAAAATAGATAAATTAAAAAGATATAGAAAAATAGGCACAACATTTACCGTAAAATATAAAATAAATCTAACGATAGAGTTTTTTCAAGGAAAACAAATAGATTTTTTTAATACTTTTGAAATAACAAAATTTTTTTAAAAATTCAACTAAAATGATAAAGACACCTTGACAACATTTTTAGTATTTAAATATTAAAATTTAATCAAGAACTATTTTTAACTAAGAATATTTTAAAAATAATATAAGATTAACTTTTATCATTTTTTGGATGTGCACTGTGAGAGTACTAATACTTCATTCACATGTAAACATGTTTCCCAATTTAATTATGTAGCACAGATCGGGATCTAGATTTTTTAAGGAATCTTAATCAAACTTAAAATTTCTTTAAAAAATATTGATTCAATTAGATAGTTAATCACACCAAACCAAAAAAATAATTAATGGTGACTTTTTTTATATTTACTTCTAAAATCGAATTTATAAAATTAAACGTTAAGACACTCATTTATTCTTGGATTATCCAAATTATCCAAATATCTTTGATTGATTAAGTTGTTCTGTTAGCTAGACCAAATGTCAGTATGAGGCATGAATCATGAATGATGCATCTCAATTGCTACTCTAATAGTTAAAATAAGTATACCGTAGGTTGTAGGTTGTATGTGTGTAGCTCAAGTAGCGTTGATTTTTGAACCGTGCTTGGTAAGAGGGATGGAAAGGGAAAACATGAAAAGGTTGTTGATTCAATGCTTAGATTTTATAGTCAATTTCTTACTCTTAACTATTATATTAATAAATTTTCTTTCCTTACTCATTTCCATAATTCTTTTTACCAAAAACAATCTTAAAATCACTAAAATAAACTTAATAGATCAGAGGCGACCGCCATACACCAATGCATGATTTTTTTTCCCAAAAGCTTATTTAATGTTATTACATGTGCAAATATTTAGTATACATATGTACATCCAAACATTCATGCATACATACATACATATACATATACATATACAAATACATACATACATAATATTAAAAAAGTGAGACACATGATAGTTTTTAACCCTAATTGTGAAATTAAAAAAATTTTATTATCAGTATATGAGAGATTTTATCTCTCTCTCTCTCTCTCTCTCTCTCTCTCTCTCTCTCTCTCTATATATATATATATATATATATATATATATATAATGCTCTTCCAAGTTCCAACCTACCATATGCTACCTAAATATATATCCCACCACGATTCATAACTATATTGTGGACAAGAAATTCAAGAAAACAAATCCATACGCTAACGAAAGCCCAACTTCATCCTTGTTTGCAGAGGAAAGAGAAAAGGAGGGTACACAGAGAGAAATAAAACAAATGAAAACAATATTAGATACTAGAAACAGTTGTAATCAGTGTCGTAAACATGGTGTGGATTGAGCATATCCCATCTATAATCTCATTTGTTTTGACATGCAACTACTCCTTTGAATATTTGCATCCCTTTCGGGAACAAAATTCATTTCAGCACTCTACTTGATCCATTCTATATTCACACCAAACGACTAAGCCTATGTATATTTCATTTCCAAGTTGATTAATCAATGTATTATGGCGTCGAACATACCCGGAAAGACGTAACCATGAGATTTAACAGCACCCCTTTTAATAGTTGAAGTGTTTGACAAGTAGCATGGCAAGCATAAATCTCCAAACGTACTTTTAGGGTTTTATCATTGTTCAATGTGTCTTCTTGAAAATTACTAGACAACAACTTCACCGAAAATGCGTCGTTAAAGTCATCGTTAAATTATTTAAAAATTTAATCGTGTAGAGACGTGTACTAAAATCGTGTTGAAGAAGTGAATGATTCATTATGCAAATGAACACGCAATCTTAATTTATGATTTAAGAATAACAAAATGATTTTGAACGGTGGTACATGTATCATTATATCTTTTAAGAGTTAATTATGTCAACAACTAATTCAACGAAAAGATAATTAGAAAAAAAAATAAAAGTGGCCTTCAAAAACTCTATAGCTAATTCCTTGCATGAATGGCCTATTAATTTCAGTGGAAAGAGTAATATAGCATTTTAAGATTCCAAAAGTCTTCGTAATAGATATGCTTTGGATCATTAGCTAGTTTAGTTGTAAATAAACTTCGATAAAATTAGAAAGCTAAATTAAGATTTCATTCGGAATATTGAAATCAAATATGCAACAAATTAAACCAAGTAGCAAATTTATAAATATTTTAATAGTAGTAATTTGAAGTGCATGCATTGCGCAGCAAGTATATGCATGCAATCTTCCACGCCAAATTAGCGACCAAGCAATGTACCGGTGAACTTTCAATATTACCTCTACCCATGGGTAGACAGATGTCTCACAACTGCTCTGTTTCGGACTTGACAGTGATTTTATATACATACATCTCTCTCTCACTCTTTCTTTCTCTCTCTCTCTCTCTCTCTCTCTCTCTTCTCTATATATATATATATATACACATATATATATATTAGGATGATACCCTTGCTACGCACAGGTAATTTTTGTCTCAAAGAAAATTATAAATAATATTTATTAAAAATAATAAATCAAGATAATTATTCTAAAAATATTAATTTTTAAATAAAAACAATAATATCTAATTTATCAATTAAACATCTTATTTATTTATTATTCATATTTTTTCAAAAATAAAATAAAATTTTAACAAAAAAGTTAGAAAATTAAATAGACCAAAATAAAAAAAAAGCTTATAAATATTTAAATTTTTATTGAGTTTGACTCAAATTTGTTTCTATCAAGATAAATTCAAATTCCGCTAATACTCCATCCCCACTCTCTTTCTTTTTATTTTTTCTAGTCATTAAGTGTTTAATATTGAAATTATTTATTTATTTATTTATTTCATTATTTCCTCTTTTACAACATTCGTTTTTCATAATTAATGAAAATTTTTTGAATTTGATTCATAGATTTATTTGTATAATTTTTTTTGTTTTCATCTATGTTTAATTTTTTTTAAAAAATGATCTTTGAAATTTTTTGCTTCATTTTGTAATTTTATCATTTTATCATTTTTATATTATTTGTAATACTTATTAGATTTTTGTAGTTTTTGTAATTTTTAAATTTTAAGAATTATACAAATAAATTAATATTTTATTAATTAAAAACTAATATTTCATTAATTAAAAAATAAAACTAATGAGCTATTAATATTTTATTTAATTAATAAATTAATAAAATAAATATTTTATTAATTAAAAACTAATATTTATTATTTAAAAAATTAAAAATAATGAGGTATTAAAACTAATAAAAAAATTAAAACTTTATGTTATGATTTTACCTTTCAAAAAAATAAAGAGAAGACATGTGGCATACAAAGGGGAGCCTAGGAGACAAATATATATATATACAAGTATCACTCAAAGGGAAAGGAGGAGACAAAAATATAATATAGTATAGATATATATATATATATATATATATTAGATACAAAACCCGCACGATGCTGCGGGTTTATTTTTATTTTGTAATTTTTAAAGTTAGTAAAATTGATTATTAGATTAAAGTTGTTGGTCATAAAAATATTTATCTCCTTCATATTATTTAGTACAAAAGAGAAACATATTTACTAAGGATTGAGCTTATATATCAAACAACTGTCCAACAATAATTTTTGAGAAATTTGGATTAGCTTGGATTTTAAAAAATACATAATACTGAAGTTAAATAGTATGATAAACAGATAATTTGTGCTAGAAACAAACAAATCAAAATAATGATGCAACAATAATAAAAACTAAAAGCACCGAAATAAATATACAGTATAGTGATTCAGACAATTAAACAAAGAAGTTAGAAAAATTAGCTTTGTAAGTATTTTTATTTTAAGAATAACTAATTGAACTATTTATATTTACTCCAAAGTACAATATGCAAAGTAAAAGTATTTTTTCTGCAAGATTTAGAGGTAAAAAAACCCTTTCATATAATAAATTTCATTCGAAAGCAAAATATATATAAGTAAAAGAAGCAAATAAATAAAAATATAAAGCAATACTATAAAACAATAATAGAGGACTGGATTAAAAAAGTTAAAAAGCTATATAAAAAACATGTTAAAATTTAACTAAAAAAATTGTTGAAAAAGAAATAAAGGGACTAAATAAAAAAAAAGTTGTTGAGGGAAAAAAATATAAATGGACAAATGTCACTCAAAGAGAGAGGAGAGATAAAAATATAATATAGTACTAGATAGATAGATATATATATAAATAATATGTATATATATATATTATATATATATATATATATATCATACCAATAATTGGCTAGATCGCATAATTTATCACTAACACTAAATCAGGCACACAAGTTGCATGCATGGATTTAAAAAATATTAAAGAAGGGATAAAAAATTTGATAAAAGAAACTTGTTCAATAAAGTGATAAACTATAATTTTTTTCATTAAAATTAGGATAAAAGTGATTTAATTGGTATTTGAGAGCGTATGGTACTAATCATATGTTTTTAAAAAATGATTATGTAACCAAAAAAAAATGATTATGTGTCAGATTTTTTATTGGTATCTAAAATCTTACTTGGTAGGACGACTCTAATAATATCATTGGTACTGTTAATTTACATAGATTAAGGAAATAACAAGGTTGATTAACTACTGTTCATTTGCTGCAATTGTATTACATGGTGATCGTTCTGTATGCCATTTGCATGGGAGGAGGACTATATGCGCCTTCTCTTCCTTTGCAGGTTGTATCTATACTGTTTTTTTTTCTGTTGTTGGCTGATGATTTCTAATTGATATAACAGTCAGGTATTTAAATAAATAAATAAATACTACTAGTAGCGGATACATATATGAAAAGAGAAGAAAAGAAACGGGGAGGAGTAACCATCAATCAGTAGCATGTGACCTTTCTAAGTATTAATGATCAGGAGACTATCAGGTGAGGAAGCAAGTGGTTGAGAAGTGCCTTTACTATGGAAGAAAGGAAGGAGGCTGTATGGAAAATGTGTTGTTATGTTATCTCATATTTTGGATGTTGTTATATATATATATTGGTCGTAACTGCTGCTAAGTACCCCATATCTCACTTGCAATCCTCTATTACATTGAATGAAAAATCAAATCCTGATTTAGCTAAAAAAAAGTTTTAATAATAAGGAAGAAAAACAACAAAACTTTATCATCTGTAGATATATATTTAGGTGAGTAACTGTCGGTATGAGAACAGGTAGGCATGAGCAAGACTTTTATGATATTTTCATATTTGAAGTGTAATATAAGTAAACCAAAGATTTTGACAGATGGGTACTATTATATTTGTTTAAATCACGTGTAACTAACAAGTCACCTTTAGACAGATCTGACTAAAAATTATTACAATTGTAATGTAATTACATATTTTTTGACACACATATCATTAGACATCTAACTAAAAGTCAACTATTAATAAGTTGAGGAGTCTAAATTAAATATAAGATCACAGAAAATTCAAGATTCAATAAATATTAGATAACACCATTTTAATAGGTTCTCATCACGTAGAAAGAGACAAAAGAGTATATCATGTGACAAATTTGTAGGGGGTAATAAGCAAAAATCACATAACAAAATTAGTGTAAGGACCTAGCGTACCCACACTTTTGTAGGCTAGGGATCCACACCTAGTTGCCTGACCTTACTCACACCGTATTGTCCGCTTTGGAAGCCCCCACAAGCCCCTCACAATTTTGTAGAGACGTACCGGGAATAACCGGAATTTGCCACAACCAATTTGCATCCGGAGCAACTCGAACCCTTAACCTTTTTAAAGTTCAAGTCACTCCTAACCATTTGGCTTAGGCATGAATCATATGTTCTTAAATATGTCTAGTGAGTAGAGCTTTAATTTGATTATGAGGTAATCTAATTGTTCTTGGAAAGATGTTGTGAGATGTATGAACCTATTTATAATTGCCGATTAAGTAATTGAGATTCTTTAAGCATGATACCATGATTGTTTGTTTAATTAGCTAGGGTGCACATTATTTAGTTAAATTAGATAATCTACTCTTAGATGATAAACTTAAGTTCATAATTGTTTTTTCGTTTATTCACAAGAGGATTAGCCTAATCAAAGTTTAAGTTAAATAAACCCCACTTGTTGAGTTTGTTGCTTAATATCAACTTAGATCTTTCTAGTTACTAATGCTACTATAAAATTTATCTAGAGATCCTATCCTAGGTGATTTGATAGTTAGGGATTAATTAAAGTGCTTGTTTTTCAATTAACGACAAAGTAAGGATTGATAGGTGTAACAACGCTGGCTTGTTACACTACAGTTGACTATTTAATAGATAATGATATTTTGTAATCAATAATCAACATGAAAGTCCAAGAAAGTTAGAATCCTTGTAATCGAAGTTTTTGCATATTTGATATTAATCATTTTCTTAAAAATCTTTGTTTTTATTTTTTTAGTTAATTTAGTTAATTGGTCAAAATTCCCCCTTCTCTCCTCTCTCTTAATTAGATTAAAATATGATAAGTAATTTATTTAACTTCAGTCTCTGTGAGTTCACCCTTACTTCTACTCTCTACATATTAGTAGAATAAGGAATTTATTTTTGGTATCTACAACAGCATCAAAATTTAGCATCATTACCGAGGATTGATTTTGAATTGAGTTAGTTATTTTTAATTATAATCTAATTTCTTTCTTTTTGTTTTTCTTTCTAGGTTTGTATGTCAGACAAAGAATCTAATCGAAAACTCCGAAGGATTAGAAACTTCATCTAATCAAACCAAAGCGTGGTGCCTTGAACACCTCAACCACTACCACCACCCAGCGATCCATCTTCCATTAAGCCTAAAGTCAATCTACTTTCGAATTCTCGAGTGATTTTAAAGAAGAAGCCATGGGTCAAAACGCGAACACGATGACTCTAAAAGAGTTGGCAGCCCTAACTATAGGCCAACAACCTCTTTGCATTGCTTTTACTAATATTGATGCCTATTTTGAATTAAAGTCTGATTTGATACAACTCTTACCAACTTTTCTTAGTCTTGCAAGTGAAGATCCACACAAGCATCTAAAGGAATGTCATATAATTTGCTCCACCATGAAGCCGATTGGGGTAAGTAAAGAGCAAATAAAATTGAGAGCCTTTCCATTCTTTCTTGTAGATTCAGTAAAGGATTGGCTCTACTACTTGTCATCTAAAACCATCAATTCATGGGATGAAATGAGGAAATTATTTTTAGAAAGATATTTTCCCACTTCTAAGGTAGCCAATATTTGCAAAGAAACTTTGTGGAATTAGAAAATATAATGGTAAATCTGTCACATTCTGAAAATACAGATTTTTAAACCTTACTTACATTCGGTTGAGCTGTCTGTAGTGCCTTCGCTAATAATTTAATCTAAAATTTATATTCATTTCCAAAACTAATCCCAAGAACTATTTCTTTTCATTTACTATAAACCAAAAATACGAACTACAAAATTTCAAATATATTTTTTCCATTTTGATTTACATCCCAAGTCTAAGTACATATAGCAAAAGTACTGTACATATAAGTTCAAACATATAAATATTAGCCATGTATACCTTTGCAAATGTGTCAACTTCAGCTGAGGGACACCAAAAATAATAAACTCCTTCCACTCGTAGCCGAGAGATCACTGAAAATAATCTGGAAGGAGAAGGAGGAGGTGAGCTAATGCCCAATAAGAGAATCGTATACAAGAACTGATACTATGTCTTCTATATGCAAGTATCAAAATTACATTTTATATATATAAAAGCATGATGTATACGAGGGAGTTAGGCACGATGTAAAGGAAGGATACTATAATCGGCTAGGTAACCAGATAGAGTATGAGAGCTACTTTGAAGCACCAGTCGTGTCTCGGTCCCTAATACCGACTATAGAGATTTCATTTGAAATTAAACAATTCAGTAAACGTGCATAATTCGGTAAACAGTACTAAACAACTTTAATAATAACATTCAGATATTTAAGTAAACAATATAAATTGTTTCTCCGCAAACTGGATAAAAATCATTTTTTAGTAACAATAACAAACTTGGAAAGCATATTCAATGATTATAAAACATTTCATCATTTAAAATCCATATCATATATACTTTTCCTTGGAGTGCCCTAGATGTCCGAGATAGACTCATGTAAGGGGGACATATGACCATAGTCTATGGTTGTCTGTAGATGAACACGGACCAGGTGTCATCTGAGGACACTGAATGATGGCATCAGGATAACTCAGCTACAATAACAGTAAGTGTATGTGCTCGTAAGTAGCTATGGGGCCAACAGTATATAAAACAGTTCATAGCAGTTTACGAAAATAAATTCAATAACAGGTATCTTCAATCAGTCCATAAATACATACTTTGAAATATAAGCAATTCAAAAATAAAAATTCATAAAATATTCACAGGTCAACATTTAGTCATGAAAATATTCTATGTATCTGTAAATAAGTTATAAAAACATATCAGTACCTCACGTACGCAAAATTCAATAACATAAATTTTTTAAATATTGTTCTTCAATATTAATGATAATATGGAATTTTATTAAATTAAAGAAATTAACTCAATAAATCCTTCATTTTTAATTCTCAAAAATATTAGAAGATAATTTCACAAAATTATTAGAATTTTCGACAGTATAACGGCTGTTTCTAACCTAGCCTTCCTGCAGTGAAAACACAATATATAAAACCAACAAAAGTTCCCATTTCAACACTTTTTTCAACATTTCAATTCCAAAAGATGCACATTTTATTAAAACATGCACCATAGTAGCCCTATCTCTTCTATACTCATCCCTTACCTCTTAATTCGCTATGTTTCTGTTCATAAGCACTAGTGTCAAATTCTGACTTTCAAGCTGCAAAACACCGTAGAAACACAATTTAGCACTGTTAAACCACTACATTTCAATTATAATTAACTATTAACTCTCCATAAACGATCATATTGCATATAGTTACTTCCATTCCAATCTCTTTTACACTGATGCTAACACTGCAACTTCACCTAAACAACTCCGATTTCAATTCTGCTTTTGCTAACAGTCTCCTAATAATTTTACATTATTTTATGACCCAAAATACATCAAAATCAGCAAGGATTCTTCCTCCCCTTCCTTGGCCGAATTTAGCTTCCTTGCCATTTCATAATATTTTCTTCCATTTAAGTTAAAATTTCTACTCTACATTAATTCTACAATTTTTCTACATCATTTTCTAATCAATTTACAATATTTCCATGCACCCATGATCTTGACCGAAACCCTAGGGAGGTGTTCTTCCTAGTTTAAATTGATTCAAGCTTAAATAATCATCTAAACATGCTAAACACTAAGTAGAAATCATGAAAACCATGAAAATTAAATTTTTTCCTTACCTTTCTCCTTTGGCCGAATGCTTCAAGGGACCCTACACCCTTGTTTTGGCTAATTTAGATGATGATTTTGGTGTAGGAAGATAGAAGAAGTTGAGGAGAACAACTTTGGTGAAGGAAATTTTTTATTTTGATGAAGTTTTGGTTAGGTTTTGTAAGCTTTCTCTCTTTTGGAAGGTTTAACTATGGAGGAAGAAGAAGAGCTGCTGGTTGCTGCCAAGAATGATGAAGAAGAAGAACTGAAAATTACCATGTTGCCCTTAGTTATATTTTACACTGAAAATTACCATTTTGCCCTTAGTTTAAGTAATCTTCTGTTTTTGCCCTTTTCTGTTCAACTTCGGTTTAAACAATCAGTCTAATTTTCAAAATATTTTATTTCATCATGAAATATATCTATTTAACTTACTCTAACTTCTTGTTGAGCTTTTATTGAAGTTCGACAAACCGTTTGGGTGAAATTATTAAAATACCTATAACCGTAAAATCGCATAAATTTCTATTTTTATGTAGATTTAATGTCATCAATCCACATGGCCTAGAACCTTATTTTATGAGAAATTTCCTATCACTAATAGTGGATCCAAAGTCAACTTGGTTTGATCGTTATTTACGGAAATTCTATTGACCTATGGACTTAATCGTTATTTTCTAATTTATTTGCACACTTCTCAAAAATGTACAAACAAGTAAATCTAAGTTGTAGATTCTTACCACATCCTTATTTAGCTCCAAATATCTTGTCCTCCAAGTCTCATCTGTTCCAGAACACCAAAAGTCCTATGGGGCCCAGCATCCATTATCCTTTTATTCCTGCAAAAAATAGGTCATTTAAATAATTATATAATATCTATTAAATGTACAAATGGTAAATATATGAATATCACAAAATCCTTATATGAGTTTTGGGAAAGGTTTAAAAGGTTTTGTGCTAGTTGCCCACACCACCAAATTAATGAGCAAATACTAATCCAATACTTCTGCAAAGGACTTATGCCCCATGATACAAAGTATGACTAATGCTGCAAGTGGAGGAGCTTTCTCCTCAAGAATCCCAAAATCTAATTGCAAACATGGTAGCCAATTCACAACAATTTAACATAAGGCATGATCCACCACCTAAGCAAGCATATGAGGTAAGTACTTCTTCCTTTGAAAAACAAATTTTTTATTTAACTTCTCTTGTGTGTCAAATGGTTGCAGGTAATATGCAACAAGCTAAGGCTTGTGGAATTTGCTCCAACCTGGGACACCCCACATATATGTGTCTAATACTCGAAGAAGATGCCATGGAGCAAGTTAATGCGATTAGTGGATTTCCTGAGTAGCTACAACAAAGATATGATCCATATGATAAGACATATAACCTAGGATGGAGGGATTATCTTAATTTTTAATTTGGAAATAGACCACCCCCTAATGTCCTACCCTATAATAGGCCACCCAATTTTCAAAATCCCAAACCACAATACCAAGAAAGACCTCAAGTTCTCATTAAAAATCAAACCATGCTTCTAGAAGAAATTGTGAAAACCTAGCTTTTAGTACTTTACAATTTCAACAAAAAGCTAAGATAAGGTTTACAAATATTAAACACCAAATAGGTCAAATGGCAACTACAATAAACAAAATAGAAGTCCAATCGTCAAACAAGCTATCTTCTTAACTTGAGATGAATCTAAGGGAGAATGTGGGTAACACATTTTTGAGAAGTGGGAAGAAAATTGGACCCAAGAAGGCCTTGCATGAAGATGTTGACAATGGCTTTTTATTCTATAAAGATGTTAAAATTTCAAAGCCTAAACAAGGAGAAATCGAAATCCATATTAAAAAGGGACAAGATACCGATCTTAATAATAAATCTAAGGATGCCGACATGCACAAAGACACTGGCAAGGAAGATGCTGACAATAATATAAAAAGGAAGGGAGAAACTGAGCTCAAAAGACTCCAAAGCTAAGGTACGTGATAAAAGAGTTCCTTTTAATGTTAGTACATTCCCTCCTCCTTTTCTTAGCAGGTTGGCCAAAACAAAGAAAGAAGAAGAAGAGAAGGAGATCTTGGAGACCTTTAGAAAAGTAGAGGTAAATATTCCTTTTCTTCATGCTATCAAGCAAGTACCAAGACATGTAAAATTTTTAAAAGAATTGTGCACTAACAAGAATAAACTAAAAGGTGATGAAAAGGTAAGCATGGAGGAGAATGTGTTTGCAATCATCCATAAGAAAATTCCCCCAAATTATGGAGATCCTGACATGTTTAATATTCATTGCAAAATAGGCAACACCATGATTGATAAGTCCATGATAGATTTAAGAGTTTCTGAAAATGTCATGCCACTTTCAATTTTTAAATCATTAAATCTTGGAACTTTGAAAGAAGCTAGTGTTATTTAACAATTGGCTGACAAATCTAATGCATATCCTAAAGTGATATTAGAGGATGTTCTTGTGTAGGTCGATAAATTAGTCTTCCCAGCAAACTTCATTTCCTTGAGATGGAAGATGACAATTCTTTGTATCCAATACCAATTTTGTTAGGGAGACCATTCTTGAAAACATCCAAAGCCAATATAGATGTGGACAAAGAGATGCTCACCATGGAATTTGATGGTGAAATTGTGCAATTCAACATCTTTGGAGAAGCAACCACGAGCCCCAAGAACTTAAAGAAAATATTTGCATTTTGAGGGCTCTTTCTCCTAGAAAATTTTTCTTGGCATTGACTTTTCTTTACTTCTCTTCATTTCTTCTTGGACTCTTGATTAACTTAAAGCTTGACCATCAGTAAGCGTTTATGTACTTCTTGAGTCTCATTAAGAGGTCAACAAACACTCTTAATGACTTCTTACTTGAAAACATAGTAAACTCTTAATCTTTCAAACCATTAGTGAATACGGCAATGGCAACTATATGGTCAATATCTTTAACATTGGTTTTTTTTTGTTAAACCTTCTAACCTACTTACTTAGGGACTCCCTTTCTTTTTGCATAACAAACGTTAGGGTGATCAATGCTTCTTATGAATAATACTTGATGAAGTGGCTTACAAACTTAACACCAAGTCTTTAAAAGAATTGATAGAGCTTGGTTTTAGTGAGGAGTACGAAGACTTGGCAACCTTCTTAAGAGTTACGGGGAAGGCATTGTACATTATCACATCAGACACACCTTGGATTGACATATTGATTCGAAACATTTCCTTGTGAGCTATTAGATTTGTTGTCCCATCATAGGTTTCCATTGTAGAGAGCTTAAATCTTCTTGGTGGAACAACCATGTTGAGCTCCTTGATGAAAAGAGAGCTCCCTAAAGTATCAAGATCCAAATACATGGTCTTCTCTGCGATTCTTCACTCCATGATCTCTGTCTTGGTTTTCATGTCCTGCCATTTGTTAACAGAGTCTGCTAGTTTCCTTTGTTTAACAAGTTTCTCACTTAGGTTGACCTCCAACATTCCTTCATCTTTGTCAAGTCTCTGGTTCAATCTCCTTATCGCCTTTATTTTCTCAATTCTCTCACATATCTGTCACTAACTTCGACCTATTCCATATTCCATCATTTTTGTTCCTTTTTTTTTTTTACAATTTTCTTCTCTTTTTAAGAAGAGTTTTGTGGTATCACCGATATAATGGGAGAATTGTGAGATTTTAATGCATCATCAAACTCTCATGAGGACTCTCTTATCTCATTTTCTTCATCAGTGGTGTCAAAGTTTGCAAGATAGATGACTCTTAGCGCTTTGGCGTGATATTGCATATCCTCTTTATTGGCATTAGGTCACGTCATCATATACTCTTACAACTTCACTCAAGCTATGAAGGTCTCTTCTCAATTGCCTCATATCATCATTCCTTTCATCATCTCTTTCTGAGTTTTCATGAACTGTGGGAATACTAAAGTTAACTTCTTCTTTTGGTCATTTTGGATTTAAAGGTTCATGCACTTCTTTGTTGATTACTTATGGTGCAGCTCTAGGAGGCACAATCCTATTTATGTTCACTCTGTCAAAATGGTGTGGGTAACTTCTTAATTAGTGCACAGTTGGAGCTTCTGTGCTCCATAGTCTTTTTTCTTAGCGGCTTGCACTATCCAAAGATCCTTAATCTCTCTTCAAGATTATTATAGCAAGAGTTGGTAAAGAGGAATTCTCTTAAGATTGGCTCCTGATGAGAGCACCAATTGTTAAGGGTGTGAGCAGTGCGAGTCAAATGTAAACGAAACCATGATTTACATGGTTCGACAAGAGTTTCTACATCCACAAAGTGTAGCTAAGATTACTACTATATGAAAAGCATGAACCAACTATTTACAAAGTACAAGATTCTTCCTAGAACTAGGTACTTGGGCATGACCAAAGTACATTAGAGAGTGTAAAATAATGGAAATAGCGTATACATAACCAATAATGAATAAAAGGATTCATTTGCCTTGGATTGAAAGCATATATATAGCCTAAGGGAGGAACTTAGGTTGTGACATGTGTCACCATCTCGTGGAGCCTATCTATCTGAGTTGGATCAATCTATTTTCAGGTCATGAGATGGAAGAGACAAAAAGATTGAACACGATTTGAGCTATGCCTGTTGAATGATGCTTAGTGTGGCTGTCTCTTGACTAAATCAATCCATGGCATTATACATCCAACATTAAACCAATTGACAAGACAATAGTTAAAGGAATCTAATTTGAAGATAAAACAAAACGAAATTTAAGATTTAATAAATATGAAATAGCACCACTTTAACATGCATGTATATATGTACTTGATTTAGAATGAAACCCAAAAACCCAATATAATAATGGAATAAGTAGAAGATAAATGTGCCTGCATTGCAATGCACAAACAAAATTAGGAGCCAAAACAGCAGAAGAAAGGGGGAAGGGAATCCAGGAAATTGGTCTAAAGATGTTCCTTGATTTGTTCATTTTTATAAGGCAACGGGTTGGCTGCCTCCCCCATGCTCTGTTCCTCTCCTCTCCTGTCCTATAATTAATCTCGTCTTAACATTCCAAAGGCGGTCCCACCATGGCATTTTTGACTTTCCGATGTGGCAAGAATGCATTGGGAGATGGGAACAATTCAAAGGAAAAAGGGCTCCACTATCACGTGGCATGTTGGCAACTGGAATATAAATATATATATATATATTATATATATATATATATATATATATATATATATATATATATATGTATCATGCTGCTGAGTGCTGAATGATTGTTTTTGGTCTAAAAGAAACGACAAAGTGTGAAACGGGGTTTGCGTGCAGCAGTCCACATTGTCAACGTTACTTTGTCTTACCTTCGCATGTATTAGCTTCAGTATTACTGTTTGCATTTGCATTTGCAAGTCTTAGCTTCAATATTACTGTTTTAATAATAAATATATCCTAACCATATATGCATTATCAACATGAACAAATATACAAAGGACTTGTTCAACTTCCTTTTGCAAACTAGAGCTTCCAATAAATAAACTGCCCTAGTATAGTAAAAATATATTAATTATTTTTAATATCTGGTTGATATATTAATTTACTTTGAGCACTATTAAAAAAAAGGCTAGCATACACGACATGCAATTCACTGACCCAATCTAATAAGCTCCACTTACGACAAGAGGGCAATCGCGTAAATATCCGAAAAGGGGATTTCTTCAATGACTGAGCATATTAATATTAATTAAAAGCATATACTATTATTAGTATTATTTATATAATCTATTGGACGTGGCCAAATATACGTTTGTACCTTCAAAGTGAAGACCCATGGTAGGTGAGAGCTTCACAGATACACCCTCAATTCCCTTTCTTCAATGCATGAATCAAGATATATAGTTTAAATTCCTTGGTTTCTTGTGCATGGTAAGTAAGAAACCAACCAGGTAGCTAATTCTTCAACTCTAACGCCTTGCTTATGATCATGACCAGCACCTGCTCTTCTATTATTTCAAATATGATAACTTTATAATCAGCAAAACCTAATTGATATACGGGTTTGTTCTTCCTTCGTTCTCTTCGTTTTAATTTTTCTGTACAAGTAAGATCTTTTCTGTTATTTTGGAAGAAAATCAATCGGCATACTGTTTTCACTTCCCCTGGTTGCTTCTTTAGCTATTGCCTTTTCGAATACTACTTCATCTTCCATGTCATTTTGTTTTACATTTAGTACCACAGGAGCCAAATATAGAGACGAAGAAGAAAAGCATAAAGAAGTTAGCAATGGAAGGAGATCAGGGAAAAGAAGAAACCCTACCACCGGGATTTCGGTTTCATCCAACCGACGAAGAGCTCATCACTTACTATCTTGTGAACAAGATTTCAGATGCTAGCTTCACAGGAAGAGCAATTGCTGATGTTGATCTCAACAAATGCGAGCCCTGGGACCTTCCTGGTAGTTTTAACCTTTTTTTTTTTCTTTGCTCAGCCAAATAAAAGTTTCATTGATAGGTAGTTTTAACCTAATTCCCTCCGTATATTCCTTTCTAAATATCCTTATTAATTTCAGCGATCAAAGGAGGACTGATCCATTTCGTGTGATGTTATTAAAAGTGTGATGTGCCTAAGCTAAGCAGCCTTAATCTGAAAATGTTTGTGCATCAGGGAAGGCGAAAATGGGAGAAAAAGAGTGGTATTTTTTCAGCCTTCGGGATCGAAAATACCCGACTGGTGTAAGAACAAACCGAGCGACGAACACTGGCTACTGGAAGACCACAGGAAAAGACAAGGAGATCTTCAACAGTGCCACATCAGAGTTGGTTGGTATGAAGAAAACCTTGGTGTTTTACAGAGGGAGAGCTCCCAGAGGAGAGAAAACCAACTGGGTCATGCATGAATATCGTATTCACTCTAAATCATCTTTTAGAACTGCCAAGGTACCATTCACTGTCTCTACTGCAAATAAATATAATTTCCATAATAATTTCGATTCATTTCTTCTGCCCTTTATCGATCGATAGTAAACTAATTAGTTATAAATTAAATTCAATTACAGAGAACGAACAAACGTATATCAATCCAATTCTATATATACAGTTGGGTAATGGGTCTTGGACTTCTAACCTCTCCTTTGGGAGGTTGGTTTTCTAGCTAGCATCAACCTTTTGCCCGGGTTGGGTCACCTATTGTTTCAGTTTTTGAAGCAAGAAATAACAAACCCTTCTTCATACAGCATTTTGACTGTGGAAAAGTGGTTTTTTGCTAACATCCATGTCATGATTCATTTAGAGTAATCTACATTACTATTCTTTGTAACAAAATAAAGGAATATCATGTGTATGCAGGCTGTAAGTAAAATGCTGCCCTTATCCCTTCAAATATAGCACTGAAAAAATGGTGTGAAAAGTGAAATTTAAACTTAAATTTTACAAGTAAGAAAAAGAATAATATGAAATAGTTGCTTCACGTTAACATATATTTATTTCATTCAAATCATATCACATAATTTGCATTATTGAAAAAAATTATAATAATTTATGGATAATTATCTCATATACCGTCTATGAAGCTTTTTGATTTTACAAGTGGTGTTAGGATGATGACACATATCTTATTTTAATTATTTTTTATTTTCTTAATATTTTTAAAAAACATGTGTCATCATCTTAATTCTTCTTGTGGAGTTAGAAAACTCTACTGATAATTTATAGGATATTAATTCATAATTTATTACTAAAATTATTATATAATTACGTGACATAATTTGAATTAAATGAATATATGTTAACCTGAAATAACAATGTGATATAATCCTTTCTCTACAAATAAACCATTTAATGAAGGTAAAATATTAAAGAATTATAGATTGTGTAACTTCTTTATAATATATTATAACAATATAGAGCCATTGATTTCTCATCATTCAATTAAAAGCTTATATATGGACTTTTTTAACAATGTTGTGGTATACACCTAGATATATGAAGAAAAGTTAAGTTTAAAACTTTTAAAATTTTCTCAAAGATAAATTAATAATTGTAAGATTAGGACACGGGAAGGGACACATGGAAAAAAAAAAAAAAAAACCTTCATTTCTTGAAGCAATCAATAATATATTGATCCTGGATTTTAAATTTTAAATCATTTCAAAACAAAAGCCAAAGAGTGATTTTATTAAAAACCCAACTCAATCACTTTCATAATCTATTTAATATTTTTTATATCAAACTACTCTTGCATGAAATTACATATTTATCTTTTATAATTTTACACCTTAATTGTCCTTCTTCATTCTCCATCAACTTTCACAATCATTAATAATAATAAAAAAACCATTGCAAAAATTTTGCAAACTACGAACTGAAATTGGAATCTAAAAAATAATTTTACCAAGAGGAGAGGGCCAGCCAACGGGCAACGAGTAAATATTCATAACAAGAAATTTAATACAAGTGCAAACATTGGCGGAGCAAGAAATTTTGTTTAGTGTGAGATTAATTAGTATATTAATTATAAAAGACAATAAGAATAAGAATAAGAAAAACATTATTATTTTCTTTATTATTACATAAAATAAAGAAAATTAAAAATTTCGTATCTAGTCAAAATTATTAAAAAAATTTAATTGTTATTGATTTGGATTTACATTTTGAAAATGTTACACAATAATTTTGTTACCGATACTTTTAAACACATCTTTTTCAATGTATACAATCAAGATATCATTCAATCATTGAACTTTCATTTGATTGTGCAAACAAATTTTCAATATATTCATTAATGAAAATTTTTTTGATAAGTAATAGTTTCAACAACAAATAAATTAATGGATTTGTTATCCTATCCTTTTCAGTTTCAACCATTATTATAGTAAGACGGTTAATTTTTTAACTCTAAAAAATTAATATTAGAATGCACATCTATAGTATGATTTTGATATTAAACTTTAAAAGCTTCATAAAAAAAATTGAATTTTTAACCAGATATAAAAATTTTGATATTTAAAACATAATTTGATAACATTTTTACTGGGGACAGTGGGGGCTCCGCCCCTGAGTGCAAAATGCGGCGAAGTAAAAGGGGCGATGTCTGGTGAGCATTCCTCCAAGCTTTCACGCCTGGCATGGTTCCGCCGGATGCTATTTACGGGTTGGCAGAAATTATTTTTTGCCTGAATCGAAAGAGAAACAAATTTCTCATATTTTCCGCCAAAATCAAACCATTTTCATGGTTTAGGGCTTTTAGAACTCAAACCTTAATCTAAGAAACTAACACAACTTTGTTACTTGAATGAAAAACTTCAGATTTTTGAAAAAAAAAATTGAAGAGAAATTGTGAGAATTAGGTTGATTGTGTTTAAGAGAAATGTTTAGGGTTTGTTGGTTGTGTAACGAGAGTTAGGGAGAAAATATGAATAAATTTGAGGTTTGTAGGTTGTGAGAAGTGTTTTAAATTTACAAGTTTTTAGGTTGTTTTAAGAAATAGGTTGGGAGAATGGTTTGTTAGATGTGATTAGAATTCCTCAAAGCTAAATGGAGAACTTCTCTTTACTCTTGTTCACTAGTTTTTTCTTCTATCTCTCCTACTAATCTGACTATTAAAAGTTCATGCCATGAGGAGACGTACGTAGGTCATCTCCAACCGAACACACAAAAAGTAGAAAAAAGAAGCTAGCTTGATCCAAAAACCAGGCTCCGATGCCAGGGCTTTTTAATCATGTATACTGACGGAAAATGTTTGGTGACCATGCATGTGTTCAGCAGGATGAATGGGTGGTTTGCCGCGTGTTCCAGAAGAGCGCGGCGGTGAAAAAGTACCCCTCAAATCAATCTAGAGCAGCGAATCCCTACAATTTGGAAATAGGAGCAAGTGTCATACCGCCGGCGATGATGCAGGCAGAGAACTATCACTTCTCTATGGGGCGCAACTACGCAGAACTGGCGGAGCTTTCGAGGGTTCTAAGGGGTGGTCCAAGTTCTACTGCCGTAAATCTGCCGATTCAATCCCAAATCAACTATCCAGTAGGATTTACTGTATCCGGGCTGAATTTGAATCTCGGAGGTTCCTCCACGCAGCCAGTGATGCGAGCAATGCAACCTCAGCCGCCGCCTCCAATGCATCAACAAGACGTTGCGGCCTCCTTGATAAGCACCGCTACTTTTGAGGCGGAGAATGGCTATGGTGCAGAGATTAATCACAGTACAAATGGGCCTAGCAACAGATACTTGAGCATGGACCCTGGTATGGAGTTATACAACTATTGGCCTACGTACTGAAGAACAAGCTAAATCACACAAATACTGATTTCCCCCTAAGTTTGTTTTATTAAACAGTAGTTGAGTAGGTAGTTAATAATTATAGTATTTGTTTAGTTTGGGACAATTTATTATTCCCCAGCATAACGTAGGGGAATTTAATGGGAATGGTAATGGTAAGGGCCAAACAAACACCCATGTGTTACTCTTGCGCATGCTTCTGAGAAGGAATTCTAAAATGACTCTACCCTAAAACTAGGAATATTGACAATAAATATATATATATATATTTATATATATGAGAAATGATTCACTTACACTAGCATAAAACAAATTTAATTTTACATTTTCATATATTTTAATACAATTTATATTTTTTTATGCAACCGTTGAATTTTATGTTATATTCTATTTACTTAGATCATGTACGTCAAATTTCAAATTAATCGAAGATGTCTAACTATTTGATCCATAATAATAAAATTTTATCCATTAATATATTTGGCTTAATAGTTAAATATACCTTCAACTTTGTGCATATAAGCCTTTGATATTTTATTACATACAAATCAGTTCATAAACTTTTATTTTATTATAAATAAACTTTCAAATTTTCAAAATCACACAATTAGGTCCAAATCTGTTAAATAACATTAACTTGCATTTGTATTACACACGTGACATGCACAAAACAAGTACAACCCACAAAGCTATCCACATTACCTATCATATAGGATATCTAAACAACAGTTAGTGTTATTTAATAAATTTGAATTTAATTGCATTATTTTGAAAATATAAAGATTAATTTTTAGTAAAATAAAAGTGTATGCATTGATTTGTATGTAATAAAAAATTAAAGATTTATATCCATTTTATGTAGAGAGTTGAAAGTATATTTGACTATTGAACCAGTATAATTTAAAAAAAATTATTCTTAATTAAAATTATAAAAATATTGAATTGATTAAAAAATTAATGTGCATGATAGTTGCAATTAAGTTTTGATTGTTAAATTTAACAATTGAGTTGCAAAACTATTATTCTTACGTAAAGTTATACAACGTGTATAAAACAAATGTAAATAAATCCCTCTTCTACACACACGTATATAAAATCGATTTATACATATGTAAAATAAATTATTTTACAAACTTTTTATAGCTTTGTATAAAATTAATATTTTTGTGTACATATATATAACCTATTATTTTACATTTTATAATTTCATATAAAACTAATATTTTTGTAAACATATATATATATATATATATATGAAGAATGATCCACTTACACATGTGTAAAACAAATTTAATTTTACACACTTTCATATCTTTTTATATGATTTATAATTTTTTAATCCGACCGTTGAATTCTATGTTCTATTCACATAGATCATGCATACCAAATTTCAAATTAATCAAATACATCTAACTATATATTACGTAAAACAAAATTTCAACCGTTGATATATATTAAAAAAATACTATTCTCGATTAAAATGATAGAAATAACAAATTGATTAAAAAATTTACATATATAATAAATATGAGTAAGTTATTAAATCCAACGATTGATTTGCAAAAATTTTAATCCTATATGAAAATATAAAACTGTGCAAAAAAAATTATTTTACACATGTAACTAAATTCCTACTATATATATATATATATATATATATATATATATATATATATATATATATATATTGTCTTTGGCCTAATTGTGAATGCTTTTACGAAAAAACAGAGGTTAAATAATTATTCAGACGTTATTTGCTACCATCAAATGGAAATTCATCGTTCTATTTGTTAATGAAAATATACTACAGCGATCGGCATGTCATACCTCTGCTTTCAGCACTCGTCTTCTGAAAGCATCCCGTAACTGTTCCTCAAGTCACTAGCTAACTACTGAATAGGCAAATATCATTCACCCTAACGTTAGAAAAGCTCATGGCATAACATAAGTCGAATAAATCATGCAGTTAATAAGTGACCCCCTAAGTTATAACAAGTAATCCCTAAATTAATCTTCGACTAAATGCATGGGTGTTGCTTAAAAGTATGGTTTCTGAATCTGAGTTCTTTCAAATGTGAAAATCTAGAAGAATAAAAAATAAAATTACTCTAACACAAATAAACAACACTGACACTGCCCATATTACACCAACTGCTACATATCAGATATCTCCACGATTTTTACTGTGTAGTGTGAAAAGGGTTCTCAACTTTTTCTATTTTTCCTCGCAAAAAAGAGAAATGGAGAACAAGATTCCCTAATTTCAAAGGCAACACCAAAGCTTCCTACAGAACATGACTGATACTTGTAGCCCAACAAACACAGGATCCAACCTGCAGAAAATACAATATAAAACAGTTAGCACGCTTAATTGCAGCCATAGAAACAATTAAGTCTGACTGCTCAAGCTAACACACAGCAGGCCTCCATGGAACTTAATTGCATCAGCTATAGAAGTTATGATACTATTAACCCACCTATCATATTATGCGGCATGACTTTTCAGACCAACAAAATTTACAGTTTCAAATCACTGCTCTATCTAAAGCAAGCATTATATATTATCACGTCGGCTTATGCAATCGGAGAAGCATACCTCTAATATTTCCCAAAATAAAGGGACTGGAAAATAAACTTGTGCTGTCTACTTGTCTGGGTGCCCCCTTTTGGGCTTACGGCGACCATGGTTGTTATTAGCATGTCGAGCAGGTTTCTTCGCCTTTTTGCTGCAGTATTATCAAAATTTTCAACATAGTGAAAACAAGAAAATCAGCAAACTAAAGACATTCTTATAACAACAATTGTTTCATGAAATTAAATACATAATTAAGAAACTCACCAGAAAAGAGTTGAACATATTCTAAACAAAATAATAATAGGTAGGGCCAATAAAGAAGATGCCTGCAATATTGAAGTAACAGTCAGGTTACATTGTGCCCAGTAATAAGTGATTAAATTATTTTATTTCAGTTAACAGTTGAATAGGCAATCAACCAATTACACCTACCGCAAACCACTCAAGCTCTTTGGTTGCAAGTGGTCTTGTCAGCTCATGCTTCTTCAGAATTTCTTGCACAGAGGCTTGAACCTAAAATAGTACATGCAACAATAATCCAATAAGCTATGATATATTTGAAAGATAACAGTAATAAACAAAAGAGAACTTCTATTCATACCCAAAAAAATACTTGACAAACCCTATTTAAAATTTGTTTTTTAAATATCAAAATATTTTTAATAAAATTACATAAATACCCTTCTTAATATTTTTTTTTAATTTGTTTTCTGGAATTTTTTGTTTCCGGTGAGCTGCTGCCTGGCAGCACTTAAATGCTGCCAGCAACATGCTGCTGCGGCAGCAAGCTGCTTGGGCAGCCCAAAAAAATGGTAAAAAAAGCTCCAGGAAGTGGATTTCCTGGAGCATAAAGCTCCCTGGAGCATAAAGCTCCCGGAAATCCACTTCCGGGAGCTTTTTTTCTTTTTCTTTTTCTTTTTTGGGCTGCCCAGGCAGCTTGCTGCCGCAGCACATGCTGCCTGGCAGCATTCATGTGCTGCCCAGGTAGCATACAACTGCTGCCTGGCAGCATTCAAGTGCTGCCAGGCAGCAACTCCGGTGAGCTATGGCTCACCGGAAACAAAAAATTCCAGGAAAAAAAAGTGTACTGTTTGTAATAAGGATAATGTTGGAAAATACTAAATTTTTTAAGGGGTGAGGAGTCATTTTTTTTAGGATTTAGGACTTTTTAGTAGATAGGGTTTGCCTAGCAATTTTTTGGAGGTGAATAGAATTTCTCTAAACAAAATAACAAGATTACAACAATTTGAAACTTATTATAATTCAATTCCAGATTATAACATAATTAATACAGTTCTGAGACGTGTACAAGTAATTTGTATAATTTAGCCTCTAACAAGAAATTTCAGTATAAACACATTGTAGGCAGTCAACAAAACTTATTGCCACAAAAGTTAGGAGCATAGTTATCAAAATTGTACGATACGCTATACGTTATGATTCGATTCACTATAAACTTGATACATATTGATAAAAGAATTGATTTTATCATGAATCGATAACCTATCTATTGATACACAAACGAATCGATACGTATCATACGATATACCGATACACTTCGATAAGCTTTATAGTGAAATTGAACCAAGCCCAAAAAAAATCTGATCTGACTCAATTAGCTAAAAATGCATTTTAATAGTTTTTTAACCTAAAAAACACATAAAAACATATTCTCTATATAATTTAATCTTGAAATATTGAAAAAAAATTAAATTTTTAGTTAGAAAATTAAAAATAAAAAATATATAAAAATATTATTTAAAAATATATACTATTAATGAATATATTAAAAGTTTGAAAACAATCATACTTCTTATTTTTATCATATACTTACTAATCCTATTAATATGTATAACATTTTTTATATTTTATTTATCTTACATGTGTATATATTAATTTATAATTAATTTTAAAATTATTTACCATATCATACAATACGATATTTGATACTCAATTCTTAAAAATAAAATTTCGATTCACGATCATATCTCGATTTAATAACTATAGTTAGGAAATTATTACACGGAAGTCAACCCAATCATTCCAGCCATTCACTTGATCATTTATAAAAGAACACTTCAATTTATTATCTAGTAGTGCCATATTTTCATTTTTCAGAATAACTCTTCATTCAGACCATCAATGTATCAGACTAGAAAATACAACTGAAAATAAAAATGGATATATTATCCTTAGCGTTTTAATGCACTTCACCTGAATGGGCCTTTTCCAAAAGCCAGCAGCTTATGCACGTTGCCAGCTTCTAAAAATCCTATAAACTTGAGCCTATTTCCCATAATAGCTCATGAAGAGAGACCAAACAATAACTAAGAAAAGCTATGATACCTGATGATGGTATGTTGTTGCTGATTCCAAAAACTTCCCATAAGCATTAACTACCTCCTTTGAATAAGGTTTCATCACCACACGAACTTTATCAACATGAGGCTTTGCTAAAGTAGCAACCTGATCAATATATGGCTTACTGAACTTCTTTGCTTCCTGTGACCAAGAAAGCTGTGCTTCAGGATGCATTTCAACATAGTAGATTAGACATGGTGCGGTACAAGCACATACCTGGAAGTAAGGATCAACTATTTCTTGAGCTTTGATGATATGTGGAGTTATTGCGGTCTTTGATACCCCATAAACTTCAACTGTTTTTGCAGTTAGTGATTTTACATGTGGTTCAGCATATGTAGTTACAACCAACCACTGATTCTTCATAGCTGGAACCCATTTCTTCAAGTGAAAATATCAGAATTATAAGAACACCATTTAATTAGGAAGACACTCATATAGTCACACATAAGCCCCTGATTCAGCTAGGAAATATCAGCTTTAAAAGAAGCTTACAGTTTTAATTACTTCCATGTGGGGTTCAGCCCACTTTTCAGCTAAGGCCTTTTTCTCCAGAGCCTGGATAAGATATGAACAACATTAGTTGTAATAATATGATGTTATTTATACTCAAGGATAATGTAGCAGCTAGATCTGAGATTTGACACATAATATGATCTAAGTAATAGCTAACAGTTTTCAACCAGTAATATCTAAAGGGAATCACATAGCAGTGAAAGGTAATAAAAACAATAATAATGGTACCTTCTGGATCACCATATCCATGGTTGGTTTTCCATGCTCATTCCAATGTGTCTGAACGAAGGCCTGTAAAAGATAGCATGATAGAATCATAGAAAGATCTGCGATAAATACAAAACATTAAAAATTTTCCTAAATTTACCTGACCACGGATTAATTGCAGAGCAAGCCAAGGTGGGAGCCATGCACCGTGAACCTGATTGCAAATATGCTTATTAATCCAGTCACTAAAATTTCTAGTTTCAAATAACATTCATTTTACAACTTGTTACGAGATTACAATCACTCGACTTCCTGCGATACTTCCAGAATTTACTATGTGCTCTAACGAACATTCTTCATTGAAGCTAAAATATCTGCAGTCAATAATCAATACCAGTAGCATGTAGACTATTTTGAAAAGAGTACAGGTCATTGGATAAACTTAATATCATAGTACCAGCTAAAATTTCGAATTTACAGTGTCAGATGTGAAGATAACTCCAATAAATAGAAATCCCAAGACAAAGAAAATCCATCCATATAAAGGCTGCAAATCACAATTACAGCAACAGAGTTCTGTCCCTTAAAGTAGTAACCCGTCTAATTAACTTTACAAAGCTAAGGCTAAAATCTTTCGCAGTTCTTTTAGCTGAAGAAAAAATCAATTCAACAAGCAAGTGACAATTTACTAAATTCACTCAGAAATTTGAGAAAATAAACTCCAAAAGAATCCCACACAGATAGAATGGCATCTTGAACTAAAAACAATATAAACTTATTACCTCCATCAACTCATTTGTTTTTGAACTTGCGTCAAACTTTGCCTTCATCAATTCTTCCTATTAAATTAAAATAATACAGTTAGAAAGTTCACTTAAGGACAATCATCTAGCACAAAGTACAATATTGCACCTAGTTAGCCATAAAACAAACCTCAGCAACTTTAAGAGCTCGCTCAGTTTTTGCTATTTTGTTCTTCTTCTCAATATTGATCTTTTGAAGCTGTAGAAAGGAATACAATTCTAACAGTATTAAAACATACCCAGTGCACCATAACAAATGCATTCAGGTATTTGCCAGTAGAAAAGCAAAATTGGACTTGATTTTGTCCAGTCTTGACAGAATATTGACAGAATAGTGCACAACTAAACACATGTAAAAATATGGTGTATGTGTGTGTGTAGAGAGAGAAGGAGAGGATTGATTGAGAGAGGTGAAGAAGAATGCATCTACTGCTGCATGTTGCCCCTCCAAATAAGTAAGCTTTATTTATGAGATTAAAAGTGTTGAAGTAGAATCTATCATTTATTAAAAATATGCAGTCAGCCAATAACAAAAAGCTCCAGAGGCTGCACAAACAAAAGGCACTCCTGGTAACTCTGTCAACTATATAAAAGCATCAAATTGATCAGCATGAAACGATAGCAGAAAATGGCAAATTGGACACAGTTCCAGCAAACCAAAGAATACTTGTTCTCAAACAAGAAGAAACTCACATTCTCCAGCTTTAAATTCAATTCAGTCAACTTGCTCTCAGCTTCAGTTGCACGGACTTCCCAGGAATCTTTATCCTTTAATTTTGAGTCTAAGTCAGCTTTTAGTTTATCAATCTGGAAGCCAGAAGTAACATCAGACGTTGAAAATGAGGTTCATTTATCTATAAAAGTAGAAACAACATTGATAAGCAACTACCTGTTTCTGCAATTCAAGAGCCCGTGCATGTGCTTTTCCCAACTTCTCCTCAGCATCTGAGGTTCCCTTTTTCTGAGAAACAAAAAAGTACGGCCTTCAGGATCCAAAAAAAGGGATTCGCCCTGTGCCTTCCTACACTCTCTTTATCATACTAATAATTTATTTAGAAAGAAAAAGAAAATAAAAGAAATTACAGACCCGAAGAGATGATAATTCAGTGTGCAAGGATGCAATGCTGTCAGATTTCTCTTGAATGATTTCCTCTTTCTGCTTTATTATCTTATCCTTGGCTTTCAGTTCTCCTGCTTTCTCCTCAACATTTGATTCTTCATAAGAGGAAAGAAAAGAATGAAGATTTGTAATAGCCAACAACGATGAACATAAAAAATCCAAATTATCATGAAGTGAAGAAACATCAGGATAATTAAAAAAAAAAACCCGAAGCTTAAGCCACTCTAATAATGGATAAACCTAACATCAATTATAGCATTTTTATTTTTGTGGATGATTCAATTAGAGCATGATTACGAGTACGTGGATAACCAAAATTGAAACGTCAATGCATCACAAGAGTTACTACTACTCTAGCATACAAGACAACGATTTAATATGTATTAGTCCGCCTAAAGTATGTCAAAGGCTTGAATCTGAAATAGAAATAGACACAAAAATAGCAAAAATGATAAAAGTAAGCAAGACAAGTAAGCAGTCAAGTAGAGAAGAGAAGAAGAGAAGAGAATCGGGAATAAAAAAGCTAACCAAGAAGACGGATCTTAGACTTGAGTTGATCCAACTCCATCTTAAGAGCAGAGGAATCAGAGGCGTCTGATTCAAGAACTGGTTCGACTGAGACATCGGCCCTAATTTTGGTGCAAATTAGGGCTAGAAAGAAGACAATCACGAGCTGCGAGGCCGCCATCCGCCGGTTACAAAGCCACCAAAAGTCGCCGAGGAAAAACTAACAGCGAAGCAGAGACGGGGTGGTTGGAGATTTAATAATTCTCTGAAAAGAAATTAAAAACAAAAAAGGGAAGATTTTGCTCGCTCTCGCTCTAAAAAACGTGGCAATTATTGAAAGCATAGAATTGTTGATTGTCAAATGCAGATATTTATATTTATATTTATATATTTTTTTTAATTTTTTTTTAGTTGTTGATGTCTCTTTGGCTTTGGGTTGGTAGCGAGGGATTATGCTCTCCGTCTATTAGTCGAAGTCTATTTGGCTTTGGTTGGGTAGGTAGAGAGGGATTATGCACTCCCTCCATTAAATAGGAAAATAAAATAAATGGGATACTATTGAAGAAAGGAAGAAATACATAAAAATACCAACGAACAAAACGCTCGTTGAATTATTTGTGGATATGTTTGTTTTTTGTTTGTTTATTAATTTTAAAGAATAATTGCAATAAAAGATACAATTCGTTCGTTTATGTTCGTGAATAAATTTGTTTAATATTTATTTAAAACTTATTTATTTATTTAATCATTTAGTGTTCGTTTGCTGTTTAATAATAATAAATTTTAAATTACTCGTAGGCTATTTTAATATGTAATTATCAAAATTACATAATTATGTAAGATTTTTTTTTATTTTGGCATCGTATGTCTTAGGATGAATACAATTTACTTGTATAATTTTTTGTCTAGTATTCAATAACATGTTTATTTAATGTTCACAAACACGTATTTGAGAACATGTTCGTTCAATATTCACAAATACGTGTTGGTGAATATGTTAGTTAATATTCATGAACAAATTTAATGAATACGAACCGAACACGAATAATATTAAAAAGTAAATGAACAAATATAAATATAGTTACATTCACTCATGTTTGATTTGCTTATTTCCTTAGAAATAGAGAAGGTAAATAAGAATAGTTTTAGACACTCTTTTAAGTTGATTTGGATTGGACATTTTGAAACAGTTCAAAAAGAAATTATTTTAAAATGTATCAATTTAAAATATTAATATTGATAATTTTTTATTTGAACAAATATATTTTAAAATAAATTTTTGAATATTAAAATTTGATAAAATAAAAATAATTATTAAAAAATCTATATAACTATATATTAAAAATAGTTTTCAGAAAATAAAAAAAAATATTGTTTTTCTTATGGTTGCCATGTCATCAATTTTGAAGTTAATTGCTCTTCAATATTGTTGACTTTCTATTGAAGTTGTTGACTCAACTGAGGTTCTTTGTTTTGTGATACGTGGCTTTATTTTTTAAACGAAGAAGAAGAGGGAGAGAAAAAGAAAAACCTGTCTTTTACTTGGGCAAAACCATGTCTGTCTACAATAGCCCCGATTTTTGCCCTTTGCCCCTTCATTTTTTCCATTCTCTTCCTCTCACTCAATCTCTCTTTCTTTTCTCTTTTTTTTTTCTCGATCATCGCCTCAGGATTTGCTTTGTTCTTTATTGAACCGCAGTTGTAAGGCTCGAAGAATTCCAATAGGTGATAAGTTTTTAAAATATAGACTTTTGAGGTTATTTTATTGGATCGATTGTGACTAATATTTGGAATTTTACTTCAATGTTTTCTCAATTTAATTAAATTATCCTCGTTTGTAAGAAATTTTAAAAATAATAAGAAAATTAAAAGAATACCAAAAAAAATGGTCGGATTTTATTATTAAGAATGTAAACGAACAGAGTATTCGACGAGCCGTTTATGATCCATTCGATTTCTTTCCGTTTATATTTATTTTTTAAGCTTAACGAACGTTTACGAACAGTATTTTAGCTTTCGTTTATTAAACGAACCGAATATGAATAAAGGTATGATTCATTCGTTTTTATTTACAAACAGACTCGTTTATATTCATTTATTATTCTTTCATTTAAAATGTTATTTATTATTCGTTTATTAATGGTTTGTTTTTTGATCTAGATCATCTGGTATCCCCATACCTTTGGTATAGAACTAATCCGGATTCGAGCCGGGCAGGACCCAAAGGGCGGCAAAGCTCTCCCTCAAGAGTTTTAACACAGCTGCATACCCAGGTTTATTAATGGTTTGTTATTATATATTATTAAAAGAATTTATATATGATGCACTGACAGTGTATAGTTTTTCTACACTGTCAATGAATCAAAGGTTGACACCTCATCAATATGCCTTTATGGATAAATTAAAAAAATTTATTTATATTTACATATAAAGACCTATCGATGAGATGTCAACTTTTAATATATTGACAATGAATATAAACTATACAGTATCAATACATCATATATAAATCCTTATTAAAATTACCTAAATACTTTTAAAGTTAAATATGAAATTACATATGTACTCTTATTAGTTTACTAGTTTCTTATAATATTACATGAGAATATTACATAAATGCCCTGGCAAGAAATCAGGCAAGAATCATTTTGTGTTTTCCTCTCCCTGTACGCATCATATTCTCCTCCTCTCTCTCAAAAGCATAAACTTCCGGTCGCTAATAAAAAACTGTCACCGCGAGCCGTCGCCGATTAACCCCCAAATACAAAAAGGAAACCTTTTTCCGACAGCTTATAACCTCCACAATCTCTTTTCCAGCTGATTCTCAAGGAAATGTCCCAAAAGCCTTAGACCTAAGCCTAAATACCGAGACTTGCATTTTGAGAAAGATCTTCATCGCCTTCTAAACCCAAAAGAAAGACTACAGATTATTTCTCCCTTCTCACGAAAAATCTAGAAATCACAAATCTTGAAAAAAAAAAAAACCTTTGGTTTTGATTTCTGTTTTATTTTTGCTTTGTGCTTGAGTTCTACTTTGATTTGAAAAAAAAAAAAGACATTGGTTTTGATGTCTTTTGTTTTTCTTGCTCTGTGCTTGAGTTATATTCTAATTTGCTGTGTATTAGTTAGATATTGCTCTGGATGCTTGTTTCAATTGCTCGCCCTTTCTCTAAGCTACAAACCTAAAATCAAATATGCATGTAGGATTTAATTACTCGAAACCCAAACACTTTCTGCCAAAACTTGTATTGCTACTGTTTGTGCTTTTTAAGTTTTTATATTTTTTTTTGATGAAAAAACGGAAATTTATTAATAAAAGGACTTACAACCGTAATATTCTGGGAAATTCAACTTCCCTAAAGTCATTAAACAAATTGAGCCTTAACATGTCAGGGGCTCTTCATAAAAGATAAAAAGTTCATTCAGTTCTATTCCCTGTTTTGCAAGCAGATCTGCACAGCTATTTGCTTCTCTGAATATGTGTGTAACTTTGACTTCTTCCAATTTCAGAATGCTAGCCCTGCAATCAGCAATAATAGTAGAGTAAGGATGTGCATCATTAACTCCTTCAATCACATACCTGCAGGCGACCATGGAATCCATTTCCACAATTAGTTTTTTAAATCCCAGTCTAGAAGCAAGTTGAAGACCATCTCTAATCCCCCACATCTCAGCTGCAATGCTAGAGGCAAAACCAAGCTTGTTGGAATATCCTCCTTTCCAATTGCCATCGTGATCTCTGAACAAACCTCCAGATCCAGCAATACCAGGGTTTTTCCTTGCTGATCCATCATAGTTCATTTTTATAAACTCCATAGGTGGTGGTTTCCATCCAAGGTTTATAACAGTGTGTTCTTTACTGCAAACTTGGGGGCCAGCAATTGCCCAATATTCTTTAATATTATTTAGAACCCTTCGAAGCCAACTGTGATTTGATTCCAGGTTGTTTTTGAAAACCAAAGTATTTCTGTTTTTCCAAATGTTCCAGACTATGAATGAAAAACAAATGTTCCAAGGAACATTACCAATGTTTGTAGGGGTTTTATTTCTGCAATTTGACAAGATCCATATATCCAATTCCTCATGAAAAAAAGGGTGTATCTCATTGGGAATTTGTATGTATTGCCAAAGCATTTTGACATGAATACAGTCCCTTACACAATGCAAAGGAGTTTCAATTTCTGTATTGCACCGAGGACAAAAAGGGGGAATTTGAAGTCCTCTTTCATGGAGGATTTGCCTAGTAGGAATCTTTTGTAATCTCAGCTGCCAAAAGAAATGTTGTATCTTTGGCAAGGTTGGAATTTTCCAAATATGTTTCCAACCATCCTTATGATCATCAGGATAATCTTTTGTAATTTTGTAAGCAGAGTTAAAAGTAAAAGTCCCTAGAGGATTATTTTTCCAGGAAATTTTGCCAGTGTCCTCTCCTTCAATTTGGTAAAGGATTGGTATGATTTTTTCTTTTAGTTTGGCAGGGATCTCCGCACTGAGACAGGTAAAATTCCACATACCATTCTCTCCTATGGCTTTAGCCACTTTTAATTCATTATCTTGTTCCTACCAAGGGCCATGAATGATTTCTGCTAGGGGACCTTTACTGTGAGGCCCGTTTTGTCTGCTTTGTGAGGCCCGTATCCTAGTGGCCCATACCTCACTCATCCGTATTGTCCGCTTTGGGAGTATCATGTGGGGCCCCCTCACGGATTTCTTTCGTGTCCGCCTCTACTCGAACCCCTTACCACTTGTAAGTGTCGAGTAACGACTAACCATTGGACCCACGACCCGAAGGCCACGACATTCACTTGATACTCATACTTTTCTTAGTCTACAAATTTATGGACTAAATTTTTTTTTCATTTTACAGTTTGTATTCGGTGTCAGTGTAGTCATTATCTAATTTCGTTCATTCCTTAAGTCAATTATGATTTAAATTTGCTCCTTAAGATGAGGAGAAATCAATTATTGTCCATAACTGATCCTCGCATACTTATCATATAACATTATAACATTAAAACATTATATCGATTACTCATTATCTTAGTTTACATCCCATCCTATAGTACCATACAGAAATCTGCCTGAAAATAAAAGCGTATGCCCAAGAGTGCATACCTCAAAAGCAACTAAGTAGTTTTGGAGGACAGGGACAAGTATCGAGCTTAGATACCGTCTCCGAGTCCCACTCAAAAACCCTCCTGGCAAAGTTCAACCCAAGTAGTCTGAAAAGATATGAAATTGAGGGAGTGAGCAAAACCACGGCTCAGTAAGTCATTTATATAAGTGCAGAATTAGACTTATACTGTCCTAATGCGATGCATGAAACCTTTAAGGATTTTCACGTCATATTCACTCTATGATCGTTTATCAAAACGACTCAGATCATGTCCTAAAGGTTTCTTGGTGTGTAAGAGCTTAAGGTATCAATAGGGGAGAGTCTCTTTGTAGTACCTCATTATACTCATCCCGATACCTATCTGATACATTAACCTTTAATCATAGCCGATCAGCCATTTTCAATCTTTTGTCATTATTCCATAATATACCATATGATAATGAATACATAATTCCGATATCATGTGGTATTGACTTACACTCATATCAGTCTCATACCATATCATATCATATCATGTCATATTTCATGTGAAGTTTTGTTCAGACACTATTAGATCATATCACTTCTCATCAATAAGTACATTTTGTATTGTATCAAGTCGTAATATTTTCAACATAGAGAAACATAGTCACATATAGTATGAAAGTCATGATACCTATTCCTATACATCTCATCTTCAATATACAGCATAAGTTCATAACATATTTTATGCAGAATGTATATCGTTCTATTTTGATTCCACATATCACTTATGCAAGTTTTACTGTGTCAAATGACTATCATCTCACATTTCATTACATTTAACATATAGTCGTATATGAATCATATGTGATATTGAAATCATATCATGTGTACTCTTAGAACACGTTCAAATCATGTCAAATCTCAAATCATCTCTCATTTATTTTTAAGACATGATTGAAAACATGCACGTTTCTCTTTTCATATCATATGTGATCAAAGCATGCACATTTCTCTTTTCACAATTCATGAAATCAAAACATGTACTTTTCATATCGTTTCAAATAAAACGTGCACATTTCTCTTTTCATATCATGTCAAATCAAAACATGTCTTTTCATTTCGTTTCAATCAAAACGTATACATTTTTCTTTTCATATCATGTCAAATCAAAACATGTCTTTTCATTTCGTTTCAATCAAAACGTGCACATTTCTCTTTTAAATTCATGTCAAATCAAAACATGTCTTTTCATTTCGTTTCGATCAAAACGTGCACATTTTTCTTTTCATATCATGTCAAATAAAAACATGTCTTTTCATTTCGTTTCAATCAAAACGTGCACATTTCTCTTTTCATATTATGTGTGATCGAATAAAATATCGAAACACATTTCACATATTGTAAAATCATATCAGTTTAGAGTTCATATCGATCTAAAAGCATACTCTAAACTGCATATCATATTGGTTGAGACTAGGCTAGATCCCTATCACTCTATCAATAAAGACTTATATCACTGTAGCTAGCAGTGAAAATCATATCATCGTCCCCTGGAAACCAACTAGGGCGCTATCTATGGCCATAGACCTCATCTCTCTCAGCCCCACTGATCAGGCGTGACTGAGACCTGTCCACGACTATTGTCGAACAAGCATCTCTGCCTAATGAGCAAAGCTCCAATTAGGCGGTTCCCACTATGCTTTATTGAATTTAATTCTTTTAGGGTGCCTACGGTCTCATAAAACATTTAAATCTTTCATTTTTCTTGTAAAAATAGTGTAAAGTATGTAACACATTTTTTCTTTAAGATCATATATATATATATATATATATGAATACATACATTACACTATATGTTCAATCTTTTCAAAACAATTTAAACATTCAAAACATTCATGTAAGTATTGTATAAATGAATGTTTTCAAATCTCGTGCATAAAACGAAGCATGCTTAAAAGCGATGAAATTAAACAATAGAACTAAAATAGTATTGAAACAAGGTATGCTTATGAAATGTATTAAGGTAATATCACTCGGTATAGTGCTAATTATAAGGCCAATTCTTTCTTAGATCATCACCCTCAAACATCTTGACTTAGCACCTATACCTAACTCGTCATCATTTTACATTTCATTTTAAAGTCCTCGATTCAATCCATTCTATTTCAACAGGAGCACATCTAATAAACCATCCACAATTTTATTTTGTCCAATAACATATAATATCATTTCACAGTGTTTGTAAACTAAATCACCTTTACTTTCAATGTTAAAACTAAGATTCATCCATTCATGTCGGTCTTCTTAGTATTTCATGTATATTCGCATATTACTTTAGCGACTCCCACTATAACACTAAAATCATTCAATGTTAAGGAGTTCATTCGAGATCTATTCTGTAGATCATTTACTCACAATACCCACATCATTGAGTCATTTCCTCAATTTACCATATTACCATAGGTATATCATTCTTATGCATCACTAAACCTCAAACCTTTAATTACCACCATTATCATACAATTCAACTATATCTATACAATATAATTCTAACGCTGAATTATATAAATGTCTTACCGTTATTGAGCTTAGACGTTTGCGCACTGAGCTTTATTGAGCTTAAAATCGCCGTCTTAGCGTCGAGCTACCTATCCAACATTATTATAATGGCTCAATGTGCATCTAATTAAATTTCCAAATATTTCATAGAAATAAAGTGGCATTTACTTACCGACTTCCTTCAACTGAAAACATTAGACGAGTTCTTCGAGTTTAGCAAATTTCTTGTTTGTCACTTTAACGTCGAGCTACATATTTAAACACAATCCATTGAGTTTAGTATCTACCAACTAATGTACTAATTTATTTTATTAAAAATAAAAGGTAAAGCCAATACATTTCTTACCCCATTTGTGCACTAACCGAATTTTTCTTCTCTTTGCTTTTATTTTCTTTTCTTTTCTTCCCTTGTTTCTCAGTTTGGCCACTGTACAGCCCTTGGTGCTCAGTCTTTACATGTCTCAGAGGCCACCGAATCCAGCCTTCATTCTTTACTCTTAAGCCTCAAAACGTGATCCCTTAACAGCCTTAAGCCACCAACCTCAACAGCCTCAAAAGTAAGCCTTCAAGTATGCTTAAAGTGCTAGCCGAGAGTCTTAAAATGCTACCTTCAAACTCCTTAAAACCAGCCCCTAACAATAGTCCAAAATAGCACCAAGGCAGTACCATTTCTGCCTTTTAGATGCCATAAACCACCTTGAACAACCTTTTATAATTCGCACTTTAACAGCCTTAAATAGCCACCACTACAATGTTCGGTTGTAACACTAGTGCCTAGCCTTCTACTTCCAAGAATACCTTTGTTTTCTCTTCATTTTTAGCTTGAAATACCACTCGGATATTACCTGTAACCTTACCTCTTTGCTGTAGTTTCCAACCCTTTGTCAAGCTACTGTTTCAAGATCTAAACGGAACCTTTTTTTGACACCAGAGCGACCTCAAACCACCTTATGTTTTTGGTCTGTTCTAACACCACTTTTAGCCTTCCATTTGCTCCACCATCCAACTCACACACAAGGGCCACAAACCACAGCTTCCATGTTCAACATTGCACCTCTGTTATGTTCCCACGACTAGCAGCTTCTATTCATGCCATTTCTAGACCAAGAGCACCACTCAAAAGCTTATCAAGCACTTCCATTGCCACCCTTGACTCACGCTACCCCGAGCAAGATTAAAACCACTCGAACCACTCCAGAACATCTTGTTTTCAGCTTCGCAAAACGCCCCCATTTTCCTTATCGGTGCTTTTCTATTCAGACTACTGCAACTTTTGCTTCTACTACCTTGGTTTGATGCTATCTTCAACACTTAATCTCAGCGTCGAAACCCCTCATCCCTTGCCTTACCTCTGCTTTCTTTCTTTCTTTGGCTTTCTCAGTTTCTTTGTTACCGATGCTTTCTTTCTTTATTTACTTAACTCTTTCCATGCAGGGGTTGCGTGGCTGAGATGATAACATAGGTGATGGATGGAGTGAGAGGGATGCAAGCACATGAAGATGTGAGGGAGCAGAAAGAGACAGTGAGGTAGAAGAGGGAAAATCGGTGAGTGCTCTGCCTTACAGCCTTCTCGATTCTCTCTCTTTCAACCCCAATTTGATTTCTTTTCTTTTCTTTATTTCTTATCTTTGTTCTCACCCCTTCACCGACTCTTAGCTTCTATATATATCTATATATATTTGTTTAAGTGGGGTACAGAGGCATGGCAGGTCTGCTTAAGGTAGACGTGACAATGGGAGACTAGTATACTGAATTATATTTATTTCTTTTGTTCACTCTCTCTCTCTTCTCCATGCCTAATTATATATATATATATATACACATATATATATATATATATATATATATATATTCTTTATGTAATGGTATTGTCTGCCTAAAGCAGACATGATGCATGGGTTTGGTGGAAATTTCCACCAAACTCCACTCATATATTTTATATATATTTGTTTAATATATATATATATATATTATATTCTTAATTGATTTTATATATATATATATATATTTTAATCATTTCATTTGTTTGTCTATATTTGTGTACATATATACACACGTATTTCTTTATTTAATATATATATACGTTATATATATATATATATATATATATAATTATATATTTATATATAACAAATTAAATGTATACTCCTATTGTTAATTCATCAAGTACACTAGTCATGTATATTAAAAATTTGATCTTTAACTCTCTTTTCTTTTCTTTTTTAACATTTCAATTTAATTCATTATTTTATAATTCTCTCAATTCTTCTAAAAATTCTATAGTAATCCTTTTACTCTAAATCAATATATGGATTTATATTTACTATGAATCAAAAGTTGCGGTTATTACAGATTTCTTAAGAATCGCTACTTGTGATTTCTATAAAGTCTCATCCTCGGAAGGGCTCACATTATTTGTATAATTTATTAAAATTTATTATTATATATATTTATATTTTTAAAATAAGTTTCATTCTGAAAATAAGCATGAACCCCTTTTATTGAAAAATTAAATCAAATATTCCAATACTTTTGGTAATATTTGAAATAATTCCCTCACCTAAAGATTTTTTAAGAATCACTACTTGTGACTTCTATAGAATCTCATCCTCGGTAGGGCTCATATTATTTTTATAATTGATTATGGATGCATATGATATTAATAAAATATGTATGATGCATATTGTGATGCCCTGGGGTGCACCCGCTGGTCCACCAACCCGAGCCACCGCCTCAGGCAGGTCACTCATCCGTATTGTCCGCTTTGGGGTACACCCGCAAGCCACCGCCCCTCACGGCTTTCTTTCGCGTCCGGAGCGACTCGAACCCTTAACTTCATTAAAGGTTAAGTCACTCCTAACCAATTGTCCACTAAATCTGTCACTACCTAATGGTCGCAACAGTACCTCTTGCTTGTACGGATGCATAGAATTTAGGGCTAATTTTTCGCGTTTCTATACTTATTTTGTCTAAGTAGAGTCCAGTGAATTTTATTTCGAGACGTTAACTCCCTTGCCTATTTTTATCACTTTACCCAGGTAAAATACTTGCACAAAATTCACAATTGATGTACAGCTCATGATTCCCACACTGGCAGTTGATTTATGTTCTAGCATTACTATCTCTAAATTCACCATAATACTTTCTTTTAATGAGTCTAATTTTTCTTCATAACTTCAGTCTATTTCCAAATTATAACATTTCGTTGCTATGGTTGATATCTTCTTGCTTGGTCACATGCCTATGCCATTCAATCATATGTCCATACTCATGCAAGGACCAGTAGTTCTATAATTTATCATTAACATAGTCTAGATGCTATTCCCTACCTTAGGTTACATCCCATCTATAGCACTGAATCAAAAACAGCCTGAAATTGATATTAAATACAAAAGAATAGTATATACCCAAAGCGCTCAAAATAATCTCCTTGGAGAGTTGGGACTATATTCCAGGCTTGAGACTATTCGGATAGCTCCGAAACACTCCCCCAACTCTGTGCTCAAATTGAAAAATTTAAATAACGTTTAATGAGCGAGGCTCAGTAAGTCATTTATATAAGTGCAGAGTTAGAATTATACTGTTCTAATACAAATGCATAATGTCATGTGATGAGAATTCACTATCAAATCATTCTTTTATTTGTCGTGTCGTATATACATGTTATGCTCTCAATTCAATGTAGTGATACTACAACTTGGCATATGTTGCCTAAACCATGAAATCATATTATGTCTTCTAGCATGCAAACATATTTGAGATGTTTGCAGTCTTTTAACATGTAAACATATATGAGATATTTGCAGTCTTAAAAGGTGTAATACATATTCCTTTAAGCATGTTCAAAACATGCAAAATATCAAAACATCTCGGTTTTACTTTCAAGACATACTTGAGGATATGCATGATTTTCATTTCATGTCACATGTAACTTTTGAAGCATATTTTGAGCCATGTACAATATCAAAATACATTTCATATACCATAAAGCCGTATCGAGTTTAAAGTTTATTTCCGTTTTAAAACCATACTCTATACTGCATTTCATATCGTTTGAGACTAGACTAGATCCCTAATGCACTATCAATAAAGACTTAGATCACTGTAGCTAGCAGTGAAAATCATATCATCGTCCCTTGAAAACCAACTAGAGTGCTATCTATGGTCATAGACCTCATTTCTCTCAGCCTCACTGATCAGGTAAGACTGAGCCCTGTCCATGACTATTGTCGAACAAGCATCTATGCCTAATGAGTAATCTCCAATTAGGCGGCTTCCACTATGCTTTATTGAATTTAACTTCTTTAGGGTGCCTATAGTCTCATAAAACATTTAACTTTTCTTATGAAAATAGTGCAATGTATGTATTACATTTCGTTAAGATCATTTACATATATACGTACATATGCATATACTATAAATTCATTCTTTTCGAAACCATTTAAGCATCCAAAGTATTCTTGTAAGCACAATAATAATAAATCCTTTCAAGTTTCATTTATAGATATAAGGCATGCTTAATGACAATAAAATTCAAGTAGATGAAATGAAAACAATACAATGGAGTACTCATGAAATGCATGAATGCTTATCATTCTATCTAGTGATGCCTATATGTCAATACCATATCGATTCATTTCCTTTTAACACTGCATCACTATGGTACCTTATTGAGCTTAACATTGTACCTGCATTTCATTTCGTTAAATAGAGTCTCTAGATACTCAAATCATTTCATCATTAAACTTCAACTTATACAGGATAATCCTACTTCTACATTATATAAACGTCTTACCTATTCCTCTGCGTAACGCTCGAGCGTCGAGCTTAGCCAAATTTGTGTTTGTCACCTTAGCATTGCACTACACATTTGAACACCATTAATCGATTCAATATTAGCTCGATAAAAATATATATGTATATATATTTAAACATATATATTTGAAAATGGTACGATACCCTACATCTTCACTTACTCATTTCTTTAAGTCGAACACTATGCGAGCACCCACGACTTAGTTAGATCCATGTTCGTCATTTGATCTTCCACAAGACTTCCACCGTAACGATCTTTTCCTATAATTCCGTATTATACCATACTTGAGAATTAATTAAATGTGATTATAGTAGTATTCATGAGTATATCATTAAAAGCTCAATTACCTTTACTTCCCTTGGAGCTCACTGTTCACAGCCCCAAAATCAGTCTACAATATAGGTTGAACCCGTACCACTCAACCTTTACTTCTTCAAATCTTCCTATTAAATTTAGCCAAGAAAAGTCCAACCAATCTCTAGTCTTCACGAACTGTTCTAGTCAACACTAATAAGAGCCTAAAACAGCCAAAGAAAATGCCTTAACCCCGACACTTTGACCCTCCAAACAGCTCTCATTCACACCGCATGTGCAGCAGCTCAATACCCTCTCGAATTGCCTTGTTCAGTTTGTATTTTCCAGCCCTATTTTACCGCCCATAGAGCATCAAAAGAATGCCCTGTTTCAGACCTTTAACGCCACGCATAGCCCCTTTTTTTTTTGAACTAGCATCAAGTAAGGCTCTACGGTTCAGCTCAGTTTCTAGCAAAATGCAAAAGCTCCAATAGTAGCAACTCCCCTGCGTTTTTCCCTACTCCAACCAGCTTCGATCTTGCCCCTGAACACTGCTCAAGCGGACTGTTTCAGATCGAGGAACAAGGTAGCAGAACCACCAACGATCAGCCCCCAGCTACCTCGGTTCGATACTGTCAGCCTCCTTTTCTCTCGGCTATGGCTCCCTTCAGCAAGATATTGTGGTGAGGGCGAGGAATCAAATGAGAGGAGAGTTTGCAAGGAGGTAATGGCGGCAGGATAGAGACGAGAGAAATGATGAAATAAAAATGTGTTTTTGAGATGAAGAGAATTAGTGGAGAATGAGGGATTTCTAATAGTTTTGAACAGAAAAGAAAATTTAGAAAATGCTTGGAGAAGTGACGGGGAGGTAGAATTTTGCCTCCCTATGTGGTTAAAGTGACGGGTTGATGGGAATTTTCCTATCAACCCGTACCATATGTATATACATAATATATTTTGTGTTTTTATTTTTTTTTGTATATATATATATATTGAAGATATTATATTATATACATATATCTATTTTATATATTCTATCTTTTAAATTCCAAAAATATATATGTATATCTATTTTAATATATATATATATATACACATCATATATTTTTGTGTACCTTTATTTATCCATGGTATATTTATTGAAATTCATTATTCTTTCAAATATGTTTTACATATATGTTTTTATTTATATATGCATTTTTATTTGTGCACACATACGTTGCATATACTGTATTAGTGTACGATGTACGTTCTACTTTAAGGCTTCGTTTCTATGAATATGAACCATAATAGTGTATATATAATATATATATATATATATATTTTAAGTTTCCAAAAAGTACATGTTTTACTACATATACGTAAATTGCGCCTTGAGTATATATATGTTTTAAGAAAAATCATGGTTCTCACACATATGGATTTATAAAAGGAATTTTATATATTTTGATCTTCTTAATGAAACTCATAATATTGAAAAATTTAGCTAAACGTCCCAATACTCTGGTAACATTTAGTTAATTCTTCTCACCTAGAGATATTCGAAGAATCACTACTTGTGATTTCTACGATATCTCATCATCGGAAGAATTTCATTTATTTTGAAATTAACATTTATGCATATAATGCTAGCATATAGTATATGATGCACATGGATTTCTATTTTCTATTTAACACGCTTATTGTTTTTTTTATTATTTGTTTTTATTTTAAAAATAAAACTCATGTGTTGAAAAATCACACTAAATATTTCAATACTTTTGGCAACATTTAGTGGACTCTTCTCACATAGGGATCAGTTAGGAATCACTACTTGTAACTTCCGTAACATCCCATCATCAGATATTTCACATTTATTTTTATTTTATTAGTGAGTTACATGTAATTAAACTATATTAAATTATATACTTATCTTATTCTCTCAATTTTATCTAATTGTTTTATTATATTTTTCTATTAGAATTATTATTATTATTTTTATTGAAGAATTTAAACCGCATATCTTAATACTCTGGTGACATTTGGTAAAATTCTCCTCACCTAAACATTTCAAGGAATCGCTACTTGCGAATTCCATAAAATTTCATCATCGGTGATTCATGTTTATCTTATATGAATAATTTGATTATTATATCGTCATTCATTTTTGTTTTATTTAGTTTTATTAATTTAATTAATCATCAAACCATTTTCTTTTTATTCTTAAAATTTTATTATTATTATCCTTTTATTTGTTTTATTTTTATTTTAATTAATTTTATCACTATTCTCTATCTTTTGAAATTTTATTATTATCAATTCTTATTGGTTTAATTATTTTATTATTATATATTTCCAAAACTCCCTTTTTTATTAATTTCTTCTAATTATTTCCATTACCTATTTTAGTTTTATTGATCTTTATTTAATTAATGTTTACCTAAATATTCTCTATTTGTCATTACAGAATATATCATTATATATTTTTTTTAAAATAAGCATGAATTTGAATATTGTGAATTATATTGAATATCCCAATACTTTGGTAACATTCGATAAATTCCTCTCACCTAAAGTTTTTTGAAGAATCGCTACTTGCGACTTCTATGAAAACTTATCATCGGGATTTCATGCTTATTTTATTTATTTATTTATTTATTTTTAAGCTTCCTAAAATACATTTTTTATAGTAAATTGTCTAATAAGAATTTTATTTTATTTTAAAAACTATATGGTTATATATATTTTATATATATATTTATTTACATACATTTTAAAACTATATATATTTCCTATATTTATTTATATATTTTATTTATTTATTTATATATATATCTTAAAATTATATATTTATTGTTAAAACTAATTCCATACAATTAAATTGATTAAACTTAAAATTATTATAAACCTTAGAGAATTTCATATATAAATAAATATTTATTTTTACGATGAAAGTATATTAAAAACACACAAAATAGATTATTTAACAAAATAAAATAAATACTAAATAAATAAATAAAGGAGGAGAAAAGTATACCCAAATGGATTTGGGCTTGGAACCTAAATAAGTTTTTCAAAACAGCCCAAGATCAAGCCCAAACAATAGGGCCTAAATCTACCATTGGAAGCGAGTCGCGAGCGGGTTGAGGAGCCGGGTTGGGCGTAGCACACGAGTCACGAGCAGATGGTGGAAACGGGTCATGCGGGTGGTGGATCGGGTGCACGGATCTCGGGTTCGAGTCAGGTAGGCGCGCGAGTCAACTGCTTCAAAACGCATCGTTTTGGTGCTTTATAAAAGCCTATTTTTTTCATCAAATTTTCATTTCCACTGGTTTTTCAACCAAAAAACTTCAAAAATCCCAAAAATTCTCTCAACCCACTCAGCCCTGCCGAATGGCTGCCACCGTGTCGACCGCCGTGCGCCACTGTGCTCCGGTCACCAGTGGTCTTTTCGAAACCCTAAAAACGCTCCTTTCTTCTTCCTCTACCCGGATCTAGCCTCTAATCTACCTAAAAACTCCTCTAACCCTATAGATCTAACCTAGGTCGAAACCCTTTCCCCTTTTCTTTTCTGTTTTATTTATTTTTTTGTGTTGATGGTTTGGATGTTCTTGGATCTACTTGAGATTGCTGTGTTGTTTGGTTTTGCGTTGTTAAGGGACTGATTTTTGGGGTTTAGATTTTAGATCTGGGTTTTAGGGCTCTCGGATTTAAGGTCTGTGTTTAGGGTTTTGATTTTTAATGAGGATTCGAGTTTGGTGGTGGTGTCTATGTGCTTAGTAGGGGTTATAGGGTGTGCTTGGAAGAGGGACTGGTTCAAGGTGGTGGTGTTTAGGTGGTTGGATGATGGTGGATTGTAAGTGTTTTGGTGGTGATGGCTTAGTGATGTTGTTATGGTTTCGGTAGTGATGGCTTAGTGTTGGTGATGGTGTCTCGATGGTGAGGCTGGAACAGGGAGGGTGGTGAATGGTGGCTGTTCAAGTGGTGGTGGCTTGGGTAGAATTTCTGTCAATTTTAGCGTTTGAGAGTCTCCTACTTGAATTGTTCATGCCTTTTAAACAGATTTAGGAACATCTTTTTGTCTAGTTTTTCAAAATCAATATTTAGGTTCTCCTTATTGTCTCTCAGTCACCAAAGTTAATTGTCAGGAATGGGATTGATTGAGTTTTAGCCTGGCACAGTGGTTTGTAAGGCAAACTTAGGCAGCTTAAGGGAGAGCTAACGGGTATGGGGTTGTTCACCTCATTAAATGTTGATGTAACAAAACAAAAACAAATAATAAAAATAAAATGAAATAAGTAAAATAATAATAATAATAATAATAATAATAATAATAATAATAATAATAATAATAATAATAATAAAAAATTAATAAATTAATAAATAATCAAATCTAACCCATTTTGCATTTGGGCTTAGAGGTCCGTATGGTTTAATTTGGACTTAAAAGCTCAATTTGAACTTATTTAATTGGGCTGTGTATTGTAGCCTAATATATTGGGTTTGGATCTTATCTGTTTGCTAGCATGAATTTTATATTAATATTTACACAAGAACAATCTCATTCAAATTAACCTAAAAAAATCTTGAATTTACTCAAAATAAATATGTTATCAAACAAAGTTAAACCAATCTTTGATCGAAAATTTTTTTTTAGCAATAGTATTACTAGTTTGGACAAAATTGGGTGTTTATAGTGGGCAAGAGTTTTTTTTTAAGGTATCAATGAAAGGATACTCGAAAATATCTTGTCATTTCCATCTCTGTGCCAGTCTATCACTTCTGATTGTATCAATTCAATTATTTTTCAACTCTCTTATCCATACACCATGGTATATCATGCAATAGTGCATCATAAGTAATTCCGAGATCATACGGTATTAAGCTATACTCATGTCAATATCATGTCATATCACAGCTCATGTGGAAACCACAACCATGCACATTATCAACTCATGTCATTTATCATTTAGAAATTTAGCCTCTATACTGTATTAAATCATGCCACTTTTCAAGTGGAAACACGATCACATCTAGTAAGTAGGTATGTCACTCTTGATGAAATTATCAAGTTCATGTACAGTATAGGGTCATGACATCTTTCATGTAGAAAACATATCATTTTGTCATGGTTCATTATGCAAACTGATGCAAGTTTTATTGTATAAAAACGACTATCATTTCAAACCATATTACATATACTTTTAAAGCATATTCAAAACATGTAAAATCTCAAATTCATTTCATGTTCACTTTTAAGACATGTTAGAGTATGAACAATTCACTAATCATATCACTTGCACTTTTAAGACATATTTAACAATATGTAATATCTCAAAACATTTCATATTCACTTAAGGGCATGTATAAAACATGTACAGTCTCAAAAAATTTCTCATATACTGTAAAAATCTTGTCAAGTTTAGAATTCATATCAAATAAAATCATACTCTAGACAACATATCATATCAGGTTTGAGACTAGGCTAAATCCTTAATACTCTATCAAAAAAGATATTAATCACTATAGCTAGCAGTGAAAATCATGTCATCATCCCCTGGAAACCAACTAGGGCGCTATCTATGGCCATAGACCTCATATCTCTCAACCCCACTGATAAGGTGTGACTGAGCCCTGTTCGCGACTATTGTCAGACAAGCATCTTTGCCTAATGAGCAAGTTTTAATTAGGCAGTTTCCACTATGCTTTATTGAGTTTATCTCTCTTAGGGTGCCTATAGTCTCATAAAATATTTAAACATTTCACTTTTCTTATAAAAATAGTGTAAAGTATGTAACACGTTTCTTTAAGATCATTTACATATATAAATACATACCCTTACACTATATATTTAGTCTTTTTAAAATAATTTAAATATATAAAGTATTCATATAAGTATCGCATGAATAAATCCTTACAAAATCTCAAGTTATAAACAAAGTATACTAGAAAGGCAATGCAAATTAAAACCTCAGTTTAAAACGATTTACTATCATGCTCATAAATTATATCGATGCAATATCATTTGATATAGTGCTAACTATAGTGCCAATTCCTCCTTTAATTTTCACCCTCAAAACACATCGATATGTCACTTTTATCTAGCTTAACATCATTACACATCTCTCTTTAATACCTCAATTTCATCCCTTTGATTTCAACAAGATTGTATTTAGCAAATCAATTCAATATTTCCTATCATTCCACAACATTCAATTTCATTTCACAGCATTTACTAATCAAATTAATCACCTTTACTTTTCAATAACGATATTAGGACCTCCACCACCAAATGTGGATCCTCTTAGTATTTCACGTATATTTAGATATTATCTTATCAATTTTTACAATAACGGTAAAATCAATCAAACATAAACAAGCTCATTTAAGACTTATTTCATAAATCATTCAATCACAATACCAACATCACTCAATCATTTCATCAATTTGTCATCATATTATAAGCAAATTATTCTTTATATATCACTAAACCTCAACCTTTAATCATCATCATTGTCACACAATCTAATTATATCTATACAATATAATTCTAAATCTAAATTATATAAATGTCTTACCTACTCTTGGGCTCGGGCGTCAAACCTAGCCGAAACTCGTATTTGGCATCTTAGCGTCACGTTACACATTTATATATTGGAATCGAGTTAGTATCGACAAAATATAATTCTAATTAATTTTCGTAAGATTAACATGGAATCATATGGCCTCTCTTACCAATTTAAAGCTTAACGTGAAAAAAGATCTGAGTTTCGTACGCGTGTACCAAATTTCATGCGTACGCCAAACTTGACGCACATACTTAATTAACCCGAGCCAAATACTATATATATATATTTCCTTTTTCCTGTCTTTTCTTTTCTTTCCTTTTCATTTCTTTCTTTCCTTTCCTTTCTTTTCTACCCTTGCTTCTTGTCTTGCCACCCGAAACATCCTTAACAGCCTTGAATTGTCATAAAAACCTGCACCAATTCAGCCCATTCCCATCCCAAACAGCCTCCTTAAGCAGACCAGAGTTGGCACCAACGCAGCTTCTAAAACTTGGTGTTTCTGATCACAACCACCTTACAAGTCCTCTTCTCTAGCTCCTGTTTAGATCGTCAAACCAGCACCCAACTCAGCTTCTGAACAGCTTTGTTTTAACTCCGTCTGCAGCCAAAGGACCACTCTAAACTGCTACTACTTGGCGCCCAAAGCACCGGTCGTTCCAGCCTTTCATCTAGTCACGCCAATTCCAACCTCTTCTGACCTTTATTCTAAATTTGGAAATGATTCTTCACAACCGACCGAGCAGCATCAATGTCTTTTGTTCACCCTTGTTCCTCACGCCTATAATGGCACCTGAAATAGTCAATCTTCCTAACCTTCAAACACCGTCTTCTTTTGCCCTTTCATGCCTTTGTTCCAGTGCCTATCATTGATCATCGAGCTACCTCTTGCTTATCCTTAGCCCAGCTCTAAAACCAGCATAAAATGGCCCTTAAGTAATGTCGAAACCCTACCTTTCACCCCGTTTTTCAGTCCAAGTCGGCATGGCAGCAGCTCCCTTTGTCTCGGTTTCGTTCACATGTCACCAATACCATGGCTTGCCTCTATTTCCCTCTCGCCACTACTGTTCCATTGTCCTTCCCTCACATTCTCCCTCCCCTCAGCTTCTCTTTAGTTTCTTTGTTCTCTCACGAGTCTCACCCTCTCTATCTTACATCTTTCTTTTCTTTACTTTTTTTGTACATTTTTTTAACTAAAGATCAGGGTCGGTGTCGGGCAATGTTGTGAGATGTGAGGGACGTGAGAGAGGGGATTAGGGGAGAGGTTAGGCTGAGCGGTGGTAGTGCTATGCTAGCACTATATTCTAGGGTTGGTGGTAGAGGTGATTATTGGGCCGGGTTGGCCCGACCCGGTTCGCAACTGGATCGGGTCAATCCGACCCAAAATCCGAATCGGTACTGTACCGGTTCGGAACCGGCCCGGCCGGTATGTTACCGGGCCGGGCCGGTTTTAAAATATAAAAACCGGGCCCGGCCAAAACCGGACTGGTTCGAACCGGTCCGGTAAAAAAAATAAAAAAATATTTTTTTACTGCAGTTGCACTGTTGCACTGTAGTGCAACTGCAGTATTTTCATTAAGTTGCCGTTGCCCAACTTTAATTTTTTTTAATTAAATAAATATTTGTTTAAAATATTATACTTATATTTATTTAATGTTATACTTATATTTGTTTAAAATAAATAAATATTTAAAATACAAAATGAATTAATATTTTAAAAACATATTAAATAAATGAATAAATAAATAAATGAATAAATATTAAGTAAATGATATTTCAAATATAATAAATTATTTTAAATGCAAAATGAATATAATAAATGAATATAAATAAAGATATGCAAAATGAATATAAAATAATATTCATAATATCATTATTTGTATTTTGAATCAAATATCATTTTATCATAATATTATATTCATAATATAACTTTAATTTATTATAACAATAATTTTATTAGATAATTTTATAATAGTTTATTTTTACATTATTGTTACATTAATTAAATAAATTATAATATAACTTTATAATAAATTATTGTTAAATTAAACTATTAACATTATTTATTATAAAAATAAATTTACTACATTAAATTATTAAAATATATTAATATATATTAAAATAAATTAATATAAATTTTTTAAAAATAAAAATTTAAAAAGAAAAAAAAATGGACCGAACCGGTTTAAACCGGTTCGGTCCGGTTTTGAGGCGAACCGGCTCTTATATTTAATAGAACCGGTCCGAACCGAACCAGTTTTATACCGGTTCGAACCGGTTTCATATTGGCTAGGGCCGGAACCGGTGAAAATCGGCCCGGAACGCCCGTAACCACCTCTAGTTGGTGGAGTTTTTCCTATCATCTGATTTTTGAATTGATTTTTGATAAAATCCTTTGTTTTCTATTATTTGGCTTTTATAAAGCCATCAGAATGTGTGATGGTCTGCACATTAGCAGGCCATCACGTGAACATTTTAGCTATTCTTCTTTTTTTTTTAATATATATTTAACGAATGACGTGAGTGGTTGGAAAGCCACTCACGTTATTCATTCTTTTATTAAGATTTATATATATATATATATATATATATATTATACATGCTTTTATATTATAATGAAATCGTATATTTTTTATATTATATTCTAATCAATTATATTATATATATACTATAATATATAAGACAATATATTATTTCTTTTATACATATATATATATATATATATGAGTTTGTATATGATGCACTGACAGTGTATAGTTTTTATACATTGTCAATGCATCAGAGGTTGACACCTCATCAACAGGTCCTTATGGGTAAATTAAAAAAATTTATTTATATTTAAATATAAGGATCTATTGATGAGGTGTCAACCTCTGGTGCATTGACAGTGTATAAAAATTATACACTGTCAGTGCATCATATATAAATCCTATATATATATATATATATATATATATTTCTTTAGTATTATTTCTATAAGAATATTTGTATATTTAATATAGTTAGATTTCTATAATTTTAATCTACCCATTAAACAAATTACTTCCATGTAATTTATTAAAATGCTTTAATTCACTATTTTAAATCCTTAATTTCCTCTCTTATCCATAATTCTCATAAACTTGAAAATTGAAAAAATAAATTCTTATATTGCTTGCACATGATTCATCACTTCATAATAATTAAAAATTCCATTTACATCTTCACTATTTAATTTACTTCAATTGTACACCAATTTACAAGTTCGGAATAAAAAATTTGCAGTCTTCACAATTGCAGTATGAGAAAGTTGCACTGGAGAAGATCATCAACAATCAAAAGCTTGATCATATTGAGTCTTTGACTTCTCCAAAAGCCACATTGCCTAGAAAAGTCTACAAAGTCCTCTTATTTCTTGTGAGATATGTGAAAGGAGTCATGCCACTGAGAATTGTCCTATTAGTCTGAGTTGGGTAAGTCATTCATGCTATTCCTCAAGCAACTACGAGAAGCTTTCATCACCTTCTTCGGAGCTCATGGAGACATGAGACCTTTCTCATCAAGCTTCTCTACAAGTGCTGCAACAAGAGGTGTTGACTGTAGATGTTGAAAAGCTTACACCACCCGAGCATATTGAAATTGAAAGTGTGGTTGATGAAAAAGAAATGGAGAATAGTAAAGGTGAGGAAGAAGTCTAAGAGGAAGGGTTTATGAATGAAGTCTAAGTTTCAGAGGTTGACAAGAAAAACCAGGAGGCATCCTTCACTATTTCTTCATGGAACTTTCCACATGAGAATGAAGAGGGTTATATCTTAAAAGACTGTGGAGTGAAGTTCTTTGAAGAAAAATATCTGATGGAGTCACCTTTCATAGTGGTGCATTACATACATCCATCAATTTTTAGACCATTCGAACCACCTTGAAGGATGATGGAGATAGTCAAGTTGATGACTATAAATCAAGAGCTTCTGGGGAAGCAACCCAGCTTTTTATTAGTTTATTAGTTGTTTCTTTCTTTTATTAGTTTTAGTGTTAATATTTCATAGTTTTGATTTCTTTTGCTTTTTATTTTGTAGGTTTGAGTCAAGTTTAGGGGAGCAGTGAAGAAACTTTTTAGGCATGCAATTGAGATTCAACGAAAAATTTAGAGGAGTTTTTTTATCAATCTTTTCTGAAATCTTGAATCATTTACACATTGAGGACAATGTGCACTTCAAGTTTAGGGGAAGGAAATTTGAGCTAAATTTTTTCAAAAATTAAAAAAAAATTTAGATTTTTTGGGCTTTAAATGTTTTGCATTGAGATATATTGTGCTTAATTTGGTTATTTCCCATGTCCCCATGACTAAGACTGTGATTGAGATTGATTATAATCTTTGAAAAAGCATGATTATTGGGAAGCATGAGTTGAATTCTTGAGCTTGCCTTGTTTTGATTATGATGTTTCCATCTTAATGCACTATGTCTTGATCATAGATTTGTATGCATGTTTAGAAAAGGATTATGTGAATATAGGATTGTATTTGTCTTTGAAGTTGTGAGCATATCCTAAAATTTGTTTGATCTCCTCTCAAGGTGAAATTTTGAGCCTATGCTTAGTTAGGAAAATGATCTAAGCCATCCTTGAATCGTTTGAGCTTTTCAAGCTAATCTTGTACATATTTGTCCTTAGTCACCCCTCTGTGCCAAACTAGCATATCTTTGTTTATACACCTACAAGTTAATTTTTTTTAGCCGAATAAACACACTTTTCTATCCCTTACCCCGAAAGCATGTAATTTACTAGGATATATCATGAGCTATGTACATATTTGGGTATATATAAAGAAAAGAAAACAAAAGAGAGAAAAAGAAAAGAAGAAAAAAAAAGAAAATTAAAAAAAAAGAGAAAATGAAAAAAAAAATGGAATGAGAAAAATGCAAAAATAGAATAAAGTGTATAACAAAGTAAGAAGAAAATAAGTTTTGGGAGTTAATTGAAGCTCAAAACATAGAGATCCTAGAATTTAATGCATGATTAGGTGCTATTAAGCCTAAATTGTGTTTTATCATACCTTTACCCTAGCCTTACATTACAAAATTAATGAAGTCCTATTGATTCTTGATTGAGTATGGCTACATTAGGAGAGAGAGAAGTGAAAAGCAAACCTATGAGATTGTTCATGCTTTAGGGACTTTGCTTTCCGTGCTTGCATAATCTCATCTGGCAATGTATGCCTTGATATGTGTGGACACTTCACACACACACGTGCGGAGAATCTAATTAGGACTTAGGCATGTGATTAGAGGAAACCCTATTTGATTAATAATTTTGACTTTCATTAGATTACTTCAATATTCTTTTTTTGAGGTGTATGTGGTAATAAATCTGTCAAGTACATCTTATCTCTTGCATGCTTGAGATTGTTTTGATTGAGGACAAGTAAACATATTAAGTATGGGGATGAAGAGTTGGTTGTGGTCACTTCCTATTCATTCGATCACTACGTGGGATGATTTAGCTCATAAGTTCTTAGCCAAATTCATTTCAGCGGCACTATGACAAAGGTAAGGAATGCCATCTTATACTTTTTGTAGTGGGGGTTTAATTTAATTTAATTCAAGATCAAGTCATCAAGACCCTTGAAGCGAGTGCCAAATTTCAAGATCTTAAGTAAACCCCAAATCTTAGGTTAATTAATTCAATTCAAGTCCAATTTATTAAGACCCTTAAAGCAAATATCAAATTTCAAGATCTTAAAAACCCTAAAACTTTAGGTTTAAATCTATTCAATTCAAGATCAAGTCATCATGACCTTTGAAGTCAATACCAAAATTTCAAAACCTCAATAAAGCCTTGTGACTTTGGGTTCAAATTTATTAAATGCAAGATCATTTTATCAAGACCCTTGAAGCGAATATAATCGAGGTTTAGGTTCAAATTAGGTAATCTTTACATCACCATCTGATCTGTCAACTTCATTTAAATCTTCTCCTAAGCAATGGTCTTATATAGGGGGCAATATGGCTACTCATTTTGTTTGGCTCATTAGAACTTGTCATTGTGCAAATCAAAAAGGAAAACTTTGTGGATAATTCTGTTAAAGAAGTTAAGTTTAATATTGATGATAAAGGAAGGAAGTTGATGATGCAACAAAAGTGGCTATAGCCCATACGCTTCTCTGGCAAATTCTTAATAAAAAAATGTTCACTCCTAAGCAAGAGTCTAAATTGCATACTAAAATAACAAAGAACTGCGTGATGATTTGATCTTTCTTTTTGGGAGGCACATAGGTAGCTTAAGAAAAATCTTCAACCTAAGCTCAATCGTTAAAAGAAAAATCCCATGTCACACTATGGAACAATTTACTTCATGCATCTCATTTTTTTCATTGGCTAAATTTTAAATAAAGACGAAGTTAAACCACGCAAAGTCTTCATCATTGAAAAGTCAAGCAAATTCAAGACAAGTACCAAATAAATTTAAGTTCAAGTTAGACACTAGTTTAAAGTGCTAAATTAAAAGGAGGTCATTCTAAAAAGAAATTGAGTAGACTTTAAGACCTGTCTTTAGTGCTTAACAAGCAAACACACATCTATGCCTTAAAATTGGGGGAGGGGAGGCATTTGCAGATATTGAGAATTTGAAAATTAATCAATTAAATAATTTAGTTGGTTAAATAAATTAATTAAAAGTTTATGAAAATAATTTAGTGGATTAAGATAAACAAGTCAAAAGAAATTAATTACCTTCATTATCTCTAATTAAATTAATTTTTTACGGGATTCTCACACTATAAATAAAGGATTCCTCCAAGTTATTAAGAACACAATTTAAAGAGGAGATAACCTCAGCCTTAGAGAGATACTTAAGCTACCATGGGCCTTCTCTACAAGTTTACGAAGTCATCTCTCCAAGTTCTCCAAGACTACCAAGTAGGATTGGCAATGGATACCCTATAATTGAGTACCCGACCATACCCGACTCGATTATACAGAGTTAAGGTACTTTATAAACGGGTAATTGTCGGTTAGGGTAATAATATTATTACCCATATCGGGTTCGGGTAGCACCCTTTGGGTACCCTAAACCCGAACCTGATTATGATTTAACCAGGTAGTTAGGGTACCCGAACTCGGTACTCGAACCCATTTAGTTTTAAATGGGTAATAACGGGTACCCTAACCCGCTACCCATTTGTGTGCACAAATAAATGGCATGTAACTCATGAGATTTGAACATTGGCCAAAAAGACTCTCATGCATGTGTCTTACCAAATGTACTAATGTTTTTATTTGACATAACTTGTTATAAAAATATATTTATATCTTAGAACCAATTATATTTAAAAGTTTGATGATCCAATTTAATGACATGTTGTTGGCAAATAATAATAATAATAATAATAATAATAATAATAATAATAATAATAATAATAATAATAATAATAATAATATGATTATGCTTAATTATGCTTAAGATAATACGATTTTTAAAATCTATATATAAAATATTGAAATTAAATTATGAAAAATTTATATAATAAGTTAAGATAAAATTCTTAACATATATGATATTTTAGTATAATTTATAAATATATATATATACACACACACACACACACGCAACTTGATTATAATATATAAATCTTTTTTTTTGGTTCAAAATATATAAATCTTAACATATATAAATTTGTATTTGTATATTGTTTAATTAGAATAGATTATAAATATAGTCATTAAGCCAGCTAACTCAATTATATAAATATATTCTATGAAATTATATTTTGAAATTAAAAACAATAATATATTCTAAACCTATGATAAGAGATTAAAATGAAAAATATTTGAAATTAAAAACAATTGTATACTTTAAGATATTTATATTTTAGTTTCTATCACATAATCAGAGTAAGAAACTATTAACATTAACATGTACAACTTATTATAATAAGATATGTATGATAACAAATTATTATAATATATAATATATAAATCATTATGACAAGATAGTAAGATGCATATACTACAATGCAACATTAACATATATAAATTATTATGATAAAATAAACATAATAAGATATTATTATAATATATAATATAAAAATCATTATGGTAAGATAGTAAGATGCATATATTGCATTGTAACATTAGCATGTACAAATTATTATAATAAGATATTGTGATAACCGTAAATTTTTTATTTATTAGAGATAATGTCACGACCCGTGACCACATTTTTCATCTTCTTATACACATCTTAACCGGTTGGGCTGTCTGTGATACTTCACTTGTACTGACTGTTAAACAATTTTACAATGTATTGTTTATATTATACACATCCCCTATTGTAATTTATCAGATAAGTGGTACTGTTGACATGTCTAAATACAGAGAATAAATGATCATACCTCCAATAAACAGTCGGTCTGACACATTGTCCTTCGTGTATAGCCAGGATCCCCAATCCACTGAACTCACATTCATCAAAACCTGAAATGTTGAAAATTAAGGGGTGAGCAAAACCACGGCTCAGTAAGAGAATTATATGCCTCACTTGATACTCAGCCTCCTATATGCTGAAAATCTTTTTCATTTTTTCTATGGGCTCTAGGCTCGCATGTAGGAAAGATACTACAGTCGGCTAGGGATCCGAATAGAGTAAGGTAGGTATTTTAGAATACCATACTTGTTACGGAACCTAGAAGCAACTGTAGAGAAAATTTTCATTTCGTTTTGAATTAATAAATCCTTTTCTCTTTCAAACTTTCATAACCTTTTTCATATGCTTTTCAAAATAATGCTTCTACGAAACAAAGCATTTAAATAAAATAATTAATATTCGTATATTCCTTGAAAAGAATATTAGTTAAATCATCATCTTATTTCTTTAAAACTTATTTCATGTTTTAATGTACTCTCTTAATTAGTTCCGTCCTTTAAAAAGCAAAATAAGCTATTAAAATCTATTCCATTCTTAAGTTCACAAGGCATCATTCTTTTTATCAGTATGATTAAGTGTGAAAGAAACGAACTTATTGTAAGGACCGGGAGTGCCTGAATCTCTGTTAACCAGGGATTTACCACCCCAGTGCCTTACTCATCCGATATATCACACACATCATATGTCATATGCACCAGATCTATTTCATCCTTTGACATTTGTTGAATTCACGAATTAAAATCACTTACTTATCGTCACAATATCCTACGATTTCTCATACTAACATCGGAACACGTGTAGCACTTAGTTCCCGAAGGACTCTAGAGGTGGCTCCCACGGTTCAATCATCGAGTCTCTGCTCGGTATGGCCTGTACTGAAACATCAGAACACGTGTAGCACTTAGTTCCCGAAGGACTCTAGAGGTGGCTCCCACGGTTCAATCATCGAGTCTCTGCTCGGTATGGCCTGTACTGAAACATCAGAACACGTGTAGCACTTAGTTCTCGAAGGACTCTAGAGGTGGCTCCCACGGTTCAATCATCGAGTCTCTGCTCGGTATGGCCTTTATGCCATGTGTACTTTCCACTGTCTTATCAGATCTCATGTAGTACTTATGATCTAATATTTCATTTGAGACCATAGAAAGAATATTAGAATTATCATTTTTTCTTCCTTTTGAAAACATATTACCTATCATTTATAGAGTCTAAAATAGACATCAATCTTATCATACTGTATACCTCGGAGGGTAAGGAAGTACACCGGTCAAATCTATGATCATAACCTATATTGTCCTCGGTGGATCACTGATTAGATGTCCACCGGGACTAAACATATCACATATCATGCATCAGCATGATAAGAATACCAACCAATCTCAAAACCGTAATTCTCATCATAAAATACACCTTTATGGAATTTATATAAATATATAATTCCATGATTTAAAACCATAAGGGTTAAAATCCTTTAGTGAATATTTATAAAAATATTCATAAGAATCCTCACTATATTTCACTTCATCTTTCGTCTCGTAATTCGTATAATTTATTTATTCCGAGAATTTTCGGTGGTTTCATTATCACCATTCTCGAATACATGAATATCTTAAAATTTCATCTCATTATATTCATGTTTTATGAAATTTAGTATTTTCCTCATGTTTCGTGATTTACTATCGAAATTCGGAAAAATAATCATTTAATATGATTTTATAAAGTTTTTCTAAAATTTTCGGCAGCATAACGGCTGCCGATTTACTAACCTCCTGCACGGAAAATACAGTTTAAAATCTTTCAGCCAGTACTTCTTCCCAAATTATTTTCAGCAAATCATGCATCATAATAATTTTCATAAAATAATTGCATAAAATATTTCAATTAAATTATGCAGAGTGAGTATCCTTACGGTGCTGCGCATGCATCCCTTACTTTTTTTCGGGTCGGCGAATTCCGCTTATCGATCGTGCCCACACTCCATTTCTCCCGATTCCTTATCCCGATTGCTGAAAATAATTTCTGGAATTAAAATTTTAATTTTTTTGAATTTTTATAATTTATTTAATTTTTTCTGAAAATTAAATCTCAGGAAGATTTCTTACCGAATTTTGTAAAATCCCGGGTTGTCGAATTTTCGAAAATTTTTCGAATTTCGGAAATTCTCTTTTTTCCTCTTTTTCTTTTCTTTCTTTCTTTTCTTTTTCTTTTTTCTTTTTTCTTCTTCCTTTCCCGGTCAGACCGGTCCAGAGCCCTTCCTCGCCGGTTCCTTGCCGGCGGCCGGTTCTCCGACGGTTCAGGCGTCCCTCAGCTGGCCGGCTGCACGACGAACTTGTCGGTGCCTTCCGTTTGCCCTGGATCGGCGACACGGCGACGGATCAAGGCGGTTTTGCCTCGGTTTCTGTCACGACCCGTGACCACATTTTTCATCTTCTTATACACATCTTAACCGGTTGGGCTGTCTGTGATACTTCACTTGTACTGACTGTTAAACAATTTTACAATGTATTGTTTATATTATACACATCCCCTATCGTAATTTATCAGATAAGTAGTACTGTTGACATGTCTAAATACAGAGAATAAATGATCATACCTCAAATAAACAGTCGATCTGACACATTGTCCTTCGTGTACAGCCAGGATCCACAATCCACTGAACTCACATTCATCAAAACCTGAAATGTTGAAAATTAAGTGGTGAGCAAAACCACGGCTCAGTAAGAGAATTATATGCCTCACTTGATACTCAGCTTCCTATATGCTGAAAATCTTTTTTTTCATTTTTCCTATGGGCTCTAGGCTCGCATGTAGGAAAGATACTACAGTCGGCTAGGGATCCGAATAGAGTAAGGTAGGTATTTTAGAATACCATACTTGTTACGGAACCTAGAAGCAACTGTAGAGAGAATTTTCATTTCGTTTTGAATTAATAAATCCTTTTCTCTTTCAAACTTTCATAACCTTTTTCATATGCTTTTCAAAATAATGCTTCTACGAAACAAAGCATTTAAATAAAATAATTAATATTCGTATATTCCTTGAAAAGAATATTAGTTAAATCATCATCTTATTTCTTTAAGACTTATTTCATGTTTTAATGTACTCTCTTAATTAGTTCCGTCCTTTAAAAAGCAAAATAAGCTATTAAAATCTATTCCATTCTTAAGTTCACAATATCCTACGATTTCTCATACTAACATCGGAACACGTGTAGCACTTAGTTCCCGAAGGACTCTAGAGGTGGCTCCCACGGTTCAGTCATCGAGTCTCTGCTCGGTTTGGCCTTTACTAAAACGTCGGAACACGTGTAGCACTTAGTTCCCGAAGGACTCTAGAGGTGGCTCCCACGGTTCAATCATCGAGTCTCTGCTCGGTATGGCCTATACTGAAACATCAGAACACATGTAGCACTTAGTTCCCGAAGGACTCTAGAGGTGGCTCCCACGGTTCAATCATCGAGTCTCTGCTCGGTATGGCCTGTACTGAAACATCAGAACACGTGTAGCACTTAGTTCCCGAAGGACTCTAGAGGTGGCTCCCACGGTTCAATCATCGAGTCTCTGCTCGGTATGGCCTGTACTGAAACATCAGAACACGTGTAGCACTTAGTTCCCGAAGGACTCTAGAGGTGGCTCCCACGGTTCAATCATCGAGTCTCTGCTCGGTATGGCCTGTACTGAAACATCAGAACACGTGTAGCACTTAGTTCCCGAAGGACTCTAGAGGTGGCTCCCACGGTTCAATCATCGAGTCTCTGCTCGGTATGGCCTGTACTGAAATATCGGAACACGTGTAGCACTTAGTTCCCGAAGGACTCTAGAGGTGGCTCCCACGGTTCAATCATCGAGTCTCTGCTCGGTATGGCCTGTACTGAAATATCGGAACACGTGTAGCACTTAGTTCCCGAAGGACTCTAGAGGTGGCTCCCACGGTTCAATCATCGAGTCTCTGCTCGGTATGGCCTTTTCCGTTTGACATATTCCATGTCATGTAAAATATTTCCCTTTTTAACATGTCACCTATCATTTATGGATTTTAATATAGACGTTAATCTTGTCGTACTATAAACCCCGGAGGGTAAAGGACTAAACCGGTCAAATCTATGACCATAATCTATATTGTCCTCGGTGGATCACGGATCAGGTGTCGACCGGGACTAAACATGTCACATATCATGTATCAACATAATAAGAATACCAACCAGTCTCAAAACCGTATTTTTCATCATAAAATACACCTTTATGGGAATTTATATAATTATATAATTCTATGATTTAAAACCATAAGGGTTATAATCCTTTAGTGAATATTGATAAAAATATCCATAAAAATATTCACTATATTTCACTTCATCTTTCGTCTCGTAATTAGTGTAATTTATCTATTTCGAGAATTTTCGGTGATTTCATTATCACTATTCTCGAATACATGAATATTCTAAAGTTCCATCTCATTATATTCATATTTTATGAAATTTAGAAATTTCCTCATGTCTCGTGATTTATTATCGAAATTCGGAAATAAATCATTTAATATGATTTTATAAAGTTTTTCTAAAATTTTCGGCAGCATAACGGCTGCCGATTCACTAACCTCCTGCACGGAAAATACAGTTTAAAATCTTTCAGCCAGTACTTCTTCCCAAATTATTTTCAGCAAATCATGCATCATAATAATTTTCATAAAATAATTGCATAAAATATTTCAAATTTAATTATGCAGACTGAGTATCCTTACAGTGCTGCACATGCATCCCTTACCTTTTTCCGGGTCGGCGAATTCCGCTTATCGATCGCGCCCGCACTCCATTTCTCCCGATTCCTTATCCCGATTGCTGAAAATAATTTCTGGAATTAAAATTCTAATTTTTTAGAATTTTTCATAATTTATTTAATTTTTTTCTGAAATTAAATTCTCGGGAAATTTCTTACCGAATTTGTAAAATCCCGGGTTGTCGAATTTCCGGGAATTTTCCGAATTCCCGAAATTCTCCTTTTTCCTCTTTTTCTTCCTTTTTCTTCCTTTTTCCTCTTTTTCTTTTTTTTTTCTTTTTTCCTTTTTCTTTTCTTTTTTTTTTCTTTTCTTTTTCCATTTCTGGCCGGACCGGTTCAGTGCCTCCTCCGACCGGTTAGACCGCCGGCGATCCTCCTTTCCGCCGGTTCACGCCTCCCACAGTTGGCCGACGTTGCGAGGATGCCGGATCTGGCCTCCGTTTCACCCCATCACCGGCGACGGCGCCGGATCTGGGTCCGTGGGTTTCGGCCTCTTTCTCCCCTGTTTCCTCCTTCCTCCGCCGTTTCCTTCACTGCCGGTGGCCTCTTTCTCCTTCGTTGGTCCTTGCCGATGGCGTTGGTGGCGGTAGCGGTGCCCGGATCGACCGGCACCGCCGATCTTCCTTCTCTTTTTTTTTCCTTTCGGTTTTTCCCCCTTCGCTTCGCGTCGTTTTCTTCTCTTTCCGCTTCGGGCCGCCGTCGTTCGCTTCTCCTCTTGCCGGCGACGCCACTCGTTCCTCCTCTCTTCCCTCACTCGGCCGGCGGTGGCAGCTGTTGCTACCGCCGGTCTCTGCTGGAAGGCCCGATCCTTCCTTTCCCTTTTTTTTTGTTTTGTTTCTATTTTTGGGTTATTTCTATTTCCCTTTTTAGTAATATAATACATACTATATTATACACTATCATTTATATTTTATACTTATAATATATATTATATATATCATACATATATTATTTCATTTTAATGTAATACAATATACAATATATATTATATACATAAATTATATATATTGTATATTACAAAATATATATCTTGTATATATATATATATGTATGTATATTTATATACTTTAAAAATAAATAACCTTTACATGTACAAATTATATAGATGGTATAATACAATATTTATACATTTAAACTGTAATATAAAACCACATTTACTTTTCTTCTATATTCATATACTTTTATTTAAAGTAATAATATATATATTTCATATATATATCTGTACATATATATTTATAATTATATAAATACATTTTATAATATCCACATGTATTTATTTAAGACAAAATAGTATATATTTCATTTTATAATATATACTAATATTCATATACATACATATGTATTTATATAAAATATGTGTAAATATATTTATGTAATTTAATTATATAAATATATAATATACGCATTTTTATTTTATAAATTTTGGATTTTCATTAATCCAATTTAAATTCCTCCTTTCCTTATTTCCATAACTCCGATTTTATTTTTATTTTCATTTAATTTCCTTCACACGAATTTCCTTATTCATCACTTCCTCATTTCTCAGGATTTTCACCAATATCCCGTTTCTTGCAAATTTTATTTATTTCCCCTTATTTAATTTCTCTAATATTTATTTTCAATATTTCTAATTTCCAATAAATGGAAAATTTACAGTTATCACAGTTTCTTCTTCCTCTTCGCCGGCGTTCCTTCGTCGTCCATTGCGCCTCCGGTGGCCTCCATCGACTTCCTCTTCCTCTGGTGAAGCTTCGGTGGTAGTGGCGGTGCTTGGATCGGCCGGCACTGCTGTCCGCCATTTTCTTTTCTCTCCCGATTTTCCTTCGTTTCCGTCGATTCTGTTTCTGTTCCTTCACGCCGCCGGCAGCTTCTTTCCTCTCTCTGGCCGGTGGCGTCTCGCTTTCCTTTTTCCCTCTCGCCGGCGGTGGCGGCTTCGCCGCCGTCGGCCCCTCTGGCTGGGAAGGTCGGTTCTCGATTCCTTCCTTCCGTTTTCTTTCCTCTTTTGTTTTTGTTTTTATTTTGTCTTCCCTTTTTTTTTGTAATATAATACATACTATATATTATACACTATCATTTATATTTTATACTTATAATATATATTATATATATCATACATATATTATTTCATTTTAATGTAATACAATATACAATATATATTATATACATAAATTATATATATTGTATATTACAAAATATATATCTTGTATATATATATGTATGTATATTTATATACTTTAAAAATAAATAACCTTTACATGTACAAATTATATAGATGGTATAATACAATATTTATACATTTAAACTTTAATATAAAACCACATTTACTTTTCTTCTATATTCATATACTTTTATTTAAAGTAATAATATATATTTCATATATATATATATCTGTACATATATATTTATAATTATATAAATATATTTTATAATATACACATGTATTTATTTAAGACGAAATAGTATATATATCATTTTATAATATATACTAATATTCATATACATACATATGTATTTATATAAAAACATGTGTAAATATATTTATGTAATTTAATTATATAAATATATAATATACGCATTTTTATTTTATAAATTTTGGATTTTCATTAATCCAATTTAAATTCCTCCTTTCCTTATTTTCCATAACTTTGACTTTATTTTTATTTCCATTTAATTTCCTTCACACGAATTTCCTTCTTCATCACTTCCTCATTTCTCGGGATTTTCACCAATATCTCGTTTCTCGCAAATTTTATTTATTTCCTCTTATTTAATTTCTCGAATATTTATTTTCAATATTTCTAATTTCCAATAAATGAAAAAATTTACGGTTATCATAGATAAATATTGGAGAAAATAAATATTAGAAATAAATAAAATTGTGAGAACGGGATATTGGTGAAATAAATAAATAGAATTGAGAAAGGAACGGATGGTGGAAATTCGAGTGAAGAAAAGTTAAATCGGAAATTCGAAAAATAAGGAAAGGAGAAAATTAATTTGGATAAATGGAAATCCAAATTAAATAAGAAAATAAGAAAAGAAAATAGGAAATATGTTTATATAATTATATATTATATAAATGTTATGTAATTTAAAGTGAACAAATATATATATAGACACACACACACACACACACACACACACACACACACACACACACACACACACACACACACACACACATATATACTAAATATGTATTTTGTTAATACATAATATATATAGTACTATACTATATATAATAATAATAATATTATATGTATTATATATATAATATAAATATAATATATGTTATATTATAAGTATAATATATATTATATAGTATAGATTATATGTATATAATTAAATTAGAAAATAAAATAAATAAAAGAAAAAAAAAAGAAGAAGAGAAGGAATCGGGACAGAGCCCGATCCCTTCCCGAAACAGAAGGGACCGACGGCAGCAACTAGTGCCGCCGCCGGAGAGAGGAGGCCAGGGAGAGGTAGAGAACGCCACCGGCCAGAAGAAGGGAGAGGTCACCGGCGTCGAAAAGAAAGAAACAGAGGCGAAAACCCGGCGGAAGCCGAGAAGGAGAAGAGAAGAGAAAGTGGCAGTGCCGGCCAAACCGGTCACCGCCACTGCAACCGAAGCTTCGCAGGAGAAAGAGGAAGATGTGGGAAGCCACCGGTGAGGCTGGGAACGGCGGAGGAAGGCCGACGAAGGAGGAGAAGAAACCAAGGCAAAATCGAGTAGATCCGCCGGTGGCCTCAGATCCAGGCTGAGCTGAGGCCACCGGCAAGTTCATCTCAACGCCGGCCAGCTGCTGAACCACCAAACTGCCAGAGAACCGGCCACCGGAGGAGAACCGGCGGTGAGGAAGGTAGAGCCGGTTTGACTGGTCTGAACCGGTCAGACCAAGGAAAAAGGAAAAAGAAAAAGAAAAGAAAAAGGAAAAAGAAAAAGAAAAGAAAAGAAAAGAGAAAAAGAAAGAAGGAGGAAAAAGAAGAAAGAGAAAAGAAAAGGAATTTCAAGAATTTGGAAAATTCTCGAGAATTCGAAAAATTCTCGAGAATTTGAAAATTACGGGAAATCCCGAGAATTACGGGAATCGGTAAGAAATCCCGGAAAGTATTAAATTATTTAAATAATTTATTTATTTAAATAATTATGGAAAAATTCTAAATTTTAGAATTTAATTTCCAGAAAATATCCTCGATGACCGAGCCGATGGAATCGGGCGACGTGAACACGGGCGCGACCTTCGAGATTCAGTCGTCAATCCGAAACAGGTAAGGGAGACATGTGCCGCCTGTAAGGATATTCGGCCACATGTTTTAAATTATGCATTTAATTTATAAATGCAATTTATAATGATTAGTTTTGAAAATTGTGGTGATTTATTGGTTTCAAATTGTGGTGAAATACCAGTTGCGAAATATAAACTGTATTTTCCGTGCAGGAGGCTAGCAAATAGGCAGCCGTTATACTGTTGAAAAATTATTGAAAAATTACTGAAATTTACCGAAAATCACCGAAAACCAAAATAAAAGATTTGATTTCACGTGAATCGATTTTCGGGTACAAAAATCGAGAAATTAAGTAAATTTCATAAAACATGAATATAGTGATATTTAATTTTAAAATATTCATGTTTTTGAGAATGGTGAAAAGGAAATCACGGAAAATTCACCCGGTAGGTGATATTTCACGTGAAACGAGATGAAAATGAAAAAGAGACTGAAGTGAATATTTTTATAAATATTCTTAAATATTCACTTGATTTTACATAAAACCTTTATGATTTTAATTATGGAAATAATTAATTATGAAAATTTCATAAAGGTTAAGAAATGAAGAAAAACTATGATTTCGAGACTAGAGGTCTCTACATGTGTTTTTAGAAGAAAACATGGTAATGGGAATTTAAAGTTAGAAAATAAATAATTTATTCTCATAAATTATAAAAATGATTTGTTTGAAATTCCGATAATTATAAAACCATGTTTTCAATTGAATGCACGGAAAAACGTGCATATGTGTTTTACTATGGAAAAAGACAGTTTTGCCTTTCTATACTTTCAGTGATAATTTTGCAAATTGTCTTCATCGTATGGAAAACAAGATATATACCTTTATGAAATAATTTGAAAAATGTTAGTTATTTTATAAATTTCATAAAGGTGATTATATTTACATGTGAGCCTTATGGATATTTGATTTACTATGTTTGAAATCCATAAAGGCTAAGGTACGATTTTTACACTGTTTTGAGACTTAGGCCCCGAGCTTCATGCATCACATATACTGTTACTGTCACGTGGCTGATTGACCAGCTAGTCATCAGCGTCCCGGATTGTCGCCTAGCAAGCATACACCGAGGACATATTATAGATCATGGCCATGGATCTCATTACTGTTTACTGTGTCCCTAGTGGACGAGATAGCATGATTTGATTGTAGGGGGATGCCTACTCTCACTTACTGTTTACTAAAAGGATTTATGGAATCCTATTTACTGTACTGTTTACTGTACTGAACCACTGTTCACTGTTTACTGATGAAAGACCGTACCAAAACACTGTGTTACTGAACTGTACTGTTTACTGAAATGGTAGCCATTGATTACTGTTTTACTGAACTGAAAGCTACCATTTACTGTTTACTGAACTGAAAGCTACCTTATACTATTTACTGAATTGGTAGTTACTGTTTACTGTTACTGATTGAACCGTATTGAATTATTGTTTTACTGAATATACTATTTTACTGAACTATACGATACGGTTACTGATTTGAAAAAAGAAATAAATGTTTATTCTAAAAGAATAACATAAGAATTATTTCTAAGATAGAAATAATCGAAGAAGTAATTATCCAATGATTGGATATTTACAAATCACTGTACTGTACTGTTTTTACTGTACTGAAGAGAAGAGAAGAGAAGTAAACCACTGTTTTTATTACTGAACTGCCACGTGTTTTAAAGTATATTGAAGTGAAAAGAAATAAGTGGTTTACTCTGTGGAAAAACGAAAATTATAACGTTTTGAAAGCAACGAAATTAGTACTCTCTATAGTTGCTTCTAGGTTCCGGAACAAGTCAGGTATTTTAAAATACCTGCCTTACTCTATCTGGATCCCTAGCCGATTGTAGTATCCTTCTTACATGTGAGCCTAGAGCCAGCTAGGAAGATTTTAAAGAAAATGAAAAAAAAATTTTCAGCATATAGATAGCTGAATATCAAGTGTGACATATAACTCTCTTACTGAGCCGTGGTTTGCTCACCCCTTAATTTTAAACATTTTAGGTTTTAAAGATTGTGAGATCAATTGATTGTGGATCACAGCTATACACAACGGACAATGTGAAAGACTAACTGATTTATATGAGGTACGATCATTTATTTTCTGTATTTAGACATGTTTGCAGTACTACTTATTGATTAACTAAGATAGGGGATGTGTATAATATAAACAATGTTATGTAAATTTGTTTAACAGTTAGTAAAAGTGAAGTATCACAGACAGCCCAACCGGATGAATTGTGTAAAATAAGGTGAAAAATGTGGTAATGGGTCGTTACAGATATACATAATAAGAGATTACTATAATATATAATATACAAATCATTATGATAAGACAGTAATATGAAAAAAATATTTTGTATTTGTCATAGTATGTTAAAAAAATATTTATACAATAAAAGTTTGTGAGCCTAAAAAAAATTAAAGCATAATAAAAATAATTATGAAATTAAATTAATTTTTTTGTGTAAACCACAGGTATCCTCATCCGTTTTAACGGTCTGAGACCAATCCTGCTTGGGACTTAGTCACAGTTAAGGCTCTTCACCCCTCCCCAAATGTGTGTTTAGTGGGAGTCAAACCCGAGAGCTCTTTTTACTAACTCAGCCTACGTTACCAACTGAACTACAACCCATGGGTTATGAAATTAAATTAATTAATTAAACTTAAGATAATAAGTTTTTTAATTTTTAGCAATAGCTAATGAAATTAAATTACTAAAAGTTTCATAATTAGTTAAAATGTAATTCTCACATATTCACCATTTGCATATATGATATTATAGTATATTTATATAATACAAATTATACTTAAAATTGTAATTTTCAATTTTAATAAAATGTTGACTAAAAAAATTAATGAAACATAATAATAAATTAATTGTGAAATTAAATTAGTTAATTATGCTTAATATAACATGACACTCAAATTAAAATAATAAAAATTTCATAATAAGTTAAGATACAATCCTTACACATTGACCATTGACATATATAATACAATAATATATGTATAATGTATATGAAATATGATACAAATTGTATTTTTATTGTAATTATGAATTGTAATAAAACATTGTTGACTCAAAAAAATTAATAAAACATAGTAATAAAATAATTATGAAATTAAATTAATTAATTATGCTTAAGATAATAAGTATTTAAAGTAAACATAAAGCACTAAAATTTAAATTAATAATATTTTTATAATTAGCTAATGCGCAATTCTTACACATAACACATTGACCGTTTATACATATACATATATAGTATATGTGTATATATAGTATATATATAATATAGTATATGTATATCATACATATACCACATATATTATATATACTATATATATAATATCATATATTATAGTATATGTATATATACATTAATCTAATCTTTTAATATGATGATCATTGATCAAATTAATCAAGATTACATGAATATATCATAAGAAATCAAATGTTTGAAATTAGATATACAACATTATATTCTAATCTATGATAATAGATTGAATTGAAAACATTTTATATTAAACTAAAAGTTAAATAATATGCAACATATGGATCATGGATATAGCATTTTGTTATTATAAATTTATCAACTATCTGTTGAAAGTTAAAATTAATTTAGAAAAAAATTAGTGCAACATATAAAATTAAAATAGTTAATTATCTTTTGTAAATATAAGGTATTGATATTAAATTATAAAATTTTTTAATAAGTTAATATATTATTCTTGCACACTCATAATAAATTAACTAAACTCCAATTAAAAAAACATATAGAACTAATTTACCAAAAAAATAAGCTCATAATATAAAAAATATTTATGTATATGCTATAAACTAATATTGTATATTTATGTAGGCTGTAGTATTTTATTTTTCATAAAATGATTAAAAGTTAAAAAAAAAAACCAAAACAACAAGTTAGTAAGTTACAACCGACCGATTCTTTCTCTTTTCTTTTCCTTTTAGTTTCATTTCCTCAGTTACTTCACTTCCTCTACAGACTACAAATTCTAATTCATAACCCTAAAAGCCAAAACCCTAATATCTGATTTGACCTATCCATCCAGCGATGGCAGCACCAACATCTCTCTTCGGCGACGGTAGTAGCATTTCTCTCTCCAAGGGCGACAAACTCCAAATCTAGCGGTGGTAGCGGCAATACTTCTTCTTCTTCTCCCTTCACTAGTGGCAGGCTTCTTCTTCTTCCTCATCGATGGTGTACTCAGGCGGTGAACTCCAGTCCTTGCCGCTCCGGTGCCACCATTTACCGTATGTCTCAATCTCCTCCGGCCTCCACTCATAAAGCCTTCCATCAGTTTCAATATACCCATACCACAAGGTATAATCTAACAACTTTTTGTTGTTTTGTTAAAATTTTTGTAAATAAGCTTAGATCTATATAATAAGCTTAGATCTATATTAAATATTAAATAAGCTTAGATCTAGGTTAAATAAGTGTAGATCTAAATTAAATAAGTTTAGATCTATGTTAAATAAGCTCAGATATAAGTTAAATAAGCTAAGATCTTGATTAATAGGGATATCATTTGTTTAGGTTTAGCTATTTTTGTTTAAAATGATCTCTGTGTGTGTGTGTGTGTGTGTGTGTGTGTGTGTGTATATATATATATATATATATATCAATAATATTAAAGCGCATGAATTTCTCGGCATTGGAGAAGCCATGATTAAGGCTTCCCTGATGAACGTTTGTTGCTTCGTTTGTTGCCACGTTACTCCTTTGCTGGTTTCTGCCTTTTTTTTTGGGTTGTTTTGGTCGATCAGTAATGAGTGCACTGTGGGTGTACTTTTTTCCACTTTTTCATGTGTTTTGGGAGTTTGATTTTGTTGCAGCCATTTTTTTCTCTGTGTCTGTTCATCATTACTGAAATGTACCTTTTCAACTTGCCCTTGTCAGGCTTTCTTGTGTCAAAAATTTTCACCTGCCCCATGCCTCTCTTTTTCCTCTTCCCCTGCCCGTTGCTTTGCTCTTTTTGTGTTGATTTGTAAAATCTGTTTTCAGCCTATGTCTGACACTATCATTTTGCTTTTCTTGCACCGTTCAAAAAATTGACACAGAATTTTTTTAGATTATCCACTCAATTATGATCTTATTTTTTAAACTTTTAACACCCACTTTTTTTTTAAATTTCTATTCTCGCTTTTAATTTTGTTCCTCATTTCCTCTGATTAGTAATTAATGGAGAGACAAAACAAAGTTAGAAGAAGTATAAAAAAAAAAGCAAAAGGAGTCTGATAGTGAAAGAATCGAGAAAGGGAGAGAAAAAAAAGAGAAAAAAAGAAAACAGAAAAAGAGAAGATAAAGATAAATCTGTAGATTTTTTTATCCTCTCTCATGCTGTTTTTTCCCTCTTTTTTCTCTCATCTTTTCTATCGGACCTGTTTTATTTTTTTCCTCACCTCTCTATCCTTACTCAAGAAGAGACATAGAAGAGGTTAAGAAAGATTTAAGAAGGTTAGCTTCGCTTCTCTTACTGCCGATTATGAGAATGTTTTAAAAAAATGAAAATAAAAAGAAAAAAGGCTTTTATGGTTTGAAAAGAAAGAAAAAAGTTTGATTTATAATGTTGTTTGTCTAATTTGTTTCTTGATTTTCTTCAATTTTTCTTCGATTTTAAGGTTTCTTTCCCGATCATTACCTTTCTTTAAATCGATTTGGTATGTTTATTTTTTATGTTTCAGAAACTAGAACTAGCTCTCTCTCTTTCTTTTAAGCTTCCATGTAATGACCTTGACCGTGAAGGACAGACCAGCAACCAACAAGCCTACAGTAAAGTGCAGTAAGGAGGTGATTATGGAGCTGAATAAGGAAGGACATGAGCCAAAGAATGAATTGATGACTGAGCAAGCTGGAGCTGTTAAGGAAGGGGACACAGATGAGAGAATGGTGTAACGGTTTTGCTGAGTTGGCAAATAATATCAGAATTGATTTGTCCTTATTACAACAGTCACATGATGATATTCCAAAATGAGCTTATATGTAACACCTGTACCGAATACATCATTATGAATGAAATATCACAAATTCTCTCATCTTCTTCTCTGCTTCTCTTCTTTTTCTTATTCTTCTGTTCTCCGTTGCTATTTTATTTGCTTGGTTCATCAAGCTGGTCAGTCCAATCCGTGAGGTTGTGACATTCCATTTTTAGTTCATTCATTGTCGCTTTTAATGGTTTTGATTTAGATTTTCTTTCCTGGTTTTGCTCAATGGGTCTTGGTTTGTTGGTAAGTATAGTAAATTTGTTGATTTTGAGTGGTTTTTTTTCCTTTCAAGATTCTAATTAGGCATTTGAGAAGAACAATGTAGACATATTTTTTTTTAAATTTCCATGGAATTTAATTTCTAGGTTATTAAATTTCTTTTATCATAACTATAATGATTTTTTTTAAAAATTTTCATGGAATTTAATTTCTTGGTTTGTTTTACTGGTTGAATTGATTAGAATTTTTTTATCATAATTATAATGATAAAAGAATTGTGAAACAGCTGAAGTGTTGGGAGATCACAAGAAGATAAGTAAAAGAAAAAGTTTTTTATGGATGAAAAGAAAGAAAAGATTTTGATTTATGATGTTGTTTGCCTAATTTATCTCAATTTTCTTGGATTTTTCTTTGATTTTAAGGTTTCTTTACTAACTGTGGCTTTTTTCAATGGATTTCGTATGTTTATTTTTCCTATTTCAAAAACTGGAATTAACTCTTTCTTCCAAGCTTCCATTATTAGTCCATTCATTATCGCTTTTCATGGTTTTGACTTTGATATTCTCTCTGGGTTTTGCTCAATGGGTCTTTGTATTTTGTTTAGTAAATAGTTGATTTTGAGTGGTTTGTTTTTCCTTTCCTGGGTTTTTGATTAGGCATATGAGAAGAATAATATAAACAATCTTATTATTTTTTTAATTTCCAAAATTTAATTTCTATGCAACTTTAAAAATGATCGAAATGCTTAAATTTTTTTTATCTTAACTATGATGATTATGTGTAGGTTGAAGGAATTGTAAAACACCTAACGTGTTGGGAGATTAGCAAAAGCTCGTGGTGGTGATTTATGTTTTAAATACGGAATTTACCTCCTCGCCACAAGCCACTCATTGTAAGGTTTGTTGGGGATGATGACTAATTTTCAGAATTTTGAAACTTTTCTTTTTTGAGATTTTGTATTTATTTAATTTAAATTTTGGCTTCGTTTTGTAATTTTTTTTTTGCCTTCGTGTAGGGAGGATTGATAGGTTTAGCTACTCTTAGCTTACAAAATTTGATGCTTGCCTTGAAGATTCCAAGTTATTTATGTTTTAAAAGTTTGTTTTCTTTATGAATATTTTTGCTAAACAACTTGGGATGTACAATGAGGAAGAAAGTCCCAAGTTTGATGTTATTTACTGTTTATTTTCCTAACACGTATTTTGTTTTCAAGAATGTTGGTAGCAGTAGAGGAGAAAGCGACAATTATGAAAGCATTTACCTTCCTCTATCATCTCGTATGTGTTTTTTGCTTTAGCTTTTTTTTTTTAGGGTTAGAGAATTAGGTAAATTTCATTTGAGGTAGACGAAATTGACTTCTTTGTGTTACATTTATCACTGTGAAATGTTTTCTAAACTTCTGAAATACTTGGAGATTGGAGAATAAAAAATATGGATCTTGGGGACTATATCTCTAAGTAAGAGATGTCTTACCTTGAAGCAGAAGATGTTATATATAGAAACACAGTTTTGTTGGACTCATCCCTCTCATGCGTATACCAAAGTAGACAATTTTTTTGGCCTCATCCCTCTCACGCATTTACCAAAGTACTCAGTCCGTTTTAAACCTTACCATGTACTAAGCATTTTGTGGCCTAAGTTGTAGCACCAATATTTTATTTCTAATTCGCCGTATGCCTAATAATTTTAGTTAATCAACAGTATATCTTATCTAACAAACCCATTTTTTTATAATTGTTTATAGGTGATCAATGAATCATTGTAAATAAGCAATTTGCCTTCTCAATTATTTTAGAAAGTAGAAGCTAATGTTAACATTAATGGTTTGTCTTTGACTTAGGCTTTTTATTTTACTAAAAAAGAAATCTGCTTATTTTTCTCTAAAAAAATATAATAAAGGAAAATAAAATAAGTTTGAGAAATTAATTATTAAAATTTATTAACTTAATTTATTCTTTATTTTATTAATATTAAATTTGAATTAATATTAAAGTAGAGTTAGTGTTAGAGCAGAAATTTAATAATTATTAAGATAAAATAAAAAATAGGTGGTTTAATTGTAATAAAACATAATTTTTTTATTATAAAAGGGAAGAATTTCTTTTTTCCCAGGTTGTACCGAATCAGAAGGATGGAAGTTTTGGTTTCGCAGAAGGCTGTTTGCTTGGATTCTAACATTTATTCAAACCCAAAGGAGTTTCTTCCTTTAACATGGGAGGTGAGTAGAATAAACAATAAAATAATTCTACTGATATATTTTGGTCTTATGATACACTGGTTCTTTGACATGATAGTAAATTATCATATATAGAGATAAATTTTCTTTAGTTCCTCTATTGAGAAAATAAATTAATAAATAGATAAAAAGGCTGTCAAATAATATTATTTAACTATCAACGCACCTAATGTAGAGCCATAGATTGAAAAAAGGCTCCTTCATTTCCTTTGGAGTGGGAAGCAAGATCTGCCCTTGATCTAATCTTGGCAATCTTGAGATATTCATGAGGGAAGCCAAGTCAGAAGCCAAAAGCCAATTAGAGGAGAAAAAAGGTTCTTCTTTTATCTATCATCTATGGAATTTTTTTTATTATTATTATTATTATTATTATTATTTATTTATTATTATTATTATTATTATTATATTTTACTTTTACTTGGGAAGCTGATGCTTTGGATTTTATTTTGGTTTTGGTCTTGTGGAATAATGTGCTTTAATAATTTGGTTGCTTGAGATTTGGCTATAGCATCAGTTGCATTTTTGTTTGATACTATTATGAAATGCGTACTTGAATATAATTAAATGTACGGCCTTGAATTGCAGGACATATGACTAAAGACCTTTAGATATTTACACACCATGCTGGTCGTAAATCTGTGAACATGACAAATGTTAGTTTCTGGTATGTGTCACAAATGTCAATAATGCTGTTGAATTGTTCCTTCTTTTGTGGTATATGGTGATTATCATGTGCATCTTCTAGCACTTATTTATTATTTAAAATAAAAAACATGCTTATTAGGCATTGACAAGTTAGAATAGCTGCTCAAATTTATGCAGACAAAAACCTGTTCACTTTGATTTCAACTTATAGAAATAAACATTTAGCTGCCTCATTGAGATTCTTTTGTGACAAGCTAAGAGCAAAAAAAAAAGCCCAATTTTAGAGGAAGAGCAGGAAAGGATTTATAAAAGACAATAACGCTATTGCTAGTGATATGCTTATTCTTGATTTTTTTATTCTGGATTTCTATAGATATGAGAGTTTTTATTAGGGACTTTGTGGATGAACACATATGTGCATCTCTTAGAAAATCCAATAAACTTAAGTCTTCCCATTTAATTATGGTTTGGATTGAATTGTGTCCTTCTCGAAGTTAATGACATATACCTACGTGGATGACTTTTCAGACTGAAAAGACGTTTTCTTTTTTTTTACCATTTTGCTTTGCTTCTCCCTTTCTTCATCTTTCTAGAACTGCTTTGGCACTTTCTTCGATTTGTTGTTGCCCATTCTTTTTTTGAAGGCTCTATCTAGGTTTTTATTACTTCTCTCCCATCTTTCCAAAACCTATTTTATCGTTTTCTCCAAGTTGCTATTGCCCACTCTTTTTTAGGCGGATTTATCTAGGTTTTTATGGAAATCTTATCCTCAATCAGATTGTTGATCTCTATAATGGGGATCCCATTTTCGAGCTCAAAAGCTGTTGAAGACGGTGTAGTGATGACCGATCCATGCACGCCCTCCAAATCTTCCTTTCCTTTTTCAAGGCCATGAAGCTTGACGTCGATGGCCTCCACAGGGCTGTCATGCCTTTTTTCACCCACGACCACGATGTTGAGAATAATGAATATGGATGTTTTACATATGATGAATGCTGAGCTATTCTGTTCGTTTTCTCTTCTGCTGTCTATTCTGGATCATGCTTCTTCACTTACTGCTTTTGCTTGCCAATAGAGTGATGGTATCTATTTCTCTCCACTCTCAGTTTTTTACTGCCATTTGTATCTTTTTTTTTATAATGTCTTTTTCCTTCCAAATGTGAGATCATAGGCTGTTGTGAAAGATTTTTGTTTAAACGGGTTTCATTCAAGGCTATACCTTTTCTTTTTATTTGATTTTTGCCTTCTTTGGATTGCAACAAATAAATAGAGGTCGTTTTCATTAAACGTGTTTTGAGACTAGAGAGAAAATGAGAATTCAGAAAATGGGAAGGCAAAACCTAATTAGACTGTCTCTGTAGCTCCAAGTCGTGATTCTCCTTTCGAGGCTAACTATGATTCATGAAATGCTTGTGAAAATTAGGAACTCTTTGATTTTGTGTTTATATGCGTCAAAAAATGGACTTGTCTCTTGCTTTCCCTCAAAACGTGCACCTCAGCAAGGTACTATTGCTAACTCATATCTCTTTTGATTTATTTATTTACAGACTCCTTTTATTAAATTTGATTCTCTTTGTTCAAAGGCAACTCTTTGGTAAATATCCTTGGAAAAACCATGATCCAGGTACTCTTTTGTTTAAAGTCCCCTATTTTCATTTTTTTATGTGACTTTTTTTGTTGCATGGTTTTGGGTTATGGTTTTCTAAGAAATTGATATAGGTTTTCCTTTAATATAAATGACTTTAATGAGTTAGTTTTTAATTCCTAATCTTTTGAATGTGGACAGGATATTAGACACAGAGAAAAACATCCATTTGATGTATTTCCTTCCTAAAATTTGATGATATTAGTAATACATGCTTTTATCTTACTGGAATTTGTGTTTGCAATTTAATGTAGAATGAGGGAACGGTCAAAATTGCCAGCCACACTGGATCATATGGGTACCTTTAATACTTGAATGCCATTTAATTTTATGGTGATTTAAGAAAAAATGTAGGAAAGGTTTTGGATTATTATTTTGTACGCTTGCAAGTTGGTTTTTGGGTGATTATTTTAGATAGAATTGGTCTGAACTTGGCTAGGTTTGGGAAACCATTTCAAAGATACTGACTGGATCAACAATTATTATGTAGAGCTACTTGAATTCTAGCTACAACTAGAACCTCTCTGAGAATTTTAGCTACCGAGCTTGATGATAAGCATTAATGGAGTTTCAGGTAAATGATTCAACTATTGCTGCATGAGAATGTAATAGATATTTTTTTCCTTTTGTTTGTTTATCTTAGGTTGTGTTTGATAAACAATTGAAATATTTTTAACCACTGAAAATTTGCTTTTTCAATGAATTAATTTTGTCAAAGGCTTTGGTAGTTGATTTTTAGTAACTACTCAAGTCTCAAGAGAAAATTTTCAAACAAAAAGTGTTGAAAATCTGAGGTAGCTTTTAGCTACTTGTGATAACCGTAAATTTTCCATTTAATTGGAAATTATAAATATTGAAATAAATAAATAAATAAAATTATGAGAATCAGAATATTGTGGAAATTTCAAGAATTAAGGAAGTGATGAAATTGGAAATTTAAGTGAAGGAAATTAAAATAAGGAATAGAGGAAATTTAATTTGGATAAATGGAAATCCAAATTAAATAAGAAAATGAGAAATGAAAGAGAAATATATTTATATAATTATAAATTATATAAATGTAATTTTAAATGAATACATATGTATTGAAATTATTATATAGTATACATATATATACCGAGGTATATATAGACATATATACTATTGTACAAAATAAAATAATACATATGTATCTAAGTAAAGTATTTTATGTATATATATAGATATATACATAAATGAGAAATGTAAATACTAATTTACATTAAAGTTTGAGTGTATATATATTGTTAATACAATATATATGGAATTATTACATTTATATAAATGTTTATATAAATGTTATTTAATTTTAAAATATATAAATATACATATATATATATATATATATTAGACATATATTTTGTAAAATACAATATATATATATTTTATAGATAATATATATTGTACTATACATTATATATGAAATAATATTATATGTATAATATATAGTATATATATTATATGTATATAGTATGATATATACTAAAAATAGAAATAAAAAAAAAAGAAACAAAACAGGAAATAGAAAGAAAACAGAGGAAAGGATCGGGACAACCCCGACCCCTTCCCAGCCAAAGGCTGACGGCGGCGGAGATGCCACCGCCGGCGAGGGAAAAAGGGAAGAGACGGCGCCGGCCAGAAAGGAGAAAATGACCGGCGACGGAAACGGAAGGGAACAGAAGCGGAAACAAGGGCGAAAACCGACGAAACCGGAAGAGGAAAGGAAAACCAGATCTGGCGGTGCCGGCCAAATCGGTCGCCGCCACTGCCATCGAAGCACCGCCGTAGGAAGAGGAAAACGTGGGAGGCCACGGTTCAGGCGGTGAACGGCGGAGGAAGGCCGACGGAGGAGGAGAAGAAACCGAAGGTAAACCGAGTAGATCCGCCGCCGTGCCGTCGATTCGTGACGAACGGAGGCCAGATCCGGCTTCACCGTGATGCCGGCCAGCTGTGGAGCTGCCGAACTGCCGGAGAACCGGCCACCGGAGAAGAACCGGCGGTGAGGGAGGTAGACCGGTCCGGCGGGAAAAGAAAAAGAAAAGAAAAAGGAAAAAGAAAAGAAAAAGAAAAGAGAAAAAGAAAGAAAAGAAGAAAAAGAAGAAAAAGGGAAAAGGAATTCCGGGAATTTGGAGAATTCCCGAGAATTCGGAAATCACGAGAAATCCCGGGAATTTACGGGAACCGGTAAGAAATCCCGGAAAATGTTAAATTATTTAAATAAATTATTTATTTAAATAATTATGGAAAAATTCTAATTTTTAGAATTTAAATTCCAGAAAATCATCCTCGATTACCGAGACGATGGAATCGGGAGAGGTGAACACGGGCGCGACCTTCGAGAGGCAGTCGCCAACCCGAAACAGGTAAGGGAGACATGTGCCACCTGTAAGGATATTTGGCCATGTTTTTAAATTGCATTTAATTTTATAAATGCTATTAATAATTATCGGTTTTTGGTGTGTTGATTTATCGGTTGAAATTGTGATGAAACACCGGTTGAAAATATAAACTGTATTTCCCGTGCAGGAGGCTAGCCAAATCGGCAGCCGTTATACTGCCGAAAAATTATGAAAAATTACATAATTTACCGAAAATCACCGGAAACCAACATAAAAGATTTGATTTCACGTGAATCGATTTTCGGGTACGAAAATCGAGAAATTAAGTAAATTTCATAAAACATGAATATAGTGATATTTAATTTTAAAATATTCATGTTTTCGAGAATGGTGAAAAGGAAATCACCGAAAATTCACCGGTAGGTGATATTTCACGTGAAATGAGATGAAAATGAAAAAGAGACTAAAGTGAATATTTTTATAAATATTCTTAAATATTCACTTGATTTTACAAAAACCTTTATGGTTTTAATTATGGAAATAATTAATTACGAAAATTCCATAAAGGTTAAGAAATGATGGAAAACTATGATTTCGAGACTAGAGGTCTCTACACGTGTTTTTAGAAAGAAACATGATTACGGGATTTATGAATTTGGAAAAATAAATATTTTATTTTTCATAAATTATTGAAAAACCATGTTTTCAAGTGAAAGCACGGAAAAGCGTGCATATGGTTTTACGGTGGAAAAAGGACAATTTTGCCCTTCTATATTTTCAGTAATGATTTATAAACTGTTTTCACCGTATGAAAAATATGATTTATACCTTTATGAAATATTTTGAAAAATGTTATTTATTTGATAAATTTCATAAAGGTGATTATATTTACATGTGAGCCTTATGGATATTTGATTTATGGTGTTTAAAATCCATAAAGGCTATGGTACGGTTACACTGTTTTGAGACTTAGGCCCCGAGCTTCATGCATCACATATACTGTTACTGTCACGTGGCTGATTGACCAGCTAGTCATCAGCGTCCCGGATTGTCGCCTAGCAAGCGTACACCGAGGACATATTACAGATCATGGCCATAGATCTCATTACTGTTACTGTGTCCCTTAGTGGACGATGATAGCATGATTTACTTGTAGGGTGTTGCCTAGTCTCACTTACTGCTTACTGTTTACTGTTTACTGATTTCTGAAAGGATCTGCGGAATCCTATTTACTGTACTGTACTGTTTACTGTACTGAATTACTGTACTGATTACTGTTTACTGATGAAAAATCGTACCAAAATACTGTGTTACTGAACTGTACTGTTTTACTGAAATGGTAGCCATTGATTACTGTTTTACTGAACTAAAAGCTACCATTTACTGTTTACTGAACTGAAAGCTACCGTATATTATTTACTGAATTGGTAGCTACTGTTTACTGTTACTTACTGAACCGTATCGAGATACTGTTTTACTGAACACTGAATATACTGTTTTACTGAACTGTACGATACGGTTATGATTTGAAAAGAGAAATAAATGTTTATTCTAAAAGAATAACATAAGAATTATTCTAAGATTTTCTATCGAAGAAGTAATTATAAATGATTGGATATTTACAAATCACTGTACTGTCACGTGTTTTTACTGTACTGAAGAGAAGAGAAGTAAACCACTGTTTTATTACTGAACTGTCACGTGTTTTAAGGTATACTGAAAGTGAAAAGAATAGTGGTTTACTTTGTGGAAAAAAAAACGAAAATTTATCGTTTGAAAACAACGAAAATAGTACTCTCTACAGTTGCTTCTAGGTTCCGGAACAAGTCAGGTATTTCAAAATACCTGCCTTACTCTATCTGGATCCCTAGCCGACTGTAGTATCCTTCCTACATGTGTGCCTAGAGCCAGCTAGGAAGATTTTAAAGAAAAATGAAGAAAATTGAAAAATTATTTTCAGCATATAGATAGCTGAATAAAGTGTGACATATAACTCTCTTACTGAGCCGTGGTTTGCTCACTCCCCAATTTTAACATTTCAGGTTTGGATGATGGTGGGATCCAATATTTGTGGATCACGGTTGTACACAAAGGATAATGTGACAGACGGTCTGAGACATATAAGGTACGATCATTTATTTTCTGTATTTAGACATGTATACAGTACTACATTTTTGTAAATAAAATGGGGGATGTGTATTATCTTAACAATGTTATATTAAAATTGTTTAACATTAAGTGCAAGTGAAGTATCACAGACAGCCCAACCGGATAAATGGTGTAAAAATAATGTGAAAAATATGCTAACGGGTCGTTACAGATTTAATGGTATCAGAGCATGGTTGGCCTGATGTCTGTGGATACTTTTGGAAAGAAAAGTGTTAAACATCCCCTGTAGTACTGTGTCGTCTGAATACATAGAGAAAATAAATGATTGTCAATTGAGTAAAATGATTTAAAGGGAGTGAGAAAGTATAAATTGTGAATGTTAAAGAAATGATAGGCTCAGAAATTACCAGAAAATTGGTGATTCTTATAATCTAAATGAAGGCCTGTTCGGTAAGGAACCGAAAGGACTCGGTGAGGGCCCCACCAGTACTTTAAGGTCCGAATCGAACTGAGACTTGAGAATGATGGTATGAATGAGGGGAATGGCATATCATCATTAAATAGACTTTAAGATCACCGATTGAGGGTAATTTGAAGAGAGAGAAAATTTTTGGCTAAAAATGACCAAAATACCCCTGACCCTAAAATTTTACTGGGAGTCAGAATAGACCAACAGAAGTTGGATTTGAGTGATTTGACAGAGAAATTAATGATATAAAGCTGCATTTCATGCAAAATAATCCAATTGTGGATTTTAGTGAACTTCTCTGTCGAAATCGAATGAGATTTTAATTGCTGATATAAGTATCAGAAAGGATATTATCAGCACATAGATGATCATATCGTTGATCTAAATGTATACTGAGAAAGAAAGAAATGTCAAAATGACGAAAATGCCCTTATGTTGGGTGAAGTTCGGAACAAAGATAAAACCGAGCTGAATTGGAATCCATTGAGAGTAATGGAATTATTAATGACATAGAGGATGTCATATGGATATAACGATCCCTATTACTGATTTCACTGACACTTAGATGACGGACGCGAATTACGAGTGACCTAGTGAACGGGCTAGGCCTCATGATAAAACCTCGAGGGGTGACCCAGTGAACGGGCTGGGCATTCTCAAAGAGGTTAATACACGTGTGTACAGGCGGACGGCGGACGAGCCGAGGCCTTATATGATGCGATCCGATAAAAGTGTAGTGGAATGCCACAAGATGATTGGCTCGTTTATTGATTGTAAAGGACTGAATTACGAGTGTATCGACTCGAATAATTATTACGGGATCGTGAAAATTATGAAAAGTGAAATGATTACAGAAAATGACTGAGAAGGTGAATAGTACAGATGAGGAAATCCATAGCAGTACGGTTGATTGAGGTTCTATACATTTATACTATTTTGAGGTATTAAATGAATATTTAATTATAGAACTCGAGCATTATGAGATATGCCTTGCCATTGATGTACTGTATGGAGTATTGTGAATTGGTGAATATATATAAGAACAGTAAAGTGACAAACAGAAGAAGATGACAGCTAACCTAAGTTCTTCAGGACCCTTGAGACAGAACTGTGATGGGCGACCCAATGATGGGCGACCCGTAGTGGATCATGTGTTGTGAGGTATGGGCGAACTATGTGGTCGCCGACTCACTTGTAAGGGTAAACCTGGGGCGAAAGGATCGCCTAGGGGATGCTCGCCGACGGCCGATACGAACGGGCGGGACTCTTACAATTATTTTAATGATAACACGAGTGTAAAGAACTAGGTATGTAAGGGTGCCAAGGTTCAAACCTCGTGGATAGGATACTCAAGAGAATCCGAAAGCTTTACAACAACTCTAGAAAATGTGTGAATAATGAAATTCACTTGTAAAGGTGTGATTGATGGAAATACAGATAGTATGATTTGAGGTTAATGAAGTATCTGTATAAGTGCAAATGAGAGAAGCACAGATGACCGTGATATATAGATGGATTAAAATGGTATATTAAATTCTGATTATTTAAATAAAGTTCTTATGAAGAACAAGTGATCATCTACATGAAAATGGACACTTTATTGATCTGATCAGAGATACAGGAGGAGTCCATAAGACTAGCCTCAGTATTAAGCGTCATTAGAGAAAGGTCAGAGACTGATGTCCATAAGATGATGACTAGAACTCGACGAAATTTTTACGAGTTCATATTGAGGTTTCAAGGTTAATGAATTACCTTGTGAGGTATATAACCCTAAAGAGTGAGATATCGAAATAGTTAAGGATACAAATGAAATATGAGCAGCACCGTAGTATAACCCTTAAACTCTTAAAGACTGCAGACTTGTGTTAAGATTGGCAACTAAGAAATGTGGCTAGACAGTATCTCCTCTTGAGATATATGATCTCGAGATGATAGGATGACAGTGAACCTGTCTATGATAGAGAGCTAATGATCGAGATACGAAAATAATGAGTTTAGCTAGATACTACTGCCAGTCTATAAAAAGAGTGATGAGACTAGCTGCTCTGTAGATAAGACCTAATTAAAGAAGTTAAAGTCGGTAAACAAATAAGTATAAAGAAAAGATGGTACGCAAGATTTTAAAAGATCTTAGCAGTATAGTACCATACCAATCGAGAAACCGACTAAAAGGATGAGAGTAAAAATATGAAAACGAAAATGAAAGTGGAATAAGGAAATAAGTTGCATGATGAGTAGGGAACATGAAATAGTTCCTGAAAGTAAGATTGAAAGTGATTTGTTTTGGTTATCACATAACTGTGGCAAGATGTAAAATCAAACCAGGTTTGATAAGTGAAATTAATGATACTCCAAGGAGTAAGATAATTGATATGTTTACTGCCAGTATATAAATGAAAAATGATTATGCATATAACCACCGTAACATGATAGAAACGGTGGAAGTGTATAGATAATGTGGTGAGTAAATGAATAATTGAGGATTCAATTGTGGAATCTAAATTATGAAAAGAGATTTAAAGACCATACTACATGAAGAGAATATGATTGTCTCATGATTTATGATTGTAAGAGATGATCAATAGTAAAGTCTGCAAGTGAGATGCAGCCTTAATGAAATAAAAGAGAAAATGAATACTGTGAATAATAAAGAGTCCAAAAGAGATAAGATAATATGGAAGTGATTAAAGACTAATGATCTAAATAGAATCACGTTCCATTATTGGAATCCTTTATTCTCTAGTGCCTTAGTCACAGTATGAGTGAGAAACAGTAGAAATGTATATGTACAGTTCCAGTGAGCATTACATGTGATGGGAGTCTCTGAGATGCCATATGCTTAATGAGAGATAGCAAAAGGCTTTGAGATCCCAAGTGTATTGATAGCACCGCTCCATACTGATATATATATACATATATGAGCGTAAGATGTAAACGCTCCATGATATTGAGAGAGCGTGTGCATGAGATGTGAAAGCTACTGGGACACTTACGTACAACTGACTGACATATGTAATTAATGGTTTTAAACTATATCGACTTGGCACTAAGTGAGAAAAAATGGATGATGAACAGCATAGATTAGCTATGATATGAAAAAATATTGTGTATGGACTCTTATATGAAAAGAGTAAAAGTGAATAACTCCCGATTTGAGAAATGAACTTACGGGAGTATAGACATATATGATGAAAGACAGCATGTAGTGGTCTAAAATATTCTTGATGTTGAAAGTGTACTGGCAGTATTACTTAGAGGATGAACTAGAGGTTAGAAGTCGTAAGTATACGGCATATACCACCTTTGGACTTAAGTTAAATTCGGAGGACCGAATTTCTTAAGGTGGGGAGAATGTGATAACCGTAAATTTTCCATTTAATTGGAAATTATAAATATTGAAATAAATAAATAAATAAAATTATGAGAATCAGAATATTGTGGAAATTTCAAGAATTAAGGAAGTGATGAAATTGGAAATTTAAGTGAAGGAAATTAAAATAAGGAATAGAGGAAATTTAATTTGGATAAATGGAAATCCAAATTAAATAAGAAAATGAGAAATGAAAGAGAAATATATTTATATAATTATAAATTATATAAATGTAATTTTAAATGAATACATATGTATTGAAATTATTATATAGTATACATATATATACCGAGGTATATATAGACATATATACTATTGTACAAAATAAAATAATACATATGTATCTAAGTAAAGTATTTTATGTATATATATAGATATATACATAAATGAGAAATGTAAATACTAATTTACATTAAAGTTTGAGTGTATATATATTGTTAATACAATATATATGGAATTATTACATTTATATAAATGTTTATATAAATGTTATTTAATTTTAAAATATATAAATATACATATATATATATATATATTAGACATATATTTTGTAAAATACAATATATATATTTTATAGATAATATATATTGTACTATACATTATATATGAAATAATATTATATGTATAATATATAGTATATATATTATATGTATATAGTATAAAGTATATAGTATGATATATACTAAAAATAGAAATAAAATAAAAAAAAAAGAAACAAAACAGGAAATAGAAAGAAAACAGAGGAAAGGATCGGGACAACCCCGACCCCTTCCCAGCCAAAGGCTGACGGCGGCGGAGATGCCACCGCCGGCGAGGGAAAAAGGGAAGAGACGGCGCCGGCCAGAAAGGAGAAAATGACCGGCGACGGAAACGGAAGGGAACAGAAGCGGAAACAGGGGCGGAAACCGACGAAACCGGAAGAGGAAAGGAAAACCAGATCTGGCGGTGCCGGCCAAATCGGTCGCCGCCACTGCCATCGAAGCACCGCCGGAGGAAGAGGAAAACGTGGGAGGCCACGGTTCAGGCGGTGAACGGCGGAGGAAGGCCGACGGAGGAGGAGAAGAAACCGAAGGTAAACCGAGTAGATCCGCCGCCGTGCCGTCGATTCGTGACGAACGGAGGCCAGATCCGGCTTCACCGTGATGCCGGCCAGCTGTGGAGCTGCCGAACCGCCGGAGAACCGGCCACCGGAGAAGAACCGGCGGTGAGGGAGGTAGACCGGTCCGGCGGGAAAAGAAAGAAAAGAAAAAGAAAAAGAAAAAGAAAAGAAAAAAGAAAAAAGAAAAAGAAAGAAAAGAAGAAAAAGAAGAAAAAGGGAAAAGGAATTCCGGGAATTTGGAGAATTCCCGAGAATTCGGAAATCACGAGAAATCCCGGGAATTTACGGGAACCGGTAAGAAATCCCGGAAAATGTTAAATTATTTAAATAATTTATTTATTTAAATAATTATGGAAAAATTCTAATTTTTAGAATTTAAATTCCAGAAAATCATCCTCGATTACCGAGACGATGGAATCGGGAGAGGTGAACACGGGCGCGACCTTCGAGAGGCAGTCGCCAACCCGAAACAGGTAAGGGAGACATGTGCCACCTGTAAGGATATTTGGCCATGTTTTTAAATTGCATTTAATTTTATAAATGCTATTAATAATTATCGGTTTTTGGTGTGTTGATTTATCGGTTGAAATTGTGATGAAACACCGGTTGAAAATATAAACTGTATTTCCCGTGCAGGAGGCTAGCCAAATCGGCAGCCGTTATACTGCCGAAAAATTATGAAAAATTACATAATTTACCGAAAATCACCGAAACCAACATAAAAGATTTGATTTCACGTGAATCGATTTTCGGGTACGAAAATCGAGAAATTAAGTAAATTTCATAAAACATGAATATAGTGATATTTAATTTTAAAATATTCATGTTTTCGAGAATGGTGAAAAGGAAATCACCGAAAATTCACCGGTAGGTGATATTTCACGTGAAATGAGATGAAAATGAAAAAGAGACTAAAGTGAATATTTTTATAAATATTCTTAAATATTCACTTGATTTTACAAAAACCTTTATGGTTTTAATTATGGAAATAATTAATTACGAAAATTCCATAAAGGTTAAGAAATGATGGAAAACTATGATTTCGAGACTAGAGGTCTCTACACGTGTTTTTAGAAAGAAACATGATTACGGGATTTATGAATTTGGAAAAATAAATATTTTATTTTTCATAAATTATTGAAAAACCATGTTTTCAAGTGAAAGCACGGAAAAGCGTGCATATGGTTTTACGGTGGAAAAAGGACAATTTTGCCCTTCTATATTTTCAGTAATGATTTATAAACTGTTTTCACCGTATGAAAAATATGATTTATACCTTTATGAAATATTTTGAAAAATGTTATTTATTTGATAAATTTCATAAAGGTGATTATATTTACATGTGAGCCTTATGGATATTTGATTTATGGTGTTTAAAATCCATAAAGGCTATGGTACGGTTACACTGTTTTGAGACTTAGGCCCCGAGCTTCATGCATCACATATACTGTTACTGTCACGTGGCTGATTGACCAGCTAGTCATCAGCGTCCCGGATTGTCGCCTAGCAAGCGTACACCGAGGACATATTACAGATCATGGCCATAGATCTCATTACTGTTACTGTGTCCTTAGTGGACGATGATAGCATGATTTACTTGTAGGGTGTTGCCTAGTCTCACTTACTGCTTACTGTTTACTGTTTACTGATTTCTGAAAGGATCTGCGGAATCCTATTTACTGTACTGTACTGTTTACTGTACTGAATTACTGTACTGATTACTGTTTACTGATGAAAAACCGTACCAAAATACTGTGTTACTGAACTGTACTGTTTACTGAAATGGTAGCCATTGATTACTGTTTTACTGAACTAAAAGCTACCATTTACTGTTTACTGAACTGAAAGCTACCGTATACTATTTACTGAATTGGTAGCTACTGTTTACTGTTACTTACTGAACCGTATCGAGATACTGTTTTACTGAACACTGAATATACTGTTTTACTGAACTGTACGATACGGTTACTGATTTGAAAAGAGAAATAAATGTTTATTCTAAAAGAATAACATAAGAATTATTTCTAAGATTTTCTATCGAAGAAGTAATTATCAAATGATTGGATATTTACAAATCACTGTACTGTCACGTGTTTTTACTGTACTGAAGAGAAGAGAAGTAAACCACTGTTTTATTACTGAACTGTCACGTGTTTTAAGGTATACTGAAAGTGAAAAGAGATAAGTGGTTTACTTTGTGGAAAAAAAAACGAAAATTATATCGTTTGAAAACAACGAAAATAGTACTCTCTACAGTTGCTTCTAGGTTCCGGAACAAGTCAGGTATTTCAAAATACCTGCCTTACTCTATCTGGATCCCTAGCCGACTGTAGTATCCTTCCTACATGTGTGCCTAGAGCCAGCTAGGAAGATTTTAAAGAAAATGAAGAAAATTGAAAAATTATTTTCAGCATATAGATAGCTGAATATCAAGTGTGACATATAACTCTCTTACTGAGCCGTGGTTTGCTCACTCCCCAATTTTAACATTTCAGGTTTGGATGATGGTGGGATCCAATATTTGTGGATCACGGTTGTACACAAAGGATAAGTGTGACAGACGGTCTGAGACATATAAGGTACGATCATTTATTTTCTGTATTTAGACATGTATACAGTACTACATTTTTGTAAATAAAATGGGGGATGTGTATTATCTTAACAATGTTATATTAAAATTGTTTAACATTAAGTGCAAGTGAAGTATCACAGACAGCCCAACCGGATAAATGGTGTAAAAATAATGTGAAAAATATGCTAACGGGTCGTTACAGATTTAATGGTATCAGAGCATGGTTGGCCTGATGTCTGTGGATACTTTTGGAAAGAAAAGTGTTAAACATCCCCTGTAGTACTGTGTCGTCTGAATACATAGAGAAAATAAATGATTGTCAATTGAGTAAAATGATTTAAAGGGAGTGAGAAAGTATAAATTGTGAATGTTAAAGAAATGATAGGCTCAGAAATTACCAGAAAATTGGTGATTCTTATAATCTAAATGAAGGCCTGTTCGGTAAGGAACCGAAAGGACTCGGTGAGGGCCCCACCAGTACTTTAAGGTCCGAATCGAACTGAGACTTGAGAATGATGGTATGAATGAGGGGAATGGCATATCATCATTAAATAGACTTTAAGATCACCGATTGAGGGTAATTTGAAGAGAGAGAAAATTTTTGGCTAAAAATGACCAAAATACCCCTGACCCTAAAATTTTACTGGGAGTCAGAATAGACCAACAGAAGTTGGATTTGAGTGATTTGACAGAGAAATTAATGATATAAAGCTGCATTTCATGCAAAATAATCCAATTGTGGATTTTAGTGAACTTCTCTGTCGAAATCGAATGAGATTTTAATTGCTGATATAAGTATCAGAAAGGATATTATCAGCACATAGATGATCATATCGTTGATCTAAATGTATACTGAGAAAGAAAGAAATGTCAAAATGACGAAAATGCCCTTATGTTGGGTGAAGTTCGGAACAAAGATAAAACCGAGCTGAATTGGAATCCATTGAGAGTAATGGAATTATTAATGACATAGAGGATGTCATATGGATATAACGATCCCTATTACTGATTTCACTGACACTTAGATGACGGACGCGAATTACGAGTGACCTAGTGAACGGGCTAGGCCTCATGATAAAACCTCGAGGGGTGACCCAGTGAACGGGCTGGGCATTCTCAAAGAGGTTAATACACGTGTGTACAGGCGGACGGCGGACGAGCCGAGGCCTTATATGATGCGATCCGATAAAAGTGTAGTGGAATGCCACAAGATGATTGGCTCGTTTATTGATTGTAAAGGACTGAATTACGAGTGTATCGACTCGAATAATTATTACGGGATCGTGAAAATTATGAAAAGTGAAATGATTACAGAAAATGACTGAGAAGGTGAATAGTACAGATGAGGAAATCCATAGCAGTACGGTTGATTGAGGTTCTATACATTTATACTATTTTGAGGTATTAAATGAATATTTAATTATAGAACTCGAGCATTATGAGATATACCTTGCCATTGATGTACTGTATGGAGTATTGTGAATTGGTGAATATATATAAGAACAGTAAAGTGACAAACAGAAGAAGATGACAGCTAACCTAAGTTCTTCAGGACCCTTGAGACAGAACTGTGATGGGCGACCCAATGATGGGCGACCCGTAGTGGATCATGTGTTGTGAGGTATGGGCGAACTATGTGGTCGCCGACTCACTTGTAAGGGTAAACCTGGGGCGAAAGGATCGCCTAGGGGATGCTCGCCGACGGCCGATACGAACGGGCGGGACTCTTACAATTATTTTAATGATAACACGAGTGTAAAGAACTAGGTATGTAAGGGTGCCAAGGTTCGAACCTCGTGGATAGGATAAAGAGAATCCGAATCCGAAAGCTTTACAACAACTCTAGAAAATGTGTGAATAATGAAATTCACTTGTAAAGGTGTGATTGATGGAAATACAGATAGTATGATTTGAGGTTAATGAAGTATCTGTATAAGTGCAAATGAGAGAAGCACAGATGACCGTGATATATAGATGGATTAAAATGGTATATTAAATTCTGATTATTTAAATAAAGTTCTTATGAAGAACAAGTGATCATCTACATGAAAATGGACACTTTATTGATCTGATCAGAGATACAGGAGGAGTCCATAAGACTAGCCTCAGTATTAAGCGTCATTAGAGAAAGGTCAGAGACTGATGTCCATAAGATGATGACTAGAACTCGACGAAATTTTTACGAGTTCATATTGAGGTTTCAAGGTTAATGAATTACCTTGTGAGGTATATAACCCTAAAGAGTGAGATATCGAAATAGTTAAGGATACAAATGAAATATGAGCAGCACCGTAGTATAACCCTTAAACTCTTAAAGACTGCAGACTTGTGTTAAGATTGGCAACTAAGAAATGTGGCTAGACAGTATCTCCTCTTGAGATATATGATCTCGAGATGATAGGATGACAGTGAACCTGTCTATGATAGAGAGCTAATGATCGAGATACGAAAATAATGAGTTTAGCTAGATACTACTGCCAGTCTATAAAAAGAGTGATGAGACTAGCTGCTCTGTAGATAAGACCTAATTAAAGAAGTTAAAGTCGGTAAACAAATAAGTATAAAGAAAAGATGGTACGCAAGATTTTAAAAGATCTTAGCAGTATAGTACCATACCAATCGAGAAACCGACTAAAAGGATGAGAGTAAAAATATGAAAACGAAAATGAAAGTGGAATAAGGAAATAAGTTGCATGATGAGTAGGGAACATGAAATAGTTCCTGAAAGTAAGATTGAAAGTGATTTGTTTTGGTTATCACATAACTGTGGCAAGATGTAAAATCAAACCAGGTTTGATAAGTGAAATTAATGATACTCCAAGGAGTAAGATAATTGATATGTTTACTGCCAGTATATAAATGAAAAATGATTATGCATATAACCACCGTAACATGATAGAAACGGTGGAAGTGTATAGATAATGTGGTGAGTAAATGAATAATTGAGATTCAATTGTGGAATCTAAATTATGAAAAGAGATTTAAAGACCATACTACATGAAGAGAATATGATTGTCTCATGATTTATGATTGTAAGAGATGATCAATAGTAAAGTCTGCAAGTGAGATGCAGCCTTAATGAAATAAAAGAGAAAATGAATACTGTGAATAATAAAGAGTCCAAAAGAGATAAGATAATATGGAAGTGATTAAAGACTAATGATCTAAATAGAATCACGTTCCATTATTGGAATCCTTTATTCTCTAGTGCCTTAGTCACAGTATGAGTGAGAAACAGTAGAAATGTATATGTACAGTTCCAGTGAGCATTACATGTGATGGGAGTCTCTGAGATGCCATATGCTTAATGAGAGATAGCAAAAGGCTTTGAGATCCCAAGTGTATTGATAGCACCGCTCCATACTGATATATATATACATATATGAGCGTAAGATGTAAACGCTCCATGATATTGAGAGAGCGTGTGCATGAGATGTGAAAGCTACTGGGACACTTACGTACAACTGACTGACATATGTAATTAATGGTTTTAAACTATATCGACTTGGCACTAAGTGAGAAAAAATGGATGATGAACAGCATAGATTAGCTATGATATGAAAAAATATTGTGTATGGACTCTTATATGAAAAGAGTAAAAGTGAATAACTCCCGATTTGAGAAATGAACTTACGGGAGTATAGACATATATGATGAAAGACAGCATGTAGTGGTCTAAAATATTCTTGATGTTGAAAGTGTACTGGCAGTATTACTTAGAGGATGAACTAGAGGTTAGAAGTCGTAAGTATACGGCATATACCACCTTTGGACTTAAGTTAAATTCGGAGGACCGAATTTCTTAAGGTGGGGAGAATGTGATAACCGTAAATTTTCCATTTAATTGGAAATTATAAATATTGAAATAAATAAATAAATAAAATTATGAGAATCAGAATATTGTGGAAATTTCAAGAATTAAGGAAGTGATGAAATTGGAAATTTAAGTGAAGGAAATTAAAATAAGGAATAGAGGAAATTTAATTTGGATAAATGGAAATCCAAATTAAATAAGAAAATGAGAAATGAAAGAGAAATATATTTATATAATTATAAATTATATAAATGTAATTTTAAATGAATACATATGTATTGAAATTATTATATAGTATACATATATATACCGAGGTATATATAGACATATATACTATTGTACAAAATAAAATAATACATATGTATCTAAGTAAAGTATTTTATGTATATATATAGATATATACATAAATGAGAAATGTAAATACTAATTTACATTAAAGTTTGAGTGTATATATATTGTTAATACAATATATATGGAATTATTACATTTATATAAATGTTTATATAAATGTTATTTAATTTTAAAATATATAAATATACATATATATATATATATATATATATATTAGACATATATTTTGTAAAATACAATATATATATTTTATAGATAATATATATTGTACTATACATTATATATGAAATAATATTATATGTATAATATATAGTATATATATTATATGTATATAGTATAAAGTATATAGTATGATATATACTAAAAATAGAAATAAAATAAAAAAAAAAGAAACAAAACAGGAAATAGAAAGAAAACAGAGGAAAGGATCGGGACAACCCCGACCCCTTCCCAGCCAAAGGCTGACGGGCGGAGATGCCACCGCCGGCGAGGGAAAAAGGGAAGAGACGGCGCCGGCCAGAAAGGAGAAAATGACCGGCGACGGAAACGGAAGGGAACAGAAGCGGAAACAGGGGCGGAAACCGACGAAACCGGAAGAGGAAAGGAAAACCAGATCTGGCGGTGCCGGCCAAATCGGTCGCCGCCACTGCCATCGAAGCACCGCCGGAGGAAGAGGAAAACGTGGGAGGCCACGGTTCAGGCGGTGAACGGCGGAGGAAGGCCGACGGAGGAGGAGAAGAAACCGAAGGTAAACCGAGTAGATCCGCCGCCGTGCCGTCGATTCGTGACGAACGGAGGCCAGATCCGGCTTCACCGTGATGCCGGCCAGCTGTGGAGCTGCCGAACCGCCGGAGAACCGGCCACCGGAGAAGAACCGGCGGTGAGGGAGGTAGACCGGTCCGGCGGGAAAAGAAAAAAAGAAAAAAAAAAAGGAAAAAGAAAAGAAAAAGAAAAGAGAAAAAGAAAGAAAAGAAGAAAAAGAAGAAAAAGGGAAAAGGAATTCCGGGAATTTGGAGAATTCCCGAGAATTCGGAAATCACGAGAAATCCCGGGAATTTACGGGAACCGGTAAGAAATCCCGGAAAATGTTAAATTATTTAAATAATTTATTTATTTAAATAATTATGGAAAAATTCTAATTTTTAGAATTTAAATTCCAGAAAATCATCCTCGATTACCGAGACGATGGAATCGGGAGAGGTGAACACGGGCGCGACCTTCGAGAGGCAGTCGCCAACCCGAAACAGGTAAGGGAGACATGTGCCACCTGTAAGGATATTTGGCCATGTTTTTAAATTGCATTTAATTTTATAAATGCTATTAATAATTATCGGTTTTTGGTGTGTTGATTTATCGGTTGAAATTGTGATGAAACACCGGTTGAAAATATAAACTGTATTTCCCGTGCAGGAGGCTAGCCAAATCGGCAGCCGTTATACTGCCGAAAAATTATGAAAAATTACATAATTTACCGAAAATCACCGAAAACCAACATAAAAGATTTGATTTCACGTGAATCGATTTTCGGGTACGAAAATCGAGAAATTAAGTAAATTTCATAAAACATGAATATAGTGATATTTAATTTTAAAATATTCATGTTTTCGAGAATGGTGAAAAGGAAATCACCGAAAATTCACCGGTAGGTGATATTTCACGTGAAATGAGATGAAAATGAAAAAGAGACTAAAGTGAATATTTTTATAAATATTCTTAAATATTCACTTGATTTTACAAAAACCTTTATGGTTTTAATTATGGAAATAATTAATTACGAAAATTCCATAAAGGTTAAGAAATGATGGAAAACTATGATTTCGAGACTAGAGGTCTCTACACGTGTTTTTAGAAAGAAACATGATTACGGGATTTATGAATTTGGAAAAATAAATATTTTATTTTTCATAAATTATTGAAAAACCATGTTTTCAAGTGAAAGCACGGAAAAGCGTGCATATGGTTTTACGGTGGAAAAAGGACAATTTTGCCCTTCTATATTTTCAGTAATGATTTATAAACTGTTTTCACCGTATGAAAAATATGATTTATACCTTTATGAAATATTTTGAAAAATGTTATTTATTTGATAAATTTCATAAAGGTGATTATATTTACATGTGAGCCTTATGGATATTTGATTTATGGTGTTTAAAATCCATAAAGGCTATGGTACGGTTACACTGTTTTGAGACTTAGGCCCCGAGCTTCATGCATCACATATACTGTTACTGTCACGTGGCTGATTGACCAGCTAGTCATCAGCATCCCGGATTGTCGCCTAGCAAGCGTACACCGAGGACATATTACAGATCATGGCCATAGATCTCATTACTGTTACTGTGTCTCTTAGTGGACGATGATAGCATGATTTACTTGTAGGGTGTTGCCTAGTCTCACTTACTGCTTACTGTTTACTGTTTACTGATTTCTGAAAGGATCTGCGGAATCCTATTTACTGTACTGTACTGTTTACTGTACTGAATTACTGTACTGATTACTGTTTACTGATGAAAAACCGTACCAAAATACTGTGTTACTGAACTGTACTGTTTACTGAAATGGTAGCCATTGATTACTGTTTTACTGAACTAAAAGCTACCATTTACTGTTTACTGAACTGAAAGCTACCGTATACTATTTACTGAATTGGTAGCTACTGTTTACTGTTACTTACTGAACCGTATCGAGATACTGTTTTACTGAACACTGAATATACTGTTTTACTGAACTGTACGATACGGTTACTGATTTGAAAAGAGAAATAAATGTTTATTCTAAAAGAATAACATAAGAATTATTTCTAAGATTTTCTATCGAAGAAGTAATTATCAAATGATTGGATATTTACAAATCACTGTACTGTCACGTGTTTTTACTGTACTGAAGAGAAGAGAAGTAAACCACTGTTTTATTACTGAACTGTCACGTGTTTTAAGGTATACTGAAAGTGAAAAGAGATAAGTGGTTTACTTTGTGGAAAAAAAAACGAAAATTATATCGTTTGAAAACAACGAAAATAGTACTCTCTACAGTTGCTTCTAGGTTCCGGAACAAGTCAGGTATTTCAAAATACCTGCCTTACTCTATCTGGATCCCTAGCCGACTGTAGTATCCTTCCTACATGTGTGCCTAGAGCCAGCTAGGAAGATTTTAAAGAAAATGAAGAAAATTGAAAAATTATTTTCAGCATATAGATAGCTGAATATCAAGTGTGACATATAACTCTCTTACTGAGCCGTGGTTTGCTCACTCCCCAATTTTAACATTTCAGGTTTGGATGATGGTGGGATCCAATATTTGTGGATCACGGTTGTACACAAAGGATAATGTGACAGACGGTCTGAGACATATAAGGTACGATCATTTATTTTCTGTATTTAGACATGTATACAGTACTACATTTTTGTAAATAAAATGGGGGATGTGTATTATCTTAACAATGTTATATTAAAATTGTTTAACATTAAGTGCAAGTGAAGTATCACAGACAGCCCAACCGGATAAATGGTGTAAAAATAATGTGAAAAATATGCTAACGGGTCGTTACACTACTTATTTTAGCGAGTCAATTCAATTTAAGGAAAAATATTTTAGCTCCAAGAACTGCTCCAAGAACTGTGTTGGATGTTTGCCATGACCTTATTTATGCAGCACCTCACATATGGATATTCAGGTTTATCTTTACATTTGTCGTGTTGCTTTTCTTTATAGCTAGCATGTAAACGTAGGTTGCAAGAGGTCAATCACAAGAGCTCTAGCTTTTCAAGCCCTGGATCAATACAAACCAAATTCTGTGTATATGGTATTAATGACCTCTAATTTTGTTAAATCTTATCCTAGCTTCATCTTTTGATATATGCTTTGGTTAATGGGTTGTAGGCACTTTTAAGTTTAGCTTGAATACTATTTTGGGAAATGTTTTGTCATTAAATTATTTATATGTATATCACCTTAAGTGTCAAATATGATCTTTATATAATATATTATATAAATATATATATATATATATACACACACACTATTTGTGCTTCTGCATATTATTATAAGCCAACAGGATTGATCTTTCCTTGAATTTGTGTGTTTACCTCTGCATTTCACTGTTTCCAACCTCATAAACACAATAATTTCCCTTGCAATAGTTATTTGGTATTTCAAATTATTTGACACTGTATTTTCTTGATTTTGGCTGCAGAGATATAACAACCAATTTTTATGAGCTGGTATGATCTTTAAGTTGTCATTCTTTCTCTCTTGACCATTTTTATTAGGGAATAACACTCAAAATCATATCTTTATTCAAAGATCTAAGTAGCCTTGAAATAATAACTTTATTTTTACTTGCACCAAGTTAATAAATTTGTCATTTATGCAGGTTTGTGCTAGCTTTAAATTTAGTTACATTATATGAATACTGTCATTTACGCACCATTTATGATAACATGATCCTTTGCCAACATTTTTTCTTCATTCCAGTGCTGTGGTTGTAATTAGGACAATGATTGTTTAACTTATGCTGAAAATTGAGAGCATCTCTAAGTTTAAATGTCTTTCAATCCTCCATAAGTTATTTATGATTTTCATTTTCTTGGTGAAATTTTAGGACACTTTCATGATTGTGCAAGGAGGGTCACATTTCCATAAGCCTAGCCAGTTAAGTTTTTATTTCAATTTTCATGTCATCATATATTTCTTATTCAAATCCTATTTGTGGTATTATGATAATCATTATGCATTATCTGAGTCTTAGCATGGAAGATTATATTGTGAGATTTGCATCTTGGTTTTTCCACGTATATCCTCATCAAATATTTACATCTCAAAATATTTTCCCTTAGCATTCTTCCCTGTGTTTATGGTGATGTGCTAATTAAGATTTGGTTATTTGAGGAAAATATCTTCTTTTTTATTCTAAATTTTTACTCTCTAAAGCTGCCTTTGCTGTGACTAGTATTGTACTGAGTAGGTATTCCTTTATACCCACTTATTTCATTTTTTTCTCTAAAGAATAATTGAATCCACCTTTTTCTTAATATATATATATATATATATGTGTGTGTGTGTGTGTGTGTGTGTGTGTATATACACACACACACACGTATTAGAGAATGGTTCTAATCAAACCTAATTCTTCAAAGAAAATGAAATAACTACTGACTTGAATATATTGAGTGATTTTTTTATTTTTTTAATTTAATCAAAGATTGTTATGTCCTACTTTAATCAAAGTAATTTACAAATTAAGATAAAAGTTATGGTTTAGTTGACTCCAAGGTGGAATGCTAAGTTTAGATGAAAGAGTTTGATTGAAAATGTAAATCTCATTTTCGGAATTGATTCAAGGCTCCATTAATTTTCTAGATTTTTTTTTTTTTGCTTTGAATGGAATTTAGACTAAAGTGTGTTTAACTATTTCCAATTCCTTTGGTTTATTATTCCTTGCTTACTCCTTTTTTATGTGTGATCTTACTTCCAGGTCAGCATGAGCCTTCCCATGATTTCACAAAATCTGCAAATCAAGTGGTTGGTGTACTTTAGATATAAATGGTTAATTGATTGATGATAATTTTGATTGTTGTTTTAATTCATTCATTTCTTTTCTATTTTTCACATATCCAATATAACAATCCCATGCACATTTGGTGATCATGTATGTTTGGAAACCAATCTTTGATTTGTGGTTTTCCTTTTTCCTTTTATTTTTTTTTTGTCTATTAACTTTTGATTTTCTTATTTGATTCCTATATTAATTTGTTTGTAGATTTTTTTTTGTCCTTAGGTTAATATTTGAGTTGTTTGTGATCTTTGGTAGGTGTAGAATTGGGTTTTCAATATAAAATTTCAGGTGCTTTAATCTTTTTTTTTATCTTAGATATAAGATTATTAAAAAGGATTTTTGATCTTTCTTCGATTTTTTGTTTGGTGTGACGAGATGAGTTTTCCTAAAGAATATTATAGTTCTTTTTGATTTTTTTGTTTTAATTTTAATGCATAAATTTGAATTAATTATTATTGTTTTTATTTCCTTTATTCTAGGAATGATTTTTCTTTGTTGAGTGAGGTTAATTTTTTTAGCGCAAATTAATTAATTAATTTTTATTCTTGATTGATATTTACATCTTTTATCCCTGTTAATCACATTATGTGCGTGTGCACTTGTGTGCATGTGTGTGTGGTTAAAGTGCATTTGATCACAAGGAGTTTACTTAAAAGTGAAAACAATTTAAATAAACAACTATTTCATGTCTCACGGCTTTTGTATTCTAAGAAAAAAATCATATAAGAATTTTGAGATTTCCATTTCTTAACTTCGATATTAGATCTCTAACATTTTATCCGTGGACTTATCCTTCCAGTCCCCTTCTTCATAAGATGAAACTGCATATGGGCATAGTTAAAATGCATTTGATCATAAGGAGTTTACTCAAAAGTTAAAACAACTTAAATAAACAACTATTTCATACCCCATGGCTTTTGTATTCTGAAAAAAAAGTCATATAAGGATTCATTTTTAACTATTTCATGCCCCATGGCTTTTGTATTCTGAGAAAAAAATCATAAAAGGATTCATTTTTAACACTTACAACTGTTGAGATTTACCTTTCTTAACTTTGGTATTAGATCTCTAACATGTGGACTTATCCTTCCAATCCCCTTCTTCATAAGATGAAACTGCATATGGGCATAGTTAAAATGCATTTGATCATAAGGAGTTTACTCAAAAGTTAAAACAACTTAAATAAACAACTATTTCATGCCCCATGGCTTTTGTATTCTGAAAAAAAAAATCCTACAAACATTCATTTTTAACACTTACAACCCTTGAGATTTCCATTTCTTAACTTCGGTATTAGATCTCTAACATTTTATCTGTGGACTTATCCTTCTGGTGGCACTGAAATGGCCTTCAAATGTTCTCAACCCGATTCATAATCCTTTGATTCTAGATATAGCTCCTGATGTATAACACAGATAGGAACATGTCTGATAGCATTGCAAGGAGCTAGATATAGAAGTATGTCATGGAGTAACTAGGGTTTGGCATGTACAAGGGGAGGCTGTACGAGGTTTTTTTCATATATTTTTTTTTGTTCTATGCATGATTGAATGATTGTTATGTCTCTTATGCCTAAAATAGATCAAGGAAGATCAACTTGCCTTTGGTTAAAGAAGAAACACATATGTTACTTTCTTTGTTCTATGGATAATTTGACTTTGGAACATATAAAACATGTGTCATGAATTTGAAAGTGTTCACTTTTCTCCCTAAGGAACACTTAAAAGCCTTCTGTTTCCCCCTTTTTTTCCTTGGAAGAATGGCCATTATTTATAAGGGAAGTTTATTAAATCATGTCTAAGGTGTTAAACTAAGTGTTTTTCGTAGTGAGAATGATGAAAATGAAAAAATTTTTTACTTAATCATTGAATTAATTATTTTTATATTTTTTATTTACTATCTTTATTAAGTAAAGCTTTAATTTCATATCAAAATTTTAATATCTTCAAATATATATTAAGAAATAATTACTTCTGTAGACGTGACATTCTATGAGAGTGTTATGAACTTCTTATGACGTAGGCTTTATTCAACCAACACTTTCTTACTATTTATGTTGAAGCAGGGGATAACTTTATTAGGACCAGAGGAGTTCATTTTCAGGTTGAATGGTAATCCTTCCATGTAATCCTTCTGTGTAAACGATTTTAATGCCTACTAATTGATGTATGTGGCTTCTGATCCACCTCAGAGTTCTAAAGTCTCGGCTGCTTTTAGTGAGCTATGATTCATGGCCTCGCAATGGATAGAACTTTGGCTTTCAGCGATCATGGTTATAGAGCTTTATAGTATGCATTAAGTTCCTATAATGAACAAATGTTTGAGGTATCTTTTATACAGATTTCTTCTATAATTTACTTTCTATCTTTACAATCTTTAAAGTTCATAGCATAGATTACTTGGACCATTTTCTTTTCGAATTTTAAAAGGGATTGAATTTTGTAATAGTTGAGGAAAGAAGGCATGAAATCAAGCTCATTCTAAGCTTCGCTAATAACTACGATAACTTTAGAGGAAACAAACAATATATATACTAGGCAAGAAGCTAAGGGTAGTACCTGACAACCGATGATAATTTCTTCAGAAATCTTATTGTTAAGGGCTACTAAAAGAATCATGTGATCTCAGAAACAATTTATATTTCTCTTGCTATCACTTGATATTGGATTGTCATTCCTGATAATTTTCCCATCTTGGATTAAAAACTTAAAAATCATGACTCAAATAAAGAAGTTGATAAAGCTGTAAATCTAATGTTTTTGGTACTGATTATAACTAATTGTTATATGGTTAAATATTAGAACTATGTCATATAAGCGCATGCATTTTTTGTTTTCTGGTGAAGCCACGTTGAAGGCTTGGTCGATTGCCACGTTGGTGTATGCTGTTTCTGTTGGTCTTGCCAGTTTTGTTGTTTTTTTCTTTTTGTTTTAGGTTTGCTCCGCACTGTTTGCTTTTGTGGCTAGTGAATTTGTGCTGTTTTTAATGCTGGGACCCGCATTGTTGTTATTGTTTTCTATTTCTGCCCTTTGACTGTTTATCCTTGGTTTATATGTTGGTTTGCTATGGCTCTTGTGTCTTATGGGTAAAAAGAAAGTTTGCTTTGTCTTAAAGCTCTCTTTTTTGACTTTTTTTGGTCCTTGCGAGCCTCTATTGCTTGGGGAAGCTCCCGTTTTTGTCTGATTGGAGTCTACAGTAGGTGTACTTTATGAGTGACTAACGTGTACTTCACTTTCCTTCCAGATGTTCTATCCGAAACTTTCTTCCCATTTCGATGCTTTAATGCCGTCTGAGATACACCTAGGCAAAGCTTCAAAAAATTTTCTCAGATGTCCACCCGCTTCTCCCATCTACCGTCTTCCATCTTTCCCCCCTCTTATTTCTCTGTCGCCATGCCTAAAGCACTCCAAAAGAGTTTCTTTACCAACCGGCGCTACCCCAACACCATACCTTCTTCCATGTTTTTCTCCTCTCTACCGATTGTTTCCCTATTGTCATCTCCCTTCATCCGTTTCCCATCCTTTCTAAGAATGATTCTTCCAATAAGTGCATGGTTTAAATACATACGATTGATTCTTCTATGAGCGCGGTAGGTACGACATCTTTGTTTCTAAGCCTCGCTCACCTGGATGTGAGAAATCATTCTTAGCTATGAGTTAGGGAAGCCACTTTCATGCTGTCCCTGTTAAATGCATTTCATGTTCCTCTTACTAGCATGTTTCATGTCCCTGTTAACTCTTTGATTGATGACTGTAATTGCTTCTGCCAGCCCACCACAAACACTTCAGTCACCTTCATTGTTAGCTATTTTACTGATTATCCAGACGTATATTACAGGTTCTTGGAAGGTTTGTATGTTAATTTGGATTTTAGCACCAAGGGTTAGTGGAATCTAACTTATCATTCGGATATATTAAAATTTCTCTATAGGTAATACTTCATCTTCTTATGCTTTTGCAGAAAAAATTAAGTTCTAAAGTCCAAAGCGCCTGAAGAACCTTTAAAATGTAAGATTCCGCTCAACTCTTAAGCAATATTATTACTAATTAAGGTTCTAAGCACTTAAGCTAGAATTGTATTTTCATGTCCATTATATATTAGTCTAGTGTCTCTCCAATCAAATCTCTCAAACAACCCATAAGCCGCGAACTCCTCATTGCTAACACTTCTAGAAAGCATGGAAGGATGGATCTCTTTAGTGTACTAGTATATATATTGAAATTGAAAAACTTTCATTATTAGAAATTGTTGTCATCATACATGACAGACTCAAATTTAAATTCTGGCCAATTTATGAAAGTTTGTATACGTTACATGTTGAGAGAACCATGTTTGAGCTACCCTATTTTGCCAAATTATGAGCTACCCGGTTACACGTTGAGAGAACCATGAAAAAGTTTGAGATATTGGCAACAGAAGCTGGATTCACTGCTTTGAAACTTGTTTGTTGAGCTTATAATTTTTGACTTAATTGTACAAAATGTGAACAATTCACAAGTATAATAATTGATCTTCAGTACTCTAATTAAGAAGCCACTGCCTTTATAATTGTTTTGGTGCTAACTTGTAAACAAAAAAAATATTATACATAGATACATATATATATATATATATATATATAAATATTAAACTAGTTTATATATGTGTATTTTGTTTAGGTGTTAAAATTAATGTTTGATTGAAATGTTTATGAATTTAAGCATTACTGTATTTAATTTTAATCCTTGAATTTTTTTATTTGTGTAGCAGGACCATGTGCTGCTATGGATTTCATGTTTATTGGTGATGAAGAATAATTGTTGGTCAAGGATTGAAGGAATTTTAAATGTTGTTAGGTTGATTTTTATCAAATTATGCTTGTTTTTAGTTTCATAAATAAATTTCTATGAACTTGAAGTTGTTATTTGTTGTATCTTTAAAGTTGTATGTTGTGTTTTTAAAAATTTGTGTTAAACTGTGGACTTTATATTTTTATCTTAGTTATTGTTTGATTTTGTTTTTAATTAATAAGAAAACAGATTTTTGTCATTCTGGGTTTGAGGCCGGGTCCGAGTTTGGGTTAAATAGTTGGCATCTATTAAAATTGTTTAAAAGTCAAAATTTTGACTTATTAAACGGGTTTGGATAATAAACAGGTAGTGCCAAAATTATTAGAGTAGGGTTAAGGTAGGAAGAGAAAAAAATATCTGGGTAATTATAGGGTTCGGGTAGTGTGATATATAAACGGATTCGGAGTAAGGTACCTCAAAATAAGCGGGTATCCTACCCATTGCCATTCCTACTACCAAGTCTCTTCAAATCTCATGGCTATCAAGTGAAATCTCTAATTGCCAAGACTACTAACTTAAATTCTTCAATTGTAAAGACTTCCACGTCAAATTCTCCAAGTGCAAAGACTACCAACTCTAAGCCCTTGATCGATCTTTCCTAGTGAAGAGAAATCCCTAGCCTCCTTAGAGAATTTCAAGTCTCCAAAATACTGGCCCTTCTCCCAAGGTTTAAGGCTACCAAGTAATCTCTTTGTCAAAATTACTAGGATCCAATCGAAGCCAATGGATCTAAAAGAAAACAACAAGTCTCCTACCGTTCCTTTAAAGATCAACCAAGCTACTTCAAATTCACAAGGAACCACAAGTCTTTGCTCATTCCTCCCAAAAACTACTCATATTTACTTCATCGAGATCAAACATCAAGCCCTCAAGTACTTTTATTTTTTAAAAAGAGACTGAATCAAGGATTATTTCTTTTGTATAGAAATATATGTAGAGAGTTGTATCAATTATTTTATTATTAATAAAAACTAAATTTGATACTTTATTTTTGTCTTTGAATTTTTTGACACGAAATTTATGTATACACCTTGCAAGCTAGTGATTTTTTTTAGATACACACCTTGAATTTATGGAGTTCCCTACAAGCATTTGATTTATAGAAGAAACATACCTTGAACTTGGCAAGCACATGGGTTGTGCTCCCTATGCTGATTTCTCTCTGGATTTTTGGGAGTTGTTTCTTGCTTGTTCATAATGGTGTTCCTTCGAGATTGATTGCTACAAGATTTAAAATTTTGAGTAGTGAGTTTTTGAAACTCTAGTTGCTAGCACAGTAATCTACTATAACACAATTTTTTATTTGTCGAGACCACTCGGTATTTCCACATCATTTTTTATATAGGATTAATTTGGATTCGAGCCAGGTAGAACCCAAAGAGCAGCAAAGTTCTCTTTCAAAAGTTTTAACATAGCTGTATACTCAGGGCTCGAACTTGAGACCTCTGGTTAAGCTAGAACAGCTCCCTAACAACTGATTTACATGCTTTTGGATTGCTATAACACAATTTTGCCTTTAGGAAGGATATATAATTTCTTATATAGATCACTGTTAGAGGCTAGGCAGTAAACAACTTTGATTTTTGACAACCCAACTCGGTGTGAGTGGAATAAGCTGGACGAGATCATTGGAGAAGGTATAAAATTTTAAAACCCCTGTTTCTACGTCGCTTATGTTTAAACAAGTTGGTCTCTCAAGTTTTAGTGCTTCTTTGTTTAATTTTCACTGCGCTTAATCTCACCATGTATGTATGGATGAGCATAAGTTGAAGCCTGTAAATAAATTCAAGAAAAAAGATAGCGTATCAGTTATAATCTTCTTTGCATCATAAAAGTCTGAAATTTAGCTTATTCTGCAGCCATTTTTTTAAAAGATGGAGAAGAAATTTAAAGCAAAAACAAAATAATAAGATAAATAAAATTTCATTGGTGTGAAAATTGACCAACAGAAGAAAGAAATAGCAATACAGTTGAGTGTGTATTTGCATGCTTTACATAGAAAATAAAATGAAAAATATATATGAAAAAAAACCTCGACGTTAAGAAGGTCATCGGCGAAGTTAAGTTTAGAGGTTTTCTGTGTGTGTCAACAACTAATAGGCGATCAAATTCGGCTTGAGAAAACTCCATTATTTACAGTGTTTCATGTTTCAAACAGCGAGTGCAGGCAGGCAGCCCAAGGAATTCTACAATGTTTGTGTTATGTGGAATTCTACAATGTTTATTGTATTGATTGATATGCCCAAAGTCCTAATTTTGAAATAAGTTGGTTCTAAATTTGATCAAACATCTCACAATAGCCCAAGCTCCCAGCCCTAGCCCCAAATCCAATCATCGGCACAAACATTGGGCTACCCTTGAGATACACTTGAATTTGACCAGATTGGGCCAGCTTTCAGCTTTAAAGAGTGGATGCCTGAGCCTTGCACAAGGCTAAGAAAATACAAACCGGTCCAAATTCCTTACGTTGTTTACTGCTCACTTTGAGATTTTACAAAATTATCTTCTCCACTGCTTTTGATTGTACTTAGTTATATAGAAACAGCATTTTAATTAATTAGGTATAACATGTGATTGGAAATTGATAATTCAAAATTCAAAATTCAAAATTCAAAATTCAAAATCTCAAATTCTAATAATTTGACTATCTTACTCGTTAAGGATCTTATCTTGTCTCAATACAAGGAATAAAAAACAAAAAAAAAATGTGAGAACCGCAATTTCTTTAAAACCGATTATGTCTTCAACGTGTAATTATAAGTGAATGTAATGCAATGCAATAATGTAAATTGCGGATTTCGAATATATGATTATGGTTCATAATCTATAGAAATGAAATTTTTGAAAATAGAAGTCGAGAATGAAGTGAAATGTATACATACGCTTTATATTTGATGGACATTAAATGGATAAGAAAGGAATACACAATACTATATATATGTGTATACGTTATACTGACAACTACATGCAACGTGCATGTATGCATACGCACGCATATAGATAAATGCGTATAAATAAATTATCAAGCGAACTAAAAATAAAATATTGTACACAGGTATATACGTATGTTTGGATATATATATATATATATATATATATATATATATATATAAACTTGTAAGGACAAAGAATTTAAATTCATGTATATAAGTATAAAGAAATACACATAAGTGTATGAAGTATGTGTATATACGTGTGTACTTGTACACACACATATATATAAAGGAAAATGGATAACTAAATATATAGTATAAATATATTAAGACTATATATATATAACATAATATATAATATATGTGATATATATATATATATATATATATATATATTGTAAAATATATATTAAAAGTTTTATATAATAAAAGTTATAAATTTTAAAGGTTTAGAAATATAATAATTTTATATTGAAAATAATATTATTAAAAAAAATAATAGTAATAATGGCCCAAGTGAATGGCTTCATGAGGAAGCCAATCACGTTGGCCAACAACTCTCACAAACGTGAGAGCTTTAATAATATGTAAAAAAAAAAAAAACTCATCACATTTCTGCTATCTCTTTACTTTAAATATATTATATATATATATATATATATATATATATATATCTAAATAAATAAATATAAATAATGTAGTGAACTGGACACCAGCTGGAGAGAATGAATTAAAAAAAAAATATATCTATAAAAGAAGTCATACTGAAAAGAAAGGAAAGATTAGAACGGCAAAAAAAAAAAAAAAAGAAAAAGAATGGAGGAAATAAGCAGAGGCGTGAACTGAGGTAGACGACTTGGTGATGCGTGAAGTTGACTCGAGCAGCAAAGGCCTTGGGTGGTGATGGTTCAGACTTGAATAGGAGGCCTCGTTCATGGCATTTGCTGCTGTTAGAATGGGTTGAAGTGTGGCTGGCTCACCAGCTAAAGGAGGTTGAAATTAGTGACTTCTTGGTGGCCTGTGGTGTTTATTTCAAAGTCAAGACAGTAGCCGATCAAGGTAAAAATAAATAATAAATAAAATAGCTGCTGTTAAGGAGGCATTATAGGGTATTTTGGAAAAACAATAAAGTGCTGATTTACAGGGTTTAGAACAGGGCATACGTGTGAGAGTTTGGCTGAGTTTTGCACTCGATTTTGGGTGTTGAAATGGCCTGGAGCAGGGACTGATCAAGGCAGTTTCTAGGGGCTGTTTAGAAATTGTGTTTTGAGGGGATTCAAGGCTGGAAACTAAAGGCTGAATGGTACTACTTTGAGGTTTGGTTTAAGTAGTTTAAAGCTTGATGTTCTGGTGAATTGTAAAAGCTGGAAACGAGAGAGAGGAAAGGGAAGAGCAGGGCAGTTTTGAAGGCTGAAAAGTAAGAGGTTTCAAGACTGTTACGAGAAGATCCTCATGGGCTAAAGTTGGCATTTGAGAATGGCGGTTTTGGGTGGCTAAAAGAGGCAATTTCGGACTGTTAAAGGCTGCTTAAGGAGTGTCTAAGGGCTGCCGTAGGTGGTGTTCCACACAAAGCTACCGAGATACTAAGGTAAAAGAAAAGGAAAAAAAATAAAAGAAAGGAAAAGAATTTAAAAGAAAGGAAATATATATATATATATATATATATATATTTATATATATATGCGTATTAAGTTGGAAGTTAAATTTTTAAGTACATAGAAATGGGCTAGACATTATTAAGTCGGATTTTTATTGTGAAGGTGTAGCACGACGGGAGGACGACGGACATGGTCTAGCTAATCACGGGATACGCTCGAACTAACCTCGCATTAGGTAAGACGTTTATATAATGTAGAAGTAAGATTATCCTGTATAGGATTGAATCTTACGATGAATTAATTTGATTACCTAGAGATTTGATTTAACGAAACGAAATGCAGGTACGATATTAGACTTGATAAAGTATCATAGTGGTGAGATATTAACTGGAAATGAATCGATATGGTATAGACTCATAGACATCATGAGATGAAATGATAAACATTCATGCAATTCATGAGCATGTCATTTTACGGTTTTTATTTCACTTCCTTGAATTTTATTGCCATTAAGCATGCCTTAATTACTATACATGAAACTCGAAATGATTTATTCTTATCCTATTTATAAGAATACTTTGGATGGTTAAATGGTTTTGAAAAGAATGAAATTATAGTTTTCATATTTGTATGTATATATATGTAAATGATCTTAAGAAAAGTATTACGTACATTGAACTATTTTTATAAGAAAGATTGAATGCTTTATGAGACTATAGGCACCTTAAGAGAATTTAATTCAATAAAACATAGTGGAAGCTGCCTAATTGGAGATTACTCATTAGGCATAGATGCTTGTCCGACAATAGTCGTGAACAGGTCTTAGTCTCGCCTGATCAGTGGGGCTGAGAGATATGAGGTCTATGGCAATAGATAGCACCCTAGTGGTTTCCAAGGGACGATGATATGATTCTTCACTGCTAGCTACAGTGATCTAAGCCTTTATTGATAGAGAAATAGGGATCTAGCCTAGTCTCAACGATATGAAATGAAGTTTAGAGTATGGTTTTAAAAACGAAAATGAACTCTAAACTCGATATAGCTATATAGCATATGAAATGTATTTTGACGATACATATGACACAAAATATGCTTCAAAAGTATACATGACATGAAATATGTATCAAAAGTACAAATGATATGAAATGAAGTTTAGAGTATGGTTTTAAACGGAAATGAACTCTAAACTCGATATAGTCATATGGCATACGAAATGTATTTTGATATCGTACATGGCATAATATATGCTTCAAAAGTACAAATGACATGAAATGAAGTTTAGAGTATGGTTTTAAAAAAAGAAATGAACTCTAAACTCGATATAGCTTTATGCCATATGAAATGTACTTGATATTGTACATGACATGAAACATGTTTCAAAAGTACATGTGACATGAAATGAAGTTTAGAGTACGGTTTTGAAAACGGAAATGAACTCTAAACTCGATATAGTTTTATAGCATATGAAAAGTATTTTAATGTTACACGTGACATGAAATATGCCTAAAAAAAGTATATGTGACATGAAATGAAAAAGCTTGCATACTTCAAGCATGTCTTAAAAGTAAAATTGAGATGTATTGATATTTTCGCATGTCTTGAACATGTTTTAAAAGAATATGTATTATATGTTTTAAGACTGCAAGCACTCCATATATAGTTACATGCTAAAAGTCACATTATGATTTCATGACTTAGACATCTCATGACATATTGAGGTATAGTTGAATTGAGCTTGAGAACATAACATGTATATGTTGCATGATGAATAAGAGAATGATAATAGTGAATCCTCATCACATGACATCATGCATTTGCATTAGAACAGTATAATTCTAACTCTGCATTATATAAATGACTTACTGAGCCTTGCTCATTAAACGCTATTTAAATTTTTCAGATTGAGCACGGAGTTGGGGGAGTATTTCGGAGCTTTCCAAATAGTCCCAAGCCTGAAATATAATCCCAACTCTCCAAGGAGACTTTTGTGAGCACTTTGGGTATATATACTCATCTTTTGTATTTAATATCAATTCAGGCTGTTTTTGATTCAATACTTAGATGGGATGTAACCTAATATAGAGAATAGCATCTAGACTATAGTAGAGATGAATTATAGAATTATTGATTCTTGCATGAGTATGGATATATGATTGAATAGCATGAACAAGTGACCAAGTAAGAAGATGTAAACCATAAGATGGAATGTTATAAATTGGAAATGGACTTAGGTTATGAAGAAAATTTAGACTCATTAGAAGGATAAATAATGATGAACTTGGTCATAGTAATGCTAGAATATAATCAACTGCTATTGTGGGAAGCATGAGCTAGATATTACTTGTGAATTTTATGCAGGTAATTAACTTGGATAAAGTGATAAAAATAGGCGAGGGAGTTAACGTCCCGAAATAAAATGCACTGCATTACACTTAGACAATACAAGTATAGAAAAGCGAAAAAAAAATTAGCCATAAATTCTACGCATTCGTACAAGTAAGAGGTACCGTTGCGGCCTTCGAGTCGTGACAAAAAAAAATAAAAAGGGTCTAATACTAATTGTTTCATTTTAGTTTACAAAAGAAAAGAAAAAATAAGCATATAGCTTGATATTTCAACAGTAATCCTGGATTAACTATTATACATTGTTCACAAGTACCAGCACAGCCATAAACACTTTGTTGGTAGTACCAATATTGGTTTATTCAATGGAAATGCTCCTCATTAATATCTCTTATAAATGACTAATAATAGGATAAATTTCATTGGAGTTCTAAAGGTTTTATTATAATTCAACTCTAATAAATTAGTTTGAGAAATGGATATTTTGGTTCAAAATTATAAATTTGACAGTACAAAAAAATTATTTTATTAAATTACTATTAGACAATCTATTACCTAAACATTTGATACTCATGAAATATTCATAATATCTTTTTTATATTAAAAACTAAAAATCTTACACAAAATAATTTTTTTTAAAAATTATTTAAAAATAATAAATATTAATAAAATTCATTGTTGATACTTAGGAATATAACATTATTAACTTAAATTTAGTAATTGACTGATATATGTTAAAATCATTTGTTATTTTGGATCAATATATCCATTATAAAAATTAATGAACAAAAGTTGAATTATAATAAAACCTTGAAAACCTTAGTGAAATTTACCCATAATAATAATGATAACTAGGATGATACCCTTGCTGTGCACGGGTAATTTTTTTCTCTAAGAAAATATAAATAGTATCTATTAAAAATAATAAATCAAAATAATTATTTTAAAAATATTAATTTTTTAAATGAAAGTGAAAATATTTAATTTATCAATTAAATATCTTATTTATTTATTATTCATATTTTTAAAAAATAAAATAAAATTTTAACACAAAGTTAGAAGATTAAATAGACAAAAAAAAAGATTGTAAATATTTAAAATTTTTGTTGAGTTTGACCCACTTTTGCTAGTACCAACATAAATTCAAATTAGGCTAATACTTCATCACCACTCTCTTTCTTTTTATTTTTCCTAGTTTTTAAGTGTTTAATATTGAAATTATTCATTTATTACTTTATTTCCTCTTTTACAACATTCGATTTTCATAATTAATGAAAATTTATTTGTATAATTTTTTTATTTATTTTTATAATTTATCAACATTTTATTCGTTAATTTATTTTTATAATTTTTTTTTGTTTTCATCTAGTGTTCAATTTTTAAAAAATGATCTTTGCAATTTTTTGCTTCATTTATAATTTTATCATTTTTTGAATTTTTGTATTATTTGTAATATTTATTAGATTTTTATATTTTTTGTAATTTTTAAATTGAGAATTATATAAATAAATTAATATTTTATTAATTAAAAACTAATATTTCATTAATTAAAAAAATAAAACTAATGAAGTTTTAATATTTTATTTAATTAATAAATTAATAAAATTATATTTTATTAATTAAAAACTAATATTTATTATTTAAAAAATTAAAATTAATGAGATATTAATTAAAACTATTAAAAATATTAAAACATAATGTTATGATTTCCCCTTTCAAAAAAAAAAAGAGAAGACATGTGGCATGCAAAGGGTACTTTTTTTTTCTTAAAAATATTATAAATAGTACTTATTAATAATAATAATAATAATAATAAATCAAGACAATTATTTTAAAAATATAAATTTTTTAAATAAAAACAATAATATTTAATTTATCAATTAAACAACTTTTTTTTATTCTTATATTTTTCAAAAAATAAAATAAAATAAAATTCTAACACAAAGTTAGAAAATTAAATAGACCAAAAAAAAGGTTATAGACATTTAATTCTTATTAAGTGTGACCTAAAATAAAATAAAATTCTAACACAAAGTTAGAAAATTAAATAGACCAAAATAAAAAAAAAGGTTATAGACATTTAATTTTTATTGAGTTTGACCTAAATTTGCTAGTATCAAGATAAATTCAAATTAGGCTAATTCTCTATCACCACTCTTTCTTTTTATTTTTCGTAATTTTTAAGTGTTTAATATTAAAATTATTTATTTATTACTTTATTTCCTCTTTTACAGCCTTCAATTTTCATAATTAATGAAAATTTTTTGAATTTGATTTGTAGGTTTATTTTTTTATAAATTTTTTGTTTATTTGTGTTTCATTTTAAAAAATGATTTTTTGGAATTTTTTGCTTGATTATATAATTTTATTGTTTTTTGAATTTTTATATTATTTGTAATTTTATTAGATTTTTATAGTTTTGTAATTTTTAAATTTTGAGAATTATATGAATAAAAAGGGAATTATAATTTGATTTGAAATTTTTTGAATATTTGGTATTAGTATTTTACTTGAATTTTTGTAAACCAAAATTTTGGGATATTTTATTTCAATTTTTAAAAAAAAATTCTAAAGGGCTAATTATAATTTTCCATTACTCAAAAAAAAAAGTGCTATGCAAAGGAAGGCTTAAGAGACAAAAATATAAGTAAGTATAGATTATAATAATAATAATAAGAAGACAATATGAATGAACGTTGGGAGTGGTGATAGATTTTTGTCAAATTAAACGGCTAACTAGTTTGGATGGTTCCCTTGCTCGGAACAAAACAAATTAATCATTTCAATGTGTTTTTCTGCCCCGCACATGACCGCAACTTGGCAAACCGATTGCCCTTTCTATATGTCAAATCATATTGTATAAGACAATAAGAGCAGAATCATGTGTTGTGAATTAATTTTACTCCGAATAGTAACTAGGTAGGACAGAATTAGGAGAAACATTATTTGCTAGCTACTAAGAAATTAAAGTTAAAAATAGTTTTGCTCGTGCATGCCAGATCATCTGTTTTGCGTTTGGATGAATGCAATTGCATCTACTACAACAAAGCCCAATAGCGTGAGAGGTTGAGATCAGCCTAATGTGCAAGTAGCCATGGACAACTTGCCCGCCCCGATATATAAAAAAGGAAAACACGAGCAACTCATCTCGATCCAGCTATATTAACGTACGGCAAGTCATCCTTGGCTGCCCGCACTTTGTTGTCTATCTCTGCATGCTAGCCTTTTTTGAGATTTGACTAAATGCACCAATCTTGCCTCCCTTATGTACTGTGCCGCCAACTTTTGCCGTCTGGGCTTGCATGAGAACAAGATCGATCAAGTTAATAGCCAAGGGCAATGGATCTGCTGGGCATGCAAACGTGCAAATGTAGCACTAGTGTCATGAGCCAACCTTGTATAGGGTTATGACCGGGTAGGATATCATGAGCCAACCTTGTATAGGGCCATGATCGGGTAGATAGGCTTTGGGGAAAACAGAATCCATGGACTTAGGAAAACAGAATCCATGGAATTAAGAAAAGTGTTCCCATTTCAAACATTTTAATGGTTACTTGTAGAATAGCTATAAAAGCTCTTTAGCTCTTTAGGAGGGGTGAGCAGTCGGCGGAATGTTGGGCTGCCTCACTGGTTAAGGTATGTGCAAGCACACCCATCTAGGGCTGCGCTCCTTGGCCCCAACAATGGTGTGGAAATCTCAAAACTCTTTTATAAGCTTTGTAATATTTTCATTATCAATAAAAACACATTTTTCCCATGGTGGCACCTGTGGTTATGATGGTATGCTTTACTTATGCCCCGAGATTTTGCCGTGTTCCTTGTAGTGACTTATTGTTGGCTCATGACTTGCCCAAATTATCGAGATAATTGGCTGACTTGTGTGGACGAGACCATCCAAGTGCCGCACGGCCTATCGCTTCATTGTGAGAAAGCTTAGTCCGTGACAGCTGGTATCCGAGCTAGGCAAGTGTGCTAGCAAGCGAAAGAAAATGGTGTTGACTCGAGGAGGGTCTGATGATCGAGGGAGAATTGAGGAGCTTGAGGCCGCAGTGGCTGCCGTTAAAGCTCACATGGTCATTAATGACCGGATGGAAGAAATAAAGACAGCCTAGCGGGAGCTGTCCGACTCCGTAGCCAACTTGGGCGAGGAGACTAAAGAGGCACTGAGAGTTATCCAAAAAGAGTTCGAGGAACTCAAGGCTCAGATCAGTGTGCTTCAAATTGCTGTGGGCAGGGCAGGTTCTAGCACAACAGATAAGGGGAAAAGAGCTAAGGTGCCGGAGCCACGCCGTTACGAAGGGGCAAGAGATGCAAAAGAGCTTGAGAATTTCCTATTTGACATCAAACAATACTTTCAGGCGGTGCGCACAGAATCAGAGGAGGAAAAGGTTGCGATGGCCTCAATGTATCTTGCTGGAGATGCCAAGTTATGGTGGTGTTCAAAGTTTACTGGCGATGAATGCCCCATTAAAACATGGAAGGATCTAAAGCAAGAGTTGAAGAACCAATTTTTCCCTGAGAATGTGGAATACTTGGCCCGAAGAAAGTTAAGGGAGTTGGTCCAAATAGGAACGGCGCGAGAGTTTGTCAAGAGCTTCTCTACCCTGATGTTGGATATTAGGGAAATGTTTGAAAAAGACAAGATGTTCTATTTCCTTGAGGGACTTAAGCCTTGGGCTAGGACTGAACTTCAAAGGCTGAAGGTACAAGATGTAGCCACAGCTATGGCTGCTGCCGAACGCCTAAACGATTACAATGATAGCTCAAACAAACGTAAGATCCCTCTTTCAGCTGGCAGTAACTCCACTTACGGGACTGGGAGAAAGTTGGCTAGAGTAGATAGATCATCAAGTGGGGGAGCAGACAAGAGGCCGCCCACTCGAGAAACACCCCAATCCAAGACAAACAACGCCCAAAGCTTCAAGCCAAGACAACCATTAGCTTGCTTCCTTTGTCAGGGACCACACTGAGTTGCGGAATGTCCCCACAGAGGTGCTTTGAGTGCCCTCAGGACTACTTCTCAAGAGACATCTCAACCACCACAAACTACTGAGGATGATGTAAATGAACCTACAAGGATAGGCTCGATTCGATTCCTAAATGCACTTCATTCTCAAGTAAGTGTGATGAAGAAGGAGCCTGAGAAAGGCCTAATGTATGTCGAGTTAGAGATAAATGGGAAGAGAACAAGGGCCATGGTGGACACAGACGTGACCGACACTTTTATCACTCTAAATGAAGCTAAGAGGTGTGATCTGAAAGTAAATAAGGATTGTGGGCAAATGAAAGCGGTGAACTCACCGGCCGCCGCCATTAGTGGGAGCTCCAAGAACGTGATGACCAAAGTTGGACCCTGGGAAGGAGGCGTGAATTTCACCGTTTCCACCATAGATGACTTTGATGTTGTTTTGGGATTGGACTTCATGACAGTGGCTCAGGTAATCCCGGTTCTTGCTGCCAGTAGCTTGCTATTCTTGGAGGAACGCCCTTGTGTAGTGCTGGCCACAATTCTCCCAAAAAGTGGAAAGATTATCTCAGCTCTACAGTTCAAGAAAGGGATCAAGAGGGGAAAGCCCTCATATGTAGCCCTGCCAATCTACAAAGAAGGCACAGGGTCAGAGTTGGTTCCAGATGAGATTAGCACAAATTTGGAAGAGTTTAAAGAGGTGATGCCAGATTGATTCCAGATATTACCACCGCGTCGGGCCATAGATCATGAGATCGAACTAGTCCCGGGAGTCAAACCGCCTGCAAAGGGACCCTATCGTATGGCTCCCCCAGAATTGGCTGAGTTGAGGAAACAGCTAGACGAGTTATTGCAAGCTGGGTTCATCAGACCATCTAAGGCCCCCTTTGGCTCTCCTGTACTCTTCCAAAGAAAACAAGATGGAAGTTTATGACTGTGTGTCGATTATAGAGCCTTGAACAAGGTAACGGTGAGGAACAAGTACCCAATCCCTTTGATTGCGGACCTCTTTGATCAGTTGAGTCAAGCCAAGTACTTCTCCAAACTCGACCTTCGGTCTGGGTACCATTAGTCAGAATCGCCGAAGGAGATGAACCGAAAACCACATGTGTAACCCGGTATGGTGCGTTTGAATTTTTAGTAATGCCTTTTAGACTAACCAATGCTCCTGCCACATTTTGCACTTTAATGAACCAGGTATTCCATGACTATCTTAATAAGTTCGTGGTAATCTACCTAGACGACATCTTGGTTTTTAGTTCGACCATAGAAAAGCATCAGAAACACTTGAGACTTGTTTTCCAAAGGCTTCGAGAAAATCAGTTGTATATGAAAAGAGAGAAGTGTTGCTTTGCCCAAACTCGAATCCATTTCTTAGGGCACATTGTGGAACAGGGCCAAATTCGAATGGACATGGAGAAAGTCAAGGCTATCAGGGAGTGGGCGACCCCGAAGAATGTCAAAGAACTGCGCTCCTTTCTTGCTTTAGCCAACTATTACAGAAAGTTTGTGGAGGGATACTCCCGAAGAATAACGGCCCTCACCGAATTGTTGAAGAAGGATAAGAGGTGGTCGTGGACTTCAGAATGCCAAGAGGCCTTTGAGGGTCTAAAAGTAGTGTTGATGAAAGATCCCGTTTTAGTCTTCCCTGATCTTGGAAAACCCTTCGAAGTACAAACAGATGCTTTAGATTTTGCTATTGGGGGAGTATTATTGCAAGAGAGGCACCCGGTCGCCTTTGAGAGTCGCAAGCTAAATGAGGCGGAAAGGAGATACACCGCCCAAGAAAAGGAGCTCTTAGCCGTAATTCATTGCTTAAGGGCGTGGCGACATTACCTGCTCAGGTCGAAGTTTGTTGTTAAGACAGATAACACTGCAGTTAGCCATTTCCTTACTCAACCCAAGCTCACAGCTAAGCAGGCTAGATGGCAAGAGTTCTTAGCTGAATTTGATTTTTGCTTTGAGTATAAGACGGGGAGCTCTAATCAAGTAGCGGATGCTCTGAGCCGTCGAGCAAACTAGCAGCACTAAGAAGAATAGTTCCCATGTCAGCTACCATGGTGACCACGGACATTTGCAAGCTAATCGAAGAGAACCTGACTAAAGACCCTCAAGCCAAGTCCATAATGAAGATGGTGGAAGATGGGAAGTCCAAGTACTTCTAGGTGGAGAATGGAGCATTGTTGACAAAGGGGCCCAAATTGTTTGTACCAAGAGCCGGGAACTTGAGACAGATGTTGATGCGAGAATGCCACGACACCCCGTGGGCGGGTCATCCGGGTTGGCAGCGCACCCTTGCTTTACTAAGACAGGGCTACTATTGGCCACACATGAGACAAGATGTGATGGACTACACAACGACGTGCCTCGTCTGCCAGCAAGATAAAGTTGAAAAAAAGAAGCAAGCTGGGTTACTTGAACCACTAGCAGTACCAACTAAGCCTTGGGAAAGCATTTCTCTTGATTTCATAACTGGCCTCCCTAGAGTTGGTGATCTTGGGTCGATTTTGGTAGTGATCGATCGTTTTTCGAAGTATGCCACTTTCATACCAGCTCAAAAGTATTGTACAGCGGAAGACACTGCTCGTCTTATCTTCAAACATGTAGTGAAATATTGGGGTATTCCACAAAACATCGTCAGTGATAGAGATCCGAGATTCACGGGGTCATTTTGGCGGGAGCTCTTCAACATACTGGGGTCCTAACTAAGTATCTCATCTAGTTACCATCTTCAGACGGATGGGCAAACAAAGCGCTTCAACGGATTGTTAGAGGAATATCTGAGACACTTTGTGCAAGCCAATCAAAAGAACTAGCCACCGCTTTTAGATGTAGCACAATTATGCTTCAATGCTCAAAAGAGCTCATCCACCAACAAGAGTCCCTTTGAAGTGGTCATGGGACAAGAACCACGATTACCCCACACCTCTATTGAGCCGTACAAAGGGAAGAACCCCTGAGCCTTTAACTTTACTAAGGAGTGGAAACAGAACACTGAGATCACTCGGGATTACTTGGAGAAGGCGTCGAAGCGCATGAAGTAGTGGGCCGACAAAGATCGGAGAGCACAACAGTTTAGAATTGGTGACTCGGTCTTAGTGAGATTGGTGCCTGAATAGCTTAGATTCTTACGAAAGCGGGATCGTCGATTGGTGCGCAAATATGAGGGTCCAGTGACAATTCTTGACAAGGTGGGACAATCCTCCTACAAAATCTACCCTCCAAAATGGATGAAAGTACACCCAGTGTTCCATGTGAGTAACTTAAAGCCATTCCACTCAGATCCAACAGATCAAAGCAGAAGTAGATCAACTAGGGCGGCCATCAGCATGAAGCCACCCTCAGAGCGTCGCGTTGAAGAGATTTTAGCAGACAAACACTCGGTGGTGTCAAGAAGACCAATCCATGAGTACTTGGTAAAATGGGAAGGCCTAGGACCGGAAGAAGTCAGTTGGGAAAGAGAAAATGACCTAAGAGCTTTCAAGCAGAAGATCGAAGAGTTCCAAGCCAGCAAGTCAACGAGGACGTCGACAGATTGAGTGGGGGAGAATGTCATGAGCCAACCTTGTATAGGGCCATGACCGGGTAGGATATCATGAGCCAACCTTGTATAGGGCCATGATCGGGTAGATAGGCTTTGGGGAAAACCGAATCCATGGACTTAGGAAAACAGAATCCATGGAATTAAGAAAAGTGTCCCTATTTCAAACATTTTAATGGTTACTTGTAGCATAGCTATAAAAGCTCTTTAGCTCTTTAGGAGGGGTGAGCAGTCGGCAGAATGTTGGGCTGCCTCACTGGTTAAGGTATGTGCAAGCACACCCATCTAGGGCTGCGCTCCTTGGCCCCGACGATGGTGTGGAAATCTCAAAACTCTTTTGTAAGCTTTGTAATATTTTCATTATCAATAAAAACACATTTTTCCCATGGTGGCACCTGTGGTTATGATGGTATGATTTACTTATGCCACGAGATTTTACGGTGTTCCTTGTAGTGACTTATTGTTGGCTCATGATTTGCCCAGATTATCGAGATAATTGGCTGACTTGTGTGAACGAGACCATCCAAGTGCCGCACGGCCTATCGCTTCATTGTGAGAAAGCTTAGTCCGTGACAACTAGCCTCTGCCACCAACTCTTTCTTGGCTATATATATATATATATATATATATATATATATATATATATATATATATATATATTTATATGAGATCAACTAAACACACCCTATTTTTTTTCTCACACCCTATTTTACACTGTATGTTACTGTTCATTTAAAGGGAAAAATGGGTGTGTGAAGAAAAAAATAGGGTGTGTTTAGATGCTCTCTCTCTCTCTCTATATATATATATATATATATAGCTTACACGTCCCACCTCCTATATAGCTAGGGCTTTTCCTCATATTTCATATTGTTTATTTTGTGTGTGTCCACACACACACACACACACACACATTTACACATATATATATATATATATTATAATGAAAATTGTTGATTGAAAGTAGACCTATTCAAGAGCCGAGTTATCCACTCAAACCCAAAGGCCCACTCATTTTTTTAACGAGCTTGGACAAAATTATTAAGCCCGCTAAATGGGCTTAGGCTTAATAATCGAAGTTTGTTAAAAAAGGGGCCAACCAAGGGTTCATCGCTTAAAACCCAAGTTTGGCCCGACCCATCAATTTACTATACTTTTTTATTTTTTGTATTAATATATTTTTAATTAATTTGGCTTTTCTTGGTCTAATTTATTTTGAGTTTGTATTATGTTTTTATACTTTAATTTAAATTCTCATATTTCTTTTAGTCTTTATGTAAAAATTTATTCAAATTTATTGTATTATACTTATTAACTATTATGTGTTTTAATATTTTTATATTTTATTATTGTTTTAAAAAATAATAGTATTTGGGCGGACTTAGGCAAGTTTGGGCTTATCATTATATTTAAAAAAAGACTTAGGCAAAAAATTAGGTCAGAAAAATGGGTCGAGTTGAACTTGGGCACACTTTCACTTCTTTAATATTTTACCTAAACTCGAACCAAATCCAACCGACCCAGCCCAGCCCATGAACCGGTCTAATCAAAATATAGTTGTTGAAAATGCTTTATTATCTCCCCTTGAAACTTGGAACATTTTCTTGTTCTTCTTGATGGACCTTTTATGCATATGAAATGTAAAAAATAACTTCAAAACATGCTGCTAATGAAACTTTCATGATAGCCTTAAGATATAATGAACTCTTCATTTGAAATCACCTTCCAATTGTGAATACAAGAAGGTTGTAAATTTCGTACCGGAGAGAGTTTTTTGTTTTTTCTTTTTACAATGAGATATATCGGTATCGGTTGTTTCGATATATTATTTTAGATTTTTTCATTTAATTTAATAATATTTATAAACTTTTTATGCATGTAATAGTATTGTTAATAATAAACAAAATAAATATATAAAATATTTAACATTGATAACGATAAGTATAAAATTAATAAAATTACTTATACAACAAATAATAATTATTTTAAAAATTGTTAAATTTGTTAATGCATTTACTTAATTCATTAGTTATGTATTTATTAGTTTTAATTCAATATCAAACATATAATAAAACCCAAAAAAATGCAATTTTCTTTTAATTTTTGTGTATCAACCGAAACAGTGAATTTCGTTGAAATTGATCGAAATCACCCGAAACTCATGAAACCAGCCGACCAATATTACCTGTTATCAAAATTGTTATGAAAAATCAATTCAAGTGTATCAGATTTTATGAAAATTGGCGCGTATCGACTGGTACGATCGAAACCAAAATGGTATCAACAACTAGGGAATACAAGCCCCTGAACACCCTTGAAAGTTCAAAAGCATCTTATCTTAACTACTAGTTTTTGTAGGAAACAATAAAGATTTGTTTCTACTTTGAAAATGAGAGGGAAGGGAGAAAAATATCATAAATCTTATATTTTTCAAGTGGTTGGTATTTCTATTTATTGAAATCTAATCCAAGAGTTATGATCTCACACCCAAATGTTGTAATATTTCAATTATGTTGTTTTGTTTAACAAACTTTTATTTTTTGATGAAATCACAACTTCTGGAAACCTTATGGTTATTTGTTTTAACTAATAAAAAGTGAAAGAACCATTCAAAAAAAAGTATGTAACAATTTAGAAAAACGATCATGGAAAAATTGTGTTTGTATTTTGTACTAATTTCATTTTTAATTGATTATATATCATGTTTAATCAATTATTATTTCACTATATTTAAAATCTATTTCAACAATCACCGACCATTTTCAAAATGGAGTAAGCTTGATACTTGAAGAATCCTTATGCATAAATGAAAGTTGAATCTTGATTTAAAACCTTCACCTTAGTTAAAAAGTATTTTTGAGTTAATCCAAATAGCATGGTAAATCTATGTCTTAATTTGAACTGGCATTCTATATGATTAATCATCTATATAGAAACACCCATAGCCATTCTTTCAGCTCCCATTTCGGTTTTATTTAGCTAATCAAGTTCTCTTTCAAGTATATGATCAAACATCTTTCTTAGGAACTCAACTTCTATTTTAGTAGTTGTTGACTCCAAGCAAATAACATAAGGAATAAGCTTTGGCATTATAATACAACAAATATTTTAAAAGTGTTTATGGCATTTATAATTCATCGGTTTATGTATTTTACATGATAGATATAGCCTATATAATATATGGATAATTATTCCATACATTGTCAGGGAAATATTTTTATTCCACAAGCGGTGTTAGGATCGTGATACATGTCTTATAAAAATATTAAAAAATAAAAAATAAATAAAACAAAACATGTGTCACAATCCTAATACTGCTTGTAGAATAAAAATATTGCATTGATAGTGTATGGAATAATTATCCATAATATATATAGCTAAGCTTTTGTGGTAGTATTATATCTGATATGGGCAGCCGTAACTAAGTGGCTGGATCCAAGAAGCAAAGAAAAAAGCCATGCAAGACCGCGCAACGTGGCATAGTGGCATTGGGCCATGTGGAAGCAGCCACGGGAGATTACCTCCCACCACGCGGAAGATTACCTCCTGCTACATGGGAGAAAATCTCTTGCCACGAGAGAGCAACCTCCCTCTCCATGGGAGACAGCTTCTCACCTCGAGGGAGAAAACTTGCCGCGTCCCCTAGGAAAAGCCTTCACCTTGCGGGAGAGGGCCTCTCGCTTCGTGATAGGTACTCTCCTGCCATCGTGAATGATAAGTACAGAGGTCTTTGCTACGTATGGGGAACAAACTCTACAAGGGAACAAACTCTTCAAGGGACCAAGAAAAAGACAAAATTACCCTTTGGTAATTACTACAGCATTAACAGTAACTCACTCTACTATAAATAGGCCACATGTATTATTTTATTACTCTCTAATGACTACTACCTGATCACAAATATTCTCAAGAATACTTTGGCTAACTTAAGCATCAGAGTGCCTACGCAAGGAACCACCCTCTGCGTCTTTCTGACTTCTCTTTTTTGCAGAACTTTTAGTGCCATGCATGAAGAAGGAACAAGCAACTTATGTCAGTATTTAATCATTGTTGTTTTGTGCAACAACAATTGGCTCCATATGTGAAAAATGATATAAAAGCCAGTTGTTTCAAAAATGGTGAGAACAGGGTCAATAGTTGTTAGAGATGGTAGTGATGAGAATTCTATGAGTTCTCCTAAATAATAGCCTTGTCAAAGAACTCAGGTAAACAGGGAAGAGACAAGGATGATTGTATCTGTAGCTGAATTTGAGGCGTTGAAGAAGCAAAGTGAAGAAATGACACAGGCGTTGTGGGCTATGGTGGATCTGTTCAAAGGAGTTCACCCATAACTGAATTTACCGAAGGCAATGTAGAACTTTGTGGAGGAGACAAGTCAAGGGAGGTTGTTGCAGGGCCAAATGGGATAGAATGTGCATGTTGTGGCAGGGCCATTGTTGGGCCAAGAGGTACCGGTTGCCGTAGGATGATAGGAGGTGCACGCCGCGACAGGGCTATAGGAGGCGCGGCTTGCAACATGGTCACAGAATCAACAGGAGGCGACAGGGCCATGGAGTAAGCAACCTACCGCAGTGTCTCCATGCAGACAAGTGGCAGCGAGAGGCCTATCCTTATAGCAGAAGTGATGCGACAAGGTCCACATGCTGTGGCAGGGTCCTCCACGTTACACCGAAGCTTGTCGAATCTTGCCGGGTCTAGACCGACGCAAGGTGTAGGAGATGCTGGAAAGACGGGAGTTGAACAAAAGCAGCCTACTTATGGTGGGGAAAACATATGGTGGACTGGATTAGAATTTGACCTCACTTGGAATACACGAATGGCCCGAGGTGAAGCTTCTCAAGGCAAAGTGAAGGAAGTAGTCGTTGATGATCAACCTAATTTATCTCGTGCAGAAAGGGAAAGAGATTAACTCGCACCTCCAATTAACATGAAAAAGATGATAGAGCAGGTGTTGGAGGAGAAAAAACTGGTGCCAATAGAAGAAAGTCAAAGGAGGCAGGTACCATTCAATGTGGCTATTATGTAGAAACTGTTGTCCTCGAAATTTAAAATGACACAAATGACTGCGTATGCGGGAAAAACAGACCCGTATGATCATATGCAGAATTATGAAGCATTGATGGTGCTTCATGGATGGGAAGACAAGATAATGTGTAGGGTCTTTTCACTCACTTTAACAAGGCATGTGATGAATGGTTCAATAATTTGTCTGAAGAGTCCATAGCCTCTTTTAACCAGTTGCAGAGTGAATTCCTTAAGGCGTTTGTGGTTAATAGTCAAAGGAAGAAGGAGCTGACTTATTTGCTCACACTTAAGCAAGGAAGCAAAAAGTCACTAAAAAGTTATGTGGATTGGTTCTAGGATGCCACGTTGGAAGTCCGAGATTTGCAGGTGGGGGTTGCTGTGGCAGTAATACAAGGGACTAAGTCTGAGAAGTTGCAGGAGTCCCTATCATCAGACCAACAAACTACAATCTCAGACTTTTTCTCCAAAGCAAATAAGTACATTACCTAAGAAAAAGTAATGAAAATGGTATGAACTAAAGAGTAGAGGGAAGGAAAGAAGCGAGGGAGAGAATCCTTTGGTGGGTCCCCTAGTCAATCAAGTAAACCCGAGAAGGCTCCCAGATTAAGGTATACCACTTACACCCCACTCATCGAATTTTGAGCATCGTTGCTATTAGCCATCGAAGGATAGGGCCTTATATAGTTCTCGAAAAGAGCGACTGGAAGCTTGGGTTGAAACCTTGACTCCTATTGTAATTTCCATGCCGCACATGGGCCCTCCACAGAAAAGTGCAGGGAGCTAATGAATCAACTAGAGAAATTAGCACGAGAAGGAAAGATAAACAAATTTGCATGGTGAAGCAAAAGAACTAACTATCCTGCACGCAATTGGGGTAACAATCCAAGGATATGAGAGATGGAAATAGGAGGAATGGCTGGAGAAACAAAGATGTTAGGAGAAATGAGAACAGGAGAGTAGACAGAAGAAATCAGGAGGAAGATAATGAACCTACAGGCCCGGCAATTAATCTTATATCGGGATGAGAATCAATGGTAGGAAGCTTTTCCTTCTCCAAAAAGTCATATGCTCGACAAGCCTAACAAGTAAATTCGGTAATGAAGGAAAGTGGGGATGAGGAGCCCATCACCTTTACGCCAGCCGATAGAGGAGATGTGATGATCCCCCATGATGACTTGATGGTAATCTTGGCGGTTGTTGCAAAGCACCCAATTAGCTGGATTCTAGTGGACAATGGAAGTTTAGTAAACTTGATTTACTGGAACTATTTTGAAAAGATGAATATTTTAGAAGATAGATTGAAACTGGTAGCCACACCTTTATATGGTTTTCTGGTGAAAAAGTGAAGGTAGTAGAGCAGTTCAACTACCTATCATGCTAGGGGAAAGCCTGAGGAGCGTTATTCACCAAGTGCTGTTTATGGTGGTGAAGTCGACTTCAGTAGCCTATAACATGATTTTCGGGTGACCACTACTAAATGATATGAGAACAATAGTCTCCCTTTGCTATTTATTAATGAAGTTTCTGACGCCTTATGGTGTAGGTCAAGTAAGAGGAAACTAAAGGAGAGCGAGGACGTGTTATATCGCGTCTACCACATGCAAAGGGATCCAAAGAAAAGAAACCCTCACGATTAAAGAACTGCATAAACTAAAGCCCAATGAAGAAATGGAGGCAGTTTGATTAGTTGAGAATGATGAAGAAAAGGTGGTTTATGTGGGAGCTCAGCTGCTTGAGGGAACTAAGAAGGAAATAGTTCAGTGCTTGAAAGAAAATGTAGATGTCTTTGCATGGGCCCCTATTGACATGCTTGGTATCGACTCTTAGGTTTCTTGTCACCGGTTGAATGTTGTCCTAGAAGCCAAACTGATCAAACAAAAGAAAAGAAACTTCGCCTCAAAAAGGCAGTAGGTAATAGATGAGGAGATTTCAAAATTGCTGCAAGCGGGGTTTATAAGAGAAATTAATTACCCTGAATGGTTGGCAAACGTGGTAATGGTGAAGAAAGCTAATGGAAAGTAGAGGATGTGTGTAGATTTCACAGATTTGAATAAAGCTTGCCCTAAGGATTCTTATCCGTTGCTTCGCATTGATAAGTTGGTAGATGAGACTTCAAGATATGAACTCTTGAGTTTTCAAGATGCTTTTTCAAGATACCACTAGATCATGATGCACCCAAATGATGAAGAGAAAACTTTCTTCATTACTGATAGTGGAACATATTGCTATCAAGTAATGCCCTTTGGCTTGAAAAATGCGGGTGCCACATATCAACGTATGATGAATGAGGTGTTTAAAGATCTATTAGGTAATACCATGGAGGCTTATGTGGATGACATGATCATAAAGAGCCGTGAAGGAGAGTCACACACAGAAAAATGTCAAATGTGTTTAGGGTATTATGACAATATAATATGAAGTTAAACCCTAATAAATGTTCACTAGGAGTCATATCAAGGAAATTCCTGGGGTTCATGATCACTAATCGGGGAACCAAGGCTAACCCTGAAAAGATTCAAGCTATCTTGGATATGAAGCCACCCATTACCGCAAGAGAAGTGCAAAGATTGACTGGGAGGATAGTGGCTCTAAATCATTTTTTATCTAAGTCAGCAAAAAAGAGCCTACTATTCTTCCAATCAATTAAAGGAGGAAAAAACTTTAAATGAACCGAAGAATGCCAAGCCGTGTTCGATAAATTGAAGGAGTACTTGAAGGGGTTGCCACTGTTGTCACGACCGTAGAAGGGAGATAGACTCTTTATGGACTTGGGAGTAAGTGAAATAGCAGTCAGTGCAGTCCCGTTGAGGAAAGATAGGGATAAGGATTGCCTAATCTACTATGTGAGCAAACTCCTATTAGATGTAGAAACGAGATACCAGTAGGTTGAAAAGGTAGCCTTATCATTGGTGATGGCAACTCGTAAGCTACGTCCATATTTCCAAGCCCACTTAGTAACTGTTCTGATTGATCAGCTATTAAGGCAAATACTGCAAAAGCCAGAACACTTAGGGCGCTTAACCAAGTGGGCTGTCGAGCTTAGCGAATATGATATACACTTCCAAACCTCGCCAGGCGATAAAAGGATAGGCATTGGTAGATTTTATTGTTGAATGCACTGGTCGAGAGCTTGCAACGTGGATGGTACTGGGGCTGGTATTGTCCTAGTCTCACTCGAAGAAGAAATCTTTGAGTATTCCCTGCGCTTCAACTTTCCAAGTTCAAATAATATAACTGAGTATGAAGCTCTGATAGTCAGAATAAAATTGGCCGAAAAGCTCCAAGTCAGTAATTTGATGGTCCATAGCGACTCCCAACTGGTGGTAAATAAATTTCTTGGTGAATATGAGGCACGAGAGCCTACTTTGGTGCTGTGCTTACAGAGGGTTCAACTATTGGCACAATCATTCAAGAACTTCCAGCTGACTCAATGTGAGACCCGATTTTATAATACTGTACACCATATTTGTAAATGATTGATAGTGGAAATAAATTATTTAGAGGAATTAAATAAATATTGAATATGAATTTCCACTTTAAATTATGGAATTATTGGAAGTATAATTTATAATATGGTGTAAAAGAGTCGAAATGAATATTAAAGAATGAATGGAAAGCATAGAATAAAGGAAGAAAACAAATCAGAAAATTAAGAATGGAAGTGTTATTTCATGGCATAAAATACAAATAAATGAATTATAAGAGAGGAAAATTTATATATTGGATAAGTGATTAAATTTCATTGGTGGAATATACAAAAGAGATGAAAACACAGTGCAAACCGTGAAGCATAATGCAAACCATGCAAAAACTTTTTTGCTGTATACACGGCAGAATGCTAATTTTATTGCAAATTTTATGGTGAAAAATTTGATAAATGATAATGGATGAAGAGGATTTTATTAAGTGGATACATGGCTGGAATTTATTGGATGAAGTATGCCTCAAGGGAGGCAAAATGAATCAAGGAAAGTGCAGCCAAATCTTGTGGATAGTACGCCACTTTTCATTTCCGCCATTGTGCGTGCCCAGCTGGAAATTTTGGATGGGTTTTTAATTATGAATTTTATACAATAAAATGTAATATAATTAGTACAAAAAAGGAAGAGAAGTTAAGAATTTTACATGTGAATAATTCTTATTGGATGAAGCTTACAAAAAGGAAGAGGAAACTAGTTAAAACCAAACAGCAAGTAAACCCCTCTCAGCCGGTCCTTTGCTGCAGTTTTTCTTCACAATTTAATGCAATTTAAGACATAAAATGATGAGGAAAAAAGGATAAGAAGCTACGTGGTGAATTCCTATTGGATAGCATGGATAAATAGAAGAATAAATGGAAGCCAACTTCAGCAAAAATTCTTCATTTGGCCGACTTATCTGCTGTCTACGAGAGGTCTGCTTTGGTTCCATTTTTGTGCTCTGTTTTAGCTTCCGTTTTTCCAAGGAAAAGCAGAAAAAGTTATATACTCTTAATACCTAACCATTTAAACCTTCACCATCAACCTTCCCTTCATCATTTAAACTAGCCAAGAACCAAGAAGAGAGGCTGGCGTGAATAGAAAAGTGTTCTATTTTGAGAGGTGTCATTTGATCAAGGTAAGCTAATTGGATTCTATAGTTTGTTTGACATTAAATGGTGGATTTATATGTTTCGTAACATGAGAATCATGATTATAACCTTGTTTTTAGTCAAGCCTCATTAGAATATGAAATTAGAACAAGATATGATTTTGATATAAATGAGACAAGAAGGAATAAATTGGAAACAAGAAACTAAAGAAAAGGTTGAAAGACAAGTAGATGGCCGTAAAGAGGGTTTCGGCCATGACCTTTTTAGACAGGAAAATATGCTGAATTTTTTTAATTAATAATAGAAAAATGATTATAGAAATGGAAATAGAAGGATTGGTGGAAATCGGAGCTGAAAAAGGTGCTAAAATGAAAAAGTTTGGTTTTAGTACAAGAATAATTTATACTGATTGTGCATATGTTATAATAATTAGTGGCTGCATTTTATCAAAGTTAGTGGCTTGAAATTAAGAGGAAAAATACTGATAATTTTTTATAAAAATTATTTTGCAATCAGGAATTACGAAATTCAGTAGGCGCAACCGAGAAGGTCGGTTTCGCAAGACAAGTAAGGAGGGAGTGTGTGAGTTGTACGGATACATTGAATTGCATGATTTATCAAGTTTAATTTTATGAAATTATGGAAAGCTTAAATTGCTATGAGAATCATGCAAATTGTGGATTGAAAGCTGGTTTATATACTGTAATTTTCGTGCAGAAGGCTAGAAATTTATAGTCGTTATGCTGCCGAAAAATTATCAAAATTATTCTAAAATATCATGAAATATTTTAGATGCATAAATGGAATAAATCATGAATTTTGGAAATCATTTCCATAAATTTTCCATAAAGTGGAAATTGTTGAAAAATACTAAAGTAAATATTCATGTTATGGATTTTTATTTAAAGTGAGAATGAAATATATTCTTTTACTATTAATTATTCAAAAAAGAATATTTATGAGATTTCTCACTAAATACATGAATATTTATCGACTGTTTTCCCTGTATTTGGAAATGGGAAATAAATACCTTTTTAGAAATAATTATTTAAATAAATGATTTAATTCATTTGATTTCCTTAAAGGTATTTTTATGAGAAAATGAATGATTTTATACCTTTATGGAATTAAGTGATGATTTTATTTATTTTATAAATTCTATAAAGGTGATGAGATAGTGAATAAAATGTTTGAAATGATTTTGGGAATAAAAGTGAAAATGATAGAAATTCGTAAAATTGTGAGCCTTATGGATGGATGAAATATTTTAAATTATTTGAATAAAATCATAAAGGCTATGATACAATTTTTACACTATTTTGAGATTTAGGCCCCAATTTCATGCTTACTGATTATTGTTACTGTAAGGTGGCTAATTGACCCGCCAGTCATCAGTGGTCCCGGAGTCACTTGTCAAGTGTACGCCGAGGACTACCTATAGATTATAGCCATAGATCTTACTGTATACTGTTATTGTGTCCCTTAGGGGATGATGATAGCATGATATGATTTAGGGTGATACCTAGTCTCAACCTACTGAAATACTGTTTACTGAATTGTACGGTATTGAGAATTACCGTTTACTGAACTTACTGTATTGAGAAATACTGTTTACTGAACTATATCGTACTGATTACTATTTACTGAACTGTTTTTACTAATTAAAAAAAACAACTGTGGACAGTTACTGTTTATTGAAAAAAGATATTATGAAAATTATTTCTAATATAGAAATAATTACTGAACTGTTTATCTAACGATTTTGGATATATACAAACTACTGTACTGAAAGTGACTGATTACTGTTTCTACAGTTTTATACCTCCAGTGCACTGTACTGTTTTATCACTGAACTGTCACGTGTTTTGAACTGCTACTGAAGTGATGGAAATTAAATGATTTATTCTATTTAGATTTATGGAAAAAAATAAATATTTTCTAGCATATAGATTTCATTGTATCAAGCAACATATGACTGCTTTATTAAGCACGTGGTTCGCTCATCCCTTTATCTTTCAACTTCTCAGATTGTTGCAAGGATTATTTGTGACCTTCCTCGGATAGATAGAGCTGCGAGTAAGCATACTGGGGCAAAGTGCGCTAAATTTTAAAGGTACCGTCACTTCTCTTATATATTCAGACACTTGTATACAGTAATACTTTATTGTAAAATAAAACAAGAGATGTAAAGTGTAAGGAATATTGAAGAATTTCATATTCTAAATTTATTAAATAAATAAATGTTTACAATTTATTACTGTTACTGTGCAAGTGCTAAAAGCATCACAGACAGCCCAACCGTAAATTATGTATAAAATATGTTATTTACTGTACTGTGGACCGTTACACTCAAATTAATCGATCGGAGAACAACCATGTAGACGCCCTCTATAAGTTAGCCTCTTCTAGAGGAGCAAAGGGTGGAATAATAAGGGTAGAGTGTTTAACCGAGCCAAGTATAGTAGAAAAGGAAGTCTATGATGTTGAAATTGGAGATGATTGGAGGAGCCCAATTAGAAATTACATTCTAGAGGGAAAGCTTTTTGACGATAGAGAAGAAGCTTGGAGGTTAAAATTACAAAGTGCTAAATTTACGGTGATAAATGGGGAACTCTATAAGCGAGGGTTTACCATACCCTTGTTAAAATGCTTAGGACTAGAACAAGCCAGATATATACTGGCTGAAGTGCACGATGGCTTATGTGGAGAACATTTAGGAGCTTAAGCACTAGCTACGAAAATACTCTGAGCTGGATTTTTTTAGCCTACATTGAAATACGATGCTGCTAATAAGGTGCGAAAATGTGACAAGTGCTAGAAGTTTGCTCCTATTGCGTCAACACCTGTCTCAACCTTCTATAATACTTTTCAATCTATACCATTTGTGCAATGGGGCTTAGATATTTTAGGACCTTTTCCCTCGGGGATAGGACAAAGGCAGTGTCTGTTGGTAGCCATCGATTATTTTACCAAATAGATAGAGACAGAGCCTTTAGCCACAATATTTGAAAAGAAACTAGAGGCCATAGCGTGGAAGGACATTATTTATCGATTTGGAGTCCCTCGGGTGTTAAATGCTAACCATGGGAAGCAATTTGACTATGATGCCTTTTGAGAATTTTGTAGAGGGTTGAATATCCAGCTTAGGATATCATCCGTCTCCTACCCGCAGGCCAACGAGCAGGTTGAAGTCAGCAACTGAACCATACTCCGTAGATTGAAAACTAGACTAGAAAAGGCGAAAGGAGATGGGTGGACGAACTTCCTAGTGTTCTTTGGGCTTACAAGACTACAAGTCGAGTTTCGACAGGAGAGACGCAGTTTAATTTGATGCATGGGACTGATGCCCTCATTCTAATTGAAATTGGAGTAGAATCACCAAGAATGGTCCCTTATGTGCAAGAAGTCAATTCCCAAGGGCTTAAAGAAAACCTTGACTTAATAAGTGAACTGAAGAATATGGCAAAAATGAAATTGGCTGCCTACCAACAGCGAATAGCTGGGTACTACAACGCTTGAGTTAAAGGTAGGGAGTTACAAGAGGGAGACCAAGTGTTAAGGAAATTCTCCATCACAAACGCACATAAGGAAGATGGCAAGCTCTGAGCTAATTAGGAAGGACCTTACAGAGTTCGAAGGATGATCAGGCTGATTACATGCACTTCGGAGAGTTTACAAGGAAAGAAGATGATCTCAAAGACTTGGAATGTTAACCATCTAAAGTTGTATTGGTAATAAAAGTCTTGTATTTTCGCTTTATTATTTTGTTACAATTGTTTTATTGCTTGTTTTATATGTAGCCAATATCACGTGATGACATTGCTTGGTTCATGAATAAAAGGCCAATTATTCATATCTTTATGTTTTCTGTAATGATAACCTGATTGATAAATGTATTATAGGAATGAGAATAACAGAGGCAAAAGATGGCGAAACTAAAAAGTCCCTAAGCGAAAAATATGTGAGATAGGCAAACTAAAAAGTCTCTAAGCGAAAAATGCACGAGACGGGCAAACTAAAAAGACTTTAAGCAAAAAATGCATGAGATGAGCACACTACATGAGTAAGAGTTCTTCTATGGGAAGAAGTGATACTACTTCACAAGAATAATTAGGGAGCATATGGTGTATGGCATGTTCCAAGGTATGTTGCAATTATATTATTAAATATGTGTGGCAATTTTATTGATATGCTTTGGCTTTATAACAATATAATATGTCAGCATGCTATACAATGATGCAGCTATAAAAACGTTCTCAAATATGATCCTATGATATGCAAACATATAGGCATAATATACATATTACGGTCGTGTCATAATGATGGCATATTATGCATGTTATAGTCGTGCCTTAATAATCCATCGCAATATCAATAGCGTGCATGAAAGGTAAAACCATAAAAGAAAAAATGCAGAGAGAAATCATTACTAATTTTTACTAAAAATGGAAGAATGATTTACAATTGTAAAATTCCTAAAAACAAATGAATGACTTACAACTGTAAAAAAACAACAAAAATAAAATAAAAAGAATGAAAAGAGTCATCTCCACTGTCTAGCTATAGGTCAGAATCGGAAAGAGGTAGGGAGGCTGTGCCTTTGATTGAACCTTCAGGAGCAATAACTTCGGTAGGCTGAACATCACAAGAGGCCCCGTGGTCTCGATTGCTACTGGATCTGGCATGGGCTCAACAGCAGTAAAATAAAAAAATTGGAAGTCCTCGCTATCTAAGCCCTTTAAAGCCTCAATAGGCTTTGGTTGGCCATGTAGCTGGCGTGGAGGCCAAGGACCGCTAAGGTTCTCCAAGTTATCATCAACCCCTTTCTCCAGGTAGTCTTCGGGCTTTTTGAAATTAGGCTCGTACTTAGTCCATGTAGGAGGCTCGTAATATTCGACTTCTTCAAAAAATTGAAGCTCTAGGAACATCTCGCCAAGTCTCTCTTTTCTAGCCACGCGCAGGCAAGATAGAAACCATATTTTACAAAGCCCATCGAACATATCTGCTTCTTTTCAAAGAAATCTTGAGAGAAGCGATACTCTCGAACCGCTTTGGCACGAATAAGGTTACGATTGGTCTCCATTCCCCTTTGTCGCTCTAGTAAGTTATGCACCTCGTCAAGAGCTTCATTGCATTGGAACCGCGTAAGTCGTAAGTCATCCATTGCCTTTTCATAAGCCTCATTGTACCCTTCCAAGGAGCGAGCCTTTGTCTGCTTAGTGCACAGCCTCAGTTGAAGGTCCACTATTTGAGATCTTAAATCCTCGTTCTCCCTTTTCAGCTCATCCACCCTGTTAGGAAGTGAATGAAGCTATTGGACCTCATTCTGAAGCCCCATGTTGTCTTCCCAAAGTTGATGCAACTCCTTCTCGGCCCGTTCTCGATAAGTCCTGTGCTGCGCGTTTACAGCCACTACTTGATGTGTAGCCTAGCAAAACAAAAAGAATAGTTAAAGATCAAGATGAAAAGAGCAGAACAATAAAATACAGGCACTCGAAGAAAAAGTCGAGGCCCCTACCCTCATCACGAAGTAGTTCGAACTATCCTTGCCTACAAAAAGACTTTTGAAAATTTCCTTCTCATCCCGTGGAAGGATAGCGCTCCAAGCTAGGCGAGAGGTTACCCCGGCCTCCTCGATGCTATCATTAACTCCAGGGTTGGTTTGAAAATCATCTCCATCGACGATCCTGCCCTCATAGCGCCTAAGTGTAGAATAGGCCATCTTGGGCAAAATTGGCCTCACAACCATTGAATATTTGATGAATAGCCTCTTTCAATTCTTTCGACCAGGCTTACGAAGGATGCGTTTATCTCCTGAGGGATATGGATCACCCTCATGAGGAGCAAACTTACTTCTTTGAGACCCTGAGCTCTCATGCCCCTCTGTGCTGAGCGTGGAACGATCGAGAACAATGAACCTCTTCTTTCTTCCCCGCTCAGCTTCTTGTGTAGGGTGACTAGCTTCGCCGGTAACTGGAGGAAGAGTAGGGGCAAGAGGGTGCTCTGAAGCAGATGCCTCAGGTTAGAGTTGTTTACGCGGAGGAGGAGCAACAGGAAGGACCCTAGAGGATGACACGGAGGCCTTCCTCTTATGAATGGTGACTTGAAAACTCATACCTGCACAATGAAAGAAAAGGCGTTAGCATATCATACCAAAGACATTAATCATATGTGCAAATACAAAAATTATTGTTTGAAACCCAGGAATGTATCAAGATCGACTATGTTGGCTAAATTCTCATCCGACGGAAGATCGTAGAAAGGACTCCCAAAGGCATTGCCTTGGTTCCATTCTAAGTCTTCTTCGAATGAATCGCTAATGTCTGCAGCCCCGAGTGACTCATCCCCTTCATCGTCTAAACCTAAGCAAGGGTCCCCTATTGAATGACCTACAGGGCTTGTTGGCTCAGCTAAAGGGGCTGCAGATGGATTTGAAGGACCGAAACTATGGGCACCTGAGGTTAAGGATAGGTTTGGAGGAATGGTGAAAGTATTAGAAGGAATCCTACCTACTTCCCAACCAACCGCAGCAATATTTTTGAGAGTCAGAAGAGAGAACAAGTTTCGTTCCCCAATAGAACATATGAGTTTTATAGACTCGTTGCATTGATCTTTCAAAAACGCTAAGCTATATCTTTTAGAGTGCTTTGTGTCGTCGCTGGTATCCTGATTCCATCTAGTAGGGATATTCAAATCCCTTAGAAGCTCAACAACGACCCACTCGCTCTCGAACTTATGCAATTTATTGGGAAGGCCTGCAAAAATCTTATTATCAAATCCTTTCTCCGTTATCCTTTAAAGAGAGTACGAGACCGACCCGGCCAACCCACGAACTGTAAAAAATGCATTAAGCAAAGGAATCGAAGGTGTGATGCTTAACCCGTGACACACTATGGCGAATCCCCTTAGTTGAGCCCAACCATGGGGGTGAAGTTGACATGGAACGATGTTCTTATATCCAAGAAAATCTAATCCTAATTTAGAAGAGGAAAACGAAAACCAAACTGAATGGAAGCTTTATAAACAGCTATGCCACTGGTAACTAAGTCAAGGGAAGGTTCTCTATCAATTAGGAGCCTATACCAATAACCTACAGGAACGGGGTAGCTAGTGTCAATTTCTTCTAAGTCTACAATGGTTAACTTAGAAGGGCACCCTTTCTTAATGCTTTACCTATACCGTGAGAGGCCATAACTAACAATCAAAGGAAAAAGAATAATGGATGTTATATGTGGCAAGCTTAAGGCTTGCGGATGAGTGCCAAAATAGATGTGTGAGACTACATGTAAGATCAGCGACAGACTTATTGTCTGCGGTAGGGTGGAAATCTTTCGAAAGGTTGTGAGATAGAATTTGCTTTCTGGCGGCAGGAAGCAGACTTGTGACAGGCTAGTATAAGCGGGAGGTGTGCGGCAGGTTGTTACTTCAGAGAATATCTTGCGTATTTTACTTGCCTTCTCTAGCTTATATAGCCGCGGCAGGGAATCCCAAAGGTCATCAATAGAGAGACACCTCCCATAGAGCTATGCTTCGGAACCTGCGAAAGAGTACAAAAAATGAGTTAGTTTACAAAATGATCGAAATACCCAAAATATATACTCTCTTATTGGGTCCCCCAATAAGAGAGTGGGGAGCAATTGATATGGGCAAGCCCCAACTAAGTGGGCTGGACCCAAAAAGCCTAAAAAAAGCCACGTAGGATCATCACGTGTCAGTAGCCGAGGGAGATTTTACCTCCCGCCACACGAAAGATTACCTCTCGCTACACCGGAGACAATCTCCTACCTCGAGAAAGTTGCCTCTCACCTGACGAGAGACAACTTTCTACCTTGAGGGAGAAGACCTCCCCCATCCTACTGCAGCCCACCGCTGATCAGAAGAAGGCCTGCCGCGTCCCTTAGGAAAAGCCTTCACCTTGTTGGAGAGGGCTTCTCGCTTTGCGATAGGTACTCTCTTATCGTTGTGAATGACAAGTACAAAGGTCTTTGCTATGTATGGGGAACAAACTCTTCAAGGGCCCAAGAAAAAGACAAAATTACCCTTTGGTAATTACTATAGCATTAACGGTAACTCACTCCACTATAAATAGGCCACTGGCATTATTTTATTACTCTCTAATGACTACTCCCAGTTCATAAATACTCTCAAGAATACTTTAGCTGACTTAAGCATCGGAGTGCCTACGCAGGGAACCATCCCCTATGTCTCTCTGACTTCTCTTTTTTTGCAGAACTTTTAATGCCACGTGTGAAAAAGGAACAAACAACTTAAGTCAACATTTAATCATTGTTGTTTTGTGCAACAACAATATCAATTTAAATTAGACTTAATTTATAGTTTTTGTCGCTTTTTAAAAATTTGTTGTTAATAATGCTTAGATGATTTTTATTGTTTTAAATGGATTAAATAATATTTTAATTGTTTATGTGAATGACTTAATTTATATTTTTTGTCAATTTTTCAAATTGCATTTGCAAATAGTACTTAAATCATTTTTATTGTTTAAATAATACTTAAATAATTTTTATTTTTTTTTCTCATAGAGGTGGAGTTATTTCTCTGTTTCGCCCATTTTCATTGTTTGATGGTTGCTTACTAATTTGTGAAAATCCCAGATTTGGTTAACCTATAAGATTTGGTTTTGAGTATTTAAAGTATGAATTATTATCTCATCTACTGACAGTGAAATTTAAAAACGATACCAGCGGGGTTACAAAGCTGCCACATGTTTCATTTTTATTTTTTAATTAACATTTTTTAATTTTTAGGACAAGTGGTAGTCTTGTAACCTCGCTTGTGGAGTCTTTAAACTCTACTATCAATAAATGGGATAATAATCCATAAAGTATTCCAAATAAATTGAAGGGTAAAATGGTCTCAAAATTAGGTTTTTAATAGTTGACTTAATGGTTGACTAATGAAAATACATATTTGTCCTACGAAATAGAAACGTTTAGGGCGGAGGTCCATTTCTTATACTGATGGCCTAAAATTGAATTAGTTGCAAACTTCAAAGACTTAAATGGAATTTACCCTTAATTTAATGTGATGATTGATGAATGATTAGGAATGATTAAATGTAGGGAGTTACAAGAGGGAGACCTAGTGTTAAGGAAATTCTCCATCACAAACGCACATAAGGAAGATGGCAAGCTCTGAGCTAATTAGGAAGGACCTTACAGAGTTCGAAGGATGATCAGGCTGATTACATGCACTTTGGAGAGTTTACAAGGAAAGAAGATGATCTCAAAGACTTGGAATGTTAACCATCTAAATTTGTATTGGTAATAAAAGTCTTGTATTCTCGCTTTATTATTTTGTTACAATTGTTTTATTGCTTGTTTTATATGTAGCCAATATCACGTGATGACATTGCTTGGTTCATGAGTAAAAGGCCAATTATTCATATCTTTATGTTTTCTGTAATGATAACCTGATTGATAAATGTATTACAGGAATGAGAATAACAGAGGCAAAAGATGGCGAAACTAAAAAGTCTCTAAGCGAAAAATATGTGAGATAGGCAAACTAAAAAGTCTCTAAGCGAAAAATGCACGAGACGGCAAACTAAAAAGTCCCTAAGCGAAAAATGCATGAGACGGGCAAACTAAAAAGTCTTTAAGCAAAAAATGCGTGAGATGAGCACACTACATGAGTAAGAGTTCTTCTATGAGAAGAAGTGATACTACTTCACAAGAATAATTAGGGAGCATATGGTGTATGGCATGTTCCAAGGTATGTTGCAATTATATTATTAAATATGTGTGGCAATTTTATTGATATGCTTTGGCTTTATAACAATCTAATATGTTAGCATGCTATACAATGATGCAGCTATAAAAACGTTCTCAAATATGATCCTATGATATGCAAACATATAGGCATAATATACATATTACGGTCGTGTCATAATGATGGCATATTATGCATGTTATAGTCGTGCCTTAATAATCCATCGCAATATCACAAGCGTGCATGAAAAGTAAAACCATAAAAGAAAAAATGCAGAGAGAAATCATTACTAATTTTTACTAAAAATGGAAGAATGATTTACAATTGTAAAATTCCTAAAAACAAATGAATGACTTACAACTGTAAAAAAACAACAAAAATAAAATAAAAAGAATGAAAAGAGTCATCTCCACTGTCCAGCTATAGGTCAGAATCGGAAAGAGGTAGGGAGGCTGTGCCTTTGATTGAACCTTCAGGAGCAATAACTTCGGTAGGCTGAACATCACAAGAGGCCCCATGGTCTCGATTGCTACTGGATCTGGCATAGGCTCAACAGCAGTAAAATAAAAAAATTGGAAGTCCTCGCTATCTAAGCCCTTTAAAGCCTCAATAGGCTTTGGTTGGCCATGTAGCTGGCGTGGAGGCCAAGGACCGCTAAGGTTCTCCAAGTTATCATCAACCCCTTTCTCCAGGTAGTCTTCGGGCTTTTTGAAATTAGGCTCGTACTTAGTCCATGCAGGAGGCTCGTAGTATTCGACTTCTTCAAAAAATTGAAGCTCTAGGAACATCTCGCCAAGTCTCTCTTTTCTAGCCACGCGCAGGCAAGATAGAAACCATATTTTACAAAGCCCATCGAACATATTTGCTTCTTTTCAAAGAAATCTTGAGAGAAGCGATACTCTCGAACCGCTTTGGCACGAATAAGGTTATGATTGGTCTCCATTCCCCTTTGTCACTCTAGTAAGTTATGCACCTCGTCAAGAGCTTCATTGCATTGGAACCGCGTAAGTCGTAAGTCATCCATTGCCTTTTCGTAAGCCTCATTGTACCCTTCCAAGGAGCGAGCCTTTGTCTGCTTAGTGCACAGCCTCAGTTGAAGGTCCACTATTTGAGATCTTAAATCCTCGTTCTCCCTTTTCAGCTCATCCACCCTGTTAGGAAGTGAATGAAGCTATTGGACCTCATTCTGAAGCCCCATGTTGTCTTCCCAAAGTTGATGCAACTCCTTCTCGGCCCGTTCTCGATAAGTCCTGTGCTGCGCGTTTACAGCCACTACTTGATGTGTAGCCTAGCAAAACAAAAAGAATAGTTAAAGATCAAGATGAAAAGAGCAGAACAATAAAATACAGGCACTCGAAGAAAAAGTCGAGGCCCCTACCCTCATCACGAAGTAGTTCGAACTATCCTTGCCTACAAAAAGACTTTTGAAAATTTCCTTCTCATCCCGTGGAAGGATAGCGCTCCAAGCTAGGTGAGAGGTTACCCCGGCCTCCTCGATGCTATCATTAACTCCAGGGTTGGTTTGAAAATCATCTCCATCGACGATCCTGCCCTCATAGCGCCTAAGTGTAGAATAGGCCATCTTGGGCAAAATTGGCCTCACAACCATTGAATATTTGATGAATAGCCTCTTTCAATTCTTTCGACCAGGCTTGCGAAGGATGCGTTTATCTCCTGAGGGATATGGATCACCCTCATGAGGAGCAAACTTACTTCTTTGAGACCCTGAGCTCTCATGCCCCTCTGTGCTGAGCGTGGAACGATCGAGAACAATGAACCTCCTCTTTCTTCCCCGCTCAGCTTCTTGTGTAGGGTGACTAGCTTCGCCGGTAACTGGAGGAAGAGTAGGGCCAAGAGGGTGCCCTGAAGCAGATGCCTCAGGTTGGAGTTGTTTACACGGAGGAGGAGCAACAGGAAGGACCCTAGAGGATGACACGGAGGCCTTCCTCTTATGAATGGCGACTTGAAAACTCATACCTGCACAATGAAAGAAAAGGCGTTAGCATATCATACCAAAGACATTAATCATATGCGTAAATACAAAAATTATTGTTTGAAACCTAGGAATGTATCAAGATCGACTATGTTGGCTAAATTCTCATCCGACGGAAAATCGTAGAAAGGACTCCCAAAGGCATTGCCTTGGTTCCATTCTAAGTCTTCTTCGGATGAATCGCTAATGTCTGCAGCCCCGAGTAACTCATCCCCTTCATCGTCTAAACCTAAGGAAGGGTCCCCTATTGAATGACCTACAGGGCTTGTTGGCTCAGCTAAAAGGGCTGCAGATGGATTTGAAGGACCGAAACTATGGGCACCTGAGGTTTAGGATAGGTTTGAAGGAATGGTGAAAGTATTAGAAGCAATCCTACCTACTTCCCAACCAACCGCAGTAATATTTTTGAGAGTCAGAAGAGAGAACAAGTTTCATTCCCCAATAGAACATATGAGTTTTATAGACTCGCTGCATTGATCTTTCAAAAACGCTAAGCTATATCTTTCAGAGTGCTTTGTGTCGTCGCTGGTATCCCGATTCCTACTAGTAGGGATATTCAAATCCCTTAGAAGCTCAACAACGACCCACTCGCTCTCGAACTTATGCAATTTATTGGGAAGGCCTGCAAAAATCTTATTATCAAATCCTTTCTCCGTTATCCTTTAAAGAGAGTACGAGACCGACCCGGCCAACCCACGAACTGTAAAAAATGCATTAAGCAAAGGAATCGAAGGTGTGATGCTTAACCCGTGACACACTATGGCGAATCCCATTAGTTGAGCCCAACCATGGGGGTGAAGTTGACATGGAACGATGTTCTTATATCCAAGAAAATCTAATCCTAATTCAGAAGAGGAAAACGAAAACCAAACTGAATGGAAGCTTTATAAACAGCTATGCCACTGGTAACTAAGTCAAGGGAAGGTTCTCTATCAATTAGGAGCCTATACCAATAACCTACAGGAACGGGGTAGCTAGTGCTAATTTCTTCTAAGTCTACAATGGTTAACTTAGAAGGGACACCCTTTCTTAATGCTTTACCTATACCGTGAGAGGCCATAACTAACAATCAAAGGAAAAAGAATAATGGATGTTATATGTGGAAAGCTTAAGGCTTGCGGATGAGTGCCAAAATAGATGTGTGAGACTAAATGTAAGATCAGCGACAGACTTATTGTCTGCGGTAGGGTGCAAATCTTTCGAAAGGTTGTGAGATAGAATTTGCTTTCTGGTGGCAGGAAGCAGACTTGTGACAGGCTAGGATATGCGGGAGGTGTGCGGCAGGTTGTTACTTCAGAGAATATCTTGCGTATTTTACTTGCCTTCTCTAGCTTATATAGCCGCGGTAGGGAATCCCAAAGGTCATCAATAGAGAGACACCTCCCATAGAGCTATGCTTCGGAACCTGCGAAAGAGTACAAAAAATGAGTTAGTTTACAAAATGATCGAAATACCCAAAATATATACTCTCTCATTGGGTCCCCCAATAAGAGAGTGGGGAGCAATTGATATGGGCAAGTCCCAACTAAGTGGGCTGGACCCAAGAAGCCTAAAAAAAGCCACGTAGGATCATCACGTGTCAGTAGCCGAGGGAGATTTTACCTCCCGCCACACGAAAGATTACCTCTCGCTACACCGGAGACAATCTCCTACCTCGAGAAAGTCGCCTCTCGCCTGACGAGAGACAACTTTCTACCTTGAGGGAGAAGACCTCCCCCATCCTACTGCAGCCCACCGCTGATCAGAAGAAGGCCTGCCGCGTCCCTTAGGAAAAGCCTTCACCTTGTTGGAGAGGGCTTCTTGCTTTGCGATGGGTACTCTCTTGTCGTCGTGAACGACAAGTACAAAGGTCTTTGCTATGTATGGGGAACAAACTCTTCAAGGGCCCAAGAAAAAGACAAAATTACCCTTTGGTAATTACTATAGCATTAACGGTAACTCACTCCACTATAAATAGGCCACTGGCATTATTTTATTACTTTCTAATGACTACTCCCTGTTCATAAATACTCTCAAGAATACTTTAGCTGACTTAAGCATCGGAGTGCCTACGCAGGGAACCATCCCTTATGTCTCTCTGACTTCTTTTTTTTTGCAGAACTTTTTGTGCCACGTGTGAAAAAGGAACAAACAACTTAAGTCAACATTTAATCATTGCTGTTTTGTGCAACAACAATATCAATTTAAATTAGACTTAATTTATAGTTTTTGTCGCTTCTTAAAAATTTGTTGTTAATAATGCTTAGATGATTTTTATTGTTTTAAATGGATTAAATAATATTTTAATTGTTTATGTGAATGACTTAATTTATATTTTTTGTCAATTTTTCAAATTGCATTTGCAAACTTAAATCATTTTTATTGTTTAAATAATACTTAAATAATTTTTATTTTTTTTCTCATAGAGGTGGAGTTATTTCTCTGTTTCGCCCATTTTCATTGTTTGATGGTTGCTTACTAATTTGTGAAAATCCCAGATTTGGTTAACCTATAAGATTTGGTTTTGAGTATTTAAAGTATGAATTATTATCTCATCTACTGACAGTGAAATTTAAAAACGATACCAACGGGGTTACAAAGCTGCCACATGTTTCATTTTTATTTTTTAATTAACATTTTTTAATTTTTAGGACAAGTGGTAGTCTTGTAACCTCGCTTGTGGAGTCTTTAAACTCTACTATCAATAAATGGGATAATAATCCATAAAGTATTCCAAATAAATTGAAGGGTAAAATGGTCTCAAAATTACGTTTTTAATAGTTGACTTAATGGTTGACTAATGAAAATACTTGTTTGTCCTACGAAATAGAAATGTTTAGGGCGGAGGTCCATTTCTTATACTGATGGCCTAAAATTGAATTAGTTGCAAACTTCAAAGACTTAAATGGAATTTACCCTTAATTTAATGTGATGATTGATGAATGATTAGGAATGATTATAGTCCTGTCAAATTTATTTATTTATTTAGCTCACAGAGAGGTATAAATGAGAAATGGATTCAAACTTTAAACGTAATCCCTCTTAAAGAGAACTAACAACCATAATGTCAAGTATTCATTGTTAAATTTATATATTTATTTATTAGAGTCATGATTCCTTTAGGAAATTGTAGTCAAAATTCTTGATGTTATAAAAATAAATATAAATAATAAAATTTAAAGTTGAAATAAAATATAAAATAGGAAGATTTCATGCATGAAAATGAAAATAAATAGGATATAAAAAGATATTAATTTAATTAAGATGTACATGAGTTATTCTTATTATAAGATTCCTAAGAAGGTTACGTTTTAATAATATTTTGGAAATCTCTAGATAAAAAAAACAGCTTAATGAAATATCTAAAGGTAACTTTTAATAAACAAATAATTCTTGTCCATTTTTTTTCTAAAAAAATACTAATAGCAAAATAAAATAGACATAATAAGTAAGAATTAGCTATAAAAATAATTATAGCCATGAATATGAATTATTCTAATGATAATATTCCAAAAGAGGTTACACTTAAGTAATACTTTGGGAGATTTTTTTATGTAAGAAAATTTCTTTCAAAGTCTGGCAAATTTAATGGAGAATCATAAAGGAATTTTTGATAAAAAATAAATTATATTGATTTTCTAAAAATTGAAAATAATAAAAATGAAAAATAATAAAATTAGGATAAGAAAAATTAGTTGGGTAAAAATGGAAATTTTTTCATAAGATAATAAAATGAATCCAATGGAGCCTCTTTAAGAAAGTCATATAGTAATACTTGGATAGGTAAACACTTAATTTAAGATCTAACATTTTGGGAAATTCTCAATTATGGACATGAACTTTTACTTTGCTCAATTCAAGATGAAACATTTTCGATTTTAATCAGTGTAGGACTTTTTTAGGAGTATTGAGCTACACGCGTTGTTAAAATAGTAAAGGCGTTAAATTTAATATTTTTTATGATTTAAAAGTTGTTTTTGCTAATTAAAAAATAATAACATTATGTTAAAAAATAAAAAAACATAAACATAAAAAAAATTTTATTCTTACCTTTCTTCTCTTTCGAAAACTTGTCTCAGCTCAACTGTTGTTGATTTTTTTTAGATTTTAACTGAAAATCTTTCATTTATTTTTATTTGAGCAAACATTTATGCAGGTGAAGCAAGCTTCAAACCTCGAAAATCATTTTCTTTTTGAATCCCGACACTTAAAATCTATAAGAAGCTTGGGTATCTAAGTTCGTTCTTAGTGAAATTCGTTTCAACATTTCCAGATATTGGGGATTTGGTTTATAGGTATTTGGTGCTACAATGAGTTCATCTAGTATTTCCAATTCAAGGTTCGATTAGATGTTGATTTCTAATTTAAATGACTTAATTTTCTATCAGATTATCTATTTAGTTTTTATTTAATTTATTTTTGCAGTTTATCAAGAGATGGGTGTTTTGATTTTAGATCATTTAAGCTAATCAGAAGTAGTTACCTTTCTGAATTTGATTATGAGGGGGAAACTATTTTTTGTCATTGCAAGTTGAAGGCACCTAGGTGGACTTCATGGACAAGCTCAAATCCAAATAGAAGATTTTATGGATGCTCACAGTACTTGGTAGTTTGCAATTTTCATATTGTTGTGCTAGATGAATTTGAAGGATGTCAGAAAGTTAGGATGGTAGATGAATATTATGTTTCATATATTAAAGAATAAAACAATAACATTTGTATAAAAAATAACATTATTTTTTCGTTTGGAATGTAGGATACTATTTGTGGTTTTCATTTATGACATGATCCTAAATTTTGTGATAGAGATCATCAATGAGTTGAGGAGGAGAGAAAAGATGTTGTATGATTAAGTCAAAGAATTGAAGAAACAACTGTCAGAAGTAAAGAATAATGTTGTGGATTGCATTGAAGGTGAACTTATTGAAAAAGTTTTCAGCTGAAAAGAGAGCTTAGTATTTTAAGATTGAAATGCAAAGAAAAGGATGATTGCAATATATGGAAAGTGATGTTAGTATGTGTTGTTTTAGCTATGTTTTTGTTTATTTTGAATGGCAGTAGAGAAGAGAAAATTTGTATGCTTGGTTTAGGGATGTAAATCATTATTAGATAAGGGATGCAAATCATGATTAGTTTTGTGTTTCTTTTTGTTTTACCTTTTTGTCAACGTACACAACATGCTTAATGTTATATGAATGTGTATGTTATTTGCCAACTTTGTTATAAACTTGGTATGGATACTCGGATTTGTTATGTATTTGTTGTGTCAACATGAAATGCAATTTAATTTACAATAATTTAAAGTTGTTGAATAATACATAATTTCATTTCATAAAATATAAGGTTTGTTAACATAAAGTTCAAGAGCAAATAATATTAAACATCATTTATACTAAATAAAAATAGTTGCTCTTTAATATTTTTCCTAATCCATATTTTGTTTTCTTTTACATGTCAGAAATAGAAAATCAGATCCTCCACGTCTTTTGTGAGAACCATATTTCCTACTACTATACTATAAGTTCTTGAAGTAAGGTATCTCATATCTTGTCACGGTCGGAAATATCATATATTTTACTAATTTCACATATTCAAATCATATAGATTGGGCTCGTCTACAGTGTCAACTTAACTCCCAAATAAAAGTTTATTATTTATATTCAAACCCAAGATTCAAAATTTAACTTTACATAAACAAAATACAAATATTTACATCCCAAGTTTAATATACATAAAAGTAGCACTGTACAAAAAGCCTGAATACATAAAAGTAAACTCCGTATACCTCGACAAATCAGAAAGGTCGCCTGAGGAATACTAGAAATCAAGTCCTCTAGAGAAGCCACCCGAACTCACTGCAAATAATCTAGGGGGTGAAAAATAAAGGGGTGAGTGAATGTGCTCAGTAAGGAATATCTATACGAAAGCTGATATTACGTATCCTATATGCAATTTAAATAAATGGATATTTATAAGAAAACCTTGAATTTAAAATATGAAAATTAAATAGGCACGATCTAACAGGAAGGATAGTATAGTGGACTGGGTAACCAGAAGAGTATGGGAGTTACTTTGAAGTACCTTACGTATTTTGGTATCCAAGTCCACTATAGGGAATTCATTTGATTTAATTAAATCACAAATTCATAGATAATTTCAATATCTTGAAAATATGATATATTTACATCAAGAATTTTAAACAATTTCTCCGTAAATATTATAAACCATATTTATAGCAATTTTAATAGATCAGTTAAATAAATAATTGCACAAACTAGATTATTCATATAAGGAAACATAAAATACAGATAAATCAAAATAAAAAATATATCAAAACTGAGAGTGCCTGATCTAAGTTGCTAGGGATTTACCACCCTAGTATAAATTTAGTGGAGACTAGGCTACACCCAATAGACACATGCACTATAATAGACGTATGGCCAAAGTCAAGGGGCCACAGTATGATCACATGCCAAGTGTCACCTATGGGAGCTAAAGACTGGGCTAGAGTTAGTAGCATCGAAATGGAATGGAACGGAAATGCATGTACTCGCAGATAGCTTCAAGGCCAACAGTCTCAAAACATTTTAAATAAATATTTCAGATCTGTTTTTGAAGATAAATTAAATAAAACATGTCTTAAATAAACTCATAAGAAAAAAATATATAAAATCTCAAATCACATCATCAAATATTATTTCACAAAATATAATATCAAAACATTATTTAGCCTTGCAAATATTCAATACATATTCCACAGTGATAAGAAAATATTCCAACATAAAATCTTAAAATAATTTTATAATTAATTATGGTATATAATGAATTTGTGATTTAATTATATAAATTCTTATTTAAGAATTTAAATTTCAACCTATAAAATCAATTTTCTTATATTCCAAAATTCATGCCAAAATGGTAATTCTGAATGTCTTAGGCTAGCTTAGAAAATTTCGACAGCATAACGGTTTGTTTTTAATCTAACCTTCTTGCACAAAATCCAGCTTCAAACCATAATTCCCAGTTCCAAATTCAAATCCAAAATATCAATCCAATTTTCACCAAACAATCAATTTATCAAAATCATGCAACGTAATATATCTACGCTTTATACAAATATCTCTTACCTTTTAATTTATTGGTAGTCGCCTCGTCAACACCGATAGTACCTTCAGATTTCGAAGCTACAAATTATCATTCAAACATGATAAATTCACTATATTTTATCTAAAAGAATATTTAACTATCTAAATATGAATGCATTGTCTGTAAAAATTTTCTAAATATAGTCTCATTTCTACCGGTACAAAATTATAACTTTTGCTACATAACTCTGTTTTTTATTTCAATCGCCCCTACATTCTTAGAATAATTTATACATTATTTTAAGACCTAAATTACATTGAAATAGGCTTGATTTCTTCCTCCCCTTAGCTTGTCCAAATTGCACCATCATTCTTACGCTTGGTATTTCTTCAAATTTAGCTTACCAGTTAATCTAAATTTACTTATTTAATTTTTCGACATCATTTTTATATAAAATTCACATTAGTTAACATCAAAATTAAGCTCCCTTAGCCATCGCTGAAACTCCCTTTTTGTTCAATATATTGATTTTCCTCTATTAAAGCTTAACTAAGCTTAATTCTAAGCTTTTCATGATTTCTACATTAATTTTCATATCTTAATCTCATCAAAACACAACTCATACATGATTTATGGATGGTGTTCGAAACCCTCACTTGCCCAAATACATGATTTTAACATGTTTCAAGTTAAGGGAAGTATGGAATCATCATGAACACATGATAATTAACTAGGATTTCATGAAAAAGTCTAAGTTTTCCATTAAACTTACCTTGGCTAAACACTTGAAGGATACCCACACCTCTCTTTTAGCTGTTTTGGCAAGTGATTTTGGTGTAGGAAGATAAAGGAAGTTGAGTAGAACAATTTTGGTGAAGGAAGTTTTGAATTTTAATGTGATTTTACGAGGTTTTTCTCACTTTTGCTTTCCTCACCAAAATCACGTTAATGGAGGGAGTGGGCAGCTTGTTTCAGTCAAAAATGGGAGAAGAAAGATCTGGAAAATTCCTGAAATATGATATTTTATGGTAAATTTACCATTTTGCCCTTATAATTAAATATTTCTTCCAATTTTGCCCTAATGTTTGACTTGGTTAAAAACAGTCTATCTAATCTTTAAAATATTTTATGTAATCATAATTCAATTCTATTTAGCTTGTTCTAATGTTTGGTGAAGTTTTTATTGAGGTTCGAATACTAATTTGGGTGAAATTACTAAAATACCCCTAACCGTAAAATCACATAAATTTCTATTTTTACACCTAGTTTCTTCCATCTGTCTAGATGTTCTAAAACCATATTTCATGAGGAATTATTTAACATAGACAGTGGGTCAATTGTCCTTTTGGTTTGATTATTATTTCCGAAAATTTAGACAGCTTATGTACTAAACCGTCATTTCTTAAATTGTTGCATATTTTTCAAAATATGAAAAAATAATTGAGATTAAGGCTAAAATTTGTACCATCATATTTTTTAACCCTGAATATCGAATCCATGAAGTTTCACCTTCATCTGAAGCGTACGGAATCAATAGGGCCCACCTACTGTTTAACCTTAAAACCTAATATAAATCAAATATTTATTAATTATAAATATTTCATAATCTCAATTATATAAATATAATTAATAGTACTCTAAATTATGAGGTCTCACATAGCTATTTATGTATTTTGATTTTTGTAGGTACAGTCGTAATATTAGGCTATGGGCCCCACTGAGACTTATACAGTTCGGATGCAGACGAAACTCCACAGTATTGAAATTTGGAGTAAAATAATATGATGGTAAGTTTTTGCAACTCAAAATCATCTATTTTGGTCATTTTTGAAAAGTGTGCAATAAATTTAAAAATAACAATTAAGGACATAGGCTGGTTGAATTTTTGTAAATAACGGTCAAATCGAGTGGACTTTTGACCAACCAAAAGAAGTATTATAATCTACGTGTGATAGAGTTCTATGCCATGGCATTAAATAGATTAAATCATACGCGAAGAATAAAATCTACGTGATTGGCCCGATAGGGATATTTTGATTATTTCACCCTTACGATTGGTCAAACCTTAATAAAACCACAACCAATGATTAGAATATATTTAATATTCATATTTTATGATAAGAGAAATTATTTGGGAGTTAATTTGATAGATTAATAATGTTATAGAAGTTTGAGGGTAAAATTGTCTAAAATCTTTAAGTATAAGGGCATTTTGGTAATTTGCTTATTAAAATATTAATTTTTATAGAAATTTCTAGTCATCTTCTCCATTTAGTCAACCACTCTTCGGCCATGTTCATTCTCTTCCATTTTTGAAGCTTAAAGCAAGAGAAAACCCTTTAAAACCTTAACCAAAACACACTGAAACCAAAAAATTCCTTCTACAAACCTATGCAAAACTCAATTCTCTTCAATTTGGTACCAAATTCTCATCCAAATGAGGCCAAAATCAGGGTGTGAGAAACCAACCAGATCTGGTCATCACTAAGAGGTGAGAGAAAGTTTAATTTTTCATGGATTTAAGGCTTTATACCATGTGTTCTTAATGTTTAGTCAAGTGTTTAAGCTTAAATTGAATTAAATCCATGTCAATTTCACCATCAGGGTTTTGGTCATCATGCTTCCTATAAGTATGAGTGATTTTTTGATGAATTATGGGTGTAGAAATAATGAATAGCATGTGTAGAGCATGAATACAAGCTTAAATCAGCTTAAATTGTTGAAATAAATTGTATAAGCTTGTGGGTACTGTAGACACCTAATTTTGTCCGGACTTAACAAATTTGAAAGCTTATAGAGCTCTATTTTATTCTCATTTTTACCTTTTTATTTATTTGTTATTTATTTTATTTCTGTTTTTTTAGTTTGATTTTTATAAATTTAATTAATACTCAATTAAAAAAAATAGGAAAGAACTGGTGCCGTGCACAGCACCAGTTCCTGCCAGCCACCAACTCTGCAGCCCCCATTCCCCTCTCTGCCTACTCCATCCCATTGCCAACAGAAACCCCATACCAGTCTCTTCTACAAAAACCCACATAGCTTCGATTATCAAAGGAGGAGGGAGCACCATTTTTTGACCACCATCACCACTGCCATTGCTCACCATCACCATCCTCACCACCGAAACACTCACAAGCTACTGTCATCATCAAACCAAGCCCATCACTCACCCAAGCACTCAAACTCCCTTAACACCAAACCCAAAAATCACTTAAACCTCGATACACCACCATTCGACCCCTCTGTTTCCCGAACACCAGAAAACCATCGCCACCCGAAACCCCAGATCCCAGAAACTCGAGAACCTCGAACCTAAGACCTAAATCCCTATCCACCTGTGTAACGACCCGTTACCATATTTTTCACCTTATTTTACACAATTTATCCGGTTGGGCTGTCTGTGATACTTCACTTTATTTCTTATGTTAAACAATTTCATAAAATATTGTTTATATTACATACATCCCCTATCTTACTTAATAAGCAAGTAGTACTGCATACATGTCTAAATACAGAAAATGAATGATCGTACCTCATATAAATCAGTCGGTCTGTCACATTGTCCTTTGTGTACAGCCGTAATCCACAAATATTGGATCTCACCATCATTAAAACTTGAAATGTTTAAAATTAAGGGGTGAGCAAACCACGGCTCAGTAAGAGAGTTATATGTCACACTTGATATTCGACTATCTATATGCTGAAAATATTTTTCATTTTCTTTAAAATCTTCCTAACTGGCTCTAGGCTGACATGTAGGAAGGATACTACAGTCGGTTAGGGATCCAGATAGAGTAAGACTGGTATTTTAAAATACCTGACTTGTTCCGGAACCTAGAAGCAACTGTAGAGAATACCAATTCCATTGTTTTCAAAACGATATAATTTTCGTTTTTCCACATACTAAACCACTTATTTCTTTTCAATTCAGTATACTTTAAAACACGTGGCAGTTCAGTAATAAAAACAGTGGTTTACTTCTCTTCAGTACAGTACAGTGATTTGTAAATATCCAATCATCGGATAATTACTTTTTCGATTATTTCTATCTTAGAAATAATTCTTATGTTATTCTTTTAGAATAAACATTTATTTCTCTTTCCAAATCAGTAACCGTATCGTACGATTTAGTAAAACAGTATATTCAATAAAACAGTAAATCAATATGGTTCAATCAGAAGACAGTAAACAGTAGCTACCAATTCAGAAAATAGTATAAGGTAGCTTTCAGTTCAATAAACAGTAAATGGTAGCTTTCAATTCAGTAAAACAGTAATCAATGGCTACCATTTCAGTAAACAGTACAGTTCAGTAACACAGTGTTTTGGTACGGTCTTTAATCAGTAAACAGTAAACAGTACACAGTGGTTCAGTACAGTAGACAGTACAGTAAACAGTAAGTGATAAGTAATAAGTGAGACTAGGCAACACCCTACAAGTAAATCATGCTATCATTGTCCACTAGGGACACAGTAACAGTAATGAGATCTATGGCCATGATCTATAATATGTCCTCGGTGTACGCTTGCTAGGCGACAATCCGGGACGCTGATGACTAGCTGGTCAATTAGCCACGTGACAGTAACAGTGTATGTGATGCATGAAACTCGGGGCCTAAGTCTCAAAACAGTATAAGCCGTACCATAGCCTTTATGGATTTTAAATACAAGAAATCGAAATATTTCACAAATATCCATAAGGCTCACATATAAGAAAATCATCACCTTTATGAAATTTATAATTAAATCACATTTTTCAAAATATTTCATAAAGGTATAAATCATGTTTTTCCATACAATGAAGACAGTTTGCAAAATCATCATTGAAAATATAGAAGGATAAAACTGTCTTTTTCCACAGTAAAACACATATGCACGCTTTTCCGTGCATTCAATCGAAAACATGGTTTTATAATTATCGGAATTTCAAACAATTCATTTTTATAATTTATGAAAATAAATTATTTATTTTCTAACTTTAAATTCCCATCACCATGTTTTCTTCTAAAAACCCGTGTAGAGACATCTAGTCTCGAAATCATAGTTTTTCTTTATTTCTTAACATTTATGGAATTTTCATAATTAATTATTTCCATAATTGAAACCATAAGGTTTTATGTAAATCAAGTGAATATTTAAGAATATTTAAAAAATATTCACTTCAGTCTTTTTTTTATTTTCATCTCGTTTCACGTGAAATATCACCTACCGGGTGAATTTTCGGTGATTTCCTTTTCACTATTCTCGAAAATATGAATATTTTAAAATTAAATATCACTATATTCATGTTTTATGAAATTTACTTAATTTCTCGATTTTCGTACCCGAAAATCGATTCACGTGAAATCAAATATTTTATTTTGGTTTTCGATGATTTTCGGTAAATTTTAATAATTTTTCGATAATTTTTCGGCAGTATAACGGCTGCCAATTTGGCTAGCCTCCTGCACGGAAAATACAGTTCATATTTTCAATCGGTGTTTCATCACAATTTCAACCAATAAATCATCACACCATAAAACCGATAATTAATAATAGCATTTATAACATTAAATGCAATTTAAAAACATGGCCGAAAATCCTTACAGGCGGCACATGTCTCCCTTACCTGTTTCGGGTAGGCGACTGCCTCTCGAAGGTCGCGCCCGTGTTCACCTCGTCCGATTCCATCGGCTCGGTTATCGAAGGAATTTTTTGGAATTTAAATTCTAAAATTTAGAATTTTTCCACAATTATTTAAATAAATAAATTATTTAAATAATTTACTATTTTTCGGGATTTCTTACCGATTCCCGTATTTCCCGGGATTTCTCGTAATTTTCGAGTTCTCGGGAATTTTCCAAATTCCCGGAATTCCTTCCCCTTTTCTTTTTCTTCTTTTTCTTCCTTCTTTCTTTTTCTCTTTTTCTTTCTTTTTCTTTTCTTTTCTTTTTTCTTTTCTTTTTCCTTTTCTTTTTTTTCTTTTTCTTTTCCTTTTCTTTCCTGGCCGGTTCAGACCAGTCAGACTGGCTCCACCCTCCTCATCGCCGGTTCTCCTCCGGTGGCCTGTTCTCCGGCGGCTCAGGGGCTCAGCAGCTGGCCGGCGTCGAGGCGAAGCTGCCGGTGGCCTCAGCTTGGCCTGGATAGGTGGCACGGCGGCGGATCTACTAGGTTTTGCCTCGGTCACTTCTCCTCCTCCGTCGGCCTTCCTCCGCCGTTCCCAGCCTCTCCGGTGGCCTCCATCCCATTCCTCTCCTTCCGCCGGTGCTTCGACTGTGGCGGCGGCGGTCGATTTGGCCGACAACCGCCAGATCTGGTTTTCTCCTCTTCTCGGCTTCCGCCAGTTTCCACCCCTGTTTCTGCTTCTGTTCCTCCCGTTTCCGTCTCCAGTCGTCTTCTCCTCTCTGGTCGACGCCGTCTCTTCCTTTTTCCCTCGCCGGCGATGGCATCTCCGCCACCGTCAGCCTTACCTGGGGGGGGGGGAATCGGGTTTGCTTCCCCGATTTCTCCTTTCCATTTTTGTTTTATTTCTTTCTATTTTTAGTATACATCATACTATATACTTTATACTATATACATATAATATATATACTATATATTACACATATAATATTATTTCATATATAATGTATAGTACAATATATATTATCTATAATATATATATATATATTGTATATTACAAAATATATGTCTTGCATATATATATATATATATATATGTATATTTATATATTTTAAAATTAAATAACATTTATATAAACATTTATATAAATGTAATAATTCCATATATATATATATATTGTATTAACAATATATATACACTCAAACTTTAATGAAATTTAATATTTACATTTTCTCAAATATGTATATACTTACATATACATAAAATGTCATACTTGAATACATATGTATTATTTAAATTTAGCAAATAGTATATATACTTATTGTCACAGCCCGTGACCCTATTTTTCACCTTAATCTATACGTCTTATTTGGTTGGGCTGTCTGCGATACTTTACTTTTCTTTTACATATAAACAATTTCATATTGAATTATAATATGAATTAAATCCCCGATTTCTACTTCATAAGAAAGTAGTACTGTCGATAAGTCTAAATACAGAAAATAAATGATCATACCTTATTAAATAAATCGACCTGTCGCATCGTCCCCAAATGCGCAGTCGAAAATCCTTTAAGTGCTAGACTCTCAGTCTTCGAAAACCTGAAATGTTAATATTAAGGGGTGAGCAAACCACGGCTCAGTAAGGGAATTATATGCCTCACTTGATACTCAGCTATCTCTATGCTGAAAAACTTTTTCATTTTTCCTATGGGCTCTAGGCTCGCATGTAGGAAGGATACTACAGTCGGCTAGGGATCCGGATGGAGTAAGGTAGGTATTTTGAAATACCTATCTTGTCCCGAAACCTAGAAGCAACTGTAGAGAGTAATAAATTTCTTTTTGTTTGAAATTTATATCCTTTTACCTTTTCATTTCATATCATTTTCATATTCTTTTCAAAATAATGCTTTTATAAAATAAAGCATTTAAAGAAAGTAACTAATATTCATATATTCTTTGAAAAGAATATTAGTTAAATCATCATCATTCTCATTTAAACTCTTTTCATATTTTACTGTACAATCATAATCAGTACAGTACTTTAAAATAGCAAAATAAGCTATTAAACCTTTTTCGTATATAACATATAAATCATTTAAATCTAATATTCAATTTAAAAATTAAAATAAGAATATTAGATTTAATTTCCTCCTTTTTCCTTCTGAAATCATATCACATGTTCATATTACATATCATTTGAAAATCATCTCGTTGTACTAGAATCAGTACTAAAATAAGCATTTTATAAAAATGCTATAAATCATTTCATTTTACATATCACATATCGTGTAAAACATTTACATTTCACATATCACATATCACGTAAAACATTTTCATTTAAAACATATCATATATGGAGACTTAGGCACACACACGCCCAGCCCGTCCACTGGGTCGTTACTCATATCATGCTATAGACCCCGAAGGGTATGAATAATCATGTCAGATCTATGGCCATAGTCTATAATGGTCCTTGGCGGATCACTGATCAGGTGTCGGCCGGGACTACATATCACATATCACATATCACATATTACATGTTACATATCACATATCAGCATGATAGGATGCCATCTAGTCTCAAAACCGTATTTTTCATCATTAGCAAACCTTTATGGAATTTATAAAAATATATATTTTCATCATTTAAAACCATAAAGGTTATAAAACCATTTAGTGAATATTTAAGAAATATATAAAAATATTCACTTTATTTCCTTTCATTTTTCATCTCGTATTACGTGTAACTTATATATCAAGAGAATTTTCGGTGATTTCATTATCACCATTCTCGAAGAGATTTTTCGGTGATTTTATTATCACCATTCTCGAAAACATGAATATTTTAAAATCACTTTCATTTTATTCATGTTTTTATGAAAAATATTTATTTTCTCGATTTTTGCAATTGAAAATCATTTCTCGTAAAATAAAATCATTTATTATGATTTTATGAAATTTTCTAGAAATTTTCGGTAATTTTCGATAATTTTTCGACAGCATAACGGCTGCCGATTGGCTAGCCTCCTACACGAAAAATACAGTTTATAATTTCCAGCCAGTACATCATCACAAATTTTCAACTGATAAATCACCACAATTTTTCAACCAATCATTTATCGCAATATTTTCATAAAATATTTCCATAAAATATTTCATAATTAGAACATGCAGACTGAATATCCTTACAGTGCTGCACATGCATCCCTTACCTTTTCGGGTCGGCGACTGCCTCTCGAAGGTCGCGCCCGTGTTCACCTCGCCCGATTCCTCATCTCGATCGTCGAGAATAATTTCTAGAAATTATAATTCTAAAATTTAGAATTTTTTCATAATTTATTAAATTTTCTGAAAATTAATTCCCGAAAATTTCTTACCGAATTTCCGTAAATTTTCGGGTTGCTGAATTCCCGGGAATCTTTTAATTTCCCGAACTTCTCCCTTTTTCCTCTTTTCTTTCCTTTTTCCTCTTTTTCTTTCTTTTTCTTTTCTTTTCTTCTTTTCTTCTTTTTCTTTTTTTTTTTCCCATTTCTGGTCTGAACCGGTTCGGACCGGTTCAGACTGTTTCAACCCGGTCCGCCTCATCACCGCCGGTTAAGCTTCATCTCGCCGGCATCACCGCCGGTTCGGGCCTCCCAGAGCTTGCCGGAGTGGCGGGCACGTCGGATCTGGTGTCTGTTTCTTCCCATCACCGGCGACGGCACCGGATCTGGGTCTTTGGGTTTCGACCCCTTCCTCCTCTCTTTTCTCCTTCCTCCGCCATTTCCTTCACCGCCGGTGGCCTCCTTCGCCTTCGTTGGTCCTCACCGGTGGCGTTGGAGGCGGTGGCGGTGCCCGGATCGGCCGGCACCGCCGCATCTCTTTTCCTTTTCTCCTTTCGGTTCCGTCGGTTTTTTTCCCTTCTGTTTCACCGCGTTTCGCTTCTTCTTTCCGTCCTTTCCCGTTGCCGGTCGACTCTTCTTCCTCCCCTCGCCGGCGACATCTTCTTCTTCCTCCTTGGGTTGGCCGGCTTCCTTTGTTTGTTCACGTTTTCTCTTCTGTTTTAACAGAGGAGAAATAACATGGGAATCGGGTATATCCCGATTCCCTTTTTCCTTTTTTTTTTTAATTTTATTTATTTATTTATATATATAATTATTCTTTTAATTATATATATATTTATAGATATATATATATATTTATATAACCCTTTTTTTTTCTTTATATATATATAACACACACACACATCACTTTAAAATAAAATAATATATATTTCATATATATATTTTATTTATATACATAATTGTATATAAAAATATATACATTTATTTATTTAATATAAAATAGTATATATTCATTTATGAAATATATACTATATTTCAAATACATACATATGTATTTATATAAAATCATATCAAAATATATTTATATAATCTAATTATATAAATATATAATATACGAATTTTATTTCATTTAATTGGATTTCTTAATATCCAATTATTTTCTCCTTTTTCATTTCTTATTTAATTTGGATTTTCATTTATCCAAATTAAATTCCTCAAATTTATCCAAATTAATTTTCTTCACTCCTTCACTTCATTCATTTCGGGAATTTCAACGATATTCCCATCTCGTAATTAAATTTTACTTTAATTCATTTATTTCCTCTTATCTATTTTCTTAAATATTAATTTCCAAAAATCAAAAATTTGCGGTTATCACACTTATATATATACCACGGTATATTAATATATACAGTATACCATACGGTATTTAAATATATATGTATTTACGTCAAATTACATTTATATAATTTGTAATTATATAAACATATTTTATTTTCATTTCTTATTGTCTTATTTAATTTGGATTTCCATTTATCCAAATTAAATTTCCCTACTTTCCTTATTTAATTTCCTCTTTCCATTATTTTTATTTTCACTTCCAATTTAAATTTCCTTCACTCGGATTTCCAAAAATCCGTTCCTTTCTCAATTCTCGGGATTTTCACTAGTATCCCGTTCTCATAATTAATTCATTTATTTATTTCTAATATTTATAATTTCCAATTAAATGAAAAATTTACGGTTATCACAACCTGCAAAAAAAAAAGGGGAAGCAAACCAAACAACAGCGACCAAAAAACACAAACCAAAGCATAAATCCACACAAAAAAAAAAGAAAATAAAAAAAGGGGAAAGGCTTTCAGAGAGGTTCAGATCTAGGTGGTTAGAGAGCTTTTTTGGTGAAACTGAGGCTGGATTCGAACTCAGGAGGTGGAGAAGCTTTTCGTGATCCGACCACCGGAGATGGCGGCTGGCGGCGGCAGACCGGCACGGCCGAAAATCACCCAGCTAAGGGCCTTTTGGGGCCCTGAGTGTTTTTTTTTTTTGAGAAAGAAGGAAAAAGTGAAGAAAGAAAAAAAAAGGAGGCTTTTATAGAAGAGAAGTGACCCGCGCATGGACCCGAATCCTACCCAGGATCCACGCGCCTGACCCGGGAAGAAGACCCTTGTGCCACCCGTTTCGCCTGAACCGACCCAACCCGCGCACCTGGCGACGACAAGCTCGAGACCCGCACACCCAAGCTCGATCCGACCCGCTTCTACTGGCAGATTGGGCCCTATCGTTTGGGCTGGATCTTGGGCCATTTAAAGGGGTTTTCTTTGGGTTTAAAGCCCAAATTGGTTAGGGTACATTCTCACCTCTTTTATTTACATTTTTAAATGATGTCAATAATTCATTTTATGTATTTTAATATAATTTTATGATGAAAAATATATATATATATATAATTTGTAAATTTTATAATTATTAATAATGTTAAGTATAATTAGTTATATGAAATTAATTGTAATAATAAAATCACGTACCTCTTTTAAAACAAATAATAATACTCTTTTTGGGTAAATTGTTAGGTTTCAAAATGCATAGTAAAAAAATTAATTCAATATGTCCGATGATGGGATGTTATGAAACTCACAAGTAGTGATTTCTTAACTGATCCCTAAGTGAGAAGAGTCTACTAAATGTTACCAGAGTATTGGGATATTTAGTATGATTTTTCAATAAATTAATTTTTTTATTATTAAAAATAAAAATAAATAAGTTTTTAAAAGAAAATCGAAAAAGGAAATTAATAATAAAATTTAAATTTAATTGAATAAATTGTCCGATGATGAGATGTCGTGAAACTCACAAGTAGTGATTTCTTGACTAATCCCTAGGTGAGAAGAATTGAGAAGAATTAACTAAATGTTACCAGAGTATTGAGATACTTAGTATGATTTTTCAATAATTTAAATTTTATTAAGAATGAAAATAACTATTTATTTAAATAAATAAAAGAAGAAAAAATTAATAATAAAATTTAAATTTAACTGAATAAATTGTCCGATGATGGGATGTCATGAAAGTCACAAGTAGTGATTTCTTAATGCAATTTTTCAATAATAAAAATTTTTATTTAAAATAAATAAAGAAATATTTATATAAAAAATAAAAAAATTCATTTGCATCATTTATTATCTGTTTGCATCATATGCATTCATAATAATTTTTGAAGCAAGTGTGAATCTTCCGATGATGAGATTCTATAGAACTCACAAGTAGTGATTCTTAAGAAATCTCTAGGTGAGGAAATTATTCGAAATGCTACCAGAGTATTGGAGTACTTCGGAATAATTTTCAATACAAAAGATTTTCACTTATTTCAAATAAAAATAAAATTTAAATGTTTCAAAATTAATACAAATAAAAAATGATTTCAAAATAAATGGAGTTCTTTTTAAATGTTAAATTAAGACCATTTTATTAAAACCAAAGGATAACACATGATTACAATGGTACTGTTTTTTAAACAGCATTGTGGGAGTGCTAATCCTTCCCTATGTGTAACTGTACTCCCGGAACTGATTTTGTTTTCGCAGACCAAAAATTATCTTTTTAATAAAACTTAATTAATTTTGAGATTTTGTTAAAAAGATAAATATTTTTAGGTGACCAATCACACCTAGTCAAAAAAGATTGGTGGCGACTCCCTTTGTTTTTAAATGTTTTCAAAATCGTCGAGCTCGAAACCGTTACGACAGGTACTATTCAACCAAGTGATGGGTAGCCATAAATTGTGCTTATTTCAATATGTTTTGGTACTAGGAGAATGTATAAATTAATAGAAGACTACTGGTGAAATCAGAATCGAAAACGAAGTAGTTTTGATGTTAGTTGCAATGTTAGCATCGATATGAAATAGATCGGTTTAGCAACTACAGTAGGCAATGTATAGCTTTTACAGTGGGAAATATTCTTTTAGAGGGACTATAATGATTTGATTTTATTTTGTCACAACCCGTGACCACATTTTTCACCTTATTGTACACAACTTAACCGGTTGGGCTGTTTGTGATACTTCACTTGTACTGACTGTTAAACAATTTTACATAATATTATTTATATTATACACATCCTCCATCGTAATTAATCAGATAAGTAGTACTGTTGACATGTTTAAATACAGAAAATAAATGATCATACCTCAAATAACTCAGTCGGTCTGTCGTATTGTCCTTCGTGTATAACCAGGATCCACAAATCCACTGAACTCACAATCACCAAAACCTGAAATGTTTAAAATTAAAGGGTGAGCAAAACCACGGCTCAGTAAGGGAATTATATGCCTCACTTGATACTCAGCTTCCTATATGCTGAAAACTTTTTTTCATTTTTCCTATGGCTTTAGGCTCACATGTAGGAAGGATACTACAGTCGGCTAGGGATTCGAATGGAGTAAGGTAGGTATTTTAGAATACCTATCTTGTTTCGGAACCTAGAAGCAACTGTAGAGAGTGATAAATTTCTTTTCGTTTGAAATTTAAATCATTTTCTTTTTTTTAATTTCATATCATTTTCATATTCTTTTCAAAATAATGCTTTTACGAAATAAAGCATTTAAATAAAGTAACTAATATTCATATATTCTTTGAAAAGAATATTAGTTAAATCCTCATCATTCTTATTTAAACTCATTTCATATTTTACTGTACAATCATAATTAGTACAGCACTTTAAATAGCAAAACAAGCTATTAATTCCTTTTCGTATAACATATGAATCATTTATTATCTATTATTCAATTTAAAAATTAAAATTAAAATAAGAATATTAAAATCTATTCCACTTATCACATTAGCAAAGCAGAAAGCACTTCGGTAGATTAGTCACTATACACGTCGATAATTCGATTACTAACACATCGGAACTCGTGTAGCACTTAGTTCCCGAAGGACTCTAGAGGTGGCTCACACGGTACAAAAGTTTCTTACTAACACATCGAAACTCGTGTAGCACTTAGTTCCCGAAGGACTCTAGAGGTGGCTCCCACGGTACAAAAATCGAGTCTTTGCTCGGTTTGGCCTTTACATCAAAACTCGTGCAGCACTTAGTTCCCGAAGGACTCTAGAGGTGGCTCACACGGTACAGAAATCGAGTCTTTGCTCGGTTTGGCCTTTACATCAAAACTCGTGTAGCACTTAGTTCCCGAAGGACTCTAGAGGTAGCTCCCACGGTACAGAAATCGAGTCTTTGCTCGGTTTGGCCTTTACATCAAAACTCGTGTAGCACTTAGTTCCCGAAGGACTCAAGAGGTGGCTCCCACGGTATAGAAATCAAGTCTTCGCTCGGTTTGGCCTTTACATCAAAACTCGTGTAGCACTTAGTTCCCGAAGGATTCTAGAGGTGGCTCCCACGGTACAGAAATCGAGTCTTTGCTCGGTTTGGCCTTTACATCAAAACTCATGTAGCACTTAGTTCCCGAAGGACTCTAGAGGTGGCTCCCACGGTACAGAAATCGAGTCTTTGCTCGGTTTGGCCTTTGGGACTTAGATTTCGACAAATATGACTAGGTGCTAATTGAGGTTTATTAACTCAATCGGGGGCGATATGTATTTTTGGTACTCAAATCACATATACATACTCAAAGCATAACAAATATGTTAACATGCTCAATAATCATAAGGGAGCCATAACACATAACACATTACACAATTCACAACAAGATCACCTTTCAAATAAGCATATTTCACAGGCACATCATGTCCAATTTAAAAATCTTACCATACTTACTCATTTTGTCCTACCCGTAATGTCCAACCAAAACTCTACATGAGTTGAATTAAGTATTTAATGAGAATTCTTTCATCTCTTACGAGATGATACTAGTAAGATTTATTTAACCCACTTACTTTTCGTCACAATATCCTACGATTTCTCATATTTCATCTCATATTACGTGTAATTTATCTATCCAGAGAAGTTTCGGTGATTTTATTATCACCATTCTCGAAAACATGAATATTTTAAAATTCCATCTCATTATATTCATGTTTTATGAAATTAATAATTTTCCCATTCTTCGTGATTTAATATCGATTTTAGAAAATAAAATCATTTAATATGATTTTATGAGATTTTTCTAAAATTTTTGGCAGCATAACGACTATCGATTTACTAACCTCCTGCACGAAAAAAACAGTTATAAATTTGCAGCCAGTACTTCATCTCAAAATTTTCAGTAAATCATGCACCATATTAATTTTCATAAAATATTTCATAAAATATTTCAAATTAAAATATGCAGACTGAATATCCCTACAGTGCTGCACATGCATCCCTTACCTTTTCCGGGTCGGCGACTTCTTCTTATCGATCGCGCCCGCACTCCATTTCTCCCGGTTCCTTATCCCGATCGCTGAAAATAATTTCTGGAAAAAAAATTCTAATTTTTAGAATTTTTCCATAATTTATTAAATTTTTCTAAAATTAAATTTCCGAGAGTTTCTTACCGAATTTCCGTAAATTTCCAGGTTGTCGAATTCCCGTGAATTTTCCTAATTCCCGAAATTCTCCTTTTTCCTCTTTTTCTTCCTTTTTTCCTCTTTCTTTCTTCCTTTTTCTTTTTCTTTCTTTTTCTTTTCTTTTCTTTCTTTTCTTTTTCTTTTTTTTTCTTCCTCTGGCCGGACCGGTTCAGACCGGTTTGTGCCTCATCCCGCCGGTTTGGCCAGTTCGGCCACCGACGGCCTCCTTTCTACCGATTCACGCCTCCCACAGCTGGCCGACGTTGCGGGGATGCTGGATCTGGCCTCCGTTTCACCCCATCACCGACGACGGCGCCGGATCTGGGTCCATGGGTTTCGGTCCCTTCCCCTCTCTTTTTCATTCCCGTCTTCTTCTACGTATGCCTATGCCCTTATTCAGTAGTTTTCCTTTCAGGTTGGGTCGGTGGCGGTGGCGGTGCCCGGATCGGCTGGCACATTCTATCTCTCTCTTCTTTCTTCACTCGAGTATTCGCTTGTGCTGCTTCCCGATTTTTCTCCTTCTTTTTGGACCGTCGCTGGCGGCCATCTTCCTCTTTTCTGCTCGCCGGTGGTCCTCTCGTGCCCTCCTCTCTTTTCTCCTCTCACCGACGGCATTTGTTGCCGCCGGTTTCAGCTGGGATGGGAATCGGGTTTTCCCGATTCCAAGCCGCTTCTCCTTCATATGTCTTTGACTTTCCTTTGTTTCGGTTTCTATTTTTAGTTGTATTTCCTTTCCTTTTTTAGTATGTAATTTACTATATATTATTTACACTATAAATTACATTTATACATAATATATATACTATATATTATACATATATATTTCATATATAATATAATACACCATATATATATTATATATAAATATATATTGTATATTACAAAATATATGTCCTAGTATATATATATATATAATATGTATATTTATATATTTTAAATAAATAACATTTACATATACAAATTATCTAGATGTTATAATACAATATTTATACATATAAACTTTAATGTAAAACAACATTTACCTTTCTTCTATATGCATTTATATAAATATATATATACACATAAAATATTATGTTTATATACATATGTATTATTTAAATTTATGAAATAGTATATATTTCCATATATATACCAACGTATATTAAAATATACTATATAGTATTTTAAATACATATGTATTTGTATAAAATACATTTATAAAATTTGTAATTATATAAACATACTTTATTTTCATTTCTCATTTTTCTTATTTAATTTGGATTTTAATTTATCCAAATTCATTTTTCCTCTCTCCATTATTTTTATTTTCACTTCCAATTTGATTTCCTTTATACGAATTTCCCAATTCTTTCACTTCCTCAATTCTCGGGATTTTCACTAATATCCCGTTTTCGCAAATTTTATTTTCTCCAATATTTATTTTTAATATTTATAATTTCCAATAAATGAAAAAATTCACGGTTATCACATATTTATATGGAATTTTGCAGCTTAGAAGTGATTGGTGCGATTCAAGTGCTATCGAGCTTTTAGGTAGAAACCGAAAGGTAAGGAATATGTGTAAAAGACATAGGGATACATGATTGCATATTGACTTTGAAAATGATTTGATGGAATTAATTTGGAATGATTTGAATTGGAAATTGTGGAACTGCTACTGGGTTATAAACTGTGTTTTTGTGCAGGAAGGTTAGGATAAACTTAGCTGTTATTCTATCGAAATTTTGAAAAATTTATTTCGAATCCAGTATTCTCAACCAAGAATTTTTGAAGTGCTTTGAAATGGAATTTGGGGATATATAAGAGATTTAAAAATCATATAGTTAGATAGGAGCATAAAATTACAATTCAGTTTCTGAGTTTAATTTTGTTAGTTTTCTCTAATTATGTGATTTATACGAGTGATAGAAATGATTTTATACGTGAATAAAATATTTTGAACTCTGAAATATGAATTTAGAATATTTTACGAATTTTTATTTTTGGACTGCTATTATTCTGATTTTGATAAATTTATGATCTGTTTGAAAATACTATTTTACTGTTCTGAATATGAAAATTTGTTTACTCTGAAATATACATTGTTTTGAGACTGTTGGTCCCATAGTAACCTTCGGGCTCAATCATGCATTCTGAGTGTTTAATTATATGCTGTTAGAACTGTCAAGTCTTTAGCCCCGTAGATGTCACCTGGCAAGTGTACATTGTGGACCTTTGACTATGGCTGTATGTCGTTACTAATCCCTCTAGGATTTATGTTTCATGCATGATACTGTTGGGTATAGTTTAGTCTCCATTATACTACTATGTAATTTTTTTATATTTGATTTCTGAATCTAATCATATTTATGAAATTTAATTGAGTGTGTTGATTATCTGAGTGGTTCGATTTCTGAGTATAAATAACTGAATTTGAATTACTAAGTGATTGATTTTCTAAATTTGATTGATTGATTTGACTTACCGATAAGTGTGATTATTAAATATGATCATTTTTTGATTTTAAATCTTGAATAATTTTCTGAGTGAATTATGATATTTTCTTAGTGGTTTATGAAATATTATATCGGAAACTAGACCTTGCACTATTTATTTTACTCGAAATCATTTTATTCCTTATAGTTGGATTTAAGGGCCAAGATACGTGAGGTACTCCAAAGCATTCTTCCATACTCAGCCTAGTTACCTAACCGATTATAGTATCCATTCTTTTATCGTGCTTAACTTTGGCTTTTAGCACTACATATTATTTTAAATATATTTTATTATGCATGTAGACATGCATAGTATCAATACGTTTATACATATTTCTTACTGGACTTTCCCCGAATTCACCCCCTCTTTCCTACTCTAGATTACCTACAGTAGAGCATTCGATTTTGCGGAGGTCACTTTTGCTGTATCCCTCACGCGGTTCATCGATCAACCGTAAAGGTATACAGTTTACTTTTTATATGTTCAAACTTTGTAGTTACAGTGCTATGACATATAAATATTGTACAGGGGATTTAAACACACTTTGCAAACCGATTGTAAATTTTCGTACATGTAAATATGAATAATTTCTAGATTTTGGGGTTTTGATTGTGAATAAATTCTAAGTGTGTACTTGACAGACAGCCCAACCAACTATAAATTACGTGATACGTGTGTTATTCAGATCGTGACATCTTTTGTTTTCTTTTGACTCACTTGAGTAGCACTTATGTCTTCAGCAGTTTGCCCTTTGCTTTTGCCCTTACCCTTGGACGTCTGACCACCAATGGAGATAGCCTTCTGAGTTGACAACTTAGGTTATTAACAATATATATATGGGGTAGCATTTCAATCAAACACAACATAAAAATCCATTACTATACTCACATTTAAAATTTGTATCCTTGTGTTAATGTTTGTATATAACCCATATCCTTCCATTCCTTTTTTCTTTTTTCTAGTAGATGTAGCAGGTGGTTTTCCCAATGCAAGCTTGTTGACAGAAATAGCCCTCCCCCTCCCACTAGTTCTACTTGGATTATTCTTAAATAGTGAACTTCCACTTCCTCCACCAATCATGCCATAAAGTCTTTCATCCTCATCTGCAGAATAGTTGCTAGCATGTCTAGCTTGCACTCGATGCACATGTGCATGTGTAGATACATTATTAGGGACATATGCAGATGCAAATGTAGTAGCAAAAGATAACCCAGATGCTAAAGAAGTGTAGGTAAAAGCTGAGATAGATGCTGAGGCAGATGCAGTGGCTAAGGCTGGGGCTAGGGCTAAGGCTGAAGCATTACCCACTCTAGGTTTCTTTCTTCCCCTTCCTCTCTCCCTTTTAATAGCAATTATGTCAACATCATCAGATAACTCCACATTGACTGTAGTACAATCACTTTGGTCAAAGTTGTCTCCAAACATTTGATGAGCTATTTGTTGCACTATAGAAAGAGATAATGGGTTAGTTTATGGTCTTTAATTGCATAAAAAATTAATTATTATATTATAATGAAACATAGAAGTTACAAAAACATTTACCTCATTACTCCTCATATGACAACATCATTTGTTGTGCCCTTTTTTATGGCAGAAAGTACATGTTATAATCATGCCCTTCCTTGATAGACTACCTTCTGTCTTTTTTTTGTTTATTAGGATCATTTGGGTCTTTTCTTCTACTTAATTTGGGCTTGCTTGGCATCTTTCTATACTCTAGTGGGTTGACTAGGTCTTATGTGGTGGATTTCGACCATTCTTTAAGTCTAGGCATAGGCTAAGTGTATTAGCATATGCTAACATATAGATCTCCTTGTAGTACCAACTAGAGACATACTCTTCAACATTTCCCCAAAGGTCTCTAATTGCACATATGGTATGTGCACATGCGATACCAGACAGTGAAATCCTACATCTACAACTCCTATGTTCTAGATTTACAACAAACCTATTCTGACCCAACTCACTTTCATAACCAACATCCTCATTAAATAGAACAAAAAACTTGAAAGCAATTTTAGAATTCTTTTCAATCACCTTCCAAATGTTTGGACTAAGGTTGCCTCTCCACTTACTACATTCTTTCCTTTTTCTCACAATCCTTCCCATTATATTCCTTCTAATGTCTTCAAAAAAAGATATTTCTTTCTTGCATCCAACAATGTCTCATTAAAAGCCTTATGCATATTGTTTTTTACCAAATCAATTCTATAGTCTATGTTGAAAAAGGCTCTACACGTTTTCTGAGGTGGGACTCTTAATATGTCTTTAACTGCTGCAGGTTTCTTATTAGCTAACTCATTGAAATTGTCATCAGACAGCCTCACAGTGGTGGACTTAGCAATCTTCCAGAAGCATTTCTTTATTTCCAAACCCCTATGTCTCTTACTAACCCAATTGACATAAACATGCCTAGCACAAAATCTATGCTCAACATCTGGAAGCAACTCATCAATTGCATTGTCAAGGCCATACATAAAAAGTATAATATCAACATCATTTATTTTATTAAATAAATAACTAAGGCGAACATGTAAAAACTTTACCTTTTGCTGGTCTGTCATTATAGTCCAACTTACTCCATTTCCAAGATGTTTCATATATGACTTTAGAAGTTTAATAAACCATTTCTAAGATGTTTCATATCTGACTTTAGAAATTTAATAAACCATTACCATGAAGATGTACATTCAACTTCCACAAATGCCCATGCAACTAAAAACATTTGGCTATTCCCATCTTTGCTAATAGCACATAGGGATGTAAATGGGTAGTTTATAATAGGGTACCCGGCACTACTCGACCAGATATATCGGGTTCGGGTACCCTATAAACGGGTAATTGTAGGGTTCGGGTAGTATATTTAATACCCGAGTCGGGTTCAGGTAGGGTTCGGGTAACACCTTTAGGGTACCCTATACCCGAACCCGATTATCATTTATTCGGGTAATATCGGGTACCCGAACCCGCTACCCGTTTATTAATGTTAAAAACTTAGCAAAATATATGCTCATACTAGGATTCGAACCCTGGCGAACCTTTGTTATTAAAGGCTTTACCAAGCGAACCAACTTTGTAATTTGATATATCACGCAGAAATTATTTTTATGTCAAAATAAATTGTACTTCAAATTTTAATTATAAAATCTAATAAAACATTATTAGCCAAAAGAACAGTTTAATGAAACGGAATAATAATATTTTATTATTACTTACAAAAATATATTAAATAGCTATGCTAAAGATAATAAGATTTCAAATTTTTAGATATAAAATACTAAAATTCATTTAATAAAAATTTCATAATATGTTAATATACAATTCTTAACATATTGATAATTTAACACACACATATATTATATATAATACTTTAGTATAATGCAAATCTTAATATATATATATATATATATATATATATTTATATAAAAGATGTATTTCTTCATTATTCTATTTGTAACTTATTATAATAAATTTAAAAAAGAACTTTTTTAACTAAAAAAAAAGATTGAGAAGATCATTATTTATTTAATTGTTCAATATTATGGTTATTAATTGATCAAGCTAATCTAAATTACATAAATATATTATAAGAGATTAAATGTTTGAAATTAAAAACAATAGTATATTTTATAAGTATGATAAGAGATTTGAATGAAAAATATTTGAAATTAAAACTATAATATACTATAAGGGATTGTATAATTTATTTTGTATTACATGATAAAAGATTATTATAATGTACAAATCATTATAATAAGATAAACATATCAATAATCTATTTTATATAATTATTTTAAACTAGTTATAAGAGATTAATTAAGTAATTGTATAGTTGATTCTATGTCTCATGATAATATATTATTTTAAGGTGACAATAGCATGCAAATAATTATGATAAAAAGTATTTATTAACTATTTTATATACTTTATTTCAAATTACATTATAGGAGTTTACAACAAAAGATTATATAATTATTTTATATCATACCATAAGATATCATTATAATGTAACAATAACATTCAAATTATTAGGATAAATTTACATGTTAGTGATCTATTTTATGTACTTGATTCTAGATTACATGATAAGAGATTATACTTCTAAAAATTAAAAAAAAAATCCAAAACCATAATAAGAGATTGAAATTAAAACATATATTATAATAAGAGATTGTATAATTTATTAAATATCGCATGATAAGAGATTACTATAACTTTACAAACAAATCAATATAGTAAGATACACAAATCAATTATATAGTAAGATACACAAATCAATTATATAGTTTACGTATTTTATTTTAAAATCACATGATAAGAGATTAATTAAGAGATAATATAGTATATTATATATCACATGATAAAATATTTGTCATAACGATTTTGTTTGTGGAACTCAACCACTATATGATTTTTTTTATATTTAAATCAATCTAAATTTAATATTTAAAACAATTCCTTTTTATCTATTTTTTAATAAAACTAACTCTAATTTCAATATTTAAAACAATCCTTTAAGATTATATTTGAAATTGAAATCTTTTCAATCAAGATTTTTTAAAATTTTTTTTTCATATTTTAATTAATAATATATTTTAAAATAAAAATCAGTTTAAAAAAGACCAAAAGTAACGCTAACACAATAATTATGAGACAAAAAATTAATTTAGCTATCCTAACCAATTCCCATAAAGACTTAAAACTTAATGAACCCAAAAGATAAATACAAATATAATTTATAAACAAATTGAAAATAAACCAAGATAAAAATAATTTATATTTTTTTATCTCGTCCCTTCAGTTTATAAATGAAAAGCAAATATTATGCTAAAAAAAAAAAAAAAAAAAGCAAATATAACTATAAACTAAAGCTCACGTGTAACCCAAAAAAAAAAACTAAAATTCACGGACACCGTTTAGATTTTGAGGTTGAGATATAAAATCACCTTTTCTCTAAACCCTAACCCTTTTATTTCTTATCTTTCTATTTCTTGCGGCAGCTGCGGCACACAGTCGATGCCCATCTCCCACTCCCATTCCTAGCTTCCATTATCAATCTAAGAGCTCTATTATCAATCTAAGCGCTTGGGTCAAACTTGCATCCAGGTAACAAAATGTTTTTATTCTAATAGATAGAAAGTATTAAGATTGTGCTTAACCTACATTATTCTTAATATTTTCTTTTATAAAAGCAATGTGGTCATGCCAAATCTGTTTCTTTTTTTTTTTAGAGAAAAATATCTCATTTCCATCTTTAGATGGAGTATCATGTTTGTAGGGAAACTGAATATTTTTAAGGATGTATTGCTTTATCTATTCTTTTCCTTCAGTTATAATACAAAACCCTCATAGTGTAAATTGGATTTGTCTAGTAAAATATTGTATGATGCTTTATTTGTTTATTTTAAATGGCTAATCATTCATTTTATCTATTTTATTTGTGTAGGATCGTGCCCGACAATAGATTCAAGTAACATGTTTGGGGATGAAGAATAATTGTTTGCCAATATTGGAATGAATTTCAATTTTTTATTAATTTACGTCTTTTTTTAGTTTTGTAAACAAATTTTTAGGTAGTAGACGTTTTTTTTTTTGAAGCCACTAGTTGTCTTTTTAAAGTTGTTTATTGAATTAGGAAATTGTATAAATTAAATTTCGTTTGAATTCAGGTTTTGGTAAAATAATTTGTATTCCCTAGTCACTCAATTAATTTTAAAGTCAAAATTTTGACTTAATAATTGGGAAATTAATCGGGTTCGGGTAGTAAACGGGTAGTATCAAAATTATTAGGGGAGGGTTCGGGTAACAAAGTTTAAAATTATTCGGGTAATTATAGGGTTCGGGTAGTTTATTATATAATAGGGTTCGGGGTCGGGTACCTCAAAATTAGCGAGTACCCTACCTGTTGCTATCCCTAACAACACATAGCAACTCTTCTTTTTTCAAGCTTTTTAGAAAACAACCATCTAGTCCTAGAAAATGTCTGCAACCATTTTCTAAACTAGTTTTCAGTGCATTAAAGCATATATAATATCTCTCAAATGTAGGTTGAGTGTCTGGATTCTGTCTATATACTTGCATCTTCACTATGCTACCAGGATTAGTCTTTCTAATTACATTTGCATAATCCCACAAATGTGCAAACTGCTCCTTATAATTACTTATCACCTTCATTGCCACATACTTCTTTGCCCTCCTAACCATGCTAATTTTTGCACTTGTTCCATATTCATTCCTTACTGCTTCTTGTACATCTAAATCCTTCATGAATGGGGTTTCTTAAAAACTTGTTAGTATACAGTTTAGCCAAAATAGGCTAACTCATCCTTGGATTTGTATAAACCTTGTTGCAATCATGATTATTCCTATAAGTCTTCACTTGAAATGACTGCAACTTCTTATTAAAAGATACATATATCACCCAAGGACAATTAGGTGCAGCACTCTTACCCGTCACAAAATCCTTATGGTTTTTAGCCCAAACAATAGCCCATTACTATAAATTGCTAATAATGACACAACATGCTTAAACTGTTTTGAATTTTCAAACAACATGCCTAAACCAATATGGGGTATATTACTATTAGGATCATAGACTGGAAACTGACTTCTCCTTCTACTAGCATCATCTATAATGTCCTCCTCAACACTAACATCCTCACCATATTCATCAAAGTCAAAATAGTCATTATGATATCCTTCTGTCTCAGCCCCTCCACTAGCTTCTTCATTTATAACCCTCTCCCTTCAACCTTAGCCCCTCTTACACTATCTTCTTCATTCACAAGCCCTCCTTCCTCAACATCAGCCCTTCCTACATTAGCCTTTCTTCTCCCACAGCCTCTTCTCCCTTAACCCCCTTCCACAGCCTTTTCTCCTACAGCCCCTCCTTGCCTATCAGTTTTCCTTTTCCTATTTTGATACTAGAACCTAGCAGCAACTATTTCTTCATTCTCTCTACCACTTAAATATTCAATATCAATAGAATATACAAGATCTCTATCCACATCATTATCTACATCTATATGTACGTCACTATCAAGCCTATTTTCCTTATTATCAACCCCTCTTAAATCATCATTCACATATTTAACAAGCACATCATCTGCCTCATTAGGTTCTTCATTTGATGGTTGACTTGATATCTGAAAAATTACTTTAGGTTCATCTACACCATGTTCTATATAGATATCTATAATGCCTTCACTAGTTATATATCCTATCATATCAAGAGTTGTTTTATCATCCCAAACTAACCTAAATGCTCCTAGTGTTAATAAACCCAGCATCTTCACAAACATTCATCAACTCAAAATAACTAACCTTGTTCAAATCAAATGTGAGGTCTTCAATTATCTCATGTATATATCTTAGACTAAGATCTTCACCAATAAATTATCCTTCATAATGAAACCTTATGGTACACAGCTGAAAACTCATCTCTGCACCAAATGAAAAACATATTGTAAATAAGTATTCTTAATTAATCAACAATTAAATATAGCCTATTATTCACAATATCACTAACCCTAAATCTGTCATACACTTTTACATTGCTAAAGAAAAACAATTAATCAAAAATCGCCAAATTAGCAAATCAATGCATTATACCAAAATTAAGAAATTAGTTAGCCTAAACAATAAAAACATTAAATTTATAACAAAATTCAATACACCAGTGCATCTCAAACATAAACCGAACAAGTGACCAGCATTTCAATAACCCCAAAAGAAAAATAACAAATTCGATTAAACCGAACAACTGACCTGTTATGGATGATTTCCAAATGAAAACTCCCCTCAAATTGCTTCGTTTTGCAATAGAGTACCTCACAATCACGAACAAATATTCCTAAAGATTTTAGCAAATTTTGGAAGAATTTGATTGTTCCTAATTTTTGTCGATGGAAAACCTTAACTTGATAAAAAAAAACCCTAAGTAAAAACCCAAAAACCCTTGATTTTGACTTTTTCTTTTGTTTTGATATATTTTCACTTTTGTTTTTTTAATTATTGTTAAAAAGACTTTAACTTATTATTTTATACATGTATTTTTTTTACTTGTTCACGCTACTATACGGCGCATGTAGCTCATTATGTAAAAAAATCCTACATTGATCAAAATTGAAAGCGTTTTATCCTGAATTGAGCAAAATAAAAGTTCATGTCTTTAATTGAGAATTTTCAAAAGCATTAGATCCTAAATTAAGCATTTAGCCTACTTGGATACTCTTGAGGTAAATAATTTTTAAGTGGTCCCACCAATTTAATGGAGGATGCTTAGAAATATTTTTCACTAATTAAAAATATTGAAATTAAAGATCAATTATTTCTCCAAAAAAAAAACTAAAAATCAACAAAGGCAAATTTTGAATATAATCTAAAACTAAATGATACCATTTTAAAATGGATGTTGTTAGTATCATTGTTAGAGGGCCCAATAGGCCCATCTCACCGAGCTTAGTAACAAGTGGCCCACTTAACTACACACAAAGAGTAACTGCCCACTTTATTACACAACGGGTATAACCGCTCATAATTACGTAACTGCCATAACTGCTACTCGGTTAATTATATATTTAATTATGTAACCGCCCACTTAAACACCTATATAAAGGAGTAGAGACACAGGAAGCAGGGAGGACTTCACATATTCATCTTCTCTACTCTTGATATTCTCTTGAATACTCTACTGACTTAAGCATCGAAAAAAGTCTCACCGGGAACAACCCCAGTGGTCCTTCTATTTTGCAGGTTGATCCAAGAAGGAAAGAGTTAATCCATCATCAACAAGCCTAGCAACCTTTTTGGCATCAACATTTTGGCGCCGTCTGTAAGAACTCGAAGAAGAAGCCATGACGAGATCCCAAGCAAACCAACAAATATCAAATCAACCACAAACAGTATCCATAGAGCAATACAATTAATTGCTCGCCCAAAGCAAAGCTTTAACAGCTAAGGCTAATTCTCGCCTATTTACATCCAAGGTAGTGCTCATCGTAATGTAACTGCAGATAGCCCAGTCGACTGATGCTTTCCCATTTACATCCGAGGTACAACCAACTACTCTTGTTGTTCACTAATAGTATCTTGAGCATCAGCTCGTCTCGGCCCTTAACGCCAGTATCTGGGGCACTTATTCGCCCCGAGCCATAGCGCCAGTTTCTAGGGCATTTGATCCCCCTGGGCCTCAGCACCAATCGCATGGTGCCATGGCCTCAGTGCCATTTTTTTGGGCATTTAATCACCCCAGGCCTCAGCGCCAGTCACATGATCACCATGGCTTTAGCGCCAGTATTTTGGGCACTTGCTCGCCTCAGGCCTCAGTGCCAGTCACATGACCACCATGGCCTTAGTGCCAGTATTTTTGGGCACTTACTCTCCCCAAGCCTCAGCGCCAGTATTTTGGGCATTTGATCGCCTCGGGCCATAGCGCCAATATCTTGGGCATTTTGATTGCCTTGGGCCTCAATGCTAATATCTTGGGCACTTGTTCACCCAGAGCCAATTCCTTGCTCGCCCAGATCTCAACGCTAGTTTTCGGCACTTACTCGCCCATGGCATTGGCGCCAGTATCTTGAGCTCTTACTCGCCCCGTAGCATTAGCAGTAGCATTTTGGAACTCCTCGCCTATGGTCTTCGCGCCAGTATCTCAATTGATCGCCCATGGCCCTTGGCTCTAGTTTCTCAAGTTTCCACTCACTCTTGGCCTGAGCACTAGTCTTCAGAGACTTCCTCGCCCATGATCTTGGATTCTCATTGCCTTAAGCGCAAGAATTTAAAAGCTCATGAGCAGTCAGAACTTTGACACTACCTTGATTAAACCTTTAGACAGAGGATACAAAATTCAAGAATATGAAAGGAGTAAAAGGTCTATGGCGAATACCGATCACTTTGTAATCGTCATTCGCTAGGGGGGCATAATGTTAGTATCATTATTGGAGGGCCAAATAGGCCCATCTCACCGAGCTTAGTAACAAGTGGCCCACTTAACTACACACAAGGAGTATTCGCCCACTTTATTACACAACGGGTATAATCGCCCATAATTACGTAACCGCCGTAACTGCTACTCACTTAATTATATATTTAATTATGTAACCGCCCACTTAAACACCTATATAAAGGTGTAGAGACACAGGAAGCAGGGAGGACTTCACATATTCATCTTCTCTACTCTTGATATTCTCTTGAATACTCTACTGACTTAAGCATCGGAGAAAGTCCCACTGGGAACAACCCCGGTGGTTCTTCTATTTTGCAAGTTGATCCAAGGGGGAAAGAGTTGATCCATCATCAACAAGCCCAGCAACCTTTTTGGCATCAACAGATGTTGTGAGGATGCTAATTCTTCCTCACATTTAATCGTACTCCCAAACCATAAAATCTTTGGAAGTAGACTAAGCCTTATCCTTAGATAAGAATAGATGACCAATCACTGTTTAGGTTAATATAGTTGGTGGCGACTCCTTTAATTGGTGTCTAACGAGTTAGGATCTAGGTCTTAGCACCTTATGACATTAAATATATTTTCTAAAGCAAACAAAGTCTAAATATTTGTTGAAAAATTGTGTCCATATTTGGTATTAATTTGTTATTCTATTAATTAAATATCATGTTTAATCAATTATTCTTTTACTGTATTTTAAGAATATTCCTACACATAACACATATTCTATAAACAATGTTGACATACACCACCCAAATTTTCTCAGAGAGATAGGATCAACTCACAATCTAATGTCAAATTCTATAAAATATTCCCTAGATTGCCTAATTTTATCAAAAGGCCATGAAAGATAGGAACGTACGTGCAAAAGCACTATCATTTGGAAACATTCCAAAATATATCATTTAATACCCTACTCGTTCGGAAAAGGCATCAGTGCAAATGGTAGTCCACTCTAACTGTCTCCAAATAATGAAATAGAAATGGAAGGAAGTAGTTGATTTTAACCAAGTTATCTTTGAAAAAAAGAAAGCCCTCGCTAGGCAAAAGTGCGAATGGAAGAGCTAACTAATTAATCAATATCATTTGCAAATGTGTATGCTGTATACAAAGAGATGTGCAGTATTGCACAGTACAGCAAGCGTGGCTCCCCTCTCAATGCTAGCAAAAGCGTATATCCTAGTTACTTGCGTAGTCGTAACAGGTCTTGCATAAGAAGAAGAGAAACCAATGTAGCCAAGGACTGACTTGCCGAGAAGTACAATATACATACATACATACAAAACCATTAATGGTGTACTCTACCTCGGCAAGTCATCCTTGGCTGCACTAAATTCTCTACCTCTTCAAGCAAGGCAGTTTCGACATGTTTGCGGATGGATGCTCCTTCATTAATGAGCCATTGTGTAGGTCTTACATGAGAAGAAGGCAGCCCAGTCTAGCCAAGGACAACTTGCCGGAGTAACTTAACAAAGCAAAAATAAAGGCAGATGCTGAGCCGGCAAGTCATCCTTGGCTGCACCACACTGTCTACCTCTTCGTGCAAGCCCCCAACGGCCAACTCACTCTACTTCTTAATTTGCTAATGCTATGCAAAAGCATTCTACTTGTCAGCTATATATAGAGATAGAGATTTAGCAAGACGGAATATTTTTGACGCATATGTCATGTTAGTAATATTGGTAGGCCTGAAACGAAATGGAACATAGGCGTGACCAAAGATTGCAAAAGGAGGAGGCAATGACCTATATGCCAGCCAAAGGCTAGTCTGCCAAAAGAGAACGCCGTTTAAAGCATGGCCTGGATTAATTCCCCAGATTTAAATGACAAATCCGTCCAAGGCCATACTCAATTGGATTAGCAGATGGGTCCCAAGCAGGATTTCTGGGACCCACTTGCTTTTAAAAAAAGTCAGATAGGTATAAATGATAGCAGTTGTTTTTTGTTGAACGGAATCTTTGATAGACGTGGCGTGGCTTTCAGGAGTATACGTGCCATCGGCCATTGCACCCAGCCTCCTTGAATTCTCTGGGGACCGTTATGAACAAGTGGCAAAGATCCGCTTTGCCACCATTAATGGATTTCATCTCCATCCGGTTAAATCTCTGTGAATGTGAAGTCCTGATGACTGCTGAGATGCTGAAATGATCATGATCTTGTTGATGCTTTGGTTATACTTTATTAAATCCTTTATTTTAAATCACTAGGTAATTGAGATTAGCAAACTGTGGCAGATGAGTAAACGATAATGAGCGATAGCTAGCTGTCCTGGTCATGGCATTGGGCAAAAGAACACAAACGAAAAAAGAGCAATTGCTTTTGACCTTTTCTTGAAGGCATATCATGATTGATGATAGCTAGGCTGTTGTCATTTTGTCACTCTTTCTCGAAGCATATATTTTTATGCATGCTTTAATTTACACCTCAGAGTATTTGATGCCAGTTCTTTAGCTGACCGCCGCTTCCCCACTTGCCTGAATAATTAAGATATAAAATCCTAATTCCTAGCTAGCCCCACAAAGTCACTTCACCTGTCGTGCCTAAATGTGTAAATGAAACAAACATAAGCTAACGATGTTATATTCATGTTTGTTCATTTAGTTTTTAAGTTTGTTCTTGTTTGTTAATATTGTTCATGAATATGTGTTCGTGAATATTAAATGAATATATTCACAAATACGTGTTCATGATCATGAACTTGAAATGAACATGTTCGTGAATACTAAACAAAGAAATTTATACAAACAAATTATATTCATCCTAATATATATGATGATAAATTAAAAAAAAATCTTACATAAATATGTAATATTAATAATTATATATAAAAAAATTTAAAAGTAAATATGTAATTTAAAATTTTATTATTATCGAACAATAAACGAATACTAAATGATTCATTAAATGAACGAGTTTTAAACGAATTTATTTGCGAACATAAATGAATGAATATACATTATTTGTGATAGTTTGTTATAATAAATGAATAAAATCGAACATATTCACCAACTGTTCGTTGAACATTTTATTCGTTTACCCCCTTAGTTATACCCTCAAGCATTCTCTTGAGAGTATATTTGAAGGAAAGTCCGGTAGTTATTAATTCACTTAAGATTATATTGCTAGCCTCGGCTCCATTTTTAAAAAAAAAATATAATTCAAATTTTAATTAATCTTTTTTATTTTTAATACATTTTAAAATTATACATGATCTTAATCTTGTCAATAAATTTAGAAATTTTATTTAAGATATATAAAATAAGTTTCCATATATAAATGTGCGCACGTGTGCATGTAGATTATCTTTTCAAAAGAAATATTAATAGTTAAAGAGGGCGATTGGGGCCAACAATATATTCAAGAGTGACGGCCCAGAGAGAATAAGAACAATTGTTGTTTGAAAGATCTTTTAGCAGGTAGGATAACAATAATATTTTAATAATATTTTGCAGTACCACTACTGCTCAACTCAAGGCCCACCGTTGTATGCATCAATATTAATTATTATGATGATTGATAGGGGTGGGTTACCTTTTCTTTCTATTTCGGTGAATATCAAGTATTTTTACTCACTTTACGTATTAAAATTAATTATATTGGATTGAGAGTGATAAACAGTAAAACTCTTTAAATAGTAACGACTCTAATATTCGAAATCAATTGTCTGATGAAAAATTCACTTCTACTTTTTCGAACCAATTATTGGTGGTCTGTGTATATATATACGCACATTTCTGTTCAACCTAATAATGGTATGTTCATTCCAAAAATAGATATACTTATCAAATTGCATGTGAGCTCCTTTTCCATTTTAGTTTTATACTATAACATATTTCTTTGTGATTCTTTGTCTCATATGCGTGTGTGTGCATAGTGGCATAGCCAGGAATTACTTTCAGTGGGGTCAAAAGTATATAATATCTTATGTACTTCAATACATAAGTCAATGAAAAAAGACTATCTATGGCAACTTTCAACGGGAGGGCAGGTAGGAGGTTTGGGGGGAAATTAAAAGACTCAGAAATGGTTTTAGGGACATTTGGTGTTGCATTGGAGATTTCAATTCAATGTACAAACAATAGAGGTGTCAAATGGGCTTGGGTGGCACGGTCCATTTAAATATTAGCACATGTGTTAATAGATTATCTTGGCACAACACTTGTCTCAATGGTAACATGAGTGTAAGGCTCGGGTACTTAGGGGTGCCGAGGTTTGAGTCTCAGCAAATGCGCTTAAGGCATTAATCCTGAGTTCTTCAGGAGCCTTGGGACAAAGCCGTGAGGTGGACGACCGCTAAAGCGGACAATACGTGAATGATGTGTAATGGGCGACCGCCCAACTCATGCTGTTAAGGCAAACCTGGGGAGTGTGGGACTCCTTAGGAGATGCTCGCCGACAGCCCACTGGAACGAACAAAACCTTGACGATTGTAAGAGTAAACCTGGGGCAATGAGGGAAGCCTAGGGAATGCTCGCCGACGGTGCACTGGAACGGGTGAGGCTCTTACAGTGGTTCAATTTTGTTTCATCCCTTCCTCAATTTGGTTTATTCAATGTTATCAAACTGATTTGTTTTCTTTGTTGGAACGTGTGGAAAGCCTGTAACTTCTTTCTTTTCAAGGGAGTCCCATGCGATCCGATCCAAACTTGGCTTCAGACTGTCAAGGAGTTTTCTGAAATCTCAAAAGCTTTTTCCATTGTTGAAGGAACCCTGAAAAGAACCAGAGCCACCACTTTCGGTTGGCAGAAGCCTCCTCCTTCTGCTGTTAAACTGAATTGCGACGCTTCTTTTGATTCTCTCGTTTCCAAAGCTGGCCTTGTTGTGGTCTGCCGCGATGAACATGGTTCAATTTTAGATGGATGTAATGCCTTAGTTCAGGCAGGGAATGTAGAGATTGCCAAAGCTATGGCCATTAGAATGGCTTGCCACTTAATCTTACAGAATGGATGGACAAAGATTCTTATTGAGTCCGATAATCTTAATCTAGTTCAAAGACTTAAGGATGCTAAGGCTCCAAGAATTAGGGAGACTTTGGTGATTGAAGATGATATTGTCTCTGTTAAAGGATGCTAATGATTTTTCTTTTTGTCATGTTGATAGAAAGTTTAATGGTGTTACTGATTGGGTTGCTAAGCATACCAGGAAAGAGGACTCAGAAGGCCCATAAATGATCCACTGGGTTATTATTTAAGCTGTGGGGCATAAAGGTAATTACGCGTAAAATAACTCCTATAAATAGGTCACAGGTATCATTCTTAAACCCTAAGCTCTATTTGCCTACTGAAACCCTGTCTGACTTAAGCATCGGAGTGCGCGCGCAGGGAAAAACCCCTGCGCCCTCTGATGGTTTCTATTTTGTAGAATTCTAGAAGACAATTTGACACGAAGATCGAGATTCGTACGTTATAAAAAATTATTGTTGTTTTGGGCAACAACAAATGGTGTTACTGATTGGGTTGCTAAGCATACCAGGAAGAGGTGTTGTCCCTCCAATTGGATGAATTGTCCCGCGCTGAACTTTCTTTACTCCTTTAATAGCGTTGTATTCACCATTTTCGTTAATGAACAAAAAAATGAAAAAAAAAAATCATACATAATAACAATGTCATAAAAATCCAAAAAAACAATGTAAAAATATTATTTTTATAATTGTTCACAACGAGTTTTTATGTTTTGAAATTATTGTATAATTAGTTCATTATCAACACTTTCAAATACATCTTTTTCAATATATGTAATCAAATAATCATTTATCAAACAATCTCCCATTCAATTTCACAATTGATTTTTGTCATTTTTTTATGCTAAGTTATTAGATTTTATTAAAGTCCATAAGAACAGCTAGAACAGAGCTAGCAAAAACCAAACAAACACAAGTTCTTTATTACAAATATTGAACTTCCAAATAAAGCCACCTTAAATCCCATCCTACAATTCAATCTCAAAAAAAAAAAAAAACAAATTCTTCACTAACAGAATTATTAATTTCCAAATCAATAATAAAAATTAATTTTGCACAACTTTTTATCTCAATATATATAGTATTCAAACCAATATTCAAATATTTTTACAACACACACAAATATTTAACCTTTATCAAATATAAATTGAATAATATAAATTTAAGAAAAAAACAAAAAACCATGATAAAAGAATTTAATAATCTAACTTGTTGTTCAAGTAATTAATACATGAAAATATTTTTTAATTAAACTTTAGGGTTTGAAAAAATTATACATACCTCAACTATTAACTCATTAGTCTACTTTGATCTTGGATGGAAAAACTCAAGAAAGTAAATCTTGAGACTAATTTTGTTGAGTGATTTAGCCTTTAATACTATTCTCTATCCAATATCCTTTTTAATTATTATGTATTTTATTTCTTTTCTTTTCCTCTTTTATGCTGAAATTGATAGATAATATAAGACTTGTTTAGTTCTCTATATTTTTGTATGTTTTAAATTATTTTTTTATATTTTTTATGACAATTATTGTTTTTACTTTGTAAGTTGCAAATTGACCCCAAATTTATTTTTCAGTAGGGTCAATTTTAGTATTTTTTTCTAATTATATATATATATATATATAATACTTATATTTAAAAAATTGACCCCACTTAAAAAGCATGGTTTCGCCACTGTGTGTGTACGTGTGTCATGTTAAATCAGAAATATTCTCCAAATTTTCACAAAAAAAAAAAGAAATATTCTCCAAACAAAAGTAACACTTTCCCTCATCCCTTTCATCTTGGCAAGTGGCAACCACTTGCTGCACTGACCCAGGTTCTATATCTCCAGTCATATTATATTTAATATATAAAATATATATCAACTACCTTCAAAGCCTTTAATTTTCAGAAAATAAGAGAAATTTCGCAAAATTTGTGATTAGAGTACCGCTGCAAATCAGAAATGCTAAACAATTTTAATAATAATAAAAAGTTTCTTTTGGTAGTCTCTCTCCGGGGAGTGAGAGCTTTTTCTCTAAAGGGGGTTTCCCTCTTTTTTCTGAGAGCTTTTTTTCTTTTCTTGTTCTTTTTTGTTTTCATTCATGAGTCTAATCTTTGTTTGCTTTTTAGTCTTCTTTCGTTTGTTTCTTGAGAAATTTTCATGTTTTGATTTTTGGCTAAATGTTCAATATAGTTCCTAATGTTTATGAGATTGTTTGATTCAGGACTCAATTTTTTAATTGTAACACATAAAAGCCTCTTCTATTCAGGATGTAACAATTAAAAGTTATTTGGAATGAAATTCAACGCGTGTAGTAAAGACAACGTTAAATAGTGTGAGACAAAATATTGTTAGATGTGTCATATTTTGGTGACATAACATGGTTATCATTCAAATGTGCATTTTAAATAGTAAAATAAAATTTTTTCAGTTCAAACGAAATTAATTTTAGATCATAAAATAAATAAAAATATTTGTATTTACATTAAAAAAATAAAATAAAGGTTAAAAATTGTAATTTAAACTTAAATGATAAAGCAGAAAATTAAAAGAACCTAAATTAACCATGAGAGTTTGAGCTAAAAATGTAAGGTTAGTGTTTCGAGAAAAAATCTACCTTTAATTTCACTCTTTCAATTCTATCCAAACCGATTTACAAATCATTCGATTATTTCATGTATCTAGATCTTTTAATCGCATAGTTTTTCTCAATTTTGAGTGACCAAGCTTTGATGCATGGGGGTTGGGTAGAAGGATACGTTGCTTGCTTTGTGCTTCAAGTGAGGAGGGAAATGTGAGAAATTTTTAAACTTATTTGTTTTCTATAGATGCCAAAATTTGTTGTTGTAGAATGTTTCGCCCATTAGTCTTTCGTTACCCAAAAGTTGTTTCATGCCTCAAGAGTTAAGACCTATGTTGATGGTGAAGAAAAAGGTGCAAGACACTCGATTATCAAGACCCCTGTCATTGTTTTGGCTTTAACAATGTGTAGATTTGGTTGAGATTAAGGATTTTGGAGTTCTTTATATAATGATCGGATATTTGAAAGAATCGTGTAAAAATATGGGTAATGGGGTTCTCAAATGATAATTTGGGTGTAAGGCTTTTGATAATGACATTTTTCATGTGGACTTGTCATTTTTGAAGATCTGTCGAATGAATCGTTAAACGCAAGAGTTGAGTGAAAATGGCCAAAAAAATGAAAATCTTGGAAGAAGGCTTTTGGAAATGACATTTTTCATGTGGGTTTGTTTTGAAAATCTGTCGAATGAATATAAAATGCAAGAACCAGTCGAGTAGTTCATTTTTTGAACTTGTTCTAATGCATATCTGCTGAATATCAGTCAAATGGTTCTGATTTTTGAGTTTGATTTGATAAAAAAAAATGAAACACAAACCAATAAAGTAGTTTGATTAAGGATTTTTTATATTTTGGCTTAAAATTAATTTTTATACATATTTTTGTAAATAATTTTTTGCGTAAATGTAATCCTAATTGACAACATTTAAGGGTCAGTTGTTCCCATTGACAAAGTTAGCAGCGCGTGTAATATACCGTCCATATTTCATCCCAAAAACCTTTAGTTGTTACATGTTGAATAGATTAGATCCTTGTGTGTTATGACTGAAAGGCCAGGTCTTTGATTCAAACAGGAACCCGACAAACTTTAGGGACTAAATTGAACATTTAGCCTAATTGTTTTATAGGATTTCTGTTTAAGTTCTACGAATCACCTAGGGTTTGGTCTCACTACCCAAAAAATAGTGCTTTGATGGGAATTTATTGACAGAAATATTCGATCGGTAGTTACCGATGAAAAGGCGATTGATTGTTAACCAAAAAAAAAAAAAAAAGGCGATTGATTAGCGATGAATGGACCTTTTTTTCATTTTTATGAAAATATAAAAATCTAATTAATTTACCAACAAATTTTCGTCATATTGGCAACGAATTTTATTGGCGGAAATCATTTTCTTTGGTAATTTATCGATACGATGGCTTGTAGAGATGATAGTGGGTCGGATGATCCAGTTTCAGATTGGGCTAAACAAGTTTCCGGCCCATAAATTCTTGAATCGGTTTGAACCGGTTAATCGATTCAACAGTTCAAAACTCTTAAACTAGTTCGGCTCGATAACTTGATTCATTACAAACCAGGCCGAACTAGCTAGCCCAATTTTTATTTATTTATTTTTGCTTACATTTTTTAATTTTTAATTTATTTTTTAAATTTATTTATTAATACATTTTAATCAAAGTAAATATTTATTAATATATTTTTATGATTTAATCTAATAAATTTATTTTTATAATAAATAAAATTAATAGTAATTATAAATTTATAATACATAAAGTTAGCATAATTTATTTAATTAAAGTAACTGTAATTTAAAAATAAAGTTATTATAAAATTATTTAATAAAATTATAGTTATAAGAAAATAATATATAATGATATTATGATAAAGCTATTAGGATATTTGATATTTGATTCAAAATATAAATAATGATATTATAATAAATTGATAAAGTTATTATAACTTATTTAATAAAGCTGTTAGTTTAAAAAAAATTATAATACTTTTAAAATTTTTTAATTTTGTTAAACTTATTTATTACATTTGAAATATAATTAAACTTATCATTTAAGATATAAGTAAACTTATCATTTTGCATTTAAAATATTTATTCATTTATTTAGTATGTTTTTAAAATATTCATTCTTTTTGTATTTTAAATATTTATTTATTTTTTAAACATAACATAAGTATAACATTAATTAATTTAGTATTTAACAATAATAATAAATGAAAATAATAAAGGAGATAAAGGAGAGAGTAGGCGACCAAATATTTTTTTATGTGGAAAACCCCTTCAAAAGTTAGAAGGGAACAAACTATGGAACTGTAATCCATAAAAATATTTACTATGACTAAACTTATTTACAATTTTACATACAATTTGCAAAAAAAAAAAAGGAAAGATTAGATTACTACCTATTCCTCATAATTTATACAGATTGTCTTGAAAATTTCTTCCTCTTTTGACGAAATATTATCAGCGAATTCATTGGCATTCCATGTTCGATATTGTGGGATTTCGCTTCAAACCAATCTTTAAGGCATGTTAACATGCATAATGAATTTGGATTAAGAGTGTTTCGATGGTCTCCAACAATTCTTTCATATGTCGAGAATACAGATTCTGAAGCAACGGATGAAACTTGCACCACTAAAATATCTCGCGCCATGGAAGCTAAAATTGGAAATTATTGGCTTATAACCTAACCGAGAGGGGGGTGAATCAATTTGTAACTATTCTTAGGTTCGTTTTGTGATTCTTCTAAATTCTCTAACCTATATTGAAGTTTCCTAAGTTCTTTAGGCTACACAAGCATACAATTCAAATTCAATACAATAATCACAATATAATAGCAAGTAAAAAAAGAGTATAAGAAAAGAAAATTGTACGCAAGTGATTTATAGAGGTTCGGCAACCTTGCCTTCGTCCTTTACCCTGAGACACTCCTAAGGATTTTCTCCAAATCCACTAATCCTGAATTTGTATCACACTCTGTCTTTTTGCAAGCTCAAGAGTAACCTCTCTCTTTTCTTAGGCTTAAAAGAAACCTCCCTTTTTTTCAAGGCTCAAGAGAAACCTATCCTTACCTTTCTCTGAGCTCAAGGAGTAAACCTTATTCATCCAAATCTCACTTACAATAAAGCACTCAAGGGTACTCTCACTTTACAAGATGTGAATGGGTATACAAGAGATGTAATCAAGAAAAGCCTCTAGATAGGTAAGTGATTAAAAAGGTTAAGCACAAGAGAAGCCTATACAAGATTTTGTGCTATACTATTCAAGAAAAATGAGAATGATAGAAGATGAAGAATTTCTAGCACAAGATTTGGTTTTGAAGCTTGAAGAAGATGAGGAATTGTGTCTTTTGAGTGTCTTTAGCTTCTAGGCTTCTCTTTTATAGAGCCCTTGATGATTTCCTGAAGTTTGGAAGAGCCTAGAGCAAATCTTCCCATTGTCTCACAAAAAACTAGCTGTTGGAGGCTTTTAGCAAAGAGGGGATCGATCCTGGCTCTGGGATCCCTTCTTAGGGTTTCTGCCTTTAAGATCGATCCCTTGAACCATCCTGCCAACAGGGGATCTATCCCTTGGATCAGGGGATCTATCCTTGCATTGTTCATTTACCCTTTCTAGTTTTTTTTAAGCATTAAAAATACTTTTAAATATGACATGAATTTGAGTCCAAAAATTTATCAAATAATTTTCTTAAAATATATTCAATAATTTCACAAGAAAATTACTTAAACTAATAATTAAAAATGTTTTCTAAATTGATTAAAACCAATAAAGATAATCAGTTAAATCATTGTGGTTTGAAAATCATAATTGATAAAGCAAATTTACAATATGAATCAAACATTTAAGATTACTTAAGTTTTTTTCATTTCAAAATATATATGTCAATTTAAAGCTAACAATCTCTCCTTTTTTTGATATGACAAAACTTAAGGTAAATTTTCTTTGAAAATTCTTTGAAGAAATACTTCCCCTCAAAAAAAGCATGGTTTTAAATATAAAGCTCCCCCTTAATATGAACACGATAAACATAAAGCTCCCTTATAATATAAGCATGATTTTCAAAAGAAATTTTCAAATCCCATTATTTCTCCCTCTTTTTGTCATAGCAAAAAGAAGGGTAAATAAAAATTGTGCTCCCCCTAAAAATAAGGCTTAAAATTTTGAAGACAAAAAGAAATGCTCCATCCAACAAGAAATGTATTAGTACATGGGACTTATAGCACAAATAAATAAATCAATGTCCATAAAAAATTATGAGATGTTTGTGCATGCAAAGGACATTGCTTATGATCCTATACCAATTGTTCATAAATAATTTGCAAGAAGTTCTCAATTGGTAAGCAATGAAGCAAGTTATTTATAAATTATCTACTAACTTTTATAACTTACTTATTTCAATTCTATCAAGCACCTAGATACATTAATTGTTCTTTAAACTCCAACTAAAGTGTATGTTAATGCATCATGATTATAAGCTAAACTTAGATGAAATGTTATGCATTGAGCTCATAAACCATTTTTAAGAAAGAATGTGCATAGAATTAAATCATATATCAATTATCTACATATTCTAGCACAAAAATGTCTCATGCAAATATGTCTTAAAAGAATTCTTCTCTTTTTGTCATTGCAATTATAACAAAGAGAGAAGAATTATCAATTTAAAGCTCATATCAATTCTTACCAATGGTTGACTTATACATTTTGCATGAATTCAATTGTTATGTGTGGTATGTTCATGCTAATAGAATGGACAAGTCAAGCAAGTAAGAACATACTCAAAAAGATTCTTCCATTTTCAAAATTCAAACATGTTTATCTCAAAGTATGCGAAGCACAAGATTAATATGGAACATGTATTAAATGCCATTCATATAAAGCATTCATATCATCAATTTAAGGCATCTATATTCATGAAACCATAAAGCAATCATAATCAAATATCCAGTAAACATGTATACGAATTAATTTAAATATAATCATACTATTATAAAGTATTAATCCATATTCATATGCACAAATTTAATCATATGGAAGATTCAAGAATTTATATCATTCAAGCACACACATTTTCTTCCATAGTTATAAGCACAAAGAATCCTATGCTCATTTTTCATTTAAAGATCTTTACCAATTATGAGCAAGGAAGGGTTCAAGATTACCATCTTAATCAAATCATAGTCATATCCCTAAGTGTTTTATCATTTAAGGTTCTAAGAGGTATTTGCTATTTTAAAAAAATAGTTTTACCTAAGTGAATCAATATCATGCTTAAATATATTCTAACTTTAAAGTTCACAATCTATGAGTAAGATCAAGTAGAGTTTTATGAAAGCAAATATTCTCATCTTATAAACATGATCATTGATTCAACTTAAGCAAAAATGCAAGTTTAAGCTCAAAACAATCAAGAATCAACACATGGATATCAATCAAAGTGCATTTGTTCAAGTTTGCATTTATCATTGAATGTTGATGGTCATTAAAGCCTAAGTTCTTTAGAAATTTGGCTACAAGAAAAATCTAAGTTGATGGATGACAAATTTTTTAAACATTTGAACATTTAAAATCTATTTATCATCACAAATTGTAGGCTAAGGACAATTATGACTCTAGGTAGAGCTTTTTGTATCTCAGGTATTTCATTCACTTAAGTCATATTCAAATTCAAAGATTAAGGTCAAGTTTGATCATTTTATCATTCAAGCATATATATTGACCTTTAATTATTCATATTCCACTAAGAAGTATATCATAATGCCTAGTAGGGAATATGTGAGTCAAGCTATGAGATATAATCCTCTAAGCATGCTTGACTAAGATGAACAGAAGGAATGAACAATATCTATCATGCACAAGTTCATCAAATTCTCAAATATATACACAAATCATTGAAATAATTCTCAAAACAATGTTTAAGCATTCATTGAAAATATAATTCAAGATTATTTCAAGATTTATGCATTTCATGAATGTCTTCAACGAGAAAAATGATTTTGCACTTTTAAGTTCAAAGAAAAAATGATATTGGTTGTTTAAAATGATACTAATTGTTAAAATTGAGGCATGATACCAATGAAAGACGATTTATCATATTAAAAGATCATCAATAAGAAGTTAAAATAATGAATTTTAAGCTGAGAATAAAGAAAGTATGAAGATAATGAAAAATCTTTCTCAAATTTTGGCTTAAATGGAGCAGGAAAGGCATTTTACCTTAGGGTGATCGATCCCTCATAGACAGAATGCAGAATTTCTACATTTTTGGCCAAGGGGATCAATCCTTACCGATGGGGGATCGATCCTTTGTCTAAAAACCGCAAAATTTTGGCCGAAAATTTATTTTTTGAGGTGCTAAAATTTTGTTTTTGAGAATTTTAAGTCCAAGCAAAAGTTTAAACATTTTCACAACATGATTTTGGACTTGTATGAATGAAAAATGTAGATGGAAAATCATTTAACAATAGATTTGGCAATTTTGGAAGAATTTTTACGATAGAATACATTTTTTGTCTCAAAGGAGGTTATTTTAAAAGTTAAGCATATTTTGGCAAAACCAATATGTTTGGAAACACAAATATGCCAAAACAAACATGTTCACATAGATTTTAAGTACATATATTACCAAATCACAATATTTGTAAACATCATGCCATAATTTCCAACATGCATATTTCTCATTAAAGTTCTTGAAATGGCATTTTGCATATATGACATATTTGACATTTTTAAAGTAAGTAAATATATTATCTACATATAGTAAACTTGCTCAAATTACAAAAATCCAATAATCATTTCAAAATCATGTTACATGCTTTTCATCCACTCATCAAGAATTATCTACAAATAAATCAAAAATCATTTATCATATCTTTTATTCATTCGTCTAACTTATAATGCATCAAAGATCATCAAACCAAAAATCTCATCAAGGCACAAATAATTTAATCAAATAAAAGTTTTAAGGGAAAAGGAATTAAGCTTACAATGCTCATTTGCTTGAAAGTGCTTTGCCATGATTCATTGAATCTACCTTGAGCCATTCTTTGAACAATTGTTGTGACCATGCCAAGGGTGGATTCTCAAGCTATTCATCTTCTTCATTGGCACAAAAGCAAACTCTATGGATTTGTGTAGAGCATTTGAACTTTATTGTTTCTTTGTAACTCCATGCTCTAACACTCCTACAACAACACAAATTCAAGCATGCTTTGGTACCCAAACTTTCTTGGGCCATGAAAGTTAGTGCACATAATTTTTGATCCTTTAAGAATCCATTTCAAGTACAATTCATCATTATTTATATCATGCTTAGGCACCCATATTTTTCTAACTACTTTTCCTCTAAATAAGGCCTTTCTATATGTGCATGCTTGTGAAAAGTAGCCAATCCTATTGCAAAGTGAGCATGTGAGAGATAAATCATGCATAAAATTTTTCGTCACAATAAAATTTTTAAGATGAGTTTCTTTTTGTTTGGCATTATAGCCTAACCCATCTTTGTCAAAGAAGGCTCTTTGAGTCTCAAGCATGTGATCTAATTTTTGTTGACCCATATAGAACCTAGAAAATGAGTTTTGCAAATTAATGTTCTTTTCATTTAACTTATCTGTTTCTAGATTGGCATTCTCTAACTTCTTTTCAAATTCTAACTTAGCATTCAATAACTCATCATTTTCCATTTTTAATTTTGTAATCATTTTCTTGTATTTTGAATTCATGCATTCAAATTCATTAGCTAGCTCATCAAAAGCATCTTGTAAATCATCATAAGAATGGTCATTACATTCATTAGATCTAGGTTTCTCCTTTTCATCCTCAATAGTCAAGAAGCTAGGATTTGCTACTTTATCTTCAATGTCTTCTAATTTCTTTTTTAGCTCTAATTTTACCTTGGTTAGTTCTTCATTCTTTGAACCAAGATCTTTTACTTTCTCCTCTTACTCTAACTTAGTATTTACCAAAATTTCATTCTCTTGTCAAATTTTATTTAACTTTTTCTTATATCTTGCATGCATTAATTTATATTGATCACTTAACTCATTAAATGCATCTTGAAGCTCATCAAATGAATATTCTTCTAAAGTTTGTGAGCTAGTTTCAAAATCATCATCAAGAGACATCAAATGAGAGTTTTCTAAGGTGAATTGAGCCATTCTAAGGATCATTTAACTCTTGGGGTTTAATTCTAACACAAGAGCCTAAGTTCTAATACCAATTGTTAGCTTTATAACCTAACCAAGAGGGGGTGAATCGGTTTATAACTACTCTTAGGTTCGTTTTGTGGTTCTTCTAAATTCTCTAGCCTATATTGAAGTTTCCTAAATTCTTTAGGCTACACAAGCATACAATTCATATTCAATACAATAATCACAATATAATAGCAAGTAAATAAAGAGTGTAAGGAAAGAAAATTGTACGCAAGTGATTTATAGAGGTTCAGCAACCTTGCCTACGTCTTTTACCTTAAGACGCTCCCAAGGATTTTCTCCAAAACCACTAATCTTGAATTTGTATTACACTCCCTCTTTTTATAGGCTCAAGAGTAACCTCTATCTTTTTTCAGGCTTAAGAGAAACCTCCCTCTTTTTCAAGGCTTAAGAGAAACTTATCCTCTCCTTTTTCCGAGCTCAAGGAGTAAACCTTATCTACCCAAATCTCACTTACAATAAAGCACTCAAGGGTACTCTCCCCTTTACAAGATGTGAAGAGGTATACAAGAGATATAATCAAGAATAGCCTCTAAATAGGAAAGCGATTACAAAGGTTAAGCAAAAGAGAAGCCTATACAAGACTTTGTGCTATACTATACAAGAAAAATGAGAATGATAGAAGATGAAGAATTTCTACCACAAGATTTGGTTTTAAAGCTTGAAGAAGATGAGGAATTGTGTAAGAATTCATTATTTTATACTGTACATGTACGGATATGTAAATATTAATTAATAAATAAATTATTTTGTATATTTTTGTAAATTTCAAGTGTATAGTGATGTGGGCCCCCCTTAGATTTAATGCCCAGATGTGGATATGACTGATAAAATAGTGTATGGAAGGTGTAATAATGGTATTATGGAAATTTGAAGGCAAAATACCCTATTGGCATTGTTTTGTGAAGTATGGTAAACAAATTGAAAAATTACGGTTACATTTCGAGGGTATTTTCGTAAATTTTACCCAAACTAAATTGAATTAGACGAAGTAAAAATACCATGTTATTCTACATGAAAAATATTTTAAGACAATGTCAATGGATTTATCAAATCAGTGGTGAAATTGGAGAAATTCACTGGCAGTCACAAAGGTAAAATCGTAAATTCTCACTATTGGTGCATTGTGCGTCGACGAAACCACTTCCAATCATCAAAATACATTTAATATGATCATTTGGTACTGGAATTCGAAAATTTGGAGTATGATTACATCGTTTTGCAAATGCAAAAACTTAAGGGCAAAATTGTCCGAAATTTTTATAACTAAGGGCATTTTGGTCATTTTGCCCATTTCCAAAATTTTCTTTAAATTTCATTCAGAAGCTGAGATACACTATTCATTGTCTCTTCCAACAAGCTTCCATTCCATAACCATAAAGAAAAGAAGAAAGAAAATTCAACTCACCATATTTCACAATACACTTGGAATTTCAACAAACTTCTTTCACCAAAATTAATCCTTTCACTCTCCTCTACCTAGCCATACCAATAGTTCATTGAATAAACCACAAAATAAAGAGAAATGAGGGGGAGTACTACTCGGCCAAGCAAGGTACTATACCATTCCTTATGCTTTCTTTGATTCTAATGGTATAGATTTACTCTTTTAAGCATAGTGATCATGTTTTTAGCCTTGGTTTCATTTAAATGTTGAAAAATCAAAACTTGCCATGGAAGGAGTGTTTGGCCAACATGGGAGTATAGGGAATTCATGTGGTTTCATGCATAAAAAAGGTGCCAAAATGAAGATCAAGCTTAGTAGAATAAGACTACAACATTAGATTGTTGGAAAATCAACAAAAATGGCTAAGGGAGATTTCGGCCAAGGCAAAGGAAACCTTGAATCATGGGTGGTTTTGATGAATTAAGGGTAGATTTAGACTTTAGTAATTACAAGGAGTCTGCCAGTATACTCGGATTTAAAATCCGATGCAAAACGAAGAAGTTATGTTATACTACCGGTAGAAATTATACTACAAAAATATTGGTAGTATCCAATGTGGCTGCATTATGATATGAATAGTAGCTTAAAAATAAATATTTAATAAGCTAATAATTTTGGTGGAATTATCTGCAGCCCCGGAGTTACAGTTTTCGAGTGGTGCTATCGGGAAGCTCATTTTCACTATACAAGTAAGGGACGCTTATGTAGTTTGTAGGGTTTTCATCCCAATAATTTTATGAAATTATTTTGAAAGTGAATTGCTTTGAAAACTGTGAAATTGTAGTTGTTTGGTTGGTTGAACTGTGTTTACCTTTGCAAGAAGGCTAAGCTATCTGCAACCGTTATGCTGCTGAAAATTTATTAGAAAATTTTATAAAAATATCATGAAATATTTTAATGCATTGTGAAGTGTTTTCTTAACCTTGAAAGTGTGATATTTGATATTTTTTATAAATTATGAATTTACCGAAAAATATTGTTTAAATATTTGTATTACCGAATTTATTCAAAGTTAAAGTGTTCGAAATTTCTCCCCCATGTTTTATAGTGAAATATGTGGTTTACAAAGTGAAGTGTTAAATAGTGAATATTTTATAAATTATTTCAGCATAATATTCACTATTTTATTATGATTTTCCTTTATGGACTGACTAAAGTTTTATCTAATTAAATAATTTCCATGAAGGTGATATCACTGTGTAAACACTATTTTGAGACTGTTAGGCCCCACATCATGCTTACGTGTTCATGTGTTACTATTACTGTGTGAAGCTGTTAACACTGATCCTATCTTCAGCGTCCCGGTTGCACCTGACTAATGCACGACCGAGGACATTTATAGACTATGGTCATTGATCTCACGCGTTTATTGTTACTGTTCCCTACGGGGATTATAGCATGATATCATTAGGGTGTTGCCTGGTCTCCACTGTTATTACCGAATACTGTGATATGTTACTGAACGGTACTATTACTGAAAATGTTTACTGAAGTGTTATTATCACTGAACTTTTAACGTACTAAACTGTATATTATACTATTACTGTGATTTTCTCACGTGTGAAAGTGATGATTTTAATGGTGAAGGTTAAATTACTTTCAAAATGTGATTTATGTGACTTAAATGATTTATTTTACAAATTTATGAGAAATATCTATCTATGGTGATTTATGGAATAAATTTCATATCAACGTAAATTTCTACTCCCTATAATTGCTTCTAGGTTTTGGGACAAGACAGGTATTTCAAAATACCTTTCTTACTCTATCCGGATCCCTAGCCGATTATAATATCCTTCCTTTTAGTGTGCTTAGCATAATGATAGGAAATTAAAGGATTTTACTGCATATAGTTTTCGTGATATCAAAATTGCAAACAACTCCTTTACTAAGCCGTGGATTGCTCACCCCTTTATTTTCATCTCTCCAGAGTATTTCCAAGGACCATGTGATATATCATCCAAGGATTATCGGCTGCATTTCGAGTACCCTGAGACAACTATTGTAGATCCGAGAGGTATATTCATTTTCTTTTATATGTTCAGACTTACTTTTACAGTACTATAATGTTGTAATTATAACAGGGGATGTATCTATTTGATATAACACTGTTTTATAAATATTTTATTTATGTAAGTTAAATTAACTTACAGTTATTTACTGTTCACTGTTAATTAAAAGTGAGAGATAAAGTCATTGTAGATAGCCGAACCAATACTATGTGTTTGGAAAAGTGTGAAAAAGTGTAAAAAATTGTATATTCAGGATTTGACAGTATTTATTGGTATCAAAGCGAGGTTGGCTTGATGTCTGTCGGTGTCTTTAAGATAAAATGAAGTGGTTAACATCCCCTGTAGTACTACTGTATAGTCTGGATATATAAATAGGTCACTAACCGAAAATCGATAAATCGGTTGTGGTGTAATATGATGTGAGACCCGATTTTATAACATTGTACACCATATTTGTATATGATTGATAGTGGAAATAAATGTTTTAGTGGAATTAAATAAATATTGAGTATGAATTTCCACTTTGAATTATGGAATTATTGGAACTATAATTTATAATATGGTGTATATGAATTGAAATTAGAAAATTTAGAATGGAAGTATTATTTTCATGGTATCAAATAGCAATAAATACATTTATAAGAGAAAGGAATTATTTATTGATCATGTGATGTATTTTGGTTGGATGGAATATACAAAGAAAGGAGAAACAAAACTTAAATTGTGTAGCAAAGAAGAGTTGGCTTCCACGCCATTTATGGCTGCTAGTATACACGACTGGAAGCCAATTTGTGAGACCAATCTTGGTGGAAAGATGAGGTAAATAAGAATAGATAAAGAGGGAATTATTAATTGGATATATAGTGGAGTTTTATTAGCTAAAATAGCTATCAAAAGAGGTAAAGAAAAGTCAAGAAATATGCAGCTAAGAGGATGGACAGCACGTCGCTTGCTGTTGAGTTGATACCGATTTTTACAGCTGGAAATTTAAAGGATTTGACCATAAAATTCATAGAATAAAATGCAAAACAAATAGTACAAAAAGGAAGAGAAGATAGAAATACCATGAGGTTAATTTTTATTGGATGAAGTCTACAATAAGAAGAGAAGGAAGTCAAGAAACGGTGTAGCAAAAGGTAGACTTTCACGCCACTTTCTACTGCTATGGTACCGTTCAGGTTCAGCCATTTAAAGGCTGGTGAATTGCAAATTTTTATAGTGAAAAAAATTACAATTAAATCATATTAAAGGGGGAGAAAGGATCAACTTGACTTATGATTAATTTCCATTGGATGAAATTACAAAAGGAGAGAGAAGAGGGTCAAGACTGAACGGCAAGCAAACTATCTTAGCCGTTCCCTTTTGGCTGCCAAAATCTTCAGGTTTTAATGCAAATAAGACATGAAATCATGAGGGAAAGAGATAAGAAACTAAGTGGCAACTTCCTATTGGTTGCCTTGAATAAAAGAAGACTAAAGAAATAAAAAACTTCAACAAAATATTGTCTTCCTCACCGATCCCCTGCTGTCTACGAGCCATCGATTTTATGTTGCATTTTGGGTTCTGTTTAGCTTCCGTTCATCTAAGGAAAAGCAGCAAAAATTATACATACATGATACCTAAGGATCTAAGCCTTCACCATCAACCTTCCTCTGTCAATTGAATAGCCAAGAAAGCCAAAAAGAGGGGCTAAAATTGAAACAGAAAACAATTCTGGCTTGGAGGAGTGTCATTCGGTCAAGGTAAGCAAATTAGATTTTCATGGTTTCCTTGATAATAAATGATGGATACCTATGTTTCTTCATATGAGAAGCATGATTATAGTGTTGTTTTTAGTTAAATCTTGTTAGAATATGGAAATTGAAACAAGAAGAGAATTTGGCATAGATGAGAACAATAAAGAAATTAGGCTAGAAATTATAGGAAGATGATGTAAAATGGTTAAAGGAAATTAGATGAGATAAATAGGAAGCTTGAAAACTTGGAATGATGAAGAACCAAAACTTGGTTAGTGACAAGGGAGTTCGGTTTGGACATGGAAGAATGGGAAATTGGCATGTTCATGCAAGAATAGGTCAAGAGATGCTCACGTGGACAAGGTGGGATAGATTGAAAACAAGAAAGAAAGAAAAGGTTGAAAAATCATGAAATGGCCATACGAAGGGGGTTCGGCCATGACATGTTGGAAGCATGAAAATGTGCTGAAAATTAGGGGTTTTGGTAGAAAATAATTATAGAAATTGAAAGAGAAGGATTGATGAAATTAAAACGAAAAAAGAACTAAATTGAAGAAGTTGAGATTTGGCACCAGTATAAATTATACTGGTTATGCTTATATTATGACATTAGTAGTTGCATTTTATGAATACTAGTGGCTTAAAAATAAGAAGAAAAATATTAATAATTTTTGATAAAATTATTTTGCAGCCCGAGTCGACGGAATTCGGTAAAAGTAATTAGGAAGCTGGACTTCATAAGACTGGTAAGGGGGGAGTGTGTGAGTTGTAGTGATATAATGAATTGCATGTTTTCTTAAGCTAAATTTTCTGAGAATATTGGAAGCGTAATTTAGTTTGAAAACATGCAAAATTGTGGTTGATAAGTTGGTTTATATACTGCGAATTGTGTGCAGGAGGTTAAGAATCCGCAGCCGTTATGTTGTCAGAACATTTTTAAAAGTATTCTAAAATATTATAAAATATTTTAGATGCATGAAATGATTTAAATGGGAAATTTTGAATATAATTTCTACCAATTTTCCATAAATTGAAAATTATGAGAAAGTTATAAAATTAAATATTCATGTTTTATATTTTCATTAAAGTGAGAAATTAATTATGTTTTATATGATATTAAATATTCAAAATGAATATTTATTGTGTTCTCACTTAATACATGAATATTTACCAACTGATTTACGGTATGTGGAAATGAGAAATAAATACCTTTTTGGAAATAATTACTTAAATAAATGATTTGATTCATGAGATTTCCTTAAAGGTATTTTTATGGGAAAAGAAATGATTTTATACCTTTATGAAACTAAATACTGATCTTATTTATTTTATAAATTCCATAAAGAGGATAAACATGAAATATTTCAAATTATTTTGAATAAGATCCATAAAGGCTGTGATACGGTTTTTATACTATTTTTGAGACTGAGGCCCCTAGATTCATGCTTACTACTGTTACTATTACTGTTACTGTCACGTGACTGATTGACCCGCCAATCATCAGCGGTCCCAGATGTCACCTGGCAAGTGTGCATCGAGGACCCCCAATGATTCATGGCCATAGATCTCATTGTATACTGTTACTGTGTCCCTTAGTGGACGATGATAGCATGATATGATGTAGGGTGATGCCTTGTCTCAACTTACTGATTATTGTTTACTGAAAGGATTTAATGAATCCTGTTTTACTGTACTGCACTGTGAATTATTATTTATTGAACTGAACCGTACTGAAATACTGTTTTACTGAACTGTACTGCACTAGGAAATACTGTTTACTGAACTGGTAGCTACTGATTACTGAACTAAAAGCTACTGACTACTGTTTACTGAACTGAAAGCTACTGATTACTGTTTTCTGAACCGAAAGCTACTGATTACTGTTTACTGAACAGAAAGCTACTGATTACTGTTTACTGAACAGAAAGTTACTGATTACTGTTTACTGAACTAGTAGCTACTGAATACGGTTTACTAAACTGAAACCTACTAATTACTGTTTACTGAACTGAATTGTATGGAATACTGTTTACTGAATTGAAAGGAATTTACTATTATCGAGAAAGAATACTTTGAAAATTATTTCTAAAATATAAATAATTACTGAACTGTTATCCAGTGATTTAGATATTTATAAGCTACTGTACTGAGAAGACTGTTTACTGTAACTACTGTTTTACCACTGTACTGTCACATGTTTTGAACTGTACTGAAAGGAAGGAAAATAAATGGTTTATCCTGTTTATAATTATGGAGAAATGAGGATTAAAATTGTTTTATTAAGACAATTTATAAATTACTCCCTCTAGTCGTTCTGGGTTTTCGGGACAAGACAGGTATTCCAAAATACCTTCCATGCTCCATATGGATTTCCCGGCCGACTATAGTATCCTTCTTTTACTGTGCTTAGTACACCGTTAGGAAAATAAATATTTTCCTGCATATAGATTTCACTATATCAAACAACATAGACTCCTTTATTGGGCACGTGGTTCGCTCACCCCTTACTTTCAAAATTTCTAGATTAATTACGAGGATTATTTGATGGCTTCCTTAGATAAATATAGCTGCGAGTAGCCCACTGGGATAGAGCATTAAAATTTAAAGGTACAATCACTTCTCTTATATATTCAGACACTTATATACAGTACTACGTTATTGTAAAATAGAAATAGGGGATGTAAAGTGTATGGAATATTGTAAAAAATTTTATATTCCGAATTTATTGAATAAATGTTTACCATTTACTACTGTTAATGATCAAGTGTTAAAAGCATCACAGACAGCCCAATCGTATGTTATGTATAAAATATGTTAATTTACTGTACTGTGGACTGTTACATATGAGTGGACGACGGGTGACTCAAGTGAATAGGGGTCGAGACAAAGACTTTATCGCCATTTATCACCTGGATAAAGCTGCTTACCGAGCAGAGAGAGAGCGAGCAGCTCTAACAGCTCCACCAGTTGCACCACCTCCTGCATAGCCTGCTCCCGAGCCTCAGCCTGCACCACAGCCCGTACAGCAGGCACGGGCTGTACCACCACCGCCATTAATACAGCCGCCCAGAGATGTTGAGTCCTACTGTGACATAGCGATAGTGCGGCAGTTTACTAAGCTGAATCCACCGAAGTTTAAGGGTGATCGTGATCCACTGGTGGCAGAGTAGTGGGTTACAGCTGTTGAGAAGCTATTTCAATATATGAGATGTTCTAATACGAAGCGAGTCGGACTAGCAGTGTTCCAGATGACAGATGATACGGAGCACTGGTGGAAGTTCGCACAGACAGTATTATTCACCTAGCATCCATTGATTACCTAAGAGATCTTTATGGATGCTTTTTGCCGCCAATATATCCCCGACACAGCATAGAAGAAGCTACAGCAGGAGTTCATGGAGTTGGTACAGGGGAATATGTTGGTGGATTAGTACGAGTCTAGATTTACCACACTCAGCAAGTTTGATCCACTAACACAGTAGACGAGCGACATAAAATAGACAGGTTTAAGGCTGGGTTGAGACTGTCGATCAGATCTAAGTTGGCTCCGTTTGACATTCGCACATATGATGAGGTAGTCAAGCGTGCTCAACTTTGTGAGTAGGACTTTGAGCAGTTCCATTCTGAGTCAGCTTCTAAGAGTAAGGCTAAAGGAAAGGGAAAGGTGAAGAGAGGCGTGAATGATAAATCAGGTAGAGAGTAGCCTAAGAGCGCTAGAGCATCGGGTGTCCAGATTTTTGAGGGACGATCTATGAAATCGGCTGCTACTGCCCCTACTAACGGTCCCACATCTACACCGAAGAGTACTGAGACCAGATGTACTCGTTGTGGACGGTCGCACGGTACATGGCCTTGCCATATGTTGACGATGGCATGTTTTAGATGTAGGTAGATGGGACATATAGTGAGAGATTGCCTGATGCTACAGGAGTCAGTTGCATCTACCACACCAGCCCCAGTTCTTCCTACTTCGACACCAGCACCAACAGCTAAGACTGAATCAGAGAGAGCGACACCTTCACAGTCGAGATAGGCGACCGCAGTAGAGAAGGGTAAGAAGCTCGTGACTCAGAGACGGGTGTATGCACTAGACCAAGAGACTGCTGATGCCTCTGCGGATGTCATTAAAGGTAAAATTTATATTTTCGATATACTCGTACTTACGTTATTTGACCTTGGTTCTACTAATTCATTCATATCTCCTACTTGTGCTAACAGAGTTCCAGTAGAGCCAGAGCCTCTGGAGTACACATTACAAGTGAACACTCCGTTTAAAGAGTCACAAATTATCGATGTAGTGTATAGAAACTGTAAAGTAACTGTAAGAGAGAAGGAAACAACAGCTAACCTAATTTTGTTGACTATGTACAATTTTGATGTAATATTAGGAATGGACTGGTTAGCTGTAAATTTTGTAACTCTAGACTGTTACAGTAAGTTTGAAACATTCTCCCAACCAAAACGTTATACTATAAAACTTTTCGATAAGTTATAATAAAAGTGAGATGTTTACTAAATTGTGTGAATGTGTGTGTGATGTATTAAAGGTTTTATAGCATATGTGGAGGACGTGGAACAGAGACGTCCCGAGCTACACGAGATTCCTGTGGTCAGGGATTTTTTGGACGTATTTTCGAAGGATTTACTAGGGTTATCGCCGTATCTAGAGATCGAGTTTACCATTGACTTAGTACCTTGCACAGAGCCCATTTCTAAGCCCCCGTATCGGATGGCACTATCAAAGTTGGATGAGCTTAAGAAGTAGCTCCAGGAGTTATTGGATAAGGGATTTATACGTCCTACAGTGTCACCGTAGGGTGCACCAGTTTTATTCGTTCGGAAGAAGGATGGTAGCCTGTAGTTATGTATTAACTATCGGATGTTGAATAGGGCGACCATCAAGAATAAGTATTCCCTGCCCAAGATCGATGACTTATTTGATCAGCTGAAGGGTGCCCAAGTGTTTTCGAAGATTGATCTTCGATCGGGTTATCATCAGCTTAAGATTCAGGATTCGGATGTTCCTAAGACAGTATTCCAGATCGATATGGACATTATGAATTTTTGGTGATGCCGTTCAGGTTGACTAACGCCCCTGTAGCGTTTATTGGCTTGATGAATGAGGTGTTTAAGCCCTATCTTGATCAGTTTGTGATTGTATTCATAGACAACATTTTGGTGTATTCTAAGTCTCCGGAGGAGCACGAGCAGCATCTCCGTATAGTCCTGCAGACCCTCAGAGACCGGAAGCTATATGCCAAATTCAGTAAGTGTGACTTCTAGCTAGATCATATTATTTTTCTGGGACACGTAGTCTCAAAGGACGGGGTGTTTGTAGATTCGTCCAAGATAGAGGCCATCATATAGTGGGAGAGGCCTAAGGCGGTGACAGAGATACGGAGTTTTCTTGGTCTAGCCGGATATTATCGCTGGTTTGTTGAGGGATTCTCTAGATTGGCTGCTCCACTGACCCGACTCACACATAAGGATGTTAAATTCGAGTGGACAGACGCGTATGAGCGCAGCTTCCAAGAATTGAAGCGGAGACTTACGACAGCTCCAGTACCCGCCCTTCCTAACGGGTATGGTGGATTTTCGGTATATACAGATGCTTCCACACAGGGAGTAGGGTGTGTATTAATGCAGCATGGTCAGGTGATTGTGATGGTTCTAGGTAGTTTAAGGAGCATGAGAAGAACTACCCGACCCATGATCTAGAGCTCACCGCTGTGGTGTTTGCATGAAGAATTGGCGGCATTACTTCTATGGTGAGACGTTTTAGATTTACACAGACCACAAGAGTTTGAAGTATTTATTCTCACGGCGAGAATTAAATATGAGGCAGCGGAGATGGATGGAGCTGCTAAAAGATTACGACTACGAGATATTATACCACCCAAGGAAAGCAAACGTGGTGGCAGATGCTTTGAGCAGGAAGCACATAGCCATGGTGTCATATATGATGGTGAGGGAGCATGAGTTATTGGAGCAGTTCTTAAACCTCAGTCTTAATGTGGTTTCCTCTTAGAGTTATGGATTTACGGCTAGTTTCAGAATTAAGCCATATTTGATGGAACAAATCAGGGATGCTCAGAGGATAGATGCTTACTGTATAAAGGTTGCCAATCAATACAAGTGGGAGTACAGTCTGATTTTGAGATTGGCATCGATGGAATTTTGAGGTTTAGAGGCAGGATCTGTGTTCTCGATAATCAACAACTCAGAGATCTGATTTTGATAAAGGCCCATATGTCCAGGTACACTCTACACCTAGGCAGTATTAAGATGTACCAAAACCTACGGAAGGTATATTGGTGGCCAAAGATGAAGAGAGACATCGCAGAGTTTGTGGCTAGATGTCTCACTTGCTAGCAGGTTAAGATCGAACATCAGAAGCCTGCGGGTTTATTGCAGCCTATACCGATTCTTACATGGAAATGGGAGCACATTACGATGGACTTCATCATGGGTTTACCAAGGACCAGAAGAATCACGATGCTATATTAGTAATAGTAGATAGATTGACAAAGTCCGCCCACTTCTTGGCCATCAAATCTACAGATCCTCTCAGTGCCCTTGTTGATCTATATGTACGGGAGATAGTGAGGCTACACGAAGTTCCAGTGAACATCATATCAGATAGGGATTCCCGGTTTACATCCCACTTTTGGGAGAGATATCAGGAGGCCATGGGATCCCGGTTTAATTTCAGCACCGCTTTTCATCCACAGACTGACGGGCAGTCCGGGCGAGTATACAGACGCATGATGATATGTTAAAGGCGTGTGCTTTGGATTTTAAGGGCTCCTGGGACTATCACTTGCCGTTAGCCAAGTTTGCATATAATAACATCTACCAAACTAGTATCGGCATGACACCGTACGAGGCATTATATGGTAAACGATGTAGATCACCGATTGCATGGGAAGAAGTGGGAGATCGGAAGTTATTAGCTCTTGAATTGGTAGAGCGAGCTTCACAGTATGTATAGTTAATATGTGAAAGACTTCAAATAGTACAGAGTCGGTAGAAGAGTTACGCAGATACGAGACACCGACCACTTGAGTTCTCACCAGGTGATTTTGTATTTTTGAAAGTTTCGCCATCTAAAGGTATTATGAGATTTGGCAGGAAAGGAAAGTTGGGTCATCGGTACATCGGACCATTCAAGATCTTGGATCACGTAGGAGGCGTGGCGATAGATTAGCACTACCACCAGAGCTATCAGGTGTGCATAATGTAGTCCATGTCTCGATGCTCAGAAAATACCATCCAGATCCATCCCATGTAATTCAATACAAACCATTGGAGATACAGGAAGATATGAGTTACGTGGAACGACCTATCAGGATCCTGGATTGGAAGGATAAGGTGTTGCGATCTAAGACAATACCGTTAGTGAAAGTGCTCTGGCAGTACCATTCCAAGGAAGAGGCGACATGGGAATTAGAGAGTTTGATGTGGGAGAAGTACCCAGAGCTATTCCAGTGAGTGGTTTGAGCGAAATTCGAAGGATCGAATTTCCTAAAGGTGGGGAGGAAATGTGAGAACTCATTATTTTGTATTGTACATGTACGAATATGTAATTATTAATTAATAAATAAATTATTTTGTATATTTTTGTAAATTTCAAGTGTATAATGTGTGGGCCCCACTTGGATTTAGTGCCCAGATGTGGATATGACTGATAAAATAGTGTATGGAAGGTGTAATAATCGTATTAGGGAAATTTGGAGGCCAAAATACCCTGTTGGTATTGTTTTATGAAGTATGGTAAACAAATTGGATAATGACAGTTACGTCTTGAGGGTTTTTTGTAAATTTTACCCAAACTAAAATGAATTAGGACAAATTAAAAATACCATGTTATTCTACATGAAAAGTAGTTTAAGACAGTGTCAACGGATTTATCAAATCAGTGGTGAAATTGGAGACATTCCCCGGCGGGTCACAAGGGTAAAATCATAATTTCTCACTAACCGTGCACTGCGCGTCGACGAAACCACTTCCAATCATCAAAATACATTTAATATGATCATTTGGTATTGGAATCTGAAAATTCGGAGTACGATTAAATTGTTTTACGATGGCAGAAACATAACGGCAAAATTATCCGAAATTTTCATAACTAAGGGCATTTTGGTCATTTTACCCATTTCTAGAATTTTCTTTAAATTTCCATCAACAGCTGAAATGCACTATTCATTTTCTCTTCCAACAAGCTCCCACGCCATAACCAAAAAGAAAAGAAGAAAGGAAATTCAACTCACCATATCTCACTATACACTTGGAATTTCAACGAACTTCTTTCACCAAAATTAATCCTCTCACTCTCCTCTACCTAGCCATACCAATAGTTCATTGAATAAACCACAAAACAAGGAGAAAAGAGCGGGAACACTATTCGGCCAAGCAAGGTACTATACCATTATTTATGCTTTCTTTGATTCCAATGGTATAGATTTACTCCTTTAAGCATGGTGATCATGTTTTTAGCCTTGGTTTCATTTAAATGTTGAAAAATCAAAATTTGCCATGGGAGGAGTGTTCAGCCAACATGGGAGCATAGGGAATTCATGTGGTTTCATGCATAAAAAGGGTGCCAAAATGAAGATCAAGCTTAGTAGAATAAGACTACAACATTAGATTGTTGGAAAATCAACAAAAATGGCTAAGGGAGATTTCAACCAAGGCAAAGGGGACCTTGAATCATGGCTGGTTTTGATGAATTAAGGGTAGATTTAGACTATAGTAATTACAAGGAGTCTGTCAGTATGCTCGGATTTAAAATCCGACGCAAAACGAAGAAGTTATGCTATACTACCAATAGACATTATACTGTAAAAATATTTATAGTATCCAATGTGGCTGCATTATGATATGAATAGTAGCTTAAAAATAAGTATTTAATAAGCTAATATTTTTTGTGGAATTATCTATAACCCGGGAGTTACGGTTTTCGAGTGGTGCTATCAGGAAGCTCGTTTTCGCTAGACAGGTAAGGAATGTGTATGTAGTTTGTATGGATATCCCGAATGCATGATTTCATGCCAATAATTTTATGAAATTATTTTGAAAGTGAATTGCCTTGAAAACTGTGAAATTGTGGTTGTTTGGCTGGCTGAACTTGTTTACCTTTGCAGGAAGGGTAGGCTATCTACAGCCGCTATGCTACTGAAAATTTATTAGAAAATTTTATAAAAATATCATGAAATATTTTAATGCATTGTGAAGTGTTTTCCTAGCCTTGAAGTGTGATATTTGATATTTCTCATAAATTATGAATTTACCAAAAAAATATTGTTTAAATATTCGTATTACCGAATTTATTCAAAGTTAAAGTGTTGGAAATTTCTCCCATGTGTTTTATAGTGAAATATGTGGTTTATAAAATGACGTGTTAAATAGTGAATATTTTATAAATTATTTCAGCATAATATTCACTATTTTATTATGATTTTCCTTTATGGACTGATTGAAGTTTTATCTGATTAAATGATTTCCATAAAGGTGATATCACTGTGTAAACACTGTTTTGGGACTGTTAGGCCCCCATCATGCTCACATGTTCATGTGTTGCCGTTATTGTGTGAAGCTGTTGACACTGATCCTGTCTTCAGCGTCCCGGTTGCACCTGACCAGTGCACGATGGAGGACATTTATAGACTAAGGCCATAGATCTCACGCGTTTATTGTTACTGTTCCCTACGTGGATTATAGCATGATATCATTAGGGTGTTGCCTGGTCTTCACTGTTATTACCGATTATTGTGATATGTTACTGAATGGTATTGTTACTGAAAATGTTTACTGAAGTGTTATTACCACTGAACTTTTAACGTGCTAAACTGTATATTATACTGTTACTGTGATTTACTCACGTGTGAAAGTAATGATTTTAATGGTAAAGGTTAAATTACTTTCAAAATGGTGATTTATGTGACTTAAATGATTTATTGTACAAATTTATGAGAAATATCTATCTATGGTGATTTATGAAATAAATTTCATATCAACGTAAATTTCTACTCCCTATAGTCTCTTCTAGGTTCCAGGACAAGACAGGTATTTCAAAATACCTTCCTTACTCTATCCGGATCCCTAGCCGACTATAGTATCCTTCATTTTAGTGTACTTCGCATACCGATAGGAAATTAAAGGATTTTACTGCATATAGTTTTTGCGATATCAAAATTGCATACAACTCCTTTACTGAGCCATGGTTTGCTCACCCTTTTATTTACATCTCTCCAGAGTATTTCCAATGACCGTGAGATATATCATCCGAGGATTGTCGGCTGTATTTCGAGTACCCTGAGGCAGCTACTGTAGATCCGGGAGGTATATTTATTTTCTTTTATATGTTCAGACTTACTTTTATAATACTATAGTGTTGTAATTATAACAGGGGATGTATCTATTTGATATAACACTGTTTTATTTGATTTTATTTATGTAAGTTAAATTAACTTACAGTTATTTACTATTCACTGTTAATTAAAAGTGAGAGATAAAGGCATCGCAGACAGCCGAACCAATACTATGTGTTTAGAAAAGTGTGAAAAAGTGTAAAATACTATATATTTAGGATGTGACAAATTGTGTCTCTTAAGTGTCTTTAGCTTCTAAGCTTCTATTTATAGCCCCTTGATGATTTCTTGAAGTTTGGAGGAGCCTAGAGCAAATCTTCCCGTTGTCTCACAAAAAACTAGCTGTTGGAGGCTTCCAGCGAAGAGGGGATCGATCCCTTTGAAGAGGGGATCGACAAAGGGATCGATCCTGTGGCTTTAGGATGCCTTCTTGGGGTTTCTGCCTTTAGGAGATCGATCCCTTGAACTATCCTGCCAACAGGGGATCCATCTCTTCAGGCAAGGGATCTATCCCTTTGGTCAGTGGATTATCCTTGCACTGTTCATTTACCTTTTCTAGTTTTTTTTTTTAAGTATTAAAGACATTCTAAATCCGATTTTGAATATTTTTAAACATGACATGACTTTGAAAACATGAATTTGAGTCCAAAAATTTATCAAATAATTTTCTTAAAATATATTCAATAATTCCACAAGAAAATTACTTAAACCAATAATTAAAAATGTTTTCTAAATTGATTAAAACCAATAAAGATAATCAATTAAATCATGGTTTTATATTTGATAAAATCACTTAATATGGTTTGAAAATCATAATTGATAAAGCAAATTTACAATATGAATCAAACATTTAGGATTACTTAAGTTTTTGTCATTTCAAAATATATATGTCAATTTAAAGCTAACAGAAATTGTTTTTGATTTTCTTTCCACCACTGGAGAAGATCAAAGTTATCATTTATATGAAAGTCTTGATTTAATAAAAATCTTATCTCATTGAAGTTAGAACTTCGTCGAGCTGTTGACGATCCAGATCCGCCGGCTTTTCCTTTTAACTTCATTCTCTTCTTTGCTGTGTCTTTAATTGCATTCAAACTGCCTTTTTCTTTACTGCTGTCACCATTCTCGATTTCTTTGTACGATTCTTCTTGTTCTCGGTTGAAGTTGATCTGCTCCCTTTCACTTTATAAATATTATACAATTCTCAAAAAAATTGTTAATTGAGGACTTTTGGTCCTTAATAGAATCAAGACCAAGAAAATCTTTATAAGAATAAAAAAATCTTTATATTTAGCTCACCTTGACTAGAATCTAGTAAAGTTGCAATACAATAAATAGAAGTAATTGTTTCTCAATATTTTTAAAATTTTTCCCCCATATCATATACAAAAGAAGATAAAGTTTCATGATCCTTAAATTTTAAAAATTTTTCAAGCATTGTATAAATAATAAGAACAAAATAAGCTGTAGTTGGATAAAGTTGAGTAAAAAATCTTTCAGTTGCATCTTTAAAAGTAGATAATAAATCAACACAACATTCAATAAAAATCCAATCTTCATCATAAAGTGCTAAATATAGGCTATCTGTATATCTATTGTAAAAAGGAGTAATAGGTTCTTTATAAGGTAAAACAAAAGAAAGCAAACGAACGAGTGAGTTCCACCTTGTTTCCATGGGAAATGGAAACACTTTAACAGGTATATTATTTGCTAGACAAAGCTGCTTCCATTCACATTTATTATTTGGGGTGCGGATTCATTTGGCTAACATTTTAATTTTATCAATTGGACCTATGCCACTAGTACTACTACTACTACCAGTAGCATTAAAACCACTTTAAACACCCAAATTTATAATATAGCATGTACATCTAGCATGAAAAAATGCACCTTGCATAACTGGGTTTAAACTTTTAATTAACATAGGAATAGTTGCAGTATTACTTGAAGCATTATCTAAAGTAATAGCAAAAATTTTATTATTTTCAATTCCATACAATTTACAAACTTTAGTAATATATTTATGAATAGTATATGCATTATGTGCTTCTTCTATTACATCTAAGAATAAAATTCATTTTTGCATGCACCAATCTTTATTTACCCAATGACAAGTTATAACAGGATAACTTAAACCATTAGTACCAATCCATATATCGCAAGTTAAACTAACCTTAGATGAAATATTACTAAGTTTATCAATTAAAGCTTGCGTATATTATTTAAACATATCCATGCAATCTTTTTTTAATATATGTTTAGAAACATATTTATATGCAAGTTGTAAATATTTACAAACAAGTTCTAAATATCTTACTTTGTCACAAATTGTGAATGGTTGTTCAGTCCTAACTACAAATTTAACTAAACCACGTCTAACTTGAACATTGTCAAAAGTAAATTTTTTTCCACCATCATGTATATTAATTTGAGATTGTGTGCCATGAATTTCATCTGCTTGATCTGGATTAATTTTAAGTGCACCAATCAAATGTCTTTTATATGTACCTGTACTACCACCACTTCCATCGAAGCTATAAACCTAAACGCTTTTACATAATTTACAAATAATAGCATATTCATTTGTCGTACCTTCTTTTAATAGAATGTCGAAGTACTCCCATACATTACTCTTTTTTTTCAGGTAATCTTCATTTTCATTGGTCTTAATGATGTAGCAATAATGGTGGCAGCTGATGATTGTGTTTGACCACAATCTCCACGACGTCAACTACTAGTACTACGCTGTATAGGTAGTTCCAAAGGAAGCTTCTCTTCCGAATGAATATCATATTCGAATTCATTGAACGATTTGTCACCCAAATTAGGGATTTCAGTAGAATTGAAATGGTGAGAAATGGAACAAGAACAATGAAACAAATTTGACATTTTTATATTTTTTGAAAATAAATATATTTTAAAATAAATAGATATAGGAATATATATTGGAAATTAAAAGTTGAAACTAAATTTTGTAAAATTATAAAAAAAAAAAGGAAAATGAATTTTAGAGAGAAAATTGATAATATTATAAATTTAGAATAAGAGAATTTGAGAGAGTTTGAGTGAATATGAAGAGAATATGAGTGTTGAGATTTGAGAGAAAATAAGAGAAAATGAAAAGAAAAATGAAGGAAATGAATAGGTATTTATAGAGAAAATATTGAATTTAAAAAAATAAAAAAATTTTAAAAATTAACAATGGAGGGAGGGACCCTCCCTCCTTCATTCAAAGGCAATGGTTCTTTTACAGGCTGCTACAAAAGAAAGGCTTGTAAATGCACAAGCTTGTGCAATGAGAGGCCTTTTTTTAAAAAAAATTTGGGCTCAAATCGGGACCACCGGTCTCGGTCCTCTATCAGGTCGAGCTTGAATTTTTTATTTGAATCGGCCCAGCTCGATATATTACTTCTGTCATGCTCCAATTTCTTAAAATTTCACAACAATTTTTTTGCGTTTCATTCATTTGGTTGGACTATGCTCAGTGTTGCCAATTCAATATTAAGCTAAAATATAACTAACTAAATTAATATATATCGTCCAGATTTGGTCCTAGTTCGGTCATTTAACACACTCGAATACATATTTTTACTTCTTCCATTTCCACTTATTGTATTCAGAACCATTCATTTCAAAATCAAATTAGATAAACAACCTCTAACATATCATCGCATATGTGTGTGTATGTGTGTGTGTGTGTGTGTGTATATATATATATATATATCAAAATTTACAACACTTCTAACCACTTTTTTCATCCAACATACTATAACCTGTATTCATTTTCATTCGGTTTATATCCTTTTCCTGTATACTACAGTACTATACAATGAAGTCTGAATATAAAAAATAACTATAGTAGATATACCTTCAAGATACACTCTAACTGCCTCGAAAGAATCCCACAAAACCTTTTTCAAAGACATTAACTATTGCAAATAATCTAAAAGTGGGAAAAGAGGGGGTGAGTTTTATGCCCAGTAAAATATATATATATATATATATATATAAAGATACAGATACTATAAGCTATATGCAAGTAACTTAAAATAGGGTGCTAAGTGCCAAAGTTCAAACAATAGCTCTAAACAAAGATTCGAAGGAAGAAAACTCTATAGCTCATTAAGGGCTAGGGATGAGCATAGAATGCTGCTTTAAAGCACCTCACTTGTACCTTTTTCCTAACACTTTAGCTATAGAGCATACTGTTAGCTTTAAATTGACATATATATTTTGAAATGACAAAGATTTAAGTACTCTTAAATGTTTGATTCATATTGTAAATTTGCTTTATCAATTATATGATTTTTTCAAACCATTTTAAGTGTATTTATAAAAAATAAGACCATGATTTAACTGCTTGTTCTTATTGGTCTAAATCTTTTATAAAATGATTTTGAATATTTTCATTAAGTAATTTTCCTAAGAAAATATAGAATACATTTTTAGAAAATTACTTTATAAGTTTTCGACTAAGTTTTTAATTGAGAAAGTCTAGAATTGCTTCCATAAAATTGAAAAATGTTTTCGGGTAAATTAAAACCAAAGAGTACATTGTTTCTCAACCCAAAACAGCCTAGAATGTGCAGATCGAGCATGAGAGATCGATCCCTTATGTTGAAGGATTTATCCCCTAATGGCAGAAAGCTCTTGAAGGGATGAAAGGCTACACAAGATCGATCTCCCCATTAAAGGATCTATCCCCTACCATATTGTTCGCGCTAAATTGCCATATATATTTTGAAATGACAAAAACTTAAATAAGCTTTAATGTTTTAATTCACATTGTAAATTTGCCTCATCACACATGATTCTCTCAATCCATTTTCAAGTGTTTATATCAAACATTAAGACTATCATTTAATGATACATTCTTATTGGTCTTAATACTTTATAAAATGGTTTTGAATATTAAGTAATTTTCTCAAGAATTATTGAATATAAGTTTAGAAAATTACTTATAAGTTTTTGGACAATATTTTCATGTGAGAAAGTCAAGAAAAACTCCCTTAAAGCTTATAAACATTTTGGGTTGCATTAAAATCAAAGGTTGTAGACACCTCATTTTGTCCGGGGTCTTTTAATGTTATTGGGCCTATTGGGTTTAATAATTAGAAGATGAATCTAATTTTTGTATTACTATCTTGTTTATTATTATTAAAAAAATGAAAAGAAAATAAAAAAATAAAAAAAAAGTAACAAAAATAAAGTGATCAAAGAAGGGAAAATTGAAAAAAAAAAGAATCGGAATCTTAAAACAAAGGCAAAGTCAAAAATTTGAAAATTTTAGAAAGAAAATCAAAATCAATGAGTGAATCAAGTGAGAATCAATGAAGATACAAGTCAAACCCAAATTTGTGCATAGATGGAAAGAAAATAAAATTGGTTTAATACATGTATCAAGATAAAGGAAGGAAAATTAAATAAAAAGGAGACAAACACATATATTAAAGGGAGATAGAACTAGGGTTAAAGGGGGGGCGGCAATTAAAAAAGAAAAAGAAGAGAAAAGGTCTGGAGACTAAGCATTTTGGCCGGAACCCTGCGATTTGCTACTGCTTCATTCATTCACCGCCACCCCCTAGCACCAGCATCACCATCATCAAACCGAGTATCTGCACCTCGAGTGCCTATATTCACCCTCTGCCATTTTCTTTGTTGAGGCTATTAAACCTGTCAAAACCGAAAGCCATTTGCTTCTTGCCGCACTGTTTGTCATCATCTTTATCATCATGCACTACAGCCTGCTGGCCATCGTTGCCTACTGCTGTCTAGAATTTCAAAACCGAGCCAGCCTATGCCATCCAAACAGCTACTGTCCTTGCCATCACTAAACTGTCTGCTACGTGGTGAAGAAAGAAATTGGTGTTCAGAGTTTCCAAAACCAGTGAGATGCTATTTGTAACGTGGTGAGAAATCAGAGCCAAACGTGGTGCAAAGCTGATGGAAACTGAGAATTGAAGCAATAAACTAAAGCAAAATCGGGATAAGTCAAAACCAAAAGGAGGAAATAAAGCTAAAACAGCAGAACCGTGTGTAGTTGAGGGCTACGTGAAATAGGGTGCAGCTACGTTGAAGTGAGACAGAAGCAAAACGTTGCTACTCTGTTGGTTCTGGTTGCAGCTATTCAACGTTGTTGCAGTCTGCTGGTGCATGGCATGTGTGCAAATAGGGAGAGGACAAGCAACACACGGGTAATTTACAAAGAAGGAAAAAGAAAAGAAACCTAATGCCTTGCCGAGTGCTTAGTTCACCACCATCATCGTCGCTACTGGTCATTATAATTACAACCTCAGTTCTGCGAGCATGTTCACGTCATCATCATCATGAACCTCATTGCACTGCCACAAATCATTATACATGAGCAGCAAAATTGAAGAGGTAAGTGCAATTTGTATTTATTATTTTATAGTTTTATATTATTTAGTTGTTAGGCTACTTCTAAATTAATTGACTAACTTAATAATTTAATGATAATTTGACTTAATGATATAACTAATTAACTTGATTTAATAATTTAATAGGTGGGTAATTTAATAATTTAATGAATTTAATAATGGCCTGGTTCAATAATTTAAAATTTCAAGTTAAGTATTGGCGTCAACTTGCATTGTGATTAATCAAAGGATAAATAAATATAAATTTGTGAAATGATGATTTTGCATGATGTGTATATAATTTAACTTGTTCATGTGGTTGTTAGTTTGGATCATTAAAATATTGTTTTTGCATGTTGATTATTTGGATTTTTTATTTGTAGTATTTAACTTAATTTGCATGGATATTGAGATGTATGATTAGAACATGATTTAGAATTTGGTAGAATCTTAGGCAAATACAGTTTTTTTAGGGAAATATGATAAGATAAATAAAATGATGAAAAATTAATAAATTATGAAAAATTATTAAATTAATTATTAAATAAAATTATGAATAATAAAAGTTCATGAATACAAGGTTAGGATGGATAATGATATGACCTAGTAAATAAAAGATTAAGTACTTATCAAAGATAAATATGAATTGTACCAATGATGATATTTCAAGAAAGTCAATCGAGACTCCTTGAAATTTCTAGGTGAGAGGATTCTTCCTTAAGTTGAGCCAAATTGATGGGATACTTTTGGGAGAATTTTCAATAAAATATAATTCATATTTATTTTAAAAAATGAAACGAACAAAAATTAATTAGTAAAGACTAAAATTAAATGAGCATAAATAAAAATAATAGATAAATAAAAAGGATAATAAATTAGAAATAAGAATTAGATTGAGAATTAGATTTTATAGAATAAGTGTGAATTGTACCGATGATGAAATTTCAAGAAAGTCAATCGAGACTCCTTGAAATTTCTAGGTGAGAGGATTCTTCCTTAAGTTGAGCCAAATCGATGGAATACTTTTTGGAGAATTTTCAATAAAATATAATTCATATTTATTTTAAGATTAAAATAAATATAAATAAATAAAATGAACAAAATATAAATTAGATAAAGACTACGCTTAAATAAATATGAATAAAAATTAGATAAATAAACGAATGAATAAATAAATAAATGTGACATGAAGACAAGAGTACAATAAAAATAAAATAAGAAATAAGTATGAATTATGCCGATGATGAAATTTCAAGAAAGTCAATTGAGACTCCTTGGAAATTTCTAGGTGAGGAGGTTCCTTTTGAGCCGAGCCAAATTGATGGGACGCTTAAGAGTGAATTTTCAATAAAACATAATTCACGTTTCTCTTAAAAATAAGATGAATAAGAATATAAAAATAATTAAAATAAAAAAATCTAAGAAATTTATAAAATGAATATAGAGTCAAAATTAGAGATAAGATTAAAAAAAGGAACCTCATAAAATATTTTATTTATCCGACGATGGAGTTCAAGAAAGTCAATCGAGACTCCTCGAACATCTTGAGGTGAGGGGAATTTCTAAGGTTGGAGCCAAATTGATGGAAAAATCTTCGAAATATTCCCAATATATAAGTATATCGAAATTAACATAAACACAAGGCAAATTGTAAAGATAACCTAAAACTAGTTGGTACCATTTTAGGATGGGCGTTGTGGGGGTGCTAATCCTTCCCTACACGTAACCGTACTCCCGAACCCTAGTATCTTCGAACGTAGACCAAGCCTTATCCTTAGTTTGAATAGGTGACCAATCACACCTAGGTTAGAATGGTTGGTGGCGACTCCATGTCTTTGTGTCTAGCTATTAGGTTTTCCCCAAAGCCTAATACGTTATGACAAAGGTCATATCATTTCTAACCCCAAAGTGCAGGAAAAATGCCCTCTGGAAGAAAAGGATCGATCCCCACTGTAGCAGGATCGATCCCTTTTTGGCAGAAAGTCTTCCCAAGGTCCCTGAAGCCCAGAATCAAGATTCTGGACAAAAGGGATCGATCCCCACTGTAGCAAGATCGATCCCTTTGCCGGAAAATAGCCTATAACGGCTAGTTTTTGTGAGACAACGGTAATATCCGAGATTTGGCTCCACCCAACGGCTAGAATACATCCACGGGACTATAAATAGAGGCTTGGAAGTTGAAGAAAGAAGAGAGAGCACCCAAGACATATCATTCTTCAATTTCTTCATCTCTTCAAGCAAATCAAAGAGTTCAAGAGCTAGAATTCAATATCTTCTATCACTTTCTTATTCCTTATAGTGCTTAGCACAAATATTGTATAGGCTTCTCATTGAGCTTAATTTCTGTAATCAATTGCCTACCTAGAGGCTTTTCTTTGATTACATTATTTGTATCCCATCATTCCTTGTAAAGGGGAGGTTTCTCTTAAGCCTTAGAAAAAGAGGGAGGTTACTCTTTAGCCTAAGAAAAAGAGGGAGGTTACTCTTGAGCCTATAAAAAGAGAGAGGTTTCTCTTGATCCTTGAAAAGAGGGAGTGTAACAAATTCAAAGATAGTGAATTTGGGGAAAATCCTTGGAAGTGTCTCAAGGTAGAGGACGTAGGCAAGGTAGCCGAACCTCTATAAATCAATTGTGTAAATCTCTCTCTCCCTACTCTTTATTTACTTGCATTTATATTGTGTTTATTTCATTGAACTTGGATTGCATGATTGCCTAGCCTAGAGAACTTAGAAAATATTAATATAGGCTAGAGAATTTAGAAGAATCGCAAAACGAGCTTAAGGTTAGTTCAAAACTGATTCACCCCCCCTCTCAGTATAGCCTATAGAGCCAACACATATGAAAGGCCTCTAATGGCTAGTTTTGTGAGAAACAACGGTCAAATTTGTTATAGTTTTAGGCTTCACCAAACTTCAAGAATCCTTCAAATGGACTATAAATAGAGGCTTGGGAGTTCAAGACAGGAAGGAAAATTGCTGAGAAACTGCATATCTTCTTCAAGCCTCAACAATATTTCAAGTGCTAGAATTTCCAATCATCTATTATGCTCCTCTTTCCTCTATAGAATAGCATAAATATTGTATAGGTCTCTCTTGTGCTTAACCTTTGTAATCACTTGCCTATCTAAAGGCTTTTCTTGATTACATCCCTTGTATACCCATTCACATCTTGTAAAGGGGAAAGTAACCTTGAGTGCTTTATTGTAAATGAGATTTAGGTAGATAAGATTTACTCCTTGAACGTAGAAGAAAGAGAGGATAGGTTTCTCTAAAGCCTAGAAAAATAGAGAGGTTACTCTTGAGCTTGCAAAAAGAGGGAATGTAATACAAATTCAAGATTAGTGGATTTGGAGAAAATCCTTGGGAGCTTTTCAAGGTGGAGGATGTAGGCAAGGTTGTCAAACCTTTATAAATCACTTGCATACCATTCTCTTACCTTACACTCTTTATTTAGTTGCAATTATATTGTGATTATTGTATTGAATTTGAATTGTATGCTTGTATAGCTAATAGAAAAAGAGGAAGGTTACTTTTGAGCCTGTAAAAAGAGGGAATGTAATAAAAATTCAAGATTAGTGGATTTAGAGAAAATCCTTGGGAGCGTCTCAAGGTAGAGGACATAAGCAAGGTTGTCGAACCTCTATAAATCACTTTCATACCATTCTTTTACCCTACACTCTTTATTAGTTGCAATTATATTGTAATTGTTGTATTGAATTTGAATTGTATGCTTGTGTAGCCTAAAGAACTTAGGAAGCATCAATATAGGCTAGAGAATTTAAAAGAACCACAAAACGAACCAGAGAGTAGTTAATAACAAATTCACCCTCCTACTCGGTTAAGTTATAGAGCCAACAATTGGTATTAGAGCTCGAGCTCAAGATTGATTTGGATTAACATCCATTGAGCAAAATAATCATAAATAGCTCATTTGAACATAGGAACACTCCTAGAAAAAGAAAGACACTCATTAGTTAGACCTTCACTTTTCAATGCAGAGAATTACTTATATTGGAAGACTAGAATGATGTTGTTTGTACAATCAAATGACTATGGAATGTTGAGAGTTATAATTAACGGTCTCTAAATTCCAATGAAGAAAGTAGATGGAAAGGATGTCCCTAAGAGTGAGGATGAGTAGGACACAAATGACATGAGATTGGCACAATTGAATGCCAAGGCTATGCACACTCTCTTTTGTGCATTAGGTCCCAATGAATACAATAGAGTCTCCCTATGTGAGAATGCCATGCAAATATGGGATAAATTAGCCATCACACATAAAGGGACCAATCAAGTTAGGGAAACCAAAGTAGGTATGCTCACACATGATTATGAGCTATTTAGGATGAAAGAAGATGAGTCCATTAGTGATATGTTCACTAGATTTAATGATATAATCAATGGGCTTAAGGCTTTAGGCAAGACCTATTCCAATGTAGAAATGGTAAAGAAAATTTTGAATATATTGTCAAAATCTTGGGAGGCAAAGGTAACCGCAATAGAAGAGTCTAAGGATTCTAATACCTTGTCTCTAGATGAGGTTATAGGCTCCCTACTTACCTATGAGATGAAATTAAAAAGAAATGTAAAGCCTTCAAAGAAAGTAGGGGTAGCCTTAAAATCTTCCACTAATATGAAAATTAAAGATGATAGTGAAGAGAGTGGAAATAAGGAAGAAAAAGAGATAGCAATATTTGCCAAAAGATTTAATAGGTTCATGAGGATGAAAGCTAAAGAAGATGATAAAAGACCTCAAAAGAGAGAAGTCATTAGAGGTTAATCAAGTAAATGGGATATAAACCCTATAGTGTGCTATGAGTGTAATGAACCGAGTCATACTAAGTTAGAATGTCTTTTACTTAGGAAGAAAAATTATAGAAAGCATAAGAAAAAGGCATTTATGACTGCATGGAGCGATAGTGAAAGCTCAGATGAGGAAAACATAGATGATGAGATAGCCTATTCTTGTTTTATGACCTTTAGTGATGATGGGGTTAGTTCTAGCTCTAGTGAAGGCAACGATTATACTTTTGAAAAATTACAAAATGCCTTTAATAAATTAACAAATGAATTTAAATGCATGAACTCTAAATATAGACAAATCATTGCTAATTTGAAAATTGAAAAGGAAGCCTTGACAAATGCTAAGCTAGAATTAGAAAAGAAATTAGAAGAAGCAAACTTAGAGATAAATGAGTTGAATGAAAAGAATACAAATTTACATAACTCATTTTCTAGGTTCTATATGGGTCAACAAAAATTAGATCACATGCTTGAGACCTAAAGATCTTTCTTTGACAAAGATGGGTTAGGCTATAATGCAATACATAAAGAAACTCATCTAAAGAATTTCCTAGTGAGCAAAAATACTATGCATGATTTATCTCTTACATGCTCACTTTGCAATAGGATTGGCCACTCTTCACAAGCATGCACATATAGAAAGACCTTATTTAGAGGAAACGTAGTTAGGAAGATGTGGATCCCAAAGCATGTTGTGAATTCGAATGATGTTGAGTTAAAATTAAAATGGATTCCAAAGGGATCGAAAATTGTGAACACGTTTATGGACCTAAGAAAATTTGGGTACCAAAGCATTCTTGAAATTGTTTGTGTTAGGAGTGTTAGAGCATGGAGTTACAAAGAAATATTGAAGTTTGAATGCTCTACACACTTCAATGGAGTTTGCTTATGCCAATGAGAAAGAAGAAGAGCTTGAGTATCCACCCTTGACAAGGTCACAACAATTCTTCAAAAAATGGCTCAAAGGGGACTCAATAAATCATGGCAAAGCACTCTCAAGCAAAGAAGTTTTGTAAGCTTAAATTAATCATGGCAAAGCAGTCTCAAGCAAAGGAGTTTTGTAAGCTTAAATTCTATCTTCTCAAAACTCATATTTACTAAAATTAATTGTATGCTTTGATGAGGCATTTTGTTAATCATCTTTGATGCACTATGAGTTGAATAAATGAACAAAAGACATGATAAATGATTTTTGGATTATTTGGTGGTTGATTGAATTGTTGTGATTTGAGTAAGTTTGATTTGTCTTGATAATATTAATACTTGCCTCATTCATGCCAAATATGTCAAAGTATGCAAAATGCAATTTTAAAAGTCTTAACTAGAAAATATGCATATTGGATTTTAGGGTATAGAGTTCACATAGATGATGAATTGACGAATTATTTGCATAAATTCTTGTGACAATGTTTGTTATACTTTACTTGAGCACTCACATTCATTGGTTTTGCAAAAATATATCAAACATGCAAGATGCCTTTTCAAGAGCATTAATGAAAAATATACATATTAAAAATTATGGCATAATGTTCACAAATGTGGTGATTTGATGATATATGTACTTAAAATCTATGTGAACATGTTTGTTTTGGCATATTTGTATTATCCAACATTTTGGTTTTGCCAAAATATACATAACTCTTAAAATGACCTTCCATGTAACCAAAAGTGCATTTTATGTTGAAAATTATTCCAAAATTGCCAAATCTATTGTTAAATGATTTTTCATTCATACAAGTCCAAAATCGTGTTATACAAATGTTTAAACTTTTACTTGGACTTAAATACTCAAAAACAAAATTTTGGCACCTTAAAAGTTGAATTTTCAGCTAAATTTTTGCAGTTTAGAAAAAGGATCGATCCCCCATCGGTAAGATCGATCCCCTTAGCCAAAGATGCAAAAATCCTACATTCTGTGAATGAGGGATCAATCCTCCTCCTCTAGGGATCGATCCCCCCAAGGCAAAATGCCTTTTTTGCTCCATTTAAGCCGAATTTGAGAAGAATTTTTCATTATCTTCATACTTTTTTTCTTCTCAACTTAAAATTCATTGTTTTAACTTCTTCTTGATGATCTTTTAATATGAAAATTCATTTTTCAGATATCATGACTCAACTTCAACAATTGGTATCATTATCAATAATAAATATCATTTTTCATTAAACTTATAAGAACAAAATCATTTCTTCTTTGTGAAGACATTTATGAAATGCATAAATCTTGAAATAATCTCGAAATATATTTTCAATGAATACTTAAACATAATTTTGAGAAGTATTTCAATGATTTGGGTATGCACTTAAAAATTTGATGAACTTGTGATTGATAGACATATTAATTTCCTTAGTTCATTTTCGTCAAGCATGTTTAGAGGATTATATCTCATAGCTTGACTCACATCCCATTATGCATTATGATATACTTCTTAGTGGAATATAAGTAATTAAGGTCAATATATATGCTTGAATGATAAAATGTCCAAACTTAACCTTAATATTTGATATAGGATCATAAGCAATGTCCTTTGCATGCACAAACATCTCATAATTTTTTTTGACATTGATTTATTTATTTATGCTATAAGTCTCATGCACTAATATATTTCTTGTTGAATGGAGCATCTCTTTTTATCTTCACAATTTTAAGCCATATTTTTAGGGGGAGCGCAATTTTTGTTTTCCATTCTTTTTGCTATGATAAAAAAGGGCAGAAATAATGGGATTTGTTAAATCCTTTTGAAAATCATGCTCATGTTAAGGGGGAGCTTTATGTTTAAAACCAGCTTTATTTAAAGGGGAGTATTTCTTTAAAGAATTTTCAAAGTAAATTTACCTTAAGTTTAGTGATATCAAAAAGGAAGAGATTGTTAGCTTTAAATTGACATATATATTTTGAAATGAAAAGGACTTAAGTAATCTTAAATGTTTGATTCATAATTTTCTTTATCAATTATATGATTTTCTCAAACCATTTTGAGTGTATTTATCAAAAATAAGACCATGATTTAACTGCTTGTTCTTATTGGTCTTAATCTTTTATAAAATGATTTTGAATATTTTCATTAAGTAATTTTCTCAAGAAAATATAGAATACATTTTTAGAAAATTACTTAATAAAGTTTTTAACTAAGTTTTTAATTGAGAAAGTCAAGAAATGCTTCCACAAAATTGAAAAATGTTCTGGGGTGAATTAAAACCAAAGAGTACATTTTTTCTCAACCCAAAACAGCCCGTAATGTACAGATCAAGCATGAGGGATCAATCCTTTATGTTAAAGGATCCATCCCCTAATGGCAGAAAGCTCCTGGTGGCCGAAATGAAGCATGGGATCGATCCCCTAAGGCATAGGATCGATCGCCTAATGGCAAAAAACTCTTGGAGGCATGAAAGGCTACACAGGATCGATCCCCCCATAAAGGGATAGATCCCCTACCACATGAAAGGCTCCAACAGCTAGTTTTGTGAGAAACAACAGTCAAATTTGTTTTAGTTTTAGGCTTTACCAAACTTTAAGAATCCGTCAAATGGACTATAAATGGAGGCTTGGGAGCTCAAGACAAGAAGGAGAATTGTTAAGAAACTTCATTCCTCATCTTCTTTATCTTCTTCAAGCCTCAACTACATTTCAAGTGCTAGAATTTCCAATCATCTATTATGCTCATCTTTCCTCTATAGAATAGCACAAATATTAATATTGGATAAGTCTCTCTTGTGCTTAACCTTTGTAATCACTTGTATATTTAGAGGCTTTTCTTGATTGCATCTCTTGTATACCCATTCACATCTTGTAAAGAGTAGAGTACCCTTGAGTGCTTTATTATAAGTGAGATTTGGGTAGATAAGGTTTACTCCGTGAGCCAGGAAAAAGGAGAGGATAGTTTTCTATTGAGCTTAGAAAAAAAAGGAGGTTACTCTTGAGCCTGCAAAAAGAAAGAGTGTAATACAAATTCAAGATTAGTGAATTTGGAGAAAATCCTTGGAAGCGTTTCAAGCTAGAGGACGTAGGCAAGGTTGTCAAACCTCTATAAATCATTTGCGTACCATTCTCTTGCCCTACACTCTTTATTTAGTTGCAATTATATTGTGATTATTGTATTGAATTTGAATTTGAATTGTATGCTTGTATAGCCTAAAGAAGTTAAGAAATTTTAATATAGGCTAGAGAATTTAGAAGAACCACAAAACGAACCTAAGAGTAGCTAATAATTACCCCTCTCGGTTAGGTTATAAAGCCAACAAAGACTAAGAAATGTATCAAAGAAGGAGTTCATGTACTTCAAAATTAGAGTCATAATAGTTTAACATTCATAAATTCATTTCAAAACCATATAATGTAGATGTCTTAAATCAATTAGAAACTATACAGATTTCAGATGTTCAACTGACATTCATATAATCTTAAATCAGTCAGAAACCATGTAGATTTCAAAGTTCAAATAAAATTCATCATATTAGTATCAAACTATTTTCAAATTTAAAGTTCAGATATCAGAGGTTCAAAAATCATTCAAAAATCCAGATAAATCATAATCATTTTAGAATTCAGAGTTCAAATATTATAGGTTCAAAAATCATATAAATCTAGATAAATCAAAATCAGCGGAGATATGGCAACATCCTAATAGAAATCATGTAGTCCAGATCCCATAAAGGGAGAAATAGTAGACATATGGCCATAGTCATAAAAAAGTCCAAAATGTACATTGACCAGGAGACAACTGCGGATGCTGATGACTGGGTCAAAGTCAATACAGCATTCAAAATCAAAGACACCCCATATTACCACTAAGCAAGTGATACCGAGGCGGCTGCAGACTTGCTCTGGGTCTAACAACTATTTAGAATCAGAATCAGAGCTAGAAATACTATAAGATTACTCGTAAGCCAACTACGAGGAGTCGAAGTCTCAAAACAGTTCATATAACATTCAGAAATATTTACGAAATCGATGTTAATAAAATATATTTTCAGTCAGTTCATAAATATAAAATAGATAACAATTTCATTTCAAGTATAAAAATTCAACAAATATTCTTGGTGCAATAATCAGTGTTCAACATATTTTATTTATGTATAAACACGTGTCTAAAACATGCTGATAACTTAACACATGAGAAAATGATTAAAAACACAATCGAAAACCAAATTACAAAATCGTACGTCTTTAGTATCAACTATCCAAAACCATAACTAAATCAGAACATCAAGTAAACTTCTAAGCAATGAAATCATGAGACATTTTTCAAAAACCAAAACCTATGACAATTTCCACTGCATATACATTTTCAGGTTCAAGGTCTAATTTGTGCTAAATTAACGTTTTACGAAATTTCGGCAGCATAATGATACAATAGTTCTAAATCTCTTGCAATGTAAACACAATGTATATTTCTAAAGCAGTTGACTTTAAAAAATGTTCAGTATCTCCTACGTTCTTTATACACTTTCCTTACCACTCAAATTGCACCTTGCTGCTTGTAGCACCAGTGTCTCACACCTCACTTCGAGCTGCAAAACACTATACAAACATAGTGTAGACACCTTATTTTATCTGGAGTCTTAATTTGTAAAAAATAATTAATTGGATTGGGTGACATTGTATTTTAATTTAGAATTAGGCTAGAATTTAATTAAAATTTTTATATTTAGAATTAACATTAATTAGGAAATTAAAATTAAAATAGGCTTTAGGAATAATTAAAAAAGAAGAAGAGAGATAAGAAAAGAAAATAAAATTAATTTTAGGATTGGATAATTAGGATAATTAAATTTTTAGGATAATTATTTAAATTAATAGAGTTAGATTAGGATTAACTTAAGAATAAAATCGATAAAAGATGAGATAATTATGAGAATAAATATAATTGTATTAGGACTTTAACAAATTTTTAGACTATAAAAAAAAGATTAAAGCTCATGATTTGGGGAGAGAATAAAAATACACCATCAAGCGCTCAACCCGAGCACTTCCATCTGTCTGGCCAAAGTCGCTTACTGCCACTTTCTCCATCACGTCAACTTGCTGCTGTCTGAGCTTCACGCCTAGCCTCCTTGAACTACTGCTGCTTCCACCATCGGACAGACCTGCACCACTCGAACCCCTGTTTGTGTCAACATCGTCGACCGCACCACAGTCACTGCACACCCAGTCCTTCATCGCCCTCGGTTCTTGCTGCTGCAACTTTGCCCATAACCGAGTGCCTCACCGCTTACCTGCTGTCTCTACATTCCAAGGCTGCCTCTACATCGATCGCTCGCTTCCTGTATTGTACATTAAAAACAACCGCATCATCCTTGTTGTCCCACCTCACGCCTGCTGCATGTACAACGGCGTCAATGGCTGAATAGAAGAGAACCAAGGTAGGCACGGGTTAAACAAAGAAAAGAAATAAGAAAATTGGAGCAAAACCGCAGGTACCCCCATTCCTTGCCTTTATGCTTATGTTTAATATATCTTTGTTGACTAATTGACTAAGGAATCATATCTTTCACATGTACCTTACATTCTCTCAAAGTAAATTTATAATAAGCATCACTTTATGGATTTGTTTTAGCATTTTAGTTGTTTACGTCTACCTTGGATTGATTTGGCTACTCATCTTGGTTATTCAATTGTTGGTTTTGATTGTACTATATGTAGCATGCCTCATCAATTTATTTATTTGTAGTTTTTAAAAATGGGTCTTAATCATTAGGAGTATAAAAAAAAATATGTATTGAATAAAACTTATAATTATTAAGTCTATAAAATGAATTTATAAAAATAAAATTATCAAATCAATTTATAAAATTAAAATTTGTGTCATGAATTAAATTATAAAAATAAAGCTTTAATTTAAGTAAAAAATTATTCTGATGATGACATTTTGAGAAAGTCAATTGAGACATCTTAGAAATGTCTAGGTGAGAAAATTCTTTCCTAAGTTGAGCCAAATTGATGAAATACTTTTGAAAGATTTTTTTAATTAATTCATATTTATTTATGATAAATAAAAGTAAAAGTAAGATAAGATAGATAGATTAGATATAGATAAATAAAAATGAGCAAATAAAGACAAGCAAACAAATAAAGATAAATAAATAAAATAAGATAAGATAAAGTATATAAATAATAAATAGAATTATAAAAAATAAGATAAATAAAAAAGAGTAAATATAAGTTATGCCGATGATGAAATTTCAAGAAAGTCAATTGAGACTCCTTGAAAATTTCTAGGTGAAGAGGTTCCTTTTGAGCTGAGCCAAATTGATGGGACGCTTAAAAGTGAATTTTCAATAAATCATAATTCACATTTATCTCTTAAAAATAAGATAAATAAGAATATAAAAAAATAAATAAATTAGAAAATCTAAGAAATTTATAAAATGGATATGGAGTCAAAATTAGAAACAGGATTAAGGAAAAATAAGAATATCATAAAATATTAAAATTTATCCGACGATGGAGTTCAAGAAAGTCAATTGAGACTCCTTGAATATCTTAGAAGTGAAGGGAATTTCTAAAGTTGGAGCCAAATTGATGGAAAAATCTTAAAAATTTTCCCAATATATAAGCATATCGAAATTAATATAAATACAAGGCAAATTGTAAAGATAACTTAAAACTAGTTGGTACCATTTTAGGATGGGCGTTGTAGGGGTGCTAATCCTTCCCTACACATAACCGTACTCCCGAACCCTAGTATCTTTGAACGTAGACCAAGCCTTATCTTTAGTTTGAATAGGTGACCAATCACACCTAGGTAGAATGGTTGGTGGTGACTCCCATAATTTTAGTATCTAGCTATTAGGTTTTCCGAAACTTAATACGTTATGACACATAGTTAATTCATCACACTTTAGTTATAACAATAATTTAACTCCTTGAGACATAGTACATTGCCTATAGTAGCTGAAATTTCAATCTAATTCATACCGATGCTAACACTACAACTATCATCAAAACACCTTTGTTTTTTGTTCTAACTTCACTAACAATCTTGTATTAATTTATGCAATATTCTGGTACCCAAATTACATTGAATTGAGCATGGTTTCACCATGCGTTTTGTCGTAACGTATTAAGTTTCGGGAAACCTAATAGCTAGACACAAAACTATGGAGTCGCCACCAATCATTCTAACCTAGGTGTGATTGGTCACCTATTCAAACTAAGGATAAGGCATGGTCTACGTTAAAAGTTCTAAGTTTGAGAGTACGGTTACGTGTGAGGAAGGATTAGCACCCTCACAACGCCCATCCTAAAATGGTACCAAGTGATCTAAGGTTATCTTAATTTTGCCTTTTTACTATAATCTCGATATAATTAAATATTGAAAAATCTTTTGAGTCTCCTCCATCAAGCTGGTTGGATAACCTAAAAGTTTTTCTCACCTCAAGAGTATTCAAGTAGGACCAATCGCCTTTCTTGAAGAGGCTCCGTCGTCGGATTGTTTAAATAGTTTATGCAAACCCTATTTTAACTCCTATCCAATTTCCATTTATTATTTTATCCTATTTTATTCTATTGTTATTATTTTGTTATATAAATTATTATTTCATATATTTTTTATATCTTTAAATAAACATGAATTATTTGATATTGAAGATTTTCTTAAAGACCTTCCATCAAGCTGGAAAGACCTTAAAGAAACTTTCTCACCTTAGGAATTTTTAAAGAAACTACTCAAGTGCAATTCCTTTTTAATTCCATCCTCGGAATAATCCACATTTATTAAAATATTTAATTTAATTTCTATTTATTTTAATTCTTTTCTAATTTTAATTCTAATTTATTAATTTGATTTTTATTCTTTATTATATTGAACCTAATTTTAATTTATTATTTTTAATCTAATTTAATTTTTGCTTTTATAATTTAGTTTATTAAATCTTGGAAATGTCCTTTAAGTCTTCCATCAAGCTGGCAAGACTTAAAAGAATCCTCCTCACCTGAAGACATTTAAAAGTACTACTCAAGCGCAATCCCTATAGAATTCCGTCGTCGGAATATTTGTAGTTGTATTATTTTATTCTATCTAAAATATATTAAGATTTGTATGACTTTTAATTCCTAATTTGATTACTAATTCTTTTATTTGTAATTAATTTTAATTAATTCTTATTTCAATTTCTTAATAAGTTTGAGTTTTAAATATCGGAGATGACTTTTTAAATCTTCCATCAAGCTGGTAAGACTTAAGAAAGACCTCCTGACCTTAAGATCTCTGAGAATATTACTCGATCGCAATCCTCTCGGAGTTCCATCGTCGGGATAATGAATATTTGGTATTATTTCATTTGATCTTGTTTCTAAATGCGTTAATTTTACTAATTCTTAATTTCTAATTTTATTAATCATTACTTTGACAAACTTAATTTTAATTAATCATGATTTTAATTTGATTTTTATTTTTATAATGAATTTTAACTATTAAATATTGAAAATATCCTTTTAAATCTTCCATCAAGCTGGTCAGACTTAAAAGAAATCTCCTCACCTCAGGATCTCTGAAAGTATTACTCGATCGCAATCCTTTCAGAGTTCCATCGTCGGAAAATACATATTTGTGTCCTCTATTTATTTTTTATTTATTTATTATTACGTTTTTTTTTCTTTTTAAATATCACAACTCTTATACATAATTTTGATCATTCAACTAAGTTTCCAACTATTAATAAGTTTGACCTTAAGACAAAGAACACAATATGCTAAAAATAATGAACTAATAAATTAAACAAATTTATCAACTAAAATGAACAAATTAGAAATCAAAAATAAAATAAAATAAAATCACATCCAAATAAGTCATGATTACTCTAGAAACATAAATTAGAAGTATAAAACGTTAATCATGCCAATCACTATTAACTTGGGCACGTGAATGAATAAAATAAAATAAAAAAATAGATACCTCTCTTTTACCATGATGGCCACACATCAATGCAAAAGAAAATCAAGTATATATGAATAACTGACAATTCTTTTACCTTGGCAACGATTTGTGTCTTCTCTAATTGCGTGAATCAGGTTGGCCTCGTGCAAACGATACAACAAGCGGGGCAGCGGATGGTGCAGTGGCGTAAAAGCTGGTGCAGGAACGAGACAGAACTGGATGGTGATTGGCTCGGCTGCAAAGCTATAGTGCACCGCGTGATGATCAATGATGGTATGCAAGGATGCAACGGACAAAGGGCAAGGGCCGGTACTTAAATGAATGCCAAAACAGGGACGCCTGAAGAAACGGTGTGGATACTGACAAAAGCGAGAATGATGATATGCAGCTGTTGGTCTCAGTGGCAGCCGCTAGTGCAGCAAGATGGACAAGGCAGCAACGTTGGCGGTGGAGCTTCATGGTCAGCAGCGAGGTGCATTGCTAAGAGTCGGCAATAAGCTTCTCAAAGTCTTCGAAAAAGACAGCTGCCCCCGTATTCCTGTATCTTTCTCCCCCAAGGTTTCTAGGGTTTTTTCTTTAGGTTTTTTTCTTTTTTTTTTGTGTGTTGTGCCTCTCCCCCCTTTTTACCCGTGTACTCCCTCTTATATTTATTTTTGTCTTTTTCCATTTTTTTAGAAAGAAAAATCCTAATTTTAATGTATTGACCTCAAAATTATGGGATCTTTATTTCATCATTTATTTTTTGTTTGATCCCTTTTAACTTATTTCCTTTTTATTTTTTTTATTTTGGGCAATGAATTTTCAGATTTAATTTCAACCAATTTCCTTCCTTTTATTGATTTATTCATTGATTTAATGGCTGATTATTCTTTTTCTTTTTAAGCAACAAATTTCTTTTATTTCTGGCAACAATATCAACTTTTGTCAACTCTTGAAGGTGTGAATTTTGCATGTGCTTCACATGAGATTTTCAAATTTGAAATTTTTTAATTTTAGAGTTTGCATGAGATGCATGGGGTTCCAACTTAAGATTTGACCAAAATTGATTTGTTTTTTTTTATCATTTTTTATTTTTTTGATTTTTTTTAATTTAGAGAAATTGTTCGGACAAAATTAGGCGTCTACACGTTTTACTTGGCCGAATGGGGTTTGCTTTCCTACACACCTCATTTCTTCAATTTAGGCTTAAATTCATGTTCTACACATTGTCTACATTAATTCTACATCATTTTTACATTGAACAACATCATCTTCATGCAAGGGGAGTGTTGTCTGAAACCCTAAGGGAGTGTTTCGCATGGTTTTAATGCAATTCAAGCCTAAATATATGCTTAAACATCTTAAACACCTAGCTTACAGTCATTAAATCATGAAAAATTCAAGAATTCTCTCACCTTTCTCCTTGACTGAATCTGAAGGGGGTTGATTCACCTTGAAAATGGCCACTTTAACACTTGATTTTGGTAATATGTTATAGAGCTCTAAGAGCTGGACAAGTTTGGTGATGATGGTTTTCGATTTTAGAGTGTTTTTACTAGGATTTTAGGGACTTTCTCTCTCTTACCAAGCTTTTAACAATGGTGGAAATGAAGAAGGAAGGATATGGTTGGACAAAGTGGAAGAAGAGTTTAGAAAATTCTAAATTTAAAATATGTTTTATGGCAAATTACAAAAATGCCTTTATACTTACCAAAAATTCTAATTTTGCCCTTCATGATTTAATTTCTGTTTAAAAAATCAGTCTAACTTTCAAAATATTTCATTCAATAATCAAATACATCTATTTAACTCATTCCAATCATTGGATAAGCCTTTGATAAGGTTTGACGGCTAAAAAGGGTGGAATTACAAAAATAGCCTAACCTTCAAATCGCGTAATTTTTCACTTCTTCGATGATTCAATCTACAATTTGACATGACATGAGACTTCATCATGCAAAGATTAACTTATGACTGTCAATTGATCTTAATTCAAATCTGATTGACCATTATTTAAGAAAATTCCCCAAGCCTATAGACATAACTATCATTTTCAAATTCGTTGCACGCTTTTCAAAAATGCACAAACAAAGGAATTTCAAGATGCAAATTCCTCCCACCTTAGTATTTCACTCCAAATATCATGACTCTAGAGTTTCAACCCAGTCCGAACTGTAGAGGTCATGTGGGGCCCACGTGACAATTTCCTTCTATAACACCAATTATCTTATTTCTTAGTAGTTTATCCTTTGCCTTTCCATTTCCTTAACCTTTAACTTATGAAATTTATCGGGAAAATGTGATCTTCACTACCAAGCTGCGCCAATTTCGATTATCAAGCGGGGTTGAGCCTGTCCTATTTCTAGTTGGATCGGGTAAACCCAACCCGATAACCACATCTAATGGCAGGGACACAAGAAAAATTAGACGCAAAATTTACCGACGAAATATCCTTTGGTAAATCATCCATATAAGATGCAGGACATTAAAAAAAAGTCATGGTAGTTATCGACGACTGATTTCATTGGTGATTAGTCTATTTTATTGACAAAAAGCTAATGCAATACCAATGAAAATTATGGTTTAATGAAATGCATGTTCCATTAAGACAAACCAATAGATTAATGATGAAATAGTTCCGTCAATAAATATTAGCCCTAAATTGAGCTAAATCCCTTCCCCCTATTTCTACACTTTCCTCTTGTCTCTATACCGACACTTTCTTTCTCAAAACCTTATGTTGTCGTTATGCTACCTCTATGATGCCTCTTTGTTGTCGTTCAAAGCTCTCTCATGTTTTTTTTTTTCTCTCCTTTGGCCTATATTTGCTTGGATAGTGTTTTATACCTTAAAATGCTTGAAATTTATTTATTTTTAGATATATTGATTTGAGTTAAAATTAGTTGATATTTAGTGTTGTTATTGATGTATTGTAGTTAATTGTTGATGGATTTGATTGTGCTTAAGTTGTTATATGGTTTAATTTTAAATTTAAGATATTTTGCTATAGTGTTGTTAGGGTGTGTTTAGATTAGGGATTTCAATGAAAGAATTCATTTCAATCAGGATATTTAAAAATCCAAAATACAAATTTCCTATTTGGCAAAAAATTTTGGAGAATTTCAAAATTTAGGAGGGACTTCAAAAGGGAATTTGAGCAATTTGAAATGCTCAAATTCCCTTTTGAAAATCCACCTAAAGAGGTGGTTTTTCAAAATTCCTTCCATTCTTTTCTACTTTATTAGACATGGCCACTATTAAATATAAAGTTAAAAACAAAAAACATATTATTTTATTTAAATTTAATATACATTTTTATTTTTTATATTATTAATAATATTTATACATTTTAACAAATCTAATGATACCCATATTGCATATTTTATTTGATATTTTCTTTTTTAATATATAATAATATTATTTTTCTTTTATAATTATTTTTTATTTAATCAAATTCTAGTATTCAAAAATTCTTTCTAAAAATTATTTACCTAAACAAGTCAATTATAAATGCTGGCATCTTAAAATGATGAATTCTGAAATGTTTTCATTTTAAAATGCCTTAAAATTTTAAAATTCTCCATCCAAACAGACAAAAACATGTCAATTCCAGTGATAATTAGTTGTTATTGATGTATTGTAGTTAATTCTTGATGGATTTGATTGTGTTTAAGTTGTTGTATGGTTTAATTTTAAATTTAAGATATTTTGTTATAGTGTTGTTAGGGTTCAATATTTGGGGTTTAGGATATTTAGTGTTTTAGGGTTTTTATGTTGTTATAAATTAATTTGGAATTTAGTAATATAATTTTGGATAAAAGTTTATTGTTAAATTATAAGGTTTTATATTCAGTGTTGTTATTAATTATTTAGAATTTAGTAATATAATTTTGGATAAATTTTTATTTTTAAAATTATTTACAATAAAATTTAGTGTTATTATTAATTAATTTGAGTTAAAAATTTGTATATGAAATTGAAATGTTAAAATGAGTTTGAAATGTGTATCTAAAATTGAAATGTGAAATTGAGTTTGAAATTATTTTTGTAATTAGGTGCTTAAATTATTATATTAATATGTTGAGCTTGAATTTGAATGAGTTTAAACTTGTTCAATGAAATGTGTATGTGCATTTGAGTTTGAAATAATTATTGTAATTGTGTGATTAAATAATTTTATTAATATATTGACTTTGAGTTTGAATTTGAGTATTAGTTTGAACTTATCCAATGAAATGTGTATATTGAATTTGTTGATTATATATGTTGAATACATTGTAGATATATATGTTGAATCCATTGTGGTTATATGTTGAGTTATGTATATTGAATTAACGAATGTATATATACTGATTCTATTACAGTTATGTTCAATGTTTAAGGTTATTAGTTTAGCGTAAAATGAATAGTGATCAATCTTGGATTTAATGCCGTCTAGATGAAAATAGATATATTAGGCAAGAATATTTGATTAGTGTGAAAGAATTAATTGAATGTGCTTTAGGTCAACTGAACTTTGTAAGTAATGGAAAGATTAAATGGCAATGTGTTAGATGTGAATTAAAAGGCTTAGAAAATTGGATGATGTGCGTGAGCATCTTTATTATAAGGGATTCATTGTTGGTTATACTACTTGGCTCTCACATTAAGAGTTACAAGCTAGACAATCATTAAGAAGTATCCTCATGTCTAAACATATAAGTCAATCAGGAATAGAAAATTCATATGCTAGACTGGTTGTGGATAGATTAGTTTTGTCGTGACTTGGAGGCCGTCGCTAGATGCTTAACTTTGCGAATATGTTAGAAATTTCTTACAAATTTTTCACTTTTCTAACTTGACAGGTTTGTCGTGTGTGTGTGTAATGTCAATGTGAAGTTGTTAACTTCCAATCTTATTTAGGGCTATTTGCTCAAGTTCCTAACCTAGTACTTATACAGATAGCATATTCTCTACAGTCCTAGATATCCACAACTAACTTAATTCCATCAAAATCATTCTGGTGACATTCATACCAACATCATTGTCATGCATACTTTATGATTTTTATCTGCATTAAACTCAATTCCATTCCACAAAAAACAAGTCACATTATAAAGTATTAGAATATTACAATAACATTACATTGTCTCAGTTTACATATCGACCTATAGTATTGAATCAAAAACAACCTGAAATAATCAACACATACAAAAAGAATATATGTATACCAAAAATAGCAATTACATTCGCCTCAGGAGTTGGAACAATATTTTAGGACACAAAAGGTATTTCGAATGGATCCTAAATATTTCCTCAACTCAGTGCTCAATATGAAAGGATTAGAGTAAATTTTAGAGAGTGAGGGCTAAGTAAGTGAAATATATAAGTGTAGAAGTAACTTTGTACTATTCTACATGCAATGCATGAATCCACAAGAATGCAATCCTTAAATACCATTTCGAATGTAATCATCATATACTTATACAGATATATTGTCCTTTTGGACTCTAACTTGGCACCTATGGACAAAAGCAACCATACTCTATGGTATAACCCAATATCAATCTCAGTATATATCGATTATCCAATATCAATCTACATAGTATTCAATCCATACAATATCGATCCATATAGCATTCATCCAAATTTGATTTCAATCCACACTTATCATTGTCTATCCCCATCTTGTAACCCATGCAGCATACGTGACATGATTTCAAAACTCACATACACTGGTTATAGATATAGTGCATGAGAGAAATCTCAATATACAACCGAATGTTCAAATAGTATAAAAACCACCATATAAAAACATCTATGCTGTCATAAATTTCAAAAATATATACCGAAACTCAAGTCATGCTTAAACTCATGTGAATGATGCAAGATACTCAAAAACCAATCACCAAGGCTGAGACTATGCTCAGGCTTAAGGTTCCATATACATAAACCAATATCAAACAAGGTTTTAAATTAAGGCATGATTACAAATCATGTCAAATTAATGCTGTGGAAATATGGCATAATTAATATAAATATTGATTCATATCAAGCTATCAATCAATAAAGGTTTAATTCCACTGTAGTTATTAGTGGATCGAAAAGGGCCCAATGGAGAAGGGTTGTACCTATTGATATGGTATACTTTGGTCTCGTTGATCAGGTGAGGGTCCTACTTATGCTAGATCTCGTCTGACACATCCAAATAACCTTACTAGAATCTTATCTAATAAGTCTACATGTATGCCTTGGAGTACCGCTCACACAAGCATATCTATTTATACTTTATTGATATCAATATACACCTACTAGAATCTCAAAATAGTTTAGTAAATATCTTTAATTCAATCATATAAGAAAACATGTCAATGTTGTTCCTAGACCATTTGAATATGTATAAGGATGTATCATGCTTTCTTTCAATCATGTTGAATTTTAACAAAATTGATCACATCCATTTATGGATTTCAAATCAGTGCATCTCGATAAAACTTATGTTATGCAAATCATGCATGCTCAAAACCGTGCATAAACCATGAGTTCAAATCTCGTGATATGTACAAGCACAATGCGAAAGCAATCCTACAACATACGGTCTCGTATAATATCAATCCTAGCACATACCTCATATTATCAAATCTCGACATAGTAGCCTCAATATCAATAAGATCAAGCATGCACAAGTCATATCCCTTTGTCACAACCATCCATTTTATACCACAATACCGATACTAAGAACCCCACCACCGGTATGGGTCCTCTTGATATCTCACCAATATTTAAACATTATATCACAACAAAATCATCTATATACTAGAATCACGCAATATCAGTATTATCAATTTTGAAACATTCCAGAATCAAAATCAAGATCATTTGACCACTAGAACATCATAACATTTGTAATTCCTCAATAGTTTTTCGAAACTTGATGTTCAACTATAAAATCACTAAACCAATTCTAAATTTGTTTATTCCATAATTTCATTCGAGTTAGGATTCCTATATGGAAAAAATCTATCATAAATGTATATAAGTGTCTTACCAACTCCTATGCTCGGGACTCATGCGTTGTGCCTGGCCCGGATTCGGTTGTCGCCTTAGCGATGCTACACAAACTTAATCAAATCGATTAGTACTAATTAATTAGACTTGTTACTAGGTTTCTCTGTACTCCAAATCCTTTGAACTATACTTCAAAAGTAAAAGGAACAAAACACTCATTACTGGCTAATTTAATAATGGAAAGTGTCAAGCAGAATAAAGCTATGCTGTGGCAATTTAATAAAATTAAACAAGGAAGCATACTGCGTTTTGGTTGGCAAGTAACTCTCAAAAATGGAATTCATATTAATAGCTTGTTTGTTAACATATTCTAATAAATATCATGGGAAAAACATCAATGCAAGATGCTGAAGTCTAACATAGCTATGAACCAAAAAAACTTTCATACATGCCGGAGTTTGATATGCAAATAGATAAAACTGCCTGAAATCTTCGACATTTCGACATCCTATCGCTAAAATCAATTTTTATCAACATTAGTACAAAATTCATGAAATGGTTAAGGAGCATCTTCTGAAGATTAATCCATTCAATGAACCCATTGAACAATGAGGAAAGTAAGTTGGAAATGATATAATAGATCGTCAGGTCAAACAAACAAAAATCCAAAAAGAAAAAACTCTTTGTTTACTGAAAAATAGTATAAAACTGCAACTGCAACTGCTACAGTGTTTGCTAGCAAATACTTATAAGGTGTGGCATCACACAATGGGAAAACAGGGAATGGAATTTTTATTACACACTTGAGATAATTTATGAACATGTTCACTTGTTCAGAAGAGAAGCCATAACTAAAATGTCCTTTGAGGTTCCATAAACCATACCTCATCTTTTGTTTAAGATACTGTTTCATTGCAAAAGGAGCATATTCTTCCAACCGCATGCTGCAAAAATGAAGAAACTTTCAATTCAAGTAGAAAATGCAACTTGATATTATAAAAAATCAGAAATTGTTTTATGACAATTAACAAGTAAACTAAATTTGACTCCAGACCCATATTCTCAGACCTCTATGATGGTAAAGGGTTAATAATATATCATATCATTTCCTTTGTATTTACTGGAAAACATTCAATACTATTTAGTAAAATAAATTATTTGTTTTGCAAAGAAACAAAGGATGTAAGCATAGAAATGACGTAATTACTAACTGCGAGCAAAGTGCAAAGTTACCAGCTAGAGAGCATTCCCTCGCTAGTATAAGATGTTCTCAATTTGCATTTATGAACTCCTTAGGTGTGATTTTAACAAAATGCATTACGAATAGAGAGTCCACAACATATTAAACAGTGGCATTAGTTAGTATGCTCTGTTTATCGAAAGATAGGCTCATATACAAACAGAGACGTGGGTAAACACCTAAAAAGATGTCACTACCGTAGACAATTTTGTCTGGGCAGTGAATACCCTTGGGAAATAAATTCCTATAACATTCCACTTTGGTCTCGAAACAAAGGCATACAAAGTAAGCTTAAGTCTATTAAATCAAGTTTGATTTGCCAAAATACACCTTGAAAGGTAATTTTAATTCGGATCATTTTAGCATACTACTGATTTTGTGATGAATTATTGAGCTTTGTGTTTGAGCTTGAAGCTCATGATTTAAGATCAAAATTCGTTAATTTGGGCCAAAGATGGTAGGCCTAAATTTAGTTTGGATAATCCAAAATTCATTAATGTGGGCCAAAGATGGTAAGCCCAAATTCGTTTTGAACAAAACTCATTAATATCGGACTAAAACCTGGTTCCCCTAAGCTCATCTTAACAACTCCTTAATTTAGGCCCAACTTAAACCCGCACGGACCACCAACGGCCTCCCCAGCATCTCAGCACCTTTAATCATGCCCGCCAATATCAGAGACCACAAACCACCACCGCCACACCTCAGCCACCATGAACATTGCCACACGGCTGCCCGAACCACCCCATCACAAACAGACCACCAAATTCAGTTCTCTCAAGAGCCCATTCCCCATCGATACCAAACAAAAAAACCCAAAACATCAGAAATCAGAAATACCAAACACATAAACAATCAAAGAAAGATATCAAAGAAATGCAAAATGGGGGTGCAGTAGAAAAGGACTTTTGGGTTTTAGTTTTAGTTTCTTCAAACTAAAGGCCCTTCTTGGTAGAGAAAGAAGGAATGAGAGGTGAAGAAAGGAAGAGGAGACAGCGGCAGCACATCGCCAGAGACGGCAGCCACTGTACGGCCACGGTCCTAACGGTTGCTGGACGGAGCCGATCTCACGATGAAGAGAGCAGCGGCGGCTGTGATAAGAAGAGGGGATAACACAGAGGAGAAAATGGTTTTTTTTTTAGAGAGGGATTTTCTGTTGTAAATAATAATAATAATAATAAAGATCTTCGACACCAAAGGGTGCAGTATTGAAGAGGAAGCCCCGCTGTTCCGACCCGTTCGAAAAGGATCCGATCAGTTTCAAGCCACCACCCGAATCTAGAAGCCTGACCCGAAGGGCGCCTGGCACTGGACCCATCTCAGCCCAATCTATGAAGTTTTTCTTGGGCTGTTAAGCACTTCTTTGGATTTTAAACCCAAACCATTTGGGTATACTCTTTCCTAATTGGACAGTTTGCAAGCACTTCTGAGGGCTTTAAACCCAAACTATTTGGGTATACTCTTATCCCTTGCAATTTATTAATATCCCATTTAGCTATTTTGTCATACTATTAATTTCCATAACATTTTTTTGAAAAAAAAAAAAACACATGGATATAAGGTTGTTGTTGAGTAATTAAAGTTACCTAGTTGCATGATATTTCTAAAAATAATGATAATGAAAATAATATTGATAATAACATAAAGAAATAAATTTCTTTTTTCATTGCGTTGGTGAAAATGGTATATTTGGAAATGTTAAGAAATAGAAGAAATGCGAACCTTCTATGATGGGATATAGTGAAAATCCTAAGTAGAGATTGTTCAAAAATCTCTGAGTGAAAGAAATTTGTTAAATATTATCAAAGTATTGAAATATTCATTGTAATTTGTCAATATATGAATTCATGTTTATTCCTAAAAAAATAATAAATGATATTTTCCTTAGTAAAATAAAAATAAAAGAAAATTAATATAATAATGGTAAATAAAAATGAAAAGGGATCTACTTACACATGTGTAAAACAATTTAATTTTACACATTTTCGTATCTTTTTATATGATTTATATTTTTTAATCCGATCATTGAATTTTATATTCTATTCACATAGATTATGCATATCAAATTTCAAGTTAATCGAAAATGTTTAACTATTTGTTTCATAAAATAAAATTTTAACCGTTAATATATATAATGAAAAAAATGCTATTTTTGATATATAAGAACATTAGATTGATTCAAAAATTTACAAGCATGATAGGTAAGAGTATGTTGTTAAATCCAACGGTTAGTTCGCAAAAATATTAATCCAATATAAAGATATAAAAGTGTGTAAAATAAATTATTTTATATATGTGTAAGTGAATCTCTCAATAAAAATAATAAGGACACACATCGTGCATTAAATAATTATTTCATACATATTCGGCTTGCAACATATACAAAAATAAATGTGAATTTTTTCGATGATATGATATTACAAAATCACAAGTGGTAATTTCTAAATGATCCCTAAGTGTGAAAAGTTTACTAAAAATTACCGAAAGAAGTGGAATATCTAATGTGATTTTTCAATATATGGTTTCTGAAAATTATTAAAATAGATATAAATAAGAATTTATTCAAGAGAAATAGTTCATATTCATCATGTGATATTTATTTGCATCATATGTGTCAATTTTAAAACTCGAAATAATTGTAAATCTCCGAGGACAAGATTCTATAAAAATCATAAGTATCGATTCTTAATAAACCTTTACGTGAGAAAATTATTCTGAATACTATCAACAGTATTGGAGTATTTAGTCTAATTTTTTAATATATAAATTTCTTATGTATTTTCAAAAAAAAATAAATTAAATAAATTTGAGCTTTTTAAAATGGAAAAATGTTTTTGACAAAATATCAAAATGCCTTTGATAAAGTCCTAATTTTAAATTAAAATTTGTCACATTTTGTTGGCTATATTCACACTTAAAACCACCCTTAAAAAACTTATTTCTTTTTTTTTCTTTTACTTTTCCAAATTACCATCATTCTTAAATTTAAATATCTTTCATAAATCTATAATTAAATGATTTTTTTTTTCTTAAATTGCTTTTGCCAATTGGATTGGGCATTATCAAATTCATGACAGATGAAACTGCGTTGGAAGTGAAGTTATAGATTTACTCTCTATGTTACTTAAAAGTTGATAATTCTGATATTGCCTTCATAATAATTTTTTTTGGTGAAGCCTTCATAATAAAATTGTTATTTTAATTAAATCCACTTATAGTACATAAAGTTACAATATTTTTTTACCGCATCTTCACATGACATTATAAAAACACTATTTGTCGTAACGATTTCGCGCTTGACGATTTTTGAAAACATTTAAAAAAAACAAAAGGAGTCGCCACTAATCTTTTTTGACTAGGTGTGATTGGCCACCTAAAATATTTATCTTTTTAACAAAATCTCAAAATTAATTAAGTTTTATTAAAAAGACAATTTTGGTCTGCGAAAACAAAAATCAGGTTCGAGAGTACGGTTACGCGTGGGGAAAGATTAGCACCCCCACGACGCCCGTTAAAAAAACGGTACCATAGTAATCATGTGTTATCCCTTTTGTTCTAATAAAAATGGTCTTAATTTAATATTTAAAATTAATTCCTTTTTATTCCATTATTGAAGCATTTTATTATTTATCAAAATTATTTTTTCATTTAAAAAAAAAGGTTAGATTTTATTTATCGAAAGTGAGTGTGAACCCTTTTGTATTGAATAATTAAATCGAATACTCCAATACTTTTGGCAGCATTCGAAATAATTTTTCTCACCTAGAGATTTCCTAAGAATTACTACTTGTGACTTCTATAGAATCTCATCCTCGGAAATTTCACAATTGCTTCGAAAATTATTATGAATGCATCTGATGCAAACAAATAAAAATGATGCAAATGAATTTTTAATTTTAAATTTCATTATTTATTTGTTTATTTATTTATATTTCTTTGTTTTTAACAAAACTTATTCATTTTCATTTTTAATAAAAATTTAAATTATTGAAAAATCATACTAAATATTCCAATACTTTTGGCAACATTTAATAGGATTTCTCTCACCTAAGGATCAGTTAGGAATCACTACTTGTGACTTCCGTAACATCCCATCATCGAAAAATCATTTATTTAAATTTAAAATTTATTATTAATTTTAAAAAAAATCAATTTTGTTTTCAAAAATTTAAATTATTGAAAAATCATACTAAATACCTCAATACTTTTGACAATATTTAGTAGACTCTTCTCACCTAAGGATCAGTTAATGAATCACTATTTGTGACTTCCATAACGTCCCATCATCGGACTTCATTTAATTTAATTTAAATTTTATTATTTATTTTCTTTTTCTATTTTCTTTTAAAAAATTATTTATTTTTATATTTAACAAAACATTAAATTATTGAAAAATCATACTAAATATTCCAATACTTTTGGCAACATTTAGTACGACTCTTCTCACCTAGGGATCAGTTAAAAATCACAACTTGTGACTTCCGTAACATCCCATCATCGGACTTTATTAATTTTGAAATTTAAACTTTTTTGTTAATTTCCTTTTTCTATTTTTCCTTTTTTTAAAAAACTTATTTATTTTTATTTTTAACAAAAAATTAAATTATTGAAAAATCATACTAAATATTCCAATACTTTTGGCAACAATTAGTATGACTCTTCTCACTTAGGGATCAGCTAGGAATCACTACTTGTGACTTTCGTAGCATCCCATCATCGAGAATTTTGAATTAAACTTTATCATTTACTCAAATTTATATTTCATTATTTTTTTAAATACGTTTTCTAATCAATAATAACAATTAATGAAAATGCAAATAAAAGAAAATTTTTCAATTTTTTATTTTGCAACATGCACTAATAATAATAATAAAACACAAATAACAAATAATAATAATAATAGTAATTCTTTTTTTTTAATTTTTAATTTTTAATTTTAATTTTCAATTTTCTAATTAATTAAAACACATTTTTTCTGAAAAAACAAATAAATACTAAATAAATAAATAAATATACAAAAGAAATACCTAAATGGACTTGGACTTGGGCTTGGAACCCAAAAAAAACCTTCAAAAGAGCCCAAATGGCCAGGCCCAAGCTGCTGGGCCGGACACGGATCGGATCGAGTCGGGCGGCGGGTCGCGCGCGGATCTCCCTCTCTCCTTTGGCGGGTCGGGCGCGACACGGGTCGAGTCAGGCATCACGGGTCGCTTGCGGATCTTCCTATCTCCGGGCCAGGCGCGCGGATCCTGGGTCGGATCCGGGTCGCGTGCGGATCTTTCAGCTTTCTTTTTTTTTTATAAAAGCCTTGTTTTTTTTTATTCTTTCATTTTTCCTATTTCCTAAAAAAAAACATCCAAAGCCTTTGAGGCTCTCTGCTGGGGCGATTCCCGACCGCCGCTGGGGTCACTTTCTGCCGCCGCCGGCCACCGTCGCCTGTGGCCAAACCCCAAAAAGATTGCCTTTTCCGATTCTTCTCCCTCTCCTCTTTTCGATTCCGACCTCCGATTCACCAAAAAATAGCCCTAACCTATTAGATCTAAACCCCCCGAAAGCCCTTTTCCCCTTTTTGTTTTTTTTATTTTTTTTTGTTGATGGTTTCGGTTGTGGTTTTGGTTTGCTGTTGTTATGGTTTGTTTGTTTTTTTTTTGCAGGTGGGGATCTAGGGTTTGAGGGGCTCTCGGATTTGGGGTTTCGGGTTTTGGGGGTTCTTGGGTTTAGGGATTTTGGTCCCGGTTTGGGTTGTTCAAGATGATGTTGGTGTGGTGGTTGCTCCGGGTAGGGGTGAGGATGGTGGGGGGTTTCTGTTTTTGACTGGTGATGGGGGGTCTCGACAGAGGCAGAGGTGGTGAGGGTCACGGTGGCTAGGGCTAGAGGATTTTCTGTCCGGGGTCCTCCTGGGTAGTGAAGATAAGTCTGGCTTTTAGAAGGATCTGGCCTGGGGTTTGGTGTGATGGGATGGGGTAGAGTAGCTGGTGGTGGCAGTAGCTGAGGGTGGCAGTGGCTGATGGACAGGATGATTGACAGATTGGACCAAAAAACAAGAAAGAAAAAAAATAAAAAAAATAATAATAACAAAAATAAGAATAAAAATAAAATAAAAGATAAGAATAAAGAAATAATAATAATAATATAAATAATAAAAATAAAAATAAATACAAAATATATATAAAAATAAAAATAAATATAATAATAACAATAATAATAATAACTATAATAATAATAAAAAAAATGGGATAAAATTAGATGTCAACAGCTGCCCCTTTTTGCTCATTGCTGAGAATCAGGAATAGAGCAAAGATAATAGACACTAATTTTGTCTGGCTTATGACCTGATCTCTTCTTCTCTTTTCTTTTTTTTTTCTCTCTCTTTTTTTCTTCTTCTTCTTTTTTTTTCTTTTTTTCCTATTTCTTTTTTTTTCTTCTTTTTTCTTTCTTTCTTTCCCTTTTTCTTTTTGTATGCGCTCCTCTTGCAGCAGATGCAATGAAACTTTAAATTTTTCTCCTTTTTTTTCTAGAAAGCTCCTCTTACAGCAGAGGCAATGAAACTTTAAAAATTTTTGCCCGAAGGACTTATGATTTGTGCCCGAAGGACTTAAATTCTTTTTCTGAAAAGTGCTCCTATTGCAGGAGAGGCATTGATACTTTAAAAAATTTTGCCCGGAGGACTTAAATTCCTTTTTTGAAAAGTGCTCCTCTTGCAGCAGAGGCATTGAAACTTTAAAAATGAAAGATTTCACATTCAAAGATCTAGAAATTCACATCTACAAAAATTGTCTTAGGAATTCACATCCAAGTGTTTGTTTCGAGAATTCACATCCGAAATTCTATTTCATGGATTCACACCTGAAAGTCCAGCTATTCACATCTGAATAATTTGTTTCGGGGATTTACATCCGAAATTCCATTTCATGGATTCACACCTGAAAGTCCAGGTATTCACATCTGAATAATTTGTTTAGGGGATTCACGTCCGAACATCTAGGAATTCTCATCTAGATAATTTATATCGAAAATTTCTCGTCCGAACATCCCATTTATCTCGTTCTATCATTGATGTGTTTAATCCTATCTAGAACTTTGTTTGAAGAGCTTCAATTCAAATTTAAACTTTCAGGAATTCTATTTCTTTTTTCTTTTTTTTTTTCATTTTTCTTTTTCTTTTTCTTTTTTTTTTCTTTTTTCTTTTTTCTTTTTTTCTTTTTTTCTTTTTTTTTTTAACTTAGACTTAAATCGGGAATTCACTTCCAATAATTTAAGGGTTCTCGTTTAGAAAATTTCTATTTCAAGAATTCACATCCGAAAATCTAAAATTTCATTTCGGGAATTCGCATCCGAAAGTCTAAAATTTCATTTCGGGAATTCGCATCCGAAAGTTCTGTTTCGGGGATTCACATCCGAAGATTTAACTTGGAGATTCACATCCAAAAATCTAACTTGGGGATTCACACCCACACGTTCAGGAATTCTCATCTGGATAATTTATATCGGGAATTTCTCGTCTGATTGTTGGTTTCGGGAATTCACATTCGAAGATCTAAAATGTCATTTCTGGAAATTTTGTTCGGGCATTCGCATTCGAATGGTGGTTTCGGGAATTTCACGTCCGAAAATTTGACTTGGTGATTCACACCCAAAAGTCCAGGAATTCTCATCTGGATAATTTATATCGGGAATTTCTCATCCGATTGTTGGTTTCGGGAATTCACATCCGAAAAATTTGACTTAGGGATTCACACCCAAACGTTCAGGAATTCTCATCTGGATAATTTATATCGAGAATTTCTCGTCCGATTGTTGGTTTCGGGAATTCACATCCGAAAAATTTGACTTAGGGATTCACACCCAAACGTCCAGGAATTCTCATCTGGATAATTTATATCGGGAATTTCTCGTCCGATTGTTGGTTTCGGGAATTCACATCTGAAAATCTAGTAAATTTCTCACATTTCAACATTTTCTCTTTTTCTAAAAAATTTTATTTTATCTTAATTTCTTATAGAATTCAAAGTTCATCATCTTAAAATCCAAATTCTTGCTTTAAAATTCTTGAAAATCATGTTTCCCAAAATTCCACTCAACTTAAAATTGAAAATTTTCCTACTCAAGGTTAAAATTTTTTCATTTCTTTCCTAGGTGCATGTGATGAATGCAATGCAAAGGTTGTTAAGAAAAATCATGCAAAAATGATGGTAACAAGGTTCACAAGACCATCCCTTCCATCATCTTACCTTTCCTTCTTAACACTGGTTCCACAATCTCAACTGGTTTTCCTTCATTCTTCACTACCTAATCAACTCTGATATATTCCAATTGGAGACTTCAAGTATTGATATACTTCATTATCGTCTCAATTCTCATTTGCCCTATATCTTCCCAAAATTTTGGTAATGCATGAATTTTCATGAATAGTACTATTCATTTATTCTTCATCATTTCAGTTTCATAACAAATGCAATGTCATCACATTTTCTTGATTTTTTATTGGTATGAAATGGGATAAAAATTAAAGGAGGGGTATTTATGATGAAGGGGATAGAAATAGTTTTGTCAAAGAGCAAGGCAACTTGAAGGAAAGAAAAGACAACAATTTTCAAACAAACAAATCTTCAATCAATCTTGATAGAAAATTTGGGATTCTTTCTCTAACAAATCTATTCCCTTGATGTCCTTAGTCTTTTTGAGTTAATTGTATGGAGATTAGCCCTTACTTGACAAAATATTTCCACCATGACAATCCTAGGCAAAAATCTCTTCTCTACTTGCCAACTTGATCATTCATCTTTATTTGACTCGAACCGCCCTTTTCAGATTTTCAATTTGAGTCATTATTTTTCTTTTTTCTCTTTTTTTTTATCATTTTTCCTTTTCTTCTTTTTTTTTTCTTTTTCTTCATTTTTCACTTTTTTATTTTTCCTCATTCATTTTTTTTATTCATCCCCAACATCCTTATTATGGTCCATTATCATAGAATCACAATCTTCATGCATTTCTTGGCCCAGTGTATGGTCTTCCGACTCAAATCTTCACATTTGATAAAAATGGACTTTTAAGGTACGTAATGTAGGCTAAGGTGAAGGGTTATGAAAAAAAGGACATAGCAGGCCCAAAATTTGTGTTTTAAAGGGTTATAAACCAAAGGATCATTTTTAATACATGACTCATTTAGGCACTTTGCCCCATTCTTCATTCGTTCTTTTTCATTCTAATTCCATTTCTTATTTTTCTCCCTTTTTTTCACAAATAACTTTAAAATGTAAAGGGGTTTTCTTTTTTATTTGCCCCTTAAATTCTTTCATAGATTTCGAGTGAACAAACTTCTTTCTTTTTCTTCCTTTTCTCTTCCATTTTTTTTTAGATTTTTCCCCCCGATGTGGAGGGTGATCCTTGGTGGGTTTTTTTTTTTGAAAAAAAACAAAACAAACATACTAGGCTCAAAGGGGTTAGCAATGGATAATTTTCTTACAGTGAAATGTAGGTGAAAGATGGCCATTCTTCCTTTCAAATGTGAAAACTCTTATCAAAGAATCATTTACTGAGCAAACACCAACATGTGGAACCATCTGTTACAAAATTGCATGTCAACTCCCACCTTCTCTATATACAAATCATATTTTCATTGCAATATTCATGCCGAGATTTTGGACAAGATTGTCAACATGAATAAAGCTTTGGTAGAGTTCCAATCCCAAATTATTATCAACATTGATATCATATTTATCGTTTAAAGATTTAAAAAAATTAAGGAAATGTGGTGAGGTATATAAGGAAGACAAAGCCAAATTTGAATCGAGGAAAAGAGAGAAATGTGATGAAAATGCATATGCTACTTCATTAAGATGATAAAAGATAAAGGAAAGTCTATACATAAAAAGCCATTAAAGTTGGGCCACAACTTTAACCAAAAACAACTTCACATCATCATGGATGACCCACCAAAAGGATCTTTTTTGTAGTTATACCCTGGCATGGTTGGACGAGAGATTAACATTTGATCATTCCATCATCTCAAGATTCAATAAACCCTTTCTGATCAAACTTTGCACCTTACGCTTAAAAGCAAGACAACTTTCTATCGAGTGACCCATGTTTCCATTATGATAGTCACATCGAGCATTAGGGTTGTACCACTCTAGATATGGAGGCTCCAAAGGCTTTAGTGGGATTGGGGTAACAAGTTGGTTCTCGATAAGATATTGGAATATTTCAGTGTAGGACCAAGGGACTGGATCAATGTCGGTCCTTCTTCGTTTGTTTCGAGATCCTCTTTAGTTATTTTGGGTAGGCATGGGTGTTTAGAAACCCTTTTGCCAACTAGACTGTGGGATTGGCTGATGGGTATTCAAGCTTGGAGAGGTATTATTTGTAATGGGGTAGTGGGTTTGGTACATGGGATAAGGATGATATGGAGCAAAGTCTCCCACATGTTGCCCCTCATAATTCATAGCATGAACATCTCCTCCATTCCCTGATGTATCACCTTTTCTTGCATTCATGGCATCATCTCCTACAAGCTTGCAACTCTTGATTGCATTCTCTATTATTTCACCAGAAATTACCATATCCGCAAAATTCTTGGTGGCATTACCGACCATCATTTCATAAAATGGTGCCAAGAGTGTATTGACAAACAGGATGGCAGTTTCTTTCTCTGTGAGGGGTGGTTGGACTTGGGCAGCTACATCCCTCCACCTTTGAGCATATTCCCTAAAGCTCTCCTCATGCTTCTTCCTCATAACCTGCAAGGATAGGCGGTCTGGTACTAGATCTTCAATGTGCTTGTATTGAGTAATGAATGCCCGTGCCAATTCTTTCCATGAGCGGATATGGGCTCGATCTAGTTGGGTGTACCACCTGGCAACTGATCCGGTAAAACTGTCTTGAAAAATATGCACCAATAATTCATCATTCTGAGCATATGCAGCCATTTTTCGGCAATACATCTTAATATGAGTTGTCGGGCATTTGGTCCCATCATACTTTTCAAAATCTGGAACTTTGAACTTTGGTGGGATAACTACACCTGGTACCAAACAGAGCTCACTCGCCTCCAAAGAACCATATAAATTCATCCCTTCGATAGCTCGTAACCTCTCTTCAAGGAGATCTAACTTCGTCTGAGGCTCTAAGCTCACTTTCATTGTTGATGCACTCATCTTCAGTTTCTCTTGTTCTCTAGAATTATCTGAATCATGGACATAGATTGGGTCTGATGGCTTCCTACCGGGGTTTGGAATGGGACTTGGTGGATATGAACGTTCACCGTCTTGTGCCCACCTTTCTTGAGTAGTTGCTTCCCCTACTGGTTCCTTTCCTTTACTCATTTTGGTTATCATCTCCATCATTGCAGCCAATTGCCCTTTCATCTCTTCTTGCGCCTTTTCTATTTTCTCCATTCGGCTAGCCTGTCCTTCTTCCATGATCTAAGCTTGTGAGAGTCCTGAATTGCTTTGTAATCTTTGGTGGTCGAGAAGTCTTGAACCTTATTACCACAATTTTCAATTAGAAATCCATATCATTATCTATCTTTGTCTAAAAAACTTTCTTTTATTTCTTTCAAAAAATTTTGGAACAAACACTATTTTTCTCTTTTGTTTTTTTTTTTTTAGAGCATTGGCATATTTGCTGAAGTATAACAAGTATATGATGTGAGTTTTATGAAAATCATGTTATTTGTATATGTATGCAAATGACATGTATGATAGAAATCTATGAAATGGAACAATTTTTCTCCTTTTTTCTTTCTCTCTTTTTCTTTTTTGTTTTTTTTTTGGGTTAGTTTGCATAACTTTCTTGATTTTACATGTTGAGTATTTAGGTTTTCACTTTAACCAAATCTTAGGGAGGAATAGTTTCAATGAAAATAATCAATCAATAACATCTTTGCATAAATTTGATAGAAAAGAAAATTGAAAGAATAAGCAAATTCAAGATTGTGAAAGACTTAGTTTAGTTTCTCAAAGATTTATTTACAAAATGTGGTAAAATGCATACCAAAGTTCAAACTAAAATTTGCCCCTCTTACTTATCACATTCCTTTATTAACTTAAGAGGTCAAGTTTGAAATGACTAAGAGAAGTCAAAAAGTAAGCTTAAACCATATCAAAATTGTTTCAAAAACTCTCTCTTCTTTTTTGTTTTTTTGTTTTTTTTTTGTGAGAAGAAACATTATTAACCATGAAATGCTATGTAAGATGTTCAAGACATGACACAATAACAAGACATTGTTGAAAGACATGTTCAAACAAAATGCAATTTATGCATAATGCAATTACAATGAAGATCAAATTCTATTTTATTTCACCTAACTTTGATGATTCTAAAATGCACATGACATGATTATTAATATATGTATACAGAATGATGATGAAAGGAATTAAAATGATATGTCGCTAACATGCTTGAGAAAGATGAATATTTGTATTCACACTACCTAGACAAAAATCTTATTATTGCTTAACCTAACATGCGAGGAAAACGAAATTCCTAACTAAACTTCAAACATTCTTCTTCATCTTTTTAGAAATCATTTTTCTTTGATCACCTAAAAATTTTTTTTTCTTTTTTTTTCCTAAAAAATTCACATCCCCTATTGATTCTTTTTTTCAAAAATTAATTTTATTTCATTTTTATTCCAAATCAAACTTTTTCTTTTATCACCAAAATTTTCTTTTTATTTTCTATTTTTTCGAAAATTCACATCCCCTATCGATTCTTTTTTCAAAAATTAATTTTATTTCATTTTTATTCTAAATCAAACTATTTTTTTGAATTCTTTTCCAAACAAATTCAAGGATAATTTTTGTTGACATCTTTTTATTCAAGAAAAACTCAAATGTTTTTATATTTTCATTAAATTTCCTATACAACCCAAAAATAAAATAAAAAAATATTTTTTTCTTTATTTTTTTCTTGTCAACTTATTCTTTAAAGCAAGGAAAGATTTTGTTGACTTTATTTTACCTTTATTTAGAAAAATGTCAACTCTCTTTTTTATTGCTTTACAAAGCGCATTTTTCTATTTATTCCCATTTTTATGTCTATATCTTTGAAAGAAATCCCTCTTCTCTTTTTTTTTAATAAAAATTATTCCCATTATTTTGAAAGAAAAGTTTGTTTTATTGTTTTTCTCACACTTTTTTTGTTAAAAAAAACTTAGATTTTGTTTTTTGATTTTACAAAATTTCTTTCCACAATTTTATTATTTTTTTAAAAAAATCCTTTTTTGAAAAACAAGAAAAATTTCAAAGACTTAAACTATGGACAATTCAAACCAAAACCCATAGTACCTTTATTATTGATATGAGAAATGGAGTCAAATAATGTTCCCTCTTGTGTCCTAATTTCAAAAATCGGGTATGGCTCTACCTAAGATTGGACTTAAGATTCTCTATATGCTGATTTAGATCTCTAAAAGGTTAAAAGGTTCCCAAATTATACTTTACTGTCATCCACACTGGATTAGTAAGATTTAATTTGAGTGAGAGTATTTCGATTGCCATTGCGGAGGTGATTACCTCACGAGAGCAAAGGTATTCTACTCCCTCCTAAGAAGGATGGAACCCGAGTATAGGGCTCATGTTATGCAGATGCAAGCGCAAGTGTGTGTATGAGTGAACATTTATCAAACCATAACCCTTATCCTACAATGCCCCAACAATTTATTAAGAATAATATTTACAAAATAAATAATGCAGTAAAATAAACGTAATAACTAAAATACAAATGCAACAAATTATTTAGAATTAAAGAAACTAAATTTAAATATTACTTAATACCATCAAATTAAAACTTAGGATAACACATGTTTAATAAATGACTTGACTCTCAAAAAAGGTCCCCAGTGGAGTCACCAAGCTGTCGTAACGATTTCGCGCTCGACGATTTTTGAAAACATTTAAAAAAAACAAAGGAGTCGCCACCAATCTTTTTTGACTAGGTGTGATTGGCCACCTAAAATATTTATCTTTTTAACAAAATCTCAAAATTAATTAAGTTTTATTAAAAAGACAATTTTGGTCTGTGAAAACAAAAATCGGGTTCGGGAGTACGGTTACGTGTGGGGAAGGATTAGCACCCCCACGACGCCCGTTAAAAAACGGTACCATAGTAATCATGTGTTATCCTTTTTGTTCTAATAAAAATGGTCTTAATTTAATATTTAAAATTAATTCCTTTTTATTCCATTATTGAAGCATTTTATTATTTATCAAAATTATTTTTTCATTTAAAAAAAAAGGTTAGATTTTATTTATCGAAAGTGAGTGTGAACCCTTTTGTATTGAATAATTAAATTGAATACTCCAATACTTTTGGCAGCATTCGAAATAATTTTTCTCACCTAGAGATTTCCTAAGAATCACTATTTGTGACTTCTATAGAATCCCATCCTCGAAAAATTCACAATTGCTTCAAAAATTATTATGAATGCATATGATGCAAACAAATAAAAATGATGCAAATGAATTTTTAATTTTTAATTTCATTATTTATTTGTTTATTTATTTATATTTCTTTGTTTTTAACAAAATTATTCATTTTCATTTTTAATAAAATTTAAATTATTGAAAAATCATACTAAATATTTCAATACTTTTGGCAACATTTAGTAGGATTTCTCTCACCTAAGGATCAGTTAGGAATCACTACTTGTGACTTCCGTAACATTCCATCATCGGAAAATCATTTATTTAAATTTAAAATTTATTATTAATTTTAAAAAATTCAATTTTGTTTTCAAAAATTTAAATTATTGAAAAATCATACTAAATACATCAATACTTTTGACAATATTTAGTAGACTCTTCTCACCTAAGGATCAGTTAAGGAATCACTACTTGTGACTTGCATAACGTCCCATCATCGACTTCATTTAATTTAATTTAAATTTTATTATTTATTTCCTTTTTCTATTTTCTTTTAAAAAATTATTTATTTTTATGTTTAACAAAAAATTAAATTATTGAAAAATCATACTAAATATTCCAATACTTTTGGCAACATTTAGTACTACTCTTCTCACCTAGGGATCAGTTAGGAATCACTACTTGTGACTGCCGTAACATCCCATCATCGGACTTTATTAATTTTGAAATTTAAACTTTATTGTTAATTTCCTTTTTCTATTTTTCCTTTTTTTTAAAAAACTTATTTATTTTTATTTTTTTAAAAAAATAAATTATTGAAAAATCATACTAAATATTTCAATACTTTTGGCAACAATTAGTATGACTCTTCTCACCTAGGGATCAGCTAGGAATCACTACTTGTGACTTCGGTAGCATCCCATCATCGGGAATTTTGAATTAAACTTTATCATTTACTCAAATTTATATTTCATTATTTTTTTTAAATACGTTTTCTAGTCAATAATAATAATTAATGAAAATGCAAATAAAAGAAAATTTTTCAATTTTTTATTTTGCAACATGCACTAATAATAATAATAATAATAATAATAATAATAATAATAATAATAATAATAATAATAATAATAATAATAATAATAATAATAAAAAAAACACAAATAACAAATAATAATAATAGTAATTCTTTTTTTTAATTTTTAATTTTAATTTTCAATTTTCTAATTAATTAAAACACATTTTTTATGACAAAACAAATAAATACTAAATAAATAAATATACAAAAGAAATACCTAAATGGATTTGGGCTTGGAACCCAAAAAAAACCTTCAAAAGAGCCCAAAAGGCCAGGCCCAAGCTGCTGGGCAGAACACGGATCGGATCAAGTCGGGCGGCGGGTCGCGGGCGGATCTCCCTCTCTCCTTTAGCGGGTCGGGCGCGACATGGGTCGGGTCAGGCGTCACGGGTCACGCGCGGATCTTCCTATCTCCGAGCCGAGCGTGCGGATCTCGGGTTGGATCCGGGTCGCGTGCGGATCTTTCGGCTTTCTCTTTTTTTTTTATTCTTTCATTTTTTTTATTTCCTCAAAAAAAAAAACATCCAGAGCCTTTGAGGCTCTCTGCTGGGGCGATTCCCGGTTGCCGTTGGGGTCGCTTCCGGCCGCCGTCGGCCATTGTCGCCTATGGCCAAACCCCAAAAAGATTGCCCTTTTTCGATTCTTCTCCCTTTCTTCTTTCCGATTCCGACCTCCGATTCACCAAAAAATAGCCATAACCTAGTAAATCTGAACCCCCCGAAAGCCCTTTTCCCCTTTTTGTTTTTTTGTTTTGTTTTTTTTTGTTGATGGTTTCGGTTGTGGTTTTGGTTTGCTGTTGTTGTGGTTTGTTTTTTTTTTTGCAGGTGGGGATCTAGGGTTTGAGGGGCTCTCGGATTTGGGGTTTCGGGTTTTGGGGGTTCTCGGGTTTAGGGATTTTGGTCCCAATTTGGGTTGTTCAGGATGATGTTGGTGTGGTGGTTGCTCTAGGTAGGGGTGAGGATGGTGTTGGGTTTTTGTTTTTGATTGGTGATGGGGGGTCTCGACAGAGGCAGAGGTGGTGAGAATAAAGAAAAAAGGAATAAAATAAAATATGTATTACCATGAGTGGTTCATTGGAATGAAATATAGTAAGAATTACTAATAATATGTTTGGTTAGTTCAATGAATATGGTTGGAATAAATTTAAAAGATTATTTTATCTTTTTATTAAATTAATTATAAATTATTATAATACTAGTTAAATTAAATAATTTAATAAAATAAAATTAAAAATATTAATTATTTTTTGTTTCTAATTATTTCGATTAATTATAATTAAGTATTAATTAAAAACATTTAATTATTAATTATTAATTAAAAAATAAAATTAACTTAAAAATTAAATAAAAATAATAAAAAACATTGTTTTCTATTTTCTTTTGTTTTCTTTCTCTCCCGATTTCTTTTCATGTCCCTTCCCTTCTCTATCTCCCTTTAAACCAAACCATCTCTCTCTAACCTTCTGACTCCGTTTGCCACCATTGACCGGCGTAGGTCGCCGGCATGACCGGTCTCGATTTGATCAAAATAAATCCATATATTTGTTCCTCTCGGCCTGCTCATTCCATTTCAAAGTTAAATTTTTTCAAATAAATCTAGAAAAGCCTAGATATAATTTTGAAAACCAAACCTTTTTCTTTCTCCGTTTTTTTATTTTTATTTTTTTTTTTGTGTTGACGTGTAAGTATTGTTGCTTGTTTGTTATGTATTTTAAGGGACCACCGATCTGTCACTCAAGGTAGTTAGATTTGATTGACTACCATCTTCAATGACTTTTTCGGCATCAGAGATGATGTTGGTTCATTTAGAAACCAACTCTGTCTATAAACTAGATGAAGACGGATTTTGAGTTTAATTCCTGAGGATAAAATAGTTTAAAAAATTTGGCTCCGATTCTGGTCTCAGAAGGTTTTCCTTGTTTTGAAGGTACACCCATCCTAGAGATTATTTTTCTTTGGGTTAACGTTGAACCAAATCTCAGAAAGGGTAGGGTACACGGAATGGAGGGGAAAAAAAATTTCCCATTCAGGCTACCAAACGCTAGTGTTTTAGTACTTAGAGGCAACTTTTATTGTTAAATTAGTGCCTGTTTAGAGCAAAATAAAGAGAGGCCTATAATGTGTTAAAACTAACACTTGCAAAGCTAAAATGGTAACAAAATACGGAGGCACATATAAAAACGCCCTTAAAAATAGATTTCATGGTCAAATATACCTTTAGTTTTTTTCACAAAATGCATATAAGCTCTTAACGTTTTATTACATAAAAATTAATCCAAAAATTTTTATTTTATTGTAAATAAACCCTCATTCTTTCGAAATTATACAATTAAGTCCAAATCTGTTAAATTAAACTAACTTTCATCTATAAACTTTTATTTTATTATAAATAAACCCTCAACCTCTCAAAATCATTAAATTAAGTCCAAATCTTTTAAATAAAATTAACTTTCGTTAGTATTGTATATGTGGCAGTCAACTAAGAAATCCATATTAGCTTTTACGTAAGACATTCAAACGGTAGTTAGTGAAATTTAATAGATCTGAATTTTATTGCATAATTTTAAAAGGTTGAGAGTTTATTTATAGTAAAATAAAAGTTTATAAACTGATTTTCACACGATAAAATGTTATTGACTTAGTTTTATTTTATGAAAAGGTTAAGAGTATATTTGCTATTAAACCTTAAAAATACTTTTTTTTTTTGTAGTGAAGTAAGCAGAATCAATTATCCACAACAATGGGCTACGGGGAAAAAAAAAGGTAAATGTAAAAATTATGTTTACTTCTTTTGTTCTATTTTAGATATGTTTAGACAGAGGTACAATAATATGCACACAATATTTTCGTGAAAACTACCTTGACTGATTTGGTGCGTCACTAGTTCATCTTACTTCTTATTGTTCTGTTATCGCTCATCGGCCCCAAGTACAACATAAACAACAAATTAATATGCAAAAAGAAAATATAACCTGTCGTTTTTCTTTGGTACAAAACCTGTGCTTGTTGTAACCAAAAAAAAAAAAAACCTGTGCTTGTTTATGCATGTGTAATCAAGAAAGGCAACGTGTAAAAGTATTGTGAAGTACCGGTACATATTGAGATGTTCACAGTTATGATTGCTATCAACGGGTAATTGGAAAAAAGTGGAAGTGAAAATATTTTTTAAATATTTTGATATGATTTAAATTTTAAAATTATTATTGTTATAAAAATTTTATTATTATTGAACAAATCATAAATCAAATAAAAATACAAGTGGTTAAATAAAAAAAAAATCACGATTGCCAGCTACTTCCTTTCTTGCTATAAATGGTGCTTTTGCTGGGAAACCAGCTAACGTTTCCATGCTAGGAAATCCACAACGGCAAAGCCCTCAAATAGTTTCAGCAAAAAAAAAAAAAAGGGCGTCAAATGGCAATGAGTCCTAACACCAGGTTTTGTAGTAGGCTACAGAACCTTTGCATTCTTTAAACATTTTTAGGTAGGTCATTAGTTGTCCACCCACGTGGCCCATCTTGTTCTTCATTGTTTTTCCATTTTCACTCATCTGTAGATTTTCTTCTTTTTTTTTTTTTGGCTCTTTCTTTTTATAGAGATATATTTTGTGTTTAGCATTCATTGGTGATCACGTAGCCGACACTTCTTTCTTTTTCAAAGGTTAGAAGCATGTGTGATTATCTATTCATTCATTTAATGTGTCATGGCTGGATTAGGTCCTGTTAATGAAAACTATAGCCAGAACAGAATGATGTTAACACAAACCAAACTGATCCAAGCGAAAGTTTCAAATTAAGTGTGCAAAGTACATGATGGAAAAGCAGTATATTCCTTGAACTTATACTCCAAACAAATTAACTGTGAGAGTGTTAGTAACATGGCTATATTTGAATAACTTGCCAAAGTCATTTCCGGTGGGACTCACGTTAGTTAGTTTTTGCCACTGCTCAAATTCATGGTGGGGCAGGAGGCTGTTGGTCCAAACACCTTGCAAACATAATTATAAAACATTGAGGGTTTGACAAGCTTGCCCTTCATTCAGCAGGTTTGCTGGGTAGTATTTTAGCATAAAGAAGTGGGGTTTTGGTCAATTCTCAAAATTGGTCTGCTGGGATTGATGTCCAGATGCGTAAAACTTTACTGCCTGAAAAATTCAAACGCAGTGGGCTGAAAGTAGCACATGAGTATTCCTCTTTTTGAATGCAATCAAAATGGGTTTTGACTTTCAAAGCATAAGAATCATACATGAGAAAACTGATTGTGTTTTGGGTTTTCAATATAAGATAGATAAGAATCAATATAAGATAGATATACAGCAGCAATCACTATCACAGTATCAAGAAATATTTGGGAGAATCCAAATGTCCTTGCCTTTTGTTGGCTTTCTTTTGGACGGGAAAAAGGGGATAGCATAGCTGGTAAATTTGTAGCAATGTTACAGCCCATGTCTCTTTCTTTAACTACATTCAAGCCCAAAGATAAGGACATCATGTAACCAAAAAAAAAAAAAATAAGGACATCATCAGCATACTTAATTCCTATCCACATGAGATTTTGAGAAGAAATTCTTGCTGAAATTTTAAGAGTTCATTTGGTACGCGTATTTTATTTTTTAAAAAATATTTTTTATATTTTTAAGTATTTAGTACTTATAAAATATTAAGTCAATGAAAAATAAAATTCAATCAGTGAAAAATATTTAAGAATTTTAAGAATATTGTTTTTTCTTTTAAAAGAGAAAGATAATTTTTAAACCTATGTCATTCTGAAGAAAAAAAGTTTTTACTGAAACTCAACTTAATTTATATTGAGTTAAAACAATAAACAATAAAAAATATTTTTCATCATATTAACAAAACACTAAAAAATATTAATTTTTTTAAAAAATTAAATTTTCATAAATTATTTTACAAAAATTATTTTTTAAAAATTATTTTATACGAATCAAACCAAACCTAAATATATTAGATAGCATACCTCCTTTTTCCTGCCACTTTTTTCTGTTTCTATATTCTCTTTTGCAGTATGTGGCAGATTAACAATTGTATAATTCAGTGGTGTAAAAAGGCCCCCCTTCCTCCCACCTCTCTCTACGCTATAGCTTTTGTCACTTTTGGGGCACTACAAATTCACACCCCACCGCTCGCTTATCTCCCATGCTCAGTTCAACCCTTTCTCCCAAAACCTCCCAACTCTGTTTTCCTCTGTTTCCTTACACTTCTACTTGCATTCTTTTATGATTTCCTTTCTTTTCTGTAAACAGTAAACCATTTTTCTCACGCTTTACCATTATGGCGACGATTGTTTGCTGCCAAAGCCTACAGTCGTGTCTCGATTCCCAGTTGGTTGAGCCAAGAGCACAGAGGCTGACGTTATCTATTAAATCATGTTTCTTTGATTCAAACGCCAAAGATGTTGAGGATAAGCATATTTCCTCCAATCCTGACTTGGGTGGTTGGAGCTTCCTCCAAGCTCTCTCTAATGGTCCCCAATCCTCACACGAGATAGTAGAGAGAGAAAACACCTATGTTCATCCTCTGGTCAAGCGTTCTTTGTCCACTCTAAGTGAGAAGAGCTTGGAGCTATGCACCGAGAATTTAGGTAATGAGACAGGCAGTGACATCCTTGAGGCCAACATTTTCTCATTGTCTTCATCGGATTCTGAAGGTGGGAATTCTCCAACAATGAAGCAACACAAATCGCGTCAATTATTTGGAGATAAGAAAGCAACACCTCGCAATTTTCCACCTCCATTGACAACGATAAGTGGGTCGGAATTTCTTCGAGTTAGGACCCACCGTGAAGACGGAAGATTGGTAATAAAAGCTGTCATGTCTCCCTCAACAAACACTCTCTTTCAAGCTGAACGAAGCAATGGCCGCCTTCGACTGTACCTTTTCAAAGATTCTACCCCAACTTTTGACTACGAAGAAGAAACAGCAGACAAAGAAAGTGAAGAAAGCAGTGAAGAGAATAAAGCAGAAGAGTTTGAAAATGATAGCGACTATGAAGCCGAGGAAGAGGAAGAGCACGATGCATATTTGCAGGAGGGAATAGAAAGAAAAAGTCCAGATTTTGGCTCTGAAATGGGAATGAAAAAGTTCCAAAGGCCTGGCAGAGGGAGGTGCAAAGAAGGTGAACATGAAAACAATGGATTGTTAAATTGGGAGCCTTTTTGGGTGGCTACATAATCTAATTCACCCCACAATTTTTAGTTTGTATTGAATTCCTCTGTTTCAACTTTCAAGGAATGTTGCTATCGTTTTCTGAAGACACCCAAACTTTCATATAAAACACAAACTTGTTTTTACTTTATACAAACGACTAGGTGAAGACGACAAAGACACCGACACTCGATGTAAAAATCAAATGCTTCCTATTATGCTGTAAAGAGAAACACGTCGATCAATCATTTAAACACAAAGGCTGAAAAAATCTTGAAACTCGACAAATATGAGAGGGGACAGTTGTTTCAAAAGATATCATCCAGCACTTAAACATGGTTTGGTTTACTATTATTGTTTGGGTTGCCAAACATGTACTTACGATGACAAATTTCAGCTCAAATTATTCATCTATTTTTGGTATGTAGAAGAAAGTTCAAGGAGGCAGGGGGTAATTGAACCTCCAACTTTAACTTTCTTCGTACAGGTGACAATTATTAAGTCGAATCTGGATTGTTTCTAATCCAAATAGTATAAGTTTGGTAAAACTCTTGTAGCAGGTAGAATAGTTTGCTTTGTACTATGCGTGGCAAGAACTATGAAGCTAAAGAAAGACAAAGAAGAGAAGGAATTGAAAAAAAAAATTCTTTCTTTTTTCCTTGTTTAGTAAGAGAGGCTTGTAATGACTTACGAAATAAAAGGATCTCTTCCTCTCTCAAAGATGTCAACTACCTGCTTAGATCTGACAATTTATGTATTCATGTTGCATTTTGTGTTTGACATTATACTAAATAGATATGAAAAATTGAAATAAAAATATGACACAAATGATTAAACATCGCAAAATCTTAAACATGAACAAGACAAATTATAAACATGCTAATGGGCCGGAATGGATCAGTTTCAAATTGGATAATACTTGTACACATCGAATTTTGTCCAAATACTTTAAAAATTCAAGTCAAATCTAAACCCTAACTTAAACCTTAGCTTAACCATAAACCCTAAACCCAGCATTTACACAAAATAGTCTTTTAGAATAACTATTTTTTAAACACATTCAAATACAATAATATAAAATAAAATAAAAACTAGTTCCTACGACTATTTTTCTAGTAACTGGAATAGAATTAATAAATTCCTTTAACAATTTAAAGTCCAAATTTGCTAGCCACAGAGTTTCAAGAACTTTGCATTTCCCATTGCGAAGGTTAGGACTAATTGACAGGGTTGCAATCCTTCTTGCCCCTATCTTAACATGTTCTTTCAAGAAATCTTTAACTAGGTGCGCATAACTAAGGTTTGGGTTTCTCTTCCAAAGATCTTCTAGAAGACTTTTTTTGCTCAGACTGATTATTGTATTCTTTTACGTATAATATCTGTTATAATCTCTACATAAATAACAACAACCAATCCAAACTGATTGCTGAATTTTCCTATTGATAATAATGATATGTTTCTACATATCATCATTAGGATCTATCTAATAAGAGCTTCATTCAAACTAGAAGTCTTATGGCTCTGGTAAGTTGTGATTTTGTCCTAATAACCATGGGAAGTCTTTAACATGACCGACATGATTTTCTGTAATAAATACAAAAAGAATAATAAATACATGCACATAACACAAGTTTCGTAGTGATTAAAAATAGATATTATTCATCTTGTATTATATGGACTCCTAAAATTAATTTAGGACTTACAACTTTAAATTATTATTTAATTAATTTCTTTTATATTATTTTACTACATTGCATGATTTCTTGTACGTTTCAAAAACAAAATAGATTAAGGCAAGAACTGTCTTGTCATGAGCATTTGCATACTTATGACAAAAATCATAATTTTTAGTTCCTAACATACTAATTGATGATTATTTTCAAAATATATTGTCTTGAATAGGAATGAATGGAGGAGAAAAATTTATGTTGACGACTTAACTTGAGTTTATATATTGATTTATGTAGCCTGCCTCAATCTATTGAGATAAAAGTTTTGATGATGATAATAGAAATCAAAGTAGACCATCACATCCTTAGACATGTAAGTCATGTTTGGTATATAGGATAAAACATAAGATAAAATGATTATCATCCTATCTTATATTTGGTGCACACATAAAAAGAATAATTGGATTACAAAGAAGATTAGTCATCCTTTAACTATAAGATGATTCAATGCTCTTAAAAGGAACTGAATATTTTTAATCCCATATGATTAGGTAATAGGTAAATATTTTATCTTTCAAAATTTACATTTAAAAATTAATTTAAACATTTAATAAGATAACAATAGTTATTTTCCAATTAATTAATTAATTAATTCAAATTATGTTTTTCATTTTTATTTTTTTTTCTCTTTGTTTTTCTTTTATTACCTTTTTTTCTTTCTTTCCTTTTTATTCTTTTTTATCCTAAATAAAGTAAAAAGTAATTTTTTAATAATCAGTTTTTTAAAATCATTTTTTAAATTTAACTCTTAGACATAAAAATTATTGTGCTATATGTTTTTATTTATAAAATTTTGAATTATAAATTTAACTAGTATTTTTTACGTACATTTAAGTGTTCTTTTTTTCCATTTTCTTCTGTTCTTTTTTTTTTTTTTCGTTTTTCTTAATTGGTAGGACAAAGAAGGAATGAATAAAAAATATCTAAGATTTCTTTTTTGAAAAATCAATGTACTTTTTTTTAAAAAAAAAACAATCAAATTATTTTTTAAGAATTTTATTTTCTAAAATAAATATATTTAACTTAAAATCATAAGAATTATTTTAAATTTAAATCATAAAAACAAAAAAAGTTAAAAATAGAGAAATATTTTTAATAAAAATTATTTTTTAACAAAATTGACTTTTTGAAACATTTAATTTAAAAACTTTTTCCTATTGAAAAATCAATTTTGTTTTTGAAAAAAACAAAAAGCAAAGTTAACTATTAACTATAGAATTATAATAATATATATTTTTTTGGTTAAAAAAATATTTGAATTATATTTATAAGAAAAAATTATAAATGTAAATTATAATTACTTTAAAATAAGAGTACTTCTTATAATCATTATCTTATTCTTAATTTTAAACATAGCAAATTTGATGAAAATATATAAAACCCATCTTGTCTTAGTTTTAATCTTTTTACACACCAAATATAAAATAGAATGATATTATTTAATCCAATCTTATATTTAATTTTATATTGTTCTATCTTATCTTCACCCTATGCATCAAACACTTTTTAAACATTTCTCTTTTATCTTATAATGTAGAATTATATATATACTCTTGTAAGCTTAATATATTTTTCTATCTATCTAATTAAACATAATTAACATTAAAAAAATTAACATAATTAAGTTTAACATTATAATGGAAAAAGGAAGGGAGAATTGAAAGAAAAGTGAAAAGTGACATCAGGAAGATGGCTGCTTTCCAACTAAACTGATAAAAGATTCACTTGGTTGATTTGAAAAAGATTGTGTATTTGGTATGTACAAAAGTACAATACATTATACAACCTTATCATGTTGTACACCATTGCATAGTGGCATGAAGACATATATATAGCAACACAGCCTTTTGGATTAATATCATATTAGTCTTCGCTAGGGGTGTAATCAAGTTAAGTTGAAACGATCTATTATTAGGCTCGAATTTGGCTTGACTCGAAAACTCGATGTTCGAAACTCGACTCGAGTTCAATCGAACTTAGCTTTAAAGCTAGAGTTTGGCTCGACAGAATATTCGAGTGACTTGATGTCGGCTCAATAGGTTTGAACTCGACTTGTTAGATTTAATTTATCATTTTTAACTATATATTATGGAGATAAGATAGTAAATTAATAATAAAATATTAAAAAATATATATTAAAAATGTTCGATAAGTTTAATGAGCTGCGTAAATAAGATATTAAGAAACTCAAACTCAGCTTTATTTGTTACTTCAATAACTAAAGCTCGAACTCAACTCGAAAATAAATGAATTGAATTTGAATAATCATTGCATCGAGTTCGAATAGCTCACAAGCAGCTTGACTTGTTTACACCTTAATCTTCGAGCAACATTTCCAACTTCAACCTCCACCGTGACATTATGTTTGATGTCATCCACATTGGTGTGATAAACCTGCATATTCTCACCAAATTTATCCTGCAGAATTAGATAAATTACATACATACTACATACATACATACATACATACATACATACATACATACATTTGTCCATTTAAAGCCATGTAATAAATTACATACATACATACATACATACATACATACATTTATCCATTTAAATCCATGTTATAAATTACATACATACATACATACATACATTTGTCCATTTAAAGCCATGTTAACTAGTGTTGCTTAAAGATATAGTGGTCCTTTCAGTTCACTGTAATTAACAGATGAGGACAATTCCTTGAAGCTAAATCTTTCAAAATGATGGGAAGGAATGAGAGAAAAGAAAATGATTGATTTTAACCTCAGTTTTCTTCTCTCCAACAAATAAAAAAAAATTCTTTTCCTCGTTTTATATGATCAGAAAACCAAAAGTATTTATTTCTTAATGAGCCACTGTATAAGCATGTAACCTTAAGGTACATAATCCACGAGAAAAAAAAAAGAAAAATGAAAAAGCCTTAAGTATATATATTTGCTAATATTTTACAATAGTTTATAACAAGTTAACAAAAATTTAATGAGGAGTGACTAAAGCAAATGAATGGAAGAAACAAATTTTTAGAGCCGAACACCAAACACGTGATGGATTGTCAAAAAGAAAAAAGAAAAATTTGCATGCAAAGGGGACAACAAATTCTTTATCACAAAATTATCTGTGTACCAAAGAAAAGGAAAAGTTGCAAAATTGCATGAACCCCTCTTTGCTTTTTCTATATTACGTAATCAGACACTAAACTAACTTCCAAATAGCTGATATATACAACTTGAAAAGTGATAGATAAAATTAAAAGATTCTCCTTCAGGGATTTAACATCTCAATTCAATGGATTCTTTTTATTTTCTTTTCCCTTAAGTATTTCTATTTTGCTTGTGCAATCCAACAAATCATTCTTGATCTCATCCGCAGCAAACATCGGTGACCAATTACGGCATGTCATTTGTCAAATAATTAGGTAATCCCAACAATTTTAGTTTGGACGTTTGCAAGAAAAGTTTAATGGGTTTTGCATTATTTTGAGCATTCTTGGTTGCTAAGGCGTTGTAACCTTTGGTTCCATTTGGGCATCCACAGAAGAGAAAGTTCCCACTATCTTTCCCACCCAAAGAAAATTTTTGGAAAGCCTATAGTCATAAAACACCTATTTGAGGCAATCTGTGTTACTTTTGAACTTTTTTAAGAAAAAAAAATGAATGTGTGGGTTGCGGAAGATTGCCTCAGTACTCCATTCTTAATTAAGTGGGCTCTTTTTTGTGTCTTTTGTACAAATTAAAATAGGATAAAGAGCTTTATGAACATCAGAAATTGTCAAATTTTAAATAAGAAATCATATTTAGAACATTATGATCAAGTTCGAGATACAAGCCAGTTGTGTTTAACTCAAATGATCAGGTGAAAGAGAGTTCGACGAGAATTCGAATTTGAGTTATAACATTTTTTTTATATTAGAAAGACAGAAATGAATTAGTTAATTAGACACCATAATTATAAAACTATTTAAAAGTTTTTTCGAGAATAATTCATCTATAAATTTGAAAATTCAAGGGAAAATCTAATTGAAGAAGGTTAGTGCAAAGAAAATAAAAAATAAAAAAACAATTCTACAATATTATTGTAATTGGCAAGCACGTGCAATTTTTCATAATTCTTCATTTTACTAATTCAATTTCGACAATTTGATTTTGCTAGTTTACTCAAATTAGCTACAGCCTTTTTATTAGTGGCAACTTTAATGGACATGTAGGTTCTAGTAGAGAGAATTTTGAGAGTGTACATGGTGGTTTTAGTTATGGTGTAAGAAACAATGGTGGGGATGCTATTTTAGATTTTGTTCTATCTTATGACCTAACCCTAGTGAACACACTGTTTAGAAAGAAAGATTCTTACCTTATAACATTTAGAAATAGACCGAAAAGAAGTCAGATAGATTTCTTTTTGACTAGGAGGAGGGATAGACATATATGTCTAGACTGTAAGGTTATCGCATATGAGAGTGTTACCATGCAACATAGATTTCCAGTCTTAGATATGAGGATACATAGACAAATCGAAGGAACAAACAAAAAGGAATGTAAAGGATTCGATGGTGGAAGCTAAAAGAATATTGTTATGCAATATGTAGAGACAGTTGAATCCAAAAAGAAGTCTGGACAACAAAAGAGAACCCAAATGTATTGTGAAACAAGATGGTAAAATGCATTCGAGAGGTAGGCAATGAGACACTGGGAGTATAAAACAGAAGAACACCGACTAGAAAGGATGCAACATGGTGGGCCATAGCAATAAAAGACATTATAAAGACTAAGAAGGAGTGTTACAAGGCTTTGAAGAAGAATAACACAAAAGAGAGTTTTACAAAATATATGTTAGCTTGAAAGAGGCAAAAAAGGTGACGGCAAAAGCTAATGCGAAAGTTGTGAAAGAGATTTACGACAACTTAGAAACAAAGGAGGAAGATAAAAATATATATAGACTGGTGCAAGGAAGAGAAAAAAGGAGTTGTGACCTAGGAGTTGTGAAATGTATTAAGAATGAACATTAAAGAACTCTCATTAAAGACAATGACATTACGGAAAGATGGCGTGATTATTTTGACAAATTATTTAATGACTGACAAAATCAAAATTTGGATAATATCTCGATGCCTTTCAAGGATTTAAATTGGTGCTCTATGCGCAAAATCAAAGAGACAAAGGTAAAAGAGGCATTAAAGAGGATGAAGCCTAAAAAGTTGTTGGATCGGATGGCATTCCAATTAAAGTTTGAAAATGCCTTGGAGATATACGAGTTAGGTGGTTGACAAATCCTTTTAACAAGATTTGGCACACTGATAAAATGCTTGAAAAATGGAGGAAGAGTGTCTTGATACCTCTTTATAAGAACAATGAAGATATTTAAAGTTACGCCAACTATCACGGCATAAAACTAATGAGTCACATAATGGAATTATGAGAGAGAGTGATAGAATAGATATTAAGAAAGATTATAGAGATATCAAAAAATCACTTTAGTTTTATGCCTGGTCGATCAACTTTGGAGGCAATGCATTTGCTTAGACAACTTATGGAGCGTTCTCGATTACTAGGTAAAGATATTCATATGATCTTTATAGACTTGGAGAAAGCATACGATAAAGTGCCTAGAGAGGTACTATGGTGGTCCTTAATGAAGAATAGAGATTTTTAAGGCATGTGGACTGATGAAATAAATCAGGTGTAAAATTAGAAACTTATGCAATTTTATGGTTATGGGTATTTAGGTAATTCCATCCAAATAACCAATCTAACCTTGATAAAAGCCTAACCAACAATTAGAGAAAGTTAAATGGAGATGTTTTATGATTAAATGAAATATTCTAAAGGCTGGATAGACTGTTTTTAACTAAGTCAATCGCCAAAGGCAAAATTGGAAGATTTCTTTAAATATGAGGGCATTTTGGTAATTTCATAAGGAAGATATTTTAAATTAGAAAATTCCACATATTTGTACTTCTCTTAGCTGGCCATCTTCAACCTTCTTCATCTTCCTCTATAGCTAAACCTTGAAAAAAGAGAGAGAAAGTTTATAAAACCTAGAGAAAAAGATACCGAAACTAAAAAATCTCTTCACAAACCTTGTCTAATTTTCTGTGCTCTACATCTTAGCACTCAAATCAAGCCCTAAAGTGGCCATTTGCTTAGTAAAGGGCTTTTCGAGCAATTCAACCAAGGTGGGTAAGGTGGAAAAGCTTAAGTTTTTCATAGTTTCTTGATTATTTATCATATGTTTCATATGTTTAAACATGTATTCAAGCTTAATTCAACTTGAAATCATGAAATTCATTCCTCAAGGGCTTTGGCTAAGCTTAGGAAGACATGAATATGATGTTTTTTTTTATATGGAAATGATGTAGAAATTATGTAGAATTAGCCTAAAGCATGAAATTAATCTTAAATTGAAGAAATGTGAAGTGTAGAAAGCTAAACCCTATTCGGCCTAGAGAAGGGGAAGAAGAAATCATGTTCATTTCAATGTGTTTTAGGTTCTAAGATAATGTATAAATTCATACGACATTGTAGGCACAATCAGAATAGCAAAGGGAGGTGTTTTGACACTAGTTGTAGTATTAGCAACGGTAGAAATTAGACTGAATTTAGAGCTGCAATAGACAATGTACTGGCATTTAATGAGTTAAACATTCTTTTAATTGAAGTGTGATAAATTTATTGAGTTTGTATGGTAGATTTGCAGCTTAGAGGTCAAAAGGTGAAATTGGTTCTAATGAGCGAAACAACGAGAATTTGAAAGGTAAGGGATTTATGTATGAAGTGTAGGGATACTAAGTTGTATGAATTTGATAAATTTTACCTTTTGTGACATTGGAAATGATGCTTTGGTTTGAAATTGAGAAATGGAACTTGTGGATTGAAGCTGTGTTTTCATGTAGGAGTTTAAGATTAGAAGAACCGTTATACTACCAAAATTTCTTAAACCAACCTACCCATATAAAATTATCGCTTAGCATGATTTTTACAAATAAAAGAAGGTGGCTAAATGCATTTATAATTTAATGTCTTAAGAAAGGATTTTATGCATTTTAAATTTGCAACTCAATTGCTGAATGAAAATTTTATTAGATTTTACACGTTTCTTAATGCATGTATATTTTTATAATTATGTGGTACTTAAATGGAATATTTTGAATGCTGATTATTACTTTGAGAATAGTTTGTGAATTTTATATTTAAGTATATTGATCTTTTTGAATTTGATATTTATGAATTTATTTAAAATATGATATATTAAATTTATCTCTATAAACAAATTTGAAATGATTTATGAATAGTTTTGAGACTGTTAGCCCTGTAGCTACTTGTGAGTACATACATTTTCGCTTCGTTCCGATGCTGTTGACTCTAGTCCAGTCTTTAGCTCTCACAGTTGTCACCTGGCTAGTGTACATTGTGGCCCCTTGGCTATGGCCATACGTCTACTATAATGCCTGAGTCTATTAGGTGAAGCCTTGTCTCCATTGTACTTTCACTAGGGTAGTAAATCTCTGGTTAACATAGATCCAAGCACTCCCAGATTTGATTTGTTTTTGATTTTGTTTATATGCTAACTATGCTTTATGAATAATATGATTTACGAAATATGATATGTATTATGATTTACATCTTCTTGAATTGTTTATCCAAAACTGATTTATGTTGTTTACGAAGTATCTTAGAATTAAGTTTTCTGAATGCTTTATGAAATGATTTGATGTAAGGTATCAGAAATATTTATTGAATCTTGTGACCAAATTAAATATTATTGAATTCCTTATAGTGAACTTGGATGCTGGACAAGTGAGATGCTTCAAAGCATCCTTCGATGCTCAACTTGGTTATCTAATACACTATAGTATCTTTTCCGAAAATCGTGCCAAGAAAGATCAAATTTATGAATTCTTGGTTTGCATGTGAAAAATATGTTATTTGAATTGCATGTAGGATACGTTGTATTAACTTATATATATATATATATAAATATATATTTCTTACTGGGCATAAGTTCATCCCTTTATTTTTCCTCCCAGATTACTTGCAGTAGACTTGGGTCTGTATCTAGAGGACTTGATTTTAGTATCTCTCAAGCGATCATCCAATATTTGTCGAGGTATACAAATTATCTTTTATGTATTCAGGCTTTTATATACAGTACTACTTTTATGTGAATAATACTTGGGATGTAAATTATAAATTAGTTTATTCACTGAACTTTTGAGATCAATTATATTTTTATATAAGTGTTTAAGAATTTAAATCTTGGGTTTGTATGAAAATGATAGAATTTATTTTGAACATTGTTGACACTGTAGACAGCCCAACCATAAGTTATCAGATTATGTGAAATTAGTAAAATATTCGATATTTTGGTACGTGATCGTAAAATTGGTATCAAAGCACGGTTAGCCTGATGTTTGTCAGTGTCTTTCGAGCTAGAAACGGTGTACATCCCAAGTAGTATTATACTAGTTTGAATATGTAGTTAAATCGTGTGACTGAAAACAATTTTGTGTTTTCTATTTGGTATAGAATGTCTGGTAGGCGTAGGGTACTAGACCTAGCAGGGGATGCCCCAGCCGTATTTAGCCTTCTCCAGAGCCATCTTCAGAGCCAATGTTGGAGCTAGCTCTCACTTCGTAGCCTGAAAGTCCTAATACACGAATTTCCAAGCTAGAAGGAATAGTGGCATAATTTATTGCTAATTTTAATGAGCACCAGCAATTAAAGCAGTACAGCCTCCAATAAATGTTCAGCCCGTGCCACAGCCACAACTAGTACAACCCCCACCACAGCCCCAGCCTCAGATTCCAGAGTAACCAAGGTCAGTTCCAAGGAGGGGTTGTGACGTGACGTTACTCCAGTAGTTTAAGAAATTAGATCCACCAAAGTTTAAAGGTGAAAATGATCTGATGGTTGCAGAAGAATAGGTTAATGAGGTGGAGAAGCTATTTGCTTATATGACCTGTTTTGAAATAGAAAAAGTAGGGTTGGCTACTTTCTTATGGGTGGGCGATGCAGAGCACTGGTGGAAGCCCACCAAGACAATCTTGACAGCTAGATATTTGGCACTGACATGGGATGTATTTTTAGAGGCTTTCTACAAGCAGTATATCCCTAAAACAGCTCAGATGAGATTGAAGTCAAAATTTATGAATTTAAAACAAGGGAGCATGACCATCTACCAGAATGAATCCAAGTTCACTACCCTTAGTCGCTTCAATCTAGAGATAGGTAGAAGTGAAACACATAAGATCAAGCAATTTGTATCGGGTTTGAGACTTTTTATTAGAAATAGTTTAGCCATGTTCGATATTTCCACTTATGATGAAGTTGTTCGCCAAGCTTATTTATGTGAGTAGAATTATGAAGCTCAGTAGGAGAAGTTTGGTTTCCGGACAAAGAAAAAGGGTAAAGAGAAAGTACAACAGGGTTATGACGATTAAGGAGATTCAAGGCCGACAAAAAGGCCTATAGGCATCGCGATTAAGGAAAGGGTTGCTAAAGATAGATCCATGAGATCTACTGGCACTGGGAGATCTATTACTCCTCTGAGGAGTTTTGTTACTAGATGTAGACAGTGTGGGAGGTTGCATGGTGACAGACCCTGCTATTAGGCTATGGGAGCCTATTTTAAATGTGGACAGAAAGGTCATTTGATTAAGGATTGCCTTAAGGATAAAGAACCAGTGCTAGCAGCCGTAGTAGCAGCACCAACAACTAAGGAACTAGAGAAGGCAAAAGCACAGTCACTGAGAAAAGCAACAGCCGTCGAGAAGGGAAAGCATGTGGTGACACAAGGCAGAGTGTATGCCATTAATAAGGAGTCTGCAGACACTTCATTTGATATTATTCAGGGTAAGATATCTATTTTTGATATAACTGCACTTATATTAATTGATTCGGGTTCTACGCATTCATTCTTCTCTCCTGCATATGCTGCTAAGATACCGGTAAAACTCGAACCTTTAGGGTATTCACTGTAGATTATTACTCCTTTTAAAGAATCACAAATCATTGATATCATGTACCAAAAATGTAAATTAAAGGTAGGAGAAAAAGAAACCGTAGCTAACCTTATTTTGCTAAATATGTACGATTTTGATATGATTTTAGGGAGTGACTAGTTAGCTACGAATTATATTAGCGTAGTTGCTACATTAAGTATATAATTTTCTCTCATCCTGAAAAATATATTGTAAAACTTTTTGCATAGAAATGAAATAGAAATATTTTACTGAAATTTGTTGGAATTTAAAAACTTAAGTATATTTTTGGTTATTGAAAGGCTTATTGCATATAAGGAGGACGTCAAAAAGAAACATCCGGAGTTACATGAGATTCTTGTGGTCAGGGATTTTCCAGATGTGTTCTCAGATGAATTACCGATACTCTCTCTTGATTGAGAGATCGAATTCACTATTGATATAGTGCCCAGTACTAAACCTATTTCAAAACCTCTATTGAATTGAACTAGCTGAGCTTGATGAGCTCAAGAAGCAGCTCCACGAGTTATTAGACAAGGGTTTCATCTGTCCCAGTGTCTCTCCTTGGGGTGCACTAGTCCTTTTTGTTTGGAAGCAGGATGGTAGCCTGCAACTCTATATTGATTATTGGTTGCTCAACTAAGAATAAATATAGATAATTTATTTGATCAGCTTAGGGGTGCCCATGTGATCTCTAAAATTGATCTTAGATTAGGATATCATCAATTAAAAATTTGGGAGAGTGATGTCCCTAAAACTGCATTCAGAACTCAGTACGACCACTACAAATTTCTGATTTTGCCATTTGGGCTTACAAATGCCCTTACAACATTCATGATTTGATAAATGAAGTTTTCAAGCCCTATTTGGATAAATCTGTCATCGTATTTATCGATGACATTCTGGTATACTCTAAGTCCTGGGAAAAACATGAGCAGTACCTGTATATTGTTCTGCAAACCCTTAGAGATTGAAAGCTGTATTCGAAGTTCAGTAAGTGTGAATTATTGCTAGATCAGATCACTTTTCTAGGGCATGTGATATCTAAGGATAGGGTATTGGTTGATCCGTCTAAAGTAGAAGCTATAGTGTAGTGAGAAAGATCGAAGACAGTAATTGAGATTTGAAGTTTTCTGGATCTAGCCGGATACTATCATTGAGTTGTCCAGAGTTTCTCTAGATTGGCTACTCCTCTAACGCGACTTACATACAAGGATGTGAAGTTTGAGTGGACTGATGCTTATGAGTGTAGCTTCCAGGAGTTGAAGCTGAGATTAACTTCAGCACCGATCCTCACTATTTCGAGTGGTTTAGGGAGATTTTCAGTGTATAGTGATGCCTTATCACTAGGTTTGGGTTGTGTGCTAATGCAACATGGAAAAGTGGTCCTTATGGTTCTCGTCAATTAAAGGATATGGAGAAAAATAACCCCACTCATGACCTAGAGCTTGTTGCCGTGGTGTTTGCTTTAAAGATATGGCGGCACTATCTATATGGTGAGAAATTCCATGTATATACAAACACAAAAGCCTTAAATATCTATTCTTGCAGCTTGAATTAAATATGAGGTAGCGTAGATGGATGGAGTTGCTCAAAGACTATGATTGCGAGATATTGTATCACCCGAGAAAAGTGACTGTGGTGGCGGATGCCTTGAGTAGAAAACATTTGGATATGGTCTCTTATATGATGGTTTGAGAATATAAGCTGTTAGTGTAGTTTACAAGCCTTAGTTTAGATATTTCTCCTTTTGAAAGATATGGGTTGGTAGCTAGTTTTTGGATTGAACCAGATTTGATGGATCAGATTAGAAATGCTTAGAGAGAGAATGCTGGTTGTATTAAGATTGCCAATTGATTACAATTGGAGATTCAGTCAGAATATATGATTGGCACAGATGGCATTCTAAGGTTCAAGAACCGGATTTGCATTCCTGAGGACAAATAGTTGCAAGAGTTGATTCTAACAGGGGCCAATACTTCCAAGTACACTTTACATTCTGGCAGTAACAAGATGTATCAGAATCTGCGTAAGGTGTACTGTTGGCCTAATATGAAGAGAGACATCGTTAAGTTTGTTGCAAGACGTCTCGCTTGTCAGTACGTAAAGGTAGAGCATTAGAGACCAGCTGGATTGCTTTAGCCTCTACCGATATCGATGTGGAAATGGGAGCAGATCACTATAGATTTCATCATAGGTTTACCAAAGACCAGGCAGAATCATGATGCAATCTGGGTGATTGTCGACAGATGACGAAATCCACTTACTTTCTGGCTATTAAATCTACCGATTCCTTAAGTGCCCTAGCCGATCTTTATGTCAGGGAGATTATGAGACTACATGGGGTTCCAGTGAGCATTACTTTTGACAGAGATTCTTGATTCACTTCTTATTTTTAGGAGCATTTTCAGGAGGCTATGGGATCTCGATTGAATTTCAGCACAGCTTTCTATCTGCAGATTGATGGTCAATTTGAGCATACCATCCAAACACTCAAGGATATGTTGAGAGCTTGTATACTAGATTTCAAAGGCTCCTGGGATGATCATCTTCCACTGGCAGAATACGCCTATAATAATAGTTATCTCTCTAGTATCGGCATGACACCTTATAAAGCTTTATATGGCTGGAGATGTCGTTCCCCTATTGCATGGGAAGAAGTAGGCAACGGGAAAATTCTACCTCCCGATTTAGTTGAGCAAGCTTCTAAAGATGTTTAGCTAATACGTGACAAATTGAAGACTGCTCATAGTCAGCAGAAAAGTTATGCAGATGTCAAATGTCAACCTTTGGAATTTTTCGTGGTAGATTCTGTATTCTTGAAGGTTTCACCTTCTAAAGGTATTATGAGATTTGGGAAGAAAGGTAAATTGGGTCTTTGGTATATAGGACCTTTCGAGATTTTAAATTGAGTGAGAGACATGGCATATCAGTTGGCATTACCACTAGAGCTATCTGCTGTACCTAATGTCTTCCATGTATCAATGCTTCAGAAGTACTTTCTAGATCCTTCTCATGTGATTAAGTATGAACCATTGGAGATTAGAGAAGATATGAGTTACGTGGAGAAACTAGTATGGCTCTCAGATCAAAAAGAGAAAGTGTTACGATCTAAGATGATTCCTCTGGTTAAGGTTCTATAGCAGTACCACAGAGAAGAGGAAGCTACTTGGGAGTTAGAAAGCCTAATGAAAGAAAAATATCCAAAGTTATTCATTTGACTGGTCTGATCAAATTCGGAGGACCAAATTTCTCAAAGTGGGGAGGATGTGAGATCCCATATCCTAATCGCTATAGATTACTATCCATATAGTTAAGAATATGGGATATTTTATAATTACTAAATGGTAATTATATTGTAGGTATGGAAAGAAATTAGGAGTGGGCCCCATTAACCTTTTTGTGTCTCGATTGAGTTGAAACTTGACAAACTCGATATTTAAAGCCAAATACTGTGATGGTAAGAATCTATACCTCAAAGTCAATTGTTTATGCATGTTTCGAAAAACGTGAAATAATTTAAGAAATGACCGTTAAGTCCATAGGCCATTGGAATTTTTGTGAATAACGATCAAATTAAATAGATTTTTGACCAACTATCAATAATAGATAATTCCTCATGTAATAAAGTTTTAGGGCATGTGAACTGATGAAATAAATCAGCTGTAAAAGCAAAAAGTTACGTGATTTTACAGTTAAAGGTATTTGGGTAATTTCACCCAAATAACCAATCGAACCTCGATAAAAGCCCAACCAATGATTAGAGCAAATTAAATAGATGTGTTTTATGATTAAATGAAATATTCTGAAGGTTGGATAGATTGTTTTTAACTAGGTCAATCGCTAAGAGGCAAAATTGAAAGATTTCCTTAAATATAAGGGCATTTTGGTAATTTCACAAGATACTTTAAATTAGAAAATTCAACATATTTCTACTTCTCTTGGCCAGCCACCTTCAACCTTCATCATCTTCCTCCATAGCTAAACCTTGAAAAGAGAGAGAAGCTCCATAAAACCTAGAGAAAAAGATATCTAAACCGAAAAATCTCTTCACAAACCCTATTTAATTTTTTGTGCTCTACACTTGGCACCCAAATCAAGGCCTAAAGTGGCCATTTACATAGTGAAGGGCTTTCCAAGCAATTCGGCCAAGATGGTTAAGGTGGAAAAGCTTAAGTTTTTCATGGTTTCTTGATTATTTGTCATGTGTTTCATATGTTTAAACATGTAATCAAGCTTAATTCAACTTGAAACCATGAGATTCATTCCTCAAGGGTTTTGGCCAAGCTTAAGAAGACATGATGTTTCTTCATATGGAAGTGATGTAGAAATTATGTAGAATTATCTTAATGCATGAACTTAAGCTTGAATTAAAGAAATGTGAAGTGTAGGAAGCTAAACCCTATTCGACCTAGAGAAGGGGAAGAAGCAATCATGTTCATTTCAATGCATTTCAGGTTCTAGGATAATGTATAAATTCATATGAGATTGTAGGCACAATTAGAATTGAAAACAGAGGTGTTTTGACGCTAGTTGTAGTATTAGCACCGATAGAAATTGTCGTAACGTATTAAGTTTCGGGAAACCTAATAGCTAGACACAAAACTATGGAGTCGCCACCAGCCATTCTAACCTAGGTGTGATTGGTCACCTATTCAAACTAAGGATAAGGCTTGGTCTACGTTAAGAGTTCTAAGTTCGGGAGTACGGTTACGTGTGAGGAAGGATTAACACCCTTACAACGCCCATCCTAAAATGGTACCAAATAATCTAAGGTTATCTTAATTTTGCCTTTTACTTTAATTTCGATATAATTAAATATTGAAGAATCTTTTAAGTCTCCTCCATCAAGCTGGTTGGACAACTTAAAAAATTTTCTCACCTCAAGAGTATTCAAGTAGGACCAATCGCCTTTCTTGAAGAGGCTCCGTCGTCGGATATTTAAATAAATTATGCAATCCCTATTTAGACTCCTATCCAATTTCTATTGATTTTATACTATTTATTTTATCTTATTTTATTCTATTATTATTATTTCCTTATATAAATTATTATTTCATATATTTTTATATCTTTAAATAAACATGAATTATTTGATATTGAAGATTTTCTTAAAGACCTTCCATCAAGCTGGTAAGACCTTAAAGAAACTTTCTCACCTTAGGAATTTTTAAAGAAATTACTCAAGCGCAATTCCCTTTAAATTCCATCCTCGGAATAATTCACATTTATTAAAATATTTAATTTAATTTAATTTCTATTTATTTTAGTTATTTTCTAATTTTAATTCTAATTTATTAATTTGATCTTTATTCTTTATTATAATAAACTTAATTTTAATTTACTATTTTTTTACATAATTTTATTTTTATTTTTATAATTTAATTTATAAAATCTTTGGAAATATCCTTTAAATCTTCCATCAAGCTGACAAGACTTAAAAGAACTCTCCTCACCTCAAGATATCTAAAAGTACTACTCAAGCGCAGTCCCTTTAGAATTCTATCTTCAGATAATTTGTATTTTTTTATTTTTTTTATTCTATTTTAATTTCTAAATATGTTAATTTTTATAATTCTTAATTTTTAATTTTATTATTTATTCTTTTAATTGTAATTAATCTTAACAAATTCTTATTTCAATTTTTAATAATAAATTTGAATTTTAAATATTGGAAATATCTTTTTAAATCTTCCATCAAGCTGGTAAGATTTAAGAAGAATCTCCTCACCTCAAGATATCTAAAAGTACTACTCAAGCGCAGTACTTTTAAAATTCCATCGTCGGAATAAAAAAAATTAAAAAAAAATTAAATTACTCTTATACTATTAGATAAGTTTATTCAAACCCATATCTAAATTCATGTAGGCGAACAATGATTAACCACGTTATTTTAATAATTGCTTTTTATTATTGTCATAACGTATTAAGTTTCGGAAAACCTAATAGCTAGACATAAAATCTACGGAGTCGCCACCAACCATTCTAACCTAGGTGCGATTGGTCACCTATTCAAACAAAAGATAAGGCTTGGTCTACGTTCAAAGATACTAGGATTCGGGAGTACGGTTACGTGTAGGGAAGGATTAGCACCCTCACAACGCCCATCCTAAAATGGTACCAACTAGTTTTAGGTTATCTTTACAAATTGCCTTGTATGTATATTAATTTCGATATGCTTATATATTAGGAATATTCCTAAGATTTTTCCAACAATTTGGCTCCAATCTTAGAAATTCCCCTCACCTCAAGATGTTCAAGGAGTCTCAATTGACTTTCTTGAATTCCATCGTCGGATTAATTAAATAATTTATGAAAATCTTATTCTTTCTAACTTTGGCTCTAATTTCGACTCCATATTAATCTCTATATTTTTTAATCTTATTATATTTATCTATATATTTTATTTATTTATTTATTTAGAGAATAAATACGAATCATGGTTTTTTTAAGATTCTCTTAAAAGCGTCCCATCAATTTGGCTTGGCTTAAAAGAACTTTTTCCACCTAGAAATTTTCAAGGAGTCCCAATTGACTTTCTTGAAATTTTATCATTGGCATGATTCATGTTTACTCCTTTATCTATCTAATTTTATTTCTTATGATTTTTATTTTAAGCTATTTAGTTTATTTACTTATCTAATTTTATTTAAGTTTCTTTAATTTTAACCTTGATTTAATTTATCTTTATTTTATTTATTTATATTTATTTAATAAACATGAATTATATTTTATCGAAAATTCTTTCAAAAGTATTCCATCAATTTGGCTCAACTTGAGAAAGAATCATCTCACCTAGAAATATCCAAGGAGTCTCGATTGACTTTCGTGGAATTTCATACTCGGTATAACCCATATTTATTATCTAGTCTTAATAATTACTAATTATTTTCAATCTAAACTATTTCATTCTATTTATTTAATTTTTCATCTAATTTATGTTCTTGTATTTATATTTATTTATCTATATTTATTTATATTTTATTCATATTTAATTTACTAAGCATAACCATGATTTATAATTTATTGAAAATTCTTTCAAAAGTATCCCATCGATTTGGCTCAACTTAAGAAAGAATTTTCTCACCTAGACATTTTTAAGATGTCTCAATTGACTTTCTCAAAATGTCATCATCGGTAATAAAGAAGCTTATTTGATTACTTTATTTTCTATTATATATATTTTAAAACAGTCACTAGTAATTCATTATTTCATAAATTCAACAAAATCATCTTCTTGTATAACCTCTAAACATATCCAGACATTTTTAAAATTCCTAAACATGTTAGAAATTATATAAAAGACAAATAATAACTTCATGCATAACATGTGAATAATTCAATTTAAGAAATGGAATGTACAAATATATGAATATATTTATATAGACACACACACGTACCTCCCAAGCCAAGGAATTTCTTTTGTTGGCTTTAAATGGTGTCCCACGTGGTGGCTCTCCTATTTCTCTTTGATTGCTTCTTTGTCTCTTCTTTTGAAACTGCCAACCTCCAGTATTTTTTGAGAGATAGACAGCAGCAACAGAGAAGCAAGGCGTACGGCAAGGCAACAGTGCAGAGTGGCAAGCGGGGCACGCGATACAGGCACTGGTGTAGGGCTGGAGTAGCTGCAGTGGAACAAGCATACAGGAATGAAGATGGCTCGGGTTTGCTGGGCAGCAAGGCGTGAAGTTAGAAAGGCAGGGATGCAAGGTGGTGATGGCATTGGGACGATGCGATTCCGTGAATACAACAAAGGTGATGGGCTCAGCAAAAGGCAATGATGATGATGGTAGAGGCGGCCCGACAATAAAAAGCTTTGATGGACGTGGAAGCAAGACAATAACACTTAAGGGGAAGGAAACTCGGGTGTGCAAACAATGGCTCGGGTCGCAGATGCTGCTGTTGAAAGAATAGCAAATCTGTAATAGAAACTCGGTGCAGCAGGGGTGCCAGGGATAGCAACTAGCAGGGGAAGGATGAGCGGCCAGGTAAACGGTGCTGGAATGGTTCACATGCAGTGATGTATTCGGCAATGGAAAGAGGCAGTAGCTTGTGGCACGAGATGGGCAGGGGCTTGATGTTTGCAATATGGGAGAGGAATAGTGCAGCAATGGACTTTTCTACAGAAGCCACGCAGAACCGAGAGGGGCTGGTACGTTGATGGTGATGCAGGCGAAGATGGTGAATGTGTAGTGTGGTGAAGATGCCGTGAAGGTGATGGATGGTGTAAGTGTAAAAGACGCAGACAATAAGGATGTTCAAGGTGACTGGTCTGGCAACAATGGAGGTGAAGAATGATGAGCAGTAGCTGTGCAGGAAGCCCCCTTCGGTCCTTTTTCTCTCTCCCGTCCAAGGTTTTTCTTTTTTTTTTTGATTTCTAGGGTTTTTCTCTAGGTTTTTTCTCTTCTCTGTTTCTAGGTTTTTTTCCTCCCCCTGGTTTTTCTCCTCTAGGTTTTTTTTAGTGTCCTTTCTACCTTTTTTCTTCTTTTTTCTTCTTCTTGTGTTGTTATTTAAATAGACCTAGGTTTTTATTTTAGGTAATAAAAATCAAGAATCAATCTTTTAGGAAATTTTTAGATTTCAAGAATCGGATCTTAAATCCGATATTAATTCTGATTTTTCTTTCCACAAAATTTAAATTTCAATCTTTCTCATTCAAGTCTGCTTTCCTATCAAAATTAATTCTGATTTCCTTCCCTTTTTATTATATTTTATAAAAATCAAAATCCAAAATTTATTTCTAAATCTAAAATAAAATAAAAAAATCAAAAATAAAAAAAATCAATGATAAGATATATAAAAACTAATTAAAAATGTTTGAAAAAGAACCAGACAAAAATGGTGTCTACAATTATTATTATTTTTATAAATATAAACATAGCAAAAATTATATTTTATTTCATTTTACAAATACCTATACGTAAGAATTAAAAGAATTTTACAAATTATTTAAGTCAATTAGTTAACTAATTAATTTAAATATTACCTAAAGCATTAGAGAATTAATCAAATAGTCTCACAAGAATAATAAAATAATGCATAAAACAATAAGGAAATAGCATCCAAATTTCACTTACCTTTCCTGCTGATGTAACCTTGGCTTTGTATTTTAACCAGACCTAGCAACCCACGTGAACAAAGTAAGCAACACTAGCTTGGGTAAGGCAGGGACGATAGGATGGTGCATGTGGTCTTGGACAGAGAAGGGAAGGAGCAGCGAGGAAGATGGCACAGGATGGTGGCGTGAAAGTAGCATGCAAGGGTCGTGCGATGGTACGTTGATGCAGGATTGGCCTGATGCAATGCAGGTTCGGTTTTGGTGATGGTGCTGGTGCAGTTGCAGCAACAAGGACGATGCTGGGCGAGGAGAGATGATGATGGTAGAGGCTGCTAGATGAAGATGAGCAAGCCGGATCCTTTTTTTTCCAAGGTTTCTTTTCTCTCCTGTTATACACGTTAAAAACTTATAGAATAGTGCAACAAACAAAGGCAGCACGCAAGCCAGGAGGACGTGGTGCAGCAGTGGGCGTGATTTAAAGGAGATGCAACAAGGGACAGAAACGCCGTAAGTTGCAGAGCTAAGATGCAGAGGCAGCAAGCAGTAGCCGATGGCAGAGGAGCTGGAACTTGCGGAAGCTATGGCACAGCAGATGGGGTGACAAGGATAACAGCAGTGGGTATGGTCGTTTCGAAAACAAGCAATGTAGAATCGTGGAAAAGGAAGCAGAGCAGGGCACCATGATGATGTTGCAAGGTTGGGTTGAAGATGGCAATCGTGGTTGGTAGGGGAGGAAAATGGTAATCATGCAACAAGCTAGGTTCGAAGGTGAGATGATGGTGGTGTTGGCTTCGGTGATGAGCAGTGGTTTTCTTGCGGAAGGCCCTGGCGGGTTGAGTTGGTGAAGAAAGGTTCTTCAAGGTGTTTTTTTCCGTAGCAGTGGGAGTGAAGAATGATGATCCTTGGCTATGCAGGGAATGAGTGAAGATGGCAATCCCAGGGATGATCGGGGAGGAAGATGGTGGCGCAGCAGAGCCAGGTTTTTTTTTTAGGTTTTTTTCTCTTTTTTTTCTTTTTCTAGGGTTTTCCTCTAGGGTTTTCTCCTAGGTTTTTTTTCGTGTGTTGTTTTTTTTTGTGTGTTCCCCCTTTAGGGTTTTTATAGCCATTTCATGGCCGTATACTTGAGGAAAGAATCAACTTTCCTCAAGTTTAGGCCCCAAATCATGGATTTCATTCAAGGGCAGATTTTATTTAATTCTTTCTCATTTTACAGATAATATATATCTTTTATTTAAGGCAATTTAATCAATGGGTCAACTCTCTTTATTTGGCACCAAATCTCATTGATTTACATGATTTAAGGTTTGACCAAAGTTGATTATTTCCTATCTTTATTTTTTTATATATATATTTTCTACCTTTCCATTTTTGATTTTTTTTTATTTTTGATTTGATTTTTAATTTTTTTTATTTTTTTATTTTAAAAGAATTGTTCGGACAAAATTAGGTGTCTACAGCTGCCCCTCTTTGCTCTTTGCTGTGAAACAGTAATGGTGCAAAGACATAGACAACCATTTTGTCTGAATGCAAGACCTATCAGTTTTTTTTTGTAAATATGATATTTCCTAGCCTCTTCTATCATAAGGCTAAGGAATAAATGCAAAATGAAATTTCTTAATCTTCCTCTCGTATAAAGATTGAGGAATAAATGCAAAATGAAATTTCCTAGCCTCTTCTATCATTAGACTAAGGAAATGAATGTTAGATGAAGTTTTCCTAGTCTCTCCTATCATAAGACTAAGGAAATGAAAGTAGAATGGGATTTCCTAATCCTTTCTATCACAAGATTAAGGAATGCAAAATGAAATTCCTAGTCTCTCCTATCATAAGACTAAGGAATGCAAGATGAAGTTTTCCTGGTCTTTCCTATCATAAGACTAAGGAAATGCAAAAATGAATGGGATTTCCTAATCTTTTCTATCACAAATTAAAGAATGCAAAGTGAAATTCCTTGTCCCCCCTATCATAAGACTAAGGAAATGCAAAAAATGAAGTTTTCCTAGTCTCTCCTATCATAAGACTAAGGACTGTGAAATGAAATTCCTAGTCTTTCCTATCATAAGACCAAGGAAATGAAAAATGATCATGAAATAAAAGATCCTCTCACCAGAGGTTATGAGACTTTTTGAAACAAAGAGCTCCTCTCAACAGAGGCATTGAGACTTTTGAAAAATAACCTTGTGCTCCTCTCACCAGAGGCATTGGAACTTTGAAAAATAATCTTGTGCTCCTCTCACCAGAGGCGTTGAGACTTTTGAAAAATAAACTTATGCTCCTCTCACCAGAGGCATTGAGACTTTTGACAAATAACCTTGTGCTCCTCTCACTAGAGGCATTGGGACTTTTGAAAAATAACCTTGTGCTCCTCTCATCAGAGGCATTGGAACTTTGAAAAATAATCTTGTGCTCCTCTCACCAGAGGCATTGGGACTTTTGAAAAATAACCTTGTGCTCCTCTCATCAGAGGCATTGGAACTTTGAAAAATAATCTTGTGCTCCTCTCACCAGAGGCATTGAGACTTTTGAAAAATAACCTTGTGCTCCTCTCACCAGAGGCATTGGAACTTTGAAAAATAATCTTGTGCTCCTCTCACCAGAGGCATTGGAACTTTGAAAATAAAACGTTTCATTTCAGAATACCAGTTAACATGGGTTTGACTAGGCTTAACTTTCATTTTGATGCCAACAATATTAGGCTTTATTCTCCTTTAAGGTGCCAGCTAAACTGGACTTTACTCTCATCTAAGGTTTTTTTCAAAAAGTATTTTTCTCATCATCTTCTCATACCTCATCATTTTTCAAATTACCATCTCTTATATTTTCTCTTTTCCTCAAAATTCTAATCATTTAAAACTTCTTATCCTAATGTCTTAACATATAGTTCAATGTCCAAAATGCACTAGTGAAATGTCATGCATGTCATGAATATAATGAATGCTATGAATGTTATGCACATGTCAATGTCATGCTCCCTGAATTATTCCATGAATGTATGCAAATGCATTCTCAATTGTGGTAACAAGATTCTCAAGCTCATCTTGCCTTTCTCAAGTCCCACATATCTGCTGAATTCTTTAAATCTCCTTTCATTTAACATCCCATCTTTTATTGAGTCCTAGTCCAGTTATGCCCGAAGACTAGCCATCATGTTTTCAGATTTGTATATTCATCATTCACTTTTGTTTCTTTCTCTCTCTTAGTAATGCAAGATTTCTCAAAAGAATATTTTTTTTTCAAAAATTTACCCAAAAAAGGTTACCAACATTTATTTATTTTCCTTCCAACTCGACCACCAATGTAATGCACTTATGCATATTCTCCATTTGTTATATGGGTGGTATAAATGACCAAGAGAGATATAGATATTTATTCTTAGAAAAGGAACATGAAATCAAGAAAAATCAATGGGGCAGTCTATTTGGAATAAGGTTTTCAGTATCCATTTAATGAACATTCTGACAATTTCAATCAAGTCAATCTAAAATTTTTTTCCAAAAGCCTACTCTTATGTTGATATGTTCTTTCATGTAGTGTCTGCCAATCTTGCCCTTTATCAAAACTTTTTATGCTGATATTTTCCTAAGCCACCTTTTCAGGTTTTCAACTTAGGTGCCCCTTTATTTGATTCAAATTGCCCTTTTCGGGTTTTCAGTTTGAATCCTCCTTTTTCTTTTTTTTCTTTCTTTTTTTTCTTCTTTTTCTTTTTTTCTTTCTTTTTTTTATATATTTTTTTCTTTTTCTTTTCTTCATTTTCAACTTCATTGGCTTTGACAAACTTCAACCTTCAGTGCTCAATCCAAATTAATGCCCCCTAATAGGCATTCTCAATTTTGATCCAAGATATCTTCTAAAGCTCATGGACTTCTTTATTCAACTTGATCTACTTCCTTTATCTTCCTCGAACCTTCAAAGGATCATTATCTCATTATACAGGTATGCCTTCATTCAATACATGATTCTTCAATTTAAACATTTACATTTGATCAAAATGGGCTTTTAAAGGCATGTAATGTAGGCTTAGGTGGGGGCTTATGAAAGAAAAGGATATAGTAGGCCCAAACTGTGTTTCAAGGTTTATAAACCAAGGGATCACTTTCCTTATCAAGTAAAACATTCAGGCATTTTGCCCCTTCTTGCTTTTTTTTTTTGGGTTTTCTTTTTGAATAGAAACCCCTTTTTTCTCTTCTTCTTCTTTTTTTCACAAAATTGGGCTATTTTTCTTTTCTTTCTTTTTTTTGCCCCTTGATTCATCATGAACACTTTCGTTTTTGCACTTAAAATTTCTTTATCTCATCTTCCTTGCCCCCGATGTGGAGGGTGATCCTTAGTGGGTTATATTACAAAAATATAATAGGCTCAAAAGGGGTAATCAAAGGATAATTTTACTCATGCTTGAAGGATAGTGAAAGAAAGCCATTTATCATTTCAAATGTAAGTGCTCTCCTTAAAGATCATTTATCGAACAATGACAAACTTGTGAGAAGCTTTTGTAAGAGATTCACCTTTCTCGTACCGTCTATCAAGTGCGGATGGTGAGGAACCTTTCCTTCATTTTCTTGCTTTCGCAACATTGGCATACTATTAATTCATCAACAATAGTGGTTCTTTCAAAATTGAACCCTAGATTTATTGACATCATTATCATCATGTTCATTATTTGGATACTTGTGAGTGAAAGATATGGTGAGTATGTTGAGAAATGGAAAATGAATGGAATGAGAAATTGACAGTGCATTACACTAGTCGCTTTATTGAAAAGGAAATAAATAAAAGTTAACCCATACATAAAATTTATTCCGTGCTTATGGGCTTAAGCACTTTCAAAAACTATCTTGCATTACTTAAAGAAATAAAAGAAAGCAAAAACAAAACTAGAATTTATAGATCTTCAAAATTGTCAGGCTCGAACCCTTCATGCCCCCCCACAAAACTCATCCCTCATTCGTATGGTCAGGTAATGGGTTTGCATCCGTAGCCGGTTCCCCTTTAGTCTCAAAACTCAACATGCCAGCTTTTATCAATCCTTGCACTCTATACTTTAGCGCAGTGCAATTCTCTAGAGAGTGGCCCACGTTCCCGAAGTGATACTCGCATCGAGCATTCTCATCGTACCACTTTGGATATGGAGGCTTGAGAGGTTCCACATAGATGGGTGCAATGAGTTGTCCTTTGATCAATTTTGGGTACAGCTCCGTGTAGGTCATGGGGATTGGGTCAATAGGAGTCCTTTCTCTTTTCGGCCATGACGCATTATGATTGCCCTCTTATTTATTAAACTGCTTAGCTAGTTGAATAGTTGGAGCAGGTGTCTGGGGACTAGGTTGAACATTAACCTTGCGGTAAGAATGGTAAGGATTCTGAGCAGGATAGTAAGGTTGTGGCATGTGATAAGGGCGTTGTGGGACATAGCCTCCATATTGCCTCCCATATGCCACAGCATGGACTTCTTCTTCCTTTCTTTTGTTGGCTCCTCCTTTCTTCTCAATATTGTTGGGAGCTTCAATCTTTCCACTCTTGATTGCATTCTCAATTATCTCACCAGACAATACCATATCAGCAAAATTCTTAGTGGCATTACCGATCATCCTATCGTAATATGGAGCCTTCAAAGTATTAACGAACATAATGGTAAGCTCCTTCTCTGAAAGTGGAGGTTGCACCTCTGCAGCCATATCACGCCATCTTTGGGCATATTGCTTGAAACTCTCATTAGCCCTCTTTTCCATACTTTGGAGCGACAGACGATCAGGGGCCATATCAGCAACATGTCGATATTGAGCCATAAATGCTCTTGCCAAGTCATTCCAAGTGATGATTCGAGTTCCATCTAATTGATTGTACCACTTAGCAGCAGATCCAGTGAGACTTTCTTGAAAAATGTGAATAAGGAGCTTATCATCTTAAGCGAAAGCAGCCATCTTCCGGCAATACATAATAAGATGAGACCTAGGGCAGGAAGTTCCGTTGTACTTCTCAAACTCTGGTGCTTTAAACTTAGGTGGAATAACCAAGTCTGACACCAAACATAACCCAGTAGCAAGCCTTCAATAGCTCGAATCCTTTCCTCCAACATATTAATCTTTTTTGTGACTTCGCCTCATCTTTCTCTTCTGCTTGTTTGGCTTTCAACTTCTCAATTTCCCTTGGGTCATCTAAGTCGGGCACCTCAATGGGATCAGTAGATTTTGCGCCTTGGGAAGGATAGGCGGGTCCTTGGAATTGAGCTTATCCAAACACTTGGGGTATAGCAGTGTAAGCAGGTGGATATCTTCCTTCTTGGATGTTTGTGTAAGCAGGTGGATATGCTTCCTTCTTGGGACTGCATCTTCTTCTACAACTCCTTTGCCTTGCTTAGATTTTTCAACAGCTCTGTAATTTGGGCCAATTGCCCCCTCATTTCCTCTTGAGCTTTTCCATCTTCTCCATGCGCATGCTTGATTCTTCTTCCATGATCTTAGCTTGATAACGAGTGTTGTGTGAATGAACCTTTGGTTGAGCTATCTTCGAATCTTTTATTGCCACAATTAAGAATTTATCATTTCACATGTGGTGATGCTCGAAAAATTTTGAAAATGTTTTGTTTAAAACAATGATTGAAGATGAACAAAACGAGATGATGCTACATGTGTATGAATGGAATGGTATGGTAAAAGGTTGCCATGTAACAAAAATGGATGAGTGATGCATGTAAATGTTTTGGTGAACTCATGGTACCCTCTTAGTGTCTCATGTATAAACTTGATCAAACATGTGTCCTAAGTAATGGGCATTTTCTATAGCATGGGTTGATATGGCTCTATCTTACAGCTGGTCTTCTTAATTTCACTATATGCATGGCTTTAGATAAAAGGACTAAAGGTTCTCAAATTGTTCCTTACTGTCGTCCACCCAAGACTAGTAAGGCACCCAATCCTCACCCATTACAGGTTACAAACGGAAAGGTTCAATTTGAGTGGGAGTATTTCACTGGCCTGTGTGGAGGTTATCATCTCACGAAGACAAAGGTACTATACTCCTTCCTATGAAGGATAAGCCCGGGTCGAGGGCTAATGCATGCACATGAATGTGAAGTGTGTGCATTAAATATTTTATGAAATTTAAAGTTTTAGGCAAAATCTTGATAACCTTAAACTACCTAATGGCCTGACTCTCTAATGTCCCCAGTGGAGTCGCCAAACTGTCGTAACGTATTAAGTTTCGGGAAACCTAATAGCTAGACACAAAACTATGGAGTCTCCACCAACCATTCTAACCTAGGTGTGATTGGTCACCTATTCAAACTAAGGATAAGGCTTGGTCTGCGTTAAGAGTTCTAAGTTCGGGAGTACGGTTACGTGTGAGGAAGGATTAACACCTTCACAACGCCCATCCTAAAATGGTACCAAATAATCTAAGGTTATCTTAATTTTGCCTTTTACTTTAATTTCGATATAATTAAATATTGAAGAATCTTTTAAATCTCCTCCATCAAGCTGGTTGGACAACTTAAAAAATTTTCTCACCTCAAGAGTATTCAATTAGGACCAATCGCCTTTCTTGAAGAGGCTCCGTCGTCGGATATTTAAATAAATTATGCAATCCCTATTTAGACTCCTATCCAATTTCTATTGATTTTATACTATTTATTTTATCTTATTTTATTCTATTATTATTATTTCCTTATATAAATTACTATTTCATATATTTTTATATCTTTAAATAAACATGAATTATTTGATATTGAAGATTTTCTTAAAGACCTTCCATCAAGCTGGTAAGACCTTAAAGAAACTTTCTCACCTTAGGAATTTTTAAAGAAATTACTCAAGCGCAATTCCCTTTAAATTCCATCCTCGGAATAATTCACATTTATTAAAATATTTAATTTAATTTAATTTCTATTTATTTTAGTTATTTTCTAATTTTAATTCTAATTTATTAATTTGATCTTTATTCTTTATTATAATAAACTTAATTTTAATTTACTATTTTTTAACCTAATTTTATTTTTATTTTTATAATTTAATTTATAAAATCTTGGAAATATCCTTTAAATCTTCCATCAAGCTGGCAAGACTTAAAAGAACTCTCCTCACCTCAAGATATCTAAAAGTACTACTCAAGCGCAGTCCCTTTAGAATTCTGTCTTCGGATAATTTGTATTTTTTTTATTATTTTTATTCTATTTTAATTTCTAAATATGTTAATTTTTATAATTCTTAATTTTTAATTTTATTATTTATTCTTTTAATTGTAATTAATCTTAACTAATTCTTATTTCAATTTTTAATAATAAATTTGAATTTTAAATATTGGAAATATCTTTTTAAATCTTCCATCAAGCTGGTAAGATTTAAGAAGAATCTCCTCAGCTCAAGATATCTAAAAGTACTACTCAAGCGCAGTACTTTTAAAATTCCATCGTCGGAATAAAAAAAATTAAAAAAAATTAAATTACTTCATACTATTAGATAAGTTTATTCAAACCCATATCCAAATTCATGTAGGCGAACTATGATTAACCACGTTATTTTAATAATTGCTTTTTATTATTATTATTTTTATAAATATAAACATAGCAAAAATTATATTTTATTTCATTTTACAAATACCTATACGTAAGAATTAAAAGAATTTTACAAATTATTTAAGTCAATTAGTTAACTAATTAATTTAAATATTACCTAAAGCATTAGAGAATTAATCAAATAGTCTCACAAGAATAATAAAATAATGCATAAAACAATAAGGAAATAGCATCCAAATTTCACTTACCTTTCCTGCTGACGTAACCTTGGCTTTGTATTTTAACCAGACCTAGCAACCCACGTGAACAAAGTAAGCAACACTAGCTTGGGTAAGGCAGGGACGATAGGATGGTGCATGTGGTCTTGGACAGAGAAGGGAAGGAGCAGCGGGGAAGATGGCACAGGATGGTGGCATGAAAGTAGCATGCAAGGGTCGTGCGATGGTACATTGATGCAGGATTGGCCTGATGCAATGCAGGTTCGGTTTTGGTGATGGTGCTGGTGCAGTTGCAGTAACAAGACGATGCTGGGCGAGGAGAGATGATGATGGTAGAGGCTGCTAGATGAAGATGAGCAAGCCGGATCCTTTTTTTTCCAAGGTTTCTTTTCTCTCCTGTTATACACGTTAAAAACTTATAGAATAGTGCAACAAACAAAGGTAGCACGCAAGCCAGGAGGATGTGGTGCAGCAGTGGGCGTGATTTAAAGGAGATGCAACAAGGGACAGAAACGCCGTAAGTTGCAGAGCTAAGATGCAGAGGCAACAAGCAGTAGCCGATGGCAGAGGAGCTGGAACTTGCGGAAGCTATGGCACAGTAGATGGGGTGACAAGGATAACAGCAGTGGGTATGGTCATTTCGAAAACAAGCAATGTAGAATCGTGGAAAAGGAAGCAGAGCAGGGCACCATGATGATGTTGCAAGGTTGGGTTGAAGATGGCAATCGTGGTTGGTAGGGGAGGAAAATGGTAATCATGCAACAAGCTAGGTTCGAAGGTGAGATGATGGTGGTGTTGGCTTCGGTGATGAGCAGTGGTTTTCTTGTGGAAGGCCCTGGCGGGTTGAGTTGGTGAAGAAAGGTTCTTCAAGGTGTTTTTTTCCGTAGCAGTGGGAGTGAAGAATGATGATCCTTGGCTATGCAGGGAATGAGTGAAGATGGCAATCCCAGGGATGATCGGGGAGGAAGATGGTGGCGCAGCAGAGCCAGGTTTTTTTTTAGGTTTTTTTTTCTCTTTTTTTTCTTTTTCTAGGGTTTTCCTCTAGGGTTTTCTCCTAGGTTTTTTTTCGTGTGTTGTTTTTTTTTTTGTGTGTTCCCCTTTAGGGTTTTTATAGCCATTTCATGGCCGTATACTTGAGGAAAGAATCAACTTTCCTCAAGTTTAGGCCCCAAATCATGGATTTCATTCAAGGGCAGATTTTATTTAATTCTTTCTCATTTTACAGATAATATATATCTTTTATTTAAGGCAATTTAATCAATTGGTCAACTCTCTTTATTTGGCACCAAATCTCATTGATTTACATGATTTAAGGTTTGACCAAAGTTGATTATTTCGTATCTTTATTTTTTTTATATATATTTTCTACCTTTCCATTTTTGATTTTTTTTATTTTTGATTTGATTTTTGATTTTTTTTTTTTTTATTTTAAAAGAATTGTTCGGACAAAATTAGGTGTCTACAAAAATTAGATTGAATTTAGAGCTGCAATAGACAATGTATTGGCATTTAATGAGTTAAACATTCTTTTAATCGAAGTGTGGTAAATTTATTGAGTTTTATGGTAAATTTGCAACTCAGAGGTTAGAAGGTGAAATTGGTGTTAACAAGTGGAACAACGAGAAATAGAAAGGTAAGGGATATATGTATGAAGCGTAGGAATACTACATCGGATGAATTTGATAAATTTTACCTTTTATGAAATTGAAAGTGATGCTTTGGTTGAAATTGGTGCTAATGAACGGAACAGGGAGAATTTGAAAGTTAGGGGATATATGTATGAAGCGTAGGGATATTGCATTGCATGAATTTGATAAATTTTACCTTTTCTGAAATTGAAAGCGATGCTTTGGTTGAAATTGAGAAATGGAACTTGTGGATTGAAACTGTGTTTTCGTGCAAGAGGTTAGGATAGAAAGAATCGTTATGCTGCTAAATTTCTTAAACCAACCTAACCCCTCAAAATTATCGCTTAACATGATTTTTAGAAATAAATTTAATCTCTTAAGAAAGGATTTTATGCATATTAAATTTGCAACTCAGTTGTTGATAGAAAATTTTATTAGATTTTACACGTTTCTTAATGCATGTATATTTCTATAATTATGTGGTACTTAAATGGAATATTTTGAATGCTGATTATTACTTTGAGAATATTTCGTGAATTTTTATATTTCAATATATTGATCTGTTTGAATTTGATATTTATGAATTTATTTAAAATATCATATATTAAATTTATCTCCGTAAACAAATTTGAAATGATTTATGAATTGTTTTGAGACTGTTGGCCTTATAGCTACCTTTAGGTACATGCATTTCTGTTCTGTTCCAATGTTGTAGACTTTAGCCCAGTCTTTAGCTCTCACAGTTGTCACCTAGCTAGTGTACATTGTGGCTCCATAACTATGGCCATACATCTACTATAGTGCATGAGTCTATTTGGTGAAGCCTAGTCTCCACTATACTTTCACTAGGGTGGTAAATCCTTAGTTAACACAGATCCAGGTACTCTAAGATTTGATTTGTTTCTGATTTTGTTTATATGCTAACTATGCTTTATGAATAATATGATTTATGTAATATGATATGTATTATGATTTACATCTTCTTTAATAGTTATCCAAAAGTGATATATGTTGTTTACGAAGTATGTTAGAAATATGTTTTTTGAATGCTTTATGAAATGATTTGATGCAAGCTATTAGAAATATTTATTGAATATTATGATCAAATTAAATATTACTGAATTCCTTATAGTGGACTTAGATGCTGGGACAAGTAAGATACTTCAAAGCATCCTTCTGCACTCAACCTGATTATCTAATCCATTACAGTATCCTTTTTGAAAATCATGCCAAAGAAGATTAAATTATGAATTCTTGGTTTTCATGTGAAAAATATGTTATTTGAACTATACGTTGTATCAGCTTTCGTATATATATTTCTTACTGGGTATAAGCTCATCCTTTTATTTTTCCTAATAGATTATTTGTAGTAGATTTGGGTCTGCATCTGGAGGACTTGATTTTGGTATCTCTCAGGCGATCATCCTATATTCGTCAAGGTATACAAGTTATCTTTTATGCATTCAGGCTTTTATGTGCAGTACTACTTTCATGTGAATAATACTTAGGATGTAAATTATAAATTAGTTTATTCACTAAACTTTTGAGATCAATTATATTTCTGTACAAGTGTTTAAGAATTTGAATCCTGAGTTTGTATGAAAATGATAAATTTTATTTTGAACTAATATTGACATTGTGGACAGCCCAATCGTAAGTGATTAGATTATGTGAAATTAGTAAAATATTCGATATTTCGGCACGTGACATTGACAAACAGACAGAATCCATACAAGATAAGGTGCCTTGGTGTATGATGTTTGTAGATGATATTGTCTTGTGTGCTGAGACTAGAGCGGAGATCAACGCAAAGTTAGAACTATATGGATAGACTCTAAAATCAAGAAGATTCGAACTAAGCAGAGTGAAGACTGAATGCATGGAATGTAAATTCAGTTCAAACAAAGAGAAAGAGTATAATGTAGTGACGTTAGTAGGGTGGCGATACCTAAGCAAGACCATTTTTGATATCTAAGGTCGATTGTACAAATGGATGAGAGATTGATGGTGATATGACCTATAAGATCCGGGTTGGATAAAGTAAGTGAAGAAGTATTATAGGTGTATTGTGCGATAATGAAACTCCTATATGGTTGAAAAACAAGTTTTACAAGATAATTGTTAGACCAACAGTGCTATATAGTAGTGAATATTGGGTGAGTAAGAGACTGCATACGCAAAAGATAACTTATACAAAAGATGAGTGTAGCAAAATGCAAATGTTGAGGTGGATGTGTGGATATACAAAAGAGGATAGAATAAGAAATGAAAGATATCCGTGAGATGGTTGGAGCGGTACCTATTAAAGACGAGATGTGTGAAAATCATTTATGTTGGTTTGAACACGTATGTACAATATAGACCTGTAGATGTTTCAGTTAGAGAGTAGAGGCTATAAATGATAAAAAATGGTCAAGCCTAAAGCAAGACCGAAAAAAGGCTTGGAAGGAACTAATTTGGAAAGATATGGAATTATTAGAGTTAAATGAATGCATTGCCTTAAATAGGAATGTGTGGAAAAAAAGAATTCACATGGATGATTTAATGTGGGTTTAGATATTGGTTTATGTAGCTATCTCAATCTATTGGGATAAAATCTCTGATAATGATGATGATGACTAAAATTATTTGCAGAATATTTGCTTAAACTTATTATAACAAAATAATTAGATTTTCTAGTGTCCAAATTAATGAAAAATTTATTAATGTTAAAAGGTTATGTATACGCAATTTTCGTGGCTAAAAATCTAAGATAGAAATAAAGTACTAAATTTAATTATAATAAAATAATGATTTAAATTCTTTGTACGTATTTGTATACAAAAGAAATAATCACCTGATTCAATATGTTTAAAAATTATCACGGGCTTTACGTTTAATCTTGATGAAGCAGTGATGAGTAGTTATTGAAAGAAACAGCCAAAGGCTAGTGGTTCCTTATTGGTTGCTTGAATTTGAGATGATTGGAAATATCTTCAAAGAAATGACCAAAGACTTGTTCTTTTGTAGATCAATGGGATTTGATTAGATCGTAGTAACTTTGATGAAAAGATAACCTGGTAATCTTGGAACTTGAAGATGTAACTTAGCAATCATGGAACTTGAAGATGACTTGGCAATCTTGATATGATAACCGTGAATTTTCCCATTTTTGGAATTATGGATTTTGTAATTTCAACCTCTGATGTCAATAGATAAATTAGAGTAAATAAATAAATTTATTATGCGACTGGAATATTTCAGGATTAAGGTACTTAATCCATTTAGAAATTGTAGATTTAATAATTAGAAAAAATTATTTTTGGTATTATGGAATTTAAATTTCAAAGAAATATATATATATATATATATATAGTAATAGACCTATAACATTTGTTATTCTTTATACTAAAATAAATGTATATTTAGAAAAAAAATCATAATCTATAATTATAAATACATGTATATAGATATATACATAAATGATAAAATAATAAAAATAACAATAATAATATATAAGTATATATAAATGATAAAATACATATAATAAATAATCAAACATATATTACTATGTATTATATGGATTTTATATATGTTGATATATACAAAATATGTAATATGTATATAGTTGGCATATTAAGAAAAATACAAAAATAATAAATAGATAATTAATTAATTAATTAGTTAAAAGAAAAGAGGGAATCGGGATACTTCAACCCTGATTCCTTTCCCTTTTCTCCTCTATAGAAAATAGAGGAGAAGCAAATGAGGAGCCACCCGATGCCATCGGTGAGAAGAGAGGAGAGAGAGGGTAGATCGTTGTCGGCCAAGGGGAAATAAGGTCCGACAACAGCAAAGAGAGAAGGGAAGAAGCGATCGGGGAAGGAAAGAAAGGAAAAGAAAAGGAAAGAAAGAAGGAAAGGAAAGGGAGACCATCGGCTGCCACCGACCCAGGCGAGCAAGATCAACGTCGATTTGGTGATTTTGGCGATGCCAAAAGAAAAAGGAAGAGTCAGCGGTGGAAAAAAAGAAGGGAAAAAAAGAAAAAGAAAAAAAAAAGGAGAGAAGAGGCGGTGGGTTGGTTGGCGATGGTGCGATAGGAGAGGAAGAAGAGAAGGAAAGCAGCACCACTGCCACCAACGCCTTCTATCATTGTCGATAACACTTGAACCTGCGAAAAAAAGGCTGAACTGATATGAATCGGTTCAACTAAAAAAACAAAAAACAGAAATAGAAAAAAAAAAGAAGAGAAAAAAGAAAAGAAAGAGAATAAGGCAGAAAATAGGAAAAAAGGGTAAAGAATTTTTGTTTATTTATTGTTATTTATTTAATAAATTGTTGAATAATTCATGAAATTTTCTAAGTATGTATATGATTTGGGATTGTAGAGGTTATGCATGTGATGATTGTAGCTTGACAGAGCTTGGGAAAGATTAAATCACGAGTTCGATGCTAGGTAAGATATTTGTATAAATTAGTTGTAAATTTATATGGAGATAGTTTGATTGATTTGAGGTTTTAAAATATTAAATTTGGAATTTTGAAGACATAATTAAAATAAGGTTGTGGGTTGAGATTAAAATATTATTACTGTATTAAATTAATTGGTTTTGGGATGTTTAATGATTTAATTTTAGTAGGTGGATAATGAAATGGGAAGTATATAAGTGTTTGAAATGATTTGCGAATTTTGCTGGGAATTATTATTGGTTGGAGTTATATATATATATATATTGTGTTTTCATGCAAGAGGGTTAGAACAGTTACAGTTGTTATGCTGCTGAAATTTTTATAAAGTTTTAAATAAGGAAAATTATTGTTTTAAAAAGTAATATATTTTGAGGACATTGATATGATTTGTACTATTGGGAAATTTATCGAAAACGATTGAATAAATTTTGAAGATTTTGAGAGGGCCTTGAATACCGAAAGAGTGCTCAGTTAGTTAAAGGCACCAATGACTTGGGATGTAAATGAAAATTTGATTATTGTAAATATGTTAGAAAAGAATGTTGAAAGTACCAGTGTAATTGAAATTAAAGGAATAATTTATAAAGGTTAGTAATGAGGATTTTATGGTGTCCTTCATGGTTTAGGAATTTAGAATAAAGTATAAATGACAAGAAGATTATTGGTGAAATTAGAAGTGAAAACTATTAAGTATGGAACATTAACGAATATTTGGCCAAGCGTATTTTCATAGGATGAAATATTTAATTTTGACCGTTATGAGTAAGAAACAATATAACAATATTAATAAAATTATTAGTGAAATTAGAATTGGGAAATAATAAGTGAAATTCAAGAATGGTAAATTTGCCATGATGAAAATTACATGATATTGGATTTAGTGAAAGAATAAGATTTAGTTGAAATTATGTTTTAGTATTTAATTGAAAATAAAATAATTAATTATTGAACTTAATAATATATATAATAGAAAATATATATAACATTAATGAAATTAGACTTGGAGAAAAGAACAAAATCTAACTATAGTTAATTATAATCACAATTGTGATAATCGGTAGAAAAATAAATAAATTTAATTTACTATAAGAAGTGGCAAAATAGAATACAAGAATTACTAGAATATTTATTAGAATTAAAATATGGGATTTTAAATATATTTGGAATTATTGTGCAGTGTTAACTTGAGAAATAAAGAGACGTAGAGGTGCTATCAATTTTTTTATACTGTATGGAAGTAGAGGTAAGAAACATGTATAGGGGTTGCATAGGAAGTGTTTTACTTGCATTTGGAAATATTCGGATACCGAATCCTAATCGTTTATTTGTTTAATCTTCCCAAATGGAAAATAGAAATCTATCTTAAATTTCTACAAGTCCAAATATTACCTTATATAAAATGATTTACATGATTTAAATTACATGAAATGATTTACATGATGATTTGCATGAATTGATTTACATTAAATGAATTTCATGAAATGTTTAAATTGCATAAAATGTAATTTCTCATGATTTACCATTTATGTTTAGATATGTTATTGTGTAATTAAAGTTTTTGCATTGAGTTTTTAATAAATTTTATTACTGCTCAATTACAACAATTATTCTTTATATGATTCTGGACTAATTGAAGATAATTGCTATTTAAATGATTTCTACTATGAATTGTATGATTTATAAAAATGATTTGAGCTGATTGAAGATAATTGCTATGTGAAAGTGATTTCTACTGTTAAATGAAATGTTGATGAAAATGTTTTGAGACAGTCATTCTTTAGTGGTCATGCATATTGTTTTATGATTGCGAGACCTAATCAGTCCACAAGTAGTGTACATGACTGTGGGAATTATAGTCAAATCCACAGGTTTCCACAATGAGCTCCTGACCAATGCGAACTATGACTGTTGACGATGGCCATTTGTTATAGTGCTCATCCCTTTGGGGATACTGATATTGATCATCCCTTCGGGGATACTGATAGTGATCGTGCATGATTCTATTGGATGTGACTGTCTCCACTAAACTGAATATTGAATGATTTGAATTCTGAATGACTTAAATACTGATTTACTGATTTGATAGAAAGAAAGAAATGATTAAATCGAATGATTTATTTTGATAGTTTTAAATATAATTACTTTAATGTATTAGATGAAAATATTGATTATATTCAAATTTTGAAAATGCTACTACACTATTTACTAAAATTGCATACTGAAAGTTGTTTTATAGCACTGTCTAAAATAAATAGTTTATATACTGATTAATGATTTGTAATTGCATCGCATAAATTATTAAATGTTTTATATTGATTAATGATTTGTAATTGCATTGCATAAATTATTAAATATTTTATACTGATTAATGATTTCATTGTCAATTACTTACTCCCTATAGTCGTATTTAGGGATCGGAACATAACAGGTACTCCAAAGTACCTCCCATACTCTACTCGATTACCTAGCTGACTATAGTATCTTTCCAACACTGTCCCCTAGTGAGCTGTTAGGAAATAAATGTTTTTATTACATTTTAATGGTTACATTTAATATGCCTTTTTTTTTTTGTTCTAAAATATGCCTTTTTCATCATTAGTAAAATAAATTATTTTATTTATTTTATTTAACTACATATAGTTCACACTTTTATATATGTTTCTTATTGGGCTTTCCCCAAAGCTCACCCTCTTACTCACCATTCCAGATATAGTTCAACAATATATGTGCTGCCAGTCGCTTGCAAATTAATTGAAGAATATCGTTAGAAGCTATAATTTTGAGTAGACAGGTACATGTTAATTTCATATTTATATTCAGACTAGCAAATGCACAGCAGATGTATTTATGATGGGATATAAATAATGTAATGTTAATTTAAAGACATGTATAGAAATTAGTGGGATATAAATTATATGGAATCGTTATAAATAGAATTGTAATTATTATGTTACAGAATTTTATTTTGATTTCTCATTTATTATTTATGGATTAATTAGTTTAATGGTATAAAGTTTTAATTGAAATGTAAATTGTAAATTGAACTTACATGACACCGAACACAAACCGACTGATACTAAGTAATTGAATAAGAAAGATAGAAGTAAAAAGGAAAAAGTTAGTTTGAAATTTTATAATTTCGAACGTTACACTTGAAACTTGGATAGATGATTTGACAGTCTTAGAATTGGGAGAGATGGCTTGATAATCTAAAACTTAGAGAAATGATTTAACAGCGTTAGAAAGAGAAATGATTAGTAGTCTTGGAACTTGGAAAGATGACTTGGTAGTTTTAGAACTTAGAGAGATGCCATGGTAGTCTTTAAATTTAGAGAGATGACTAGGTAGCCTTGGAAGTTGGAAGTTAGAGAAAATACCAATGGAGGCTTGAGAATCTCTATGAAGGCAAAGATTTTATCCTTTTAGAATTGGATGCCGCAATGGCTTGTAGGAACTTCTTATTTATAGTGCTTAAGTGATACTATTTGAGAGAGTTCCAAAAGAACTTAATCACTTAATATCTCCAATTATCTTAACTTAATAAGAGATAATGAAGATAACTCATGAATTTCAATGTTACTTTTTCTTCTTTTGGTTTCACAATACATGATTCACAAATAGGGAAAACTTTCAAGATAGGTTTTAAGGTGGGACGGTATTTGAGCTTATCTATTTTCATCTTTCTCTCAAACAAGTCTCTACTACCACAATAACAAGCCTTTCCTCACATCAATAGCATCTTCGTCTTGCTCATACTTTAGTAAATTTTTTCCTTTGATTTCTGATATGTTGTTACGATCTACTAAATTTGAGTCTTTCCATTGTTTACATTATCAACTTACTAAAAAAACCAACCAATATCACATAATTGGTATTCAAAAGTATAGTTGAGGGCAAGATTCAAAACATAATATGTATTAGCAAGACTAACATTACCAATTTGAGGAATATGTTTTTGGTTGTTGTTGTATAATTTGCAGTATGAATAAAAGGAAGACATGTGGTCAGTAATTTATTTAATAAAATGGAAGAAACTGATGTCGTGTGGTTAGAATAGGCAAAACTAATAAGTCAAGAAGATTAGCTAGTGTAATAGATAATGTAGTATAAGAAAAAGATTTGACATAACATTACTAGAAAAAAACTCATAGACTACATTTAAAAAGCATAGAGACTATGTTTTTCTTATCATAGCCTATTTTGACATAGTCTTTTCCTAGGTAGTATAGGCTACGGTTCTTGAAACAGGCCAAATATATAAATATAAACCACGTTTAAGGAGAAACCTAGGTCGAACTTAGAGAAAAAAAACTACAATTTTAATTTAAACATAGTCTAATTTGAATAATAAACTATCTATTTTAATTATTTGGAAATTTTGATTTATTGGAAAATAAATTGACATTTTATGCCAATGTACTGTGCTTCATTATTTACCATTGACTAATTTCAATTAAAAGACTACGTATATTAGATAAACTATGGTTTTATATTGTAAAATTAAATTTTATTCAACTTTTCTATATTATTACACAAATCATAACATATAAGAAAGTAATTACTATAAAGTATTCTTTTACCACATTATCATAATAAAGAACTGCCTTTAAGACTCCAATACAACACTTTATTATTCTCCTTAAAACTGTCTAACAACCAAATTCTCTTCTGTAGAAGAACTCTGGCAATTAGCTTCTAGGGTCATTGCTAAGGCCATCAATATTGCTAACACCATTAGAGCTACCAAGTTTACTGATGGAAACCGAAACAACACGCAGCGGAATTTAAATCATTCGGCCTCCACCAAGATCGATTCGGAGAGTTGCCTGATTAGGGTTTCGAGATTTTACCTGACGTTTTCTCTGAATTTTCTGTCGTTGGTCGAGTCACAAGCAGCAACTTTTCGTTCCTGCCTCTACGGTATCCACACGAACGGATCTCACGACTCTTGAACGTCTCACGATCAGAAGCCTTAAAGAGCTTTTTAATTCACCGAATTGCTAGCTTCGATTAAAAGGAATGTTTTTGTTTTCTGTTTTTAAAAGTGCGGATATGTTTTTTTGGAAAAACATCCTTTTTATAGGCAGTAAATTTTACCCTAAAATTTACTGCCAAACAGAACTCTAATCCTACTTAGAATAGGATTAGATATATTCTTAATCCAATTCAGAATAGGATTAGATATATCCTTAATCCAATTCAGAATAGGATTAATTAAGCTCCTCATTGATCCGTTCTAAGTGTGCGACCCAATAGGTTCTCAAAACAATGGCAATGACAAAATTGTCACAGGCAATGAGCGGTATCTAGCAACACATCATTGCTACCCATGTAACGAGAATGTCAATGACTCGACATAACCTTACTCGTGATAGATGTTACCGTGTAGTTTAATCCCTTTATCCTATGATGTCTTGATTAGACACAAGTCATGGAATGTGTCACACTTGTATAGTCTAATCAGCGTTTCTTGATTCCTGAGTAGACTAATTAAACAAATAAAATCAATATCTCATATTGACTTATTCGAGCACGGCCATGCATTTCTTAGTCTCACTCTATCAAAGGGCCCAAGACATCACTCTTGTTATATAAGAGGGATAAATCCTATCTTGATCACTCAACATCCCTCTACATAGATCAAGGCATACCCAATTACTACCTTTATAGTCCATCCTGTTACGAATGACATCTAGCAGCATTAAAGTATGCAATTCTCTATGTTGGGATCTCTGATGATCTCAAGTCAAAGGATCACATACACCATCATCACTATGAGAATCGCTTATGACATTCATATAACAATCCATGTAGCGTTCTCATGGAGGGTCGATCCAGTACATAGTTCTCTAACATGTACCTATGTGATGACTTGATATCCTATATCCATGACAATGGTCATCAGTCAACCACATACTAGTCTTATCGTATCATTGTTATCCTTGTCCACAATAATACTTGACTAGGGATACTTTAAGAATAGTGTGTTATTACTATTCTAAGGACATTATTATATAAGATTATATTACGCAGTTATAAGACAAATATAATAATGAACTATGATAAATAAAATGTCATGATACATAAAAAAATGCCAAAGTCAATCATCTAATGAATGGTTCTAAGGGCATAATCCAACATTTACAACCTCCGACTATAAGTTTTCTAACTTAGGACCAACTTTGGAATCACTTGAGGTGTTGGCCATGAAAGTTGGCTTATTACCTGCTCGGTTTGAGGAGTTATCTAGCCCCTTTTAACATCTAAACTACAAGTTAGCTTGAACCTCCGATGCTTAAGAATTCCTGCAAATAATTAAGGTCAGCCTCTGTAGACACCTTTGCTTGCATCACCTTCAACACAATATATATATATATATAGATATAGATATATATATATATATATATAAATGTGTAAAGTTATAGATACAAAAGATAGCTCAATAGTAATTAAGAAAAAAAAAACATAAACATAGCATATGAAAAGGAAATAAAGTTAGAGAAAGAAACCTAACCTCTCAAATAGTAGTCTGGCTGGTACATTGTACCATAAGATCCAAATGAAACTACCCTTGAAATAATCTACAAAAAATGAAAAAGTTTTCAAAATAATATTTTTTTTATCAAACCTAAAACCAAATAAAAAAATAAACCTAAAAATTAGACTAGGGATTTTTGAAACAAACCTAGGTAGGAAATGATTGGAGAGGGTTTTCTTGACATTGAAAACCATATGAGGTTAGCAAGTAAAGTACCAGATGACTTGCAAAAAAAATCTTCTTCAAATAATCTACAAAAAAATGACAGTAAACAAAATGATATTTTTTATCAAACCTAAAACTAAAAAAATAACTTAAATTAAATCTAGAAATTTGAAAAGGAGGTTTTGATACAAACCTAAAATAGAAACGATATGGAAGGGTTTTCTCTATAACAAAAACCAAATAGAGTTAGCAAGCAAAGTACCCGATGATTTGCAAATAAACATCTTCTTTAAATAAACTAAAAAAAAGTGACAAAGTAAACTAAATAATAATTTCTTTTATTAAACCTTAAAACTAAAAAATGTAGAAATTAAATCCTAGAAATCAAAACAATGAGATTTTGGTATTAACTTAGGAATGAAACAAAGGGTCATCTCGGCATTGAAGTTTGAAAGAGCTTTCAAGGGTTTAAGGCTTTGAAATGAGTAAACAATGCATGCAAGGAAGAAGTTTTAAATAAGATTGAGACTTCGATGTGCAGAGTGAGCTTTCATATGCGCCAAATAATATTGTTATTAAATTGTTATTAAACGACTATGGCTATAGAATAAAACCATAGTCTATATTAAACTGATTTATATTTAACTTTACTTGACATGATATGTTTCATTTTAATTTTTTAAATATTTATTTAAATCTTTATTAAGATTAGGAGTTCGATTTGCAGACTGTTTTGCATTTAACTCTATTGATATTTGTTCCTTTTTAAAATTTTTAAAATATTTATTAAATTCTTTAATAAGATTGAAAGTTTGATTTGTAGAGTGAACTTGGATATATGTGCCAAATAATACTGTTATTATAACAAAAAATAATATTGTTATTAAAATACTACGGTTACTATATAAAATCGTATTATATATTCAACTATTTTTTATTTAATTTTATTGATATCTATTCCATTTCTTAAAATTTTTTAAAATAGGTTTAATAGCAAAATATACCCTCAACCTTTTGCATAAAATAGAATAAGCCTTCAACCTTTAATTTTATTGTATAAACCCCTAACCTTTCAAAATAACGCAACTAAGTCCAAATTTGTTACAAACTTTTATAGTAAAATAAAAGGTTGAGGGGTTATAAGATTTTAAGTACTTATTTATTTTTCTTAATTTTGTTATTTTGAAAGGTTAGGGGATTATTTATAGTAAGATAAAACTTTTATGGATTTTAATAATAAAATTAATTGTTGATGACTTATGTCCATTTTGTGCAAAACATTGAAATTATATTTGGTTATTAAGCCTTTACAATATTTATTTAAAGCTACTGCCTATTGATATGATCTATTTACTTGAAACTGTAGTCTACATATACTGTTCCATTTTTTAAAAGCATTTATTCTAATTTTAGACTATGTTATTAAAATGTAGTCTTTAAAGTGAATTAAGACTATGCATTTCTCTTTAGACTTTATTTTATATGATTTTGTTTAACAAATTTAAAGAATATGGTATTAGCTTATAATAGAGGAAATAAAGGATATTGTTTGTCAAAAATATAAAAATTTCATATTCCATTAAGAATAAAATTTTTTGCATTAATTGATGCAAAATTAATATTGTAATTTTATACAAAACAATCAATTGTACATATTGAACATAAAACTCTAAACTGTAAATACATAAGTTAACACAAACTCTAAAATGCAAACTTTATACCCAAGTTCTGCAAACTTTATACCCAAGTTCTTCCACAATTATTTTTCATATAACTAGAGTTTGATTTATTATCAAAATCAAATGGATCAATTGTTGGTATTGATTTTGTAATGGAATGATGTTTTATCACAATTTCTTCCACCTTATCATTCAAATAACTCTTATTGTTTTGTGTTGGCTCTACCGAGAGGGGGGGTGAATCGGTTTTTCTACTTATTTCTAATTTTTCTAACTCTTAATGCACAATTAAAACTAAATAAACAACAATGGAAAAAGTGCAGTAAAAAAAGAGTAAGGGAAAGAGAAGCAAACACAAGTTTATAGAGATTCGGCCAATCTCTTGCCTACGTCCTCTCTCCTTGAACCCCTTGTCAAGGTTTTGATTCAACTCTTCCTTGAGAATCCTTACAAACCACTTGAAGGTGTGGCAAGACCTCTTACAATTTTTTTTGAGACTTTAGAAATCTCCTTCTAAGCATCTACCCTTGTATTACTACCCACACTCTACAATATCAGACCTTACAAGGATAGCTCACCCCTTTGAATATCAGAATTTTCAGTGAATAGGTGAAGAACAACAAAGAATCTCACAAATGGAGTTACACAATGAAGATTTTCAGATTTGATTTTCTTTCTTGAAGCTTGAAGATTTTTGAGTGCTTGTTCTGCCTCCAAACTTCATAAATGCCTCTATTTATAGTCCACCAAACGATTGGAACAGTTGGTGAAGCATTTAATGCATTTCTTCCCGTTGAAACCCTCAAAAACTAGTCGTTGGAGTCAGATTTCGAGCGAAGGGATCGATCCCTTTTCTGGGGGATCGATCCCTTTTCTCCAGAATGCATTCCTAGCCTTTTCTGGGCCTCTTCTAAGTAATCTGCCATTTAGGGATCGATCCCTTTCCTGGGGGGATCGATCCCTTTTCTCCAGAATGCCTTCCTGCATCTATTTTGCTGCAAATTGATACACATTGATGGTTTTTGTGATTCTAAGTCAGTTCAAAACCTTCTAACACTTTCCTAAGAATATTTACTGACTTTTTCAATTGAGATCACAATCCAAAAACTTTGTTTAAAATATTTTCTATCATTGAGTTCATTCAAAGCAAATTTACTTTTGTAGTAAAATCATTTTTAAGCTTACTTGAGTTTTGTCATTTCAAAATACTTGTCAATTTAAAGCTAACAATCTCCCCCTTTTTGATATGACAAAACTTAAGGTAAATTTGCTTATATGTTTGAAAATTTGATGTTACTTAAATTTTTGAAAAACATTGCTCCCCCTCAATATTTGCTCCCTTACTTAAATTTTTTAAAAACATTGCTCCCCCTTAATTTAGACGCAAAGACAAATTTACCATACATCAATTCTCCCCCTTTTTGTTATATCAAAAGATCTCCCCACAATAAATAACATGGAGAATTGGTCAGTGGTAGAAGTCAATTTAAAGCAATAAGTCAACAACATAAACTAAAGGACATAAATACACAAGAGAAGATGACCATAATCCGAAACATAAATCATACCATAGACATATAAGGTTCAAAACATATCACATCAGTTCAGATATCTAAGAAAGTTCAGACAAAGAAGCACTAAGGCTAACAGCGAAGAAAAGATAACATAAAGACAGAACACAACAAAGGATAAAACACCAAGGCCATAATCATAGTAAGGTAAAAGCGCATCCCACACAACAATCAAAATCAGCGTCGAGGAAACGTCTTGTAGTACTGGTCCATGAAATCCTCGTGCTGCATACGAACATCTTGGATTTCATCATACATAGTAGCTTGAGTTTCCTCGATCTGATCAAGTCGCTGAGTGACGTCCAGCTGGAAATTTTGCTGAGAGGTGTGCATTTGTTGAAGCATTAGCATGATTTGGTCAAGAGAGGTTGACGTAGAGCCGAAGGGTGCAGAAGATGTGGGCGCTACAGGTACGTCGTCTCAGTCTCCTCCTTCTTCTCCGACTTTTTTCGGAGCATGTTCGGGAGGTTCAGCCTGTCCATGACCCTTGACCCATTCGATTGTATCTCCCCGTTGACGTTGATACCACCCAAGGTTATGGAGAGTGGCGAGATTGATCGTGGTGCTGGGATCCAGAAGTACACCAACCTCACATGAACAGTCAATGCCTTTAGAGATTAAGTAGTAGGCGAGAGGCTGAAGGAAGACAATGGTGTGCACCTTGTCAGTGACAATCTTCACCCAATCTTGAAGGATAAAGTGAAGGAGGTGTGGCTGAAGACCATCAGGTGAATGAATATGATGGAGCCAAAAACGATCAAGTTTCCGAAGGTGAGAATATCTTGTGCCAAGGGGTCGGAGATTCCAGGAGATTATGATATGTAGGAGTCAGGCGAAGACAGGAAGATCACTTGCACGATTATTGGTAACGGGAAACTCTATGGGGACGTCAACATTCTCATATATAGTATCATCATCGGGAACTCTAAAGACAACAAAGAGGGATTGTGTGGTGATTTCAATGTGTTTGCCCATGACATAAGATCGAATTCCTACAACACGACATTCATCATTTGGATCCGTGATAGTTTTGGCATTGGAAAAGAAGGCGTGAATGATGTTTGAAGGAACCGGAGTGTTGATTTGGAGAAACTCAAGCCAATGATATTCACGAAATTTGGCCAAGTAGGGAAAGTTAATTGATTCGAGGAAATCGAAATCAATGGGATGCCAATGCTTAATAGGCATATTGGCAAAGTTTGCTAGAAAACTTATTTTCTCATTGGCATGTCGAAAGCATCTATTAAAGGTGGCTGGTATGGAGGAGGAAGAGGAGGGTGCACTGGTTTTGCGTTTTTGAGCAGTATGCTTAACTTTAGGTGCCATAAGGAGTGAAAAAACTACAGGAAAGTTCGTTGAGGATTTTTACTGAGCAGGTAGTGGGCACGATTTTGGTGAACGATGGATGAGGGTATGGGAAAGATAAGAGCTAGCCAACAACAGAGAGCCACAACCCAAGATGCATGGAACAAGTATGACAGTGAAATATTGATGAACAACTACAAATAGACTAAGTTTAGACCCTAGAAAATAGATAAGTGCCAAATGAAGTGAAAACATAGATGGAAAGAAAATCAATGGAAGCTATGCACATGGGTAGTCAAGACATGATGAAATAAACTAGAAATGCATGAAAAATTGAATGAAAAATGTGAGAAAAACTTACAATTGAAATGTTGGGTGAATAGTAACCATGGTGTGGAAGAAGAAGGAAGAGAAGAAAAGATGAAATTTTGTGAGGAAATGAGGAGGGGAAATGAAAGAGATGAAGAAATGAGGAAGATTGGTGAAGGAATGAAGTGATTTGGTGAAGAAATGAGTGAGATCTAAAAGAATTGGGTGAGAGGAAATGGTGAAAGGGCGTGGGGAGTGAAGAGGAAGGTGAATAGTGAGATAGGAGTAAGGGGCCGACGGTTAAAATGGCCCGCGAAAAGCAATCTATCCCGAGGGGATCAATCCCCTCTAGGAAGGGATCGATCCCTTCCAGGCAGAATGTCTCCCAGGATTTCTTCACCAATTTTTGATGCTATGGGATCGATCCCATGGTGAAAGGGATCGATCCCTCATAGCAGAAACCCAGATTTTTGGCCTGATAGACTTGGAAATCAATCCTATTTTGGAAGAATTGTCTCCTCGTCACTTGCCTCATTTGTAATGCATAAAGATGATTTGAAAACAATGGAACTTATGCATTTTACTATTTTAAAATCAAAATCTGGTTGTTGCCACTTGGGATGCATGAGATGTGAGTTGAAAAATCCAGAAAAAGTGTAGGAAAATGCAGAAAATTGCAGAAAAATGCTGAGAATATGCTGAACAGCTTTGAAAACTAAGTGAACATGATTATGAACCTGTCTTAAACATCAGAAAGTGGGTGTTGGCTAACGAAGAGCATTTAACATGATCAAAACGCACAAAGTTCAACAATTCAACCTCAAAAGCTAAGATCATGAACAGTAACATGGCAAGTTAAGGTCATGAATTGCAAGTGGTAAGTATAGTTTCCAAATTTCGTTCTTGCAATCATAACAAACCAACTTAAGCCATTCATTTAACATCAAATCAATTCAAGGAGCATTCATAATACCTAATTCACCTCTAAGAGTGCGAAATCTCTCCTTGTTCAAGGGTTTTGTGAAGATATCAGCTAATTGGTGCAAAGTATCTACATACTCTAGAATAATGTCCCTTTTTTGCACATAATCTCGTATAAAATGATGTCTAATCTCAATGTGCTTGATTCTAGAGTGTTGATGGGATTTTTTGAAAGGTTGATAGCACTAGTGTTGTCACACTTGATGGGAACTTGGTTCATTTCTATTCCATAGTCTCTCATTTGTTGTTTAATCCATAAAACTTGAGCACAGCAACTTCCGAAAGCTATATATTCAGCCTCGGTTGTGGATTGAGCTACGCTATTTTGTTTCTTAGAGAACCATGAAATAAGCCTAGTTCCTAAAGATTGACATGTTCCCGATGTGCTTTTCCTATCTACTTTGCATCCACTAAAGTCAGCATCGGAATAAGCATGGAGAGCAAGTGTAAAACCTTTAGGATACCAAAGTCCTAAGGAAGAGGTGTCTTTAAGATATCTAAGGATTCTTTTTACTACTTGTAGGTGTGATTCTCTAGGAGATGACTGAAATCTAACACACAAGCATACACTAAACATTATATCGGGTCTACTAGCAGTTAAATATAGCAATGAACCAATCATAGACCTATATAGTTTAGTGTCTACACACTTTCCTCCTTCATCCTTATCAAGCTTGATATTTGTGCTCATTGGTGTAGAGTAAAGTTTAGACTCATCCATTCCAAATCTTTTGAGCAAATCTTTAGTGTACTTAGCATGATTTATGAAAATACCTTCTTTGCATTGTTTAACTTAAAGTCCTAGAAAGAAGGTTAACTCTCCCATCATACTCATTTCAAATTCACCTTGCATTAATTTTGAGAAACACAATGACTCATTTGTAGATCCAAAAATGATATCATCCACATAAATTTGAACTACTAATAAGTCATCACCCTTAGTTTGGATAAACAAGGTGGTGTCTACTTTGCCTCTTGCAAAACCTTTTTCAATTAAAAACTTTGAAAGTCTTTCATACCAAGCTCTAAGAGCTTGTTTTAATCCATATAAAGCCTTTGATAGTTCGAAAACATGGTTAGGAAACTTTGGATTTTTAAAACCAAGAGGTTGTTCAACATAAACCTCTTCATTTATGAAACCATTTAAAAAGGCACTTTTTACATCCATTTGATATAATTTGAAATCCTTGTAACATGCAAAGGCAAGTAGCATCCTAATGGCTTCTAATCTAGCTACCGGAGCATATGTGTCATCATAGTCTATTCCTTCTTCTTGCCTATATCCTTGAGCCACTAACCTAGCCTTGTTTCTAACAATAATGCTATTCTCATCCATCTTATTTTTGAATATCCGTTTGGTTCCAATGATGGGATAATCTTTAGGTCTTTCCATTAGTGTCCACACTTTGCTTCTCTCAAATTGATTTAACTCTTCTTGCATGGCCATAATCCAATTTTCATCTTTCAAAGCCTCATCCACATTCTTTGGCTCAAATTATGACACAAAAGCTACATGTTGACATATATTTCTATAGGATGACCTAGTTCTAACTCCAATGTTTGGATCTCCAACAATATCATTATCCTTCACATATCCAAGTTCTTTAGGACACCTAGATTCTTTCTCAATTATTTCTTGTTCCATGGACTCCTCATTTTTGTTAATATTAAGATCTTCTAATTGTTCCCTAACATCCTTATCTTGAGATGGATCAACTATAGGTTCATCAAAGATCTCTACTTCATCATCAAGATTGGTTCCACTAGTGATATTTGATTCATCAAAGATTACATGTATTGACTCTTTTACTACAAGTGTTCTTTTATTGAAAACTCTATAAGCCTTAGAATTTAAAGAATAGCCAAGAAAAATACCTTCATCACTTTTAGCATCAAATTTTCCTAAGTTATCTTTACCATTGTTCAAAACAAAACATTTACATCCAAATGGGTGAAAATAACTTATGCTAGGCCTTTTTCCTTTATAAAGCTCATATGGAGTTTTCTTTAAAATAAGCCTTACCATAGCTCTATTTATGACATAGCAAGAAGTATTTATTGCTTCAGCCCAAAAATATTTAGGTAAGTTGTTTTCACAAAGCATGGTTCTAGCCATTTCTTCTAATGTTCCATTTCTCCTTTCAACTACCCCATTTTGTTGAGGAGTTCTAGGAGCTGAAAAATTATGGCTAATGCCATTTTCATAGCAAAATGTATCAAAACCAATATTTTCAAATTCTTTTCCATGGTCACTCCTAATACTAGAAATAGAGTAACCTTTTTCATTTTGAACAAGTTTTGAGAAAACAATGAATTTTTCTAAGGCTTCATTTTTCACACTTAAAAAGAACACCCAAGTAAACCTAGTGTAATCATCAACTATAACAAAACCATAGTGTTTTCCTCCTAAGCTAGTGGTTCTAGTTGGTCCAAATAGATCTAAGTGGAGGAGTTGAAGTGATCTAGATGTTGTAATACCTTTCTTAGGTTTAAATGATATTCTTTTATGTTTTCCTCTTACACATGCTTCACACACTTTATCATTTTCAAACTGTAGTTTAGGTAAGCCAACTACTAAGTCTCTTTTGGCTAACTTAGACAAAACATGCATGCTAGCATGGCCTAGTCTTCTATTCCATAACCAAGGTTCATTTCTCTAGTGGCCATAAAACATATATTTTTGCTATTAAGCTCATTCAAATTAACAACATAGATATTTCCTTGTCTATGTCCAATAAAAATAATTTGATTAGTTTTAGCATTAACAACATTGCAACACAAGTCATCAAACACAACTTTAAATCCCTTATCACACAATTGACTAATACTAAGCAAATTATGTTTTAAGCCTCTAACATACAAAACATTCTCAATAGTTGAGGAAGAGTTACCAATGGAGCCAATTCCTTCAATTTGTCCTTTGGAGTTGTCTCCAAATATGACTTCTCCACCACTTTTATGCTTTAGGAGCTTGAATTGGCTCTTATCACCCGTCATGTGTCTTGAGCATCCACTATCAAGGTACCAATGCTCCTTGGACTTTGCCTTGTAGCAATACTCTTCCTCCTACACACAAACACATCAAGCTTTCATCTTAGGTACCCAAATTTTCTTGGGTCCTTGAGACTTAGTACTAATAATTTTTTATCTTTTATGGATCCATTTCATCTTTAAGGACTCATCACTTGAATTTAAAATATGTTTAGGCACCCAAATCTTGACAGCCATTTTTCCTCTAATCATGGTCTTCCTAGAGGTGCATGCTTGTGAAGAGTGTCCTAGTTTATTACATAATGTGCACAAAACAAATTTTCTATCTTTAACTAGGAAGTTTTTAAGATGAGTCTCTTTGTTAGATGCACTATAGCCTAACCCTTCTCTATCAAAGAATGCTCTTTGAGTCTCTAGCATTTGATCAAGTTTTTGTTGACCCATGTAAATCTAGAAAAGGAGTTTTGCAAATTAGTGTTCTTCTTATTTAATTCTTCGATTTCTAGATTAGCATTTTCTAATATCTTCTCACATTCTAATTTAACATTCACAAGCATTTCATTTTCCTTTTTCAACTTAGAGATCATTTTCTTATATTTTAAATTCATGCATTCATATTCATTGGCTAACTCATCAAATGCATCTTGCAATTCATCAAAAGTGTATTTATTAGTATCTAACAAGTTAGAAGTTACCTTCTTATCTTCAAAAGCCATGAAACAAAGGTTGGCTACTTCATCTTCCACATTCTCTTCATCGGAGCAGTCACTATCACTCCAAGTAGCCACCATTGCCTTCTTCTTTTGTTTCTTCTCATTTTGCTTTCTATACAAAGGACAATTAAATTTAATATAACCAGGTTTTTTGCATTCATAACAAATAATTTGGTCCTTTTCTTTCCTACTAGTTTCACCTCTATTTAACTCTCTCCTAGGGGGTCTCTTAGAGTTTCCACTAGCTCTCATCCTCATGAATTTATTGAAACTCTTGGCGAACATGGCCATTTCTAAATCCTCTTCATCACCACTTACATCATGATCATCTTTTAATTACTCAATTGTGGTGGATTTTAGTGCTACTCCAACTTTCTTTGGGGGATCTTGATTTCTCTTAATTTTCATCTCATGAGTAAGGATCCCATAAGTTCATTTGATGAGAGTGTATGAAGGTCCTTGAATTCCTCAATAGCAGTGACTTTAGCTTCCCATGATTTAGGTAAGCTATTGAGAACCTTTTTCACCATCTCTACATTAGAGTATGTCTTCCCTAAAGCTTTAAGACCATTTATTATGTCCGTAAACCTAGTAAACATGTCACTAATTGACTCATCATTCTTCATTCTAAATAGTTCATAGTCTTGAGTGAGCATGCCTACTTTTGTTTCTTTGACTTGAGTGGTTCCCTCATGTGTGATAGCTAGTTTATACCAAACTTGTTTAGCATTCTCACATTGTGAAACTCGATTATATTCATTTGGTCCTAATGCACAAAATAATGTGTGCATTGCCTTAGCATTAAGTTATGTCATTCTAATATCATTAGTATCCCACTCATCTTCTTTCTTTAGCACATCCGTCTCATCTACTTTCTTAATAGGGACAAGGGAACCTTTAACTATAATCCTACATACTTCATAATCATTGGCTTGAATAAATAGCATCATTCTAGTCTTCCAATAAGCATAGTTTTCACCATTAAAGAGTGGAGGCCTAACCGTAGAGTGTCCCTCTCCTACCAAAGGTGTAGACATACTAGTTTGAGCCATTAGTGATCGTTTTACTCGATAGATGTTAATCTAACTCAATCTCGAGCCCAAGCTCTGATACCAATTGTTGGTTCTACCGAGAGGGGGTGAATCGATTTTTCTACTTATTTCTAATTTTTCTAACTCTTAATGCACAATTAAAACTAAATAAACAACAATGGAAAAAGTGCAATAAAAAAAGAGTGAGGGAAAGAGAAGCAAACACAAGTTTATAGAGGTTCGGCCAATCTCTTACTTACGTCCTCTCTCATTGAACCCCTTGTCAAGGTTTTGATTCAGGTCTTCCTTGAGAATCCTTACAAACCACTTGAAGGTGTGGCAAGACCTCTTACAATTTTTCTTGAGACTTTAGAAATCTCCTTCTAAGCCTCTACCCTTGTATTACTACCCACACTCTACAATATTAGACCTTACAAGGATAGCTCACCCCTTTGAATATCAGAATTTTCAGTGAATGGGTGAAGAACAACAAAGAATCTCACAAATGGAGTTACACAATGAAGATTTTCAGATTTGATTTTCTTTCTTGAAGCTTGAAGATTTTTGAGTGCTTATTCTGCCTCCAAACTTCATAAATGCCTCTATTTATAGTCCACCAAACGACTGGAACAGTTGGTGAAGCATTTAATGCATTTCTTCCCGTTGAAACCCTCAAAAACTAGTCGTTGGAGTCAGATTTCGAGCGAAGGGATCGATCCCTTTTCTGGGGGGATCGATCCCTTTTCTCCAGAATGCATTCCTAGCCTTTTCTGGGCCTCTTCCAAGTAATCTGCCATTTAGGGATCGATCCCTTTCCTGGGGGGATCGATCCCTTTTCTCCAGAATGCCTTCCTGTACCTATTTTGCTGCAAATTGATACACATTGATGGTTTTTGTGATTCTAAGTTAGTTCAAAACTTTCTAACACTTTCCTAAGAATATTTACTGATTTTTTCAATTGAGATCACAATCCAAAAACTTTGTTTAAAATATTTTCTATCATTGAGTTCATTCAAAGCAAATTTACTTTTGTAGTAAAATCATTTTTAAGCTTACTTGAGTTTTGTCATTTCAAAATACTTGTCAATTTAAAGCTAACATTTTGTAAGGGTAATGGACTATAGACCCTTGTGCATCACTTGGATCTTCAACATAAAACACTTGTTTTCCATTATCAACCAAAATGAAAGAGTTAAATTTATATCATTCCTAGGTTGCTTAAGGCTTGATATCAATAAAATTAACATCATAAACTTCTTTTTCATACATAACCATAGTGGGAGATTATATATTACCATTATGACTGGCCAACAACTGTAAGTACCACTAAGAGTTTTATATGGGTTTCTTAGGTTGCTTAGGGCTTGATATCAATAAAATTAAAATCATAAACTTCCTTTTTATACATAACCATGGTGGGAGATTATATATTACCATTATGATTGGCCAATAACTATAAGTACTAAACCCATTAGCTAAAATGGATAGTCAAAGATTTTTTAGGTTAGCTGCAAAACTAGGCCACTTATAATTTACTAATCTTCATGATTATGTATCCATTGGATGACCTAGAAGTCCATTTGTACTCTCATTTCCATGCCATGTCAAATCTTGAACTATCTTTTTTGTACCAAACATTCTACGAAATCTTGGTATGGAAAGAAAATATCATAATTTGGCTGGCACATGTTGTTTCTTGACACTTACAACTGCTTTCACCTTACATATGGATTATGTTTAGCTTTTACATTGTACAACTCAACCAACATAGACAGCCTCATAAATTTCTTATAACCAAGATACAATGGCTTCCTTGCATCTTCGAACAGCTGATCAAGTTTTTGAAGATTATTTAAAGAACAATCATGTTAACTTGTACCATTTCTACAATTTTATCAAATGACGCGAAATTGTTTTCATCAATTCTCATTTATACTTCTTTATTAATATATGCAGATGATTCATTTTTTATTAGTTTCTCCATGGAAAGTCTAATTGATATAACATTGACCAACACAATTAAAATAAAGATGACCTCTAACATCTTGAATCATTTACAAATTCATATTCTTACACTTAATACAAGAGCAATTTACATATTTCAAGCTATTTGTATTTTTGAAGCAAACTGTAAGAACATTTCCACACATTCCTTATATTATGTTGATCGTTTATCAGGTTGTAACTAAGATTTATCCATATTTTTCTATTTACCAGTAAAAAAATACATTTTTTAATATACAACAATTATACAATTTAGGCACAACCACATTTTAGAAAAGCTAAAGCAAATAATTAAAGTAATAAACATATAAAACAAATACTAACTTGAGAAGGGCGACAGTAGAGATACAAGAGCAAAACAAATGACCAATCCGCAACTAGTTATAGTCTTTTGATTAATAATAAAAGTGTTAGTGTAAACCCTACAAGCCAATTGGAACTTGTCATAGATGTAAACACTTTATTGTTATTCTTTATGTCGTTAATATTTCTATGGATTATCACTTTGAGTTTTGATAATTATAATAAAGTATTTTTTTGTCCATAAGTCTCGGGAATAATTGTGATTATTATACTTACGAAGATAAAGCCCATAATAGCCTTGTAAATGAATTGTTATATGTTACAATTATTGGATCACCATGCATCAAAGCTTTGTTCTTAAACTTGTTTCTAGTCATTGTACTAGTATAGGCATTGATAATGTTCAAAGATCGGTACAAACTAGGCCTCATATTATGCAATCAATCTAATAGGTTGAAATATTAAGATATTTGAGGATAGCATGTAGGTACTTATTAGAAAACAAGTTCACTAAACATGACCCTTTATGAGAGTTTCATTTAGTAGTGTCACTTAAAGGTTTATGGACTATACTCTTATGTGACAACAGTGTAAGTAATCCTTGAACTTGAATGTCAAGTCATCTTACATGTGAACTGGCATAATTTGATTTCATTCTTATAGGTTTAGAAGAGTCAAATGCCTAAAACAGATGTTTTTGGGTATGCCCCAAAACATATGAACGTGGATGAGTAGTCAAGATGAGAATTCATCTCCTTGAGTGACTTTAAGGGATAATATCTCATGTATCTTATCTCACATCAACTCTGATGTCCTCAGTAAGGCAAAATATGAGTTAGAGTTAATGTTGGTAGCTTTAGGGTGAATATGAAAATATGCATAGTGTTGGCTCGAATCTAAATCAAGAGGGCGTGAATCGATTTCTAAGATTTTTGCTATGTAATTGTTTTTCTAGCTAGAATGCAGCCTACACTATATGAGTAATACATAACTGTAACGATCCTAATACATAGTGATTATCCTTTTTCACACACAAAGTAGGAAGGTTAGGCTGTCTGCAATGTCTTTATCACACTCACTTTCAACAATAAAATCACTTTTAAATGAAATTATAATTATAGCTAATATAAATATTTACAACAATATATTGATTACAATATCTTTTACATATTCTACATCCCCTATACAGGAATTATACAATTGTTGTACTATACATAATAAGTCTGAACATATAAAAGAAATAAAATATACCTCCAGGATCCACTCACTGTTGCCTCAGGATACTAAAGCATAGCCAAATCCGTGGAACAGTATATAAAACGATAACTGCAAATAATCTGTGGAGTGAAAAAAATAAGGGGTGAGCTAACATACTTAGTAAGAGAATTGTATGCAAGACTAATATTATAAAATCTAAATGCTTAAAACATTTAATTCTTATCAGTGCACTAAGGTATAAATCAGGATGGATACTATAGTCAGCTACGAAGCCGGATGGAGTATGGGAGGTATTTTAGAATACCTGTCGTGTTTCGGCCTCTAGAAGCGACTATAAGAAGTAATCAATTGAAATTGCTATGCATAAACATTTTAATCACTTGAAAACAATTCATGGTATTATTATATATATATATATATATAACAAAATATAAAAACACTTTAATTAAAACACTTCAGTAAACAATTTAGTATAGAAATCCAGTAAACAATATAGTAACACTTTAAAATTCCACAGTGCAAACAATATTTAAAACATTCACTTTAGTACCAGTATTATTTTTAGTCCAATAAACAGTACAGTACAGTGGAAACTAGGCAACACCCAAAGTATATCATGCTATAATAATATCCCGAAAAAGGAGAAACAATAACACGTGAGACATATGACTATAGTTTATGCGGTCCATAGTGTACACTTACCAGGAGACAACAACGGAAGCTAAAGACTTGGCAGGTCTATCAGCAATACTAATAATAGTAACAGTAACAGTACACATGACACGTGAGCAAGATATGGGGCCTAACAGTCTCAAAACAGTGTATATACAATAGAAACATCATTTATGAAATCAATTTCACTGATAATATCTTTAATCAGTCCATAAATAAGCATACTGAAAAATATGTTTAGTTCAAAAATAATAATTCATAAAATATTCACACTTCAATATTCATTTCTGGAAATGTTCTATTTATCTGTAGAACAGTAGTAAGCATACACTGGTACCTTTACGTACTTAAAATCCATTAACATGAATATTTAAATATTGTTTTTCGATAAATAATCAAATTATACAATTTTAATAAATCACATGAGATTCACTTGGAAATTTATTTATTCCTAATAATTAGGAATACTAAAAATAATTTCATTAAGTTTCTAGAATTTTCGATCGTATAACGGTTGTTTTTAACCTAACCCTCCTGCATTAAAAATACAGTTTATAAACTAGCCAGTATTCACAATTTCACCAATTCCAAAGCAATTAATTTCCAAATCACTTCATAAAATTTATTTAAGCCAAAACATGCATTCACAGTATCCTTACAGCTTACACACTCTGTCACAGCCCGTGACCCTATTTTTCACCTTATTCTATACATCTTATATGGTTGGGCTGTCTACGATACTTTACTTTTACTTTTACATATAAACAATTTCATATTAAATGATAATATGAATTACATCCCCTATCTTAATACACAAGGAAGTAGTATCGTAAATAAGTCTAAATACAGAAAATAAATGATCATACCTTATTAATTAAATTGACCTGTCGCATCGTCCCCAAATGCGCAGTCGAAAATCCTTTTACTGCTAGACTCTCGGTCTTCGAAAACCTGAAATGTTAAAATTAAAGGGTGAGCAAACCACGGCTCAGTAAGGGAATTATATGCATACTTGATATTCAGCTTCCTATATGCTGAAAAACTTTTTCATTTTTCCTGTGGGGCTCTAGGCTCACGTTTAGGAAGGATACTACAGTCGGCTAGGGATCCGGATGGAGTAAGGTAGGTATTTTGAAATACCTATCTTGTCCCGGAACCTAGAAGCAACTGTAGAGAGTAATATTCTTTCTTGTTTTGAAATTCAAATCCTTTCCTTTTTATTTCGTAATCTTTTCATATTCTTTTTCAAAATAATGCTTTTATGAAATAAAGCATTTAAGTAAATTAACTAATATTCATATTTTCTTTGAAAAGAATATTAGTTAAATTCTCATCATTCTCATTTAAAACTCATTTCATGTTTTACTGTACAACCATAATTAGTACAGTACTTTAAATAGCAAAATCAGCTATTAAATCTTTTTCGTATAACATATATATCATTTAAATCTAATATTCTATTTAAAAATTAAAATAAGAATATTAGATTTATTTCCCTCCTTTTTCCTTTTGAAAACATATCACATATTCATGTCACATATAGTCTAATATTCAATTTAAAATCATAGTAAGAATATTAGACTTATAAACTCTTTTTCCTTTTTGAAAACGTATCACATGTTCATATTACATATCATATGAAAATCATCTCGTAGTACTAAAATCAGTACTGAAATAAGCATTTTGTAGAATGCTGTAAATCATTTACATTTTATGTATCACATATCATGTAAAACATTTACATTTCACATATCACGTATCATGTAAAACATTTTCATTTAAAACATATCATATGCGGAGACTTAGGCACACACGCCCAGCCCGTCCACTGGGTCGTTACTCGTATCATGCTATAGACCCCGAAGGGTATGAATAATCATGTCAGATCTATGGCCATAGTCTATAATTGTCCTCGGCGGATCACTGATCAGGTGTCGGCCGGGACTACATATCACATATCACATGTTACATATCACATATCACGTATTACATATCACATGTCGGCATGATAGAGGGCCAACTAGTCTCAAAACCATGTTTTCATCATAAAATAACCTTTATGAAATTTATAAAATATATAATTTCCTAATTTAAAATCATAAAGGTTATAAAACCATCTAGTGAATATTTAAGAAATAATTATGAAAATATTCATAAAAATATTCACTTTACTTCTTTTCATTTTTCATCTCGTATTACGTGTAATTTACATATTAAGAGAATTTTCGGTTATTTCATTATCACCATTCTCGAAGAGGATTTTCGGTGATTTCATTATCACCATTTTCGAAAACATGAATAAATGTAAAACCATTTTCATTTTATTCATGTTTTTATGAAAATATTCCTTTTCTCGATTTTCGTGATTGAAAATCATTTCTCGTGACATAAAATCATTTATTATGATTTTCAGTAATTTTTGGAGAATTTTTTTTTTTGATAATTTTTCGGCAGTATAACGGCTGCCGATTGGCTAGCCTCCTGCACGGAAAATACAGTTTAAAATCCAGTCAGTGCATCACCACAAATTTCCAACCAATCATTTATCATAATAATTTCATAAAATATTTCCATAAAATATTTCGAAATTAAAACATGCAGACTGAATATCCCTACAGTGCTGCACATGCATCCCTTACCTTTTTCGGGTCGGCGACTTCTTCTTACCGGTCGCGCCCGTACTCCATATCTCTCGATCCATCGTCTCGATCGCTGAGAATAATTTTTGGAAATTTAAATTCTAAATTTTAGAATTTTCTCAAATTATTTAAATAAATAATTTATTTAAATAATTATCATTAATAATTTCTCAGATTTCTTACCGATTCTCGAGATTCTCGAGTTCCCGAGAATTTTCTGAATTCCCGAACATTTTCCTTTTTCTCTCTCTTTCTTCTTTTCCTCTTTTCTTTCTTCCTTTTTCTCTTTTCTTTTCTTTCTCTTTCTTTTCTTTTTCTTTCTCTTTTTATTTTTTTTTTCCTTTTTCTTTCCTTTTTCTTTTCTTTTTTTTCCCGTTGGCCGATTCAGTGTCCCTTCCTCGCCGGTTCTTCGTCGGCGGCTGGTTCTCCGGCGGTTCACTGGCTCCTCAACTGGTCGACGGCACGGCGAAGCTACCGGTGCCTCCGTTTGCTCTGGATCGATGGCACGACCGCGGATCAAGTCGATTTTCCCTCGGTTTCTTTCGCTCTTCGCCGGCCTTCCTCCGCCGTTCTCCGCCCCAACGGTGGCCTCCCACGTCTTCCTCTTCCTCCGGCGAAGCTTCGGTGGTAGTGGCGGCAACCAATTCCTCCGGTACCGCCGGTTCCCATTTTTTCTTTTCTCTTCCCCGTTCGTCGCTTCTGTTTCCGTTTCACGCTGGTTCCTTCTCCGTTTCGCTTCGCCGGCATTGGCGTCGGCTTCCTCTTCCTTTGCCGGCGACGACGCTTCTCTTCCCTCTTCTCCTTTCCTTCTCCGGTGACCGTTGACGGGGTTGGCCTCTTCCTCTCGATTTCGACATAAACGGGATTCAATTTCCCGTTTCTGTTTTGTTTTATTTCTTTTTTTTTCTACATATAAATATATATACCATATATATTATACACACATCACTTTAAATTAAAACAATATATATATATATATATATATATATATTTCTCATATATATATATATATATTTATATACTTTTATTTAAAATACTAAGGTATATATATATATATATATTTCATATATATATATATACATTTATATTTATAATTATATAAATATATTTTATAATATACACATGTTTTTATTTAAGACAAAATAGTATATATTTCATTTTATAATATATACTAAAATTCATATACATACTAATGTATTTATATAAAAACATGTGTAAATATATTTATATAATCTAATTATATAAATATATTTTTATACTCATTCTTATTTTATTTAATTTTTTGGATTTTCTTAATATCCAATTATTTTCTCCCTTTTTTTTCTTATTTAATTTGGATTTTCATTTGTCCAAATTAAATTCCTCCTTTCCTTATTTTCCATAACTCCGACTTTATTTTTATTTTCATTTAATTTCCTTCACCCGAATTTCCTTATTCATCACTTCCTCACTTTTCGGAATTTTCATCAATATTCTGTTATCAAAATTTTATTTATTTATTTCAACTTATCTATTTCTTAAATATTAATTTCCAAAAATAGTAAATTTGCGGTTATCACATTCTCCCCACCTTAAGAAATTCGGTCCTCCGAATTTAACTTAATTTAAAGGTGGTATCATCTTGTATACTTATCATTTTTGACCTTTTGATCATCTTCCATATTATACTGCTAGTATACCTTTAAGATCATAATCACCTTTAAACCATTCATGTCATCTTTCATCACATATATGTATACTCCTTATGGATTACTTTATCAAATCGGGAGTTACCAATTTTTCCACTCCTTTTCATATCACATATGATTCATATTTTTCATCATCCATCTTTCTTATTTGGTGCCAAGTCGATACATTTCGATAATTATCATTTATCGATTTTAATCAATAGTATGTAATTGTCCAGTAGCTTTCAGATCTCATGCATCCGCTCTCTCAACATATTAGCAAGCGTTTCTATATTACGCTCACATATTTACATCATGTATGGAGCGGTGCTGTCTATAAATTTGGAATCTCAGAGCCTTTTGCTATTTACCATAAACATATAGCTACTCAGAGATTCCCATCACATATATTGCTCACTGGAACTTCACATACATTCTCATCCTTTTATAATCATATTTCGACTATGGCACTAAAGAATCTAAGAGTTTGATAATGGAGAAGTGATTTCATTAGACTATCAGTTTATAATCACTTTTATATTATCATATCTCTTTTAGATTCTTCATTATTATCCCCAATACTCATTTCATATTTATTTCATCCAATTGCTGTAGTTCATTTGCAGACTTTACCATTCACCATCTTTTACCAGAATTTTAATCAAGAGACAATCATTTTCTCTCAATATCGTCTTTTCATGTAATCTCATCATTATATCTTTTATTCTTATGGTATATTCATTATCACTTTAATTTTTGAATATACCTGAAATTATACTCTTTTGATAATTTAGATTCCATAATGGTATAATCAAATTATAATTTAAGCTTCTCATTATTTGACTTCACCATCGAATCTATAATTATCAATTTAATCATCTCTTTATCCATATAAATCCATTATTTCCATCATTTCAAGGTATATATATATCCTTTTTGTTCCATTTACATAACTGGCAGTAAAATGTAAATCACTTCTTTACTCCTTGGAGTATAATTACTTTTCCTCTATCGAGTTTGGCTTGAATCTTACATCTAACCATAATCATGTGATAACCACAAAAATCACTTTTAGTTTTAAAATTGGGAACTACTTCATATTCGTGTTCCCTAACCATCATGTACTTATCCTCTTATTACATATTCTTATTTTTCCTTCATCATCATTTCGATCACTTTTCATCAGTGGTAAAATATTCCACTAATAAAATCTTTTAACCTTTTACATATTATCTTCATACTTATTCATTCACTGACTTAAACTTATTAAATTTTAAGTCACATCTTTATAGCAGCTAACCCAATAAACTCTCCTATAGACTGGCAATAGTATTTAGCTAGACCTCGTACATTTCGTATCTCAATCATTATCTCTTCTTCATAGACAGATCCACTGTCATTCTGTCATTGGAGATCATATATCTTAGACAGAGATACTATCTAGCCCATCTTCTATTTGCTAATCTTAACATATAGATTTCAGTCTTTGAGAGTCTGTAAGGTTATACCACTATGCTGCTCATTATCCATTTGTGTCTTAGACTATATGGTATATCATTACTTTATCCTCATATGGATGCCTCATTCATTAGGCTTATATATCTCATAAGGAATTTCATTAACCTTGTAAACCTCCATAGAAACTCGTAAAATTATATCGAGTTCTAATTATTATCATCCTATGATCACCAATTTCCAACTTTCCATCTAGTGATGCCTTTACAAAGATTGCTCTTATAAGCTACTTATATATCTCTAATTAACTCAGTTTAAGGCATCAATTTCATAAAAAGATTATTTGTTCTTCATAAGAACTTTATTTCATAATAGGAATTAAATTCACCATTTAATTCATCCTCAATCACATCATCTGTATTTCCATCATTTAACTGAATACAAGTGAATTTCATTATTCACTAATTTTTTTTTTCAGAGTTATTTTCTTAAGCTTTTCGGATTCTTCTATATTCTCCAATATAAGCTTAAGAATAAATTTCATATTTAAAATCGAGTCAACGTTAGTTCGATTTCTCCAATCTATATAACTCTGAAAATTCATCAGGAATCTCATCCGATGCTTTCTTTAATCATTCATCTCTCATCATTTTGGACATTCATCTTTGTGTCCTGTCATTTCACTCAAGACAAAGATATTTAATATTTAAATCATTTTAACATTTGCTCCGCCTTGATTTGCTTATTTCTCGTACTCCACAGCATATCAATCCTCTTAATTTACAATGTTGTATTAAGTGCAATTATTTAATTAACACCTTTCACAGCTAACCGATTTATTATTACTGTAATTCATTTTAAAAGCATTATCATTTAATAATTTAGGTTAGCTGTTGTCTTCCTCATCTCTTATTATCACTTACTGTCCTTATGCATATTCTCCAATTCCATATACTCCATACAATACATTATCTCGTAAGACATATTTCAAAATATTTTCGGTTCTATAATTATTTGTTTGATACCTCAAAAACAGTAGGAATGTATAGAACCATAATTAAAAGTACTGCTATGGATTTCAGCCTCTATACTGATCTCCTTGTCAGTCATCTCCAGCCATCATATTACTTTTCATCATATCCAACGATCCCATAATAATATCCCATCAATACACTTTTAACTCTGACCCTTAAAAATCAATAACCGAGTCGCTCATCCTGCTACTTTCCTATAATCATTCGGGTCATGTTGGTAACCTAAGTGCAGTGAAATTTATAATCGGAATCGTTATACCCATATTGTGTCCTTATACCATCAATAACTCCATTACTATCAATATATTCAAAATCGACTTGATTTTATCACTATTCAAACCATAATCCCACATAGGGGCATTTTCGTCATTTTGACATTTATTTCTTTCTTCTCACTATATATTTAAATCAGTGATCTTATTATCTATTTGCTAATAGTACTCCTTTCTCATACCAATATCAGCAGTTTAAAATCTTTTTTTTGATTTCGACAGAGAAATCCAATAAAATCATAATTGGATTATTTTGCTTGAAATGCAACTTTACATCATCAATTTCTCTGTCAAATCATTCTATTCAAACTTTCGTTGGTCTATTTTGACTCCCAGTAAAATTTTAGGGGTAGGGGTATTTTGGTCATTTTTGGCCAAAAATTTTCTCTCTCCTCAAAATACCTTTAATCGATGATCTTAATGTCTATTTAGTGATGATACTTCATTCCCATCCTTTATATCATCACTTTCAGGTCTCAGTTCGATCCGGACAGAAAAGTACTAGTGGGGCCCTCACCAAGTCCATTTCTGTTCCTTACCGAACTGACCTTCATTTAGATCATAATATCACCATTTCAGGTAACATTCCTGAGCCGTTTTCCCTTTTTAGCATTCTTATTTCATAATTCTCACCCTTTTCTAAACACTTAACTCAATTTACAATCATTTATTTCCTTTATGTATTTATACTACACAGTACTACAGGGGATGTTAACCTTTTCAACACATTTTCTTCCCAAAAGTATCGACAGACATCAGGCCAACCGTGCTCTGATACCATTAAATCTGTCACAGCCCGTGACCCTATTTTTCACCTTATTCTATACATCTTATATGGTTGGGCTGTCTACGATACTTTACTTTTACTTTTACATATAAACAATTTCATATTAAATGATAATATGAATTACATCCCCTATCTTAATACACAAGGAAGTAGTATCGTAAATAAGTCTAAATACAGAAAATAAATGATCATACCTTATTAATTAAATTGACCTGTCGCATCGTCCCCAAATGCGCAGTCGAAAATCCTTTTACTGCTAGACTCTCGGTCTTCGAAAACCTGAAATGTTAAAATTAAGGGGTGAGCAAACCACGGCTCAGTAAGGGAATTATATGCATACTTGATATTCAGCTTCCTATATGCTGAAAAACTTTTTCATTTTTCCTATGGGGCTCTAGGCTCACGTTTAGGAAGGATACTACAGTCGGCTAGGGATCCGGATGGAGTAAGGTAGGTATTTTGAAATACCTATCTTGTCCCGGAACCTAGAAGCAACTGTAGAGAGTAATATTCTTTCTTGTTTTGAAATTCAAATCCTTTCCTTTTTATTTCGTAATCTTTTCATATTCTTTTTCAAAATAATGCTTTTATGAAATAAAGCATTTAAGTAAATTAACTAATATTCATATTTTCTTTGAAAAGAATATTAGTTAAATTCTCATCATTCTCATTTAAAACTCATTTCATGTTTTACTGTACAACCATAATTAGTACAGTACTTTAAATAGCAAAATCAGCTATTAAATCTTTTTCGTATAACATATATATCATTTAAATCTAATATTCTATTTAAAAATTAAAATAAGAATATTAGATTTATTTCCCTCCTTTTTCCTTTTGAAAACATATCACATATTCATGTCACATATAGTCTAATATTCAATTTAAAATCATAGTAAGAATATTAGACTTATAAACTCTTTTTCCTTTTTGAAAACGTATCACATGTTCATATTACATATCATATGAAAATCATCTCGTAGTACTAAAATCAGTACTGAAATAAGCATTTTGTAGAATGCTGTAAATCATTTACATTTTATGTATCACATATCATGTAAAACATTTACATTTCACATATCACGTATCATGTAAAACATTTTCATTTAAAACATATCATATGCGGAGACCTAGGCACACACGCCCAGCCCGTCCACTGGGTCGTTACTCGTATCATGCTATAGACCCCGAAGGGTATGAATAATCATGTCAGATCTATGGCCATAGTCTATAATTGTCCTCGGCGGATCACTGATCAGGTGTCGGCCGGGACTACATATCACATATCACATGTTACATATCACATATCACGTATTACATATCACATGTCGGCATGATAGAGGGCCAACTAGTCTCAAAACCATGTTTTCATCATAAAATAACCTTTATGAAATTTATAAAATATATAATTTCCTAATTTAAAATCATAAAGGTTATAAAACCATCTAGTGAATATTTAAGAAATAATTATGAAAATATTCATAAAAATATTCACTTTACTTCTTTTCATTTTTCATCTCGTATTACGTGTAATTTACATATTAAGAGAATTTTCGGTGATTTCATTATCACCATTCTCGAAGAGGATTTTCGGTGATTTCATTATCACCATTTTCGAAAACATGAATAAATGTAAAACCATTTTCATTTTATTCATGTTTTTATGAAAATATTCCTTTTCTCGATTTTCGTGATTGAAAATCATTTCTCGTGACATAAAATCATTTATTATGATTTTAAGTAATTTTTGGAGAATTTTTTTTTTGATAATTTTTCGGCAGTATAACGGCTGCCGATTGGCTAGCCTCCTGCACGGAAAATACAGTTTAAAATCCAGCCAGTGCATCACCACAAATTTCCAACCAATCATTTATCATAATAATTTCATAAAATATTTCCATAAAATATTTCGAAATTAAAACATGCAGACTGAATATCCCTACAGTGCTGCACATGCATCCCTTACCTTGTTCGGGTCGGCGACTTCTTCTTACCGGTCGCGCCCGTACTCCATATCTCTCGATCCATCGTCTCGATCGCTGAGAATAATTTTTGGAAATTTAAATTCTAAATTTTAGAATTTTCTCAAATTATTTAAATAAATAATTTATTTAAATAATTATCATTAATAATTTCTCAGATTTCTTACCGATTCTCGAGATTCTCGAGTTCTCGAGAATTTTCTGAATTCCCGAACATTTTCCTTTTTCTCTCTCTTTCTTCTTTTCCTCTTTTCTTTCTTCCTTTTTCTCTTTTCTTTTCTTTCTCTTTCTTTTCTTTTTCTTTCTCTTTTTATTTTTTTTTCCTTTTTCTTTCCTTTTTCTTTTCTTTTTTTTCCCGTTGGCCGATTCAGTGTCCCTTCCTCGCCTGTTCTTCGTCGGCGGCCGGTTCTCCGGCGGTTCACTGGCTCCTCAACTGGTCGACGGCACGGCGAAGCTACCGGTGCCTCCGTTTGCTCTGGATCGGTGGCACGGCCGCGGATCAAGTCATTTTCCCTCGGTTTCTTTCACTCTTCGCCGGCCTTCCTCCGCTGTTCTCCGCCCCAACGGTGGCCTCCCACGTCTTCCTCTTCCTCCGGCGAAGCTTCGATGGTAGTGGCGGCAACCAATTCCTCCGGTACCGCCGGTTCCCATTTTTTCTTTTCTCTTCCCCGTTCGTCGCTTCTGTTTCCGTTTCACGCTGGTTCCTTCTCCGTTTCGCTTCGCCGGCATTGGCGTCAGCTTCCTCTTCCTTTGCCGGCGACGACGCTTCTCTTCCCTCTTCTCCTTTCCTTCTCCGGCGACCGTTGACGGGGTTGGCCTCTTCCTCTCGATTTCGACAGAAACGGGATTCAATTTCCCGTTTCTGTTTTGTTTTATTTCTTTTTTTTTTTCTACATATAAATATATATACCATATATATTATACACACATCACTTTAAATTAAAACAATATATATATATATATATATTTCTCATATATATATATATATTTATATACTTTTATTTAAAATACTAAGGTGTATATATATATATATTTCATATATATATATATATACATTTATATTTATAATTATATAAATATATTTTATAATATACACATGTATTTATTTAAGACAAAATAGTATATATTTCATTTTATAATATATACTAAAATTCATATACATACTAATGTATTTATATAAAAACATGTGTAAATATATTTATATAATCTAATTATATAAATATATTTTTATACTCATTCTTATTTTATTTAATTTTTTGGATTTTCTTAATATCCAATTATTTTCTCCCTTTTTTTTCTTATTTAATTTGGATTTTCATTTGTCCAAATTAAATTCCTCCTTTCCTTATTTTCCATAACTCCGACTTTATTTTTATTTTCATTTAATTTCCTTCACCCGAATTTCCTTATTCATCACTTCCTCACTTTTCGGAATTTTCATCAATATTCTGTTATCAAAATTTTATTTATTTATTTCAACTTATCTATTTCTTAAATATTAATTTCCAAAAATAGTAAATTTGCGGTTATCACACACTCATCCCTTACCTGTCTATTCCGGTCAATATAACTGATAGCACCACTTGCAATTTAATACTCCAGGGCTGCAAAACATTACATCAATCTTGTCATTCCCTCTCATTCTAATTTATAAGCTATTTTTCTCTACTAAATTCTATCACATTGTCTGTAGAAAATATATAACCAGTGTAATTTGTATTAGTGCTAAAACATAACTTTACCAAATCAACTGCGATTTAAATTTCGACTTCACCAACAGTCTCCTCTCAATTTCTAAAGTCTCATGGCACCATAAATTCATCAAACTGAGCACAAAACCACTCTCCCCTTACCAAGGCCGAAATCAACATGGAAGCTTTCTTACACTTTTTCAACAATTTATCACTCATTTCATCTTTAACCATTAGTTTCCATTCTTCCTACACCGTTTTCATACATCAAAGCACAAGAATTCTTAAGTTCCTCATCATGGCCAAAACCCTAGGGTGGTAAATGAGTGGGATTTAATCCAAACCAAGGCTAAAATCATTCTATGGAACCCTTGATTTCATCATGTAGTAACTTTAAAACTTAAAGAAGCCATGAGCATAAAATGACATACCTTGGCCGAATGCTTTAGTGGCTCTTTCCTTTTGATTGTGTGAAATTTACAATGGGATATTGGTATGGGTGTATAGAGAATTAAACTTTAGGTAAGGTTGTAGAAGAAATTTTGGTGAGATAAGGTAGATTTAATGGTATTTGATAAGCTTTTCTTTTCTTCTCTTAACTTGTTAATGGAGGTTGCCATGAGAGAGGTTGAAGAAGATGATGAAGTGGCCGACTGGTAAGTGTAGAAAAATTTAGAAGCTTCACTTTAGTGCAAAATGACCAAAATTGCATTGGTTATGAGAATTTTAGACATTTATGCCCTTAAACTTCCATAATTTTTCTAACTAGTCAATTTAACTCCAAAACATTTCATTAAATCATAAAATGTTATTATTAAACATATTTTAATGAATGATGGTGGTTTTGTTGAGGCTTGATTGACCGCAAGAGTGAAATTATGAAAATACCCCTACCGGGCCAATCGCATGAATTTCTAATTTCACCACCGATTCGATTTATCTATTGACATAGCCTAGGACTTGTTTATATGTAGATTATCATGCTTCAGTCAGTAGGTCAAAAGTCAATTTAGTTTGACTGTTATTAACAAAAGTTCAATCGAGCTATGTTCTTAATCGTCATTTTCTAAATTGTTGGCACACTTCCCAAAAATAATCTAAATACAGGAATTTGAGTTCCAGATTCTTACCATAAGCTTATTGGGCCTTCTGTATAGTCTCTGTCCAATCTCATGTCTATCCGAGCACTGTAGAGCTTGTGGGGCCTACCATACCGTATCGAGTCATACTTACGAAGTACACAGGAATTAAACAATGGTGAATATCCCTACATGTATAATAGTACCAAGATACATGGTTCTCACATCCTCCCCACCTTGAGAAATTTGGTCCTCCAAAATTGATCGAACTAGTCACTGGAATAGCTTTGGGTACTTCTCACACATCAAACTTTCTAATTCCTATGTAGCCTCCTCCTTTAAATGGTACTGCCACAGTACTTTCACTAGTGGAATTGTCTTAGACCGTTGTACCTTATCTTTCCAATCCAGGATCCAAATAGGTCCCTCTACATAACTCATGTCCTCCTTCATCTCCAGCGGCTTGTACTGAATTACGTGAGAGGGATCTAGATGATACTTCCTCAACATCAACACGTGGAAGACGTTATGCACCTCGAGTAGTTCTCGAGGTACTGCTAACCAATAAGCGACATCTTCCACACGGTCTAAGATCTCGAACAGTTCGATATATTGAGGACTCAACTTCCCTTTCTTACCACATCTCATTATGCCCTTTGATGGTGAGACCTTCAAAAGGACAGAATCTCCAATTGAGAACTCCAGTGGTCAGTGGCAGGTATCTGCATAGCTTTTCTGCTGACTCTGGGCTATCTTCAACCTCTCACAGATAAGTTGTACATCCAGAGAAGCTTGCTCTACCAAGTCAGGAGCCAACAATTTCCAATCACCCACTTCTTCTCATGTAACAGGTAACCTACATCGTCTGCCATATAAAGCCTCATACGATGCCATGCAGATACTAGACTGATAGCTATTATTATATGCAAACTCCACCAGTGGTAAGTGGTCGTCCCAAGAACCCTTAAAATCTAATGCACACACCCTCTGTCACGACCCGTGACCACATTTTTACCCTTCTTATACACAACTTAACCGGTTGGGCTGTCTGCGATACTTCACTTGTACTGACTGTTAATAAATTTTACATAATATTGTTTATATTATACACATCCCCTATCGTAACAAATCAGATAAGTAGTACTGTTGACGTGTCTAAATACAGAGAATAAATAATCATACCTCAAATAATCAGTCGGTCTGACACATTGTTCTTCGTGTACAGCCAGGATCCACAATCCACTGATTTCACATTCATCAAAACCTGAGATGTTGAAAATTAAGGGGTGAGCAAAACCACGGCTCAGTAAGAGAATTATATGCCTCACTTGATACTCAGCTTCCTATATGCTGAAAATCTTTTTCATTTTTCCTATGGGCTCTAGGCTCGCATGTAGGAAAGATACTACAGTCGGCTAGGGATCCGAATGGAGTAAGGTAGGTATTTTAGAATACCATATTTGTTACGGAACCTAGAAGCAACTGTAGAGAAAAATTTTTTTTCTTTTGTTTTGAATTAACAAATCCTTTTCCTTTTTAATCTTTCATAACCTTTTTCATATTCCTTTCAAAATAATGCTTCTACGAAATAAGCCTTTAAATAGAATAATTAATATCCGTATATTCCTTGAAAAGAATATTAGTTAAATCATCATCTTTTTCTTTAAACTTATTTCATGTTTTAATGTACTCTCTTAATTAGTTCTGTCCGTTAAAAAGCAGAATAAGCTATTAAAATCTATTTCATTCTTTGACATTTGTCGAATTCACGAATCACACTCACTTACTTATCGTCACAATATCCTACGATTTCTCATACTAACATCGGAACACAAGTAGCACTTAGTTCCCGAAGGACTCTAGAGGTGGCTCCCACGGTTCAATCATCGAGTCTATGCTCGGTATGGCCTGTACTGAAACATCGGAACACGTGTAGCACTTAGTTCCCGAAGGACTCTAGAGGTGGCTCCCACGGTTCAATCATCGAGTCTCTGCTCGGTATGGCCTGTACTGAAACATCGGAACACGTGTAGCACTTAGTTCCCGAAGGACTCTAGAGGTGGCTCCCACGGTTCAATCATCGAGTCTCTGCTCGGTATGGCCTGTACTGAAACATCGGAACACGTGTAGCACTTAGTTCCCGAAGGACTCTAGAGGTGGCTCCCACGGTTCAATCATCGAGTCTCTGCTCGGTATGGCCTGTACTGAAACATCGGAACACGTGTAGCACTTAGTTCCCGAAGGACTCTAGAGGTGGCTCCCACGGTTCAATCATCGAGTCTCTGCTCGGTATGGCCTTTTCCGTTTGACATATTCCATGTCATGTAAAATATTTCCCTTTTTAACATGTCACCTATCATTTATGGATTTTAATATAGACGTTAATCTTGTCGTACTATAAACCCTGGAGGGTAAAGGACTAAACCGGTCAAATCTATGACCATAATCTATATTGTCCTCGGTGGATCACGGATCAGGTGTCGACCGGGACTAAACATGTCACATATCATGTATCAGCATGATAAGAATACCAACCAGTCTCAAAACCGTATTTTTCATCGGAAAATACACCTTATGGAATTTATACAATTATATAATTCCATGATTTAAAACCATAAGGGTTATAATCCTTTAGTGAATATTGATAAAAATATCCATAAAAATATTCACTATATTTCACTTCATCTTTCGTCTCGTAATTCGTGTAATTTATCTATTTCGAGAATTTTCGGTGATTTCATTATCACCATTCTCGAATACATGAATATTCTAAAGTTCCATCTCATTATATTCATATTTTATGAAATTTAGAAATTTCCTCATGTCTCGTGATTTACTATCGAAATTCGGAAATAAATCATTTAATATGATTTTATAAAGTTTTTCTAAAATTTTCGGCAGCATAACGGCTGCCGATTCACTAACCTCCTGCACGGAAAATACAGTTTAAAATCTTTCAGCCAGTACTTCTTCTCAAATTATTTTCAGCAATTCATGCATCATAATAATTTTCATAAAATAATTGCATAAAATATTTTAAATTAAATTATGCAGACTGAGTATCCTTACAGTGCTGCACATGCATCCCTTACCTTTTTCCGGGTCGGCGAATTCCGCTTATCGATCGCGCCCGCACTCCATTTCTCCCGATTCCTTATCTCGATTGCTGAAAATAATTTCTGGAATTAAAATTCTAATTTTTAGAATTTTTCATAATTTATTTAATTTTTTTCTGAAATTAAATTCTCGGGAAATTTCTTACCGAATTTGTAAAATCCCGGGTTGTCGAATTTTCGGGAATTTTCCGAATTCCTAAAATTCTCCTTTTTCCTCTTTTTCTTCCTTTTTCTTCCTTTTTTCTCTTTTTCTTTTCTTTCTTTCTTTTCTTTTTCTTTTTCTTTTTCTTTTTCTTTTTCTTTTCCCGGTCAGACCGGTTCAGACCGGTCCAGCTTCTTTCCTCGCCGGTTCCTCGCCGACGGCCGGTTCTCCGGCGATTCGGGCGTCCCTCAGCTGGCCGGCTACACGACGAACTTGCCGATGCCCTCCGTTCGCCCTGGATCGGCGGCACGGTGGCGGATCGAGGCGGTTTTGCCTCGGTTTCTTCTTCCTCTTCGCCGGCGTTCCTCCGCCGTCCATTGCGTCTCCGGTGGCTTCCATCGGCTTCGTCTTCTTCCGTCGATGCTTCGGCTGTGATGGCGGCAGCCAGTTTGGCCGGCGGCGGCTGGATCTGGTTTCTCCTCTTCTCGGCTTCCGCCGTGATTTCGCTTCTGTTTTCCTTCTTCCATCCGTCGCCGGTGGTTTCCCTGCCTTCTTCCTTGGCCGGCGACGCATCCCCTTCCTTTTCCCTCGCCGGCGGTGGCATCTCCGCCACCGACGGTCTCACCTGGGGGGGGGATCGGGATTCCTGCCCCGATCCTCCTTTCCTTTCCTTTTTTTTTTTCTCTCTATTTCTATTTTTAGGTTATTTCTATTTCCCTTTTTAGTAATATAATACATACTATATATTATACACTATCATTTATATTTTATACTTGTAATATATATTATATATATATCATACATATATTATTTCATTTTAATAAAATACAATATACAATATATATTATATACATAAATTATATATACTGTATATTACAAAATATATATCTTGTATATATATATGTATGTATAATTATATACTTTAAAAATAAATAACCTTTACATGTACAAATTATATAGATGGTATAATACAATATTTATACATTTAAACTTTAATATAAAACCACATTTACTTTTCTTCTATATTCATATACTTTTATTTAAAATAATAATATATATATTTCATATATATATATATATCTGTACATATACATTTATAATTATATAACTACATTTTATAATATACACATATCTTTATTTAAGACAAAATAGTATATATTTTATTTCATAATATATACTAACATTCATATACATACATATGTATTTATATAAAAACATGTGTAAATATATTTATATAATTCAATTATATAAATATATAATATACGCATTTTTTATTTTATTAATTTTGGATTTCCATTAATCCAATTTAAATTCCTCATTTTCTTATTTTCAATAACTCCGACTTTATTATTATTTTTTTTTCATTTAATTTCCTCACTTTTCTTAATTTCGGGAATTTCAACTATATTCCCATCTCGTAAATAAATTTTATTTATTTACTTTAATTTATTTATTTCCTCTTATCTATTTTCTTTAATATTTATTTTCAATATTTATTATTTCCAATGATTGAAAAATTTACGGTTATCACATCCTCCCCACCTTAAGAAATTCGGTCCTCCGAATTTAACTTAAGTCCAAAGGTGGTACATGCCGTATACTTATGGCTTCTGACTTTTAGTTCATCCTCCAAATAATACTGCCAGTACACTCTCAATATCAATAGTACTTTAGACCACTACATGTTGTCTTTCATCATATATGTCTATGTTCATGTAATTTCATTTGCGCAAATCCAGAGTTATTCACTTTACTCTTTTCATATAAGAGCCTATACTCAATCTTTTTCATATTACAGCCGATCTATGCTGTTTATCATCCATTCTTCTCACTTAGTGCCGAGTCGACAAAATATGGTACTATCATGTACTCATATAGATCAATTATATGTAAGTGTCCCACTAGCTTTTACATCTCATGCACACGCTCTTTCAATAACATGGAGCGTTTACATCTCACGCTCATATATATAAATATATATCAGTCTGGAGCGGTGCTATCAATACACTTGGGATCTCAAAGCCTTTTGCTATCTCTCATCAGCATATGGCAACACAGAGACTCCCATCACATGTAAGGTTCACTGGAAACTGTACATACACATTCACCCCGTTTAACACTTATACTTCGACTAAGGCACTAGAGAATCTAGATGTCTGATAATGGAAAGTGATTCTATTTAGATCATCAGTCTTTAATCACTTACATATCATCATTCCTCTTTTGGACTCTTTATTGTCCAAAATGTTCATTTCCGCACTTATTTCATCAATGCCGCATCTCATTTGTCGATTTTACTATTAATCATCTCTTACAGTAATTAAATCTTGAGACAATCATTTTCTCTCCATGTCTCTTTTCACGTAGTATGGTCATTACATCTCTTACGCTTATGGTATATTCGATATCATTTAAATTTTATAATATACACAGGAATATACTCTTTCCATAATTTAGATTCTGTGATTGAATCCTCGAATTATCCATTTAAGCACCACATTATCTATACAATTCCACCATCTCTGTCATTTCGAGGTGGCTATATACTCAAACATTTCTCTTTGCATACTGGCAGTGGACATATCAATTATCTTACTCCTTGGGGTATCATTACTTTCACTTATCAGTTCTGGCTTTGATTTTACATCTTGCCACAGTTATGTGATAACCAACACCCTTCGCTTTCAGTCTTAACTGCGGGAACTGTTTTATATTAATGTTCCCTTCTCGTCATGCAATTTATTTCCTTATCTCACTTTCATTTTCGTTTTCATATTTTTACTCTCATTCTCTCTTTTTTTTTTGTCGGTTTTCTCGATTGGTATGGTACTATACAGCTAAGATCTTTTAAAATCTCGCATACCATCTACTCTTTACACTTATCCATCTGCCGACTTTAATTTCTTTAATTAGATCTCGTCTATAGGGCAGCCAGTCTCATCACTCTTTTATAAGCTGGCAATAGTATTTAGCTAGACTCATTACTTTCGTATCTCAATCATTATTTTATATCATAGACAGGTTTACTGTCACCCTGTCGTCTCAAGATCATATATCTCAAGAGGAGATACTGTCTAGCCAAATTTCTTAGTTGTTAATCTTAGCACAATTCCACAGCCTTTAAGAGTTTAAGGATTATATCACAATGCTGCTCATGTTCCATTTATACTTTAGACTCTATCAGTACTTTAGCAATTTTCTCTTGTAAGGATGCCTCATTCTTTAGGCTTATCTACTTTACAAGGCAACTCATTACCCTTATAACTTCAATCGGAACTCGTAAAATTCACTTCGAGTTCAAATCATCATCTTGTGGACACCAACCTTCAATCTTTTATCTAAGGACGCTTTATATAGCAGCTAGTCTTATTTACTCCTCACGTATCTCTAATCAGATCAATAAAGCGTCTATTTACACGTAGATTAATACTTGTTCTTCACCAGAACTTCATCAATGAAAGAAATTTAATATATCCTTTTTGATTTGTCAACAACTCAACATCATTTGCATTTCTCTCATTTACACCTATACAGATAACTCCTTTATTCTCAAATTTTTTTTTATTATCAGTATTTTCGTCATCCAAACCTCTACACGTGAATTTCATTATTCACACATTTTCCAGAGTTATTTTCTTAAGCTTTTCAGATTCTTTCTACATCTTTCGATATAAGCTTAGAATTTAACTTCATATTTAAAATCAAATCAGTGTTATCTCGATTCCTCTAATTTATATAACTTTGGAAGTTTTATCGGAAATCAAATCTGATACTTTCTTTAATCGTACCTTTCTTATCATCTTGTGACCATCGTTCTTTAACTTTTCATCTGATTATGCCTTTTACAAGGATTGCTCTTATAAGCTCCTTATACATCTCCGATTAAATCATAATTAAGGCATCACTTCCATATAATATTTATTTGTTCTTCATAAGAATTTTAGTGTATAACCAAAAATTTTAATACATCATTTAATTCATCCTCAAATCATATCATTTGTATTTCCTTTCTTTACATCGATACTTGTGAATTTCATCATCCGTAATATTTTCCAAAAATTATTTTCTTAAGCTTGTCGGATTTCTTCTATATTCTTCGATACAAGCTTAAGAATAAATTTCATATCCACGATCGAATCAACATTAACCTGATTTCTCAATCTATGTTACTTTGGAATTTATTGGAATTCTCAACCGACAGTCTCTTTAACCACACTTCTTTTATCATTTTGGACCTTCATCATTGTTTCCCATCATTTCACAGTGTAGTTTCAAGGCAGAGACATTCCATATTCAATTCATTTTGATACATACTCTACCTTGATTTCATTACATAGTCATACTTTACAGCGTTACGAATCTCATTCTGGTAAGCTGTATCAAGTACAATGGTTATCAACACACTCTACAGCTACTCGTTTCAATCCAGTTATTCACTTTAAAACCATTTCCATTTACTGAATTCAGGCTTTGTTCCCTTGAGTATATTCTCCACGAGGTTTGAACCTTGGCACCCCTTACGTACCTAGTTCCTTACACTCGTGTTACCATTGAGATGCTTATAAGGGCCTCGCCCGTTCATATCGACCATCGACAAGCATCCCCTAGGCGATCCTTTCGCCTCAGCTTTATCCTTACTAGTGAGTCGGCGATGAGATAGTTCGCCTATATCTCACGACACATGATCCACTACGGGTCGCCCATCATTGGGTCGCCCATCACAGTTCTGTCTCAAGGGTCCTGAAGAACTTAGGTTAGCGGTCATCTTCTTTTTATCACTTGACTGTTCTTATAATTATCCTCTAATTCACAGTACTCCAAACAGTACCTCATTCTGTAGCACATATTCCAAGATACGTCGGTTCTATGTACGATTATCTGTTTGATACCTCAAAGAAATGAAAACGTACAGAACCATAAGTAATCATACCAGTATGTATTTCATTATCTGTACTTTTCACCTCATCAGTCAATTCTTGTAATCATTTCACTTTTCACAGTATTTAACGATCCCGTTCAATACACTCTTAATTTTTCGACCCTTTTAGTCAATAACCGGGCCAAATATTTGATGACATTCCACTACACTCTTTGGATCGCATCATATAAGGCCCCGGCTCGTTCGCCGTCTGCCTGTACACGTTTTATTGTGATGCCTCGGATTTGCCGGTCTCAAGCCGGAGGGGCCCGAGCCGCACCACTCATCCGTGCTGTCCGCTCTGGGTTCTAGAGGTGGCCCCCGTCACACAGACGTGGCACTTAGTCCCTCACGGATTGTTTTATTGTGAAGCCCAGGATTTACCACTATGGCCCAAAGTCCACTCGTGGGGGGAGCCCTGGCCGCCTCACTCAACCATACTGTTATCCCCTATGGCCCACAGTCCACTCGGGGTTTTTCTTTCGCGTCCGTAATCTAAGTGTTAGTGGAATCAGTAATAGGGATCGTTAGATTCATATGACATCTTCTATGCCATTAATAATTCCATTACTATCAATGGATTCCAATTCAGCTCGGTTTTAACACTATTCCGCACATCGCCCAATATAGGGGCATTTTCGTCATTTCGATATTTATTTCTATCTCTTCAATATACATTCAAATCAATGAACTGATCATCTATGTGTTGATAGTATCCTTTCTGATACCTATAACAGCAAGTTAGATCTCATTCGATTTTCGACAGAGAAGTTCACTAAAATCCACAATGGGATTAATTTACTTGTAATTCAGCTTTATATCATTAATTTCTCTGTCAAATCGATCAATTCCAACTTCTGGTGATCTATTTTGACTCTCAGTAAAATTTTGGGGGTAGGGGTATTTTGGTCATTTTTGGCTAAAAATTTTCTCTCTCTTCAAATTACCCTCAATCGGTGATCTTAAAGTCTATTTAATGATGATATTTTATTCCCCTATTTTATACCATCACTTTCAGGTCTCAGTTCGGTTCGGACAGAAAAGTACTGGTGGGGCCCTCACCGAGTCCATTTCTGTTCCTTACCGAACAGGCCTTCATATAGATTTGAAGGATCACAAATTTTTCGGTAATTTCTGAGCCTATTTTCTTCCTTTAACATTCTCAGTTTATACTTTCTCACTCCCTTTAAATCATTTTACCCCATTTACAATCATTTATTTTCTCTATGTATTCAGACGACACAGTACTACAGGGGATGTTTAACTCTTTTCTTTCCAAAGTATCCACAGACATCAGGCCAACCAATGCTCTGATACCATTAAATCTGTCACGACCCGTGACCACATTTTTACCCTTCTTATACACAACTTAACCGGTTGGGCTGTCTGCGATACTTCACTTGTACTGACTATTAATAAATTTTACATAATATTGTTTATATTATACACATCCCCTATCGTAACAAATCAGATAAGTAGTACTGTTGACGTGTCTAAATACAGAGAATAAATAATCATACCTCAAATAATCAGTCGGTCTGACACATTGTTCTTCGTGTACAGCCAGGATCCACAATCCACTGATTTCACATTCATCAAAACCTGAGATGTTGAAAATTAAGGGGTGAGCAAAACCACGGCTCAGTAAGAGAATTATATGCCTCACTTGATACTCAGCTTCCTATATGCTGAAAATCTTTTTCATTTTTCCTATGGGCTCTAGGCTCGCATGTAGGAAAGATACTACAGTCGGCTAGGGATCCGAATGGAGTAAGGTAGGTATTTTAGAATACCATACTTGTTACGGAACCTAGAAGCAACTGTAGAGAAAAATTTTTTTTCTTTTGTTTTGAATTAATAAATCCTTTTCCTTTTTAATCTTTCATAACCTTTTTCATATTCCTTTCAAAATAATGCTTCTACGAAATAAAGCCTTTAAATAGAATAATTAATATCCGTATATTCCTTGAAAAGAATATTAGTTAAATCATCATCTTATTTCTTTAAAACTTATTTCATGTTTTAATGTACTCTCTTAATTAGTTCTGTCCGTTAAAAAGCAGAATAAGCTATTAAAACCTATTTCATTCTTTGACATTTGTCGAATTCACGAATCACACTCACTTACTTATCGTCACAATATCCTACGATTTCTCATACTAACATCGGAACACATGTAGCACTTAGTTCCCGAAGGACTCTAGAGGTGGCTCCCACGGTTCAATCATCGAGTCTCTGCTCGGTATGGCCTGTACTGAAACATCGGAACACGTGTAGCACTTAGTTCCCGAAGGACTCTAGAGGTGGCTCTCACGGTTCAATCATCGAGTCTCTACTCAGTATGGCCTGTATTGAAACATCGGAACACGTGTAGCACTTAGTTCCCGAAGGACTCTAGAGGTGGCTCCCACGGTTCAATCATCGAGTCTCTGCTCGGTATGGCCTGTACTGAAACATCGGAACACGTGTAGCACTTAGTTCCCGAAGGACTCTAGAGGTGGCTCCCACGGTTCAATCATCGAGTCTCTGCTCGGTATGGCCTTTTCCGTTTGACATATTCCATGTCATGTAAAATACTTCCCTTTTTAACATGTCACCTATCATTTATGGATTTTAATATAGACGTTAATCTTGTCGTACTATAAACCCTGGAGGGTAAAGGACTAAACCGGTCAAATCTATGACCATAATCTATATTGTCCTCGGTGGATCACGGATCAGGTGTCGACCGGGACTAAACATGTCACATATCATGTATCAGCATGATAAGAATACCAACCAGTCTCAAAACCGTATTTTTCATCGGAAAATACACCTTATGGAATTTATACAATTATATAATTCCATGATTTAAAACCATAAGGGTTATAATCCTTTAGTGAATATTGATAAAAATATCCATAAAAATATTCACTATATTTCACTTCATCTTTCGTCTCGTAATTCGTGTAATTTATCTATTTCGAGAATTTTCGGTGATTTCATTATCACCATTCTCGAATACATGAATATTCTAAAGTTCCATCTCATTATATTCATATTTTATGAAATTTAGAAATTTCCTCATGTCTCGTGATTTACTATCGAAATTCGGAAATAAATCATTTAATATGATTTTATAAAGTTTTTCTAAAATTTTCGGCAGCATAACGGCTGCCGATTCACTAACCTCCTGCACGGAAAATACAGTTTAAAATCTGTCAGCCAGTACTTCTTCTCAAATTATTTTCAGCAATACATGCATCATAATAATTTTCATAAAATAATTGCATAAAATATTTTAAATTAAATTATGCAGACTGAGTATCCTTACAGTGCTGCACATGCATCCCTTACCTTTTTCCGGGTCGGCGAATTCCGCTTATCGATCGCACCCGCACTCCATTTCTCCCGATTCCTTATCTCGATTGCTGAAAATAATTTCTGGAATTAAAATTCTAATTTTAGAATTTTTCATAATTTATTTAATTTTTTTCTGAAATTAAATTCTCGGGAAATTTCTTACCGAATTTGTAAAATCCCGGGTTGTCGAATTTTCGGGAATTTTTCGAATTCCTAAAATTCTCCTTTTTCCTCTTTTTCTTCCTTTTTCTTCCTTTTTCCTCTTTTTTTCTTTCTTTCTTTCTTTTTTCTTTTTCTTTTTCTTTTTCTTTTTCTTTTTCTTTTTCTTTTTCTTCTTCCTTTCCCGGTCAGACCGGTTCAGACCGGTCCAGCTTCTTTCCTCGCCGGTTCCTCGCCGGCGGCCGGTTCTCCGGCGGTTCGGGCGTCCCTCAGCTGGCCGGCTACACGACGAACTTGCCGGTGCCCTCCGTTCGCCCTGGATCGGCGGCACGGTGGCGGATCGAGGCGGTTTTGCCTCGGTTTCTTCTTCCTCTTCGCCGGCGTTCCTCCGCCGTCCATTGCGTCTCCGGTGGCTTCCATCGGCTTCGTCTTCTTCCGTCGATGCTTCGGCTATGATGGCGGCAGCCAGTTTGGCCGGCGGCGGCCGGATCTGGTTTCTCCTCTTCTCGGCTTCCGCCGTGATTTCGCTTCTGTTTTCCTTCTTCCATCCGTCGCCGGTGGTTTCCCTGCCTTCTTCCTTGGCCGGCGACGCATCCCCTTCCTTTTCCCTCGCCGACGGTGGCATCTCCGCCACCGACGGTCTCACCTGGGGGGGGGATCGGGATTCCTGCCCCGATCGTCCTTTCCTTTCCTTTTTTTTTTCTCTCTATTTCTATTTTTAGGTTATTTCTATTTCCCTTTTTAGTAATATAATACATACTATATATTATACACTATCATTTATATTTTATACTTGTAATATATATTATATATATCATACATATATTATTTCATTTTAACAAAATATAATATACAATATATATTATATACATAAATTATATATACTGTATATTACAAAATATATATCTTGTATATATATATGTATGTATAATTATATACTTTAAAAATAAATAACCTTTACATGTACAAATTATATAGATGGTATAATACAATATTTATACATTTAAACTTTAATATAAAACCACATTTACTTTTCTTCTATATTCATATACTTTTATTTAAAATAATAATATATATATTTCATATATATATATATATCTGTACATATACATTTATAATTATATAACTACATTTTATAATATACACATGTCTTTATTTAAGACAAAATAGTATATATTTTATTTCATAATATATACTAACATTCATATACATACATATGTATTTATATAAAAACATGTGTAAATATATTTATATAATTCAATTATATAAATATATAATATACGCATTTTTTATTTTATTAATTTTGGATTTCCATTAATCCAATTTAAATTCCTCATTTTCTTATTTTCAATAACTCCGACTTTATTATTTTTTTTTTTTCATTTAATTTCCTCACTTTTCTTAATTTCGGGAATTTCAACTATATTCCCATCTCGTAAATAAATTTTATTTATTTACTTTAATTTATTTATTTCCTCTTATCTATTTTCTTTAATATTTATTTTCAATATTTATTATTTCCAATGATTGAAAAATTTACGGTTATCACACCCTCAACATATCCTCAAGCGTTTGGATGGTGCGGTCAGACTGCCCTTCAGTCTGTGGATGGAAAGTGGTGTTGAAGTTCAATCGAGATCCCATGGCCTCCTAAAATCTCTCCAAAAATGTGAAGTAAATCGAGAATCCTTGTCAAAAGTGATGCTCACTGGAACACCATGTAATTTTATGATTTCCCGAACATACAAATCAGTTAAGGCACTGAGGGAATCAATAGATTTGATGGCAAGAAAGTGAGCGGACTTCGTCAACCGATCAACTATCACCCATACACCATCAAGATTCCTTCGGGTCCTTGGCAAACCCATAATGAAGTCCATAGTAATATGCTCCCACTTCCACATCGGAATCGGTAGAGGTTGTAACAACCCTACAGGCTTCTGGTGCTCAATCTTCACTTACTGGCATGTAAGACATCTAGTAACAAACTCCACGATGTCTCGTTTCATCTTAGGCCACCAATACACTCTCCTCAGATTATGGTACATCTTATTACTACTTGGATGCAAAGTGTACCCGGAAGTATGTGCCTCTGTCAAAATCAGATGCTTCAGTTGCTAGTCCTCGGGAACACAGATCCTACCTCTGAACCTTAATATCCCATCGATGCGAATCCCATTATCTCATTGTACACCTATTTGAACCTGGCTGGCAATCTCAATACAATAAGCATCACTCCTCTAAGCATCCTGATTCTGTCCATCAAGTCTAGCTTAACCCAAAAACTAGCTGTAAACCCATATCTCTCAGAGGAAATCACATTAAGACTGAGGCTCGAGAATTGCTTTAGCAAGTCATACTCTCAGACCATCATATATGACATCATACCCATATGTTTCTGGCTCAAAGCATCTGCCACCACGTTCACTTTCCCATGATGGTAAAGGATCTTACAGTTATAATCCTTTAACAGTTCCATCCATCTATGTTGTCTCATATTCAACTTCCGTTGTGAGAATAAATATTTCAGACTCTTATGTATGTATATACCTGGAATATCTTTCCGTAGAGATAGTGCTGCCATATCTTCAATTAAAACACCATAGCAGCTAATTCCAAGTCATGTGTCAGATAGTTCTTCACATGCTTTTTCAACTGCCTAGAACCATAAGTAATTACCCGACCATTCTACATGAGAACACATCCCAATCCCAATGTGGACGCATCACCGTAGATTGAGAAACCTCTAAATCCGCTGGGAAGGGCAAGGATTGGAGCACTAGTCAACCTCTTCTTCAACTCTTGGAAGTTGCGCTCACACATATTTGTCCACTCGAACTTAACATCCTTACGTGTGAGTTGGGTCAGTGGAACAGCTAACATCGAAAACCCCTCGACAAACCGGCAGTAGTTTCCAGTTAGACCCAAGAAACTCCGTATCTCTGTCACGGTTTTAGGCCTTTCCCACTACACAATGGCCTCTATCTTAGACGAATCCATAGGCACCTCGTCTTTAGATATGACATGTCATTAGAATGTGATATGATCTAGCCAGAACTCCACTTACTGAACTTAGCATAGAGCTTTCGATCTCTGAGGGTCTGCAGGATTATGTATAGATGCTGCTTGTGCTTCTCTAGTGACTTGGGATATACCAGAATATCATCAATAAATACTATTACAAACTGGTCAAGGTATGGTTTAAATACCTCATTCATTAAACTCATGAAAGCTGCAGGAGCATTAGTCAATCCGAATGGCATCACCAAAAACTCATAATGTTTGTAGCGAGTCCTAAATGTCGTCTTAAGGACATTAGCCTCCCGGATCTTTAACTGATGATACCCTGATAGGAGATCAATCTTCAAGAACACCTGTACACCCCTGAGCTAATCGAACAGATCATCAATCTTGGGCAAGAGACACTTATTCTTGATGGTAACTTTATTAAGCAATCTATAGTCTATACACAACCTTAAGCTACCATCCTTCTTTCAGACGAATAATATTGGAGCACCCCACGGAGACACACTGGGGTGAATAAAGCCCTTATCTAATATTTCTTGGAGTTGCTTCTTAAGCTCCTCCAACTACACCAATGCCATATGATATGAGGGCTTAGAAATGGGCTCCGTATCAAGTACCAAGTTAATGGTAAACTCGATCTCCCAATTCGGTGGTAACCCTGGCAAATCATCTAAAAATATGTCTAGGAAATCCCTGACCATAGGAATCTCGGACAACTCTAGGCGTTTCTTTTCTACGTCTTCCACATATGCAATGTAACCTTCAATCACATCACAAATACACTTAAACAATTTAGTAATAGTATTTCACTTTTATTATTTATCTAATAATTTTACAGTATACCGTTCAGGATGAGATAAGGTAATAAACTTAGTGTAACAGTCTAGATTTGCATAGTTCGCAGCTAACCAATCCATCCCTAGAATTACATCGAAATCATACATGTTCAACATAATTAGGTTACTGTCATTTCCTTCTCTCTTACTATCACTTTACAATTCCTATACACAACAAGAGTCACTTGTGACTCTTTAAATGCATATTAATCTGTAAAGTGTACCCTAAGCGTTCAGGTTCTACCGATATCTTACTAGCACATGTAGGTGAGACAAACGAATGCATAGAACCATGATCCAATAATGCAAGTACTGATATATCAAAAACATAAATCTTACCCTTAATCACATCTGTAGAAGCATCAGCAGCCTCCTGATCTAACGCGAACACACGACCCTGCGTCACAGCCTTCTTCCCTTCTCTGCTGTTGTCGCTCGTCGCGGCTGTGAGGGTATCGCCTTCTCTTACTCAGTCTGTGTTGGGGCTGCTGGAGGTGGAACAGTAGATGCAATTGCCTCTCTCAACATCAGGCAGTCCCTAACCAAGTGCCCCATCTGTCCTCATCTGAAACAGGCCCTGGTAAGCATGTAACAAGGTCGAGTACCGTGAGACCTCCCACACAGTGAACACTTGGTCGTGGTACCTCTCTGAGTAGTGCTAGGGCTAATAGCAAGGGCAGTAGTAGCAGATCTAATTGATCTACCCTTGAAAATCTGAATACCCGATGTCCTGGCATTCTTAGGCTGCCATATACCTGATCTGTCCTCAAGACCCCTCTTCACCTTCTCTTTCCTTTTACCTAAACTGCTTGTAGTCCCTCTCACATAGCTGTGCCCATCTCATTGCCTCTTCATAAGTCCTAATGTCAAGAAGAACTAACCGAGTCCTAATAGATGGTCTTAGTCCAGCCATAAATCTATCAATCCGATACTCCTCACTCGTCTTAGTCTGGGGGTCGAAGTGACTAAGTGTAGTAAATCTGGACTCATACTGATCTACAGTTATACTTTCCTGAGTCAACTCTAAGAACTCCTGCTGTAACTTCTTTGGCACTGTACGAGGAATATACTGTCTATAGAAAGCCTCTAGGAATATCATCCATGTCACCACTGGATGCTGAAGCCAATAACGCTTTCTATGTAGATTTCTATCAGTGCTCCGCATCATCAATCAACTAGAACATTGCTAAGCCCACTTTCTCGGTCTCTGAAAATCGCAAGTACTTAAATAACTTTTCAATAGCATTAACCCGATGCTCAACCACCATAAGATCCTTATCTCTCTTAAATTTAAGAGGATCCAACTTCTTGAACTGCCGCACAAGATTAACACCACAGTATGACTATATCTGTAGGCTGCAGCTGTGCTGGTAGCTATAGTGTTACCTGTGGTTGGGGCACAAGCCGTAGAACAGGCTGTGCTGATATAGGCTGAGGTGGGGGTAGTGCTACTTCTGGAGCCACTGCTGCTCTTTCTCTCTTAGCTCTATCAGCATTATACATGGCAACAAAATCTGCTAGCATCTGCTCCACCGTCATAATTCTCATATTAGGACTCTCGAACTGTGAAGGGAGTGCAAGTTCTAAGGTAGGTTCCGATATTGGCTCTGGAATTGGCTCCGCCCTACCGCGACCTCTACCTCTTCTACTTACCCTTCGCCCACTCATTTCTGCACAGCACAGACATTTAAATCAATTTTCAGTCAATTAAATCATTTATACATTCAGACTATACAGTACTACATTCAGACTATAAGTCTAGTTACCCTTAAACGTGTACTGTTATGTTACTACTGTTACTGTTGCTGATAGACCAGCCAAGTCTTCAACTTCCGCAATTATCACCTGGCAAGTGTACACTGTGGACCCCATAGCCTATGGTCATATGTCTCACATGTTATTGTTTCTCTCTTTTCGGGATATTATTATAGCATGATATACTTTGGGTATTACCCGGTCTCCATTATACTGTACTATTTATTGGATTGAAAATACTACTGGTACAGAAGTGAATGTTTTAAATATTGTTTGCATTATGGAATTTTAAAGTGTTACTATACTATTTATTGGATTTCTATATTGAATTCTTTACTAAAGTGTTTTAATTAAAGTGATTATATATATATTATATGTTTTATATATATATTGAATAATACCATGAATTGTTTTCAAGTGATTAAAATGTTTATGCATAGCAATTTCAATTGATTACTCCCTATAGTCACTTCTAAGGTCCGAGACATGACAAGTATTCTAAAATACCTTCCATACTCCCTCACTGCACTATTAGGAATTAAATGTTTTAAGCATATAGATTTCATAGTATCAGTCTTGCATACGATTCTCTTACTAAGAACGTTAGCTCACCTCTTATTTTTTCACTTTACAGATTATTTGCAGTGATCGTTTTATATACCACTCCACGGATTTGGCTGCGCTTTAGTACCCTGAGGCAGCAGTGAGTGGATCCTGGAGGTATATTTTATTTCTTTTACATGTTTAGACTTATTATATATAGTACTACAGTTGTATAATTCATGTACAGGGGATGTAGAATATGTGAAAGATACTGTAAACAATATTTTGTTGTAAATATTTATATCCGCTATAGATATAATTTTATTTAAAAAGTGATTTACTGTTTAACATGAGTGTGATAAAGGCATCACAGACAGCCTAGCATTCTACGTGTATGTGAAAAAGGATAATCATTGTGTTTTGCAGATCGTTACAATAACCATACAATAAGTTATGTAGCAAAACAATGAACAACAAGCAATTTAAAAGGTGTAGGGAAGAGAAGCATTACAAAATGATTTATAGAAGTTTGGCACTCTTGAATATGTCCTCTACCTTGAGATCCTCCTAAGGATTTTTCACCAAATTTACTTACTTAAAAATGGTACAACCTCTCCCTTTTGCAGGTTCGATTAGAAAACCTTCTTTTTTACCATGCTCAAGGATAACTTACCCTTTTACTTTAGCAAGCTAAGGGAAACAACCTTTAAAATTGCTCTTTTTTTAGCTTCAGAGCAAACCCTCGATTACCCAACCTCACTAACAAATACACTCTCATGGGAACACTTCCCTTTTACAATATCAGGTATGGGTGTACATTGTAGATGAAGGATAAGCGCCTACTAAAGCAATATAATAAACCTTTTAGCTCTTGAAGGAATCTTGTAGAGACAATAGATGTGAGAGCCTTGAATTTCTCATATTTTGAATAAGTTATTGAGTATATAAATTTAAAAAGAGAAATTTATTGTTAAATATTTAAACGAAGGGTTTGTTCAATAATGTTCAAAGAGGTACTCGGTGTGGGCCCCACCAAGACTTTCTTTGTTCATATCGAAGTGAGACCCTAGAATGATGATATTTGAGGTGAAATATAAATATAACAAAAATTTCATCTCAAAATTATCTTGTTTGAGTATATTTTGAAAAGTGAGAAACAAATTTAAAAATGATGATTACATTTATAGGTTGAATGAATTTTTGTAAACTACAATCAAAGCGAGATGATTTTTAATCAATTATCAGTGAGGGATAATTTTTCATGTAATAAGGTTTTAGATCATGTGGATTGGTAAAAGAAATCAAGCATAAAAATATAAATTTACGTGATTTTACGGCTAGAGGTAGTTGGTAATTTAACTACGCATGACCGATCAAGCTCCCTTGAGAGTCAATAATTGACCATGCCTGATCTAAATAAGTAGAAAATAATAAAAATAAAATATCAAATCTGAATCTAACTATTAAATTTTATGATAGGACATAAATGGAAATAATGAAATTGTACGAGGGTATTATGGTCATTTAAATGGGAGTGGTCAAACTGGTCAAAGTTTGACTAGAATTGGCCAAAATAAATTAAATTTAGTAAAAATAAAATAAAATTATGGAATTATAAAATAATAGGATATTTACCATGGCATAAGTGTAAATACTTGATTTTTAAAGGGGCAAAATAGTCTTTTTGACCCATGACAGATTTTTATATAAGAAATAATATAAATTAACCCCAAAATCAGCCATCTTCAACCTGTTCCTGCCGACTTAACCCCTGCTACAATTTTCTCTCCAATTTCTCTCGTTTCTCTTATTTCACTTAACAATTCACCATCTCCTATTAGCAAACCATCAAGTAATCTTCATAAAACCTATCCCACACTTTAAGAACACTGTAAATCTAGAAAATTAAGAGGCTGAATCGAGAAAACTAGACCTAGTTTAGTCTTACCCTGTTCAGTTTAGTGAGGAAAGGTAAGAGCAGAAACATTTTCTTCAATTCTACTTAATGTTTATGATTTTACGAAATTAGTAAAACATAATTGTAGCTTTGAATTAAATCAAAGACTTTGTATAGGAGTTGTAGGATGGTTCGATCATGGGAGGGAAATGGATGAATTTTGGTGATTTTAATACATGTTGAGTTGGAAGAGGTAGTGGATGACGTGGGAAACTTGATTGAAATAAGATTGTGGTGATAATGTTGCAAAACATGAAATTTGGTATGGGAGAAGTACCATTCGGCCATGCTAAACCACGATGATAACAATGAGTTTTGATGAATGAAAAATGTTTGATGAAAATTCTAGGTGAAATGGAAGATATCCATAGATTAGGTTAAGTAAAGAATGAAAACTCATGAGGAAGATGCCATTGAGAAGCTCATGGCAATGAAAGGAAAGAAGTGGCCTAGGCTTATTTCTATTAAATGATGACTTTAAAATTTATATGGTAATGGAAAATGAGCAATTGGAAGGTTAAGATTGGAGAAAAGGAAAATAAATTTTATTATAATTATGTTTAAGAATTCAAAAAGAAAATAAGATTGATTCAAGAATGAATAATTAGCTATAATGTGGGAATATGATAATTGGTGAAATTTTTGATTTATGGAGTGAAAGTAAAATGAAAAATGGAACATGAAAAGTAATATTCACGAAGTAGGAAATTGGAAGATAATAAATATTTGACAAAGAAGCTTTTCGTCAAGGCATAAATTATGAAAGATTATGCTAAACTCTTTAATTTAAAAGTTAAAGAATGGTAATTAAATGGTAACAAGAGTGAGAAGGGAATTAAATTCATGAAATGAGAATTGAGGAAAAGAATAAATTTTGGGATCAATTGGAGTATTTGGTCAACTATATTTCATAATATGAAATGTTGGATTTGGAGGGTTAAAGAGTAAGAAATAATATAGCAAAAAAAATTAAAAAAATTAATAAGAGTGTTGGTAGTAATAAATTGGAAAGAGGATAAATTATGTGTAAGAGGAGAGATATGGATTAAGTGTGATGATGGGATCTCAATGTGAATTTTTATGGTATGAGAGCTAATGAATAAAATATAAATGTTAATGAAATTGTTGGTAGAATTAAATATGAGAAAAGAATGAATTTTAAATTAATGAGAGAAATTTAGAAATTTCATGATTTATTGAGTAAGGAAAAATAAATTAAGAGTAATGAAATTATTGGTGTTGTTGAAGTTGGAAAAGAATATGATTTAATGGATTTTTATTGTGGTAATTAGTAAAAATTAATGAAATAAGGTTTGTGTGATTATTGGTAAAATTTGGGTTTGAAAAGGATTGTGAGTTTAAGTGTACTTATAACATGGTGTTTTGTAGGAAATAAAATGAATAAATTATTGAGATTTATAAAATGGAAGATGGGAATTTATAAAATATTTATTATAGTTATATATGAGAATTATTGGCGGCACGGAATTTAGAGAAGAATGGGATTTAATCGAAATTATGTATTGGATATAAGTTAAGATAAATTAGTTATTGAAATTATAGAAATAGAATATTTGAATTAAAAGAAAATTATGTTAAAAGCATAATATGGAATTTTAAACATAATTTGGAATTTATTGTGCAGTGTTAAGAATTTGAAACATGAAGAGGTATGATTGACGCTACAGGAATTTTATACAGCACGGAAGTAAAGGTAAGAAACATGTATAGGAGTTGCTTTAGAAAATGTTTTACATGTATTTGGAAATTTTCGGAAATCAAATTCATAATCAGTTCCCACCAATTTTCCTAAACGGGGAAATAAAAGCTATTTTATACTCACATAACCAAAATATGTTTTTTTTAAGTTGCATGTTTATCGAACTGAACTATTTACTGCACTGTGCACTACATTGTTTCTAAACAGAATTGTTTACTGATACTGAACTAATTACTGTAGTGTTATCGATTAACTGCCTATATTCAATTTATATACTGAAATATATTTTATGAAATTGTTTTGAGACCAATGGCTTTAGAATTGGTGAAATTATGGACACTGGCCGATTTTTAAACTGTGTTTTCTATGCAGGAGGGCTAGTTTTAGAATAATTGTTATACTGCTGAAAATTCTAGAAAATTTATGAAAATATCCTTTAATATTTTGGATATGAAAAATGAGATATTTATGAAGTGAATTTCATAGTTTGCATTAAATTGCATATTTTCACTGTTTATCTAAAAATAATATTTAGAAATTAATGTTATTGAATTTTATGAAAGTAATAGTACCAGGATGTTCTTATAACTTATTTACAGATAAATAGAACACTTTCAAAAGTAAATATTGAAGTGTGAATATTTTATAAATTTTTATCACTGAACTATCCATATTTTCATATATAATTATTTATGGACTGACGGAAGATTTTATTATTGAAAATGATTTCCTTTATGGGATTTATACTGTTTACAAAATGTTTTGAGACTGTTAGGCCCCGTATCATGCTCAGGTATCACGTGTTACTGTTATTGTTGCTGATTGGCCTGCCAAGTCATCAGCTATCCCAGTTGTCACTTGGTAAGTGTGCATTGTGGACCCCATAGACTACAGCCATATGTCTCACATGTTACTGTTACTGTTACTCCCTTCAGGGACTACTATCAGAGCATGATATACTTTGGGTGTTGCTTGGTCTCCACTTACTGTTACTGTTTTACTGTACTGTTGCTAGTACTGAACTGTTTATTGTTACTGAACTGTTTACTGATAACTGAACTATTTATCGTACTGTTTATAACTGAACTGTTACTGATAGTGAAATGTTTACTATTCTAGAACTGTTTATTATAGTGTTTTCAAATATTGTTTATAAACTGTTTATATGTTGAAATAATTTATGATATGATTTCTATAGCATTTTTATACTGTTTTCATATCATAATCAACTTTTGCTCCTTATAGTCGATACTAGGGACTTGGATACGAAAGGTATTTTAAAATACCTCTCATACTCCATCCGGCTTCCTAGCCAACTATAATATCATTCCTGAAACGTCCCTTACTGTACTGTTAGGTGAAATAACTGATCTTTTTATTTTAATTCATATTTAGTATTTTTTTTGTAATTAATAAGAGAGTTTATTTTTAACTACATATAATTGTATAGCTTTTATATACATTTCTTACTGAGCTTTCCCTAAAGCTCACCCCCTTACTCCCCTCTCTCAAATAGCTTTTCAGTGTACGTGTCTACCGCAGATTCCAAATTAGAGAAAGAAATTATTAGAAGCTTAAAGTAATAATTGATCAGGTATATATTTACATTTATGTTCAGACATATATTTGCACAACAAATGTATTTATGGAATAGAATGTAAATTTTATAGTGGGATGTAAATTGTACTGATAAATATTATATTGTGGATGTATTGGAACTTCTAAGTTATTAATTAATTTGATGATTAATAAATTGACTAAAAAAGAAAATGTGAAGTGTGCTTACACTGACACCGAATGCAAACCAAAAGATCGTAAGTGAAAAAGTGTTTTAAAAAGAAAAAGTTAGTTCAAAATTCAATAATTTCAGCGTTAAAATAGATGTGAAGATCCAAACCTTGTCTCTTCTTTTCTTTTTTGACTTGAAACTCTTTGAAAGTTAGTATAACTTTAGATTTAGAACTTTGGCTAATGTTCATTCTGCTTCAAGCTTCTTTCTTTTATGGTCATCTTTAAGACCTTAGCTGTTGGAATAATTTTTCTATTGGAAGACAAATAAATTTGACTGTTTTAACTTGCCAGGCTTGAAGTGTATCGATACTTCCTTCTATGTGTAGATACTCTTGACTAGAATCCCACAACAAAGTCAGTTGTATCAATTCTTCCCTTGATTGTATCAGTACCTAGAATAAAGCATTCACTCTTGTTTCAATGTCACAATAGTGTATCAATACTTCATTAGTCCCACCAATATGGAAATTCATATTGTATCAATACACATTCAGCTAGTGTTGATACTTTCTTTTAAAACACATATAATTGGCTAAGCAGGATTAACTCATGTTCAAATATGAGTATGTGGTTTCTATCTTGAAGATCAAACATATTTGACTTTCCACAAACATTAAGCATGATCACATAATCATCAAAGAATCAATCTTATCATGCTTAAGATTATATTTCACTTAAGTTCTCTAAAGTCATATCAAAATCCTAGTATTTCAAAGTCAACATAGAGTAGACATAAAGCCAAACTTTGTTCATTTCTAAGATATTGAGATGAAAGGATTGAATCACACTGAAATGATGTTCACTGAATAAGTTGGTCAAAACATTTGATCTTTCTAACATTTGAGTGGTCATGATGCATTGCTAGATACTACTCCTGATCTATGAATTAAATTGATAATTTAATTCATGGCCAACGTGATGGAATCTAATGGGTCAGACACAATAAGATAACTATTAGATTAAATTAAATTGATAGGCTTGAAAATTTGGAATTTCCTAATTGGGCTTATTAAGAGAGAATTATAATTGGACCTAATTAAAATGTTTAATTAGGTGGACTTAATTAGAAGAGTTTAATTAAGTTGTGGGTCAAATTATTATTATAATAAGTTCTAAAGCTAAAGGGTAATTATACCGATTAAAAGGAGACAAAACCTTAGCCTATAAAAGCCTTATTATGGTCAGCTATCATGTAAGAGAGAACCTTAGTAGTTGGCAAAAGCCTTGAGGAATTGTTCCTTTTGCCATCGCCCCTTGTCTCTTGTCTTATTGATTCGTAAAATTCTTCTAGGCTAATTGATAATTAAGAAATTGTTTCTTAATAGCTAGACAAAATCAAAATTGGATGGTGAGATTAAGAATCTCAATCTACTAGCATAGAGACTGCTATAATACAATTAAGCCTCCTATAGAATCCTATTGTTGTATGTGTGGATTATCATTAAGGGCCAGGCAATTGAATAGTTGTTGGTCTAAAATAACCTATTCAGTGTACGTGTTGAATTGTATCTTCATAACCTTGAGTTACGAGTTCTCAAGATTAATGTACGAATTTGTTTTGAAAATCATGTTGTAAGCATGTGTGCCAATTTCTCTCTATATTAAGTGTGATCCACAGTTTGGTTTTTATATTGTATGATTATGATTCCACTGTGTATTCTGATTATTTTTATGTTTAAAATATTAAGAATGAACCAAAACCTACAAGAAGGGGGGCAAGCGCAAGCTCAAAGAGTGAAATTGCAATTATGAATATGTTTTCTAAAAGTGCGAGGAAAAGAGTAAGGAAAATAAATATAAAATATGACTGAGTTTTTAAGAAAATTGTAGACTTTGTTTCTAAAGCAAATATAGTATAGACTACGATTCAACATTAATCGCAGTTGTTAGTATAAATAAATGTCTATTTAAATAAAAATATATGATGGTTAAAGACATAAACATAATCTATGTACAATTAATTTAGTTTCAGAAAGCGCAAGGAAAAAATAAGAGAAAAGAAATATAAAATAAGACTATCTTTTTAAAAAAATTGTAGTATTAATTTGTATCTAAAGACAATATAGTACAGACTAGAATTCAACATCAACATTACTCTTTAGTGTAAAAATATGACTATATTTTAAAAATAAATGCGATTAAAGACATAAACGTAGTTTATATATAATTGATCTAGTTTCAAAGAACACATTGATAAAACAAGGCAAATTAAAAGAAAAAAAGCACTTTTTATAGAGATGTAGTTAGATTTATGATATTTAAAAGCTGAAAATGCGGTTAAGATTAGAAATTGTAGTTATAGATATTAAGCTAATTGCACTTTTAGCAACCGCAGTTAATGTTTTTACATAACTGTAGTCTTTGTTTTATTTCCAGTACGTAATGTTGAATAAAAAAGACCATAATCTATTCACATATAATTGGACGACGTTTAAAAAAGGAAAACAAGTTTTAATTGTATAATTAATAATATTAACTATGTTTAACAATAAAACCAGTCTTTTTCTAGGATAACTTTTATAAAAAATGTAAATTATATACTTTTAATATTTAAAGAATAAAGTTTATTGAACAATAGTTTTTGTTTAATTATTTAAGATATGATTTTCTATTATCTTAGACTGTGCTTTTTACATAAATCTAATTATAGTCATGATGTCTAAAAACTAAAACTGCGATTAAGATTTAGAGACCATAGTTAAAGATATTAGATTGCGCACGCTTTCAAAAATCGTAGTTAATGTTTTTACGTAACCATAATCTCTACGCTTTTTTCTAGTGGTGTAAATAACCTTTTCTAGAAGAAACTCTAGATCATTTATAGTGGTAGTCATATTTCCTTAAAGACAGTAGTGGCAATAGATGAAGATCCAGATGCCAAAAACTTTCCTCAAAATTTAGAAGAAGTTCCCCTTGTAGGGTCTAAAAATATCAAATTTCTCTATTTTCCAAAGAAAATTGACAAAAAAAAAAGAAGTCAAAAACTAAACCAAGACATCGAAAGGAGTAGGAAGGGTGATTTTGGACCTCTCAACTATTTCTTTGAACTTAAAGTGTCTTCTACATTTGATGATTATTATTTTTCTCAAGCTAAATATACATTTGATTTACTTTCTTGAGCTGGTCTTACTAACAGTAAAAATGTCTTTATTTTTTTAGATCTAAATATTAAGCTTACTCTGATGGATGGTACTCTGCTAACTTATACTATTGAATCACTAACTTGTTGGTAATCTGGTTCATCTCATAATAACTGGGCTTAATATTGCTTATGTTGTTAATATAATTAATTAATTAATTAATTTATGGTTAGTCCTTGTTCAACACAATTTTCAGAAATTCTTTAGATTTTTCGCTTTGTTGAAGGTACACTTTTTCATAGACTTCATTTTTCTGTGCATACTTCCTTGATTTTATGTGGATATTCTGATGTTGAGCAGGCTGAAGATCCTACATATCAACGTTCTACCATTGATTATTGTTTCTTTTTGGGAAATTCCCATATTTCATGATGGAGCAAGAAAGAAAATGCAGTTGCTCAATCTAGCACTAAATCAGAATATTGTGGTCTCGCTACTTAATGCAACTTCAAACTACATTGGTTTTGACGTCTACTAGAAGATATGGGTATCCCACCATCATCTGCCACCAAACTTCATTGTGGTAACCACAATGCCATTCAGATCACTCATAATGATGTGTTTCATAAACTATATTGAATTTTATTGTCATTTTGTACGTCATCATGTTGCACTAGGGTTTATTCTTCAAACTTCAGTGGTTTTTTTTTTTTTAATCAAACTATTGATATATTTACCAAAACAAATTTTTTCAAGTCATTTTCAAGAACAAACTCAAGGTGGAAGGCATACACAATTCCACCTTGAGTTTGAGGTGGGTGTTAATATAATATTTTGTCATTATATTGAAAAAATCAGATAAAAGTTCAATATTAAAAATGTACATTATTTCACATAAAAGGATAAACAAAATTTTAATTCGATGGAAGCCAATAATTTGTTGCATGTTAAGGAGAACGCGTAAATGCATATGTGCACACACAAATATGAATGTACGTTTGGAAAGAAAAAGAAATGAAGTTGGAATCTTTCTCTCTCTCTCTCTCACTTCTCAAACATGAAAATTGGATTGTATTTTTGTGGTGGCGAAATCATATGGTCACATATCTATGGATAAGTTCCACATGAAATCAATTGAAGCTCCTTCGATTCTCAATCCTTTGCTTTAATGCCATCTATGTCAACCCTTTGTCTCTTTCCGTAAATGCTTCAAGTCCCGTAAATTGCTTGTGGCTATTGAAAAAGTCATCTTCATTCATTGATATAAATATATAGAGAAATGATTATTATCTTATCCAACGTCAATGAAAATAAAAAATCTCTACAAACGGATTTCTTTACATGTTATGTGTTCTTTTAATAATTATGATTCTTTGATTTTCTGTTTTAACTACTAACAATAAATGAGATAATAGTCCATATATATATATATATATATAGAAAGAGAGATCTTGAAAGAGAGTGGAAAATGGGCTTCTTTAATTAGACTCACTCAACTCAAGTACTGCAAATTCAATGAACATTAAATCATTCCATAAGGGTCTTGAGTTGGTTTTCATTAATTAGAACCATGAGATTTGATTTATGCACCAAAGGCAAAAGGACAGTGAAGAGAGTGAAGGGTGGCTTATTTTTTCTATCTTTGCTCTGGAAAGATAAAAGTTAGGCAACTGCCAGCATTACTTTTTATAGGTAAATACTTTGTAGCTTTTACATTGAGAATATTCAAAAGTATCTAAATAATGCTTAAGATTTCTTAGGCATCTTGGGTTTTAGTCATACAACAAATAATTAATATGAAATAATATCACATTTATGTACACTACTAATTAAAACAAATAATATCATCATTTTGTCTGATTTTTCTCTGATATTTAACAATGATCTCTCAGGACCTGGGTCTTTCACATCTGTAGGATCTCTTTTTTTTTTTTTTTCCAATTTCCTCCCCTTAGAAAAGTGAGGAAAAGAAGTCACTAACTTTTTTTTTATTTTGATGTAATTAGAAATATCTTTATTCGTTTTACGGTCTGAGATTGATTATGTTTAAGCAAGAAAAAATAAACGGAAAAACCTTTTTAACAATAATTTTCAAGATTAGAACTATGTTCAAATGCTTGGAGAATAACTCCACTTTCATTTTTTTTCAATCACTTGTTGGTAAGAAGTCCACCTTTCTACCTACATAAAACATCTTTTTATGCACTTTGGTCTTTTCTTACCATTTCAAAGAGTTAAGTCATCAATCAAATAAAAAGTGTGATTTCCTCCATGTTCCTTTCGGTTCAATTCCCAGAAAATCTTTCCTGCATCTATGCATGCAAAATTAAAAAAGAATATTGTAAAAGTTATAGCTATAGCTTTTCATTATATACTTTTGACCTCACCAACCAACATAATAAAAAAATTTCAGAAGACTACACCGAGATTTGGGTAACAAGAAGAATTTTTAGAGATTTTTAGGATCTTTTACAGAAAACCCAGCCTAGATGTGTTCCATCCTGTACATAAATTAGGGAGCAACAAGACAATTTAAGGGCGGCTCATATTCAAACATTAGGTGACTTGAATACTTCCTTTCGTTCATTATCTCTCCAAAAAAATCTGGAAAAAAAAAATGAAGATTCCGTGTTTGACTCATGCTTCCTTGATTTCAGTACGTTGATGTTTTCTTTAAAAATACTACTCTCTCTCTCTCTCTCTCTCTCTCTATATATTATATATATATATATATATTATAAGATTATTATATGCATGCATAATTCATAACCAAAAACATGTTTTCAGTATTTTTTTTTTAATGCATGGCATTTATTCGTATGCCATGGAAACATCCTGAAAAGCAGATTCGGTGCATACCATTAAGTATAATTTTTTTTTCTTTTGGATAAATTAAAGTATATAATTATTATACTTTGAACGATTTTTAAAATAAGTCATGAAATTAACACATTATAAGAAGATCAAACTACTCGAACTAAAACTCTTTCTTCTGCAAGCCTTGGGCTTATTGTCATATAACCTCCTTCTTAGGGCAAGTAGATGCATGGCAATAATTGGCATGCTTAACTTAGGGTTCAACCAGCTTCAAATTTCTTTGGACCCCTCCATATACAGTACCAGAAAAAGGAAATTAACATACAATAAATTTTTATTCGATATTCTTTGAAAAAAGTGAACTAAAATTTTGAATTCACATGACATGGAAGAATTAATGCAATTCAAAGTCCCTACATGATGTGATGTATTCATTGTCTAATGAAAATGTAGTATTCTTTTCTCCTCTTCCGGAGGGGATGAATCTAGCTAACCCTTGATTAGCATTTTGAAAAAAGAACGTAGCATTTGATTCAGAAAGCGGTGCATAGAATATTTCTGTTCTTTGAGCAGGATTGAAATTCTTTTTCATCGAATCAAAAAGCATGTATATATGTACTAAAATATCTGAATCCAATAGTGGGAGACAAAAATAATGACTAAATATATATAATATAAATTTTAAAGGCAAAACTCAATGTCTTGCATGCCAACTACTCTTAACATTTTGGCATTTCTCTGTTAAAATAACTCCGTCCAATTTAAAAGTGAGATTTGCTACACAGAGAGAGGAAGATAAGTGCATAATACAAAAGTCAACTTTCTATAGCATTATGATGGCAATCTTTTCAACAAGCAATGAATCAAATAATAATATCACTATTTCTCCTATTTCAAAGCATACCAGTAGCATACTTCCCAGATGGCCTCCTTTTGCTGCTCTTCGTTTCAAATTTATCTTACTACAGGAAATGGCCTTCGCTTGTTTTGCTGCTCTTTCTTTCATACTCCCTTTGTCCAGAATAATTTTATTCTAATAATCAAATAAAGCTGTAAATGAAATAATTTTTTCCAATAATTGTTTTCCAAAGTAATTTTTATACAAGTTATAGTTAGTTTCAACAAAAAACTCAAGGAAGAAAAAGCAAAAAAAACGCATATGAATGCGCATACACAAATGCTACTCATGCATGTGTATAACAGAGTGACCACTACAAATTATTGGGCACCATTCTCACCAAAATTAGAATACAAAAATGAACAGTCCCGATGGAATGCTAAAATTTTCTTTTTTCTTTTTCATTAGGCACTAATACAAGCACAGGTAATTTACATAAATTTACTTGCCAGGAAATGCAAACTGTATTTGTTCTCTTTGTCGAATTAGAAACTTATCCTTGTCTTCCCGCCAACACCTGCCTGGCGCAGCATCTCTGCAATAGACATCTTGCATTTTATACATCGGAAAGGGATTAACTTATCTGATAGCATATGAGCTCTAAACATGGAACAAACAAGCACAACGTATTTTAGACTTGACAATTTGTGTATTCCTGTCGTGTCTTGTGTCAAACACAGCATGAGACATGACACAGATAACTAAAACATGAACAAGGCATGATTAAAAGACAAACCCGACATGAATTATTAAACATTTCAAAATTCTAAACACAAAAAACACACATTTATTACAAGTGTTACACACAACATAACACGATTAATTTGTTTAACACAAAATGATTAACACAAATATACACGATTAATTGACTCTTCTTAGCCAGCTTTAAAAGCTGCCAAAACAGTGGCAGACTCCTCAGATCTACCATACTTCACAGCCCTCGAAAATTTCTCTAAAGAAAACATAAGCAACAAAAAACATATATAAAATCACAGAGAAAAATTGGAAAAAAGTAAATGAATAGGGTTTCCGGTAGTTTCTCCAAGGACTTCTAAGTTGATTTTCAATCAAAGGAAAAGAAAGTTGGCAATTGAAGGTTTAAGGTGGTTTCAAAGGCTGACATAAAGCTTTTGAAGGTTCAAACTTGGGATTCTTGGCTTCTTTTTGGGGTTTTGAACTAGTCTAACATTAGAGTAGGTAAGGGGAGGCCTATCAAGGTTTTCCTGGCTGGATTGATGGCAGAAGAGCAGCTAAAGTAGAGCAGATTAAGGTTTCTTTTTGGGTTTCAGTCTCATCACTTGGGGTTATTTCTGAGTGATTTGAATAAAAAAAAGTAGGAAAAGGAGGAAGAAAGATCTGTTTAAGTGGTCTCCACAAGATCGGTAGAAAAGGGCTATTTTGGCGGAAAACTGAGGGTGGCAGATAGCTTGGTTTTTCTAAAGAGAAATAAGAGGAAGATGTTAGAGAGAGAGAGAGAGAGAGAGAGGGGGGGAAAAATGTTAGGGTTGCAAAAATTATGCTTTTTGATCATAGACTAAATGGTGTGTTTTGGAGAGGAAAAAAAAATCATGTCAAAAATTTTTAACATTTTTCACGTGTCTTATATGTGTATTTGTGCGATATGATTTACTTAAATATATTTCTCGTGTCTTGCACGTGTTAAACGTATCAAACACGTATTCGATGCAAATAATTTCTTGTCAAAATTCATATTGATAAGGTGAAATACATTTTTTCAAAACCCATATACAATTTTTTGATATGTTTTCTTGTTGTGTTACCTATATCCTGCTTAAATCGCTAGGTCTATCCATTCTTCCAAACATGATTCATGGACAAACATAATCGAATTCAAGTCATAACAAACACACATGAACCAAACCATCATGCTCTCGTGGTTCCCTTATTTAGCAAGTGGCATTGGCCCATAACATTACCCCACCATGTATGATGCAAAGAATCGAGGAAGGGCTAAATTCAGTTTCAAGTTTCAAACCCAGTAACACATATTTTTAATGAGCTTAAACGAATTTGAAATAATGAGCAGAAAAACAGAACTTGCCTCGCTTCCTTTCAAGCTCTTGATCAAGCTCTTCTTTCCATCTCCTTTGTCTCTCAGAAAAGCTCATGCTGCAATGCCATTTTCAAGATAAGGAGAATAGCACAGAAACATTTTTTACAAGCAGAGATAAGCAAAGCAGACCTCAAAGAAGTATTAACAAACCTAGGACTAATTGTCTCCTGCTGGGCATCGAGCCCTTTCCATTCCCCAACAGAAGGTGGCTGAATTTCTTGCAGAGTCTGATCGTGAACAACAGCAGTCTTTGACAAACGATTGGTACGACACTTTGGGCTAACAATGTTGGTAGCATCGGCTACTGCAGAGAGTCTTCCCCTAGGCAGCCGCTTCGGTGATCTGCTTTTAGGAGGTAAGCTCAAAATACTTTTACCATTTGCAGTTCCAACAGGAGTTGGAAGACTGCCATTCAATGTGTTGTAAAACTCTTCATACAGGGGAGATTGCAGCTTCTTCAGTTCTAGAGCCTGGTTAAATAATAGTACAAAATTAGCTTCTATCATAAAAGACCTCGTGGAAAAAAAACTAAAAAAATGATCCTGTCACTCAGCCATAAAAGAGAAAAAAATCATTGTATTTGTAAAACAAACATACCTTTTCATCCAGAAAGGCTCTAATTTTTGACTCTGTAACTTCTTCATCATCATCACCCACTGGTGGTCCACGTCGAAAACTGAAATCATTCTCCTGACCAGACATTCCAGGACTGCCAGCAGCTTTAATTGTTTCACCCAAAGACAAGTTTACTCCACTTATGCTTAGCTCAGAACTTCGAACAAATTTGCACGGCCAGTCTTCAGTGGGTTCACACATGGGATTAAAACTCTGGTAAAATAATTAAGCATTTTTATTTAAGCTAATTATAAACATTTGAATACGAATTGGGACTTCCAAGAACAGTTGATTACTTTGTTCAAGTCAGCAGATGCTAAAACAGAGTTAAACTTTGCTGAAGCGCCAAATTCAAGATCATATTTGTCATCTATCTGACACATATCATCGTCACAACTGCTTGCCCTCCAATAGAATCCTGGTTCCGATAATTTCCCAGGATATACTGTAGAACACCTCGCACTACCCATTTCACAAACATCCTTTAAACCTGTGCAGGTTGACCTGATCTCAGAATATATGCTGACAGCAATATAATTTCTAGCGTTAAATTTAGCCCAAATATAGAAAAATAAATAAATCAACAAAATCCACGAAATTTAGACACATACAAGCTCATCAAGTTCCCAGATGTCATCACGGGATTTCCAGGTTCCTGATAGATTGATCAAGGAAGGTCAAGAGAACAGAAAGATCAAACTAGTAAAGCTAAATGAAATTAGACTTACCATAATTGAGCTACGAAACACTGCACGAGGTTCCTGATAGTTCCCAGTGACAAAAGGGTGCTGTGTTGATTTATATAAAAACGATAAATTACAAGTGAGTGGAATTCTACCCATGTGAAAGATCCCACTGAACTGAATTGGGTCCATGAATTTAAGAATTATATATCAGGCAAGAAATGGTCAATGATTTCAAATTACCTGCAGCAAGTCCGATGCACTTGGTCTCAATCCCGGTTCCCTGGCACCAAAAAATATAAGTGTTGATTATAACAAAATTGAAACTACTAGAACAAACTTCTTGAAGTTTATGCATCAGAATATTTATTCATGATTCAACTATTTTATTGGTCTTTTTAAGAAACAGAGAATGGATAATGAGAAACAAAACTATAACAACACAAAAAAAAAAAGATATCAGGAATGTACTTCTGTAGGCATTTTAACAAAAGGTCCTTAGCCTCAAAGGAGAGATGCTCAGGGATTGGTGGGTGAGATTTAGTTGTCCCAATATGGAAGAGAGCAGCAACCTGAACGAAACACAAGTTCAGTCTTTAGACTAAGGAAAAATTACATGCCAAATCCAGTCTACAATTAGATTATTCTAATAAATCATACTTATGAAGGCTTTCTAGCAGCTTCCTGTACGTACCTCCTTATACTGCTGGCTCCATGGGGGCTTTCCAGTAGCCATCTCAATCACAGTACAGCCGACACTCCATATATCCGCAGAGCTAAGAAAAGAACAAAATAAATAAGCTCCTAATATCAGATATCAAGGACTACAAGCATGAAATTCTAGTTTAGTCTGAGCAATCATATGCTGCAAAACTATATATCTTAGATTAGGAGATTTTTGTATTGACTTATCTTAAGCTGGTTATATTGTTTACCCATTTTTGTGTAAAAAAAAAAAAGAGAATTTTGCAATACATAAAAAAGATTCTAGCAGCTGATCCCTAAGACCTTTTAGTTGGAAATCTTAAAGGAGAACTTTTTAAGAGGGAAAAAAAAGGAGCCATGATTATAGAAACGTAACCATCCTAATCCTGACTGAAGACAAATTTGTATAAAAGGTGTTCATCTATAAGCATGATGAATGATGATACGTAGTTTTCTTACAAGCTATGTCCAGTTTGGAGAATAACTTCAGGAGCCATCCAATATGGAGTACCCTTCACTGACTTCGCACCATTTATTGTAACCTGAAGAAGCAGAACACCATCACTCTAAATGAAACAAAATAAAGAAACTTTTAGGAAATGGAAGGAAAGAAAAATAGTTTTCTTACCAACTCAACAACTTTCTTGGATGCACCAAAGTCTGCAAGTTTGATGCACCCCTTGTTATCCACAAGAATGTTTGCCCCCTGAATATAAAGCACAACATCAAATCAGACAGACGCATGCAAACACAACAGTTTTTTAATGAGAAATAATGAAGTACCTTGATGTCCCTATGCACAATTCTATTCTTGTGAAGATATTCCAGTCCCAACAAAAGTTGTCTTGTATACATTCTTACAACCTGTTTTTAGCAAATAAATGAGTAAAATAAGATCATTATGGGATTATGGGAAAGGGGAAATACCAAAAATTATAAAATGCAATAACTTACAGACTCAGGGAAAGATCCAAATTTTCCCAATAGTGAGGAAATGGATCCACCCGGTACAAACTCCAATAGAATATTCAGTGAATCTTCCTCTCTTGCCGTGCCCAAATATCTCTAACAAACAAAAAAAAGTAAATAATAGTTCATGAATTACCCACATCAAAATTCAAAATAGCAGTACAGAAACCATCCTTACAACTATGTTTGGATGTGATAGATTCTGCAGTAGCTTCACTTCTTCTTCAAGCTCTCTGATATGAGCCTATCCAAAACCAATTCAATTAAAAAAACAAAAATTCTGACATTTTTCTTAAGTTGATAATGTTAATCTCACTTTCAAAATAATTTAAAAAAAAAAAAGAAATCCTTTTCTACCTGCGTTTTCTCCTTTGAAGCATTTGCCGCAATCAAGACCTGCACTAACAATAAAATAAAAAAAAAATTTTAAAAACAAACTCAAACGATTTCGCTCTCAGTTGACAGTAACTCACTTGTTTAACTGCTAGTAACTCGCCCGAGTCAAGATTCATCCCCATATAAACGCGACCAAACGCGCCACAACCAATCAACTCGCCCTTGCGCCACCGGATCGGCGGAGCATCCGTTTTCTTAGAAGGAGGACGAGCGGGCGGCGCAGGCGGCTTAGCGAACAAGCCAATTCCCGATCTGCGAATGCTGGCGCCGATCTTCTCAACAAAGCATCCAAGTCCTCCACCGCCATCGTCGCCCGACATCGAAGACCTAAAGGCTAAGGATCGGCGCACCGATCCAACAAAGTCCTGCATTAGAGTTAAGTAATCTTTCCTTTTTCCTATTACTTGTTTGTTCGTTGATTTCGATGTTTTTGGGTTTGAGAGAGAATGAGAAATCTGAAAGGACAGGGGAAAAGGAAGAGAGGGTAGATTTTTTTTTTGAAAAATAAAGAAATGGGTTGAAGGCGCTAAAGATTTTTTTTTTCAATTGCTATTTGTTTTTTTTATTGACCGTTATGTTTGATGGTTGCAGGGAGAAGAGGGACTATTTTAACGTTCCACTAAACAAGTAATCTGGATTTGTTAGTTTCGATTTTGTGGGCTTGGTTGCCCAAATAAAATTTTATTTATTTATTTATTTATGTATCATCAATGTGACGCTTTTTTCTTTGTGTAAACCACAAATATTCTCATCCGTTTTAATGGTTTAAGATTAATTTTGCTCGGGACTTAGTCACTGTTAAAGTTTCTCACCCATCCCCAAAAATGTGTTTAGTAAGAGTCAAACCCGAAAGCTCTTCTCACAAATTCAGCATGCGTTGTCAACTGAACTACAACTCATGAGTCAATGTAACACTTGTTTTTGCGTAAGAACTTTTTTTTCTTTAAAATATAATTATGAATTATTAATAGTTCTGGATTTGTTAGTTTCGATATTATGGGTTTGATTGCCGAAATAAAATTTTATTTATTTATTTATATTATCATTAATGTGATGCCTCCTTTTCTACTAGAACATTTTTTCTTTAAAAATATATTATTATAATAATGAATTATAAAATTATTAAAGGAAAAAAAATAATTTTTGTTTTTTATATTTAAATTATTAAATTATTAATAATTTTTAAATGATATGTTGTTATGAATTCGAACATTGGCAATAGAGGAAATTATGAACCGAAGGTGATGGCTAAGGCAGAGGAAAGGCTCGAGCTGGTTAAGGAGCCTAGCAAAGTAATAAGTCCACTGGAGGCTTAGGTGCTGTTTGATAAACAGAAAAATTAAGTGTTGAAAAATTAAATACTAAATTTTTAGTATTGAATATAATAAGTATTGAATTTGAATTATGAAAATTGTTTGGTATTTTACTAAAAATTAAGTGTTGAATATAAATATATCGTTTGATAATAATAAATGTTTGCAATTTGAAATTTTGTTATTTTACATTTTTACCTTTATTTTCATACTATTTCAAATAAATTTGAGTTTTTATTGATATATTCTATTTTATAATATAAGTATGAAATATGAGAAAAACTATAACTATTAAATCCAAAAACATCATAAATTTTAAAAAAACTAAAATAATATTTAAATATAATAAAATATTTTTTTTGGAAATCAAAAACCTGAATCACTTTTAGATTAAAAAAAACATTACAAATAAAAGTCCCAAATTATTCGTGGGATCGTTACTTCTTCAAGGAATGATCTACCAAAATGAAACATAACAAAAAACTTTTTGGATATTAATGGCAATTAAAACATCAAAATAACAAATAGTTGAAAAAAAAAAAGCAATGTGCACCATTATATGGTCTTCAAGGTTTGTAACATATCAGCCTTCAGATCTTCAAAGTTTTCAACTTCAAACAAATCAAATTGGGGGAAAATATTGACTTTTTCCAATATCGATGCTCTAATAGTAAACGAATGTTGGTAGAAAAACGTTGAGTCTGTACGTAAACCTGATGAAATAATAATATAACGTTGAGTCTAGTTGGAGTATATACGTAACCTGATGAATGAATAGATAATTATGTAAATTCTTAGGATAAGATAGTTTAATTTATTTTATTTTTATTGATAAAGTGGCTGAAATTTTTCTACATTAAGTGATAAGTAGGTGTTTATCTACTTATCCCATTCAATGCTTTTTCATTGAAAATTTTCTTTTAAGTTGATTGCAAAATATATTATCAAACATATTGAAAATATTAAATCATTGAAAAATTTATTTTCAATGAATTGAAAATTTTCAATAGTTTAACAAACAGCACCTTAGTCTGAGCTAGGAAGGAGTCGATATAATCAGCATGTGATAATTAGCAGGAAGCAAGAGCTGAGGATGAAGAATAATCACTGCTGATGTGTCTAAATTCTATTAGAGATAGTACAAAGTTTATTATGGCAGCTGTCAGAAATTGGTTTGTTAGATTCAAGTTGGTTTTGCATAGGATCTTATTGCCTATAAGAGCAATCATGTACTTTTCGATGAAAATTAATGAATTATCAAGCCATTTTCATTTCTATTCTCTGTCTTATCTTCTCTTCTTAATCTTTCTGCTTCATTTTCAATATTTAGTCGCTTGTTACGTGACAATTTTGGTATCAAAGCTAAAAACGAATCCACCTAAACTAGAAAGAAACAAGAAAAATCACAGCATGGTGAGGGTACTTGACTCAACACTTTGTAAGAGCAAGTGTAAGCTATGCAATCGCAACTGGAGCGCATGAAGACATCAAAATCCACCATTCCTTCATGACGGGAGGAACAAAGGCAAGGTATTGATGCCAAGTTTCAGTGAAAACGAGGCCTGCATCCTAAGATTTTTGAGAGTTTGCTAAAAAAAAAAAACTACCCCTTTCCCTGAATCAAGCTATTTTTACTTTATCTCAGCAAACTCCTACTCCTATGCCAAGACGAGAAGATAAAAGCCCTGTTGAGATTACAGAAGTAGGAGAGCATGGAAAATATAATTTTAGACCTGATGACCCTAGAACATTGCATAAATCTCATCATGGCAGTACCTTGAACAACATGAACCAGTTAAAATTTGGTGAATCTGGTAGTGGCTCTAACTCTAATCATGTTACACCATTTTCCCTGATATCTAAAATAGAGCTGCCACTATTTGTGTTGGGAAAAATATCCCTCAAACCAAACACTCACAAAAATAGAAGAAAGCAAAAACAAACACAATAATTTTTAATGTGGTTTGGCCCAACCAATTTAGCCTATAACCACCCAACCAATCTAATAACCAATCAAAAAATACAATCGTGCAATTTTTAGAAGAGAAAAATTGCAAACTCCTTACAAAACCCAAAGCCCAACTACCCAAAGAGCCCAACTACACCTTTTTATAATAACCCAAACTCTATAACTCTCTGGGATATTTTACAAACCAAGCCTAACACTTTATTTATAAGGGGAAAGCCCTTATAACTTCTCCTATACTTTCGATGTAGGATTCAATGCAAACCCTAACAAATCCTCCCTTGACTTGAATCCCTAAACTCTCCAAACTGTTCAACAACATCTGAAAAACTGACATGCCTTTGAATCTTCTTACTCTTGGAAACAACTCTATCTTTCGCATCATCAAGCAAATATAGTTGTTTCTCATTCCTCTTTCCTTGCAAAATTAAACCACCATTCTTGTATACTTTGCAACAATCATTGTTACTAACTTATGTGTACCCACGTGAAGCTAACTCACCCAAAGAAGTCAAATTGTAGCTAAAACTGGGTACATACCTCACATTACGAAGAGTCCTGACACCACCATCATAAAGCTTGAGTTGAACACTCCCAATACCTTCAACCTTCACTCTATTACCATTCCCAACCGTAATATTGCCTAATCTTTCAACCTCTTTAAATTCATCAAACTGATCTTTATCATCGCAAATATGCATCGATGCAGCTGAATCCAAAACCCAACCTTTCTCATAAGTATGAGGCCCATCTAAACAAGTTGATACATCATCATCTAAATCAGTCAGAGCAACACATGTCTCATTCTTCTTTCCATCATCACTCTTTTGTTGAGCCTTCTTGAATGCAGCCATATCCTCTCTTAATGTCTTGCAGCGTGTTTGAATATGACCCTTCTCTCCAAAATAATAACATTCCACCTCACTATAGTCTCTGAATCTTGATCTTGATCTCCCTCTTGATCCACCATGTCTCTCATTAGTTCTCCCTCGAGTAGAACCTTCCACAGCAGCTAGTACACCTCTCGCAGATGAAGAATCTTCTTTGCCTATAAATCTTTCATTCTCACGCAGCACAGCAATCACATCATCCAACGTCAAAGTAGTTTTACCTACCAATAAAGTCTGAACTAAAGGTCTATAGGACTTGGGCAAAGATGACAACAACAGCAATGCCTTCTCTTTTTCTTTCAACTTTTTAGAATCAATAGCTAATAATTGTGAAACTAATCTATTAAATTCATTTAAGTGATGATGGAGACTCTTACCTTCATCCATCTTCAGAGAATACAAATCCATCTTCAAACACAATCTATTCGTTAGCGATTTTGATGCATAGATGTCTCCCAGCTTCTTCCACAATCCAGTTGGTGTCGTCTCAGTCAATACGTTATACTTAATCTCTGGAGCAAGTGCTAATCTAATTGTGCTTACAGCCCTCTTCTAAATTCCAACCCAATCCTTATCAGACATTCCATCTGGCTTATTTTCTTCTAATGCCAAATCTAGACCTTGTTGCACTAGAAGATCCTGAATCGTACTTTGCCATAACATAAAATTACTTTTACCATCAAATAAAAGAATTTCAAACTTAGGCATACCTCCAGACATAGCTTTAGCCATAGCTTTCCTCCTCTCACAGGATCACGAACCTTCAGCTCTTGATACCACTTGTTGGGAAAAATATCCCTCAAACCAAACACTCATAAAAATGGAAGAAAGCAAAAACAAACACAATAATTTTTAATGTGGTTTGGCCCAACCAATTTGGCCTATAACCACCCAACCAATCTAATAACCAATCAAACAATACAATCGTGCAATTTTTAGAAGAGAAAAATTGCAAACTCCTTACAAACCCAACCGTGCAATTTTTAGAAGAGAAAAATTGCAAACTCCTTACAAAACCCAAAGCCCAACTACCCAAAGAGCCCAACTACACCCTTTTATAATAACCCAAACTCTATAACTCTCTGGGATAGTTTACAAACCAAGCCTGACACTTTATTTATAAGGGGAGAGCCCTTATAACTTCTCCTATACTTTCGATGTGGGATTCAAGGCAAACCCAACAATTTGAAGGAGAGAACCCTCATGGATGGGTTAGGAGAAATGTCAACACTATTTCACTATTTTTGCTATTAGTGAAAATCGGAAACTTGAGTTGGCCACCATGAACCTAGTTGGAAAGGTTGAGGTGTGGTTTGATGGATATGTCATGTTGAAACCAAAAGTGACTTGGCAAGAGTTTGTAAGTGACTTGTGTCAGAGGTTTGGTGACAAAAGTTGTGCTAATGTGATTGAAGAGTTATTGACCCTAAATGGTATCTACACGTAAATGCACATGATCTTCAAGTTATATAGAGGTGAGTTTGGAAAATTTCGTCCCTCAGAAATTAGTGCTGGGAAGCCTAGCTAAGTACCAGGTACTGTTATCTAAGGTATATCCTAGCAAGTTATAAAGCTTTTAGAGGCTTAACAAAATAAAATAAAATAAAATAAAATAAAATAAAATAAAATAAATAGATATAATAAAATAAAATAAAAGTAAATGAAATTAAAAGGCAAATAAGAAATACTTGCAGTGGAAATGGTAAAAATATAATAACTGCAAAAGAAAAGAAACAAAAATACCACATGAAAATCCTAAAATGTAAATAAAAATGCATAAACTAAGTAAATCTCAAATTAAATTTAATTAAAACTCAAAAAAATAATACATGAAATCCTAATGGACCTAATTAAAGCCGTAATTAACCCTAAACCCAAAAATGACTCAAATGGTAACCTTAAACTAATCTCTAATCTAATGCAATCCTAATTTAATTAAATGCATCAAATCCTAATGCTAACTACTCTAACTAATGCATGTAAGAAAATATATTTTTGGAATTTTTAAAGAATAAGTTGAAATGCAACCTAACTTAACCCAAAAAAACCTAACTAAACTTTAATGCATGATTTAAAACCTATTCTAAACTTACTTAACCTTTAAAACAACCCCTAGATGCACCTAAACACAGGCCACTAAAATCAATACATGAAAGTGGAACTTAAACCTAAGCTAATTCATGCAATGTTAATGTAAATGACCTAAAGACTAATCTTAACTCACCCTAACTTAAACATTTTTTTTTATTTTTGTTTTACAAGATATTTAAAAGCTACTTTAATACACTAAAATAGACTCCTAAAACAATAGATAAAAAATACTAAAAAAATAATTTAGAAGCTTTAAAACATAAAATAAAATTTACCAAAGAAACCTACTCTACACTAGCCCAAAATGAAGCCAACTCCCTACATACTCTACTTTGAATTTTTCTTTATTTTTGATTTATAAGATATTTAAAAATTGATTTAACACATTAAAGTAAACTCCTAAAACAGTAGATAAAAAATACTAAAAAATCATTTAGAAGCTTGAAAATAGAAAATAAAAATACTTACTCTAAACTAACCCAAAATGACACCAACTCCCTACATATAGAGTTGGCAAAAGCTAGCCTGAGCCTGAAAATCCACCAGAATCAAATTGAGACTGAAGTCGGACCAACTTGAATTGATTGAAAAAGTCAAAAACCCGAACCTGAAAAAAATCGAGCTTGAAAAAATTTGAACCCAGAAAGTTCGAGCTCGAACAAAACCCAAACTCGACATAACCCGAACCGTATATGATCTGAACCCGAAATTGATCTGAACCAAAATCCGTAAAAAAAAAACCAAATTTAAAATCCAAAAAAACTCGAATTATAATAATATGATTTTTTTAAAAAATAAATAAATAAATAATAAACTTTTTTGATTAATAATTTTAAAATTCTGAAAGCAATTATTATTTACTATACAATTATATGAATAATGTAATATCAAAAAAATAAATATTGAATCTTTAAATTCAATTATAAATAAAATTAATTTAAAACATAATATATATATATATGAATATCAAATAATTGTTTGTATTATATTTATTTAATTTATAATAATAAATAAAATATATTATTAACTTGACATTTGATTTTATTATAAAAAATTATTAAAATATGTTATTATATTTATTTCATATCAAAATTTTAATTTTAATATGATAATATATCTAATATAAAAAATATTTTATAGTATTTTATATTATATGTTAATGTTACATTGTATTAATCTCTTACTATTAGTTTGTCATCCCGTGATACAGAAAAATTATATAATTTGTGTAAAACCTTATCATTTATATTAAAATAAAATACATAAAATAGTTAATAAATAGTGTTTTATTATAACTATTTGTATGTTATATTTGTTGTTACCTTAAAATATTTTTTATCACATGATTTAAAACAAAATACATAAATATATCATAATACTTGTATCTTATCATATTGATTTGTATAATAATAATAATAATAATAATAATAATAATAATAATAATAATAATAATAATAATAATAATAATAATCTCTTAGCATGTAATATAAAATAAATTATGTAATCTCTTGGTGTAAGCATTATCTTGATAAAATTCATTATCTATTAAAAATAATTTATTGATTATCTATTAAATATAAAATAAAAGTATGGATAAAAAAATTATTTTTAATAGTAAATTAAAGTATAATTTAGAAATATTTTATAATAGTAATTGTTGTATAAGCAATAATTTTAATAAAATTAGTTTTTTATACTTTATTGACATTAAAATTAATTATATTTAAGTAATTATCATTATATTAATTAATTTAATAATATTTACTATTCAACATTCTAATTATACATTTCATCTATTGGTGTATATCTAGTGTTATTAAGTTAATGTTAGCATGATCAAATTAGTACTTAATTGATGTATATAACTTTTTTAATTCAACATTCTAATTTTTAATCGGATATTTGATTAATTAGTGCATAAGATTATATTTAATGTAATAATGTTAATATTATGATTTATGTATAAACCAAAAACAAAATAGATGTAAAATTGAACTAATTAGTTTACTAATTATTCATATTAAGTACTTTTTTGTAAATGATAATTAGCACTTTTTTTTAAAAAAAACATATATATACATTTTGTAAATAATGAATATAATCATATATAATGTTAATTTAAAAATGGTCAAATTAGATCAATACTATTATTTCTACTAGTTTTAACATATTATGCTTTTTTCAAAATTTTAACTATTGATTATTAAAGTTATACCAATTATTATTACACTTTTAATGCATAATATAGCACTATTCAACGTTATAATTGAATAATTAGTCAACTAGTTATACGATTGGACCTAATGTAATTATGTTGATATTTAAAAAATAAAATAAATGTAAGAAAAATTCATGAAAATTTAAAATTTTATTAAAAATATAATAAAATTACTAAAAAAAAGCTAATGAAACAAATAAAAAATAAAAAAATAAAAATTTGTTGGACTAAAATTGTCCAAATTCCCTTGAGTCAACTTTGGCAAAAAAAATTTCAATAACCCAATCAGTTATTGGTTTAACTTACGAGTACAAACTATTTGTATAAATGTTATTTGTTTAGTGTGATTTATTTATAACTTGTCAATTGTTTCTTTGAAAATAATTTTGTTTTTTATGTATTGTAGCTAATGGTAATGGATGTTCACTTTTCTTTAGTTTATTTTTTTATTTTGATTCACTCAAAAAATAAATTCTTATATAATCATTAATATATAATTATATATTTTATGACAAATATAGTAGGGAAGTAAAAAAAAAGTAAATAATCCTAGTCAAGTAATTAAATATCAAAATGTAGAAATTTATATTTATATAAATATTTATTAGATTTTAACTTTAGTATTTCTGTTATAGTTTTTAACTATATAAAAATTAAATTAATTTATTACACTCAAATTTATAAAAATATTTATAATTTATAAAATTTCAAAATAATTTGAACCTGACCCTGCAAACTCACCTGACTCGGATTGGGATTGAACCCAAAAATAGTCGAACCTAAAACAAGCCTGAACCCAAAAAAGCTCAAACCAAAATTAATTGAATCCGAAAAAACCCAAGCCCAAAAATACCCCAACTCGAAATGACTTGAACTTGAAGACAACTCAAAATGAACCTGCCCGAACCGACCCTTTTACCACCTCTACCTACATACCTTACTTTAAACATTTTTTGCATTTTTGTTTCAAAGATATTTAAAAATTGTTTTAACCCATTAAACTAGGCCCCTAAAAAAGCAGAATAAAAATACTAAAAATTCGTTTAGAACCTTAAAGCATAAAATAAAAATTCCTAAATGAAACTGTGGACCAAGCTCCCTCACAAAGAGCTAAAGAAGTGATTTCAACCTCTCAAGATCCCATGATCATGGGGCTCAATCTTGAACAAAAGTAAGAGAAAAAGGAAAGAATAGAAGATGATTAAAGTTGCTGGAAATTTAAAGAAACAAAAAGCTCAAAGAAAAAGTGTAAGAAAGTAGTAAAGAGTAAAGGAAAACATCATCAAAACTTGTATTTAGCTTGCAAAAATGTAAAGAACTTCGATGAATAAAAATGGTAGTTGCACTAAGCTACTAAGAACATGAAAATGTGCTGGAAAAGTAAATAAAATTAAATCCTATGTAGCCCACCCTAGGTTAGGTCTCACAAAGTAGCTTATATAGTCACTTAACCTAAGGATACAAAGGTAATTTCCTATCCTAGATAGGTTGGCATTAATTGCCACTTGTCTTCACGTCGTTGGCTCTTTAAAGTGGATATTTCCATGTCATTTAAGTGCCCACATCAACCATGGACACCTCACCCCTTGTAGCATCTTCCTTTTTGTCTTCTAATTCACATAAGCATACAAGGTGACAAGGACATGTGTTATAAAAGGTGAAATAGTTAGTGGGCCCCATTGATCCTCTAAGGTTCCAATGGGGGTGAAACTTGATGAATACGATATTCAGGGCCGAAAACTATAATGGTAAGAATCCTAGCCTTAATCACAATTATTTATTCATGTTTCGAAAAACGTGCAACAATTTGAGAAATGACAGTTTAGTTCATAAGTTGTCGGAATTGTTGTGAATAACAGTCAAACTAAATGGACTTTTGACCAATAATTTGCCATAGATAATTCTTCACGAAATAAAGTCTTAGATTATATAGACTGATGAAATAAATTAGATGTAAAAACAAAAATTTACGCGATTTTACGATTAGAGTTATTTTGGTAATCTCACTCAAATAAGCAACCGAACCTCAACAAAAGCTTCACCAATGATTAGAGCAAGTTAAATAGAGGTGTTTCATCATTAAATGAAATATTTTGGAGGTTGGATAGATTGTTTTCAGTTAAGTCAAACTTTAAGGGCAAAATTGGAAAGTTTCATTAAGTATAAGGGCATTTAGTAATTCTCAAGAGAGATATTTAAAAATGGAATTCTCTACACTTTTATTTTCATTTGACTGGTCATCATCTTCCTCCTCTTGCCATCCACCATAGCCAACCTTTGAGAGAAAGAAAGGCTTCCAAAACATAGTGAAAAATAAATCAAAACCGAAAAATTCCTTAACAAACCCTGTGTATTTTTCTGTGCACTTTCTTTTGGTACCCAAATCAAAGCCTAAAGTGGCCATTTTCATAGTGAAGGATCCTCCAAGGGATTTGGCCAAAGTGAGTTTGTTGGGAAGCTTAGACCTTTTCATGGTTTCTTAATTAATTATCATGTGTTTAAGATGTTTACATGTTTATTTTAGCTTGAATCAAATTAAAAGCATGAGTTTGGGTACCCAAGGGTTTCGGCCATGGCTAGGGAGGCAAGAATATGATGCCATTCAATGTGAAACTCATGTGGAAATGGTGTAGAAAATTAGTAGAATAAGATTGAAACAAGTATGGAAGTTTAATTTGAGGAAATCAAGGTGTAGGATTGAAAGGTTGATTTGGCAATGATAAGGGGAGGAAGAAATCATGCACAATTCAATGTATTTTGGGTCCTAAAATAATGTACAAATTAATCTGAGACTATAGGTACGATCGGAATCGAAAACGGAGGTGTTTAGTGCAAGTTGTAATTTTGGCACCGATTGAAACTAGGCTGAATTTAGAATTACAATAGACAATATATTAGTATTTAATTGGTTAAATATTCTTTTAATTGAAGTATGGTAAATTTATCGAGTTTGGATGATAAATTTCAGCTCAGAGGTTAGACGATGCAACCAGTTCTAGCGGGCAGGATACTACGAAATTAAGAGGTAAGGGATATATCTATGAAGCATAGGGATACCTCATTGCATGATTTGATAAAATTAACCTTTTATGGAATTGGAATTGGTGTTTTGGACTGAAATTGGAAACTGGAAGTTGTGGGTTGAAACTGTATTTTTGTACAGGAAGGTCAGGCTAGAACGAACTGTTATGCTGTCGAAATTTTTCTAAATTAGCCTAAACCCTTCAAAATTACCATTTGGTATAATGTTTAAAAATAAAAGAAATTGATTTTAAATATTTGAATTTAACTTCTTAAATATGACCTTATGCAAATTAAATCACAAATTCAATATACAAATTTTTATGAGATTTTTATATATTTCCTTGATGTCTGAATATTCTTACATTTCTGTGATATTTAAATAAAATATTTTGAAATGCTAAATAATGTTTTGAAAATATGTTTGTGAGTTAATATTTAAATATATTGATTTTATGAATTTAATTCTTATGAATTTATTTAAGGTACAGTTTATTAAATTTAACTCTGTAGACAACTCTGAAAATATTTATACAATGTTTTGAGACTATTGGCCCCATAGCTACTTGCAGGTACATGTATTTCTGTTCTGTTTCGATGCTACTGACTCTAGCCCAGTCTTTAGCTCCTATAGGTGACACTTGGCTAGTGTATACACTGTGGCCCCCTGACTATGGCCATATGTCTACTATAGTGCATGAGTCTATTGGGTAAAGCCTAATCTCCACTACACTTATACTGGGGTGGTATATTACTAGTTACCTTAGATCCAAGCACTCTCAGATTTGATTTGCTTTCGATTTCGTTTATATGTTTTCTATGATTTATGATTAATAATATATGTTTTGTGAATTATATTTATTTGGATTATTTGTTTGAAAATGATATAAATATTGTTTACGGAGTAATTTATGTTTTTCGATTTATTTAAGAATTTTTGACACAAGTTATTCACTATTTACTGAATTTGTGATTAAATTAAATACTTCTGAACTCCCTATGATGGACTTCAATGTCGGAACACGTGAGGTGCTCTGAAGCGTCTTTTTGTACTCTATTTAGTTATCTGATCCACTATAGTATCCTTTTCGAAAATCATGCCCAAGAGATTTAAATCATGTTTTTAGGATTTCTGCATGAAAATATAGTATTTAAACTGCATATAGGATACATTGTATCAGTTTTCATATATATATATATATGTATTTCTTATTGAGCAATTAGCTCATCCCTTTATTCTTCCCACTCTCAGATTATTTGCAGTAGTTTGGGTCTGCATCTGGAGGACCAGATTTCGGTATTCTTCGGGCGACTGTCCTGTTTCATCGAGGTATACTAGTTTTTCTTTTATGTATTCAGACTTACTTGTACAATGCTGTTATATGTATCTAATACTTGGGATGTAAACTATTTTGTATACTGGTTTTGAGATTAATAGTAGTTATACATAAATGTTGAAATTGAATCCTAGGTTTGTATAAAAATAATAAATTTTATTTTGAAGTCGACACTGCAGACAACCCAACTGTAAGTGGTTTGATTATGTGATATTGGTCAAATATTTGATATTTCAATACATGACAGTAAAGTTGGTATCAAGCGAGGTTGGCCTGATGTCTGTCAGTGTCTTATGATTAGAAATAATATTCATCTCAAGTAGCACTGTACTTGTCTGAATATATAATTGAATTGTGTAATTGAAAACCGATTTTATGTAATGTGTTGGTGTAGTATGTTTGAAAGACAAAGGGGTACCGAATGGGGTAGAGGATGCCCCAAATGTGTACAATTCTCCTTAGAGCCATCTCTTGAGCCGATGCCGGGGCCAACTTTCCCTCCATAGCCTAAGAGTCTGAATACTAGAATTTCCAAGCTGGAAAGAGTTGTGGCAGACTTCTTAGCTAGTTTTAATAAAGCACTGGCACCAAAAGCAGGACAGCCTCTATCTCTACCAATAAATGTTTAGCCGGCACCATAGCCTGCGCCATAGCCGGTGCAACCCCTATCATAGCCTTAGCCCCATATTCTAAAACAGCAGAGGCAGGTACCTGTTAGGGGTTGTGATGTGAGTTTGATCCAACAATTTAAGAAATTGGATTTGCCAAAGTTTAGATCGGAGAAGGATCGGATGGCTGTTGAAGAGTGGGTAAATGAGGTGGAAAAACTATTTTAGTATATGACATGTTTTGAGACGAAAAAGGTAGGCTTGGCTACTTTCTTACTAATGGGCGATGCTGAGTATTGGTGGAAGTCCACCAAGATGGTACTAACAGCTAGATACCCGACAGTGACGTGGGAAGTATTTCTGGAGGCTTTTTATAAGCAATATATTCTCAACATAGCACAGATGAGATTAAAGTTAGAGCTTATGAATTTGAAACAAGGAAATATGATTGTGGATCAGTATGAGTCCAAATTCACTGCTCTTAGCCGTTCGATATGGAGGTATCCAAGAGTGAAAAGCATAAGATCGAGTGGTTTATATCTGGGTTGAAAGTATCTATCAGGAACAGTTTGGCCCTGTTCAATATTTCTACTTATAATGAAGCAGTCCGTCGAGCCCAGTTATGTGAGCAGAATTACAAGGTTTAGCAGGCGAAGTTTGGTTTTCGGGCTAAAAGTAAAGGAAAAGAGAAAGTTCAACGGGGTTTTGATGACAAAGGAGATATGAGGCCAGCAAAGAGGCCTATTGGTATTATGATTAGGGAAAGAGCTACGGGAGACAGATATACGAGATCCGTTGGCACTCGAAGATCTACCACTCCTTAAAGGGGCTTTGTGACTAGGTATAAGCAGTGTGGTAAGTCACATAGTGATAGACCCTATTACTGGGCTATGAGAGCCTATTTTAAGTGTGGATAGAGGCATCATATGATCAGAGATTGCCCTAAGGACAAGGAGTTAGTGCCAACAACCCCAGCAGCAGCACCAGTAGCTAAAGAGTCGAAGAAGCCGACACCACCCGCACCTAGGAGAGTGACAGCTGCCAAGAAGGGAAAGCAGACAATGACTCAGGGTAAGGTGTACGCTCTTGATAAGGAGTCTATAGATACATCATCAAATGTCATTCAGGATAAGATTTCTATTTTTGATATAACTGTAATTGCATTAATATATTTAGGTTCAACTCATTCATTTATATCTCTTGCATGTACTACTAAGATACCTGTGAAACTCGAACCCTTAAGATACTCACTGCAAATTACTACTTTTTTTAAAGAATCACATATGACTGATGTTATGTATCAAAATTGTAAGTTAAAGATAGGAGAAAAAGAAATCGTAGCTAACCTAATTTTGTTAAATATGTACGACTTTGATGCAATTTAGGGATGGACTAATTAGCTACGAATTATATTAGCATAGATTGCTACACTAAGTATATAATTTTCTCTTAACTTGAAAAATATATTGTAAAGCTTTCTACATAGGAATGAAATTAAAATATTTTGTTGAAATTTGTTCAATCTGAATTTAAGAACTTAAGAATATGTTTGATTGTGAAGGGTTTATAGCATATGTAGAGGATGTTGAGAAGAAACGTCTGGAGTTACACGAGATTCCTGTGATTAGGGATTTTTCAAATGTGTTTTTGGATGAATTATCGGGACTTCCGCCTAATCAGGATATTGAATTTACTATTGATCTAGTACCTGGCACTGAACCTATTTCGAAGCCCCCTTACCGGATAGCACTAGTCGAGCTAGATGAGCTCAAAAAGCAACTCCATGAGTTATTAGACAAGGGTTTTATCCGTCCCAATGTTTCTCTTTAGAGTGCACTAGTCCTTTTCGTCCAGAAGAAAAATGGTAGCCTGCGACTCTATATTGATTACTAGTTACTCAATAAGGCTACTATCAAGAATAAATATCTTTTTCCCCGGATTGATGATTTATTTGATCCACTCAAGGGTGCCCAAGTATTTTCTAAGATTGATCTCAAATTGGGATATCATCAGTTGAAGATTTGAGAGAGCGATGTCCCTAAAATTGCCTTTAGAACTCAATACAGCCACTACGGGTTTCTGGTTATGCCATTTGGACTTACAAATGCCCCTGCAGCATTTTATGAATTTGATGAATGAGGTTTTTAAGCCTTATCTGGGTAAATTCATAATCATATTTATCGGTGACATTCTGGTATATTCTAAATCTCGGGAGGAGCATGAGCAGCACTTGTATATTGTTCTGCAGACCTTCAAAGATAGAAAGTTGTATGTTAAGTTCAGTAAGTATGAGTTCTAGCTATATTAGATCACTTTTCTAGGGCATGTGGTATCTAAAGATGGGATGTCAGTTGTTCGGTCTAAAGTCGAGGCTATAGTGAAGTGGGAAATATCAAAGACGGTAACTAAGATTTGGAGTTTTTTGGGTCTAGCTAGATATTATCAGAGATTTGTTAAGGTTTTCTCCAGACTTGCTGCTCCATTGACGCATCTCACATACAAGGGTGTAAAGTTTGTGTGGATTGATGCTTGTGAGAGCAATTTTCAAGAGCTAAAGTGGAGATTGACTTCAACACCGATCCTTACCATTTTGAGCGGTTTGAGAAGATTTTCAGTGTACAGTGATGCCTCCTCACTAGGTTTGGGTTGCGCGCTGATGCAGCATGGAAAAGTGGTCACTTATGGTTCCCGCCATCTAAAGGACCATGAGAGGAATTATCCAGCTCATGACTTGGAGCTTGTTGTCATGGTGTTTGCTCTGAAGATATGATGGCACTATCTATATAGTGAGAAATTCCAGGTATATACTGACCACAAAAGCTTGAAATATTTATTCTTGCAGCATGAATTAAATATAAGGCAGCGTAGATGGATGGAGCTGCTAAAAGATTATCACTGCGAGATACTATATCACCCAAGGAAGGCAAATGTAGTAGTAGATGCCTTGAGGAGGAAACATTTGGGCATGGTTTCTTACATGATGGTTCAGGAATACGAGCTATTAGAGCAGTTTGCGAGCTTCAGTTTGGATGTTACTCCTTTTGAGAGATATGGATTAGTGCCCAATTTTTGGATTGAACCGAATTTGATGGATCAAATCAAAAATGCTCAAAGGAAGGAAACAGGTTGTGTTGAAATTGCTAGTCCGTCGCAATTGGAGATTCAGTTAGAGTATATGATTGGCACAGATGGCATTCTGAGGTTCCGAATCAGATTTGTATTCCCAAAAATAAACAGTTACAAGAGTTGATTTTAGCAGAGGCTCATACTTCTAAATACACCTTACATCCTGTAAGTAACAAGATGTAGAATTTGCGTAAGGTGTACTGGTAGCCTAATATGAGAGAGACATCACCAAGTTTGTTGCAAGATGTCTCACCTGTCAGCAGGTAAAAGTAGAACATCAGAAACCAGCAGGATTACTTCAGCCTTTGCAGATACTAATGTGGAAATAGGAGCACATCACTATAGATTTCATTATGGGTTTATCGAGGACCAAACGGAATCATGATGCGATCTGGGTGATTATTGATAGGTTGACTAAATCCGCCCACTTTCTGGCTGTTAAGTCACAGATTCTTTGAGTACCCTAGCCGATCTTTATGTCAGGGAGATTGAGAGACGACATGGAGTTTCAGTGAGCATTATTTCTTACAGAGATTCTCGGTTTACTTCCCATTTCTGGGAGCGATTTTAGGAGGCTATAGGATCTTGTTTGAACTTCAGCACAACTTTCCATTTGCAAACTGATGGTTAGTCCAAGTGCACCATCCAAACACTCGAGAATATGTTAAGAGCTTTTGCATTAGACTTTAAAGGCTCTTGGGACAATCATCTTCCACTAGCAGAATATGCCTATAATAGCAATTATCATTTCAGTATCGGCATTGCACCTTATGAGGCTTTGTACAGTCAAAGATGTCTTAGAATATATAGACTGATGAAATAAATCAAGTGTAAAAACAGAAATTTACGTGATTTTGTGGTTAAGGTTATTTTAGTAATTTCACTCAAATAAACAACCGAACCTTAACAAAAGCTCCACCAACGATTACAGCAAGTTAAATAGAAGTGTTTCATGATTAAATGAAATATTTTGGAGGTTAGATAGACTGTTTTCATTTAAGTCAAACTTTAGGGTCATAATTAGAAAGTTTAATTAAGTAAAACAACATTTTTGTAATTTCTCAAGGGAGATATTTAAAAATGGAATTCTCTACACTTTTCTTCTCATTTGGCTAGTCATCATCTTCCTCCTCTTGCTATCCACCATAGCCAACCTTTGAAAGAAAGAAAGGCTTCCAAAACATGGTGAAAAATAAACCGAATCCAAAAAATTCCTTAACAAACCCAGTGTATTTTTTTGTGCTCTTTCTTTTGGTACCCAAATCAAAGCCTAAAGTGGCAATTTGCATAGTGAAGGCTCCTCCAAAGGATTTGGCCAAGGTGAGTTTGTTGGGAAGCCTAGACTTTTTCATGGTTTCTTAGTTAATTATCATGTGTTTAAGATGTTTACATGTTTATCTTCGCTTGAATCAAATTAAAGCATGAGTTTGGGTACCCAAGGGTTTTATCCATGGCTAGGGAGGCAAGAATATGGTGCCATTCAATGTGAAACTCATGTGGAAATAGTGTAGAAAATTAGTAGAATAAGATTGAAACAAGTATGGAAGCTTAATTTGAGGAAAATCAAGGTGTAGGATTGAAAGGGTGATTCGGCCATGATAAGGGGAGGAAGAAATCATGCACAATTCAATGAATTTTGGGTCCTAAAATAATGTACAAATTAATCTGAGACTGTAGGGGCGATCGGAATTGAAAACAAAGGTGTTTAGTGCAAGTTGTAATTTTGGCACCAGTAGAAACTAGACTGAATTTAGAATTACAAAATACAATATATTAGTATTTAATTAGTTAAATATTCTTTTAATTAAAGTATGGTAAATTTATCGAGTTTGGATGGTAAATTTTAGCTTAGATGTCAGACGATGTGACCAGTGCTAGCGAGCAGGATACCACAAAATTAAAAGGCAAGAGATATATCTATGAAGCGTAAGGATGCCTCGTTGCATGATTTGATAAAATTTGCCTTTTATGAAATTGGAATTGGTGTTTTGGATTGAAATTGGAAACTAGAAGTTGTGGGTTGAAATTGTTTTTTTGAGCAGGAAGGTGAGGCTAGAATGAACCGTTATGCTGTCGAAATTTTTCTAAATTAGCCTAAACCCTTCAAAATTACCATTTGGTATAATGTTTAAAAATAAAAGAAATTGATTTTAGATATTTGAATTTAACTTCTTAAATATGACCTTATGCAAATTAAATCACAAATTCAGTATACAATTTGAAATTTTTATGAGATTTTATATATTTCCTTGACACCTGAATATTCTTTTATTTCTGTGATACTTAAATAAAATATTTTGAAATGCTAAATAATGTTTTGAGAATATGTTTGTGAGTTAATAATTAAATACATTGATTTTATGAATTTAATTCTTATGAATTTATTTAAGGTATAGTTTATTAAATTTAACTTTGTAGACAACTTTAAAAATATTTATAAAATGTTTTGGGACTGTTAGCCCCGTAGCTACCTGTGGGTCATGCATTTCCATTCTGATGCTACTGACTCTAGCCCAATCTTTAGCTCCCACAAGTGACACTTAGCTAGTGTATACACTGTGGCCCCCTAACAATGGCCATATGTCTACTATAGTGCATGAGTCTATTGGGTAAAGCCTAATCTCCACTATACTTATACTGGGGTGGTAAATCCCTAGTTAACTTAGATCCAGGCACTCTCAGATTTGATTTGCTTCCGATTTCGTTTATATGTTTTCTATGTTTTATGATTAATAATATATGTTTTGTGAATTATATTTATTTGGATTATTTGTTTGAAAATGATATAAATTTTTTTATGGAATAATTTATGTTTCTAATTTATTTAAGAGTTTTTTACACAAGTTGTTCGCTATTTACTAAATTTGTGATTAAATTAAATACTTCTGAACTCCCTATAGTGGACTTGGATGTTGGAACACGTGAGGTGCTCTAAAGCATCTTTTTGTACTCTATCTAGTTATCTAATCCATATAGTATCCTTTTCGAAAATTGTGTCAAAGAGATTTAAATCATGTTTTCAAGATTTATGCATGAAAATATATTATTTAAACTGCATTTAAGATACGCTATATCAACTTTTGTATATATATATATATTTCTTATTGAACAATTAGCTCACCCCTTTATTTTTCCCACTCTCAGATTATCTGCAGTAGTTTGGGTCGCATCTGGAGGACCTGATTTCAGTATTCCTCGAGTGACTGTCCTATTTCGTCGAGGTATACTAATTTTTCTTTTATATATTCAGACTTACTTGTACAGTGCTATTATATGTATTTAATACTTGGGATGTAAACTATTTTGTATACTGGTTTTGAGATTAATAGTAGATATACATAAATGTTGAACTTGAATCTTGGGTTTGTATAAAAATAATAAATTTTATTTTGAATATAAGTCGACATTATAGACAGTCCAGTCATGAGTGGTTTGAATATGTGATATTGGTTAAATATTTGATATTTCGGTATGTGACATGTGTCTTCCGTGAGTTAGCCATGTATTCTTTCTTCTTATCTACTAAGAGTGAGTAAGATATGACATGTGACATGCTTGGTGTCAAGAGAGGAGAAAGAAAATGATGAATCATGCTCCTTTGTCTTTTAGTAGTCTAATATCCTTCCTTGCCCATTTTCAACCTAATTTTCACTGAAATGATCGAAAATTATCTAAGATTTATTTATCTGCAAAACATTAGGAGATTAATAATATTACGGAAATAATTAATAAAATCATGGGGGATTAAATAATAATTAAGCAATTAAATACTAAAATAACTTTATTTTCGTAGAGTTATCAAGAGTTCAATAAATTAAACCAGAAGTCCATAATGGAGGAATACCAAGAAAAGTTTAAGGAATTGTGTCCTTACATGTTGCAAGCAAATCCTCACCTTGGAGAAAGCTATTTTGTCTCTAGCTTCTTGAGTGAACTTAAAGATGAGCTAAGATTGAGGGTTAAAGCTAGTGAACCAACAACCGATTATCCAAGCTACATGAATTATCCCTTGACTTTGAAACCAAAAGAAACTAGAACATCACCATAATTTCTTATGTCCAAAACCAGTTATTATGGCTAAAATACTTAGACTACTTGGAACCAGAATCCTACTGCTAGTCCTTACCCCAGACATAACCTACCTATTCAACAAACACCTAAACCACTTATATCTAACACTTCAAACCAAAACCAAAACCAAAATTTGATGGAACAGAGGAGGTCTCAAAACTTGTGTTATATATAGTGATAGATTTACTCTAGGACATACACGTAGGAACAAGCAACTCAATGTGATGATTACTGGGGAATATGAAGGACCAAAACAACTTCTTATTGAAACAAGTGGGGAAGTTGAGTAAGAGATTAATGAAGAAAAGGCTTCAGGAGAAAAGGGACTAGAAATATTCATCAATGCACTCAATAGGAATGTAGGACATAATACTCTAAGGATACAAGGCAGTTTGAAGGGAAAGCCATTTAACATTTTGGTAGATATTAGGAGTACACGGCTTTGTGAATCCAAGATGTGATAAAGAAGGTATGGAATTGGTGCAAACACAGCCCATTAGCATCACAGTGGCTAATGGGGAGAAAGTCTACAGCACAGCAAAATGTAAACAGTTAGAACGATTTATGCAAGGTTACAAATTTAGTCATGATCTTAGGGTGTTATCCTTAGGGGATAGTGACATGGTTTTTGGGGGTATATTGGATGAGAATGTATAGTCCTTGAGTGTATGATTTTAACAAGTTGTCAATTTCTTTCAAGAAATAGGGGCAAGAGGTGACACTAGTAGGTGGGCAAAACCAGGCAGCCTTAAAACTCATCTCAATTGAAAAATTATAGAAGTTAATGGAAAGAGATCAAGAGTTAGTAGGCAAGACGTATTTGCTCAATATGGAAGGAGTCAATACCACTGTTCCATTTCAACTACAAACTTTGTTGGATTCCTATTCAGGCATATTTGAAGAACCTACAAGCTTGCCTCTAAAAAGGTCTTATGACCATTGTATTCCCCTTAAGCCTGGTTCATAGCCTATTAATTTGAAGCCCTACAAGTTTCCTCATCACCAAAATGATGAAATAAAGAAATAAATAGCCGAGATGTTATCAGCCTCAATCGTTCAGACAAGTTCAAGCCCTTTTGCTTCTCTTGTTAGTCAAAAAGAATAATGGTGGCTGGCGTCCGTGTGTCGACTATAGACAGTTGAATGCAATGACTGTTAAGAACAAGTTTCCCATTCTAGTAATAGATGATCTGTTGGATGAGTTACAAGGAGCTACTTACTTCACCAAGATGGATCTCAGGTCTAGTTACTGGCAAATTCGAGTGCAATATGAGGATATCGACAAAAATAACCATCATAACTCATCATGGTCACTATGTGTTCAAGGTTATGCCCTTTGGCCTTACTAATGCTCTTGCTACATTTCAATATTTGATGATTATTATTTTTGTATCTCACCTAAGAAAGTTTGTAGTGGTTTTTTTTTTCATGATATAGTAGTATATAGTTCTTCCTTAGAGCAACATTTGGAGCATCTATAGGTTGTGTTTGAAATTCAAAGGCTATATCAATTGAAAGCGAAAAGGTCTAAATGTTTCTTTGGATAGAGGCAAGTGGAGTATATCAAATATATCATTTATAGGGCTAAAGTAGCTATTGATCCTGAAAAGATTGAGGCTACGCAACAATGGCCACAACCAAGGAACCTAAAGTCACTCAGAGGTTTTTTGGAGTTAACAAGAAGTTTATTAATGGGTATGGGGCCATTAGTAAGCCTCTGACAAATATGCTCAAGAAGAATGGATTCCATTGGACTGAAAAGCAGTAGAGGCCTTTGAAAAGTTGAAAAAAGCAATGGTTATCACCCCTGTATTAGCAATGCCTGATTTTACTAAACCTTTTTGCTTTGAGACTAATGCTTGTAACCAAGGTATTGGGGCTATTTTAACTCAAGATGATTAACCTTTAGCCTATTTAAGTAAGGCTCTAAGGTCTAAGCATGTTGGTCTGTCCATATATGAAAAAGAATATCTTGCAATATGATAGCTGAAACAAGTGGAGGCATTACTTAGAAAGTGGAACTTTTGTGATTAAGACAGATTTTGAACCCTTAAAGCATCTTTTGAAGCAAAAGCTTACTAATACTATATAAAAGAAGGGTCTTACTAGGCTGTTGGGACTAAACTACACTATTTAGTATAAGAAGGGTAGAAGTAACATAATGGCATATGCACTCTCTTGGCAAAGTGGGGAAAGAGCTTAGTTATGTGGCTTGTAGTCAACAACCATAATTCCTAGTGAAAGAGATTGAGAATAGTTATAAAGGAGATGAAGTGGAGCAGCAGTACATCACTTCTCTAATAGAGCAACTAGCAGTTGAAAGTTTGTATTCTTTTAACAATGGCATCTTATAGTATAAAGGAAAGGTTTATATAGGAAGTGCTAGAACACTTAGGGAGAAGATACTTCAAGTGTTATACAATTCTCTTCAAGGTAGCCATTATGGGATTCAGGCCACATATCATAAGGTCCATTTGTATTTCTATTGGCCCAACTTACAAAGGCAAGTCCATGAGTATGTGTAGTAGTTTGACACTTTCCATAAAAACAAAAGGGAACGTGTTGCATATCCTGGATTGCTGCAATTGATACCTGCTCCAGAGCAAACATGGGATTTGATCACAATGGATTTTGTAGAGGGACTTCCCAACTCACAATACTTCAATTCTATTCTTGTGGTGATTGACAAGTTAACAAAGTATGCCCATTTTTTTACCATTGTCTCATCCTTATTTAGTAGTAGATGTGGCTAAGGTATATTTAAACCATGTTCATAAGCTGCATGGTAGTCTAACTATTACTATTTCTGATTATGATAGAGACTTTACAAGTAGTTTTTGGCAAGTACTCATGAAATTGTTGGGCATTAATGCTTAGTTGAGTACTGCATAACATCCAAAAATGGATGGTCAATCAGAAAGATTAAATCAGTGTTTAGAGTGGTATCTATGCTGCATGTGTTTCTTAAAACCCAAGACTTAGGCTTGATGGCTTTCCTTAGCAAAATGGTGATATCTTACCAGCCACCATTTTGCCATTGGTATGTCCCCTTTCCAAGCTTTGTATAGGTATGAAACACCAGAAATGGCCTGGGATGTTAACTCCAAAACTAAAGTAGCTTCTGTCGTTGCATTGTTAAAAGAAACTTAGTAAACTAATGGTTGATAAATTGTATAAGACTCAGGCAAGAATAAACTTTTATGCTAATAAAAGGAGAAGTAAGGGAGTTTTAAATTGGAGATAAGGTATATTTAACACTACAACCATATAGGCAAGCCTCTCTAGCCTTAAGAAAGAACTTGAAACTATCTTCCAAGTACTATGGTCCTTACACTATTATTGGGAAGATAGGTACAGTTGCTTACAAATTGTCACTGCCATTCTCTTCAAAGATCCATTCGATATTCCATGTCAGTTTGTTAAAAAAGAAGATAGGACCAAAGATAGTGCCTAGTATTGCCTTACCAAAAGAAGGTGTTGATGGACAGCCCTTGGTGTATCTTGCCAGGTCTTGACAAGAGAATGGTTAAGAAAAACAACCAAGTTGTGACTCAGCTTTTGGTTGAATGGTCAAATTTGGGACCAGAAAATGCAATTAGGGAGGAATATACAGTGCTAAAATCTCAGTGATAAGTCTCTAAAATATTCTACTCTACTATACTCTACTCATTCTTTATTACTTGTTGCGACCCGTGCACTTGCGGTATAGGTTTTAAAGCGCAACACTCAGTTCCCAGACTTTGATCCTTGGGGACAAGGATCTTCTCAAAGGGAGGGAAATGTAATTTTATGAAAATTTGATGATAAGTTAATCTATTATTGTTGCACACTCATAATAAGTTAACTAAACTCTAATTTAAAAAAAAAGAAATAATATATTAAAAAAACTCATAATATAAAAAAATATTTATGTCTATACTACGATTTTTTTTGGGTGAAAATGTGTACACTATATAAACTAATACTGTAGACCAAAAACTATAAATATTTTATTTTTCATAAAATAATTCAGTTAAAAAAAAGTAAAAAAAAAAAAACCTAAAACTCACCGTTTATCTTTAGATATTACTAAATCCTTACACCGTGTAACACATATAGCAGCTAGCAGCCAGCCCTGGTCTTTACTCAATTACTCTTTTTAGCCGGCCTTAGTCTTTCTTTGGTCTTTAGTCTTTAGTTTTGATTTTTCAAACCCTAGGAAAGAGACACGGACACTGCCACCAACTCCAAGTCACCAACGGTGCCGAGATACCACCATTGCATTCCCCAACATCAGACCCTATACCCACCACCAACGGCGCTGGTAACCTCTCGGGCGTGACCATCTCTCAGCTCAGGTGCGGTGGCTCTAATCTCTCGCGCGGCGGCTCTCATCGCAACAGCTCTTTCCAGCGACGGTGCACTCAGATCTAGTGGCGGTGTGCTCAAATCTAGCGGCGGGGTGCTCAGATCTAGCGCGGTTTACTCAGATCTAGCAGCGGCAGCAACCCTTCCTCTCTCCAGCGGCGGCATCCTCCAGATCTAGCGACGGCGGCAGTAGCTCTTCCTCTCTCCAGCGGTGTCTTCCTCCTCTAAATCTAGCGGCAGTAGCTGCTTTCTATGGTAAGAAGTACTACGAATCAGCTTAGGAATTAAAGTTTGTTGTTTGAATACTGGTGTTGTATAATCTTTAGCAAATAAACTTGACAAGGTTGAAGCATTAGGTTTAAGATGTTCTTTCTTCTATCTACAAGGCATGGGTATCTTTATGCTTTTTCTGTTGAAAACACTGCGTTAGGAAGTAAAGCACACTAGTTGATGCACTTGAAATTTACTAAGGAACTGTGAATGTGTTGAAGATATTTGCTAAATGAACTGTTGTGTTGAAGATATTTGCCGTTGAATGAATTGTCATTGTATTGAATATACTTGTGTTGAATATGCTTGAATATACATGTTGTTAATTGAACTGTCAATGTGTTGAACTTCTAAATTGAATAAGCTAGTGAAAATTGGTTAAGGAGTGACATAGGAGGTTTATTTTTGTGTTTTTATTAAATTATGTTTATTTGTAGTTGCATAAACATATTTTTATGGGTTTAAATTATTTGTTGAACTATTAAGGTTTGTTGAATTGTAATTTTATGTTTTTAGTTAAGAAAAAAATAAATTATTAGAAATATTTTGGGTTCAGGCTTGGATTCGGGTTCGGGTTAATAATCGGGTTGCCAAAAAGTTTGAATGTATAAACGGGTATTTGAATGGGTTTGGATAATAAACGGGTAGTATAAAAATTAAGAGGGTAGGATTTGGGTAGTACATCTGAAAATTAATCTGGTTTTTATAGGGTTCGGGTTTTATCAATCTTAAACGGGGTTGGGTACCTCGAAATTGGCGAGCACTCGCCCTGTTTACATTCCTAAGTTAGTAAGGCCAAAAAGAAACAATCCCAGCTTTGAAATGTAGAGAAATGTGTGAAAATCTTACTTATGCTTACACATGAAGGCGATCATACTAATGTTTAAGATAGGTAGTGGTTACTATCCATTTATTTAAGAATTGTTATAGACTTTAGAATCATGTTTTTTGCTTCTGTGTTTATTGCGATGTGAATTTCTATTACTACTTATATTGTTTTGTCATATGATTTGGACGAATGATGGCAGCACCAACCTCTTAGGTATTAATTTTCAAACTTATTTTAAGATGTTAATTCTCAAATCTAAGTTGTGTCATACTTAAGATTTTATGTTGGATAATTTTAATTTGTATGCGGGATTTAATCTTTATGTAAGGTTTTTTAATATTTAAGATTGGGTTTGTACTATTGTTTGTTTACTAGTTTGTATAGTGTTCATGAACATGCTTGTTTAATGGTTTAAAAACATTTGTTTGTGAACATGTTAGTTTATATGTTCATGAACACGTTCAATTAACATGTTCACAAGCATGTTTGGTTAATGTTCACAAACAAGTTTATTTAAGGCGAATGAGTTTGTTCGCAAAAATTTACTGAACAATCCAATGAAACAAATAGACGAGCTCGAATGTAAAAATCAAATTCCTTATCAAACACGAACCGAACATGAATGGCACTAAAAAATAAATGAATGAATAGAAACATCATTTCGTTCGTTCGTGTTCGTTTGTTTACAACCCTACTAACGAGACTATGAACTTACCAAGGCCACCGTAGTTTTTAGAATTGGAGTTTTTGCTGCTTCGTCAATAGTTTTTTGTTCACCTAATTTTTTATTTTGATTATTATTATTCATTGAAGTTGTTTTCATAAGCTTGAAACTTGATAGAACATCATCAACTTCATGTCGTCCGAATCGGAAGAGCAGCAGTTGAGCAAGAAAGCTGCCAAAAAAGAAGCTGCCAAGCTAGAGAAGTTGCGCCGCCGTCAGGAAGCTGCTTCCTTGGCCTCATCGGCTTCTTCTCTCTCCGTTGAGGAGGAGGTGGACCCCTATTCCTCCAACTATGGCGACGTCTCTCTCTTGGAGCTCAAATCCTGCTCCCAAGCAGATGCTGGCAATTGGAGCCAAGCTATTGCCTCCATGGATTGGACTCAAGTTGGAGCCCTCACCCAAGAGCTGAAGGACAAGGAGGTGTTGATACGGGGCCGAGTCCACACAACACGACCGGTGTCAAAAAATATGGCCTTCTTGGTGGTGAGGGAGAAGGGATCAACTGTACAGTGCTTGGCTTCCACGCAATTAGAGGGAGTGAGTCGTCAGATGGTGAGATTTGTTGCTGGACTCAACCGAGAATCCATCATTGATGTAATCGGTGTGGTATCTGTCCCTGGGAATCTCATCAAGGGAGCTACCCAGCAGGTAGTATCTTCTTTTGATTTTTTTTAAAATAAGAAAAATGAATATCAAATGTTTGTCAATCTCCTCTCTTTCTGTTTCAGGGTAAAATTCAAGTTAGAAAATTTTATCGTGTGAATATAGCCTATTATATTTTTAAATGAAAAAAAATGAATTTCAAGCATTCATCAATCACCTCTTTCTTTTTCTTTGTTTCAGGTTGACTTTCTAGTTAGGAAAGTGTATAGTGTGAATAAAGCCGTGCCCACCTTACCCATTAATATTGAGGATGCTGCTCGAAGTGATGTTGAAATTGAAACTGCTTTGCAAGTGTGTTATATACCCTTATCTTGCTTTCACGGTTTTGTTTGTTTGTTTATTTGTATGTTTACCATTTAATCAACTACAGGATGGAGTGCAATTTCCTCGTGTCAACCAGGATACACGATTGAACTTCAGAGTTCTTGATATTAGGACCCCTGCTAATCAAGGGATTTTCCGCATCCAGTGCCAAGTTGGAAATGTAAGTTTTAGAGGCTTTTCTAATGCCATCTTCTCTTTCTTTCCTTTTTTTTTTTCCTGTGCTATTGTTTGACCTCAACCCTTTGATGGTATAACTTTCTAACTTAATGGATATTGATATGCTTGGAAATGCATCTCTCAGATCATTAAATTTAACTATGAGAGTGGTTTCACTATATGAGATAATATTTTAATACATTTTTTATGTGGTCTCTAATTGCTAAAGCTTATAACTATCTGCTTACTTTCCATTTTTACATCTTTCTAAATTGCTAAATGGTTTCTCAAAAAATTCTGCAGATATTTAGGCAATTCCTGTTGTCTGAGGATTTTGTTGAAATCCACACCCCAAAACTGATAGCAGGGTCTAGTGAAGGAGGTTCGGCTGTTTTTAAGCTTGACTACAAAGGGCAACCTGCATGTCTGGCACAGTCTCCTCAACTTCATAAGCAAATGTCAATCTGTGGTGATTTTGGACGGGTTTTCGAGATTGGACCTGTTTTTAGGGCTGAGGATTCCTTTACACATAGGCATTTGTGTGAATTTACTGGTCTTGATGTTGAAATGGAGATCAAGAAGCACTACTCTGAGGTACGTTTGGTTGTTGGCTTGTGTCATGACTACTTGAAACTTTGTGATGGTTTATATTTTAATGGCCAACTGATCTGCTATATGCAGGTGATGGACATTGTAGACCGATTATTTGTTACAATGTTTGATAGTTTGAATGAGAGGTGTCAAAAGGAACTTGAAGCTGTGGGGCGGCAGTATCCCTTTGAACCTTTGAAGGTATTTATCCATTTTTCAGTTCTACAGTGCTTATTTGCTATTAAATTTCTGTATTTTTTTAGAATCAATAAATATTCTTTTCTTGGTCTGTTAAATTAAATATAAGTGGAATAGGAAGAAACATATCAATGCTGATCACATTGTTTTGAATCCGTATTTCTATGCTTAACATTTATAAATGTGCAGTTCAAGCCAAAAACCCTGCGACTTACATTTGAAGAAGGAGTCCAGATGTTGAAGGTAATCTTAAAGCTTTGTTGTTATTTAAGTCACATTTCCTTTCTTCATTTCTAAACATGTTAAAGAGGAAATAGGTGACATGGTGTGCATGTGCAAGAAAATATATGGCATGGGAAAGAATATAAAGGGGTAGAGGAAGTAGCTTAAGTTGTTATGCTTGGATCAGATATTTCTCATAGGTTCATTTTGTCCTATGAAATAGTTTCGTCATTTTTAAGCTGGTCTCGGATTCTACTTCACTGTCTATCAAATTCATGTGTTTGTTCAGGATGCTGGTGTGGAAGTTGATCCACTTGGGGACTTAAGTACAGAAGCAGAAAGAAAATTGGGTCAGCTAGTTTTGGAGAAGTAATATATAACCTTTACTTATTTATTGTCCTATACATTTTTGTCCTGTTGTTTCTTCTTTTCTCTTCACTGAATGCAATCTTTTAAGTTTAAAATTTTGTATAATTATGATTGTGAACTAAAAAACTGTTTATTGTAGGTATGGCACTGAATTCTATATTCTGCATCGCTATCCTTTGGCTGTAAGGCCTTTCTACACCATGCCTTGCTATGATAATTCCCTTTATAGTAATTCATTTGATGTCTTCATTCGAGGTAAACAGCAAGCTCAATCCTTTTCTTATATATGGATCTTGATCTATTTTTAATATCATAATATGGCTATATTTGTTCTGCTGAAGTATGTTTAAGACGTCTTAACTTTTTAGTCTCTTTATATTGTTTCTGCTTTTGTGTGTCAGTGATATTATCATGCCAAGATTTCATGTGGGGGTTTTAGTTTAGTTGATGATGAGAGTGCCAGGAATGACTTGAAATTGTTAACTGTTATGTCAGTGTCAAGAACAATTCTAATGATAAATGAATTAGAATGTTAATTAAAGTAGAATGAACTTCAAAAAAATCTGGAGCACTCCTGATGTGGCGGTTTATTGTACTGTATGGATGAGTTGTAACTCAATAGAAGGTGATAGTGCAAAGATTGAATTGATAATTGAGAAAGAAGAGGTTCAGGGGATTGAAATAGTCACTTTTTTGATTGTTTTAATTGAATGTAGATTTAATGCTTTTTCTTTGCTTGTTTGTTTCCCGACATGACAAGATGGCATCAATATTCTTTTCTTTTCTCTCTTAGCTTACATTTTTTGCTATCCCTCTGTGATCTTAAGCTTTGGAATCTCCCCATTTTTTTATCGTTATATTATTCCTGGAACTTATTTATGGTAATTTTGTTAATGAAAGCAAAGTATCTTTTAGTTGGCCCCCTCTCATTTGTGTGATTCAATTAAATAGTGGAATTGTTTCATATCTTTTAGGGGAGGAGATAATTTCTGGAGCCCAACGTGTCCATGTACCAGAGCTCTTGGCAAAACGTGCACAGGCATGTGGAATCGATGTCAGTACGATATCAACCTATATTGATTCTTTCAGGTAGTTAGAAATTGCCATTTTCTCTGGTACCCTATTTTCCTACTAGCATATTTTGGGATTGTCTCCATGGTAAATTCTAGTATGAATCTGTATATGACCTGATTTAAACCTTAAATCTAGGGTGCAGATAAGTAGTGCTCATCAGAATATTTGTTTATCAATGTTTATGCAATGGCATCTACTGCTGAAGCATTTCATGGTATTCACGGAATTGAATTGCTTATAGGTCTTAATGCTCTTGGTTTCTTTACTCTTTTGCAGATATGGTGCGCCTCCGCATGGTGGGTTTGGAGTGGGATTGGAGCGAGTGGTGATGCTTTTCTGTGGTTTGGGTAACATTCGTAAAACTTCACTTTTCCCTCGTGACCCTCAAAGAATCTCCCCGTGATCACATGCCAAAGCTGTGGTTCAGCCCAGCCCATGTACTACTGAGATTTTCTTGAATTCTTATGCCAACGCTTACAAGCGTTATTAGGAGACTATGTTTGGTCGGGGAATAATGAAATTTTAAAGTGTTTCAAAATGTAAGCATTTTAAATTTATGAAAATAATAGTATTTATAATCATCTTGTTTGGATTAATAATTTATAGAAAATATTTTTTAATATTAGAATTTGATGAAATAAAAATAACTATAAAAGAGAGATAAAAAAAATGCAAAGTTGGTGTAATTAGATATGTAAAAAATGTATCGATATTATTAATAACATAAAAAATAAAAGATATATGTTATATTTAATTAAAATAATGTTCAATCTTTTTAGTATTATATATTGTTGGGAAATGTTAGGGATAGTTATTTTGACAATCAAATTTTAGCATTTTTAATTTTGTTGGATCATGTCATTTTTTTTTTATTTTTATGTGAAAATCAGTTAATGGGAAAATTGAAAAGTTAATGTATGTGGATGTTAAAAAATATTTTTCATGTAAAACTAGAAAGTGATATAGTTCAATAAGATGAAGAGTATTGAAATGTGATATTAAAGTAATTGTTTTTTAAATTTTTTTTATATTATTTTGGTTTTTATTGTTTGGGAGTTTTCTAGTTTACATGGCTAATGGTTTTATATTAATAGTGAGTCGTGTAAAAAAAGTAAAAAAAAAAAAAATAACAATTAAGATTTGGTTTATCATTTATTATCCATCCTTAAAAGGGCTTAGATTCAAAATTCAATTTTCATTCTTTTTTTGTATTTCTTAGAATTTCTTATGAACCAAATAAGTAAGAAAAAATTTAGAAAGAATTTGAAAAAACACTTCTTTAGTGTATTTTCAAGAGGAAAGTCGATTTTTTTTTTGAAAATTTTCATAAATTTTGAAAATTTCAAAATTTTTTGGTCAAATAATTATAAGAAAACTTGATTTTGGACTTTTAAAGTATTTTGATTGAAATTAGTTTTTCTTTTGAAATCTCTTATCTAAACATATCTTAAGGAATTTTAAAATAAATGATACATAAGATTTTAAAATTTCATAAAATTATATTGTATTTATATTATATATAAAATTAATAATATCGATCAATTCGATGTATTTGATTTTAATTTTTAAAAATTGATATTCGAATGAATTAACTGAATAAATCTTGTTTTTAATAGATTAATAATGAAATGGAATACAATTAATATATTTTCCTAAAATTTGATTGGTCGAATCAGTTACAACTGACAACCTGTTAGTGCTCGCCTCTATCTACATTTGCATCTTTACTTGTGCAACGGCATCATATCATTTTTCAACACTCGAAGGCGTATTTTGTTTTTTTGAATGTTTCCCAAAGAATAACTGATTATAGCATTTTGGCTGCTAATAACGGCAATCACATTACCTGCTTGATCCTAATCCAGCTTATCCAAACTTATTCAACTGCTCAACCATATAATTATCCCTCTATTTACTCCAATAATGTTTGGTGTATGCAGAAGAAAGCTCTTGTTTTTGAACCCAAACTTCTTACTTACATTTTGGTACGGTAAAATTAATTAAATCTCCTTATAGTCTAAATGCCACTCAAAATTTAAGTGGGAAAATTATTCAACTTCAAAATACTCTTGAGATCTATTACTGAGTATTAACTTAGAGGATTATTAATTCGAAAGAGTTTATCAAATTGTTACTTTGTCTCATTTAATTTTTCACATTCTTTGAACTCTTCCAATAATTTTATAGCATTTAATGTTTTAAAAAATTTCAATTTGATTGATAACTTCTTTAACAATTTCATGGCAAATATATTTTATATAACATATTTTATACTTTTTTTAGTTCTTGAATGAAAATACTTGATATGTCTTTTTAGTTATTGAATATTAGATAATATATTTTGTATTATTATCAAATTATTAATTTATGCGGTAGTTGGTATTCAAATTTTACATTAAATTTTAAAATAAAATTATTAATTATTACGTTAAAGAAGTTTATTAATTTTTATTGTGGCTTAAGTTGGGACTGTAATTTTTTTTATTTATTTAAAAAGATTAATTTAGAATGGTTGTATTGTAATAAACAAAAGCAAAGAAATGAGCTATTGAAGCACCTCTTGATTTCCATATTGTACGAACCACCCAATGATGAGTTTTTTCCCAAAATAAGGTGCTTTAAAATCTTTTTTATCAAATAAGGGTACTTTCAATCTTTTTTCCATAAATAAGGTACAGTGATCCACGTCAACTACTATTACTCATTCACAAAAACAAACTTTAAATGGGCAGGGAGCTTATTGTTTAACTCTAAGCATCCACGGAGAACTCTTTCTTCCAAAAAGTTAATTAGGCATCCAAAAATCTATATCTGCAAATGAAAACTTTTACTGTAAACTTGGATCCTTCGCCTGCAGCTCTAAAAATGTAGATTTGGATCTCTTCAAAGCTATACTTAAGGCTCTCAAATCCTTGCGTAATTGGTATTGCATCCAAATACTACAGTAGAACTTCTAAAAATAAAGAAACTTTATCTTTTTTTTTTGCTTAGTCAAAAGGAGGTTTTATTTATGATTTGAAGAAAATACAAAGAGTCCATCTTAAATCATCAGAAAGAGAAGGATCAATAAGCAGAAAAACAGATCAGACCTGGAGAAACAAACATGACAGAAAACTTTAGGCAAAACAGAGGAAAACAGAAACCAGTATCCAGGAAACATGTAGTGCACTGCCACAAAGCAACAAGATCAACTCCTGCTTTGGCAAAAGAGTCGGCCATCCCGTTTACCTCCCTGAAGATCTTAACAAAAGAAACTTTATTCTTACCTACAAGAATATGGAGAAAGGCCACTTGTTGGAGTCTTTGAGAGTTAATGGAAGATAGTCCAAGTTTTTTCAATTTCTAATATCCTGCCATAACCTTCATAAGTCTTGGGGAGTTAGCATAAGCTTACTTAAAATCAATAGATAAATGAACGAAACTTTCCTAAGTTTTGCTTGGGCTAACTCCATGGTTCACGACTTGAAAAAAACCTCCACTCTCGACAGGCCAAAGAAATTTGATCAAGTGTTGAGACAGGAAAATTGTTCTCGTCTTTGGATAAGCCAATGAGATCAACAGTGCTATTAATTGTTTCTTTTTTACGCAATGATTTCCTGTTGCTTTAAAACCAATGTCATCTCATTGAAGAAATAGGTGGATTTGAGAAATGGAGGGTGAGAGTTCTAGTGTAAGGATTGCGTGGCCGGTGAAGAGTGAGAGTGGGAAACGTGAGCAGTTAAATAGGATAAACATATTTAAATTAAAAATAAAAATCAAAATAAATGAGATGACAATGACATGACTTAAAATACCTCACTTAAGGAAATAAGTTTAAGACAACCCTTGTTAAGGAATAAAGATTTTAAAACACCCCACTGCCAGAAAAAGCTCACCCAATGATATTTGACAGGCTTTACCTCCTTGTAACTTGTGCACTTATGGATGAATGGTATGACTTATGAGGTGCTTCTTTGCTTTCTATAAAATGTATAAACGTCATCGTATTGACTTGCCATATTGGGATTAACTATTGCTCCAAGTCTTAATCTTCCTATGCCACCGAATCCTGGTGTCTACTTTGCACTGGACTTCCATCAGCATAAGCTCTTGAATTTGGGTCTACCTGAAGATTTGGGAGGGAGGGATGCAAGCTCCTTCCTTATGAACGGGTGGTTCCATCTCATACTCATCATCTTCATCTTTTGAATTAGATTTCAAAGATCCCTTAGAAGGGTTACCCTCTCCAATCTATTTGAAAAACTTTATTACACTCTCAAAAATTTTTTATTGCGATGCATTTGGTGCAGATGTAACCATTGGGATACCCAATGGACTCAGGGGTTGTAAGAAACCCTACTGCCAATTTGTATTTTTTTGATCATTCCAAGAATAAGACTAGGTGGGAAAAGTGGATATGGGGGCAACACTTCACTAATAGTTGTTGATTGTTTGTTGGGTAGTTGAAGATAGAGTTTAAGGGCATAGATTCTGGAAAAGCCTTAGTAGGTATTGAATTTGTAACAAATTGTGTTTCCTAGCGATGGTAGAAAGGCAAGGTACCCTTGTTTTATTAGGGAGCTCTGAGTCCATCACACTTGGAATAGAACTTTGTTTGTCAAGCTGTATCGAGAGACATTATTGTTTGCTTTTTGTTGTAATGGAAAATTTTAAAGAAATAGAAAGGAAATTAGAAAAAATAAAAGGACACATCGCAAAAAGTCCAAGTCCTCTATTTAAAGAGGAGCTACCTGTGAGTGTTGAGGACTCTACTGTAGTAGTAGATATTTCTTATGGCGGACTAGGAAAAGAATTTGTTGGTGGTCACTCATCATCTCACCTTCAAGTGCACATATAAAATCTTGATCATAAACTTCCTTAGATGCCTAAAACTGCAAAATTTTCTGTAAACATGATTGGTTTTTGTCACCTCCCGTAACTACATTATTTCACGTTTTTCCACACATTTTATATGGTTGGGCTGTCTGTAATGCCTTTACACACTGTTCATCTACAACAGTAAACAAATTAGACAATATTTATTTATTGTCAATTAATATTCACAACTTTAAGAGTTAGTTTACATCCCCTGAAAATACATTTACAACCAGTAGTTATGTATAAATAGGTCTGAATATACAAATATAAACATGATACCTCGGGAATCCATCATACGATACTCCGAACTACTTAAAGCGCAGCTAGTCCATGGTTTGGTACTTCATCTATTCCTTACATCAAATCTGTGATGATGAAAGTAAAGGAGTGAGCAAACCACGGCTCCGTAAGAGTGTTGTATGCAAATTTTGATATCTAGAAGACTATATGCAGTAAAACCTTTTAGTTTACTATCGATATGCTAGGCACACTGAAAGGAAAGGATACTATAGTCGGCCAGGATATCCAGATAGAGTAAGGAAGGTATTTTGAAATATCTATCTTGTCCCGGAAATCCAAAACGACTATTGGGAGTAGAAGTTTATTTTAATATAAACTCACCAAAATATTTACTGCATATAAAAGATCACATGGTTAAATAAAATAATTTATTAAATCATGTGAACAATACTTGAAAATTATTTGATTTCCACCATTGAAATCAATCACTTAAAACACGTGTAGTAGTAAAACACCCGTTCACATATTTCACCAGTCAGTGATAAAACATCACAATAAATAGTTTATTTCGATGGTTATCACCAAAACCAATAATAACACGTGGAATAATAGTAGAGACCAGGCAACACCCTGATGATATCATATTAAAATGGCTTAAAATTTTCGTCATTAAGTGATAAGTAGGTGTTTATCTACTTATTTTATTCAATGCTTTTTTTATTGAAAATTTTCTTTTGATTTTCAAATACATTATCAAATATATTGAAAATATTAAATACTAATGGTATATAAAATAACTATTCAAATATTAAATCATTAAAATTTTTTATTTTCTATGAATTAAAATTTTTTAATAATTTAACAAATAGTTATTATGTCTGTATGTATTTGCAAAAGTTGGTTCTGAATCGATATTCACCATACCACCTAGAGGTGTAAATGATACATTGGTGCTCGCAAACTACTCGAGCTCGACTCGAGAAAAACTCAAATTTGGCTCGATTTTTGTCGAGCTGAGTTTGAGCTCGAGCTACTCGAGCTATGGAGCGAGCCAAGTTCGAGCATTTAGATACCCGGTTCGAATAGCTCGCGAGCCTAATCGAGCTTTTAATATTTTAATATATATTATATTATTTAAAATTACATATCTGTCCTAATTTATACTAAAATTACATGTTTATCCTATAGCTTAAAAAAAACCCTAACACACCCTAATTCCCTTTTAATGTTTTCTCCCTCGAACAGACTCCTCCTCAACTCCCCAGCCGCACGGCCGCACCCCTTATTTTTCTTCAATCTCTAACAGCCAACCCAAATCCAACGACACTAAAAAATCCTTACCGGTGTGAACCTGCTGTTAGAGACCTTCTTCTTCAGTCCTTACACACTCGCATCTCACAGTCTCACACTGTTATTCTCATCGCACTCCCTCATCGTTGCTGCCTGTTATTCTTCAGTCTTTAACCAAATCTGATGACCCTTCGGTGTCCTCACCAGCGATAACGGCTGAACACCCTCTTCCACTATTTCACAGCAACTCGCGTCGCACCTCCCTGAAGCCCCATCTCTATTTATTTTACAATTCCAACCCAGATCTAGCCACTGTCGTGAACAACAAAAGTCTGACCCCTGAAAATCCTCACCTCCGCAACCCGCTTCGCACCCTCTAACAACTGGAGTTGCATTCTTCTCCTTGCTGGTAGGAATTTTTTTTACACATAAGTGGTTTACTATATGGTGGTGTTGCTTGTTAATTTGGACTTTGGAGTACCGCGTTCCATAGTTGCTTTTCAAACACATGCGAATTATATTATGAAAGGTGTCGTGTTGAATACCTAACAAGACTAAAGAAATTGCTACGATCGTTGTAGTTTTTAGAACTTGGGTTTTTACTGCTTCGTCACTAGTTTTTTGTTCACCCAGTTTTTATTTTGATTATTATTATTCATTGAAATTGTTTTTATAAACTTGAAACTTGAAAGAACATCATCATCATCATCATCATCATGTCATCCGAAGCGGAAGAGCAGCAATTGAGCAAGAAAGAAGCTGCCAAGCTGGAGAAGTTGCGCTGCAGCCTGGAAGCCGCTTCCTTGGCCTCATCTCCTTCTTCTCTCTCCGTCAAGGAGGAGGACCCCTATTTCTCCAACTATGGCAACATCCCTCTCCCCAAGCTCAAATCCTGCTCCCAAGCGGATGTTGGCAATTGGAGCCAAGCCATTGCCTCCATGGACTGGACTCAAGTTGAAGCCCTTACCTGGAGCTGAAGGACAAGGAGGTGCTGATATAGGGGCGAGCCCACACAACACGACCGATGTCGAAGAATATGGTCTTCTTGGTGGTGAGGGAGAAGGGATTCACTGTACAGTGCTTGGTTTCCATGCAATTAGAGGGAGTGAGTCGTCAGATGGTGAGATTTGTTGCTGGACTTAATAGAGAATCCATCGTTGATGTAATCAGTGTGGTTTCTGTCCCCGGGAATCCCATCAAGGGAGCTACCCAGCAGGTAATACCTTCTTCTAATGAAGGTTTTTTTTTAATAATAAAAATGAATATCAAGTATTCGTCAATCACCTTTCTTTTTATTGTTTTAGGTTGAAATTCAAGTTAGAAAATTTTATTGTCTGAATAAAGCCTTTAATATTTTTAAATTAAAAAAAAAAACGAATTTCAAGCATTCCTCAATCCCTTCTTTCTTTTTTACTATTTCAGGTCGACGTTCTAGTTAGAAAAGTGTATTATGTGAATAAAGCCATGCCCACCTTACCCATTAATATTGAGGATGCTGCTCGAAGTGATTTTGAAATTGAAATTGCTTTGCAAGTATGTTATATACCTTTATCTGGCTTTCACACTTTTGTTTGTTTGTTTGTTTGTTTGTATTTATGTTTATCATTTAATCTACTATAGGGTAGAGTGCAAGTTCCTCGTGTTAATCAGGATACACGTTTGAACTTCAAAGTTCTTGATATTAGGACCCCTGCTAATCAAGGGATTTTTTGCATCCAATGCCAAGTTGGAACTGTAAGTCTTAGAGGCTTTTTTAATGCCATCATTTTTTTTTGTGACCACAATAATTACTGCATGCAATTGTTTGACATCAACCCTTTGTTGGTATAACTCTCTAACTTAATGAATATGGATATGCTTGGAAATGCATCCCTCATATCTTTAAATTTAACTATAAGAGTGGTTTCATTATATGAGAGCTGATTTTAATACACCATTTTTTATGTGGTCTCCAATTGCTAAAGCTTATAACTATATGCTTACTTTCCTTTTTCCATCTTTTTCTAAACTGCTAAATGGTTTCTCAAAAAAATCTGCAGATATTTAGCAATTCCTGTTATCTGAGGATTTTGTTGAAATCCACACCCCAAAACTAATAGCAGGGTCTAGTGAAGGCAGTTCGGTTGTTTTTTAGCTTGACTACAAATGGCAACTTGCATTTCTGGCACAGTCTCCTCAACTTAATAAGCAAATGTCAATCTGTGGTGATTTTGGGAGGGTTTTTGAGATTGGCCCTATTTTTAGGGCTGAGGATTCCTACACGCATAGGCATTTGTGTGAATTTATAGGTCTTGATGTTGAAATGGAGATCAAGAAGCACTATTTTGAGGTATGATTGGTTGTTGGCTTGAGTCATGACTACTCGAAACTTTGTGATGGTTTATATTTTAATAGCCAACTAAGCCTCTATATGCAGGTGATGGACATTGTGGACCGATTATTTGTTACAATGTTTGATAGTTTGAATGAGAGGTGTCAGAAGGAACTTGAAGTTGTTACTTGTTTCTTGTCCTTTACATTTTTGTGCTATTGTTTCTTCTTTTCTCTTCACTGAATGTGATCTTTTAAGTTTAAAGTTTTGTATAATTATGATTATGAACTAAAAAACTGTTTATTGTAGGTATGACACTGAATTCTATATTCTGCATCGCTATCCTTTGGCTGTAAGGCCATTCTACACCATGCATTGCTATGATAATTCCCTTTATAGTAATTCATTTGACGTCTTCATTCAAGGTAATCAGAGAGATCAATCTTTTTCTTGAATACGGATCTTAATCTATTTTTAGTTTTATAGTATGGCTATATTTGTTTTGCTTAAATATGTTTTGGTTAAGATGTCTTACTATTTTAATCTCTTTATATGGTTTCTATTTTCATATGTCACTGATGTTCTCATTCCAAGGTTTCATGCGAGATTTTAGTTTAGTTGGTAATGATAGTGCCAAGAATCACTTGAAATTGTTAACTATTATGTCAGTGTCAAGTCTATTTTAATGATAAAAGAATTAGAATGTCTATGAAACTAGAAATGAACTCCAAAAAATCTAGAGTGCTCTTGATTTGATGGTTGTGCTGCATGAATGAAGCTGTAACTCAATAGAAGGTTATAGTACAAAGATTGTGGCAATAGTCGAGAAGGAAGAGGCTCAAGGGATTGAAATAATCACTTTTTTGATCGCTTTAGTTGATTTTGCATTTAATGCATTTTTTTTTGCTTGTATGCTTTGACATGACAAGATGGCATCCATGTTTTTTTCTTTTCTGTATTGGCTTACATTTGTTGTCCCTCTATGATCTTAAGCTTAGGAATCTCCCTATTTTTTTATATCCTTATATTATTCCTGGAACTTATCTATGGTAATTTTGTTGATGAGAGCAAAATTCTATTGGTTTGCCTCCATTCATTTGTGTGATTCAATTAAATGGTGGAACTGTTTCATATCTTTTAGGGGAGGAGACAATTTCAGGAGTCCAGCGTGTCCACGTACCAGAGTTCTTGGCAGAATGTGCACAGGCATGCGGAATTGATGTCAATACGATATCAACCTATATTGATTCTTTCAGGTAGCAACAAAATCACCATTTTCTCTATTAACTTACTTCCCTTCTAGTATCTTTTGGGATTGCCACCATGGTAAATTTCAAGTATGAATCTGTATTAGAACTGATTTAGACCTCAAGTCAAGTCTTGGGTGTAGATAAGTTAGTGAAGAGAAGAAGAACAGGGTGCTCATTAGAATATTTGCTTATCAATGTTTGTGGAATGGCATGTACTGCTGAAACTTTTCTTGGTGTTCTCAGAATTGAATTGCTTAGAGGTCTTAACGCTCTCGGTTTCTTTACTCTTTTTATAGGTATGGTGTGCCTCCGCATGGTGGGTTTGGAGTGGGATTGGGGCGTGTGGTGATGCTTTTCTGTGGTATGGGTAACATTCGTAAAACTTCACTTTTCCCTCATGACCATCAAAGAATCACCCCGTGATCATGTGCTAGAGTTGTGGTTTAGCCCATCCCATGTTCCGTTGAGATTTTCTTGATTTATGATGCCAATGCTTACAAATGTTATCTGGACAAAGAAAATAAGATTATGTTTGGACAGGGAATATTGAAATTTTGAAGCATTTCAAAATTCATAAATTTAAAATATTAGTATTTATAATTGTTTTTTTTTTTCAATAAATATTTTTTAGAAATTTTGTTGAATATTAGAATTTGATGAAATAAAAAAAAAATTATAAAGGAGATATTAAAAATATACCCAAAATTGGACGTCGCCGTAGTTGGAGGAATAGGGGTCCTCCTCCTCTACGGAGAGAGAAGAAGCCAATGAGGCCAAGGAAGCGGCTTCTTGGCGGCGGGGCAACTTCTCCAGCTTGGCAGCTTCTTTCTTGGCAGCTTTCTTGCTCAATTGCTGCTCTTCCGCTTCGGACGACATGATGATGATGATGTTCTTTCAAGTTTCAAGTTTATAAAAACAATTTCAATGGGTAATAATAATCAAAATAAAAACCGGGTGAACAAAAAACTAGTGACGCAATAGCAAAAACCCTAGTTCTAAAAACTGCGGCGGCCGCAGCAGTTTCTTTAACCTTGTTAGGAATTCAATACGGCACCTGTATAATTAGTGTGTCCACCGAGCTATGTCCAGGAATAATTTTTTATTTTAATATATACATTTTTTTTATTTTTATAAAATACAATATTTAATTCAACTGAAGGTGATGGCTGAGGCAGAGGAGAGGCTTGAGCTGGTTAAGGAGCCAAGCAAAGTAATGAGTCAACTGGAAGCTTAGTCTGAGTTGGGAAAGAGTCGACATGATCAGCATGTGATAATTGGCAGGAAGCAAAAGCTGAGGATGAAGAATAACCGTTGCTGACTTGTCTAAATTCCATTAGAGATAGTACAAAGTTTGTTATGGCAGCTGTCAAAATTTGATTTGTTAGGTTGAAGCTGGTTTTGCATAGGATCATACTATCTATAAGAGTAATCATGTACTTCCTAATGAAAATCAATGAATTATTATGCCATTTTCATTTCTATTCTCTGTCTTATCTTCTCTTCTTAATCTTTCTGCTTCATATTCCATATTTAGTCACTTGGTACGTGACATATGTCCACTTCATTATGAGATTTATAAAATATCTATATTCTCTCAATTTTTTTATTATAATATTTTACTATTTATGATTATATTTTTAATTATTTAAAAAATTATACTATATTGTATTCTTATTTAAGAAAATCTTACTTTTATAATTAGTTTCCCTAATTTGGTAGTAACATTTTGTCTTCCTTTCAAAATCTAACTTTCACAAAAGTGTTAGAAGGGAGAAAATAGGAGGAAAATGAAAACCTCATCTGAATCTCCTTGAGATTTTCTAACTTTCCTAGTGAAAAGTTGATATATTTCTTATTTTGACCTCACTTTTTTTTGTTTGTATTTTTTGAACATTTTACCATCCATTATATTCAAAGTTACAAACTATATGTTCTCGTTGCCTAAATTTTATTTTCTTAAATAATACCCAAAACATGTACTTTTTATTTTCTGGTTATATATTTTATAAATTTTTTATTATTGTTATATTAAAAAATTTCTATCTTCCCAAGGCAATCTACTCCTATCTTCTTTAATTTTGTCTATCAACAAATTCCAACACCAATATAAAGAACATTTGTTATTAATTATCATCTAAATCATCATTATTTTTTTTCTTATTAATTATCATCTAAATCATCATTATTTTTTTTCTAAGTTCTATAAAAGGAGAAAAATTTTAAGAACTCTTACTGTAGCTAGTATATGCTTTTAATTTTAAGAACTTAAAATGTTCAAATGAGCTATAGATTCTCATTTAAAAGTAACTTCTATGAAAATTTGAGTATAACTATATTCGTGTTAGTTTTGTACTTGCTAAATTCTTTTTATGTTTTGGATTAAAATACTTCTGCACTGTTTTAACATATCTTTTCGCCTTCCAACCACTAAGGTTTAGCTTCTGTGATGCAGCAAAACTAAATATATACATCAAGGAAAAACCTACCACCTTCAAACAAGTAAATCTTAGACTTTGACTTAGGTATTGATTGAATTGCAAAAGGATGAAAGGAAGGAAAAAGTTTTTGCTCTAGCAAGAATGCTAGGCAAACATGGTAGCACTCGAATTCCTTTCTTTACACTGTGTGTTTAAAGTTGGGATCAGTTATACATTCTTTCGTATTGATGCAAGTTGTTGATTCAATCATATCTTATGGAAGTTTCTTAACTAATTGTTTCATAGAACAAAGTTTTGATGGTATCAGATCTCCGATAAACGCTAATGGTCACCTAAAGGTTTGTTTTATAAATTCCATGAGATGCGTAGCTTGTGAGCATGCTGTCCCAATGCAAGATTTAATTTTATAGAAACCATGCAAAATACTCCCTTCTAACATTGAAATTAATACTAAAACATGCTATGGGATGTCTTTAGTCTTTAATGAATAAAAGAGTTCTTGTGAAATATATCGAACTAATTAAAGACATGTATGGGAGATATAAAGACACATGTGAGGATATATGGAGGGCAAACAAATGAATTTTCTATCACAATGGGATTATATCAAGGGTCGACGCTAAATCCATTCTTATTCACTATAGTAATGGACTAACTAACAAAATCTATCCAGGATGAAGTGGTTTGGTGTATGATGTTTGCAGATAATAGTCTTGTGCGCTAAGACTAGAGTAAAGATCAATGCAAAGTTTTTTTTTGTGTAAACCATAGGTATTCTTATCCGTTTTAACGGTCTGAGACTAATCCTGCTCGGAACTTCGTCACAATTAAGGCTCCTTACCCCTCCCCAAAGGTGTGGTTAGTGAGAGTCGAACCCGAGAGCTCTTCCTACAAACTCATCCTACATTACCAACTGAGCCACAACCCATGGGTAGATCAACGCAAAGTTGGAACTATAGAGATAGATGTTAAAATCAAGAGAGTTCAAACTAAGTAGAGTGAAGACTAAATATATGGAATGTAATATTAGTTCAAACAAAGAGGAAAATCAAAACATAGTGACATTAATTAGATAGGGTGGTGATACCTAAAAGGGATTATTTCAATATTTAGGATTGATCATACAAATGGATAGAGAGATTGATGGTGATGTGACCCATAAGATCAAAACAAATTGGAGCAAGTGGAGAAGCGCTATAGGTATGCTATGCAGTAAAAGATTTTCTATATGCTTGAAAAAGCAAGTTTTACAGGACAATTATTAGACCAACATTATTATATGATAGTGAATGTTAGGCGATTAAGAGATTGCATATACAAAAAATGAGTACAGCATAAATGTGAATGTTGCGTTAAATATGCGAATATATAAGAAATGATAGATTAAGAAATGAAGACATCCCTAAGAAAGTTGGAATGCTACTTATTGAAGACAATATGAGTGAAAATTTTTTACATTGGTTTGGACACACATTATGTAGACTTATAGATGCCCCAACTCGGAGAGTGAAGGTTGTAAATGATGAAAAAATGTTCAAAGCTAGTGGAAGATCGAAAAAAACTTGGAAGAAAGTTATTCGGAAAAATATGATGGCACTAGAGTTGGAAAAGCACATTGCTTGGATAAGAATAAGTGGAGAAGAAGAATTCTTATTGATGACTTAATGTGAGTTCGTATATTGGTTCAAATAGCCTACCCCAATTTATTAGGATAAAAGTACTAGTGATGATGATGATAATGATGATAATGATGATGATGGGTAGAGAGTCAATATTAAGATTTTTCATAATGTATTTAAATGATTCAACAACAAAACATCTTTAACCAAGTAAATGATACTACTTGAATACTTTTGATGTGAGAAAAGTTATCTATTATCTTAATCAAATTGATGGAAGGATTTTAAGTAAATTTTCAGTATATTAAAAATATCAAAATTAATTCAAATCAATGCAAATTTAGAATGACTTAAAACAGTTGGTATTATTTTAACATAGACGCTGTAAGGATGTTAATCTTTCGTCGCATATAACCATATTCCGGAATCTTAGTTTCTTTGAACATAGACCAAAATTTGTTCTTAAATAAATATAAGTAACCAATTACACTTAGATTAAAATAATTGGTGGCAATTCTTTGAGTTTAAATCTAATAGGTTACAATTTAACCTTTTGCTCGTTATGACAACCTCATATCGAAAAACTCATTAATTAAAGATGGTTGTCACATAAATGATAGTATCCATCATCAATTTTTGTTGATCAGGATGGAAAAGAAAGAATGAATAAGCAACAGTTTAATTTCGCATCCCATATTAAGAAGGAAATAGACAGTTTTATATAAAATGAAATTTTAACATTGGGTCTCTAATACAAGCTCTTCACAGTCAAACATTAATTCGTTTTCATATCTTTGCAAAACAAAACGCTCTTCTGGCAATATAATATTGGTTACAGTGCATTTCTTATCCGAAAATGGCTTTCTACCTGTTCTTCCAGCCCGATGTAAGTAATCAATAGCAGTTTTTGGAAGGTCAAAGTTGTATATGTGAGTCGTTTCTGGCAGATCAATCCCCCTAGCAGATATATCTGTAGACACAAGGAGATAGCCAGCACCTTGCCTCACTTCCTGCATTTTGAAATATGTATGTGCAAAACAGTTAGGCAGCTCATATGGAGCGCATGATATTTAATATAACATTTTGTTTGGTAAAAAAGAAAGAGTGAGAAAAGTGAAGAAAAAGTTTTAATCTAATAGTTGCATCATAAAATAATACATGTTATGAATCTCAGCCATTATATTATAAAACTTTTTTATCCTTCTCCCTTTTGTCCTCCCTAGTAAATATAGCATAAGAGTTATACAGTTTACCATGGTCTCATAGGGAATCATTTAGTAGGAATTAGCATTCTCCATGGGTTGCAACCACTATGTTCAGTTTTTTCTCATAAAATGAATCGTAAAATTTATAGTAGCTAAATAAGTACTGTTTTCTATGTAGTTTCTATGAAAAAATAAAAAAATTAATATATTAATTAGCAACAAAGCTCAGCTTTATTTTGTTTAGAGGGAATTAGGAAGGGCATCATAGAGGAACTTGAGGACACTTACTGATAGTGAAACGGCTCGTGAATTGAAGTTCATGTCTTCCTCCAAAAGAAGGACCTCTAAAGAACCACTGTATGAAGTCTTCAGAAAATCAATTAAAAGAGTTGTTGAAGGAGCTTTCCCAGCCTTTTTAGACTTCTCAGACTGCATGAATTGTGGAGAAATAAATACTTCTGAAACAAGCAGAGAACCCCTAGAATGTTGAGCCTAAGGATTGTTAAAGTTCATATTGAAGCTAAATACTTTCCTACTTTTCCATTCATCCATAAACATGTAAAACTATATAAGCTAGGCATCTCTTATATATCTGCATGTCATGACCATATCATAAAAATGTCCTTCAGTAAATATCATCTTGAGGTAAAGCATTCAGAGAATAATGCATAACCACACAGTTCAAGAATAGAATTCAACCTATTTTCAGGATAACAAAATATTACAAGTGCATCATCTCAGAAATTAACATGAGGGATAAGCTGTGCAAACCTGCTCACCAACAAAAATAATACCAGACTCGGGCAGATCAGATTGTAATAACGATAGTAATAGTCGCTGTTTCTCTTTTCTAGAGCACATCTGTCAAGAAATTTAACATATGCTCATAATTAAAAGTTCATAGACCAAGACAAAGATGCCACAGAGGAAAGTAGCATATGGTAAGCATAATCAAAGTAAACACATATGTCTCATACTCGAGTTTCTCTTACCACAAATCTATGAAGCAGGCATGGCGGCATGGGCTTAGTTGGATTGACATGGACATGAACCACATCCCCCTATAGCTCATACAGAAATACTAATACAAGTGAGAAAACCAAAACCAGCACTGCATTAATTCCTCAACAAGATGACATGAAAATAACTGTTTACAAATTAACCTTTGTCCACTTCTGCTGAATGCAATCATGAACAAATCGTCTATGCTGGGGGATGGATGCACTAGCAAATACAGTTTGACGGTTGTTACAGAAAGAATATGATGTCAAAAGCTTCCGGAGAGAGCTAACTTGTGAAGAATTGAATAAAAAATCAACCTAACAAAAGAAAAAGGAGCATGACAAGTCATTCTTCAAAATAATAAATTTTAGTGAAACTTTTGGTGACTTTGATGAAGACAAGTAGACAACTGAAAGGCATAATACTAAATTTCTACAAATATATTATATAATTCAAGAATACATTGAAAAAAAAGGTCATTTAAACTACTGCGGTATTCAGCTTGAAAGGCCGTGTTGGAAATTTAAATGAAAAAGTTGCTGCCCGCCATATACGGATTATAAATAAGTCAACAAATAATTAAAAGATCAACTGCTACTGTATTTTAATTACCTCATCAACCACCAATATTTGCAAAGAATCAAGCTTAAATATCTGCTTTTCAAGCATCTGGCTCAAACTTCCAATTGTTGCTACCACTATAGTAGGTGGTTCTGTCTGAAAATATAAGCATTGTAGGAAAATAAATGAACTAAATATGCATAAAACACGACAAGGACATCAATTTGCTTGTAGATTGCCATGAATTTTTTTGCAGAAACAAAACAAAATTTTCAAAATATATATGAACAATATTAAGATAACACCTTAAAGAGATATGTCACCAAACTTTAACAAAGGAATGCTACATTGTTGCCCAATAAAATTTTACAAAACTAAAAAAAAAAAAAAGGCTAAGAACTGAGGTTCCATTCTGTATCAACTACTTATCAAATAGTTCCACATTGTTCAAACTCATTCATTACTATTAGATAATAATTTTAGCTAATTTAGAATGATGATAATGTTTTGCCACAATCCTGCAAATCAACGTGGAACTCTAAGAAACAAAGGAATAAGAAGAATGCAGAACCTTCAGCCAACTCTTATGTCTCCTCAACATTCCTCCATCTAAAAGTGCCATAACAGTACACGACTTCTGCTCCACTTTTGGATCCATAGGCTTTGCAGCCAACATCCGAGCCACTTTCGTAATCTTGATCATACAACAAAAACCAAACATCCATAAAAATACTACCATATTCATTTCATATAATCCAATTTTCTAACTTCTAATTCACCTGAAATCACTCATAGAAATGAAATTGAACTCGAAGTATTAAAACAATCAAAATAAGATTCTTACTTGCATGCCAAGTTCCCTGGTGGGAACCACAATTAAAGCTTGCACAGCCGATCTATTAGGATTTATTACCGAATAAATTAACAACAAGTAAGTCAGCGTCTTCCCGGAACCTGTCTATAGCCCCATCAATAAGGCCTACATTAGCTCATCAGCTCAAGCGAATATATATGTTTTTTTTTTTCAAAATGAAAAAAATTAAAGAATTATATTTATATAAACTCTAAAAAGAAACAAAATTGTTATATAAATTTTGAAATTAATAGTATAAATATTGATTGGGAAGAAAATCAACCTGAGCATGAAGAATGCAATCCTTTCCAGAGAATAGAACAGGCAAAGCTTCCCTCTGTATATCTGTCGGCACAATATAGCCAACCTCTTCCACTCTGAAACGCCACCGTATCAATGGAAATCAGCTTCAGTAAAACCTAAGAATTTAAATTTTAAGAAATTAATAAAACGGAGGGACAATTTAGAAAGATGCTGAGAAGCAGAAGCCTGCCTGCGCAGCACATGGTCCGGCACGTGATCCTGGCAAATTTCACGAAGAGTTAGAATATTATTATTATTATTATTATTATTATTATTATTATGGAGATCTTTAGTCAGTGAAAAAGAGTTGGAATTGGATAAACAGAAGATGGCTTTATTTGAGAATTTTTTGGCTGAAGAAGAGAGATTGAGGTAACGATTTCGAGTTTGTAGAAGGAAACCACCAGGCCTAGGGTTTCGATACAGCGCCGTCTTGGTAAGAGAGAGAGGCTGAGCAGGTGAAGTTGAAGAAGCCATTTTCATTTTACCTTCTGGCTTGGCTCGGGAGTGATGAAGGGTAAGGGTTTCGGCGATAGAATCTTGACGAGGATTATAGAGGAAAATAACTGTCTTTGATCAGTACAGATTTCTAGAGTGAGCGGTCGGCCTAGTTGAGCCCGTCGTTAGATGCTTTATTTTTTTGAAAAATTTCAAGACACGTCGTGGAAGAGTAATATTTATTTAAAATGATCAAAGTGATTTTTATTTATTGAGAAGAAATTAGAATTTTTAATAATTAAGACTTGACTTAGTGATTGTTACATTTCTTCAAGAAGAGTTAGATTCAAGGTTTAATTTCTCACTTTTTCTCTTGTACCTCTTATGAACAAAAAAATAAAATTTTTTAAATTATCAAGAAAAAATAAAAATTACTATTACATTCGAGTTGTTAAAAAAGAAGTCATGCCTTCTCATTCTAAAAATTACAATTGGGAATTTGAATATCTAAATTAAGATATTGGAATAACTATAAATATAAAGTTTCATAAAATATGTATATTTTATGATAATTATATCTATATGTGTTTGTTCCAAAAAAGAAATATTTGAATATCTTATTGTAGATATTCGAATATCTAAAACTAGTTTCTCTCTTAGAACAAATGTATATGTGTTTATATCATGATGTACATATAATATTTTTCATAAAATGTACATATATAGATATTCGAATACCTTATTTAGGTATTTGAATACCTATAGATGATTTTTGTTTTGGAATGATAACTATAAATATGTACATACTCATTAAATTGATTATATCTTGAGCCCAAAAATTCGAAATCATAATCCGTTTAAAGTTTTTGAAACTAGATTTAATTATGTTTTCACACATAAAAATATCAATATGTGGATCAATGTAAAAAATGCAATAAAATTTCAAATCTACTCTTTATACAAGTACTGAACAACCTACATAGTTTGTATTAAAAATTTAATATCTTTTTATAGAAAAATAGGATTTTAATTTCGTTTTATCTATTAGAAAGTAGACTCAAAAATCTTTCCAACTATATATAATTTGAATATTTAAACTTGGATAGTTATCCCATACACTGCCAATGGAGTTTTTTTTACTTCACAAGCAAGATTAAGATGATGACACATACTTCACTTTATTTATTTTTTTAATATTTTTTATGGAGTACGTGTCATTATCTTAGTCCTAAATGTGGAGTAAAAAAACTTTACTAATAGTTTATAAAATAATTGTCATTTAAACTTTATAAATAAATATTGAAAAATAAAACAAATTCATTGTTAGAGGTTAATATGTATATTCAAATAGTCACTCAATTAAATAAAGTTTAAATATTTAAATTATATATAGTTGAAAAGATTTTTGAGTTTAATTTCCAATGGATCAAATGAAATTAAAATTTGAATATTTTTATAAAAAGATATTCAATTTTTAATACAAACTATGCAGACAATTCAGCACCTGTATGAAGGGTAAATTTGAAATTTTATTGTATTTTTTCTACTTTAGTTCACATATTAGTCTTTATATGCTTGAAAAGATAATTAAATCTAGTTTCATAAACTTTAAACTAATTATGATTATGAGTTTTCTAACTCAAGATATAATTAATTTAGTGAGTAGTGTATATATTTATAGTTATCATTTCAAAACAGAAATTATCTATAGGTCTTCAAATACCTAAATATGGTATTCGAATACCTATGTATATGTACATATTATGAGAACTATATGTACATCATGATATAAACACATGTATTGATTTTGCACTAACCAAATGTTTGATTTGCTAAACTAAATTCTTTACACCTCTTATCCTACAATTCTACCAAACGAATAAATAAACAAATAAACAATAAATAAAGAGAATAGTGTAAAAGAAAGAGAAAATGTACACAAATGATTTATAGAAGTTTTACACCCTTGCTTACATCTTCTACCTTGAGAACTCTCAAGGTATTACCAAATTTACTACTAAAAGTGGACTTTACAAACTGCCCTTTTTTTACAAGCTTAAGAGTAACATTCCTTTCGCAAGGTCAAAGATAACCTTTACAACCTCTCCTTTTTTCTAGAATCAATGAGAAAATCTATAACCCCTTCCTTATTGCAAGCTTAAGGAAGAAATCTTTAACAACTTTTTTTTATGGCTCAATGAAAACCTTTATCTCTACCCATCTCATCTTACACAAAAGCATTCAAGGTTTCAGTCCTCATTTCAAATGGTTGATTAGGGTATATAAATAAGTGTAATCAAGAATACTTCTATAAGGGTTAAGTGATTACAATTTTAGCGCTAAAAGGAATTACAACATTGAGACTAAAGAATTATACAATGAATTTTTATTTTTAAACTATCAAGAAGCTTGATATGTGAAAAATGAATGATTTGAAATTTTGGCTCTTGGTTGTTGGGCACTTTGCTTCTTCCTTTTACACTTGCTCAACTTATTTTGCTCGTTGGAATTGAATACTTGAAATTATTCCATTAGTAGACACAAATCTTACTGTTAGGTGCAGTTAGAGTCGAGGGTATCAATATGCTCTTTTAACGTATTGATACTTCATGAAAGATTCTTGCAAAACAAATACAAGTGTATCGATACCTAAACCCTAGCATGTCAATATCGAAATTGAGCATTTAGCTTTTGTTTAAGGTAATAATAGAGTATCGATACACACATTAGACCCGCCAATATTTAAACCAACTAGTTGTATCAATACCTTTACCAAAGGTATCGATACCTTCATCAATCAAGGCATAGTATTGGCATATAAACTATGGAATCACTTCATTTTATCAAACATATAAACATCAAATATGCTATCACAAATTTTATCATTAAACATATGCACATTTGAGTTTCATTTAAGCATTAATCAATTAGCATGGTTTCTAAAGTCAAACCCCTATTTAAGAGCAGGTATGAAACATGTTAATTTGATTAAAATTATATTCTTCTTAAGTTTATAAAAGTCACATCAAAATCTTAAGTATTTCAAAGTAGACAATCTCTTCCTTTTTGATATAACAAAACTTAAGATGAATTAATTTTAATATAAGCTTCCCGTCAATTTGATATTCATTTAAAGAATTTGCAAAATCATTTTTCCCCAAAATATGTGCATTAATTTAATTTTAATTTTAATTTTGCATGAGGGTTATCTTATCTTTTCACTTCTCCCTTTTTTTGTCACAGCAAAAAGATTAATTAGTGTTTCAAAGCATATATAATGACAATAGGTCCTTAAATGTATTATTATATGAGTGACATTGATATGGGAGTTTCATGAAGCACCAATAATAAAATCTCATAGGCAGAGGACATTGTTCAAGAATAACAAATAAGCAAGAATCAATGTCCAAAGTCAATCAAGCAAAGATCACAGTCAATGTTTAAGAATATCACCATTAAGCACATCACATTGTATTAAGAGCATCACTGCCAATTGCATAAATAAATTTGTAAATTAAAAACTCAAGTACCAAACAAGGATAAAAAAACATTAATCAAGAAGCAAAATGTTGAAATAGACATATTCATTTTTTGACACAAATTTCAAATATTGAGAGCAAGAAAAATAACAAAAAATATACTCTTTCTCAGTGAGTATTTTGCAATAAGCCAAATTACACAATTGTGATAAATTGTCACTATTAATCAACAAAGTTTTCAACCAATTCAACACAGTACACTTAAAACAATAGACTAGCACATTTCACCACAAGATAATTGTCAACCAGCAACTTTAACCACCAATCAATTAGGATAAAGGCTTTGATGATGATGACCTAACCACCTTCACACCATTTCGATCAAGATGTAAATATATTTTCATCAAAACAATCAACAACCAATATCTTTGTCAATACATTCAAAGTACAACACATCTAAACAAGCCAATCTACAAAGCAATCAAGTCATAAGGAAGCTCCAAGCACCTCCAATCACACTTATACAAACAAATTCACAATCACAAAATCATCAAATATCTTATCATTGAGAAGCATTCAAAAACCAATTAAGAAACATCTATGTTACAAAAAATTGTCCAAGAACATTCAACCATAAGTGTTATAAACACTTAAACAAAACCATAGAAAAATTTAAGAAAGAAGTCATGTATAATGTCAAAAATATGAAACCCATGTTTTTTGATGTACGATAAAAGAAAAAAAAATGATATCTAAGACTTTAGAGGTGATGTCTTGCAGCGGCCATAAGGTGAATAGACAACCTAAAATTAATCATACATTGCATTTTGAGTTTGAGTGAGGAGATCAACTTAATGTTGTAGCTATTTTTTTTTTTGGTGAATGCCTACAAACTACTCGACTTTTGTTACTTGAAATACATCAAAGGGCACGATGATGTCGAAGAGGTTATGAGTAGCTGCCTGATGGGCTTAGCCACACTAAAATTTGTCTTCATTTGAATTTGCCTTAAAATTTGCCCTAAACCGTTACTTTTTCTATTTTTCTTTAATTTTTTATTTATTTTTTTGTTTTTTTTCAACATTTAATGATTTATTTTTCAGTATTCTTTTTAATCTTGTGAAGTAAGACGATGTAAAAGATGTTCATAAAGTTCTACTAATTGTTTTCTTATCACTTCCATCAAATTTTTGAGAGTTCATTAACTAGATTGCAAAAGTTAGGAAAAGATAGGAAGGTTGTCAAAATCTTAGTCAAGAGGAGGAAAGAAAGCTTTCTCTAAGGTGTTGTAAAACTTCACTAATCATCTTGTTTTCTTTTTTCCTTTATCATTTCTATAGCTTGCCATAATTCTTTCTAAAGTTTTACACTACAAGTTATTTTTGGCCTTCCAAGAAGAGGTATTAAAACAAGTACAAGAAACTAGCCTTTTTAAGCGTGTTATAACGTTTTTATCATCCGTGAATTCATGCTATAAAATACACTATCTTTAAGTTATGAAAATAATGTGCTTGACATTGTTCCAAGAGTTTGTTGCTAAAAGGGTATACTTTTAGCTGGGAAGTTGGGTTCCTCAAAGAGGTATTGCTACCAAGAAACATGTGTTACAAGCTTGATGGCTAATAGTGACAAGACTATTACATTAGCTTCTAGGATAATGGTAAATAGTGGCTCTGAGCAAGGGATTGATGTGCTAGTTTCCTTAGGCCCAAATGTCACGTTCTGGATCTAGATATTTTCTGTACATTTTTCGATAATTTCACGAAATGAGGGTTGGGCTGTTTGCAGTGCCTTCATTTCACTCATGTAAAATCCATATACAAAGGGAAATTTACTTATTACATTATGAAATTATATTTAATTTACATCCCATAGTAGTATTTTACATACATTAGTACTGTACAATATCAGTTTGAATACATAAAAGAAGTGAATATACCTCGACTGTAAAACAATTTCGCGTAGGGATACCTCGTCGTAAACCTCCTGAGTGAAAACAAAAGGCTGAGGTTCACAAATTGCTCCAGTAAATCATGTTCTCGAACCATCATGTATGAGACCATTCCCAGATGCTTCTGGCTCAAGGCATCGGCCACCACATTAGCTTTCCCCGGGTGGTTCAATATCTTGCAGTCATAATCCTTAAGCAACTCCATCCATCTACGCTGCCTTATATTCAACTCACCCTGCGAGAACAAGTACTTGAGACTTTTGTGATCAATGTATACCTAGAACCTTTCACCGTACAGATAATGCCGTCATATCTTCAAAGCAAACACTATGGCAGCTAGTTCCAGATCGTGAGTGGGGTAGTTCTTCACATGGTCCTTTAGCTGACAAGACCCATAAGCTACCACTTTCCCGTTCTGCATTAGCACGCAACCCAAACCCTATGAGGAGGCATCACTGTACACTAAGAAACCTCCTGAACCACTCGGAATGGTGAGGTTTGGTGCCGTAGTCAATCTCCGCTCTAGCTCCTGAAAATTGTGCTCACAAGCATCTCTCTATTCAAATTTCACATCCTTGCGTGTGAGACGCATTAGTGGAGCAGCCGACCGAGAGAAACCCTCAACAAACCGACGATAATAATCGATTAGACCCAGAAAACTGCGTATCTCTGTCATCGTCTTTGGCCTCTCCCGCTGGACAATAGCTTCTAACTTGGATGGATCAACAAACACCCTGTCCTTAGACACTACATGTCCCAAGAATATGATATGGTCTAACCAGAATTCACACTTGCTGAATTTCGCATATAACTTTCGGTCTCTGAGAGTCTGTAAAACAATTCGGAGATACTATTCGTGCTTTTCCCGGGATCTAGAGTATATTAGAATATCATCAATGAAAACAATGACGAATTTATCCAAAAAAGGCTTGAACACCTCATTCATCAGGCTCATGAAGGCTGTAGGTGCATTAGTGAGCCCGAATGGCATAACAAGGAACTCGTAATGACCATGTCGAGTCCTGAAAGCGGTCTTTAGAACATCTGTCTCTCGGATCTTCAACTGATGATATCCCGACCTCAAAAATATATTAAAGAACACCTGCACACCACTAAGCTGAACGAATAGTCGTCAATTCTGAGCAAAGATATTTATTCTTCACAGTAGCCTTGTTGAGCAACCGGTAACAATACATAGTCGCAGACTACCATCCTTCTTTCTAACAAACAAAATTGGTGCACCCCAGGGAGAAACACTGGGATGAATGAATCCTTTATCTAGTAACTCCTGGAGCTGCTTCTTGAACTCTTTAAGCTCCACTAGTGCCATTTGATATGGAGGCTTAGAAATGGATTCGGTACCGGGAACTAGATCAATAGTAAATTCGATCTTTCGATCTGGACGAAGGCTCGGTAAGTCATCCGAAAACATGTTTGGAAAATCCCTGACCACAAGAATCTCGTGTAACTCCAGACGTCTTTATTCCGTATCCTCCACATAAGCAAGGAATCCTTCAATCACAACATTCTCAAAAGTTTAGTCACAACCACAATTTAACGAAATTTTTATATTCATTACTACACAGGAAGTTTTACAGTATATTTTTTGGGACAAGAGAAAGTTACATATTTAGTGTAACAATCTAAACTAACATGATTGGTAGCTAATCAATCCATTTCTAAAATGACATCAAAGTCATACATGTTAAGTTTTATTAGATTAGCTATCGTTTCTTTTTCTCCTATCTTTAACTTACAATTTCGATACACTACATCCGTTATCTGTGATTCCCTAAAGGGTGTATTAATCTGTAGTAAATACCTTAAAGGTTCAGGCTGCACTGGCAACTTAACAGCAAAAGATGGAGATACAAAAGAATAAGTAGAGCTGGGGTCAATTAATACAAACGCATTGATATCAAAAACAGAAATGGTACCTTTAATAACATCGGAGGAAGCATCAGCAGATTCCTTGTCTAATGCAGACACTCTACCCTAACTCACAGCATGTTTCCCTTTCTCGGCGACTGTGGCTCTCTTGGGAGTGGACGGTGTAGCCTTCTTTGTCTCTCTGGCTACTGGTGCTGCCGCTGGAGGAATGGCAGGCAAAGGTGGTGTCTCCAGATAGGGGTAGTCCCTGATCAAATGTCCCCTCTACCCATACTTAAAACAAGTACTTGTAGCCCACCCCCAGAGTCTGTCTGGGTGTGACCTCCCCCATTGAGAACACCGTGTCGTAGCACCCCTCTGAGTGGTAGTGGGGCGCTCGGTCGCTGTGGACCTACCTAACTCTTCTTTGGTACTCCTACCACCAATGACAATTCCCTTAGCTTTCTTCGTTCGTCCCCTATCAGATCTCTCCTCGAAACCCCGCTTCACTTTCTCTTTACCTTTCCTTTTAGACCGGGGTCCAAAATCTGCTTGCTAGAACTTAAAATCTTGCTTACATAACTGAGCCCGGTGGATAACTTGATCGTAGATGGAATGTCTAACACCGCTAATTTACTCCGGATAGAAGGCCTCAACCCTACCAAGAACCTCTCCACCTTATGCTCCTCACTACTCGCAATCTCCAGGTTGAAACGGCTCAATACAATAAACTTGGACTCGTACTGGTCCACTGTCATATTCCCCTGATATAAATGCAAAAACTCCGATTTCAATTTCCTTTGAGTCGTGCGAGGAATGTACTGCTTATGGAAGGCCTCTAGAAAAATATCCCATGTCACAACAGGATGTCTCACTGCTATTTACCGTCTTGGTAGATCACCAATGCTCGACCTCTTTAGTAAATAGAAAAGTCACTAACCTAACTTTCTCTGTCTCGGTACACCTCAAATACTTAAACAATTTCTCCACAGAATTAACCCAATATTTAGCCACTAAAGGATCCTTATCGTCGTTAAACATCAGGGGATTCAGCTTATTAAACTGTTTGAGAAGGTTTGCATCACATCGAACCCTTGGATCCGGTCTAGGCTAGGCAACTACCTGTAGCTGAGGTTGAGGTGGGGATGGTACAGGCTGCGGCTGTGGTGCTGGAGGAGCAGCAGCTGGAGGTAGAGGAGGAGGCTATACCGGCTCTTGTACTGGTGCTCTATTCTGATTCGCAATTAACTCTACCAACATTCGCTCAATTCTATTGAACCAAATATTAGGAATCTCCAACTGCAGAGGTAGAGCTGGCTCCAGAGTGTGCTCCGGGGAGGGCTGGACACATCTTGGACGACCTCGTCCCCATTTGGTACCCTATCGCCTATGAATCATCTGCACCAGAACAACCACAAAATACTTTTAATCACTCAATTCAATTACATATTCAGACAAGCACAGTACTCGGAGGGATGTAAATCATTTCTAAACCCGAAGACACTGTCAGACATCAGGCCAACCTCACTTTAATACCTATTTAACTGTCACGTTCTAAATCTAGATATTTTCTGTACATTTTTCGCTAATTTCACAAAATGTCGGTTGGGCTGTCTACAGTGCCTTCATTTCACCCATGTAAAATCCATATACAAAGGGAAATTTATTTATTTACATTATGAAATTATATTTAATTTACATCCCATAGTAGTGTTTTACATACATCAGTACTACATAATATCAGTCTGAATACATAAAAGAAGTGAATATACTTCAACTATAAAATAATTCTGCGTAGGGATACCTCGTCGTAAACCTCTTGAGCAGAAGCAAAAGTCTACTGAAAAAGTAATCTGGGAGGAGGGAAAAAATGGGATGAGCTAATGCCCAGTAAGAAATATATATAATAAAACTGATGCTATATAACTATATGCAAATTTTCAAAACATACATTAAATTTATAAATAATGCAAGTAAAATATATTAGGCATGAATTTCACAGGAAGGATACTATAGTCGGCTAGGAAACCGGATAGAGTATGAGAGGTATTTTAGAATACCTGTCATGTGTCGATCCCTAGATGCGACTATAGGGAGTTCGAAAATGAAATAAAATTCAAGTTTAAAGTTCATAAGTTCACATTCAAGAAATAAATTCTAAAAATACTCCGTAAACATATATATATATATATATATAAAGCTTTAATTTACAAAATTCATAGTAAAGTCACAATTTAAAATCATCAATATTGTGACAATTTGTAGAGACAAGGCATCACCTAATAGACTCATGCACAGGACATATGGCCATAGTTAGAATATAGTCCTCAGTAGTACTGGACGTTGATGACAAGATCAAGGTCAATCAGCCCACAAGTCAGTCATATGATCATACACTCATAATAGCATGTGCTCGCAGGCAGCTATAGGGCTAACAGTCTCTAAAAACAATATAAAACATTTTACAACTGTTTACGGATATAATTTCTGAAGGTTAAATCTTCAATCAGTCTATAAAATATAATTTGAGAATACATACAGTTCAAAAATAAAAATTAATAAAATATTCATATATCATTATTTGGTTCTAAAAATATTCTATTTATTTGTAAACAAGTCATAACAACATGCCAATGCTTTCACGTACGTAAAATTCGATAACATGAATGTTTAAATATTGTTTTTTAGTTTAATATGAAAATAATGAATTTCAATGAATTAAATGGAATTACTTGGTAAATCATTCACTATTAATATTCAATGATATAAAAAGAGTAATTCATGAGATTATTAAAATTTCGACAGCATAATGGCTAGGTATATCCTAACCTTATTGCATAAAAACAACCGAAATTTCACAACCATAGTTCACAATTTTTAATCCAATATATTCCAAAACAATTTCAAAGAAATCATTTCATATCAAATATGCATTATAGTATCCCGAGGTTTATTTTATATATATATATATATCACTTACCTGATAACTTATCACGGGGCTACGAATGAGCACCAGTGTCCTCCTTGGTGTTCTTATCTGCAAATTATCATATCGATATTATTAATATTCTATATTTTCATTATAAAAATATTTAATATCATAAAATAGATTATATTGCCTATTGCAACCTTATTTTTCGGTCTATTTTCTACCGGTAAGAAAATTATAACTTTCTCTATATAATTCTGATTTCGATTCCGATTGTGCCTAAATTCTCAGAATAATTTGTACATTATTTTAGGACTTAAATGGAATCAAAGTGGCCAAGAATTATCCTTCCCCTTCACCTTGGCAAATTTAATTATTAAATTAATTCCAAATTAATTCTATGAATTTTCTATACTACTTCCACATCAAATACACATCAAATAACACCAATTTCTAGTCCAAAATGGCATGGCCGAACCCCTTTTGCCATCCTTATATATTGGTATTTTTCCATTTAATTTAACTAAATTAAATTCTAATTGATTCATGACTTCTAATATTATTTTCTATTAATATTACATGAATTCAACATCAAACAACACCATCACCATGAACTACCATGCTTGGTTGAAAACTTCACTTGCCCAAACACATGATTTTTACATGATTCAAGCTTGATTATGCACCTAGACATGTTAAGCACTAGGAATAAATCATGAAAGACCAAGAAAAGTCAACACTTCCTTCCCTTTTCTTCTTGGTCGAATTCTTCAAGGGAGTCTACAGCTTTATTTTGGCTGATTTAACACTTAATTTTGGTACAAAATGAAGAGCAAGTTCAGTAGGACAAGGTTGGTGAAGATGATTTTTGATTTTAATGTGAATTTCCCTTGGTTTTTCTCACTTTCGCACTCCTTATGGGTGTAAAAATGGTGGCTGTTTTGAGAGATGAAGAAGGCTGTCGAAATGGAGAAGAAAAAAGGTTAGAATTCTGGAAAAATTTAGACTTTAATGGCAAAATTACCATTTTGCCCCTTAATTATGAAAATTTTGGACTATTTTGCCCTTTCGGTTTGACTTTGTTGAAAACTATCAGTCTAATCTCCAAAATATGTCTTCCAATCACCAATCACATCTATTTAACATATTCTTATGGTCAGAGAAGCTTTCGTTGAAGTTTGATTGGTCATTTGCGCGAAATTACGAAAATATCCATAATCGTAAAATCGCATAATTTTCTGTTTCTTTAAATGATTTAGTCTATCTATTACCATGGCATGGGACTCTCTCACATGATGATTATTTTACATTTAACACTTGGCCAGAAGTCAATTTCATTTGATTGTTATTCACGAAAATTCCACCGGCCTATGTCTTTAATCGTCATTTTTAAATTTGTTTTAAATGCTTCAAAAATAATCTAAATAATTGAGTTTGGGTTAGAATTTCTTACCATCACTTTATTTGACTCTGAATATAGAGTTTTCTAGGTTTCACCTTCATCCGGACACTAGAAGGTCCGTGGTGCCCATCATGTTGTTACCCCGTACACCTACAAAATACACAAGAATTAACAATGATAAGAATTCTTATATATGCTATAGTATTAAAATATGTGGTTCTCACATCAGAAAAGCTAAATTGTTTTAACTCTAGCCTAACAAGTTTCATTGGGATTTATCCAACTAGTAATGATGTTTTAACAACTTTTCTATTGGCTTTACCTCTAGAAACAAAGTGCGGTATTAAAGATGAGAAACTTTTCAGTGAAATGTATTCCCTTGTCTCAACTAAGAATCTTTTATTTTTCTTCAAGAAGAGGTAACAACATAATAGTGGTCTATTTTATTCTTTCTGCTTTTGTTGCAGTCTTTTGTGGATTAAATTTGTTGCCTTCTACATGTTCTTTCCAAGTCTCCGTTTGTATACAAATTGATCTTGTTTTAACCCAATATCAAATTTTAAACATTGACGGACACATTTAGTTTACCTCTAACCATATGGTATATTTATGCAATTTAGCCAAATATTAAATCATTAAAATACTAAATTTAGCCAAATATGGTATAATTAAAAATCCCTTTTCTTATTTCCAATGAAATTTTATCTACATCTAAGAGCTATAAACTGCCATTCAAAATTCTTGCTTGAAACACTTGCTCAATAGACTTCGATTTTTCTTAAGCTTTAGTGGAAAACATCGATTTAGTAATTTGGAAAAACAAAAATTCAATGAAGCATGCAAATAGAGTAAAGACTCCAGAAGAAGAGTTTCAACAGGTTGATGCGAATGTCTGGACTCATTTTGTTTTAATTCTCATACAGTCATTAAGCATTTAAACAATACTCTTTGTAAGAATTAAAGTATAAGACAATAAATCATGGTTGTGCTCTCCAAATACACTTCTGTAGGTTACATTACATTAACTTCATTATGAATTCATGATACAATTTTATTTCATTCCTTGTTTGTAATTACTCCTTAAAGCATTGGTGACTTTATTGGATATCAAAAATTAAGAGTATGCAAGAGTGGGGGCTTATAAAAATTTGTTTCTATGAAACTTGATTTTGCAAAATATTATCACGAGTTTGGATGAATTTTGCGAAAAAGTGGATATTGCATGTTTGGTGTTTGATATAATGCCACAAAAAAGATGTTATAGATTAAAAACTATAAATATAATTTTCTATAAAAAAAACTATAAATATAATGATTGTCTAGTCGATGAAAGAAGAGAATTTTGAGAGAATATTTTTTTATTTTTTATTTTTCTAGAAGCATCATCTCTCATGGACGATGATGATTACTTGTAGTTTAGCATTAGAAGAGTAAATATCATAAACAGTCTCTAAAGTTTGCGAGAATTTTTAAATTGATCACTAAACTTTTAAAAGTCACTTATTGATCTCTAAACTTGAAAATTCAACTCGTTTTTGCATTTAAAATATTTATTCATTTATTTAATATGATTTTAAAATATTCATTCATTTTGTATTTTAAATATTTATTTATTTTTTAAACATAGTAATAGTATAAGTATAACATTAATTAATTTGGTATTTAACACTAACAATAAATGAAAATAATAAAGGAGAAAAAGGATAGAGTAAGAGACTAAAGATTTTTTACATGGAAAATCCCTTCAAAAGTTAGTAGGGTAAAAACCACAGGACTGTTGTCCATAAAAATATTTACTATGATTAAACTTATTTACAATTTTTCATACAATTTACAAAAAAAAGATCATTACTTATTCCTTATAATTTATACGGATTGCCCTAGAAATTTCTTTATCTTCCTTTGAATTATTATCGACGAATTTATTGGCCATTCCAAGTTCGATATTGCGGGATTCTGCATCAAACCAATCTTTAAGGCATGTTAACATGCATAATGAATCTGGATTAAGAGTGGTTCGATGGTCTTCAATAATTCTTCCACATGTCGAGAATGCAAATTCTGAAGCAACGAAAGAAACTTGCATCACAAAAACATCTTGGGCCATTGAAGCTAAAATTGGAAATTATCTTTGATTTTCTTTCCACCATTGGAGAAGATCAAAGTTTTCGCCTATAGAAAAGTTTTGACTTAAGAAAAATCCTATCTCATTAAAGTTAGAACTTCGTCGAGTTGTTGATGATCTAGATCCATCGCCTTTTCCTTTTAGCTTCATTCTCTTTTTTGCTACTTCATTAATTGCATTCAAAATGCCTTTTCCTTTGCTGCTGCTGCCACCATTCTCGGTTTCTTCGTATGATTCTTCTTGTACTCGATTAAAGTTGAACTGCTCTCTTTCTGCTTCATAAATATTAAACAATTCTCAAAAAACTTGTTAATTGAGAACTTTTGCTCCTCAATAGAATCAAGACCAAGAAATTCTTTCTAACAAAAGAATCCCTATATTTACCTCCTCTTGACTAGGATCTAGTAATGTTCAATATAATAAATAGAAGGAATGGTTTCACAATATTTTTTAAAATTTTCCCCCATATCATATACAAAAGAAGATAAAGTTTCATGATCCCTAAATTTTAAAAATTTATCAAACATTGTATAAATAATAGGAACAAAATAAGGTGTAGTTGGATAAAGTTGGGTTGAAAATCTTTCAGTTGCGTCTTTAAAAGTAGATAATAAATCAACACAACATTTAATAAAAATCCAATCTTCATCATAAAGTGCAAAATAAGGGTTACTTGTATAACTGTTATAAAAAAGAGTAATAAGTTCTTTATAAGGTAAAACAGAAGAAAGCAAACAATGAAGTGAGTTCTACCTTGTTTCCACGGGAAGTGGAAATGCTTTAACAGGTATATTATTTGTTAGACAAAGTTACTTCCATTCACGTTTATTATTTGGGGTGCGGATCCATTTTGCTAGCATTTTAATTTTATCAATTGGACCTATGTCACTAGTACTACCACTACCAGCAGCACTAAAACCACTTTCTGTCACAACCCGAAAGCCGCGACTTTCACTTAATACTTATACTTTTTCTTAGTCTACAAATTTATGGACTAAATTTTTCTTTTTCATTTTAAGGTTTGTATTCAGTGTCAGTGTAGTTACTACTCTAATTTCACTGATCCTCTATACAATGTTTTACCACATCTCTAAGTTACATCCCGACTCATTGAACAACATACGTACTCTGTATTAATAAAAGTCTGTACATGTAAACAAGAGATTTACAAGGTGTGATAACCGTAAATTTTTCCATTTATTGGAAATTAGAAATATTGAAAATAAATATTAGAGAAATTAAATAAGACGAAATAAATATAAATTTGCGAGAAACGGGATATTGGTGAAAATCCTGAGAAATGAGGAAGTGAAGATAAAAATAATAGAGAGAGGAAAAGAATTAAATTGGATAAATTAAAATCCAAATCTAATTAAGAAAAATAAGAAAATAAATGAAATATATTTATATAATTATATATTATTATATAAATGTATTTTTATACCAATACATATGTATTCAAAATATTATATAGTATATTTTAAAATACGTTGTTATATATATAGAAATATATATATACTATTTCATAAATTCAAATAATACATATGTATATAAATATAATGTTTTATGTGTATATATAATTATGTAAATACATATAGAAGAAAAGTAAGTATGGTTTTATATTAAAGTTTATATGTATAAATATTTTATTATAGCATTTATATAATTTATATATATAAATGTTACTTAATTTTAAGTATATATATAAACATACACATATATACTAGACATGTATTTTGTAATGTACAATATGTATTTTGTATATAATATATATTGTATAATATTATGTATGAAATAATGTATGTATAACATATAATATATTATATGTATAAAATATATTGTATAATATATAGTATATAGTAAATACTAAATATAGAAAGAAAATAAAAGACAAAAAAGGAAATGAAACAGAAAACAAAAGAGAAGGAAGAAAATCGGGGAGGAACCCCGACCCTCCCAGCCAAGGGCCGACGGCAGCGGAGCTGCCACCGCCGGCGAGGGGAAAAGAAAGGCGGGACGCCACCGGCTAGAGAAGAGGAAGCTGACGCCAACGCCGGCGTGCAGAAACGGAACGGGATCGACGGAAAACAAAGCAATAGCCGGAGGAAAAGGAAAATGACGGACGGTGGTGCCGGCCGATCCAGGCACCGCCACTGCCACCGAAGCTTCACCGGAGGGAGAGGAAGCTGATGGAGGCCACCGGAGACGCAATGGACGGCGGAGGAACGCCGGCGAAGAGGAAGAAGAAACCGAGGCAAAACCGCCTCGATCCGCCGCCGTGCTGTCGATTCGGGATGAACGGAGGTCATATCCAAGCTCGCCGTAACGCCGGCCAGCTGCTGAGCCATCGAGCCGCCGGAGAACCGGCCGCCGGCGAGGAACCGGCGAAGACAGGAGCTGAACCGGTCTGAACCGGTTTGACCGGGAAAGGAAGAAGAAAAAAGAAAAGAAAAAGAAAAGAAAAAGAAAAGAAAAAAAAAGGAAAAAAAAAAAAAAAAGAAAAAGAAAAAGAAAAAGAAAAAGAAAAAGAAAAAGAAAAGAAAGAAAGGAAAGAAAAAGAGGAAAAAGGAAGAAAAAGAGGAAAAAGGAAAATTTGGGAATTCGGAAAATTCCCGGAAATTCGACAACCCGGGATTTTACAAATTCGGTAAGAAATTTCCCGAGAATTTAATTTCAGAAAAAAATTAAATAAATTATGAAAAATTCTAAAAATTAGAATTTTAATTCCAGAAATTATTTTCAGCAATCGAGATAAGGAATCGGGAGAAATGGAGCGCGGGCGCGATCGATAAGCGGAAGTCGCCGACCCGGAAAAAGGTAAGGGATGCATGTGCAGCACTGTAAGGATACTCAGTCTGCATAATTTAATTTGAAATATTTTATGCAATTATTTTATGAAAATTATTATGATGCATGAATTGCTAAAAATAATTTGGGAAGACGTACTGGCTGAAAGATTTTAAACTGTATTTTCCGTGCAGGAGGTTAGTGAATCGGCAGCCGTTATGCTGCCGAAAATTTTAGAAAAAACTTTATAAAATCATATTAAATGATTTATTTCCGAATTTCGATAGTAAATCACGAGACATGAGGAAATTTCTAAATTTCATAAAATATGAATATAATGAGATGGAACTTTAGAATATTCATGTATTCGAGAATGGTGATAATGAAATCACCGAAAATTCTCGAAATAGATAAATTACACGAATTACGAGACGAAAGATGAAGTGAAATATAGTAAATATTTTATGGATATTTTTATCAATATTCACTAAAGGATTATAACCCTTATGGTTTTAAATCATGGAATTATATAATTGTATAAATTCCATAAGGTGTATTTTCCGATGAAAAAATACGGTTTTGAGACTGGTTGGTATTCTTATCATGCTGATACATGATATGTGACATGTTTAGTCCCGGTCGACACCTGATCCGTGATCCACCGAGGACAATATAGATTATGGTCATAGATTTGACCGGGTTAGTCCTTTACCCTCCAGGGTTTATAGTACGACAAGATTAACGTCTATATTAAAATCCATAAATGATAGGTGACATGTTAAAAAGGGAAATATTTTACATGACATGGAATATGTCAAACGGAAAAGGCCATACCGAGCAGAGACTCGATGATTGAACCGTGGGAGCCACCTCTAGAGTCCTTCGGGAACTAAGTGCTACACGTGTTCCGATATTTCAGTACAGGCCATACCGAGCAGAGACTCGATGATTGAACCGTGGGAGCCACCTCTAGAGTCCTTCGGGAACTAAGTGCTACACGTGTTCCGATATTTCAGTACAGGCCATACCGAGCAGAGACTCGATGATTGAACCGTGGGAGCCACCTCTAGAGTCCTTCGGGAACTAAGTGCTACACGTGTTCCGATGTTTCAGTACAGGCCATACCGAGCAGAGACTCGATGATTGAACCGTGGGAGCCACCTCTAGAGTCCTTCGGGAACTAAGTGCTACACGTGTTCCGATGTTTCAGTACAGGCCATACCGAGCAGAGACTCGATGATTGAACCGTGGGAGCCACCTCTAGAGTCCTTCGGGAACTAAGTGCTACACGTGTCCCGATGTTAGTATGAGAAATCGTAGGATATTGTGACGATAAGTAAGTGAGTGTGATTCGTGAATTCGACAAATGTCAAAGAATGAAATAGATTTTAATAGCTTTTTCTGCTTTTTAACGGACAGAACTAATTAAGAGAGTACATTAAACATGAAATAAGTTTTAAAGAAATAAGATGATGATTTAACTAATATTCTTTTCAAGGAATATACGGATATTAATTATTCTATTTAAAGGCTTTATTTCGTAGAGGCATTATTTTGAAAGGAATATGAAAAAGATTATGAAAGATTAAAAAGGAAAAGGATTTAATAATTCAAACAAAAAGAAAAAAAAATTTTCTCTACAGTTGCTTCTAGGTTCCGTAACAAGTATGGTATTCTAAAATACCTACCTTACTCCATTTAGATCCCTAGCCGACTGTAGTATCTTTCCTACATGCGAGCCTAGAGCCCATAGGAAAAATGAAAAAGATTTTCAGCATATAGGAAGCTGAGTATCAAGTGAGGCATATAATTCTCTTACTGAGCCGTGGTTTTGCTCACCCCTTAATTTTCAACATCTCAGGTTTTGATGAATGTGAGATCAGTGGATTGTGGATCCTGGCTATACACGAAGAACAATGTGTCAGACCGACTGATTATTTGAGGTATGATTATTTATTCTCTGTATTTAGACACGTCAACAGTACTACTTATCTGATTTGTTACGATAGGGGATGTGTATAATATAAACAATATTATGTAAAATTTATTAACAGTCAGTACAAGTGAAGTATCGCAGACAGCCCAACCGGTTAAGTTGTGTATAAGTAGGGTAAAAATGTGGTCACGGGTCGTGACACAAGGAATGTATACCTCAAAAGTAGCGAAGTGAATTCGCAGAATGATGGTCAGTACCAAACCTACAAACCGTCCCCAAAGGCCCACTTAAAAGCTCTCATAGCATATTGTAACTTCAATAGTTTGAAAAGAGATGAAACTTACTGGGGTGAGCAAAATCACGGCTCAGTAAGATACTAATATAAATGCAAGAGTAGGATTATACTGTCTTAAACCGCAATACTTAAAACTTGCAAGTTTGCAATTATAGTTAATCCCTTCTCATTGATATCATCTCATTATCTCAATTCTTGTCATCTGTCTATCACTCAGACTTCTAAATAAATCATCATAATCACTTTTTAGTTTTCTCATCATTATACTATAGTGCATCGCACGACAATATGTCGTGTCCAATTTGAATATCATGTACTATTAGTCCATATTCTCATCAATCTTATAATACATCCTGTCCAAATGAGATATCGTATCAAGTCACTTTTCATTTCATAATCATACTTCTGTATTCTATCATCTCATATCACTTCTCATATTGTGGATCATGATCGTGGTGGTACGAAGTCATAATTCTCTTCGTGTATTTCTATATTCATGTTTCATATCAAATCATGACATCATGTAGAAGAAATATCGTTACCACCGAGTCATAATACTCCTCATATACCCTTCATGTTTTTGTACCATATAAGGTCATGACATATCTTATGTAAAAAGCATCCTATTATGTCATGATTTAGTAGGCAACTTATGTAATTTCACTGTATGAACCGCTATCATTTCAAATCATATCATATATACTTTAGAACATGCTCAACATATGAATTTTCAATTCATTTCATATTTAAGGTTGAAAGCATGCATAATTCTCCTTTTATATCATGTCAATTCAAAACATGTCTTTTCACTTTTCATATCATGTTAATTCAAAACATGTCTTTTCATATCATTTCAAATCAAAACGTGCACATTTCTCTTTTCATATCATGTTAATTCAAAACATGTCCTTTCATATCATTTCAAATCAAAACGTGCACATTTCTCTTTTCATATCATGTCAATTCAAAACATTTTTCATATACTGTAAGTCATATCAGGTCTAGAGTTCATATCAAATCAATCTATACTCTAGACCGCATATCATGTCAAGTTCGGCACAAAATCATATATAAATCGTATAAGTGTCGAAATCATATCACATGTACTTTTAAAACATGTTTAAGACATGTACTGTTTCAAAATATATTTCATTTCAAACATGTCTCATGTACTGTATAAATCATGTCAAGTCTAGAGTTCATATCAATAAAATCATACTCTAGACTTCATATCATATCGGTTAGAGACTAGGCTAGATCCCTATCACTCTATCAATAAAGACTTAAATCATTGTAGCTAGCAGTGAAAATCATGTCATCGTCCCCTGGAAACCAACTAGGGCGCTATCTATGGCCATAGACCTCATCTCTCTCAACCCCACTGATCAGGCGTGATTGAGACCTATCCACGACTATTGTCGGACAAGCATCTCTGCCTAAGGAGCAAAGCTTCAATTAGGCGGTTTCCACTATGCTTTATTAAATTTAATTCTTTTAGGGTGCCTACAGTCTCATAAAATATTTAAATCTTTATCTTTTCATGTCAAAATCATGTAAAGCATATGGTAAAATTCTTTAAGATGCTTCATATATAAAAATATGTATCTACCATATACTTTCCCTTTTTTTTTTAAACTAAGCTATACTTTATAGCATTCATATAAGTGTTAGCACAACGTCTCAAGTTGTAATAAGTTATACTTAAAAGCGATGCTATAAAACATTTCAGTATGCAACTTCGGTAATGTTTTCATCTAATACAGTGAAGCGATTCATTTAACTTTATCACCATCAATTATTCGATTTCAAGGCTTTCTTTCTGTCAAATTAGTAAATCACTATTCAAATCATTCACTATTCATTTAATTCGGTATTCAATTTGCTCAATACTCAATTTATTTGGAAATCGAATCACTTGGTATTCAGACCATTCGGTATTCAATATCCTTTCTCAATCGTCATCGACTATAATAATCATTTACACATCTCATCATCAATATTAGGATCGCATCATTAGTATGAATCCTCTAAGTTTCTATGAGCATTTAGATATCATGTTTTCAATGTAACCATCAAGGTACGGAAATTATGTAATTACTAATGTCGTCATCCGATATCTACTTTAGAGTCGATATTGAAGATAGATAAACCACCAAATCAATAATCACTTATCAAATCCAATTATGATTTGATCTATTGACACACGTTTATGATTTCTGACTTGAGGTTCAATTTCATTCACTACTGTAAAACCAGATCACAATCCTCAATCGAGTTTTCACATGCCCTGTAGAATTGAATATTAAACTTATGCAAATCGTAAATCTTATTATTCAAGGCCTATTTCACGGTTATACGCAAAACCATATATCCGCATATTTTATCACTCATTTATTTGGATCTATAATTGATCGGATTGTGTCGTGATTCAACCTCACTTTCAGTAAAGTTATGTATGTACAATTTATACATTCGTTTATGATTCAGTATCATAACTATCCATTGTGTACCACAGTATTGCTACTAATACCAATATCACTAGTATATGTGCGTTTATTATCTTATATATATCCGGCAATACGATATAGTACGGTGAAATCATCTCAACATCGATCTCTCGAATAGTCTATGTTATCACGTTCGGAATTGTTTCAAGATCAAGAAATCGAATTCGATAAATTCTGGAATCATTACTCCATTAATAGTTCCACAATTCGATTGCTTGACCATCAAAATTTCAACTACGATCTTCTCTTCCAAGCTACATCATATAATCATTGTTACTTTCATCAATACTTCAACCAACCGATATTCTATCTCATTTTCGACTCAATGATCAACTTGACATGTTAAATTGACTTGAATTATCAGTTCTATAAGATTCTCAACAAAATTCCTCGCGTTATTTTACTCATCCGTTAACGTTCTCATCAATTTCAACAATCAATTTCTCCATGACACGATAAGATCCTTTCAAACTTATTTCTGATAATTCTTTCCAAGATTCCATTTACATGAGAAGCTTAAACTTTGTCCTCAAACATTTTCATAGAAATTTCGGCAGCCTAACGGCTTAATTTTCACTAAACCTCCTGCAAGAAAAATACAATTTATACTACAGCCGTTGATTCTCACAATTCCTATGTTTCTACTAAGACCCCCACCATCAGTTGTGGCTCCTCTTAGCATTGTTAACATCAATTAAATCAATGCATCATATTAAAAAATCATAATCCCAAAACATACAATATAACGCTACTAATGCTTTATAAAAATATCTTACCTATTCGCTAAAGCTTAGCGCACTTTCCGATTTTCAAGCCTTGTTGAACTCCACCATTCGTCTCATTTCCGTTTTGCTACAATTTCAATATCAATGCACTTACATCAATATAACAATAACATTATTCAATAAATATCATCAATTTATTTTCCTTAATTTTCCTTACCATTTCTTTTTCTTTCCTTTTTCTTCTTCTCTTTCTTCTTCCTTCTCCTTCTTTCTCTTTTTCTTTTCTTTTCTTCTTTTTCCTTTCTTTCTTTTTCTTTTTCTTTTTCTTTCTGGTCTGAACCGGGTCGGGTCGGATCGGGACGGGTCGGACCGGTTTAGTCGGTTCAGCTTTTGTTGGCCGGTTCGGCCACTCCACAGCTTGCTGGGGTGGTGGCGAGGTTGGATCTGGTCCCCATTTCCTGATTAGCGGTGCCGGCGGTGGCGGATCTGGGACGGGGTTCGACTTCCCCTTTCTCCTTCTTTCTTTCTCCGTTTCCCTTCATCACCGGCGAGCCCTGCTTCAGATCTAGCTTCGTCAGGGTCTGGCCAAGCGGCAGTGGCACGAGGTTCAACCGGCGGCCACCTCCTTTCCCTTTTTTCCTTTTTCCTCTTTTCTCTCTTTTCTCTTCTGTTTTCCCCCAATTTCTTTTCTCTCCTTTTCTTTTCCCCCGTCGCTGGCAGCTTCCTTTTTTCCTCCTCGGCTCGCCGGCGACCTCGCCTCCCTCTTCTCTCGCTCGGCCGGTCGGCATTTCTTTGGGAGCTCTCCTCTGTTACAAACAGAGGAGGAAAAATGGGAAGGAATCGGGATACCCGATTCCCGCCCCCCCTTTTCTTCCATTTTTTAAAATTATATTTATAAATAAATATTTATAAATATAATTATTAATTGATAATAATATATCTATATATGTACACATTTTTATTTTCTCAAAATTTTCGATTTCTTAATATCCAGAATAAATACTCACTTTCATTTCTTTAATATTTGGATCTCTTAACATCCGAGAATTATTCAAAAATAATTTCCTCAACTTCATTACTTCATCAGTTTCGGAAATTTCAACAATATTCTCATCTCATAAATAAATTTATTTATTTACCTTCGCTTATTTATTTGCATAAATTAAATTCCCAAGTAATTTAATACCAAAAATAAGAAAAATTCTCAGTTATCACATCCTTCCCACCTTAAGAAATTCAATCCTCCGAATTGAACTTAAATTAAAAGGTGGTACCATCCTGTACTCTTATCTTTCTTGTCCTTTCAATCATCTTCTAAATAATGCTACCAGCATACTTTCAAAATTAGATTCACTTTTAGATCACTACAGATCATTTTTCATCATATATTTACACTCCATCCAAATTCTTATCAATTTGACAGTTATCAATTTCCACCTCTTTTCACATAATAGCTGATTCATATTGTTCATCATCCATTTTTCTCATTTGGTGCCAAGTCGATATAATTGATAATCATTGTTTACTCGAATTAATCAATAGTATGTAATTGTCCCAATAGCTTTTAAATCCAGTGCACCCACTCTCAATATATCTTTAAACGTTCTCATATTACGCTCGAATATTCATATCAGTAGGAAGTGGTGCTGTCTGTAAATTTGGAATCCCAAAGCCTTTTGCTAATTCCTATAAGCATATGGCAAATGGAGATTCCATCACATGTAACTCTCACTGGAACTTTACATATATTCTCATCGTTTCATACGTATGTTTCGACTATGGCACTAGAGAAATCTAGGAGTTTGTTGATGGAAGAGTGATTCAATTGAGCAACCAATCTATGGTTACTTCCATTACATCATATTTCTTCTAGACTCTTCATTGTTATCCCAGTACTCATTTTCATATTTCTTTTGTTCAATTGAAAAAGTGAGGATCTTTTTCTTCATTAATGCTCTCAAGTTTCTAGGTAACCCTTATACAGATGATGCTATGGGAGGGACTTTTAAGGGGGAGGGACTTTGACCTCAAAGCTTTCTCCTTTCTGTCCACAATCCATATCGACCTCTCAACAATTCTAATGTACTTTGTCATTTCACTCCTTGCAATAAGCATCCTCTTATAATTCAAAATCATAATTTCAATTTTCAATAGTCCTTATAATTAAGGTGGGATCGTACTTTCGACCAAGCCATATACTTTTGTTCGATCATTTTCATTGGAGTAATACCACAAGTTTGGTGACTTTATAAAACAAAACCCTTAGATTGAGCTCATTCCATAATTCAAGTTCCATATCCTCACATGACCTATCTTAGGCCGACTATGTTAGGTCATTTCCATTGGTGATTCTTTTTTACCTCTTTCAATCCCTTTCAGTTCACATATCGATCATATTCTATACAATCATTCCATTATCTTCCATATAAATTGCCGCAATCAATCATTCTCGATCATTCAATGTCTTATTCCTTTAAGGTGGCACACTATTCTTCTACACCGTATCGATACCATTCATTAACGGTTTCCAGTCCGTTTCAATAGGCCGTCGATTGGCATCTTTATTTCAAAGCCCAGCCTATTTCAATAGGCCGTCGACTGGTATCACCCATACCAATAGCTGACCAATCTTGGTATAGATCGAAAATCAGCAAGTTTACATGTAGACACTACACAGTACACGGGATGTAACACTGTATGGTCTCAACTACACCGACACGTACTAGACAAATCGTGCTCTGATACCATTAAATCTGTCACAACCCGAAAGCCGCGACTTTCACTTAATACTTATACTTTTTCTTAGTCTACAAATTTATAGACTAAATTTTTTTTTCATTTTAAGGTTTGTTTTCAGTGTCAGTGTAGTTACTACTCTAATTTCACTGATCCTCTATACAATATTTTATCACATCTCTAAGTTACATCCCGACTCATTGAACAACATACGTACTGTGTATTAATAAAAGTCTGTACATGTAAACAAGAGATTTACAAGGAATGTATACCTCAAAAGTAGCGAAGTGAATTCGCAGGATGATGGTCAGTACCAAACCTGCAAACCGTCTCCGAAGGCCCACTTAAAAGCTTTCATAGCATATTGTAACTTCAATAGTCTGAAAAGAGATGAAATTTAGTGGGGTGAGCAAAACCACGGCTTAGTAAGATACTAATATAAATGCAAGAGTAGGATTATAGTGTCTTAAACCGTAATACTTAAAACTTGCAAGTTTGCAATTACAGTTAATTCTTTCTCATTGATATCATCTCATTATCTCAATTCTTGTCATCTGTGTATCACTCAGACTTCTAAATAAATCATCATAATCACTTTTTAGTTTTCTCATCATTATACTATAGTGCATCGCACGACAATATGTCGTGTCCAAATTGAATATCATGTACTATTAGTCCATATTCTCATCAATCTCATAGTAGATCCTGTCCAATTGAGATATCGTATCAAGTCATTTAATAATCATACTTCTGTATTCTATCATCTCATATCACTTCTCATATTGTGGATCATGATCGCGGTGGTACGAAGTCATAATTCTCTTCATGTATTTCTATATTCATGTTTCATATCATATCATGACATCATGTAGAAGAAATATCGTTACCACCAGTCATAATACTCCTCATATACCCTTCATGTTTTTGTACCATATAAGGTCATGACATATCTTATGTAAAAAGCATCCTATTATGTCATGATTTAGTAGGCAACTTATGTAATTTCACTATATGAACCGCTATCATTTCAAATCATATCATATATACTTTAGAACATGCTCAACATATGAATTTTCAATTCATTTCATATTTAAGGTTGAAAGCATGCATAATTCTCTTTTTCTATCATGTCAATTCAAAACATGTCTTTTCACTTTTCATATCATGTTAATTCAAAACATGTCTTTTCATATCATTTCAAATCAAAATGTGCACATTTCTCTTTTCATATCATGTCAATTCAAATCATTTTTCATATACTGTAAGTCATATCAGGTCTAGAGTTCATATCAAATCAATCTATACTCTAGACCGCATATCATGTCATGTTCGACACAAAATCTTATATAAATCGTATAAATGTCGAAATCATATCACATATACTTTTAAAATATGTTTAAGACATGTACTGTTTCAAAATATATTTCATTTCAAACATGTCTCATGTACTGTATAAATCATGTCAAGTCTAAAGTTCATATCAATGAAATCATAATCTAGACTTCATATCATATCGGTTAGAGACTAGGCTAAATCCCTATCACTCTATCAATAAAGACTCAATCACTGTAGCTAGCAGTGAAAATCATGTCATCGTCCCCTGGAAACCAACTAGGGCGCTATCTATGGTCATAGACCTCATCTCTCTCAGCCCCACTGATCAAGCGTGACTGAGACCTGTCCACGACTATTGTCGGACAAGCATCTCTACCTAAAAAGCAAAGCTCTAATTAGGCGGTTTCCACTATGCTTTATTGAATTTAATTCTTTTAGGGTGCCTACAGTCTCATAAAACATTTAAATCTTTATCTTTTCATGTTAAAATCATGTAAAGCATATGGTAAAATTCTTTAAGATGCTTCATATATAAAAATATGTATCTACCATATACTTTCCCTTTTTTTTTAAACTAATCTATACTTTATAGCATTCATATAAGTGTTAGTACAACGTCTCAAGTTGTAATAAGTTATACTTAAAAGCGATGCTATAAAACATTTCAGTATGCAACTTCGGTAATATTTTCATCTAATACAGTGAAGCGATTCATTTAACTTTATCACCATCAATTATTCGATTTCAAGGCTTTCTTTCTGTCCAATTAGTAAATCACTATTCAAATCATTCACTATTCATTTAATTCGATATTCAATTTGCTTAGTACTCAATTCATTTGGAAATCGAATCACTTATTATTCAGACCATTCGGTATTCAATATCTTTTTTCAATCGTCATCGAGTATAATAATCATTTATACATCTCATCATCAATATTAGGATCGCATCATTAGTATGAATCCTCTAAGTTTCTATGAGCATTTAGATATCATGTTTTCAATGTAACCATCAAGGTACGGAAATTATGTAATTACTAATGTCGTCATCCGATATCTACTTTAGAGTCGATATTGATGATAGATAAACCACCAAATCAATAATCACTTATCAAATCCAAGTATGATTTGACCTATTGACACACGTTTATGATTTCTGACTTGAGGTTCAATTTCATTGACTACCGTAAAACCATATCACAATCCTTAATCGAGTTTTCACATGCCCTGTAGAATTGAATATTAAACTTATGCAAATCGTAAATCTTATTATTCAAGGCTTATTTCACGGTTATACGCAAAACCATATATCCGCATATTTTATCACTCATTTATTTGGATCTATAATTGATCGGATTGTGTCATGATTCAACCTCACTTTCAGTAAAGTTATGTATGTACAATTTATACATTCGTTTATGATTCAGTATCATAACTATCCATTGTGTACCACAGTATTGCTACTAATACCAATATCACTAGTGTATGTCTGTTTATTATCTTATAAATATCCGGCAATACGATGTAATACAGTGAAATCATCTCAACATCGATCTCTCGAATAGTCCATGTTATCACGTTCGGAATTGTTTCAAGATCAAGAAATCGAATTCGAGAAATTCTGAAATCATTACTCCATTAATAGTTCCACAATTCAATTGCTTGGCCATCAAAATTTCAACTACGATCTTCTCTTCCAAGCTACATCATATAATCATTGTTACTTTCATCAATACTCCAACCAACCGATATTCTACCTCATTTTCGACTCAATAATCAACTTGAAATGTTAAATTGACTTGAATTATTAGTTCTATAAGATTCTCAACAAAATTCCTCGCATTATTTTACTCATCCGTTAACCTTCTCATCAATTTCAACAATAAATTTCTCCATGACATGATAAGATCTTTTCAAACTTATTTCTGATAATTCTTTCCAAGATTCCATTTACATGAGATGCTTAAACTTTTTCCTCAAACATGTTCATAGAAATTTTGGCAGCATAACGACTTAATTTTCACTAAACCTCCTGCAAGAAAAATACAATTTATACTACAGTCATTGATTCTCACAATTCCTATGTTTCTACTAAGACTCCCGCCATCAGTTGTGGCTTCTCTTAGCATTTTTAACATCAATTCAATCAATGCATCATATTAAAAAATCATATTCCCAAAACATACAATATAACGCTACTAATGCTTTATAAAAGTATCTTACCTATTCGCCAAAGCTTAGCACACTTTCCGATTTTCGAGCCTTGCCGAACTCCACCATTCGTCTCATTTCCGTTTTGCTACAATTTCAATATCAATGCACTTACATCAATATAACAATAACATTATTCAATAAATATCATCAATTTATTTTCTTTAATTTTCCTTACCATTTCTTTTTCTTTCCTTTTTCTTCTTCTCTTTCTTCTTCCTTCTCCTTCTCCTTCTTTCTCTTTTTCTTTTCTTTTCTTCTTTTTCCTTTTTTTTTTCTTTTCTTTTCTTCTTTTTCCTTTCTTTCTTTTTCTTTTTCTTTTTCTTTCTAATCTGAACAGGGTCGGATCGGGTCGGGTCGGATCGGTTCGGTTGGGTCGGACCGTTTCAGTCGGTTCAGCTTTTACTAGCCGGTTCGACCACCGGCGGCCACCATCTCCGACGGTTCGACCACTCCACAGCTTGCTGGGGTGGTGGCGAGGTTGGATCTGGTCTCCATTTCCCGATTGGCGGTGCCGACGGTGGCGGATCTAGGACGGGGTTCGACTTCCCTTTCTCCTTCTTTCTTTCTCTGTTTCCCTTCATCACCGGTGAGCCCTCCTTCAGATCTGGCTTCACCAGGGTCTGGCCAAGCGGCAGTGGCACGGGGTTCAGCTGGCGGCCACCTCCTTTCCCTTTTTTCCTTTTTCCTCTTTTCTCTCTTTTCTCTTCTGTTTTCCACCAATTTCTCTTCTCTCCTTTTCTTTTCCCCCGTCGCTGGCAGCTTCCTTTTCTCCTCCTCGACTCGCTGGCGACCTCGCCTCCCTCTTCTCTCGCTCAGCCAGCCGACGGTAGCCGGCATTTCTTTGGGAGCTCTCCTTTGTTACAAACAGAGGAGGAAAAATGGGAGGGAATCGGGATACCCGATTCCCGCCCCCCTTTCTTCCTTTTTTTTTTAAATTATATTTATAAATAAATATTTATAAATATAATTATTAATTGATAATAATATATATACACATTTTTATTTTCTCAAATTTTTCGATTTCTTAAATATCCAGAATAAATACTCACTTTTATTTCTTTAATATTTGGATCTCTTAACATCCGACAATTATTCAAAAATAATTTCCTCAACTTCATTACTTCATCAGTTTCAAGAATTTCAAAAATATTCTCATCTCGTAAATAAATTTATTTATTTACCTTCGCTTATTTATTTGCATAAATTAAATTCCCGAGTAATTTAATACCAAAAATAAGAAAAATTCTCGATTATCACACTTTCAACGCATAAATTTATAATATCGCATGCACATCTAGCATGAAAAAATACAGCTTGCATAATTGGGTAAAAATTTTTAATTAACATAGGAATAACTGCGATATTACTTGAAGCATTATCTAAAGTAATAACAAAAACTTTATTGTTTTCAAGTCCATACAATTTACAAACTTTAATAATATATTTATGAATAGTATATGAATTACGTGCTTCTTCAATTACATCTAAGGATAAAATTCATTTTTGCATGCATCAATCTTCATCTACCTAATGACAAGTTATAACAAGATAACATATCCCGTTAGTATTAGTCCATGTATCGCTAGTTAAACTAACCCTACATGAAATATTACTAAGTTTATCAATTAAAGCTTGCTTATATTCTTTAAACAAATCAATGCAATTTTTTTTATGTATGTCTAGAAACAGATTTATATGTAGGTTGTAAATATTTGCAAACAAATTCTAAATATCCTACTTTTTCACAAATTGTGAATGGTTGTTCAATTTTAACTACAAATTTAACTAAACCACGTCTTGCTTGACCATTATCAAAATTAATTTTTTTCCACCATCATATATATTAATTTGAGATTGTTTATCTTCAATAATTTCATTTTTTTAGCATCGATTAATTTTATATGCACCAAGTAAATGTCTTTTATACGTAGCTGTACCGCCACCACTTCCACTGGAGCTATAAGTGTAAACGCTTTTACACAATTTACAAATAGCACAATATTCATTCGTCGTACCTTCTTTTACTACAATGTCGAAATACTCCTATACCTTGCCACTTTTTTTCGAGTAATCTTCGTTTTTGTCGATCTTGATGATGTAACAGCAGTGGTGGCAGTTGATGATTGTATTTGAGTACAACCACCACCACGAGGCGACTAGTAGTACGATCTATCGGTGGTGTCGAAAGAAGCTCATCTTCCTCCTTATGAATATCGGGTTCGATTTCATTGAATGATTCGTCACCCAAATTAGGGATTTCAATAGAACTGAAAGGACGAGAAATGGAACATAAATGACGAAAGAAGTTTGACATTTTTATATTTTTTGAAAATGAATATATTTTAAAATTTGAAAAAAAAATAGATGTAGGATATATATTGGAAGTTTGAACTTGGAAGTTGAAAGTAAATTTTGTAAAATTGTAAAACAAAAAGAAAAATGAATTTTAGAGAGAAAATTGATAATATTATAAATTTAGAATAAGAGAATTTGAGAGAGTTTGAATGAGTATTGAGAGAGTATGAGTGTTGAGATTTAAGAGAAAATAAGAGAAAATCTAAAGAAAAAATGAAGGAAATGAATAAGTATTTATAGAAAAAAATATTGAATTTAAAAAAAATAAAAAACGAAAAATAGAGGGAGGGAGCGTCCCTCTCCCATATGAATGGGCAACGACCTAGTCGTTACCCATTCAAGGCTGCAATAGCTTGCCACTGGCAGGCTTTATTTTTTAAAAAAATTTGAATCCGGACCAATTCAGCCCAAAATCGGTTTAGACCGGATCGAAACCTACTTGTCTCGGTTTTTGAATTTTTTGAACCACTGAATTCGGTTTCGATTATTGGGCTGGGTTGACCCGGTTTGATTTTGAGCTTGACCGGGCCAACCCAACCCAATAACCAGCTCTAACCATGGCTATCTTCCTCATGCTCTCTGCATTCATCATATACCATTCATGCATGAAATTCAACATGGTCTCCCTAAAACCTTTCTTGGCCGAAACCCTAAGTCTCTCCTACAATCATTTTTGTTTCAATCCAATGCCATAGACATGCTTAAACATCAAGAACACATTCAAATAAATCATTAAAAATCAAGAATTGCAAGCTTTTTCTCTCTTTTACCTTATGGCTGAAACTTGGAAGGGTTGAATCACCTAATAAATAGCCAATTCAAGCTTTAATATTCTGGGTTTTGGTATATCTAAGTGAAAGGAACAACTTTTGTTTTAGGTGAAAATCTGATTTGAAAAGATTTGAGATAGGTTTATCAAGCTCTCGCTCTCTCTTCTCAAGACTTAGCAAAATTTTGGTCTCTAATGGAGGGATTGGCTGGCCAAAGAGAAGATGAGATGATAAATATCCAATTTATTTAATTATTTAATGGTTTAAATATCTTTTAGGGACAAAAGACTAAGTTACCCTTTAACAATTTAAATATTGCCACTTATATCCTAAACATTATAATATTAATTTAAACATTCAATTTAAATTCTATTTATTTTTTATTTTCCATTAATATTATCTTTATTAATCAAAACTTTGACTTTGGCCGACTAGGGCAGGCAAATTACCAAAATAACCCTAGACAAAGCTTTTAGGCTCATTCGTGTTGTTTTTAGCATTTTCGTGTGATTTAGTCTACAAGTTGGAATTGCGTAAGACATCTTCACACAAATGTTCAACTACAATAGTCTGTGGGTCAAAAGTCAAACTAGGTTGACCGTTATTCATAAAGTTTATTTAGGCTATGGACAAAATTGTCATTATTGAATTTGTTGCATGTAAACCTAGATATATTCAAATGAAAGAATTTAAAAAAGTAGTCTTCGTACCAATTATGTAATTCGACCTTAAAATCCACAATTTGCCACTTTCGTTCCCATCCGAGTTAAAGAGAATCTTGTGACTCCCGTCTTATGATTTCTCCAATACCTATAAGGTATAAGATAATTTGTTGTCATTGGTTAATCTAGTCATTCTAACTTCGAATACAGTATATGTGGAAAGAATATGTGAATCTCACAGTTCATGCAACTAAATTGGACAAATTTTGGTGCCTTTCGTCTTGCATTATCAGTTTATCACACCAGGATCGAATAATCCTCACTGCCATCGACATTAGAATCGGGCATCCAACATTGTTATTCTCGCAAAAGAGAAATGATAATAGTAAAGTAATGCTAATTGCTATGTTAGGATTTTTACCACCTAGATAATGATGTGGAGCTTAAATGACTTAAAATTCCTTATTTATGGGAAATGTAACGTTCCGTTATATACAGTAAATAACAATAACCACATATTCCGTCAGTCGGTTAGGCTTCTGGATGCCTTTAAAACACTTACTTATCACAGTAATCAGTTTATAAATAAAAGTCTATCTATAACTAACATTAATATTTACATCAAAAGTATCATTTTCAGTACATTTCACTAATTTTACATCCCCGTACATAAATTATACGAAAGTAGTATTGTACATATACGTCTAAACATATAAAAAAATAAAATATATCTCCATGATCAGATAACCGTTGCTTGAGGGTATAAAAAACGTAGCCTATTTGTGGAACGATATATCATTGTAGGTAATCTATGAGGTGGAAAAAAGGGGTGAGCTTAATGCCAAGTAAGAAATTTGTATGCAGGTACTGATACAATGAAATCTATATGCATAAAAATATTTGATTTCTAACAGTGCACTAAAGGACATTATTAGGAAAGATAATATATAATCTGCTAGATAACTAGATAGAGTATGGGAGGTACTTTGAAGTACCTGTCATGTTCCAGTCCCTAGTTGCGACTATAGGAAGTTAACAGTTGGAGATGATATGAATAAACAATATAAATCACTTTAAAATCATATCATGCAATGTTTCAGTATATAAACAGTTTAACTGAATCACTTTAGTAAACAGTTCAATATAGAAATCCAGTAAACAGTACAGTAAATACTTTAAAAATTTCAATGCAGTCGATATATAAACAATTCAGTTCAGTATCAGTATCAGTATCAGTAGGAAATTTCAGTTCAGTAAAACAGTACAGTGCAGTGGAGACCAGGCAACACCTAATAGATATCATGCCATAACAATATCCCAAGAAGGGAGAAACAATAACAGTAAGACATATGGCCATAGTCACAATGGAGTCCACAGTGTACACTTGCCAGGTAACAATTGTAGAAACCGAAGACTTGACAGATCTATCAGCAACAGTATAATAATAGTAACAGTCAGCATTATATGGAGCCTAATAGTCTCAAAATAGTTTATAAACAATATAAACACTATTTAAGAAATCAGTTCCAGTGATAAAATCTTCAGTCAGTCCATAAATGCATATGTTGAAAAACATAAGCAGGTTAGAAATAAAAATTCATAAAATATTCATAGTTCAATATTCTTTTCTAAAAATGTTCTATTTATCTGTAAAACAAGTTATAAGAACATGTCAATACTCTTACGTACGTAAAATTCGATAACATGAATTTTTAAATATTGTTTTTCGATGTTTAGTGAAAATATGAAATTTCAATGAATAAGATGAAATTAACTTAATAAACCTTTTGTTTCTAATACTCAAGGATATTGAGATAAAATTCCATAAAATTAAAATTTTCAGTAATATAACGGCTGTTTTTAACCTAGCCTTCCTACAGTGAAAATACAATTTATAAAACCAACTAGAGTTCACAATTTCAACAATTCCAAAGCAATTGACTTCAAAATAATTTCTTAAAATCATTTTCAACCACAAAATACATTCACAGTATCCGTACGTCTTCCATATTCATCCCTTACCTATCGATTCCTATCGATACAGTCAATAGCACTACGCGACAATTTTCACTTTCGGGCTGCAAAACATTATGAAAACACCATCATTTCACCATACTTTAATTATAATAAATTCTTCTTCATTAAATTCTATCATATTGTCAACAGTAGTCACTAAACCAATCTAATTTACACCGATGCTAAAATACAAATATGCCTGTAGACACCCTATTTTGTCCGGGGTCTTAACTTGTAAAAATAATTAATAGGGTTAGGTGACATTGTATTTTGACTTAATTTAACAACTTAGAATAGGAAAATTATTTAATATTAGAATTGTTTAGGATTAGGTTAGAATTAAATTAAGATTTTTTTATATTAAAATTAACATTAAAATTATGATATAGGACTAACATAGAAATTAGAATTATTAAAAATCAGGATATTAATAGGATATTAAAATTTTATTAGACTAGGATTTATTGACTAAGATTAGAATAATTATTAAGTTAGAGTTAATATTAGAATAGGATTGTATTTTGTAGGATAACATTATTAATAATAAAAAAAGAAAAGATAAATGTTAGTAAAAAATCAGCTCGTAAGGGGCTGTTCTAGCTTAACCAGAGGTCTTGAGTTCGAGCCCTCGGTACGCAGCTGTGTTAAAACTCTTGAGGGAGAGCTTTGCCGCCCTTTGGGTCCTGCCCGGCTCGAATCCGGATTAGTCCTATACCAGAATGGTGTGGGGATATCGGATGGTTTCGACCAAAAAAAAAATCAAATTGTAGTGGAATTCTAACTCTTTGTGACTATAAAAGGACCCTTAGGCTAGCTTGCGAGGGGGGATGCCATACAAAAATCGTGCTCTGACTCTTTCACTATACCGAGCCTCCCTCTTCTTCCTTTATTCACCCCTGCCACCATCGAGTATTGTTGCTTTGCTCGCCCTTGTTCAGCTTTGCTCGCCAACAAGCCATACCGTCTTTACCCGATTGCACAGCCACCATCGACTTCATCATCGCTTCACGCCTCCTCGCTAAATGCTACCCCTGATTCGACCAGCTCTGCACCTGTTGCATAATACCACTATCTAGCTTTGCACCTGCTGCACTGCACCACTGTTCTGCACTCGCCACTGCTCTGTCCCATCGCCTACTTGCTGCCTTGCTCTGAAAAACACTGCCTGTAGTTGCTAGCATTGCTTGTTGCGCCCCTGCTTCATAACCAAAGCGTGCTGCATCACTCACTCATCATTTTGCTGATTTGTTACGGTTTTTGACGAAGATTCCACCTTGCCATTATTTATTGCTTGTCTCATTTGAGAAGAGAAAAGGGAGAGTAGCAACGTGGGAAGAGTAGGAAAGAAATAAAAGAAATAGAGAAAGAGGTTCCAATGTGGTGAGTACAGAAGGTAAGAGAGTTCAACATTAAAATAGTATTTTACAATTTCACATGACTAAATGGGTTTTCTTTATTATTGTGTATACATATACATGTGCATTTTTTTTTATTGTATTCAAAACCCTTCTTAATTAATATTTCTTGCTCATATGATCAATATCTTATTAGTTTAGTTTAATACATTATATAATTTGTTGCTTAAAAATTTGTATAAGATAATTTAGGTAATTAATTGAAACTAACATATAATACTGAGATAATGGATTTAAAAATAGATTTGGATGATTTGAATAAAATGTTAATTATGTATATAATTTGTATATTTGTGATTTGTTTGTATGATGATTAATATGATATGTTACTTAGTTTGCATGTATACTTAGAGTTTAATTAAATAATTTGTATGTCTAGGGCAATTTATGCAATAGAGTTTAGGAAATTTATTTAGAAAACTAACCCTCTAAGAAAATATTAGGAGAGCTTTTAGGTTATAGAAAGTCAATAAAAAATGAATATAAGATAAATAAATAAATATAATATAGAAATTAGATAAAAGTAATTAAATTAAGAAGATGAATGCAAATTATCCGATGATGAAATTCCAAGAAAGTCAAATGGTAATCCTTGGAAATTTCTAGATGAGGGGTTTGCTCTAACTGACCCAGATCGATGGAAGGTTTAGAGTAAATTTTCAATACAATAATATGTATTCATTTTCTAAAAAAAAATGAATAAAATATAGCAATAAAGATAATTAAAATAAAATAGAAATAGGATATGGAAATAATTTGAATTAAATAAAAAATAAATACAGTTAAAATAATGATAAAAAATAATAGAAAATTAGTAAGAATTGGGTATAAAGTCAACATTAGGGTTTTCATAATATATTTAAATGAACCGACGATGAAGCCTCTTCAAGCAAGTCAATTGGTACTACTTGAATACTCCTGAGGTGAGAAGAATTACTTATTGTTTGAATCAGATTGATGGAAGGATTTTAAGCAAATTTCCAATATTTTAGGCATATCGAAATTAACTTAAAATAAGATAAATTTAGAATGACCTAGAATAGTTGGTACCATTTTAAGATGGGCGTTGTGGGGGTGTTAATCATTCCCCACACGTAACCGTACTCCCAAACCTTAGATTTTTTGAACTAGGCCAAGTCTTATCTTTAGACAAGAATAGGTGACCAATCACACTTTAGGTTTGAATGGTTGGTGGTGACTCATTGAATTTAAGTCTAACGGGTTAAGTTCCAGGACTTGACACGTTACGACAATGCCTAAATCAACTCTGTTTTCGATTCCGATCGCACTAGCAGTCTTCTCTTAATTTATACAGTGTCATGGAACCCAGAACACATCAAAATTGAGCACTATTTCCATGTCCCCTTCTCATGGCCGAAACACACATGGTGACAATCTGTAAAGACTGCAAAACTTTGTATCATATTTGTGAATAAATAAGAGACATAGAATAAGCTAAGTACTAAGATGCACTTTGTAATTATTATTACTTCAAGTAATGAGAATGAAGTTTCAGGTTTAGTAAATTTAGCAATAAATGATTGATACCTTGGGATAATTTAGAAATTTTGTAAATAAGTTCAAGAGATATATAAGAACAAATAGATACATATATTCCACAATATATATATGTATATTTGTTTTAATAAAACAAAGGACACAAGTATGCTAAAGGAAATGTAGTGTACATGAACATTAAAATATTTAAAATAAAATAAGTAAGGAATACATATATATATATATATATATATATATATATATATACACACACACACACACATATTGAGTATTAAATATGTATATATATATATATGTAAAATTTAAAATAAAGGAGGAATATATATACACACACACACACACACACATACCTCCACTAAAAATATATTAGACATGAATATATATATATATATATATATATATGTAGATATATGCATGTATATATTATATATTTAATGTTTGAAATATATGTACATATACATATTAGATGTAAGGAATATAACAAAATAAATAAATATATATGAATATATATTAGTTATATATATATAAATATATTATTATGTAAAGATAATTATAAATTATATAAATATAGATATTTGAGATAGGAATAAAAATTTAAAATAAAACAATTTGAAAATGATAAAATAAAATAAGTTTAAAATAAATGTTAGTGGAGTTTGATGGGACTTCCTCCCACCAAACCCCACTAACCAAGCCATCATCGTCCATCATGGTCATCACGATCGGTAGCTTAACAAAAAAAAATGATGGAAAAGAAATGAAAAGGAAAGAGAGGAAGAAAGGCACGAGAGAGAGAGAGCTGAAAACTGAACCAAATCGAGAAGAAAAGAGAGGTGAAGTCGAAAGGAAAGAAAGGAAGAGAAAGAAGAGAAGGGAAAGTGCTGCTGCTACCTCACCGTCGTGAGCAGCAGGGGACGACAGCAAAGAAGGAAGATACAGGCGGAAACTTGGCAATGTCAGTGCTGATATGGAAGGTCGAACCAAAACGCTAGAGGCTGGACTTCTTAGGCGTCAGACAAGGGAAGAATAAGGAGAAATTAAAGCTGCAGCAAGGAATCACGTTGTATGGCTTTGATGCCAAAACAGGAGCTAGTTTTTAGGTAGCCATTTTTGTTAAATGTAAGTTGTATCAAGGGCTCAGTGGAAGGTAATTTCTGCTGCCATTGTATTTAGTTAGACAGTGGCTGTCTAAGGCCAGTAACTGTGGCTGTATAAGATGAGGTTGTGGCCACTTATGGTAGTGATGCATGGCTGTAGTTGAATCGGTGATCAAGGGCTGATGTGCGTGTGAAACAAGGGTCTTAAGGTGCTGTTAAAGAGGCATGAAACAGAGCACATTTTGGGCTGAAAATGGAACAGACCGAGGGGGAACTATAAGGTAGTTTTCATGGCAACCTTAAGCACTGCTTGAGAGACCTTGAGGACTGACTTCAGGGCTTAAATAAGGGCTGAACATAGCAGCCAACCAAGAGGTTGAGTTGAGGCAAGTTTTGAAGGTAAATTTTTAAGAGTAAGGGCTAAGTTCTGATGTAAAGATTGTATAATTTTAAGTATACAATTTAATATAATATGTTTGGAAAATGCCTATATGTGTATGAGTGCATAAACATGGATAGGATGGTGTATAACATAAATATATATTTATATATAGATTCCATGGGCATAAGGATGAAGAATAAAATGCGATCATTTATTTTTACACATATATGCATTTAGGTACATAGAGATGTAAATGTATATACCATGAGTTCGATGAGGATGAATAAATAGGTTTTAAATTAAATAGTTGCACTTTGATGCAATATGAATAGATTGGGTACTTACTGATACCCAAGTACTATTAAATAAGAAATTGAGGAATGAAACTTTGGTGTAGGAATTGATTTGGAAACATTAAGGTGAATGCTTAGTACTAAATCAACTAAAGGAAATTTTAAGATAAGAATTAAATCCCGCTTAAAGATTAATATATACAAGGATGAATATATATATATATATATATATATATATACTCTTCAGAGTAATAACGAGATCTTAATTATAGGCATAATATCAAGCCTGAATATATGTGTGTAGTTTTAAATTATGCGCTTTAAGTTCGGTATTTAGCATGATATGAGTAAATGATTGAGACATTATTAGAATGATTGTAGTAACTTTGACTGGAGCGGAGGAGTGAATTCCAATTCGGAGGATCGAGGAAGATACTCGCTAAGGGTATAAGGTAAGTGGGTTAAATAAACTTTACTAGTATCATCTTGTAAGAGATGAAAGAATCTTTATTCAATAATTATCTAATTTCATATCAAGTTTGGTGAAATATCACGGAAAAGACTATGAGAGTAAGTCTTGGTATGATACAAGTTTGACTTGATGTGATCGTGAATAGTATTCGTCTGGAATGAAACCTTATTTGTGACTTGCGTGTTATGTTTTATGACTTGTTTATGCTCATTGAGCATATAAACTTGTATAAAACGTAGTTGCCTACATCATGAGAAATGCATGTGATTTATTTAAGTCGTACCAAGTGAGCATGATAATATATTGCGATACTTTGAGAATGTATATGTGAATTAGTGTACGATATATATAGCTCACGAGGTTGAACTTATAGACCTCGAATAGCACCTAGTTGTATTCGTCGAAACTAGGATAATGGAATTGTATGACAACTGATGTATATATGTGACTCGAGGACTTGAATGATTTTTAGAACATTACTACTAGAAATCATACGCCAAAGTGGCGACCGAATAAGACCCATTCTTTTTGGGACCGTGTGAGCCACCTCTAGAGAACTCAAAGGAACCACGTGCTACGCAGATTTCTTCGGAACTGTGGGAGCCACCTCTAGAGTCCTTTGAGAGCTAAGTGCTACACGAGTACCTATGAACTATTTAGAAAGCATGCGCCCAAGAGACAAATCTGAATAAGACCCATTCTTTTTGGACCATGTGAGCCACCTCTAGAGAACTCAAATGAACTACGTTTTACGCAGATTTCTTCGGAACTGTGGGAGCCACCTTTAGAGTCCTTTGAGAGCTAAGTGTTACACGAGTACCTATGAACTATTAGAAAGCATGCGCTCAATAGGCGAATCCGAGTAAGACCCATTCTTTTTGGACCGTGTGAGCCACCTCTAGAGAACTCAAGGGAACTTCGTGCTATGCGGATTTCTTTGGAACTGTGGGAGCCACCTCTAGAGTCCTTTGAGAGCTAAGTGCTACACGAGTACCGATGAACTATTAGAAAGCATGCGTCAAAGAGGTGAATCTGAGTAAGACCCATTCTTTTGGACCGTGTGAGCCACCTCTAGAGAACTCAAAGGAACTACGTGTTACGCGGATTTCTTTGGAACTGTGGGAGCCACCTCTAGAGTCCTTTGAGAGTTAAGTGCTACACGAGTACCGATGAATCATTGGAGATCATATGCCAAAGAGACAAATGGATAAAACGATTATGACCTTGTGACGTTGTATCCATCACTAGTTAGGATGGATGTTATACATATGACAGTGAGTCGGAATAACTGTTGAACTTTATTTCTATTATGCTATAGCATCATGTGCTATTTGAAATGGTTAGTTACTTTACGCTTAACCATATTGATGAAAGAAATGAAAAGGATGAAATTGTGCAAGTTAAAGACATGAGGAAAAAGTTGAACGAGCCTATACAATCTGTTATTGATTATATGTGAGTAGCAATTCATGGTAGAATGCATACATGGTATTTTATATTGTACATGCATGTATGATCATATTTTACTACATGAGCCTAGTCTGTATTTATTTAAGCTACTTACTGAGCCGTGAATTGCTCACCCCTTAATTTAACATTTGCAGATCACACTAGTTGAAATCTAGCTTCAGGCTTCGTATAGGCTCTCTTAGGAACAGTACTTAGTTGTGGTACTCGTCTACATTTTTCGAGCTTTGCTTTTGTATTTTTGAGGTATACGAATTGTATATCATTTTGATAATTATGCAAACTTTAATTTCAGAGTACTAGGAAGTAAAATGGGATGTAACTTTGGATCGCACTAGATTATTGTATAGGTTTATGTGATTATCGAGTACGATCCGGGATAAGATTATATTTTGAAGTGCGTATAAACTACAAAAATGTGGAATTATTATTGTGTTGGATTTGAGAAACATGAGACGCATGATGGTATGAATTGTGGAAATTAAAGCTGGTTGTATTGTGAAAATTAAAAATGTATTTGCAATGCAGGTAATTTACTGGGAAAATTGATAAAATACAAGAGGAAGGTTTTCTACCCATTTCTTTTGGGATAAGTGAATATGAGGCTAAAACAATTATATTCACCTTGAGATTTATGATATAACTAGAGAAATAATATTATTAAGGCAAGATTTGGTTTAGTTACTACACTAACACTGAATACAAACCGTAAATGGAAAAAGAAAAATTTAGTTCGTAATTTTCTAAGTGAAATAAGGTAAGTGTTAAGTGAACATCATGACCTTCGGGTCGTGCCACAATCTCATGATTTCTCAACAATTTAATCCTTCATTCACGCTTTATCATTATTTTCCACCTTTCTTACACCATTTTCATGCAACAAAACACAATAATTCATGAACTTCCTATCATGGTCGAAATCCTAAGGGAGTGTTTGAGTGGGTTTTGATTCAATCTAAAGCCAAATTCATGCTTAACTACCTTAATTACATCATTTTCTAACATTAAAACATAAAGAACACATAAGCTAAAGGTTACCTTGTCTTGGCCGAATATGAAGGGAAGCCAAACACCTTGATTTTGTCCACTTTACACTTAAATATTGGTATGGGCTTGTAGAGTACTGAATTTGGAACAAGGTTGTAGAAGAGAGTTTTCCGTTTTAAGGTGTTTTAGTGGGTGGTTTGGAAGCTTTTCTCTTTTTCTTCTAGGTTGTTAATGGTGGAATGGTGAGAGGTTGAAGATGAAGTGTGGCCGGCCATGAAGAAAATTGTAGAATTCTCTTTTAAAATTATCTTGGTTGCTAAATGACCAAAATGCCATCACTTATAATGATTTTGGACAATTTTGCCCTTAAACTTTCATAATATTTTTAACTAGCCAATTTAACTCCAAAATATTTTATTTCATCATTAAATATAATTATTGGACATATTCTAATGAATGGATGAGGTTTTATTAAGGTTTGACTGATCGTAAGGGTGAAGTTATGGAAATACCCATACTGGGTCAATCGCGTAAATTTATTGTTTTTCCCCCAATTCAGTCTATCTATTGACATGGCCAAGAACTTATTTATATGTAGATTATCATACTTCAGTCAGTTGGTCAAAAGTCAATTTAGTTTGATCGTTATTCGTGAAAGTTCATCTGACCTATGTCTTTAATCGTCATTTTCTAATTTGTTGGCACACTTCCCAAATATAGCCTAAATAAAGGATTTTGGGTTTTAGATTCTTACCATATACTTATTCGGCTCTCTTTACTGTGTGTACCAAATCTCCTGTCTATCCAGGCACTGTAGGGTCTATGGGACCCACTTCACTATTTCCTTTTATACTTGCGAAATACACAGGAATTGAACAGTGGTGAGAAGTCTAACACATGTAACAGTACCAGAATATGCGATTCTCACATAAAATGATTAAAAGCATTTATTATTGGGAATAAAGATTTAAGCAAACCCTCCTACGGAAAAGAAAACACTCAAAAATAATTATCATTAAATGAAAATAAATTACATGATTTATTTTGTTGATAGGTGTCTTTGATTTTGTTAAGTTTAAATCAAATTAACTCATTTTAGGTTCAAGAATCAAAAACTCATTTCCATTTTTTTTTAACTTCGATGATTATAATTGTTGTGTGTGATTATTTAGAGTTATTATAGCATAACTCTTCTAAATTAATTTTCTTTAAATTAATAGTTTCTCTAAATTAATAAAAAATAAAATCATAGCCCCCACTCCTATCATTATAGGAGATTAGTAAACTCTTCTATCGTGATAATTAATAATTTTGTTTTAAAACTTAATGTAAAATTTAAGTCTCGACTACCACATAAATTAATAATTTGATAAAAAATAAATATATTACATAATATTCAAAAACTAGAAAAATACTTCAATGTGCTAATTTGTAGAAAGCTACTACGTTTAAGATTTTTTTTATTTTAAGAAATAAAAAAGCATAAAATATATTAGAAAGAAAAATTTTAAAGCAATTATCAATTAAAATGAGAATTTTAAGAAAATTAAATGATATAAAGTTATTGAAGAAGTTTAAAGAATGTGAAAAGTTTTTAAGACAATAATAATTTACAGGATAAAATCTTTCAAATTAATAATTCTTTTAAATTAATGCTCAATAATGAATTTCAAAAATATTAATTTAGAAGTGTTTTATTATACAATGGATTGGTATTCTAAATAAATTTGAAAATTTTGGATTTTGTTAATGATGGTTAAAATGAACCCACTTGATAACCAAAAAGAAAAAGAAAAATTCTAAATACACCTAAATTTTCCCACTTCACATCCATTTTTTTTATATAAACAGTATTATTATGAATAAAATAAAGTGTAAGAAAAAAAAGTAAATGAATTTAGAATTTCTCAAAAATGAACCCACTTGACGCTAGCCGGTTAGTGTCACCCAAACCTAAAAAGTCATTAGCGTAATAATGGTTAAACCTTTTCTCTTCCCTTGGACCCTGGGTCTTCTTCCTTTTTGCCTCTTTTTCAGTTTTTCTCATAATCAAGCAAAATTCTTTTCTTCCAAACCCAAACATTGCCTTTTTCTAGGGTTCCTTGCTCCGTATTCATTCTCCATTCTCTTCTTTCAAAACTCCGTCTCTCTTCTTTGCTCTGCCATACGCGTCTGTTTCCAATGGCCGATTTCACTTCCTCTCCTTCTGCCGCTGCTTCTTCTTATTCCTTGTTCGAGAAGCCGCTCGCATTAACAGCAGCTTCATCATCGTCGCTGCCGTCTTCTCTCGGTGGAGCGCTTGACGATGGTTTCGAAGACGGCTGCAGTATCTGTCTCGAGTCTTTCACTGATCAAGACCCTGCCACTGTACGAATCATCACTCTTTCTTGTCTTTTATTTACCCTTTTCCTTTAAAAAAAATTGAGGAAGCACTTTTTTTTTTCAGTGATTATCGAGCTGGTCGATAAAATTTCAGGTTGATCGTAGTTTTTTAGAGATTGTGTCACTGTTTAATTCGCATTGCATTACTTCTCAGTGATAGCTCTTTTTTTTCTTAAAATTTGTATTCTGATCGAAAACAAAATAATCAACAGAAATTGATCATATAATTAGAGTACTTTCGTGGACTGTTCATATTAATTTTCTGATCAGTTTATTACCTTTTAAAATTTTAAGGTCAACGAATTGCGATCGCTGATCGGTTAAATTAACTGTTCGATTCGATCTATTATTAGCTCAATGATCTTTGAAGATTACTTTTTCCCCATACTCTCGTTGTTTAGTTAGTGAACTGAGGCTGTCTATATTTTTAGAAATCGTTTTGTGGATATGTCTTAAATATATATTCTTTTGATTCATGGATTCTTTCTGTGTTTCTCCACTTTGGGAGATAATTTGCTCGATAACAGAACATAAGATCAGTATGAATTTAATTGTTTCAGTTCTTCTGTTGATCTGGGTGCTGGTTAAATTGTTTTAATTCCTATTTCTAAGGGGAAATGCTTTGGTATTCATTCTACTATTTTGAAAATTCATGCCAACAGTGTACTAGTAGTCATACTTGTTTCCATCATGTTATTCTGTGCTGTTGCATTATGATAATGTTTACTCATGTTATGTTATAGAGTACACGCTTTCCATCTGGGTTTGCTTTACAGCCTCTAGGTTGTTGCTTTGAAGGATCAACCTTTCTGAACCTTGTTCTTTGCTTCAGGTTACCAGTTGCAGGCATGAATATCATCTTCAATGCATTCTTGAATGGTGAATGTATTTCCAACTTTTAAAGCATACTAGTTTCTATGAAACATAGTATCTTTCATGTTTTTGTTTAGGAAAGCAATAATATGGTAGTTCTCTGTTCTTTAATGTTCCTAATTGCACTTGTGTTTCCTCTAGGTCACAAAGAAGCAAAGAGTGCCCAATATGCTGGCAGTTATTTGTCCTGAAAGACCCTGCCAGGTGTTTAACTTGTTTATTCTCCCAACTCGTAAATACTTGCATTAATTTCAGTCTGATGCTGATAATTAAAAACCAGCCAGCTAATCAGTGAGTTTGTTAATATTTTTGTGTATCTTTGCAGCCAAGAGCTTCTTGATGCTGTCAGAATTGAAAGGCATTGCAGGTCAAGGAACACATCTGCTGTGCCCACAGATTTGCATTATTTCCATGATGATTTTGGTGTTGAGGAGGTGATTTATTTGGTTCCTTTTAATTTTCTTGTTCATAGTTACACTTGGTATTCTGCTCAATAAGGATATTTTATTGATGACATGTGCTTGTGGTCTCAGGATGCATCTCATTCAGATGACTCAGACTTTGATGAACACATTTTACAGCATCTAGCTGCTGCTGCAAGTCATGCTCGCTATTATCGTAGAAGGGAAAGACAAAGATCCTCTAGACTTTGCCCTTCTCGAGTTCTTTTTATTAACTCTCCTGAAAATATGCCAGGCACACAGTCTACTCATCCAGCTTCAGCAGATGAATGCCAAATCTTAAGTTATGAGTTACCCCAGCATGATTCACTAGCTTCAGGCATACCATCAGTTAATATTGACCCTCCATCGCCTGTGACCCCATTTGTTAATGTGGTCTCTAGAGCTGATGCCAGTGGCTATAAATCTACTAAACTAAGGTGTTTATTTACAATTATTGCCGTAGCTTGTTGTGAACATGCTTTTTGTGCATGTCCTATGGGAAGAATATCCTTAAAATCTGCTTCCATCAAAGATTATGTGAGGTTTATGTTATGCATACCTTACAAATCTTATGACATGGCTTTCAGTTGTTCCTTGCTAAAATTTTATTATGACTTCAATAGTAGTATCTTATGTTATCTTTTTTTTTTTTTGTACCTATAAATTGTATTTCTCTGAAGTCTTCTGTTTTTATTGTTAATTCCATATTACTGCATTACTTTTTGTACTACCTTTAAGACCTTGGATCGTTGTTCTAATTTTCTCAGCCAGCCACAACTGGATTCTCCACATAGACCAAGCTCATCTGAAACGATCTCTTTCTCAGAGTCAATAAAATCTAAATGGTCCATTGCTTCAGCCAGGTATTTATGTTTCAGTTCGGGTTTGTTTTAGACTGATATCTATATGTTGCTCAAGGAATGGATGTATTTCAACAGATACAAGGAATCAATTTCTAAAGGTGCCAGAGGTCTGAAAGAGAAGCTCCTTGCTCGTAATAACTCTGTTAAGGAGCTCAGCAAGGGAGTTCAGCGTGAGATGAGTGCCGGAATTGCTGGTGTTGCAAAAATGATTGAGAGCCTAGATATTGCAGCAAAAAGACCTGGAGCTCCTATACCTGCTTCTGGTGGCACTGGGGGTACCTCAAACTTTTTATCTAAGGGAAAGGGTGTGCGAGAAAATGTTATTGCTCAGAATCTTAATAATAACAGTGTACAATATCCACGTGGTTTAAATCCAGAAGCATCATCTTATCCCTTTAATACCATCCCAGTGAAACTAGAAGCTTCTCACACCCAGGTATCACCAACTGTTCTCTGAATTTTATTCTATCAACTTGTTGCTGCTAATAATTCATCATATGTGGTCTAGCGTCCAAGAAAAAACCTGGCAATATTCTCTTAGAAACGTGGCAGTCTTCTATCAGTTGTCAAGATAGAATCTTTTCTAGTCCAGTTTCATGCATTGAATTATGCTTATATTTCAAAAAAAAAAAAAGTGTGGGGGGTAAGAGCACCACTGGTTTGTTTCTGAAATAAACCTGTGCAGTTTATTTGTCACACCTGAATTTCCTTTTTTTGGTTGATTTCTAGACATGAGGAACTTTTATTGAAGTTTAGAGAAAATATATTTGTAGCTTTGCATGCACAGAATCTAGTTTACGTGAAATACTTATCAAGATATCCTTGTCTTTCAGATGGATCACTGATGCTTCTGGCTTAGGCACCGGCCGGTTTGTGATAGCAAGGCAATTAACATTTTGTTCCGGATGGGGTTGATGTAATGCAAGTGACATACGTACAGTGAGGAAACCAATTTGCCCGTTGGTCCACGTCCTGCATTGCCTATTTATGCTGAAAAAAATGTCGGAAGGTATATAACGTTTAATGTTCTGACACATACAATTTCTGCTGTCATAAACACTGATTGGAGTAGGAAGGAAAGCAAGAATTATGAAAGCATTTATCTTCTCTTCTATTTAGTATGTGTGTGCTGTTTGCATTTCGATTTTACAGAAAAAGCTTGACGTTCAACCTTTTCAATTTATTTATTTGAGCTATTAAATGTGGTAAATACCTTTTTTTTTTTCTTTTTTCTGTTTTCCTTTTATGCTGAAGGTTAGAAAATTAGTTTAATTTCCCTCTAAATTAATTAGAAATAATAGTAAAAAATACTTTCAATTTTCATCACAAAATGAATATAATTATATAATATTTTATTGCATGTAAATCAATTTGTAAATTCATAAATTTTTATTATACTGTGAACAAACTCTTAATCTTTCGAAATAGTGTAATTATTTTTATGATTTTTTGTGTAACGGTAAAAGTTGTTATTTTATGGTTTTGAGAGCACAGATTCAATACACAAAAATAGTCTCTTATTTAAAACGTAAAAAAGGTTGTGTATGATATCTTTCAAATCTTACAATGTAAAAACTCTGTACATTGGATTTGCTTTAAATAAACTTCAATATTTTAAAATAATACAATTAAATTTAAATTTATTAAATAACACTAATAGTTGTTTAGACTTCTTAGGTGGTAATTGAGTCAATAGCTTTGTAAGTTGTTACGTGGCATGTCATATGGTGCAATACAAATAGAAATGAAAATTAATGTCATTTAACAAAATTTAACTTAATTGTATGATTTTAAAAGGTTGATAATTTATTTACAGTAAAATAAAAATTTATGCATATACAATAAATGATGAAGATATATATATATATATATATATATATATTTATATATTGAGGATATATTTAACTTTTTTTCCATTAATTATAGGCTATTAGTTTTAACTTTGAATCTATGCTCTGAAATATATTTAAATCATGGGACTTTTTTCTTAATTCTGTTCAATTTATTTTCTTTTTAAAATTCTCTATTTTAAAAGAATTTTAATGGATAAATATTTTCATAAAATGAAATAAAATATCAATTAGTCTAATCGAAATTTTCTCAAATGTCGTTTAATTTATTTCATTTTTCTTAGATAGAAAAAGGAAAACAAATCTGTAACCAAAAAAATGAAGGGAAACAAATCTATTATTTGAATACTTTCTTAAAATCAATTCAACTACTCTAATAATAATTATCATAGTAAATAACATAGAAATAAAAGCTATTTAAATAATAATAAATATTCAAAGCTAAGAACTGAAATACAAAAAATAAATCAATGTCAAAAATATTAGAGAAGAAGATATTAATTTAATTTAAAATAATTAGAATAAATTTAAATATTTATGAATGCAAAATTTTACTATCATTATATATCATCATAAATGAAATTGATATGATAGTTTTCTTATGTTTTTTACATTTAAATTCATTTAAGAGATTTTGATATCACTAAATTAAAGTTTATATATTTAAATGAAATTTTTATTAAATAATCTATAATTTAATTATATTATTTACTATTTAGGTGAAGAATATTAATAAATTTATTAATTTTAAGGCTTAAAAGTGTTTAGATTAATTTAATTTTTATTAAAACTAAATGAAATATAATGCAACATGTGAATTGTTTAATTGGTTAATTATTTAATATTATATGTTTGATAATCATTTTATTTTTCAAAAGTGTTGTTACAATTAATATTAATATTAACGTTTAATAAATTATAATATAAATATAAAAACTAATACATTTTTTTTATAATATAAATATAAAAACTAATACATTTTTTAAGTCCTATTTCTTGTACAATTAAATAAAAGCATTAGTTTATGACATCAATAAAATTAATAGTGTTATTTACTAAGAAGTTACAATTTTTTTGAGTTAAGGTACACATTCATCACTTGTATTGAAGTTTTTCTCTCGGAAATCATCACAATTATTTGGATTTTCATATAATAATAATAATAATAAAAAAAGATGAAGAATGAGGCTTTATGCCCCAAAAAGGACAGTTTAGAATAAGAATGAAACTCTTTTGAAGCAACTCAAAGTTATTATACATGTTGATATGAAAATAGGAATATTTTTTGCAAAAAAAATGAAGGCTTGTAGCAATGTTTTTATAATTTCCTGGGATAGTCTTTGAAGGGTTTAAGAATATGAATGTTTTCACAATAAATGAAAGGTTGGGGAATGTTTTTACAGTCTCATTTCAATACTCCTCATCTTATTGAGCCACGTCATTTCTTAAATTTAAGTGAAGATTGGTTACCTATTATTACATATTACTTGAAAAGTATTTTTTAGCATTCACATACTTAGTTTTTCACTTCTCACATGGGTAACTCATCTTCACCTAAAAATAGAAAGTGACGTGACCCAAACTAGAAAGTGACGTGACCCAATAAGATAAGAGAGTGTTGAAATGTGACTGTAAAAGTAATTGCCGCTAACATTCTTCATGAAAGGTTTTTTTTTAGGGCAATTTTTTTTGTTAAAACAATGGTATTTTTACAAAAAACTAAAAAGTAGTGAAAAGTTTTTTACGATCAAATTTTCTCTTTATTCATAAAAAGTGAAACATGATGAAGTTGTTATGATTGGGGCAATTGTATGGTTAGCTTTAAATGTTATTTGATACGAATTGAGATAGAACAGAGCTAACTAATAAGGAACAATTTTTTGGAGCAAATAATATTAGATTGAAAATTTTAAAGAAAGAAGAATAATAAAACAAGGAAAAGACCACTATTGATTACAGTATCTTTGGTATGCATCTTATGCAACACTTCTTATGCTTTCATCATCTCATCATTCCAAACATCAATCATTTATGTCATAAGACTACTATTGATTAGAGTATCTTTATTTTGTTTATACTAACTCTTGTTAATAACATTTATTATTGGCAGTCGTTTATTGACTGTATAGTTTCATAATTGCAATTATTATTAAGAATCTTATAAGGCTAAGTTATGAAATCATGTCAAGCAACAATTATGATTTAAGCAAGATCTTTTATTTTAGCTGGGTAGCTAATGCTAGCAAACTATGTTCTCAAACATAAATTAGGTGCTCGACCTATATGGCCTAATCACAATAAAACATCTTTGGCCAAACACACTATAAACATCTAATGTCTAAAATAAATCAAAATTTAGATTGTTTCTCAAACAAAAATAAAAACTTAAAAGTGAGTTGCAATCCTTGACCTTCAAGTCAACCAATTGCTACTCTCCCATTTTCTCTAATACTTCACTTATCCTTCTCCTCGTTGGATCCTACAATATATCACACATATTAGGATCAATCATATTTAATAAGGTATTATATACCACATAAATGTCAGGTTCAATTAGTACTTGAGGTAAAGGCTCTTTTAAGCTTTTTAGCTTTAGTGGATTCAATGTAATCCTCACAATTCCGACTCCAATGACTGATTTTCCCACAATGGTGACAAACATCTTTTTCTTTGTCCTTGTTCTTATTCTTGGAATTTGACCTCTTCCATTAAGAGGATCATTTCCTCTTAAGCATCTTATCCATTTTTGAGAGTAGTGCAAGAAATGACATTCATTGAAGTCTCATTGACTCAAATGGTCTTCTCGACACTTGTGAGAATGTTTAGGAGTTGAGACAGGCTCGTTTTCATGCATTTCATGTTTTAGTTAATCACAAACTGTGTGTAGCTCTGAGGAAAAGATGTCAAGACTAGGTCTATACCTATCTTGTTATACAAGGTGAATCCTACTTGCCCAAGCCTTGTAATGTAACCTATCATCTTGAGTACATTAGTACGCAAAGAGGTGACTTCTTTCATCTCATGTTGAAAATTTTTTTTGAGATGTTGAACATCTCATTACGCATTTCCTTATCAAACAATTCTTTAAGGTTCAAGATAATGTCAAAGGCAACCATTTTCTCGTGTTGCTTTTGAAGTTTGAAAGTCATGCCAACCAACATCAAACATGTTGTTTGACGAAAATCATCCGTATGAACCCAATAGACTTCTTTAACTTCATTAGTAGCATCATTGCCTGACTCTTCAAGAACAAGGTATTCAAGGACATTGTCCTTTCCTTCTTAAGTAAGAAAAATTCTCACAATACAATACCAATCTATGCAATTAGGTCTAATGAGCTTATTGTTATCTATGATACTTCAAAGAAATTAATTGATTGTCATCTTAGCATATCTATATCCAATAATTTGAATACAATAACAGTATATTAGTGTCCATAATTTCAAACATCTTAGCATATCTTAAGCCACTTAAGAAAAATAGTTGGTTAAATCCTAAGATCACATACATAGTTTTCACAAGTCTTATTGTGATCTTCATGGTGCCTTTAGGATCTCTATCTTCATCTTTGAGTTACATAAAATTCAATCATAACTAATCCTATTTACATTTGTAATCTAATTACTTCAATTGTAAATAAAACTCAAGTTACATTTGAGGGGATCGATTTAGATGAAAAGAGAATTTTACAATCTTAAATAAAATTGGAGATAAGGTAGGGCTGAGGGCTCTAAGTACCTATTTTGATAGATAATTATAAATATAACCATCCATAACCTAAGCCATTATCAACCTCATGCATCCATAATACAAGATAATTAAAATAATTAAGTTTCAAGTTGCCATTTTCGATGTTTCAATTTTGAATTTAATTCCATGACTAACATCTATTTTAATCTAATTAAAATAAATCCTGATTCCATTAGGATAAGTCAATTAATTTCAATAATAAAATTAATTGGAAATTTTCTAATATGTTATCTTATGACAAAAAGTTTAGTTTTAGAAAAACTTTTCTTTTATAAAAAGCTTTCTTACTAATTTGGAAATTAGCCCAAATTAAACCCACCTTTGATTAATTCGAACCACTAATCACACCACTTACAAAGGGTAGTAATACAATGTCAAAAATATTAAAAGCTCGGACAAGGATTGAATCCTTAATTTGCTTGCCGAAATTACCTTAGGAGATTTCACAAGGTTTCTGAATTTAGGCTTTCCTTTTATTATGTTTTTTTTGGTTACATTTCTTTTTATTATGTTGAGCCACCACTTTCATCACTCATAGGAAGAAGTATTACAGGGTAAAAACTATCAAAAGTACCAAAATTAAAACCCTGAGGGAGCGAGAATTTCTTGCTGAAATTGACACTCGTGTTTCACCAAGTTCTAAAATTGGGTCCATATTTGGTTATATTAAGCTATTACTTTCACCACTCATAGAGGGAAGTAATATAAGGTTAAGGAAATCAATTGGTCCAAAAAGCAAAATCCCAAATATTTGGAAATTCTTGCCGAGCTCCTTGGTTAGAAGTTTCATCAATTTGTTTTTGGCTTTTTACAAACAATTCACTAACCAATAACCCTAGAATCTTTGTAGCATGTATGCAAACTAATTTTGCATACTTTTTGTGATAACCGTAAATTTTCCATTTAATTGAAAATTATTAATATTTGAAATTGAGTGGAATAAATAAATATAATTTAAAGCATATGAAAATATTGTGGAAGTTCCGTGAATTGAGGAAGTGATGAAAATTGGAAATCCGAGTGAAGGAGATTTAAATTGGAAAATAATGAAAGGAGGAAATTTAATTTGGATAAATGGAAATCCAAATTAAATAAGAAAATGAAGAAGAAATATGAAATATATTTATATAATTATATATTATATAAATATATTTTTATACAAATACATATGTATTTAAATACTGTATAGTATATAGTATATATTAATATACATTGGTATGTATAAATGTATATATATACTATTTTACAAATATAAATAATACATGTGTATATAAATATATAATCTTATGTATATGTAAATATATACATAAATAAGAAATGTAAATATTATTTTACAATCGAATTTGTGTGTGTGTATATATATTGATATAAATATATATAAATATTATTCTATTTAAAGTATATAAATATATACATATATATATCTATACTAGATCTATATTTTAATATACAAAATATATATTTTTATATATAATATATATAGTACTATACTATATATATATTAATAATATTATATGTATTATATATATAATCTAAGTATAATATATGTATATATGTATAAAATTAAAATAGAAAATAAATTAAAAATAAAAATAAAAAGAAGAAACAAAAGGAAAGAAATCGGGAAGCATCCCGATTCTGCTCCCGATGAAGCAGACCACCGTCGGCCGGCCAAGAGGAGAGGAGCGACGTCGCTGACGAGCCGAAGGTTGGAAGAGGAGACGACTGGCGACGGAAAAGGAAAGAAACAGAATCGGAAAAGAGGCAAAATCGGCAGAAGCCGAGAAGGAAAAAGAAAAGGGAAAGTGACGGTACCGACCGATTCGACCACCGCCACTGCAACCGAACCACCAGCGGAGGAAGAGGAAGAGGTAGGAGGCCACCGGAGAGGCGGAGAACGGCAGAGGAGGAAGGGCGAAGAGGGAAAAGAGGCCGAACCAAAACCGAGTAGATCCGCTGCTGTGCCGCCAATCCAGGCTGAATGGAGGCCACCAGCAGCTTCGCCTTAACATCGGCCAGCTGTGGGAAGGCCGAACCACCGAAGGAGAAATGGCCGTGGAGGAGGCTGGCCGGTCTAAACCGGTCTGGCCAGGAAAAGGAAAAAGAAAAAGAAAAGAAAAAGGAAGAAAGAAAAGAAAGAGAAAGAAAAGAAAAGAGAAAAAAAAAGAGAGAGAAAAGGAAATTTTCGAGAATTCGAAAATTTCAAAAATTACGGAAATCCCGAAAATTCGATAAGAATTACAAAAATTATTTTCAATTATTTAATTAAATAAATTATGAAAAAATTCTAAATTTTAGAATTTTAATTCCAGAAATTATTCTCGACGAACGAGATGATAGAATCGGAAGAGATGGAGTATGGGCGCGACCGATAGCGAGGAAGTCGCCGACCCGGAACAGGTAAGGGATGCGTGTGTGAACCGTAGGGATACTGTAAATGCATAATTAGGTTCACACTATTTTTATAAAATAATTTGGATATAAATTGCTTTTGAAAGTGGTGAAATTTGGTGAAACTATGGCTGCTGTTGAAATTATAAACTGTAATTTTCGTGCAGGAAGGCTAGGTTAGAAACAGCCGTCATTCTGCCGAAAATTATAGAAATATTTAGAAAATATTTCTAGTATTTTTCTAAAGTGGAAATAAGTGGAATTTGGGAAAATTTCCATGAAATTCATTAAATTGCATAATTTTATAGTTTATCGAAAAACTATATTTAAACATTCCTGTTAAGAAATTTTATTTATGTGAAAGTACCAGTACGTGATTTATACTGTTCTATAAATATTTAGAACATTTTTTGGAACGATTATTACAGTGTAAATATTTTATAAATTGTTATTCATAAGATGAAAATATTTTCCTTATGAGTATTTATGGATTGATTTGAAGAAATATTCAGTGAAATTGATTACACAAATGGTGTTTATATCACGTGTTTACTGTTTTGAGACTGTTAGGCCCCATATCATGCTGACTTGTCACATGTTAGTGCTGATAGATACTGATCCTATTATCAACGTCCCAGTGGACACCTGATCAGTGCACACTGTGGACCCCATAGACTATGGCCATAGATGTCATGTGTTATTATTTTCCCTATTCGGGATATTATTATAGCATGATATATTTAGGGTGTTGCCTAGTCTCCATGATACTGTACTGATGATTGTACTTTTTACTGAACCTTTTGCTGGTACTAAATTATTTACAACTATTGAGCTTTTGATATATTACGTGTTGAACTAAATATTATACGGTGTTTTACAAGTGTGGAAATGAGTATTTGTGAAAGGAATATTAATTCCTTATTTATTTACTTAAGTGTTTTATCACGTGAATATTTAATGTTTTACTGGGATTTGAATATCAAAGAAAACGATTACTCCCTATAGTCACTTCTAGGAGCCGGGACACGTACGATATTCTAAAATACCTCTCATACTCTATCCGGTATTCCTAGCCGGCTATAGTATCCATCCTATTTAGTGAACTGTTAGGATACAAATGTTTTTAGCACAGATTTTATAGTATCAGTTTTACGTACAATTCTCTTACTGAGCTATGGTTTGCTCACTCCCCTACTTTTAAACATTTCAGATTTTCAGTGACTGTGAGATCTGACATCTGAGGATTTTGGGCTGCTCATTTGAGGACAATGTGACAACTTGATTGAAATATGAGGTACAATCATTTATTTTTTGTATTTAGACTTGTCTACAATACTACTTTATTGTGAATTAAAATAGGGGATGTAAACGACATTATAATTTTAATATAGAATAGTTTAAATGAAAATGAAAAGTAAAGTATCACAGACAGCCCAACCGTATAAGATGTGTGGAAAAACAAAAAAAATGTGGTCACGGGCTGTGACACTTTTAAAGCTTAAGATTCATTTACAAAAAAAGCAGCAAAATCATCCATGACAAGATTCAACTTTCTTGTGGATGGAAAGAGGGAAGAGATAATAAGAACAATGTGGATAGAGATGTAGACAGAGATTGTTACAGATCACAAGTAAGATATTTGATCTTTACTATTAAAATGTTATGTTGTTTTATGTTATTATTTATTTATTTATTTTACACTCTCAGCAAAGAGAAAAAGCTTTAGAGAAGTGAGGGTTCTCATAATAGAGTTGTAAATGAGTTCTTTGCTAGGGAGAGAAAACGTTGCAAACTAGTAGAATGGGATGTGTTGGGAAACAGTAGAGGGGAAGACTGGAGTAGACCTTGAAGAATGAGTGTGGTGGCAGATGGTGGTAGAAGGTTGAGAACAATTCTATAACGTCTAATTCCCATTGAAATACCAATTAACTTTTTTCTTTTCTTATAATGGTTAGGCTATTTGCCGATATCATTTCTCTTTCTTTAATATACGATAACTATCATTATATAAAATTCTTTTCATCAAAATATAAAATAAGACCAATAAAATTAAATCACCAATGCATTTATCACATAATATTCTTTTCATAATTCTGTACATATCCAGGTTTCACATTTTCTAATTACTGTCACAGTGCTAGTTCTGCTAATTTACATCCCCGGAGGTATTTACAAAATAAAAAGAACTATACAATATGTTTGAAATATATAATAAAATACAATATATATTTTCAGTGGACGACATGCGAGTATCGAAGGAATACTGTATGTCCCAAAAGATAAGCTCCTCTACGATGAGCAGAATTTACTGCAAATAGTCTGGGCAAAAAAATAGGGGAGTGAGTTTACACTCAGTAAGGAAAAGCATATAAAAAGAGTGGTACTATGCCACTATATGCAGTCAAAATCATAAATTTAAATTTTGTAAATAAATAAATAAAATAATGCATATCTTGTCTTGTAAGCATATGCTGAAAACTCATTTATAACATATACTGTTCATATACTTTTTTACGTTTCAAATCATCTACGTCAATCTATCATTTGTTTAGAAATCAATTATCTCATATGCTGTATAAATCACTAGAGAAGTTAACATCCAAAAAACTCGTGCATGAACTATATCCTTTCAGGAACTGTATAGGAATTAAGCGTACCCACGCAGGGCCAGGTGTCCAACCCTAAGCCGTTCCTACCTGTAACAATGGCCAACGTTGAAAAGACCACAGTGTACACTGATCAGGTGACAGCTGTGATATAGGGAAGGTCTGGGGACTCGATCAAGGTCTCCCAGCCTAATCATCATATCATCTGTATGCATGAATCCTCAAGGAGCTAACACTCTCATAAAACCATTTCCATATATTCATAAATCACAGTAAAAATCATTTTCATGTAAACTATCTTCAGTCAATCCATAATCACGTAAAAGAATAATTAATATATTTAACAGTAGAAAATCCAATAAAATTCTTAAGATGAAAAAATTAAATATACATTAAATATCTATACAATTTAATTGACATATAAAACAAATCATTCCATATGTTAAATATTATAAAATAATTATAAATATTTCTTAGTCAATTTATGCAAATCAAATTATATTTTAAATTTATGAAAATAAGTTTCTCTATTTTTGGTTGGGAACATTAGATGGATAATTAGTCAAGATTTATTTTTCGAAATTCAATAGTATAACTGTTTATAACTCTCCTAACCCCTTTCATAAATCACAATTTTATACTGTCTAAAATCACTCATTACCCATGCAGACACAGTACATCCTACACAACTTCCATATACTTTCCTTACCTCAATCACAATGTAGGAAAATCAATCCAATTGCACCACTTAGCCACTTATTTATTCGGACTTGTAGCTACAACAATAATATAAAAACAATTAAAATTTATTTCTTCCGATTTATAAAAATTTCTTCTACTTCTTATTTTCATTTTGATCACTAACATTTAGAAAAATACTCTGGAATCCTGATGGATTCAACTTGGTTGAATATGGCCATTGCCTCATTCTCATCTTTTTCTCATTTTGACTTCTTGAATAATCTCCATTTACTTTCTACTTCATCTTTACACCCTTTTTGCATTAAAATTTTAGTCATTCTCATTAAACCTTCATTTTAGCCGAAATCTCCCATAGCCAATTCACTCATTATTTTTCAATCCTAGCTTCACCAATAATCTCTTTCCATTCTTTATATCCATTTACCATTATTATGTATTAAAATTACATCTTCATTATCATTTTCTCATCATGGCCGAATGGTATCACTGAAACTAACTTATTGTTTCATTCATGTAGAGATATGGTTGGACTTATTTCACTACATACCATTATTTCTCACCTTCCATACATAAGAATAATCATGATTTCTCTATCTTCCACGCATAGCCGAACAGCACCCGTAATATTAGACTTATTATTTTATTGATTTATGAACATGACTTTACTCATTTCACTTCATCTTATCATTTCCTATCATCTATACATTAAAAACATTATAATTTCTTTACCATTCCTCCATGGCCTAACTGTCCTCTTATTACCCAACCAAAAATTTGGCTAAGTTATGGTTATAGCTTTCATTAGCATATCACATGGCATCATTTTTCACTCATCATGCATCAAAATCATACTCTCACTAATCAACCATCATCAAGGCCGAACATAACCTTTTGTACTCAGCTGAAGTTTTTGCTAATTTATGAGCAGGCCTATGCTTATTACATTACATGCTATCCTTTCCCATCTCCCATGCATAAGAATCACCATGGCTGCCATACAATTCCTTCGTGGCTAAAACCCCCATCCAATCTTACACCTAATTTCAATTTAATCTAAGGCCATAAACATGTTTGCCATGCCTAGCACAACCTAAAATCATAGTTGGAATTAAAGGAAACATCACGTATGAGTGGCTATACCTTGTAACAGAATCTATCCAGCAACAAGACAATCCTTTTCCGTTCAGTTTTGGTTGAGCTATTGAGATGGTTAGATAGCTCTTGAGATGGGGAATAATTCTTATAAAGGAAGCTTGATGAGTTGGCGAGTGTAAGGTGGAGTTTTGCTAGGTGAAAGAGAAGAAAAACACTTAAGGAGTTGCAGCAATGGAGGTCAGCTGAAGGAGGTGGAAGATAAATCTAGAGTTGTTTGATTTTTTATGTTGTTTTAATATTAAATATTCAGCCCATTTGAGAAAAGACAAGTTTGCCTCTTTAAAATTTCAATAATTACAAGGCTGCCACTAAATAGTATTTGATATTTTTCAGGTCAGATTTTTATTTTTATTAAATTTTTATTTATTTTGGGTCAACTAAGTCAAAGGTTGACTAACTTTGACCAGTCACTTTGAGAAAAGACTCAAATACCCTAGCACATTTCCAGTATTTCCATTTTTGTCATAATATTATTTTAATATTTTTATTTCTAGATTTTGTATATTATTTTTTATTAAATTATATTTATTTAGGTCAACTCTGATCAAACATTGACCAATTTGACCAACCCCTTGCTGAAAGACCATAATACCCATGTACAATTTCATTAATTCCAAATCTGTCACTGAATAGTTCTTCATTATTTTAATCCCAGAATTTAATTTTTATTTTTATTAAATTTTATTTATTTAGGTCAAATTAAGTTAAATATTGACCAAGGATAAAGTCTGACCAATAGGCCATGAGAATTTACCTAAATACCCTTCAACAATTTCATTATTTACAAATCTGTTCTACATTATTTTAATATTAATAATTTCAAATTTTATATTTTTTTTGTATTTTTCATATTTTCTGGTCAAACATGACCAATGATTGACTTCCAAGGTGGTTTGACCGGCTATTGGTATTGAAATTACCAAACTACCCTTAAACGAAGGCTTTTGGCTTTGTTTGCGTTGTTTTTAGCATTTTCACATAACTCAGTTCATGGGCTGGATCCATGTGAAACTTCTTTATTCGAGGATTTTCCTATGACAGTCTGTGAGTCCAAAGTCAATTTAGTTTGACCGTTATTCAGAAAAGTTCTTTCAGGTTATAGATTAAATTATCATTTTTGAATTTGTTGCACGTAAACCTATTCATATTAAAGAATTTCGAAAAGTGGTCTTCTTACCCTTTAGGTATTTCAAGCCCAAATTTCACATTTTGCCGCTCCGAAGGACATCTGAATTACAAATTGCCTTGTGGGCCCCACTTGATAGTCTTCCCTATAACTCCATAACATATGAAAATTAATTTCTGTAACTTTAGTTAATATTCTAATTCAACACCTTTGATAGGTATGAGAAGAATAGAGAAATTTGGGATCTCACAAATGCTAAGTAGAGAAAGTAGTGTAGAAAGGGTTTGAATGAGTTTCTGAGTGAGATAACTTGCCAAAAGTCCTTTTCACAAGAATATTGCAAACTATATATAAATATCCAAAATAGGAGTTATAAATCATGAGCATTAATAGGTGTAATGGTATGAATTGACAGTTACAAAAGTATTAATGCTTTGTCTAATGAGAGTTCAACTTTGGGAGAAGGTGTACAAAAAGAAATAGGAAAGAGAACTCATACTTCAAAGAAAGGTTAAGAGAACAACTCTTAACCATCTCCAGAGAAGAACTCTTAACCATCTCCATATTTGATCCATCGAGCCAAACTCTACAAGACATCTCAATAGTGAAGTTAACCCAAGAATCCTGCCCTATTCTAGGTAGACCTGGCAATTCGTGTTTATAATTCATTTTCGTGTCATGTAAAATCGTATTCGTGTCCTGTAAAACACAAAAATTTCATGTTAAAATTCGCGTCGACACGGAAAACACAATCTTATTTTTAGCTTTTATCATTTCATATGCAATTTTTTCTTAATTTTAGCTCATGTCACCATCGTGTCTCTTATTCATATCGTTTTCATATCGTGTCGTTATGTCGTATCTAGGATTGTCAAGTCTAATTCTAAGGTTATCTCCACTTCTTCTTGAGAGTGCTATTTAGTTAAGATGTTGATGTTGTTCTATGAAGGTGATATTCTGTGAATGTGTTATTCTATGCATGAGCTGTCTTGGCTCTATAACAATACCGAGAGAGGGGGTGAATCGATTTTTAGCTAACTTTGAGTTCGTTTTTCGGTTCTTCTAAATCACTAGCCTATATTAAAGTTTTCTAAGTTCTCTAGGCTATACAAGCATGCAATCCAAATTCAACACAACAAACACAATATAATTGCAAGTAAATAAAGAGAGAAGGGAAAGAGAAATGTACATAAGTGATTTATAGAGGTTTGGCAACCTTGCCTACGTCCTCTACCTTGAGACGCTCCCAAGGATTTTTCCAAATTCACTAACTTGAATTTATCTTTACAATCCCTCTTTTTCGCAGGCTCAAGAGAAACCTCTCCTCCCTCTTTTTCTAGGCTTAAAAGAAACCTATCCCCTCTTTTTTTTCGGGCTCAAGGAGTAAACCTTATCTCCCCAATTCTCACTTACAATTTAGCACTCAAGGGTTCACTCCCCTTTACAAGATATGATTGGGTTTACAATGGGTGTAATCAAAGGAGGCCTCTAGGTAGGCAAATAATTACAAAGATTAAGCACAAAGAAAAGCCTATACAATATTTGTGCTAGTTTATACAAGGAAGATGAGAATGATAGAATATGAAGAATTTTAACACTTGAAATGTTGGTGAGACTTGAGGAAAATGGAGAAGATGAAGAATATTGATGCTCAGCTATTCCTCTTACTTTCTTAAGCTTCCAAGCCTCTATTTATAGTCCCTTGGATGTATTCTTGACGTTGGGTGGAGCTAAAATCGAAAGTTACCGTTGTATCTCACAAAAACTAGCCGTTGGAGTGCTTTTTCGAGATAGAGAATCGATCCTATGCCCTAGGGGATTGATCCTACGCTTCATTCCACGCCTCCAAGGCATTCTGCCATGAAGGGATCGATCCCTTCCCTTAAGGGATCAATCCCATGCTTCAATTATGCCTCCTGGAGCATTCTGCCACTTGGGGATGGATCCCTCAACATGGGGGATCGATCCCTCATCTTAAACCTGCACTTTTCTAGGCCATTTTGGGTTAGAAATGATGTGATCTTTGGTTTTAATTCACCCCAAAACATTTATGAATTTTATGGGAGTTTTTCTTGACTTTCTCAAATGAAGACTTTGTCCAAAAACTTATTAAGTAATTTTCTAAACTTGTGTTCAATATATTCTTGAGAAAATTACTTAATGAAAACATTCAAACTCATTTTGTAAAGTATTAAGACCAATAGAAATATACAATTGAATCATGGTCTTAATGTTTGATATGAACACTTAAAATGGTTTGAGAGAATCATGTGTGATAAAACAAATTTACAATATGAAAGAAACATTAAGGCTTACTTAAGTTTTTATCATTTCAAAATACATATGTCAATTTAAAGCTAACAAGCTGTTATGAGATCAAGTTGTTCTATGAATGAGTTGTTTTGAGAATAGGTTGTTATGTGAATGAGCTGTTCTGAAAACATGTTGTTCTGTAAAGAATTGTTCTATGAGGAGTTCTTTTAAGAAAAACTATTTTATGAGGAGTTGTTTTGAGAAGAGCTGTTCTGAGAAGATCTATTTGTGAATGAGCTACTATGTGAATGAGCTCTTCTAAGAAGAGGTAACAAGCTCTTCTGAGAAAAAAATGTTCTTGTGAAAGAGTTGTTCTGAGAAATAAAATATTAGTTTTCAAATTCAAGTATATACAAAAGTATTATTTACAAAATGCCCTTGGATATAGTGCGAATTGAGTTCTGCTATTTCTATGGGACAAATGTGTGTTCACTGCAATCCACGAAGTTTTGAAGAACACTTTTTAATGGTTGTTGCAACCCACCTCTAACACTTCTTATGCTATGTTTGAAAGAGCTAGAAAGTAAAATACATTGACCATGATTAAAACTGAAAAGAAAATGAACACTAAGTGTACTTGGTAAAAAAAAAAGAAAAAATGCAAACATATCATTTTTTTATTCTTATTTAGAAAAATAAATTATTTGCAGATGATATCGTCTTGTGTGCGAAAACTAGAGTGGAGATCAATGCAAAGTTAGAACTATGGAAATAGATACTAAAATCAAGAGGGTTCAAATTAAATAGTGTAATACATAAATGTAAATTCAGTTTAAACAAATAGGAATAGAAAAATGTAGTGACATTTGATGGGATGGCAATACCTAAGCGGGACTATTTTCAATACTTGGGGTCGATAGTACAGATGGATGGAGAGATTGATGATGATGTGATCTGTTGGATCCCCGCTAGATGAAGTGGAAAAGTGCTATAGGTGTTGTGCGACAAAAAAATTCCTATATGGATGAAAAACAAATTTTACAGGACAGTTATTAGACCAACATTACTATATGGTAGTGAATGTTGAGCAACAAAGAGACTGCATACACAAAAGATGAGTGTAGTAAAAATGCGAATGTTGTGATAGATGTGTGGACATACAAAAAATGATAGAATAAGAAATGAAGACATTTGTAAGATGGTTGGAGTGGTACCTATTGAAGACAAGATGTGTGAAAGTTATTTACATTAGTTTGGACATGCACGACGTACACCTATAAATGCGCAAATTAGGAGAGTGGAGACTATGGATAATGGAAGAAAAGTTAAAGTTAGAAGAAAACCGAAAAAAACTTGGAAAGAAGTAATTTGAAAAAATATTGAGACATTAAAATCAGATAAACATATTACCTTAAATAAGAATGTGTGAAAATAAAAATTCATATAGAAAATTTAACGTAATTCAAGTGTCAATTCATATAGCTTATCCCACTTTATTAGAACAAAAGCTCTGATGATAATGATTTAGAAAAATAAATTATTTTAAATTAAAAATATAAGAAAAAAATAAGTCAAGTGCTATATATATTTACAATATTACCCATCATTTCTAATTTTTGCATTTTTATTTTAACTAACAAAACATATAACGTAAAATAATAAAATTTTATTTTTCTAATTTTCAACTGTAATAAACAACGAATACTTTTCTTCAAAGCACACCAATAAAAGTAAATAATTTTCTTCTTTTTACTTTTTTCGTTTTTCCATTTTTTATTTTTTTTATCTACTCTGTCAGGTAAAACCTTAAAATCTGCTGTAATTAAATTACTCATCTCCAACCATAGCAAATAATTTGTGCAGATTGTGTATAACTGAAAAAAGAAAAAAGAACAGAGAAGAGGCAAATAAGAAGAATTGAACCTGAAAGCAATTGGCATCTTGCAGTGTCAAAATGTAACAACAAATTGGACAAATACATTTTCTTCTACAAATACTGCAAAAGGGGATTGAAATATTTGACAGAAATATATTTATGATTAATATTTTTATGATCATGCACCACCAGCCATATCCATATCTGTAACCCCATCAATTCCCTTGAAAACAACTCGTATTTTTCTTAAACGAGAAGACTTTTTGTTGTCCTTGTTAATTGTACCAGTGGCATGGAGGTTATCTTTTGGGGTTTTATCCATGAGCTCATATAGTGGTAGATTTAGATTTGATCGAGTCATCTCTTCCAGAACAGGAGGCGCCTGCATGTATAGATTTTTTCCGCGATATGTGATCGAGGCCTTTGACATGAGCAGATTCGGATGCTCCTCTAGCATGTCCATGAACTGCTTCAATACAAATCAAATAAAGGAAACGGCATAATAAAACAACATAATAAAGTTGACCCCAAGCATTAACTATAAACGATAAACTATAAACTCAGCTATGTAAGATGCAGAAGGTTAACCTTTTGTAGGGTAACTGTAGTATCCAGCTCAATGAGAACACCTGGTCCACAAACAAGACAGTCCTTGTCCTTCACAAATTCAGTCACTTTAGTGTGAAGACCTTCAACACCATTATATCTACAAAAGCAGTATGCAAGTTTGATGACCAGCGTGGAAACATAACATGATAAATCACTGTTCTAATCTAAAGCCACAAAGAGATCAAAACAAGAAATTCTTCATCCATGCAAAATACCAAGTTTGCTGATTGCATTTGTTTCTACACTGTGCTGATTATCAAGTCATCACAATAAGAGAATCAATTTTTTGCATAGGTTCAACAGAGCCTATCCTCCCTCCCACTCACTGTCTTTGTTAAAATTCAGAGACAATTGCTACTGTCATTGTGCTTATAATCCATGTATGCATAATAAATGGAAAACAAGTAGCGAAAGCACCATATCCAAATAACAATATGTCAAAGCCATTCAAATGTTGCCACCAAATTATCAAAAGTTACAATAATACAGTGCCCCAGAGAGAAAGAGAGAGAGAGAGAGAGAGAGTTGGACATACGTAAGATAGTTTGACAGAGTTTTACTGAATCCTGATGCAACCTTCAAGGTTTCCAAAGCACATGCAGCAGAAATAATTGCATTGGTGGAAGCAATAGCTGGTATGATGTTTTTTACAACACCCTGTGAGTGACAAAGAAACATTATATTCTTTTATACCATTTACAAGAAAGAAGGAACATCTATAATCAAAGAGGAGAAGACACTCAAAATCAGACCATTTATAATACAACAATTGAATATTAGTACTTTAAATCTGGTATCACAACGTCATTTGCTTATCATACATATTTGAGAACCATGAAATCTTCAAAACTGGTTAGGTTAATTCTTAAAAAACCAAATTGATATGTTTGACAACTCAAAATATAAGCTATTTTCTTCAGGAATCATAAAGAACACCACAAGTAGAAATACAACGATCAAGCAAATACAAATCACAAGCTTTAGCTTCTCAGAATACCTGAGTAAGAGAATAAGTAACTCCTGGAATGCCAAAAAGCTCAGCTCTCTTGACAGCCTGCAATAGTAGGAAGGCATTAATGACAGAATCAAAAAAGCAAAACCAACTTAAAGGAAAACAGTGCTAAAAAGTTTCTTATAATTAACCTCATCATAGACCCACTTCATGTGATCTGCATTATCTGGATCAAAAGTCTTTCCACTGTGAACCTATAAGGTTGGGAGAAGAATACTGTCATGAAATATCAGAATCAACTGACATGTATCTATCTGAGAAAGTGACAAACAAGACATTAATTTTGATGCTACCTCATTCCATTTAATTAAATGAGCATATTCGATACAATGAGCTGCATTTCTGGGAGTTTCTGCTAAAGTACACAAAGGAAACTTCACTTGAGGAGGAAAAAGCCATATTGTGCACTCAAAGCATGGTGTGACCCCTGGAACAATCACCCTAGCATGGCCCTTGAAACCTTCAGTCCCACCATCTACCATAGGCTTCATTGTTTCTTCTCGTGGATTGTCGTCAGAATCATACTCTTAAATAAGAGGGAAAAACAAATAGGTACAATATTAGTCCAATTCAGCATAAAATGTCAGCTTGACAAATAAATGTTTGGTACATTAAAGGAGAAGAGATGTAGATGATAAAATATTAGATTACTGGCTCAGAATTCATGCTACAAGAAGAAAAGCAAGTCAACTGGTATGGTTACCAAATACCTGCTTCTAATTATCTGTTGAAACTCAGTTTATCAAACTCACTCCACTTTCAATGCGGTAGGGGATTAAACATGTCCCAAGCAAAATATGTTTAGAAACATGCTACAGTTCTGAGCTCTCATGCTTTTCACACCACATGAAAGCACTAGGAACATTAGCCATAAGGTTTTGTGCAATCTATTACCTTAATGTACTATATTGTGCCATGATGATGAACCTAGGGGCTAAAGTATTTGAGTATTTCTGCTAACCCTCGCATAAGATGCATTTTAAGAGTTTCTAAATGCAAAAATCTGAATATTAAAATATCCTATGCCTAATATAATAGATACAAAGAGCAAATTTCACGTAGATACGGTAAGCTTGTAATAGTTTAAAATCACGCACCAAGGAAACTACAAGCCACAGCATTAATGTAGCTTCGAGCCTCAACGGAATCGAGACCAAGGGCAATAATATTGAAGTCACTATAAAATTCAACATCTTTGTCCTCAATTCGGCAAAAATGAGGCACAATATTCACACCACTAACTCGTTCCATGACACGCTTTGCTGCAACCTCAGCCTTTGGCTTACTAACATCTTCCAGCCTAGAAGTATTAACACCCAAAATTACACTAACTTTAAACTTTCCAATCCAAGTATAAATTAAATAAGAGTACACAAATAAATATTCAAGCTACAGTGGCAATAATCAAATGAAAGTAATAGTAAAGCAAATATAACGATGGTGTCGCTAAGACATTACGCATCTTTCCGTGCTGGTTTTTATTTTGATACATGCGAAAGCTTCAGCAAGTTATTGCTACAAGATAGTAAGAAACTCTCCCCTGTCCTAGGATTCAAACCCAAGACTTCCAAGCTAAACGTATATTTAGATAAAAAGCACTAATTGAATGTTTGGCCTAGCTTATTAAAGAGCTTATCTATTCTAGAAGCAGAAGCCAGGTGTTTGGTTTTCAAAATTTTAAAAATTTTAGCTTATACGAAAGTAGATTTGAGCTTTTTGATGAAGCTATAAATTGAAATTTTTCCGAAAAGTGCTAATATTAATAGCATGTATTCATCAAAATTTTTACATTTTCACTTTATTTTTCAATAATTTACAAAATTATAAAAGAGCATTCATACATTTCACAAGAATTTATTGATTTTGTGCCACTCTTATATTTCTTTCATTTGTTTATTTCTAATTGCAAAATTTTTATTTAGTTTTATTTATTTTTTTCACTTAAAAACTTGTGATTTAATTTAATAAAGTTTATTATTACATTTTTTTTCATTTATAAAATATATACAAAAGTTCTAGTAAATAGTTTTCAACATTCTCCATTATTAGGTTTGCCAAACGCTAATTTAACTTCTCTTAATAGTATTTTTAAAAAAACTATGCTCGAACAACACTTTTTACAACAGCTCCAACTAAACCAAACAATCCCTAAATTATAACAATAAGTGCTAGCTATTTTATGGTTCTATTTTGAAAAAAAAAATTAATCACAACAAACCAATTCACCATAGCACCAAACTCAATCAAGAATCAAACCCAAAAAGAAATTTCTAAAAATGAAACATAATAAAAAATTAAAAACAAAAACCTGAAGAGAAATTGACGGTTGAGATTGGTGACTTCAATTCGGTCCATGTCAATGACCTCAAGATTTTTAAAACCAGAGAGAGCCAAATCCTTAAGCAGCTCACATCCCAATCCTCCTGCTCCCACCACCAAAACTTTCGCATATTCTTGTAAATCATCCCTTAACTGAAAGTACCCAAAGAAAGAAAACCCTCAGAAATCAAAACTTCAAAAAAAAAAAACCCAAAATGTAAAGATCGCAAATAACCCGTTGACAGAAAACGGCAAGAGAGAGAATTATACTTGGACGCCAGGCTCGAAGGCCGGGCCAACGAGGTTTCCTGGTCTAAGGAGGAGCTTGTCCAGGTCTCTTGATTTGCTTGGTGGAGCTGCGTCCGCCATATTTTAGTAAGATTTAGGTTCTTCTAAAGGGGAGTGGAGGGTTTTAGATTTATAAATGATGACCTGAAATAGAAAATGTTGAAAAATAGATACTTTTTTAGTGAAGGCAGCTTAGAATCTACGCTTGGCTCCGATGGCCTTGGATTTTAGGTGTCCACACTCCATAGATCTATTAAATTTTCATTATTTATGTAAATTGATTGTTTCAAAGAGGAGACAAGAAATGGGCTAGGGCTTAATGCATGATCAAATTTGATTGTTTTGACTGGTTGGATCTTTTCCATAGGCCTATTATTGACCCTAATGCCCCATTGGTCTTGCTCTCTTAACTGCTTGCTTTTTTATTTAAAAAAAATAAACAAAGTAAAACAAAAAAATATTATCTATGTATGATACATTGACAGATTATAATCTTTGTATCTTCTTAATACATCAGAAGTTGACACCTCATCAATAAATAAATTAAAAATATATCAAGCCCTTAAAAATAAATACAAATAAAATTTTTTTCAATTTGCTCATAAGAACCTATTGATCAAGTATCAATCTCTTGTGTATTGACAGTGTGTAGAGATTATACACTATCAATGTATTATATATAAATCCTATTTTTAAACTATGCAATCATATTAATGAGGTGCATATACTTTTTAAAGAATATTAAGCAACTAACTAAAAAATGAGTTACCTGATAATTTTTCAATTCCGTTTTAAAAAATTTCACTGTTAATATATGTGATAATAATTTCACTATTAATTAAATGTGATAATATATATTAAAAGTGGCAATCAAGCAAATGGAAGGTAGTAATTTGTATAATAAATAAAGTAGTACTTTATGATTTATGGCAATGGTAGCTTAAGAAGTGATCTCAGGGTAAAATGTATGATTAGGTCGACCAATTAGAGAGAAGCGACACTACACTAGAACTTTAAAGTCTTGATTCAACAAATGGAATTAGACAGTGCCTATTTCTATTTAAGATCTAAATAGAATAACCTCAAGGTGCTTGGAATTCTTCTCAAATATAACAATACCGCTTCTTCTCAAATTGAAATTCTTCAAAAAGCCTGAAATGAGATCTCACAAAATGATGATTATGTGCTCAATTTTTGTACCCGTCATTAAAAATTACGAGGAAACAAGAAAATGAAATTCCATTTCTTCCGACCCAAACACGCTGTTAATTCTTCTAAAGAGAATAACCACCCCGTGCCACCTAACAATCTATCATCTATTATAAAATTATAGAAAGAACACAAAGTATTATAAAATTATAGAAAGAACACAAGGAGAGAGAGCAAGAAGAGAGATTTTCTCTTATTCTTCAAGTGTGTTCAATACATGGATGGTGAGACTCTATTTATAGGTTTCACAAATACATGAATAAAAATGGAAGATGAATAGTTACAAACTTAATTAAGGGAAAGTTATAAACTTAATGAAGGGATAGTTACAAACTTAATTAAGGAGAAGTTATGAAGAGTATGAGGGATGAAGGACATCCACATTTATGACTATTCATAACACTCCCCTTGGATGTCCATTACTAAAGAATATGCCTCATTAAAACCTTACTAGGAAAAACCCTGTGGGACAAAAACCTAGTGAAGGAAAAAGAGTACATTATTCTTCAAAATACACATGAGATGCTGCCTCGTTAAAAACCTTACCAGGAAAACCCAATGGGACAAAACCATGGTTAAGGAAAAAAGAGTACAGCGTGTATTTACTCCCCCTCATGATTATATCATTTGAGATCTTTAAGTCGACGCAATCCAACATTGTGGACTAACTTCTCAAATGTAGTGGTAGGAAGCGCCTTTGTTAATAAATCTGCCAAATTTTCACTTGAATGGATTTGTTGAACATTTATATCACCATTCTTCTAAAGGTCATGAGTGAAAAAGAACTTTGGTGAAATGTGTTTTGTTCTATCACCTTTGATATATGCTTCCTTCAGTTGGGCGATGCATGCTGCACTATCCTCATATAAGACCGTTAGTGCCTCTTTTCTTGAAGATAAACCACAAGCTCCTCGTATGTGCTGAATTACAGACCTTAACCATACACATTCATGACTAGCCTCATGTATTGCCAAAATTTCAGCATGATTAGAAGATGTGGCTATTATAGTTTGTTTCATGGAACGCCATGAAATGGCGGTGCCACCACATGTGAATACATATCCAGTTTGTGATCGAGCATTATGAGGATCAGATAGGTACCCTGCATCTGCAAAACCAATCAAATCTGTTTTGGGTAGGTTAGGAAAATACAAACCCATATCCTTTGTACCTTGTAGGTAACGAAGTACATGTTTAATCCTATTCCAATGCCTTCGGGTTGGACAAGAGCTATATCTCGCTAATAAGTTAACAGAGAATGATATATCAGGTCGTGTATGACTAGTGAGATACATTAATGCTCTAATTGCACTCAAGTATGGTACTTCAGGACCAAGAATCCCCTCATCATTTTCCCTAGGTCGAAACGGGTCTTTATTTATATCAAGTGACCTTACAACCATTGGGGTGCTCAACGGATGTGCTTTGTCCATATAAAATCGTTTTAGCACCTTTTCTATATAAGTTGTTTGATGCACAAGAATCCCGTCCTTTAAATGTTCTATCTGTAACCCAAGACAAAATTTTGTCTTTCCAAGATCTTTCATCTCAAATTCTCTCTTCAAGTACTCTATTGCCTTTGAAATCTCTTCAGGAGTTCCAATGATATTCAAATCATCAACATATACCGCAACGATAACAAACTCAAATCTAGATCTCTTTATAAAAATGCATGGGCAAACGGGATCATTCTTATATCCCTCATTTAACAAATATTCACTAAGGCGGTTATACCACATGCGACCAGATTGTTTTAATCCATATAGAGATATGTTTAATTTGATTGAGTAATGTTCTCGAGAACTAGAATAACATTCTTCTGGCAGTTTAAATCCTTCTGAAAGTTTCATATAAATGTCATTATCAAGCGGGCCATACAAATAGGCTGTAACGACATCCATTAGACACAAATCGAGTCCCTCTTTTATTGCCAGACTAATTAGAAATCAAAAAGTAGTCAGATCCACCACAGGGGAGTATGTCCCTTCATAATCAATACCAGGTCTTTGCGAAAAACCTTGTGCAACTAGACGTGCTTTATGTCTCACAATTTCACCTTTTTCATTTTGTTTTCACACAAAGACCCATTTGTATCCCACTGGTTTTACACCATTAGGTGTACGGACTACTGGTCCAAAAACATTTCTCTTTTCAAGAGATTTCAATTCTGCCTCAATTGCGTCTTTCCATTTTGGCCAATCATGTCTATGCTTACATTCCTCAATAGACTTTGGTTCAAGATCCTCGTCATCATCCATAACATCTAGCGCTACATTGTATACAAAAACATCATCGACGTCGATTTTGTTTCGGTTCCATATTTTTCTTGACATGACATAATTTATCGAGATCTCTTCATTTTCAGTAATTTCAGGTACCTGACTTTCTTTTGGAATTGTAATGTTAGTCATGTCTAAGGGCTCTTCTGTAAACTCTTCTGGAGTTACAATTTCCTCAACCTGGCCATCTTGAATCTTTGCTCCCTTTCTTTTTCGAGGATTCTTATCTTTGGAACCGACTGGTCTACCACGCTTCAGGCGTGCTTTAGATTCATTGGCAACAAAAAGGTTGTCCTTCTGGGACATTAATTTTAATTGGACCATTAATAGCTGGTATATGTGACTTTGTCACTCTCTTTGGGTCAGTAAATGCATCTGGCAATTGATTTGCTAAACTTTGTAAATGAATTATCTTTTGAACTTCTAGTTCGCATTGTTTTGTACGAGGATCAAGATGAGACAATGATAATTAATTCCAACTTATCTCTTTTTCCAGCTGCCTATTTTCTCCCCCTAAGGTTGGGAAGACTGATTCATCAAAATGACAATCAGCAAATCTAGCTTAAATAAATCCCCTATTGATGGTTCTAAATATTTAATTATAGATGGGGATTCATATCCAACATATATTCCCAACCTCCTTTGAGGACCCATCTTAGTACGCTGTGGTGGAGGAATTGGAACATATACAGCACATTCGAAAATTCTTAGATGGGAAATATTTGGTTCTGACCAAAAACCAATTGTAAAGGGGAGGACTTGTGATAACTTGTTGGCCTTATGCGAATTAGTGCTGCCGCATGTAAAATAGCATGACCCCAAGCAGAAATTGGGAGTTTTGATTCCATTAGTAATGGTCTTGCAATCAATTGAAGACGCTTAATAAATGATTCTGCAAGGCCATTTTGTGTATGAACATGTGCTACAGGATGTTCAATACTTATCCCAATAGACATACAATAATAATTGAAAGTTTGGGAAGTAAATTCACCAGCATTGTCAAGACGAATTGTCTTGATGGGATAATCTAAAAAATGTGCTCGTAATCTAATTAATTGAGCAAGTAACCTCGCAAACGCCAGGTTGCGAGTTGATAATAAAGATATATGTGACCACCTAGTTGATGCATCAATTAAAACCATAAAATATCTAAAAGGTCCACATGGTGGATGTATTGGTCCACAGATATCACCTTGTATTCGTTCCAGAAAAGTAAGGGATTCAATCCCTATCTTAGCTGGTGATGGTCGAACAATTAACTTGCCTTGAGAACAAGCAGCACATGGGAAATCTTTCGATTGAAGAATCTGCTGGCTCTTCAATGGATGTCCACATGAATTCTCAACTATTCTTCGCATCATTATCGATCCGGGATGGCCTAACCGGTCATGCCAAACAACAAAGTTATTGTGATCTGTAAGCTTTTGGTTAATGACCACATTTGTTTCAATTGTTTTAATTCTTGTGTAGTACAAACCGGAGGAAAAGGCTGGTAATTTTTCTAATACAATTTTATTACCCAAGATTATACTCGTAATGTGAAGGTATTCAATTTCTCCTTCACTTGTTGTCTCAATATGATATCCATTTCGACGGATATCCTTAAAACTCAATAAATTTCTTTGAGACTTGGGAGAGTATAATGCTTTATGAATTTCAAATTTTGTTCCTCCAGGCAAGAATATGTTAGCTCTTCCGGAGCCTTCTATCAATTTTGCACTACCCGATATAGTACTAACATTGGCCTCTTGCATTATCAAATAAGAAAAATATTTCTTATTCTTTAATATAGTGTGTGTAGTGGCACTACTGCAAGACATATATCTCCACCACTCATCGCAAATCGAACCAGGAGAGTATCTATGTTCTTCATTGAAAATAAGAAATATATAACCAGATTAATAAAATATCCCGTAAATAACCAAAACATAATGAAACATCTAAACATGACAAATACTTAATAATTAGAATCCTATTAATAAGAAGCATGCTTAAAATAAAGTCCAATAACATCTAAGTAAGATCTAAGAACTTTATTTTTGGACACTCTCATTGCCAATCAAATGGTCAATTTTTCCATCAGGGTGTGAGAAAAAATCAACAACATCTAGATGAGTGGCATTAACATAATCAAAATCATCATCTCCACAAACAAAATTTGTCTCATCTTTTCCATCATCACTAGCAAAATTAGTCTCTATCTTCTTCCCTTTATCTTTTAGTGATTGTTGATAGAGCTCGACAAGATGTTTTGGCATACGATAGGTACATGACCAATGGCCTTTGCCTCCACAACGATAGCACAAATTCTCCATGACCTTTTTGTCTTTCCCACTTTTATCTTTGCGTTTTCCATCCTTATGTTCCCACTTCTGGTAGGTATATGTGTTTTTGAAATGACCACCTCGACGATTATTACGTCCACGTCCACGTCCATGACCACGGCCATGACTACTGGCATGACCTCTGTTTTTTTCATTATATGTTGCTGCATTCACTGCAGGGAATGGAGCAGATCTAGTTGGACAGGCTTCATGATTTTTCATCAATAGCTCATTATTTTGCTCAGCCACAAGGAGGTATGAAATCAGTTCAGAGTACTTCTTAAAACCTTTTTCACGATATTGCTGCTGCAGGAGCATATTCGATGCATGAAAGGTGGAGAATGTTTTTTCTAACATATCCTCATCAATGATCTTTTCTCCACATAACTTTAATTGAGAACTGATTCTAAACATAGCTGAGTTATATTCACTTACAGATTTAAAATCTTGTAATCTCATATGCATCCAATCATAACGAGCTTTAGGGAGTATCACAGTTTTCTGGTGGTCATATCTTTCCTTTAGACTAGTCTAAAGAATAAGTGGGTCTTTAATAGTCAGATATTCAATTTTAAGTCCCTCGTGGAGGTGATGACGAAGAAATATCATCGCTTTAGCCTTATCTTGACTAGATGCTTTGTTCCTTCTTTGATGGTATCACCGAGACCATTTGCATCTAGATGAATTTCAGCATCTAACACCCATGATAAATAGTTCTTTCCCGTAATGTCAAGAGCCACAAATTCGAGTTTTGCAAGGTTTGACATTATGAACTATCACAAGTATATTTAATAAGTTAGGAGAAAATAATTAACAAAAATTCAACAACTGGATAATTACGGAGGAGCTAAATAAAAATAGTTTCATTACCGTAAAACAAGAGATAGATAATTGTGATTGATGAAGATCCTTGGTTGAGGCCTATTCTCCAAATCTCTCACGGGTTTTTAGAGTCTCGTGCTGATAACGTATTATAAAATTATAGAAAGAACACAAAGTTTTATAAAATTATAGAAAGAACACAAGGAGAAAGAGCAAGAAGAGAGATTTTCTCTTATTCTTCAAGTGTGTTCAATGCATGGATGGTGAGCCTCTATTTATAGGTTTCACAAATACATGAATAAAGATGGAAGATGAATAGTTACAAACTTAATTAAGGAAAAGTTATAAACTTAATGAAGGGATAGTTACAAACTTAATTAAGGGGAAGTTATGAAGAGTATGAGGGATGAATGGACATCCATATTTATAACTATTCATAACATCATCTCATTTTATTTTTTTTATATACCACAGATATCTTTATCCGTTTTAACGGTCTGAGCCTAATCTTATTCGAGATTTAGTCACAGTTAAAACTCTTCACCCCTCCCCAAAGATTTGTTTAGTGAAAGTCGAACTCGAAAGTTTTTCTTACAAACTCAACTTGCGTTGTCAACTGAGTCACAACCCTTGAATATCTATCATCCCATTTTCTCCCCAAAAGGAAAAACATTTTTCTTCGTGACAACACATCTGAATAAGGCATATGTATTTAGATCTGACAATTACTGTTAGGTAAAACACACAAATTTTCGTATCTACTCCTTAAATACAAGTTTTTTTTTTCTTAGCTTTTGACATTATCACATATAAATTTTATCAAATTTTAATCCATATTACTTTGTTTATTATTCATATCGTTTTTGTATCACATCATTATATCATGTCTTCCGTTACCGGCTCTACCCGCGTCAATACTTACCAGCTATCTATTATTCATCATAATAAATAATTACAAAAAAATTAATTACATTTCTTTCCCAAGGAGCATGTGAGATGTTCACAACAGAATACGCAATGCGTAAAATTGTCCTTACAGCTTCAATCCCACAGGCAGAATCCGCGCCACTAACTGCTCTAGAAATTGGAAATATCAACTACCTAGCCAAAAAAGAAGAGAAAAGAAAATTGTTTTTCTTCACAACCTAACACTGCCAAAATCATAGGCCCACTTACAATCCTTACCCAACAACCATGGCAAAATTCATTGTTACCTGCCTCCCATTTTGTCTTAGTGGGACGTCCCGGTCATTTATGTGCATATAACTCCTATCTTTCGTATTGGTATAGCTGTATAAATTTGAGCCTTCATCCTCAATCAAACCTGCGCTTCATGTGTTGATGATGAGTTGAATGTATGATTAATATGATGCTTAAGGAACATGGCATAGAGTAGCTCGTTCCATACATCAGGCACTCCGGGTAGACACCAATGACTGCAGTCCTGCCGATGAATCGGAGCAGGGCTTTCATTCGGCCCCAAATAGTAAAGAGATGAATGACCATCTTTCCTTCGTGCTGTCATTTGAGTGACATTTAATATCTCAAATTTCATTCCCTCTGATGCATTTGAGTTAGCTGATAACACGTCATTGGCTATTTTGAATTGTTCCCAAGTTTCAGATGGCACCAAAGATGCGCCCAGCTCTGGCAGTGTCTCCAAGTGACAGCTTCCCCCAGTTTTCCAATCTCCTCCTCTGCCAAATTATAGAAAATTTAGCTACTCCGGTAAAAACACACAATTGCCAAGAAAATCTACTCAACAAACGCGAAAACAAGGTTCTTTATCTTCTCTTTGCATGACGTCTTGAAGGAGTAATTCATGTTTGTTTAGATGCATAGCAGGTGGCATTAATGCAGGCATGTTGAACTAGGTATGAATCTGCATGTTAAAAATTGTGTCCTAAACTTCAGGATCAGTTTTCTAGCATAAATATTTGATGCTTTAAACGAGGCCTTGAATGCAAAAGGAATGCAGCAAAATAATTAATTTATCAATCAGATGTATATACACTGTTGATTTTGACTGAACTTATGTATCTAGAGTTAGTCCAAAAATGCCAGCAACTTCATCAGTAACAACCAAGTTCTCTTAATAGAGGTCAAACTTAGATCCCAGTATTACCTCTGCCAATTCTTTCCAGGAGACCAAAATACTAAAACGATGTCCAGAGAATGTACTATAAATATGAAGAGGACTAATCGAGCAGAACACAATAAATTAGCAGTGAAAACCTATAAAATTAAAACAAACCTGAAATGTACAGGGGCAAATGTGCGGAAGAAGACCTTGGTCTTGACTGTATTCACTTCATTATGTATCCACTTCATCACAGTCTCTATGGACCTATGATATGCATGTTCCACTGTCATTTCCATTTGGACTTTTTCCCCTTCTTGAAAGTAACATCCCCTGACCGAAAAATACAAATTTAAGATCAGATCATGATAGTTCCACCTAGTTTCAAGGATACATGATTACTGCAAGCACCGACTCAATTTCTATTGACAATTGGCCATCTCTGTCGTATTTTTCCCCATTGCATGTATAAGAAACAAAGCCCAAAAGGTCAAATACAAAATCCTTTTCATTGCATTTATATGCAATCCAAATCATAAATGAAATAAAAAAACATATGTAGGGTCCATTGTATGTTGTTAAATGTTGAAATATCATTTAAAAACGAAACCCATGCATGCCACCAAAGTTCAGTGCACAAATTACCTCTGTTTAGTCACATTTAAAATATAGATGGGACCCTCTTAGATATCAAATTGGTAGCTAAATTCTTTACGCAACAGAACTTTGTATTTTGAAGTCATATAAAGAGAGAGAAGGTCCTATTAAGATAGAAGTAGAGTTCATGATTGCAAAGACTGAAGCAAAGTTATTCATACTATATTGAATTATTCTTCATTTCATTGAAGTGGAAAAAAAAAAAGGTTCCTTTCAAAAGCAGAGTTGTTGAGCTGTCATATGGCCACATTTATAATTCTATTAACAACCCCAAATTTCCATTATGCTTATCAACCATAAGGGCCCTCCATCATCCTAATATACAAAATCCGCATCTAGGATTCATTAATATGTTATGCATCCACCATAAGGGAAGGTGGTCTAGATTGATTTTCCTTCCAGGCGACCCAGTCTAACCTCATCAACTTGGCATAAAAATCAACAATATAGACATGATAAGAAATATTAAGAACAAAAGAAAGAGTTACCCTCTAACGGTCTTCTCATAATTCCACCAATGCCCGGTATTGAAGACCAACAAATCTGCATCTTTCCACCTAAGAGAACTCCAATCCATTCGATCCAATTTAAGCGTTGTCATGATCTTTTGTGGAGATCCAGCAGGTGGCCTGCTCTGCAGGACAAGAAAAGGAGCTCTGTAGTACTCCACAGTGCAATTATAATCCTTGAACTTGAATACCAAGAAGCCTTTATGCTTTGTAATTGGGCTGCCATTCACTTCATATATTGAATCTTTAGTTGAAACTGAAGAAGCAAGCATGCAAAGGAGTGACTCCCACTGATTTCTTCCAATTGAATCACCAACAAAAACCAATCGCTTGTTTCGTAACTTCTCCAACATAACTTTTGCATCAAATCTGTTTTATAAATGAAAGTAAAACAAATAAATAAATAAACCTTATGAACAAACAACAAACATAATCAGGTATTCTCAAACCCTTACATTTTCCATTGGCAACTGCCAAATAATTCTAAAATGATTAATAAGTTAGCAACCACGAATAAAAGTAGGATCACAAGCCTTGTAGGGTATAGACCTAAGAGACTAAAATTTAAAAAAATGCCATCAAAGAGCTGCAGTAAAATCTGATACTCACACAATTAACCAAGTTAAATTGATAATTAGAATCCCAGCTAATATTAAAAAAAAAAAAGGCTTATTGACCAAACGAATTTCAATTACTACAAACAGAAAGCCAATTTTGTCTTCATTGTTTAAAAAAGATTAAAATACTTATATGTTCAAGATTGAAGCTAACCTTGGTAGAAAATGGAGACAAAACTACAAGAAAGTAACAGAAACAGAAATGAACAATGATGAAATTGAATGGAAAGAAGGGACAAAGGAAAGAAAAAATTTAAGAAATCACGTGAAACCACACCCAAATTGACACCAAGTCCAACCATTTTCTGAATCAACTATCTCATAAATCTCCGAACCAAAAGTAAAAATAAAAAAAGAGAAAATGAACAGGCTGTCCTTTCCATTGCAGATAGAAATTCCAACTCTTTATGATTAAGACTAAGACGACATATGGAAAAAAACCAAGAAAAAATGGTTACTTGTCAAAAAGAACCAACCAGAATTAATAAAAATAATACACATCAAAATCACTCAATTTTCATAGCTTCTGTTGCTTCTGCTTCCAGGTCAGTAAAGGGACTTCAAAACTTTCCGTAAATCAAGCTCTAATAATAATCAAAATTAGCTTGATCTCTATCTTTTTCCCGTTAATCCAGCAGCAAGCAAAAAGTGTAAGAGAAAGAAAAACAATACAATAATCAAGAAAAATAAGAACCTGGGAAGGTTGCAATGCTTAGGCTGCCATCTCCATTTGGTGTAGAACAAATCTGGCCTTCCATTTTCAGTACACCTAAACCCTTCATCAAGAAAGCTGCAATCTTTTGATTCATAAAGAGGATATGTTTCATCCCATACCCAATCACCATCAAACACATCACAACCTTTACCTTCCTGGCTCAAGAAATCAACTTTTCTTATCTCACTTGAAGAAGACCCATCTAGTTTAAGCCACATAAACCTCTGTGACTGACGAGGAACTCTATACCCTTTGGCCACAGCTCTGTAATCCAAATAAAAGAAACAACAAATCACGCAAACAGCAACAAAGAAGAAGCCAAGAACCCCCAAAGATGGCTCAAAGAGTCTCAAACGTTTGAACCTCTTAAAAACTTCAAAAATTGCCATGGTTTCATGGTCTTGTTGAGATGTGCCTTTACACATTTGAAAACTTTAAAAAGAATAAAATCAAATTTTGGAATCTGGGTATTCTTTCTTTTCTAAAACTGATGAAAATCCTGAGAAACAGCCAAAAAAAAGAAAGGGATTGAAGGGGCTAAGATGTAAAGAATATAGAGGTGTGGTTCTCAAGAAAATAACATTCATGGCCAATGGTGGTGAACCATTTTCTTGCTTTTGGCTGGGTTCTTTGCTTGGTAGTTCAGTTTCCGTTAAGTTATGAATGATGGGCAATCAAAGATAAAAAAATGGGTCTCAAGGAAGCAAGGCAGCATTCACAGTGGAGTTATACCCTTCTCTTTTTCAGTTTTCTTTTTAGAGAGCGGAAAAAAGAAAAAGATACTTGATTTTGGTAAATGCCTAAATGGAATAATAGTAATAACGATTCGTAGGTAAGTTACTGGTAAATCGGCTTGATTTCAAATTCAAGAATGAGAAAAAAAAAATTCATAAAAATCTTCTATAGTTCAATAGATAGACAGAGAGAGGCAGAGAATTTGTTGGTTTGGAAAAACATGGTTAAGGCCTAAGGGGAGTTAACTTTTATGTCTTTGAGGCTTAGTATAGAGGCGTGGGGCCTGATTTCCTTCAGCGAGAGTAACGGATAGGATCAAATCCCACTTTCTATTGAAGACGTGAAACACCATTTCTTTCGAGAACATGCTCTCTTGCTTTTCGGAGCTTATTCTAATTGGTTCGTGAATCACGTGTAGTGAAGGAGAGTGAGAGTGTTGCTCATTACAAGGATGCTAATCGTTTAATTACAGTCGACACAATGTTGGCAATTGACAGGGAAAGGAAAAACTAAGATTAGTGTAGAATTTTCTTCATCAATCTTCAAAGATTTAGATACTGTCACCCTCAAATTTCAAAAATAAATAAGAAAAACCTTGACCCTCAAAAAATTTAATTCGGCCTCAGGCCTACTAATTTTACTTTTGAGGTACCTAACAAAGGACAGGGTTTTGAAGGAACTTGCACGTTTTAATATGGTTCAGCCTTTTTTTTTGAAAGAATTCAGCTTTTTTTTTAATAATTGATAATAGATGATGGTATTGCTTATCTTGAAATTAAACTATAATATATGTTACAACTTTTTTTAATCATGCAATTAAAAAATTGTTAGTAAGTTTACTTCAAATCTGGTTTTTTTTTAATCATGAAATATTTTCATATTGTATTGGGTATGAAATTGATCTCCCCTCACATTGCTTGGCTGGTGTTGATAAAAAAATTTGATTTGATGAGGGATCTCTCGCTATGAATCGTGCTTAGTCAAAAATTTTGAAGTCTCACGCTACTAAACCAATCCTTTGAATTCGATTGTGGGGTTTCTATTCCTCGAAACTCTTTTAAGTTAACGTTTAAAATTTTTATAGTTGGCTTTTGGTTGGGCATGATCCAAGCTAAGTTTAAAGTTTGATTCAAAATGTTAATTTACTTATAATATAATTTTTTTAATATTATTTTAAATAACTTCAAGTTTAATTAAAGAGATACAATATTTTTTTTGCAAAATGTCAATTGAATAAAATGTCGATTGAAGGATACTTGCACGTTTTAATATGGTTCAGCTTTTTTTTTTTATAGAATTCAGCTTTTTATTAATAATTTATAATTGATGATGATATTGCTTATCTTGAAATTAAACTATAATATATGTTATAATTTTTTTTAATCATGCAATTAACAAATTGTTAGTAAGTGTACTTCAAATCTGGTTTTTTTTTTCTAATCATAAAATGTTTTTATATTACATTTGGTATGAAACTGATCTCCCCTCATACTGCGTGATTGGTGCAAATAAAAAATTTTTGATTTGGTCAGAGATATCTCATTATAAATCGTGCTTATTCAAAAATTTTGAAATCTCACGCTACTGAATCAATCCTTTGAATTCAAATTTGTTTTTCTTTTTTTTTTGGGTAACAAATCTAGTTATTTTGATTGTGGGGTTTCTATTCCTCGAAACTCCTTTAAGTTAACGTATAAATTTTTTATAGTTGGCTTTTGGTTGGGCATGATCCAAGCTAAGTTTAAAGTTTGATTCAAAATGTTAATTTACTTATAATATAATTTTTTTAATATTATTTTAAATAATTTCAAGTTTAATTAAAGAGATACAATATTTTTTTTGCAAAATGTCAATTGAATAAAATGTCGATTGAAGGATACTTGCACGTTTTAATATGGTTCAGCTTTTTTTTTTGGATAGAATTCAGCTTTTTATTAATAATTTATAATAGATGATGATATTGCTTATCTTGAAATTAAACTATAATATATGTTATAATTTTTTTTAATCATGCAATTAAAAAATTGTTAGTAAGTGTACTTCAAATCTGGTTTTTTTTTTCTAATCATAAAATGTTTTTATATTACATTTGGTATGAAACTGATCTCCCCTCATATGCGTGGCTGGTGCAAATAAAAAAATTTTGATTTGGTAAGAGATATCTCATTATAAATCGTGCTTATTCAAAAATTTTGAAATCTCACGCTATGAATCAATCCTTTGAATTCAAATTTTTTTTTTGGGTAACAAATCTGGTTATTTTGATTGTGGGGTTTCTATTCCTCGAAACTCCTTTAAGTTAACGTATAAATTTTTTATAGTTGGCTTTTGGTTGGGCATGATCCAAGCTAAGTTTAAAGTTTCATTCAAAATGTTAATTTACTTATAATATAATTTTTTTAATATTATTTTAAATAATTTCAAGTTTAATTAACGAGATACAATATTTTTTTTGCAAAATGTCAATTGAATTTAATTCGATTCTATTCCATTTATAAAATTTTTTAATTATATATTATATAAACACATGCATTAATAAAATATTAAAATCCTTTGATTATAAGTATATATTTTCTTTTATACAAAAAAAAATCAAAAAAGAGAAATTTTATTCACAATCTCACTTGCTCTTCACAACCCACTTTTTTATTTTAAATTTAATACAAAAATCCCTTATTTGAAATCACCTAATTATCCTCAGCCCCAAGTTTTTTTTCCTATTACACATAGGTGTTTCCAAAAATGCATTTTTGGAAACTTTTATAGTGCGTTTGGATGAGGAATTTTAAAATTTTGAAGCATTTTAAAATGAAGGCATTTCAAAATTTATCATTTTAAAATATTAGCAATTATAATTAACTTGTTTGGATAAAAAAAAGATTTAGAAAGAATTTTTGGATATTAAAATTTGATTAAATAAAAAAAATTATAAAAGAAAAATAATAATATTATATATTACAAAAAGAAAAATATCAAATAAAATATGCAATATGGGTATCATTAGATTTGTAAAAATGTATAGATATTGTTAGTAATATAAAAAATAAAGATATATATTAAATTTAAATAAAACAATATGCTTTTTGTTTTTAACTCTATATTTAATAGTGGACCATATCTAATAAAGTAGGAAAGAGTATCAGGAATTTTGAAAAACCACATCTTTAGGTGGATTTTCAAAAGGGAATTTGAGCCCTTTTTAAATCCCTCCTAAATTTTCAAATTCTTCAAAAATTTTTGCCAAACAAGAAATTTGCATTTTGGACTTTTAAATATCTTGATTGATATGAATTTCCTCCTTGAAATTCCTCATCCAAACACAATCTTAGAATTTTTTGAAAATTCATTTTTGGAAATCTAATAGAATTTTCTATAGTTTTATTTCCGAAAAAAATAAGTTCTGTGAAAATTAGCTTCCACAAGCTATGTGATTCTAGGATTCTAAGAACTCTAGATTTACTATTTTTTTTCTAAATAGTTAAAGGATTGAAGAGGTCCGAGAAAATATTTGTTGAAAAATTGGAGAAATGTGTTTAAGGACATTGATGATTGCGTTTAGAGAGAGAAGAGAAAGGAGAGAAAAGATTAAATGGCAAAAACAAAGTTGTAGTATTTTAATGAGTAATTTGTTCTTGAAAATGTTTTAAGTATAGTTGTTTTAGCAATGGGATTATGAAAAGAAAATTTGAGGTTATGAATATAATTACTCTATCACAAATATATAAATTATCCAATCTCTTAAATCAAAATAATATGTTTAAGCATTCTCCAAAACCATGCATTTTGAAATTGACATAAAATAGATGATCATTATAACTAATAATTCTCCAATTCAAAATAAAAACATTTTTCCATATCTACTTTGGTAAAAAAAGGGATTATTACTGCTTTCTTTTATGCATTTGTTTACATAAATAATTTAAAATGAATTTATATAATGATCCAAAAAAAATTAACTTAACAATGATTCGAGTATAAAATTTTTTATTATAAATTATTTTCACCCCAAAAATTTAATTAAATTTTTTATCACTAAATTAATTTTTTGGATTTGATAAGAGAGTGTTCGGTCTTACTTGTTTCTACTCATTAAGAAACACGTGAAATGCAGAAGAGAGAATTGATATATCATATATATATATATATATATATATATATATATATATATATATATATATATAACAATAACGCTTGTGAAAGCAATGCAGAGGCAGTTATGCCCAGTCATTGCCAAATGAGAAAAGTTGGCAGCTAATTTATTAGAGCCCTCCAATTCAAGGGTGGGAAGAGTACGGAAGCCCACAACCACCCGAGGTAGAACACCGTCAACTCAACCAACTCATTCAATGCTGCTGAGACAGTAATATTCCTTTATCTTTTACTAAAATTAGTACTTTTTTCTTCCTGAAAAGATCTTCCGTTTCTGAATCAAACTTGAAGTCTAAGACAACTTTATCATTTTGAAAATTAATAATAATAATTATTATTATTAGATTTAGTTTGAAAGGTAGTATCATTCATGTCATTCTTTTTTGTCGTGGGTGTGAAGTGTATATACTGCCCTGAGCAATAAATAAATAAATATATATACATATATAATTAGGAACTCCAATCCAAGGAATGCCGTATGATACTTGTCTAGGACAGAATGAAGCACTCATCACGAGCAGCATAACGTAACAGCAATGTCAAATTTTCTTTAATAACATAATCAGTTATTTTAAGTAATCGATTTTGTTTAATCTTAATTTTTATTTTGATAGTTTTAAAATTGTACTGTTTATAAATCGGTTAATATATTTAAAATTTTTTTAAAAAGAGAGGTTTTCTCGGCACCAAAGACTAACCCTTATGGCTAATGTCAAAATTTACATTTACATAATATATATTTTAAGGATAATTATTTCATACATCATTAATGAAGTTTTTTTATTCTACAAGCGATGTTAAAATCATGATACATATCTTATTTTATTTATTTTTATTTTTTAATATTTTTATAGAATATGTGTCATGATCCTAATTTTATTTGTAGAGAAAAAAAACTCCACTAATGCTGTATGAAAAAAATTATACATATTTTAAATATAACCAAAATAATTATGTATCTTTCTCTAATGGCATTATTTATTTTTTTCATACTCTTAAATCAAAGCATTGAATCTTTGAAGATTGAACAAGAATTTCCATAAGCTAAAGCATTGGAACATTGAAGTATAGTTAGTGGTTTTTTATTTTTTATTTTTTTAATGGAGGTTTTTCATATGGAGAAGAGGGAATGTAAGAATTGAGACTTATATTTTAATTCATTAATTGAGTTAAATGCTCCAGCTCTTGAAATAAAGTTTCTAAAGTGCATTTGTTATCTTTTGTTTTTGCCCTTATGCCAAAGTCTTGGAACTTTACTGGAATTAAGTAAGAACTCTCCAAGAACATCCAACAATCAAAATTGATTTAATTTAAATATATCCATAAATTCTAATAAAATAAAATTAAATTCTTGACTCCTAGTTGTCTAGTCCATCAATCTCATGACTTGAAAATGGATTAATATCTATTCAAACATACGAGAGCAACAAGATGGTGACACTTGGCATTGATCTTAGCCACCCATTTCTTTACATATAGGAACACTTCCCAGTGATTTGGGCGCTCTTGGCCAATACATTCCAAGCTTGACTTTCTTTCTCTAGATTTAAGCCTTTATCTCTTTAAAGTTGATTTATCATGATGTTATTACCTTACTTCCATGTCTGACTTGAGCGAAGAAGTGCACGCCAGAGGCCAACCTCTTACTCATCTTGTAGGAAAGATCCTACAACACTTGGAGAATTATATTAGCACGTGATGTGTGTCTTGGTCAAACTTGGACACATGGTTAACTAGTTATGCTGAGAATTCCCTAACTTGGTGAACCCTCAATTTCACCTACATAAAAATTGTTGCTTTCGTTGAGAGGGATAAACTCATTTATGCCTCCTTACAAGTTCTCGTAAAATATGGATAAAGTCGATCCTTACCAAGTGGTCAACAAGGAAATTTTGTAAGGCAATTTGTCGGCATACTCAACATGCCTCCTAAAATGTGAGCCATTGAAATAAGAGGAACCAATTGGCCTCCAAAGAGTGATTTGCTCCCTTTAAGAAGACTAAAGAGTAAAGTGACAATGTCACCAAGGCTCACAACAAAAGAGCTAATGGAAAAGCTTAAAGGTCCTCTTGTCCACACCAAAAGAAGAGGCGCGATGAAGAAGTAAGTTATAACACTCATATTGTTCACAACAATGGAGAGAAAAATGTAACAGATGAGGAGATGAGGCAGCTAAGGAAAGATTTTTGCGATTTGGATGAAGTGGTATGAGGATATATGGCAAAACATCAAACGCCTCAAGGAGAAAGGCAAAATAGCCCCAATGCCCCAAGGACCGCTCATGCCAATATAATGATAGATCCCACTACTTTCTTTGTGCTGAAAGGCATAGTGTTAGCGTATGCCTTAGAGTCAACTCACTTGGTGAGAGTTGCCATTTGCTATTTAAATCGATAGTAATAAGGACTATTTATCACTAAATATGGTAAAGCTCATGGAATAATATTGGCCTTACAAAGGAATTATAAAGGATTATAATTATGAAATATTTTTTTTTTGGTTTATAAGAGGAACAATGAGGGAGTGGAGAATCGAACCTTAGACGTAATCCCTTATAAGAGGAGGTAACAATTACTAGACCAAGCCGTGGTTGTTATAATTACACTACAAAAAAAAGGACCTTCAGCGACGGAATTTTCCGTCGCTAAAAGTCAGATTCCGTCGCTGAAGTGTTTCAGTGACGAATTAGCGACGAAAAATTTTTGTTAGAAAAATCGATGTCGTTGATGCTCATTTTGTCGCTGAAAGTACATCTCTGTCGGTAATTCCATCGCTAATTAGCGACAGAATTTTTACTTATCAGCGACTGATTTTTTGTTATTAGTGACGGAAAATTCCGTCTCTGAAATCAAAATCTTGTCATTAATAATTCGTCGGTAAAAAGTATCAGCGATGGAATATTCCGTCGCTAAATCCGTCACTAATTTATTTTTATTTTTATTTTTTAGTTTTATTAAAAAAATCCATCGCTAAAAGCTTTTACCGACGGAATTTTCCGTCGTTAATTATAAATTTATTTTTTATGTTATTAAATTATTCTGTCAAATAATATTTAATATTTTTTATCCAATAATAAATCCGTCGATAAATATACTTAGCGACAAAATATTCCGTTGCTAACAATAAAATTTTTCCATCGCTAATGGTATTAGCGATGGAAAATTTCGTCACTGATGCTATTATTTCTGTCGCTAATACAATGAAATCCGTCACTAATGATATCTTCTTTTGGTCCTTTTATTTGTGCGTTTCGCTACCAAAAGCACTCCTTGTTAATATTAAATAACCTACAAAAGCATAAAAACTACATATTAAAAATTAAATACTATTTTCTTTTAATAAAAAAAAATAACAATTGCAATACATACAACTTTCGTTACAGTACATATTAAAACTATTAATGCAACAATATATACATTTATGCAAAGAAATATATATATATATATATATATATATATATATATATATATATATATATAACAATGTATATCTATCATTAAACAAATTAATAATACTAATTCCATAAATCTATTAATATCATGTAATTGATACAATAAAACAACAATAAATTTTCATAATTAATAATATTATAACCAAATTAAATCTACATAAATAAATTTATATATTTAAAAGCTAACAAAAATAAATATAAATATTTAAATAAAAATTTCCTAATAATATTCCTATATATACAAATAAATATATACCGTTAAATCTGAGTGTGTGTGTATATATATATATATAACAACAACATTAAATGCAATAGTAACTAATTAAACAAATAAATAACAACAAAGTGTGTATATATATATATATATATATATATATATATATATGTTCGCTCTATAGGCTAAACCGAGAGAGGGGGTGAATCGGTTTTTAGCTAACCTTATGTTCATTTTTCGATTCTTCTAAATTCTCTAGCCTATATTGAAGTTTTCTAAGTTCTCTAGGCTACTCAAGTTTGCAATATAAATTCAATACAATAAGTATAATTGCAAGTAAATAAGGAGAGAAGGGAAAGAGAAATGTACACAAGCGATTTATAAAGGTTCGACAACCTTGCCTACGTCCTCTACCTTGAGACGCTCCCAAAGATTTTCCCCAAATTCACTAACTTGAATTTGTGTTTACAATCCCTCTTTTTCAAGGCTCAAGAGAAACCTCTCTCTTTTTCTAGGCTCAAGAGAAACATCTCTCTTTTTCTAAGGATAAAGAGAAACCTCTCCTTTACAAAGTGTGTTTGTGTTTACAATAGGTGTAACCAAAGAAGGCCTCTAGGTAGGCAAATGATTACAAATATTAAGCACAAAGAAAAGCCTACACAATATTTGTGCTATGCTATACAAGGAATATGAGAGTGATGGAAGATGAAGACTTTGTAGCACTTGAATTGTTGTTGAGGCTTGAGGAAGATGAAGAAGATGATGAAAAATGTTGCTCAGTTATTCCTCTTGCTTCCTTGAGATTCCAAGCCTCTATTTATAGTCCCTTGGATGGTTTATGAACGTTGGTAGGAGCCAAAACTAAATGTAGCCGTTGTATCTCATAGAAACTAGCCGTTGAGCACTGTTTTCGTGAAAAGGGATCGATCCTTTGCCATAGGGGATCGATCCATATTTTCCAGAATGCCTTCCAATGCATTCTGTCATGAAGGGATCGATCCCTTCCCTTAGGGGATCGATCGCATGCTTCCAGAGAGCATTTCCTGCATTTTCTACACCATTTTGGGTTAGAAATGATGTAGACTTTGATTTTAATTTATCCCAAAACTTTATAGAATTTTGTGGGAGTTTTTCTTGACTTTCTCAATTGAAAACATAGTCCAAAAAACTTGTTGGCTCTTATAGGCAATACCGAGAGGGGGGTGAATCGGTTTTTATCTAACCTTAAGCTCGTTTTGCGATTCTTCTAAATTCTCTAGCCTATTTGAATATTTTCTAAGTTCTCTAAGCTAGGCAAACATGCAATCCAAGTTCAATGCAATAATCACAAATATAATTGCAAGTAATTAAAGAGAGTAGGGAAAGAGAGATTTACACAATCGATTTATAGAGGTTCGGCTACCTTGCCTACGTCTTCCCAAGGATTTTCCCAAATTCACTATATTTGAATTTGTCTTTACAATCCCTCTTTTCAAGGCTTAAGAGAAACCTCTCTCTTTTTCTAGGCTCAAGAGAAACCTCTTCTCCCTCTTTTTCTAAGGCTAAAGAGAAACCTCCCCTTTTTACAAGGATTGAATTGGATAACAAGTTGTGTAATCAAGGAAGACCTCTAAGTAGGCAAATGATTACATAAATTGAGCACAATGAAAAGCCTATACAAAGTTTGTGCTAAGCAATACAAGAAATAGATGAATGATAGAAGATGAAGACTCTTTATCTCTTGAATTGATGTTGAGGCTTGAGGAAGATGAATAAGATGATGAAAGATGTTGCTCGGTTGTTCCTCTTCCTTCCTTTAGCTTCTAAGCCTCTATTTATAGTCTCTTGGATGTATTCTAGCCGTTGGGTGGAGCCAAATCTCGGATATTACCGTTGTCTCCCAAAAACTAGCCGTTATAGGCTATTTTTGGGCAAAGGGATCGATCCCTTTCCATAGGGGATCGATCCCTTTTGTCCAGAATCTTGATTCTGGGCTTCAGGGACCTTGGGAAGACTTTCTGCCAAAAAGGGATCGATCCTGCTACAGTGGGGATCGATCCTTTTCTTCCAGAGGGCATTTTTCCTGCACTTTTGGGTTAGAAATGATATGACCTTTGATCCTAATTAAACCCAAAACATTTATAAGCTTTAAGGGAGTTTTTCTTGACTTTCTCAGTTAAAAACATGGTTTAAACATTCATCAAGTGATTTTCTAAAATATTCAAACCATTTATAAAGTGTTATGACCAATAAGAGTGTATCGATAAATCATGGTCTTAAGTTTGATATGATCACTTGAAAATGGATTGAGAAAATCATGTGTGATAAGGCAAATTTACAATATGAATTAAAACATTAAAGCTTACTTAAGTTTTTGTCATTTCAAAATATGTATGGCAATTTAAAGCTAACAATCTCCCCCTTTTTGATATGACAAAACTTAATGTAAATTTGCTTTGAAAATTCTTTGAAAAAAAATACTCCCCCTCAAATAAAGTAGGATTTTGTAAAGCTCCCCCTTAATATAAGCATGGGTTTTGAAAATGAATTTTCCCTCATTATCTCTCCCCCTTAATATCTCTCCATATATCTATCTCTCCCTTTATCTATCTCTCCCCCTTTTTGTCATAGCAAAAAGAAGGAAAAATAATAAAAAAAATGCTCCCACTAAAATCATGGCTATGTGAGAACAAATAAAAATGCTCCATCCAACAAGAAACATGCTAGTACATGGGACTTATAGCACAAATAAATAAGTCAATATTCTTAAAGAGTATGAAATATTTATGCAATGAATATGACTTATGATCTTATACCAATTGTTTATAAATAATTTTGATACCAATTGTTGATAAGTAATTTTGCAAGAAGGTTCCAATTGGTAAGAAGTTAAGCAAGCACCTAAGTGTATCAATTGTTCTCTAAGGTCCAACTAAGGTGCATGACAATTCATCATGATTATGAGCTTAAAATTATATAACATATCATATGCATGTGCTCATAAATCATTCTCAAGAAATATTGTGTCTAGAATTAAATCATATAGCAATTAACTTCAAATTCTAGCACACAAGAGTTTCATGCAAAAATATCCTAAGAGAATTCTTCTCTATTTGTCATTTCAATCTAAGGAGCATGAGAAGAGTTGTCAATTTAAAGCTCATACCAATTGGCAATTTAGATTTGGCTTACCAATTATTGAAAATATGGTTCCCAATGATACTAATTGTTATTTCAATCTAAATACCAATTGTTACTAACGGTTGACTTAGTCATTTTGCATGAATCTAATATCTATGTGTAGAGTGTTCATGTCAAGAAAATAATCATTCTAAATATGCAAGAACACAATCACACATCATCAAATATGCATATGGATCAATTAATCATTAGCACACTATCATAAAATATTAATCCATATTCATATTCACAAATTGATACCATATGGAAGATTCAAAAACATCAAGGAAAGCAAACACATTTTCTTCCATGGTTTCAAGCACAAAAATCCTATGCTCATTTTCTAATTCAAGTTCTTAACCAATTATGAGCAAGGAAAGATTCAAAATTATCATTTTAATCAATTAAGAGCCATATCCCTAGTTGTTATTATCATTTAACGTTCTAGAGGGTATATTCTATTTTAACTAAAATGGCTTCACCTAAGTGAATCAATATTATCAAGCTAAAGTATATTTTATCATTAAAATCCATAAACTATGAGTGAGGTTAAGCACATAATATCATGAAAACCACTATTCTCATCTCATAGGCATGATTATTGATTCAACTTAAGTAAACATGCATGTTCATCATCAAAACAATCAAGAGTCTATGCATGTGTATCAATTGTATGTGTTGTCATTAATGCTCAAGTTCTTTAAAAATTTGGCCACTATTACCAATTTTTGAATTTACATTTGAAATCAATCCAGTAGATGTATAATTATCATGAAACCTAGTATGGAACAGATAAGTCAAGCTAAGAGACATAATCCTTTAAGCATGTTTGACTAAGATGAACAAAAGATATGAAGAATACTCATTATGCACAAGTTCATCAAATTCTCAGATATACACAAATCATTGAAATAAATCTCAAAATTATGTTTAAGCATTCATTGAAAGTATGTTTCAAGATTATTTCAAGAGTTATGCAAATCATGAATGTTTTCAACAAGAAAAATGATTTTGCACTTGTGAGCTCAGGAAAAATGATATTGATTGTTGAAAGTGATATCAATTGTTGGAAATGATACAAATTGATGGAATTGAAGCATGAAATCAATGAAAAATGAATTTTCATATATTAAAGTTCATCAAAAAGAAGTTAAAATAATGAATTTTAAGTTGAGAAGAGAGAAAGTATCAAAACAATGAAAAGTTCTTTTCAATTTCTGTTGAAAACATGCAGGAAGCCTTTTCTGGCCTGGGGGGATCGATCCCTTTAGGAGGGGGATCGATCCCTCATATGGTTCCTGCAGATTCTGCAACTGTTTTGACAGAAAATCCAACTTGTGAGGTACCAAAACTTCGTTTTTGAGTATTTTAAGTCCAAGTAAAGGTTTAATCATTTGTAAAACATGATTTTGGACTTGTATGAATGAAAAACATGAATGAAAAACCATTTTACAACAGATTTTGCAATTTTGGAAGAATTTACACAATAAAATGCATTTATGGCCTCAAAGGGGGTCATTTTGAGATTTATGCATATTTTCACCAAACCAAAGATTTAGAAACCACAAATATGCCAAAACAAACTTGTTCACATAAGTTTTAAGCACATATATCATCAAATCATACATCTTGTGAACAACATGCCATGATTTCCAATATACAAGTTCTTCATTACTGTTCATGACATGGCATTTTGCATTAATGACACATTTGGTAATTTGAGGCAAGTAGATACATTATCAACATATAGAAAACATGCTCAAATTCCAGAAATCATTTCAAAATCACAAATCATGCTTTTCATTCAATAATTCAATGCCTCAAGAACCATCCATCAACCAATCAACAATCATTCAACATGCCTTTTGTTCAATCATTCAACTTACAATGCATCAAGAATCATCAACCAAGTGCCTCAATAAAACATATAAATAATTTTAGCAAAAAAATGAGTTTTGAAGAGATAGGATTTAATCTTACAAAACTCCTTTGCTTGAGAGTGCTTTGCCTTGATGTGTTGGATCCACCATTAGCCATTCTTTGAAGAATTCTTGTCACCTTGCTAAGGATGGATTTCCAAGTTCTTCCTTTTTCTCATTAGCACAAGCAAACTCCATGAGGATGTGTTGAGCATTTAAACTCCATTGTTCCATTGTATTCCCATGCTCTAACACTCCTACAATAAACAAATTCAAGCATGCTTTGGTACCCAAATTTTCTTGGGTCCATGAGAGTTAGTGCAAATAATTTTTGATCCTTTTGGGGTCCATTTCAAGCACAATTCATCATTATTTATTGCATGTTTTGGCACCCACATTTTCTTAACCACTTTTCCTCTAAAGGTAGTTTTTCTATAAGTGCATGCTTGTGAAGAGTGTCATATTCTATTGCAAAGTGAGCATATGAGAGATGTATCATGCATAGAATTTTTGCTCACTAAGAAATTCCTAAGATGAGTTTCTTTTTGATTTGCATTATAATCTAACCCATCTTTATCAAAGAAAGCTCTTTGGGTCTCAAGCATGTGATCTAATTTTTGTTGACCCATATAGAACCTAGAGAATGAGTTATGCAAATTTGTATTCTTTTTATTTAACTCATTTATTTAAGTTAGCCTCTTCTAATTTCTTTTCAAATTCTAGCTTAGCATTTATCAAGGCTTCATTTTCTATTTTTAATTTAGCAATGATTTTCTTATATTTGGAGTTCATGCATTGAAATTCATTTGCTAAATCATTAAAGGCATTTTGTAGTTCACTAAAGGTATAGTCATTATCTTCACTAGAACTACAACTAGCCTCATCATCACTAATGGCCATAAAGCATGAGTAAGCTACCTCTTCATCTACATTTTCCTCATCGGAGCTATCACTATCGCTCCATGCAGCCACAAATGCTTTCTTCCTAGGCTTCCTATCCTTTTCCTTCCTAAGTAAGGGGCAATCTAACTTAGTATGACCCGGTTCATTGCACTCATAACACACTAAGGGGTCTTTTTCTCTTCTACTTGACTCTCCCCTATGATGTCTCCTATTTTGCTCTCTCTCATTCATTCTCATGAACCTATTGAATCTTTTGGCAAACATTGCCATTTCCTTTTCTTCCTCATTTCCACTCTCATCTCTATCATCTTCAATGACCTCATGAGTGGAAGACTTAAATGCTACCCCTACTTTCTTTGAAGGCTCTTCATTTCTTTTTAATTTCATTTCATATGTAAGTAGGAGCCCATAAGTTCATCTAGAGACAAGGTGTTAGGATCCTTAGATTCTTCTATAGCAGTCACCTTTGCCTCCCAAGATTTTGGCAAGCTATTCAAGATTTTCTTAACCATTTCTACATTGGAATAGCTTTTGCCTAATGCCTTAAGTCCATTAATTATGTTATTGAACCTAGTGTACATTTCACTCATGGACTCATTTTCTTTCACTCTAAATAGCTCATAATCATGTGTGAGCATTCCTACTTTGGTTTCCCTAACTTGATTGGTCCCTTCATGTGTGATGGCCAATTTGTCCCATATTTGCTTAGCATTTTCACATAGGGACACTCTATTATATTCATTGGGACCTAATGCACAAAAGAGAGTGTGCATGGCCTTGGCATTCAATTGTGCCACTCTCATGTCATTTGTGTCCCACTCATCCTCACTCTTAGGGACATCCTTTCCATCTACTTTCTTCATAGGAATTCTAGGACCATTCACTATAATTCTCCACACTTCATAATCATTAGATTGTACAAATAGCATCATTCTAGTTTTCCAATATGAGTAATTCTCACCATTGAAGAGTGGAGGTCTAACTAATGATTGTCCCTCTTCTCCTAGGGGTGTGCCTACATTCAAGTGAGCCATTTGTGATCGTTTTGCTCGATAGATGTTAGTCTAATTCAATCTTGAGCCCTAGCTCTGATACCAATTGTTGGCTCTTATAGGCAATACCGAGAGGGAGGTGAATCGGTTTTTATCTAACCTTAAGCTCGTTTTGCGATTCTTCTAAATTCTCTAGCCTATTTGAATATTTTCTAAGTTCTCTAAGCTAGGCAAACATGCAATCCAAGTTCAATGCAATAATCACAAATATAATTGCAAGTAATTAAAGAGAGTAGGGAAAGAGAGATTTACACAATCGATTTATAGAGGTTCGGCTACCTTGCCTACGTCCTCCCAAGGATTTTCCCAAATTCACTATATTTGAATTTGTCTTTACAATCCCTCTTTTCAAGGCTCAAGAGAAACCTCTCTCTTTTTCTAGGCTCAAGAGAAACCTCTTCTCCCTCTTTTTCTAAGGCTCAAGAGAAACCTCCCTCTTTTTCTAAGGCTAAAGAGAAACCTCCCCTTTTTACAAGGATTGAATTGGATAACAAGTTGTGTAATCAAGGAAGACCTCTAAGTAGGCAAATGATTACATAAATTGAGCACAATGAAAAGCCTATACAAAGTTTGTGCTAAGCAATACAAGAAATAGATGAATGATAGAAGATGAAGACTCTTTATCTCTTGAATTGATGTTGAGGCTTGAGGAAGATGAATAAGATGATGAAAGATGTTGCTTGGTTGTTCCTCTTCCTTCCTTTAGCTTCTAAGCCTCTATTTATAGTCCCTTGGATGTATTCTAGCCGTTGGGAGGAGCCAAATCTCGGATATTACCGTTGTCTCCCAAAAACTAGCCGTTATAGGCTATTTTTGGGCAAAGGGATCGATCCCTTTTGTCCAGAATCTTGATTCTGGGCTTCAGGGACCTTGGGAAGACTGTCTGCCAAAAAGGGATCGATCCTGCTACAGTGGGGATCGATCCTTTTCTTCCAGAGGGCATTTTTCCTGCACTTTTGGGTTAGAAATGATATGACCTTTGATCCTAATTAAACCCAAAACATTTATAAGCTTTAAGGGAGTTTTTCTTGACTTTCTCAGTTAAAAACATGGTTTAAACATTCATCAAGTGATTTTCTAAAATATTCAAACCATTTATAAAGTGTTATGACCAATCAGAGTGTATCGATAAATCATGGTCTTAAGTTTGATATGATCACTTGAAAATGGATTGAGAAAATCATGTGTGATAAGGCAAATTTACAATATGAATTAAAACATTAAAGCTTACTTAAGTTTTTGTCATTTCAAAATATGTATGGCAATTTAAAGCTAACAAAACTCATTAAGGAATTTATAAAGGTTGTGTTCAAATATATTCTTGAAAACATTACTTAATAAAAATATTCAAAACCATTTTATAAAGTATTAAGATCAATAAGAATATCTCATTAAATCATGATCTTAGACTTAAAATGGTTTGAAAAAATCATGTGTGATAAAGCAAATTTACAATATGAAAGAAACATTAATGCTTACTTAAGTTTTTGTCATTTCAAAATTCATATATCAATTTAAAGCTAACAATCTCCCCTTTTTTGATATGACAAAACTTAAGGTAAATTTGCTTTGAGAATTCTTTGATAAAATACTCCCCCTCAAATAAAGCATGTTTTTGTAAAGCTCCCTTTTAATAATTATGCTCCCCTTAAAATTATGGTTTTAAGAAATGTGAGAACAAAGAAATATGCTCCATCCAACAAGAAATATGTTAGTACATGGGACTCATAGCACAAATAAATAAGTTAATGTACATAAAGAGTGTGAAATATTTGTGCATGCAAAGAACATGACTTATGATCTTATACCAATTGTTTATAAATAATTTTGCAAGAACTTCCCAATTGGTAAATAATGAAGCAAGTTGTTTATAAATGATCTACTAAGTCCTATAACTTGCTTATTTCAATCTTATCAAGCACCTAAGTAGATTAATTTTTTTCTAAGGTCCAACTAAAGTGCATGGCAATACATCATGATTATGAGCTGAAATTAGATAACATCTCATATGCATGAGCTCATAAATCATTTTCAAGAAAGAATGTGCATAGAACTAAATCATACATCAATTAACCGCAAATTCTAGCACAATAGTGTCTCATGCAAAAGTGTCTTATATTAATTCTTCCCTATTTGTCATTTCAATATAAAGAACATGAGAAGAATTGTCAATTTAAAGTTCATACCAATTGTTACCAATGGTTGACTTAGGCATTTTGCATGATGCTAATTGTTATGTGTGGTGTGCTTAATGAATAATCATGTCAAGCATGTAAGCGTACAATCACACTGTCACATCCCGTGACTACATTATTTCACGTTTTTCCATACATTTTTTTATGGTTGGGCTGTCTGTGGTGCCTTTACACACTGTTCATCTACAACAGTAAACAAATTAGACAATATTTATTTATGGTAAATTAATATTCACAAACTGTAAAAGTTAGTTTACATCCCCTTGAAATAAAATTTTCAACTAGTAGTATTGTATAAACGAGTCTAAATATACAAATGTAAACGTGATACCTCGGGAATCCGATATACGATGCTTCGACCTTCTCAAGCGTATTTAATCTATGGTTTGATACTTCAGCTATTCTTTATATCAAATCTGTGATGATGAAAGAAAAAGAGTGAGCAAACCACGGCTCAGTAAGAGAATTGTATGCAAATTTTGATATCACGAAGACTATATGCAGCAAAATCCTTAATTTCTTATTTGTATGCTAAGCACACTAAAAAGGAAAGGATACTATAGTCGGCCAGGAAATCCAGATAGAACATGGAAGGTATTTTGAAATACCTTTCTTGTCCTGGAAACCAAGAGCGACTATAGAGAGTAGAAATTTATTTTTCATATAAACTTATTTCAAATTTACTGCATATAAATATTTCATACACTTGATAATCACAAAGTTTCCACCACTGAAATCATTACTTTCACACATGTAACAGTAAAAGAACTGTTTAATTATAATAACAATTTAGTAATAAAACACTTTAGAAAATCATCACAGTTTTCTGAAAATATCATTAAAATCAATAATAACACGTGAAATCATAATAGAGACCAGGCAACACCCAAATGATATCATGCTATAAGTCCCGTAGGGAATAATAGGATACACGTGAGATCTCTGTAGGGACAGTATAATAAACACGAGATCTATGGCCATAGTCTATAGGTGTCCTCGGTCGTACACTGATCAGGTGTTAACCAAGACGCTGAAGACAGGATCAGTGTCAACAGCTTCACATGAGTAACACATGAAACACGTGACACGTGAGCATGACACAGGGCCTATCAGTCTCAAAACAGTATATAAGAAATCTCATTACCTTTATGGAATTTAGTAAGATCAATGATGTTTTTTAGAAAATCCATAAAGGTATAAATCATAATATTTCGTACAGTGAAAAACAGTTTATAAGATAATCACACAGTAGTAATAAAATTTCATAACTGTTCTTTTTCACCGTAGAATACATACACACATGTTTCTATACTTTCTTTCCAATAACTTTGAAACTTGAAATTCAAAGTTATTGGAAATCAATTCTAATATTTTCATACTTAATGGAAAAATAAAAATATTTATTTTTCAAAATTAACAATAATTCGACCAACACATTTTTCACTATAAAACACGTGTAGAGACATTTTAGTCTCAAAACAATAGTTATACAGTGATAAAGCCTTTATGGAATCATTACACGTGATAAAATTTATTTAATCCATAAAGGAAAATCATAATAAATTAGTGAATATTATACTGAAAATTATTTATAAAATATTCACTATTCACCATTTCACTTCACCAATCACATATTTCCTTATAAAACACGTGGAATGAATTTTCGGTAGTTTAATCTTTACTGAAATCAGTATCATGAATATTTAATAAATATTTTTCGATAAATTCACCGTTTATGAAAAATACTTAATTTATCACTTTTGAGGCTAGGAAAAATACCAATAATGCGCTAAAATATTTAATAATATTTTTGAAAATATCTTTAGTAAACTTCGGTAGCATAACGATTGCCAGAGTCCTAGCCTCCCTGCACTTTCAAACACAGTCTCAACAGCCAGAAACCACAAATTCGTAGCATTTCAAAGCAATTCAATATCCAATAAATCTTATAAAATTCATAGCATGAAAAACATGCATTCGGATATCCATACAAATTCACACACGCATCCCTTACCTGATTGTCAGTAACGGGTTCCTCGACTGCACCACCCGAACACCGAATTTCCCGGACTGTAAATAATTGCACCAAAATTACTTCAATGATCTTATTATTTTCCTTTAACCTTTAGATCATAAAAGTGTGCATTAGAATCTCATGCGAGTGCTTTGGCCTAATTTCCCCTATGAGATTCTTACGATTCTCCTTAATTTATTTTATATCTCAATTATCATCACTGCATTACATATGGTCATGTCATGTGATTATAAAAATCAGCATTCATCACCTTATAACTCTTCATGGCCGAGTGGCCTTATCCAATTCTCAACTATTAGTTCACTTGCCCACAATTTCTATTATCACTTTCACATTACCATAAATTAATTTACACTTTTCTGCCACTAAAGTCAGATGCCTTTATCTCCATTTTCCTCTATAACCGGCTATCTAACCGCTATATTTGACTTAATTCATGTCTTTATTTGATTAAGCTTTTTATGACTATTCTTGGTTCATAGCCAGCCTCCAATATTGACCTTTTTGGACTGCTGTATATACTGTCCTAATGCATCCCTTTCAGGCCAAAAATTATCACCCAACAACAGACCATATTCATCATCATCGTGAATTTTATGCTACAAGCTGACAGCCCATGATCCACGTCATCAACCACCACAATCAGTCCCTTAATACCTCCCTAGTTAAACATGTAACAACACCTAAGGTCCATGTTTTAATTAGCTCAATTACATGGCTGTTCTTATTATACCGTTAATTATCATGTTACACCATCAGCTCTTCAAATTTCAGCATCGTTTTCCCCCCCCCCCCCCCCCCCCCCCCCCCCCCCCCCCCCCCCCCCCCCCCCCCCCCCCCAACCCAAATGTACTCCAGCCAATTTCCATCAAAACAACATTCATACACATCATCTACTCGTTCAACTCACTCATAAACACAAGCTAGAAGTGCATGAGACTAAGGCTGAAAATTTCCTGTACGGCGGACGTTGCTGTTCAGTAACAGAGCAGCCTGTTTTAAGTGGTTTTGGCTGAGCTTTTTGGGTGGTTGGAGAGCTCTCAAGGTGTGGATTATTTATTGTAAAAGGACCTTGGTGAATTAATGAAGAGAGGTGGAGGTTCTACTAGGTGTAACGTGAGGATGAACTAACGGAAATGGGAGCAAACGAGAGAAAATTGAAACAGAAAATACAGCCAGCAAGTCGGTGGTGAGGAAGGCTGAAGAAGACACTATTTTGTCTTCTTTATTAGTATCTTATCCAATAAAAATTAACCATGTGATCTACTTATTAAATCCCTTCTCCTTTCTGCCCTTTTCTTTTATCATCCCGTCACAATTGGGTTTGCAAATTTTGTGCAGTTGAAGCTTGCTGCGATTTCTCTTCTTTTTTATATATATATATATATATATATATATAATATAAAACATATATTTATAATTATGTATTTACAATTTTATATGTATAAACACATCCTGGACATATACTATATTATATAAATATATATATATCTCTAAAACATTAATCTCATTTTTCTGATTAATTTATTGCACTTATAATCAACTTTAAAAATTCACCGAAATCAATCCGAAATGTATAAAAATATGAGCCATATATCGCCGGAAAGGTCTTCGAGTTAATTTTCCAATGCAATTTGAATCACCTCAATTGGAGTTCCCTATCAAAATTTATGTCTAACTCTTTACTGATTGCTCAATTCTGGGTTCCCTACATGTGATGTGAATGTAGCAATTTTTTGTTGTAAATCTATAATGAATTAAAATATGAGCCTTATATGGATAAAAGATATTTAAGTTAGCTTTCTAATGGATTTTGAATCACCTTAATCGGAGTTTCCTACCAACTGCTATGGGTGAATCTTTACAGATAGGTCGGTTGAGTCGGTTGGTAGAATCTACTGCTCATGGGGTAACTTTACAAAATTTCTGGTATTGATCCATCAGGAATTAAAATAAGGGGCCTATATGTTTGGAAAGATAATCAAGTTAGCTTTCCAAAAAATTTTACGGTTTATCATTTGGATACTCCAATAAAAAATTATAATCGAAACACTATCAATTGGTCATTCAAGCCTCATGATATTTTTATCTTCACAATTTCCAATCCTTAATTCAACATCCAAAAAAATATTTTCTCACTCATATCATCGTCTGAGCACCAAAATCTAAGTGAGACCCACATAGCTTTTTATTTAATCTTTGTAAAAATGTACAAGAATAATTTATTTATTTATTAATTAAAATTTTGCATGCCCGTACATGTATAATACAGTAGAATCGGATCTTACACACACACACACCATTAAACATGGATATGAATTAATTAAATATTAGCATACTATCATAAAGTATTAATCCATATTTATAAGCACAAATCTAATTATTTGGAAGAATAAAAAATTTATATCATTCAAACACACACATTTTCTTCCATAGTTATAAACACAAAAATCCTATGCTCATTTTTCAATTCAAATCCTTAACCAATTATGAGCAAGGAATAGTTCAAGATAGTCATATTAATCAAATTATAGCCATATCCCTAGTTGTTTTTATTATTTAAGGTTCTATAGGGTATATGTTATTCTAACTAAAATGGCTTTACCTAAGTGAATCAATATTATGTTTAAGTATATTTTAACAATAAAGTCCATAATCTATGAGTGAGGTCAAGCACATAATATCATGAAAACAACTATTCTCATCTCATAGGCATGATTATTGATTCAACTCAAGTAAGCATGTAAGTTCAACATCAAAACAATCAAGATTCAATGCATGTATATCAGTCAAAGTGCATTTGTTCAAGTTTGCATTTATCTTTGAATGTTTATTGTTGTCATTAAAGCCCAAGTTCTTTAATAATTTGGCCATAAGAAAAATCTAAGTTCATGGATGAGAAATTTTCATACATTTGATCATTTAAGATCCATTTATCATCGCAAATTGTAGACCAAGGATAATTATGACTTTAGGTAAAGCTTTTTGTATTTCATGTATTTCCTTCACCTAAGTCATGTTTGGATTTTTAAGGTCAAGTTATGATCATTTTATCATTCAAGTATATGTATTGACCTTTAATTATTCATATTTCACTAGATGTTTAGTTACCATGAAACCTAATGTGGAATAGTTGTGTCAAGCTAAGAGACATAATTCTATAAGCTTGCTTGACTAAAATGAACTAAAGTATGAAAAATGTCTATTATGCACAAGTTCATCAAATTCTCAAATATACACACAAATCATTGAAATAATTCTTGAAAATTATGTTTAAGCATTTATTGAAAATATATTTCAAGATTATTTTAAGATTTATGCAAATCATGAGTGTTTTTAACAAGAAAAATAATTTTGCACATGTGAGCTTAATGAAAAAGATATTGATTGTTGAAAATAATACCAATTTTTGAAGTTGAGGCATGATATCAATGAAAAATGATTATTCAAATTGAAAAGATCATTAAAATGAGGTTAAGCCAATGAATTTTAAGTTGAAAAGAAAGAAGATATGAAGAAAATTAAGAAAACTTCTCAATTTTTGCTTAAAAGTGCAGAAATAGGCACAGTTTGCCTAGAGGGATCGATCCCAAGAGTAAGGGAATCGATCCTTTAATTCTAGAATGCAGGTTTTCTGCATTTTTTCCAAGGGGATTGATACTTTATGTGGAGGGATCGATCCCTCATCCATTTTCTGCAGATTTTTGAAAGAAAATTCAACTTGTGAGGTGTCAAAATTACATCTTTAAGTATTTTAAGTCCAAGTAAAAGTTTAAACATTTGTGTAACATGGTTTTGGACTTGTATGAATGAAAAATATGAATAAAAAACCATTTAACAATAGATTTTGCAATTTTGGAAGGATTTTCACCAATAAATGCATTTTTGGTTACAAATGAGATCATTTTAAGAGTTTTACATATTTTTGCTAAACCAATAAGTTTGAAAACATAAATATGTCAAAACAAACTTGTTCACATAGATTTTAAGCACATATATCATCAAATCATCCAACTTATGAAATCATGCCATAATTTCTATCATGCATATTTCTCATTGATGCTCATGACATGGCATTTTGTATGAATGACATATTTAACATTTTTGGAGCAAGAAAATATATTATCAACACATTGCAAACTTGCTCAACTTACAGAAATCCAATAATCATTTCAAAATCATCAAACATGCTTTTCATTCAATCATTAAGAATTGTCCACAAAATAATCAAAAATTATTTATCATGCCTTTTGTTCAATCATTCAACTCTCAATGCATCATGCATCATTAACAAAATGCCTCATTAAAACAAACAAACAATTTTAACAAATATGAGTTTTGAAAAGATAGAATTTAAGCTTACAAAACTCCTTGCTTAAGAATGCTTTGCCTTGAATTGTTGAATCCCCCTTGAGCCATTCTTTGAAGAATTGTTATGACCTCACCAAGGATGGATTTCTAAGATCTCCCTCATTTTCATTGGCACAAGCAAACTCCATGAGAATATGTTGAGCATTCAAACCTTATTATTTCATTGTATTCCTATGCTCTAACACTCCTACATCAAACAAATTCATGCATGCTTTGGTACCCAAATTTTCTTGGGTCTATGAGTGTTACTGCAAACAATTTTTGATCTTTTGGGGATCCATTTCAAACACAATTCATCATTATTTACAGCATGCTCTGGCACCCACATTTTTCTAACTACTCTTCATCTAAATGTGGTTTTTCTATACGTGCATGCTTGAGAGGTGTGGCTTATTCTATTGCAAAGTGAGCAAGTAAGAGATAAATCATGCATAGGATTTTTGCTCACAAAGAAATTCTTTAGATGAGTTTCTTTATGTATTGCATTATATCCTAGCCCATCTTTGTCAAAGAAAGCTCTTTGGGTCTCTAACATATGATCTAGCTTTTGTTGAGCCATGTAGAATCTAGAAAATGAATTATGCAAATATGAGTTCTTTTTATTCAACTCATTTATCTCTAGGTTAGCCTCTTCTAATTTCTTCTCTAGTTCTATCTCAGCATTTGTCAAGGCTTCCTTTTCTATTTTCAAATTAGCAATGATTTTCTTATATTTAGAGTTCATGCATTGAAATTCATTTGCTAATTCATTAAAGGCATTTTGTAGTTCATCAAATGTATAAATTTTATCTTCACTAGAACTACAACTAGCCTCATCAACACTAATAGCCATAAAGCATGAGTAGGCTACCTCATTATTTACGTTTTCCTCATCGGAGCTATCACTATCGCTCCATGCAGCCACAAATGCTTTCTTCTTAGGTTTCCTATCCTTTTCTTTCCTAAGTAAGGGGCAATCTAGCTTAGTGTGACCCGGTTCATTACATTCATAACACACTAGAAGGTCTTTTTCTCTTCTACTTGACTCTCCTCTTTGATGTCTCCTACTATTTTCTCTCTCTTTCATTCTCATGAACCTATTAAATCTTTTGGCAAACATTGCCATTTCCTTTTCTTCCTTATTTCCACTCTTATCACTATCATCTTCAATGATCTCATGAGAGGAAGACTTTTTTTTAAGGCTCTTCATTTCTTTTTAATTTCATTTCATATGTAAGTAGGGAGCCCATAAGCTCATCTAGAGACAAGGTGTTAGGATCCTTAGATTCTTCTATTACGGTCACCTTTGCCTCCTAAGATTTTGGTAAGCTATTCAAAATTTTCTTAATCATTTCTACATTGGAATAGGTCTTGCCTAATGCCTTAAGTCCATTGATTATGTCATTAAACCTAGTAAACATATCACTCATGGACTCATCTTCTTTCATCCTAAAAAGTTCATAATCATGTGTGAGCATGCCTACTTTGGTTTTTTTAACTTGATTGGTCCATTCATGTGTAATGGCTAATTTGTCCAATATTTGCTTGGCATTCTCACATAAGAAGACTCTATTATATTTATTAGGACCTAATGCACAAAAGAAAGTGTGCATAGCCTTGGCATTTAATTGTGTCAATCTCATGTCATTTGTGTCTCACTCATCTTCACTTTTAAAGACATCCTTTCCATCAACTTTCTTCATTGGGATTTTAGGACCATTTACTATTACTCTCCACACTTCATAGTCATTTGATTGCACAAACAACATCATCCTAATTTTTCAATATGAGTAATTCTCTCCATTGAAAAGTGGAGGTCTAACTAATGAGTATCTTTCTTCTCCTAAGGGTGTGCCTACATTCAAGTGAGCCATTTATGATCGTTTTACTCGATAGATGTTAATGTAAATCAATATCGAGCCCAAGCTCTGATACCAATTGTTGGCTCTATAGGCTAAACCGAAAGGGGGGTGAATCGGTTCTTAGCTAACCTTATGTTCATTTTTCGATTCTTTTAAATTCTCTAGCCTATATTGAAGTTTTGTAAGTTCTCTAGGCCACTCAAGTTTGCAATATAAATTCAATATAATAAGCACAAATATAATTGCAAGTAAATAAAGAGAGAAGGGAAAGAGAAATGTACACAAATGATTTATAGAGGTTCGGCAACCTTACCTACGTCCTCTACCTTGTGACGCTCCCAAGGATTTTCCCCAAATTCACTAACTTGAATTTGTGTTTACAATCCCTCTTTTTCAAGGCTCAAGAGAAACCTCCCTCTTTTTCTAAGGCTAAAGAGAAACCTTCCTCTTTGTCTAAGGCTAAAGAGAAACCTCCCCTTTACAAGGCGTGTTTGTGTTTACAATGGGTGTAACCAAAGAAAGCCTCTAGGTAGGCAAATGATTACAAAGATTGAGCACAAAGAAAGCCTATACAATATTTGTGCTATACTATATAAGAGATATGAGAGTGATGAAAGATGAAGACTTTGTAGCACTTGAATTGTTATTGAGGCTTGAGGAAGATGAAGAAGATGATGAAAAATATTGCTCAGCTATTCCTCTTGCTTCCTTGAGCTTCTCAGCCTCTATTTATAGTCCCTTTGATGGTTTATGAACGTTGGTAGGAGCCAAAACTGAATGTAGCCGTTGTATCTCACAAAAACTAGCCGTTGGGCATTGTTTTCGTGAAAAAGGATTGATCCTTTGCCATAGGGGATCGATCCGTATTTTCTAGAATGCCTTCCAATGCATTCTGTCATGAAGGGATCGATCCCTTCCCTTAGGGGATCAATCCCATACTTCCAGAGAGCATTTCTTGCACTTTTCTAGACCATTTTAGGTTAGAAATGATGTAGACTTTGATTTTAATTTATCCCAAAACTTTGTAGAATTTTGTGGAAGTTTTTCTTAACTTTCTCAATTGAAAACATAGTCCAAAAAACTCATTAAGTAATTTATAAAGGTTGTTTTCAAATATATTCTTGAAAACATTACTTAATGAAAATATTGAAAACCATTTTATAAAATATTAAGATCAATAAGAATATCTCATTAAATCATGATCTTAGACTTAAAATGGTTTGAGAAAATCATGCGTGATAAAACAAATTTACAATATGAAAGAAACATTAATGCTTACTTAAGTTTTTGTCATTTCAAAATATATATGTCAATTTAAAGCTAACAATATATATATACAAATAAATAAATACAAATATATGCAAAAAACTAAATATATATACACAACTAGCTTTGACATACTCAAATAAAAATATACATAAATAATTATATACAAACATACACAAATAAATATATACAAATAAATAAATATATACACACAACTAATTCAAAATATATACAAATAAATAAATATATTAAAACTATTAATACAACAATATATACATTTATACAAAGAAAAAAATAATATATATAACAATGTGTATATATCACATTAAACAAATTAATAATACTAATTCCATCAATATATTAATATCATGTAATTAGATACACTAAAACAACAATAAATTTTCATAATTAATAATATTATAACCAAATTAAATCTACATAAATAAATTTATATATTTAAAAGCTAACAAAAATAAATTGATGACATTTAAATAAAAATTTCCTAATAATATTCCTATATATACAAATAAATATATACTATTAAATGTGTGTGTGTGTGTATATATATATATATATATATATATATATATATATATAACAACAACATTAAAAGCATTAGTAACTAATTAAACAAATAAACAACAACAAAGTATATATATACACAAATAAATAAATACAAATATATGCAAAAAAAATATATGTATAGCTATATATATATAGAGACAACTAACTTTGACATACACAAATAAATATATACAAATAAATAAATATATACACACAACTAATTAAAAATATATACAAATAACTAAATATATATACAAAGAAATAATAAAAGAGTGTATATATAAAAATAAAACAAACTAACAATATAAACAAATAAATATATATTTTTAAATGTAAAAATGATAAATACATATATATACCATTGTGGAGATGGACGTCGGTGGGGGGGCGAGGAGTGAGCGGCGATTGGAGAGGGGAGCTACGGCGAGCAAGGGAAAAAATGGAGAGGGGGAGGGGGGGGGGGTTAAAAAGCAAACACACGAGCGGAAAAAGGAAAAAGTGGGGGGAAATTGCAATTTTCAAGGAATTAGTGACGAAATTTCCATCAGATTAGCAACGAAAATTCCGTCACTAATTGGTTCTGACACACCTTGGCTGCCGTGAAAAACGATTACCAAGGTGTTTTAGCAACGAAAAATTTCATTGCTAAAATAAAAACTATAAAATAAAATAATTTTTATTTTTATTTTAATTTCAGCGACGGAAATATTCCGTTGCTAATCGATAAAAAAATATAAAAAACAAAATTTAAATAATTTTCATTATGTTGGAATCAACGACGGAATATTTTGTCGTTAATTTTCAAAAATTTTCATAATTAAAATAAAAAATATAACTACAATGGTTTTGCGATGGAATTTTTCCGTCGCTAAATACCTTTAGTGACAGAATATTCTGTTTATTTTTTTTACTATTTTTGGATTTAGCAACAGAATATTCTGTCGCTAATTCCGTCGCTAATTTTTTTGCGATTTTGAACAGTACCTCCAACCATAATTAGCGACGGAATTAACGAAGGAAATTTTTCTGTCGCAATTTACCGACAGAATTTCGTCGCTAATTCATTGCTAATCTAAACTTCATTTCCATCGCTAATCCGTCGCTAATGTCATTTTTTTCGTCGCTAAATTTCCGTCGCTGAAAGCCTTTTTTCTCAATGTTATGAATTTTTAAGCATCAAAGTTTTGTTTATAAAAACTGATTTTAGTCAATGCATTGTCAAGAATGGGCATTGACAATACACTAGAGACTAGCACATATTAAGTCTTTTACTTGTAAAGTAAGCAGTTAATCTCATATATTGAAGTACTCGAGATGCTTGAAGATAAGATGTGGGTGCTTGTTAGGAAACAACTTCATTGAACATGGCTTGAAATGAGAATTCCATTTGGTAGTTTTATTTGACTATTTATGAAAATATTCTCATGTGATAGTTGTGTTAATGATCCTTGGACTTATGACATCAAGTCATCTTATATGTGGAACGTCACACCTAGATTTCACCTTTATGGGTTTGGTCAACCAAATGCCTAATCAAGGTGCTTTTAAGTGTGGCCTGAAACATATGAAGCTGGATGAGTAATCTAGAGAGGATCCATCACTTAAAGTGAATTTAGGCAATATATCTCAATTGTTCTTGACTTAGAATTGACTTAATTAAATCCATGGTTACGGAACAATGAATTAAGTTGAATAGTGAGTTTTTTTAGATTCATTAAAGTCAAACCGTCATGTTTCAAGAAATAATATGAGGAATTAAATAAGGAGACACTACACCATGCTTATCTATTCCTTGAGATATAGTTGATGGAAGGATGTTAATTACATTAAGAGGCTATCATTAAAAGGTTTGCGTTAAGAATCGCTCTTAAACTCTCTAATGTTTAGGTGGTTATATGGTATTGCAAGACACCCAAATTGATCTATGAATTTTAATTGCTATTCAGGTTCATTCCATGATGTTATGAGCTTAATGTGTCACACACAAAAGAGTAGCTAATGGATTGAAATTGATTAGTCTAGGGAAATTTGGAATTTAACATTTGGACTAATGGATAAGATTATAATTGGGCTTAATTAAACTCATTTAATTAAGTAAACCTAATTAAGAGATTTTTAATTAAGTTATTGGGCCAAATTGTAATTAAAGGGATTGTTAGACTTAATTAAAAGAGTTTAATTAAGTTGAGATCCAATACCCTCAATTATAATTTGGGTCTTGCCTTTAGCTAAATAGTTTAATGAAGAGGTAGACCTAATTGCAACTAAAATAAGTTCAAAGGTTAAAAGGCAAATATACTAATTGATGAAACACAATTACCCTAGCCTATAAATAGAACATCATGGCTGGCCACAAACCTTGAGGAAAATGGAGAAGTTTTTCATGCTAAGGCGATAAAACCTTGTAGAGCCTTTGTTGTCCACCCTTTTGTCCTTCATCTTCTTTCTCTTACTTGCTTCAAAAGTGTTTTCTTCATGATTTTGAGCTTCAAGAGATTGCGAAGAAATTGTGGTGAGTTTATGAAACTCAAGCTACTAGCATGGTGACAGTCATGATACAACCTAACCTTCCTAAAACTTCTGTTGCTACTTGTGTGGACTTACATTAGAGATCATCACAGATGGCGTGGTTTTGTGATTCAAGACAAAAAGATCAAGCATCATTAATAAAGAGAAAGCCTTAGATTACGATATCTAAAACTTTGGTATGTTTCTTGAATTTCTTTTTTTATAATTCTTGATATTTAATTTTTATGATTTGAATGTTCTGGTCAAAGAGATCCATTGGGATCAGTTTCCTGAGGTAAAATTTTAAGTTTCACTATGTTTAACCTCTGATTATAACCCACCTATTAATGACCCCAGAAACTTACACTAAGAGGATGAAGCAAATGATCCATCATGGAATCTTGAAGATATTTTATATTTTCACAACTCACCCAGAACATCCTTGTGTTAGTTTTAGCTCATGTTATTGGCAATCAAATGAATTATACAGCAAAAGTAAACAAAAATAACTAAAACAACAGTGATTAACGTGATACAAAATTATACTCTATAAATCGCAAGCTTAGGTTTTGGGCAACAATGGAGTTTAATAATTTCATATCTTGTATTAAGAGCTTGTAATCTCAATACCTTGAACCTTCTTTTATTTTTGTTAAGATTGTGCCTAAGTAGGCCCAAATGGAAATATCTAACCAAAACTGACAAAATTCAATTTGGTCGACTTAGGTACTTTAATTTGGTAGTTTTTTCAAGTTGGAAATCAATTTCAAAGAATATTTCAATCAGTTATCAGTTTTCATTGTGTGGAATCGACCAGATTGAAATACCCAATTATTCAAAATTAAATAAAATAAATAATTTTATTTTTATTAATACCCTACCCATATCAAATTTATACCATTCGAATAAAAACCTAACCTCAAAAATTATTTTCCTTTCTCTCATTCCTTCCTTCTGTCTTTCTCTATTTCTTCTTTTGTCTCCCATCCTTCGCTTTACCTTTACTTCAGAAATGAAATGGGATAGATTAAGGAGATTAGAGTAGTTCTAGAGAGAATATGAGACTTAGATGATAAGGATGCCATTCGCTCGATTTCGCAAAACTTCTTTCAATGATTTAATCTTACTTGAATTCTTTCCCCTTTTCCTTTTAGTCCTCTAGGAGTTCTCCACATCAAAAGTCATGGTGCCAAGAACCCAACCATTGTTAGATCTCTTTCTATTTTAACCAAATTGCTACCCACTTATGTTTCTCTGCTTTGGTTTCATGTTAAATTGTTGTGGGGGTGTACTGTTAGTTGGTTTTGAGTGTAACCAAATGGATATAAGGTTCCTTCAATGGTTTATCACTTTCCCTTGATAGGTGAGGTGTGAATTTTGATATATGTAGGTTGAGTGTTTTGAAATTCATCCTTCTTTCAATCCAAGGTTCTTATCTTTCTTTTGAGGTAAAAGGCATAAAATAATTTATACATTTTTATAATTTTGTTGAACTTTCGTATGTTATTTATAATATATGATACATGTAAGCCAATTTCAATATTGTGTTGTTTTAGATGATTTTGGGATTCTGTTTTTTTTTAGTGCACTTAATCTAGCAATATGTTAAAAATTGATATAAAAATATAGTAAAACCTAATGGAAACCGACTGAACTAATTGAATTAAGTTAGATTATTCTTCAGTTGTTGAATAAATTCAATCGCTTTCAGTTATTTTATATAAAAAATTAGTTAAATCAGTTTTTTTCTAATACAATTCTACTATGCCGAAGGTTCGTGTGTTACTAGTGTGGATCACTGTTAAGGGCCAGATACGTGAATGGCTTTGGTTTGGCTACAACCAAGAACCTGTGCCGAAACAACTTGGAGCAGATTCTTGAATTACAAGGTTTAAGAATAACGGTATGAAAAAATTTTAAATTCCATGGTTACTTGCTTTATGCTTATATTGGTTTTTATGTGTTAATATCAAGTTGATATTGTGTATGCTTCAGTGTTTCTCTTTTTACTTTTCATTGCTTTTATGCTTTATAATATGATTATGTTAGCATGAGTCGAAACATGGTGAGGTAACAATGCCTTCAAAATTAGCAACCTTAACAATTCCCTATGTGTGTTGATTTTCGTATTCCTTCATTAGTGATTTTTTTAGCTTGTTTAGGAAAAGAGTTTCCTAAATTGTTGAGAGCATAAAGATACCAAGAGGATTTTGGTGGTGAGTTTATGAAACTTGATTTACTAGCATAAAGACATCCATATCTCAATTCAACCTTTCTTGAAGGTCCATAGTTGCTCGTGTGAATTATTGTTTAAGGTTAAACAACTAGATGACTTTGGTTGTGACAACCTAACCTGGTGTATAAGAACATGAGGGGATCATAGTCTCGAGGTTACGATATTTATAGACAAGGTATGAAAGTTTTGAACTCTGTTGTATGCTTGAAATCACCATTGCTAATTTCATTATGTTTTTAGATAAATTTGGTCCTGTGTAGTTTTGATCTTTCTCTGTTTACTTTTCACTACACAACTCTCATTGTGTGTTTAGGCATGAGCCAAAACCTACATATAGGCCATGGGAGGGGCTCGGGTCATGTCATGTGTCACTATCTTATCGATTCTATCTGTCTGAGTGGATTCAGTTTGTCTTCAAGTTATGAGATTGGAGATAAGAAAATTGAGAATGGTCTGGGAAGAGCTTGTTATGCCAGTCTTGGTGTGGCTCTCTCCTAGCTAAATCCATTCATAACATGATTTACAAGAGATGTTTAGATAAATACCTAAGCATCCAATCCTAGCAAATTAAATTTTGTTCAAAACATAAAAGGTGTTTAACCAAGAAATCAATTACAATGAAATATCTCAAGACTCAGCCCAAGTTTGCTAAATACTTTCAACATCCAATGTTGAAAACTAAATCAAAACTTTAAATGTTTTCATAAAACTAAAGCTTAAACTGCAATCATTGATGCTCATCAACTAATTACGGTCGATAGAGGCCTCAGTGAGGTTTATATCAACCTTGTTCTTCATTTCTCCTTATCTTGATTAGTCCCTACAATATGTCACACATATGAGAACCAAGTGTAAGAATTTGATATCATATACCAAATGTAAACAAGGTTCAATTTTCAAACCTAAGGTAAAAGCTTCTGAGTCTTGTAATCTTAATATACTATTTGCAATTACATGTCTAATGACCATACTCTCCACAATGGTGACAAGTTTTTTTTTTTTGTCCTTGTCCTTGCCTCTAGCAGCCTTTGCACTCATGATGCTAAAGTTCTCGTTAGAACATCTCTTCTTTTGTTTCCTTAGTTTCTTAGAATGAAGGTCTTGTCAGTGCCATAATTTTCTTCACTTGAGTGGGCATTTTCTACAAACCAAAATGGCTAACATCCTATAATTTCATATTTAAATTCAACAAGAGTTAGTGAATCTCTTCCTTGGATCGAGAGTTTCACTTAAATAATGCAAAGGTAGACTATAATTTTTTTTGGTTTTTTATATTAAATTAAAATTGTCTAAGGTAGTTCTTAGTTTGATTTGAAAAAAAAAAATTCCTGTGTAGGTTTTTAGATTCAAGTTTCACTTAAGTTCCGCATGTTACTATTTCATCTTAAGGTCATTAGGTTATATTTGGTGTATAAGATGATGAATAGTATAGCATGATAATCATCCTATTTTATATTTGATGCATACATTAAAGGGATGACTGGATTGCAAAGAAGATTAATTATCCTTCTAATATAGGATAATATAATTTTCTTCAAAAGGCAATGATTATTTTTAGTCCCATGGGATTAAAAATAAATACTCATATTTTATTTATTTTAACTTTAAATTTTATATTTAAAATTAACTTAAACTTTTAATAAAGTAATAAGGATCATTGTTTAATTAATTAAAACAGACTATTTTTTTCTTTTTTTACTTCTTTTTCTTTCTTTTCCTTTCTTTTTCTTGTTTTTAATAAAGAAAAACTCTAATTTTGATAAAATAATATATATTTTTTGAGCTATTCAGTTTTTTTTCAAAAATTATTTTTTGGAAATAATCAAAAATTTTAAAGTAATTGTTTAGAAAACAAATTCCCAAACATAAATATTAGTATAGTTTTTTAACTAGTTTTTTCTTACATTTAAATTTGATTTTTTTCTCTTTTTTATTTTTACTTTCTTAGTTTTTTTTTTGCAAAGAAAAGAAGAGGGAGAAAGGAAAGAAAATTAACTTTTAACCATAAAATTATTAGAAATTATATATTTTTAGTTTATATATTTTGAATTATTAAATTTAACTTGTATTTTTTCTTTTTCCTTCTAATTGGTACAAAAACCATAAAAATAAAGAAAAATATTTAAAATTTGCCTTTTTGAAAATTAATGTAATTAAAAAAATCAACTTATTTCTTAGAAAATCTTTATTTTTCTAAAATATATATTTAACTTACAATTAAAGAAATTATTTTTAATTTAAATCGTATAAAGTAAAACATAAAAAGGAAAAAAGTGAAAAAATACAGAGAAATTTTTTTTATAAAAAATAATTCTTTAACAAAATATATTTTATGGAAAAGTAATTTAAATTTTTTAAAAGAGTAAATTTTTTATTAAAAAATAACTAATAAATTTAACTATTAATTATAATATTGTAAATAATATTTATCTTTAATATTTTATTTATATTTATAACAAAAAAAATCTATAAACTTAAATTTTGTTACTTTAAAAAGAGTATTACAAAAAAAATCATTTTATAAAACTTTTAATTTTACACATAACCAAATGGTAAAAAAAAAATCATCTTATCTTATTCTTAATATTTATATATACCAAATATAGTATAGGATAATATCATCTAATCTTATCTTATTTACAATCTTATATTATCTTATTTTATTCTCATCCCATGTATCAAACATGACTTTAATATACATTGAAATTTTAATGACTTTAAATTGTGTAACAAGATAGATGAAGATTAATTAAGAAGAAAAATGATATGAACAAATTTTGAGATTAAATGAGAGGATCTTTTTCCGTGGAAGATTGTCTTCTTAGGTCTTTATAACCCTCATCGATTGGACCGTATAATGGATGGTTACGCATAAGGCTGCTCTAACGGACTTAAATTATTTCCATGTGCTGCTACTTGAGGATTGTCTTGGGAAAATCGCAAGCATTTTCATTCGCACGCACCATAATGAGCAAGTGGAAATGAGCCTTGCTAGTTAGCTAAGAATGCATCCATGCTGGGCATTTTTTATACAGGGATGTCAGAAGCATCAGCAGTAAAGACGAATCTGACATGGAATAACTGCTTTTGTAAAGAAAAATTAATTGGGTTGAGTATAATGCGTTCAACAAAAAATTTTTTTGTGTAGACACTTTTATCTGTTTTATAATTTAAAATTAATTTTGTTGGGATTGAAAGCCATAAATGTGAATAGAAAGTGATAAACGCTCAGCAGTAAAGACGAATCTGACGTGTTGGTCAAAAAAAATAAGACAAATCTGACGTGGTATAACTGCTTTTGTAAAGAAAAATTAATTGCTGGGATTGAGTATAATGCAGTTAACAAATTTTTTAAGCACAAGTACTCTCACCTGTTTTATGATTTAAACTTAATTTTATTCAGATCGAAAATGATAAATACATAACGAAACTGATAAACGTTTGAAAGTAATAAACGATAAAATCCTCCCAACAATAAAAATTTCAAAATTCAGCATAACTACTTTCGTCACCCTAGTAAATGTGTCTTTCTACTCAATGCTAGATTCGGCATTCGTTATAAATGATTCTAAGAAACATGTTTTGGCAGACCACAAGATGATAACATGTAATAGCTAGGAGAATAACATACAACCATAAAACTTCGAATTTACATAAAAAGGCCATGAAATTCAAATTCTTTACTGCACCTGAGTTCCACATCCTCAATCTAAATGAGAATGATGCAAGTTAAAATGACAAAAAGGAACTATGGGCCTTAAAAGCAAGCATCTTTTGACTGTTACACTACATATAGAGGAGTAACTAAATTGTAATACAATAGTAATGCACTAATATGTTGTAGACTTCGATCACATACTATAGTTTGATGATCAATTCAGCTGCACTGTCCTTTAAGCTCTCAAGCACCCATTAGCATCCCATTTTAAGAATCCGAAGGTGGCTGCTGCTGTTGAGGTGGCCACATCTGCTGACCAGCATAAGGGCGAGAATGCTGGCCATATAGGGTATGATCCATGACAGGCTTACCAACAGTCATACCTGGGGCACCAGCCTGTGGGGCAAGCTGAGGTGGCATGTAATAGTAAGGAAGACCGTCAGCTGGACCTCCAACTCTCGGACTTGATGCGAGTACCTCATCTTTTAAATCCTCTCTTGGGACTATATCAACCAGAAAATCAAATATATCTGTCCTTGTAATCGCAGCAGCAATGTCGTTCTTCTGTAGAGTCCTCCTCTTATTTTCCTCTGTGTGATTCCACGACCTTAGTGTCAACTCTAGAATGAACATTTCACAGGCCCTAGCAAATACTACCGGAGCTTCAGCTGATATCATCCTCACATCCTCATCTGCCTTCATAATCTTCTTAATCCTGGCCAATGGTAGGCTATGATTCTTAAAATCAGTAGTCTGCTCAATTTCATGATACTGAGTTGTCCAAAAGCTCTGGAGCTGTTGCTGCAATTGCTGTTGCTGTTGGTGGTGGATATGCTGATAAGCAAGTTGGTGTTGTGCCAGCTGAGCAGATGTGGCAGAGAGACCCGCTGGCTGGGCAGGGGATTGGATTGAGCCTCCAGAAGCAGAGGTTCCCATCATTTGATTAGGTTGATAGCTGGTTACACCATATGGACCCACTGCTGCACTACCAACTACACCCATCGCGGAGGTATGCCCATGGCCTTGCTGATCCATACTGGTCTAGGTTGACAAGGAAGATATTCTTATGCTACCACTTCTATTGCTGAGCAAAGAACAAACAAAAATAGATTGATTTAACGAAAACAAAACAAAAGAAGCATATAAAAGAAAACAAAATGGTTGATTTCCAGAACTTTGAGAGGAAACATAAATTAATTGAAAAGCAATGATAGCAGAAGATTGCTTTAGCAACTACATAACCACAAACCACAGTTCTAAAAGAACAAAAATAAAATAAATCAAAAATAAATTTCCAAATTCACAACACTCTACATAACCACAAACTACAATTCTAAAAGAAAAATAAAATAAAATACACCAAAAATATACTTCTGAACCCAGAACACTCAGAATATGAATAATTTTTGGTCTTGATAGCAATCAAACCTATATCCGAAATCCTCAATCAAACTACCAAAATATCTTTTGCATACTTTCAACCAATTCATGCTAAACTGTAATTAGAAAACTTAATAAGTAGCGGACGATCAAAACATGTTTGGTATTTAACCATAGACGAATCACTTGTAGGAAATCCTAGCTAGTGATCGGTGTGTAAGACGACTTTCTTCATTGTCAATTGTCAAGTGGCTATAAGTACTAGGTCAAACCGTTTCTAATTTTTCAGCAAATTTTGATTATAGGTAGGACAATGGATTAAATCCGGACAAGTTGGATAAATACAGTTAAACGAGGAAAGAGCATCGTTGATGTTGTTTACTTGCAAATTCTGCAAAAGCCACAGCCATCATCATAATCATAATTCGTGATCCAAAGCATTAGGAAATCCAATTATTCTGAAACAACACGAAATATACTTGAATCATTCAAGAATCACAACTCCAAAACTAAAACACAGATTACTTACTAGTTTACATAAACAAGCAGTGTAATTGCAGTTGACTTCTCACATGTATACATAAGTACATACAGAGTATACAAAGAATAGGACTACATACACACCAAGCAGTTCAGCTGTTCTTTTAGGTACTAAAAAACGTATAAATACACGAATATAAGCACGTACAAGAAAGTACTGCATATGTGATTCTTACCGCGTCAATTATGAATCAAAACCAAATCAAAATCACAAGATTAACGATGATCAAAGCAATCAGCTGACATACAAAATAAAAAAAAAGGGCACCTTTTGCAGCTTCTTCTCGTTTGGCTGGCGATCACTCGATTTCAATCATAAATCGGAACCCTAAAACGAAAGAAAATTAAAAGAAAGTACAAAAAAACAAAGAAAAGAAAATAACTTAGGGATTCAGCTAAAGGTCGAGAGCTGTGCAAAGAGAGGAGAAACTGAAATTGTTATATTGTTTTTCTGTTAAACGAGTGTTTTGGGTTTTTTTTCAAGGAAGAGAAATACTAGAGAGCGATTAATTATGACTGAGAGAAACTAGTAGTGAACAGAGAGAGAGAGAGAGAGAGAGAGTTGGCAGTGGAAGATGAGTGGTTTAACGGATGACCCACTTTCACTATCTCTCCACTTCTACCATTCGTTGAGTTTCAGTTTGACTTTGATTTCTTATTTTTTTTTTTTTATCTAAATCACTCGATATCTCCATATCTTTGATATAGGACTAATCCGGATTCAAGCCGAACAGGACCCAAAGGGCGGCAAAACTCTACCTTAAGAGTTTTAACACAGCTACATACCCAGAGACTCGAACTCGAGACCTCTGGTTAAGCTAGAACAGTTCCCTGCCAGCTGATCTACGTGCTCTTGGATTGATTTCTTACTCTTTAGCCCTTGCTATTCGTTCCTAATTTCCATTCTAAGCTTTGTCCTATTTTTCAATTAATTTCGTAAATGTGGTTGACCACTTTTGTTTTCATATATAGTACTGGATGAAGACCCGCGTCAACATCACGGTAATTGTAACTCAATAACTCAATAGTTTAAAAGAGTGTTTATATTTTAAAAATAAATGTATCACGAATAAAGGTTAAAATGCAAAAGTTTGCGAAGGGCTTTGTTTATTCTTTTAATTTAGAGAGGTTGAAATTTTGAACTCCATTCACAGAATGCCTCAGCCACACACTCAAACCCATGAGCCGCAGCAGTTTTCTCCGTAAGTTCCAACAAAGAAATTGGTAGCAATGAATATTTGAATAACAAAGGAGGTAAGTGAGAAAAATAAACACATCCTTGTGATTCATATTACATGACATTAAAAAAAGTCAAACTAAAGTACCTTTGGATGAAACGAAATGAGTATGATCTTGGAACACCAAAGTTGTGTGGAGAGTTTGATAATGGAAATGCAATCTACTCACATTACATACTTGCATGTTCCATGAGCATCTGCTTTAGCAGAAGTGATATATATATATATATATATATATATATATATATATATATATATAAAGGAAAAATAATGGGGAAAGAGTACATTGAGCTTGGTCATGTACTTCGGATTTCTCAAGCGCAATCAATTCTGGTTGTGCTACCTAGAGTGCAAAACATATGTGAAGAACAATGGTAGAAAGTCAGTTTAGATCTCTATAGCTGAAGCTTAAAACATTAGTAGTTATCAATAAGGAATGAAAAAGCTTAAAACATTACTGAATAAATAAGCCTGCATGCATAGGAGGAGAACAAACAATTAAAATTCTAACAAACATCATGAGAACAAACAAAAATTCAGTGCAAATGACCAAAAAACAAAAAAAGATTTATAATTCCAAATCCAGCCCGCGATATATGCAAATACTCAAACTAAAGTGCTTCATATAGATGCATTCTTGTTCTTTGCTTCGAGCACCACTTGCCCTCCATATTACTAAAAGTAAATGTACAACTTCAAACATGAAAACAATAATGTAGTGTGTGGCATCAAAGAAAATAAATGTGGAAAAATATATAGTATATATGCTTCAAATGCTAAGCTAATAGTAGATAAAACAAAATAAATTGCTTTAAACAATCAGTTCATAAATATGAATTCAAAACCATCACTAAAATATTGAAATTCTGACTTCAGCTGTTGAAGAAAACAACATAATAATAAATTAGATCTCATCAAGTTTAAAGAATTAATTAAAGGTATGATACAAGATTAACTTAAGATCATAATGAAATAGAATATAAATAATAAGATAAATAACATCAGCCTTTATCTATATAAATCAAAATAATAATGATTGGCTGAACAGTCATGTTTGATACCATAACAATTAAAAGATAATTCTATCATAAACTCAAAAGAATGCTATATGAATACCATGTTTTACTTTGATCTTTATATTTTCCAAATAGTAGAAAAAACAAACACATAGAAGATGCAATTTGAGAGCTAAAATCATTTATATAAAGAAAATCCAAGCTCATTTTATAAGAAAAATAAAAGTTATAGTATTAGTTAGTAAGCAAGTACTTGAGGAAAGAAATGTGCTAGTATGTTCTCATGTAAATTGAAAAACAAAAGAATTTTCTGCTGTATATCTCATTAAGAAAATATGTACAAAGTGACTATGTATATATATAATAACCCTAGCAATAGAAAAGGAAACTAACTAGGCTATCAAATCCCATGATTTATGGAATATTCTTAACCAAATCAGCCAAATTCTAGGGATACAAACTGTTGCAAAATCTCCTAAAAATCTGGCTGTACATTAATCATGTTTTCCCACACTCCCCCTCAAGCTGGTGAATAGATGTTTTCCATTCCCAGCTTGGATACAATACTCTGAAACATTGAGCTACTTAACCCTTTAGTAAGCACATCTGCAAGTTGGCCATGTGTAGACACGTAAGGGGTACAAATCAACCCGCTCTCCAGTTTCTCCTTGATGAAGTGTCTGTCAATTTCGATGTGCTTCGTTCGATCATGTTGTACCGGGTTGTGAGCTATGCTAATCGCAGACTTATTATCACAATAAAGTCTCATTGGGCCGTCCCACTTGATCTTCAAGTCTTCCAAGATGATCTTCAACCAAAGTAGTTCACACACACCTTGAGCCATTGCTCGGAATTCTGCCTCTGCACTAGACCGTGCCACCACATATTGTTTCCTGCTCCTCCACGTCACGAGATTACCACCAAGAAAGGTGCAATATCCTGTGGTTGACCTCCTATCGACTATTGACCCAGCATAATCAGCATCTGTGTAAGCCTCAAGCACCAAACCTCTGTTTCTTTTAAACATAATACCCTTTCCTGGCGTCCCTTTGAGATACTACAACACTCGATGAGCTGCTTGCAAATGAACTTCCTTTGGGCTATGCATGAATTGACTAATCACACTTACTGCATATGCTATGTCCGGTCGTGTGTGAGATAAATAAATGAGTTTTCCTACCAAGCGCTGATACATTTCCTTATCTATTGCAGCATCTTCCTCTGCCATTCCAAGTCTAAGATTTGGGTCTATTGGAGTACTTGCTGGTTTGCACGCTGTCTTGCCCGTTTCTTTAACGAGATCTGTAACATACTTTTGTTGGGAGATAAAAATGCCCTGCTTAGAGTGAGCCACCTCAATTCCAAGAAAATATTTCAGCCTTCCTAATGCTTTGATCTCAAACTCCATAGCCAAACACTGACTTAGAAGCTGTCTCTCCTTATCATCATTCCCTATCACTATTATGTCATCAACATACACTAAGAGTGCTGTGACTCCCCCTGAAGATGAGTGTTTAATGAACAATGTATGATCCCCTTGGCTTTGACTATACCCCATGGCAATCATAACTCTCGCAAACCTGCCAAACCATGCCCGTGGTGATTGCTTAAGTCCATATAAAGCTTTCTTCAACTTACACACAGTATGAGCATCCAAATTATTCCTATAACCTGGTGGGACCTCCATATAAATTTCTTCTTCTGGTTCTCCATGCAAAAATGCATTCTTGACATCAAACTGCTGTAACTCCCAACCATAATTAGCTGCTAATGACAGTAAGATTATAACAGTATTCATTTTCGCAACTGGAGCAAAAGTCTCTAGGTAGTCAATCCCATAGGTTTGAGTATAGCCCTTGGCCACCAACCTTGCCTTATACCTCTCTATTGACCCATCTGCTCTATATTTCACTGTATAGACCCATTTACACCCCACGGGTTTCTTTCCTGCTGGTAACTTCACTAACTCCCACGTTTTGTTCTTCTCCAATGCCTCCATTTCTACATTCATGGCTTGTTTCCATTTCTCATTGGACAACGCCTCAGATAAGGTGGTAGGGATGGCAATGGTGTTTAGGCTAACCAGGAAGGCTCTATGTGATGGTGAAAAATGTTTGAAGGACAAGGAGTGTGCAAGAGGATATAAAGGTCGTTTTGTGCACTCTCTAGTTCCTTTTCTAACAGCAATGGGAAGGTCTAGGTCATCATCGCCTACATGAGATTCAGTATTAACTTGTAATGAAGAATTAGAAATTGTTACCTCATTCTCAGGATCTGGGTTGGATTCTTGGACTTGCATTGATTCAGGGACAGCCGTCTTCTTCCTTGAGTACACCTTGCCAAATCTCACATTTTCAATGGCAGAGTTGGGATTTTCTGAAATTTTGGGCAAATGTTTAGACACAAGGTTTGGCATAGGTTCTGAAATTTCAGATGCAGATTCAAACACAGGTTCCGAAATTTCGGACACAGGTTCAGACACAGGATTTGACATGGACTTAAATACTGGCACAGACATTGGAAGTGACGACAGATCAAGCAAGAAATCTCTATCCTTATCTTCAAGTATGGAATTCTCCCCCTGAAGATAAGGTATGGTGAAGTAAGGCACTTATTCATTGAAAGAAACGTCCACTGAGACATAGAACTTCTTTGATGGAGGGTGATAACATTTGTACCCTTTTTGAGTTGAGGAATAACCCACAAATACGCATTTTAATGCCCTTGGATCTAGCTTCCCTCTATTTTGACTATGAACATGGACAAATGACACGCACCCAAATATCCTAGGGACAAGATTATTTGTAGTCTGTATGTTTGGATAGAATGTTGAGAGTGTTTCCATTGGACTCTTGAATCCCAAGACTCTAGATGGCAAACGATTTATAAGATGAGTGGCTGTAAGAACTACTTCCCCCCAAAAGGATTTAGGCATGTTTTTTTGGCATAAGAGTGCTCGGGTTGACTGAAGGAGATGACCATTTTTTCTTTCTGCAACTCCGTTTTGTTGTGGTGTATTGACATAGGATGACTCATGTACTATCCCTTCCTTTTGAAAATAAGGAGTTAGGACTTGATTGAAATAGTCCCTAGCATTATCTGACCTAAACCTTTTGATATTGACTCCAAATTGGTTCCTAATCATGGAACAGAAATTTGGCAAGACAGTACTAACATCAAATTTATGTTTAAGCAAGAAAATCCAAGTAACACGAGTACAATCGTCAATGAATGACACAAACCATTTTGCCCCAGAAACATTAGGAATAGTAGAAGGACCCCAAATATCACTGTGAATGAGATAAAAAGGAAGAGAGCTTCTGTTATTACTTATTGGAAAAGGTACACGTTTATGTTTAGCAAGTTCACACACTTCACAATGAAAGCTCTCAACATCTAGACCTTGAAATAAAGATGGAAATAGAATTTTAATGACTCTAAATGATGGATGTCCAAGTCGACAATGGTGAAGCCAAACTTTGTCTTTATTGGACGAATAAAGTTCTGAAACGAAAGAAGAAGGTAATTTGCCATTGGTAGTATTTGATTGGCTAAGTGCTTCAAGGTAGTAGAGCCCATCCCATTCTCTAGCATGTCCAATCGTCTTCCCCGAATCCTTGTCCTGAAATACACAATGACTATGATGAAAAATCACATTACAACATAAATCTTGAGTAAGCTTTTGGATAGAGACAAGGTTTGTGGATAATCTAGGGACATGAAGAACATTTTTTAAGGTCAATGATGGGCTTATTTTAACATCTCCTACACCTGCTACAGTAGTCAAAGAACCATCAGCTGTGGCTATTTTCCTATTGCTTGGACATGGGGAGTATGTGTAAAAGACATTTGGTGAGTGGGTCATATGGTCAGTAGCTCCTGAATCCATGATCCAGGAGTTAGCAAAGGTTGTATCCGAGACATTTAATCCAATAGAGGATGGAAACTTACCTGAATACACCAATGAACAAGTACCTGAAGGTTTGTCAAGGTTACTAATTAGAGATCTCAGCCTCTTGACCTCTTCTTGGTTGAGATTGCCGGACTCCTTTGGTGCTACAGTGGTTGTTTCTGCAACTACTAACATTTTTTACAAATAAATACTTGCTGAAAGACTGGTGAGAATTAGGGATAAATCGGCAACAAAGGCCAAGCAACAAAGAGAAACCGTCAATGATGAAGAAGAGAGGAAAAATCCAGCTATGAAGGCTGGAAAAAGAACACTTGAAATACTCTGTTTTTTCTTTAGAAAACAGAGCAGAACAGTGCAAAAAAAACAGCGATGAAGGCTGGAACAAGAGAATCAGAATCGAGCCAAAAGAGATGAACAGAAACAAATTTTGATGATGAAGGCTGGATGAGAAAATGGCGATGAAGCCCTAAGGTAAAAAAATCAGCAATGAAGGCTGAAGAAGAAACTGCAGAAAATATCAACAATGAAGGTTGAAAAAGAAACTGTAGAAAAATCAGCAATGAAGGCTGAAAAGATGACTGATTTACAAGAAAAAACCTAAAGCTCTTGATACCATGACGTAAATTGAGAAACAAAAGAATTTTCTGCTGTATATCTCATTAAGAAAATATGTACAAAGTGGCTATGTATATATATAATAACCCTAGCAATAGAAAAGGAAACTAACTAGGCTATCAAATCCTATGATTTATGGAATATTCTTAACCAAATCAGCCAAATTCTAGGGATACAAACTGTTGCAAAATCTCCTAAAAATCTGGCTGTACATTAATCATGTTTTCCCACATGTTCTCAATTCCGCCAAACATGCTTCTACGAACATTTGCAACATTCGGCAAATCACATATTGCTCCATTTGTAGCATCGTTATTAGAATCCCTCTTTACGAGTGAGTGATAAAACTATACTACTTTGGGGCTCGCCGCTCAACTCCACTCTGTTCCTTGATTCAGATCTTGTTGGATATCTAAACTGTTTTTGCTGCCAGAACAAAAAAAGAAATATCCAAAACATAACGATCAAACAATAGACAGTAACAATTATAAGCAAAAGGGTCAAAAAATTTAAACTTGAAAACAAATACAATATGTACCTCAATAGAAGAACTCCCTGGGTCTATGAAATAGAGAAGAAATAAATACAAAAGAGAAATCAAATAAGAGAAATGAGAGTCCTAAGAGCTAGATGCATAACTTGAGTAGCAGTTTTAGAATAGAAATAGAGCATTAAGGGCTAGATGCAGTGCAGATATTATAGGGGGTCTTATACCAAACAAAAATTATTGACATGAAAGTGGCACATGGCTGATTGTTGAGATGAAGATAAATATTCCAATGACATCACATGGTTGACAGTTTTTTTAAAAATCTTATTGTTGAATTTAGTAGCTTGGTGATACAGGAAATTAAAAAAAGTTAAAGTTGTTTCCTTCTACTTAGATAACAAAGAGATATTCTTCAAGTGCAAACAGAGCTCCAAACATCAGAAACAACCTGTTTCTGAATTCTCTTTTCTATTAATTAAATGTAGCTGCAGTTCAATTTTAGCCTAAATACTTAGCAATACCATGATTACTTCTTTGCAGTAGCCACAAAATGCAGTTCATTCATCTATTCGAAAACTAACCTGTTTGCATGGTATGAGAGATCAAGGCAGGAAAAGTAATTATGCCATATTTGCCTCCTGCATATATCAGTTATAATTCCCACTTTTGGCCGCATATCATAGGATAGATTCCCTTCTGCCAATGATGCCATTCCAGATACAGTTTTTGCTTCACCAAGGATAGTAAAAAGTTTCCAACTTCTACAAACATCTTGTATAGCCTTTGCAACTTCTCTTACAATTACCTGGAACAAATGCAAAATCAATAAATCATTTAACCATAAGTCATTGTGCTTGTTTATGATTATGAACTTCATCATTTTTGAAAGATTATATGAATGAAAAGGAAAGTGTATGTGCCCAATTTCAGACAAAAAGTATTATGAATTAAAATAAGACCAATTCAATAATCACAACACCATATACAGAACCTGTCGTTCATCAACAGGAGCAGCTTTTCCACAGGCAATGCTTTCAACTGTAAAAGTATGGATGCCTTTATCGTCATCGTCAAACAACTCAAAAAAAAAAAAAACCATCTCCAAATTAACCACAACCTAAAAACCCACAAGTTAAAACAATGAAAAAGATTGGTCCACAACGAAGAAACAAACTCTGAAATTACACTATAAAAGCAGAGTAACCCATACTTAACTAAGCTCAAAGCTTGACAGAACAAACAAATCAAATGTTGAAAAACTTTAAAAGTCATCAAACTAATCCGAAATTTTCAACTCCAGACACCAAAAAAACAGGGAAAAAAACTTTAAAAACAAAAATAGAAACAAAATTCTCATCTGGAAAAGGGACAGGAGATCGAGTGGTCGTCGACCGACGCTGAACGGTACCGGTGAACGGCATATGAGGTGTGAATCTGGGTTCTAAAGGTGTTTTTGAATCTGGTAGAGAAGTCAGACAAAAAGCAACGTTCGACTGCTATCTTCCTCTCTCTATATGCAGAATTTTTTTTAGGTGCGTGCAGAAGATTGAAGGGAATAAAGAGAGAGAAGAGAACATTTATACAAAAAAAAACACCTGTCGTTCAATTGCTACGTGTCGACAAAGAATGGCCAAAGAAGAAGACGATCTATTCGGGAGAAAGATTGAAAGGTGGGATTGTGGTCGAATCGAGATAGGTTGGCCGAAGGATGTTAGTGTTTAACGATGCTCGCCACGTCTCCTGATACTCATTCTGCATGTCTCACACGTGGAGAATTTTTTTAAAATTAAAAATAAAAAAATGCAACAGAATTTAACACAATTCACATAGATCAACAATGAATCAAAAAGTCAACAATATCAACTTGCAAAATCAATTGCACAGAAATATCAAACTGATTCCAAATTGATAACGTGGCAGGAAAAAATGCCTTAATTTTTTCATTTTGTGCAAACCTTCTTCTTTTAATGTATAAGCATCATCTTATATCGTTTTTATTTTTTATTTTCTGTTTTTTGTTTTTGTTATCAATTTTTTTGAAAACAAAAACAGAAAAATATATTTGGTAACATGTTTTTGTTCTCAGAAAATGAAAACGAAAACGAAAATAAAAATTTTTAAAATTGTTGGAAACAATAATTTTTTGTTTCTATTATTTTCAGAAACATATTTTCATTTATGTTACTATTCATAAATAAGTTAACAGAGTTTATATATTAATATAAAGATAATTATTTCATACACTGTCAATGGAATATTTTTATTTTACAAGTAATGTTAGGATCTTAACAAGTGTCTTATAAAAATATTAAAAAAATAAAAAATAAATAAAATAGAACACGTGTCACGATTCTAACATTGCTTGTGGAATAAAAATATTTCACTGACAGTGTATGAAATAATTATTCTTAATATAATATTAATATTTTTCATAATAAAATATAAAACAAAATTAATTAATTTTTAAAAAATTAAATAATATTAAATTTTAATATAAAATATTATTTAATTAAAAGTAAATATTTTAAAATTAATATATTTATTTTAATATAGAAAATGTGCAAATTTAAAAAGCAATTAAATATAAATTATATTGAACTATAATTTTATAATACTATTTGATATAAACTTATATAATAATTTATTGAATATATTATATATTTTAAATAACATCGTTTATTATAATTTTGATATGTTAATAATTAATATTATTGCTAAGTACTATTATCTAATATAATTAATTATTATTTTACTAAATAATATTACTATTTAATATTATATTCTTTCAATTAAATTTAAAATATATCATTACTATTATTAAGTAATTTAATGTTATTAAATAAGTGAATACTTAACATTAAATAATATTATTTATATTAAATATAATATATTTTAATAACTATATAGTTTATTATAAATTAATTAGTTAAATATTTTAATTAAGAATTTAATATTATTACAATTAAATAAAATAATATTATCAAATATAATTTGTAATTATTACAATCAAAAAATATAATTTATAATATTAATTCATATTATTATTTAATATATATAAATTTTGAATTTTACTAATCTCAATTATTATCTAATAAAAAGTAATATTAAAAATTATTTAATATTATTTTAATTGAATTATTTATTTAATATTATATTTAATTATAATATTATTTAAATTATATTAAATTTTTATATGATTAAACGAAAATATTTAATATTAGTATTAAATAGTATAACGTAATATTATTTAATATTATGCACATATTATTTTTTAATAAATATATTATTTTTATTTAATTATTAAAATTTTATTTTGTAAATTGAATTATTATATCTGAATTAATTTAAATATTTGTTTTCAAAACCTAATAATATTAACCAAACATGTTTTCTGTTTTCAAAATTTGAAAACAAAACAAAACAAAATTTTTAAAAACAAGAAACAGAAAATAGAAAACAGAAAACGATGCCAAACAACCCCTAAGTTATTGATTTGGTAAATTTTGAATATTTTTATTTGAGGATTTTTTTTATATCATGAAAATCACTTTTTTTTAAAGAATATTATTAATTCAATAAACATTTCTAACTTTTTTCTTTGTAAAAAAATGTTTTACAAGTTACACATTTTCTATAATACAAAAACAGATCCAGGATTTATAATTAATGGAGACAAATTAATATATAAAATATAAATTAACTAAAATGCATCAAAAATGATTTTATTTAAAAATAAATAAATAAAACACATTGCAATTGTTCTTTACGAGTTTTCATAGTTTGGAAGCGTCTTAAAATTTTTTTCATTGTCAATATTACAAAATAAAATATCTTTCTCTATATATGTAACTGAACCATCATTCATCCAATAATTACTCATTCGGTTGTGCACACGGTTCTTCATGATCTTCACAGTAGAAAAAGCTCTTTTAACTGATGTAGTAGAAATTGGTAATATCAAACCTAATTTTAAAAGTAAATAAAGTAATGGATACATAATATGTTTTTTGGTCTCAACAAGTTTTATAGAGAGGTCATTGATACTTTTTAAGCTTATAAACTCATTTTGAGATCTTAAATCAACAATGTAGGTTTCAAGTAGATCATCAAGAACAAGTAGTTTCATATTAAAAAACTCAACTAGATAAAATTGCACAAGATGAATCAACTTTTCCTTATCAAAAGCTACAAAAGAATCACAAGGATTTAAAGAAGCCACACAAAGAAATAACTCCATAGTCACCTCATTAAAACGATTGCCGAGCATTTGAAGTTGCAAATCAAGTACTTTGTAAAACAACTCAACTTAATAATGATGTAAATTTGTCATTGTTTGAGCACTGCGTTGAAATCTTCCACGCCTTACAAGTATATCATTCATATTTGGAATGACAAGCCTATTCTTTTCACAAAATAAACAAATTTTGTTGTGCAAAGATTCCCATCCAACATCTCTCATCATTTGTAGGTGTTGCTTAGCTATTTTAATTGAAGACATTGCATTCATAATATCTTGATCTCACCTTTGCAATGCCAAGGAAAATTCATTTGTAATCTGTAGGATATTTTTCTTTTCCCATAGAAAGTTCACCAACTCTTAATGCCTTAACAACTTTATTAAGTTTGTTGGCTCTATAACTAAACCTAGAGGGGGGTGAATCGGTTTTTAGCTACTCTTTAGTTCGTTTTTCGGTTCTTCTAAATTCTCTCGCTTATATTAAATTTTTTAAGTTCTCTAGGCTACACAAGCATGCAATTCAAGTTCAATTCAACAATCACAATATAAATGCAAATAAATAAAGAGAGAAGGGAAAGAGAAATGTACACAATCGATTTATAGAGGTTCGACAACCTTGCCTATGTCCTCTACCTTGAGACGCTCCTAAGGATTTCCCCAAATCCACTAGCTTGAATTTTTTACACTCTTTTTCTTAGGCTCAAGAGTAACCTTTACACTTTTCCTTTTTCCTGGCTCAAGGAGGAAACCTTACACTTTCTTTTTCCAGGCTCAAGAAGGAAACCTTACAACCTCTCCCTTTTATGGCTCAAGGAGAAAAACTTCTACCCAATCCTCACTTACAATGAAGCACTTAAGGGTTCACTCCCTTTTACAAATTGTGAATGAGTTTTCTAGTTTGTGTAATCTAGGGGATACCTCTAGATAGGCAAATGATTACAAAGGTTAAGCTCAAAATAAAACCTATACAATATTTGTGCTATTTTATACAAGGAAGATGAGAATGAAGAATTTTTAGCACTTGAAATGTTGTTGAGACTTGAGAAAGATTGAGAAGATGAAGAATATTGTTGCTCAGCTATTCCTCTTGCTTTCTTGAGCTTCCAAGCCTCTATTTATAGTCCATTGGACGTGTTCTTGATGTTGGGTGGAGCCAAAATCAAAAGTTACCATTGTATTTCACAAAAACCAGCCGTTGGAGTGCTTTCTTGAGGTAAGGGATCGATCCTGTGCATGTTTTCAAGCCTACAAAGCATTCTGCCATGAGGGTATCAATCCCATGCCTCAATTTTCCTCCTGGGAGCATTCTACCATTAGGGGATGGATCCCTTAACATGGGGGATCGATACCTCAACCTAAACCTGCACTTTTCTTGGCTAAAATGGGTTAGAAATGATGTAGACTTTGATTTTAATTCACTCTAAAACCTTTTTGAATTTTATGAGAGTTTTTCTTGACTTTCTCAAATGAAGACTTAGTCTAAAAACTTATTAAGTAATTTTCTAAACTTGTGTTCAATATATTCTTGAGAAAATTACTTAATGAAAACATTCAAACTCATTTTGTAAAGTATTAAGACCAATAAGAATATACAATTAAATCATGGTCTTAATGTTTGATATAAACACTTAAAATGGTTTGAGAGAATCATATGTGATAAAGCAAATTTACAATATGAATGAAACATTAAGGCTTACTTAAGTTTTTGTCATTTCAAAATACAAATGTCAATTTAAAGCTAACAAAGTTGTTTTTCTCGAAGAACATCTCTTCATTTACATAAATCTCCAACGATATTCACTACATTAGTCACAATATTGTAAAGCAATGCAATTTGAACATGGTTCTTTGCTACGGATGTAAGTGTCAATTGAAGTTGATGAGCAAAACAGTGAACATAATAAGTGGATGCATTCCTATTCAATGATCAAAGTTTTTGGACCATTAAATTTACCTTGCATGTTGTTTGCTCCATCATAACCTTGCCCACAAATCCTTGACCTACACGTAATATGCTTAGAAAATAATGCCTCAATAGTCGCTTTATATGTATTATACCAAGAAAACGTTCAATAACATACCTTTTGGAATCCACGTAACGTAAAGCAATAGCAACTTGTTCTTCGATTGCAACATCACGACATTCAACAAGTAAAATGAAAAATAATCCATCTCCAAGATCTTTCATGATAGCATTGGTAGTCTCGATTACAGCAAGCCGAACATGATCTTTTTAAATATCATGAACTATCACATTTGAATTTCCCGGTGCATTCTCTAAGACAACGTTATTGATTATTTCATTGTGATTGGTCAAAAATCTAATAAGCTCAAGAAAATTTCTTTGATTTTGGGAATTCTCAATTTCATTTCTACTGTAAAATGCCAAACCTAGACATAAAAAAAGTGAATGCAATCAAGTGTCATGGTTAAACAAACTCTATAATTTTTTCGTGCTTGATCGGATTGCTCTGCAAAAGAAAACTGAATGTGTTGCTTTTGATTTATCAAATATTGATGACACTTCCAAGCTTTGTTATTAGCGCTATTAGGATTTCTAACTTGAATATCAAATCTATCTTTCCTTTTCCAATTTGTGAATCCATTCGAACAAAACAATCACCACTTGCTTGCTCTCCAATATCTATCAAAAAGCTGCATCTTTCTCCACACTATATTCCAACCAATTAGCATATTCCAACCAACACTATAATCCAACATTCTTGGGTTTTAACTCGAAATTGGTATGTTTTTAATTTTATTTATTTATTTTGTTATTATTTTGTTATTTATCTATTGGTTTTATTTATGTTTTTATTTTTTTACAATTTTAGATTAGAATTAGTTTTTATTATTAGACAACATAAAAATGTAAAAATCAAAATTATGATTAAAGATCATTAAAATTTTGCAAGGTTTTAAAATTTTTCGTAAATTAGAATTTTGAAATTAAAATTATTTGTAAAATAATTTTTTTAAATTATGAAGAGGAATATGAATTATTTCAATAATGAATTTTCAAGATTGTCAATTGATACTTTTTGAAAATTTTTAGGTGAGAAATCCCTTTAAGCTGAATCAAATTGATGGGAGGTTTAAAGAGAATTTTTAATATCAAATAATTTATAACCATTTTCGAATAAAGATAGATAAAAATAAAATTAATGAAAAAAAAACATAAAACCTTTAAGAAAACTTGTAGAAATAGGCAGAAAGTTCAAGTTTCGAAACTCTTTATATAATATTTAGCCAAGCCAAGGATAGAGTTTCTTTAAAAAAAATCAATTGGTACTACTTGAATACTAAGGTAAGAGAATATTTTCAAGACTAAAGCCACATTATGAAGAGGTTTTAGAAGATATTCTCAATATTAAGTTATCGAAGTTATATAAAATAAAAGACAAAATTATGATAACTTTAGATTAATTGGTAAAATTTAGGATGATATTGTGAGGTGCCTAAAACATTTTCAGCACATTCCTCATCTATGTGACAAGGGTTACTCTTTATAATTCTTGTTTCTGTAATTTTTTGTAGGGGAACCTTGTGTGCTATACCATTGTGTGCTTGAGAGCAAATCGTTTCTTGAAAAGATGACTGTCCTTAAGCACACAATTCCTTTGTTTCTGCCACTACGAGAAGTAGAAAATGATTTTCTTTCTTCTAATGCTATGGTAACTTTGCTGCTTATCTGGTTTTCACTTGATAAGACCATGATATTAGATCCGTTCATATTATTTTGTTTATCTATCTACTTTCAGAGATTTATAGATCATATTGGAGAACTATTGCAGTCTTATGTGGACAGACATGAACAGGTAATCTAATGATGTTGCTGTCGTTTTTCTTGTATGAAATGATCTGTCATCCCAAATCAGCAGTTCTCTTGTTTAAGCCATTTTTTGTTTCTTGAAGCACTTGTTCGCACCACTGTTGCAGGTTCGGCTTCTTAAGGAATTATACTAGATGTTCCGTACCATGTGATTGAATTTGTACTAGTTGTTTCTGATTGGTTGGTCCACTTTGTACCTTATGGATTATCTAGATATCTTTGTGTATATCAAGTAGTTTTGATGTGTCATGGGGATATTTTGGTTTCTGAACATTAATGTTCTCTTGCAGATATTTCGGTTTCGTCTTTATTTTCTAATATTTTAGAAAAAGTGAAAATGAATAACTGTATCTTACCCTGTTAGAGTAGTCTTCGTATTAAAGTCCAATAATCATCTTAAGCAGATGTTAAATGTTAAACAATTTTTGCTGTTGATGGGAATTTTATGTTTTTATTTGTTGCAGCAAGGTAACAATCAGTCTTAGATATGCAGATCTTGTTTCTGTACTTCCAACTCGAGTAAAAGTTCTAGCATGGCCTACGCATCAATTCCAGAAGAATCATACAAGTCCAGCATTTTTGAGCAGGGAAGAAAATGGAGCAATGAGTTCTCAACCTATTCCAGCTCATTTGTCTTACACAGAGGAAGCTTACCTGAAGGTAGTTCTTTTACTTCTCAATTCCTATTGAAAAATTCCCGTCAGATGATGTTTTGAAACATGTACCACTGTTGCTGCTGAATTTGTTTTGCATCAAAATCTTTCAGTTAATTGCATTGCGTTCTGCTTTGATGTTTGTAATGTATAATTGATTTTTGATAGTTTTTCACCATTTTTATGATCTCAACATGGTTTAATTCTGGCTTCTTTATATCAGCATATGCAGAGATTGTGGTGAACCTACCACAAGCCATGCAGGAAATATCTCAGGTTAGGACACTTCCCTGTTCAGAAGTTTCAATATGTGCAAAGCTATATGGCTGTCTAGGACGAAATATGAACTTGTGAATCTTTAGGGTACTGTTAGCTTAATCACCTTGTATAGGAACATTCACCAATTTATTTTTGGTGTAACCACCAGCATCTTCATTCGTTTTACGGTTTGAGACTAATACTGTTTAGGTCGAGAATGGTAGACAGTAAAATTCTTCCATCCTTCCAATAGTGATAACTTTAAGATTTAAACCATGTCCAAATGCTTAAAGAAAAAATTTATTTTCACTTCTTCCAACCTTAAACCCCCTCTTTTTCTCTCCTTGCTGTTTCCTTTCGAGTTTTGTAGTGCCCATGATTTTTGTTTTCTTTTCAGTTGTTCTTGCCGGTCCATTGAATCTCTAGGGTTTTTTTTTTGTGTTTTTTTGTAGGAATTCTTAGTGTTTGTTATGTGTATCAAATCAACCACACAAGACTAACGTTTTAATTCGAAGATGCCTGCCGTAGCCATGTGAGTGCTACTTGAACTGGAAAGATGTCCACTAGAAAATTGACCAGCATGGCAATGTCTCGAGGCTTTTCCTTTTTAAATTGCTGTCAGTAACCACAATAGAAGAAAAATAATGAACTCTCAGATCACAAGTGACAATAGAAAGAAATGTGCATTTGCGTTCAAAAAGGAAGTGAGCTCCCACTGGACTAGAGTGCCTTACAAAAGGTCTCTGAGTAAATAAACAATTCCATTTCTCTAATCCCAATTGCCAGAGTGTCCTTGTCAGAACCTTCACCTTGACTTTACCACGTTTTGCCTCCCTTTATCTAGTTTTTTCGAGCTTGTTTGTTTTCGTTTAATTTCTTCTTCTAGTCTTAATAGGGTATAAGATTCTTGATTGCACTATATTAACAAGTTAAATCGAATGGAAAATCAACTTCAATGAAACAATGAATTCCCAGAGTCTCTTTTTCCCACTTTTCCTGTTTCTCCATCTTGCTCTAAGCCTTGCTCAACTTCGAGTTGATTATTATCAGAACTCATGCCCTGATGTCGAATCAATCGTCAGCTCTGCTGTTAAACAGAAGTTCCAACAGACATTTGTTACAGCTCCCGCAACTGTTAGACTTTTCTTTCATGATTGTTTCGTCCGGGTTTGTCTCCATGTCCTATACTATGCACGCATAGTTTTGCTTTCTAATATCACAAAGCCATTACAAAGTGACAGTTTCATATTTATATAGGGCTGCGATGCATCAGTGATGCTAGCTTCATGGAATAATACGGCAGAGAAGGATAGTCCAGACAATCTTTCGTTAGCAGGGGATGGATTTGACACAGTGATCAAAGCCAAGGCTGCCGTTGATAGCGTGCCTGAATGCAGAAACAAGGTTTCATGTGCTGATATCCTGGCCATGGCTACTAGGGATGTCATAGTTTTGGTACAAAACCCGTCTTATATATATTTCTACTATTACTTCAAAGTTGAGAGCTAGATAAAAAAAAGTACTTAATTGATACATAAATTATCATGCAATATTCTTGTTTAAGATCTATGTCAATGCTGCAAGCTGGTCGATTGTTTTCACTGAACGTTTCTAAATGCAGAGTGGAGGCCCGTCTTTTGCAGTAGAATTGGGAAGACTTGATGGTAGGATCTCCACAAAAGCCAGCGTGCGGCATCGTCTCCCTCATCCGGATTTCAAATTAGACAAGCTCGAGCCCATGTTCGCCTCTCATGATCTCACTCTTACGGATCTGATTGCGCTATCAGGTAAAATGTAAATGTTCTCAAAGAAGCCAAATTGTTCGACCTTCCAATAAGATCAAATGAGGGTTTTTTTTTTTTTGGTTGCGTGGGAGACGAGTAAACTTTATATTCTCCAGTTAATACAATTAGCATTATATGCCTATAGGAGCACATACAATTGGGTTCTCACACTGCAGCAGATTCTTCGGGCGAATTTACAACTCCAAAAGCAAGAGCAAAATCGATCTTACACTTGATCTAGCATATGCAAGGCAGCTGAGAAAAATGTGCCCGGAAAATGTAGACCCCAGAATGGTCATTGACATGGACCCAGCCACGCCCCGGGCATTTGACAATATTTACTACAAAAACCTTCAACAAGGGAAGGGACTCTTCACCTCTGATCAGTCTTTGTTCGGTGATGCAAGAGCAAGACATATTGTTAACATATTTGCGTCCAACAATACGGCCTTTGGTGAGGCCTTTGTAGCTTCAATTACCAAACTTGGGCGTATAAGGGTCAAGACGGGAAAACAGGGTGAAATCAGACATGATTGCGCTGTTGTAAACAAGATTATCTAATTTTCATTCTTCAAGATCCAAACCCTAGACTATTCATGTCCTTGCATACTTAAAAATGAGGTTTTCTTGACGCTGAAGATAGAGTTCGCTTTTGCTATATTTATATATATATATTATATATATATATATATATATATATATATATAAAACAGATTAATGAATTTGAGTTTTTTGTTATTCTAAAGCTAAAGATACATCCACCTTACTAAGCAAGGATAACATGTATTTATGATGTAATAACGGCAAGCAAAAATATGAGGTGCTTGGAAGGAAGAAGCAGGGGTTATTTTGCTGTTAAAAGGATAACAGTTCCTTCCCTCTGCATTCAGAAACAGTTAATAATGATGAACATACCCGAAATCTATACTACTTAGTATCTAAAACTTCCTTGTCATGGTTTTTCAGGAAGGCCTTGTTGGTCATCATAATTTTTTGCTTTCTTTGGAGGGAAAGATCTTTATGATACTTTGTTTATCTCAAATGCTGAGCTCCTTCTCTTTAAACTGTATAATGCTGCTGAATCGTATCGATATCAAGTCCCTTCAGCTTCACAACTGATTCAACATGCCCCTTCAGGGTATTAAGCTCCCTCAACCTACAAATGCATAAATAAGATCATCATGAAAAGAATATGTACATATTTTTGCAGGAGAAATTTTACTAGAAAGCAAGTGAAGGACAATAACATGCATTATCGACTGTTTCTTTTGTGCATATGCATGGTAAAGTAGCTTCAGAAAAGTAGTTCATTCACCTTGCAACCTCAGCCCTGCGCTTGGCCTGCTCTGCAATCTCTGAAAGCTCCCTGTAACTGCTCCTTTCATTGAAAATGTTTGAGGTTTCAGGTGGTTGAAGGCCATGCAGAGTTCTCTGAGCAGCTGCCCATTGTGCTTCTCTTTCCTCTTTTCCATAATCTTTCTTTGTAGTGAAGGCAGTCTATAATGGGAAGACAGAATATGAGCAATGGAATCAGATACAGAACAGAACGGAGAGATTGAAATTCATGAAATGGAAGGCAAAAGTCAAAGCTCTTCATATAGGAATTGCAATACAAAGGAATGACTCATACCTTGTTCTCCAAAAGGTTATCCCAAGCCTTTCCACTAAGAATGTAGCGGATTGCAAATTTGATAAGATCAAGTGGGATATAAGTCACCACACTGTAAAGCCAGATTACACCAGCCCATCCCCAACCCATACCTTTAATCCTTGCAAAACCCCAGTTTGCATAGACAGCTATCAAAGTGGCCACCTGCCAAATACATCTGGGTGTCATTGTCTTACAATAGGGAGTTATCTCTTTTGTTTGTAAAATAATACAAAAAGGCATTTGAGAGGGTTTGCTGAATTAGCAATAAAAAAATTAAAATACTTAAGTAGAATTTACGAAATTTGTCTTTTATTCTTTGGAGTTCATTATGTTAGTAACACAACATAATCAACCACAATTTCAATAACACAAGTGGTGCATAGAAATTCACAAGTGGTGCATAGAAATTCACTGTAACAAAAAGTATCAATTCTGACTTATTAGCAAAGGATGGTACAGTATATCTAGTTGCTGGGGACTTCAACAAGAAATTATGAAACAAAAGTTTTAAGAGACCTACTTCACAGAAATGAAATGAGGCCTCTGTAGTTTTATGAAGAAAAGGACAGATTTTCGAAATGGATATTTTGAAAGATTAGTTAAATTTTCTTACCAGCTGAGCCGCTATAAAAGCACCAACTAGTAGAAGTCCAGGACGTTCAAAAAAGGACCAGCTGCGAGACCGTGTGACAAAAATGAGGGCCTGGCTCACAATACTAACTTGAAGGTATAAAGCTGCCATCATTTCTTCAGGGCTATTCCTCAGTGACCTAACATTAAACTTGTTCTGATATATAGGAAAAGGAAACTTAGCAAAATTCAAAGAAATCTCACCAAAATAATACATAAATATGACAAGCAAAAGCTGTTCTTACTGAGAAGAAATTGGTGTCTTTCATTGCCCAGAAGAATAACACAGTCATTAATGCCAAGTAACCTCCAAGCACAATTCCAGTAGAGAAAATCTCCTTAAGTTTCCAGCTATCTGGCTGTGGAGACGGCTTTACTCTGTCCTTCGAAATTGTCATGATTGTACCTATAGATATGATGGCAAAACAAATCAGATTCAAGACAGAAAGTGGGTCGGTCCTGGTTATTTGTACAGTAAGACATACTGATGTAACAATCTGATAAAGATCATCTCACCATCATTTAGGATGGCAATGATTAAAACCATGAAAGGTGCAAAGTCAAACTTCCATATCAAGGCAATGAACAAGAAGCCAAACTGCCAGAATGAAAATGAATAAAATTAATCCATATGCAAAACTATTTAGCATTATCAGTGTTCAAGTCTCAACATATCTTTAAGTGCTTACCACAATACGAATAGTGATTGAAACTGCATAGATCTACAAAGTTGAAAGGAATAAGAGAAAAGGTCACAAACACTTGCACTGTGGAATAAATGACTGTAAAATGCAAACAAAAGTAAGCTATGATGTATATGGCTAACCGTGTAGTTCTTCATCCTTTGAAAAATAGCCCTGCTAGTCAGCACTGCACTGATAATGACACTTAGCCCAGGTTCAGTAAGTACAATGTCTGAAGCACTTCGAGCGGCATCTGTAGCATCAGCAACAGCAATTCCAATGTCGGCCTTCTTCAAAGCAGGGGCATCGTTGACACCATCTCCTGTCATGCCACAGATATGTCTCCTCTCCTGTAGCCTTCTAACAATTTCATATTTGTGCTCTATCATTGACATGAAAAAGAATAGTTAGGGGAAAAAAAACTCAAAGAGTAAAGGACACTATAGCAAAGAAATTTAATAACATTATCAAAAACAAGTTAAAAATATCAAAGGTGCCTGGAAATCAACAAGTAATGTGCATGATAACAAGCGGCAAGTATTACATAAAACTCTTTTCTTTAAAAAGAAAAAGAGCAAAAATATGGAAGCTGCCAACCTATCATCTCAATTATAAAAATTATTTTAATTATTTCCATTTTCCAGACTATCACATTTTTAGGACGACAATTTACAACTAAACACACCTGGAAATACTCCTGCAAATCCATCAGCCTTCTCAATCAATTCATCTATAGGGAGGGCAGCAATGGAAGCGTCCTTGTCTTGGCCCAGCAAGGAAGATGAAGGGTACATGTTTGTTCCCATTCCAAGCCTCCTTCCAGTTTCTTTAGCAATGGCAAGCTGATCCCCTGGTTATAATAGAAAAATACTATAAAATTTACGTAATGAATTTATTAACAATGTACAATATTACAATAATATTTAAAAAACTCTCACCAGTAATCATCTTTACATTCACTCCAAGGTTTAGAGCTCTTCTGATGGTTTCGGCACTATCATGCCTTGGAGGATCAAACAGTGGCAATAAACCAATCAGCTGCCATGGTGCCCCAGGACTCTCTTTTGTTTTCTCAGGTACTTCCTGCAGAAATAGAAATTAAACAATATGATTACCTCAATTTACTTATCTAACCAACAAGAAGCACAAAAAAAGTTTAATTTGCTGACCTGTCTTGCAACAGCTAAAGATCGAAGTCCACGTTCAGCAAATTTATCAATAACTGCATGAACCTTTTTCCTGACATCTTCTTTGCAATTGCAAAGATTTATGATCTATTTCAGAACATTGAAAGCACATAAGTTAGAAGTCATCTACCTAGAACTTTCAAATTGATATTCCAAAATGAGAAAAGCATTATCACCTGCTCTGGTGCACCTTTGCTAGCGCGATGCCAGTTTCCATCAGAATCAATATAGGTTAGAGCAGTTCTCTTGTCTACAGGGTTGAATGGTAGGAAGTGAATCTCTCGGATACCAGCTCGTGCCTGGCCAATAGAATCCAAAATGACTAATGAATTCTTGGACCAAATCCTATATATAAAAGAAGAAAGACCTGGAAGAAAAGAATACCTCTTTTGGATCTGCAAGCATTCCTACAATTGCAGCATCAATAGCATCCTGATTTTCAGTCCTTGAAGCCCTTGCTGCATAAAGTAGAACATGCTCTTTTTCGACTCCCTTTGCAAACACTTCAATTAGGTTTCTATCAACAGTAAGCTTGTTTAAAGTCAGAGTTCCAGTCTTATCACTGCAGAGAACATCCATGCCTGCCATTTCCTCAATGGCTGTCATTCTCTTTGTGATAGCCCCTTGTTGAGAAAGCCTATGTGAACCAATGGCCATGGTGACAGACAATACAGTTGGCATAGCAATTGGAATTCCACCAATCAAGAGAACTAGTAAATTGTCAATTCCATCCCTATACTTGCGATGCTGTATTGGGTACATGACTATTATCTCAATAATGATTCCAATAGCAATTGAGCAAATGCAGAAATTACCAATGGCCGTAAGCACTTTCTGGAAGTGCCCGACTTGATTGGTACTGTCCACTAGGTGGGCAGCTTTACCAAAGAAGGTGTGAACACCAGTTGCAATAACAACTGCTTCAATTTCACCCTGTTTACACGTTGAGCCAGAGAATACTTCATCTGATGGATTCTTCGTGACAGGAAGAGACTCCCCAGTGAGAGCAGATTGATCAATTTTCAAAGGATCACCCTCAAGAAGACGAGCATCAGCTGGAACTATATCTCCCAATTTAATAGTAATAATGTCCCCTGGAACCAGAATTGCTGCTTCTTGCTCAGTCCATCGACCATCTCTAAGAACCTACATTATGGTACAAGAACAAGAAGTTGAAATCATGATTAAATTAAAAAGGAAAGATGACTCAACGAACTGTTGAGTTGCTGAATGTTTCATTTTCACCTTAGTTTTTGGAGCAAGATTCGCCATGAGAGCAGCTGCGGCGTTACCAGCATTATTTTCTTCAATAAAACTGATGGTGGAGTTGATCAGCAACAACACAATAATACCAACGAAGTCCTGCCAGTCCGGAGGCCTTCCATCACCATTTGCCAAGGCAATGGCCATGATAGCAGCAGCTTCCATGACCCATGACAAAGGGTTCCACATAAAACCCAAGAACTTGAGAAATTTGCTCTCCTATTTGCACAGTATCATACCATGTTAAACAACAAAATAGAATCTGAAAATTTACAAACTCATATGCAAGTGGTCATGATACGGACCTTTTTCTCTTCTAGTTTGTTTGGTCCAAAAACTTGAAGGCGTTGGGCTCCTTCCTCGGTGGTCAAGCCTGCTCTTGTACATTTCAGTTGCTCGAAAACTTCCTCAACAGGAATCCGTTCCTATAAGCAATTATCACTTCCTTAGCCAACTTGAATGGCAGAAAATGATTTACAGAGTATGTGTACCGGTTAGGTTGTAATTCCATTCATTCATGCATGAACCGGTGAAGATATTTGTCTTTACTTTCAAAATCAATTAAACGAAATAGAAGGTGTTGTTTTGCCTAGTGAGAAATCAAGTGTAGCCACACAATGGACTCCGTATGTGACCAGTGACTACAAATCATCACTCGTGATGATAATATCATAAGAATCTACTTTTGATGAAAATTTTTATTGGTACAAAGCTTAGAGTTGCAGCTAAAATTACACAAGGATTGTATCTTTTCGTAGAAAATCTGAGTGGCTGGATGCTTTTTAAAGTAGCCCACCTGACGTTAGCCTCATTACAAAAACCACATGCTAGCACTAGCAGATTGTAATTCGGGTAAATAGAACCTTAAAGAGAAGGGAATAAGATTTCCTCATTTGTGGTAAATTTAGTTCTATCTAATCTAATGGTGGGCTTCAAGAGCTGCTTAGAAACACCGCCAAAGCAGCGAATGGTAAAGCAGACTTCCTTTGTAGAACAAAATTGAAAATTGTAAATACATAATAGCAGCATTTTGTAAAAGTAAAACCAACATTTCAACAGGCTAAGAGAATCACATTGATCATGTGAAGCAGAGCACATTTCAACAGCAGGCCGACGGTATTAAAGTCAAATGTTGTCCCTATCCCTTATATTTACAGTCCCATCAATTGAAAGAATTAATTGACACTGGTAATTTGTTTCAGATTATTAATTCAAGTGTAGGTCAGGTAGTTTTATATGGCCGTACAAAAATGACATAAATAAAAAATATGAGGATAATATGAATCAAAATTTATATATAAATATATCATAAGATAAAAAAAAGTTCTGCATTTCCCTTGTTAACACTAATTTTAAACTAAAATTTTTGAACTTTATATAAAAATACGATTTTATATGATATATATTATATTATATATATATATAGAAGAGAAATCTACTTACACATGTGTAAAACAAATTTGTTTTACACAGTTTTATATATTTATATAGGATTAATATTTTTACAAACTAACCGTTGGATTTAACAACCTACTCATATTTATTATGTATGTAAATTTTTGAATCAATCTATTATTTCTATCATTTTAATCGAAGATAGTATTTTTTTCGATTTATGTCAACGGTTGAAATTTTATTTTACGCAATATATAGTTAGACATATTCGATTAATTTGAAATTTGGCATGCATGATCTATGTGAATAGAACATAAAATTCAACGGTCAGATTAAAAAATTATAAATCACATAAAAAGATATAAAAATGTGTAAAACTAAATTTGTTTTACACATGTCAAAGTAGATTTCTCTTCTCATATATATATATATATATATATATATATATATATATATATATATATATATATATATATATACACACACGTCCCATTAGTGGTGATTGACCCACGACAGAGCGTACTGTAGGCAACCACTCGGCTATTGGCGCGTAGGAATAACGGCATATGGCATACGTAAAACCAACTTGTGGGTTTGGGTCATATCAGGATTCTCTTGGCCATCAAACCCAATTGTCAACCACCTTCGCCAGCGACTAAAAGTCGCAAGCCTTATCCATCCACTTGTTTCTTGTGATTCGTTCATTCCAAAATTATCAAAAAGCGAAAGAAAGAAAAGAAAAAAATGAAAAGCAGCGCTAATATTTTTTTCTTTTTGAAAATCGTAATAAAAAGCATTTGTTTTTTAATAGCAAAATGACGGGTGAAACAGAAGAGCAAGATTTAAGGCGAAAGAAGGGAGATGATAAGAGATATAGAGAATGAAAAGGATGCGATCAAACCACCTGGTGGAATATCGATTTATGAGAGTAAATCTTAGCAGAAAGAGATATCATTTTAAAGAAAATAATAAAAAAAAAGAGATACTAGTATTAAGCTTCTATAAAACTAACAGCAAATCGTAACAGAACGTGTCACTTAATTTCTTAATTTTTTATGCACGAAATGCTCGGAGAAATGAAGAAATAAAAGGACTGTACCGTGCATCATTCCAAACATAAAAGAAAAATATGTATAATATATTTCAAATCAAGAGAAATGATTTTTCGCTTTGTTAGGCTAAAATTTAAAAACCAAAAGAAAAAAGAAAAGAGAAGAAGAAAAGCATCGTTTCAATCACGCATATACTTGAAAATCTCCACTGTTTTAATGAAAAAGTTATGTACTCTTTACGAATACAAAAACATATGATTCATATATAGTCGCCTTCTTGTGATTGTGATGAGAAAACAAGTTAAACACAAGCCAATACTTCAATACAGAAATAAACTTGCATGCGTCAAATACGATTAATGTAAAGGATGAGAGAAAGAATATACCAGATCGACGGACTCGTTTTTGATCTCCTCGAGGCTGATGCCCTTGTCGCCACCCATCCTCCGAAAAGCTTCCAGAGACGGAGCAGAGCAGGCTAATAGAGTAAACAAGCAGAGACACCGAGGAGCTTAAAAATTCATTCAGAGCAAAAGAAAAGGCTAATACTAAGAAGCAGCACTAATATAAGAGAGGTTTCCGCCCCCGTAAATCAATGGAGTCCCAGATTCGGCGTTTGTGCGTTTATATAGGTGAGGCGGAGGAGGAGAAGCCTTAATCGATTTATACTACCGAAAGAAGAAGCGCACTAGAGCACGCGCAGCTTCTTCAGTTCTCTCCGTTCCTTTTCCATTTAATTTTTTATTAAGGACAAAAAATATGAAGGCGTAACTTTATTATGTATTTATGGTATATTGTAAGTTTTAGATTCGAATTTAAGTATATTTTTTCAGTTATTTAATTATTTTTTGTAATAAAAAAAATTAAAATATATTATAAAATTATTATTATATTATAATAGAAAATTGTATAATTGTAAAATATATTTATATTTGTCGAATTGATATTGCTTGTTATATTTGTAAAGTTGTTCTTTTTTAGCAGATTTTTTGTTGTTTCCTTTTATAAAAAAAATTGCATCTATATAAATGTTTGAACTATTAAAATAAGCTTTAGATCTTTTAGAAAAACAAAATTTGTCTTATATATTATATCACTTGTGAATTATAAAAATAATATAAATATAAATTTTAGTTTACACATATTAGTTTTTTTAGATAATTATTCCATACATCGTCGAAAGAATTTTTTTATTCTATAAGTGAAATTAATATTATATATTTTATAAAAAAATTAAAAAAAATAATAAATAAATAAAATATATATCATAATTTTAACTTCGTTTATAAAGTAAAAAAACTTCATCAATGATCTATTGAATAATTATCTATTTTTTTTATAAATTAAAGTTCAAATACAAAAGATCGAGCTTAAAGCGTTAAAATCATAGTGTATTTAAAGATCTTTCAAGGAAAAAATGCAAATGGGGCAAATGGGCAAGGAGGGGCGTGCAAGTGACGCGAGGATGGAGGCGAGTGATAGTGCAAACCAGGCATCCATAGAAGGAAATTAAATGGAATTCTTTCTCATATCAAACTTTCGTGAGGAATTTTAAGCACATTCATATTTTTTCTACTCACTTATTTTTATGAGTTTGTATATGATACATTACATTATTAATACATCAAAAGTTGACATTTGATCAATAGATTTTTATTGATAAATTAAAAAAATTTATTTAAAAAAATTTATTTATATTTACATATAATGACTTATTAATAAGGTGTCAACCTTTGGTACATTAATAATGTATAAAAACTATACACTGTCAATGCATCATATATAAATCTTATTTTTATTTGTGTGTAAACAGTAAACTATGAGAAGAATAGGGTGTGATAAGAAAAAAATGTGGGTTTGACAACTTTCATTATCTCTATCTCTAGGTTCTCTTATTGTCAAAAAGGTTACGTGTTGGTCTTCGAGCTAACCGCCCAAGTCCGAAAGTCCGTTTGAAATTTGGTCGGGCTTGAACAAAAAATTTTGATGAAAAAACGGGCTTGGACAAAATTTTTAGGCCCGTTTAAAAATCGGACCGAGCCTTGGGCTTGACTTTCAAAGCCAGAGCCCGACCTGGCCCTGCCCGAATTAAATATATTATATTATTTTTTATATATTTATTTAGCAAATATAATTTTTTATATATAAAAAAAACATTATTGATTAATAAAACATGATTATAAATATTTAATATAAAAATTGACATATAAATTTTGACAAATTAGATTAAGATTTAAAGGAAATAAATAATAAAAATAAATAATTAAAAATTTTAAAAAATAAAAAAATTATATTTGAGCGGACTTGGACTTATGGCACAAAAACGGGATCAGACTTGAATAAAAAAAATATGTCCAAATTACGGATCAAATCGAATTTGAATATGACTTTCTATTTTTATTACCTATCATGGACCCACCCGAGCCCGCCCATGACCAGGTCTAGTTCTGGTAGGTAAGGGCAGGAAATTTCCGTTGTTTACCGGCTCCAAATTGATATTTTGTCTTCCGTTGTCTCTTTCAATCGCTATTGTCTAATGACTAACAGTAATTAGATGTTTTTTTTTTCTGTTTTACCTTAAGAAAATTGCTTAATTGGTTTTAAAAAAATTTATGAAAGAATGAATGAATAAACCCACTAAATTAGAATATTTGTATTCTTTGTCAAAAAATGAAAGAAAGATTATTTAAAAAGAAAAATATAGTAAATAAATAATATTATACACTAAATTGCATAAAAGAACAGCTTCATTCCGACTTAATTTTTCTTTGATCATGCATTCCGACTTGAAGGAACATCATTAGTCTTTATTAATGCTTATGTTGTGCTTGATACAATTGAAAAATAGAAAAAAAGAGAGTGATAAAAGGAAAACTGGAATGAGAATGTTTAATGCAAAAAAATAAAAAGAAAAAAATTTAGGAGGAATGAGTGTTTTCCTCTCTACTCACAAAATTTAATCTATTCAAATTGAAAAAAAAATGAAATTCATACTAGTAAATCAAGTAAAAATAATAGAGTTTGTATATGATGCACTAACAGTGTATAGTTTTATACACTGTCAATGCACCAGAGGTTGACACCTCATTAATAAGCCCTTATGGGTAAATTAAAAAAAATTATTTATATTTGCATATAAGAGCCTATTGATGAGATGTCAACCTCTGATGCATTGACAGTGTATAGAAACTATACACCGTCAATGCATCATATATAAATCCAAAATAATAAATTACTCTTATTTGTTTTTTCATTCACTTTTTCATCTTTTTAAAATTCTTATTAAATACACCTACAAAAAATATATTTTCAATCTTTTTCAATTTTTTTCTTCTCTATTTTTTAATCTTTTTTTTTTTTTCTTTCCACCCTATGAACATTTTATCCTACTAATTAAAGTAGTAAATTCAATGTGCAATTTATGGTTCTACTATGTTATTCGTTTAAAGGAAAAAATCAATCATAGTGGAATTTTATAGAATGGAAAATAATACCTTAATTTATTAATTATTACTATGACATCCACATGAATTCTTGTTCCAACGAGTTTACGTCTATCCAAGACTAGCTACAATGCAATAAATGAATGTTAGCCAAACGAATTTAATTTTGTCTTACAAACTAAGCAAAAGTAAACAAGAAAATAGACCCCTCAAAGTTGTTCACATTTGAATAGTGAGAAAACCAAATCAATCCTTCACATTCTTTTTCTTAATTTCCACATCTTGTTTAGTCTTTCAACCACACGATTTTGGACCACCCATTTCCAACGTTGAGAACCGAGAGTATTTAGCTTTTTTCTAATGAGTGCTTTGCTTCAAATTTGAATTCTTTTTGTGGTGGTACAGATTTCAAATTTCAGTAATGCTAAAATCAAAATCACCCTTTAAAAGGAATCCTCTCCTCAACTCAAGCTCAGCCTCTACGTTGGCGATGTGATTGGCTCTGGTTGATTTTAGTAAGATTGAAAACAATAGTAACAATAAGATTAATGTCAAATAGTGATGCGGTTGAATTCAATTACAATAGTGATAGTGAAATGAGTGATAAAATGATCATCAAAGATATTATATTAAAATTATAAAATAATAAAAAATTGGGACAAAATTGTAAATGGGGTCTGTTTGAAACCAAATGAGGCCTTTGCTTATGAAAGATCAAAGTCTGAATTCCCACACCGGTAGGCTTAAGCAACTGCCTATTCTGTCCAATCATAGGATCCATTTAGATAAGTGGTGAAATTGAAAAAGCAGTTGAGATAAGATTAATTATTGTAGCAAAGTGATTTTGGTATTAATGGTTAGTCCTATCAATGATAAAAAAATTAGATTTGCTCTCACATAGAAGAATTTGTGTACGTGAGTATTGTTTATATAGAACCATAACCTTAACCCAAAACAATCGATTTTGGTGTTAATAACTAGTCCTGCCACTGATAAAAAAAAAAGTGATGAGATTAAAATCAATAATGAGATATACATTTGGTTGCAAATTCAGTGGTGCCAGTGGGGTAAAACATAGTGAGAAAAAATAATTATTAATAATATTAGATTAAAATTTGTATATTATGTAATTTATAATATTTATTTGGTATTTTGTAAAATTAATAAATAATTAAATTTTATATCTAATAATATTTTTTAATAAACATCTAAAATTTGTTTAAAAATACAATATATTTACGGATCTTAAAATAAAAATTATATTTCTTATTTTATTATTATTCATGTAATTAGTTATTTTAATTATTTATTTATTATAAAGATATTTATTTTTATCCATTTACTTGTGATTTATTTGATAATAAAATTAATACATTTATTACTTTAAATATTAATTTATTAATTAATTTATTATATAAATATATAAATTTTTATTTATTATAGTAAAGTTATTTGAAAATATTTTTAAAAATAAAATAAAAAAGTAATAAAAGCAAACCAATATTATTTTTATAAATCTTAAATTAAAAAATAAAAAATAAACTGAGGACAAAAATAGAAAAAATAAAAATAAAACTTAATCAGACTCCACTAAACTCTTAATAATGGGTGTCAAAGTTGCGACACGGTGGGAATGACACCCATCCTGTTGTAACTAAGCATCAGTTTGGGTGCCCAATGAGATTAAGACGCAAGCACATAATTCATTGGGTCCTGTGGGACCATACTATAATTTTTATTACTAATGTGACTACCTAACTAACTCGAAGACTAATGGATCAATTAAAATTTGATTTTGTAATGGATGAATTAAAATTTGATTTTGTAAGAATCATTTCAGAAGTAAAAACAATGTGACAAAATACATTGACTTTTTATCAAAAAAAAAAATTGACTTTTCCTGATGCAAATTGTTGGACACTTTAACCGAAAAAAATTCATTTTTATTTTTATTTTTATTTTTGATTATAAGAAAAATATTAAATAACTGGATATGGTATTTAGATTTGAACCTAAGACTTGCAATATGCTATCACTTATCATTAATCACTCGATCAAGAAGATGTTGGCAATTATTTTTATTTTTATTTTTATTTTTTGTTTAAATTCATTTTTATTTTTGAAGGTTGATTTTTTTGACCATTTTATTGTTATTTCATTTGGACAGTCGGGCACGTTAGGCTGACTCTTGGAATCGTTGTTCTCATACAGTCCAAACCATTTAGAAGTGGATCATTGACTTTATGTTTAAAGCAAAGCTTGACTCCCTATTTGATCATATATGATATATATTTGAATTTCTAACTAAATAATTACAAAGAGAAGAAGAAGGAGAACATATGCTATATTCTTCCAAATCTTTGGGTCTTTTAAGATTATATATTTGAATTTAAATCTTCTTAAAAAAAATGAGGTACGCCCATGCTCGTGATTTCTTGCTTAAAGTTTGTGCACTAACTAGTTAAATTAAAATGATATCAACTGATGATTTTTTTAATAAATAAAAAATAACTTGGCAAACGAAAAAGTATATATATAAAAGAAAATTTTAGATTATACTTATATAAGTCCATTGTTAATGTATAATTTCATCATTATTAATTAATATTGGATATTGTTCAATTTATTTTAAATTTATGTGCATTGATATAAATATTAATTTTGTTGAAATAATTTTAAATTGTGGTTTATTATCACTAATTTAAACAACTCTATCTATCCCTTATCCCACTCCCTCTCATTCTATATAAATATATATAATGTAATTAAACTAAAAAACTTTTGAGCTAAGAAAGGATCTATTTGAATGGGTGATGAGATTAGCTCCGATAAGATTAAAAATAACAATGGATAGTGAGATTAATTACTGTAGTGATAAGATTAGATACTGTAGCGGTTATATGTGTTTGGATGTAATTGCAGCAGTGATGATGAGATAAATGTAGTGAAAAGAGAAAATCACTATTAAGTACATCAGATTAAAATTTATATATTATGATATTTATGATATATAGTTTGTTAGTTTATGCTCTAAAACCAATTCACTTGGTATGAGACATGGTATCATAACAACTCATGATCACTTATGGTAAGTGACATAAAGGTTTTTCTTCACCATCTAGATCGACTATAGTTGGGATTATTAGTCACTAAATGAAGTGAAGCATACGGAAACAACCAAAGGTTGACCTAGTAATCATTACCCCTCCTTAGGAGGAATAGGTTTAAGATTCGAATCCTCTTTTCCTTTTGTACCTCCCTATGAACCAAAAAATAAGTGAAGCTTATGGAACAGGATAAGCCTTACAAAAAAATTGTAAATGATTACAATTATGGGGATTTCTATGCATAAAAGCTTTTTTCCTAAATAGATTTTAGTCATTGTACTGTCAAGATAGGGGATTGATAAGTGCTTAAAGATTGACACATGTTAAGCCTCTGTACTTGTGAAGTAAGCAACAAATCTCATACATTGAAATATAGGGATATTTGAGAATAGCATGTGGGTACTTATTAGATTATAAGTTCACTAAAAATGCAATCCATTACGAGAGCTCCATTTGGTAGTGCCACTTGAGTGTCTATGGAATAAGTTTTCATGTGTTGATAGTGTAAATAAGTCTTTGGCTTGAAATGCTAGGTCAACTTATGTGTGAATTATAACTGTTGGCTTTAATGTAAACCGAGAGGGGAAGGGGAATGAATCAGTTTCTACCTCTATTTCTACCTTAAATGCTACCTATACTAACTATGCAATCAAACAAGCAAGTAATAGATAAAGTAGTAAATAACAAATAATGTAAGAGTGTATGAAAGAGAAGCTATACACAATGATTTATAAAGGTTTGGCTCTTTAGCCTACGTCCTCTACATTGAGTTCCTCTAAGGGATTTCAACCAAATCCACTAATGAAAATGATTTACAATTTTTCCCTTTTGCAAGCTCAAGAAGACAACCTTTTCATTTTTCTTAAGGCTCAAGGATAACCTTACCACTACCTTTTCCTAGGCTTAAGGAGCAAACGTACTCCTTCCTTTTTGCAAGCTGAGGGAAGTAATCTTTACAAGTGCATCTTTTTTAGCTGAAAGAGCAAACCTTACAAGTGCTTCTTTTTCTGGTTCAAAAAGCAAACCCTAATCTACTTAACCTCACTTTTACAAATAGGTGTTCAAGGGAACACTCCCTTTTTGCAAATATAGGTGTGGGCTAACAAGATGGTTACAAATACTTCTACTAAGGTTGATCACTCTCTTTATCTCTTGTGAAGGAATCTTCTTGAGATAAAGAATGTGGAAATTATATCTTGCCTCTTCTGTTCTCTTTTCTTTTGTGAAGCTTTAGAAATGAGTAAAAATTTGGATATGGAATTTTGGCTCTCTATTTGTTCTGTCCATAGCTTTCTCTTTATATAAAGTCTTCAAGCCCTTGGTTGTAAAAGTTGATCTTTCCAATAATCTTCCCATTGGCAAATATAAAAATCCAATCGTTGGAGCTTACCAAACTTGAAGCATAGTAATACTTCCTTATATATATTGAGACCTTTAAGATAAATCATGCATGCAAATAAATAACTATATCAGTACATCACTTAACTATATCAATACCAAAATAGAGCGTATAACTTCTATTTCATGGTTAGGATCAAGTATCAATAAACTATCAATTCTGCCAATATTAAAAACAGGTCGTATCGATACATATTTAAACAATATCAATACTTCTACATATAAATCACATATACTATGCCTAGGAAGAAAGATAATGTTAAGTTCAAGTATGCAAATATATATTTAATCTTTACTTCTTTAACCATTAAGCATGAATATATATAAGATCTAAACAATCAAACCAATCATGTTCATTAAAATTTTACTCTTCTTAAGTTCTTTGAGAAGTTATATCTAAACTTTAATGTATTTCAAAGTCAACAATCTCCAATTTTTTGATATGACAAAACTTAAGATAAATTCATTTTAATTACTTCCCCTCAATTGAAGATAAGTCCTTTTAATTTTTTGCAAAATTGTATCTCTCTTTTAGTATAAACATACTTGTGATTTCACATAAGGGTCATTTATAAAATTCTCTCTACTACTCCTTTCTAGATGCTTTACATTCCTAATCACTTTTTCCCTTTTTTTTCATATTAAAAAAGAATGATATTTCAAAGTCTAATAACATGGTAATGTGGTAGTAAAATTAAGGGTAAAGTAAGAGTAATATTTAAACCATAATATATATATATACATATATATATATCAATCAAATATCAGATTTGTAACATATACATGAGCAATTGAAATGCTGAGGGAGTTTAAGTTAAGTAGTGTAATATTTGAAGTGCAGGACATGTGCACAGATGAAGACATATGTATGTGAGAATGTACCTATGTAAAAATAATGTAGACAGATAAAATGATGTCTACAATACAATGATATAGACAAACTTATGTAAATAAGGTGGATAGACTTACGATGCAGACACATTTGCAAATGATACAAACATACTAGTGATGCAAATGCTAACAAAGTCACTAATAAGCCTATGGTCATGCTTTCACAGTTCAATTCAAAAGAATACACATTCAGCACATCAGTAGACATCATCCATGCAAGTCACGCAAAATGATAAGTAATCTAAGACCACATAACAATTAAGATACATTCCTACTACAAACAAAATTTAAGTCCTTTAAAGGACTAAGAATGCAAGTTCAAGTAGTCAAGCACTTATGACACAGATTCAAGTAATCAATCATAGATTCATTGAACCAAATAATTATCCGTATAAGCTTTAAAACATTCAAGCATAAGATCAAGCAATTAGTTTTAAGTCTTGAAGAGGACTTGATTCACATAAGGAAATATACAAGATAAGCACTATTTCATTAAAAATATCCAAAATAGAAAGTTCAGCTCTTCATATTACATTCATATGCCCTTAAGATTCTAATTTTCTTCAATTTGATCTTCTTCTATTTCTTTTAACTTAGGTTGTGTCCATTGAAGATATTTGTCATGAACAAACCCTTCTTATTCAAAGGCATCAAAGTTGAGATAAATTTCTGGAGGAAAAAATATGGACTTCACTTGTCATGTTGAAACCAAGATATCTAAGAACTTGGGTAAGAGGGATTGCTAATACAATGAAATGATGCTTTCGTTGAATGTAGTCAATCACATCTTTAAGGAAGAAATGAACTAACTTTGGCTATTTTCCACTTCAAATAGCATGCATCCACCAATATTCTTCCATCCTAATTTAGGACATGAAAGAATTGATAGAAATAGAAAAATTAAGAGATTTCACCGTTATAGGCCAAGTTGAGTGCTTTGGACAAAGTTCCTTTTTAATGATAATTTCTTGCCCAAAGACATATGACCTTATTCCTAATATGATTTCTCTGTCGACTTTTGAATGGATAGTTTGGGCATTATTAAAGAACATTCGTATGAAATTTATTAGAATTGCAAGGTTTAGTTGAAGAAAAAGAGACCACCCTAATTTAATGAAATTATATGGATATGGAAAGTTAACCAGCATGAGTGTTGAGAAAGAGATTATCTTTTCTTATTAAATAGAGGTGGTTAGGATTTTACTAAAAAATCTTTTAATGACTCAAAATTAGGGAAACTTGTTTCTAGATAAGAGTATAAAGACATTTTGGCAGTGAATTTTGCTTGATTAAGAAAATAGGATGTTAAGGATTTTTGTCAAAAACTATTCAATGAATGGCTTACACATTTTAGATTGTGAATTGGTATTGGAGGATTCACTATCACTATTTCTCGTTAAACTAAACCGTATCGATACCTTTATAAAGCATAATGGTATGCATTCATCCATGATTGGTACCACATGAATGTGTATTGATACTCAATGAATTCCTAATAATCCTAAGTTCTAAATGTATCTATACTTGGCTAAATGTATCGATTCAACTACAATCTAATTCTATCCTATTCCTATCTACACACAAGATTCGAACAATTGAACATAAGCAAACATAATTAATTACAAGTAAACATAAACAATCAATCAAACATAAGTATTCACATAATCATAAACAATTAGACACTAACAAGTAAACACAACATACATATGCATACATTCACTTAAACATAAAAGACTCAAGTGTACTTATGAAAATGAATATGCAAATGAACTAGATTATGCAAAATAAGTCTAACCTATTCTTGAACATTATCCTATTATGTATCTTTTCAAGAACGCATCCATTTGCAGCATGAAGAAGTATCATGCCATTCTCATCAAGTGAAGTGCAGTCAAGTAAACATTGAACAATTTATAGCATTTGCACTTTGACTTTCATTTTAATACTTATGAGGATGAATAATTCAAAGTATAAAGACGTAAAAAAAATTTCTCACAGTACTCCTTTGCTTGAGAGATGATTATTATTATTATTCATAATTCTCTTGAAGAAGGTAGAATTTAAGAACATGTTCCTTAGGTTCTTCTTTTCCATGCCTTTGTTTCATTGTACTTTGTAATGTAATCCTTTCTTGTTCTATTTTCTTTCACTACATCTTTAGCTTTATCACACCAGTGGCACACAAAATTACTTGCATTTTGGTATCTAGTTTTGCTTGGGTCTTTAATGGATAGTGCTTGCAATTTTCATTCCTTTAGGCAACCATAATGATAAGTCAATATTAGATCTAAGCAAATGCCTTAGAATAAAAATCTTCCTAACTACTTTCTTCCTAAATGTAGCTTTGCTAAGTTTGCACCTAACTTCGCTATGTCCTATTCTATGATAGTTACTATATCTAGAAAAAGTACCATGATCTTCATTTTCTTTAATGAGAAAATTTTTCAGTTGAGATTCCTTCTTAACATTATTATAGTTAAGTCTATCCTTATCAAAGAAAGCTTTGTGAGATTCTAATATTTGACCTATATTTTGTTGTGCTATATAGAATCTTGAGAAAGAATTATGTAAATTCACATTTTTATTTTCAAGCTCTTTTTTCTCTTAACTAAGGTTTTCTATTCTAACTTTTAATTCTACCTTAGTTCATGTCAAGACCTTATTTTCACTAGTAAACTTGGCTATGGTCTTTCTAAATCTCTCTCCCATCTTGATGTACTCATTTGCTAACTCATCAAATGCATCTTGTAATTCTTCAAATGAGTAATTATTTATCTCACAGAAGTTAAAAGAATCAAGAGATTCTTCATCAACTATAAAGCACAAGTTTGCAACCTCATTATTAACATCATTATTTTCATTTTCATTCTTAGATAGATCAATATCACTCCATGTTGCAAACATAACCTTTTTTAGGCTTCTTCTCTATTTTCTTTATAAGATTGTTACAACTAGGGGTGTAAATGATACACTGGTGCTTGCGAGCTACTCGGGCTCGACTTGACCAAAACTCGAACTCGACTTCATTTTTGTTGAGTCGAGCTCTAGCTTGAGCTATCAAGCGAACCGAGTTCAAGTAGCAACATACTCGGCTCCATTAGCTCGCAAGCCTAATCAAACTTTTTAATATTTTAATATATATTTAATTTTTATTTATATTATTATTTATTTATATTTTATTTATTATTAAAAATTACAAAAATATACATTTGAAAGTTGAAACCCTAATACCTCTCGAGCTCCTTTACATTTTGAAACAGACACTCCTTCTTTTCCCCAAACCTGCCACACGACCCTATCCCTACCTTGATCCCTCACGATTTCACCTCTCAAACTGCATTCGACGATTGGCAAGACCCAAACAACCCTCTCTTTAACTCTTTAACGGTTTCAGTTAGAGTCTCAAACCACATCTTAAATTTGAAGGTGAGGCGAGCGCAAGACTCAAGACCCAGACCAGGCTAGATCTGCTTCACTCTCCAACGACACCTCTCATGACTCTGACCAGATCACATCTCACAAGTCATGACTCATGACTCAGTTCCTTTTTCATTTTCAAATAAGGACTCATGGCTTCACCTCTCAGATGACATTCGACGACCAATGTGACCTAGACCACCATCTCTTTAACTGTTTGATATGACCCAATCTTTCTCACTCACAAGTAAAACCCCTCTTTGGTGTTAGTGTTAGACTTTCTCCTTTGGCGTTGTAAATCTTCAAACTTTAACATGTTGAATTGATTTTATAGTATTTGTCAAAGTCTAATTTATTATGCCTTAGCCTTTACTGTTTGATAAAGGTGGTTCTCGATACTTGTTTGCTTGGTCGGTCTATTCTTTATAGTTCTTAGCATTTATTATCTGTTTTTGATACATGTTTGCTTGGCTGGTCTATTCTATGCAGTTCTTAGCGTTTATTGTCTGTTCTTGATACTTGTTTACTACTGGTAACTGGTATGGTTGGACTTGGATAGATAACAAACATTACTTTGTGGATGAGAGATTCGAGCATGAGACTCGAGTTTGAGTTCGAGCAAAAAAATCGAGCTCGGATAATCGAGCCTAATCAAGCGAACTTGAGTAGCTCGACTTTGATCTTGAGCTAAAAAATTAAGGCTCGATTGAGCTCGAACTGAGTATCGAGCATGAATGTTCGAGTCGAGCTCAAGCTCCCTATTGTATCAGCTCGGCTCGATTACAACCTTAGTTACAACCTTGCTTAATGTGTCAAATATATTGCATTCATAGCAAATAATGGGATTCTCATCCCTTGTACTAGGTTCCCCTTACATGTATCTTTTCTTAAATATTTCCTTTCTAACCTCTTAGCCTTACTATTCATGGACTTATGAAATTTCCTAGATAATATAGCTAAGTCTAATTCAACACTCCTAAGCTATCATTTTCTATCTTAGCATCCTCACTAGTTGAGTACTTAATGGCTATTCCTAAGTTCTTACTCAAAGGCTCTTCCTTCCTTTTCGTTTTCATTTCATAGATGAGCAATGATCCTATCAATTCATCAATAGATAGTGTGTTGGGATTTTTTGATTCCTTTATTATTATCACCTTTCTTCCCATGACTTGGGGAGAATATTCAATATCTTTTTGACTAATTTCATGTTGGAATAAGTCTTGCTTAACCCCCTTGAGACTATTTATTATGTTAGTAAATCTATTAGCCACTTCAGCCACTTACTCATTGGGTGTCATCCTGAACATTTCATAATCTTAAGTGAGCATCTCAATTTTAGTCTCTCTAACCTGATTTGTTCTCTCATATGTTATCTCAAGCTTATCCCAAATTTTTTTAGCACTATCACATAAGGAAACTCTCTTGTACTCATTTGGTCTTGAAGTACAAAATAAAATGTGCATAGCTTTAGCTTTCAATTATGCTAACTTAATGTCATTTTCATCCTATTCTTCTTCAGCTTTAATTATTTCTTTATTTCTTATTGGAAAACAAGAATAATGTTGTTTGTGTAAGCAAATGATTGTGAAATGTGGAGGATTATAGTTAAGAGTTCCCAAATTTCCATGAAAAAAGTAGATGAAAAAGATGTATCTAAGAGTGAGGATGAGTGGGACACTAATGATTTAAGAATGGCACAATTGAATGCCAAGGCTATGCACACTCTTTTGTGCATTAGTTTCTTATGAATATAATGGAGTCACACTATGTGAGAATGCCAAACAAATTTGGGACAAACTAGAGATTACTCATGAGGAGACTAATCAAGTTAGGGAAACTAAGGAAGGCATGCTCACACATGATTATGAGCTCTTTAGGATGAAAAAAGATAAGTTCATTAGTGATATGTTCATTAGGTTCAATGATATAGTTAATGAACTTAAGGCTTTAGGCAAGATCTATTCCAATGTAGAAATGGTAAAAAAACTTTTGAATAACTTGCTTAAATCTTAAGAGGCAAATGTAATAACAATAAAAAATTCTAAGGACCCTTATACTTTATCCCTAGATGAACTCATGTGTTCCTTACTTACCTATGAGATGAAATTAAAAAGAAATGAGGAGCCAATTAAGAAAGTAGGGATAGCTTTAAGTCTTCCACTCATAAAGAAATTAGAGATGATAGTGATGAAAGTAGAAATGAGAAAGAAAAAGAAACGGCAATGTTTGCCAAAAGATTCAATAATTCAAGAGGATGAAGACTAGAGAAAATTATAGGAGACCTTAAAGAAGAGATGTAATGAGAAGAGAGTCAAGTAGGAAAGAAAAAGAACCTTTATTGTAATATGAGTGTAATGAACTAAGTCACACTAAACTAGATTGCCCCCTACTTAGGAAGGAAAATGATTGGATGCCTAAGAAGAAAGCATTTGTGGCAACATGGAGCTATAGTGATAGCTCTAATGAAGAAAATGTAGAAGATAAAGTAGTTTGTTCTTGTTTTATGGCTATGAGTGATGATGAAGCTAGTTCTAATTCTAGTAAAGGCAATGATTATACTTTTGATGAATTACAAAATGCCTTCAATGAATTAGCTAATGACTTTGAATTCATGAACTCAAAACATAGGAAAATCATTGTTAAATTGAAAAAGGAAAATGAAATGTTGACAAATTCCAAGTTAAAGCTAGATAAGAAATTAGAAGAAGCAAAATTAGAAAATCATGTGTTGAACAAAAAGAATAAGATTTTGCACAAATCATTTTCTACATGTGTTAACGAAAGCTAGATCATATGTTAGAGACACAAAGAGCCTTCTTTGACAAATATGGGTTAGTTAATAATGCAAAACAAAAAGAAACTCATCTTAAGAATTTTTTTGTAAGCAAAAACTCCATGCATGAGTTATTTCTCACATGCTTACTTTGCAATAGGATTGGTCACTTTTCATAAGCATGCACATATAGAAAAACTACATTCAGAGGAAATGTAGTTAGGAAGATGTAGGTCCCAAAGCATGTTATAAATAGTGATAAATTGAATTTGAAATGGATTCTTAGGGATCAAAAATCATTTACACCAACCATCATGAACCCAAGAAAGTTTGGGTACCAAAGCATATTTGAACTTGTATTGGTGTAGGAGTGTTAGAGTATAGAGTTACAAAAAAATATTGAAGTTTGAATGCTCTACACACCCTTATAGAACTTGTTTGGGCCAAAGAGAAATAGAAAGAGAAAGAGCTTGATGATCTTCACTTGATCTTATCACTTCATTATTTTAAAGGATTGCTTAAGGTGGACTTAGTGAATCATGGTATGACACTCTAAAGCAAAGGAGTTTTATGACCTTAATTTCTATCTTCTTAAAACTCATTTGCCCAATTTAACTGTATGCTTTGATGAGATATTTTGTTGATAATCGTTGATGCATTGAATGAATATAAAAAGCAAGTTAAATGATTTTGTGTTTAAATGGATTTTTGTGATTTGAGCAAGCTTGCTATATATTCATAATATGTTTACTTGCCTACTTTTGTCATATGCTAAACTATGCAAAAATGCTTATTTGATATGACTTGTTTGACTTAAGCATAGTGCATGTTATGGTATAGTGTTCATATAAATGATGATTTGAGGAATTATTTACTTGAAACCTATGTGAACGTTATTGTTATGCTTTGCTTGTGATTTCAAACTTCTTGGTTTTATCAAAATGCATATAATTTTTAAAAATGACCTTACATGTAACTAAAAATGCATTTTATGTTCATAATTCCTCCAAAATTGCAAAATCTAATGTAGGATGATTTTTTATCCATGTTTCTCATTCATACAAGTCCAAAAAAATGTTATACATGTGTTCAAACCTTTACTTAGACTTAAAAAACGTAAAAACGGATTTTTGGAACCTCACAAGTTGATTTTTAAGTAAAAAATATGAAGAATAAGAGCAAGGGATTGATGGCTCATCCTTAAGGATAAATTCCCCTTGGTTAAATTGCACAATTATGCAATTTTGGACTTAAGGGATCGATCCTCCCTTGTAGAGATCGATCTCTCCTTAGATAAATTTCATATTTCTCGCCCCTAAAGCAAATTTGAGAATAATTTTTCATTTTCCTAATATTTTATCTTTCCTCCCAACTTAAATACCATTGTTTTAATTCGTTCTTGATCGTATTTCAACAATTGTATAATCATTTTCTTATCGAAATCATTTTTCATTCTCAACAATTGGTTGAAAATTTTAATGAATTGCATTAAATCATTATTTTTGAAAATATTCATGAAAAGTATGAATCTTGAAATGATCTTGAAATATCTTTTCAATGAGTGTTTAAACATAATTTTGAGATTACATCAATGATTTGTGTACTTACTTGAGAATTTGATGAGCTTGTGCTCAATAGACATATTTAATTCTTAGGTTCATCTTTGTCAAGTATGCTTATAAGATTATATCTCATAGCCTGACTCACATATTCCTCATTAGGCTTCTTGGTATATATGTTATTATTGGAATATGAGTAATTAAGGTTAAGACGTATGCTTGAATGATAAGATGATCAAAACTTGAGTTGGTGTTCGAATTCGAATATGATTTACATAAATATAATATTTGAAATATTTAAAACATTACCTAGAGTCATAATTGTTTTTGGCCTACAATTTGTGATGATAAATGGATCTTGAATGCTCAAATGTATGAAAATTTGTCATCCATGAACTTTAGATTTCTCTTATGGCCAAATAGTTAAAGGACTTAAGCTTTAATGACAACATATTTAAGGATAAATGCAAATATGAACAAATGCACTTTGATTGGTATCCATGGATAGATTCTTGAATGTTTTAATGTTGAGCTTGCATGTTTGCTTAGGTTGAATCATAAACATGTTTATGAGTTGAGAATATTTATTTTCATGAAATTTTGCCTAACCTCACTCATAGATTGTGAACTTTAATGTTAATATATACTTTAGGTTGATGATTGCTTCACTTAAGTAACACTATTTTAATAAAATAACATATACCCCCTAGAACTTTAAATGATAGAACATCTAGGGATATGGCTATGATTTAATTAAGATGGTAATCTTAAACCCTTCCTTGTTTATAATTGGTAAAGATCTTTAAATGGAAAATAAGCATAGGGTTCTTTGTGTTTATGTCTATGGAAGAATATTTGTGTGGTTAAATGATATGAATTCTTGAATCTTCCGTATGATTAAATTTGTGCTTATGAATATGAATTAATGCTTTGCGATAGTATGCTTCTGATTATATTAATCCATATGCATGTTTTATGGATGTTTGATTGTGCTTGCTTGACTTGTCTATTCTCTTGGCATGAACATACCACATATAATAATTGGAATCATGCAAAATGTATAAGTCAACCATTGGTAACAATTGGTATGAGTTTTAAATTGATAATTCTTCTCTCTTAAGATTGAAATGACAAATAAGGAAGAATTCTTTTATGACATATTTGCATGATGCCTTTGTGTGCTAAAATATGTGGTTAGTTGATATATGGTTTAATTCTAAGCACATTCTTAACAATGGTTTATGAGCTCAATGCATAATCTTTCATCTAAATTTAGCTCAAAATCATTATGTATTATCATGCACCTTGGTTGAACTTTAAAGAACAATTGATATATCTAAGTACTTCATAGAATCGGAATAAGCAAGTTATAGAACTAATAGATAAGATTTTCTTTCAACTTGCCTTATTATAACCAATGGCAATTTCTTGAAAATTATTTATGAACAATTGGTATTAGTAGTATGAACAATGTCTTTTGCATGCACAATCACTTAACATTTTTTATATGGACATTGATTTATTTGCGCTATAACTCCTAATGTACTAATGTTTTCTTGTGTTGGTTAAAGCAAATGTTTTCAAAAATTCTAAAGGGGGAGAACAATTTATATGTTTAATATGTTCCAAAAAAAAATTTAAGCTTTATTTTTAGGAGGAGAACAATTTTTGTTCAATTTTTTGCTATGACAAAAAGGGAGAGATATGGTTTGTAAATTATTTTTGAAAATCATGCTTATATTAAGGGGGAGCATTTTCAAAGTATTTTCAAAGCATATTTACCTTAAATTTTGTCATATCAAAAAGGAGGAAATTGTTAACTTTAAATATATAAATATATTGAAATGACAAAAATTTAAGCAAAATTAAGTGGAGGATCTATATTGTAAATTTGCTTAATTAATTATGACTTTCACAAACCATGTTGAGTATTTTTATCAAAAATAAGACCATGATTTAATTGATTATTTTTATTGGTCTTAATTTATTTAGAAAATGCTTTTAAATATTGCATTAAATAATTTTCTCAAGGAATTATAGAATATGTTTTAAGAAAATTACTTGACAATTTTTGGCTCAATTTCATGCATTTAAAGTCTTGCCACATTTAAATAAAACTGAAATTGGTTTATAAACTCTATTTATGCTTAAAAAGACCCAGAAAATGCTGCTGAAGAACAAATGATCGATCCCTTCCTTAGTAGGGATCAATCCCGCTGTGTCATGGAAGCCTCCAATGGTTAGTTTCTTGTGAGGACCAATGGGAAGAAATTGTTTTTGTCTCCTCCAAGCATCAACAAACTTCAGGGGAGTATAAATAAGAGACTTGAAGATCATTGAGAAAAAGAGAGACAATTCTACATCTTCTTCAAGCTTCAAAATTATATATTGTGCTAAAAATTCTACATCTTCTTTCATTCTCACTTTCAAGTGTATAGATTAGCACAAACCTTGTATAGATTTCTCTAGAGCTTAATCTTGTAATCATTTGTCTGTGTAGATGTTTCTCTTTGATTACATAAATTAGAAAAACCATTCACTACTTGTAAAGGGGAGAGTCTTCTTGACTGCTTCATTGTAAGTGAGGTATTAGGTAGAAAGGTTTACTTTTTGAGCCATAAAAAGGAATAGTTGTAAGATTTGCTACTTGATCCCATAAAAGTAGGTTGTAAGGCTTCTTTATTGAGCTTGGAAAAATGAGTGGTATAAGGTTATTCTTGAGCTTGCAAAAAAGAGTGTAACAAATTCAATAGTAAATTTGAGAAAAATCTTTGGGGGTGTCTCAAGGTAGAGAACGCAAGCAATGTTACCAAATCCTATAAATCATTTGCCTATAATTCTCTAATCTTTCACTCTTTACTTACTTACAATTTAATTGTACCTATTATATTGTGTTTGAATTGTATGCTAAAATAGCGTAAAGAACGCAGAGAACTATAATATAAGCTAGAGAATTTAGAAAATTAAAAAACGAACTTAAGATTAGTTAAAAATCAATTTATCCCCTCTCCATTAGATAATTCAACCAACAAATTAGTTGGATATAATATGTACTTTTGAAGCATCATTATCAGGGACTTCTATTCTGCAAGTAATTTAAATTTTTCGGAAATTATTTTTTAATGTACAATTTAAATACTTTTTAATTTAAATTAACATAACTAATTACCTTTGGGTGTTCATTTTACCAAAATTAATTTTCTTTTGCCAACACATCACCAAACTCTAGTATTTTGATACAACACGATTGTCTGACGGTCAGCACACGGCAGTAGTCTTGGACCTGTAAAGTAGAAAAGATAATTCATTTATTATATCTTAATTTTTGATCTAAGTATTTTTGAGTATGAGAATTAACATATTATTATTAGAAAAAATAAAAAAATATAAAAAAGTAGACAGTGGAGAATCATTTTCAATGAACGAGTGGCCCTATTCTGTAAGGATTAAGGAATAAAGAATAAATGTAAATCAAAAAAATTTACGAGGCTTTTGATCTTTGTATGGAGTGGAGCTTTTGATGTTTCTTCTTTCATCTCAATTATAGGTATGATCCACGTTCGAACTTGGAAGATAACAAATTGAATTTTTGTTACTCACCTCCTCTCCTAAAGAAAAAGTCCAATGGGAGTTTCTAATAGGAGACAAGTGTGTGCTTATTAAAGATGGATTGAGAGTGGCAGATCATAGCAAGTGTTCGATTCAATAACGGTTGTTAGGCGTTATATTATATTCCCACTCACAAACCTCCAGTAGTGCTCAATAGTCAGTAGTCAGAACAAGAATTGTTATCATTGAACACCAGAAATGGTCCATAAAATTGGTTCCGAGGGTCCACCAACTTCTTCAAGGGCTCTTTAAAAGACCTTTTGACCCATCTGAGCCAGTGAGAGAAAGAAAAGAAACCTAGAAAAAATTTGTAAAGCTAAGGGAGAAGGCAGACAGAGAGAATGGCTAGATGCCAGAGGAATAATTGCCAAAAAAAGATGTGACTGCCTACAGCCTCCTGATTCATTCGCACCATTGCTTTTTATAGGTTTTGATGCCCTCTCAATCAAGAAAGAAAATGTCGATTCAGTGAACTAACCACTGTTGGCTAGGTTTCTGCTTTCCTTGCCAATTGATTAATGTCATTGGCCAATGGCCAGGTAAAGAAGAACAGTGGGAATGCCTAGCTAGTTGGTAAAGTTTCCAACTTGGACATAAATGATGTTAAGGATTAGACAGCCCACTTTCTAAGTGGCTACGGCATATTTGATGATTGCCATTGCCTCCCGCACCCAGTGCCAACTAACCGTGTGAGAGCTATGCCTATGCAAACAAATTTAAACTGCAATATATATTATTAAAACTATCATGTAATTCCATTCAGGGTTTAATAAGGACGCAATGCAAATTTTGTAGGATGGAAATTTGATCCTCTGAGTATTCTCTAAAGCTTGTTCAAAGTGTTTTCAGTTGTTACTAGAATTGCAGACTGCCAAATGAAGTACAAAAACCGCGTCTAGAAAATGCAGTCCATGACCTGAGGCCGTGATAACCTTTATCATTCACGAGAATTGTTCAAGTATGAGTTGTTTGAAAACGCTTTCAATGAATGAAGTTGGTTCAAGGGATCACAGCCTCGCACGAACGAACATGATGGGCTTTTTTGATTTTTACTAGAAAGTGTCGAGATCACAGGTGGGCTCTGGAAATGCTCTCAGATGTTACGTTCCCCGGTAATAGCATTGGAAATATGAGTAGACATATTAGAAGAAAAAGGGAAAACGGAAAACTTGAGAAGGAAAAATGTATAGCACAAGTTAGTAATAGAAAAATGAGCTAGTGTACCAACAAGTGCTTAGAAGTAGTGTATTCGGACTTCTTTTCTAGACATTTCAATATGGTTCGAATTCTGGAATCATCACTTTTGAGAGCGTTTTATTGCTTATCATTCTGGCTTGAACAATATCGTAAAACTGATTAGGGATACTGTGGTTACACCCAAAATAAAATAAAAATGAGCTAGTGGTGGAGAGTTAATCCCATGTGAGGTTGTCAAAAGCATTACCACAAGGTTAGATGGAAAGAGCCCATGCCCATGACGACGACCATTTCTCTGTGAAGGCAATCCCTTTTTATTGTCTGATAGGAACCTAAATTCTAATAAATGGCTGGGAGTGCGGGTGAGAGAGGCATGGAATAAATGGCTTAATAAAGTCCACAGAATCCGAGTAAAGATGAGAGGTAGGCGATTTTGTAGGGCCTTTTCTATTTAGTGCATGTATTGGTCTTGGCGTGGAGATAAGAGTGACGGTGATGAGAAGTCCTCTCTGATGGCCTCAGTCCTCACACTTACGCCTCCAAAACGATTGTAATATGAGAAATTACCTACAAAAGAAACAGTTTCACAGGGGTTTTGCTTCCTTTGCATCTGAAACGCACTAGTGCTTTGGAATAAGGATGCTGTCCTTTTCTCCAAGGATTTATTCGGTTATTTCTTTTTTCTGTGCTTCATTACATCCATTGTCTTTCCTTGTGATCCATCCTTATCGTCAATTTCTTTGATTGAGCACAAGAGAAGCGGGTGCTTCCACCTTTGGCAAGTTTAACTTTTGCACAGCCTGTTGTAGGCGGCATTCTGTTATAATTGAGATTGGGCTATAATTTTTGACAGAAACAGTGGATGCTTTTAGAATTTTTTTGTATTTATTAATTTAATGAAATTTCATTTCACAGTTGTACCGTAAATCGATAATACCCTGTCTTTTTCTTAAATTAATCAATATTTTTGATGGATCATGACATTTGCAAACAAATAAATTTATGTTTGCCAACAACCACTTGACCTAATGATTAAGGATGAATTGTGGTATATTATAAGTTTTGAGTTCGAATCCAAACACCTCCATCCTCAGTTATTTAATATTTCCATTGTAATAAAAAAAAATTATGTTTCATCTTTAGCCGTCCGAATTGCAACAGTGATAAACTCTAAGACTTTGATTGACAAAAAAGAAAGAAAAGATTGATAATAAAAAATTTGTTAATTCAATGATTAAATTAAAATATAAAAAAATTATAAAATTTAACTATTGAATTAATAAAATTTTCATCATCATTTATTTTTTTTATCAAACAAAGTCTAAATTGACATAATAATAATAATAATAATAATAATAATAATAATAATAATAATAATAATAATAATAATAATAATATGCCTTCCATATTTACTACAAAATGAAATTATACCTTTAACGTTTAATTATATGAGATTAGTTCTAAACGTTTCAAAATAACAGAATTAAAGACATTTCTGTTAATTCTTTCTAACGCTGTTAAGTTTTATTATTGTGCAAAAGTAACAGAAATGTACTTAATTCTATTATTTGAAACGTTTAGTAGTGATTTTCATGCAATTAAACATTAAAGATTTAATTTTATTTTGTGAAAAACGTAAAAGGCATATTTAGATATTAAGTCTAATAATAATAATAATAATAATAATAATAATAATAATAATAATAATAATAATAATAATAAATAGAAAAGTGTGTACTGGTAGCTAGCCTTACTCCAACGGACTATGGGTCAACTCAAGTACTCTAACTACAAAAATTGCCGCAACCAATTCGACTGAGAGTTTTACAAAATTCAAGTAGATGATCGGAAATTGGGCCGAACAAGCCTCAATCTACCACTCTTGCGTCCTAACCTAACAGTACTTATATATTGTAGACAAGCTCTTTTGATTAGTGGGCACAAGGCCAAGCCCCAGATGAAATGTCAAACTTCAGCATGCTAAGAAACTACGTTTCGATACTCGTTCGTTAGGCTTGCCCTCATTTTCGCCCCAAAATACCGTTAGGCTTGCCCTCATTTTCCCCCCAAAATACTTTGGCACTATTTTACTTCTCGCGGACAGAACTTAACTTCTGATTTATCATATAGATTTTTTTTCTTTTTTCAAAAAGAGATAAAATAAGGGAGGGGAGATGAGGGATAAATCACTAATAATCGATCTATTTCACTTCACTACAAGTAATTTCAACTCAAACCCTTGTTCATTTGTAAAGCTGCATGGAATCAAATTCAACAAATTTTGCAAACATGATTTGTTATTCCTATAGAACCTAGGAGTGTAAACGAATAGAATATGAACAAATGTTACTAGGTTCGTGTTTCTTTTTTTTAGTTTGTTCGTGTTCGTGTTCATGTTCATGTTCGTGTTCGTTAAGCTTGTTTAAAAATATTAATGAACATGTGTTCATGAATATTAAATGAACATGTGTAAAAACACGTGTTTGTGAACATTAAACAAAAAAATGTATACAAACAAATTGTATTAACTCTAATATATATAATGTCAAACTAAAAAATCTTACATAAATATGTAATTTTAATAATTTATTAATAACAATAAACGAATACTAAATGATTTATTAAATGAACGAGTTTTAAATGAACATTCAATAAGCTTGTTTGCGAACATTGTAACAGTCCAAATGTACAGTAAATCATATACATTTTTACACGTATTTGACGGTTGAGCCGTCTACAATGCCTTAATCACTTAAACGGTAACAGTGATAACAGTAAACTTTAATTTATTTACAAGACCGGAATATGAAATTTCACAATATTCCTTAACACTTTACATCCCCTGTATCTACGTTATAAATTAAGTAGTACTGTACAATTAATCTAAATATATAAAAGAAAATAAAATACTTCCAAGATCGACAATGTGTAGACTCGGGTAACCGAAATCCCAACCGATAATCTCGGGATGGTATGTCTCTTATCTAAATATAGTATCATGTGAAGTGGAAAGTAAAGGGGTGAGCGAAACGTGCTATGAGACCCAGTTATTTTGTACTGTACATGTATGTATATTCATTTATTAATTAATAAATGATTGATTTTGTAAATAATTGTGAAGCATAAGTATACAATGATGTGGGCCCCACTTGTATTTTCACGCCCAGATGAAATTATGAATGACAGATTAGTGTACAGACGGTGAAATAATTATAAGGAGGAAATTTTAGAGACCTGAAAGTAATTTATTTTTAGTGTTCGGAGTTGTTGAGAAATAAATTGGAAAATGACGGATACGTCCCAAGGGTATTTTCATAAATTCCTCTCAAACCAAAATGAATTGGGACGAAGTAAAAATATCATGCTATTCTACATGAAAAGTACTTCAACATGGTATCAATAGATTTTTGGAAACAGTCATAAAAATAGAAAAATTTGTTGGCTGGTCGTGGGGGTAAAATCATAATTTTTCAATATCCGTGCACCGCGCGTCAACGAAACCACTTCGAATCATCAAGATATGATTAATATGACTATTTGGAACTGGAATCCAAAAATTTGGAGCACGTTTACATGGTTTTTATGCCAACGGGACCGTAAGGGCAAAATCGTCCAAAATTTTATAACTAAGGGTATTTTGGTCAATTGGCACAACTCCAGAATTTTCCTTAAAGTTTAGTCAGCAGCTGAAGGCTACTATTCACCCATCTTCCCCTCTCATTCTCGTCAACCATAGCCAACAAGAAAGAAAAAAAAAGAAAGAAAAGAAAAGAAAAGAAATTTTCTACCAGCATTAACTTCTCACTTTTGATCAAATTTTCTTCTACCAACATCTTCCACTCACTTTCCTCTCTTAACCTATACCATTAGCTCACTAAATAAATAACAAAATAAGGAGTAAAAAGACCATGAAGGATTCGGCTAAGCAAGGTACTTCATCATTTATTATGCCTTTCTTAAATTTATTAATGGCATGAATTTATTCTTTGTAGTTTAGTGATTGTATTCTTAGCAATAGATTTAATTCAATCTTGGAAAATAAAAATTGGCCATTAAAGACCCATTCAACCAAGTTGAAATATTGGGTATTCAATTTGTCTCATGCCAAAAAGTGTGCTAAATGAGAAAACAAACATAGAGAAAGAAGAATATCAAGTCAACTTGTTGAAATTCCAAAGGAATTTCAACATGGAATTTTCGGCCAAGACAAAGGATGCTTAATCCATGGTTGTTCTTGATGCTTTGAGGGTAGATTTAGACTGTAGGAATTTCCAGGAATCTACCGGTATGCTCGAATTTAAATTCCGATGCAAAACGAAGAAGTTAGCTATAATACTGGTAGAATTTATAATGCAAAATATTTGTAGTGTACAATAGGGTTGCATAAAGACATAAGAAATAGCTTAAAAATAAGTATTTATTAAGCTAATAATTTTGGTGGAATTATTTGCAGCCCGGGAATAACAGATATCGAGTGGTGCACATAAAGAGATCGTATACGTTACACAGGTAAGGGATGCGTGTGTAAGTTGTAGCGATATTTCGAATGTATATTTATTATGCAAATAAATTATTATGAATATTTTGAAATGAAATGCATGGAAATCTCTAAAATTGACACTACAACAATTAATGTTTTTAGTGACGATTTTATTGTGACCATGAGTAATTTTGTCACAAATACTAGGTTTATAGTGACAAAATTTTGGTGTGACACTATTGTTTTAAGTAATTGTGACGTATTATTTTTTGGTCACTATTATAGTAGTAATTGTGACGGTTTCAATATTTTTACAATTAAATCGTCACTATTATAATAGTAATTGTGACGATTTAAGATTTGTCATTAAAGACTCGTCACTAATAAAATTCACAAATTGGCTCCAATTGATTTTTGGCGAGAAATTATATACTAGTGACGAAATATAAAGTGGTCACTATTTTTTATCGTTATTGTGACGAAAAATTTATTCGTCACTAAATAATTTATTTTTTGTTGCGAAAATTTGATCACAATTGAACATAACAAATTAATGTCGACTACATATCGTCACAACAATAAATTTACAATTGTGACAAATCAAAATCGTAACTATTGCAAAACTAATGACTTCAACTACTTATTTACCATTTACATTGACCAATTTAATAAATTATTTTTTATTACAATAATAATTTGTATATCAGTAATTTTGTTTTTTTTTTATTGGATAACAATTGTGAATGATTTTTTAACAAAAGTAATTCATACTACTAATATTGAAAATTCATCAACAATAATATCCATTAAAGGATATTACTTAAGAAGAAAAAGCAAATTAATCTAATTCCCAAATGTAGATATCTCCTTATTGAAACCAATTACACTTTTAAGAAACATCGTAAACTCGCTATTGAAGGAAAAAATACTGAGACAATTTCTTATGAGATTGATAATGAGATGCCATAACTGTAAACTAATAGCATCACTTAAACACATTGACACAATAGACAACTCAAACACTCTTAAAATTTAGTATATTCATACTTTTCTTAATTAAACAATACTTTCTACTCATGTAAAAGTTCAGTATCCTTATATGCCGTCAAAATTTTAATTGTTACAAAGAGTTCAAGCTGCTTCTCTATGACTGACGATTTCATAACCTTTATGTAAAAGTAGTTGAAATTTATATCTGACATGTATTTTCAAATGAATTCTAAATTAATCATGGATGAGTAAGCAAGCAAAAAGCTGAAATATGATATTGGGTTTTACAAAGCATACGTACCTTTGACATAATATTAAAAAATATACAATAAATTAAAATTTATAATAAACAAAAATCTTATACCATAACAATAAACAAAGTGTCAAACTAACCTTCAAAAATGTAATTCTAAATAATTTATTCTCACTCATCATCATCATCTTCTATCTCCTCTTCATTTATTGAGTTTATCTCATCATCATCATCAATAGAAATAAAGTCATCATAATCAGACTCGTCATCATCCTCAGCACCCAACATATCAAGATTTAATGGACTTCTTTCAACATTTGTACTAACTAATTCATTAAGTCTATCTAAAGGTACAACATCATCATCATCATCCTCATCATTGACATTAGGGTCATGGAATCTGAGACCTAATTCCTCATTTTCTTGGCATGGCTCTTCTCCTACCTCTTCAATAGGCAAATCGTATAAATCACGAAGTTTTGTCTTTATCACAATCTGCCAATTGGTATCTTTAATATCTTTTACAAAATAAACTTATTTAGCTTGAGAAGCTAAAACATATGGTTCATTAGTTTTCAATCTACGAGTCACATTGACCATAGAAAACCCAAACTTGTCTTCTTTAAATCCTCCTTTAAGATACACATCCCACCAATCACACTTAAACAAAATCACACTATTTTCTCCAGGATAGTTGAATTGTATGATATCTGTCAACACACCAAAATAATCTAAGTTACCTGTATTCTCATCGCCTGTCACTAAAATACCACTATTTTGTGATTTCAATTGCATGTCTCGCTCCTTCGTATTAAACCTCCAACCATTGATAAGAAAGCTAGTGTAGCGTAAAACTCGTTTATCGGGCCTAAGAGCTAGATTTAGTAATTGATCATTGACCGATTCACTTCCTTCCTCATACAATTGAGTGACCTGTGATAAACGATAATAATTAAATATCAATAAATTTAACATTAAAGATAAAATAATAATTCAAAACATATCTAATACTTACATATTTCTTAAATCGCTCATGAATTTTTTTTGCATGCCTTTTCTCCACATTTATAAGATTCTCCCTTTTGAGTTGTTCCTTATGCATCCTTCACATTTTATAAGAAAGAAATACAAATAAATATTTAGAATAAAAATATAAACCATAAACAAATTACATAAAATTTAACTATAAAAGTTGGATCACTTACTGGACAAATTCTCTTATTTCTTCACAATTTTCTAGAACATACATTCTGGCTTGAGCCCATTCAGTCAAACTCAACTTGTCATATATTTTTTCCAAGCAATGGCTTCCCAACTTGAGAAAAAACATATAATCTTGTATAAGAACGACTATCATTTCCTTCATCATTTCTTCCAACTCGATTCAATCCAGTCTCAGTTTGACATAAATACCTTGAACAAAAATGCATGCATTCTTGCACGATATATGCTTCAGCAATTGATCCTTCTGGACGTGCCTTATTTCTAACATAAGATTTTAGCTTACGTAAAAATCGCTCAACAGGATACATCCATCGAAATTGTACTGGCCCAGCAACTTTTGCCTCACTTGCTAAATGAATTGTTAAATGCACCATTATGTCACGAAGGAGGAAATATCTTCTCTAACTTACACAAAGTTAATGGAATTGATTGCTCTAGTCTCTCTAAGTTCTCAACCTGTATGGTTTTAACACATAACTCTCTTAGATAAGCACTTAACTCAATTAATGCTTCAGATGTCTCTTTACATAACAAACCACGTCAAGCCAAAGGAAGATATTGATGCAAAAATACATGACAATCATGGCATTTCATTCCAAAAACCTTTACCTCCTTGAAATTCACACAACGAGAAATATTGGAAGAATAACCATCTGGAACTTTTAGATCAATTAAGAACAGTAAAAATGCTCGTTTTTTTTATTGACATTGTATAACATGCAGGGCGAAACACATACTTGCCATCACTTGTGAGGGTAGCATGAAGTTCAGGCCGTATACCCATGCACTCTAAATCAAAACGAGCATTGATATTATCTTTTGTTTTGCCCTCAATGTTTAGTAAAGTCCCAAGCATGTTGTCACAAACGTTTTTCTCAAAGTGCATGACATCTAGATTATGTCGTAATTTGAGTGTTTTCCAATATGGCAATTCAAAAAAAAATACTCTTTTTCTTCCAATTACCAAGCAATAAAATCTCTCCACGCTTTCTTTTTCTTGGAGTTTTACCAAATGTCACCTGTTTTAGAAAAAAAATGTAAAAAAAATGTTTAAAAAATAAATAACTAAGAATATAATAATATCTCAAAAACAAACAATTAAAGAGTTAAAGAAATTCACCTGAGAAATTTGCTTATGTTGTTCAACCACATCATACCCTGATAATTGTTTTGGTGCACATCTTTTTTCTTTTGTACCATCAAAGGACTTAGCATTGTTTCTCCATGGATGATTGAGTGGTAAGAAACGACGGTGAGATAGATAACATGTTTTACGTCCATTTGGAAGCCTATGAGATAATGTGGCCATATTGCAAACAGGATATGCTAATTTACCTTTGGTGCTCCATCCTGATAAATTAGCATAAGCAGGAAAATCATTTATGGTCCATAAAACAGCTGCATGTAACTGAAAATTACTCTGTGATAATGCATCATAAGTCTCTACACCTTTGTTCCATAACTCTTTCAACTCATCTACTAATGGTTCTAAAAACACATCAATATCATTTCTAGGAGCTTTAGGACCAGGAATGAGAAGTGATATCATGAAATAAGGATCCTTCATGCAGATCCATGATGGTAAATTATAAGGAATCAATACAACTGGCCATAAACTATAAGAGTGCTCATATTCCCAAATGGGTTGAAACCATCACTTGCTAGGCCAAGTCTAACATTACGTGGATCTATGCAAAAAAAGGATGCAATGAGTCAAAGCTTATCCAAGCCAAAGAATCTGCTGGATGTCCATAGATCCATCATTGCAAGGTTTTTCCTTGTGATACCTCATTTCTTTAGTAATCTTTGATGACATGTACAACCTTTGCAAACGTGGAGTTAGTGGGAAATATCGTAAAATTTTTTGCGCAATCAATTTCCTTCTACCATTCTTACTATTCATATTCCCATCTTTTCCATCCTTCTTCCATCTAGATTCACCACAAGTTGGACAATATTGAGCATTCTCATATTTCTTTCTAAAAAGAATGCAATCATTTACACAAGCATCTATCTTCACATATTTAAGCCCTAAGTCTTGAACAATTTTCTTACTTTCAGAGAATGAATGAGAAACCTTATTACCTTTAGGAAATGTTCTTGTCAAGATTTTAAACAGAGCATCAATGGCTTTTGCACTAATACCATAAAGACACTTCAAATTCAGCACTTGAACAACAAATGAAAGCTTGGAAAAATCCTCACAACCAGGATATAGTTGTTGTTCTACATCTCTTAATAATCTATAGAACTTATTAGCTTCTTTGTTCGGAGCAGTAGAACTAACTTTGATAGATTCATTAACTTCCTCGACTGAAACATTAGGACTATTTCTTCTAGGTTCACCATCACCCATTTCAACATCAAACTGTTGAGCAAAATTTGCAGTAGCGCGTCTAAAATCATACACCATATCATGCATTCCAGCATCATCATTATCGCTTTTTTCCTCACTCTCATCAACAACCTCATTATCGCTTTCTTCATCAGAATTGTACAAGTGCTCTCCATGATGAAACCAATGCTTATAATCTTTGTTTATACCATGTATGATCAAATGTTCATAAATAGATTCTCGTGTCCTGAAAATTTCTATAATATTTTCTAAAAATATTAGAAAATATTTAATTACATGATTTGATGAATTCTTAGCCTTAAAAATGAGAAATTGATTATTTTTCATAAAACATGAATATACCGAAAAAATATTATTTAAATATTCATGTTACAATTTTATTGAAAAGGAGAATACATAATATTTCTCTTACATGTTTTACAGTAGATGATATGGTTTATGAGATGAAGAGATGAAAAGTGAATATTTTATAAATTATTTTCCATAATATTAACTTTTTAAATCCTTTATGGACTGATTATAGAATTCTTTGAAATTTCTTTATTTCCATAAAGGTGATATGATTATGAAAATATTATTTTGAGACTAATAGGCTCCATATCATGCCGATATGTGATATGTGACATGTGATATTTATTCAGTCCCGGTTGACACCTGATCAGTGTTTAACTGAGAACTACCTAGACTATGGCCATAGATCTGACATGATTATCATTGCCCTACGGGGTACTTTCTCTCTAGCATGATATATTTTAGGTGATGCCTTAGTCTCCACTTTTATGAGATATGAAATAATATGTGATATGGAAAAAGTGTTTAAATGCAAAAGGTATATGAATATGTTTTTACAGAAAAGGAAAATGATTTCTAATAGTTTATTGTACTGTATGGAGTACTGTACTATTGATGACTTATACAGTGAAATGTGAAATGGGTTTAAATGAGAATGACAATTATTTAAACTAATATTCTTATTAAAGAATATATGAATATTAGTTTAATTGTTTAAATGCTTTATTTTATAAAAGTATTATTTTGAAAAGAATATGAAATGATATGGAAAAAGAGATTGATCTCAACAACAATAATTACTACCTATAGTCGTTTCTAGGTTCTGGGACAAGACAGGTATTTCAAAATACCTTCCTTATTCCATCCCGATCCCTAGCCGACTATAGTATCTTTCCTATATCAATTCTAGAGCACCTATAGGAAAATAAGGATTTTCATTGCATATAGATTTCGGAATATCTAGTTTTACATACAATTCTCTTACTGAGCCGTGGTTTGCCCACCCTTTTATTCTAACATCTACAGAGTACTTCCAGTGACTGCGTGATTTGCATTCGGGGATTGTTGGCTGCGCATATAATGCCCCGAGGTAGCCAGCCTATATCCTGGAGGTATAATCATTTATTTTATATGTTCAGACATATTTTACAATACTATAATGTTGGAAATTAAACAAGGGATTTAATGATAAATAAATTCTCAGCATATAAATATTTCAGTAATTATAAATTATAGTTTTTTAAATAGTTACTATATAAGGAAAAAGGAAAGTAAGACATTGTAGACAGCCCAACCATATAAAATGTGTGGAAAAAAATGTGAAAAATGTGGATACGGGATGTGACACCTGCTTAGTAAAGAAGTTGTATGCAAGACTGATATAACGAAAACTATATGCTGGAAAATATTTATTTTCCTAACGGTTCACTAGGCATAGTAAACGGATGGATACTATAGTCGGCGGGAAATCTATATGGAGCATGAAAGGTATTTTGAAATACCTGTTTTGTCCCGGAAACCCAGAGCAACTATAGGGAATATTTCATAAATTGTTGATATAAAACAATTTATTAATGATTTTTCCATATATAATAAATGGTAAATAAACCATTTAATTTAATCACTTTAGTCACACTTTCAAAACACGTGACAGTAACAGTAGTGAAACAGTATAGTAAATCAGTTGAATTTAGACAGTGGAATTAGTATACCAGTCGGTTTAGTAACAGTACGATAAAATGCTTCAGTAAACAGTGAATAAACAGTTCCATGCAATAAACACTAAAGTTTCACTTTTCAGTAACAGTTCAGTAATTATTTCAAAATTAGAAATAATATTATAAATACTTTCAATTCAATAATTCGTAGATTTCAGTACAGTTTAGTAAACAGTATTCAGTAAATCACAGTTCAGTAAATAGTAGGTTTCAGTACAGTTCACTATGCATTTAACAGTAGGTTGAGACTAGGCAACACCCTAAATAATCATGTTATAATTATCCCCGTAGGGAAACAATAACAGTATGCAGTAAGATCTATGTCCATAGTTTATGAGTTGTCCATAGAGTACACTTGCCAGGTGACCCTAAGACTGTTGATGACTTGGCAGGTCAATCAGCCACAGTAACAGTACAGTAACAGTGAGCATGATAATGGGGCCTAACAATCTCAAAATCAATCTATTCGTAGTAGCAAATACCTTTAAGAAATTTAAACAAATATCATTTAATTTAATAAAATTCCAAAAGGTATTTTAAATTCAACTTTAACAATACAGTGAAAACAGTCAATAAAATATTCATGCTTCAGTGAGAAAATTTATAAACGTTCAATTTTACTATAGAATATTTTAAAGGACGTATTTATCATCTCACTTTAATAAATTTTGGTTACATGAATATTTAATAAATATTTTTCGTAAAATACCAATATATGGAAAATATTGGAAATAAATTCCAAAATACACAATTTCACTCTCTTTATGCATTTAAAATATATCATGCTATTTTAGAATTTTTTAAGTAATTTTTGGCAACATAACAGCTGCGATTCCTCGAACCTCCTGCACTTAAAATACAATTTACATAACTGTAGAAATACCACAATTTGCATGATTTCAAAGCAATTCAACACCAAAATAATTTCATAAAATTATATTCATCAAAATCATGCATTTGCTATATCCTTACGGCTTCCACACTTCTCCTTTACCTGTCTCGTATTACCGACTCTTTTGATAGCACCACTCGATATCCGTGTATCCCTGTTGCAAAATAATTCCACAAAAAATTATCATTAATTTTCCTCTTATTTTTAAGCTATTAACTTTCAATAAATGCAGCCACCGAAGATACTGTCTATGCCTAACCAGTGTAAATTACACTGGTAGTAAAACATAACTTTCCCGTTTTAACTCCGATTTCAGATATGATTTCACCAATCTTCTTCTCTTAATTCTACATTAATTTGGCATATTAAAAGCATGAAGTGCAGCATCTTAGCCTACCCAAAACCCCTTGACCAAATGCTCCCATGTACCAAGCTTCTTGATTTTCACAAATCTAATGCTACCAAACACTAAATCCATGTTCATTATCTCATTTTCCATCATTTTTATGCAAGGATTTACATGGATTCCATGAGTTCTTAAGCACACCGAAATCCCCTTTCATGGTGGATTTTTATTTAGCCAAGATTGTGAGAACCAGTTATTTTGTACTGTATATGCGCTATTATTAATTTATTAATAAATAAATGAATTATTTCCTAATTAATTTCTAAAGTATAAGTAAATCAAGAAGTGGGCCCCATTTAGAAATTTGGGCCCAGATGAAAATATGAAAGTGAAAATAGTGTATTCACAGTGTAATGAGGATGAGGAGAAAATTTTAGAGACCTGAAATGATATTATTTTCAATAATCAGAGTTGTTGACAAACAATTCAGGAAATGACAGTTACGTCCCGAAAATTTTTCGAAAAATTATACTCAAAATAAAATGAATTGGGATGGAGTAAGACTATCAAAATATTCTATATGAAAAAGGAATTTAATATAGTGACAGCAGATTTATCGAAATCAGTGGTTAAATCGAAAATCTATGCGATTTACCCGGTAAGGGTAAAACTGTAATTTCTCACAATCTGAGCGTCGATGAAACCTCTTCCATTCATCAAAATATGATTAATATGAATTTTTGGTGAAGAAATCTGAATTTTTGGAGCACTAGAACACAGTTTTTACGGTAACGGAACTTAAAGGCAAGAAATGTCCGAAAAGTTTATAACAAGTGGCAAAATTGTAATTTTGAAAAATACTAGAAACCTCTACATAATTCCCCATGTTGACCGGCCACTATGGCTGTTTCTTCTCCAGCAAACTCACGCCATTCTTGAAGAGAAGATAAGAAAAAGAAAGAAAAAAGAAAGAAAGTCAACAAAAACAATTAAAGACTAAATTTTCTCACCAAACCAATTACTAGGAAATTTCTCTACTCTCTCTCCTCTACCTATCTATACCAATAGACCATAGAAAAAAGTGGCAAAACAAGGAGAAAAGAAGATTGGAAGTTTCGGCCAAGCTTGATAAGTCATTATGTTTGTGCTTTCTTTGACTTTCAATGGTAGATTCCTATAGTTTCATGTATGCTAAGCATGAATATACCATTTGATTTAATGAAATTGAGCTAAATAAGATGATATCCATGGGAAAGGGTTTCGACCATGGCAAGAACATGATGGATTCTTGAGCTTTCATGCATTAAATGCATGCCAAATTAGTCAATAAGCATGGTAGAACAAGGATTGACCATTGAAAAGTTGAAAATCCCATGGAAACATAAATCACCATTTTCGGCCATGAAGAAGGAGATGGGTTTCATGGCTGATCTTGATGGTCTAATGGTAGATTATGACTGTAGGAATGATAAGGAGTCTGCTGGTATGCTCGGATTTAAAATCCAACGCAAAATGAAGAAGTTACGATATAATACCAGTAGAATTTATACTGCAAAAATAATTGCAATGTCTAATAAGGCTGCACTTAGAAATAAATAATAGCTCAAAAATAAGTATTAAATGAGCTAATAATTTTAATGAAATTGTTTGTAGCTCGGGAATTTCGGATAACGAGTGGTGTATCCTGGAAGTCCATATACGCTATACAGGTAAGGGATGCATGTGTAACCTGTAGTGATATTTCGAATGCATGTTTATTATGAAAATAATTTATTATAAATATTCTTGAAATGAATTACATGAAAATCTATGGAATTGAGGTTGTTGTGAAAATTAGAACAGTGTTTAATTTGCAGGAGGGCTAGGGTAATAGCAGCTGATATGCTACTGAAAATTTCTAAATATTTTTTAAAAATATTAGAAAATATTTAATTACATGATTTGATGATTTCCTAGCCTTGAAAAAGAGGAATTTATTATTTTTCATAAAATATGAATGTACCAAAAAATATTATTTAAATATTCATGTTACTGCTTTTGATGAAATCGAGATTATTGAAAATTCCTCTTATATGTTCTACAGTAAATGAAATGGTTTCCATGATGAAATGGTGACAAGTGAATGTTTTATAAATTATTTTCAAAAATATTCACTATATGATTCAATAAAATCCTTTATGGAATGATTGAAGAATTATTGAATTTCTTTATTTTCATAAAGGTGATATGATTATGATAATATTGTTTTGAAACTAAAATGTCTCTACATATGTTCCATAGTGAACAATATGTTTATGGAATTTTATTATTATTTTTGGAAATTAAATACTTCCATTTTCCATAAATTATGAAAATTACCAGAAAATGATTTCGAGTTATCTTAAAAGCGAAATGTTTGAAAAGAAAATGTGAAAATACGAGTATATGTGTTTACGGTGAAATAAAATATTTATGAGATTTATTACTACAGTGTAATTATTTCATAACACTGTTTTCACCGTACGAGATACTGTGAATTATACCTTTATGGATTTTCTGAAAGATATTATTGATTTTACTTAATTCATAAAGGTAATGAAATTTCATATAAATTGTTTTGAGGCTAATAGGCCCCATATCATGCCGATATGTGATATGTGATATGTGACATGTGATATGTATTCAGTCCCGGTTGACACCTGATCAGTGTTTGACTGAGGACTGCCATGACTATGGCCATAGATCTGACATGATTATTATTGCCCTACAGGGTACTTTTTCTCTAGCATGATATATTCGGGTGATGCCTTAGTCTCTACTTTTATGAGATATGAAATGATATGTGATATGAAAAATGTGTTTAAATGGAAAAGTATATGAATATGTTTTTATATGAAAAGGAAAAATGATTTCTAACAATTATCTTGTTACATGGAGCACTTTACTGTTATGATTGATATAGTGATATGTGAAATGGGTTAAAGGAGAACTATGATTTATTTAGACTAATACTCTTTTTAAAGAATATATGAGTATTAGTTTATTTTATATAAATGCTTTATTTTATAAAAGCATTATTCTGAAAAAGATATGAAATGAAAGGGAAAATGATTGATCCCGATAAAAATAGTTACTCTCTATAGTCGCTTCTAGGTTCCAAGACAAGACAAGTATTTCAAAATACCTTCCTTACTCCATCGGATCCCTAGCCGACTATTGTATCCTTCCTATAGCGGTTCTTATAGCACTTATAGGAAAATAAGGATTTTAATGCATATAGATTTCGGGATATCTAGTTTTGCATACAATTCTCTTAATGAGCAGTAGTTTGCTCACCTTTTTATTATAACATCTACATAGTACTTCTAGTGATAGTGTAATTTGCATCCGGGGATTATTGGCTACGCATATAGTGCCCCAAGGTAGCGAGCTTATATCCTGGAGGTATAATCATTTATTTTATATGTTCAGACATATTTTATAGTACTATAGTGTTGTAAATTAAACAAGGGATGTAAATGGTAAATAATTTACAGTTTGTTAAATAGTTACTGTATATGGACAAAAGGAAAATAAGGCATCACAGAAGTCCAACCATATAAATGAGTGGAAAAATGTAAAAAATGTGATTACGAGATGTGACAGATTTAATGGTATCAGAGTAAGGTTGGCCCGATGTCTATGGATGTCTTTAGTAACGAAAGTGTTGAAAGTGGTTAACATCTCCTGTAGTACTGTATAATCTAAATGTATAAATGAAACAAGTGAATGAAATTCGGGATTAAGTGTTGGAATATGTGTAGGAACTGGTGAATTTGAATTATTAAAAAGGTTAGTAACCCAATGAATTCTAAGTAAAATAGGTGATCTTATGATAATTATGAAGGGTGTGTTCAATAAGGTGCAGAGAAGAACTCGGTGAGGGCTCCACCAATACTTTCTCTGACCGAATCGAAATAAGACCCAAAAATGATGGTATTGAGGTGAAATGTGGATATCATCAGTGGATAGATCCTAAGATGACCTGCTTAAATGTATTTTGAAGAGAGAGAAATGTAACAGTCCACTGTACAGTAAATAACATAATATTTACTCATATTTTACACATTTTTACCAGTTGGGCTGTCTGTGATGCCTTTAACACTTGATCATTATCAGTAATAAATGGTGAACATTTATTCAATAAATTCGAAATATAAAATTTTTTACAATATTCCATACACTTTGCATCCCCTGTTTCTATTTTACAATGATGTAGTACTGTATACAAGTGTCTGAATATATAAGAGAAGTGATTGTACCTTTAAATTTCAACGCTCTTTGTCCCAGTGGGCTACTTGTACCTATATTTATCTGAGGAAGCCATCAAATAATCCTCGTAATTAATCTGAAAAATTTTGAAAGTAAGGAGTGTGCAAACCACTTGCTCAGTAAACGAGTCGTATGCTGCTTGATATAATGAAAACTATATGCTGTAAAACATTAATTTCCTAACGGTGTACTAAGCATAGTAAAAGAAGGATACTATAGTTGGCTGGGAAATCCAGATGGATCATGGAAGGTATTTTGGAATACCTGTCTTGTCCTGGAAACCCAGAGCAACTATAGAGAGTAATAAATAAATTATTTTATTTCAAAACAATTTCCTTCTCTTTTCGCATAATTATAAAAATGGTATAAACCAATTTATTATATCACTTCAGTACACCAATTTCAAAACACATGATAGTACAGTGATAAAACAGTAGTTACAGTAAACAGTCTTTTCAATACAGTAGCTTATAAATATCCAAATCACTGGATAAGAGTTCAGTAATTATTTCTATTTAAGAAATAATTTTCAAAGTATTCTTTCTCGATAACAGTAATTTCATTTTAGTTCAATAAACAGTATTTTGTACAATTCAGTTCAGTAAACAGTAATCGGTAGGTTTCAGTTCAGTAAACCATAATCAGTAGCTACCAGTTCAGTAAACAGTAATCAGTAGCTTTTAGTTCAGTAAACAGTAATCAGTAGCTTTTAGTTCAGTAAACAGTAATCAGTAGCTTCCAGTTCAGTAAACAGTATTTTTCAATGCAGTACAGTTCAGTAAAATAGTATTTCGGTACGGTTCAGTTCAATAAACAATTATTCACAGTGCAGTACAGTAAAACAGGATTCAATAAATCCCTTTTAGTAAGCATTAATCAGTAAGTTGAGACTAGGCATCACCCTACATCATATCATGCTATCATCGTCTATTAAGGGACACAGTAATCATCCTTGAAGGGACACAGTAACAGTATACAATGAGATCTATGGCCATGATCTATAGGGGTTCCTCGGTGTACACTTGCCAGGTGACATCCGGGACCACTGATGACTGGCGGGTCAATCAGCCACGTGACAGTAATAGTAACAGTAGTAAGCATGAATCTCGGGACTTAAGTCTCAAAACAGTATAAAAACCGTACCACAGTCTCTATGGATCTTATTCAAAATAATTTGAAATATTTCATGTTTATCCATAAGACTCACATTTTCATATATCATCACCTTATGGAATTTATAAAATAAATAAGATCAGTATTTAGTTCTATAAAGGTATAAAATTATTTCTTTTCCCATAAAAATACCTTTAAGGAAATCCCATGAATTAAATAATTTATTTAAGTAATTATTTCCAAAAAGGTATTTATTTTTCATTTCCACATATCGTAAATCAATCGGTAAATATTCATGTATTAAGTGAGAACACAATAAATATTCATTTTGAATATTTAATATCATATAAAACAAAATTAATTTCTCACTTTAATGAAAATAAAAAACATGAATATTTAATTTTATAACTTTCTCATAATTTCTAATTTATGAAAAATTGGTGGAAATTATATTCAAAATTTCCCATTTAAATCATTTCATAAATCTAAAATATTTTATAATATTTTAGAATACTTTAGGAAATTTTTCGACAGCATAACGGCTGCGAATTCCTAACCTCTTGCACACAATTCGCAGTATATAAACCAACTTATCAACCACAATTTTGCATGTTTTCAAACCAAATCATGCATCCAATATTCTCATAAAATTTAGCTTAAGAAAACATGCAATTCATTATATCACTACAACTCACACACTCCCCCATTACCACTCTTATGAAGCCAAGCTTCCCGATTACGTTTACCGAAATCCGTCAACTCGGGCTGCAAAATAATTTTATAAAAAATTATTAATATTTTTCTTCTTATTTTTAAGGCACTAACTTTCATAAAATGCAGCCACTAATGCCATAATATAAGCATAACCAAAACTCAACTTCTTCAATTTAGTTCCTTTTTCTGTTCTAATTTCACCAAAAATTTCTTTCAATTTCTATAGTCCATTTCTACTATTAATCATAAAAATTTAGCATATTTCATGCATAAACCAAGTCATGGCCGAACGCCCTTTTTTGGCCATTTCTTGATTGTCCACGTGGGCATCCCTTACCATTTTCATGCATTAACCACAAAGTTTCCTATTTACTCATGTCCCAACCGAATCTCCCTTCAATAGCCACATTTAATTTTTCAATCATCTCACCATTCCTAGCTTCCTCTTCACATTATTCATTTTCTATTAATCATTTCTCATCATCTTTACACAATTTCCAGCCATAGTTCTTGCTTGTTCTCATGTATGTCAAGATCTCCATTTGTTCTAAGTTCATGTTCTATCAGGATTCAACTCAAAACAAGTCTATATCTATGTTCCTTATGTTATAAAACATAGAAATATACCATTGAACATCAAGAAAACCATGGAATCAAATTGTCTTACCTTGACCGAATGCTACCTCCCAAAATAGATTGTGTTCTGTCTCAAGTCAGCCTCACTTTGCTTGTCCCTTGGCTATTTAATTGGAGGAAAGGTTGTTGAGGAAGTCTTAAATGGTTAGGTATCAAAGGTACATAAATTTGCTGAGTTTCCTTGGATGAACGAAGGCCAAACAGATCACCAAAATGAAACAAAATCTGATTCTCGTAGACAGCAGGGGAAAATCGGTGAGTAGAGGTGAAATTGCTGTTGTTTTGTTCCTTTTATTCTCCTATTTATTCAAGATGACCAATAGAAGTTACCACATTTCTTATCTGTTTTTTCATCATTTTATGACATATTGAGCATTAAATTGCTGAAGAAAACGGCAGCAAAGGAATGGCTGGGAGAGTCCTTAGCTATTCGTTTTTGCTGACTTATTTTCCTCTCTTGTTGTCTACTTTAACCAATAAAAAATAGCCATATTCCCAAATAAGATATTTCCCTTGTCCTTTCTCTTCTTTTTCCTTTCATCATATTCTTTTCTTTAAATATTTACAGCCAAGTAATAACAAGACTGCAGCAATGGTGAGTGGCATAAAAGCCATCAAGCTGATCGGTTTGACCATCTTTCTTCTTGTTCTTGTAAGCTTCATCCAATAAGATTTCTTCACATGTTAATTCATTAACTCTTCTTCCTTTTATATTACTTATTTGGCATTTTATATCATAAAATCACATTTCATTTGCTTTGGAAAAGTTTCAGCCGTGCATCACCATGGCAAAGAATTTCTGCACGTTTTTGGACTTGTTTCATCGTCCTTTATAGTTTCAGCCAATACACTTTTATCCCATGTAACATGTTAAAATTCTTTTCCTTAAAGCCTTCTTTTTCATTGCTTTTTGTACCATAAAATAATTTTTCACTTTACTTGGAAAATTTCTAGCTGAACAGCACCACGGCAATAAGGATGGCGTGCTGTCCAATTAAATTTGCTGCACAGTTTCTGTTTGCTTTCTCCTCCTTTTTAATATATTTCAACCAAAATACATCACATGATCAATAAATAATTCCTTTCTCTTATAAATATATTTATTGATATTTAATACCATGAAAATAATGCTTTCATTCTAAATTTTTTGATTCCATTTCCTTCCTTCATTCTATACTTTTACTTCATCATTCAATATTTATTCCACCTCTTACACACCAGATTATAAATTATAATTTCAAAAATTTCATAATTTAAAGTGGAATTTCATATTCAATATTTATTTTAATTCCACTAAATAATTTATTTTCGTTATCAATCATTTACAATATGGTGTACAGTATAATAAAATCGGGTCTCACAAAAAATAAATTGAGAAATGATGAATGTGTCCCCATATGAAAATAACTCCTTGAATAATAGTAAACCAATTCGACATCGAACTAATTGAATGTGATAGAGAAGTTGATTGTGTAAAGAATGTTTCTTATGATACTGTGATGGAAAAATTTTTGTATAACAATCCCTACTATCTGCCCCACCTTTGTTCAGATGAGAGATACGACCTAATGTGTACCTTATGAGAGGTCGCAAGATAGTTGGCCCTGTTGTGTATTTTAGGGCTTAATTTAGATGGGAACATATAGGGTATCTGGTTAGGGATTGTTTGATGATATGATAAGTGATATATCTACTAAATGTGACTGAAAATGTGATTTGTACATACAATCAAGGATTCAAATATCAATATTATTAATCTTGGTTCTATACTTTTTTTTTGTTTTCTATGTGTATTAAACAAATACCTATAGAACTCGAAAATTTTGGAAATATACTCCACAGAACTATAAAGTGATTGTAAGAGAGAAAGAAAACGACAGCTAACCTAAGTTTATCGAATATATATGACTTCGGTGTAATTCCAGAAATGGATAGGTTAGCTGTAGATTATGTTAAACTGAATTGTTATGCTCAGTTTACCACCTTCTCTTACTTTGAATGTAATATTGTGGAAAACTGTTAGATAAGTAAATGAATCAAAGTAGAAGGTGTGCTAAAATTGTTTAAGAGTTATATGCATGTGTTTTGAGAAATATTAGTTATGTGAAGGACATAGAAATGAAATGTCCAAAGTGGTGTGAGGCATGTGATTGGAAATTTCTAGATATAATTATAGATGGAATACCACCACTGATTTGGGACATCAAGTTTATTATTGATTTGATAATCGGTGCGGAGATTACTTTTAAGCTATTATTAGATGTTATAAGCAAAATTGAAAAAAAAAAGCTTAAGAAGTCACTTCAAAAAAAATTACAGAATAAAGAGTTTATTTCTCCTAATGTGTGTGTGTGTGTATATATATATATATATATATATATATGGGAGAAAAACAGTTTTAATGGTCTGGGAGAGTAATGATGATATATTGGTGTATTCTAAGTCTTCGGAAGAGCACGAGCAGCATCTCCGTACAGTTTTACAGACCCTCAGAGACTGGAAGCTCTATGCTAAGTTCAGTAAGTGTGAGTTTTGGCTAGATCATGTTATCTTTTTGGGTCACGTGGTGTCAAAGGACGAAGTATCTGTTGATCCATCCAAGATAGAGGCCATAGTACAGTGGGAGAGGCCTAAGACAGTGATCGAGATCAGGAGTTTCTTAGTTCTGGCAAGATATTACAGACAGTTTGTTGATGGATTCTCTAGATTAGCTACTCCATTGATGCGACTCACACGTAAGGATGTTAGATTTGAGTAGTCAGATTCATGTGAGCGTAGCTTCCAAGAGTTGAAGCGGAGACTTACTACAGCTCCAGTATTAGCCCTTCCCAGTGGATCTGGTGGATTTTCAGTGTATACAGATGCTTTTGCACAAGGATTGGGTTATGCATTGATGCAAAATGGTCGGGTGATAGCATACGGTTCTCGGTAGCTTAAGGGGCATGAGAAGAATTACCTGACCCATGATCTAGAGTTAGCCGCTGTGGTATTTGCATTGAAGATATGGTGGCACTATCTTTATGGTGAGACTTTCTAGATCCTTACAGACCATAAGAGTCTGAAGTACTTATTCTTGCAGTGTGAGTTGAACATGAGGCAGCGTAGATGTGAGACCCGATTTTATTTCAATGTACACCATAATTGTAAATGATTGATAATGGAAATAAATAATTTAGTGAGATTAAATAAATATTGAATGTGAATTTCCACTTTGAACTATGGAATTATTGGAACAAAAATTTATAATATGGTGTATATAAATAATAACAAAAAATTTATGGTACATGTGGAATTTTGTTGAATGGAATACGCAAAAGAGAGCAGAAGTAAGTCAAACCAAGTAGCAAAATTAATCTGCATTGCTGCCCTTTTTGCTGCAGTTTTCTTTAAGTTTTTAATGTATGAAAGACGTGAAATGATGAAAGAAAATAGGATAAGAAACAGGTGGTAGGTTCTGATTGGATTAACAGGACTATATAAGAAGACTTCATGAGAAAACCGACATTAGCAAACTTCATCTTCTTCGAAAACCACTCTACTGCTTCTCATCCATTATGTTTTATTGCAAGCTCAAATCTCGTTTCTTCCGTTCCTTTCATACATGAGCCATGAAATTTCATCCTTTAGTTAGCTAAACCTTTTCTCCATCGTTTGAAGAGCTAAGGAATAAGTAAAGTAAAGCTAACGTGAGACAGAAAACACTCTGTTCTGGAAGTGCAACTCAGTTAAGGTGAGTTCCATATTTAGTTGGTTCTCTTCATGTTTATTCGTATATTTCTATGTTTTATACCGTAAGAAACATAGATATAGTCTTGTTTTAGTTAAATCTTGTTAGGACATAAGAAACTAGAACAAGATGTGGTTTAGAAAATGATCGAGAATAAACAAGGAAAGTACTAGAAACGGTGTAAAAGTGATGAGAAATAGGCGAGCTCAGTTATTATGGGCGAGCTAAATAATATGGAGCGTGGTATAGTGGGCGAGGTCGCCACATGCTAGTTTAATTCATAGGCGAGCCCACCTCTGAATAAAAAACCGTGTATGGCGAACTCACATGCATAGGCATGGCGAGTTGAATTGTGGGCGACCTCCCACGCATAAGCCAAAATATGAATGGCGAGTTATATTGGGCGGGCTAGAGGATTAGCCTCAAGTCTCGCCAAAGTGTTGGAAAGATTCGAACAGATTATATTGATAGTCTTGATAATTTATTTTGCAGGCGGGAATTGAGAATTGATAAAGGCGATCGGGAAGCTAGGTTTCGAAAGACCAGGTAAAGGAGATGTGTGTAAAGTGAATGCATGTTCTGTGGAGTTAAATTTTATGAAAATACTGAGAAAATGATTTGATTTGAAACATGCATTAGTTTGATAAACTGTTTTCATAGACCATGATTTGGGCGAGCTATAAAGCCGACCCTTATGTTGTTTCTGGGCGAGCCAAAGATAGGCGACCCCTGTTTAAATAAAATCCGGGCGAGCCAAAGATAGGCGACCCTTTTGTGATATTTTGAGTGAGCCAAAGATAGGCAACCCCTTTGATATAATTCTGGGCGAGCCAACAGTGGACGATCCCTTGTTTTTTTTAGAGAAAGATTTCGTGGGCGACCCCCAGTTTAGCTCGGTGTGTGATAACCGAGAATTCTCTCATTTTTGAAATTAGGGATTTGTAAATTTAACTACTGATATTAATAAATAAGTTAAAGTAAATAAATAAATTTATTATAAAATTGAAATATTTTGGATTAGGGCATTTCTTCTGATTACAATTGGAGATTTAATAGATAGGAATTTATTTTGGCTATAAAGAAAATTTAAAATTTAAATAAATAGAGATGTACAGTAAATATGGATTGTTTGTCATTACTAATATCTAAATAAATGTGTGTGTGTGTGTGTGTATATATATATATATATATATATAAAAATAAATTTATATGGTAAGTATACATTTTAAATATATAGAAGTATATATGTGTATATATATAGTAGATGTTAAGAATATATTTATACATATAAAAGTGTTAATATAAGTGTTTATATATATAATTGATGATAGAAAATATAATTATAGGATATCTAATATATTTATATTATATATTTATATATAAAAGAAAAAAAAGGGGAAACCACAGCAAGCTTCTTGTGGATGCTTGCTGCAGTTTGGGGGAGGAGCAGACCCGATTAAAAAAAATAAAATAAAATAAATAAGTAAATAATAAGGTATTTTTAATGGTAAAAGTGTAATAATGGATATGTTAAGAGGTAATTTAGTATTTTGGCTATATAGATTTTTTATTATGAATAAAATAAGAGAAATTCTAAATAAACCCCGTTTTTTACTGAATCTACCCCACCCAAACAATCTAATAAGTAAAAAGACCAATTTAACCTTCTTCCAACACTGTTGCCTTCCCCCGTCAGCCAAAACCCTTCCCCTGTCTCTTCTTCATCTCGCCAAAGTCATCAGCTTCCTTCACTCTCCTCTGTTACAAACCCTTCCCCTGTCTCATTACATGAGGCTGAGCCTCGCGCCCAGCAGCAGTTGCTCGGGCCAAGCTTGTGCAGGTTCACTTGCGTGTGCGAGCATGCCTAGCTTGCAGCGCGCAAGTGAACTTGCGCGGGCGAGCCGCGCAAAGTGAACTTGCGCGCTGCTTGAGCTACTGGGCGCGAGGCGATCCTCACGCAAGGGCCACCCGAGCCTCGCCCAGGTGCGCTACCTGCGCGAGACCGAGATTGGCGGCGGCGCATCTACGCGAAACAGAGAAGGGAGGCGATGAAGCACTGAAGTGAAGCGAACTGAACGGAGAGCCTGAAGCGGAGCGTGGCGGAGAGCGGCACCGATGAAGAAGAGAAGAAGAAAAAGTAGGTGGATTATAATGTAATTTTACTGTTTCAAAAAAAAGATGGGGTAGGTTTAGTAAAAACGTGGGGTATGTTTAGAATTTCCCATAAAATAATATTATGTAATGAAAAGGCAATAGAAAAAAAAAACCATCAACAGCCATAATTCAACTTTCCCATTTCTGTTTTGCTACAAGTCCCACTCTTCTTCTTCTCCTTCAAAATTTCCTCACGTGTGTCCCCCTTTGCCCCATCTTTTCTTCATAGATCCATCAAACCTCCTTTGTAAAATCTATTCCCACCAAAAGAATACCTTAAAGTTGAAATTAGAAGGCTGAACGAGAGGAAACAGAATGGGTTTTGGGTGAGGCTGACGTGAAGAAATTCTTTGGGTTTGAGGGGCTATGTTGCTCGGCTGAATGAGGTAATGCCATTTGATGGTAATTTATTTGATTCTAATTATAGTATTTAACTTGTTGCAAGCTTGGATGATGTGTTAGGATCTTGAATTGAGCTAAATTAGAAAGTAGAAGAAGCAGGACAGATTTGGTCCTGGAAAGGAAACTGGAAACTTTGATCATTTTGTGGTTGTTGGTTAGGAACTAGTAGAAAAATCAAGAAAATTGATAAGTGGGAATAAGATTCTGACTTTGTAATCCCTAATTGTTGAATATGAATATGAAACTATAATGATTTGAGTTGAACTGCCATGAGGTTGGCTTGGCATGATTAGATTTTGGTTTGCTGTTGAAATCTGGGATTGATGTTCTGTTTCTGGGTTGTAATTAAAACGTTCAGTTTAAATGTTATACAAGGATATAAATTCTGAAAAAAATTATGGTAGATAGCCTTTTAAGTTAAGAGAAAGTCAGTTTTTGAATTTCTTGATTTGGAGTTTTATAGCTTGAGATATGTACAAATGAATACAGGGTGTTGTGCCAGAAAACGTGAATTCCAGTCTTAACTTTGAAAAATTGTAGAAAATAGCCTAAATTGAGTTAGGTTTCAAGCCTTACATTTCTAGAAAGGTAGTGGAGTTAGGATTATTATGGTTTTAAGTTTGCACCAATTGGATATGCTGATAATTAAATATGAAGTATTTTGTGTAAGTAGGTCAGTTTAATACTGTGCCTGAATACTGCTAGAAGATAGTGCAACTTTGGAAACTTTCTAATGTTGATCTAGGAAGAATTAAATCATGAACCTTACATTTCTAGCTAGGGAAATGAGGTAGCTTTCATCTAGTTTTAGAATTTGTGGATTTGGAATTATGTAGCTTAAGCTATGTACATATGAATGCAAGATACTCACTGCAAGGTACAAACAGCCTAGTGTCAACTTCAAAAATTCTTAGAAAATAATTCAGATGGAGTTTGTTTTCAAACTCTACATTTTCATAAAGATAAATGAGTCAGGATTGATATGGTTTTGGGTTTGCACAAATTACATATCCCTAGAATTAGTAATATAAATTTTAATAAACAGAGGACAGGAAACTATCCTACCTAATGTGCCAGATTTGGACCAAAGTTTGAAAAAATTATTGGAAATGGCACAAGATGAATTAAGAAGTAAGCCTTATACTTCCGAATAGGGAACTGAGTTAGAAGTAATGTAAAATTTACGGCTTGACGATTAGATTCTGAAATTTTTACAAAAAGCTAACAAGGATGCTTTAAAGAGTTTTCAAGATAAAGTAAGGCTTTGTAATGTTTTGTTTAAAGTCTAAGTACATATATATATATATATATATATATATATGTCTAAATGCATACGCTCATGCATAATGTATATTTGTATGAAGAAAGAAAAAATGGGATGAGCATAGATAAACAAATATATATATATATATATATATATATATATATATATTGGAATATACATATGATATAAACACAAAGATGCTTAAAACATATATATGTATATAAGGACTCGTACTATGGGTACGTCATAATTGACGATAAGAAGGTAGCTTTAGATTAATAGTTACTCGAAATTAATAGCATTTAAGGTCTTTATTTTAACTACGTGATTAAGCACGATGATGTAAACTTATCAAAATGTTAATGGATTATGTGTAGCGAAGCGGAACGATGTAGAGGTTTGAGTACAGACTCGGAAGCACGAGGAGGATAATTATTAAGCCTCAAGGTAAGTGGGATAAATAAGCCTTGCTAGTATCACGTAAGAGATGAATTAATCCTTATTAAAACACTTATCTAAATTTACTACAAGTTGGTGGAATACTATGGGTAAGACTATAAGAGTAAGTACGGTAAAATACAAATTAGACATAATGTGATCGTGAATAGTAATTGTTTAGGAAGGAATCTTGCTTGTGATTCGCATGTTATGTGTTATGTTTGTTCGTGGTTATTGAATGTTTAAATTGTATACTTTTGGTGCTTGCATTTTTAGGAATGCATATGAATTAATTAAATCGCACCGAGGGAGCATGTTAGCATATTGTGATACCTTGAGAATGCATATATGACTTGTGTGCGGTATGTATAGCTCCCAATATTGAGTTCTTAGGCCTAAATTAGTACCTGGTCGTGTTTGTCGAAAGCTAGGAAAAAGGTAACCCGAGTAAAGACTTGACCCTTGTACCGTGTGAGCCACCTCTAGAGAACTCAAGGGACCTACGTGCTATATAGAATCTTCGAAAACTATGGGAGCCACCTCTAGAATCCTTTGAGAGCTAAGTGCTACACGAGTTCCGATAAGATAGTAGAAAGTATATGTCATAGAGGCCAACCCGAGTAAAGACTCGATCTTTGTACCGTGTGGGTCACCTCTAGAGAACTCAAGGGACCTAAGTGCTACATAGAATCTTTGAAAACTATGGGAGCCACCTCTAGAATCCTTTGAGAACTAAGTGCTACACGAGTTCCGATGTGATAGTAGAAAGTATGTGTCATAAAGGCCAATCCGAGTAAAGACTCGATCTTTGTACCGTGTGAGCCACCTCTAGAGCAGTCAAGGGACTTACGTGCTACATAGGTTCTTCGGAAACTATGGGAGCCACCTCTAGAATCTTTTGAGAGCTAAGTGCTACATGAGTTCCGATGTGATAGTAGAAAGTATGTGTAATAAAGGCCAATCCGAGTAAAGACTCGATCTTTGTACCGTGTGAGCCAAAGGCCAATGACGTCCACTTGACATATACTTATCGCTTTTGAAAAATTATGAACCAAATTTTTCTTTTTCTATTTCTTTCCTATTTACGGTTTGTATTCGGTGTTAGTGTAGTAACTAATTCCAAGCTTGCCTTAATAATATTATTTCCCTAGCTATATCATACTTCTCAAAGTGATTTTAAAAAGTTTAAGCCTTATTTTCACTATTCCAAAAGAAACGGATCGAAAACCTTCCCTTGTATTTTATCAGTTTCCCCAATAATATCACCTGCATTAAAATACATTCTAAACTTCACAGTACAGCCAGCTTTTGTTTCTCACAATTCACATAATCATGCATCTCATAAATCTCAAGATTCATTTCATTCGAATTTCCACATTTGCATTTTTATACATACTTCAAAAATATATATCTAATCCTGGATCGTACTCGATAATCACATAGGCTTACATAATAGTCTAGTGCAATCCAAAATTACATCCCATATTTCTCCCTAGTACTGTGAAATTAAAGTTTGTATAACTATCAAAACGATATACAATTAGTATACCTTAAAAGCACAAAAGCTAGGCCCGGAGAACGTAAACGAGTACCACAACTAGGTACAGTTCCCGAGAGCCTATACAATGCCTGAGCTGGATATCAACCCGTATGATCTGTAGATGTTAAATTTAAGGGGTGAGCAAATCCACGGCTCAGTAAATAGTTTAAATAAGTACATACTAGTCTCATATCGTAAAACATGATCATACATGCACAAGTTCTATAAATTGACATGTATGCATTATATCAAGGTTTGCTACCAATTCGTATGTACACAGATTTCATAAACCTATTCATGCTTTTATTCCATTCTTAACTCACAAAGTATCATTCTTTTTATCAGTATGGTTAAGTGTGAAAGAAAACAAACATTCAAATACCACATGTTTGTATGGCATATATAAGTATAATTCATGATTATACACATTCTCTGTCTTATGTATAAGATTTATTCCATCTACTGACATTCATCACATTCACAAATCACAATCATTTATTTATTGTCACAATAACCTACGATTCCTCATATTTCATCAAAACACGTGTAGCACTTAGCTCTCAAAGGATTCTAGAGGTGGCTCCCATAGTTTCCGAAGAACCTATGTAGCACGTAGGTCCCTTGAGTTCTCTAGAGGTGGCTCACACGGTATAAAGATCGAGTCTTTACTCGGATTGGCCTTTATGACACATACTTTCTACTATCACATCGGAACTCGTGTAGCACTTAGTTCTCAAAAGATTCTAGAGGTGGCTCCCATAGTTTTCGAAGCTTTTATGTAGCACTTAGGTCCCTTGAGTTCTCTAGAGGTGGCTCACACGGTACAAAGATCGAGTCTTTACTCGGATTGGCCTTTATGACACATACTTTCTACTATCACATCGGAACTCGTGTAGCACTTAGTTCTCAAAGGATTCTAGAGGTGGCTCCCATAGTTTTCGAAGATTCTATGTAGCACTTAGGTCCCTTGAGTTCTCTAGAGGTGGCTCACACGGTACAAAGATCGAGTCTTTACTCGGGTTGGCCTTTATGACATATACTTTCTACTATCTTATCGGAACTCATGTAGCACTTAGCTCTCAAAGGATTCTAGAGGTGGCTTCCATAGTTTCCGAAGATTCTATGTAGCACGTAGGTCCCTTGAGTTCTCTAGAGGTGGCTCACACGATACAAAGGTCGAATTTTTACTCGAGTTGGCCTTTATGACACATACTTTCTACTATCAAATCGGAACTCATGTAGCACTTAGCTCTCAAAGGATTCTAGAGGTGGCTCCCATAGTTTCCGAAGATTCTATGTAGCACGTAGGTCCCTTAAGTTCTCTAGAGGTGGCTCACACGGTACAAGGGTCAAGTCTTTACTCGGGTTACCTTTTTCCTAGCTTTCGACAAACACGACCAGGTACTAATTTAGGCCCGAGAACTCAATATTAGGAGCTATACATACCGCACACAAGTCATATATGCATTCTCAAGGTATCACAATATGCTAACATGCTCCCTCGGTGCGATTTAATTAATTCATATGCATTCCTAAAAATGCAAGCACCAAAAGTATACAATTTAAACATTCAATAACCACGAACAAACATAACACATAACATGCGAATCACAAGCAAGATTCCTTCCTAAACAATTACTATTCACGATCACATTATGTCTAATTTGTATTTTACCGTACTTACTCTTATAGTCTTACCCATAGTATTCCACCAACTTGTAGTAAATTTAGATAAGTGTTTTAATAAGGATTAATTCATCTCTTACGTGATACTAGCAAGGCTTATTTATCCCACTTACCTTGAGGCTTAATAATTATCCTCCTCGTGCTTCCGAGTCTGTACTCAAACCTCTACATCGTTCCGCTTCGCTACACATAATCCATTAACATTTTGATAAGTTTACATCATCGTGCTTAATCACGTAGTTAAAATAAAGACCTTAAATGCTATTAATTTCGAGTAACTATTAATCTAAAGCTACCTTCTTATCGTCAATTATGACGTACCCATAGTACGAGTCCTTATATACATATATATGTTTTAAGCATCTTTGTGTTTATATCATATGTATATTCCAATATATATATATATATATTATAGATATATATTTGTTTATCTATGCTCATCCCATTTTTTCTTTCTTCGTACAAATATACATTATGCATGAGCGTATGCATTTAGACATATATATATATATATGTGTGTGTGTGTGTGTGTGTGTACTTAGACTTTAAACAAAACATTACAAAGCCTTACTTTATCTTGAAAACTCTTTAAAGCATCCTTGTTAGCTTTTTGTAAAAATTTCAGAATCTAATCGTCAAGCCGTAAATTTTACATTACTTCAACTTAGTTCCCTATTCGGAAGTATAAGGCTTGCTTCTTCATACAAATATACATTATGCATGAGCATATGCATTTAGACATATATATATATATATATATATATATATATATATGTACTTAGACTTTAAACAAAACATTACAAAGCCTTACTTTATCTTGAAAACTCTTTAAAGCATCCTTGTTAGCTTTTTGTAAAAATTTCAGAATCTAATCGTCAAGCCGTAAATTTTAAATTACTTCTAACTCAGTTCCCTATTCGGAAGTATAAGGCTTACTTCTTAATTCATCTTGTGCCATTTCCAATAATTTTTCCAAACTTTGGTCCAAATCTGGCACATTAGGTAGGATAGTTTCCTGTCCTCTGTTTATTAAAATTTATATTACTAATTATAGGGATATGTAATTTGTACAAACCCAAAACCATATCAATCCTGACTCATTTATCTTTCTGAAAATGTAGAGTTTGAAAACAAACTCCATTTGAATTATTTTCTAAGAATTTTTGAAGTTGACACTAGGCTGTTTGTACCTTGCAGTGAGTATCTTGCATTCATATGTACATAGCTTAAGCTACATAATTCCAAATCCACAAATTCCAAAACTAGATGAAAGATACCTCATTTCCCTATCTAGAAATGTAAGGTTCATGATTTAATTCTTCCTAGATCAACATTAGAAAGTTTCCAAAGTTGCACTATCTTCTAGCAGTATTCAGGCACAGTGTTACACTGACCTACTTGCACAAAATACTTCATATTTAATTATCAGCATATCCAATTGGTGCAAACTTAAAACCATAATAATCCTAACTCCACTACCTTTCTGGAAATGTAAGGCTTGAAACCTAACTCAATTTAGGCTATTTTCTACAAGTTTTCAAAGTTAAGACTGGAATTCACGTTTTCTGACAGAACACCCTGTATTCATTTGTACATATCTCAAGCTATAAAACTCCAAATCAAGAAATTCAAAAACTGACTTTCTTTTAACTTAAAAGGCTATCTACCATAATTTTTTTCAGAATTTATATCCTTGTATAACATTTAAACTGAACGTTTTAATTACAACCCAGAAACAGAACATCAATCCCAGATTTCAACTGCAAACCAAAATCTAATCATGCCAAGCCAACCTCATAGCAATTCAACTCAACTCATTATAGTTTCATATTCATATTCAACAATTAGGGATTACAAAGTCAGAATCTTATTCCCACTTATCAATTTTCTTGATTTTTCTACTAGTTCCTAACCAACAACCACAAAATGATCAAAGTTTCCAGTTTCCTTTCCAGGACCAAATCTGTCCTGCTTCTTCTACTTTCTAATTTAGCTCAATTCAAGATCCTAACACATCATCCAAGCTTGCAACAAGTTAAATACTATAATTAGAATCAAATAAATTACCATCAAATGGCATTACCTCATTCAGCCGAACAACATAGCCCCTCAAACCCAAAGAATTTCTTCACGTCAGCCTCACCCAAAACCCATTCTGTTTCCTCTCGTTCAACCTTCTAATTTCAGCTTTAAGGTATTCTTTTGGTGGGGAATAGATTTTACAAAGGAGGTTTGATGGATCTATGAAGAAAAGATGGGGCAAAGGGGGACACACGTGAGGAAATTTTGAAGGAGAAGAAGAAGAGTGGGACTTGTAGCAAAACAGAAATGGGAAAGTTGATTTATGGCTGTTGATGGTTTTTTTTTCTATTGCCTTTTCATTACATAATATTATTTTATTCATAATAAAAAATCTATATAGCCAAAATACTAAATTACCTCTTAACATATCCATTATTACACTTTTACCATTAAAAATACCTTATTATTTACTTATTTATTTTATTTTATTTTTTTTAATCGAGTCTGCTCCTCCCCCAAACTGCAGCAAGCATCCACAAGAAGCTTGCTGTGGTTTCCCCTTTTTTTTCTTTTATATATAAATATATAATATAAATATATTAGATATCCTATAATTATATTTTCTATCAGCAATTATATATATAAACACTTATATTAACACTTTTATATGTATAAATATATTCTTAACATCTACTATATATATACACATATATACTTCTATATATTTAAAATGTATACTTACCATATAAATTTATATATATATATATACACACACACACACACACATTTATTTAGATATTAGTAATGACAAACAATCCATATTTACTGTACATCTCTATTTATTTAAATTTTAAATTTTCTTTATAGCCAAAATAAATTCCTATCTATTAAATCTCCAATTGTAATAAGAAGAAATGCCCTAATCCCAAATATTTCAATTTTATAATAAATTTATTTATTTACTTTAACTTGTTTATTAATATCAGTAGTTAAATTTACAAATCCCTAATTTCAAAAATGAGAGAATTCTCGGTTATCACACAGTGTGAGAGCCATAGGGGGCGATGTTAGTTTGTCACAGTGGGCGAATGAAAACATGCGAGCTCAATCCATTGCGATGGGCGAGCTGATAAAGGGCGAGCCAGTTTAACTCGTGTTTTTCTCACACGTAAAATGATGAGATTATGAGTTGTTTTTACTGTGTTTTGTAAACATAAAATATAATACCTTTTTGGAAAACGATCATTTTAAAGAAATGATAAAATATGTGAAATATTCCTTAAGGGTTCTTTATGAGATATAAAGTGATTTTTGAGACTTTAGGCCCCGAGTTTCATGCTTACTATTCACGAGGCTGATTGACCCGTTAAGTCATCAGAGGTCTCGAGGTCACCTGGCAAGTGTATCCGAGGACCACCTATAGATTGTGGCCATAGATCTACCGTATCCCTATGGGGATGATTACTATGTTCCTTTGGGAACGATGATAGCATGATTTAATTGTAAGGTGATGCCTTGTCTCAACTTATTGATTTCTGTTTACTGAAAGGATTTATTGAATCCTATTTACTGTTTACTGTTTACTGTACTATATTGTAAACTGTTTAGCCAGTGATTTGAATATTAAAGACTGTTTACTATATCCATTGTTTTCCTACTGGGTATGTTGTTAGGGAAAATAAACGTTTTGTGGGATATAGTTTTTATTTTTATAAAGCAGCATACACCTTCCTTACTGAGCACGTCGTCGCTCACCCCTGATTTTTCACTCCATAGGTTATTGATTTGAAGTAAACAGTTACCTTCCAGAGTTATCGGTTGCTGGAGTCAGCAGATATACGATATCGAAGGTACATTATATTCTTTTATATATTCAGTAAAATTGTACAGTACTACTTTGAGTAAGAGAGAATGTAAATGATCTCAAATAAATTAAATGTAATATTTATAATTCTGCTATAGTACTATAAATGGAAGTACTATGAAATACTTAAAGAGTTACGAGTTGTTAAGCATCACAGACGGCCCAACCGGTAAGTAAGTGTGATTTATAAGTAAATATTATATTATACTGTGGATTCAAGATGTTACCGTAGATGGATGAAGCTGCTTAAGGATTATGACTGCGAGATATTATACCACCTTGGGAAAGCGAACGTGGTGGCAGATGCTCTGAGTAGGAAGTACATGGGTATGGTATCCTATATGATGGTTAGGGAGCACGATTTGATAGAGTAGTTCTCGAGCCTTAGTATTAGTGTGATTGCCTCTGAGAGTTATGGATTCACGGCCAGTTTCAGGATTGAGCCGGATTTGATGGGACAGATCAGAGATGCTCAGAAGACAGATGATTATTGCATCGGGGTTGCCAGTTAGATACAATTGGGTGTGTAGACAGTTTTGAGATTGGCACTGATGGGATTATGAGGTTCAGAGGTCGGATATGTGTTCCTAGTGATCATCAGCTCAGAGATTTGATCTTGACAAAGGCCTATACCTCTAGGTACATTCTGCATCCATGCAGTACTGAGATGTATTAAAACTTATGGAGAGTGTATTGGTGGCCGAAGATGAAAATAGACATTACAGAGTTTGTTGCTAGATGTCTCACATGTCAGTAGGTTAAGATCGAGCATTTGAAACCTGCAGGTCTATTGTAGCCTCTATAGATTCCTACGTGGAAATGAGAGCATATCACGATGGACTTCATTATGGGTTTACTAAGAACCCGAAGGAATCATGATAGATATGGGTAAGTGTAGATAGAATGACGAAGTTCGCCCACTTCTTAGCCATCAGATCTACCGATTTCCTCAGTGCCCTAGCTGATCTACATGTACGGGAAATAGTGAGTTTATATGGTGTTCCAGTGAGCATCACATCTGACAGAGATTCCCGCTTCACATCTCATTTCTAGGAGAGATTTCAAGAGGCTGAGGGATCCCCATTGGTGGTTAGCACCGCTTTCTATCCGTAGACTAATGAGAGTCTGAGCGCATTATTTAGATGCTCGAGGATATGTAGAGAGCTGGTGCACTGGATTTTAAAGGCTCATAGGACGACCACTTGCCTTTAGCTGAGTTTGCATATAAGAACAGCTATCAGATGAATATCGGCATGGCACCATACGAGGCATTATATGGTAAAGGTGTAGATCTCCAATTGCATAGGAAGGAGTGAAAGATCAAAAGTTATTAGCTCTCGATTTAGAAAAGCAAGCTACGAAAGATGTAGAGATGTTTTGTGAGAAGTTAAGAACTACATAGAGTTGGCAGAGAGTTATGCAGACATGAGGCGCCGACCACTTGAGTTCTCACTAGGTGATTATGTATTTTGAAAATTTCCCCATCTAAAAGCATTATGAGATTCGGTAAGAAAGGAAAGTTGAGTCCCCGGTTCATTGGACCATTTGAGATCTTAGATCGCGTTGGAGGCGTGGCATACAAATTGGCACTACCACCAGAGTTATCATCAGTGTATAATGTATTCCATGTCTTGAGGCTCAGGAGATATCATCCAGATCCATCTCACGTGATCCAGCATGAGCCATTGGAGATCTGTGAGGATATGAGCTATGTTGAGAGACCGGTTTGGATCTTAGATCGAAAGGATAAGGTTTTGCGATCTAAGACTATTCCATTGGTGAAAGTGCTCTGGCAGTACCATCTTGAGAAAGAGGCGACTTGGGAGTTAGAGAGCCTAATGCAGGAGAAGTATCCAAAGCTATTTGTATGAGTGGTTTAGATGGAATTCAGAGGACCGAATTTCCTAAGGTGGGGAGAAATGTGAGAATGAGTTATTTTATACTGTATATGCACTATTATTCATTTATTAATAAATAAATGAATTATTTCTTAATTAATTTCAAAAGTATAAGTAAATCAAGAAGTGGGCCCCATTTAGAAATTTGGGCCCAGATGAAAATATGAAAGTGAAAATAGTGTATTTACAATGTAATGAGAATGAGGAGAAAATTTTAGAGACCTGAAATGATATTATTTTCAATAATCGGAGTTGTTGACAAACAATTCAGGAAATTACGATTACATCCCGAAAATTTTTCAAAAAATTATACTCAAAATAAAATGAATTGGGATGGAGTAAGAATATCAAAATATTCTATATGAAAAAGGAATTTAATATAGTGACAACAGATTTATCAAAATCAGTGATTAAATCGAAAATCTAAGCGATTTACCTCATAAGGTTAAAATTGTAATTTCTCATAATCTGTACACCGCGCGTCAATGAAACCACTTCCATTCATCAAAATATGATTAATATGAATTTTTGGTAAAGAAATCTGAATTTTTGGAGCACTGGAACATAGTTTTTACAGCTACGGAACTTAAAGGCAAGAAATGTCCGAAAGGTTTATAACAAGTGGCAAAATTGTAATGTTGCAAAATACTAGAAACCTCTACATAATTCCCCATGTTGACCGGCCACTATGGCTGTTTCTTCTCCAGCAAACTCACGCCATTCTTGAAGAGAAGATAAGAAAAAGAAAGAAAAAAGAAAGAAAGTCAACAAAAACAACTAAAAACTAAATTTTCTCACCAAACCAATTACTAGGAAATTTCTCTACTCTCTCTCCTCTACCTATCTATACCAATAGACCATAGTAGAAAGTGGCAAAACAAGGAGAAAAGAAGAGTGGAAGTTTCGGCTAAGCTTGGCAAGTCATTATGTTTGTGCTTTCTTTGACTTTCAATGGTAGATTCCTATAGTTTCATGTATGCTAAGCATGAATATGCCATTTGATTTAATGAAATTGAGCTAAATAAGAGGATACCCATGGGAAAGGGTTTCGGACATGGCAAGAACATGATGGATTCTTGAGCTTTCATGCATTAAATGCATGCCAATTAGTCAATAAGCATGGTAGAACAAGGATTGACCATTGAAAAGTTGAAAATCCCATGGAAATATAAATCACCATTTTCAACCATGAAGAAGGAGATGGGTTTCATGGCTGATCTTGATGGTTTAATGGTAGATTATGACTGTAGGAATGATGAGGAGCCTGCCGGTATGCTCGGATTTAAAATCCGACGCAAAACGAAGAAGTTATGATATAATACCGATAGAATTTATACTGCAAAAATAATTACAGTGTCTAATAAGGCTGCACTTAGAAATAAATAACAGCTCAAAAATAAGTATTAAATGAGCTAATAATTTTAATGAAATTGTTTGCAGCCCAAGGATTTCGGATAGCGAGTGGTGTATCTAGGAAGTCCATATATGCTATACAAGTAAGGGAACGTGTGTAACTTGTAGCGATATTTCGAATGCATGTTTATTATGCAAATAATTTATTATAAATATTCTTGAAATGAATTACATGAAAATCTATGGAATTGCGGTTGTTGTGAAAATTGGAACAGTGTTTAATTTGCAGGAGGGCTAGGGTAATAGCAGCCAATATGTTGTTGAAAATTTCTAAAATATTTTCTAAAAATATTATAAAATATTTAATTACATGATTTGATGTTTTCCTAGCCTTGAAAAAGAGAAATTTATTATTTTTCATAAAACATGAATATATCAAAAAATATTATTTAAATATTCATTGTTACTACTTTTGATGAAATAGAGATTATTGAAAATTCCTCTTATATGTTCTACAGTAAATGAAATGGTTTCCATGATGGAATGGTGACAAGTGAATGTTTTATAAATTATTTTCAAAAATATTCACCATATGATTCAATAAAATCCTTTATGGAATGATTGAAGAATTATTGAATTTCTTTATTTCCATAGAAGTGATATGATTATGAAAATATTGTTTTGAAACTAAAATGTCTCTACATGTGTTCCGCAGTGAACAATATGTTTATGGAATTTTATTATTATTTTTAGAAATTAAATACTTCCATTTTCCATAAATTATGAAAATTACTGGAAAATGATTTCCAGTAATCTTAAAAGGGAAATGTTTGAAAAGAAAACGTGAAAATACGAGTATATGTGTTTACGTGAAATAAAATATTTATGAGATTTGTTACTACAGTGTAATTATTTTATAACACTGTTTTCACCATATGAGATACTGTGAATTATACTTTTATGGATTTTTTGAAAGATATTATTGATTCCATAAAGGTAATGAGATTTCACATATACTGTTTTGAGACTTATAGGCCCCATATCATGCCGATATGTGATATGTGATACGTGATATGTGATATGTGATATGCATTCAGTCCCTGTTGACACCTGATCAGTGTTTGACTGAGGACTACCATAGACTATGGTCATAATCTGACATGATTATTATTGCCCTACAGGGTACTTTTTCTCTAGCATGATATATTCCGGGTGATGCTTTAGTCTCCACTTTTATGAGATATGAAATGATATGTGATATGGAAAATGTGTTTAAATGGAAAAGTATATGAATATGTTTATATATGAATAAGAAAAATGATTTATAACAGTTATCGTGTTACATGGAGCACTTTACTGTTATGATTGATACAGTGACATGTGAAATGGGTTAAAGGAGAACTATGATTTATTTAGACTAATACTCTTTTTAAAGAATATATGAGTATTAGTTTATTTTATATAAATGCTTTATTTTATAAAAACATTATTTTGAAAAAGATATGAAATGAAAGGGAAAATGATTGGTCCTGATAAAAATATTTACTCTCTATAATCGCTTCTAGGTTCCGGGACAAGACAGGTATTTCAAAATACCTTCCTTACTCCATCCGGATCCCTAGCCGATTATAGTATCCTTCCTATAGCGGTTCTTACAGCACCTATAGGAAAATAAAGATTTTAATGCATATAGATTTTGGGATATCTAGTTTTGCATACAATTCTCTTACTGAGCCATGGTTTGCTCACCTTTTTATTCTAACAGCTACAGAGTACTTCCAGTGATAGCGTAATTTGCATCTGGGATTATTAGCTGCGCATATAGTGCCCCGAGGTAGCGAGCTTATATCCTAGAGGTATAATCATTTATTTTATATGTTCAGACATATTTTACAATACTACAGTGTTGTAAATTAAACAAAGGATGTAAATGGTAAATAAATTACAGTTTGTTAAATAGTTACTGTATATGGAAAAAAGGAAAATAAGGCATCACAGACAGCCCAACCATATAAAATGAGTGGAAAAAGGTGAAAATGTGGTTACGGGATGTGACAAAGATAATTCAAATCCAATGCTAGAATCTTATTCTACACCTTTGAATTAATCAAAATACAACTTTGAAATAAATTGAAACTTTAAATTTTGTAAATTCTTACCTTTGGCCGAACACTATTGTCACATCTCGTGACCACATTATTTCACATTTTTCTACACATTTTATATGGTTGGGCTGTCTGCAATGCTTTACTTTCCACTTTAATTCATTGAAAACACAATATCCGTAATTTCATAAAAGTAACGGAATTACATATTTACAAATTGTATTTGTAAACAATACTTACATCCCCTTATTAATACAATGTCGTAGTACTGTAAATCAAAAGTCTGAACATATAAAATAAAATAATTATACCTCAGGAATAAATCAAACTGTCACATTTCAACCAGATGCGCAGTCGAGATCCTCGAATGCAAGATCTTGTAGTCACTGAAAATCTGAAATGTTAAAAATAGGGGGTGAGCAAACCACGGCTCAGTATAGGAAATTCATGTAACTCTTGATATCCAGATATTTTTATGTTGTCAAAAATTTTTCGTATTCCTATAAGTACACTAGGCTCATATAAGAAGGATACTACAATCGACTAGGGATCCGGATGGAGTACAGAAGGTATTTTGAAATACTTGTCATGTCTCGGAACTAGAAGCAACTGTAGGGAGTAATTAATTTTGTTGGAAATCAAATCCTTTTCCTTTTCATACCATATCATTTTCAATTTTTATGCTTTTATGAAATAAAGCATTTAAATAAAATAACTAATATTCATATATTCTTAAGAAGAATATTAGTTTAAATTATCATCATTCTCATTTAAACTCATTTCATATTTTACTGTACAAATCATAATTAGTACAGTACTATAGATAACAAAATAAGCTATTAAAAACATTTCCATATAACATTTACATCATTTAAATCAATATTCAATTTCAATTTATAATAAGAATATTAAATTTATAATCTCCTCTTTTCTTTTTGAAAACGTATCACATGTTCATGTCACATATAATCTAATATTCCATTTAAAATCATAATAAGAATATTAGATTTATAAACTCCTCTTTTCTTCTTGAAAACATATTACATGTTCATGTCACATGTCTTATGAAAATCATCATGCAGTATTATGCTCAGTATAGTAATAAGCACTATGTAAAAGTACTGTAATTCATTTTGATTTTCCACATATCATATAAAACATTTCCTTTTAACATATCACATATCATATAAAACATTTCCACTTTTAACATATCACATATCATAGTGGAGATTGAGGCAATCACCCAAATCATATCATGCTATAAACCCCGGAAGGTAGAGAAGAAACATATCAGATCTATGGCCATAGTCTATAATCATCCTCGGTCGATCACTGATCAGGTGTCGACTGGGACTATTTACATATCACATCACATATCAACATAATACAGGGGCTTATTAGTCTCAAAACAGTGTTTTTCATTATCAATTTACCTTTATGGAATTTATAGAAATAAATAAATTCATAAATAAAACCATAAAGGTTATATAATAAATCAAGTGAATATTTAAGAAAATATTTATAAAATATTCCCTTTATCCCCTTTTTCATTTTTCATTTCATATCACATATAATTTATATATCGGAAGAATTTTTGGTAATCTCATTTTCAACAATTTTAATAACATGAATATTTTAAAAATAAAATTCGATATATTCATGTTTTATGAAAAATAATAAATTCCTCTTTTTCATGGGTTGTAAATTATTTCTCATGTCAGAAAATCATTTATGATGATTTTAAGTAATTTTCAAAAATTTTCCGGCAGCATAACGGCTGCCCGTTAACTAGCCTCCCTGCACAATTTAGACAGATTTATATTTTCATAGCCAGCCATATATCCACAATTTTTCAATAAAATCAATTCACCAATAATTTCATAAAATCATGCATATTCAATTTATGCAATCGAGATATCCCTACAGGCTACATATGCATCCCTTACATGTTCAGTGCTAGCGACTTCTCACTAACGTCGCGCGTGTAATCCACTTCTCTCGATTTCCATCAATCTCCAATCACTTGTATAATTTCTACAAGTTCAAAGTTCAATTTCGCATTTAGACTTTTATAAAATTATTCAAAAATAATAATAATACTGAAATTATAATAAATTTCCTACCCCTTTTTCTCTTCCTCTTTCTTCTTTCTTTTCCTTTTTCTTTTTCTTTTCTTCTTTTCTTTTTCTTTTCCCTTTTCTTTTTCTTTTTCTAGTCTGAACCGGTTCAGACCGGTTCGGCTGGTTCAACCTCATTGACCGGTTCAGCCACCGTCGACCTCAATCATCGTCGGTTCAGCCCCTCCACAGCTGGTCGAGGTTGCGACGAGTCGTTTCTGGTCCCTTCTTCCCAGATCGACGGCGGCGACGGCGGATCTGAAAGTGGCAGTCGGACCACTTTTCTCCTTTTTTTCCCTCTCTTTGCTTTTTCCTCCTTCACTGCCGGCCATCCTTTTCTCTTGGTCTCCCTTCGCTGGCGACGTAGGTGGCGATGCACGAATCGGCCGACGCCGCCTCTTTCCTTTTTCCTCTCTTTTTTCTTTTTTTTTTGCTTCGTTTCTTTCCTTTTCTTTCCATCGCCGGCCAGCCCTCTCTCCCTCTTCTCGCCGAGACGTCTCTCCCTTTTCTTCTCTCGCCGACGGTGTCGGCTGCTATCGGCTTCTCCTCTGTTTGTAACAAAAGAGAAGATACGGGGAATCGGGTTGTATCTCGATTCCCGTTTTCTTTTTATTTTTTTCTTTTATATTTATATTTTTTTCTTTTATATTTATATATATAAATATACTATATTAATATATAGATATATATTTTGTATATAAATTTATATACATATCTATACACTTTAACATAAAATAATATATATATTTCATATATATATTTATATATATACATATTTGTAATATAAAATCATATATATCATTATATAATAATATATACATATATTTCGTTTATGTACATATGTACTTATATATAGAATATATATATATATATATATATATATATGGATATATAAATATATAATATACACATTTTTATTTCTTATAATTTTGGATCTCTTAATATCCAAAATAATTTCCTCAATAAAATTTCTCCATACAAATTTTCCAATCCGTTACTTCACCAATTACCGTAATTCTAACAATATTCCAATTCTCGTAAATAAATTTATTTATTTACTTTAGCTTATCTATTTGCATTAAAATTAAATTTACAAGTACTTAATACCAAAAATAGAAAAATTCTCGGTTATCACAACTATAGCCTTCTTTTCTCCTTGATTTCTTCCTTATTTGATGAGATATTGGTGTCAATGGAGAGAGGAAAGTGTGTAGATGATTTTCCTAGAAACAACATTGGGGAGAAAGTCAAGCTTTAATTAAGTTTTGTTGACTTTTCTTTCTTTTTCTTTTCTTTCTCTTTTTTTCTTTCTTTTGGTGCCATGGATTCTTGGGTATGGGATGATGAATAGTGGCTGGCCATCCCTTTTTTTGATGTATTGAACTTTCTAGAGAGGGCAAAATTACCATTTTGCCCTTGGTTATGTAAATTTTGGACAATTTTGCCCTTAAGCTCTCGTAGTCGTAAAAACCGTGTAATTGGACTCCAAATTTTCAGATTCCTTCACCAAATAAACATATTTAATGTATCTTGATGATTGGAAGTGGTTTTGTCGACGTGTGGTGCACGGATTGTGAGAAATTACGATTTTACTGCCGCGACCCGTCGGCGAATTTCTCCCATTTCAACATTTTTGATAAATCTCTTGACACTGTCTTATCCTAATTTTCATGTAGAATATCATGATATTTTTACTTTGCCCAATTCATTTTAATTTGGGCGTAATTTATAAAAATGCTCTCGGGACGTAACCGTCATTTTTCAATTTGTTTTCCAAAATTCACAAAATAATTCCAAATAATATAAAAATTATTTTTATGCCTCAAAATCATTATATTATATTTATTTCACCCACTATACTCTATATTATTAGTCTTGAATCCATTAAAACCATAAAAACTAAAGTGGGGCCCACATTACAAATTTACTTAAAAATCACAAAATAAATTATATTTCATTGAATAAATAATTACAAAATATCATGTACAGTACAGTAAAAACAGGTCTCACAAACATAAACAAACGAACCATGTCTCTGTTCGTGATCATTTGTTAAAAATAATAAATGAACATAAACGAATCAGAAACTGAACATATTCACGAACGATTCTTTGAAAGTTCTATTTGTTTACACCCCTAATAGAACCCACTAGTTGAACATTTTACAATTCTAACTCCTTAATAATGACTTAATACTTTAGGCCCATAACCAAGCCCATAAGTGGAAAATAGTTGGTATCAAGTACCACATTTAGTTAATGCTTATATTACACTTGGTATGAGAGGTAGATAGCATGTGAGACTCTTTATTGTTTAGATTACACTTGGTATGAGAGATAGCATATGAGACTCTTGGATTACTGTCTAATAAGCTTCGTCCCAAAGTATAAAACTCATAGATAAACACTAAGACTTTATTCGGTAGGAAAGGTGAAAACAAGTAAGATGGAAAAAATTTGTTAATCAAATTATTTGTTTCGTAATTGCTTTTCGACTGGCTTAATCTTTGGAATATTAACTTTTCCATCCTTCTTACCAAGAAAACCTTGAGGAAGAGATCTTAGAATCCAAAAATTCGACCATTACCACTCTTAGCTCCCTTGTTCTCTTCCTTTTATCTCTTCTTTTTTGATAAAAACTAACTTATGGATCGAAACATGTCCGAGAATCCAATCTTTGATGCCATCTTGACCTTCTTTTTCCTCTTGAACAGGTCAGACAGAGCTCACAAACTCGACCTTTATTGGATCCTTTTTCACCATCCTAAAAACCACTAATAATCAGCATCATCTATGGAAACCAATAGTTAAGTCTATCTCAAGTTAAAGCTATTTTTCAACATCCATTCCTACAACCGCATTGCCATCCATCCCCTAAGCTAGCATTCCACTAGCTTACACAGTATTCCCATGCTCAAAGGCCTTTCCCAACAATTAAGGTAAAAATATACTTCACCTTACTGCTAAAACCCAATATCTGCAAATGCTTGGATGCACATTCACAAAATTACTTAAAAACTTGATGGGAGCATTAGCATCACTATATCCTGCGCCCCTGCCTTTTTAACATGCAAATGTTGTGCCACCAAGCACGATCGCCATAACCTACAATTATAAACCAATGTTTGTTAAAGCATGGGCACCACATCTCCAAACACCATTATATCCAACACTTACACCCTTTGTTTATGCAAGTGCCATGCCACCAACGGTCACCACAACAATGCCACCTTCTAACATAGCCTTTATAAATGGTACCAACCCTACCAAATACAATAATTCCTCTAATTCGCTAGCTTGCCACCACCACACCAATAGCTTCTATTGTAAATATCACCTTGCCTACCAATAACATCACTTGAATACATGTTTTTCCACCATTTTATCCCCCGCAACATATATACCAGCTTTTACCAATATACCTATACCACTAGTTGCTAATCCAAGTTCAAATCCTAAATGCCAAGGCAGAGGTGAAATTAAAAAAAAGAAGGGATAGAGAGATATACATAACAATATTTATAGCGACTCGGTCTCTCTTATGCTTTTATCCTTTCCTTTGAGTTTCCTATCAATAAGTTGCCAAATCCACTATAAATTGGACTTTATTCCCTATTTTGCAAGGCTGAAGACGAACAATTATACACTCTATTTCACGGCTTAAGGGGAACCTTACACACTTCCTTTTCTAAGGCTTAAGAAGAAACCTTTATAATCCCATATAAAGGTGGCTAACAAATTCTCATTACAATAAGCTATGAAGGGTAACTCTTCCCTTGATCAAATGATTTGATTATGGATATGTGTTTAGCAATCTTAAGAACCTCTAATAGGGTAGAATAATTACAAGAGTTAAAGCTCAAGGTAATTAAAATATGAGACTATAGGAATATATAATTTTTTTAACTGAAATTGAAAGAAAAACTAGAATGTTTGATTAATAGATGATTTTGCAATAAAGCTATTGAGTTTTGAATCCATTCAAGCTTCCTTTTATATCCACTCTATGATTTTTGACCATTGGTATGTGTAATTTGGAAATCTTTACATTGTTTCTCACAAAATTCTAGTCGTTAGAACCTGTCAGACTCAAATGGTATGATACCCTGATTTGGGGAATCGATACCCTATGAAAAATTTCTGTAAAATAGACAAAGGTATCGATACCTAAACTCTACAGTATAGATATCAAAACAAAGCAGTTTGCTTCTGTCTTAAGGTAATGATAGGAGTAGTGATACCTTGCATGAAACTATCAAATGTTTAAATAAAGACTATGGATACCTTTACCAATGGTATACCTTGGGCATGCAATTCATATATTGCAATTTAAAGCTTGGAATCCCTTCACCAAGGTTACTATTAAAACATCAAATATGCATTCAACAATTTAATCATTTCAGTATGTGTGTATTTATGTCTTAATTGTTATCTAATTCATTTATCGATATTTCCACAATTAATTCCTCAATTAAGTCCAAAATAGAAATATGTTATAGTGAGGTTAAAATTTAATTCTCTCAAGTTTTGTTAGGTCATATCAAAATCCTATATATCAAAGTTAACAATCTCTCCCTTTTTGATATGACAAAACTTAAGATGAATTATTTTTAAATTCTCCCCCTAAACTTAATAATCATTTTTTATCATGCAAAATCCATCTCCCCTTAAATGTGTGCAACTATGTTCATTATGACTTTGCATGAGGGTTTTTAATTCATCACAATTTCTTCTCCCCCTTCTTGTCATAGCAAAAACAAAAGATTTCAAAGAAACAATGATAAAAGGTGCCTAATGAAGCTACAAAATGGGTGACAAGTGAAAAATGTTATTAATCAAGCATTCACAATGTCAACATATAGGAAAAGGACTTTTTAAAGATACATGAATGCCTACAAACATTTGAAGAAATGATATGATCCCATTTCACACCAATGTCAAATACGATTTTGTGACTCAAAGAGACACTTGATGTAAGAAAACTCGAAAGATCAAGGTAGCTTGACAATAGCAAGTCTCATGAACGAGACCTTTGTTGACTCAAATCAAGAGGGGGTGAATTGGTTTTAAGCTAAATTATCTAACTTAAGTTAATTCTTTTTACTAATCCACACAAACAAGCACAATATATACGAAATTCAAATGCTTAAAGTAAAGAGATTCAGGAAAAGAGAATGCAAACATAAGATTTGTAGAGGTTCGACTAAAAACTTGAGCCTAAGTCCTCTCCCATTAAGCTTCTCGTCAAGGATTCTGATTCCACTATGTCAAGAGAACTCTTACACACCTTTTCAAGCTTGGTGAGACCTCTTACACTTCTTTTATGGCTTAGGAAGAAACCTTTACACCCACTTAGCAAGTGGCTACCTAACTCTCACTAGTTTAACCTTTTAAGGGTATCTCTCTCCTTGTTTACAAGATACAAGAATGGGTAAGTATTTGTGTAAACTAGAAGACCTTAATGGAGAGTGTTTACAAGATGATGAGTACAAATATGAGTGAATAGGTGAATACAAAAAAATTTGAGCTAAAAAAAGCATTGATTTCTTTTTGAAGCTTGAAATTGTTTACTGGTTGATTCTCTTAAGTCCAATGGTCTTCAATGCTTGTATTTATACCCCATTGGCTGTCAAGGATGGTTTGGTGAAGCATAAATTTCAAAATCCTATTTGCTAGACACAAAAATATAGCCATTGGTTACCAGTAAAGCTTGGGGGATTGATCCTACCCTTAAGGCGATCGATCCCTCTATTCAATTACAAAGGGAAAATGGCCATTTTGGTCTAAAGGATCAATCCCTCTGTTTTGAAAATAGAGGAGAAGCTAAAAACTTGATGAGAGATCAATCTTATGAAGGGGAGTTAGTTAATATCTTTACTGCCTATCCAAATGTTTGAAACACCACCCAAGAAATGTAAAGCCAACATTAACAAAGCTAAGCATGCATTGTCGAGCCTCCATCGATTTCTACTCAAAATCCAATTTGCTAGACACAAAAATATAGCCATTGGTTACTGGTAAAGCTTGGGGGATTGATCCTACCCTTAAGGCGATCGATCCCTCTATTCAATTACAAAGGGAAAATGGCCATTTTGGTCTAGAGGATCAATCCATCTGTTTTGAAAATAGAGGAGAAGCTAAAAACTTGATGAGGGATCAATCTTATGAAGGGGAGATTAGTTAATATCTTTACTGCCTATCCAAATGTTCGAAACACCACCCAAGAAATGTAAAGCCAACATTAACAAAGCTAAGCATGCATTGTCAGCCTCCATCGATTTCTACTCAAAATCCTATTTGCTAGACACAAAAATATAGCCATTGGTTACTGGTAAAGCTTGGGGGATTGATCCTACCCTTAAGGCGATCGATCCCTCTATTCAATTACAAAGGGAAAATGGCCATTTTGGTATAGAGGATCAATCCATCTGTTTTGAAAATAGAGGAGAAGCTAAAAACTTGATGAGGGATCAATCTTATGAAAGGGAGATTAGTTAATATCTTTACTGCCTATCCAAATGTTCGAAACACCACCCAAGAAATGTAAAGCCAACATTAACAAAGCTAAGCATGCATTGTCGAGCCTCTATCGATTTCTACCTTTGGGAAAGGCCAATTGCAAACGAAAAACATTTCCACCAAACACAAGTGCTACAACTAGCAAAAAGAAAGTTGCAAGAATTCGACCACTCTTTTTAGAAATGATGAAAGTTGTGACCTAAGCCTAAAGCGAAAACGTGCTAAGTTATGAGAAAACCAAGCTAGCTAAAAAAAAGAAAGGAGTACGCCTAAGTAAAGTGGCAACGACTAATCAAATGAAGAAAGTTCTCATTTGGCAAGGAATGGAGAACAAGATAAACATTCACCCTCAAAAACTATGAATGATTGCAAGGCAAAAGCCTCTTTTAAGAGAATCTAGCACAGGGGTTGTATCAAAAAGATGCCTCACTGGCAAAATATGAAAAATTGAGCAAAAGTTGTTGATTATCTTCAAATGAGCAGCAATAGTCATCCAAGAAAGGACATAATGATGAAAATATAGCTACTATGTGAAGAACACATGTTCGGCCATAAAAGGATGGGGTTAAGGAGGGATATCCTACCACAAGTGAATTAACTAGCATTCAAAACAAACAATTTGGCTAAACAAATGAAGTATTGCCTTAATCAAGGAAAATGCGACATGGAGAATGAAAACATGGTGAAATTGCAACTACATGAGGTTAAAAAAGGCAAACAAAGTGTAGCTTGACCAATAAAAATCCACAAACAAGTAATTGCATGAGCCATTAGACAACAAAAAACTATAAGCTCAATCAAAAGACTCACAAAGATTGTGCTAAAAAAGAAAGCAAAAGAAAGTCGAGAAAGAAATATATTATCCCCAAACTTTGAGTTTGGAAGCCATCCACCGGATGTGATAAAATTATCCCTAAACTTTGAGTTTGGAAGCTATCCTTTGGATGAGATAAAAGTATCCCCAAACTTTGAGTTTGGAAGCCATCTTTTGGACATGATAAAAGTATCCTCAAACTTTGAGTTTGGAAGCTGTCCCTTAGACGTGATCAAATTATCCCCAAACTTTGAGTTTGGAAACCATTACTTAGACGTGATGAAATTATCCCCAAACTTAACTTTGAGTTTGGAAGTCATCCCTTTAGACTTGATAAAATTATTCCTAAACTTTGAGCTTGGAAGCCATCCCTTGGATGTGATAAAATTATTTCCAAACTTTGGGTTTGGAAACCGTCCATTGGACATGATAAAGCTATTTGTAGACTCCAAAGCTTGAAGTCGTCCTTTGGACAAGAGAAAACTATTTTCCTTTGGACAAGAGAAAACTATCTATGAATCCTTTAAAGTTACAAAGTTATTGCTAAAGCATATCAAGGCAATGCTAAAGCATCACTTTATGGAGGACAAGCTTGCAAGTTGATGTCTCTTCTACTGTCACGACCCGAAGGCCGCGACGGTACCTCTTACCTGTACGAATGCGAAGAAATTAGGGCTAAATTTTTTTTTCGCTTTCTATATTTGTTTTTCTAAGTGCAATGCAGTGATGTTAACTCCCTCGCCTATTTTTATCACTTTACCCAGGTTATTGACCTACATAAAATTCACAAGTAATATCCAGCTCATGCTTCCCACAATAGCAGTTGATTATATTCTAGCATTACTATGACCAAGTTCACTATTATTCTTTCTTCTAATGAGTCTAAATTTTCTCCATAACCTAAGTCCATTTCCAAATCATAACATTTCATCTTATGATTTACATTTTCTTACTTAGTCACTTGTTCATGCTATTCAATTATATATCCATACTCATGCAAAATCAACAATTCTATAATTCATCTTTACTATAGTCTAGATGCTATTCAGATTACATCCCATCTAAGTACTGAATCAAAAACAACCTGAATTGATATTAAATACAAAAAAGAGTATGTATACCCAAAATGTTCACAAAAATCTCCTTGGAGTGTTGGGACTATATTTCAGGCTTGGGACTATTCGAAAAACTCCGAAATACTCCCCCAACTCCGTGCTTAATCTGAAAATTTTAAATAGCGTTTAATGAGCAAGGCTCAGTAAGTCATTTATATAAGTGCAGAGTTAGAATTATACTGTTCTAATGCAAATGCATGATGGCATGTGAGGAGAATCTACTATCAATCATTCTCTTATTCATCATGTAACATATACCTGTTATGTCCTCAAGCTCAATGCAACCATACCTTGTCGTGAGATGTCTAAGCCATGAGATCATATCATGACTTTTAACATGTAATTATGAATGAAGTGGTTGCAGTCATAAAAACTTATGATACATATTCTTTTAAACAAGTTCAAGATATGTGAAATATTAATACATCTCAGTTTTTCTTTTAAGACATGCTTGAAGTATGCAAGCTTTTTCATTTCATGTCTCACATGCTTTCGAAACATATTTCATGTCATATATACTTTTGAAACATATTTCATGTCATATATACTTTTGAAGCATATTTCAGGTCATATATACTTTTAAAGCATATTTCATGTCATTTGCAGCATCAAAATACATTTCATATGCTATATAGCTCTATCGAGTTTAGAGTTCATTTCCATTTTAAAACCATACTCTAAATTTCATTTCATGTCATATGTACTTTTAAAACATATTTCATGTCATGTGCAATATCAAATACGTTTCATATGGCATAAAGCTATATCAAGTTTAGTTCTGTTTTAAAAACATACTCTAAACTTCATTTCATATCATTTGAGACTAGGCTAGATCCCTATTTCACTATCAATAAAGGCTTAAATCACTGTAGTTAGCAGTGAAGAATCATATCATTGTCCCTTAGAAACCACTAGGGCGCTATCTATGGCCATAGACCTCATGTCTCTCAGCCCCACTGATCAGGCGAGACTGAGACCTGTCCATGACTATTGTCAGATAAGCATCTATACCTAATGAGTAATCTCCAATCAAGCGGCTTCCACTATGCTTTATTGAATTTAATTTCTCAGGGTGCCTATAGTCTCATAAAACATTTAACTATTCTCTTGAAAATAGTGCCAAGTACGTAATATATTTCTTTAAATTTATTTACACATATATACGTACATATGGATACACTATAAATTCATTCTTTTCAAAGCCAATTAAGCATCCAAAATATTCTTATAAACACGATAAGAATAAATCATTTCGAGTTTCATGTATAGTAATAAGACATACTTAATGGCAATATATTCAAGAAAATGAAATGAAAACTATAAAATGGAATGCTCATGGGTTGCATGAATGTTTCTCATTTCATCTCATGGTGTCTATGAGTCTATACCATATCGATTCATTTTCGGTTTGTATCTCACCACTATGGTACTTTATCAAGTCTAATATCGTACCTGCATTTCATTTCGTTATATCCAATCTCTAAGTATTCAAATCATTTCATCGTAAGATTCAATCTTATACAGGATAATCCTACTTCTACGTTATATAAACGTCTTACCTAACGCAAGCTAGCTTCCGTGTGCGTCGAGGTTAACTAGGCCGCGTTCGTCATCTTCTTGGTGCACTACACATTCACAAGAAAATTTCGACTTAATAAAGTCTAGCCCACATCTTCTATATGTTTATGAAATTTAAATTCCAACTTAATACCTATACATACATACATACATACATACATATATATATGTATATATACTTAACACAATATCATTCGAGTTCTTAAATCTCATTCTCTTATTAATTTTTTTTCCATATCTTTATATATATATATATATGTGTGTGTGTGTGTGTGTGTGTGTGTGTGTACTATACACACACACACACACACACACACACACACACACACACACACACACATATATATATATATATATCTATTTTCCTTGTTTTCAAGTAAGTAATACATATGTATGTATATATATATATACATATATATATATATATATACATACATATATATACACACACACATATTTAACACCTATATAATAAGATTTTCAAATCTAATTCTCTCATCTTCCTCTCTCTTTATATGTATGTGCTATACACACACACACACACACACACACACACACACACACACACACACACACATATATATATATCTATTTCCATGTTTTCAAATAAGTAATATTTATATATATATTTATGTATATTTAACACTAGTACAATATCAATTCTTAATCCAATTCTCTCATCTTCTTATATACAAATATATAAATGCACTACTATACATACATATTTATATGTGTATATATATATATATATCTATTTCCTTTCTTTAAAATTCTTTTTCCTTTCTTTTATTTATTTTATTTTATTTTATTTTATTTTCTTTTTCTTTCTTTTCTTTTTCTTTTACCTTAGTATCTCGGCAGCTTGTGTGGAACACCACCTACGGCAGCCTTCAACACTCCATAAATAGTCTTTATACGCCAGCTGCTACCACGTTAAATCTCCAGAAAACCACATTCCCATGGCCTGGTTTGGTCATGCCTGAACCAACTTAAAAATCTCACCTCTGCCTAGCCTTCAACAGCCCTTTAAAGCACCTAACTTCAGCTCTACAAACTTCCCATTTTTGCTATTATTGTGCCATACCAACTTAGTTTTTTCCTTCCCTCGATTTCTTTCTCAAATGTAGCCTAAAAGCCTAGCCGAGATTTCAGTCTTCACGTGCTGTCTTAACCAGCTCCAACATTTACCTATAGTCTCTGTTTTCTTTTATTTTTGAACAGCCCCTCTATACTCGAAATGTCCTTCCCTCTTGGCCCTTCTTTTAAGCTCGAGAATACCACATAAATGGCGTTTTCCTAAAACAACAACTGCCATCCTGTTGCTGCACTTCCATCTTCATTTGTGCCATCGGCTTCTGTTTTCTTTCCAATGAAATTTGCTCAGCCAAATAAGGGAAATGAAGGAAGAAATGGTGCATTCGGTGAATGATAAGAATAAAATGGCGTGTGAGGTAGGGAGCTACAAGGAGAAGCTGTGAGCTTAGGATGAAATGAGAGGGTTTTTTAGAGTAAATAGTAGTAGCTTACACGAGAAGGAGAAGGAACCGGCTGAAGAAATGGTAAGGAAGAAAGAAAATTTTCCAAGAAAAGCAAAGAAGTGACGGGTCTGTATTGATTAGACGGGTTAGTGGGACTTTTTCCCATTAACCCGTAAATATATATATTTTATACATATATTTTTATCACTCTATTATTTTAATATAACTATCTATACATATTTTTATTTTATTTAAGATATCATTCTTTTATATCTTACATATATTCTATACATATACATATATACGTCTCATATATATATTTTCTTGTTCTTACAATTATATTTTGTACCTATATACGTATATTCGAATATGTATATGTATATATATATATTTTTATTTCATGCATGTATTTTGTAATGATACATGTACATGTACACACTTATCGTATATATATATACGTATATTTTTACTTCCTTTGTTCATATGTATATATGTGTGTATATGTATATATATATACATATTTTACATTTTATTATTCACATTTATCTATATACGTGCACATGCACGCATGCATGCACACCATCGCATACATGTACGTCGTATGCATTTTAACCTAGTTCATGGCGTATATAACCGATCCTTTATATAGGTACAAACTCCTTTCGTATCCATTTAACGTATATTATATATACATACGATATTCATGTACGTCTCAAGTTATTCTCGAAGATGCCGATTCTTGTAATTATAGTCAAAATCTTACATTTGAAATTCTCAAAATTACATTGTTACATTATATTCACTTGCATTGCCTGTTGAGTATATATTTGGTTTAGAAAATTTACGGCTCTCACATCTACTCTCAAGGTTATAATGTTTCAAGTCTTGCAACCAAGGATACTAAAGCTTAAAAAAGAAGCATGGAAATATGGAGTCTACAAAGGGAAGAAAAACTCGTTGATTAAATCCTTGAAGTCATAAATATACTATGAACATAAGTGAAAAGAAGCAAAAGCATGAAGAAACTATGCAAAGAGTACAAAGCATGCGATGAGATGCAAGAAGCTTCTACTTCCACCAGCGAAGGCAAAAAATAAACATAGATATCATAACAACATGAACTACAATGTTCGACCAAGAAGGTAGGAATGAGTGACCACTATATTCCGCTAGAGGAAAAAGGAGACCAAGTGTAAAGGTTATGAAAGCATTAGCCCAAGTTCAAGGTAGAATGCCAAGTGATCAAACAATGTAAAGCATGACTCACTAACAGCAAAGTGACGCGCTCAAGCAAAGTATTGATGGCACAACCTATTAAATGAATAGGTTCTCATTCAATAAAGGATGGAGAATCATATGAGCATTCATCTTTAAAAATCATGATTTGTCAAAAAATTGACACCTTATTTAAAAAAGTGTAGAAGGTTCAGCTCACTTCTTAAGGAAATGCTCATACAACAAAGCATGAGAAAGTGAGCAAACTGTCACTTCAAGTCATCAAAGAATAAAAGCATCACTTAGCCAAGAGAATGCCATCAAAATAAGTCATAACGATGATAATCTCGTCACTTTAAGTGGAGAATATGAAATGTGCATGCTCGACTAAGAAATATGAGGCAAGTACAGATGGTGAGCCTTATAAAATAAATAAGAATATTTGACCTACAGAATGCGAGTCTGATAGTGTGCAAACAGCGCCGTCTTGATCAAAGAAGAAAGAGTACTCATCGACTTAGCATGGAAGCCACTTAACTATGTATGAAGAACAAGTTTAGGATCACATTGTAAGAGTGGTTAAAAATAGAAGTTGAAAGTGATGAAGCACAAACAACTCATTCATATATGAACACACCAAGTAATTAACCAAAGATAGCTCATCTTGCTAAGTAAGAAAATATTTAATGATGAAGCACAGATAACTCATCTACCCAATAAAGAAAGTAGTAAGTAATGGAGCATTGATAGCATGACCACTCATGAAAAACACTTAAGAAGTAAAGTATATAAGATCAAATGTAGACCGCATGGTAATTTGCATAGGGTACTCATATAGACTAGCATGGAGAATTAAATGCAGTAGCTTAATCATTTATGTGAGACATTTATGGGGTTAACTATTGAAGAGTAAGTGTTGATAGCACAATAACTCATATAAAACATACAAGTCATGAAGAAGGAAAGCTACACACAAAAAGGACGATTGTTCTAGGAATGTTATAAATGTTCTTAAGGAAAGACGAGCACAAATTGCATGACCACTCATATGAGGCAAGCATTAAGCTAAACATGAAAGCTCAAGCACAATGGAATAAGGAAGCACAGACATAAGTATGTTCAAAAATGAATTGCATCAAACGTTCATAAGAAAAAAAATATCTCGCTAAGTATGAAAGATCAGAGGCAAATAATACAAAAAAAGAAGGTGCTTCATTTTTCCCAACCAAGGAACCTTGCATCGAATTATTGATGGTCAAGTATAAGGCCCTAACACATGTGACACCTACGTAAAGTTAATACAACAGTCTCACTAGCCAGATAGAAAGTATGGGTCAAAATGGTGGTGTCCCTTGGGGGATCGCAGACGAATCCCTTAAAAAATCAACAGTATGAAAGAAATGCATCATAAAGAAAAATGCTAAAGAAATGCAAAAACCAACTAAAGAGTATTAAGGCACTTAAGAGTTAGTGTTTGTTCAAAGTTGTGCGTTTTGAGAAGTTTGGACAAGAAAGACTTAATGATGTTTTTTTATGATGATCGACCATAATGATGTATCTTGAATAATCAAAAGCATAAAGGAGACCATGAAGGAAAGCTTTACCCAAATAAGGCCCTTATCCAACCATATTAATGTGTCTTGCCAAATCAAGGGCCAATGCTTGGCCATAATGATGAACCTTATCCAAAAATTGTCATGTTCGGCCTTAATGAAGTCTTTTTCCCTAGTTTGGCTTCAAGAACAAAGTGTTGCCCAATCAAAGGGCCTTAACTAGTCATGTTGATGTTCATTGCCCCAAGTTTGGCCAAAATAACTAAGTGTCAAAGTATTGCCTGATCAAAGGGCCTTGATCGACCATGTTGATGTTCATTGCTCCAAGTGGTGGTTGAAAAAGAAGGTCTACAAAGGTAAACAGTTGAACTGAGAATGAAGATTCGATTAGGAAAAACACAGACGGTTCAGTTTCATTCTCTTTACATCAAAAGAGAATGGTGTGATGCATTTTTCTTCAGCGCTCATTAATTACTAAGTTTAGTATACTTATAGGTTTAATATCTCATATTAACTGTTATGGTTCATGTGTGCAAGCAAATAATATGTAGGGATTGTCCTCCTATATTGAGATGTTAATTTATGTTGAAAAAGACAGAGTGATTTCGTGGATAACAAATTCAATCTGTTAACATATGTAGCTAACTAAAAGCTTAATTAAGTTAAATATAAATGTTTTATTATAATATAGTTTGTAACATCACGTGTCTTAATGGTCCAAATTTAATTAGTTAAGTTAAACTTATTTGTTTGAACTAATGTAGGTTTGTTTTGGACAGATTTAAGGAATGACAAGCGACAAGGACCATGAGTGGAATTTGGAGCAATCTTGGACTTAGGGGGAAAAGGGTAATTTCGTGGCTTGATATTAAAATTTAAAATTTGTGAATAACAATTGAGAACCTTAGGAATTCCTATTTAATATATATTATATATATTTCATGAAATATGTTAACAAAATTAATACATTTATGAATTAAGGATAAATTAGGAATGTTACAAGTTTCAAGTACAAGGTGTACTAACATTAAAGGTGTACATTTAATATGGAAATTTAATCAATTGTAATGTGGACAAATGAAGCCAAATTAGTTTAAAATTTAACCTACCAAAACCGAGAAGGTTTAGGTGAGTATAGGGCATTAGACAATTTAGGAGTTTTAAGTCAACTTAAACAAACAAGCTTAAGACGCAAAACACTTTCCTTTAGCCAAAAACTGTTACATGTCCGACAATATGGAGAAAAATTCACAGAAAACATGCAAGTGCACGTGGTCTCAAGTAATACGGAGGTGAGTCTGAAATATCGTCCCACAGAGACTGGTAGTGCGAAGCTTAGCTAAATACTAGATACTATTATCTATGGTATATCCTAGCAAATTATGAAAGTTTGTTTACTTGGGTGTGATCTACAAAGGCTAACAAAGCAAAATAAAATAAAATAAAAGTAATTGAAATTAAAAAGCAAATAAGAAATACTTACAGTAGAAATGATGAAAGTAAAATAACTGCAAAAGAAAAGAAACAAAAATGCAAATAAGTAAAATGGAAGGGTAAAAATGTAATTTCCTAACTATCTCGGTCTAAAATGCAAATAATGAAAATATGCATGAAAATCCTAAAATGAAAATAAAAATGCATGAACATGTAAAAAAAAAAAATCAAAACTAATGCAATTGAAAGAAAAATGAATTAATGCATGAAGTTCCTAAACTAATGCATGGAAATGCCTAAGTGAATGAACTTGAAATTAAATTAAACTTTACCTAATCAAAGAACTATATGAATACTACCCTATGACACCTAAAATGTACCTAAAACAATACCTAAATGCATAGAACTAATGTGAATATAAAGCCTGGACAGAATTGAAATTTAATGCTAAATGAACCTAAAAATGCAACTAAATGCTTATGAAGAAATTATCTAACTTAACCTACACTTAGACCACTAATTATATGAACCTAAAATGGACTAAATATGATGAAACTACCCCCTAGAAGACTCCTAAAACAGCAGCTGATCTATCCCAGCAGTAACGCCTAAGTGGCCTAAAACAGTGCAGTAATATGCTGGAAAAAATTTAGAAAAAATGCTATGAAATGCTATCTAAATAATCCCCAAAATTATCCCTAATTTGTATGACCTAAACCTAACTTAACCTTAATAAAATATAGCCTAATCTAGTCCAAAACAGCCAAGGAAACTGACCAAACAGATTTCACAAAACTGATCAGGAAATTGCAAATAACATGAATACATGAGAAGAAATGACTAAGCATACTATGCCAATTAAATTCTAAAAATTTCCTAAAAATAATATGACCCTAATATGACAAAAAGCTACTGGAAATGCACTGAAAACAACTTAAAATCAGCCCCTAAAAATTCTTACAAGTCACGCCAAAAACTGAGCAGAAAGAAACAAGTGCCTGACATCAATACTGCTAACCTATGCCATTCAACACACATGTAATAAATATGATTCTTAAACTAACGAAATGCATGCACAACTACAAGACACTTAAAAAGACCATGAACATACTCCAAAACAGTAGCCAAACTCACTCAGAATCAAAATAACAGAAACTGAAAACGTGAAAAGCAAAAATAAACCAAGAGAGGCCATTCACGTCAACTTCATCGCACTACTCCATTGTGAGATTTTTTTTTTCTCTTAAAAGAAACACTTAAAACCAAAAATATAACATTAAAGTAGACATACGAAACAGTAAAAAAAATATAAACTACAGAAATAATGCTGGAAAACAGTAAATAAAATATCACTAAAGAAAAGTGTAGACAAAGTTCTAGAACAAGAACTATGGAGGTATTGTTTCAACCTTTTTAATTCCCATTCTCATAGAACCTCATCAATAACCAAAATATAACAAAAAGAAATAGTAGAAGAAGGTATCATTGCAAGAAATATAAATGAACACTAAGATTAAAAGAGAACTTGAAAGAACTTTACTGAACTTAAATGAAATATCAACAAAGTAAGTAACTTGCATAAAAAAAAGGAAAGAGCTTGAAAAAACGTGAAAGATCGCTGCTTCTAAATTTCTTAAGACTTAAAAATGCTGGAAAGTAAAATAAAAATTAAACCCTAGGCAGCCCCCCTTTAGGTTAGGTCTCATAAAGTTGCTTATATAATCATTTAGCTTAGGGATACAATGGTAATTCCAATCCTAGATGAGTTGGCATTAATTGCTAATTGTCTTCGTGTCCTTGGCTCTTCAAAGTAGATATTTCCATGTCATTTAAATGCTCACATCAGCCATGGACATCTCATCCCTTCTAGCACCTTCCTTTTTGTCTTCTAATCCACATAAGCATCCAAGGTGGCAAAGGCATGTGTCTTCCATGTGTTGGCATGTGTCTTTTGTTTTTATCCACTAAGAGTGAGTAGGATGATGACATGTGGCATGCTAGATGTCAAAAGATGAGAGAGAAAATGAAGAGTCATGCTCCCTTGTCTTGTAGTGGTCCAGTCTCCTTTCTTGCCCATTTTCAGTCTATTTTCTACCGAAAAGACTGAAATTCATCTAAAATTTATTTTTCTGCAAAACATGAGGAATTTAATAAAATTAGGGGAATAATTAATAAAATAACGGAGGAATTAAATAATTATTAATCAATAAAATACTAAAATAACTCTATTTTCATAGAGTTATCAGGACCCAACTCTCATATAATTCCCTAAGTTAAGGATTTAGGGGAAAGAATGAGTGAAGGTTAATGGATCAGATTTTCGAATAGTGAAAGTGTTGAAGGAAAGGGATGTGGGACCCCACGAGAATTGTTATGATCTGACATGGTTCTGAGAGAGTGGATTAGAAAGTATTTGAGAATTGATTTATTCATATTTCGCAATAAGTCCTTATTGGGGATTCAATTTGAAATATAGAAATAAGCTACAGTTAATGCTATGCTTACAGGTATAGTACGAAATTGCAATGTGGGACCCACAAGATTATCCTTAACCCAAATGAGGACAGAAGTGGCAAAATGTTAAATTTGAGCTCGAAATACATAACTGGTAAGAAGAACATTTTTTGAAATTCCTTCGTTTGTGCATGCTTAGGTTTGCATGCAACAAATTCAAAAATGTCGATTTTGTCCATAGGCTGGGAGAATTTTCCTGAATAACGATCAACCTAGTTTGACTTTTGACCCACAGATTGTCATAGTCAAACCCTCATGTGAAGAAGTTTCACGTGGATCCAGCTTGTAAACTAAATCACCAGAAAATGTCAAAAACAATGCAAACGAGCTCAAAAGAATTCATTTAAGGCTATTTTGGTAATTTCATATCCTAAAGCTTGTCAAACCCACCAATAGTAAATGTTTGACCCATATTATTATAAATGAATATATTTAAATAAAAAAAGTAAAATCTGAATTAATTAAATAATATTTTATAGATATGGGACAGAAAAGGAATTCTTAAAATTTTAAAGGGGCAATATGGTAAATTATCATGGGTTGATATTTTATTAATAAAATAATATTAAAATCAAATTTTTTTCACTTTCTTCCCCATTAAGGTCGGCCACCATTGTTGAGTTTCTCATCTTCTCCATATTTCTAAGTGTAGAGAGAAAAACCTTGATAAAACCCTATCTAAACCACTCCAAATCAGATCCTTTCTTAAATAAAAATTGTTCCTTTCAACTAGAGCTACTTAAATCCAGAAAAATTGAAACTTGAAGTGGCTGTTTGCTTAGTGATTCAGCCCTCCCAAGTTGATGCCTCAGTGAAGGTAAGAGAGAAAGTTTGTAAATTTTGATCTTAATGATTCTATCCTATTGTTTTAAGCTTATTTAACATGTTTATGATTGTAATTTGAAACAATTCAGATTTTAAAGACATACTAGGATTTCAGTCATGAGGGTTTACTATGGGAAAATGTTGATTTTCATGCTTAAAAAGTATTAAAATTGTAAAAAATAAAGTGACGTGTGTGTGTGTATGTGTTCTGCTAAAATGCCCTGTTTTAAGTTCCATATTTAAATGTTCAGTTTGGAGGTTTTATAATTAGATAATTTCTGAAAAAACTATGGTAGATAGCCTTATGAGTTAGGAGAAAGCAATTTTAGAATTTCTAGATTTGGAGTTCTATAACTTGAGATATAGGCAAATGAATACAGGACACCTACTGTAGTAGACGAGGTACCTTGCATCAAATTTGAAATCTTATAGAAAATAATCCCAAATGAATGTGGTTGCAAACCATACATTTCCTGAAACATAAATGAATTAGGACTAACATGGTTTTGAGTTTGCACAATTTGGACAACCTTGCATTTAGATATAAATGAATTTGTGCATAGAGGTCAGTAGATAGTCCGCCAGAATGCACCTGAAAATAATGTAATTTTGTGGAATTACTAAAAAAATAATTTAGGAATGATAAAATTGTGAAATTTACCTTTCTGAATATAGAATTGAAATAGGATCACATGATTTTGGATTCATAATTTTTGAATATCCCTATAATTAGTGTCATAACGTATTAAGTTTTGGGTAAAACCTAATAGCTAGACACAAAACTATGGAGTCGCCACCAACCATTCTAACCTAGGTGTGATTGGTCACCTATTCAAACTAAGGATAAGGCTTGGTCTACGTTCAAAGACACTAGGTTCGGGAGTACGGTTACGTGTAGGGAAGGATTAGCACCCCTACAACGCCCATCCTAAAATGGTACCAACTAGTTTTAGGTTATCTTTACAATTTGCCTTGTGTTTATATTAATTTCGATATGCTTATATATTGGGAGTATTTCTAAGATTTTTCCATCAATTTGGCTCCAATCTTAAAAATCTCCCTCACCTCAAGATGTTCAAGGAGTCTCAATTGACTTTCTTGAATTCTATCGTCGGACCAATAAGATATTTTATGAAAATCTTATTCTTTCCAATTTTGGCTCTAATTTCGACTCCATATTAATCTCTATATTTTTTTAATCTTATCTATATATTTTATTTTATTTATTTAGATAATAAATATGAATCATGGTTTATTAAAGATTTTCTTAAAAGCATCCCATCAATTTGGCTCGGCTTAAAAGAAGTCTTTCCACCTAGAAATTTCCAAGGAGTCTCAATTGACTTTCTTGAAATTTCATCATCGGCATAATTCATACTTATTTCCTATTTTATCTTTGTTGTACTCTTGTCCTCATGTCACATTTATTTATTTACTTATGCATTTATCTAATTTGTGTTTATAATTATTTAAGCCTAGTCTTTATCTAATTTATATTTTATTCATTTTATTTATTTGTGTTTGTTTAATCTTAAAATAAATATGAATTATATTTGATTGAAAATTCTCCCAAAAGTATCCCATCAATTTGGCTCAACTTAAGGGAGAATCCTCTCACCTAGAAATTTCAAGGAGTCTCAATTGACTTTCTCGAAATTTCATCATCGGTACAATTCATATTCACTCTAATTTTCGACCTAATTCCTATTTCTTATTTATTATCCTTTTTATTTATTTATTATTCTCGTCTATGTTCATTTAATTTTAGTCTTTACTAATTAATTTTTATTCCTTCCATTTATTTTATATCTATTTAATCTTAAAATAAATATGAATTATATTTTATTGAAAATTCTCCCAAGAGTATCCCATCAATTTGGCTCAACTTAAGGGAGAATCCTCTCACCTAGAAATTTCGAGGAGTCTCAATTGACTTTCTCGAAATTTCATCATCGGTACAATTCACATTTATTCGATAAAAATCCAATTTTAAATTACTATTTTTCGTCTTATTATTTTTCTTAACTTATTTCTTATTATCACTTACTAAAGCATTACAATCTTAGGCTACATAAACAAATTTGACAGTATTTTAGTCATACACTAAATTGAGCGTATCATATAAATTTTATTTGAAAAATTAAAGAAGTCATGCTAATTAAATTGAATCATGCTAATTAAATTAAATCATACTAATTAAATTAAACTAAACAATCAAGTTAATAAAATAATAAATAAAAAAATAAAAAATAAAAAAATCATACATCAATTTATATGCACAAGCTACATTAATTAAATCTTATTAATACTTGTTAAATCATACTATTCATGCATCTAATTAAATCTATTAACTTATCTAAATAATTGTTATTTTATTTCATAATTTTGTTAATTAGGTTACTGTATTAATTACAGAAATGTACACAAAAAAAATCATCAAAAATAATAATAATAATAATAATAATAATAATAATAATAATAATAATAATAATAATAATAATAAAATTAATAAATAAATAAAATAAATAAGTAAATAAATAAAACAAATAATAAAAAAAAACGGAAAAGGAAATTATCAGAAAATTGGAAAAGAAAAACCTTGTGATCGGGTCGGGTCGGTGCGGGTCAACACACGGGCCAACACGCGGATCTTGGCTCTCCAAAACGACGTCGTTTGAAGCTGGGTATTTAAACCCTTTTTCCCGATTTTTTCGGTTAAATCCCCCCACTTTCCAAAAAAAACTTCAGATCCTCTTGCCCAAGCGATTCCCGGTGACCGGAAAGTTCAAATGGTTGCCGGGAAACTCAAAAATCCCATATTTCGGTGACTGTCTTCACCGCCGCCACCGTAACACCAGATCTAGACCTGTAAACACCCAAAAAATCTTCGTCTCTCCTTCCTTGAACCAGATCTGTAAATCACAACCCCTAAATCCTTCGAAAAACCTCCAGATCTGACTCCTCAAAACCAAAAACCTACACTGCCTCCACTCAAAAAAAACCCTCGACTATCCCCCTCTGCTTGTTTTTTTGTTTTTGTGGTTGCGGTTTATTTTTTTGTTTTCTCTCTCTCTGTGGTTGCCGTTGGTGTTTTTTTTTTTTGCTGTTGTTGATGTCCTCCTCTTTTAGATCTGTTGCCCTCTTTATAAAAAATCTAATCTGAATATTTTTGGAGGGTTTTGAAATCGGATCTCAGATCCGATTGTGATTATGCTTTTAATGTCATGATTTTAAATTCCTTTTTCTTTGATTTCCTTGCAGATTCTGAAGACAAGATATTTCCTTTTTCGTGTCTGGCGGCCATTAGGGTTTGGATTCATTTTGGGGTCACGGTTTGGTTAGGGTTTGGTGTGGTTTGGGGGTTTGGATTAGGGTTTGGTTTGGGGTTAGGGGTTCGATTTGGATTAAGGTTTGGTTTGGGGTTAGGGGTTCTGTTTGGGTTTTGGGGTTTCAATCAGGGTTAAGGGTTTGGTGTGGTTTGGGGGTTTAGATTAGGGTTTGGTTTGGGGTTAAAGGTTCTGTTTGGGCTTTGGGGTTTCAGTCAGGGTTAAGGGTTTGGGGTTTTGTGGGGGTTGGGGTTTGGGGTCAGATTAGGGTTTCTGTTTAGGGTTTTTGTTTTTTCTTTTTTTTTTTTTTTTTTAATTTTTATATTTGTCAAAATAAATATACAAAAAAAACAAATAAAGCAGAAAAGGAAAGAAAAAAGAAAAGAAAAGAAAAGAAACAAAAAAGAAACAAAAAATAAATAAATAAATAACAAATAACAAATAAATAACAAAAACAAACAAAAAAAATAAATAAAATAAAATAAAAATAAAAATAAAAAAGTAAATAAAATAAAAATAATAAAAATAAAATAATAAATAATAAATAATAAATAATAAATAAATAAAAGAAAACAAAATAATATCAATTATTCACACATGGGTTTAATCCATTTCCGATTTTAGAATGCCCGTCAAGTGGTTCGGGATTCACAATTCCGTACCATTTAGTTTCGGACAAAAATTGGTGTCTACAGTTGCCCCTCTTTGCACATTACTGAGCATCAGGAATAGGGCAAAGACTTTAGACACCGATTTTGTTTTTTTCCGTGAAAATACTCTTCTGAATAGCGGGACTCTTAGAACTTCAAATTTTCTCATCTTCGATATGCTCTTTTAACTAGGAAAACCCTGAGTTTTTTTTTTTTTTTAGAATTTTTCATCTCTAAGAGGCTCCTTCGACTAGGAAGGTCTTGACACTTTAAATTTTCTAATCTCTTAAATGCTCCTTCGACTAGGAAGGCCCTGAAACTTTAAATTTTCTCATTCTTAAATGCTCCTTCAACTAGGAAGGCCCTAAAACTTTAAATTTTCTCATCTCTTAAATGCTCCTTCGACTAGGAAGGCCCTGAAACTTTAAATTTTCTCCTCTCTAAAATGCTCCTTCGACTAGGAAGGCCCTGAAACTTTAAATTTCTCCTCTCTAAAATGCTCCTTCAACTAGGAAGGCCCTGAAACTTTAAATTTTCTCATCTCCAAAATGCTCCTTCCTAGGAAGGCCCTGAAACTTTAAATTTTCTCATCTCCAAAATGCTCCTTCGACTAGGAAGGCCCTGAAACTTGAAATTTCTCCTCTCTAAAATGCTCCTTCAACTAGGAAGGCCCTGAAACTTTAAATTTTCTCCTCTCTAAAATGCTCCTTCGACTAGGAAGGCCCTGAAACTTTAAAATTTCTCATCTAAAATGCTCCTTCGACTAGGAAGGCCCTGAACTTTAAATTTCTCATCTCCAAAATGCTCCTTCGACTAGGAAGGCCCTGAAACTTTAAAACTTTTCTCATCTGAAAGTGCTCCTTCGACTAGGAAGGCCCTGAAACTTTAAATTTCTTCTCATCTGAAAGTGCTCCTTCAACTAGGAAGGCCCTGAAACTTTGAAACTTTTCTCATCTGAAAGTGCTCCTTCGATTAGGAAGGCCCTGAAACTTTAAATTTCTTCTCATCTGAAAGTGCTCCTTCGACTAGGAAGGCCCTGAAACTTTGAAACTTTTCTCATCTGAAAGTGCTCCTTCGACTAGGAAGGCCCTGAAACTTTAAATTTCTTCTCATCTGAAAGTGCTCCTTCGACTAGGAAGGCCCTGAAACTTTAAATTTCCTCATCTCCAAAATGCTCCTTCGACTAGGAAGGCCCTGAAACTTTAAATTTCTCATCTCTTAAATGCTCCTTCGACTAGGAAGGCCCTGAAACTTTAAATTTCTCATTCTTTAAAAATGTCTTTCTTTTTGAAATGAACGGGATGCATGCTAAAAATAATTTCATTATAATTGTGACAACAAAGGCTCAAAACCCCATTTCTTTTTTTTTTGGACCAATCTTGTCTTTAAACCAGTTAGCGACTTTCTCATATCATCACCTTCAATCTTCATTCTTCCCCTTTTTTGTTTCTAAGCAGCTGGTGTATTCGACTTAATTTACCAATCTTCTGATATTCCACTATATTTCTGTCCCTCTTCTTTCCCTTTTTTAAGCAATGCAATTATCTTTTTCTCTCATTTTTTTTTAAAAATGTTTGCCAATCATCTATTAATTTCCATCCTAACAATATGACTAACATAATGCAAATTTCGATTTTCCCAATCAAGGTAAGAAGGTAAATGGTAGTAGATACGAGATAAGTTTGGAAGAGAGGTTATTTTATTATAAACATCAAGCATATCTGAACAGAGGAATATTACAAGGAATAATTGCATTGACAAAACAATCAAATATCTCAACAATCAACATTCTGACAATTCTGATCGAATTAATTCAAATTTCTCTTTCGAAAAGCCTACTCCATCAGTTTGTCTAATATTGCAGAGCCCTTCGGACTAAACCTTTTCCTTTGATATCACAAAATTTCCGATGCTAATCTTTCCCCTACACTTAAGCTGCCTTTTCAGGTTTTCAACATAAGCGTCTCCCCCATTGATTTAAACCGCCCTTTTCGGGTTTTCGATTTAAATCCTCCTTTTTTATTGCTCTTTTTCTTTTTCTTTATTTTTTATTTTTTTTATTTGTTTTTTTTAGGCATAATACCTCTTCACAGCATCGGAATTGATGGGGTTTGGCAGGTCCTCACCGTCCATATTTGCCAATATTAATGCCCCACCAGAGAAAGATCTCTTCACTACATATGGTCCTTCCCAATTTGGCGCCCATTTTCCCCTCCTATCTTGTTGATTTGGGAGGATCTTCTTCAAAACCAGATCCCCTTCTCGGAATTTCCTAGGTCGGACTTTCTTATCATGTGCTTTCATCATTCTCCTTTGGTACAACTGGCCATGGCATAAAGCTACAAGCCTTTTCTCGTCAATAAGATTCAATTGCTCATAGCGTTCCCGTACCCACTCTGCCTCTTCTAATTGTGTTTCCATTAAGACCCTTAATGACGGAATCTCTACTTCAATTGGTAGCACTGCCTCCATCCCATACACTAATGAGAATGGGGTTGCCCCAGTAGACGTGCGCATTGACGTTCTATACGCGTACAAGGCAAAAGGTAACTTTTCATGCCAATCCTTATAAGTTTCTGTCATTTTTCCCACTATTCTCTTGACATTTTTGTTCGCGGCCTCTACTGCCCCATTCATTTGTGGTCGATACGGCGCCGAATTGTGATGCTTGATTTTGAACTGTGCACAAACTTCTTCCATCATTGTGTTATTCAAATTACGAGCATTATCTGAAATAATTCTTTCTGGAAGTCCATATCGGCATATGATATCTTTCTTTATGAATCTGCATACTGCCGTTCGTGTCACACTAGCAAAAGATGCCGCTTCTACCCACTTGGTAAAATAATCAATCATCACAAAAATAAACCGATGTCCATTTGAAGCTTTTGGTGTAATGGGTCCTATCACATCCATCCCCCACATAGAGAAAGGCCAAGGAGGGGCTAATACATGCAGAGCCTCCGATGGAGCATGAATCTTGTTAGCATAAATCTGACATTTGTGGCATTTTCTAGCGTAGTTAATACAGTCTTTTTCCATGGTTGACCAATAATAACCCGCTCTCATTATTTGTCTTGCCATCATATGACCATTAGCATGTGCCCCACAAGATCCTTCATGTACCTCCTCTAATATCTGTTTAGCTTCTGCAATATTCACACATCTCAAAAGCACCTGGTCTCGACTTCTTTTGTATAAGACTTCCCCGTCTAAAAAGAATCCCATAGCCATTCTCCTAATGATTCTTTTGTCATTCTCCGAAGCATGTTTTGGGTACTGTTGGTTTTTAATGTACTGTAAGATGTCATGGTACCAAGGCTTTCCATCGACTTCTTCTTCTAAACTTGCACAATGCGCTGGTGAATTCTTCAGATTCATCCTGATGGGTTGAATTTCAGCATTACTGTCCAACTTGAACATTGCAGCTAAAGTGGCTAGAGCATCTGCCATTTGATTCTCCTCTCGAGGTAGATGCTCAAACTGAATACTTTTGAACTGATCAATTAAACCGGCTATGTATTTTTGGTACTGGACCAACTTCGAATCCCTAGTTTCCCATTCACCTCGCAACTGGTATATGACTAGAGCCGAATCTCCATACACTTCGAGCACATCAATCTTCTTTTCAATGGCGGCTTGCAAACCCATGACACATGCTTCATACTCAGCTACGTTGTTGGTACAGTTGAAGTCCAATCTTGCAGTAATCGGGTGATGATCTCCTTCTGGGGATATCAGGACCACTCCTACTCCTCGCCCAAAAGCATTGGATGCTCCATCAAAGAACATTCTCCATGATTTCTTAGCTAGCTTCTCTTCTTCTATCTGAAATACAGCCATCAAATCCTCATCTGGAAAATCGAGTTTCATAGGCACATAGTCATCGGCAACCCGGTCTACTAAGAAATCAGCGATTACACTCCCTTTAATGGCCTTTTGAGTCACATATATAATATCATACTCAGAAAGCATGACTTGCCACCTTGCTATTCTACCAGACAAAGATGGTTTCTCGAAAATGTACTTCAAAGGATCAAGTTTGGCCACCAACCAAGTCGTGGGATATAACATGTACTGTCTGAGTCTTTGGGCTGTCCAAGCTAAAGCGCAACACATCTTTTCCAATTGAGAATACTTCACTTCGTAGTCAATGAATTTCTTACTTAGGTAATAGATGGCTTGTTCTTTCTTGCCATTCTCATCTCGTTGTCCCAGTACACATCCCATTGAACCTTCGCAAACTGTCAAGTACAAAATCAAAGGTCTATCAGGAATAGGAGGTACTAACACAGGCGGGTTTGATAAGTACTCCTTGACTTTATCGAAGGCCTTTTGACATTCTTCATTCCATTCCCCAGAGTCATGTTTACGAAGAAGCTTGAAAATTGGATCACATTTTGAAGTAAGTTGAGATATAAATCTGGATATGTAGTTTAGCCTCCCTAAGAAACCTCTTACTTCTTTGGTGGTGCGAGGAGGGGACAAGTTCTGAATGGCACGCACTTTGTCCGGATCAACTTCTATTCCCCTTTCGCTAACTACAAATCCCAATAATTTTCCAGATCTTGCCCCAAATGTACACTTGGCTGGGTTTAAACTTCAACTGGTACTTCCTCAACCTTTCAAAGAGCTTCTTAAGATTAGTCACATGGTCGTCTCCTTCACGAGACTTTGCAATCATATCATCCACGTACACCTCAATCTCTTTATGCATCATGTCGTGGAAAAGACTAACCATAGCCCTTTGATATGTAGCTCCAGCATTCTTCAATCCGAATGGCAGGACCCTGTAGCAAAATGTTCCCCACATTGTCACGAAAGTAGTCTTTTCCATATCTTCTCTAGCCATCTTGATTTGATTATAGCCGGAAAAGCCATCCATAAATGAAAATATGGAATACCTCGCTGTATTGTCCACAAGGGTGTCAATGTGAGGAAGCGGGAAATTGTCTTTAGGGCTAGCTCTGTTCAAATCCCGATAATCCACGCACATCCGCACCTTTCCATCCTTCTTAGGCACAGGGACAATATTAGCTACCCACTCCGGGTATTTGGCCACTTCAAGAAAACCTGCATCAAATTGCTTTTTAACTTCCTCTTTGATCTTCAACAACATTTCCGGCTTCATGCGTCTTAACTTTTGTTGTACCGGTTTGTACTCTGGTTTCAAAGGCAATCTATGCTCCACAATATCAGTATCAAGGCCAGGCATATCTTGGTAAGACCAAGCAAACACATCTACATATTCACGAAGTAACTCCTTAAGAACTTTCTTTCATCTGATGCTAGTGATGTTCCGATTTTGACCTTTTTCTTATCTTTTTCATCTCCCAAATTAATTATTTCAACAACTTCCTGATGAGGTTCAATTGGTTTCCTATCTTCTTCCATCGATCTCAACAAGTCACGGGGTAAAAGGTAGTCCGTAAAGACATCTTCATCATCAGATTCACTAAATTGAGCAGGGTTTTCAAAATCAATTTCTGAATTATTGACATTATTATCATCTTGTTTATTGTTTTGATACCTGAAAGTAGATGAAATGGGAAATTATAGGTATTTTCAGTGTTGGCATGCTAAAGAAAGATAGAGAAAAAAAAATTATTGGGAAAATAGGAATGCATAATGCTAATCATTTATTGAAATGGAAAATAACAAAGTTGGCCCATACATAAAAATTTATTTGGGTGCTTTTGGGCTGAAGCACTGAAAATCCAACTTGCATTATTCAAAACATAAAAGAAAAAGACAATTGCATTATTACTTTTCAAAGGAAATCTCTGGGAACTCCAAAATCGTCCAATTCTTCAACTCAGCTCCTGGAGGGGTCACATGCACAAACCGTCCAGCTACATTCTCCTCTGATATCTTCTCATCTACCATGTGAATGGATAAATCAGAGAGATCCCCCTCAAGCTGCATCGCCAATTTCCCTCCTTCATCATCAGTCTGATATCCACCACAATAGAAGGTGTCATAAAGGTAAGGAATGACCAATTTCTCAGTTTCAAATTCGTCCCCTTTCAACTGTGCTATTCGCCTCTCTTTCTTTTCTTCCATCTTCTTTGCTTTATCTTTCCAAGTTGGTTTGTATCCTAACCCGAACCTGTCCTTGCTTTCCAAAATTGTGATGGCCTTTCTAATCCCTTGGTGGTTTCTTCCCAATCCGACTCCTGGATACCAACCTTTGCCCATGGTTTGCTTCACCACCATCTCTGTAGCTGCTGACAGGTGAGGAGCATATAATTTCGAACCTTCTCCTATGTAAGTTGCATTAACAAACTCAAAAGCTCGATATGAACATTCCCATGCATTCTCTGTTGTCTCAACATACGGAGTGCTTGGAGATTGAGTGACAAAGATGTCTTCCTCTCCAGAAACTGAGATTTGTTGATTCCCCACAAAAAACTTCACATTTTGATGGAGAGTGGAAGGGACAGCTCCTGTCGTGTGTATCCAAGGTCTTCCTAGCAAAAGAGTATATGAAGGCGCAATATCCATGACTTGGAATTGTATATTGAAAGTACATGGACCAATCTCCACAGGTATCTCTATATCGCCCAACACTTCTCGACGGACTCCATCAAATGCTTTGACAATCATGTTGCTTTTTCGCATATACGATGAATCCACTGGTAGCCTTAACAAAGTGCACGTAGGCATCACATTGAGAGCCGAGCCATTATTAATGAGAACCCTGCCAACTGTGTGGCTCTTGCACCGGACGGTGATGTGAAGAGCCTTGGTGCTTCCCCTCCCTTCCGCAGGAATCTCATCATCACTGAAAGATATATAATTTGAAGCCACCAAATTACCGACTAAATTGTCCATTTTGTCCATGGATATATCAGGAGGTACATATGATTGATTCAATACCTTTAATAAAGCATTTATGTGAGACTCAGAATTCAGGAGAAGTGATAAGAGTGAAACCTTTGCCGGTGTTTTGTTCAACTGCTCGACAATATTGTATTCACTATGCTTAATCAAGCTCAAAAACTCATCGGCATCTTCTTTCGTAATAGACTCTTGACATCTTGTGTCTCGAACCTCTATCGGGTTAGCCCTATCCCCTTCCACAATTCCTGCCTTCTCTTTTCTAGCTTTAGCTAACATTTCAGGACTATAGCAACGCCCACTTCGTGTCATTCCCCCAACTCCAGTGATATTCGCCGTTTCGAGACTTTTAGGGGACATATGCTCTCTTTCTCCATTCATTACTATATCATAGCCATATCTCCAAGGTACCGCCTTGTTGTCTTTGTATGGAAACGGAATAGGAGCTTTGATTGTGATCCCACTAGCTTGGCTTGATTTTTCCTCAAGGTGGATTTTCAGAGGCTTTAACTTTAGGTCGTCATCAATCACACTAATCTCATTCCCTTTTCCTCTTCCTTCCCAAAATTCAATTTGATATGAGTCCATTAACTCCTGCAATCTATAACGAAAAGCTTCACAGGACTGAATTGAATGACCTACTGCATCATTGTGGTATGGACAAACCAGATTGGGATCATACGAATCTATATAGGTCTCCAAAATCAAGGTTTCTGGTTGCAACATGTCTGCCTTCACTAATACATCAAAGACCTGACTTAACGGAGTCTTTATTTCTGCAACAGCTCTTTTAATGTAATCCTTCTTTTCATTGCTTAACATGTTCACTGCTGCTCCACCATGGTCTGGTAAAGGATTCCCATTCACAACTTGTTCTACTTTCGGCTCCTCAAAACTCAACTGCCAGCCTTCATCAAGCCCTGCACTTTATACTTCAGTCCCAAGCAATTTTCTATAGAGTGACCCACATTTTCATTGTGGTAAGCACACTTTGCGTTTGGATCATACCATTTGGGATACGGGGGTTTTAGGGGTTCAAGGTATACAGGGGCAATAAGACGGTTTTGCACCAGTTTAGGATATAACTCCGCATAGGTTATGGGGATTGGGGTGATTGGGGGTCTTTCTTGATTGAAGCGTGGCCTTCCAGGGTTGTTCATTAGGTTTGTAGGTTGAGTAAAAGGTTGGGTTGGTCTCAGGGTTGGCGAGCGGAAAATGGGTTGAGTATTTGTTGTGGGTTTAGTTGATATGGGTGGGGCAAAACATAATTGATAGCATGAGGATAAGATTGGTATTGGTTGGATGGGCGTTGGTGAATAAAACCTCCTGCAGAGATAGCCTGGACATCTCCTTCCTTTTTCTTAGGAAACCCTCCTTTCCTGGCCTCTACACCCTCAATCTTGCCATTTTTAATAGCATTTTCTATTGCCTCTCCTGAAAGCACCATGTCAGAAAAGTTCTTACTGACATTTCCTATCATCCTCTCATAATAAGGAGCTTTGAGAGTGTTTAAAAATAACATCGTTAACTCCTTTTCTATCAATGGAGGTTGAACTTCAGTAGCTGCATCTCTCCACCTTTGAGCGTATTCTCTAAAATTCTCGTTTGTTTTCTTCTCCATGCTTTGGAGAGAAAGGCGATCAGGAGCCATATCACTTACGTGACGATATTGGGCTAGAAATGCCCTAGCAAGGTCTTTCCACGAATGTATACGACTCCTGTCCAACTGAACATACCACCTTGCAGCAGATCCTGTAAGGCTATCTTGAAAACAGTGAATGAGCAACTTTTCATTACGAGCATATCCTGCCATCTTTCTGCAGAACATCGTAACATGGGTTGTCGGGCATTTAGTTCCATCATATTTCTCGAAGTCCGGAACCTTGAACTTTGCGGGCAACACCAAATCGGGAACTAGGCTCAACTCTTCTGCATCAACATTCCCAAAGGAATCGTTTCCTTCGATGGCTTTCAACCTTTCCTCCAACATGTCACATTTCTGTTGTATCCCTACAGCTAGATTGTCAACTGCTTCTCTCTTCAACTTCTCTTGTTCAACAGGATCATCCAAGTTTGGGACGAAAATAGGGTCGACAGGACTAGACCCTATACCAGGTTGATTTTGGCCTATAGCATGGCCTTGTCCTCCCACTGAAGGTGTTGCGTGAGCATAAACCTTTGGAGACATTTGGGCTTGATGGGTGAACCCTTGAGGGTATGGTGGATCATCACTAGAACATTCTTCTTTTGTTGCTAGGTCTTGCACAACTCCCTTCCCCTTAGCCATACTCATCATCAATTCCATCATCTTGGTCATTTGCTCTCGAGTTTTCTCTTGAGCCTTGACAATCTCTTGTTGCACTTTCTCCATCCTATCAATCCGTGCTAATTGTTCGTTCTCCATTGCTCTAGTTTGTGCACGAGTTTGGTATGAATGATTTGGAAGGGCTATTTTTGTACCTTTGTTGTCACAATTAAAAAAAATTATTTTTATTAAATGCTCATGAAGGAAAAAGCAAAAGTAGGAAAAATCTTTGTAAGAAATTTATTGCATAATAAAGGATTGTCTTATAACAAAAACTCATAAAAAACCAATGGTTATAAAACTAGTCTCATAACAATTGTTGAACAAAATTAAAGATCCACTACATCCATAAAGAAAATCTAAGGTGTCCACCTAAGCCTCCTCAACAAACTGTAGTGACCTTGGATCTCGTCCAACAGTAACCGCAGATTCTCCCCATGCTCAGTAAGTGGGCTGACTCCGAGCTTCAAATCCATTATTCTGTCTTCCATGTATCTTTCTCTATGTGCCATGACATTAATTTGTTCAATCATGGAAACCAAAAGATGTGAATCGCGAGCTCTCCTTAAAGTAGCATACTTCTCCTTTAGCTCATTCAACTCATTAACAACCTTTTGCAAGATCTGCAAGTATTCTTGGGATCGATTGAGGGCATCTTGCGAACTCATCTGTTCGCTTATGACCTTGCCTTCAAGTTCTTCACATTTGGTCCTCTTCTTTTGTATCTCAGTCTTGAGTTGTTCATTCTCTTCTCGCAAACGTTTACTTTCAGACCTTGAGAGTTGCTCCTTCAAGTATCTGATTTCATCTATCAACTTATACTTCTCTTGATGGACCCTTGTATATGCTTGCTCCCTTCTCCCCAGCTTTTCCTCCGTTTCACATTTGAGCTTCTTAATTTCCCTCTCTAGGTCTTTCTTTTCTTCCTCTAATTTCCTCTTGGCAATCTCCAGGTCTATCATGGGGTCTCGGGGTATAGGCTCTTCGTGGGCTTCATCTTCTTCAGGGGGAAGTAAAATATCTTTGACTCGCCTAGCATGCCAGACAGAATATTCAGGGGAAATTTTATCTATAAATCTTCCCTTTTGTATTTTGCAAGCTGTCTTCCAAGCCTTGACATCATCTTCTATCTTCCTTAGTGCCCTTTTTTCAATATAGGAGTATTCCCTTTGGTCGAGTCCAAATGTCATGGGGATGAACTGGTCATATCCTAGCTGTCTTCGTACCATGATGGGAGAATAAGTAATAGTCCCCCACACACCCAACAAAGGGACCCATGGTTGCCCTCCACATTTATACACCATTGACCTTCGTGGCATCCATGGTGCTAACCAAACTACATCTTGGGTCGTGGTTTTGCGCAAAGTCGAAACCCAATCCTTCTTTGTCTTGAACTTGGGCCACTCACTTTCACAAAATTCCTTAATAGGAAGACTACTACCAAGGAAAGCATCTTTGAATTTACTACGTTCATACTTAAAATGACTCCTCATCCACATATATAATAACTGCATGCACCCGATGAAACGCCCTCCACCATTCCTACGACAGTAGCTCAAAGATCTAAATGTTTCAGCTAAGATAACCGGAGCAGCATTCACCTCATGCTCATGTTGTTCAACGAGGTCTACAAGAACAATCTCCACATACTGCAATGATCTAGGAAAAACCACCATCCCATAAATAGCTAATGCCATTAAGCTCATACTTTGCTTGTCTGTCAATTGTTTGCCAAAACAACTCCGAAGAAAATTCCATCCCAAATAGGTACCTTCCCCTTTCTTCTTGATGTGTTGGTCAACCTCTTGTACATCAATACCTATCATTTGTGCTAAACACTTGCGATGGCTCCTCTTATTCTTCTTGTAAACCTTGCTTTTCTCTGACGCCTTAATACGAAGTAAGACCGTGTACTCCTCAATAGTGGGCACCATGTCCACCTCGTTAAACACAAAGCACCTATACGAGGGATCCCAAAAATACACCATAGCCCTAATCAAATTATCGTCCACAGGTACAGTAAGAAGCAATGCCAAATCTCCATATTTCTCTTAAAAGCCGATCCGCTTTGTTTTATCCCAACTCTTCCAAATGTCGATCAATTCAGTGAGATCATTTTGCTTGAGGTCAAGACGAACTTTTTCTGGAAGGCTACACACGTGATCTCTGGGCAAGCAATCACCATCCTTGCATTGAGATTCCTCAGATACCGCTTTAACCATATCAGCGAGTTCCTCCAACATAGGCTTATCTTGCAGACGATTTCCCATGGGTGTAGAGAACCAACTTTGTCAATCAATTGCTATGAGATAGATTTTCCTACAAGAATGCATGATGAGTCAAAACAAGACATGATTAAAGATATATGCACATACTTCCAATTTTGTTAAACATTGCTCCTTCTTGTGTCCTACAAGGTTTCCATACAATAGGTAGGCATAGTTCTATCCTAGGACGGTTCCCTTAAGCTTCTACATGTAGGGCTTGGATGGTCCAATGTTCTAAAGGTTCCCAAATTGTTCCTCACTATCGTCCACATGGACTAGTAAGGCACCCGATCCTCACCCATCATAGGCTACAAACGGAAAGGTTCAATTTGAGTGGGAGTATTTCGCTAGCCATTGCGGAGGTATTACCTCACGAGAGCGTAAGTACTCTACTCCCTCCTAAGAAAGGGTAAAGCCCGGGAAGAGGGCTAATGTATGCAAATGCGCGTGAAGTGTGTGTCAAAGGAACATGTAATTATTAATGTTTTTTTTTCTACTAAGATCTCTTAAGCAAATTCTAAGACAACCTAAAACTAAGTATTGGCCTGACTCTCTTAAATCCCCAGTGGAGTCGCCAAACTGTCATAACGTATTAAGTTTTGGGTAAAACCTAATAGCTAGACACAAAACTATGGAGTCGCCACCAACCATTCTAACCTAGGTGTGATTGGTCACCTATTCAACCTAAGGATAAGGCTTGGTCTACGTTCAAAGACACTAGGTTCGGGAGTACGGTTACGTGTAGGGAAGGATTAGCACCCCCACAACGCCCATCCTAAAATGGTACCAACTAGTTTTAGGTTATCTTTACAATTTGCCTTGTGTTTATATTAATTTCGATATGCTTATATATTGGGAGTATTTCTAAGATTTTTCCATCAATTTGGCTCCAATCTTAAAAATCTCCCTCACCTCAAGATGTGCAAGGAGTCTCAATTGACTTTCTTGAATTCCATCGTCGGACCAATAAGATATTTTATGAAAATCTTATTCTTTCCAATTTTGGCTCTAATTTCGACTCCATATTAATCTCTATATTTTTTTTAATCTTATCTATATATTTTATTTTATTTATTTAGATAATAAATATGAATCATGGTTTATTAAAGATTTTCTTAAAAGCGTCCCATCAATTTGGCTCGGCTTAAAAGAAGTCTTTCCACCTAGAAATTTCCAAGGAGTCTCAATTGACTTTCTTGAAATTTCATCATCGGCATAATTCATACTTATTTCCTATTTTATCTTTGTTGTACTCTTGTCCTCATGTCACATTTATTTATTTACTTATGCATTTATCTAATTTGTGTTTATAATTATTTAAGCCTAGTCTTTATCTAATTTATATTTTATTCATTTTATTTATTTGTGTTTGTTTAATCTTAAAATAAATATGAATTATATTTGATTGAAAATTCTCCCAAAAGTATCCCATCAATTTGGCTCAACTTAAGGGAGAATCCTCTCACCTAGAAATTTCGAGGAGTCTCAATTGACTTTCTCGAAATTTCATCATCGGTACAATTCACATTTATTCGATAAAAATCCAATTTTAAATTACTATTTTTCGTCTTATTATTTTTCTTAACTTATTTCTTATTATCACTTACTAAAGCATTACAATCTTAGGCTACATAAACAAATTTGACAGTATTTTAGTCATACACTAAATTGAGCATATCATATAAATTTTATTTGAAAAATTAAAGAAGTCATGCTAATTATATTGAATCATGCTAATTAAATTAAATCATACTAATTAAATTAAACTAAACAATCAAGTTAATAAAATAATAAATAAAAAAATAAAAAAAAAAATCATACATCAATTTATATGCACAAGCTACATTAATTAACTCTTATCAATACTTGTTAAATCATACTATTCATGCATCTAATTAAATCTATTAACTTATCTAAATAATTGTTATTTTATTTCATAATTTTGTTAATTAGGTTACTGTATTAATTACAGAAATGTACACAAAAAAAAAATCAAAAATAATAATAATAATAATAATAATAATAATAATAATAATAATAATAATAATAATAATAAAATTAATAAATAAATAAAATAAATAAGTAAATAAATAAAACAAATAATAAAAAAAACGGAAAAGGAAATTATCAGAAAATTGGAAAAGAAAAACCTTGTGATCAGGTCGGGTCGGGTCGGTGTGGGTCAACACGCGGGCCAACACGCGGATCTTGGCTCTCCAAAACGACGTCGTTTGAAGCTGGGTATTTAAACCCTTTTTTCCGATTTTTTCGGTTAAATCCCCCCACTTTCCAAAAAAACTTCAGATCCTCTTGCCCAAGCGATTCCCGGTGACCGGAAAGTTCAAATGGTCGCCGGGAAACTCAAAAATCCCAGATTTCGGTGACTGTCTTCACCGTCGCCACCGTAACACCAGATCTAGACCTGTAAACACCCAAAAAATCTTCGTCTCTCCTTCCTTGAACCAGATCTGTAAATCACAACCCATAAATCCTTCGAAAAACCTCCAGATCTGACTCCTCAAAACCAAAAACCTACACTGCCTCCACTCAAAAAAAACCCTCGACTATCCCCCTCTGCTTGTTTTTTTGTTTTCTCTCTCTCTGTGGTTGCCGTTGGTGTTTTTTTTTTGCTGTTGTTGATGTCCTCCTCTTTTAGATCTATTGCCCTCTTTATAAAAAATCTAATCTGAATATTTTTGGAGGGTTTTGAAATCGGATCTCAGATCCGATTGTGATTATGCTTTTAATGTCATGATTTTAAATTCCTTTTTCTTTGATTTCCTTGCAGATTCTGAAGACAAGATATTTCCTTTTTCGTGTCTGGCGGCCATTAGGGTTTGGATTCATTTTGGGGTCACGGTTTGGTTAGGGTTTGGTGTGGTTTGGGGGTTTGGATTAGGGTTTGGTTTGGGGTTAGGGGTTCGATTTGGATTAAGGTTTGGTTTGGGGTTAGGGGTTCTGTTTGGGTTTTGGGGTTTCAATCAGGGTTAAGGGTTTGGTGTGGTTTGGGGGTTTAGATTAGGGTTTGGTTTGGGGTTAAGGGTTCTGTTTGGGCTTTGGGGTTTTGTGGGGGTTGGGGTTTGGGGTCAGATTAGGGTTTCTGTTTAGGGTTTTTGTTTTTTCTTTTTTTTCTTTTTTTTAATTTTTATATTTGTCAAAATAAATATACAAAAAAAACAAATAAAGCAGAAAAGGAAAGAAAAAAGAAAAGAAAAGAAAAAAAAAGAAACAAAAAATAAATAAATAAATAACAAATAACAAATAAATAACAAAAACAAACAAAAAAAATAAAAATAAAAATAAAAAAAAAAAAAAATAATAAATAATAAATAATAAATAAATAAAAGAAAACAAAATAATATCAATTATTCACACATGGGTTTAATCCATTTCTGATTTTAGAATGCCCGTCAAGTGGTTCCGGATTCACAATTCCGTACCATTTAGTTTCGGACAAAAATTGGTGTCTACAATTAGTAATGTAATTTTTAGTACACAAAGGTCAGGAAACCATCATGCAAAATATGCCAAAATTGGACTAAACTTTGGAAAATTACTAATAACAACACAGGATGAATTAGAAAGTGAGCCTTACACTTATGAATAGGGAATTAAGTTAGGTTGCATACAAAATTGACAATGTGTTAATTGGTATTCGATATCTTCGGTTATGAACAGAATGGTACCAATAGGTTAGAAAGTTCTAACAAATAGTGAGCTGCTCATATAATGAAATGGTGAAACGTTGGTGTGCATGATTAGATAAGATAATCGAACTACCAATGAGTATGAATTATAAGAATATTTTGTATATATATTTTTAAACTGAACTTGTATGAATAATTTTATGCAGCTCCGAAGTTAGGAGAGTGAAATGTAATATATGCTCGCCTACAGCTTCAAGCTACAAAATGGACTGTATGACTAACATTGACACTGTATAGATAAGGGACATATATAGAATAAGTAGGATGATATCATTTTTGCATATAAATTTGATTTTGGTTTGTTTGTTGGAAGAAAATAAAGTCTGGATAATTTCAAGTTTAAATTTTAATGATTATAGATATATAGAGAAAATCCCATTTGGTGAACTAAATGATTTTATGATTTTATAATTGTTGTGGTTATGGTTTAAGAGAGATGTTTTGATGTGATTAAGATTTGAAAGATATTGGGTTAATGAAAATTGATTGGTTAATGCATGCATAGTGGATTGAAAAGTAAATGTATACGTTGTAAATAAACTACAATGGAAATTGTGGCTGGTTTTGAGATATATAAACTGTGTTTTCATGCAAGAGGGTTAGGATAGTTATGGTCATTATGCTACCAAAATTTTTATAAAATTATAAATAGGAAAAGTAATTGTTTGGAAAAGTTTATACTTTCGAAGGAAGTAATGGGATATGAAGTTATTTGCGTTTTCTACGAATAAATCCAAAGCTTTCAATTTGATTTGTTGATTTAAATTTATTGAACGATTTGGATGTTTTGAGGAGAATTAACTAAATAACCGATAGATAGTAAATCTAAAGAAATGTTTTAAAATTAGTTATGGATTTCGAAGAGTAAATGTTGATTTCATCAATCGAAATGAAAAATCAAGTAAACTTTGTAAAACAATATAGAATTAGATTGAAATGATAGTGTGATTGCATGTGTTATTCAACATAATTGCTTTGTTCATATCATACACATTGTTTGACAGTTTCACCATTATGCATAATGCTTATAAGCACAATAATTTGCCTACATGTGTCTAAGCATGCACAATTGTATCATACATGTCATAATCATTTCTTGATAATTTGTAATTGTTATGCCACAAGCTTTAAAGTGCATTATGTACTGTTTTAAAATGATTCGAAGAATGCATAAATTAAATGTTTTAAAGATCGAATGAATATGAAATGATTTGAGTTTATCGTATTGATTTGTGAAACAAAACTTGGTTCCTAGTTGAATGAAAAGTTTTGATTGTATTTTACACTATGCCTTAATGTACAAATGTTTAGTTTTTATGGAAACTAAGTAAATGTTTTAAGATTGTTAGGTCTTATGGTGATCATGCATTTCAATTGATGTGTTATTAGCTGTGAGACCTTAGTTAAGTCCTCAGCACCACAGTTGTCACCTAACTAGTGAACACTATGAACCTTTTGACGATGGCCATTTGTCTCTATTTCATAGGAATGGCTTAGGGGTAGATGCCTGGCCCATGCGTGGGTTACGCTATTTCTTATATAACGTCTCTTATGGGATACCGTTCATGCATGATTCTATTGGGATGTTGATAGTCTCCATCGAACGTTTTATCGATTGAACTGTTTTTACTAATAGAAATGAAATGCTTGATAATCAAAAAAGATATTAATGGTTTGATGATACCGATCGAAAGTAAAGGTATTTATTTAAACGTTTGACAAGCTTTATTGTTTATAATTGAAATGAATGATTGTGTACAATTTGACTATTATCAATTTCGAAAGTCAGGTTTTGAAATAAATTATTTGTAAATTGCATTGTTATGATTTTTAGAAGATAATATCTTGCACTATCATGGTTTTAGAAGAAATAGATTGTATGGTCATGTTTTGAAAGTAATGAATGATTTAAAGTAATGACATGCATTTACACTGATAATTTGCAGCACCCATGCATCGTCAATAAGTTTCGTTAGGACATAGTTGGACCTAGGAACTGGGACAAGTGAGGTACTTTAAAGTATCCTTCCATACTCAGCCTGGTATCTCTAATCGACTATAGTATTTCTCCCTTCTAAAATCAAGTTAATGTTAGTGATAATTAATAAATTAAAAATTGAAAGTACTGCATTAAGTTATATTGTCACGTAGATATGTATATATAGGGTTCTTGCATATAGTTAGCATGATATTCTTTCTTTTATATATGTTTCTTACTGGGCTTTATAGCTCATCCCCTTACTCACCATCTCAGATAGTTCATCGGTATACGTGGTGACTGTAGCTTCAAGGTCAGTCAAAAAATATTACTAGAAGTTTAAAGTAGCAAATAAGCATGTATATGCCAAGTGTTATGCTTTTGTATTCAGAGAATAAATGCAAAGCTAGTGTGTTTTTAATCTAAGATAAAATCGTATATTGTAATGTCGAAGAATGGTAGATGAACTAGTGAGATGTACTTGTAATAAGTTTGTTGGCTCTACCGAGAGGGGGGTGAATCAGTTTTACTCTTAATTTTGAGTTTTTAAGAGCTTAATAAAAAAATAAAACAAATTATGCAATAATGAATAAAATGCAGAAATAAGGGTAAGGGAAGAGAAGCAAACATAGAATTTATAAAGGTTCAGCCAAACTCTTGCCTACGTCCTCTCTTCTTGATCCTCTTGTCAAGGGATTGATTCCACTTTTCCTTGTGAATGAATACAAACTAATTCAAGGTGTGGTGAGACCTCTTACACTTCCTTTTTAAGGCTTAGGAATAACCTTGTTAACCTATCCCCTTGCAAAGCTACCCTCACTCTTACAAGATAACCTTATATGGTTAGCACACCCCTTTGAATAGCAACAATTAATGTGAGTGGGTGGTGTACAATATGGAATATCACAAATCAAAATACACAAGATGACCTTTTAGCTATGATTTCTTTCTTGATGCTTAGAGAAGCTGCTAAGTGCTTGTTTTTACTTTAATCTTCATAAATGCCTCTATTTATAGTCCACCAACTGCTTGGAACAGTTGTTGAAGCATTTAATGCAATTCTTCCCATTGAAACCCTCAAAAATTAGCCGTTGGGCACTATTTTCGTGATAGAGGATCGATCCTTGGCCGAGGATCGATCCTTGGCCGGGGATCGATCCCTAAGTTTCAGAAAGCCTTCCAGCCCATTCTGCCAGCTGGGGATTGATCCCTTCACTGTGGGGATCGATCCTTTGCCCATTTCTGCAACTGGGAAGTCTGTTGCCCACTTGGGAGCCTTTCTGCCATCTGGGGATCAATCCCTCAACACGGGGGATCGATCCTTCAAGCTCTTTCTTCATTTTTGTGAGCTATTTTGGGATAATGTGACGAGTTTTTGTGATTTCAAGTTACTTCAAAATATTCTTTCACTTTTATAAGCGTATTTCCCGACTTTCTCAATCGAAATCTTAGTCCAAAACTTTGTTAAATGATTTTCTAACATTGTGTCCATTTTAAGCAAATTTACAATAAAATGTGAGACATTTTTCATCACTTAAGTTTTTGTCATTTCAAAATACTTGTCAATTTAATGCTAACAATCTCCTCCTTTTTGATATGACAAAACTTAAGGTAAGTTTGCTTTGAATAAATTTTTGAAAAACAAAAATGCTACTCCCCCTCAAGATTTGTTCCCCCTTAATTTAAGCATGAGTTTTATAAAAATTTACCACACTAATTCTCCCCCTTTTTGTCATAGCAAAAGTCATAGAAAATGAAAACACAAATATAAATTCCCCCTTAACAAATCATATATATAAAGAATAACAGCATGGAGAAGTTGGCAATATAAAGCAACAATATAATCATGAACATAATCATAAACATAAACCAAGATAGTATCATAGAGAACCAAAATCCTAAGAAGTCACAGAGTAATCATAACAAAAAAGTCTGACATAAGCATAACCAGTCACGAGTAGTCTAGGCTAACTAATCTAACATATCAATAAGTCCTAAGGGCTAAGATACTCTAGACATATCTAACTCAATGCCTCTTAAGAAAGGTCATGTGATACTGCTCAATGAAGTCGTCCTGCTGCATGCGAACATCTTAGAGCTTGTCGTACAATACAGCTTGTGTCTCCTCCATCCTATCAAGATGAGCATCAATCTGATCAAACCTCTGAGTGACGTCCTACTGGAAAGTTTGTCGAGAGGTGTTCATTTGCTGAAGCATGAGCATGATCTGGTTAAAAGAAGAGCCTGATGGCGTGAAAGAAGAAAGTCCCTCAGTGGCTTCCTTTTCGGGAGCATGCTCGGGAGATGCTGGATGTCCGTGACATTTCTCCCATTCGAAGTCATCACCTCTCCTACATAAATACCACCCAAGGTTATGCATCGTAGCGAGATTAATAGTGGTGCTCAGATTCGGAAGAACACCAGCTTCGTAAGAACAGTCAACGCCTTGCTCGAGAAGATAGTAGGCTAAGGGTTGAGGAAAGACAATTGTCCTGGCGCCACCTTAGACAATTCTCACCCAGTCATGTAGGATGAAATGAAGGAGGTCGGGCAAAATGCCATCAAGTGAATGGATATGGTGAAGCCAAAATCTATCGAGCTTACGGACTTGAGAATATTTAGTACCGAATGGACGAAGATTCCATTAGATGATGATATGTAATAGGCGTGCAAAGACAAGAAGGTCACTGGCACGCTTATCAGTAATGGCAAACTCCAATAGAACCTCGGCATCCTCATGGGTAAGATTGCCTTCGGGAATGCGAAAGGCATAGGAGAGTGATTGCTTGGTAACCTCAACATGCCTTCCCATGACAAACGATCTAATCCCCATAACTTTGCACGAATCATTAGGACTCATGATAAGTTCGGCATTGGAAAAGAATGGTCGAACGATGTTACATGGAACCGGAGTGTTGATTTTCAAAAAACCAGTCCAGTGGTAGGCTTTGAACTTGGCGAGATATGGGAATTCTATTTCCTCTGAGAATTAGAAGTTAATTGGTTGCCAATACTTGATCCGCATATTGGAAAATTTTTCATGAAATTTATTCTTCTCTTCCGCATTTCGAAAACTCTGGTTGAAGGTAGTGGGTACGGAGGAAGTGGAAGAGGAGGGAGCTCTTCGCCTCTAAGTGGTGTGTTTGACATGATGAGCCATTTTGAGTTAGACTTGAATAGGAAAAGTGAAGAAAAAGTCTGTGAGAAATTTCATCGAACAGGTGATGGGCACTACTTTGGTGAGGTGTGGATGAGTTTATGGGAATATTTGAACCAACCCAACAGTACAACATAACAGATTAACACACAGACAATAATGTTGATGAAGAAACGATGATGAAGTATGGAAGGGATTAGAAGTTATGAGGGCTAGAAGTTTGGACAAAAGAATGGGTTTTGGAGTATGTGAAAATGAGAAAGGAATGTGAATTCGTACTAGAGATGGAAATAGGTTTGTAAAAAATGATGAAATGAGTGAAAAATGCAAGAGAGATGATGAAAATTGATGAAAAAACAATAAGAATTGAGATGTTGGGTGTTAATGGTGTGGATGGCGTTGGAGGAAACACAAAGTAAGGAAAATGAAGGTTTAAAGGAAAAATGATGATATGAAGTGAAAGTGACGGAGAAATGATGAAGAACGGTGAAGAAATGGCGCGATTTGGTTGAGAAATGAGCAAGATTTGAAGTTTAGGTAAGAAGGAAAGGTGGAATGGGTGTTTGGAGGAAGGGATGATGAATAGTAATGAGGGAGGGGAAAGATCAATATTTAAAAAGGTCGTTTTCTTGCATTCTAGCTCGAAGGGATCGATCCCATCCAGCCAGAACCAAATGGTGCGTAAACTAGAGCCTTGGGATCAATCCCATGGTGATGGGAATCGATCCCTCATAGCTAAATCCCAAAATTTTAGGCCTAAAAACCCAAGGAATCGATCCTATTTCTTGAGGAATCGATCCCTCAGTCAATTACCTGAGTTTTTATGTAGAAAAATGATTTGAAAATAAGTGAAATTGTGCATTTTGAGTATTTTAAAATCAAAACAAGACTTGAGCAAGTTAAAAAACATGTTGTGTGACTTGTAAATGACAAAAACAAGTTCAAAAATAATTAAAACCTATTTTGTTGTGTTTTTTAGGAATTTTTGAACATGAAGAGTGATTTTCAGTAAGGGCATGGTGATAATGCCAGAACAACATTCTTTCTAAGAAGGCTAAGTGGTAAGGAATCAACATGAAATTTGAAACATGAGCAAACACATATTCCATCAATTCATCCTGGTAATGAAGAGAAATATGGCAAGTTAAGTCTATGAATAGCAAGTGGTCAATATATCTTTAAATTCCTTACTTGCATTCATCACACCCAACTTAGACCATTCATTTAAGATCACAAAGAATTCAATCTAGTTTGAGCATTCATGAGTCCTAGTTCACCTCTAAGTGTGCAAAATCTTTCTTTATCTAAGGGTTTAGTGAAGATATCAACCAATTGGTGCAAGGTATCTATATACTATAGAACAATATTACCTTTTTGCACATGATCTCTTATAAAATGGTGTTTTATCTCAATGTGCTTACTTTTAGAGTGTTGGATGGGATTTTTGGTGAGGTTGATAGCACTAGTATTATCACATTTGATAGGAATGTGATTCATCTGTATTCCATAGTCACTCATTTGTTGCTTAATCCACAATACTTGTGCATAACAACTTCCGGAAGCAATACATTCTGCTTCGATTGTGGATTGAGCTACACTATTTTATTTCTTAGAGAACCATGAAATGAGTCTATTTCCTAAGAATTGACAAGTTCCGGATATACGTTTCCTATCAACTTTACAACCACCAAAATCCGCATCGAAATAAGCATGAAGAGCAAAAGTAGAATCTTTAGGATACCATAGTCCTAAGGAAGAAGTGTCTTTAAGGTATCTAAGGATTTTTTTAACATCTTGTAAGTGTGATTCTCTAGGAGATGATTGAAATCTAGCACACAAGCATACACTAAACATTATATCATATCTACTAGCAGTGAGATATAACAATAAACCAATCATAAACCTATATAGTTTAATGTCTAAACATTTTCCTCCTTCATCCTTATCAAGCTTGATATTTGTGCTCATTGGGGTAGATTGAGGTTTAGACTCATCCATTCCAAATCTTTTGAGCAAGTCTTTAGTGTACTTAGCTTGATTTATAAAAATTTCATCTTTACATTGTTTAACTTGAAGTCCTAGGAATAAGGTTAGCTCTCTCATCATGCTCATTTCAAATTCACCTTGCATTAATTCAGAGAAATCTTTACATAATGACTCATTTGTAGATCCAAAAATGATATCATCTACATAAATTTGAACCACTAATAAGTCACTACCCTTAGATTGGACAAACAATGTTGTATCTACTTTACCTCTTGCAAAACCTTTTTCAATTAAAAATTTACAAAGTCTTTCATACGAAGCTCTAGGAGCTTGTTTTAACCCATACAAAGCTTTTGATTGTTTGAAAACATGATTAGGAAACTTTGGTTTTCAAAGCCGGGAGGTTGCTCAACATAAACCTATTCATTTATGTAACTATTTAGGAAAGCACTTTTAAAATCCATTTGATATAATTTAAAATCTTTGTAACATGCAAAGGCAAGTAGCATCCTAATGGCTTCTAGTCTAGCTACCGAAGCATAGGTTTCATCATAGTCTATTCCTTCTTCTGGCCTATATTCTTGTTCTACTAATCTAGCTTTGTTTCTAACTATTATACTATTCTCATCCATTTTATTCTTGAATACCCATTTAGTTCCAATGATTGGATGATCCTTAGGTCTTTCCACTAGTGTCCATACTTTACTTCTTTCAAATTGGTTTAATTCCAATTTTCATCTTTTAAAGCCTCAAGCACATTCTTTGGTTCAAATTGTGATACAAAGGCTACATGTTAACATATATTTCTATATGATGACCTAGTCCTAACACCAATATTTGGATCTCTAACAATGTCATTATTCTTAACATAATTAAGTTCTCTAGGACATCTTGATTCTTTCTCAATTATTTTTTGTTCCAATGACTTCTCATTCTTATTTATATCAAAATCTTATAAATGTTCCCCAACATCTTTATCTTGAGATGGATCAATTATTGGTTCATCAAATATTTCTACTTCATCATCAAGATTGATTCTGCTAGAAGAACTTGACTTATCAAAAATCACATGAATTGATTCTTCTACAATAAGTGTTCTTTGGTTGAAAACTCTATATACCTTAGAATTTAAAGAATAGCCAAGGAAAATATCTTCATCACTTTTTGCATCAAATTTTCCTAAAATGTCTTTTCCATTGTTCAAAACAAAGCATTTGCAACCAAATGGATGAAAATAGCTTATGTTAGGCCTTTTTACTTTATAAAGCTCATAAGGGGTTTTCTTTAAAATAAGCCTAACCATAGCTCTATTTATAACATATCATGCAGTGTTAATAGCTTCAGCCCAAAAATATTTTGGCAAATTGTTTTCACAAAGGATGGTTCTAGCTATTTCTTCTAAGGTTCTATTCCTCCTTTCAACTACCCCATTTTGTTAAGGAGTTCTAGGAGCTGAAAAATTATGACTAATTCCATTTTCATTACAATAAGTATCAAAACTAAGATTTTCAAATTCTTTTCCATGATCACTCCTAATGCTAGCAATAGAATAACCTTTTTCATTTTGGACAAGTTTTGAAAAAATAATGAATTTATCTAAGAATTTATTTTCACACCTAAAAAGAACACCCAAGTGAACCTAGTGTAGTCATCAACTATGACAAAACCATAGTGTTTTTCTCCTAAACTAGTAGTTCTAGTTGGTCCAAAGAGATCTAAGTGGAGGAGTTGGAGTGACCTAGAGGTTATAACACACTTCTTAAACTTAAATGATACTCTCTTGTGTTTTCCTCTTAGACAAGCCTCACACACCTTATAATTTTCAAATTTAAGTTTAGGCAATCCTACGACTAAGTCTCTTTTAGCTAATTTAGATAAAACATGCATGCTAGCATGACCTAGTCTTCTATGCCATAGCCAAGGTTCATCTTCTTTTGTGACCATAAAGCATACATTTTTGCTATTTAGCTCATCTAAGTGAACAATGTAAATATTTCTTTGTCTATGTCCTATGAAAAGGATTTGATTAGTTTTAGCATTAACAACATGACAATACAAAGCATCAAACACAACTTTAAAACCTTTATTGCACAATTGACTAATACTAAGCAAGTTATGTTTTAATCTTCTAACATACAAAACATTTTTAATAGTTGAGGAGGAATTACCAATAGAGCTAATTCCTTCAATTTGACCTTTAGAGTTGTCTTTAAATGTGACTTCTCCACCACTTTTAGGCTTTAAGATCTTGAATTGGCTCTTATCACTAATTATGTGTCTTAAGCATCCACTATCAAAGTACCAATGCTCGTTAGACTTAGCCTTGTAGCAATGCTCTTCCTCCTACACACAAATACATCAAACTTTTATTTTAGGTATCCAAATTTTCTTGGGTCCTTGAGAGTTAGTACTAATAATTTTTTGTCCTTTAGGAATCCATTTTATTCTTAATGACTCATCATTTGAATTTAAAACATGCTTAGGCACCCAAATCTCCATTGCTATTTTTCCTCTAATGATGGTCTTCCTAGATGTGCATGCTTGTGAGGAGTGTCCTAGTTTATTTTATTCTTAATGACTCATCATTTGAATTTAAAACATGCTTAGGCACCCAAATCTCCATTGCTATTTTTCCTCTAATGATGGTCTTCCTAGATGTGCATGCTTGTGAGGAGTGTCCTAGTTTATTACATGAAGTGCACAGCATAAATTTTTCATCTTTAGCAAGAAAAGTTTTGAAATGAATTTCTTTATTTGATGCATTGTAACCTACTCCTTCTTTATCAAAGAATGCTCTTTGGGTCTTTAGCATATGATCAAGTTTTTGTTGACCCATATAAAATCTAGAAAATGAATTTTGCAAATTAATGTTCTTTTTATTTAACTCTTCTATTTCTAGATTTGTATTTTCTAACTTCTTCCCACATTCTAACGTGACATTCATGGGCATCTCATTTTCCTTTTTCAATTTTGAAATCATTTTCTTATATTTTATATTCATGCATTCAAACTCATTTGCTAAATCGTCAAATGCATCTTGCAACTCATCAAATGTATATTCATTAGTATCAAATGAGTTAGATTTTACCTTCTTATCTTCAATGGCCATAAAACAAAGGTTGGCTACTTCTTCTTCTACATTTTCTTCATCAAAGCAGTCACTATCACTCCATGTAGCCATCATTGCCTTCTTCTTTGGTTTCTTCTTACTTTGTTTTCTATAAAAAGGACAATCAAATTTAATATGTCCAGGTTTTTTACATTCATAGCAAATGATTGGGTCCTTTTCTTTCCTATTTGTTTCTCCTTTGCTAGAGTCTCTGTAGGAGGTTTCCTAGAGTTTTCACTAGCTCTAATCCTCATAAATTTATTAAACCTTTTTGCAAACATAGCCATCTCAAAATCCCCATCATCACCACTGTCATCATGATCATTTTTGGATTCCTCATTTGTGGTGGATTTTAATGCAACTCCAACCTTCTTAGGAGGTTCTTGATTTCTTTTAAGTTTCATCTCATAGATGTGTAGAGATCCCATGAGTTCATCTAGAGAAAGAGTATGGGGATCTTTAGATTCCTCAATAGCTGTAACTTATTTTCCCATGATTTAGGTAAGCTATTTAGAATCTTCGTCACCATTTCAACATTAGAGTATGTTTTTCCTAAGGACTTCAAACCATTTATGATATCAGTAAATCTAGTAAACATGTCACTAATGGTTTCATCACTCTTCATTTTGAATAGTTCATAATCTTGAGTGAGCATACTTACTTTAGTCTATTTGACTTGTGTGGTTCCCTCATGAGTAATTGTCAGCTTATCCCAAATTTGTTTTGCATTTTCACATTGTGAAACTCTATTATACTCATTAGGTCTGAGTGCATAAAAGAGTGTGTGCATTGCCTTAGCATTTAATTGTGCCATTCTAAAATCATTTGTGTCCCATTCATCCTCTTTCTCTGGCACTTCCTCCCCATCAACTTTCTTAATAGGAACTAGGGGACCTTAAAAATAATTCTCCACACTTCATAGTCATTAGCTTGAATGAATAACATCATCCTAGTTTTCCAATATGCATAATTTTTACCATTGAAGAGTGGTGGCCTAACAGTAGAGTGTTTCCCTCCTACTAAGGATGTAGCTAAACTATTTTGAGCCATCTAGATCGTTTATGCTCGATGAAAATTACTCCAAATCAATTCTCAAGCCCAAGCTCTGTTATTAATTGTTGGCTCTACCAAGAAGAGGGTCAATCGGTTTTACTCCTAATTTTGAGTTTTTAAGAGCTTAATAAGCAAATAAAACAAATTATGCAATAATTAATAAAATGCAGTAAATAAGGATAAGGGAAGAGAAGCAAACACAGAATTTATAGAGGTTCGACCAAACTCTTGCCTACGTCCTCTTGTCAAGGGATTGATTCCACTCTTCCTTGTGAATGAATACAAACCACTTCAAGGTGTGGTGAGACCTCTTACACTTCCTTTTGAAGGCTTAGGAATAAGCTTGTCAACCTATCCCCTTGCAAAGCTACCCTCACTCTTACAAGATAACCTTACAAGCGTAGCTCACCCAATAGCAGCAATTAATGTGAATGGGTGGTGTACAATATGGAATTTCACAAATCAAAATACACAAGATGACTTTTCAGCTTTGATATCTTTCTTGAGGCTTAGAAAAGTTGCTGAGTCCTTGTTCTTACTTTAATCTTCATAAATGCCTCTATTTATAGTCCACCAACTGCTTGGAACAGTTGTTGAAGCTTTTAATGCAATTTTTCCTATTGAAACCTTCAAAAACTAGCCGTTAGGCACTGTTTTTGTGATAAAGGATCGATCCTTAGCCATAGGGGATCGATCCCTAAGTTTCAGAAAGCCTTCCAGCCCATTTTGCCAACTGGGGATCGATCCCTTCACTGTGGGGATCTATCCTTTGCCCATTTCTACACCTGGGAAGTCTGCTGCCCACTTAGAAGCCTTTTTGCCATCTGGGGATCGATCCCTCAAGCTCTTCCTGTATTTTTTGTCAGTTCAAAATATTCTTTCACTTTTATAAGCGTATTTCCTAACTTTCTTAATTGAAATCTTAGTCCAAAACTTTGTTAAATGATTTTCTAACATTGTGTCCATTTTAAGCAAATTTACAATAAAATGTGAGACAATTTTCATCACTTAAGTTTTTGTCATTTCAAAATACTTGTCAATTTAAAGCTAACAAAGTTGATGTTAATAAAAGTACAAATTGTAATATTTTTGTTTATATTTTGAATTCATATGTATGATCTACAGTTTAAAGATCTAATAGTATAATAACCGATTAGTAACATATAAGTTGTGGATCAGTTGACAACGCAAGTTGAGTTTGTGGGAAGAGCTCTCGGGTTCAATCCTCACTAAACCCACCTTTGGGGAGGGTGAGGAGCCTTAACTGTGACGAAGTCCAGAGCAGAATTAGTCTTAGACCGTTAAAATAGATGAGGATACCTATTATTTACACAAAAAAAAATTGATTAGTAATGGGAAGCCATTGAATGAGCTTACACTGACACTGAATGCAAACCAAATGATTCTGAATGTTTGAAAGAGAACAATTGTATTGAAAAAAAAATTAGTTCAAAAATTGCATGTTTCCGGACGTGACAGAAAAAGTAAAAGTAGCCACAGGTTGGGGTAGTCTCAGGAGGAAATTCATGTGAAATTTCACATTTTGGGTTTAGGCTTAAGGAATTGGTGGAGAAGACCGAGAGACCACCCTTGCATGTGTCTATTGCAGCTGGTCATTAAAGGAGAAATGGCTGAGAGTTACGACAGCCATTAACGAGCAGAACGTTGGCAAGAAGTGGTGGTTCTAGAAGCGGGATTTGGTATTTCAAGAAAGGGAGAAAGAAGAGCCGCTGCATATGCGATTTTGGGAGGACTTTTCATGGAAGCCGAATAGTTTGAGGCTTGAAGCTGTCGACTATGGTGCCTTAAGGTAAGCTTAGGATGTAATTTGTGTTTACTTTGGTTTTACGTTAAAGAAGAAGTCTTGAAACTTCCAATGACTTCTTTTAAATGGATGAAGGCTGGAACCAAAAAAAAAAGAAAAGAGAAAGAACTCATAGGTTTATGGGGAATCGCACGACCAATAAAAAGGTAAAACCATATTTACTTATGCTTTCTGTTTAAGATGAGAAATAGTAAGGAAGAAACGTAAATTGCTTGCTTGAATATTGTGCTCAGTTTAGTGGCGAGTTGATAGGTGGTTACACTTGCTAGAAGTCGAGAAACAAGGGGAAAAGCGTTGTTTGTTTTAGGCTAGATGATTGGTTCGAATTGATTAAGTTCAGAAATGGCACTTTAACATGAGTAATGATTTTACAATGGTGTATAGAATGATTTTTATGAATCAATATGATAAGATTTCTAATAGAGGCTTTCGGTTAAAATGTCTAACAAAGTTTTGGTGAATGATTGGTGCAAGCCGAATTTCAATTGTGTGAGACTTATATTAAAGTTGATCAAAAGCGAAGTGAGATATGTTCAACCTAGAAGCTTGGTAAGGCTTGAAATTGCTTTTGTTAAGTTAGAGAAATTCTAATCTACGGTTTGGTGTTGAAGAGGATGTTGATAGTGGATAAATAGGAAACAATAAAATTTTAGCTTACTCTTTGATCGTAGACTAGTAGGATTGCTTAAAAACACTATCGGTTTTAATCTTAGCACTGCTAGGAGAGGGAGTGTTCAAGCAAGAAAGAGCTTGGTAAGTGAATCAAAGGGAGCACATTTTCATTGCCCTTGCACACGAGTTTTAACAATTTAGTGTAAGGCTTAAAATGTTTGTGTTTGAATTGAAAATCAATTCATGTGCTCTCAGACCAAGACTTGATCTTTTAGTTGAGGCATTCAATTTCAAACGAAACGATTTTTTTTGCATGGAACTTGTATACACATGTATATTTCGAAATGCTTGATTTGAAATATGTAATCTTGATAGACATAGGTTTTGTAGCCTAAGCTCAAAATACATGATTTTAAAATATGATTATCGTATCAATTGAAGGTAGTAGTAAATTGTAAATATATATATGTATATATACTTGATGGTATTCACTTCCTATACTTAAGACTATGAGTATTTTGTTTTGAGTTATGATTTGATGTTTGGTACACCACTTTTATACTTCATTCTCAAGTTAGAAGCATTTAGGCTTGTCCAAATAGATGGACAAGTATTGGACTCATCCGATCAATGTGATTGGTTTTGAGTTTGTGATCACGGATAGTGCCCTCGATAAGGAGTCTGAAGCACTGATAGCTATAGTGCATTAAGGTGTTGACTTGACTTGACAATTTGTTAAAAATGCATGCTAGCTTTATGTTTTGAAAAAAACTGTATGGAACCAAAAGAGAATACCAATCATATTTATTTGTTTATACTACTAGTTGAAAATCATGTTAGCTAGCCTTTTGCCGAAGTTTTGCAGGAATGACTACATTAACATTGTGGTAACTTGGTAAGCCGCACCTTTGTCTTGTATTAAATTTCCATCTCATACTGCATATGATTCCTTACTGAACCATGCTCATTAGTTTACCTTACTCATTGCAAATAAGACTATTAAGTGACGCTTCGAGGGGTTTGTACTGCTTTTGGTTGGGTATCAGCTAAGGTAACAAAGCATTCCAATGATATATATATAGATACCATGATTTGTACTGATGTAGTGTGATTTAATCAAATGTAATTGGGATGTAGGATTGTACTTTCTTGTTTGTTTTTATTCGTTGTAGTTTGTATGATGTTTTCTACTATATGGTAAACTTAAGTATGTAAAAACATAGATATACTAGTGTTGATGCTTGTTGTATGTTTGGATGGCTCCGTATGCTAGTCAAGTGCCAAAATGTTATGTTCTTGTCGTAATTTAAAATTTAAGATCTAATGACTCAGGTTCTGGTTCAAGTTATTGTAGTACTTGTGTATGCTCACATGATAGTAGTTAGTCTCGTGTTAGAATTCTCTTGCTCAATGACTTGGGATGTTAACTACTAGAAATTAAACTATTGTTAAATGAAATTTGTGAACTTACAGGTTTTGGGTTGATCAGTTTATAGCCAGCATGCTGTTGGATTTTTGTCAAATGTTTATAGAAATAATGAGTGAAAACATGTACTTCATAGGCACACTTATATATATTAGCTTTCTTTTATAACCTCCTTAGTGAATTATAGAGACTGCAGTAAGTAAACATATTACCTAAAGTAATAAGTCACAATAAGGGACGAACTGTCTATAATATTTTACTTTATCAAAATCATGTCTAAGAAGTATTGTTAATCTCCTAAATTGTTTTATACGTGGGTATTAAGCTTAAACGCCTAGTTGTTGAGATTCATAGCTAAGTGAATTAAATATTTAACTTGCTTAGCTTCCGTAGTCTACACTCACACACACAAATAGGTGCAAAGTAGTTTAGAGTAGATATATGATATTACAAATTGGTATCAGCTTATGTTTTTCTATGTTAGTGTAGCCAAATTTAGTGGTCTTACATCCTATTACAAGGCATTGTGTCTATATATGAGCTGTAAATGCTTTGATTTGTGCTAATTTGTTTGGTTTGCGTACAGGAACTGTACAGTGAAATAAGATACCTAAACGGACCCATCAAGCTCAGCATGAAAGAGATTCTCGCTTTCCCACACCACTGCCTCCGCCGCCTTCTGGCTCGAATGCTAAAATAGGGCAGATAGAGCAAGACATAGGTGTACTACGACAGACCGTGTAGGATCTAACAGCTCTACTCACCCAGCACTTTGTGCCAATATGACACACTCACCTCTAGAGATAAGCACACCAAGATAGTAAAGTTTATTTACGAGCTAAGGCCAAGCATTAGGGGGAAATTGTCTGCATTTGATATAGATAATCATGCTGAAGCCCTCCATTATGCGCAGATGGTGGAGTTGGATTATGATATGACTTAATAAGAATTTGGGGTGAAAGGCAAAGGAAAGGAAAAGAGAAGAGGCTCACAAAAAAAGAAGTCAGAAAAGGGGGTTCAACAAAGCAAGAAACCAAAGGTGTGTGGTGCCAAATCTCAAACATAGGGGTTTAACTCAGATCAGGCATGTCACAATTGTGGCAAACACCATGGTACTAAAACCTACCACAAGGATACTGGGGCATGCTTCCACTGCAGCAGGCAAGGCCACATGATCAAAGACTGTCCGAATCAAAAGGGCAAGCGACCAGTAACTCAATGACGATTGTTTGCTTTGGATGAGGCGACTGCGAGAGACACTCCTTCAACCATTAGGGGTAAGCGCACTATTACCGATACACTCGCTTATGTTTTGATTGATCCCAATTCCACTCACTGTTTTATAGCCCCACCTTTTGCTGTGAAAATCAAAGTAAAATCTATTTCCCTAGGCTACTTTTTGCATATCAGTACTCCCCTTAAGGAAATACAAATAGCAAAAATTGTATATAAAGCATGTAAGGTGAGGGTATGAGATAGGGATCTTATAGCTAATCTAATTTTGTTAAATATATTTGATTTTGAAATAATACTAGGAATGGATTGGTTAGATAGGTATCATGCCATCTTAAATTGTCATCAGAAAATAGTAACTTGCATGTTATTTGAAAAAGTTGTAATTTCTTTTGACAATCAAGAATGAAGTTAATACTTTTGTAAATTACTTTAAGTAATAATGTAGTCGTTTTAAATCTTGTATGTGTTCGTTGGTAAAGGATACTTAGCCTTTGTAGAGGAAGCCAATAAGACCCAACAAAAGGACATCTCGATTATTAGTGAATTCTAAGATTTATTTCTGGATGAATTATCGAGGTTACCTCCCGAAAAAGAGGTGCAATTCACCATTGACTTAATACCGAGAACAAAAGCCACCATATAAGATGGCACCTGTAGAACTTGATGAGTTGAAGAAGCAATTACAGGAGCTATTAGACAAAGGGTTTATACACCCTAGTATGTCCCCATGTGATGCACTAGTACTTTTTGTGAAGAAGAAGGATGGAAGTTTGCGACTTTGCATAGATTATTGGTTATTGAACAAAGTGACTATGAAGAACAAATACCCTTTACCTCGGATCGATGATCTCTTCGACTGACTCAAAAGTGCTCAAGTCTTTTCGAAGATAGATCTGAGATCAGGCTATCATTAGTTACGGATAAAGGAAGAGGATATACCGAAGGTAACTTTCTGGACTAAGTACGGACACTATGAGTTCTTAGTAATGCAAATGCTCCAGCCACCTTCATAAGCTTGATGAATGAAATTTTCAAAACCTTTTTGATCAGTTTGTCATTGTGTTTATAGATGACATCTTGGTATACTCATTTTCTGTTGAAGAATATGAACACCATTTGCACATAATACTGCAAATCCTTCGAAAGAGGCAACACTATGCCAAGCTTAGTAAATGTAGCTTTTGGCTCAATTAGATTGCCTTTCTAGGGCATATTATATCTAAAGATGGGGTGTCAATTGATTCGTCCAAGGTTGAAGCTGTTGTAAACTAGAAGAGACCTCAGACAATGTTAGAAATACATAGCTTTCTAGGTTTAGCAGGCTACTATCGGAGATTTGTAGAGGGGTTCTCTAAATTGGCCACACCCGTAACCCATCTCACTCGAAAAGGGGTAAATTTTGTATGGACTAATGATTGTGAAAGAAGCTTTCAAGAATTGAAGCAACGGTTGACCTTCGCACCTATACTCACTATACTTAATGGATCTAGAGGTTTCACCGTGTATAGCAATGCTTTACACCAAGGGTTAGGCTCTGTTCTCATGTAACATGGAAAGATATTTGCATATAGGTCTCTACAATTAAAGAATCATGAGAAAAATTACCCGACCCATGACCTTAAACTTGCTGTAGTAGTTTTCGAATTAAAGATCTTGCGGCATTACCTTGATGGAGAAACATTTCAAATTTATACTAACCACAAAAGTTTGAAATATCTCTTCTCTCAAAAAGAATTGAATATGCGCCAGCGAAAATGGGTGGTGTTGTTCAAGGATTTTGACTGTGAAATACTCTACCACCCGAGTAAGGCCGATGCTTTAAGTAGAAAGAGTGTTGCTATAGTTTCTTATATGATGATCAAGGAGAGGGGTCTAGTTGAGCAATTTGCAGAGTTGAATCTCTCGATGTAATAGTCAGGGGACGGTTGTATGATAGCTAGCATGTGTATTGAACTGACATTGATAGTAGAGGTAGCAAAAGACCTGAGCCCGAAAACCCTCTGAACCTGCCTGAAACCGAACTCGGACCAACCCAATTTTACCAAAAAAGTCAAAGGCCAGAAACTGAAAAAGCCCGAACCCGAAAAAACCCGAACCTGACACAACCCGAACTTGACATAACTCGAACCCGATACAATTCGAAACCGAGATCGATTCGATTCGAAACCCATAAAAAACCGAATTTATAACTCGAAAAAACCCGAATTATAAGTATATAATTATTATTTAAAAATAAAAAAATAATTGATACACTTTTTTAATTAAAAAGTTTAAAATTTTGAAAACAATTATTATTTATTATAAAATTATATCAATTATGTATTACCAACAAAATAAATATTGAATCTTTTTAATTGAATTATTAAATAAAATTAATTTAAAACACCATAATATATGATATCAAATAATCTTTAATATTATACTTATTGTATTTATAATAATAAATATATTATTAATTTAACATTTGACTTCATTATAAAAATCATTTTAACATATTATAATTTTTATTTTATAATAAAATTTTAATTTTAAAACAATAATAAATCAAATATATAAAAAATTATATAATTTCAATATTTATTTGAAACTTTGAATTTGATATTTTGTGCAACACATTAAGAACATTATTAATGAAATTAAATTTAAACTATATTTTCTTAAAATTTCAAGTATAGAAAGATATTAAATTTACATTTAAAAAAAAACTAATCTTAAAATTAAAATTCAAGTTTTCAAAATTAGAAAAAGTTAAGTAAATTAAACAATACAAGAACAATTATTTTTTATAAGCTTGGACATCATTGAAAGAAAAAATTATAAATCAAGCTACACTACAAGAAAATTGCCATATAGTGACGCTAAAAAAAGTGTCATTAAAACTCAAAAATCTATAGGTATAACTTATTTAATCTTATATTGACGGTTAGAATGTGCATTCCGACGTTTCTTTAACCATTGGTATATCCTTTGTCGGTACTCGGTATAAACTTATTCTGACGAATTTTTGACCATCAAAACAAGTAATGGTTTTATACTAACATTTTGCATCCATGAGTAAAGTTAATGTTGTTTTTATAGCTTTCTTTCCTACGCCAACAAATGGCATCGTCAGTAAAGCTATAGCCATTGCTACAACTTCCATGCCTATCTTGACATAAATTGTTAGATTATACCAACAAATTTTGCTAGACATGAATCTGTCAGTAAAACATTTTGTAAATAAAACCAACTTACATGTATCGACGATCAATCTAATTCTATACCAACAGTTGATTCGATGCTATATTTTTACCAACACTCGAGACATGTCAATATAACATCATGATTTGTATTTATATCAATTATATACACTACATTTTAGTGACTATTACTTTTGGTATAATTTTGAACATTGCAACAATAAAAACTATCGATATAAATACATTAGTAAAAACATTTTTTATTTATATTTTTAATTATTAATATTAATTTATTTTTAAAACTAATCAAATATAGCTCTATACAAAATAAAAAATCACAATAAAATACAAAGCATTTAATAACACTTAAAACAAAACTACAAAAATTATTTCTTAGAATCCGAGTCTTAAAATAAGTGAAGAGCAAAAATCTAGAAACTACAAGCATAATTAATTGTCTACAAAAATAATACTTGAAGTAAACAAACAACTGTCCAATGTAAATGATCCAATCATGGGTTTTCATCCTGCATAAAATAAAAAACATAATTAGATATTTAAATTAAGAACAAAAGAATTATAATATTTCTAAAAATGAGTACAAAATACATGCTAATGCTAGGAAAGGAAGGACTTGGTGTAAAAAAAAAAAGGTTCTACGCATTTAATAATACTAATGATTTCTACCAACTGACAATACATACATCCAACAGATGAAAACTTTGCTTTGGAATGATGTCAATCGCATATATCAAATTAAGTAGGCAATTCAAACATGCAATTACAAGTAGACAAAACCAATCACTTACTCATTGCATTAAAAGTTCTGGTACTTAGCAAGCACTAAAAATTGTCCCCAAGATAAATCAAATAGTAAAACATTATTAGCTCGTAGTATTGACAAGAAACTGATCAAAAACCTTTTTTCTTTTGCCTATGATGGATGGCTCTTAAGGACATTAATTTCAGCCAAGCAATTATTCAAGCACACAATAATAAACATGCTCTATAAAAATATAGAGGAACAGGGCAAGAAGACTTACTACTCAAATCTGCAAATCAACTTACTGCAAGACAAAAGTAAATAAGTGAAAACAACAATTAAAATTGCATAATTGAAATTAAATTTAAAACCCAAAAGAACTAAAATTGAAAATCTTACATACCAAAAATACCATACGTCACTTAAGGAAACTTGGTTGTAAAAACTGAATGCATATGAAGTCAATAACTAGCACTTAAATTGTTTAACTAACGTAATAATAGAAGATGAAAATGTAAGATAAACCCATGTTTATCATTGTGTGGCTCAATTAAAAGTCTAAGGAAGTTACTTTTAATGGGCCACTATCCCTTAATTTTAGGAACCACATTCACTCACATGATGGACATGATTGGGTGTGGTAGTTTTTTAATTAAATTAAAACAGGTCCTCTCTCTCTCTCAGTACGTACGGTGTTTTCCATCCACACTGTAAACGAAAGAAAAACAGAGCAAGAGAGAGAAATCTGTTTACTTCTGTTTACTACTATAGAGATTGCAACAATGGCTTCTTCTTCTTCACTGACACCTACAGCGGACAGAGGTATGTAAATGATTTTACATTATGTGGAAAGCATGAGATATCTAGTTTTAGAGTTCCTGAATGTATGTTTATGTATATGATTAAATCTAACATATGGTATCAGAGCTTAGTTATTCTAAACTAGATATATTCTGTGAAAGTTTTCTGTCCTCTTTTACTTATGTGAAATTTAAAAAAAAAATCTTAAGAGTATGTATTCTTTTGTTCAATTTTAAAGACACAATTTGATGGCATAAATTACTGTTTATTTGTTTGCCTATTGGATAGAGAGATAATTATGTGGGTTAATTACATATGATGTACCTGCTAAAAGAGGGGTGTTTAGAGAAAGCTTTATCTTGTCCCGATGGAAGTCATCGTAATTGAGTTTTTCTCCTGTTTTATTTTCTGTATGCCATTTTATCTTTGTTTACATCTTTGGATGTTAATTGTGGTGTTTTTATGTTGTTGGGCTTTCATCGGTGATGTACTTTTGCATCTAGAGCTTCATCTCCTTGATGCTTTTATCCTATCATCAAATAAAATGATCTCATGGCTTTTATATATATATGTGTGTGTGTGTGTATATATATATATATATATATAATGGTTACAACTAAAAGCTTTACATATATGTTTTAACGTCAGAAAGGTTTTATCATTATGATGATGAGCTACTGATGATGACGTGATTGTTAAATAAAAAAAAAAGGTAATAGTTTCAAACAGAATAGCAACACTTATAGCTTTAATAGTTCAAACAGTAAATTTGTATGTATGAAGGCTGTGGAACCATTTCTGTTTGAGCAAGTAAAAACGTTTTGTTGGAACAATTCTGTTAATTAATGATAACAGTGTTGATTAATGAGGATGATATCATATTTGATTAATTTTACAATTCTGTTTGGAAATTAATTTTGTTGCGTAATCTTACATTTTGTATGATTTATTATGAGTGATTACATGAATGTCAATAAACATCTTATGATTATCCATATTTTCCGCTGCTATGTTAAATTTTCGGTAACGTATATAATTTTGTATATTAAATGTTTACCGAAAAATTAAAGTTTAATGTATACGAAAAATATATTCAATTAGATCCTAAAGTTTTGATCTAAAAATAATGAGTTAATAAAAAAAAAGCTTTCATTAATTTCTAAAACTTAAGAAATTTACCCAAAGGTAAATTATTATTCAGTAAATTAATGATATTATGGGAGGTAAATTAATATTTTGGTTGAATAAGTTAATTATCCAAAGATAAAAGACATATTCAATTTTAAATATTTATTTACCCATTAAAGTGTATACATTTAACTCATTTAAAGAAAAATATGTTGTAAAATTTACCCAAAGGTATTTTACTTTATATTTATGTTATGTTTTTTAATGCATATGTATTGTAGTATCTACCCAAAGGAGAACTACTATATATCTTATTGTTTATTTTACTGAATTCATTATAATTAAATGTGAGCTTTATTTGTTATGTTTGCAGTTATCGCAATTAATTCGCATACATCATCTGTTGTTGTATTTAATGGCATGAACTTCTCAGAATGGCGAGAGCAAGTTGATTTCCACTTGGGGGTTTTGGATCTTGACTTAGCTCTCATTCATGAAAAACCTGCTGCTATTAAGGATACAAGCACTGAGGTAGAGAAGTCACATTATGCCGCATGGGAAAGAAGCAACAGATTATGCTTAAAGTTTCTGCGAATGACAATTGCTAACAACGTTAAGACTACGATTCCACAAACTGAGAGTGCTAAGGAATATATAAGTTTTGTGGAAGAAAGGTTCCGTTCTGCGGACAAGTCACTCACTGGTACTTTAATGGCTGAGCTTACGACCATGAAGTTCAATGGGTCGATAAGCATGCAACAACATATCATCGAGATGACGAACATTGCTGCAAGGCTTAAGACTTTGGGTTTGGCAGTAAAGGACTCCTTTTTAGTTCAGTTTATTCTGAAGTCCTTGCCTCCTGAATATGGGCCTTTTCAAATTAACTACAACACTATAAAGGATAAGTGGAATGTTAATGAATTGGCCAATAGGCTTGTATAAGAGGAAGCAAGACTCAAGAGTCAAAAGAGTCACTCTGCTAACCTAATAGGAAAGGGAGCTGTGAAAGGATTCAAAGCCAAAAAGTTTAAGAAGAAATGGTCTGCTAATGATTCTCAGACTGAAAAGAAGGAACAGAAGACAGAAAAGTGCCACTTTTGTAAGAAAGCTGGGCACTATCAGAAAGACTATCATAAACGAAAAGCTTTGTTTGAAAAGAAAGGTATTTTTAATACTTTTGTATGTTTTGAATCAAATTTAAGTGAAGTTCCTAATAATACTTGGCTTGATTCTGGTGCTACAACTCATGTTACCAATTCTATACAGGGATTCGTTATGATCCGAACCACAAATCCAAGAAATGATTTTCTGTTTATGGGGAACCGCATGAAGGCTCCTGTTGAAGGCATAGGGACTTACAGATTGGTCTTAGACACTGGATATCAGTTTGACCTTTATGATACACTCTATGTACCTTCAATTTCTAGAAACCTTGTTTCTTTAGGAAATTGGACAATTGTGGTTTTTATGTTAATTTCTGTTTTGGAAGTTTTAATCTATATAAAGACTCTATTCTTTATGGATCGGTTTTCTTATTGATGGTTTATATAGAATAAAACTTGATAATGTTTTTGTGGAATCTTTGCATGTCACACATAATAGTGTTGGTTCAAAACGTAACATGCTTAATGAAAATTCTGCTTATTTGTGGCATAAACATTTGGGTCATATATCCAAAGAAAGGATAGAAAGATTGGTAAAGAATGAGATTTTACAAAATCTGAATTTTACTGATCTTGGAACTTGTTTGGATTGCATAAAAGGAAAGCAAACCAAACATACCAAGAAAGGAGCCACAAGAAGCACACAGCTTCTTGAAATAATACACACTGATATATGTGGGCCTTTTGATGTTCCATCCTTTAATGGAGAAAAGTATTTCATCACTTTCATTGATGATTATTCATGTTATGGATATATCTATCTACTTAAGGAAAAATCTCAATCTGTAGATGTTCTGGAAATTTTCCTAAATGAGGTTGAGAGACAATTGGATAGAAAAGTGAAAATCATAAGATCTGATAGAGGTAGTGAATACTATGGAAAATATGATGAATCAGGACAATGTCCTGGTCCATTTGCTAAAATCCTCGAAAAACATGGCATTTGTGCACAGTATAATATGCCAGGTGCACCTGAACAAAATGGTGTAGCAGAAAGGCGAAATCGGACCTTAATGGACATGGTTAGGAGTATGATGAGTAATACCTCCTTACCTAAATCCTTGTGGATGCATGCACTAAAAACCGCTGCTTATTTATTGAATAGAGTTCCATCCAAAGCAATTCAAAAGACACCTTTTGAATTGTGGACGGGAAGGAAACCAAGTTTAAGGCACCTACATGTTTGGGGTTGCCCAGCGGAAGCAAGAGTGTATAATCCACAAGAGAAAAAGTTGGATTCTCGAACTGTAAGCGGATACTTTATTGGTTATCCTGAGAAATCCAAAGGATATGTGTTCTATTGTCCAACCCATAGTCCGAGAATAATTGAAACTGGTAATGCCAAATTCCTGGAGAATGCTGAAGTCAGTGGGACTGTAGAACGTCAAATTGTGGAAATAAACAAGATAAGGATAAATGTTCCTTTATCCACTATTGATCCAAAATCCACAATTGACATTAATGTTGATCCAACATTTATGGAAAGGGACAACAATGTTGATCAACATTTGGATGATGAAACACTTCCACAGACGGATGTCATATCCTATAATGATCAAGGATCTGATATTCGATCTAATGAAAGAACATCGAATACAAATGAATCACAAGGAATAATATTAAGAAGATCTCAAAAGGAAAAGAGATCAGCTATTCCGGATGATTATGTGATTTATTTACAGGAATCAGACTTTGATCTTGGCATTAATAAAGATCCAGTGACTTTTCACAAGCCATAGAAAGTTCAGAATCTGCTAAATGGATTGATGCCATGAAGGAAGAGCTAAAATCCATGGAACAAAATAAAGTTTGGGATCTCGTTCAATTGCCTGAAGGATGTAAAAAAGTCGGTTGTAAATGGGTCTTCAAGACTAAACGCGACTCAAAAGGCAAGGTGGAACGTTATAAAGCCAGACTTGTTGCAAATGGTTATACTAAGAAAGATGGCATTGATTATACAGAAACATTCTCTTCTGTATCTAAGAAAGATTCATTAAGAATAATTATGGCAATGGTGGCTCAATATGATCTGGAGTTACACCAAATGGATGTGAAAACTGTCTTTCTGAATGGGGATTTAGAGGAGGAAGTTTATATGGATCAACCTGAAGGTTTTTCCATAGGAAGTAAAGGCCAAATGGTGTGTAAACTTAAGAAGTCAATATATAGACTAAAACAGGCTTCCAGACAATGGTATATTAAGTTTAATACCATTATTACATCTTTTGGTTTTAAGGAAAATATTGTAGATCGTTGTATATACCAAAAGATCAATGGGAGTAAGTTTATATTTTTAGTCTTATATGTTGATGATATTTTGCTTGCAGCAAATGATTTAAGTATACTGCGTGAAACTAAAGACTTTCTCTTTGAGAATTTTGAAATGAAAGATATGGGAGAGGCTTCTTATGTGATTGGAATAGAAATATTCCGGAAAAGATCAGAAGGAATACTAGGCCTATCTCAGAAAGCATATATCAACAAAATTCTCAAAAAGTTTAATATGAGTAAATGTTCACCCGGGGTTGTTCCCATTCAGAAGGGTGATAAATTTAGTCTCATGCAGTGTCCAAAGAATGAATTGGAACGAAAGGAAATGGAATCAATTCCTTATGCCTCTGTTGTTGGAAGCTTAATGTACTTGCAGACCTATACTAGACCGGATATAAGTTTTACGGTCGGAATGTTAGGCAGGTATCAAAGTAATCCTGGAATTGATCATTGAAAGGCTGCAAAGAAAGTTTTGAGGTACCTTCAAGGAACAAAGAATTACATGCTCACATATAAGAGATCCGATCAACTGGAGGTAGTCGGATACACGGATTCAGATTTTGTCGGATGTCTTGACAGCAGGAAGTCCACTTTTGGTTATCTGTTTCTTTTAGCTGAAGGAGCAGTTTCATGGAAAAGTGTAAAACAGACTGTCACTGCTTCATCCACAATGGAAGCAGAATTTGTGGCTTGCTTTGAAGCTACAATTCATGCATTATGGATGCGGAACTTTATTTCAGGACTTGGGGTTATCGACACCATTACCAAGCCGCTGAAAATTTATTGTGATAACTCCGCAGCAGTATTCTTCTCCAAGAACGACAAATACTCTAGAGGTGCCAAGCATATGGAATTGAAGTATTTTGCCATTAAGGAGGAGGTTCAGAAACAAACAGTGTCCATTCAGCATATTAGTACTGATCTCATGATTGCTGACCCATTAACGAAGGGTTTACAACCCAAGTTATTTAAGGAACATGTTCTTAGGATGGGTCTTGATTGTAGTGATGTTTTGTAGTGACACTTTGAGCTCCTTAATAAGTTTCTGACACTATTATGTTTTCTTGTTCTATGATGCTATGTATACATTATTGTTTGATGTTGACAGGAAAGACTTAACAAGTCATTATTGTGGACCATTATGAAATTATAGTATAATGATAATCTAAGGACCTAATATAATAAATTGTAAGTGTTGTAGTATATGGAAGGGAGTGTTTTACAAATTAGAACATGACCGCCATAACTTATACCGAACAGTTTTTATATTATGGTATTATGATGGGAGATAATAAAGTAACTTCCATTATAAAGATTTTAATCGAGCCAAGTGGGAGAATGTAAGATAAACCCATGTTTATCATTGTGTGGCTCAATTAAAAGTCTAAGGAAGTTACTTTTAATGGGCCACTATCCCTTAATTTTAGGAACCACATCCAATCACATGATGGACATGATTGGGTGTGGTAGTTTTTTAATTAAATTAAAACAAGTCCTCTCTCTCTCTCAGTACGTACGGTGTTTTCCATCCATACTGTAAACGAAAGAAAAACAGAGCAAGAGAGAGAAATCTGTTTACTTCTGTTTACTGCTATAGAGATTGCAACAATGGCTTCTTCTTCTTCACTAACACCTACAGCGGACAGAGGTATGTAAATGATTTTACATTACGTGAAAAGCATGAGATATCTAGTTTTAGAGTTCCTGAATGTATGTTTATGTATATGATTAAATCTAACAGAAAACTGAACATTAGTTGACTACCTAAAACCAAAACTACTTTGTTTTTTTTTTATTTTAACTTTAAATTTAAGTGCTAAACTACCTATCTTTTGATCCTAACCTTATGTAATCTTTTAACCCCTAATTTCCTAAGTCTAAATTAATCAAAACTAACCTTGAAATGTATAATTTACACCCAACTTTAATAGTAAACTAAACTCTATTTGTGAAATCAACATGAGATCGAAGCTTTAAAACTTGAGTTGTTAGAGTTTTTTCTTTTGCTACTTATAATAATGAAATAAACCTAATGTCTAATAAATTATAATAATTAAAATTTAATAAAACAGTCTTAAACAAGCAAAATCATAACCGAAAATAAATCAGAAAATAGTACATCAGAAAAAATGACTTTGAATTGTCCTTAGAGAATTTTTGTCAAACAGCTAATAGACTCCTATCCTTAATTATTAATTCATTAAATGGTTTAGACATGTAATTCTAAAGCATAATTTATCATCAAACAGAACATCATTCAGTAAAGAAACATCAAAACAGATTTGAAATAGAAAAATCAAAAACTGAAACTAAAAATTGCATCAAACTCGTGACTTCTGTTGGACAGAAAACCAAACATAAAATTGATGAAAACCTTTACTTGAAGATACACAACTCTGAATCGTTAAGGCTCATTGAAGCCAAAGATAAAACAAAACTTTAAAAAATTTAAACTAATTAAAATCTAGGAAGCTTTAAAAACCAAACTAAAGAAGGAAACCGAAAACTTAAAAACCGCTAGAATTGAAACGGAAAATTAAGAGAAAATAGAAACTTTAAAAGCTTTAATAACCTTGAATGCCCAAAGACTTAAGCCTAAATTTCTAATAAATTTAATGCCTAAAACTAGTTCTCGGCAACCAAACACAAAAGACCCCATCTTGACGACATAAAACCCATGAAAAAGATCAAATCTTTGGAGGAATTTGCAAAGGAAAACCAACAAAAAATAAAGTTTCTCACCTCTAAAAACTGAAATGCTCGCTCAAAACCCGAAATTCATAGCCAAATGCAAGATCGCAGAAAGAACTAACTACAAAGTAATTGGTTGAGAGGGGACTTGGGTTTGGGCGAAGAAGAGGAAGAGGAGATTCAAGCGTAGATGGTTTGGGGTTGGGGAAAAAGAAGAGGAAAATGATTTTGATTGAAGGGGCTAGCTTAGGCTTAGGAAAGAAGAGGATGAGGATTTCAAGGGAAGTGGTATGTGAGCAAATAGTGTTGTCGTGTTGATTAAGGGAGAAAAAAAAAAGGAAAGGACAGTGGCCAGAGGTGGTTACGGGCCGGACCGGGCAGGTTCCGGGCCGGTTTTCACCGGTTCCGGCCCTAACCACCTCAGAACCGGTCCGAACCGGTATTAAACCGGTCCGGTTCGGACCGGTTCTACATATTATGTGAGGCGAACCGGCCCGGTTCGTTGGACCGGTTCGCCTCAAAACCGGACCGAACCGGTTTAAAACCGGTTCGGTCCATTTTTTTTTTCCTTTTAAAAATTTTTATTTTTAAAAAAATTATATTAATTTATTTTAATATATATTAATATATTTTAATAATTTAATGTAGTAAATTTATTTTTATAATAAATAATGTTAATAGTTTAATTTAACAATAATTTATTATAAGACTATAAGTTATATTATAATTTATTTAATTAATGTAACAATAATGTAAAAACAAACTATTATAAAATTATCTAATAAAATTATTGTTATAATAAATTAAAGTTATATTATGAATATAATGATAAAATGATATTTGATTCAAAATACAAATAATGATATTATGAATATTATTATTATATTCATTTTGCATATCTTTATTTATATTCATTTTGCATTTAAAATAATTTATTATATTTGAAATATCATTTACTTAATATTTATTCATTTATTTAATATGTTTTTAAAATATTAATTCATTTTGTATTTTAAATATTTATTTATTTTAAACATATATAAGTATAACATTAATTAATTTGGTATGTAATAATAATAATAATAATAACAACAACAACAAAGGAGAAAAAGGAGAGAGTAGGAGACCAAAGATTTTTTACGTGGAAAACCCCTTCAAAAGTTAGAAGGGTAAAAACCACGGGACCGTAGTCCATAAAAATATTCACTATGACTAAACTTATTTACAATTTTACATACAATTTACAAAAAAAAAATTATTCTCTACTCTTCATAATTTATACGGATTGCCTTGGAAATTTCTTCCTCCTCTTCTGAATTATTATCAGCAAATTCATTGGCCATTCCAAGTTCGACATTGCGCGATTCCGCATCAAACCAATCTTTAAGGCATGTTAACATGCACAATGAATCCGGATTAAGAGTGGTTCGATGGTCTCCAATAATTCTTCCACACGTCGAGAATGCGGATTCCGAAGCAACAGAAGAAACTTGCACCGCAAAAACATCTCGGGCCATGGAAGCTAAAACTGGAAATTGTTTTTGGTTTTCTTTCCACCATTGGAGAAGATCAAAGTTATCATCTACAGAAAAATCTTGACTTAAGAAAAATCCTAGCTCATTGAAGCTAGAACTCCGTCGAGTTGTTGATCCCGATCCCGATCCGCTCGCTTTTCCTTTTAGCTTCATTCTCTTCTTTGCTGCTTCCTTAATTGCGTTTAAAATTCCTTTTCCTTTTTTGCTACTTTCGGTTTCTTCGTATGAATCTTCTTCTTCTCGATTAAAGTTGAATTGCTCCCTTTCTGTTTCATAAACATTAAACAATTCTCGAAAAAGATTGTTAATTGAGGACTTTTGATCCTCAATAGAATCAAGACCAAGAAATTCTTTATAACAATCAAAAAAAATTTCTATATTTACCTCACCTTGACTAGGATCTAGTAAAGTTGCAATACAATAAATAGGAGGAATTATTTCCCAATATTTTTTAAATTTTTCCTCCATATCATATACAAAAGAACTTAAAGTTTCATGATTCCTAAATTTTACAAATTTGTCAAACATTGTGTAGATAATAGGAACAAAATACGGTGTAGTTGGATAAAATTGAGTTGAAAATCTTTCGGTTGCATCTTTAAAAGTAGATAATAAATCAACACAATATTCAATAAAAGTCCAATCTTCTTCAAAAAGTACTAAATGTGTGCTACTTGTATAATTATTATAAAAAGGAGTAACAAGTTCTTTATAAGGTAAAATAGAAGAAAGCAAACGATGAAGTGAATTCCATCTTGTTTCCACGGGAAGTGGAAATGCTTTAACAGGTATATTATTTGTTATACAAATTTGCTTCCATTCACGTTTATTACTTGGTGTGCGAATCCATTTTGCTAAAATTTTAATTTTATCAATTGGACCTATGCCACTACCAGTACCACTAGAACTAAAACCACTTTGAACACATAAATTTATAATATGACATGCACATCTTGCATGAAAAAATATGCCTTGCATAACAGGGTTTAAACTTTTAATTAAATGAGGAATAGCTGCAGTATTACTTGAAGCATTATCAAAAGTAATAGCAAAAACTTTATTATTTTCTAGTCCATATAATTTACAAACTTTAGTAATATATTTATGAATAGTATATGAATTATGTGCTTCTTCTATTACATCTAAAGATAAAATTCGTTTTTGCATAGACCAATCTTCATCTATCCAATGACAAGTTATAACAAGATAACTTATACCATTAGTACTAGTCCATATATCACTAGTTAAACTAACCCTAGATGAAATATTACTAAGTTTATCAATTAAAGCTTGTCTATATTCTTTAAACATATCCATGCAATCTCTTTTTAATGTATGTCTAGAAACAGATTTATATGCGGGTTGTAAATATTTACAAACAAATTCTAAATATCCTGTTTTTTCACAAATTGTGAATGGTTGTTCAGTTCTAACTACAAATCTAAAAACCACGTCTAGCTTGAACATTATCAAAATTAAAATTTTTTCCACCATCATGCGTATTAATTTGAGATTGTTTACCTTCTAAAATTTCATTTTCTTCGGCATCAGGATTAATTTTATGTGCAGTAATTAAATGCCTTTTATACGTACCTGTACCGCCACCACCTCCACCGGAGTTATAAGAGTAAACGCCTTTGCACAATTTACAGATGGCACAATATTTATTCGTCTCACCTTCTTTTGCTACAATGTCGAAATACTCCCATACCCTGCTTGTTTTTTTTCGACTAAACTTCGGTCTTGATGATGTAGCAGCAGTGGTGGCAGCTGATGATTGTGTTTGAGCATGACTTCCTCCACGACCACGACCAAATGATGGTGCCAAAGGAAGCTCCTCCTCCGGATGAATATCGGGTTCGATTTCATTAAATGATTCGTCACCCAAATTAGGAATTTCAGTGGAACCAAAAGGTCGAGAAACAGAGCATGAACGACGAAAGAAATTTGACATTTTTATATTTTTTTTGAAAATAAATATATGTTAAAAATTTAAAAAATAGATGTATGATAATATATTGAAATTTAAAAATTGAAACTTGAAAATTAAAAGTAAAATTTGCAAAATTATAAAATAAAAAGAAAAATGAAATTTAGAAAGGAAATGATGATATTATAAATTTGTAATAAGGAATACATATAATATATTAGAATTTGAAAATTAAAAGTAAAATTATAAAATAAAAAGAAAAATGAAATTTATAAAGAAAATGATGATATAAAATAAAAAGAAAAATGAAATTTATAAAGAAAACGATGATATTATAAATTTGGAATAAGGAATATTGAGAGAGTTTGAGACTTTGAGTGAATATTGAGAGAGTATGTGAGTGAAGAGAATAAGAGTAGATGAATATAGATAGTAGATTTGAGAGAAAATATAGAAGAAATGTAAATGAAAGTAGAAGATTATAGAGGTATTTATAGGAAAAAAATTAGAATAAAAAAATAAAAAAAATTAAAAAAAAAAAAGATTGATGGGCAACGGCCAAAATGGCCGTTGCCCATCTTGCAGCAGGCTAGGCTGCCACTGCGTGCGCAGTGGCAGCCAAGCCTTTGTAAAATTTTTTTAATTTAATTAAAAAAAATATATAAAGACTGATTTGGCCGTTGCCCATCAAAGTATCGCAGACTCGCAGCCTTGCGAGTCTGCGTACTGCAGTTGCACTGCAGTGCAACTGCAGATTTTATTTTTTTTTTTTACCGGACCGGTTCGAACCGGTCCAGTTTTTAACCGGGCCCTTAACGGGCCCGATTCTTAACGGGCCGGGCCCTTACCGGGCCCGGTTTGAAATAAATAAAACCGGCCCGGCCCGTTAACATAACGGGCCGGGCCGGTTCCGAACCGGTACAGTACCGGTTCGGATTTTGGACCGAATTGATCCGATCCGATTGCGAACCGGATCGGGCCAACCCGGCCCAATAAGCACCTCTAACAGTGGCTAAGTATTAAAGGCGCTAAGTTTTTTAATTGAAACTATATTTTACCGTCAAAAGATTATTTTAATAAAATAATTATAAATTCTAAAATAAATAAATGAAAATATGATAAATGGCAAACAAATTCAATAAAAAATTATAAATTTGAAAAAAAAATTAAAAGTAAAACTTTTTAATTTTTTAAAATTTGTTTTTTTTTTAATTTTCATTAATTAATTTTAATATAATAAGTATAATGGATATATTTTCATAATTTTTAATTTGTTTTTCATTAATTTTTTAATAACAAATGTAAAATGTGCGTTTCTTTCTACATTCAACAAAAATCATGGATATTTTTCAATTAATATGATTATAATTTATCACTTAAAACCTATTATTATTATTATTATTATTATTATTATTATTATTATCATTATTATTATTATTATTATTATTATTATTATTATTATTATTATTATTATTATTATTATTATTATTATTATTATTATTATTATTATTATTATTATTATTATTATTATTAGCAACATAGTATCTTTTGTTCCATAACTGTATCTGCCAATTTGAAAAATTACTTTGAAGTTTCTGAGCTTATGTTTTATTGTGCTTGTTTTTACTATCATTTTGGGATGATAATTCAATTATAACATTTTACTTATAATTTTTTATAATCATTCATTATTTATAAATATGAATATTAAGTGTATTTTAATAGATATCATACATACTTCTTAATTATGCTCAATTAATTTTAATTTATCTTTATATAAGAATGAACATAAGTAACAAGTGAACAATTTAATTAGAATGTATTATAATAGTATTAAAAATCAGTGAATATATACAACATTGTATTGATGGATATTCATAGATTGTAAAAAAAAAAATTATTTATACCAACGGTTTAAGAAGTGTCAGCATAAGTATTGTATATTTTGATAGTATTAAAAATTCGTAAGTATATACCACACTTATATTGACGGATATTCATAAACTGTTAGAAAAAGTTTCATCTATACCGACAGTTGAAGAAAGTATTAGTATAAATACTTTATATTATGATGATATTAAAAATCCGTTGGTCCTCACTAAACACACTTTTGAGGAGGGATGAGGAGCTTTAATTGTGATGAAACCTCGAGCAGGATTAATCTCAGATCATTAAAACGAATTAGGATACTTGTGGTTTACACTCAAAAAAATTCGTTGGTATATACCATGCTTATACTGACAGATATTCATAAACTGTTAGCAATATCTACTATTTAACATTTTAATTAGACATTTGAATAACTAACATTATCTTAATTAATTTAGCAATATCTACTATTTAACATTTTAATTAGACATTTGATCAATTGGTATATATCTAATATTATTATATTAATGTGAAAATGAAAAAAATTAGTACTCAACTAATATATATCTGTATATAATATGATTATATCAAATGTTATTATTTATAATATAATGTTAATTGGTGTATATAACTTATTTAATTCAACGTTCTAAATTTTTAATAAGATATTTAATTAATTAGTGTATACGAGTACGATTATTTTAATGTAATAATGTTAATATTATGATTTATGTACAAACCAAAAATAAAATAAATATAAAATTGAGGTAATTAGTTGACTAATTATTCATAATATTAAGTATTTTTTTAATGTATACTATAATTTTATTCAACATTATAATTAAACAATTAGTTAACTAGTTATACAAATAGATTTAATTTAATCACTAATTATGTTGGTATTTAAAAAACAAAATAAATGTAAAAAAAATTCTTAAAATTTTATTAAAAATATAATATAATTATTAAAAAAAATAAAACAAAGTAAAAAAAAAAAGAAAGAAATTTACTGAACTAAAAGTATCCAAATTCCAATAGCCCAACGTTGACCTAAAAAAATTTAATGACCGAATAAGTTATTGTTAAGAGTATAAAGCCATTTATATAAATGTTTAATTGTTTAGTGTGATTTATTTATAATTTGTTAGTTATTTATGTGTATAGCTAATACTTTTGGATTTTCACTTTCATTTAGTTTTACTCTCTCTCTCTCTCTCTCTCTATATATATATATATATTATATGACTCACTTAAATAATAAATTTTTATATAATTATTAATATATAATTATATATTTTATAACAAATGTGAATATCGCAGGAAATTAAAAAAAATTGTCAAGAAATAAAAACATTAAAATGTAAAAATTTCTATTTGTATAAATATTTATTAAATTTTAATGTTAATTTATCATTTCTATTATATTTTTATTTAACTATATAAAATTAAATTAATTATTATATTCAAAATTATAAAAATATTTATAACTTATAAAATTTCAAAATAATTTGACTAAGCACGCTAAACCCGCCCGATTAAAACTGGACTGAACTCGAAATCGGATCGAAACAAAAATAACCGAACCCAAAAATATCTGAAACCGAAAAAACTCGAAACGATGGTACCAGAAATCGAAAAAACCCGAGATCGAAAAAATCCAAGATTGAAAAAACTCGAGACCGAAATAGCCCGAAACTGAAATAACCCGAACCCGAATATAACCCGAACCCGAATATAACCCGGACCGAACCTGCTCAAACCGGCCCGTTTGCCACCTTTAATTGATAGATCAAATTAGAAGTGAGCAGAGAATTGATCCTAGACTTTTAGAGATTGTCTGCGAAAATAAACAAGACAAAGATTCTCATATTGAATATATAGTTGGCACAGACGGATTATTGAGATATAGAGGCCGAGTTTGTATTCTGAGTAATAAAGCCTCGAAGAAAGCAATATTAGAGGAAGCTCACATCTTTAGGTACACTATGTATCCTGGTAATATGAAAATGTACCACAATCTTCATAGGTTGTACCACTAGGCTGGTATAAAAAAAATATAGCCAACTTTGTAGTAAAATGCTTCATATGTCAGCAGGTGAAGGTTGAACACCAAAAACTTGAAGGATTGCTTCAGCCCTTAGCTATTCTAACTTAGAAGTGGGAACATGTTACTATGGAGTTTGTTACAGGGTTTTTGAGAACCATAAAAAGCATAACACTATTTAGATGATTGTTGATAGGATTACGAAGCCTTCCATGTTCTTAGCCATCAAGCTACGGATTCTTTGAGATTCTTGGCTAATTTATATGTGCAAGAGATTGTTAGATTACCGGGGGTGCCTATGAGTGTTACCTCCGATAGGGATCCCCAATTTACTTCTCACTTTTGGGAACAGTTTGAGGAGGCTTTAGGTACTTATCTGAACTTTAGCACAACTTTCTACCCTTAGACGGACGGACAATCAAAGAGGACCGTTTAAACCCTCGAAGATATGTTACGAGCATGTGTATTGGATTTTGGAGGCTCTTGGGATGACCATGTCTTTGGCAGAGTTCACCTACAACAACAGTTACCATTCAAGCATAGGTATGGCACCTTACAAAACTCTTTATGGAAGGAAGTGTAGATCCCCAGTTGCTTGGGATGAGTAGGGGATAGAAAAATCTATGCTTCAGAGCTTGTTGAGAAAGCTTCCGAAGATGTTAAACATATATGTGACCGATTCCAGACAGCTCAAAGTAGACAGAAATCCTATGCAGATAATCGAATAAGGCACTTAGAATTCGAAGTTAGAGATTCTGTGTTCCTTAAAATATCTCCTTGGAAGGGGGTAAAAGGTTTGGTAAATAGGCAACCTGAGTCTAAGGTTTATTGGACCATAGATATTGGAGAGGATTGGAGATGTTACTTATATATTAGCTTTACCTCCACAATTTGAGGATGTACATGATGTATTCCATGTGCATACGCTAAGAGAATACCACGCTGACCCGTCTCATGTAATCAAGTATGAATCTTTGGATATTTAAGAAGATTTGTCTTTTGTAGAGGACCTAGTGAAGATTTTACATCGTAAGAAAAAGGTCTTAAGATCCGAAACCATTCCGATGGTGTACAGTGGCAATAACACTCCAAGGAACACATGGGAATTGGAGAGTGAGATGTGGGAAAAACATCCACATCCCTTTGACTAAACAAATTTGAAGGATCAAATTTCACAAGGTAGGGAAGATGTAACATCATGTGTCTTAATGATCCAAATTTATTTAGTTGAGTTAAACTTTTTTGTTTGAACTAATGTAGGTTCATTTTGGATATATTTAATGAATAACAACTAACAAGGGCCGTAAGAGGAATTTGTTGCAATCTTGGACATAGGGGCAAAAAGGGTAATTTCGTGGCTCGTTATTAAATTTTAAAATTTGTGAATAACAATTGAAAACTGTAGGAATTCCTATTTAGTAAATATTTCATGAAATATGTTAACAAAATTAATATATTTATGAATTAAGAATAATTTAGGAATGTTACAAGTATCAAGTACAAGGTGTACTAACATTAAAGGTGGACATTTAATATGGAAATTTAATCAATTGTAATATGGACAAAAGAAGCCAAATTAGTTTAAATTTTTAACCTCCCAAAATCGAGAAGCCTTGGGTGAGTATAGGGCATCAGACAATTTAATAGTTCTAGATCAACTTAAACAAATAGGCTTAAAACACAAAACAATTTCCTTTAGCTGAAACTCTTGCATGTTCAGCAACTAGGAGAAAAACTCAAAGAAAAAGTCAAGGCAACCACGAGTGGGGTAGTCTCAAGAGGAAATTCAAGTGAAATTTCACATTTTTGGTTTAGGCTTAAGAAATTGATGGAGAAGACTAAGAGACCACCCCTGCATGTGTCTATCTCAGCTAGTCATTGAAGGAGAAATGGCTAAGAGTTATAGTAGCCTTTGACGGGCGAAACGTTGGTGAGAAATGGTTGTTCTAGGGGGATTTGGTATTTCAAGAAAGGAAGAAAGGGGAGTCATTGCATGTGCAATTTTGGGAGGACTTTTCATGGAAGTCGAATAGTTTGAGCCTTGAAGCTGTAGGCAATGGTGCCTTAAGGTAAGCTGAGGATGTATTTTATGTTTACTTTGGTTCTACATTAAAAAAGAAGTCTTGAAACTTCCATTGACTTCATTTAAATGGATGAAGGCTGGAACCAAAAGGAAGAAAAGAGAAAGAACTCACGAGTTTGTGAGGAATTGCATGACCAGTAAAAAAGTAAACCATATTCACTTATGCTTTCAGTTTAAAATGAGAAATGGTAAGGAAGAATATGTAAATTGCTTGCTTGAATATTGTGTTAAGTTTAGAGACGAGTTATTAGGTGGTTACACTAGCTAAAAATCGAGAAACAAGGGGAAAAGTGTTTTCGGTTTTGGGCTAGAAGTTTGGCATGAATTGATTAAGGTGAGAAATGGCATTTTAACATGAGTAATGATTTTACAATGGTGTATAGAATTATTGTTATGAATCAACGTGATAACATTTCTCAGAGAGGCTTTATGTTAAAATGTCCAATAAAGTTTTGGTGAATGATTAGTGCAGGCCGCGATTTCAGTTGTGTGGGACTTTTATTAAGAAGTTGATCAAAAATGGAGTGAGATACATTTAGCGAAGAAGCTTGGTAATGCTTGAAATTGCTTTTGTTAAGTTAGATTAATTCTAACATATGATTTGGTGTTGAAAAGGATGTTGAAAGTGGACAAATAGGAATTGATAAAATTTTTGCTTACACTTTGATTAAGGACTAATGGGATTGCTTAAAAACACTACAGGTCCTAATCTTGGCACTATTAGGAGAGGGAGTGTTCAAGTAAGAAAAAGCTTGGAAAGTGAATCTCAGGGAGCACATTTTCCTTGAACTTGCACACACATGTTTTAACAATTTAGTATAAAGCTTAAAATGTTTGCATTTGAGTTGAAAATCGATTCATATGCTCTCAGACCAAGACTTGATCTTTCAATTAAGGCATTCAATGTCAAACAAAAGGATTTTCTTGCTTGAAACTTGTATACACATGCATATTTTGAAATACTTGATTTTAAATATGTAATCAAGCTAGACACAGGTTTTGTAGCCTAAGCTCAAAATACATGATTTTGAAATGTGATTATGATATCAATTGAAGGTAGTTGATAATAATATATTTGTTATATTATTTTATTATTTATTACCACATTTATTGCTATATTCTTGTGTAAAATTAATCGTTTAATGTATCTTGTGAATTAATTTAGAGAAAGTGATTTGGAATTAATTTTGGAAGTTATTGAGTGAAATCAAACAATAATTTATGTAATTTGAATAAATTTTGGAAAATATATTGTTTGAAGTTATATTAAATTCTGATTTGTTTTAAAGACTTTAGGACCATAGGATTAAAATAAAATAAAGGGATGAGATTTATTCTTGATTAAGAAGAAACCCTAGAAATCTTAAAGGAAAAGTTATAAGAGGAGAGAGAGGAGAAGGGGCGGTAAAAACCTAGCTATTGGTATTTTCTTGCTGTGTTGTTTATCTTTATTTTGTAGAGAGCAATTCCTAGCACCAATAGAGGAAAAGATCAACGAAGCAGAGCTTGAAATCGTGAGAAGAGCAACTGCGGAACTGAGCTTTGGAGGAAGCAAAGCTATTGATCTTTTGGAGCAGAACCACGTGTTGCAGTAGTGCGATACAGAGCTGGGCAGAACAGAGTACGTAGCTGAGCTTGGTGGGCGATCGACGCAGGCTGCTGAGCGCATGAGCTGCTGCCTTGTTTGGTGCAAGGAGACACGCGGTACCAAACCAAACCTTGAAGCATAAGGATTGAATTTGAGCTACTGCGTCTTGCGATACAGATTAGTGAACAACTGTTGCCCGAAGTTCAAAGTGATGATTTGTTTTGATGTTCACGTGACTTCATGCTTGCTCTGCTAGCCAAAATAATTGGTTGTCAAAAAATTCCATGGAGCTTCTCGCATAAAAGGAGTTGTTACAGTACTTTATTTATTTTTTTATTAACTTGCATTATTAGATTTATACAATAGTTTATTTGTTTAATTTAAAGCATGACTTTTATTAATTTAATAATGTGTTTTGCTAAATTAAACATGAACTAATTTATTTACTAGGAATTTGATTGAGCCTACTTGCATATTTTATGTCTTTATGATTAATTGATCAATTCTAAAATTCTAGTATCATTCATTGTAATTAATTCAATCTTTTGATTTGTGTTATTGATTGGTCACCTTTAATATAAATTAATTGATTGTTTGAGACATGGTAAGGGTACACATCATATGCTAAGCCATGTATAGCTCTCTTGAATGATTGAATAAATATTTGATGCATACATCAAGCTAGAATATTTATTTGGTTCTTGTTATATGTTCTTCTATTCTTAATGGGTTTTTAGTCATTGATTATACTACACATCATAGGTAATTAATGATTAAAAATACTTGATTATAGCTGCCATCAAACAGAGTAATCATATATTAGGAAGAATGAACCCTAGAATTGAATTGAGATTTTTAGGATTGAAACATGAAATTGCAATGTATTGGTGAAATCAAATTCCTAGGCTTTTCTCTCTATTGGTGAATTTATTTGTTTTATTAGGTTAATTAATTCCATTAGTTAATTAGATACTTGGATAATTACTTTTATTGGCTTTCATAATTTTTTTTTGGGCATAAGTAGTTGAATTTTAATTGAATAAATTTAGCAAATCTCTGTGGGATCGACTCTTGTATTTGCACGCTATACTACCTTGATTCGTGCACTTGCGAGAATATAACTTTTTGTTCATCAAGTTTTTGGCGCCGTTGCCGGGGATTTGTCTTAAGTTTATTCAATTTTATTTAACTACGTGTGTTTTTTTTCTTTTATTATTTTTCTTTTTAGCTTACTAATTTTTTTTCCCTTTCTTTTGGTAGTGGATGCAAGGTCGACGATCACTTGGTCAAGAGATTGTGCCCATCAACGATCAAATTGACAAAATCGGTAGAAAGGAGAAGGCACAAGAAGAGGAACTAGTTGAAATGAACATGGAGTTACAAGTGGGGAATCAAGCTGAAAATCAAGTTCAAAATCGTGTTCAAAATCGTCCTATGAAGGAGTTTGCACGTCCTACTGTGGGGACATCACCATCATGCATTGTTCTCAATGATGCAGCCAGAAACTATGAGCTTAAGAATATTCATTTTAATATGCTTCCTTCTTTTCATGGTGCTGCTATTGAAGATCCTTTGACATTCATTCGTGATTTTTATGCAACTATTCAAACTTTTCCTTTGCAGGGATTAACTGAGGACCAATTACGAATGAGATGTTTTCCCTACACCTTGAAGGATGCGGCAAAGACGTGGTTCATGTCTATAACTCCAGCTTCACTTACCACATGGGATGCAGTGTACAATAAGTTCATAGGTAAGTTCTACTCACATGCCAAAACCACTGAATTGAGAGGTAAGATTGCAACATTCACACAAGCAGATGGTGAGGCATTCCATGAAGCTTGGGAACGCTTTAAATTGCTTTTGATACAATGTCCACATCATCGGTACCCATTAGAATTGCAAAATCAATTTTTTTATGATGGACTAACCCAAGCTTGTCAAGCTATGGTTGATAATGCTGCTGGAGGTGCCATGGGAGAAAAGACTGCACAAGAGACCTACGAGCTCTACGAGATGCTTGGAGCTAATTCGCAACAAAAGAGTGTTAGAGGTAAGCCTAGAGGTCTTTATGAGATTAACACTAACACTGAGTTGGCAATGCAGGTTTCAGAATTAACTAAGCAAATGAAGTCTATGTGCTCGATGATTATGGGTCAAAGAATGCCAGTGTCTAATGAGGTATGTGGAATTTGTGGGATTCATGGTCATGTTACTAATGCTTGTCCTTCTAGTGAAAAATTCCCAGATTTTGTTGAGCAAGCCAATATGATGAACTCTCACAACCCACGGGTGAGGAATGATCCTTTTTCAAATACTTACAACTCGGGTTGGAGAAATCATCCTAATTATTCATGGAGTAACAACCAAAACCAGAATCAAGCAAGCTCTTCTTTCCAACCGCGGAGGCCAGCTTTAGAGGATACTTTGCAAAACTTCATAGAAGTTTGTCAAAGTAACCAACAGAGCAATGAACAGCGATTCCAACAACAAGAGGCTTCTTTGCGAAAATTGGAGGTCCAAGTGGGGCAAATTGCAGAGGCATTGCAAGGCCATGTTCCTGGAAAATTTCCAAGCCAGCCCGAGCAAGCCAAAGCGATTGCTATTCTAAGAAACGGTAAGGTATTTGATAATAAAATGAATAATGAATCTGATGAAAGTTTAACCTTACCTGCAGGTGAAGAGGTTGCAAAGGATAAGCAAAAAGAGAAAAGTCCAAGTGGTGGCAAAAAGAAGGATATTGAGGAGCCAAGTCAAAGTGAAGAATCCAATTCATCTTGTGAAACTCCTAAGTTACACAAGGCTCAACACCCCTATGTTCCTCCTATTCCGTTTCCAAGCAGACTCAAGAAAAGCAAATTGGATAAGTCATTTTCTGAAATATATGATATTTTGTCTAAGGTTCATGTGAATTTACCTTTGCTTGATATGATCAGGAACATGCCATCTTATGCAAAGTTCTTAAAGGAATTGAACACTCACAAGCGTAAGTATGAGCCTCATGAAAAGGTAATTGTTTCGGAAACGGTAAGTGCTGTGCTTCAAAGCAATTTGCCACCTAAATTAAAGGATCCTGGGAGCTTTAACATCAACATTACTGTGGGAGGTTCAAAGACGGAAAAGGCAATGTTAGATTTGGGTGCAAGCATTAATTTAATGCCTTATTCTGTTTATTTGCAGTTAGGGTTAGGAGAGCTAAAGCCTACCACAATGTCTCTACAACTTGCTGATCGTTCAATTAGATATCCTAGAGGCATTGTGGAGGATATTTTAGTTCAAATTGATAAACTAATCATTCCTGTTGATTTTGTAGTTTTGGACATGGAGAGACAGTCAAATAATGAACATGAGTTGCCTATTTTGCTTGGACGTCCATTCATGGCTACAGCAAAGACAATCATTGATGTTCAAAATGGGAAATTAACCATGACAGTCTTAGATGAGACTGTGGAATTTTCTGTTTTTAATTCTTTAAAATTGCCTACAGATTCAAATGATTGTTTCTCAGTTGATGTTTTGAACTCAATTGTTGTCTCTAATTTTGTGCAGGATGAAACAAGGGACAGATTGGAGCTAGCCCTGATTGGAGAGGATTGTGGAAAGGATGATGAAGAGGTGATGGAATTCACATTAGCATTAGACAGTGCAATGCCACAAGTCCCTACAAATATTCCTAGTGAGTCTTTAGGGCATTTTAACCCACAGCTAGCCCCTTCAATTATTTCCCCACCCAAGCTAGAATTGAAACAATTGCCACCTACTCTTAAATATGCTTTCCTTGGTGAAAATAAAACTCTTCCAGTCATTATTGCTGCTGATCTTACCACAATGGAAGAGAATAAACTGTTGAGTATTTTGAGAGAGCATAAAACAGCCATAGGATGGACCTTAGCTGATATTAGAGGGATTAGCCCAACCATGTGCATGCATAGGATTTTGTTGGAGGATGATGCAAAACCTACAAGGGAGACCCAAAGAAGATTGAATCCGAACATGAAAGAGGTAGTAAGGGCTGAGGTGCTTAAGTTGCTTGATGCAGGTATTATTTACCCGATATCTGATAGTAAATGGGTGAGTCCTGTCCATGTAGTACCAAAGAAATCAGGCATTACAGTTGTCAAGAATGATGATGATGAGTTGGTGCCAACAAGGACAACAACAGGATGGAGAATGTGTATTGATTACCGCAAGCTCAATGCTGCAACTAAAAAGGACCATTTTCCTCTTCCTTTTATTGATCAAATGCTTGAACGGTTGGCTGGCCATGCTTACTATTGTTTTCTTGATGGTTTTTCAGGTTACAACCAAATCCCTATTGCACCAGAGGATCAAGAGAAGACTACATTCACTTGCCCATTTGGTACTTTTGCCTATCGTAGAATGCCATTCGGGCTTTGCAATGCCCCAGCAACTTTCCAACGATGCATGATGTCAATTTTCTCTGAAATGATTGAAAGGTTTATTGAGGTATTTATGGATGATTTTTCTGTTTTTGGTGATTCATTTGATAATTGCCTTGATAATTTAACCTTAGTGCTTAAAAGATGTGTGGAGACAAATTTGACATTGAGTTGGGAAAAATGCCATTTTTTAGTTAAACAAGGAATTGTTTTAGGACATGTTATTTCTAGTAGAGGTATTGAAGTAGATAAGGCAAAAATTGATATCATTGCAAAGTTACCACCCCCTACCTCTGTCAAGGGTGTGCGAAGTTTTCTTGGTCATGCAGGTTTCTATAGGCGTTTTATTAAGGATTTTTCTAAGATTTGTAGGCCTTTATGTAACTTGTTGGCTAAAGATCATGTGTTTAATTTTGACAAATCTTGCCTTGATGCTTTTAATACTTTGAAAGAAAAACTAACATCTTCACCCATTCTTGTAGTACCTAATTGGTCCCTTCCTTTTGAATTGATGTGTGATGCTTCAGATTATGCTATTGGTGCTGTTTTAGGACAAAGAATAAATAATTTGCCTCATGTTATTCATTATGCGAGTAGAACTTTAAATGATGCTCAAATGAATTATTATACTACTGAAAAAGAGTTCTTAAATTGTTTTTGCTTTAGAAAAGTTTCGCTCGTATTTGATTGGCTCTAAGGTGATTGTTTATTCTGACCATGCTGCTCTTAAATATTTGCTTACAAAGAAGGATGCTAAACCTAGATTGATTAGGTGGATGTTACTTTTGCAAGAGTTTGACTTGACAATTAGGGATAAAAAGGGAAGTGAGAATGTAGTGGCTGATCACTTATCTCGACTTACTGAAGTGACCGAGCTTGAAAAGTGTCGGGGGGATGATACTATTCTCATTAATGAAACTTTTCCTGATGAACAGTTATTCTCAGTGCATGAAAAAGAGCCTTGGTATGCTGATATTGTGAATTATTTGGCTTGTGGTATTTTTACTCCTGATTTAACTTCACAGGAAAAGAAAAGATTTTTGTCCACAATGAAGCATTATTTTTGGGATGATCCATATCTATTCAAGCATTGTCCTGATCAGATCATTAGGCGTTGTGTCCCTGAAAGTGAGCAACTCAATATTTTGAACCATTGTCATACATTGAATTGTGGAGGACATTATAGTGGTAAGAAAACAGCACTTAAGGTGTTGCAATCCGGATTCTTTTGGCCAACTTTGTTCAAGGATGCAAATTCATTTTGTACTAAGTGTGATAGATGTCAACGAACAGGTAATATAAGCAAAAGGAATGAGATGCCACTCACAGGTAACTTAGTAATTGAACTGTTTGATGTGTGGGGTATTGATTTCATGGGACCTTTTATTACATCTTTTGGATATAATTATATTCTTGTTGCTGTTGATTATGTTTCTAAGTGGATTGAGGCAATAGCTACTAGGACTAATGATGGTAAGATTGTACATAGTTTTTTGAAAGACATGATTTTTACAAGATTTGGTACTCCTAGAGCTATTATTAGTGATAGGGGAACTCACTTTTGTAATAAAATTTTTGCAGCAGTACTGAAGAAGTACAACATTACCCATCGGATAGCTATGTCTTATCACCCGCAGACTTCAGGACAAGTTGAAGTGAGCAATAGGCACATAAAGTCAATCTTGGAAAGGATGGTGAATACAAAGAGGAATGATTGGGCAGTAAAGTTAAATGATGCTCTATGGGCTTACAGAACAGCTTACAAAACTCCAATTGGAATGAGCCCTTATCGGCTTGTTTTTGGAAAAGCATGTCACTTGCCTGTAGAATTGGAGCATCGGGCATATTGGGCGATCAAATCGTTGAATTTTGATATGGACAAAGCTGGTGAAGCTAGGAAGCTCCAATTGAATGAGTTGGATGAGATTCGGAATGAAGCCTATGAGAATGCAAAGATTTACAAGGAGAGAACAAAGCTCTACCACGACAAATCCATTCTTCGAAAAGAGTTCAAACAAGGTATGAAAGTTTTACTTTATGATTCACGTTTGCGTCTCTTTCCAGGAAAGTTGCAGTCAAGGTGGTGGGGACTATTTTTGGTGCAGAAAGTGTTTCCTTATGGTGTAGTTGAGATTGAGAACATGAGAACAAGAGCTAGTTTCAAGGTGAATGGGCATAGATTGAAACCATACTTAGAAGGCACTCCAAAGGGCCAGATGGTGGATTTCGTTGATTTGGAGAAGCCTTAGACCAAGCATTTCGTCTTGCCTAGACGTTAAATAAAGCGCTTGTTGGGAGGCAACCCAACTAGGTATGATTTTTCAATTTTTTTTTTATTTTTTATTTTTTATTTTTTTGTGTGCACATTCCTACTCTGTTATTAATCTTTGTTTTTCAACTTTGAGGACAAAGTTTGATTTAGGTTTGGGGGTGTGGTAAAATTAAAAAAAAAGTGAAAAAAAAAATTAAAAAAAAAACAAACAAAAATAAATTTTTTTTTTAAAAAAAAAATTAAAAAAAATTTACTTGGATTTATGTTTTTTTTCTTTTTCACTATGATTTTTCACTAGCCTATGATGAATATGAAGAAATGTACTATGGTTAAGTGATTGTGAGAAATGCATACTTAGGTAATTAAATAATTTGGTGTTAATTTTATTCACTTCATGATTGATGAACAATTGAGCACATAAGCCATACTCTTATGAATTGTTGATACTTAGTGACTGATTATGTGAACTTGTGAAATTAGTGATCATGCATGACACTCTAGAACTTGTTTTATTACACTTGAGGCGAAATCATAGGCAATTGATTGACTTAGAGATGATTTAGGCATTCCTTGGAACGTTTGAGCCTTTCAAGCCTACCATGTTACATATTAATCACTAGTATACCCCCATTGAGCCTTATTGAAAGAATGACATATGCAAAAGCATATAAATAGCCACCATTCGAATTTTCTTATAACCTCATTGACCTTACCCAAATTAGCCTGAAAAACAATGAATGTACCCTTAAAGAGAGCTTTAATGCACATATCTATCATTGAAGGGATGTGATTCAAGAAATATTTTCAAGTTAATAAAAGAAGAGGTTTCAAAAAAAAAAGTTGTGTGGATCATGCCTTGACTCATTTGTGATGAAAAAAAAAAAGGGAAAAGAAAGAGTTTAAAATGTGGCATGCAAATTGTCATCCACAAACAAATATATGAAAAAGATAGGTTTGGGGGTTGTGGAGATAAATATGTGGAGTTTCAAAAAAAAAGGAAGTAAAAAAAAAAGGAGAGAGAAATTTAATATGTGCTTTATCATTGTTAGCTCTCTTGTTTTGATTTTTACCTTCCCTTTCTTTGTTAACAAATACCTTGGCCAAACATTATAAGCTAATAAAGACCTATTGATCTAAGTTGATTTTATTGTCTACATTAGTGGAGAGATGTAAGAAGAGCAAGCCTATGGAGTGTCAATAAAATTAAAAAAAAAATTTGAGATCACATCATTTATTTATGAGTTGCATAATTTTAATTGAGTACTAACAAGGAATTTGAGTTTGGCTAATCACACACGCACATCTGATATCATGATTTGAGTTAATTAGCATTTGAATTATGAGATTATTGAGTTGTGTTTTGAACAATTCCTTTAATCATAGATGTGAGGTATACTTGAGGCAATATGTGGAAATCAAGTGGAATTGAATTTACATGAATTTGAGTGAAACATTTTGAGTGTCCTTAAGTTTTCACTTTTGTTCTTAAAGGTCACAAACAAGTGCATTTTCTTTTAATTTTGCTCGAGGACTAGCAAAAATGTAGGTTTGGGGGTATTTGATAATACTATATTTGTTATATTATTTTATTATTTATTACCACATTTATTGCTATATTCTTGTGTAAAATTAATCATTTAATGTATCTTGTGAATTAATTTAGAGAAAGTGATTTGGAATTAATTTTGGAAGTTATTGAGTGAAATCAAACAATAATTTATGTAATTTGAATAAATTTTGGAAAATATATTATTTGAAGTTATATTAAATTCTGATTTGTTTTAAAGACTTTAGGACCATAGGATTAAAATAAAATAAAGGGATGAGATTTATTCTTGATTAAGAAGAAACCCTAGAAATCTTAAAGGAAAAGTTATAAGAGGAGAGAGAGGAGAAGGGGCGGTAAAAACCTAGCTATTGGTATTTTCTTGCTGTGTTGTTTATCTTTATTTTGTAGAGAGCAATTCCTAGCACCAATAGAGGAAAAGATCAACGAAGCAGAGCTTGAAATCGTGAGAAGAGCAACTGCGGAACTGAGCTTTGGAGGAAGCAAAGCTGTTGATCTTTTGGAGCAGAACCACGTGTTGCAGTAGTGCGATACAGAGCTGGGCAGAACAGAGTACGTAGATGAGCTTGGTGGGCGATCGACGCAGGCTGCTGAGCGCATGAGCTGCTGCCTTGTTTGGTGCAAGGAGACACGCGGTACCGAACCAGACCTTGAAGCATAAGGATTGAATTTGAGCTACTGCGTCTTGCGATACAGATTAGTGAACAACTGTTGCCCGAAGTTCAAAGTGATGATTTGTTTTGATGTTCACGTGACTTCATGCTTGCTCTGCTAGCCAAAATAATTGGTTGTCAAAAAATTCCATGGAGCTTCTCGCATAAAAGGAGTTGTTACAGTACTTTATTTATTTTTTTATTAACTTGCATTATTAGATTTATACAATAGTTTATTTGTTTAATTTAAAGCATGACTTTTATTAATTTAATAATGTGTTTTGCTAAATTAAACATGAACTAATTTATTTACTAGGAATTTGATTGAGCCTACTTGCATATTTTATGTCTTTATGATTAATTGATCAATTCTAAAATTCTAGTATCATTCATTGTAATTAATTCAATCTTTTGATTTGTGTTATTGATTGGCCACCTTTAATATAAATTAATTGATTGTTTGAGACATGGTAAGGGTACACATCATATGCTAAGCCATGTATAGCTCTCTTGAATGATTGAATAAATATTTGATGCATACATCAAGCTAGAATATTTATTTGATTCTTGTTATATGTTCTTCTATTCTTAATGGGTTTTTAGTCATTGATTATACTACACATCATAGGTAATTAATGATTAAAAATACTTGATTATAGCTGCCATCAAACAGAGTAATCATATATTAGGAAGAATGAACCCTAGAATTGAATTGAGATTTTTAGGATTGAAACATGAAATTGCAATGTATTGGTGAAATCAAATTCCTAGGCTTTTCTCTCTATTGGTGAATTTATTTGTTTTATTAGGTTAATTAATTCCATTAGTTAATTAGATACTTGGATAATTACTTTTATTGGCTTTCATAATTTTTTTTTTGGGCATAAGTAGTTGAATTTTAATTGAATAAATTTAGCAAATCTCTGTGGGATCGACTCTTGTATTTGCACGCTATACTACCTTGATTCGTGCACTTGCGAGAATATAACTTTTTGTTCATCAGTAGTATTAAGTTGTAAAAACATATATATATATATATATATATATACACACACTTTATGGTATTCACTTTATATACTTGAGACTGTGATCATTTTGTTTCGAGCTATGATATGATGTTTGGTACACCACTTTCATGCGTCATTGTCAAAGTTAGAAGCATTTAGGCTTGTCCCAAATAGATGGACAGGTACCGATCTCATCTGATCAATGAGGTTGGTTTTGAGTTTGTGATCATGGATAGTGCCTTGGATAGGGAGTCGAAGCACTATACCTATAATGCATTTGGGTGTTACCTTGATTTGACAATTTGTTAAAGATGCATGCTCACTCTGTGTTTTAAAAAAACTATTTGGAACTATAAGAGAAAACCAATCGTATTTATTTGTTCATACTGCTAGTTGAAAATCATGTTAGATGGCCTTTTGTCGAAGTTTTGCATGAATGACTATTTTAACATTATGGTAACTTGGTAGGTCGTACCTTTGTCTTGTATTAAATTTTCATCTCATACTGCATAAGATTACTTATACATACACATTGTGAATTGTACTGATGCAGTGCAATTTAAACTAATGTAATTAGGATGTAGGATTGTACTTTCTTATTTGTTTTTATTCGTTGTAGTTTGTATGATGTTTTCTGCTATGTGGTAAACTTAAGTAGGTAAAAACTTAGATATACTTGTTCTGTTGATACTTGTTGTATGTTTGGATGGCTCCACATGCTAGTAAGCACCAAAATGTTATGTTCCTACCGTCATTTAAAATTAAAGATCTAATGATGCAGGTTCTAATTCAAGTTATTGAAGAACTTGTGTATACTCACATGATAGTAGTTAGTCTCGTGTTAGAATTTAATTGCTAGATGACTTGGGATGTTAGCTGCTAAAAATTAAATTGTTGTTGAATGAAATTTGTGAACTTGCAGGTTTTGGGTTGATCAATTTATAGCCAGCATGCTGCCGAACTTTTGTCAAATGTTTATAGAAATAATAAGTGAAAACATGTACTTCAAAGGCACACTTTTATATATATATATATATATATATTAGCTTTCTTATATAACCTCCTTAGTGAATTATAAAGACCGCAGTAAATAAACATATTGCCTTAAGTAGCAAGTCACAATAAAGGACGAACTATCTGTGATATTTTACTTTATCAAAATCATATCTAAGAGATATTGTTAATCTCCTAAATTGTTTTATACATGGGTATTAAGCTTAAATGCCTATTCGTTGAGATTCATAACTAAGTAAATTAGATATTTAACTTGCTTAGCTTCCGCAGTTTACACTCACACACACAAATAGGTATAGAGAGGTTTGGGGTAGATATAGGTTGTTACATAGTTTGTTTATATGATAATTGTTTTTAACTTTCTTAGGGGAGGCCTATACTTATATATTATCTCAGAAGTATGGGAAGACTCTTCTACTCATCCAAACTTCAATCCTCAAGCACAGATTGAAGTAGTCTAAGGGCTTGCAGCTACATGCACTCACGTTTACAGGTTTGGGTTAGGTAGCCTCCTAGGGATATACTAGGCTCTCCTCAGCCTACTACAGCAGTAGGTCCTTCCCCATCTCAATCTATTTAGGATCCTTCACCTTCTAGCAATCCTCACACTTAGCTCGACCAATTTAAGGATCAAGTCGTAATTGAGTTGAAAATTGAGATAAGGAATGACATATGGAGATTAATCAAGAAGATATTTCATAGGATGAGTTCGAGCTTGACATCATAAGCTCTTCTAACACCTCTTCCACCATCTATTGATGCTAAGGATAATAGTTCTTCATTAGGTAATGATGTGCAATTACAATGAACTGCGGCTATAATTTTTTGGATAGTTTGTATATATTTTTCTTTCTTTATTATACTATGTGAATAAATAATTTTAATTTATTTTAAATAATTAATCATAATTTGAAATTATTAAGTTACTTTTATTTATGTGTTCATTAATGAAATTAATTATATAAATTAAAAAATATTATTAATAAAATTAATAATACAAACAAATAAATAAAAGTATTTAAAAACTATCAATAGAATTTGATTGGTCTCTAATAATATATTTTGTTGAAATAACGACGAAATATTGGCTGATTTTTCTGATGAATAACATCGACAAAAAAATAAACAATATTTATGGTTGATTATTTTTTAATTTATTTTTGGAAAAAATGTTACCAACAAAAAAAGTCTGGTTACAGATGAACTACCGAAACCTTTTCATCAATGTTCATCGATAGAATATTTTGCCTCAAATAGATATTAGTTACTGACGAGCTAAATTCCTACGACGTTATCAACAAAAACTTTGTTGATATTTTCTTCGGTAATAGAATTACTAACAAAAAATTTCATTGGTAGTAGCTTATTTTTGGGTAATGGAACTGCCACAAAAATAACAATAAATAACAAAAATTGATTGATCGATTTTAGCACACCCCAAACCCACCTTTTCAACAAGCTGAGCTAGAGGCAAGTCCAAATGAAAGCATAAGCCAATGATATAGCTCGACTCGTAACTGACAAGGAACAACATAGATCACAACTAAGGAGAAGGTCATAAAAAACAAAAAGAATGAAGAGGTGGAAACAAGACAAAAGTGTCAAGCTTTGAAGGATGAGACATTTTTGGTAATGAAAAAGCAAAAGCACAGATTTTAGGGCTAACTTTTTCCTTTTACTTTAACTATAGTTTGTGTAACGAGTAGTCTAAATATTTCAGTTTTGAGTTACTATTCACCTAATCTCAGTTTAAGGTTGATTTTCTTATGTCCTAGTTCATTTCATAACTTAAAACCACTTAAATTTCAATTTCAACAGCATTTTTGCTTAACTACGAAAAACTCCTTGCAACACATTTCAGATAGAAAAGCAAATCACTATTCATTTCCCGATATTTCTAGCCCTAAATGGCATATCACATTCTCATACAGTCTAATAGAATATTTGAGAAAGTTTCGTAAGTTTGAAGAACCCAAAGGTCATTAAAAAAATTCCTAACCAAATATTCTAATTTTTTGGCACTATTCACATTGAAACTTAACAAATATTCGTTTACATCTCAATTTAACCCGGTTTTCAAAGGTAATTACATGTTCACACGTATCACGTCTTACACTACATTACTTTAGATAATCATCCAATTCTGAGTACAAATGAATTGTAACCTCATATATCGATCTATAAATTGAAGTTTGACATCTAGCTTGAACTGTTAGAGTGAGATATCGATCTTCTCAAATGTCGCTATCTCGACTTAACCTATAGAGGGAAAATGAAAAGGTGTGCTAGGGAAGCTTAGTAAGCCACTACACAAGTGCAAATACAATAACAAATAAGATACAATATAACTGATACATGCGACACATGTCTCGTCATATTACATATCATTAACTCGTTTAAACTTCATATCACATGCAACTCAATATCACAATTTCGTATTTCTAGTCTAGGACTTTGGTGATGCTGTCAGGGGCTTTTATGGTAAAACCAATGTTTCATCACAATGTATTTACGGTAAAACCAATGTTATGCATGCAAAACGATATAAAATCGATTTTGTCAAACAATGTAGTTCTTATAAAAACAATGTTTCATACAATTCAATCACATGTCATATAATTTCATATGCAATATTCATAAAACATTTCTCATTAGGCAAACCCGGTAATCTACTAATAAAGTCTTAGCTAACTATAGCTATTAGCAAGCAATTCTCATTACCCTGAAACTAAGGTGTTACTCGTGACCATAGATCCTCATCATCTCCAATCTTAGTGATTAGTTAGAATTGGAACCTATCAACAACAATATCGAACAAGCCTCTTATTGCCGATATAGGGATCAACTACTTGGGCATGTTCTTTGAATACTTTATTAGTCTCATACTATAGTAGGATGTGTAAAAAATGTAAAACAGATATCAACTCATGTTTTGAAGTCTCATATTGATAGGATGTAAAAGCAATGCATGTTTAATCCAAAAAACTCATATGAATATGCCATACACATACTTCAAAACATGATACAAATGAGATGTAAAAGCTTTTATATGTTTAGTATAAATCTTGTGTAAGCTTAAATCTCATAAAACACAGTGTGAATAAAGATGCAATAGCATGATGCAGACGTAGAGACCTATATCTAAATTTTTACTAATTTTCTAAACTTTTACATTAAGGTGGGTTAGAATATGCCTATGCCAAACCTGCAAGGAGAAACAATTTATATCCCCAATGTTAGTACTTATCAATATTCACATCACAATCACAATTTATATAGCTCTCATCATCAATTTGTATACTCAAACTCATGTCATATCATATATTCTTCTCATATCAAATCACATCAACAATCTTATACTCAATCACATATCAATACAGTTACATTCGATTCACATACTCAATAGGTAAGCAAATAGGCCTAAGTTAGCATACTCACTTCCAACTTACTCATTCATATTAATAATATTTCATTTACTTCATAGTAAACTTATCAGGAAGCACGTATTAAGCTAGCTTGTTTAAGGTTGGCAATCCGCGTACTGTACACCACTAAACTGCATCTTTACCACTACAAACACTTACGAATATAGTCATTCACCACTTCACACTTATACATAATCATTAACATTTACAACTCATTACTTTCACTTAATTGCACATTTTTGCAATAATGTGACAAAAGTCACTTTTCAATCTTTTTCAATTGTTTTGAATACACTATTCATATAATCATTTAACTACTACCATTTTGCAGTATCAATTCACCTTAAAGGTGAAATTACTACCTTACCCTTCCTTAACCCGAAAGCACATCTTCTTATATACAAGTCCAAATTTTACTTTTTAAGCTTTCGTTACATTTAACTCATGCTCATTAATATGAATTACACCACATATGTCAAAATCATTATTGCACTTACACAATTCCCTTATGAAACCCTAGTGGCCGAACCTTACACTTACTCATACAATCATATTTCATCAAATTTGATGTCATATTACTTCATAACACATCATAAATATCATTATATATCAAATTGAAGCTTAACCATCTCACCTTACCTTAAGTCCCCTCGTTGGCTGAGCCTACCTCCTCACTCTAGATATGGTTTTTCTTCAATCTAAATGCAACAAAACATCTCATATAAGCCCTTATTAAACATATCAAAAGATGGTAGAAAGCAAGATACAAATTTTATACAAATCTAGCTAGAACTGAATTAGCATACCTTTAGTACGCCTAGGTAAAACCAGATCAAACAGTGGAGTTTGGTTGCCAAAATTTGATATGTTGTAGAGAAATAATTTAGAACATCTTTAACAGGGAGAGAAAAGGCTAAAAATGGGTAGAAAAGGGTGAAATGGGTGGCACAAATCTAGTTACTGCTAGATAGCTCATGGTACCTTTCTTCACTTAGTTTTCACGTTTTCTTTCTCACTTAGCCATTTAAAATGGCAAGATACATGTGGTTGGTCACTTAATGGGTGGGAATGAATAATAAAATAATAAAATAATAATAATCCAGGCTTATCACTTAACTTTTACCAAAATATCTAATTACTTTTTCATAATTTTCATAATTACTTTATTTCCTAATTTCTTATCGGTGGCTTTTTGGCATGGTAAGTGAGATTTAGATTTATGCCATATATGTCCTACTCATATAGGACAAATTAAGGTTCTTGGCCAGCCATGGTAAGGATTTATAGGTTTCGGCTCGGTTTAGCCTTTTTTTTGGTCTTTTTCAGTCTTATTGTAAAATCTTTTGACTCAGGGTTTGACATCTCAATTAGACACACCAATATACTTCAATATGACCCATAAAGACAAACTACACTGTTGGTTTTGACCATTAGTTCCAATAACCTATGGACAAAACCGTCATTTTTTTATTTATTTTACAATTTTCACTAAAATTCTAAATTAATTTTAAATCACTGTAAAGCTTTAAATTGACTTACCAGAGGTCATAAATTATCAATATATGATTATTTGGACGCCTTTGGGTAGGTGCGTCCTTTTGTGGGGCACATGAGCTTGCTCGTACGAAAATTCGAACTATAGGCACTTGAAACCAAAAATTTTTTATTAAGCTTTTTTTCACTGTTTACTTAAACCGTAATCATTCGTATACTTATAAAATTGTGATTCTTATAAAAAGAAAAAGGGAACTTCTTGTTCATCGTCAGGCCATGCATGGGAAGATATTAGAATAATCACGAACCACGATTGACCCCAAAAAAAAGAGGAATCAATTTCAGAAGAACTCAAGATCATTATGAGATGAGGAAAAACAAAACTAAGGAAAGGAAAAAATGGCATGAGAAAACAACTGAAAAAAAAGTTTATCCCACTACGTCAAACGAAGCGAACCATTCATGGGGAAAGATGGCCCAAGAAATATTACAAAAAAAATGAAAACCAAAATAAAAGGGGAGAAAAAAAACCCAAAGTAGATCGTGTAAAATTCTAGAACAAAGGTAGAGAAAGGAAAAACCCTAAGTAGACCCACTAAAAACAAAAACCAAAACATAAATGGACATAAAGGCCAATATAACCCCTCTAAAATCCTCGAAAGAGAAATAAAGGAAGTAAGCCAAGCATCTTACATGGATAACCTGAAGTTGCTCTATTTTTTCATTTTTATTGTATTGATTTTTAATTTAATTTAAGTAATTATAATATTTCATTATAATCAATATAATTTTGTATATTCATGTGTATAAAACTTCAATACTGAGTGAAAAAAGAAAGTATTATCAACTACAAAGTAAAAAGAGGAAAAAAGAGAAAAACCTAGTGCAAGTCCAACAGGAAAGAGGCAAAGAAAAATATGAGTAATGTAAACACATGTTTTCGATGAACACAAAAATAATACAGTAAAATACTTCTAAGTTTATACTCCTGGGGATCCATCATTGAGTATTATTTTAGAAGGATCATTAATTTAAAGGGTTTTACATAGACCTAGCAATCCATGTCTCCAAACAACACGAGTTAAGACACAATCAAATTATCGAAATACGAACACGGCACGAATTATAAAACGTGTCTAAATCGTAAACAAAAACACGACACATTTTTTTATGTGTAATACGTGACACGGCACGACTGATACATTATAATTATCCATGTCACACGATACAACACGACACAACAAGACACAGTTAACATGAAATTGACACAACACGACACGATACGATTTAGACAAAATAACACGATATTAACACGACATGAATAAATACGACATGGTTGACACGATTGAAAATAAAACATAATAAAAAATGATAAAAAAATCATATTTACATCAATAACTTAATTTACATTTATTCACATCTATATAAATTAACATTCAAATATTAGTTTATATTTGACGAACAGTTCATAAATATGTTTAGTTTTTGTTTGTTTATGTTTGTTTATTAATCTTAAGAAACGATCATAAACATAGGTGAGATTCATTCATTTATATTCGCAAACAAACTATTTTAATGTTTGTTTAAAACTTGTTCATTTAATGAATCATTTATTGTTCATCTGTTGTTTGATAATAATACATTTTTAAATTACATTTTACTTATAGGTCATTTTAATATGCAATTATTAAAATTACATATATATATGTAGAATATTTTAGTTCAGCATCATATATAACTATATATTAGGGTGTCTATAAACATATAAATTAAGGTGAATATAATTTTTTATTTAGTATTCACAAACATGTGTTCATGAACGTGTTCATTAATATTTATGAATGAGTTTAACAAATACAAACCAAACATGAACATTATTAATTAAAAAAAAACAAACACAAACATATTAACGTTCGTTCCTATTCGTTCTACTTACACCCCTGATGTTACCTTGTAAATTGTTACTTCGTCTTAAAATTTTCATTTTGGTTGATAAGCTCATAAAAATCTTCTTGCAAATATATCTTATGCAATATATTTTGTACTTTTTTATTTTTTTGAAGTAAAACACTCAAACTTCGTGATCTTTAGAAAACTAGCATTTTAAATTGTTTTTCTAAGTTTGACAATTACGTAATATATTTTGTACTTCATCAAATTACTAATTTATATGACAGTTGAAACCAAAATTTTGCATTAAGTTTGAATGACAACTTACAATAGAAAAATTTATTAAATTTCTAGAAGCCCAAGACCATGAAATTGTATTAATTTAGAGGTTATTTATTTAAAATAGATTAATTAATAACCTTGAGCACAAAAATAGTAACGCCAAAGAGGATCTGCGATTTGCCAAGGTTGTTATGCTTTTGACAAAAAGAAATGCACACAGAAAAATACTACAAAGTAGACCAAAATAATTAATCACTTCCACCACAGTCACAATTGTTTTACCATGATACTGAAGCAATGAAACTACACAAGTCAATTTCCTAAAGAGAACTGAAACCTTAATCATCTCCGGTTTAACACATACTGGCCAATTTAGCTACAAGTTCACAAATGGTTTATCCTGCAATTATCCTTCCCTCGGCTAGTTCGCAAGTTGTTTTACAGTAAGCTACGGCCACGATACAGTATCATCTGCCCCGTCCCTTACCTCTCCTGTTGTATCTGCTCAGTTTCTTTCCCTGCTGCTTCTCAATACCACTGTTGCTTTTGCCTGCCAAGCTGCGTTTTGAATTTGGTGTATTCAGGTGTTCTGGTGAACCTTCATGCTGCATGCTAGAACTGTGTTGGGAATCAGAGACAACAGCATCAGTTTCGTTTACCATTGGCACCTCAATGCAATCCTCACTCAAAAGCTCACAATTCTCCTCCGCTGCAACTCTAAATGCATTTTCATGACCAAAACCGACTGCGTTGTCATCCTCATTAATTGACCAGTGATTTTGTTCTTTGTCCAGTTCAGCAGACATACTGAAAAGAGGAAAATGTAATTAAGCAAAAATTTATTTAAACAATGCAAAACTAAACTAGCAGATTAGTAGCTGTATACCAGGATCCTGAATAAGGGAACCCGTTGGCAGTAGACGCAGCACCACCTATTCCAGCAACTTCTTTTACTGTCAAAGAGTTCGTATCTTCTACTTTTGAGTCTGTGGATTACGTTTAGGGCGAAACAAGGTAATTAGTAACTAAGCATTAAACAGGCGTTCTCCATCCCCCTCCTTCCTCTCAGTGTGCACATAAACACCCAAATTGTAAAATGAGCCTATACAGCTGAGACTTCTTCAGGGAATTTTATCTTCCAATCAAACCATACCTACCGATAGATTTTACAGCTGTGAACATTACTCGAGAGGTAAGATCTAGAGGAATTAAGAAGAGCTCAAAAGGATAGTGAGACCCCTCGGTAAGAACCTCAGGACGCAAAAAGAACAAAAATTCAAATGAATAGTTTCTTACCCTGTATGGTTCCTTCCCTAAAGGAGCTAAATGGCAGGATAGACTCGTTGGAGTCCTTGAAATGATCAAAAGCAGCAGCAACAACATTACTGTGACATAAATAAATTAAAAGTTACAAGAACAAAATGACCATTGACCTTGTCTTAAAACAGACAAGGGATTTCACAAAGGAATTGTTCGATATTACTGCTACATTTTATTTGAGACCAACCTATGTGATGCAGTCTTCATGTCTTCTGTTGATTGAAGTCTCTTTTGTACGTCTAATGTCTCATCTGATCCCAGAAACTTCACTAGAAAACATTTTGTGGAGGGAAAGGATTTATTAGATCACAAAAATATAAAAAAGAGAAAAAAATAGAATAAACTCTGGCTGCAATCATCCACAATGGAAATGAAACACCTCAATCACAAATTAAATAGACAAAGACCAAGTCTGAAAAATAAGAAAACTTCTGTTGCATTAAGCCACTGAGAGATATTGCAGAAAACCATAACCCATCAATCTTCAACAAATAGGACAACAGATGTCTCTGTTTCTGTTCAGGAATCAGTAATCATAAATTCATGAACAAAAGGAGCTGCAACAAAGGACTGCCCCAGGTTTTCCTACTTTCATTCATGAACAATGCCAAAAGCACGAATGAAAAATCCCAATTAACTGGAAAACAGCATACTTACAGACCCTTAGTAATCAAATCACTGTCCACAACTTTTTCATGACATAAGATAAAATGGGTGAAGTAGATTCTATTTTCGGTAAAAGTTAGAATGCATGAATAGAGTATGCTTTCTTATACCTCAGTATAGACCTAACTGAAGAATTCCTGTGAATTTCTATAGTGAACAGAATATGCATTTCTCTGAATGCTAAAACTTAATTGCAAGTCCCATCTGCGTCCCGAACCTGAATTATTTAATTGCCTTATATCATGCACTATGTATTAAGTATAGCAATTACAGATATAACTTTCTTCCCTCAAGTTAATAACTAGTGTTCATATTGCAGCGTTTATAGAGCCACTATATTGATTCAAGGCAAACTTGACAATAAACGATAGACAGGCTGCAAGAATACCTCTTTCTCCCTCAATGCTTTGAATGGCTTCAGTAACCTTTGCAAGAAAAGAATAAGCATGTCAAATATCAATATTATGAACTATAAAGATAAATCTACCATATATAAACAATGAAAAGATTTTGGTTATAAAGCAACAGCAAAAATATCTGCATAACTATACAATTAACGACTTTTTGAGCAACATGTAAGCTTCCTATTCCTAGATTAAGATACCTGGTTTTGTTCACGACCAAGAGTAGCTGGATTTGTTAAATCATCATTTTCCAATGCATCTTGCGTTACCGGTGAAACTGAAAGGAGACAGGAGGACAATTAACATCTTTGATTATTACTACCTAGAAACTGAACAGACAAAATCACAAATTAGTTATTTGAAGAGAAAAAACTGCACCTGGTTTTGCAGCCAAGTCAACAGATGCATTTACTGGCTTTTTGGAGTGCTGTGGGTTATCTTCCTCAGCAGGTCCTGACCTATTGGCAACTAAAGAATTTGGCCTGCTTTTATGATTTAACGCAAACAAAGACCAGTCAATTTTATATGACGATTGACTCTTCAGCAATTCTTCTGTTGCCTTGGATCTCACTTTTCGTATTTCCTCTTGGATGTTCCATGAGCCAGTGGCAGGAGAATCCCTTTTCTGGTGCATTCATGTTATTATATTAAGCAGCAAATTAAATTAAAACCAAGGGAAAAAAAGCACAGCACACACGATCACACTTATACCTACACCATATGCACATTACTCATACACAAGCTTGCATGCATCTTTTCCAATCCAGTAAACCAAAATTCAATAGGCTTTTAGGTCAGAGAAACCAGTAATGTAATTTCTTTTCTGGTACCAAGCATAGGCTCAACCACAAAAGTAATTGCAGAAATAAAACAAAAAGTCAGCCGGAAACTTATATTCTGTAACCATCTATGCTCAGACCAAAAGTTATACCCCAATGAAACCACATGACTAGCCATCAGTCTTCTGGCAGGTATTTGAAATTTGCCTAAGAAATTAAAATTCCTCCCATGGCACTAAAACACATCTATTAATAATACCATAATATCATAGACAATTTAAAGAAAACAAGAAAAAATTAATGCCCACACGATACATTTATGCATTATTACATAAATTCATGCATGGGTATAAATAGCATATAACAGTAGCCATCAGTCTTCTGGCAGGTATTTGAAATTCGCCTGAGAAATTAAAATTCCTCCCATGGCACTAAAACACATCTATTAATAATACCATAATATCATAGACAATTTAAAGAAAACAAGAAAAAATTAATGCCCACACGATACATTTATGCATTATTACATAAATTCATGCATGGGAATAAATAGCATATAACAGTACCTTGGATGAGGACCAGGAATTGCCCCCGATTGAATATGGTGTTCCTTCCTTGAAAAGTGGCATCATAATTGGTGATGAAGATCTAAATTCATTATTGTTCGTAGAAGGTGATGCCCATAGAGGACGAGTTCGCATGTATGACTTGGCCATATCCACAGGTGATCCTGCTTCACCTTCAACACCCTGCAGCAATAAAACTTACAGACTTAGAAATCAACATATAACGTAATATTAAGATATCAACATTTTCATCATAAATTTTCTTTTACAACAGTGGTGTATAAATCAGTACTCTATTAAAAACTATGCACAAAAGATATGGTGTCACTTCATCATTGCCTTCAAAAGTGTGTAAACCGTGAAATGAAACCATTGGCACAACTACACTTTACAAGAAATTGATCTCTATAAGAATTTTTTCTAAAATAGGAAGCCAAAGGATATAACTTTTATATCGATTTACAGATCATATATTCAAAATCGTCCCTATGATACAAGTTAAATTTGTTCTTCATAAGATCTTCAATATAAGTAAAACAAACATTTAAGTACAAGACACATGTTTTATATAATACTATATATTGATATTCTAGACCAAATAAAAAGGGTTTATTTGAGGTGTGTCAACTAGGATGTTTTCCAGGAATCCCAAACATCATACATACATGCTTACTTACATGTACCCAGAAAGGGAAGATAAAAAGCACATGTAAAGATCAGCTTAAAAGTTTATGAAAACAGAGGTAGAGCATAGTTTCAATCTGCAAAGCAGAAAAGGACATGGCCCAGAATCAATGGGAGAAGGGAAAGAAAAAGAACATTGAGCACAAGTTATAAGAGGCAAAGGGAGTGAATTCATATAAAATCAAACAGTTGTACGTGAGAAGATAACGTCATTGAAGAAAAAGGCAGATATTTTTAGTGCAGCACTGATGGTATCAAAAATAGAAATAGTGTCATGGTTATAATCTAACCAAAGCCCTTGTCATCTACCCCTTTCCCAAGACAAAGTTCCTATAGAATAACCATTCACTTGCACTATCTTCCTTCTAAAAAAAGAATTCACAAAGAAGCACAGTCCAAAAGCATCATAGGAAAAAGAGTTACAAACATTTGTCAACATAACAGAATTCAGAGCAGAGGTCCCATGGTGAAATTCTGACTTAGCATTTGATCCCAACTTCTTCTCCTCCAAAAATTTTCTAGCCGCCATAACAGCTGCACTGCAAAGTTCATGAGTTTCAACATCTGAAAAACAATAAACACAATCAGTCAACTCTCGGCGCAGATACATTTCATTCCTAAATTCCAGCGCATGTCAAGTTTATGAAAGCCATACCACTTCCGCTGGTTTTGTTAGACATTTCATCTAGTCTCCCAAGCCCAATGCTTCTGATGATTGGAGAATCCACAACTCTTGATTTGATAATATTTGTTAGTTTATCACACTCTTCCCTGGTCATATTTAGCATCCACTCAAAACTTGGCAAATACTTAACAGAAGGCAAAAATGAGGGATAATCAGTTCAAATCCATAATCAATTAAAAAATTCCATGCAAAGATTGCCAAAGAATCAAACGCCATAAATGTCATAATACAAATGAATTACTTCGTGTTTATTACATATTTTTAGAGCAGGACACTGGTTGGAGGAAGAAGAAAAGGATTAAAGCAAGCACAAAGTTCAAATAAGCAAATAAGACAATAAAGTTCTTACTTACCTTGAGAAGGTCTCCTGCATGAGAAGCTGCTCGATTAGGCGCTTGGTTTCATTATTTCCTGCAAAAGATTGGGGCTCCCTCTGATACCCCATAAAGAAACAAACAAAGCAACCTCTAAGATCATTTTAATCATCACTAGTGTCAAGAATGTCTAGATGCTACCAAGGGAAGTGAGCAAAACACGAAAAAAAATTTACCACTATCACCAAATAAAGTTTTAAAAGAAAATTCCAAGTTCCCTTGGCAGAAAGACACAATGCATAAAGGGTGGCATACTCACATGTTCTATGGTATGAACCCCTTGAGACGATACATTAGAGGAGACATCCTGATTGTCATTGTTTTCATCAGTGTCATCTGCAACAAAAGAATTATATGAATAAACATTATGCAGCACGACTGCTATACTTGCACTGCTACCTGAGAAAACATAACTTTTTCAGAAGCATACACGGTATAGCAACATGGACCTTATCGCCTCTATATATAAAAAAGAAATATACTTGATTATGCAATAAAAGGTTAGGGCTCCGGTGAAAAGGACAGGAAAGATGAAGAAAACTTTAAGAATATATATAACAACACGTAACATCCCTGAAGTGGCCGTAAAACAGTTGGATTGCAAAGCAGAGCACTTGCAAAAGCGGAACATATGATCGTCACTATTACTAGTACTAACGTTATTGCGTGCGAGCCGTGGCTATAATCGGCATGCTAGGCTCCGTTTTTGTATGGAATTTGAATAGATAACAAAACAACCTACATACTATTGTAGAAATGCGTGAATCGAAAACCAAGAATAGAAGCTGTTACGAGGAAATGAATGGGAAAAGTCGCACTCTGAAAAATATATGTAAAAGGGTACACGGAACCTGAAGTGGAATCGCAGTCTGAAGAGGAGGAAGAATCAAAGCCAAGAACAGAGGAGAGCATCCTGCTGGCGCCGGTGACAATGGTGCGAGTGGGAGAAAAAATGTGCCTGGAGATCCAATTCGGGTTTTGCTGAGTTGAATTGAGCAATCTGGGGCGGTCGTAAGGCGTATTGGGCAAGATGGGTCGCCGGGGCCGCATAATTTTGCCACCGGATCCCGGCTCTCGGCGTTGGCGAACTCCTGAAATGGTGGTCATATTGAAGAGGAAAAAAGAGGGCTTGGTTAGTTACAATTAGAAAGAGGATGGAATGTTTGTTTAGGGGTTTGTCAGGTTCCGCGGTTGAAATTAAAAAAAAAAAAAAACCGGGGTGCAGGAAAGAAAGGAAGAAAGAAGGGGCGGCGACCGCTTTATTCGTTAATAAATAACGATTTGATCCGTTTTACAGCTTCTCTTTCTATTTTCTAATTTATTTTCGTGTTAATAATAACCCATTATTTGTTGCACGACGTGTCAAAAATGCAATTAGCCTTTTTATTTTGGCCTGTTGGGTCGGAATGGATGGTTAGGATTCTCTGGTCTGGATTATGTCCACCCAAAAGAAGAAACAACAAAATCTTGAGATCAAATTGGATTGTTAGCAGGATAATTATTCTATATATTCTCAGTAGAATTTTTTATTTAACAAATAAAATTAAGATAATGACATATATTTTTTAAAATATTAAGAAAATAAAAATAAATAAAATAATACATGTGTCATCATCTTAACTTCACTTATAAAATTAAAAAAACTCTATTAATGGTATATAGAATAATAATCCTTGTTACCATCCCAACAAACTCTTGAAATCTTGAGTGCTTTGCTCAAAAAAAGAGTTATAGCATGTATTTGAAGTCGAGCTTAAATAGTCTAAACTTCATTCTTTCTTTATATCATTACAAGATACATGGCACATACTACCAAAAATTCTATTATTTCAAGAGGAAATAAATTTTGAAATCATTTGATTGCATATGTATTAAATAAAATAAAGCTTGAAAGTATAAAATTAAATTTGGAATGAAAAAACACAAGTTGTTAAAAAATTGGCCTGGGTAGTCACAAGGGCATTTGAATGCCTTGAGCAGTTACAAAAAATTGCCTTGAGAAGTTGCAGAAAATTGCCTTGAGCAGTTGACTGCTCAAATGAGCAATGACTACCCTGAAACTAAAATAACTGTTGTCTTGAAATATGCCTAAGTAGACAATTGCTCAATAGAGCAATTGATTGCTACTAAACCATAAATTTTTTCATGTGAAAAAACACTATATATGGTGATCAACTTCTTTTCTCGAGCATTCGACTGCCCACCTTAGAAATTCAATAAATAGGTTAGTTAGTCATGAAATGTCTTGATTTTTCATCCAAAAAATTACTACTCATGAAAGGGTGTTTCTAACACTGATTAAGGCTTACAAATACTACCACAAACGCTCATTTTCACACAATCTTGCATAATTTTTCTCTCAAATTCTAAAATTTCTAAACACTCTTTTTTTTTTGGTTTTTGGTTCAAGTAAGTTCACAAGAAAAATTTAAAGTGCAATTGAATTTCTCTAGGGTAGGCATTGTATCTTAGGAATAACGTTTTCTAAACCATTTGCATCAGGGTGGGAAAATTATTGTTCTTAAGATAGCTTCCTAGAAGTGCATTGCCTACCAAAATTCTTCTTCAACTTATTTGCATTAGTCCACAATCCACACCATAAATTCTTAATCAAGAATTTAAGAACAATAGTTTTTCAAGATGGTGACTTCTACTTTCAAGCCTCATGTTTATGAAGTAAAGAAACTAAAAAGATTCAATGGGCTAAATGACAAGAGACGGAGCATGAAGATTTATTATCAAATCAGTCTCTTGAAAGTTGCATATGTTCTACATGAGTACTTCCTCAACAAGAAAGTAGTAGTGGACATATTTCAACAAAGCAACAAAAATGGCTTGAAGATGACTATATACGTCGACTCACAATTCTTCAAGCACTAAGCAACCCTCTCTTCAATGTGTTTCACAAACACAATATTACAATAGAGTTATGGCATGCAATTAAGGCGAGGTATGAGAATGAAGATATTGGTAACGATTTATTCCTTGTGAATAGGTATGTGGACTTTAAAATGACAAACTTTAAACCTATCATTGATCAAGTTAATGAATTGAATGACTTTGCTATTGAATGTAATAATACTAGAAAACCAATTTTTGAAACTTTTCAAGTGTATACCATAATTGGTAAACTACCTCTTTCTTAAAAAGATTATCAAAGGCACTTGAAACACAAAAAGAAATCATTTACCTTTAATGAATTGGTTAAGCATATATATGTTTACGTGCGTGTATGTGTGTGTGTATATATATATCCAAATTGAAAGTGCAGTGCAAGAAAGGGGAAAATGACAACAATGAGCATAACATTTAAGGTCCTAATCATTCAAATGAGAACAAAACTCAAAGTGAGAAAAAACTCAAAATGAGAACAAAACTAACCACAAAGGATAGAAAAATTCTTTAAAGAAGGAAGGGAAATTTTAAGAAGCTTGACAAAAACTTCAAAAAGAAGAAACGACATTGCTATGTATGTGGAAAGAATGGTCATTTTGCAAAAACATGTAACCTCCAAAATGGTAAGAAAAGTGAGGCTAATCTAGTGATTGAAGATGATATGGTTGCGATGATCACCAAAGTTCTCATGGTTGAAAATCAAAAGGATTAGTGGATCAGTTCTGGTGTAAATTGTCATGTCACTCTATTTAGAGATGTCTTCAAGACATATGACGAGATAAATGAGAACAAGTCAGTCTTCATGAGAAACCCTTCAACTTGCAAAATTGTTAGCGAAAGGACAATCAAGCTTGGATTGACTTCCGAAAAGCTTTTAACCTTACAAGATGTGTATCATATCCCAAACCTTAGGAAGAGTTTGATTTTTGTAAAGAAATTAGATGATCGTGGGATTAGGTTGTATTTGATTCCCAAAAAGTGATCATTTCTAAGAAAGGATCACTTGTAGGAAAAGGATATGTTAAAGACCATTTGTTTACTCTCAATATCAATAAATTCTTTGAATTATGCTTAAGTTGTTGATGTGAATGATTCTAATTATTTGTGGCATCATAGACTAAGACATATTGGTATAAATGCATTAAATAGAACGTCTTCACATAATTTAATTCCTAAATCATCATCTATTTTAAGCACTAAGACTTGTGAATGTTGTGCACAATCAAAGATTAGAAAATCCTAAGTTAAGTAAGCTTTTAAAACTAATTCTTTATTAGAACTAGTACATACCGATTTGTTTGATAATAATGAAATTTTAACAAGAGGTGGAAAAAGATACTTTGTTACTTTTATAGATGATTTTTCAAAATATGATTATATTTACTTGTTAAAAACAAATGATAAAGCATTTGAAAATTTTAAGATTTTCAAGAAAGAAATAGAAAACTTAACTAATAGGAAAATTAAAAGACTTAAATCTTATAAGGGTTTCAAATTCTCTTGAACGAGATTAATGATTTTTGTAAATTGCATGATATTGTGAGAGAAGTTTCTACTCCTAATACTCCACCATAAAATGGAATAGCGAAAAGAAACAATAGATCTTTGCTTGAGATGGTTAATTCTATGTTATTACATTCTAAGTTACTTTTAAATTTTTGGGTTGAAGGCAAGAGGTTGCAAATGGATAAGTTGGATCGAGTTTGGGTTGAGTTATTTTGGATCAAATCATTTTGAGTTAAGGAAAAATTGGATCATTTTGGGTTCGAATCATTTTAAGTTCGATAAAGTCATATTTGGGTCAAGGAAAAATTGATATATTTCAAGTTTGGATCATTTCAGGTTTGGATAAGGTCGGGTTTGGATCAACTTGAATTCAGATCAATTTGGGTTTGTATTAATTTGGGTTCGGATTAGGTCGGGTTTGAATCGTTGACTTTTTTAGTCAATTCGGGTTAGTCGGATTTGGATTCAGGTCGAGCGGACAGGTTTTTCGGATTAAGCTTTGGTTATCTTGATATGATTTGTCTAGTATGAAAATCAACTAAAACCATATTTCTAAGAATTACAAAACTCATAAAAATAAAATTTTCTTTTTACATGACCTATAATAAAATTGGGATTGAAATAATCAAAATATTTAATAATCTGTATGATAGTTTTCTTTATAATATATTTACCAATAGTCATAAATTAATTACATTTTTTCATTTAATTTTTATTATCTATAATAATTAATAACTTTATGAATCAAAGTGATTTAATAATCCCTACTAAATGTCATAATATAGTACTATGCATCTATTTAATTTCTCTTGATTTTTTATAGAATAACTGGAGACATTAAGTGTAGGTGATTGTGAAATCCCCAATTTCCTTGTAATTCCTCCATGTTTGTAAAGTATTACAATCTGAAATAATTATGTGAATGTGAAGTTTGAGGTGTAAATGATGTATGAATGATGTATGGAACATGTAAGGAATAAAGAGAGTTGAAAGTCAATTAGTTAAATAAATTAATGTGGATATCAGGAAAATATTGGAGTATGAAAAAAGAAATAAAATCAGAATTTTGATTGGTAACTAAATAGATGAGTCATATGGAAGAGGAAGTAAATTAAATAGTCAAATTAGTCAAAGGGATAAAGCATGGCTGAGATGAATTAATGGGATAAAGCATGCATTAAATGCAAACTAGCATAGTCATCACCCCCATCAGCCATCACCCACGGCAGCTTCCTTTCCAACCCTCTCCATCGTGTTCTCCAAGTTTCCAAGTTTTCCTTCCATAACTACCTTGACAAACCACCTCAATCTCCCATCGATTCATCAAGTTTGCTAAACGAAAATCGATCATTGTCACTAAACTAAGTGATATCTGAAGTTTGGTGGATTGAATCCAAGTATTGGAGGAGATCTCAAAGTTTGAAATTTTGACCTCTAGCAAAGGTAAGAGAAGAAGATGATTCTCTCAAATTGGTTCATGACATGGAGTTGTATGGAGTTAGTATGATATGTGTATGGTGATTGTTTAAAGGTTTAATTTGATATGATGTTACAGATTTGAAGAAGTGAAAAGCTAGGGTTGACGCACCAAGTGATTTCGCGTTCTCGAAGGAATCGAGGTAAGGAATTTATGTAACGGACGTAAGGCGGTTATGTCCGCATGGTTTAATATGATTTTGACTGTTTTGGAGAGAAGCACTAGTTGTTTTATGCAGGAAAAGTTGCATTTTCGGGCTTTACCCTTAGTGCCAATTAGGCTAACAGCAGCCGACTACCTTAAGTAGCAGCCGACTGCCTAGAGACAACCAAAACGTCGTTTTTCGAAAACCGAGAAAAACCAGTCGACTGCTAATTACCTAGAAAGCATTCTGTTTTAAACCAGTCGACTGCTATAAGGACAGTCGACTGCTTTTACAAGAAAAGCATTCTGTTTGAAAACCAACCGACTGCCTATATGACCAGTCAACTACTAATTTTCCAGAAGTATTCTGTTTCAAAAACAGTCGACTGCTATATGGACCAGTCGACTGCTATTTCTTAAGAAGCATTCTGTTTGAAAACCAGTCAACTGCTATATGGACCAGTCGACTGCCTCATGTGTTTCAGAAATGAAAAATATCGAAATTTTAAATGGAAATAATTTCGATAAATGAAGTTATGAAGCAGCAGCTGACCGCCCCATGAGGCCAGTCGACTGCCCCGTATGGAAAAGAGATTTCAAAGCCAAATTGGTTTAAACACAAAAGTGTTTCTGAACAAGTATATGATAAATGTTTTGAGACTATGGACTGCGTGATGATCATGCATCCCTGATGGCTAAGAGACTCTGATCAAGTCCTCAGTATAATGTATGTTGAGCGAGGAACCCTAGTCTGGTCCTTAATACCACAAGTGACACTTGACTAGTGTTCACTGTAGATTACTAAAGGCAGGAGAGAATCCTTGACCTCTACATGGTGCACTACTATATTAATGCATGATTAGAATCATATAAATGAGTATAAATAATTTATATGATGATGCAATCGCTTGAATAAATGTACATAGTCTCCATCCTATTTAAAGAATATAAGATGTATGTTTTGAAGTAAGAAGATGATGCATGTTTTGAAGAAGTATATGAAATATGCTATTTTATAAAAGCATATAAAGTATTTTTAAGACATTTTTTAGAAAAGCATGTAAAGTATGCTAGTTTATGCTATTTGAAAGAAGTATGCATGTTTGCAAATGATGTTTGAAAAAAGTACACAATGTATGCATGCTTTATATTTACATGACATTATAGAGCCAAGTAGGAAAAATGCATATAGAGGCATAGTATGCTCTTTTACATATTTTTCTTACTGAGCGTAAACTCACCCTTTTACGACCATTTTTCCTACAGATTACTTGAAGTGAACCCCGCTCCGATTAGAGGAGCTTACTTTTGAAAGATTGAAGTGTACCTTCACGCTACGCTTCCCAGTTAGCTTAGAAGGTATACTTATACTTATGTACTTGTGTAAAGTATTTGAAATTCAGCTATGGTACAGTACAAGTAGCAATTATGTATATAAGATGTCGGGGATTTAAGTTTAGATGATGTGTAAGATCTTGTGGAATGGAATGATATTTATATATATCATTATTTGGTTTATGGAAAGTAAATTAAATTCTATGAGCTATTCAATAATTAGCTTAAGGGTAAGGAATGAATGACACTGATGAACCAAATCGAATCATGTCGTATAAGATAATAAGGAAAAAGTTAGATGATAAGATATAGTGACGAGGACGTCACGGTGATATAGTTTTTGTACTTTATTATAGATTAGCCATTAAATAATTATACATGAGGTTCAAATGAATGTAATATAAAAGTGAATATTTAAGTTTAACTAGATTAAAAAAAATTATAACACTCATATTATTAAAAAATTACATTTTTAGTATTTTAAAATATTTTGATAATTAATTTTAACATTTAAATATTTATTGATAATATTAAATTTAATTTTGAATTTTTTTGGGTTTGGATTAATTTGGATTCAGATCAATTTGTGTTCGAGTTAATTTGGATTCGGATCAATTCAGGTTCGGATTATGTTAGGTTTGGGTTAATCTAAATTCGAATGAATTTGAGTTCAGATCAATTCGGATTCGGATCGAGTTGGATTTGGACTATTGACTTTTTTAGTCAAATCGGATCGATCAGGTTTGATTTCAAATTAATCAGGTTGGTTTTTCAGGTCAGCTTAATTTTTGCCACCTCTAGATGAAGCATTATTTATAGCATGTTATATTTTTAATAGAATTTTACATAGAAGTTTTGATAAATATTTCTTTGAGTCTTTAAAAGGGAGAACGTCTAATATAAATTATTTTAAAGTATTTAGATGCATTACATATGTTCTTGATGCTACAAATAAGAGACCTAAGTTAGAAAGTAAAGAAATTAAGTCAATTTTCCTTGGTTATGCTTATGGATAGTAAAGCACATAGGTTTCTTAATATTAAACTAATAGCTTTAAACTTGTGCAATGCACGAAAATACATTAATCAAACAATAATTTTGGTGATAATATATACTTTTTGAAACTTTATAATATAAAATTCATGAAAAGACAACATATGTATTATTAATTTTTTTATTTGTAATTTGTATATTACAATACAGTAGTACAAAAAAAATTATATATTGAATACAATTATGAAAATTTTATAAAAGTTAAATCAAACTTATATTGCAATTTATTGAATGAAATAGTATTAAAAAAATCGACAGTCTTTGATTTGAAGAAACTGAAACTTTTCTCGTCTTAAAATCAATCTCCTATAAAATTTATTTAAATGGATATTCTTCAATGAATTCTTGTTGAGCTAAAGAGATAGCAAATGATTCTTGAATATTCATTGATATCTTTGAATGATTTGTCATTTTACTTGCTGATTCAATAGATTCTACAAATGGAATAAAAGATATAAATAAAACACTAATTTGCAATTTGATTACATCAAGTTTCAATTATAATGTATGTTATATTAAAATATAACAAAGAAAGTCATATTATATAAATATATACATACATGTTCCAATAATTGTCGATATTCAAGTTTATGATCAAGGTGATATACTTTAGACACAATAAGCTTAGTATTTTTTGTCTTAATATTATAATTTGTCGCTCTTGTTTCAAGCACAAAAATTTCACCATTGAATTTTTCTTAAAATATATATCTCAAATTTTATAATCTCCATTTTCTTAAATCATACTTAAAGACATATCATTACATTAAATTGAATATTGAACAATATTAAAATAATTGTTAACTAATCAATGCAGAAAATTTTTAAAGATTGTCAACATCTTTATTAATTAATTTCTTAATTTCAGCATTGAAAAGTACAAAATATCACTAATCTAGAACCATCAAATGCCTCAACATTCAACTTATATATATAAGGTATAAAATGTAACAATTATATTAAAATTATAAAATACATATATATTATCATCATAGAATGATTTTTATTTAATTTTTTAAATATATAAATATAATTATTATTTACTTCGGAATTGGATTAGGGCATCAACATATATAAGGAATAATGAAAATTTCTATAAACTTCAGACAACTTTTTTTTACACCCACGTGATATATATTACCACAAAAAGTTGGATTAACTTTAATGATAGTTGCTCTACTTGTGAAAGATTTTCCCTATATATGTGTGTGTGTATATATATATAGACACACACACAATATACATGCTAAATCAATTATATTAAATTATATTGCTATATATTTTATCATTTAAAAAATATATATTAATCTAATACCTTAAATAACGACTTTGTGACTAATACTTTAATCTTCGACAAAGATGTCCTATTTATAAACACTGAAATCTCATTTGATGCTAGTCTTTTACATGGTGTGCGATGAAATTCTGTAAAATCTCAAAAATGCCAATCTAAACAAAAAAAAGCAAGAAAACCATAAAACTAGAAATTAGCAGAAATTAAACCTTAGAAATTGAAAATGAAGTTTTGAAAAGTTAACATCTTTTCTGTAGGAACCAAATGAGGTAAGAGAAAAAGTTCTTCAAATTTATAAAAACGAGTGACAAATAAACAAAATTATAAAGAATCAAAATACTAAAGTAAAAAAATAAAACCTAAACATTGGAAAAGGGATTACATTGCGTGATTCATAAATGAAAATGGTTAATCATAGGGCTGTAAATGAACCGAACACGAACGAACGAACATATATTCCTGTTCGTTCGTTTATTTTTTAGTGCCGTTCGCGTTCGGTTTGTGTTCGTTAAGAAATTTGATTGTAATGTTCGAGCTCGTTCGTTTGTTTCAAATGGATTGTTCGTTAAATTTTCGCAAACATGTTCGTTTGCCATTCACGAACGCGTTCGCGAACAAGTTCGTTCGTCGTTTGCGAACGTGTTCGTTTGGCCGTTCGCGAACATAAAAACGAACGTGTTCGTGAACAAGTTCGTTCGTCGTTCGCGAACATGTTCGTTTGGCCGTTCGCGAATGTAAAAACGAACGCGTTGGCGAACAAGTTCGTTCGTTGTTCGCGAACGTCCAAACGAACGCGTTCGCGAACGTTCACGAACATTTGTTCATGAACAAACTAGATATTAATACAATATATAAAAATCATATATAAAAATTAAATCTCACATGTAAATTAAAATCATTCAACACTTAAATACAATACAACTTAAAGTCTGAAAAGTAATATCTTAAAAAAGTCTAAAAATTAATACTAATAGTTGGTGTCGCCATCATCCTCCCAATCACCTGATAAAATAAAATGAATAGTATTAGATTTAATATTCATTATCTAAAAACAGATTTAAAAATGGAAGGATAAGAACTTAATGTGAACTACCAAAAGGAACATTCTGCTTCTCACTTGAAAATGTAGGAAAGCCAATAGTTCAACAGTGGAAATGATGTTTGAAGGAATGCAAAATGTTCTATTTGTTAAGAACAAATCTCGAACTAAGAAATTAGACAGAAAGAAAAACAAGTTAATAATTTAACTCACACTCCCTACTGTCTTCTGAACAGCAGCAACATGTTGGAAAGCTCTTTCAGACTCCAAAGTTCGTACTCTAAGCTTGAAAAAAAAACAGCAACACCTTGTTCCTGTAACATACAGTAGAAGTATGCAACATCAATCTAAAATTGAAAAAAAAATGGATAATCATAGCAATTATTTTAACCTTGCAAAAAAAAACAGATTTAAAAATCAGAATTAGCAATATAACCCAAGAAATTTAAACAAAAATATATTTAGAAAATCAAAATAGCTAACTGCACAACATTTTAAAGCCAAGCACAACTCACTTAACCCTTCCAAGTAATCAAAATTCAAACCGAAAGCTTTTCAAATTTCAGCGTAGAGGAATTTCTTTAACTTCTGCTTTAGCCTATATAAAAAATTTATATTAAAATATTACAATATTTGAAATATAGAACAACTAAAATTAAACATTAAATTTAGTTACTTTTGTTTTCCTTTTGAGACCGTAGAAGTTTCGATACCAATCATTACCACAAAGTAACATTTGCACTGTATCAGTTCCCAAAGAGGAACGATATGCATCAATAACTCTACCACCAGCACTAAAAGTTGATTCTGAAGCCACCGTAGTAATCGGAATTGACAAGATCTCACAAGCCATTTTTGACAAAATTCGAAACTTAAGGTTATTTGCCTTCCACCAATCCAAGGCATCAAATTCTCCAGAATTTTCCTCGCAAATAAACACCCCTTCTTCCAAATATGTATCTAGTTCAGACTTAACACTATGAACTATATCCACACGTCGAACATAATTCTCATACTTTGATCTCCCTGTCATAACAGTCTTTCCTTTTCCAACTCCACTAGAAGTAGAAACATTGGTGGTATGAACACTTTGTTGCATATCATTTTCTATAGCTTTACTATTATTAGCTGCTGTATATGCACTTACATATTCCTTATAAAGCTCATATAAGCTGTCACGCACAATGCTTATTTGTATAGGAGCTTCCTCTGCAGAATAAATGACACGAAAAGTGAAGTCAATCAATGTCATTTTATTCCTAGGATCAAGCACAGCAGCAATAGAGATCAACAGATTGCATTCACCCCAATATTTGTCAAATTTCTTTTGCATTTTCAAAGCCATTAGTCTCATCCAAGGCTCTTCACTAAAAGATTTCTCATCCAACAATTCTTTTATGCTCCAAAGCTCAGGAAGAAATAAATTTGATGTTGGATATTCAGAACCTGATAATTATAAAAGAAAAAATTTTTTAAACTTAATGTCATAAATGTATAACATAAATGATAAAATTAAATATAAAAATTGTAATATTAAATGCTTATTACCCGAGATGATGTTGGTAACTTCATTAAAAATTTCCAAGAATGAACAAACTTCTTCAACTCTCACCCAATCTTCATCGGTTGGCAAGTTTTTGTAACTTGAATCTCTTTTTTGATACCTTGGAAAAACTTGCTTAAACTCCAATGCACAAGACAACATAGCATATGTAGCATTCCATCGTGTGCAGCAATCTAGAATCAACCTCTTATTGGGTAATTGAAGCTGTTTGACAACATCACTAAACATTGATAAACGTAGAGTTGATGCTGTGATGTGTTTCACACTTTCCCTTACATTTTCAATTATGTCTTCAATCTCAGAAAGACCATCATGCACCAAAATGTTTAGAATGTGCGCACAACATCGAACATGAAAGAAATTTCCATCTAGTGGAAGCTTTCTCTGAAAAGAAAGGTTATCTTTCAACATCTTCACAGCTACATCATTGTAAGAAGCATTGTCAACAGTGATTGTGCACACTTTTCCTTCAATACCCCATTCTTGCAAGCATTTATATAGTGCATCATAAATGACAAGTCCACCATGAGGAGGAGGCACACTAACAAAGTTCAATACCCTTTTCTGCAACTTCCAATCCAAGTTCACAAAATGAGCTGTCAACACCATGTATTGAATCTTCTAACCAGATTTCCACATATCAGTTGTAATGCTAATCCTATCAACTGTTTTCAACAATGCAATCAATCTTTTTTTTTCTACCTTAAAACTTGTCCAACATTCACCTTTAGCAGTTGCCCGAGAGATATTTTGATAGTAAGGACTTGCAGTCTTCATCAGCAAAGTGAAAAGCTCATACTCAGCAAATGCAAATGGCAACTCATGAACCATAATCATATGAGAAACCATCTCCCTTATCTTTGCTTGATCATATTTCCAAGTTTGAACACTACTCACACTATCTGATCTAGGTGTTTGCGGTTGCAAAAAAATATTGGTTTGTCCATGTTCAGTAAATTGTCGTTTCACACGACTATTTAAATGCCTCTTGTATTGTGTGGTCGTACCATCTTTGTGCTTGGAAATTTTGAGCTTACAATGATTACACTGCACCTTTTCAGTCCCATCAGCTAGTTTCATTAAGGTAAATTCTTGCCATATAGACAATGTCTTCTTCCTTGCTTTCTTCGCATAATTACCAACTTCATTTTCGTCCTCTTCAATAGGATTAGGAGTATCTCCTTCAACATTGACAACTTCATTTCCCTCAGTAGCAGCCATAGGATCAGATGATGAACCAGTACTAGAATAAGAACAATGCAAACTCCAATCCGGTACTTGAGAAGTCGAAGACAAACTAGTATGATTTTATTCCAAGTGAAAAGACATACCTAATAATTCAAAATTAAACCATCATCAATGAGCAACAAGAAAGTACAAAATTAAAAAATTTCAAATTATTAATTAGTGATTAACAAATAATAGATATACCACAAAATAAAGGTTGCTAAATATGGTGGTGTCTACCTCGAACTCTTTCTGGCCTCCCCGAAGATCATTTTTTGGAGAGACTGCTAAAAAGAGTCGGAAGATCATAGGTATGACAAGTGAAATGATACATGGACATTACTAAAGTCAACTATCAACAAAAAAAATGAAAATTACAAAAACTCTAAACATACCGTTGATTGTGAAGCTTAGTTGAATAAAGGACTAGCCTTGAAGTTTATGAATGTTGAGACAAATTCAAAGGCTTGAGAAAGAATGACTTCTTTACTTGAATTTTTGAAAATTAGCTTCAACCTAAAAAAAATATCATTGTTAAGAATTGCAATATCTGTAAATAAAATATAACAAATATCAAGTATATTTACAATTGGATATTTTGTTTTCATGCTATATCTAGTAATAAAATATAACAAATAGCTTAAAGCTTGGGTTTATAATTGGATATTTTGTTTCATGCTATCAACTATAACTATTTTCATATCCTATTGTATCCCTCAGACACATCTGAAAGAAGAAAAGAATGTGTTGCAAGCAACCTCACTGCTTAATAGCAAGAACAAGAAGAAAAAGGTTGACCAAAACACTGAATTGCCAACTATGCAGCTTCTTAAAGGAAATAGCAAACTAAACCCATCACAAACTTCCAACACTAAGACACATAACAACATCCAAGAACTATGCAGCTAAGCTGCAGGGCAGGACCAACCAGGCAGCCAAAACAACTAAGTACAGAGAAAAGAAAATTCTCCATCTTTGACACAAAAGAAAACTGCAAAGAGTACAACAGAAAGAGAACAAAACAATGATTTTAAAGCAACAGTAAATCAAACTAACTTTGCTGAGTCAAAGATATAACTCAGCTAATAAACTAAGCCTCAATTCCATAGCTATATCAACTTAGTTTCCTCATTTTAGAACTAGAAAATTAGTAATGCAAAACATACAATATCAAATTGATACAAAAATAAAGCCAATCTTATGTTCTTCTTAGCATCAACAAAAAAAATGACACAACAATGCAACAGATCCAAGACTTCAGACCCAAAAACATATTCAGTAAAAACAATCAGAATATAAATAAAACACAGTGAATCAATATAGTTTTAAAAGAATAATAACACCATCATACAAAATGAAACAACCAGATCAATGGCAAGCACATCATCGCATTAATGACAGCTAGCAATTTATATCAAAATAAAAAATAAAAAGAAGAAACAAATCGCTATTGGTACCACTATGGTGTAGCTGGAGCTGGAAATGCTGAACTTCTGGTCAGAAGTGTAATCTTTGTTGAGTAAATCTGGCAAAAGAGTATCGAAATGGTCATATAACTGTGATAATTTAAAGCTAAAGGAAAATGTCGCTGTCAGATTGGCTAAAGGTCCTCTGACGATCACTTGGGAGGGGTAATTTGATGGAACCTCCACTGCCCACTAGGGAGAGTCAGATAGAAGAGAGAAGTTATAGATTTAGGGTTTGAAGAGAGACAAACAGAAAAGACTTGCGAGAGTCGAGAGAGGACTGAGGTCTGAGGAGGAGCGACCGACTGCTGCTGTAGATTTAGGGTTTTCCAATTTTCATTTTTAGGCTTACAAAATTAGGGGTGTAAACGGTGAGTTTTTACTCCGAAAAGACCGACTGCTGCTCTTCTTTGTCTTTACTCCAAACCGACTTGTCCGCTCCTCTGATATACGCATTTTGAAGATAAAAATGTGTTAATTGATCATGTGGTTTTCGTTTTCTTAATTTGCGTAATTCTAGATGTGCAAGCAAACTTTAAGTTAATCATTGGATGAAAAATTATTAATAGATTTGGTGTTTTGTAATCGTAATTTTTAATGTTTTTTATTTGTAATTTTTCATTTATTGACACATAGATAATTTGAAAGATTTAATCATTGATTTGATTGATATAGTATTTAGTAGATTGTATATTTTATTTTCTATTAAATAAATTATATGAAATAATAATAATAATTATGCGTTTTGTATTTAAATTATATAACATAATTATATTATTAAAATTTAATTATTTAATAAATTATTTATAAAACGGTGAGTTTTTTATTTTTGACAAATTTATGCCAAAAAAAAGCTTAAACTATAACATCAATATTATTTCTACTAGTTACATATTTTTTAATAAATTATTTTGATATTGTAGGTTTTTTAAATTTGAGTTTAGTTAATATTTAATATATTTTAAAATTACTCTTATAATATTATTGTTTTCTTAATTTTGTTGTTTTTATGTTATATAATAATTTTTTTAACTATTGTTATTTATTACAATATGTAATAAATTGTTTACATTAATTACTTATATTTTGAGTATAAATTAATAGTGATACATCAGTGTTAAAATTTTCATTCTAATTAGATTAATTTGTAAAGTTGAAAGATAATTACACATTAATTCAAATAAGAGTTCTAACTCTCTAGCATAATTGATAAATTTGTAAAAACACAATGGCATATCCATGATTTATATGTCATTTCACATAGATCATTTAATTTAAAGTTGCATGCTATTCAATATTTATCTTAATATATTACATTTTTTATTTCAATCTATTATCGTGTATTATAATATAATGTTGTATTTCTAATTTCAAACATTTAATTTCTTATAATGTATTTATGTAATATATATTAACTTGATCAATGATCATAATATTAAAAGATCAAATAGATATGGACCTTAAATCACTCTCTTTTTTTTTTAAGTCAAAAAAGTCTTTTTTTTCAATTGATTATAAAGAGTTGCACACACACACACACACATATATGTTTATTGTACAAATGAGCAGTTTTATGTTTAAGCTAGACAAATATATATACACACACATAGACATTGTACTAAACTATCATATATATATATATATATATATATATATATATATAATATGGTTAGTGTGTAAGAATTGTGTATAACTTATTATGAATTTTTATTAATTTAATTTAAGTATATTATGTGTAAAATTTAAAATTTTATTATCTTAAGTATAATTAATTAATTTATTATTATTGTTCATTAATTTTTTTGAGTCAACAAGGTTTTATTAAATTTGATAATTATAATTTATGTATACCAATATATATGTGTGTGTGTGTGTGTGCGCACGCGCGCATACACACATATGTGTAATATATATATATGTTTGTATCATATAATATACATATATTTGTTTACATATATTAAAGTATCATATATATGTGTATGTGTATACACACATATGTGTAATATATATATTTGTATCATATAAATAATATACATATATTGGTATACATATATTAAAGTATTATATATATGCGTGTGTACACACATATATGTGTAATATATATGTATGTAAATGGTCAATGGATAAGATCATAAGAATGAGATCTTAACTTATTAGTTATTATAGGACTTTTATTAATTTTATTTCAGTACATTATGTTTAAATTTAAAAAAATAATTATTTTAATTATAATTAACTAATTTAATTTTATAATTATTTTATTATTATATTTTATTAATTTTTTAAGACAACAAAGTTATATTGTAAAAATATATTTAAAAATTAAGTACTAATTTTTTAGATTAATATATTAAAAATAAGGTATATATATTATATAACTTATATAATATAAGTAATTTTAGTATTTTAATAAATAATAAACAAACAACAAACGACACTTTAAACGAACTAACAATAAACGAACAACAAATGATACTTTAAACGAACAACAAATGACACTTTAAACGAACGAACAATAAACGAACAAAAACGAGCCTGTTCGCGAACAAAAACGAACGAACCATACCTCTGTTCATGTTCGGTTCGTTTAACAAACGAATACTAAAATATTCTTCATGTTCGTTCGTTAAGTTTAATAAACGAACATAAACGAACAGAAACCGAACGGGTTTACGAACGGTTCGTCGAACGCTCTGTTCGTTTACACCCCTAGTTAATCATCATTATTATAACTATTTTGTGATGTTTCATTTATTGTGATAGTCGATCCAGAAATAGAAACTGTTTGTCATGGTTTTTTTTTTGTTAAAATTGAGATTATGCTAAAAATTGTTTGTGGAGTAAACAACATTTGTGGTAGGTTATCAATTTGATAAAATTGGTTTTATGCCTAACGTAAGGTAATGCTAGAAATGAATTTTTTGTTGGGCAAAGCAACAAAAAGAGACAAAAGAGAAGAAAATTAGTATCTTCAGAATAAGGAAAGAATTTGAAAAGAGAGCAGCGAACCGTAAATCAACTTATAAACTAAACAAAATCACAAATAATAATTTAATTTTAAAATACATAAAATTATTTCGTTTAATATAAAGATCATAATCTATTTCGAAATTAGACTACGCTTAGGATAAAATCCGTAGTCTTTGACTATTTTATGTGAATATCGGAATAAGAAACATCAGAGACAAAAGATTGTGTTTAAAACCATAAATTGTAGTTAAATTTATTCAAATAACAAAAAATCTATTATAAATGATGTTACATTAGTGTTTCTTGAAAGTAAAATAATTTTCAATGTAATATGAATCTTAGAAGAAAAAACATAGAGCTACAAAAGACTATATTTAAAAACATTAACAGTAGTCTATTAATAAATAAAAATCGTAGTTAAATTTATTAAAACAATAAAAGATCTTTTCATAAATGGCTTTGCAACAACTTTGCTTGAAGCTAAAATGATTTTTCAATGTACTTGAATCTTAGAAGATGAAACATTAAGCCTTGAGATAAAAAAAAAACTACTTTTTGAAGCAAAAAATAGTAATCTATTTATATACTTTTAATGACTTAAATATTAGAAAACGAAACATAGACCATAAAAACTATGTTTGAAAAAAAACCATAATTTGTTTATATACTTTTAATGTACTTTAATATGGAAGACAAAACATTTATCCTAGAACAACAAAAAACTATGCTTTGAGAAAAACCGTAGTCTGTTTATGTACATTTTTAAATCTAAAGACTACAATCTATTGAAAATAATAGTTTTTGTGTAATTAAGTTTAAATATAATGTGATCCTTTATTATCTTATTTGGTATAAATGTAATTAGAGTTATAGAGCTTAAAATCTAAAAAGTTATAAAATTTAAAAAATCATAATTATATTGTGCATGTTTTCAGTAACCATAGTCATTGCATTTACTTAACGTAGTGTATGCACTTATTTGTAATTAGACCTAACAATCTTAGACATGACACCGTGACATGATACGAAAATGATACGAATAAAAGACACGAAAGTGACACGGGTTAAAATTAAGTAAAAATCATATATGAATATATTAAATGCTAAAAATAAGGTTTTTGGTTTCCATATCGGTATAAACTTTAATTCGAAATTTTCATGTTTTACACGATATGAACACGATTTTACATGACACAAAAATGAATTATAAACACAAACTACCAAGTTTATTTGTAGTATTGATATTTGGTTAACAAATGTTCATAGAAACTGTTTAAAGATATTTAAAATATTATTTGAGGAAAAATATTATTTTAGCAAAAGATTTTGCATTTAATGTATTATTTTCCCTAAATTTAAAAATAAAAATACATTAATTACGTTTTTTTTCTTTTGATATTACCTTAATCAATATCATTAGGCAACTTTATTAAAAGTTGATGTTCTTATCTCTTCTTTTTATTTTTTTTGTGTAGATCACAGGTATTCTCATCTGTTTTAACGGTCTGAGACTAATCCTGTTCGGGTTTAGTCACAGTTAAGACTCTTCACTCCTCCCAAAGTGTATTTAGTGAGAGTCGTACCAGAAAACTCTTTCCACAAACTCAACACGTTACCAACCGAACCTCTATCATAGACCTCTTCTTTTATTTTAAACTTAATTGAATTGCATCTACGAATTTAAATTTTTTTTATCTCAATTGGAAAATTCAATATCGGAATTGATGTCCATTCATTTTTTTGGTACATAATTGATGTCCTTTCATTTTTTTGGTACATTATTGATGTCCTTTCATTGACTCTTTCTAAATTGTATTGATTTCAATTTAATATTATAAATAATATATAAAAGGGTAAAATAAAAGGGAAGAATAGATTAGATTAACCCTTGGAGTCCATAACAATACAGGCCTTATATGCACTACACATATACGGGCCGTAAACAATTCAACGTTTCGGGTGGACAAAAGAAATAGGATTCAACATTCTTCATCGCCGTCGATTAACCGACTACGCGTAGGAGGCGTCGTATATAAACCTAACCGCCTTCGCACGACAGACAGACGCAAACTCCAAATCCATTATTGTGCCTTTTTCATCTTAAGTTTGTTCATCGAAAAAGGAAATGCCGGGGCTTACGTGCAACGCATGTAATAAAGAATTCGTCGACGATGCGGAGCAGAAGCTCCATTACAAGTCTGATTGGCACCGCTACAATCTCAAGCGCAAGGTCTTTTTTTTTTCTTCTTTTATTTTTTTTATTATTATTACTGGTTTATCTTGTGAGGCTCTTTTCTATTTCTGATTCCACTGATTTATTTTTATTTATATATTTGAGATATATTTCTGGAAGATCTTTGGTTTTGTGAATTTTTTCTGTATAATTCAATTTTGTGATGCAGATTCAAAGTGCTTAACTTTATTATAATAGAATAAAATTCTCTTAACTTTTTGAAATTCAAGTAGAAATACTGCGTGAGCAGTATTACAGCAATTTACAAATTCAAGGGTGCGTGAGCGGTTGATTATAGTAATTTACTCGGTCTTTTTATTCAAAAAAATTGTTTTGTGCGTTAATGAACAATATCCCCTGCTTTATGGTAATCTTATATATCGTTTGAAGATGATGATGATGTTACTGTTAGTGTTATGTTGAGGTCTGACATCTCTATGAATGATTGCCCAATCAATGATTATTTTGAATAATCATGCGAGTTTTATGGTAAAATTAAACCAGGTAGCTGGGGTTCCAGGAGTGACGGAAGCTCTGTTTCTGGCAAGACAATCAGCACTTGCTCAAGAGAAAGATAAGCAAAATGAAACCCCCATGCTTTATAGTTGTGGTCTTTGTGGCAAGGGCTATCGAAGTTCCAAGGCTTATTCTCAGCATCTTAAGTCACGCACCCATATCATGCAGGCTTCTCAAGGAACCAATGACCCTGAAGAAGAGAAGGCCATTATCAAGCCACTTGCACGTCGTGCTGTAAACAAGCCTCCACAACCAAGGGTTAGAAATGATGAGGTAAGTGAAGACGAGTGGGTGGAAGTTGATCAAGAAGAAGACTTGGTTGGTCAGGCTGCAAATTCCTTAACTGATTTGAATGTAAATGAGCAAGTATCTGGTGATGAAATGGATACTGATGATGAAGAAGAAGAAGAGGAGGAGATAGATCCATGCTGTTGTTTTATGTGTGATCTAGAGCATGATACCATTGAAAGCTGCATGGTTCACATGCATAAGTTTCATGGTTTCTTCATTCCTGATGTTGAGTATTTGAAGGATCCAGAAGGTTTGCTCACCTACCTTGGCCTTAAGGTAATAAATTGTATATAATTTTTGTTGGTTAATTATGTTATATTAAATTTTTGTCTGTTCAGGCTCCTGGTATGCTTTTTTATCTCAGGTTAAGAGGGATTTCATGTGTCTGTATTGTAATGAACGCTGCCATCCTTTCACTAGCTTGGAAGCTGTTAGGAAACATATGGCAGCCAAAAGTCATTGCAAAGTGCATTATGGTGACGGTGATGAAGATGAGGAAGCAGAGTTGGAAGAATTCTATGATTATAGCAGCAGGTAATCATCTTCTTCAACAATCATTTTATCTGATTTCATCTTTATATATTATTGCTGTAAATATTTCTTTGCAAACAGCTATGTGGATGAGAGTGGGAAGCAGTTGGTTACAGCTGGTGATATGGGCAACACTGTAGAACTTGGTAGTGGCTCAGAGATGATTATAACTAGAAGATCTGATCAGGGAATACTGACTAAAACACTTGGCTCACGAGAATACTTGCGCTACTATCGCCAGAAGCCTCGTCCGTCACCTGCAAATAACATGGCCATTACCGCCGCCTTGACCTCAAGGTACATTTTCACCCTTACCAAGTCTTTTGGACAACTGGTGATAGCAACCCCAAACCCTCCCCCTTCCTTTTTCTCAACAAAAGGAAAGGATTTGAAATCCTTTTTTTTCTTCTTCCCTTTCTTTTCAAACAACAATTAAAACTATATTAACAGGGAATTCTGCATTGCATTTCAGGTACAGGAGTATGGGCTTAGCGACTGTGCAGTCAAGAGAGCAAATAGTGAGAATGAAGGTGATGAAAGCAATGAATAGATCGGGTGTCGAGGCAATGCGGACGAAAGTTGGAATGAAGAATAATGTCATACGAAACTTGCCTAAGAATGTCCCATATTAGTCAGTGATTTTCAGCAAATTGGGCTATCTTTTTCAATAGTAGTATTTTATTTATTGGAAAATGGGTGCTTTCTAGTTCTGTATGCATCTGAGTTTGGCATTGTCCCTGAGTAATCTGTTTAAGACAAAGCTGTTTGAAAGTATTACAGGACTTACAATTGTTTGATTTTGCTTAAGGTAATTTCTAGTTCTTTTATAAAATATGTTTACTTCAAAAATGTATCCTTTAATTTCTTTTATCAAAACTTCTTTGTCTACCACTTGACAAGAATTACCTGTTACTTAATAACGCCAGGATTAAATCCACAACATCCAAATTGGCCCATTTTCTGACCAATCCCACATTAGGCGTCGATTTCATGTAGTATTTTCATATGCTTGGAATACTCCAAGAAACAGCGTGGGAGATGCTCTAATGAGGTCGAGTTCCACTAATAGAATCTGCAGTTTTAAAGAATATGTAGGGGAAGAGAAGATAGAAGAAAAGAAATAAGAAGAGACTTTTTTCATTGCCTTTTTCGTTCATATGCACAGGCGCTATATAGCATGACATCATGCATTGCAATAATTGATTTTCCTAAGATTGTTCATTGGGTAATAATTGGCTACGTTCAACCTTATTCTACTGACAGCTTGCTCACTCCTAGGCTTCAACCCGTAATGAAATCACTTGTCCAAGCAGCAAGTTTGGTGAGGAGGGGCCTTGGTCTTCCTCTAGTGCAACCTTGTCCTCAAGGTTGAAGCAAGGATAGTTGCTACCAGATCATGCTCCCATTCCCTGGTGGCTTCTCCTTCTAGTAGTTGCTTCCATTGAATGAAAAATTGAATGAGAAATTTTTCGTTACGTCCAGCCTCTCTTTTCTTAAGGATTTACTCAAGTCCAAGGATAATAAATGGGCTAAGGCAATGGCTCAAGTACAATCAGTCTACAGAGCTAGCATAGGAGAGGGAAGCAAAAGTAATTGGTTTCTCACCTTGGAGCATGATGAGGGGCCCTTCATAGTAGAAAGTCATGTACAAAGCTCTATAATCTAATATAATAAAGCCTAGCTGAGAGAGCCATTGAATTCCCAGAACGAAATCAGTTACATATACCTCAAGAAAATAGATCCAAGTGAAATTGATGGCCCTGGATGTTCACTAGAAACTTGGTACAAAGCCCTTCAAAAACAAAGACTCTCCATTATCAACTGTGACAAAAAATGGTGGCTCTGGTTGAAGTAGCAATCAAAGTGCTTTGCAGTCCTTGGTTGAATCAGGTTATGCATGCTATTGAAGTCGATTACAATAGTCACCTGAGTACCCAAGATGTTGCCACTCAGTTTCATGGTGCTAAGAGATGAAAGCCCAAAGATAACATGCAAGGAAACTTGAAAAGATGAAAGATCTTTAGATAAAAATCTGGGGAGGTGGTGTTAGAGGTAAAGAACTCAACGGGAAGGTAGGAGAAGGTCTGTTGTCTTCCAGGTCTGGGTGCATGGATACACTCTGCTTGAAGTAATAAAAATGTGTGGTATGGCAGCGATGCCCTGGTTTATATCACTCATCCCAATAGAAGCAAAAACCCTTGGCACGCAGTGCTTGAATTTTTGAGGGTGACAAACGATGTATTGGAAGATTGGGTTGTAAGTTTGAAGGCTTAGGAGGTAACAATTGTGAAGGATGGGGATGAGGTTCTTTGTGGATGTGGTCGATAATCTCAAAGTTTGGACTCAAGAAGTTTTGCAAGTTTTAACGCTTGGGTGTGTGTTTCAGGTTTTAAAATAATAAGCTTTCACTGAATATCTGGCCATAAAATCGAAATGAAACAATAGACCATATGCTCATTAAAGAGCCTAGAAAAATGGTTGGAAATGTTTTCAAAGTCTATTTGGTATTGTGTGATGGTGGTGGTTCATTTAAGCTTAAACAAGGTGGCATGGTCTTTCACATATGTAAAAGGTCCAAACCAAAGTTCCAAAACCCTGATGAAAATCTCAATGGTAAAGCCAATTGTTAAGGTGCATCAATGACACCAACTTTAGGATCGTTTGGTCATATAAAATGCAGGAATAGATAAACGATGTTACGATGAAATAGAACGAAACTCAAAATACTTTTTGGTTTGGAAAAGCCTGTCTAGAAGATTATGTTAGTGTATGCTCTAGAACTAACTCACTTGGCAAGAGGCATTCTGCCATAGTAATATATGATCACTTATGATAAGTGACACAAAAATTTCTTGACTATTTTTTCGTTGACAATAATGGATTTAGTAGTCACTAAATTGGTGAATCCTTTAGAATAATATAAGCCCTGCAAGGGAATTATAGAGGGTTATAATTATTATTAGCACTATGCATCAAAGTTATGTTCCAACAATATTCCTAGTCATCACACTATCAAGATAAGCATGATAGTGCTTAAAGACTAGCACATACTACGTTTTCTTAATTGTCAAGTAAGCAACTAATCTTATAGGTTGAATATGAGAATATTTGAGGATAGCATGTGGGTGATTATTATATAATAAGTTTACTGAACATGACTTGTTAAAGCTCCATTTGATAGTGTCAGTCAATGAAAATCCTCTCACATGTCAGTAGTGTAAATAGTTAATTGACTTGAGATGTTAGATTATCTTATATGTGAATTGTCAAACTTTGATTTCACCTCTATACGTTTGGTTGCCAAAAGCTAAAAAGGTTGATTTTGGGTGGGCTGTGAAACACATGAATATGGATATTGAGTAATCAAGATGAAGATCCATTTCTCTAAGTGACATGAGGGGATAATGTCTTGGTCATTCTAACTCATATTAACTTTTAAGTTTCTAGCCATAGTAACACTTATTATTGAGTTAATATTGGTAGCTCAAGGATAAAAATGAAAACATTCATAAAGTAGATATTGCACCTTGCTTTATGAATTTTTAAGATTTTTTTAAATGGAATGATTGAATTCAATTAAGATACTACACACTGAATAGGTTAGTCAAACCTCTTTGACTTTTTTGACGTTTGATTGGTCATAAAGTGTTGCTAGATACCTATCTTAATCTAGGAATTTAAATGAATATTTGAATTCATTGTCAACATGTTGGAAACTTAATAGGTCATACACATAAGAGTAGTGAGTGGACTGAATTGAGTTGAGTGTCTTTGAAAATTTTGGAACTTTTCATGAGACTTATTTTTGAAATTGTATTCGGACTTAATTAAATGTAATTAATAATTAAACTTAATTAAATGTCTTAATTAAGTCATTGGGCTAACATACAATTAAAGGGAACATTAGGCCTAATTAAAAGAGTTTAATTAAGTTATGATCCCCTACATCTATGGTCAACCACCATGTGTACTTGTATACTGTGAAAAGAAAACATCATTATCATCATCATCATCATCATCACCTTTATCCCAATAGATGGGATAGGTTACATGAACTAATATATGAACTTAAGTCGTCAATATGAATTCTCTTCCTCCACTCACTCCTATCCAAGATAAAGTGTTTTCCAAATCTAGTGCCACCATATCTTTTTGAAAGACTTCCTTCCATGTCTTTTCTGGTCTTCCTTTAGCATTGACCCTTCTTTCTTCATTCATAACTTCCACTGTCCTAACTGAAGCATCTGCAAGTCTACGTTAGATGTGTCCAAACCAATGTAAATGACTTTAACACATCTTGTCTTAAATAAGTACCACTCTAACCTTCTTATTGATATTTTCATTTTTCATTCTATCCTTTCTTGTATATCCATTCATCTACCATAACATTTGTATTTTTTCTATACTCATCTTTTGTGCATGCAGTTTCTTAGTCATCCAACATTCACTACCATATAGCAATGTTGGTCTAAGAACAATCTTATAAAACTTGTCTTTCAACCATACAGGGGTTTCTTTATCACATAGCACACTTGTAGCGTTTCTCCATTTGCTCTAACTAGTCTAGGCAAAGAAAAATAATCCAAGAGCATACTCCTCTTTGTGGATTAGGATAAGCAAATGGAACTTCTCCTTGAGAATTGTGACAAGTAAGTTAATTCCTTATGTGTGATTTGCGGCTAGCTATAGGGATCTTTCCCTGGTGTTGTGCGACAAGTGTAGTTGCACCTATTGGAGTTTCCTTCAAGTTTTGTGATACTTTCTGTGAGTTACCTTGTCCATAAAGCATCTGTTTCATTTAATGAACTCATGTTTGACTGGAAAGAAACCCTGTGGGGTTTACCTTGCAGAAATTGGCAAGTATAAGTTGTTATGCTTCTCTATGCCAACTTCCCTAAGCAATTCAAGGATTCATTTTCTTGCTCTTGAAGAAGGTGTTTCTTCCTTAGAGTTATTAATTCAAGATTTGAAATCTTAGGTGGTGAGTTTATTGAAACTCAAACTACTAGCATGGTAATGATTATAAATCAACTTGGTTTTTGAGAAGGATCCATTATTGATCATGTAGATCACTATTAAAGGTCGGACAATTGGAAGGCTTTGGTTTTCAACAACCTAGCCCAATGTGAGTGGAACAAGCAGGATGCAAAATCTTATGATTACAAGATCATAAGATAATGTATAAAATTTTAAAACCAATTGTTTGCAGTAAACCATATATTGTCAATTTTTATGTCCTAGAGGTTTTGGTGTTTCTATGTGATGCCCTGACGTGCACCCGTAAGCCACTACGTTCTGCGTCAGGCGAGTCACTCAACTGTATTATCCACTCTGGAGTGCACCTCGAAGGGCCAACGCTCCTCACGGTTTTAACGGAGTGCACCTCGAAGGGTTAATGTTCCAATTTGTGTCTGAATGGATTTCAAACACTTAACCTCTTGTAAGTGTTGAATACCTCCTAACTAATTGTCTTAGGGGTGCACTCCAGAGCAAATAATACTGTTGAGTGACCCACCCAACGCAGTGGCCTACAAGTGCACGTCGAGACGTCACAATAAAACGCGCGTGTTTTGTTGTAACGCTTTGACGTGCACCCATAGGCCACCGCGTCGAGCAGATCACTTAATCGTATTGTCTGCTCTAGAGAGCACCCATTGGGCCAACGCTCCACAAATTTTTATCGGAGTGCACCTCGAAGGGTCATCACTCTAATTCGCGTTCGGAGGGATTCAAACACTTAACCTCATGTAAGTGTTGAATACCTCCTAACCAATTGTTGGAGGCCATGACATTCTATGCTTAACTTATGCTAAGATTCTACTATGAAACATTGATTATGTGTTGAGCATGAGTCAGCATTAGTATTAGAGCCTCACTTGATAATCATAGAAATCAAATTCAAGTTTTTTATGATGTTGCTTATTTGCATAAAGATGCATGCTTTGTGTTGGTTTTAATTCAATTATGAACTGAGATATTTTAAAAGATGTTTTAGATCATTTTAGTGAAAATTGGATTTAAAAACTTGATTAAGATTGTTTAAATATTGATTTAGAATAGGAAAGATTAAATACATGAATTATTAATATTTTAGGAAAATAGCTTCACGTATGTTCCTTGTTGGTGATATTTGATTATACTGTTTATAAGAGCTGGTTGCTGGCTTTAGTTTTTTTTTTTTTGGGGGGGGGGGGGGGGGGGGGGGGGTGGTGGGGTGGCGTAAATCTTGAGCTTAAAAGTATGCTAAATAGTTTTGTACAAGTGTTAGAATGATTCGAGTCTATTGGCACATGAATCGTTCATGAAAATCCATTAGCACGAAGAAACAAGAAGACTATGATTTTCAATTGGGCATATATTTAGCATGGGTAGTGCAATTTGGATAATCTTGGTCTCTTTGTGCTTGTGTCACATCCCTCTTCGATTGGTATCAGTGATAGCTCGAGTTGATAAAAAATGTGCCAAATTTAGAAACCAAGTGAATTCCCAAAGCCCATGAATTTCAATTGGCTTTATAATTTACCATGCAAGTGCAATTTTGGGGCTTTTGGCCTCCTTGACCTCCTACTATTCTCCACTGTAATCGGATAAGGTGGTGGCTTGAGATTATCAAATGTGGGTCCAATTCGGGTTATGTTCTATTTTTTGAAAACATGTGAACTATAAAATGAAACTAAACTTTATTTGTCATAATATGAGGATGTCTACGACATGTAGATCATCATATTAGTTAACCTTTGCTTGCTAAAATTGCTTTAGAAAGTATAGAAGTGGTTAGATTAATAAATAATGAATGCCTTTCTAAATTTAAGTAAATTGATCATATGATGGTTAAATGATTTAAATAATTTTTCTTGAATTAATATTGAAATTAATTGACCTGACTAATCCAAAGGGCTAGGATTTGTTTTAACTAAAATTTAAACTAGTGCAATGCATGGTGATAATTTTAATTTATAATAATTTTTTAGAAATAAAAGAAAATAATTTTGATATACATATTGAATAATATATTAAAAAAAACTTGATGTGTGTGTGTGTATAGAATACACAAATTAAAAAAAATAGTTTAAAATCAAATCTTAATTAGAAAATTTATAGATTAAATATAAAAAATATAAAATAAATAACTTAAATAGCTACAATATTAATGAAAGCAATTCTTACTATATTAGTTATTGATAGATTATTAGTTATTGTTTCACATTTAAAACTGATTTATTTTTAAAATTTGAATTTAAATGACTCCAAATAATCTTATAAAACTAATTAGAGTTGAAAACTCTATTTTTTATGGTTTTGAAAAAAGTTTTATTTATAATAGTTTCATACATAAAAAGTAAGTAAAGTAAAATGTAGATAAAAATAAAAATAATTTAAGAATTAAAATTTTTTAAATTTAAATTAATTCAAAATAATTAAATACAATATTTATCATAGTACTTGTTTCAAAAGGATAAATAATCCATATGAATATTTTCCTTACCAAAGAAAATGGTTAAACAAATAAATAAGCAAAAAGACGGCACAAATATAAGAATTTATCATGTAGGATCAATAAAAAAATACAAAATTGTTAATGTTGTACAAACTATATTGCTTTAGTGATGAACCTCTTTGGTGAATATGAAGATGAACTTGGGTGCCTTAAATCATTTTGAACTTTGATCCGTTGGTAATCACAAACAAATGCAAAAATAGCTTCTAGGCGTGCTGCTATAATGCCACTTTCCTTAGGATTATTTCGCCCCCACCAATTACGGTATGCAACAGGGGTTTATCGAATATCCTTAGGATAAAAAGAAACCTTTGTTTAAAATCACTTTGCATTAGTGAAATTAAACCACTAAATACCCTTGACAAGTACAAAAGTATCTTATCTTAGTCACTATTTTCTGCAACAAATAATGCCTAAGAGATTTATCTTTAGTTTGAGAGTGAGAGGGGAGAAGAATATCATAATTGTTCTAGTATATTTTTGATGTATCTCAAGTAGACCTGCTCAAGGGCCGGGCTACCCGCCCAAGCCCGAAAGCCCGTTCTAAATTTGGTCAGGCTTGGACAAAAATATTTGATTAAAAAACGGGCTTGGGCAAAATTTTTAGGCCCGTTTAAAAATCGGGCCGGGCCTCGGGCTTGCCTTTCAAAGCCCGAGCCTGGCCCGGCCCGAATTATTATTATTATTTATTTTATATATAACTTTTTTAATATTAATTAAATTTTTATATGTATTTACTAAATATAATATAATTATATGCATATAAAATATTATTGAATAATAAATATGATTATAAATATTTAATATGAAAATTGATATATAAATTTTGACAAATTAAATTAAATTTTAAAGGGTATAAAATAATAAAAAACAAATAAAATTAAAATTAAAATATAAAAAAATTATTTTCTGGTCGGGCTCGGGCTTGTAGTATAAAAATGAAAACGGGCTTGGACAGAAAAATCAGGCCCGAATGTCAGGCCGGGTCGGGCTTGGGCGTGTAAAAATCTTATTATTACCTGTCATGGGCTCGGCCCGAGCTTGGCTCGGGCCATGAGCAGGTCTAATCTCAAGTATGAACTTGACATCTCTATTTATAGAGATTAATTCCAAGTGATGTGACCTTTAATTAAGTGATATGATTTTTAAACTATCTTCTTTGATTCATCGGGCACAATTGTTTAACAAGATCGCAACCTTTGGAGACAAATGGTAATGGTGCTTAACCATTCAGAAGTTGAATGACATCTTTTGGATGAGTTTGTAACTCTTTAAGCAAGAAACTACACATTGTATACACTTTTTATATTGAGCAGTTGGATGCTCGAAAATGGCAGTCGAATGCCCTAGTGTATTTTTAAAATAGTGAACAATTCCAGGTAGGGCAATCGACTACTCTAACATAAATTTTATAAAGAAGCTTGACTGTATTATGGGCAGTTGGCTGCCTTATATGGGTAGTTGACTGCCCCCCAAGGTAGTCGACTGCCTTCCCAAGGCATCCAACTACCTTAGTGTAAATTTTTAACAGAATGTTTTCTGCACATGGGCAGTTGACTATCCTGTATAGGCAGTTGATTACCCTTCCAAGCTTCAATTAATATAGTTTACTTCGATTTTCTTAACCCGTAACCTTACCAAGGCATTAGTTTCTTAATTCCATTTATTAAACTTTATATTTAATTAATAATTCATCCACTTATTTTGAAAATATTCTAACAATCCCCCACCATTTTCAAAATAAAGTAAATTCGATACTTAAGGAGTCCTTATGCATAAATGAATGTATCAATCCTGATTTAAAACATCCACCTTAGTGAAAAAGTGCTGTTGAGTTAATCAGAATAGCATGGTGGAACTAGTTCTTTGAACCAGCGATTCTATACGATTAGTCATACACTAATTTACACATAAGACTTCAAAGGTCGTTAAAAGCCATTTAGCAAAAGCTCGACACGTTTACTGGCCATGTGTCTTGTATCTATTTGTGAGTGCTTGAGAGCCAAGCCCTTAACTCCTAGAAGCAGCACCACTTCCACTCATATAGGTGAACTCCATCAAGAATGCAACCGTATAAGCATTCCAACACTATATTTACATGTTATGGGTCCACTAAGAGTAAAAACTCAACCTCCTTCTTTATCATATGGTTTCAAGCACTTTATCACTTAGGGATGATTATTTAAAATAAGTACTTGCAGCCACATTCATATGAAGTACTTGGACTCATTAAAACTCAAGACTTAATGTCCAATTAAGCATTAAGTTGTGGTTCCATCGTGTATGACTAAGTTAATGGGCTTGAGTCCTATCCCCTTGGAAGTCTTAGACACAACTTCTCTTGTAAGTCCTTTTGTCAATGGATCCACCAAGTTTTCATTAGACTTGACAAATTTTCTGGTGATCACCCCATCTAGAATAAGTTGTCTAACATAACTATGTCTTAGACCAATATGTCTAGACTTCCCATTGTAAACTTGGCTATAAGCCTTTGATAATGTTGCTTTACTATCACACCGAATTGAAATAGATGACATTGGCTTTGGCCATAAAGGAATCTCATAAAGTAGATTTCTCAACTACTCAGCTTCCTTACTTGTCGAAGCTAATGCCACAAATTTCGAAGCCATAGTAGAATCTGTTATGCATGCTTGTTTCTTGGATCCCCAAGAAACTGCACCCTACCAAACATGAATATCCATCCACTTGTGGATGAATAATCGTCCATGTTGGTGATCCAACTTGCATCTGTGTATCCTTCTAAGACGGAAGGTTCACCACTATAAACAATGCCATAGTCAATGGTTTTCTTCAAGTATTTTAATACTCTAGAATTGGCATTCCAATACAAGTTATTTGGGTTGCTAGTATATCTACTAAGCTTGCCAACTACAAAAGCTATATCTAGTCTTGTGCATGTCATAGCATACATCAAATATCCTATAACTCTTGCATATTCAAGTTGTGCAACTGGCATTTCCTTATTTGAAGTTAATTTCAAATTAGGATCACAAGGTGTTGCAACCGTTGCACAATCAAAATGATTAAATCTTTTGAGAATCTTCTCAACATAATATGATTGGGATAAGATCAATTTATTATCTATCTATGAATCCTTATACCCAAAATCACATCTGCAACACCCATATCTTTCATGGCAAAGTTATTTGACAAAAAATTCTTGGTACTTTCCACTTCTTCTAAGTCCGTACCAAAAATCAACATGTCATCAAAATATAAACAAATGATGACACCTTTACCATTTTTAAACTTACTATAAACACATTTATCGGATTCATTAATAATAAATCCGTTTGCTAGAACAACCTCATCAAATTTTTTATGCCATTGCTTAGGGGCTTGCTTAAGTCCATACAAAGACTTAATAAGTTTACACACTTTCTTTTCTTATCCTGGAATCACAAACCCTTCAGGTTGTTTCATATACACCTCCTCATCCAATTCAACATTTAAGAATGCAGTTTTTACATCCATTTGGTGAATTTCCAATTTGTCTATAGAGGCTAATGCAATAAGCATTCTGATTGTAGCAATTCTTGCTATCGGTGCATATGTATCAAAATAATCGATTCCATGCTTTTGTGTAAATCCCTTAGCAACAATTCTAGCCTTAAATTTGTCTATAGTACCATCCACTTTCATTTTCTTCTTGAAAATCCACTTGCAACCTATTGGTTTGCAACCTGGAGGCAAATCTACTAAAATCCATGTATTATTTCCCATAATTGAATCCATCTCATCACTTATAGTAAAAAGTGATTAAATGGTATCAGAGCGTGGTTTGTCTAGTACGTATTAGTGTAGTTTAGACTGTCTGTAGCGTTACATCCCATGTACTGTGAAATTTATGTGAAAGCTTCCAAATTTGACTTATACTGAGATTGATCTGCTCTTGGTATAGGCACTTGAAATTTGAGTAGAATGAGGAGAACGAGACGTAGAGGTGGACCCGGGAGGCCATCTCGGGGGTCAGCAATACCACCCTCGACTCCTTCACCTTCTGCACCTCCATCACCTCCACATCCGACTCCTCCACATCCAACTCCTCCACCTCCGGATAGCATGGAGGCGAGAATGGCTAGAATGGAGCAAAATTACGAGGTTATGACAGCCTTGCTACAACAACTTGTGGCAAATCAAACTAGTACACCTCAGGCTCCGCCACCTCCACATGCACCTTTAGTACCTTCAGTGCCTCCATCTGCACCCGTAGTGCCTCCACTTACACCACCACCACAGGTGCCACCTCCACCAACTCCCGTAGAGCCACAGGTTGCTCCTACTCCGGTTACACCTCAAGTAGCCGCACCTCAGCCAGCTACTACTCAGGTTGGGAGTTCAGTAGATCGGAATATGTCTCTCTTGAAGCAATTTCAAAAGATGAATCCTCCACAGTTCAAGGGGGAAAAGGATCCTACTAAGGCAGAAGAGTGGATAGAGGAGATGGAGTTCCTCTTTAAATATATGGGCTGCAATTCCACCGAGAAGGTATCATTAGCAGTGTATATGATGAGAGGTGAGGCTCAGAAGTGGTGGAAGACTAATGAGCCCTTAGTGTTGGCCAAAAATCCCATTATTACATGGGAGAAGTTTGTTGAGACCTTCATGGATTATTATGTGTCGGCTGTGGCAAGACGAAAGAAGAAGACAGAGTTTCTTGAACTGAAGCAAGGGTCTATGAAAGTAGATGAGTATGAGACCCGATTCACTGCCTTAGTCAAATATGATGCGGATTATGCCAACAATGATGAGAAGAAGGCAGAGAAATTCACTTCGGGTTTGAGGTCCAATATTAGGGGTAGAGTTAGGCCCTTTGAGCTTACGGAGTATGCGGCTGTTGTGAGGAAGGCATTGACAGTTGAACAAGAAATTGAGGCTTCACAAGCCGAATATGATGCTAGGAGACAGCCCAAGCCGAAACAGCCCACTAATAAAAGATTTGATAGAAGGAGGCCCGAGCAAAGAAGATATCAGGGCCCTAGTAAGAGGCAGAAGTTTGTTGCACCTCGACCACAGGCTATTAGGCCTATTGCTACAACTACACCCACAACTCGAGCCATAACTGCAGCACCCATTGATGCTCCTCAGCTGTGTACTGTTTGCGGCAAATTTCACCGGAGTGGACCTTGTTATAGAGCTTCAGGAGCTTGCTTTAATTGTGGTGAGAGAGGCCACGTGATGAAAGATTGCCCCCAGCCTAAGGCCACAGAAAAGCGAGATGATAGACCACCAATAGCGCAACAGAAGAAAGTTCATGATAAGGGCAAGAAACCCATGGAACATGGAAGGGTGTTCGCTCTCGACCAAGAGACGGCCGACGCTTCTGGTTCGGTCATTAAGGGTAAGCTTACTATTTGTGATTTAGAAGCATTTGTACTTGTTGATCCAGGCTCAACACACTCCTTTATTTCACCTATGTTTGCTAGTAAATTGCATATAGAGTGTGAGCCCTTAGGACATCTATTGCATGTGATTACTCCTCTTAAAGAGTTTCAAATGACCGAACATGTGTATCGTAAGTGTAAAGTAAAGGTGGGAGATAAGTACTTAGTGGTAGATTTGGTGTTATTAGACATGTATGACTTCGATGTAATTCTAGGCATGGATTGGCTAACCAACCATCATGCTAGTGTAGACTGCTATAGCAAGGTTGTTACTTTCTCCTTACCTGAAAAGCTTGTATTACGTCTTGGAGATAATAAATAGAATGTTTATGATTTTATTGGTGTCTCACTAATATGAGATTAATTTGTTTATGAAGGCTATCTCGCGTTTGTCGAGGATGCCGAAAAGAGCCAATCGGAACTGTCTGACATACCAGTTGTCAAGGACTTCTCCGATGTATTTCCGGATGAGCTACCAGGGCTACCCCCGGAAAGAGAGATGGAGTTTGCTATAGAGCTACTCCCAGGCACTCAACCCATATCCAAGCCCCCGTATCGAATGGCCTTAGTTGAGTTAGAGGAGTTGAAAAAGCAATTACAAGAGTTGTTGGACAAAGGGTTCATAAGGCCGAGTGTGTCGCCATGGGGAGCTCCAGTGTTGTTTGTGAAAAAGAAGGATGGCAGTTTGAGGCTATGTATCGATTATAGGCAGTTGAATCAAGCAACGGTGAAGAATAAGTATCCCCTGCCTAGGATTGATGATCTGTTGGATCAATTGAAAGGTGCCCAAATATTTTCGAAGATTGATTTGAGGTCGGGGTACCACCAATTGAGGATTAAAGGGGAAGATGTGCCAAAGACAGCCTTCAGGACTCGGTATGGCCACTACGAGTTCCTGGTCATGCCATTCGGCCTAAAGAATGCCCCTGCAGCATTCATGGCATTGATGAATGAAGTATTCAAGCCTCACTTGGATAAGTTCGTCATTGTGTTCATAGATGACATACTGGTGTATTCACGATCCCGGGAAGAACATGAGCACCACCTCCACATAGTACTCCAGACTCTTAGGAAGGAAGGGCTATACGCGAAGTTCAGCAAGTGTGAGTTTTGGTTGGAACAAATCAGTTTTCTGGGGCATGTGGTATCCAAAGATGGTGTAGCAGTTGATCCAGTTAAGATAGAGGCCGTGATGAATTGGGAGAGGCCTAAAACAGTGACCGAGATTCGCAGCTTTTTAGGGCTTGCAGGTTACTATAGGAGATTTGTAGAGGGATTTTCCAAACTTGCTGCTCCACTAACCCGACTCACACGCAAGGATGTCAAGTTTGGGTGGAATGATGCGTGTGAGCGCAGCTTTCTAGAGCTTAAGCAAAGGTTGACTACGGCTCCTGTGTTGACGGTTCCAAGTGGATCCGGAGGATTTGCAGTGTATAGTGATGCTTCTTTACAGGGTCTAGGTTGTGTATTGATGCAGAATGGTGGAGTAGTGGCATATGGTTCAAGACAGTTGAAGGACCACGAGAGGAACTACCCTACTCATGATTTGGAGTTGGCAGCGGTAGTGTTTGCGCTAAAGATATGGCGCCATTATTTGTACGGTGAGCGGTTCCAGATTTACACAGACCACAAGAGTTTAAAGTACTTATTCTCGCAGAAAGAGCTGAATATGAGACAGAGAAGATGGATGGAGCTATTGAAGGACTATGACTGCGAGATTCTCTACCATCCGGGTAAAGCAAACCGGGTAGCGGATGCATTAAGTAGGAAGAGTGTGGGTTTTGTTAGTTACATGATGGTTCGAGAATGGGATTTGATGGAGAAATTTTCGGAGTTGAATATCAACCTAGAGCCTGATGGTGAGTGTTTGATGGCTAGCTTGAGGATAGAGCCTAGCATTATGGATCAAATTAGACAAGCCCAGAAAGAGGATCCTAGACTTGTGGAGATTATTGGTGGAATACAACCGGGCCAAGACTCAGAGTTTGAGATTTCGGATGATGGATTGTTGAGATATAGGGGCAGAATTTGTGTCCCGGTTGATGAGACGTTGAAGAGGAAAATTTTAGAAGAGGCACACAGCTCCAAATACACTATGCATCCAGGGAATACGAAGATGTATCAGAATTTACGAAAGGTGTTTTGGTGGGCTGGTATGAAGAAAGATATAGCGACCTTTGTGTCCAAGTGTCTAGTGTGCCAAAAGGTTAAGATTGAACACCAGCGGCCAGCGGGCTTACTAAAGCCTTTGCCCATACCTACATGGAAGTGGGAGCATGTGACTATGGACTTCATTATGGGGCTCCCGAGGACTCGTAGGAATCATGATGCGATCTGGGTGATAGTTGACAGATTGACAAAATCCGCTCATTTCCTAGCTATGAAGGCTACCGACTCGCTTAGTGCCTTAGCAAATATGTATGTTAAGGAGATTGTGAGGTTACATGGAGTCCCAGTGAGCATAGTTTCGGACAGGGATTCTCGGTTTACTTCCCATTTCTGGGAACACTTCCAAGATGCCTTGGGAACTAAACTAAGCTTTAGCACAGCCTTCCATCCTCAAACCGATGGGCAATCAGAGAGGACTATTCAGACACTTGAGGACATGTTGAGGGCATGTGTTATGGATTTTCGAGGCTCATGGGATGATCATCTGGCACTAGCGGAGTTTGCATATAACAACAGCTTTCACTCTAGTATTGGGATGGCACCTTACGAGGCATTGTATGGGCGTAGGTGTAGGTCTCCCATTGGCTGGGAAGAGGTAGGTGAAAGAAAGTTATTCACTCCGGAGATTGTAGAGAAAGCTTCCGAAGATGTGAGATTGATATGTGATAGACTGAGGATAGCCCAAAGTAGACAGAAAAGCTATGCCGACTGTCGAAGGAGGCCTTTAGAGTTCCAAGTGGGTGATAAAGTGTTCTTGAAAATCTCCCCGTCTAAAGGCATAATGAGATTTGGCAAGAAAGGGAAGTTGAGTCCTCGATACATTGGTCCGTTTGAGATATTGGAGAGAGTGGGTGACGTAGCATATCGACTAGCATTACCCCCGGAGCTATCGGGTGTGCATAACGTCTTTCATGTGTCGATGCTACGGAAATATCATCCGGACCCATCTCATGTGATCGAGTATGAGCCACTGGAGATTAGAGAGGACTTAAGCTATGTCGAGAGACCAATTCGGATCTTAGACAGGAAAGATAAGATATTGAGGTCTAAGACAATCCCTTTAGTCAAAATGCTTTGGCAGCACCACTCTTCAGAGGAAGCCACATGGGAGTTGGAAAGCTTAATGAGAGAGAAGTACCCTCACCTATTTCAGCTTGACACGAAAAATTTGGGGGACCAAATTTCCTAAGGTGGGGAGGATGTAAAAGCTACAAACTTTTTACTCTATTAGTGAATAAATAAGAGACATGGAGTAAGTTTAGTACTATGATATATTTTGTAAGTAATAATTTTATGCCAAGTAATGAGGATGAAACCTCAATTTAGTGGAATTAGGAAACAAATAATTATATTTTTATGTCAATTGAAAAAAAAAAAATCTCATAACTAAGCTCAAGAATTTAAATAGGAGCTAATGAGATGCATATATTCCACCAAATACATAGGTAGGTTTGTTTTAATAAAACAAAGTACACAAGTATACTAAAGGAAATGTAGTGTGCTTGAATATTTAAAATAATAAAAATAAAAATTAAATAAAATAAACAAGAGAATAGATATATATATAATATATATATATGTATAATGTGAAAGAATGTCAACATAAAATAAAAGAAAACAAAATGAAATAAATAAAACAAACATGATATTCACATACACAAGATGTTAACAAAAAAATAAAGAAAACACATGAATAAATAAATAAACCATATGATAATGTTAACAATATAAAAAGGAAATCACCAATAAAATACATTAGAGTTGATGGAAACTTCCCATCAAATTTTCAATCCCGTCAGATCACCTTACTCTACCACTTTTACTGCAGTGAAAAACACTCTTTGTTTTGTTCTTTTTCATCCCCAGCCGGCCCCCACTCCATTCTTCTCTCGGCCAAAAGAAAAGTTTGCACTGTTGCCCTACCTTCTTCCCAGCCCATCTCCTCCAGTTCGCTCCTGTTATTTCCTCCCCTGCCATTCGACCATCATACCATTGAAAGGGGGGTTGAAGACCAAAGGAAAGAAAAGAAAGTGTAAAGGAAAGGGAAGGCTCGGGTAGAACCGAGAAAGAGAAAAGAAAGAGAGAGCTGGAGTCGAGAAAGGAAGAGAAAGAAGTGAAACGTGAGAGAGGAAACTGAAGGCTGGATGTTTCGGTGAAGACAAGGAAGAAAATTTAAAGAGGATGGAGGGGCTATAGGAGTCTTCCCTCTTCTCTATCGAAGCAGCAACTGATATTGGAAAGGGAGTCCAGGTTTCTCTCGGCATCCTACACCTTCATCGACACCAAGGTTCTGTTGTCCGAACAGGACAGGGTTGCGAAGTGGTGGTATGGTGGCGTACATGGCAGCTGGAAGCTGCTCTTTTGCCCACATTTCCGCAGCTTGACCAGTGCTACATTCCCTCAAATCTTTAAGGTTGCAAACGGGATATTATGGGTGTGAATGAAGGGCTGGAATGTGACAGCAAACAGAAAGTTCTAAGGTGAGAATTTCATTAATTGATTAATTCTGAAATTTCTTAAGCAGTACCATGTGACTAACATAGCAGAAAAATAAAGGAGGAAGAATAAAAAAAGAAATTTAGTAAAAGAAAGAGGAAAAAGAATATATAAATATATATGTGGTACATACATGTATAGGTGAAAATACATATATAGATATGTAAATATATGTATATATGTGTGAATATAAATATATATTTATATATAAAGATGCAGGAAAGTAAGGAAATTGAAATTCGAAATTTGGAAATTTATACCATGTGAACGCTATGTATTTAAAGATATATATGTGTATTTATATATTTAGAAATGAAAGACTAAAATCTAAGAATTTAGTTACATTAGTATCAAATACCCATATATACATGTACATATATATTACTTATACATAAATGTACGTATACTACTTGCTTAAAATACGAAGAAATAAATAAATATATATATATATATGTTTATGCTACTCACTTGAAAATTTAACAAGAGACAAAGAAAGGAAATAGCATATACAAATTAATGAACCTCTTATTGCCTTATAAAGAATAGAAGTAAAGAGTTATTAAACCGAATAAATAATGTTTCAAAAGACAAATAAAGAATCTAGTCCCTCACCAAAGAAATGAGTTAGAATAGTTTAGATCCTAAGACATATAACTGATATATGACCAAAATATAATTAAGACATGTTATTGAAAACATCATTTGATTTAATTGTAGTGAATTTGGAGCGGTGTAGGAGTTTAGCTTGAGTTGAGGATCGAAGAAAGGTAACCTATCAAGCACCAAGGTAAGTGGGTTAAATAAATCTTACTAGTATCATCTCGTAAGAGATGAAAGAATCCTCATCAAATAACTAATTAACTTTATATAGAATTTTAGGTTGGACATTACGATTAAGTCAAATAGAGTAGGTATGGTAAGATTTTGAATTGGACATTATGCGCTTGTGAAATATACTTATTTGAAAAGTGAGCTTGTTGTGAATTGTGTGAAGTGCCATGGTTTCCTTATGATTACTGAATATGTCATCGTACTGTTATGTTTCGAATAACCATATGAGCAAGGCTCGATTTCCGAACCGTGGGAGCCACCTCTAGAGTCCTTCGGGAACTAAGTGCTACACGAGTTTCGATGTACTAAAGGCCATATGAGCAAAGGCTCGATTTCCGAACCGTGGGAGCCACCTCTAGAGTCCTTCGGGAACTAAGTGCTACACGAGTTTCGATGTACTAAAGGCCATATGAGCAAAGGCTCGATTTCCGAACCGTGGGAGCCACCTCTAGAGTCCTTCGGGAACTAAGTGCTACACGAGTTTCGATGTACTAAAGGCCATATGAGCAAAGGCTCGATTTCCGAACCGTGGGAGCCACCTCTAGAGTCCTTCGGGAACTAAGTGCTACACGAGTTTCGATGTACTAAAGGCCATATGAGCAAAGGCTCAATTTCCGAACCGTGGGAGCCACCTCTAGAGTCCTTCGGGAACTAAGTGCTACACGAATTTCGATGTACTAAAGGCCAAACCGAGCAAAGACTCGAATTCCAAACCGTGGGAGCCACCTCTAGAGTCCTTCGGGAACTAAGTGCTACACGAGTTCCAACGAAATATAAAAGTCATAGGATATTGTGACGATAAGTAAATGATTGTGATTCGTGAATGTGACGAATGTCGAAGGATGAAACAGATCTGAGGCATATGACATACAACGTGTGTGATTATTGGATTATGTTTGTACATGCCATTTGAATACATGCTACTTGAATGTTTGCTTCTTCCGATTATTGGATTATGTTATATATGCCATTTGAACATGTATGATTTGAACGTTCGTTCTTTCGATTATTGGATTATGTTATATATGCCATTTGAACCTGTGCGACTTGAACGTTCGTTTCCTTCGATTATTGGAATTATGTTATATATGCCATTTGAATATGTACTACTTGAATGTTCGCTCTTCCACATTTAATTATACTGATAAAGAGAATGATATCTTGTGAAATCAAAGATGAAATGTAAGCATGAACAAGTTTATTACATTTGTACACTTACGGAATGATAATAAACCTTAGTATAATCCATACATGCTAATTTACAATAACTCAAGCATGTATGATCGTGTTTTACGATATGAGCCTAGTATGTTTTATTTAAACTACTTACTGAGCCGTGGATTTGCTCACCCCTTAATTTAACAACTGCAGATCATACGAGTTGATAGCCGGCTCAGGCTTCGCGTAGGCTTCCGGGAAACCGTACCTAGTAGTGGTACCCATTTGCGTTATCCGGAGCTAGCATTTTGTATTTTGAGGTAAACTGTTAGTATATCATTTTGATGATCATGTGTACGTTAAATTTCACAGTACTAGGAAAGTTTACGGGATGTAACTATGGATCGCACTAGATGACTATGTGAGTCTAGGTGGTTATCAAGTCCGATCCAGGTCTTAATTTACATTTTGAATTATGTATGATGTGGTAGATACGAACTTAGTAACGGTTAAACTCTCGAGATCTCGAAATACGTGATTGCATGAAACTGTGGAGAAACACCAGTTGCTGTATTATGTGATTTAAAAATGTGTTTTTAGTGCAGGGAATTATACCTGGGGAAATCGATAAAATATAAAGGGGAGGTTTTCGACTTTTTTTTTTTGGAATAGTAAAATAAGACGAAAATGATAAGAAAAACCTCCTTGAGATATGTGACATAGTTCAAGAAATAATATGAGTAAGATAAAATTGGATTTAGCTACTACACTAATACCGAATACAAACTGTATGTGGAGAAAAAAAAATTTGGCTCGTAATTTTCATAAAAAATCAAGTAAGTGTAAGTGGACGTCATTGGCCTTCGGGTCGTGACACTTATAGCTTCCTTCCAAAAAGCTACATCTTGAGACTTTATAGCCTCTTCAAATGTCCTAGGATCGGATTCCATATTGAAGCAATATCCAATATGATTATCTATATTTTCTCTTGTTCCTTCAACAAGAACATGTGAAAATTCGACCCATAAGTTTTTGCTTTTCTAGCTCTTTTACTTACTCTAGGTACAAGGTTTTCTTCTTCTTGAAATTTGGAAGAATCATTCTCAAGTTCTCTTGAACTATTTTGAGCAATGTCTTTTTCATGAGGAACTAAATTAAATCTTCCTTCATCAAATAAGGGATCTTTCGATTCAATAACTGTATTAATTGAAATCAAATCATTTGGTTTAATTACCAAAAACCTATAAGTCTTACTATTTTGTGCATAACCAATAAAGATGCATTCAACTCCCCTTTCACTTAATTTCTTTCTTTTAGGTTCAAGAACTTTACTATTGCTCTACAACCTCATACCTTAAGCTAACTTAAGTTGGGTTTCCTTTTCTTCCATAATTCATATGGGTTACTCTGTTCCTTTTGCTTGGAACTCTATTTTGAATGTGACATGCAGTCAACATTGCCTCATCCCAAAAAGCTTATCTTAATATGGAATAGGACATCATGGCATTCACCATTTCAGTTAGTGATTTATTTTTCCTTTCAGCCACACCATTAGATTGAGGACTATATGGTGGGGGTTAGTTCATGCACAATTCTAGAGATTCAAAATTTGAGGGATCAAAGTATTCTCCTCCCCTATCAGTACTCAAGGTTTTAATTCTAGTATCACAATGCAATTCTACTTCATTCTTATAAGTTTTGAACTCTTCTAATGCTTCATCCTTAGAATGCATTAAATAAACATAGCAAAACCTAGAGAAATCATCAATAAAAGTAACATAGTATTTCTTTCCTCCTATAGATGGGGTTTTATGCAAATCACCTGCATCACTATGTACTAATTCAAGCAATTCAATACTTCTTTCCACCTTAGAAATGATTTCCTTGTTATCTTTGTAAGCATGCAAGTTCTACATTTTCTATTACTTGTTTTAATGAAAGGAATTAAGTTTGATTTAGACATATTAATCATTCTAGCATAATGTACATGACCTAATCAACTATGCCATAAATCAAAAGAGTCAACCATGTAAATAGAATCATTCATCTTATTATTGATGGAAGATATATTAAGTTTAAACATGCCTTCATTGGCATAACCTTTCCCAACAAAGATTCCACCCTTGGATAATATAAATTTATCTCCTTCAAACACTAACTTGAAACCAAATTTGTTGAGCAAACTTACAGACACAAGATTTTTCCTAACTTCTGGAACATAATAAACATTAGTTAAAGTTAATATCTTTCCAGAAGTAAAATTTAAATAAATTGTCCCTTTGCCTTTGATTTCAATTGTTGAAGAATTCCCCATGTAGAGCACATTGCCTTCCTCTTCCTCTTAGAAAGTTTTGGACAAAGCTTTGTTTGTGCATACATGCTTTGTAGCGTTGGAATCAATTCACCATGCTTCTTTGTCTTCAAGGACATTGATCTCAAAAATTACAGTAACAAAGTTGTCCTTGGTTGCCATGGATACACCTTTCTTCTTTTTGAAGATGTAGCAGTCCTTCTTAAAGTGCCCTTGTTTTCCACAATGGAAACACACATCTTTCTTCTTTTTGAATTTCTGACATTTGATAGAATGCTTTTTTTTCCTTTGTGGATTTCTTGCTGGGTTGAACATCCTCCACCACATGGACCTTGGAGATGTTAGTCTCCTTTTCTTTTTCATTCTCCTTGCGATATTGTTCCTCTATCTGAAGATAACTTGCAAGGTACTCAAGAGATATATCTTTCTTTTTATGTTTCAAGGTCCTCTTGATATCTTTCCATGTTGATGGGAGTTTATCAGTGATAGAAGATACAATGATTGATTCATCCATAGACATATTATATTGCTTGAACTTATTTAGGATGATTTCAATCTCAGCAAATTGTTCCATGACAAATTTGGATTCATTCATTTTGAAAGAATTCCAACTTGTCATTAGAAACTTTTTGCTAGTTGCATCTTCTGCCATGTACCTTGCATCTAACTTATCCCACAATTCTTTTGCTGTAGTAACTGTGATATATGTATCAAATAGGGAATCAGACATACTGTTCAAAATATAACCCCTACAGGTGTAGTCATCATTTTCCCATTTCTGTCTTTGATTAACTTCCTCACTTGATTCATTTTCTTTCTCTTTTGGCTTTGGAGTAGTGATGACATATGCAATGTTGAGTATGGTGAGGAGAATCTGCATATTTTGTTGCCACCTTAGAAAATTACCTCCATCAAATCTTTCCAATTTCTGAAAGTTGGTAGCCATCTCTCTCAAGGAATCCATCTTCATTGTAGCAAAAAATATCCTAAGATTGTTGTACAAACGATATTGCTTTGGTGTTGAACCTCCTTGGTGGATATGAAGATGAACTTAAGTGTTCATGAGTGCCTTGAATCACCTTGAACTTTAATCTCGTTGGTAATCATGAACAAATGCAGAAATGGCTTTTAGGCGTGTTGCTAGAATGCCACTTTCCTTAGGATTATTTCTCCCTCACCAATTACAGTATGCAACAGGGGTTTATCGAATATCCCTAGGATACAAAAAAGCCCTTGTTTAAAATCACTTTGCACTAGTGAAATTAAACCACTAAATACCCTTGACAAGTACAAAACTATCTTATCTTGTCACTATTTTTTGCAGCAAATAATGCCTAAGAGATTTATCTTTAGTTTGAGAGTGAGAGAGAAGAAGAATATCAGAATTGTTCTAGTATATTTTTGATGCATCTCAAGTATGAACTTGACATCTCTATTTATAGAGATTAATTCCAAGTGATGTGACCTTTACTCAAGTGATATGATTTTTAAATTGTCTTGTTTGATTCATCAGACACAATTGTTTAACAAGATCACAACCTTTGGAGACAAATGGTAATGTTGCTTAACCATTCAGAAGTTGAATGACATCTTTTAGATGAGTTTGTGACTCTTTAAGCAAAAAACTAGCCGTTGTATACACTTTTTATACTGGGCAGTTGGATGCCCGAAAATGGCAGTTGAATGCCCTAGTGTATTTTTAAAACAGTAAATAATTCCAGGTAAGGTAGTCGGCTGCCTTATTAAGACAGTCGATTGCTCTAACATAAATTTCATACAGAAGCTTGACTGTATTATGGGCAGTTGGCTCCCTTGTATGGCTAGTTGACTGCCCTATAAAGGCAGTTGACTGCCTTCCAATGCAGTCGACTGCCTTCCCAAGGCATCCAATTGCCTTAGTGTAAATTTTTAACAGAATGTTTTCTGCACATCGGTAGTTGATTGCCCTATATAGGCAATTGACTACTCTTCCAAGCTTCAATTAATCGAGTTTACTTCGATTTTCTTAACCCGAAACCTTACCAAGGCATTAGTTTCTTAATTCCATTGATTAAACTTTATATTTAATCATTAATTCATCCACTTATTTTGAAAATATTCTAACAATTAAATAGAATAAAAATATGGAAAAGGAATGGAAATAAAACTATAAAAAAGGATACGAAAGTTTAATTTTGGTGCTAAAATTTATAGAATTAAACACCCAATTTTAAATATTTTGAGAAAAGATATAAAATTTTAGGCTGATTTCTATTAAAACATAATAAGTGATAAAAGAAAAATCAAATTATGAAAAAAATTTATTTCATTTAAATGAAGAAAAAATGGCTTTTTTTTTTAAATTTCAAATATTTTAAAATTAAATAATTAATTGAATAGGATTATCTTATAAAAAATTAAAATTAATTTCAATCCCATGTGTCAAAAAGTTAAGCTATCCGCATAAGATATGTTTGTTTTGGCAAAAATATTTGGTTTTTATATATTTATATATAAGATAGGTTATCGTTTCATATTTGAACTTGATTTATTTTTAAAATTTAAATTTAAGTGAATACAAATTAATTTGATTAAATCAATTAGAGTTGAAGACTCTATTTTTTAGAATTTAAAAAAAGAACTTTATTTATAATAGCCTCAAAAATAAAAGGTAAGTAAAAATGTAAATAAAAATAAAAAAATTTTTATTTTTTTATTTTTTTAAATTTTATATCAATTCAAAATAATTAAATACTACATTCAAGGTAATTCATCTTTCAAAAGAATAGGCAATCCATTTGGATATTTTCTTTGTTTACCAAAGGTTTTGACTTTTATAAATTTATATACGATTACATAAGATAAGATAGATGATAATTAATGAAAATAGAATTATTTTGTGCTTAATTGCTTAATTATTATTTAATTCTCTCATTTAATTTTTTAATTATTCGCTTAATTTTGTTAATTTCCTCATGTTTTGCATATAAATAAATTCTAGATGAATACTAATCAATTTGGCGAAAATTAGACCGCAAAAGAGTAAGAAAGAAAACTAGACAACTAAAAGAAAAAAAGAGGTGGATTGTTGTCTTGTAGCATGACTTATCATCTCTCTCCTTGACACTTAGCATCTCACATGTCATCATCTTACTCACTATAAGAGATAAAAACAAAAGACATATAGCCAGCACATGGAAGACACATGCCTTATCACCTTGCATGCACATGTGGACTAAAGGAAAAAAAAAAGGAAGGTGCTAAAAGGGGTAAGGTGTCCATAGCTGATGTGGGAGCTTAAATGACATGAAAATATTTACATTGAAAAGCCAATGACATGAAGACAAGTGGTAAAGATTGCCAACTCATCTAGTATAGGAATTCATTTTTCCCCCCTATGTTCAGATGCGTATTTAAGCAATATGATGGGTACGGTGGGCTGCATAGTGTTAATTAGCTTTATTTTAATGTTCATTTACTTGTTTTTAGTAGATTAGAGCAGCCACCATTTTACTTGCTTTATGTTCTGTAGATTTCGTAAGTAAATTTACATGTTTTCTTGTTATTTCCTTTAAATCTTCACTACTTTATTGCAAGTTTTCACTTAATGTTTACGTGTTCTTTAAATTCCAGCATCTTAATCCTCTTTTACTCCTTTTTCTTCTTCCATTTTTGTTTTTGAATGAGCTCCATGGTCATGGAAGTCTAAGAGCTTGAAAAACTACCTTCATAACTCTTGTGAGAAAGCTTGATCCATATTTTCTTAATTGATTTTGTTTACTATTTTTGTTGGTCGAAACCCCCCAGTATCTGAAGGTCACTTTGGGCCTTGACTAATATGGAGTCCGGCTACTGTCGGACTCCAGAGAGAAACTCACCTAACATTGTTTTCTCCATTCACAAGGCTCGAACTCGAGATTTTGCTTAAAGGGCACCGAGCTCCTTCCACTTGGTCCAACATACGTTGCAGGCTAGGGCTTCTAAATGGCTGTTTGAATTTTTTTTCTATCGTTTTTAAGATCTATTTTAATATCTTAGTTCAAATTTTTAATGTTTTGTGTTAGCTTTAAATTGACATATATATTTTGAAATGACAAAAACTTAAGTAAGCTTTAATGTTTTAATTCATATTGTAAATTTGCCTTATCACGCATGATTTTCTCAGTCCATTCTAAGTGTTCATATCAAACATCAAGACCATGATTTAATGATATATTCTTATTGGTCTTAATACTTTATAAAATGGTTTTCAATATTAAGTAATTTTCTCAAGAATTATTGAACATAAATTTAGAAAATTACTTATAAGTTTTTGGACAATATTTTCATTTGAGAAAGTCAAGAAAAACTCCCTTAAAGCTTATAAATGTTTTGGGTTGAATTAAAATCAAAAGCCATATCATTTCTAACCCAAAAATGCAGGAAAAACACATTCTGGAAGCATGGGATCGATCCCCTAAGGGAAGGGATCGATCCCTTTATGGTAGAATGCCTCCAAGGCTCAGAACGAAGCATGGGATCGATCCCCTATGGGAAGGGATCGATCCCCTTTCCCTAAAATAGCCTGTAACGGCTAGTTTTTGTGAGACAACGGTCATATTCAAGTTTTGGCTCCACCCAACGGCTAGAATACATCCAAGGGACTATAAATAGAGGCTTAGAAGCTAAAGAAAGCAAGAGGAACTACTCAGCAACTCCAAAACACATATTCCTCAAATCCTCAAGCCTCAACAACAAATCAAGAGCTACAAAGTCTTCATCTTCCATCATTCTCATATTCTTTGTATAGAATAGCACAAATCTTGTATAGGCTTTTTCCTTGTGCTTAAACATTGTAATCACTTACCTATCTAGAGGCCCTTCTTTGATTACACAGTTTGTAAACACAATCATTCCTTGTAAAAGGGGAGGTTTCTCTTTAGCCTAAGAAAAAGAGGGAGGTTTCTCTTTAGCCTAAGAAAAAGAGGAAGGTTTCTCTTGAGCCTAGAAAAAGAGAGAGGTTTCTCTTGAGCCTTGAAAAAGAGGGAGTGTAATACAAATTCAAAGATAGTGAATTTGGGGAAAATCCTTGGGAGCGTCTCAAGGTAGAGGACGTAGGCAAGGCAGCCGAACCTCTATAAATCGATTGTATAAATCTCTCTCTCCCTACTCTTGATTTACTTGCAATTATATTTGTGTTTATTGTATTGAATTCATATTGTATAATTGTCTAGCTTAGAGAACTTAGAAAACACTCAAATAGGCTAGAGAATTTAGAAGAATCGAAAAACGGGCATAAGGTTAGCTAAGAACCAATTCACCCCCCTCTCAGTATAACCTATAGAGCCAACAATTGGTATCAGAGCTTGGGCTCGAGATTGATTTAGACTAACCTCTATCGAACAAAACGATCATAAATGGTTCTAGGTGATGATTTCGAGACTAGCTCACAAACTTTAGAAGAATATTCATTTGATGAGCTTCAAGATGCATTTAATGAGCTAAGTGATGAATATAAATCAATGCATGCAAAATATAACAAAAAGTTAAATAAATTTAGAAAAGAGAATGAAATTTTGATGAATACTAATGTTGAGTTGGAGGAGAAAATAAAAGATCTAGGCTCAAAGAATGATGAACTCACCAAGGTGAAATTAGAGCTAGAAAAGAAATTAGAAGATATTAAAGATAAATTGGCAAATCCTAGCTCTTTGACTATTGAGGATGAAAAGGAGAAACCTAGCTCTAGTGAATGCAATGACCATTCTTATGATGATTTACAAAATGCTTTTGATGAGCTAGCTAGTGAATTTGAATGCATGAATTCAAAATACAAGAAAATGATTACAAAATTGAAAATGGAAAATGATGAGTTATTGAATGCCAAGCTTGATTTTGAAAAGAAATTAGAAGAAGCAAATCTAGAAATTGATGAGGTAAATAAAAAGAACTTAAATTTTCATAATTCATTTTCTAGATTCTACATGGGTCAACAAAAGCTAGATCATATGTTAGAGACCCAAAGAGCTTTCTTTGACAAAGATGGGTTAGGATATAATGCAATACAAAAAGAAACTCATCTAAAGAATTTCCTTGTGAGCAAAAATACTATGCATGATCTATCTCTTACATGCTCACTATGCAATAGAATAGGACACTCTTCACAAGCATGCACATATAAGAAAACCACATTTAGAGGAAGAGTAGTTAGGAAAATATGGGTGCCAAAGCATGCTGTAAATAATGTTGAATTGTGCTTAAAATGGATCCCAAAGGATCAAAGATTGTTTGCACTAACTCTCATGGACCCAAGAAAATTTGGGTACCAAAGCATGTTTGAACTTGTTTGTTGTAGGAGTGTTAGAGCATGGGAATACAATGGAACAATGGAGTTCAAATGCTCTACACACCCCCCATGGAGTTTGCTTGTGCCAATGAGAGAGAGGAAGAGCTTGAGGATCCATCCTTGGCAAGTTCACAACGATCCTTCAAGAAAGGCCTAAGGTGGATTCAACAATTCAAGGCAAAGCACTCTTAAGCAAAGGAGTTTTGTAAGCTTAATTCCTTACTCCTTAAAACTATTATTTGATTATTTGTGCTTTGATGAGGCACTTGGTTGATGATTCTTGGTGCATTGTGAGTTGAATGAATAAACAAAAGGCATGTTGAATGATTGTTGATTGGTTGATGGATAGTTCTTGAGGCATTGGATTATTAGATGAAAAGCATGTCTAGCAATTTTGAAATGATTATTGGATTTCTGCATTTTGAGCAAGTTTTCTATGTGTTGATAATGTATTTACTTGTCTCAAATTGCCAAATATGTCATATATGCAAAATGCCATGTCATAAGCAATAATGAAGAACTTGTATGTTGGAAATCATGGCATAATGTTCACAAGTATGATAATTTGATGTTATATGTGCTTAAAATCTATGTGAACAAGTTTGTTTTGGCATATTTATGGTTTCTAATGCTTTGGTTTTGTTAAAATGTGCTTAACTCTCAAAGTGACATCCTTTGAGACCAAAAATGCATTTTATTGTGTAAATTCTTCCAAAATTGCAAAATCTTTTGTAAAATGGTTTTTCATTCATGCTTTTCGTTCATACAAGTCCAAAATCATGTTTTACAAATGTTTAAACCTTTACTTGGACTTAAAATACTCAAAAACGAAGTTTTGGTACCTCAAAGGTTGGATTTTTTGTCAAAAACTGCAGAAACAGGATGAGGGATTGATCCCTCAACAAGCAGGATCGATCCCCTTTGAGCAGAATGCAGGAAATCTGCATTCTGGAGTTAAGGGATCGATCCCCCTCCTCTAGGGATCGATCCCTCCAAGCCAGAAAGGGCTTTCCTGCATGTTTAAACTGAAAATTGGGAGGATCTTTTGTTAGTTTCACACTATCTTTTGTATAAGCATAAAATTCATTGTTTGAACTTCTTTTGATGATCTTTAATATATGAAAATTCATTTTTCATTGATATCATGCCTCAACTTCATCAATTAATATCATTTCCAACAAATGGTATCACTTTCAACAATCAATATCATTTTTCATTGAGCTCACAAGTGCAAAATCAGTTTTCTCATTGAAGATGGTCCTGAATTGCATAAATCATGAAATAATCTTGAAACATATTTTCAATGAATACTTAAACATAATTTTGAAGAATTATTTCAAGAATTTATGGACATATTTGAGAATTTGATAAACTTGTGCATAATGAATAGTCTTCATTCCTTTTGTTCATCTTAGTCAAGCATGCGTATAGGATTATGTTTCTTAGCTTGACTCAACTACTCCACACTAGGTTTCATGATAATTATACATCTAGTGGAAGAATAATTAAAACTTGACCTTAAGGATTGATTTCAAATGTAAATTCAACAATTGGTATAAGGTCATAATTTTCCTTGGCCTACAATGTGTGATGATAAATGGATCCTAAATGTTCAAATACATGAAACTTTATCATCCATGAACTTAAAATTCTTTTATGGCCAAATTATTAAAGAACTTGGGCTTTAATGACAACACCAACATTCAAATGATAAATGCAAACTTGAACAAATGTACCTTGATTGATATCCATGCATTTATTCCTAATGTTGAATCCTTCCTTGCTCATAATTGGTTAAGGACTTGAATTAGAAAATAAGCATAGGATTTGTGTGCTTGAAACCATGGAACAAAATGTGTTTGCTTGAATTCCTTGATTTTTTTAATCTTCCATATGGCATCAATTTGTGAATATGAATATGGATTAATATTTTATGATAGTGTGCTAATGTTTAATTGATCCATATGCATATTTGATGATGTGTGATTGTGTTCTTGCATATTTAGAATGATTATTTTCTTGACATGAACACACTACATATTGGATTCATGCAAAATGCCTAACTCAACCATTAGTAACAATTAGTATTTAGATTGAAATAACAATTAGTATCATTGGCAACCATATTTTCAACAATTGGTAAGCCAAAACTAAATTGCCAATTGCTATGAGCTTTAAATTGACAATTCTTCTCATGCTCTTTAGTTTGAAATGACAAATAGAGAAGAATTCTCTTAGGATATTTTTGTATGAAACTCTTGTGTGCTAGAATTTGAAGTTAATTGCTATATGTTTTGATTCTATGTACACTCTTGCTTGAACATGATTTATGAGCTCATGCATATGATATGTCATCTAATTTTAGCTCATAATCATGATGTCTTGCCATGCACCTTAGTTGGACTTAAGAGAACAATTGATGTACTTAGGTGTTTAATAGGATTGAAATGAGCAAGTCATAGACCTTAGTAGATATTTATACACAACTTGCTTCATTAATTACCAATTGTGAACTTCTTGCAAAATTATTTATAAACAATTGGTATAGGATCATAAGTCATGTTCTTTGCATGAATATTTCATACTCTTTATGAACAATTGACTTATTTATTTGTGCTATGAGTCCCCATGTACTAACATGTTTCTTGTTGGATGGAGCATATTCTTTTATCTCTTCTCACATAGCCATGATTTTAGGGGGAGCATATTTTTTTATTATTTTTCCTTCTTTTGCTATGACAAAAAGGGGGAGAGATAGATATTAAAAGGGAGAGATATTAAGGGGGAGAGATAATGAGGGAGAAATAGTTTGGAAAATCATTTTCAAAACCCATGCTTATATTAAGGGGGAGCTTTATAAAATCCTGCTTTATTTGAGGGGGAGTATTTTATCAAAGAATTTTCAAAGCAAATTTACATTAAGTTTTGTCATATCAAAAAGGGGGAGATTGTTAGCTTTAAATTGACATATATATTTTGAAATGACAAAAACTTAAGTAAGCTTTAAAGTTTTAATTCATATTGTAAATTTGCCTTATCACGCATGATTTTCTCAATCCTTTCTAAGTGTTCATATCAAACATTAAGACCATGATTTAATGATATATTCTTATTGGTCTTAATACTTTATAAAATGGTTTTCAATATTAAGTAATTTTCTCAAGAATTATTGAACATAAGTTTAGAAAATTACTTATAAGTTTTTGGACAATATTTTCATTTGAGAAAGTCAAGAAAAACTCCCTTAAAGCTTATAAATGTTTTGGGTTGAATTAAAATCAAAAGCCATATCATTTCTAACCCAAAAATGCAGGAAAAACACATTCTGGAAGCATGGGATCGATCCCATAAGGGAAGGGATCGATCCCTTTATGGTAGAATGCCTCCAAGGCTCAGAACGAAGCATGGGATCGATCCCCTATGGGAAGGGATCGATCCCTTTTCCCGAAAATAGCCTGTAATAGCTAGTTTTTGTAAGACAACGGTCATATTCAAGTTTTGGCTCCACCCAACGGCTAGAATACATCCAAGGGACTATAAATAGAGGCTTGAAGCTAAAGAAAGCAAGAGGAACTACTCAGCAACTCCAAAACACATATTCCTCAAATCCTCAAGCCTCAACAACAAATCAAGAGTACAAAGTCTTCATCTTCCATCATTCTCATATTCTTTGTATAGAATAGCACAAATCTTGTATAGGCTTTTTCCTTGTGCTTAAACATTGTAATCACTTGCCTATCTAGAGGCCCTTCTTTGATTACACAATTTGTAAACACAATCATTCCTTGTAAAAGGGGAGGTTTCTCTTTAGTCTTAGAAAAAGAGGGAGATTTCTCTTAAGCCTAAGAAAAAGAGAGAGGTTTCTCTTAAGCCTAGAAAAAGAGAGAGGTTTCTCTTGAGCCTAGAAAAAGAGAGAGGTTTCTCTTGAGCCTAGAAAAAGAGAGAGGTTTCTCTTGAGCCTTGAAAAAGAAGGAGTGTAATACAAATTCAAAGATAGTGAATTTGGGGAAAATCCTTGGGAGCGTCTCAAGATAGAGGACGTAGGCAAGGTAGCCGAACCTCTATAAATTGATTGTGTAAATCTCTCTCTCCCTACTCTTGATTTACTTGCAATTATATTTGTGTTTATTGTATTGAATTCATATTGTATAATTGCCTAGCTTAGAGAACTTAGAAAACAGTCAAATAGGCTAGAGAATTTAGAAGAATCGAAAAACGGGCATAAGGTTAGCTAAGAACCGATTCACCCCCCTCTCAGTATAGCCTATAGAGCCAACATTTTGGAATCAAGAAAAATCAAAAAATTACAATCTAAGGGTTATTCTGAAGTAGGCGTTAGTTGTTGTTTACATTGCATTTCACGGTTTTGCACTCCATGTTTCTCCTTGTTTTTGGCATCATTTTCCAGGGGTTATTTGTTGATGTTTTGGTTGATTTTAAGTTTCATTTTGGTAGGGTTTAAGGTGTAGTAGGGTTAGCTACAAAGTGGTTTAAGTATAGAAGGTGTTTGATTAAATTTCATGAAGCATTTGCTTAGTTGTTGCATGCATGTTTTTATATTGAATCTATCCTTTAGGCATCCCATTTAGTTTTTTTTTTTGCTCTATTTCCAGCATGTTTTAAGGTTGTTTTCAGTAGCTTAATATCATATTAGAGTTATATAAGTGCTAGGAATTTTTTAGGAGTCAATTAGGTTAGATTACTTAATCATTTCATTGCATTTACACATTTCACTTAGCAATTTCCTGATCAGTCTTGAGTAATCTGTTTGGTCCATTTCCAGGTCAGTTTTGTATTAGTTTAGGCTTCATTTCACTTAGGTTAAGTTAGATTTAGATCATATAATTAAGGGGTAGTAATTATGGGTTGTTAAGATAGGATTACATAGCATTTTCTTTCACATTTTTCACGCACTCCATGCATTACATTCAAGCAGTGTAGGTGTTACTTTCGGTAATTTGTAGCTACAGTTTTGGTGCATTTTTTTTTAGCTCATTTAAGTAGTCTTAGATCTTTTTAGGAACATATAGAGGTTGAGTAATTTTTAGGAATCGTTAGCTAAGCTTTTCATTGCATTTTTACTACATTTTGCATTTAAAAACTTAGGGGTCATTTTGGATTGTTGTGAGTTTTATGTTTTATGTTTTCAGAAATTATGTTTTGTTTTATTTTTAATTTATTGAAACTGAAAACATGTATGCTTGTATATTTTTTGTTGCAAAAATCTGAAAACAATGGAAGGTAAGCTAAAGCGGGTGGAGTTTAAGAATAAAAGAGAACAAGGGTTCAATTCCAATGCTTACCATTTCTGCACAGCTTTGTTGGGTTTTTTATGAGTTTTTTAGCCAAAATTTTTACTGTAGCCAAGCGGATACTGTTCACCCGTGTAGTAACAGCGCAAAAAACACTTCCAAAATATTGAAAACACCAAAAACCTGTTTTCATCAATTTCCAAATTTATGTTTTTGTTTTCTATTTTTTAAAACAAAAACATAACCACCAAACATGATTTTTGTTGTAGTTTTCAAAAAAGTAAAAACAAAAACATAAAACAAAAACAATCCCAAACAGACCCTTAGCTTAGGTGTCCTTAAGGCAGTTCTGTCCAGATTTTTTTTTACTTGTTGTTTTAGGTATTTTTAGGTGGCATTTCATGAAATTTAGGTCATTTTAGGTTCAAAGTGTGGTTTAAGTGTAAGTTAAGTTAGCATAATTTTCATGAGCATTTAATTGCATTTTTTAGATTAATTTTGCATTACATTTAAGTTCTGTCTATGTTACGTTAGCTTATTGTTTTTGAGCTTATTTAGTTAATGTTTTGGGTTAATTTCATTAGAATTAGATTAGTATAAGCTTAGGGTTTAAGCTAGGATATGTTAGATTAAGTTTCAATACATTTATCTTAGTGTTTTCATGCATTAAAGTAGGATTTCAAAAAAATTAAAGTGAAAAAAGTCTCTCTGTCAGTAGATATGAGAGTTTGGTGAGTTATTTTCTCTGTCCCTTATAGCTAGTCTATTGAGGGTTTGGTCATCGTCTGGTTTAATAGCAACATGGCAAAAAGTTTGGAAGCGTTGTGGTCACGTCTAAAACTAACAAAGGATGAACAAGATGAAGTAGTTATTGATGATAACTGGTTGGATTCCAATAACCAAGAAGGGAAGCTATGTTTAATAGGGAGATATCTCTCTAAGAAGGTCCCTAATGTAGAAGCAATGATTACAGTGTTCCAACGGCTTTGGAAGTTACGTAATGGGTTTATAATACGGGAAGTCGGTGACAAGATCTATCTTTTTTACTTTGAAGACATGCTGGATAAGGAGAAGATATTACTGTCGCAGCCATGGTCTTTCAACAGGAATCTAATGGTTTTCCAGGAGTATGATGGTATGTTGCAAGTTAATGAAGTGGATTTGAATTGGTGCCCATTTTGGGTGCAGATTCATGGACTCCCTTTAGGTATAATGTGTGAAAAGGTTGCTATAGTATTGGGAGAGACACTTGGGGAGGTGGAGTTGTTTGATAAGATGGAAGGGCGGTTAGCATGGGAAAGATTCCTGCGAGTTAGAGTCATGCTTGATGTAAGGAAGCCTCTCAAATGTAGAACAATGATTCTAGGAGGATTGTCAAAAAGGGTTCAGTTTGTCCATGAACGTCTGCCGAGCTTCTGTTATGTATGTGGTTGTCTCGATCACCAAGAATCAGATTGTACAACGGCGATTAAAATGATTACAGAATCAAGGGCTGTGGTTTGTGAGTATGGAAACTGGATGAGAAGAGAAGTTTCGAAGGGTGCATCTGGTTGCATGGGATTGACATTGAGTGGTTCGAGGAATCGAAGCGGTGGAAACTATGCATGTACACCACGATCACGAATAGTGGGGGCTGCTATGGGAGCAACTAATCAGGACAGTGGTGATCGAAGAATGGAAGTTGGCCAAGGGAGTAATGGTGGCTGGCGGAGGCCATGGGTGGTGCCTGACAGTCTTGGTGAGAGAAGGAACTCGGTGCAAGGCGATAATAGTGGAAGGAAAGATATGGGAAATCAATTCAAAAATAGGGATAAGGAAAATAAAATCCCAGATGATCAACTCATTTATCCCAGGAATATAGCATAAGAGCAGAATATTTTTAAATCACATGACTTGGGGAATCAGCATGTAGTAGTATCTCGAAATCCACTCTTTGTGGACATAAGTACAGAATCTTTGACATGTTCGGTGGATCCTGGCACTAAGGTGGAGATTATGAATAAGGAGATACACAAAAGGGAGAGGGGACATCCACGTAAGACTGCACTACATGCATCAAAATTGGGTGTAAAGATTGGCAAAATGAAGCAAATTTCGAGACGTGAAATTTTAGCTTTGTTGGATTATAATATCAAGAATAGGGAACATCCCAGTTCGGAGGGAAACATGTTGGTTACCAATGATGTATCGGCGGAGGATGGGAATGCATCCCATCCCTGCCGACAACCATGAATATCTTGAGTTGGAACTACTGGGGTTGGGGTCCCCGCGAGCAGTCCATGAGCTGGCCAAGAAGGTCAAAAAACACCAACCCCGGGTTCTCTTTTTATGTGAGACAAAAAGGAGAACGACAGAGATGGAGGTGATAGCTTATAAACTGGGATTTGAAGGCAGGTTAATTGTGGAGTGCAACGAAAGGAGTGGCAGGTTAGCGATTTTGTGGAGTGAAGATGTAAATTTCAATATGTTATTAATGTCCATGCATCATATTGACGGACTCATCTCTAATAATGGAAGCTTAGATATACGGAGGCTAACAGGATTCTACGGACACCCTGAAAAAAGGGGGAGAACTGAAACATGGAGTTTGTTAAAAAGTTTAAAGAATAAATGGGATGGTCCGTGGCTTATAATGGGAGATTTTAATGAAATCCTCTCACAAGAGGATAAATGTGGAGGTATAAGCAGACCGCAGTATCAAATAGATGCGTTTAAGGAAGGGGTCAATTTTTGTGGGATGGCAGAACTTCCTGTTGTTGGATCGCTTATGACATGGTGTAGGGGCTCGGGAGCTGACAAAATATTGGAAAGGTTGGACAGGGGTTTTGGGAATGGAAGTTGGCTACAAAAGTTTCCTAATGGCGTTGAAGTGCATGAATTTTCAACGACTTCAGATCATGTTTTCTTAATTTTTTACATGCAAGGGATGCTGAAGAGAGGTGGCTATCAAAACCCTTTCATGTTTGAGAATATGTGGGTGGAATTCCCAAAGTGCGAAGAGGTGATCAATTCTTCGTGGCAGACTAGTACGACTCGGGATTTTGGTTCGTTAATGAAAAAGCTGAGAAATTGTGGGAAAGAGTTGGCAAAATGGAACAAGGAGGACATTGGTCATGTGGGTAATCAAATATCTATGCTTGAAAAGGAGATGGACAGGATGATCAATGACCAATCTTGTGATCTGGGATCCATGGAATTTCTGTCGAACAAATCCCGCCTATCAAATCTATATCGAGTGGAAGAAAGTTTGTGGCGACAACGAGCCAAAGAACATTGGCTGAAGGCAGGGGATAGAAATACTCGATTTTTTCCATTTTGTAGCTTCGAGGAAAAGGAGGAAAAATCAAATTCGAATGTTACTTGGTGAGTCAGGAGAAATTTTGGAGGATCATGAAGCAATAGAGCAAGAAATTCTGGGGTATTTCTCTTCTATCTACACAAAGAGTAGGAACGAGGATATTCATGACATTGATATTGAAGTTGACAAAAGGGTAACGGATCAAGAAAATATCGAGCTGTGTAGGGCTTTTACAGAAGGAGAGGTTGATCAAGCACTGAATCAGATGAACCCATGGAAATCTCCGAGACCGGATGGAATGACTGCATGCTTCTATCAACGCTACTAGCACATCATTGGGAGAGAGGTAACATCAATCATCTTGCAGTTTTTAAATGATGCTGGTGATCTTAGACCATTAAATTTAACTTCTATTGTCTTAATCCCGAAAACTGCTGATCCTCGAACGCTTAGAGACTATCGTCCTATTAGTCTATGTAATGTTGTTTATAAATTGGTGTCCAAAGTTCTGGTGAACAAGTTAAAACAGCTTCTTCCTAAGCTTATTGGTGTAGCACAGAGTGCTTTCATTACCGAGAGGCAAATATTTGATAATGTAATGGTGGCTTTTGAGGTTTTCCATAACATGAAAAATAGGCGGAAAGGATCGGAGGAGTCCATGGCTTTGAAGCTAGATATAAGTAAGGCGTATGACAGAGTCAAATGGGACTTGTTGGAGTGCATGATAAGGAAATTAGGGTTTGCTGATAAATAGATTTCCCTTATTATGGCGTGTGTACGTACAGTGAATTACTCGGTGAAGATAAATGGCAAATTGTGTGGCAATATATCTCCGACAAGGGGATTGAGACAGGAAGATCCATTGTCGCCCTATTTATTCATTCTTTGTGCAGAGAGTTTGTCTGGGATGATTGAAAAAGAGAATCAAGTAAGCCGACTGCAAGGGGTTAGAGTTGCAAGAGAGACCCCATGTGTCACCCATTTATTTTTTGCAGATGATAGTTTAATTTCCTCAGACCAAAAGTGGATGAAGTGGCGAATTTTATTCAAGTGCTGCATAAGTATGAGGAGTTGTCGGGACAACAAGTCAATTTACAAAAGTCTGCAGTTTTCTTCAGTTCTAATACTAGCAATAGAATGCAGAATTGGGTGGCAAATGAGTTACAAGTCAAGGGCTTTTCAAATAAGGATAAATATTTGGGTTTCCCTCTTCTCTTTGGCAGATCTAGGAGAAAAGAGTTCTTGGAAATTAAGGACAAGCTATGGAAGGTGGTGCAACTTTGGAGGAGGAAATATTTATCCTGTGCGGGGAGGGGAGTTTTAATTCAAGCTGTGGCACAGGCTTTGCCAAGCTATTATATGAATTGCTTCAAATTACCAAAGAATTTTGTACATGGACTCGACATGATCATTGCAAGGTTTTGGTGGGGAGGTAGTGAAGGGGTGCGTAAGATCCATTGGAAATGTTGGAAGGATCTTTACATATCCAAGTTGGATGGGGGTCTTGGATTTAAGGATTTTGAGGCATTCAACATAGCACTCTTAGCTAAACAATGGTGGAGGTTGATCCATAATGAGCATTCTTTGTTACTCTCAGTTTTGAAAGGCAAATATTGCAAAGGAATGGAGCTGAGCCAAGTGACGATAGGGGCTAACGCATCCTTTCTTTGGAGGAGTTTAATGTATGGAAAAAAAGTGGTAGATGAAGGCTCTATATGGAGAGTGGGTAATGGCAACTCTATCAATATATGGAAGGATAAATGGCTTGACAAGCCACCGGATTTCAAACCTACGTGGAGCTTGTCCATTCAACGTACTCCTATGAGGGTGAATTTGTTGATCAACCAGGACAGTAATGACTGGATTCAGGAGAGACTAGAGGATCTGTTTGTCGAGAGTGATATTGAACTGATCAAGCATATTCCTATGAGTGTTCGGGGAATTGAGGACATAATCATCTGGAAAGAATCTGCTTCGAGTTCCTTTACGGTCAAATCTGCTTATCATGTTGCAAGACGAATTTGGGATAATGAGAGCAGATTGAGCGATCAAAGACGTGCATTGTGGAGGTGGCTCTGGTTAGTGCAAGTTCTGCCAAAAATTAAATATTTTGCTTGGAGGCTGTTTTGGAACCTCTTGCCAACAGGAGTAAATTTACAAAACAGAGGAATAAATGTTAATGCAACATGCCAGGTTTGTGGAGAAAATAGTGAAAGCTGGGAGCATTTATTCTTCGAATGTGCATATAGTAGGAAAGTGTGGAGGAGTTGCTGTCAGTGGATGTCGAACATTGTTGTGGATGAGAATGGAGGAATTCACTGGTGGGAAAAGATAGCAGATCTGGCAATTAAACAGAATACATGGGAGACTGTTTTGATTATCTGCTATTCTCTATGGAGAAACAGAAATCTTTGTGTGTTTGAAGCGAGATGTGATGGTATCACTAAGTTTTCGCGAGTTTGTGATTTGCTTAGAACTGACTGCAGGGAGATGGAAAATGCTGGAGTAGTTTGTCGAGGAAATCAGACCGGGCAGCTATGTTGGGATCAACCATCTCAAGGCCTTATCAAAATAAACGTGATGCAAGTGTGAAGGATGGAAAATGTAAGCTAGGAGCAGTAGCGAGAGATCAAACGGGGAAAGTTCTTTGGTGTGCAACTCAAGAACGTTTGTTTGTTACCGATGCGAGGCTAAGCGAATGCTGGGCAATCTTTTTCGGCCTTTCAATGGCAAAAGAGCAAGGATGTTCGGAGATAGTTATTGAGAGTGACAGCAAAATAGTCATAGACGAACTGCAAAAACAGTCAAGTTCTTGTTGGAAGGAAGGTGTGCTTCTCGACAATATTTTGTTTTTGAGTACTCAGTTCAGTAAGTGCAACTTCGTATTTGGTAGGAGGGAACAAAACCATTTTGCTTATAAGCTAACATAGTTACCGTTGGGTGCAAATATTTGTAAAATCTGTGCGGGTACCATGCCAAATGGTTTTGTGAATCCTGATCGAATATCTTGATTATATGAATGAAAGTTGCTTTTTCTATTAAAAAAAAATAGGATTTCATAGCATTTACTGTGCTGCATTTAGGAACTGTTTTAAGGACAATTAGGGGCTGTTTAGGGTGTAAGGTAATTTAGATTGGAGTTTAATTCGTGCATATTAGGGCTAATTAACAAGAAAGTAGATCACTGCAAATGCAAGGAACGTTTGAAACAACCATCATGTAGATTGCAAAGTGAAAACTTGGATAGGAGAGTAAATTAACATTGAAATAATTAATTTATAATCACATTAAGAACCATGAAATTCATATTAGGAATCAACTTTACAAGATAATCTAGATCTGCTGTCAAAATCTAAGAAAATAACAGAGGTGTTATCCTTTGTTCGCAGTGTTCTAGCCTCATTCAACAAAACATTAGCAATCTTCTCCGCCAAATTCTCCTTATCTGTCGAGTGTTGCTCCCTCGTCTGTGCACCCCAAAAGTTCAAAAGTGTTACCAAAATTACTATCAGGAAACAAACTAACAAGAAACTGTATATTGCAATATTTACATATACCTGTGCAACTAATTGCATTGCTTTCTTAACGCTAACAACATCCCAAAATCCGTCGCTGCAATCAATACACAGGTCAGATCAACATTTCAGCAAAATCACAAGAAAATGACAAAAAATGCGAATACAAGCAAGAAAATAGGATACGGTAGTATTTTTCATAATTGTCGCTGAGAAAGGGAACAATGGATCACATAATACCAGCTAAACAAAGAAATGTAAATAAAATAAATTGTTTTAATCACATATCTACTGAGACAGCCACAATAAGTTTTGGTCTGCAAAATTCTAAACAGTGAGAAAAGATGAATAAATCACCTTGCCAGAAGCGCAAATGCCCCACATGCTTGATTGATATGCACAACTTGACTTATAAAAGGCTCAGAACTAAAGCGTGAATCTTGCTGTTTCACAAACTTGTCTCCAAGCATCCTAGCAAGGTTCAAACCTGAAACAAGTGGTCAATTACTCAATGTGTATCTTATTTTGTGATGCTGCTGAGTCTGGACTCCCGACTAGATAAAGAAATTTACACGTACCACATAAACGTATTTCCCCATCTTTTAATGGTTCCCCTAATCCTTGGATGCGGAGTCTTTCAGAATAACTAGTTACTTTATGGTCTTCTGTCATCTTAATCTGCTTACCTTCGACACTGTATTATTAAAATTGTATTTGGTCATAAGTACAGCACCAAAGGCATCATTACGATGACAATTTTCATTTTAAATAAATGAGAACATGATGAAAAAAATTATATGAAAGAACAGAAAAATGGTGAGAAAATTCTGCAGGATGTAGGACAGCAATACGACTGTCTGACACTACAACAGGCAACATACATTGCGTTGATACTACAGTGATCATTATCTTAGGTACTTCAATTTCAAGTAATAATTAGATGAAATGATGATGATGAATTAGATGAAATGATGATGATGAATTAAATGAAATGACACTGATTAGCACAAGTAGCTTATGACCGATGCCACTGGCGTTCTTCATGAATCGCTGACAGCAATTTACCCCCTATTTTTAACTTTCAAATTACAATTTTACCCAAGAAAAACAGACAATTTCTTACATATGATATGAATAGGGCACGATCAAAGAGATTATTTTAATCAATTTTATTGTCAAGAGAACCCATACTGCTTTGCCTAGCACGGAATCTTTTCAAGACTCCAAATGATAGACTTTGATCATAACATACCCCAATAACCCTAAAGATCTTACTACTTTAAACAATAGGACAGGACTACGTACTTCATAAGACAAGCTGAATCCCCAACGTTTGCACATTGTGCAAAGAAATTTTCATCATCAGCAGCCCAGACCAGAAGAACCGTTGCTGTACAGCCCTGCAAGGTATTAATTATTATGATATGCAAACCATAAACTTCAATTAAGGCAGAAGAAAGAGGTCCAACACTTGACAATAAAACATTAAATTATCATGAAGACCAAAAGGACATGCAAAGTCAAAGGAAATAAATGCAATAGCCTGAATAAAAAGATTATGATTCAACAAGAAACAGTGGCAGCATAACTACAGATTAATAAAAATAGGAGAAATAAAATACACAAAGTATATTAACATTAAAAAAATATGCATTCCAGTCCACTATGAGAGATTAACCAACTAAACAACAATGAATATGCCTTAGAAGGAAGACAGAAAAAAAGAAAATACAGGTGAGGGAAAAACCTCGTAATAGTTATTCATACACGCTTCTGTTCGAGAGAATGCATCTCTAAGAACATCCGAGGCATCATGTTGTGACAAAACCCTCTCTCTTTTTACAGAATCTGATAAAATAGTAGCAACCATCTCAGGCAGAATCCTGCACATCAAATTCTTGAAACTTTAGTAAAATATTTATATCAAAATCAGCATATCAGCTACAAAGGGCAGCACCGATAGTTTTTTGTCAGATTAGAAACCCAAAATCTTGAACTCAAAGGTTCATGTTTCAAGAATAATGCAATTCAGGTATTCAATATGATAATTGCCAATTAAGAAGAAGCACAAAAAAACAGATAAGAACAATGTTTTCTTTTTAATATATATATATATATATATATATATATATAATATATATATATATCAACCAAAGAGAACAAAAGAAATGAGAATCTAACTGATATGATGACAACATCCATTTTGTGTCACCATAATCCTTGATCTGTTTGTCACATGCATTCATACACAAAAGTGAGAGAAAACTAGAGAACTAAAGAAAGAAGAGACAGATAAATAAATAAACAAAACTTCCCTCATTTCCCTTAAATTTATAAGCCTCCAATAATCCCTTTCAGCACTATGGTATTCCATAATTCTTCCTTGCCTTTCTACTATGTATTCCACTCCTTTTCCCTCTTCTAACCACTTTCCATGGAAAATACACAGAAAAGTTCAAACTGGTAATTTTCCAAATTTCCACTATTCAGTAAATAATCTAGCATCACTTACAATATTGACCATCCATGACCATATAAACACTTGAGAGTCAATTGTTTAATAAAAGGAAAATAATAAACAGAAACATGCAGGCATATGTAGGACAATGATGGTTGGAAATGTCAGCTACAAAGCAGTCTAGCTATTGTAATGAAAGGTATGGAAGAAGAAATAAACCTTTTATGGAGACTGCTCAAAGTTATACTCTAAAATAATAGAATTCTCAAAAAAAAAAATAATGATCTGTCATATAGTTTGAAGGTGTTTAAGAAAAAACTACCACCTAAACACCTAAATATTTCAGAATCTCTTGAGATATATCTAAGTTTAATCCAGAACCAGGATACAACTGAGTGAAAAGTGGTGTGGTTCGAGGGTGGAGTTTGCTTAATCTGAAGTGTTCTTTTAATATTAACCAGTAACTAATATGGAATAACAGTATTAAATGAATAAATCAAGACGATAATTAGGCTTTACGTGGTGAGAAGGATAGAAAAGTGTTAAAATAGAAAATTTATTAATCCAATGGTTAAGCTACATGGTTATGAAAACTAACCACTAGATTAACAATTTTTCCATCCTTACTTCTTTCCGTCCTTCCTAACAAGCAAAGCCTAAGTCATAACAATTATCAAATCAGAAGATCGTGAAATTTCGTACAATCTGACTTTAAACAAACACAACAAACACAGAATCACGGATGGGAAAAGATGCATAATACGTTGAGACAAGCTTTGGAGACTTTGATACACTTTGGTAAGCATGATTAAGAATGAATATATATATATATATATATGCAAAGAAAAGGGTTTATCCAATAAATTAATCAAAATATGAGAGGTCAATGAGGCTACTGCAAACCCTGCCAAGGAAGCACGCTAAAAGATGGAATGAGAATACTAACTTGCTTGCAGATTTGGCAGCCTCAACGCCACCATGTCCATCACAGATACCAAACACCCCGAACTGCAATGTCAGCATGAATATAAAATTCATCACTTTCTGGTAGAAGCAGAAATATATCAACTAATAAATTAATAACTTGAAAACCTGATCAATGCCAGGAAGAGGCCACTGATAATAGCAAACATCTTCCATAGGAAGCTTCTTTCCTCCTAGACGCAATGACATAGGGTCTGAAGTCATACCAACTCCAAAAGGGACCTGGCACTCATTTTGGAACGAAATATGAACCTATCATAGAAGACAACAAGAAATCAATCAAATTAGCCGCAAATCCAATATTTCCATGCATTATGAACTAAAATGCACATTTTATTATCTGCAATGAGTACATAAGATATATTACGTGACAACAATAGAATCTATCAGAAACTAAAGCAGTTACGCGAACAATCATTTCTACAATCCTAAGCATATAGGATTTCACAATTATGGACAACAGTCTTTTGACAGTTGACCATTGGTGCTCCATTAATGTCCACTTACCTCAGCATCCTAAAGGATAGTTATGAACAGAAGCAAATGAGAGGTCCCACAGAATAAATAATACAGAATAGATAAAATAGAGCAAAGATTATGTACTTTTAGAATGTCACAAACAGATGTGGCTTGTGGCATATGACACAGTTTCTTAAAAGTTATTTTATATCAGTAGGACAATCCTGGCAGTCAAAATATACAAAAGACGAAAGATACAAGTTCTAAACTCATGAAATCAGAATATGACAATCTTATAAAATTTCTGAAATAAAAAATTAAATTTCTGAAACTCCGCCTGTGTGAGTTAACGCAGCCGGTCCCAAGCCCGGGTAAAGGAGGAGGGTAGCGGTAGGTTTGGACAACCAGCCTTAAAAACTAGTCCAATCTCATGAAATGAACCAATATCAAAACAACGTTGGGGCGTCCCCTATACAGCGACGCGCTGCATCGGAGCCCGGGTGTAGTGAAAAGTGGGTAAGGGTTGCTAGGTCGTCGCCCAGAAGTGACGCGCCACATCGACGCCTGGATGTGGTGTTAAATAAGCAAAGATTCCCACACCACAATGGACGGGGGTGGGTAAAGAAGTTAGTCCATAACCATAAGCTTAAGTTAGGATCTTGGAATATAGGTAAGCTTAGTGGTAAGTTAGGTGAGATTTGCGAGGTTATGAGTAGGAGGAGGGTTAACATCTTGTGTCTCCAAGAGACCAAATGGGTTGGGGAAAAGGCTAGAGAGATAGCACCTTGGCAATGTAAGCTTTGGTACACAGGGAAAGATAGAGACCGAAATGGAGTAGGTATCATTATAGATAAAGAGTACCATAAGGATGTTGTACAGATTAAAAGACAAGGGGATAGGATTATTTTTGTTAAACTAGTTTTAGGAGAAGAGGTGTTGAATGTCATTAGCGTGTATGCACCCCACATAGGACTTGATAAGGTTAGTAAACGACAGTTCTGGGAGGATTTAGATAAGATAGTACAAGAAGTACCCATAGGAGAAAACCTTTTTATTGGCGGTGATCTTAATGGACATGTAGGTACAAGTAGAGAGGGTTTTGAGAGAGTACATGGGGGTTTTAGTTATGGTGTAAGAAACGAGGGAGGAGATGCTATCTTAAATTTTGCTTTATCTTGTGACCTAATCCTAGCAAATACATTGTTTAAGAAGAGAGATTCTCATCTTATAACCTTTAGAAGTGGACCAAGAGCAAGTCAGATAGATTTCTTTTTAACTAGGAGTAGGGATAGACATAGATGTTTGGATTGTAAGATTATCCCAGGTGAGAGTGTTACCGCGCAACATAGACTCTTAGTTCTAGATATGAAGATAGATAGACGACATCGAAGGAACCAAAAAAAAGGAATTGAACGGATTCGATGGTGGAAGCTAAAAAAAGATTGTCATACAACATGTAGAGATAGTTGGATTCAAAAAGAGGCTTGGACAACAAAAGAGAACCCAAATGTAATGTGGAATAAGATGGCAAAATGCATTCGGGAGGTAGGCAAAGAGACATTAGGAGTATCAAACGGAAAAGTGCCGACTGGAAAGGACGCAACATGGTGGACTGCAGTAGTAAAAGATGCTATAAAGACTAAGCGAGAGCGTTACAAGACAATACAGAAGAACAATACAGAAGAGAGTTTTTCGGAATATAAGGTAGCAAGAAAGGAGGCAAAGAAGGCTGTGGCAGAAGCTAAGACGAGGGTTGCGAAAGAGATTTACGACAAGTTGAACACAAAGGAGGGAGAGAAAAGGATATACAGATTGGCGCGAGCAAGAGAAAGGAGGAGTCGGGACCTAGGAGTCGTGAAATTTATTAAGGATGAGCATAAAAGAACTCTCGTTAAAGATAATGACATTAAGGACAGGTGGCGAGATTATTTTAACAAATTATTTAATGATGGACAAAATAAAGTTTTGGATAATATTTCGGTGCCTCTTAAGGATTTAAATCGGTGCTTTATGCGTAGAATCCAAGAGACAGAGGTAAAAGATGCACTAAAGATGATGAAGAATGGAAAAGCTGTTGGACCTGATGACATCCCAATTGAAGTTTGGAAATGCCTTGGAGATGTAGGAGTTAGGTGGTTGACAAATCTATTTAATAAAATTTGGCACATTAACAAAATGCCAGAGGAATGGAAGAAGAGTGTCTTAGTACCTTTATATAAGAACAAGGGAGATATTCAAAGTTGCGCCAACTACCGAGGCATAAAATTGATGAGTCACACGATGAAACTATGGGAGAGAGTGATAGAATGGAGATTAAGAAAGAATGTAGAGATATCGGATAATCAATATGGTTTTATGCCGGGTCGATCAACTATGGAGGCAATATATTTGCTTAGACAACTTATGGAGCGCTTTCGAATAATGGGTAAAGATCTTCATATGGTCTTTAAAGATTTGGAGAAAGCATATGATAAAGTGCCTAGGGAGGTACTCTGGTGGTCCTTAATGAAGAAAAGAGTTCTTTTGAAATATATTAAACTAATTAAGGACATGTATAAAGGCGCAAGGACACATGTGAGGACAGGTGGGGGGCAAACAAGTGAGTTTCCTATCACGGTGGGATTACACCAAGGGTCAGCGTTGAGTCCATTCTTGTTTGCGGTAGTTATGGACGAACTGACAAAATCCATCCAGGATAAGGTGCCCTGGTGTATGATGTTTGCAGATGATATTGTCCTATGTGCGGAAACTAGAGCGGAAATCAATACAAAGTTGGAAGTATGGAGACAAACGTTAGAATCAAAAGGATTTAAACTAAGCAGAGTGAAGACTGAATACATGAAGTGTAAATTCAGTTCTAACCGACTGAAAGAGCATGATGTAGTGAAGTTAGACGGGGTGGCGATACCTAAGCAGGATCATTTTCGATACTTGGGATCAATAATACAGATGGATGGAGAGATTGATGGTGATGTGACCTATAGGATCCAGGCTGGATGGAGTAAGGGGAGAAGTGCTACAGGTGTGTTGTGCGATAAAGGAATTCCTACATGGTTGAAAGGCAAGTTTTATAGGACAGTTGTTAGACCAACATTATTATATGATAGTGAATGTTGGGCGACTAAGAGCCTACATACACAAAAGATGAGTGTAACAGAAATGAGAATGTTACGGTGGATATGTGGATATACAAGAAAGGATAGAATGAGAAATGATGATATTCGTAAGATGATTGGAGTGGTACCTATTGAAGACAAAATGTGTGAAAATCGTTTACGTTGGTTTGGACATGTAAGACGTAGACCTGTAGATGCTCCAGTTAGGAGAATAGAGGCTATGGATGTTGAGAGAAGGGTTAAGACTAGAGGAAGACCGAAAAAGACTTGGAAGGAAGTAGTTTGGAAAGACATGGAGGTTTTAGAATTAGATGAGCAAATGGCCTTGAATAGGAATCTATGGAGGCAGGGAATACATATGGACGATCTAACGTGATTTTAGATATTGGTTCATATAGCCTATCCCAATCTATTGGGATAAAGGCTCTGATGATAGGCTATATGAACCAATATCTAAAATCACGTTAGATCGTCCATATGTATTCTCTGCCTCCATAGATTCCTATTCAAGGCCATTTGCTCATCTAATTCTAAAACCTTAATGTCTTTCCAAACTACTTCCTTCCAAGTCTTTTTCGGTCTTCCTCTAGTCTTAACCCTTCTCTCAACATCCATAGCCTCTATTCTCCTAACCGGAGCATCTACAGGTCTACGTCTTACATGTCCAAACCAACGTAAACGATTTTCACACATTTTGTCTTCAATAGGTACCACTCCAATCATCTTACGAATATCATCATTTCTCATTCTATCCTTTCTTGTATATCCACATATCCACCGTAACATTCTCATTTCTGTTACACTCATCTTTTGTGTATGTAGCCTCTTAGTCGCCCAACATTCACTACCATATAACAATGTTGGTCTAACATCTGTCCTATAAAACTTGTCTTTCAACCATGTAGGAATTAAAAGATTAATCGGTGGCGTTGCCCGGACTCGAACCGGAGACCTTCAGTGTGTTAGACTGACGTGATAACCAATTAATCTGATGATGATGATGATGATGATGATGATGATAAAAAATAAAATTGTACCAAGATGCAAATAATTCAATATCTTGGAGAAGTGAATAAAGAAAAGCTGTTGTTCATGCAAAATTCAGTACATATGAACATAATAGAATTTATGTAGAAAATTTTGATATTTTCGGAAGCAAAAGTACCAGAATTACAAGTAAATAAAAAACATATAGACATACATATATGTTTGAGGTTGTGCCAAGTGTTATTGTGTCTCCACTTGCAAGTTCCATTGGGTAACCCCAATGCCTACTTTCAGAATCAGGATGATTAATTGGCCTAGAATTCAATAGAGTTCCATTGAGGCTACCCATGTCTACCAGCTCCCATTTCAATTTCTGCAAGAGTTTGTACACATTCAAAAGAATTAGTGCACCATAATTACAGCATGCAACCAAATGCAAACTGATGTCACACAACTCATAATAAATTTACATTTGAATTCCAATTTATCATTGCATGCTTTCCAGAAACCTCTGCATCCTTCAATAATAAATCACTTGGAGAAACTCTTCCAAGGGTCAATGGTAGCCTTGAAGTGCTTGTTGACTGAACGGAACAACGAATTCCACTAGAAGGACCAGAGACAACCTCAAGAGAGAGGCAACTTCCTGCACTTCTAACAGACAGATATAATTACATGCTTTACACATTCAATCTATAGAAAGAGAGCAATATATTATCTCTTTATAGAAGTGAGAGAAAACAGAAATTACTTTGACCACTGATAGCCTTGGGAACAAACTCTTGTAGGCTATCATTTTCTCCTCCATATTTCGGGTTTTGACTTTGATTATCGGATCTACCATGTTTTAGCACTTCAACTAGCTGCTCGGTCACCAACGGATGCTTTAGCGTCTGACCAACCAATATCCTCTGAAGGATCAGATATTACATCTTGAACCAGGCTATCACCTGTACAAAGTAAATCATTAGCATTCGGATTTGCTTAAGAAGAAGAACAGTTACAGCATAATTATAAAGAGAAAAACAATAAAAGATGGAAGAAAAAGTTAATACCCTGAGCCAAATGGGGAGATGCTGTGGGAAGCCGCTGTTTGTGAACAAGTCCCTGAGTATGAGGTAAGCACAGAAGGGCTTCACTTTGGTGACACGCTCCCTCTAAATCATAATTTCTAGTCAAATCATTGCTTTGATCTTGAGTGAGATCTACATCATCTAACAAAAGAGGCCTCTCAAAGTCATCAACCTACGAATAAATGTAAATTGTCAAGAAGTAAGACGACCAAAGGAGTTTCAAACAGAAACAAATCCACAACAGTTGCCAAGTATTCCCCTTGACCAAATGAAAGGAATATAATAAATATGCACAAATGCTATCACAAGTTCTGCATTTAGACAAACAAACACATGCAGGCTTTAAAGAAAGATCCAAACTCTTGCTTCCATTGCAAGCATTTAAATTGTGTATGGATTGATAGGAGAAAAGTTATAGGAAGAGAAACAGAGAGAAATCATTTAAAAGTGAAATTTAATTTCAATATAGTTGTTTGGAGATATGATAGAAGAAATGAAGAGGAAGATGACATGATTATATGGTATTAGGATTGTTGTTCCACGTATAGAAAAAGTGAACATATTTGGAAAATTAATCTATTGGTTGATTTCATCAACCACCAATTTGTCACTTACCGAGAGACTGAAAAAGGTGAGTTATAAGATAAATTATAAATGATAATTAAGTCATCCTCTTTCCTATTATCTCCAGATTTTGCCAACCAATGAAGAGAAATCAACAAAATTCTTTATGAAAAGTGCCCTAGGGGCACTTCTTAAAGATAAAGCTTGAAGAAATATTTCCATTCAATGCATTGAACATCAAAAACATTCACCCTCAATTACAACAATAGATGCATATATATTTCTAAAAGTGGCAGCTCCACGAAGTTCCCTTAGTATAGGGCACTCATTGGCATCTATTCTTAGCAAATATCTATTAAGTAGCCAATAATTGTTGACTCATTCAGAATAGATGTCACAATCTCCGAGCAGATTTCCTGCCATATTAAATCCACTAAACTACATGCAATATCCGACATCATGATTGAAAACCACATTTCAAGTACCTATTGAAAACATACGACATAATAAATACCACATCAGAATTCGTATTCACATTTCAAACAGCTAATGCAAAAAGAACTATATGTAACGCCCCCAATCAGCTTTTGATCCACTAAAAAAATCAGTTACTCTTATAGCATCCATATGAAATCTACCAAAAAATATTCAATTAAATGCATCTCTCCAATTTGACGAATCAAGTAAATTTGAACTGCATTTCCAATGATATCAGCAAACAGAAAGCTGAACCACAAACAAAAATAACCCATCATATCAGAGTCCTTTTCTATTTATTCAAAACCTTACTAATTAGTCTCGACACATTGATTCATTGCATACAAAATAGCTGATATATGAATCAACCTAAAGTTCTTCAATTAAATCAGTATAGAAATCAAAATAATAACAAAAAAAGAAGCTCGTAACAACCAGGAATCAATAAAATATTTATTAACAAATAAAACCTCAAAAAAGGTTCCAGCTCCACCTAAGCTGAAAAGGCAATGATCCGCGATCACAAATGCACAATCAAACCTAAATCAATGCTCGTGAAATAGATTTCTCTTATAATCCAACGGAAACTTTCTCTCGTCAAACATAAATCAAACTCAGGGAATAAAAGAGGAAAGAAGATATGATGAAGGAAATGGAAAGAGGTGATACAGTACCTTGATGGTGCGAGAGCGAGAGGAGAATGAGAAGAAAGAGAAGGAGAAGAAGCGCCATCGTTTCAAGGCGAAGAGAATGACGATGATGATAAGAAGCAACATAAGGAGAAGGAGCGCGAAAACGACAATGCTTTCTAGCATCGCCATCGTCGTCGTGCGCGCTCTCTCCTCTCAGAGAAAGATTTCAGATTCGGCTCCTTCTTCGCGAGAACCTCGCTTTGAATTGGTCGATTCCCATTTTCCCCCAAATTTTCTTTTATTTTTATTTTTATTTTTATTTTTATTTTTATTTTTATTTTTTGCTAAAATCCATTTAAATCGCTATACATTTTTTTTTGACGAAAAATCGTTATACTCTTGGGTTGTGTTTAGACGAAAATTTTAAAATTTTGAGGCATTTTAATATGAAGACATTTCAAAATTTATCATTTTAAAATATTTATAATTGACTTGTTTGGATAAATAATTTTTAGAAAGAATTTTTAGACATTAGAATTTGATTAAATAAAAATAATTATAAAAGAAAAATAATAATATTATATATTAGAAAAAGAAAAATATCAAATAAAATATGCAATATAAGTATCATTAGATTTGTAAAATTGTATAGATATTGTTAATAATATAAAAATATAAAAATATATATTATATTTAAATAAAATAACGTGTTTATGTTTTTAAATTTATATTTAATAGTGGGCCATGTTTAATAAAGTATGGAAGAGTGGGAGGAATTTTAAAAAACTACCTTTTTATGGATTTTCAAAAGGAATTTGAGCATCTTAAATTCCCTTTTAAAATCACTCCTAAATTTTGAAATTCTTCAAAATTTTTTGCCAAACAAAGAATTTGAATTTTAGATTTTTAAATATCTTAATTGAAATGAATTTCCTCCTTGAAATCTCTCATCCAAACACACTATTGAAGATTTACTAAAGGGTTATTTCGGATCGTTTTTTGTTTTCTGTTTTATATTTTATATTTTTTGTTTTCAAAAATTTGTTTTTAAATTTTGAAAATAAAAAATATGTTTGGTTAGTATTGTTATATATTAAAAATAAATATTTCAATTGATTCAGATATAATAATTTAATTCACAAAATAAAATTTTAAAAAATAAATAAAAATAATATATTTACTAAATAATATTATTTCATAGTCTTTAATACTAATACTAAATATTTTTCATAAAATCTTTTTAAAATTTAATATAATTTAAATAATTTTATAGTTAAATATAATATTTAATAAAATAATTCAATTAAAATAATATTAAATAATTTTTTTAATATTAATTTTTATTAGATAATAATTTAGATTATTAAAATTCTAAATTTATATATATTAAATGATAATACGAATTAATGATTATAAATTTTGTTAATAATATTATTTTATTTAATTGTAATAATATTAAATAATATATTTAACTAATTAATTTGTAATAAATTATATAGTTATTAATATTATTTAATGTTAAGTATTCACTTATTTAATAATATTAAATTATTTAATATTAGTAATGATATACTTTAAATTTAATTTAAACAATATAATATTAAATAATAATATTGTTTAGTAAAATAATGATTAATTATATTAGATAATAGCACTTAGCAATAATATTAATTATTAACATATCAAAATTATAATAATGATATTATTTAAAATATATAATATATTCAATAAATTATTATACAAATTTAAATTAAATAATATTATAATATTATAGTTTAATATAATTTATATTTAATTACTTTTACATTTTCAACTTTTCCATATTAAATAAATATAACAACTTTAAAATATTTTATATTTTAATTAAATAATTTTTATATTAAATTTTAATATTATTTTATTTAAAAATTTTAATTTTACTTTATATTTTTCTATTATGAAAAATTATTAATATTATATTAATATATAAATATTGTTTACTTACTTATGAATGTATCAGAAATGAAAACATGTTTCAGAAAACAATAAAAACAACAAATTCCTGCTTTCAATAATTTTGAAAATTCTTATTTTCGCTTTCATTTTTTGAAAACAGAAACATGTTGACAAATATGTTTAGGGTTTGTATATGATGCACTGACAGTGTATAGTTTCTATACACTGTCAATGCATCAGAGATTGACATCTCATCAATTTGTAAATTAAAAAATATGTCAAGCCCTTAAAAGCAAATATAAATTAATTTTTTTAATTTGCTCATAAGGCATATTAATGAGGTGTCAACCTCTATTGCATTGACAGTGTATAGAATTATACACTGTAAGTACATCATATATAAATCCTATGTTTTTATGATGCTATTTTCAAAAAAATTAAAAACAAAAAAGGAAAGTAATACCTAACAAACCCTAAAAATTTAATTTAATGATACTTACGTGTAGGTGGATTCTCTGGTGACTTATGGGTGAATGTCACGTGGCAGTGCACGCATGATTTTTATTTTATTCACCTTTTTTTTTTACTAAAACATGAATATAATAATTGAATTAATAATTATTATCGTTATGTTTATTAATATGAACCGTTTTGGTATTTTAAGACCTTCGCGTTTGTTGAATCGATTTTGTCTTCATTAAGAGGCGTGCACATTTTCAAGATTCCACAAAATTTAGCCTAGAATTTAATTTTTATTATCTTTTTCTTAATTATTTTATTGTTTCATTGGGTGATAATAGCATTTTAAATTATAGATGATATTATATAATACAATTATCTTCTTGATAATGTTTTATATTATTTTAAAATTTTAAAATTTGTATCATATCAAATCGTATAAAATATTAAAGTCATCGTGTTAAATTTCATGCCAAATATATATTTGAATTGATGTTTTGATTTTTAAATATATATTCTTTTGTTAAAATTTTAACACATATTATTTTTATACATTTTCATATTGTTTTTCTATTATATTATTGTATTATATTTAAAATTGTTATATTTATTATTTAAATATTTGATTTAATGATATATAATATAGTTTTAAAATTTTAGATAAAAAGAATCGATGATGATTTACATATTTTTCTCAATAAGCTAAATATTTCTCTTCACCAATGTCCCGGTCCCACAGCTGAAAAACCACTCGCTAAAGCTACGTTATACCAAATTACCAATCTTCACCTAATTTATTTAGGATAATTATCCATTTATTTATGAGCTCAATTGTTATACCTTGTTGTGAAACTGTCCTATTTGTTGTTTTTATATAATAAGTTTTTTTTTTGGTAAAGCAAAGTAGACTAAAATTTTATTTTTTGTTTTTATATAATGAGGCTTTGGCTTAGTGACAAGGAAGAGGCTTTGAAACTTTGAGGTCTTAAGTTCAAGTTTCACCGAATGTGAGTTTAAATTAGTTTATTTGTTATTTGTTTAGTTTATTATTATCATTTGTATTTTTACCAATTTATCAAATTATCAGTTCATAAAATGTAATATGCTGATTGTGATTGTAACTTTGAATGAGAATATACTCCTAAAAAAAGTACACTAATTTCATTTATGTGCCCAACAAAAAAAATTTATTGTGTCATTTCTTGGCTTTGTTTGGTAAGGTGAAAAGAAAAATGGGAAGAAGAAAAAGTGGAAGAAGGGAAAAATGAAAATATGAAAAACTTTAATTTTTTTTCTTAAGTTTGCTTAGTATGAAGGAAGAAAAATGTGAAAGAAAATATAATTTTCTTTTTTTCATTGTTTGGTAAAGTTGAAAAATAGAAGGAAAAAAATGAAATTTTATTAATTTACAATTATACCATTAATAAAATTAAAAGAATAAAATAATAATTTTTTAATTATATATATATATTCGACTCTCAACTCTGACATTTTCTCTACACTAATTTTTACCAGTTTGGAGTGATTTGATTGTTTTGAGACTAAATAGTCAAATGTACCTCTATATTTGGTTTTTCTAATTTGGTTTTTTAATTTGATAATATAATGAGTGTTAGTTTTTTTTTTTGTTACATGTAATGAGTGTTAGTTACCCTACATATTTGTATACTCTAATGCTTAATCATTAAGTAAAAATGTCAATGTTGAAGTTTCTATCTTTGTAAGATTAATAATTATGCGTTCAATGTTTCCTCCGCCTATATCGTGGGGCCAAGTGTCATCCAATCACCTTGTGAGTTAATTCAGGAAGCATTATGATTTAATTATATGATGATATCTATATCGATACTATCTATAATCTATAACAATAAATAAAAACTATTTGACACTTGTCCACTCTTTATTTAGCTTTTTTTTATTTGACTTTTTAAATCTTATTTATATATATTTTTACAAATTTTATATTTTTTTGGTTTGATAAAAATCATGACACATCATAGATAAAAATACTAGTGAATATAAAAGTTATCCTCTTAATGAGTGAGTGGCTATCACATGGCATTAGGCAAATTTATATTTAATTTATATTTTTTTCTTAAAATTAAAATATTAAAAATAAATTTAGCCGTGTTGTAGTTTTTAGTTTTATATGTGATATTTTTTAATTGAAATAAAAATATTTATTTGTAAATTTTTTAATGTTAAAAAAACCAAAATTACAAAAAAAAAACTTACTATGAAGGAAAGGAAGAACATGCAAAATTCAAAAAATAAAAATAAAAAAATTATATCGAATATTCATAATTTTTCTATAAATACTATTATTATTTTTAAAAAGTTAAAATACAAAAATATGAAGTGAAAGATATGAAAAGTGGAGAGAGAAAAAAATTAAAATTCAAAGTTTTTTTTAAGGAACAAACCAAATTTTTATGTAACAAAAAAAATTACCTATTAAAATTTTTTAAAATTTCAAATCAAATACCCAAAAAATTTGGTTTGCAAAATTTTGAATTAAACACTAAAATTCAAATACCAAATATTCAAAAAATTCAAATCAAACCTTAATTCCTCTTTTTATTTGTATAATTCTCAAATTTTAAAAATTAAAAAAACTATAAAAATCTAATTAATATTACAAATAATATTAAATATTAAAAAATGAAAATTGTAGTGTAGAGCAAAAAATTTCAAAAGTCATTATTTTAAAACTTAAACACAACTAAACATAAAAAAAATTATAAAAAATAAATTTACGAATCAAAAACTTTCAAAAGAATTCTTTAAAAATGAAAAATGAAGGCTATAAAAGAATAAATTAGGATGAAACTGAATAAAAATTTAAATATTTTATAAGTTTTTTTTTTAAGTTTAGTTTATTTAATTTTCAAACTTTGTGTTAGAATTTTATTTTATTTTAAAAAAGATAAAAATAAAAAATAAATAAGATGATTAATTGATGAATTAAATATTGTCATTTTCATTTAATAAATCAATATATTTAAAATAATTTTCTTAACTTATTATTATTTTTAATAAATACTATTTATAATATATATTTTTTAAGAAAGGTAAAGCCCTATGCGAAACAGGTTTCACCCTAGTATATATGAAAAAAAATCCTGCTGTGGGTTAATGCTTGCCACTTGTCAATGATGGAGGAGCTATGCTTTTATGATATTTATATTTTTTCTAATTTTTTATTTCGTTTTTTGATTTTTGATTTTTAAATTTTTACATTAAAAATAATATAATTTAGAATGAATTTAAGAAAAAAATATTAAACATGTACATATGGTTAATAAATTTGATTTTTTTTATGAATTTGAACAAAAATATTTTTCAAAGCAAAAAGATAAAATAAGAAAGAATAATATATCTACTTATTATTTAAAAAAAAATCTATACCTATATATTAAATAAATCTCTTTTAGTAATGTCTATTTTATGGATTAGAGCAATGATTGGGGATTTTTTTTTGGTGAAAATATGGGTTATGATTTTGTTTTAGAGAGATAAATTTGTAGAAATTTTTTAAATAAATTAAAACAAATCCCTATTGATTCTTGAGCATCACATTTATGATACTCACATATCTATACTATAATTCATTTTAAGTGAACAAGGTCAATAAAAAAGATAAATATTTAATTTTTTAGAAATAAATTCACTTTTTAGATATATATTTTAATTTTTAAAGTTAATAATAAAAATCATTATTTGAAAATACTCCAATAATGAAAATTATATAGAATTTATAATAACAAATTGAAATTATTTTTTAACTTGAAGACTCATATAATCAACTTTACTAAAATTTAAGGAAGTTTTTACTATTTATTTCAATAAAAAATAATCCTTAAAAAATAATAATTAATTATTATTAAAATTAATAAATTTTTTTAGTTTCTTAGATAAATGAACATTAATAAAAAATAAGAATATAGATATTTTGTAAAATAAATATTAATAATTATAAAATATAATAATAATAAATAAATCATAATTTAAAATGATTAAAAATTCGAGAGAATATAAATATATTGTAAGCTAATTTTTTTGATTGAAAATATTTGACTCCAAATTTCAAATTGAGATAACTATATCCCTTTAAAAAATTTTAAATAATTTAATAATTTAATATAAAAAAATTATTTTTTATAATTAAAAATGAAAGGTGAGATTGCTTGAATTAAAACTTAAGTTTTATAATATATCACAACTTTTTTAATCACCTGACTACAAAATGTAAACATAAAAATTAATTTTTATTTTTTAATCAATTCTTTCGTTACAAGAGAAATATTAAATAACTGGAGAGGAGAGTGCTTGGATTCGAATCCAAAACTTACAATATGCCACAATTCATTCTTAACCACTAGGTCAAGAAGTTGTTGGCTTTTTTCTTTTAATCAATTCACCAAAAAATTATAAACATAAAAAATTAATTTTTAATTTTCCACCACAACATAGTGCTGGTAACCTACTATTATTATTATTATTATTATTATTATTATTATTATTATTATTATTAAGTTTCAATTTCAGTATATATGCCTATGAAGCTAAGCAAAGCAATCTTCGCTTTGCAAAATCAATGGTATTGGGTGGAGAATAAGGTAGGTTAATTGTGATTCAAAGTCTTCCCCGTTAAACAAAATTTCACCTAACAAGATTTTTTTTAAGTAATAACTAGAAAAAAAAATGTTAGGAGATACATAGTAATGTAACACTATCTATATTATAGTACTTTTTTTTAGTAATTGAAAGACAAGAATAAAATTTTTTGAATTCGAATTTAAATTTTACATTATGATATCATTTTTTTGTTAACCATTAAATCAAGAAGTTATTAGCATCTCTTTTATTTAACTTAATTTGTTGTGTATTACTTTTTTGAATTTGATTTATAAAGTTACTAATGATTCTATGTTTAGAGGATTTTTCGACGGTTAAGAATTATGATTTTCATATATAAATTTTATTTTTAAAATGAAAGGAGGGTAGAAGTTGAAAATTTTACTTTCACATATGACGTGTGTGTATAATGAATAAATATAAACACATTTCGACACGTACATATATTCATAAATATATATACTTATTAAAATAGAAATTCAATTAAAATTTCAAAAATGCTTTTATGCTTTTTTTTAGTAGAAACAAATTCAAAATAATTTCTAATATATATATATATATATATGTATGTATGCCTCTACATTGAACTAAATTTTGATTTCATTCTTTTGCATTAAAAAATATACAAACAAAAATATACATAAAAATAAAATTTGTTTACCTGCTTCTTCTCCATTTGTCTTGGCAAAGAAAGAAATGGAAGCACCACCGGTGTTGCGTGAAGGTGAAAAAGAATCTTGGTTGATTTGTACAGATAAAAAAAAACGAAGAAAAAAATTTGTTACTAATGATTATAAAGACTATTTTCCTAGCATCCTTCCTTTATTATTATTTTAACTTACATGGCAGGTGAAAAACGAGGATGCAAATAAAAGGAAGGGCAAAACACGAGTGTCATCAATTAATACTCCTACTATGTCCACTAATTACCATAATGAAAACGGAAAGTGAAAAATTCAAAGTACAAATGTGTAACGAACAAAAAAAAAAGTACAAATGTGTAATGTGCCATACCTCCTATGTAATTTGCTTATATAGAAATGATATTAATGGATATGATTCCTACTGCTATATATATACACACATCTATAGGGAATTAATATCCTATACATTATCAGTGTACTTTTTTTACTCCACAAGCGATATTGAGATAATGGCACATATTTTTTAAAAATATTAAGAAAATAAAAATAAATAAAATAAGACATGAGTCATTATTCTAACCGTGCTTGTAGAGTTAAAAAAACTTTATTGATTGTGTATAAGATAATTATTCATATATATATATATATGCACACATAATTACTTCTTATTTTTTTGGTGTAGATCACAGGTATCTCATCCGTTTTAACGATTTGAGATAATTTTATTCGGATTTAGTCACAGTTAAAACTCTTCACTCCTTTCCAAAGATGTGTTTAGTGGAGTCGAACCCTTATTGCTTATGTACTAAATCACCTTCATATTTAATTACTTTATTTTTTATAAAATTATTAGAACAATTAAAACTACAAAAAAATTATAAAATCTAATTCTTTATTAGCTTACCTTGTTTGAAAAATTCTATAATCACTTCTACGATGATTCTCTTTATCAAATTATTTATGACTGTCAACATTTGTTTCACGTGGACTTAAATTGTTCTGTAGTTTAAATCCACATAAAGAAAAATTTTGTGCAATTTTTTAGCAAATTATCATTACAAGATAAGAGAGTTCTAGCCATGGATTTTTTGCGACAGAATTGTCCATTGCTAATATTCACATATTTGCAACAGATTGAGGAAACTTTTCTTACAACAGATTTTGCAATGAATTAACGATGAAATTTCCTCTCAAACTTGCGACAGAACAATTTTCGTTGAAAGACATGACCGAAAATTTTCATTACAAAGAATTACATTGATTACAATATCCAAGTGTTGGGTATGTTTCTTGAAATCCTTCTTATAAATCTGATGTTTAATTGCATGATTGTCTTATAAATCTGATGTTTAATTGCATGATTGTTTTTGATTCTTGAACAAAGAGATCTATGAAGATCGGTTTCATTGTGTAAAAGTTTTAAATTTTACTGCAGTGACCTTTTGATATTCATGCTTTAATCTGCTTATGCATGACTCATAAAGCCTACAACTTGAGCGATGAAGCGCACTTTAGAGGCCAACCTCTGGCACTCCTCTAACCTTTTACTCGTCCTGAAGAACCTTGCAATGCTTTGGGATTTTTAGGGTCCGTTGGTTCGGGTATTTCATTTTTCCGAAAATATTTTTCACATTTTTTAATGTTTAGTACATGTAAAACATTTTTGGTCAATGAAAAATGAAATTTGAACCCAAGAGCACGTAGATCAGCTGGTAGGGGGCTGTTCTAGCTTAACTAGAGGTCTCGAGTTCGAGTCCCTGAGTATGCAGCTGTGTTAAAACTCTTGAGGGAGAGCTTTGCCGCCCTTTGGGTCCTGCCCGGCTCGAATCCGGATAGTCCTATACCAAAGGTATGGGGATACCGGATGGTCTAGACAAAAAAAAATGAAATTTGGTCAATGGAAAATTTTTAAGGATTTTGGAAAATTGTCTTTCCATTTTCAAAAGAGGAAGACAATTTCCAAACCTATGCTACTTTTAAGAAAAAAGCTCCTACTAAAACTCAACCTAATCTATATTAGATTAAAACAACAAACAACAGAAAATATTTTTCAGTTATCAACCAAACAACAAAAAATATTAGTTTTTCCAGAAAATCAAATTTTCAGAAATCATTTTCTGAAAGTTATTTTAGATGAACCAAACGGAGCCTTATTCGCATCCTATTTTAGCTTTGATCACATCTGGATATTTATTTGACTATTTGTACCAAAAACTTCCTAACTTGGTGAACCTTCCAATTCACCCCACAACAATTCCGACATTAGAAAGTAGTATTGTCCTAGCAGAGCCAATTTACTAAGCAAAAGTATTCCTTATTGGCTACGTTAGTGATTTACACTAGCGCAAATGCGAGGTTGTTAGTAAATACCTTAGAGCAAACTCACTTAGTAGGATGCATAAAGTCAACCAGATTTAATCACTTAAGGTAGGTGGCATAAAGTTTTCCTTCACCATTCGGTTAAGAATAATATGATTATTAGATACTAAATTGGGCTTAGAAAAAAATCCTTATTTATCAATGCCTTGTCTTAAATATGTTCCTAGTCATTGTAATTTCAAGAAAGGGTATTAACAATGCTATGAAACATGAGCTGACCTGAGAATTCCATTTGGTATTATCACTTGATTGTCTATGGAAATATTCTCATATGGCAGTTGTGTAAATAACCCTTGGATTTGAGACGTCAGGTTATCTTGTATGTAATTTGTCATAGTTTGATTTTATTCCAATGGATTTCGTTGCCAAATGCCTATGAAGATTAAGGCTTTTGGATATGACATATAGTAAAAGAAGATTTATTTAATATGTTCAAATTGTTTGCTTATTATTGATTTTTGTTATTGATGATGCATTATTATTATTATTATCATCTGTTTAGCTGAGTAAAGAATTTTGAAACTCTCCTTTTTCACATTTTAATTTGTTATAAAACGTTCGTTTAACTCTAGCTACTTGAGAGATTATTTTTCAAGTAGATTTCTCTGAATGTTACTATTGTATTTATTATTTTTGATAATGATATATTTTAAGGTTTTATCATTGATTTGTTGATATTAGTAAATTAATTTATTTTTATCTTGACTGAGTTTTTATTTCTTTTTTTCCCACTTTGATCAAGGTTCAACCTATTTGTGGCTTCTTGTGTTTGACATGATAACTTTTCCTTATTCATCTCATCTTATTAAACTTTTTTTTCCTCGTTGATAATTAACATTATTTTGACATTATTTATACCTCGGCGAAGCAAGGATTCACATGCTACCAGCGAAATAGGACAATAGAAGTCGGGAGTTGTCATTTTTAGACATATTAACAAAACAGGAAGAGAAATCAAAATACCAACTTGCCAGTAATAATCAGCGATCGGCATACAATAATTCAGATTAAGAAAATAAAAATCCATTCTTTTTGAATGAAGTTACTCCAATAAATAAAACAGTTATCCCGTAGAGGGAATACAAAAGTTAGTTCCGGTGGTTAAAAACCTCAGACTATTAAAGCCAACGTCTCTGGGAATCAGAAGTCCCGTAAAATAACAAAAGATTTAATCTACTAGGAAGCGTAGAAAATAAATGAAAGTTCGCTTTATCTGTTTTGCCTGTTACCTTACCTCCACGCATAGGTTATCATCTTCTTCCAGGTGAATCTGATAACTTGTAGATTTAATAATTTCAGACACGATATAATAACACGGCATAAAGATGACATTAATAAAAATTTCTAAATGACGGATAAAATTTGATATCAATTATATATATATATATATATATATATATATAAATATGACAAAAATAATTTTTTTGTTTGATGTGCCAATACTAATTGGCACAACTTTCGTGTTTTACCTTATGCAAACATGATTTTCATATTAGAATTTCCGGATATACTAACTTGCAAGACCGCAAAAATAGTAAATACTACTACTTCCAAAGATTTAGCGATAAAAATGCATTATGTGCTTTGCCCAATCTTTGTGGATACTGGATATCTCTCATCGTACTCAGAATTTTCAAATATAATACCTAAGCAAACTAATTTTAGTAAGAAAACGGTCAACATATCCACATGAACTTCTACTGTTTGAAATTCAAGTCTAACCAGAACACCTGATCACAAGCATAACAAGTTCCAAAGGTATTTTTACATGCTAAAATCTACCTGCTGCAGCAAGTAGCCAATTGTTTTCCACTTCTACAGGATCAAACCTTAGCTTCGCTTCTTCTTGACAACTGCTAAGCAAAATTTGAGAGAACGAATGAATGATTGAAACCAGAGAAGTTGACATATCACTCTTAACTCTTAAGACACATTTCATGCCTTACCCTCTACAGAACTAAGACCAAAAATATTGTAGCAAATTCAAGGCTTTGTTAAGTAAAGCCTGTATAAAAAGAAACACAGAGCTCCAAACAGTGCATACCTAACTATTGTAAAAGCGGGAACGGCGTCTTCGAGAACTGTGAAAATCATGATAAAGAAACGGATGAACTTGGAAAACAGTAACTGCTGTCAAGTAATTCTAACAGACTAAACATGCCAATAAAACTGCATTCATTTTTATACCTTTCACTATTGGATGATGGTGTTAGAGACAATAAATAAACACTTCATATTAAAGCCTAAGGATACAAAAGATAATATGGACTGTGTGATGCAGTAATTACCCGGTACCCACAGCAAATTATACATGGGAAATAAATCTAGTTCGTATAGCTTGCAGCTGCACCAAGCACAATTATGAAGCTTCGTTCCAAGCTTCTCTTTAGAAATCAGACCCATTCATTAGGAATTTGAACAAGCCCAACAACAGAAGGTGTTCTAATGCAAGCCAAACATCTCGCCGATTGTATAAAAAGTTTGTCTTTATGATATCATCAAGGGAAACTCAAACAATTTCACAAATAACTAGGACTGTAGATAGAAACCTATTGATCAGACAATGGATCATTAAATGATTTTCTCTATCAGGGTCCAACTTAATTCAACTGTCTTTCTGGGATGCAATTAGAATATCTTACTTGTGGAAGCAATAAGTAAAACTAGAAATGCATAGAACAATAGAACATCTAAGAAAGAGAACTGGACAAAGAAAGAAACATTACAGACCTCCTATAGCCGGAGATACCTCTCGAGGGGGCAGTTGTGCTCACAAACTCATCATCAGTCTCATCTACTCTATACTCTGCAAATTCTACCGAAGTCACTGAACCCTCGTCAGAATTGGATGAAGCATAATTAGAGCGGCGACTTCGCCTTCTAGTATCGGTAACTCTTGATCTCCTTCTATTTCTAGAATTCCTGAAATTATCGAACATCTGATATAAAATACAGGAGGTCCACCAGTTGCTCTCATCACCAGGGAAGTTGTCAAATTCATCTCCAGATTCATCTTCACCATATTCAATTACATAGTCTCCAAGAACTACTCCACGTGGGACTTCAGAATGTATAGTGCTCAAAACGTCTATTATCTCAGAGGACTGCTGAAAATTTTCCCAATCAAGCAGCCGGGCAGGATCAATTCTCGAAGGACGTGCATGAGGGTGCTCTAACTGAGCATGTTTCTGTAGTTCCAAGTAGGTTCCTGCAAATGTACATTGTTCCTCCTCACAACAACGCTTCTTCTCATCTAGAAGTAGACGAGCCTTATCAACAATAATCCATCCAGTGACCTCCCCCCTACATAAGGGGCATGTTGGCCTGCAGTTGTCTGCAGATACTGTTAGCTGAATGTCTGTTACATAAATTGTATCAGATGTTGAAGGGGCAGACATCCCATATGCACTTTTGAATCGATCCAAACAATTTGAGTGCAAGTGGTCAGTGTCACACACAAAAGGACGGCAACCACTCTCGTAAGATGAGCATTGGAGAAGTACACCATTGTGCGGGAAATCCAAACATATAGGACAAATCACATCATCCCAGTTGGTGTTTAACTGATCATCCTCCATGTAAGAAATATTGGGTTGGAGCCCTCTTTCATAAAAAGGTTCGAAGGCCATAAAGAAACAATTTGCATAAAATCTACAAGCACATGGCACGCATCTCCCTCATAGAAGAAAGGTAGATTTAGAACAAGAAGAACTTTTGCAGAAACCAACCACGCTTCAAGGAGTCAAGCAAGTAGGATCAACCGTGGATATACTATATGATGGCAACTAAAAATCAGCACTTAGCAGGAGAACGCAGTAAGTTGCAGATATGAATATATAAGGTCATTGGCAAGCAGCAATAGTTTAAACATGTCTAAAATCCATATTAAACCCGCAATTTTCAAGTTGTAGGTTAAGATCGCTTCATTATTTTACAACTTACCATAAGCCTGCAATACCGTGGAAGTGATCTCAAGACAGGAAGATGAAGTCATATCCAGATTGATACCATACTATTTTTCAGAATTTGAAAATAAAAGGAAATAGAGTGATTGTACTTTGATGCCATAATTGTTAAAGACGAAATAAATAGAAACATGATAAAAAACGAAAGAATAAAGGGCTCAGGCAATCCCGAAAATGATAAAAAAAATAAAATAAAAACCCAGAAAACAACCAGATTGATCACCGTACCTAAAAAGAATGCTAAAAGAAAAAACTAAACAAAATGATCAATTGGGTATTCAGCAAAATGAAAAAGGAGTCCACAAAACAATAAATCTTGTCAAGAAAGATCATATCGAAATAAGTATTAATAGAATTAATAAAAGCAGAATCATGGGTACCAGGTGAAACTAATAAAAACTTACAAAATCAACCCAATTTAAAGGCTTCCTACTGAGCATTAAAAAAAAAACAGTTAATTTTCCTGAAAAGAAAAAGGAAAAGTGACAGAGTTTGGGGCTTACCTTAGATATGTTTGTTTAGAAGCGGTAAAGAAAAGTCTTTGCTCTACTCTTCTCTTTTGAGTTTTGTTGGGTGACAGATTAGAATTGAGGATTTTTTTTTTAATTTTTATTTTTCCTGTAGTCGGTAATCTCCAGTTTCTGCAAATATATATATATATATATAAAATTGTCGATGATTTTTTTTATTTTATAAATCATATTAAAAACATGATATATATTTTATAAAATATTTAAAAAAAAAAATTAATAAAAGAATATATATCATTTTTAATCTTATTTATTTATTGAGGGAAAAAACATTCTATCATCAGTATATATATTTTTTACTTTCCAGGGGCTGGGCTTTTGAAGCCTAAATATGGAGTACGGAAGGAAAAAAAATAATTTTCTGCCACTTGACTTAGTTGCCCCATAGGGCCACGTCCATTGGCCAACACCGCCTCCGCTTGTAATTTTTTTATATTACTATACGTATTTTCATTTATTTTATCATTTAAAATTTATTATATTCAGATAAAAAAATGATAAATAATAAAATTTTTTCAATAATAATAATTTTAAAATTGAATTATATTTAAATGTTTAAAAAATGAGTTCACTTTCATTTTTTTAATCGCTTGTTGATTTCGTATTGTAACTTTAAATCAATATTTCAATTTTGTAATTTTGAAACATCAATTTTTGCATTTCTTTTATTTTTTATGGCACTAAATAAATAATATTTTGTTCCTAAAACGACGAAATCCACAACACTCTTTTCAGAAAAAAAAAAAAGATTACTCTCCATCAAAATAAGTAAGATAAATAAAGCTAGATTACTATCAAATTGACTTTTAAAAGTAAACGTGAAGGATGTGGCGCGTATAAATATCTGGTTTACACGGACTTAAGTCAAGCCCATTAAAATTCTAGCTTAATCAATGCATGATATAAAGTTTGAAGGAAAGAGCGGACGCTCGTCCTATCCATCCCTAGTTTTCTTCTATCTTTTTTAAGAGTTTTTTTTTTTGTACAAAAGAGCTTTTGCTCTTTAAATGTTTTGTTCCTTTTTCATTTCTTAGTGTAGAAGGAGAAAATTTTAATTCAATCACAAATGACCACGCGTGCAATAAAACTTTTGAATAAAATAATTAAAGAATTTTCAAGTGACGATCACGTATTGCTATGTGGATTAATGGTATAGTTTAAGTTAATTATAGAATTAATTACTAAATTATTAAATTTATAATTAATTTAAAGATAATTTATTTGGTTTGGTCAATCAAATTTAAGCAATTTATTTCTTAATTAAAGTAAAATAATTGAGAAATAAATAAAATTCTGGCCAATCAAAATTAAATCAATTTATTTCTCAATTAATTAAAATAATTAGGAGATAAAATCAAATAAATTAAGTTCTTTTAGAACTCTCTTGCCTAGCACTATAAATACAATGTTCCTCCAAGCCATTAAAAGAACTTTTGACAATTCGAAAAGAGAAGAAGATTTTGAAGAGCTCATAGCCTCTCCAAAGTCTCAAGCATCCAGTTCTTAAGAATTAAAGAACATAAAAAACATTTGAAGAAATTTCAAGAAGTTGCTCTTTGATCTTTTTCATCATACGAAACAAAATTAATTTCGTTTGTTCAAGATCAAGTCATTGAAACCCTTAAAGCAGATTTTCTCGAAGCAAAGAATTAGAGGATTTTATTTTGCTTTAAGTTTATTAAGAGATTGTAACATTCACATTTGATTAATAAAATTAATATTTGTTCCCAAATTTTCAAGTTTAATTTTTTACTCAAAAATTGTGTATACCAATTTTTGGCATGCTCGATGGGAGAATCTCTACCTCTCATATCTTTTCTTCCAAGTTCAAGTTTACAAAATTCAATAGCTTCCAAGAAGAACTTTACTGATATGCTAACTCTCAAGCTTACTTAAGCTAATTTTGCTATCTACCCTAGTTCATCATCAAATACTGATGTCTTTGCTCATCCCTATGGCATTAAAAGAAAGATAAAAGCTCTTGAAACCAAAGTTCACCCTATGCGACTTTTTCTCCAAATGAACAAGAATCTTCTGCTAAGCAAACTGCTTACTCTCATGAATCAACTGTAGGTTGCCAGTTATTAGTCAAGGAACAGACACTTATTCAAGTAATGGCTCTACATTGGTAACCTCATTGGAAAACAACCAATGAATTATGGCCAAAATCGCCAGTCAATGCTTTAAGGAGATGGTGATGGTTCCTCGATGGAAATTGCAAAAGATCTCAAACCCATTGAAGTTTTTAAAAGCTCCTAAGGAAAAGTTGATGAGGTTGTCACTACTAGCCAAATTAAAAATCTCATCAAGGAAGTCATTAAGGATCAAAGTTGATAGTGTTATCCAACTATCATACACATATGCCAAGCCCTATTCTCAAAGGATTGATCATATAAAGATGCTTGAAAATTATCAACCTCCAAAGTTCCAACAATTTGATGGCAAAGGAAATCCATGTCAACATGTTGCATACTTTGTGGAAACTTGTAACAATGCTGGTATTGATGGAGATCTCATAATGAAACAGTTTGTCTGCTCCTTGAAGGGTAATGCTTTTGATTGGTTACCAATCTTGAGCTTAGGATAATCAATAGTTACAAACAACTTGAGCAAGAGTTTCTCAATTGATTTTATAGCATTTGACTGACTGAGCTCACAAGTTCACAATAATGGAAGAACGAGTTGATGATCGACTACATTCATATGTGGAGGAATTTAAGCCTCAATTGCAAGAAACAATTGTTTGAATCCTTTGCCCTTAACGAGTTCACAATAATAGAAGAACGAGTTGATGATCAATTACATTCATATATGGAGGAATTTAAGCTTCAATTGCAAGGAACAACTGTTTGAATCCACTGCCCTTAACGTGTGCATCCAAGGTATGAATTGGGGATTATGCTACATTTTTCGAGGTATTAAGCGTAAAACCTTTGAAGAATTGGCTACACATGCGCATGATATGGAGTTAAGCATGACAGCTGATGGGAATCAAGGACCTCTTATGCAAGAGCTAAAGAAAGGCAAAGAAAAGTTCGATACTCGAAGAGAGAAAAAATATGTGCTGACAAAGGAGAAAGTAAGCAATTTATGATTGTTAATACCAAGCCCCTAAAAATAGACTCTAATTCGAAGAAAACCTAAGAGATTAACCCTGCCCTTACTCAAGATAATGGTAAAGGAAATCTCACCTTGAAAGAAAGCAAGAAAAGAAGTATCTATTCCTTGACTTCGATGTTTCAGACCTCTTGGAAGAACTCTTGAACACTAAACTAATTCAGCTGCTAGAAATGAAGTGACTTTAGGAGCCAACAAGGTGGATGATCTTGACTATTATAAGTACCATTGTTTGGTTAGTTATCTTTTTGACAAGTGTTCTGTGTTGACAGACAAGATTATGTAGCTCTATGAGGATGGAAAGATTGAATTTGAGGACGAAACTACAACATCTAATGTGGCAACTATGAGTATGGTTTCTCAAACCAACTTAATAGTTTGGAACATTACATTTGGTTTGTTTAACCCTATCATGTTATCTCATGCTCAAGAGAAGCAATGAGTCTTCAAACAAGTGGGGGCAACATTTGTCCTCAAATTGAAAATCAAGATGATGAGGGATAATGTCAGAACCCAATACATCACTTTGTTCTCTGGAAGTAGAAATTAGGGCCAATTTTTTTTTAAATCCTTGGCTATACCGTTTGAGTGTGTATAGTATAGGCATCAACTCAAGCTTGGTTTAATAAATAGTTATAAGTTCGATTCGTCAAGTCATAGATTTCTAAAAAATTTGGCAGCATAATGGCTTATTACTAACCTAATCCTCTTGCACGATAAACACAACAAATATGCAACGCCAACCACAATATATTCACCAAAAAGCATATCGTAGCCGATGAAACTATAACATCATCATACATTCCACATGCTCGACCTATACTACACTGTGCATGACTGCATAATCTCTGTATATATACATATATGTACAAACAAAATATAATGCCGCTCTCGATACCTCAAGCTAGCTACTAAGCGTCTCGGAGTATCGACCCAACTATAGTCCACCGGGACTATCACGAGCTAATCTGTGAGGAAAGGAAGGGGGTGAGCTTGGGAGGCTCAATAAGGGAAAATATAAGCAGCAAAAATCAAAACTAAGTTAATGATACTTTTATAAAACCTTGCATGTCAAAAATCACAATAAGAACACTACGCAGTTCTTTAGAAGTCATATGTTATAAATGGTATTGTAAATCATTGGACATGCAATCAGTTAATCATGGTCCACAATTATAACATTTAAAGTCTGCTATGCAATCATCAGAAATAACATAGCCGTATATGCACTTATAAATCATATAAATTATAAATTTCAAAAACATACTAAAACATCATTTCAGGGAACAAGTCTGGCATATACGTAAAAGTGTGAGGTTGCACCAATTTGTCTCATGCATAGAGCTCATATCATAATCACCGCATCACTGCAGCGCTATCAGTGAACCTACTCGTTCCTTTCTAGGAACTGTCCCTCTCTAGGAACCTACTTATGTGCACACAAGTTCGCCAGGCCGTTGATCAGACAGTACCTGACAATATATACCGATCCTCTTGTGGCAGGACCAAACTAAATACAAATCAATACTTGCTCTAGTAATTTAAAAGTGCTATTCTCACAAAATCACTGTGAAGGGATCCAATCCCAACACTACTCGGACCATGATTGAAAATCATAGTGTGCTGGAAACATATCGTTTATCTCAAAACCCTGTTACCCCTCTCTTAGCCGTTAAATTCATATAAAAATTTATATAAAAACATCAAATTCGGCTAAGTATGGGAAAAGCATGCTAAATTAATTTTATTTCTTTTAAAGACAATGCATCATTAGTTTATAAATCAAAACTTTACAAGCATGCTAGCATCTCAAATAAACACTAGGGTAACATTTTACAAGTTCGTCATGTCCTTTTTAAATAAATCATGACGTAAATCAATCAAGCACACTTTCCATAAAAATCAAGGTATCATAGCATGATCAAAATAGGAACTTATAAAATATTTCAAATCATGCAATTTCCACTTATACTTCCACTTACTCTTATATACGTCAATCGCGCTATTGGGCCACCATTTTCAAACTCCTCACGAATTGCTACGTAGCTTGACGATTAGCTACATATAAGAATTATACGATATATTAGTTCCCTGAATTTGTGTTAATCATACTAACTCATTTATTTATTGTCGAGCAGTAGAAGTTACTGTTTGACCCTACTACTCACATGAAATTCTGACATTTGTGCACTAAAATTTACATTAATAATTATGGGATTATCCAAAAATTATGAATCCAAAGCTATGTGAAACCTAATTCGATGCCTTATTCAGAAAGGTAGATTTCATAATTTTATCATTTCCAAGTTACATCCAGCAATTTCGTAAAATTACCCTATGTACAAGCACAATCAAACAGTATGGTCATTTGACCTTTAAGCACAAACTATCTCATATCTCAATACAGGGATATCCAATTTACGTAAACTCAGAACCATATTAATCTTGTCTTATTTACCTATTCGAAAATGTAAGGTTTGCAATCATAGTAGATCTGGGCTATTTCTTATGAAATTTTGAAGTTGACACTAGGCAATCTGTCCCGAGTAGTGAGTGTCTTGCATTCATTTGTATATATCTTAAGCCACAAAATTCCAAATCAGGAAATTCTAAAACTAGATTAAAACTAACTCATTTCCCTATCTATAAGTGTAAGGTTTATAATTTAACTCTTCCTAGATCAACACCAGAAATTTTCCAAAGTTTCAGTATGTTCAGCAGTTTTCTGACACAGTATAACATTGACCAATTTGCACAAATTATCTCATATTTAATTATAGGAATATCCAATTGGTGCAAAATCAAAATGTTAATAATCCTAACTCAATTACCTTTCTGGAAATATAAGGCTTGCAACCTAACTCAATCGGGCCTATTTTCTACAATTTTTCAAAATCTAAGCTAGGATTCACGTTTTCTGGTTGAACACCCTGTATTCATTGTACATATCTCAAGCTATAAAACTCCAAATCAAGAAATTCCAAAACTGACTTTCTCCAAGCTCATAAGGCTATTTACCATAATTTTTCTAGAGTTTATTTCATTGTATAGCATTTAAACTGAATGTTTTAATTACAACCCAAAAACAGAACATCAATTTCAGATTTCAACAGCAAACCAAAATCCAATCATGCCAAGCCAACCTCATAGCAATTCAACTCAAATCATTATAGTTTCATATTCAACAATTAGGGATTATAAAGTCAGAATCTTACCCCCACTTCTCAATTTCCAGTGGCCACACTCCTTTAAATCGTAGCTCCCATTATCTCTTTTTGGTTCTTGTTTTCCTTGACTTTGTCTAATCGAGAGCTGTCTCCAAAATTTCCCTAGTTCCTCACTTGTTGGAAACCAATCTTCACATGCAAGATGAATTTGATCTTGCCCACGATCCCTTCTTCAAGTTTCCTTCAACACCTTTTCACGATATCATCACCATTCCTCTTAAATCTCTCTCAAACCGTGCTTAATCATGCATTTCTCTTCAAAGCTGAGAGCTTCTAGGGGTTTAAGTTTAGTTTCTTTCTTTTCTCCTCTTTGCTGGCCACTTAACACAAATAAGTTTGCAAATTCACTTAACTATAGTGCTAGCCAGCTGTAAAATTCCACTTTCCTTTACTTACTTAGCTTGTGAAGGACCCCACGTTTTCTTTTAGCCCTTTAAGCTACTTTAGCTTGTAAACTTTTCCTAAGTCATTGGTTGATTCAAGGCAAAGGCATGGATGGTGGTTTGACTAATTAATGTCAGTTTCTCTTAATTTAATTAAATGTATTTTATTGCTAAAAAAAGGGGTTACTATCACATGCAAATGATCAACATTACACATAATGTTTACATTATGTACCCTCTGTCCCCTATTATCTTGTGCCAAAATTTAATTATTTATTTATTGCCTTGGAATTTTCCACTAACTATAAGTTTATCCATATTTGTTATTCCATTCTTATTTCCCATAACATTTGAAATTTCCTATATTTTGATCTTTATAATTTCCAATCTCATAATTTAATCTCTTCATGCCACATTACTCCATTTTCCAGAATATAAAAATCTAATTAAATCTTAAACCGAGAATTTACCTTTTTTTTAATCCTTATCCCAAAGTCCAATCGGGATTATCTTGACACCTTCATCGTCCAAAAATCTGTCCCCAAAATAACAAGGATAATTTTTTAGCATAACTAAAAATTCAACATGAGTAATTACACGAGGTAATAGATTAAGGGAATGTCATAGATAAACCCTAGTGACATGAAGAAGGGGTCAAAAGAAAAAGTTGCCAAAACTTGTGCGAGTATCAAGAAAGGTTAAGATGATTGACAAGCTAACCAAGAAACGTATGTCAGAGATGATTCAAAAAAAAAAAGAAATTTTATCTAGGTAAGAAAGTGTGATGATGAGAAAGCCAAGACAATCAATAACTTTGAATGCATTCATTCCTCTTCAATTTAGAGAAAACGATTTGGTTACTATGACCTACTACAATGTCGGTGAAAATGATGAAACCGACAATGAAGATATCAATTTTGACAAAGTAGCATTTAAAGCTGGCTATTTTTGTACTACCAAAATTAACTTTTCTTGTGAGGATTTATTGTTGGGATCTACTCCTCACAACTGCCCACTCTTTGTTGTTGGGTATGCTAATGAAAAAAAAATGAATTGAATATTAGTAGATGATAGATTATTGTCAATATATTCCCTTTGAAGACAATAAAAGAACTTGGAGTTTCTTTTGATGAACTGTCACAAAGTCATTTGATGATTCAAGGATTCAACGAAAGGAGGCAAAGTGCCCTTGGGAAAGTGAGACCTCAACTTTTTATAGGTGATATGGAATCAAGTCCATTATTTCATGTGATCGATGCTAAGATAGCATATAACATTGTTGTTAGGATGACCATGGATACACCAAAATGGTGTGGTTTCTTCAACTCTTCACCCATGTTTCAAGTATTGTAGAAATGGCCAAGTAAAGATGATTGTTATAGATGCTAAGCCATTTCCTATTGCAGAGGTGCACTTTGCTGATGCTAAGTTTAATATGGAAAAGGACTTTGTAGAAGAAGTGCACCTGAATCATCAAAGTACTGCCCATATAAATAACCAAAAAAAAAAGTACTGCCCATATCTCCACGTGCAAATAAAAAATTGTTCTTGATATTTCTTAGTGGTGAGCTTCAAGAAACTCAAGCTACTATCATAGCTAGGACCATAACTCAATTGATCTACCTTACCGAGGGTTTGTGCATTACTCGTGTAGATTATCATTAAAGGTCAGATACTTGAACGACTTTGGTTTGACAAAACCAAGAATGTGTGTGGAATCATTTTAAAGCTAAATTCTTGGATTACCAGAATCAAGAATTAAGGTGCAAAAAATTTTAAACTCTATGGTTACTATAATTATGACATAAACAATTTCTATTTGGCTATTAAGTATGATCATGTGGATGGTTTTGGGTATTGTGTGTTTAATTATTATTCTACTGCATTATAAATGTGATGTATGTAGTTATTGATTGAGCATGAACCCAAAACCCCTTCCCCTTCATTACCATAGTATCGATCCCTTATGCTTGAACTGCCAGATAACAAATAGAGGTAATTGATACCTTAACTCTATGTATCAATCACTAAACAAGGGAGAGTATTTTGTCTTTTAGGGGATCAATACCCACCTTAAAGATATCGATCCCTCCTAATTCAAACTTGTAATTTTAGCTTTAAAGCACAAAAAATTAATTCCAAAACATTTTCTAAGGTTCCAAAAATACTTTAATGATTTTTAACACTTGGTAAATTGTATTTTTGGCCTTAATGATTTTTTAACATAATTAGTAATTTTCCAAAAAGATTTTGGTCATTAATCTTTAAGGAAAAAACACTAGTTTGCTAATTTAAAACTTAATTAATCTTATTACTAGAGAGTTCACAGGCTAGGCTATGCTTAAGGTATTAAGGAATTGAAAGTGAGAGTATCGATCCCTTATGCTTGAACGGCCAGTTAACAAATAGAGGTAATTGATACCTTAACTCTATGTATCAATCACTAAACAAGGGAGAGTATTTTGTCTTTTAGGGGATCAATACCCACCTTAAAGATATCGATCCCTCCTAATTCAAACTTGTAATTTTAGCTTTAAAGCACAAAAAATTAATTCCAAAACATTTTCTAAGGTTCCAAAAATATTTTAATGATTTTTAACACTTGGTAAATTGTATTTTTGGCCTTAATGATTTTTTAACATAATTAGTAATTTTCCAAAAAGATTTTGGTCATTAATCTTTAAGGAAAAAACACTAGTTTGCTAATTTAAAACTTAATTAATCTTATTACTAGAGAGTTCACAGGCTAGGCTATGCTTACTTAAGGTATTAAGGAATTGAAAGTGAGACCAAGCATGGCCCAACTTTTTGGGCTTAACCTTTTTCCAAAGTGTTTTTACATACAATAAATAAGTCCGTCCAAACCCGCCCATATACTATTAATTTTTTAAAAAAAATTATAATAAAATATAAAAAAATTTAAACGCATAATAATTAACAAGTGTAAAATAATAAGCTCAGATAAATTTTTACAAAAAGACTACAAAAAAATTAAAATTAAAATTAAAATCTAAAAAAATGGTACAAGCTCCAACTATATTGAAAAAAAATAAGAGTAATTAGAAAATGCATTAGTATAAAAAATAGTAAAAAAATTATATTTATTCGGCCAGGCCAGGTTAGGGCTTAAAATGATGAACCTAATCTCGACCCAAATTTTCATCCAGCCACAATTTTCAAGCTCAAGCTCGTTTAATGGGCTTGATATTTTTGTCCAAGCCCATCTAATTTTTGGGTGTGCTTTCAAGTTTGGGCAGGTAACTCGACCATCGAATAGGTATACTAATTATTTTGTTATAAAAATTTTAGTCAATTCAAAGCTAACATGGTGTTGATTCTTAATTGATCTGAATGTGTTCCAACATTTTCAATTTTTCTGATTTCTTTTTTTTTTATATATTTTTTTTGGAAATAATAAAAAGAAATAGAAATAAGAAAAAAAATCAAGTTTGGGATTGGCTTTTCAATTTGGGCTTGAATCTCACAATTTAATTTTTGTCCAATCAAATTTAGTCTAAAAGCAATTTTTAAGCGTTTATACCTAGATGTGTTGGGAGTGATGGTATGTATATCGTGTTTGGCCCGACCCACTTATTTAAGCGTGTATTATGCTCGAGACGGTCCTCACCATGTCGAATCATGTCATGTCATGGGCCACTAGGTCCGTTTGACACCTCTATCTTTAGCTATTTTGACTACTTCCTTAACTTCTAGAGCTTCTGCTACTTATGCATATTCGCACACTATACTCTTACATCCACTAGCTAATGTGGTACTTGCTCCATCTCTTGCAGTCAGTTTAATAGTTGCTTTCTCCATTATCAAATTACACGCCTTATCACAATTCAATTTAATTCATCCAGTATTTAAGGTTTTTCAACTACATTTACATTTCAGAAACCTCATCTTGCTTTTTATCATCTTTGTTAATGTTTTTATCACTTATGATATTTCTAATACATCATATTGTATTTTCCCAGTTATGCCGGACTAGAGATTTTTAGTCACATGGATCGGCACGGCATGACTTGACTCATGAAGGGCCAGTTCTAGCATGTAGCTTGTGGGCTAGCACAAGTGGCGAAGACAAAAATTTTAGTTAGTGGGGCTTAATTTAAATATGTTAAATTATAAAAATAACAATAATAAAAGTTAAAAACAATGATGATGATGATGATGATGATGATGATGATGATGATGATGATGTTGATGATAATAATAATAATAATAATAATAATAATAATAATAATAATAATAATAATAATAATAATAATAATAATAATAATAATAATTTTCATATCTAATCATAATTATTAAAAATTTTACCATTTTCCTTAACACAATTTTATATTTTAAAAAAGTTGCATAATGATTTTGTTATAAATACTCTTGAATGTATTTCTTTTCAATATACATAACTAAAATATCATTTAACTATTGCACAAATGAATTTCGTGATATTCACTATTGAACCTATTCTCTCTATTGTGTAGTACTGGCAACAGGTTGTGAAGACCGCCAATTTTTGATTCTGGACTTGTAAATTGGTGTGCAATTGAAGCAAATTAAATATTGAAGACGTAGTTAAAATTTTTAATCATTATGAAGTGATGAATCATGTGTGAGCAATATAAGAATTTTTCAATTTTTAAGTTTATGAGAATTATTTAGAATAGAGGAAATTAAGGATTTAAAATGGTGGATTAAAGCATTTTAATAAATTGTGTTGGAATAATTTATTTAATTGGTGGATTAAAAAAAATTTAAGGAATCTAATTGTATTAAATATACAAGCATTCTTAAAGAAATAATATTAAAGAATATATGTATATAAAAGAAATAATATACTATATTAAATAGTATATAATTATAAAAGATATAATATAACATAATATAATACAATATAAGATATATAAAATTATATTATAATATATTATGTAAAAGATATAATATTACATAAATATATTATAAATATATATAATATATAATATCTAATATAACGTTATTATATATATAATATAATAAAAAAATGAGTGGGGCTAATGAGGCCTTAGCTTAGTGGCAAGGAGGAGGCCTTGAGACTTTGAGGTCTCAGGTTCGAGTCTTACCAAGTGTGAGCTTGAGTTAGTCTTGTTATTTACTAGTTTGTTTAGTTTGTTATAGTTATTTACTAGTTTACCTAGTTTGAGTAATGTGATTTTCATAGTTATCTGTTCATGGAATGTAATATGCTGATTGTGATTGTAATTTCTAGTGAAAATGTAATACTAAAAAAAAAAGAGTCGGGTGAGGAAACCCACTCATGTGATTAAAAAACTAATATATATATATATATATAATACATACATACATACAAGCTTCCCAAGGAAGCTTAGGAAGCTTGTTTAAAACATCTGCTGTTGCAAGCAGCAGACGTGACTCATATAAAAAAATAAAAAAATAATAATATTATATAAAAACAAAGTGGAGTTTGGTGGGAAATATCCCACCAAACCCATCATTTATGTTTGCCTGAGGCATACGTGCCATGCTTTTGTCCCATTCTAATAAAAAAAAAAGATGAGAATGTAATGTAAAGGAAAGAAAGAAAGCTATAACAGGGGCAGCGAATGAGAGAGAGAGAGCAAGGTAAAGGAAAGAAATTTAAGCAAAGACCAAGGTGAGGCAGATAGGTGAGCTGAGAGTTGGAGAAACTTGGTAGCAGTGTTTTATTTTGGGTGAATAGGGGCTGAACCCAGTAGAGTTGAAGGCGGGAAACGTGGGTTCATTGGGCCCTAAATAGGGGGCTGCTTTCAAGTGTGATTCAAAATTGATTTAAGGCTGAAATATTGGGTTATGAGGCATTTTAAGGGCTAATGAGCAACTGATTTTGGGGCTGAAATGCAGCGGTTTTAGGTGCTGAAAATGTGGTGTTTTGGAGCTGAGTTGTGTAAGTTTTAGTGTAAAATGGGTAAGATAAATTAGTAAGCTTAGTAATATATATTTATATATTTTAATGAAATTTTTATAGAATTTATTTAATTAATTTTGACTATCCTGGTAATGTTTGAATGTGTAGCAAAAGCAGAAGACGCGAATTGCGAAGAGTTGGATCAAGTGCTAGCTTGCGCGGTCTCAGTAAGATAGTTTTATAAGATTGCGTTAGTATTATATTGTGTATATGGAAAATAATGATTATATGATTGTTTGATATTGGGATATTGTTAGGGAATTATAGACTGTTGATTTTTGGTGTTAGAGCACGAATATGGAGTTATTGGGATATGTGTTGAGTACTATGAGGATTTTGATAGAAAGATTTCAAAAAAAAAATAATGTTAAGGTAAGGATAAAAGGTTACGAAAATTGTGGAATGATATTAGGACAAATGATAAATTTTGGAACTATGTTGGAATATAAAGTTGAGTTATGACAAAGCATATCGAGAATAGTATTAATATGTGATCAAGCATTGAAATAAGTAAGAGACTTATCAAAGAAAAGAGCTGTAAGTTGATATCGTTAGTAAACTACAAGGGTTCAGTTCTAAGTAAGGTTTTTAAGTATTTTTACAACTTAGTTTAATACAAAATTGATCAGTTTTAATCGAAAGTAAAGTCTAGAAACGTACTGAATTGATTATTTGAGAAATGAATAGATTGTAAAAGTTGAAGTATGGTTTTATTGATTTTATTTTGATTTCCTTTGATAAATGGATTGTGAGAGAAAGTATTGGATTGTGTTGAATTAAAAGCACTTGAGCTATTGTTATATTGAAATGAATTGCCTTGGAAATTTTGAGTTTTTGGAATGGTTTGGATTAGTTGAAAATTTTGAATTTCACTTGCAGGAGGTTCCGATTTCTCAAACGTTATGCTGCCGAATTTTAGATAAAATTGCCCTATGTAAAAGTTATTGGTTCCCTCTAAATGGAGATTTAGAAAGAACGATTAAAATGATTTATTGAGAAAGATTTTAAAGTACATGGTTGAATTTGAATTTATGCTATAGAGACAAATGAGGCAATCATGAGACAATTGTATTAGCATAACATTAGGATTATGTATATGTGAATTGGGATAATTGTCTCACGAAGAAAATGGATATTATTCTTGGAGTCATACTTTCAATTTTGGTCTAATAAGATGATTATGAAATATGACTTACGGTATCTTATGGAAATGAAATAGATAATAAAGGTTATATAATTAGTGATATAGAATATGAAATGTATTTTTATTAAGTAAATTACTAATTATATATGACAAGGTGATTGAAACTGAAGAAAATCATTTTATGGTAATGTGTGACTGTGGATGATATTGAAATATGGATACTGTGTATTGATGTGGTAATGTGATATTGGTAAGAGATATGCGATATTAGTATTTTGGAACATTATCGAAATTATATTTATATACTTGTGAACTTATACAGATATTCATTATTATTTATGGACTGTGTGGATGATAATTAGATAGGATAAATGTGAATAAACGTGATTTTTGTGACCTCGAAAAGAAGAGGATGATTTTAATAACCTATGGTTGTTAGTAGGATTCATATATGAATTTGTATATGTATAAATGCATCGTGTGATCTTATTGATACTATTGGAGAATTGAGTTATACCTTGATACATTTTGATTCATTTATGCATAACATATGACTTTGAAACTTTAGAACCACATATCGATTAAAAAGAGAAAATTTTGTTTTGAAATGATATGCATTTAAATTCTTTGAATGAAAGTAAATGTTCGAAATGCATAGATAGCCACAATACATAAATGCTTAACTTGTGCTTTGACACCATGCATAGCATGTATAAACTGAAAATACGGTTTAACTATACATTTATTTGAAAAACGATGTAATTTTAAATGTTTTATTGTGTGGTTATCTTAAAGGATTTAAAAAAAATTTGAAAGAAGAGATTTCGATTTAGAGATGACAGGTACCTTATGGAATGCCTCTATGGCATATGCCTTTGTGGCATAAAGTGTATATATATTGTGGTTCTGCCTGTGTGGCATGGAAACCCATTTATATATACATGAAATGTACATGTAAATATTGCCTAATGAGACCATTCCAGGCTGTCTAACAATAGTCGTGGACACATTCCTCAGTTTCTAGCTGATCAGTGGGGCTAAGACGATCTATGATTATAGATAGATGCCCCTCGAGGGAAACTATCCCATTGATAGCTATAATGGGTTAGAGATGATATGATAACAGAAGAGGGATCCATACCTAGTCTCTCACTAAATGTTAAATGTTGTCTAGAGTATGATTTACTATATGTGAACTTTAGACATGATATGTTTTTACAGTATATTTGATATGACTGAGACTGAATATGATTTACATATGGTTTTATACCACACATAATATGATTTGAGATTGTATATGTTTTGAAATGTGTTTTAAAGCATATGTCAAATGATTCTGAACTATATGAATTTCATACATGATTATGTACTACTTGAAACATGATTTGAAATTGATGTTTTATACAGCAAAATTTTTATACGTTACATATTGAATTATGTTATAACAGTACATGTTGGATTGATGCATGATTTACAGTGATACAAGGATACTGAGTATCATTAGGGCATGATCAAATAAATACTTAAAGGATATTGACTTCTAAATGATACTGGGAAATACACTTGCAAGATTTCATGCATTGCATTAGAGATGATATAATCCTAATTCAATTATTATATTAGTAACTTACTGAGCCCTCACTTATTAAACGATAACTATTTTTCAGACTGACTTAAGGGATACGTTGGTCAGTTTTGGAGATTTATTAGTGTATTGACTTCTAAAGACCTAGCTATTAAATATTTGATATTGTAATACTTCTCTGGTACATGCTTTTATTTTCAGGCAATTTCTATATGGTACTATAGGATGGGATGTAAACTAGGATAATAAGTAGTTGATATAATATTATGATAATATATGATGTATATATGGTGATTTGTTGTGGATATTAGGTCTATTGAGATGATACCTATTTGGTAAATATAATGTGGATTGTGGAAAAATGTTGTGTTGCATTGGGATGATTTACAGGTAGTTAACTGGGAAATCTCAAATTATAAGAGGGGATATTTTCAATCTGATTAAAAAAAAAGTAAGTTATGGCTTATAAATGATCTTTTTTATCTTAGAGAGTAATTTAAATTATAGTTGAATTAAAGAATGAATGGAACTTATTTACTGCCTACACTGACATCGAATACAAATCGTAAAATGAAAAAGAAAAATTTAGTTTGTAAATTTGTAAGAACGAAAAAGTATGAATATCAAGTGAACGTCACGACCTTCGGGTCATGACACAGGTAGAATCAATGCTATTGTTATTAATAAATAAATTAATAAATACACTTAATTTTTTCTACTGTCAACCCTTCTTATAACAAATAACAATATCATCACTTTCTTTCTAACCTTGCAAACTCAATGCTAAAATACATATTTATAATATAAATTGGAAATTAAATTTCAAAAGTAAAAAAAAATTTTATTAAGATAAACAAATTTTATTTATTTAAACTTAATTTTAACTAACTGAGCCCTATGGGGCTCCGCCCTTGGCCAGCATGTAAGAACTACGAATTTCGACCATTGATGAGTAAATCAAATTATTTAAGCTTTATGAGTTGATGTGAATTATTGGTGAATTATGGAATTAATGATTGAATATGGGAATTTATAAATTAGGGGGATTAAATATGAAAATTTTGGAAATTTAAATTAAGATTATAATAGACTCAATGCAACGAAATAAAGATCAATCTAGTACATTAAAGTGTTTTCATGAATTACAAGGGATTAGATTAACTAAATTATGGCTAAATTGAGAAAATTAATTACATTAAATATTAAGGATGTAAATTAAGGAAACGCAAACATATATAAATAAATATACATTTTAAATAAGTGGATATATAATTATATCCATGAAAAGAAAAAAATAGTTAAAAAAAGGGAGCAAAATTAGGTTTTGGTGGAAAATATCCCACCAAAACTGATCAACCAAAGGTAGATTCCCACCCATTTCCTATTCAACAAAACAAAATAAATAAATAAATAAACAAATAAAGTGGGGTTGGTGCCTTTTGCTTTCATCCTTGTCATGTATACCCTGTACCTCTCGCCCTATCTCTTCTCTCATTCTCATCAACTCCACCCACACATCCTTTTCTCTTCCTTGTCTTCTCTCTTTACTCACTTGTCCTCCCTCATGGACTTTAACCCCAAAAGTGATACACACCAAATAGATCTTAGGCTGAGCTGGCAACTTAGTGCTAATTAGTTTGTTAATTAATTGCTTAATAGCCAGTTAGTTATAGGTCAAGAGTATATATAAGATGAGAACTAATCATTATTTTGTAATTCTAGATCTATAACAAATATTATAATTTCCTCTCTTATCTTTCCTTCTCTTCTTCCTTTCCCTCTCTATCTCTCTTTTCTACTCTGTTCTTCACTATTCCATATTCGGTTAAGGCAAAAGCTCTTCTCAATCTTAGTACAATACCTCCTTGTGCTGCCATTAGAGGATTTTTAATGGTTGGCCTACAACAATAGTATCAGAGCCGACGATTCTTAGCGTTTGTGACATGATCGATAGTGTAGCAATGATCGAATAGTGGCTGATTGAGCAACAAATGGAGCTAAGGCAAATGATCGAGCAAATAATGGTAAGATTAGATGAAATACTGGATCGTTATAAGTTTGATAGAAGATCTAAGAAAATTGAAATTGAAAATGAAAATGAGTTTAGTGATTTAGCAAAAGATTTGAGTATCAATACTGTTAAAGATGAAAAAGAAGATGAAGAAGAAAAGCATGATTTTATCGATCTATCCATGGGAGGAATAGACGAAGTAATGATTGGATTCAATGCATTGAAGAACTTGTGCAACCCTGACCAACCCTTTGTGACTCAAGATCTTGTCAGCCCGATCACCATTGAAGAACCTTCATAACTAATGGGTCTATTGATTGCATCTTTGAGTTGGTGACTTTGAAGCAAAAAGGTATTGTGGAGGAATATTTTGAAAAATTTGACAATCTCTTAAATCTTCTAGAAATAAATGATGAAGAAGCCCTCGACATTTTCACTTGTAATCTGAAGGAGGATATCTTTAGATTAGTAAGATTCTTTTGCCCAAATTCTTTGACTCATGCTTTGAAACTAGCTAAACAAATGGAATCTTTGTTTTATGACCTACCTAGAGAGCCTTCTGCACCATGTAAAAATCTAGCACTACCTCTACCATTGAATTAGTTACCAAACTTCCAGAGAAGCAGTCATTGTCACCATTTCCTTTACTTGATGCAATGAAACCATCCATGGCAGAAACACCAATCCTTTTCCCTTGTCCTCTTCAAAGGAGATAGACATGAAATTGGAGAGGTTTGATGATGATAAGTTTAAAAAGGAGAATGATGATGTGAGTGACTTGGAAGCTGTATGAATCTGTCATTTGAACCCTAAGGTACACCATCATCTTGGACAAGGAGATGTAGGTATGGTAATAGTTGATAATGAACCAATTAGTATGATTGGTATAGTATTGGAACCGTGCAATGAGTATAAGATTGATGAATTAATTGATGAAAAGGTTGTAGGACATGTTGTTGATGTGTGCTTATTGTTTGAAAAGGCTTATATGATCGGCTGTGTGATTAAAAATGAGTTGATTGTTGTTTATGAACCCCATCGATTTAGGCTTTTAGTAATGAATAAAAGGCAATTTAATGATATAGTCCTTGTCCACAAAGAACTTTAAACTCAAATGGTATTAAGGCTTTTGTGGTTGCAAAGAAAGCTGCCAAGAGTATTGCAGACATTCAACTTGCTAAAGACTCAAAATTTTCTAAGGAGGAAAAGGTAGAGGAAGTTTCAACTAAAAAGCAAAGGGAAGATAAGGATGACAAGCTACAGAAGTTTGTCTTGGATAAGTTTGAGAAAGCAAGTGAAAATTCTTTTCTTGGCCAAGGCTTAAAGGTTTTTGACAACTCTATAGAGAATTTGGCTTCATGCACATGGCAAGCACTTGAGAGTGCATGGAAAGAGGGTAACAATCTTATTTAGAAGCTAGAGCATTTTGTTGCAAACATTGCTCATTCTACTCAGCATGGACGTTAACCAACTAGTTCAAAGCACTATCCTTAATAGGGATTGGAATTGGGGGCAGTCATAATGAGATGAAAATTTTACATGATTCAAGCGTCAACAAGATTACTAATATAGTTGCTGGAATCACAAGTGCATTAGTGGGATTAGTTGTTAATGATATAATTCAAAGACGTACTAGAAGGCTAGAGTTGTTGTACTCAGAGTTTACTCATACGCTTTCAGCAATGTGCTATATGGCAGAATATCAACCCTTGATGTTGAGTAACTCTGTCATATCTAGTGCTCACACAGTTCAAAATGCAAGTGCTGCCATAATTGGAATTTGTTGGGGTCAATTCAATGTTGATTTGGCTGAACTTACTCTTAGACGACTTATAAATTTGAAACTGAACTCCTTGTTAGCGGACCACATGACATCAAGAACGGTGTTGGTTTGAGAGACCGTATCTTGACTGCTTGTTACAAAATTCTATATAACTACCATATCATGCTTGTTATTTTGTTTGACGTGAAAGATAAAGTTGACAATTGCTTGGGAGAGGTAACAGATTCAGGGGTACAAATAGCCATGTTCAGAAAATTAGTCTTGATGCTTCAGACAACTATGGCCTTTACCATAGTTGTATTTGTAATAGGAAAAAGTATCTTCTCCAGAGCAGAATAATATGGATCAATTGGGATACTAAAGTTGATGGTGGCAAGAGTAGCTGTTACTGTGGCTGATAAGCTTAAGAGAATGCTTCATTGGGAAATATTCCTGGAATATTTGTGAGTTCACTATTCTGTTCACATGTGTAACATCCGAAAATGCTAAATTTTCGAACTAAAATTTTCTTTTTGAAACACTTATTCACATTTGATCAATTATAATTATATGGTTTGCATTCAGTGTTAGTATAAGTTTACCCTATAGCTTTCGATATCTATCAATCCTTATACCATTAGAATAATTTATCTATGATTGTTAAATATGAAATTAGAGTATAAATCACCATATAAAATTTATACTTTCATTAATATCAACTTATTACAAGTACATTTCAACTAATTCTTTGACATTCCTTGACCTTATGCTATACGATTTACATCCCGTACTATAAATATAATTGTTGCGCACACACGTCTGAATATAAAAGCATAATACTTAAGATATACCTGCTTACTTGGTCGCTTAGACTTTTAAAAATTTTCTTCGTCTAACCATACAACAACAGTTACCACGGGAGCCGATGAGCTATCTGAGATGGTGAGTAAGGGGAGGTAAGTATAAGAGAACTGATACTATGAAATCTATATGCATAAAATCATTTAATTCTTAGCAATACACTAAGGGACATTTTAGGAGAGATACTATAGTCGGCTAGGTAACTAGATAGAGTATGAGAGGTACTTTAGAGTATTTGTCGTGTCCCAATCCCTAGTTACAACTATAGGGAGTAAATAGTTGAATATGATATGAATAAACAACATAATCATTTAAAATAATACCATGCAATCTTTCAGTTTAAAACAATGTATAAAACATTTTAAATAAATCAATTTAATAACAATTCAATATGGGATTCCAGTAAACATTGCAGTAAACAATTTAAAACCATAGTGCAATCAATATTTGAACCGTTCAGTAAACGTACATAGCTTAATAAGCATTTATAAATAATCATTAACAGTGCTGTTGTTATTTAGGTAAACAGTGTAATAAATTCTCCGTAAACAGTACAACAAATCGATTATCAGTGAACAGTAGCAGAATTAGAAATCATGTTTGATAAGCATAAACAATTTCAAAATCTGTAATATATATAAAATTCAATTTTGGGAGTGCCAGGGATGCTCGGGATGTCCGAGAATTTGCCACCCCAGCTAAAATAGTGGAGACAAGGTAACACCCAATAGACTCATGCATGGTAACATATGGCCATAGTCTAACGGTCGTCCCCAGATGTACACGGGTCAGGTGTCATCGAGGACACTGAATGATGAGACCAAGATCATTTAGCTATAGTAACAGTAACAGTAGGGGTGCATGTGCTCGTAAGTGGCTATGGGGCTACTAGTCTCAAAACAGTTCGTAAAACAATTCATTACAGTTTACGGAGATAAGTTCAGTAACATATACCTTCAGTAAATTCATAAACGAATAGTTTAAAAATAATGTGCAGTTTAATAATAAAAATTTATAAGATATTCACAGTTCCATATCCAGTTCTCAAAACATTTTATTTACGCATAAATAAGATATAAAAACATGCAAATGCCCTTATGTACGGGAAATGTGATAACATGAATTTTTAAATATTAAATCTCAATTTTTTGGTATGCATATAAGACATTTGAAATAGCATAAATTCAACATTTGTTAATTCTCATTTCAAGCATTCAAAAACATTCCAAAATATAATGCTACGGATGTCTAAAAAATTTTTGGCAGCATAACGACTATAACTGTCCTAACCCTCCTACATGAAAACACAATTCATATTCCCAAGGCAGTTGATTTTAAATCCATGATAGTATCCAAATCATAAACTTCACTCAAATCAAAATCATAAACAATTCGCAAATAATCCTAAAACTTCGATCAAGTCAAACCATAAACAATTTAAAATTTATCTTTAAAACATCAATCACATCAAAGCATCATTCTCTCCTCCAAAATCGTAAACATTTCAAAACAATTCATAAAATCATTTTCAACATCAATATGTATTCATAGTATCCTTACGTCATCCATACTCATTTTTTACCTCAATCCTTGCTATTTTGCTTAGCAATCTTTCGATCACTGTGTTCTTATTGATGGACTCCTTAGCAGCAACCAACATTCATACAAGGCCAATTATTAGTAATCTTGCCTTATCATACTTCAAAGTACATCAAACAATTTGAATTCAATCGAATATATCCATTTCTTCACACTTTTCCATTAAAACCGAAATTACCATTTCACAATTTTTTTTAAAACTATACTAGTACTCTTAATATCATTTACTAATCCACATTTATTCCTCTTACATTAATCACATACCACACACAATTTACTTACACCATTTACAACAATAAGACCTTATGGATTTAATTTGAATAAATTCCTTTACTAAAGCTTCTCATTAGGGCAATACATTATCACCATCTTAACATTAATATTTTCACATGCTAATACTAATTTTACACTAACATACCCTAACAATCATATATATCCAAATCAAACTAGAGAAAAGTTATTTACCCTTGGAACCTTTTTCTTTGACAATTTTCTCCTCACTCTCCAGCCAATTTTCCTGCATTTTTCCATCATAAATACACTCATAATCCATCCCTCTAACACATATATTAAGCTTGGAACTAATAGAAATGGTCGGATCCATCTTACCTTTGAAAAATGAAACCTGCCCTGTTCTTGATGCTCTGTTCCATTCTGCCTCAAATAGCTGCTGTTTGCTCCTTTATCCAGTAGCAAATTGGGGTATTTGAGAGAGAAATATTGTAGTTTAGGAAGGTGACTATATAGGGTTTGAACTTCTCTTCCCTTCTCCTTCTTTCACTTCTCCTTTTCCTCTCTTTTTCTCTTCTACTCTCACGTTCTTGCTTCCCCTGTCTGATCTGCGTTGATTTTTTAGCTGCTGTTTGCCTACATTTTAGCAGCTGTTCATGGTTGTTTTAAGGGTTAAAGATGTGTACTTGAAGGTGTGTTGATGAGAATTGAAGCCCCTTTCTCTCTTTCCCTTGTTCCCTTTGATTTTCTTTCTTTCTCCTTCGCTGTTCCTCACGCCACTGCTTCAGGTTTTTCTATTTTGTTTTTGCCGACTTTCACACAACACTTAAAGCCATTTACATTTTGTTTCCAGCCACTTAGGTGTTAGGTAGTTGTGTTAATGCTATCACCTTAGTCTTATTTAGTTAATCATATCATTTCTAACCAATGAAATGCAAGGAAAGCTACATTTCTCACGTTTTTGGCTGCTTCCATTTACTAATATATTTTCAGCCCTTTAGCCGTCCCTTATAGCCCCCTTTTGCCACCTTTTCACTCTTAATCAATACACATATGAGAAATATCTTAGATATTTTAGATATATTTCATTTATTTGGTTGAAGTATATGTTATTTGGTGGAGAATTTTCAGGCTTTCATGGTTTGCATTCGTTTAAAAGTATTGGAAGACAACTATTTATTTCTTCAATCACTAATTAAATAAATAGTAGTATTCATCCACTTATACTAATTTTTACAAAGCTAAAATAACACTTTATAATTTAATTAGAAGCCAATTCAATTTCTATACTTTAACTCTCACTTTTCTAATTACTTGACTGCACTTATAGCTAACTTTAAAAATTCACCGAGATCAATCCAAAATGCATAAAAATATGAGCCATATATGGTTGAAAAGATCTTCAAGTTAGCTTTCCAACGCAATTTGAATCACTTCAATAGGAGTTCTCTATCAAAAATTATGCCCAACGTTTTACCGATTGCTCAGTTTCAAATTCCCTGCTTGTGATGTGAATGTAAGAATTTATTGTTGTTAATCTGTAATGAATTAAAATATGAGCCTTTTATGGCTAAAAACGATATTTAAGTTAGCTTTCTAGTGGATTTTGAATCATCTTAATTGGAGTTTTCTACCAACCGCTATGGGTAAATATTTACAGATAGGTCAGCCAGTAGAATGTATAGCTCATAAGGTAAATTTACAAAATTTATGGTATTAATCCATAAGGAACTAAAATGAGAGACCTATATGTTTGGAAAGATAATTAAATTAGCTTTCCAAAGAATTTTACGGTTTATCATTTGGATACTTCGATCAAATTTTTCAGTATCCTTTAAAAAATTGTGATCTTCCTACATGCTTTAATCCTTGAGGACAAGTATGATTTGAAGGGAAAGGTATTTGATACACGGCAAGTGAATGTTAGGCTGAGCTGACAACTTAGTGGTAATTGGTTTGTTAATTAGTTGCTTAATAGCTTGAGGACAAGTGTGATCTATTCACGGGAAGAACAGGGGCGAAAAGGGTTGAAGCAGGGGAGGCCGCACGTGAGGTAACCGAAGGAGAGGTGATTCGTGAAGCGTTGGAACTAGAATAGAGGTGCGACTCAGGGCCTACAAATAGGGGCTGTTCCGTGCTACTTCAAGGCTTAGTTTAGGTGGTTTAAGGCTTGGTGTTTTGATAATTTTAGAAGGCAGGAAACAACTTGAATATTGGCTGTATTGGTGGTTGTTCAGCAGGGATTTTTAGGCTGATTTAGAACTGATTTAAGGTTGGAGATAAAGAATGTTTTGGTGCTAATTTTCAAGGGCTATTTGTGCGTGAATAGAGGAGTGATGGGAGCCAAACAAGGCTGAAAGGCAAGAAATTTCAAACTGCTCTTCAAGGCTATTAATTACCCATTTTTTTGGCTAAATGGCGTGGCTATTAGGTGCCAAATTGAGACTGATTATAGGGGTTTAGAGTATAAGAATGGTGGCATTTGAGGATTGGAAACCGATGATGAACATGGTTGTAATGTGGGTTAAGGCTGTAAATTGAATTGAAGCAAGGCTATTTAGCTAGTATTTTGGAGGACTGTAGTGTGAATTTTGTACTGATTTAGAGCAGTATTTTCAGCTTGATCAAAGACTGAAAATCAAGCATTCTGCAATGTGAAAAAAGGGCTGAGTTTAAGGTTGCTGAGCAGGAGATTTTAGGGCTGTTTAGAAACGTATTCAGGGTTAAATAACAAGGGAACTTGGCTAGATTTTCAGGCTAAGTTTAGGAGGCTAAGAAGGCTAAGTTGGTGCAGGTTTTACATGGCAGTTTAAGATTGATTTTTTTTGCTATGTACAGTAGGCTCTAGGTTGTATTTTGAGAGTTGCATTAGTGCTATATAAGCTAAAAGCCAAGGCTGAACCGTGATTTCTTGGCTGAAATTGGTGGTTTAAAAGGTGGCATATTAAAGGGATAGAAGCTTATTACCATTGAGGTTGGTTCGGCACTATATAGGATTGAATTGGTGCTAGTTTAGGATTGTTTGGGATGGCTAATTGGCACTGAAAATGGTGGTCTTTGAAAGCTAGTTCGAGGCATTTTAAGGTTAATTTTAGAGTTGTTGAGATTGGCAGTATAAGGCTGTTAAAGGGCTAAGTTTTAAGGTTTAAGGATAAAGAGTGAAGGCTAGATTTTCAGACCTTTTAGGAGTGTAAAGGCTGAGCAACAAGGGCTGTTCTGGTGATTAGAATAAAGAGGAAATAGAAGAAAATAAAAGGAAAAACAGGAAGAGAATTACACGTTTAGCTGAGCTAACATCAAAACTCAGGGAAAGATTCAGATTTAGATTTTATTAAAATATTTAGAATTTTATCGGATTTATACTAAGTCAAATTGATTATGTTTGAAAATGTAGCACTATGCAAAGACGATGAACGCGGGTTTAGCTAATTTCGGAGTACACGTGCTAAGCTCAGATTCGGTAAGACTTTTATATAAGTCTGCAGTAGAATTATATTGTGTAGGCTTTATAGAATTGATAAATTGATTAATTTTAATATCATGGATAAAAATTTGGTTACGAAGTTGAAATTCAGGTTATATATCAATTTAGTCAAATCATTGGTGGAATTAACGATGATTATACGATATAGCATGAAATTAAATATCTAGTTAGTAATTATATGGTCGAACATTGAATTGTGGAATTATTGATGGTGTTAGGTAGTGATGATCCTATAATTTAATAATTTCAGTTTCTTAATTGTGGAGCATATTCAAACGTGATAACATTGATATTGCAAGAGTTCAATATTTAGATGATTTATCGTATTATGTTATTGAGTATACATGAGATGCTAAGAGGACCCATATTACTGGTGGGGGTCTTAGCATCAGCATTGTGGTATGCAATTGATAGTTGCGATTTGCATTGTGGTAATATTTATGACTTGTGCATGCTTGATCTTATTGAAATTGAGGTTGAGTCTCCATATAGTCTAATCATTAATGGATTTAAATAAATGAATGTCAAACTTGTGATTATAGTCTTGGTTATAACTTTGGAGTGGATTATGATTGAGGATATCAATATGTGCAAAATTTGATATTTGATAATTATAGATTATTGATGAGGATATTAACATTGCATTTTTTAGTACTTGGTGGTTGTATGGAAATGTAAATGTATATAATCATAAGATACTAAGAGGACCCACACTGCTGGTGGGGTTTTAGTATCAAATTGTTGGATGACAGTGCAGGTTAAAAGTACTTACATGTGTGTGATACTGGGGATAATTATAGTTATGCTGTTAATTTTTATTTGATGGAAATAAATATCGAGATATTAAGAATTGTCGCGAATTTTGAATGATTTTATTGAGTCGGATCGAGGTCAAATTGATGATGATAGACCTTATGTGATTGCATGGCCTTTTGACTGATTGAGATATGAGGTTTCATGCAGTGGGATTGCATCTACTTAGTATTTGCTCATATCATGGTGTTCATGGTTTCAACATGCATGTCACATAACATGAGTTTTATCAAGATGCATTGATTTGAAATGTATATGTGGATATGATTTATTTTATAAAAGTTCAACACAAAGTAAGAAAACATGGTGCAAATGTACATGTGTTTAAAATGGTTTCATGAATGAAATCTAGATGGTTTTCATGTTTTCTTAAACAATTTGTTCATTGGTGTTGCTGAATTTGATTTTAAGATTATGGCATGTACTTAGAGTAATAAATAAAGCATAAATGGAAATGCCTATATGAGCGATACTATTGGGCCTACATGTGGACTTGATAGGTAAATCGTCTGATAAGGTGTTTGGACTTGCCAGCTCGGGATCTTGGCAAGGTTACATATGGACTTAATAGATGATGTTCTAATAAGGTTGTTACGTGTTGGACATATTCTGGCATAAGTCCAGATCCTCACTTAATCAACGACACTGGAGTTTCTACCATGGCCATAGGTATTACCCTTGTTCCATTAGGGCCCCCATTCGATCCACTAATAGCTATAGTGGGAGTACTTTATTGATTTACTCATTTGGATGTATGCGGATTAATATTATGATTGAATTTTGCCATATCTCTATTATATTTACATGAGATGATGACGATTGTGTCTTGATTTAAAATGGTGATTTGATAAATGGTTTACTGCATTTTAGAGCTTGTGCCTAAGCACAGTTTCGACATTGGTGAGTTGAGCTTGATGCATTATGTATCACGAACCTTAAGCTTAAGCGGGACTTAAGCCTCGGTATATGCTTTGAAACTTGTGATAACATCAAATTTTTTAAATGGTTTTCATACTATTTGAATATTGATCTATACATTGAAACTTATAACTATTATGTTCTCTTATTAAGTATGTTTTATAACAATTGCATAAGAATTTGAAAACAATATACTTGTGCTGCATGAGTTGTGATATCGGGACAAGTGATGTCATTGTGGAATGATATTGAATCAAGACATAGCAATGTGTATTGATATTGAATAGATTATGAATCATAGGTACTGATATTGGATAATTGATTTGCATTGTGGATTGATATTGGATAATTAATAAATGTTGAGATTGATATTGGAATGTACGATGGAGTATGGTTGCTTTTATCCACAGGTGCCAAGATCGGGGATATTGAGGTACTTTAAAGTACCTTTCTATCGATGCCTAAAACCTTGGCCCACCTAGAGTCTCTTAGGATATGATATCAATATAAGTAAACGATAATTATGATTGAAATGGTATATTATGGATTTTATTCTAAGGATTCATCATTGCATGTAGAATAGTATAAAGCTAGTTCTATAGTTATATAATTAACTTACAGAGCTCTCGTTTACTAAATTTTATTCTAAACCTTTTCAAATTGAGGGGTTGAGGAAAATATTTCGAATCCTTCAAAACATTTTTGTGGCTTGAAATATCGTCTCAATTCTGGAGGCAACTCTTGATGCTTATTTTGGTATACATATATTCTTTTCGTATGTATTTATTGTTTCACGCTAATTTTTGTTACAATAGAATGGGATGTAATTTAGGATAATAAGTTATTGTTATAATTTTATGATGTTCAGTAGTATTATGTAACATCCCAAAGCTACTGTAAATCATGATACTTACTCATAACTTACACTTAATTACCGGTTGGGTTGTCTGTGATGCTTAACAACTTCTACTACATTATTATGTAAATATGAATTATTAAAGTTATAAATTATTAATTTGTTCACTTACAAATATTTTTATACATTCCCTTCTAATTAAAGTAGTATTGTATTATTTTGCTGAATATATAAAAATATATAACATACCTTCGATATCCAATCTCAGGAAGGTAAGTCTCTTAGCCAAATCAGTGATCTGTGGAGTGGAAAAATAAGTAGTGAGCGACAACGTGCTCAGTAAGGAAAGTGTATGCTGCTTTACAAATATAAAACTATATTCTCAAAACCCCTTAATTATCCTAATGATTAGACTCATTAGGAAATATAGTTAACATTAAATAGGATTTAACAGATCCTTTCAGAAATCAATTAATTGAGACTAGGCAACAATTTAAATCATGCAAGGAATATAAGTCATCTGCTTTTGGGGTGCACCCATAGGCCATCGCCCCTCACGGCTATCTCAACTAGATATAGGGCCATAATCTATAGATGGTCCTCGGGTCCACTTGCCAAGTGACCTCGAGACCGCTGATGACTTGGTGGGTCCATCAGCCCTGTGACGCCTTGGAGTGCACTCATTGGTCTATTTGACCTGAGCCACCGCCCCAGAGGGGTCACGCAAAGTATACGAATAATGATGCATGAACTCATAGCCTAATGTCTCAAAATCAAGTTATATCTTATGTATCAAAATGATTTGATATCAAATAAAACAGCCCGTAATCTCAACCTCTTTCGTGTGAGAAAGGTACGGGTTAAATTGGCTCGCCCATGGCTAGTTCGCCCATAGTAAGCTGGCCAATACTCAACTCGCCCAATGGTCAACTCGCCCCAAAAAGGTTTCATATTTCTATTTTTGAAATATTAAAATAATTCATTTTTCGTTTAGGAAATTACACTTTAAAACCGTTCGCCAGAGTCAGCTCGCCCTTCACGGCTCGCCCCTGACTAACTCGACAAGACGGCGAATTAGTAATCGCCCGCCACTTAGCTTTTCAAAACAAAAGTATGCCTCGTTTATAACGGTTCGCCCACCTTATATTTAAAACAAGGGTCGCCCGCCCAAACACTTTAAAAAGGGTTCGTCCGACTATGGCTTACCTGGATTTCTCTTTAAAACAAGGGCACTCGCCCAGTTCTCATAAAAGAGAGCTCGCCATTTGGCTCGCCCGAGTTTCTGCCTAGAACAAAACTAGTCGCCCGCTTTAGCCAGTTCGCCCAACAAAACAACATATGGCGGCTTGTTGCTCGCCCAAGATCAAAACAGTTTATCAACCAATGCATGTCAGAAAATAAACAATTTCTAATATTTTCTTAACATTTTTACTCCACAGGACATGCATTTACATCACATACTACTTCCTTACCTCGTCTGATGCAGCCTTGCTTCTCGCCCGCCTTCCTCAATTCCCGTCTGCAAAATCATTTATTTAAACTATGAATATTTCTTTTTCGAATATTTCTTGAAATGATTTATATTTTCCTAATAATAGTGGCACTTTGGCGAGACTTAGTTCGCCATTCGCCCAAAGAGCTCGCCATTTAATATTAACTCATTTATAGGAGTTCGCCCAGCTTGGGAGCTCAACTCGCCATGCTTATCAATTCAGTTCGCCATTCGTGGCTTTTCATTCATAAATGGGCTCGCCCATGTATTGGATAACGTTTGGCGACCTCTTTATCTCCTACTCGCCCCATTGGCGATCATCAACATTTCACATGGGTGATCTCTATGGTCAACCTCCTCGCCGTTTGGCGAATATATGTCCTCGCCCATTAACTAACATTCTGGTTATCCCATAACCATTGGCGAACATATTCTCGCCTAGTCATGTATTGCACCGTACTCGCCTCACCCTTCGGGCGAATACTCTTTACTCACCTATTGTTTTTCTTAATCAATCTTGGTTATTTTTTTTCCATTTAGTTTCTTATATATTCCACAATATTCAACTACAACCATACTATCTCTATGTTTATTTCGTTGTAAAACATAGAAATCTATCATTAAATATTAAGAGAACTATATAACTATGAAAGTCACCTTTACTAAGTTGCTCTTCCAACAACAGAATGCTTTCTTGCCTTTCTTAGCTTTACTTCTCTTGTTCCTTAACTCTTCAATGGTGAGGAAAAGATTTAACTGATAGAAAGATGAAACTCCTTGGTTATGAAAGGAACGGAAGAAATGAAGTAGAATTTGTAGCAAACAGAATGGGCGAGTAACAAATTCTCAGGTATTCTCCTTATATAACCCCTCAAATCTACTTAGAACTCGCCACCTATTCTTATCCTGTTTCATGTCATCATTGCACGTCTTTCATGCAATTAAAACCCAGAGAAATTGGTGACAAAAGGAACGGTGGTAAGGCCTCCCGTTGCAGTCCGTTTCTTCTTTCCTTTTTGACTAAATTTTCTCTTTTTCTCGTCATCTTCTCTGCCAGCCAACGTTGATTGGCTAACTCCTAGTCCACGCCACTGTCAGCCAACGTTTATTGGCTTTCCTTTCATTCTTTTCTCCATTCGTCTGACAGCCATACTCTTCATTAAATGTTTTCATACTATAATATCAAAATTATATTAAATCCCATCTATTCTTTATACACCATATATACATTATAACATACAATGAAAAGTGGAAATTCACATTAAATGATTCCTTAATTTCACTAAAACAATTTATTTCCACCATCATTCATGTACACATATGGTATACAGTATAATAAAATTCGGATTTTACATATTATGTATCGATATTGGATGAAACTCAACGATTGAATGCCTATAAGATTATAAAGTGTGTTGAGCTTGATGATATAGTGATTGTCAAAGATTGATACATATATAAATTGGAATATAGTTGTGGATATCTCGGATTGTATAGAGAAGATACTATCTGTACAAGTACTAGGCTGAGACCTTGAGCAACTAGCTCTAAATAAGAGAGGTAGTTAATGACTACATATTGACACTGCATATACATAGATAAACCTGTTAAGTTAAAAAAAAAAAGAAAAATTAGCTCGAATTTCTATGCATTCGCAAGGTTAAGTATCTAGTCACGACCTTCAAGTCCTGACATAGCATGGTACGACATGCAAGCCCATGTGCCTTTCGTATTGGCCCATTTATAAAAATAAAATTATTTGAATAATTGTAATTATGAAATATTCAAATTATTGATGCACAAATTTATAATATTTTCATTTTAAATACAAAATTTATGATTTGTCACATTTTATATAAATAATTTTTTATTAAGTACACTACAAGTAAAATCTCATCAAAAAATAAATTATTAAGGATTACTTTACTAAGAGATTAGTTAGATGGAGAAGCTCGATCACAAGACAATACATATTATCTAAGTGAATCATAAGATGAAGAGAAGGAAAAATAAAACAATAATATTTTTTATCTTATAGTTTTTTTTTTGTGTGTGCTTTTTTTAAAAAAAAAAAATTAAGATTGTAAATTTTGGTATCTTTATTTAATAGATTTTATTATGTTTCTCCATGGATATAGGCATTTTTTCCAAGTAAATTATGTCTTTTATTTTTTGAATGTTATTTAAATTAATAAATAAAACTTTAAAAATAATAAAAATCTAGAAATTTTATTAATGGATCGTGATTGACACGACATGGCACGAAAAATAGTGTTGTGCTTAGCCTAACATGACCTATTAGTGTTATAGGCCTTGTGTTATGCCAAGCCATGTCCTTAATTTTTATGGATTGTACCAACACAGCCCATTAAAAAATAATGTCATGCTAGCACGATCCATTAACACATGGATTAATATTTAAATGGGCCATGCAAGCCTAACACGGTTCATTTGATACCTTTAGTTAAAGATATGCGATTCCAAAAGGTGATTACTAAGTTAGATTTTAAAAATGTTATAGAGGCAGCTAATGATGTTAGAGAAACACACTAGTGGAAGATAGGGCCAAAACTTGAAGATATTAGAGATTTAAGAAGCTATTTCTAGAGGAAAAGTTTGAACATGTTATGCAAGAAGCTAAAAAGGTTGCTCACAAGATTGCACAATAATCCATTAAGAAAATGAGTCTGAAAAGAAGGATTGGAAGGCTTTCATCTTGTTTTGTTCATGTGCTGACTTGTGATGGTTTAGTAGCTCCCTTAGCTTTACAGTTATAAGGCTAATGGTGTGAGAACTGTCACACCCCGGAAACGTGGAAGTTTTGGGCTAAATTTTTTTATATATATTTTTAATCTTAATTTCTTACTTGGGTTGCATTCCTGCTAGTACCTCTTTACACTTTTCCAACCACATAAACATCATAATATTTTCATAAAATATTTCATTCACTTTATATTGACTTGTTTCTCAAAGTAACGTTTACATTCATATAGTATCGATTACATCCCAAAAGTATTGTTTATATATGAATATCTGTGCTATATAGGATGTTTGGTATCAAAATATAAATATACCTTATGTGAGTACAAAAAGTAGTCGGAGGAGAGACGTATCCCTCAGCCTACGTCATATGCGCAACAGGTAAAGAGATGATCATTGCAAATAATCTGGTAAGGTAGAGGGGGTGAGCTTTTTGAAAAGCCCCGTAAGAAATGCATTTAAAATAGTTAGAGCATCGATATATGCAGAAAACAAATGCCATAATAATACATTTCATACTTTAAAACATTGTATAAATTCTTTAATACATATATCAAAATTCATACTTGTTCAAACATGCATCATACTTTAGAAATTTAATATCAAAATTAATAAAACTTATCATAAAGTTCTTGGAGACTAGGCGAGATCATATAGCCAGTATGCGGGTCATGACACTTACTTCATCCTCCGAATAGGGAACGAATACCTATGGCCAGGGTATGGGCTGTAACCTGATTAGAGTCGTACAGCGAATATGCACCATGAAGGACTAACATACCCACAAAGGATGGAAACATACGCAATGTGAGCGAACATGCACGACGTGGGCAAAACATATGCCACAAGGGACGAAAACATGCACAATGTGGCATGCATGACAGGCAATAACATAAACTATAGGAAGGCCTTAGTCTCAAATCTTACTTACTTATATAACTTCTTAAATCATACCATTTATATAAAATAGTAAGGACCGGGCGTGCCAGGATCTAAGTTAGCCTGGGGTTTGCCACTCCGATACCTTTTTCGGAAAATATATTTATTTACTGTCATACTTAAAATATTATGGAAAAATATGCATAGAAGTTATAAGGTTCATTTAACAAATTAACAAAAGATTATGAAAATTAACTTCGGAATAAAATTCATGCTTCAAACATTTCTTTAAAATTTGCAATGAAAGTAAGGGACACCATCACAACTTTAAATTACATCCCTTACCTCAATACACTATAGATCAATGCCTTAAATTGTACCAATATGCTTCCTATCTCACCGAATTATAAACTGCAAAGTAACAGTTTTACTGTAATTAATTTTCAGTATAACTTATGAAAATTTCCTTTGCTTATCTAGCTCCTATTTATCTCATCATTACTTATAATATTAACATTTCCTACGATTTTCTCATAGGTAAATATTTTATTTGCTTTTCCTTTTTTGTTTTGGCCTTCTATGCTTTTCTCTCTTATTGTTTCTTATCCAATCCGTGAGCCTCTGTTCTTTCTATTTTCTGCTCATATTGGTTTAACATTGGCTGGATGTTTTATTCCCTTATGATGCATATATAATTTAACTTCATAAGTACTTCATCATGCCATTTAATCAACCTAACCTAACCATCTCTTTCATTTTTCTTGCTGTCAAAACCGACAGCTTCTTTCCTTCTTTATTTTCAACCTACGCAAATTTCTACTTGTATCTATATTGTAGCTATCATAAAGTACATCTTAGGTTGTTAAAATTCCAGCATTCACACGTATAAAGTCAAGGAATATCAATCTTTACTTCACTCATTTATTCCTTATTCCGATTGTCTTCACCAGCCACAAAATTTTTTTTTTCCACATACGGCTGTACAACAGCCCAGATTTCTTTCCATCCAGCCACCTTTGTTGACTATAAGAAACACTATTTTTCTTCCTCATGGTTCACGTAATCCTTTTGCCTATCACTAAGCTCAAACCCTTTTTATTTCTCATGTAGTTGACGTTTTCTTTGTTTCTATTCCTCTTCTACGCCAGTCATCTCCTCAAACCTTCCTCTTCTTCTTTCTAAACTTTTACAACCAGTTCTAGGGTTTCATATACATGATTTTTATTTTGTAACTAAACATATAAACAACTTATATCTGATTATTACCAGCAAACTTAAAGAACAATAACTAAAACGAACTGAGGTTGAACATTACCTGTACAGAACAGAAATTCAACCACGTTATTCAGCTTTTGTTGAGGTTTTTGGTTGGTTTCTTTGAGGTTTTGGAAGCTTAATATCCAAAGTTTATTTTCCTTCCAAAAGCTTGATTTATTTACTAAAGGTTATGCAAGGTTCTGCTATGGAGGGGAACTTACACGGTTTGTAAGAAGCAGAACAAACTTTCGGTGATAATGATGACTGGAGATGAGTTTACGATGGAAAGAAATATAAAGCACTAAAAGATATATATTATTTGGACTTTTGCTGGTTTCATTAAAAGCCTTCTTTATTGTCTATTTCTTTTCTTTTGTTTAATGCTCCTTATTCTCCAACCCGACTACACTTCTTTTCTTTTACATTTCTTTCTCTCCATGCAGCCACACATTTTTTGACTTTCCAAGTCAGAATTTGCAAGCTAATAATTTTCTATCTTTTCCTTGCTTTTACATTTCTTGTCTTGTTATTGTTTGGTCTTCGGTGCAGCAAGAAACTAACAAAATCAGTGTTATAGTTTCTCTCAACTTAGGAAAAACGTGGAGAAGACTTTCTCTTGTCTTCTTTTATTGTTTATTTTATCTTTTCTTTTCTCTTGTTTTCCTATTACTCACTTGTCCAACCGAGATTACACTTCCTTTTCTTTGTTTTATTTTGTTTCTTCATGCCACCACTACTTTTTTGATTATCCAAATTAGGATTTTTCCAATATCCATTTAATTATTTATTCCTTCTTTTATGTAATATATTTTCCATATTTATATTTTTCATCTAGGATTAAAATTTTCTATGTAAGAGATACTATTCTTATATATTTAATTCCTCAAAATATTATCAATAATTTCTTTATTGATAATTAAATCATATAAATGTACATACAGTATAAAATAACGAGTTCTCACAAGAACCAGTTTTTTTGTACTGTATATGCGCTATTATTCATTTATTAATAAATAAATGAATTATTTCCTCATTAATTTCTAAAGTATAAGTAAATCAAAAAGTGGGCCCAATTTAGAAATTTGGGCCCAGATGAAAATATGAAAGTGGAAATAGTGTATTCACAATGTAATGAGGATGAGGAGAAAATTTAAGAGACCTGAAATGATATTATTTTCAATAATCGAGTTGTTGACAAACAATTCAGGAAATTACGATTACGTCCCGAAAATTTTTCAAAAAATTATACTCAAAATAAAATAAATTAGGATGGAGTAAGAATATCAAAATATTCTATATGAAAAAGGAATTTAATCTAGTGACAGCAGATTTATCGAAATCAGTGGTTAAGTTGAAAATCTACATGATTTACTTGGTAAGGGTAAAATTGTAATTTCTCACAATCTGTACACTGCCTGTCGATAAAACCACTTCCATTCATCAAAATATGATTAATATGAATTTTTGATGAAGAAATCTGAATTTTTGGAGCATTGGAACACAATTTTTACGGTTACGGAACTTAAATGCAAGAAATGTCCGAAAAGTTTATAAAAAGTGGCAAAATTGTAATTTTGCAAAATACTAGAAACCTCTACATATTCCCCATGTTGATCGGCCACTATGGCTATTTCTTCTCCAGCAAACTCACGCCATTCTTGAAGAGAAGAGAAGAAAAAGAAAGAAAGTCAAAAAAACAACTAAAGACTAAATTTTCTCACCAAACCAATTACTAGAAAATTTCTCTACTCTCTCACCTCTACCTATCTATTCCAATAGACCATAGAAAAAAGTGGCAAGACAAGGAGAAAAGAAGAGTGGAAGTTTCGGCCAAGCTTGGTAAGTCATTATGTTTGTGCTTTCTTTGACTTTCAATGGTAGATTCCTATAGTTTCATGTATGCCAAGCATGAATATACCATTTGATTTAATGAAATTGGGCTAAATAAGATGATACCCATGGGAGAGGGTTTCGGCCATGGCAAGAACATGATGGATTCTTGAGCTTTCATGCATTAAATGCATGCCAAATTGTAGACACCTAATTTTGTCCAAATAATTTTTTAAAAAAGAATAAAAAAATAAAAGAAAATAATAATAATAAAAAGCCTCCATGCAAACCCTATACACTTTCCATGTAGAACCTACAACCTCATGCCATTTCAAAGCCATTAAGAAGGTTGACCATGGAGATTTGAATAAATGAAATAATTAAGAGGTGAAGTAAAGTCTGAAAATTAACTTCCAAAATTAATAAAATGAAAAAAGGAATGAAAAACTTGGGTCAAACAAAAATAAATAAAAATCCCATGATCACATCAATATTAATTCTTTGATTTCTTTCCTTGAAAAAAGGGACAAATATAAAACACAAAAAAAAGGGGAGGAGAAAAAAAAAAAAGGAGACAGGAGAAAAAGAAAAACCCTAGAAAAATTTCTACTACTCTGAGCCACCATCCTCTGTCATCCTCGTGACAGCCCGCGGAGAGACAGCCACTGTTCATCATCTTCAACTCTGCTGCCCACACCATCATCATTTTCCTTTCTTGTCATTTCTACACCCGTCACAACGCCACTCCCACGCTGGTCCTGCTGTCCTGTTGCCGCAGCTGTTGCTTGATCGACCTTATGCTACGATCCCTTGCACCAGTCAACTTGCTCTGCTTCGTTGCTTGATACTTGTTGCTCCTGCCGGTATCACTTTGTTTCTTTGCTGCGTCGGGCACCCACCGTTCCAGCTCTGCACCGAACCACTAGCCTGCTGCTCCAGTCCAGCCATCACGCCTTTCCTACTCTACCCTCGCTCAGATTTGTTACAGTGCCTTCTCTGTTCCACTCCAAGTCCAGGTGGTGCTACTGCTTCTACATCTTGCATCGCTTCAAGCATTCTCGAAAAGCCGCTCCTTGCCACCATCCTTGGTCCTGCCTTAATCGCCCTCCCTGCTGCTAAATCCCTGCTCACTGCTGAGATTTCCCTCTGCTGTCTTCATCACCGAACTGTCTACCGCCACCAGCTTCATTGCCACCTTGCTGCTCACTGTCCTGCACCGTTGCATCCATGTGTTTCTACATACCGCCATTGTTTCTGCATCATTCGACCGTACTACTCCACGATACCGCTGCCATGGCTGTGTTCTGTCCATTGTGAAGCAAGCCACAACATCTCCTCACTTCCAACGTTGTCATTGCGCTGCAACCTTGTCATCGCCTGCACCAGTCCTCTGTCATCTCTTGTTACACTGTCCAAGTCCAAGAAAAGAATAAGAAACGTGGTGAATAAAAGAGAAAGGAAGTGCCGTTCACTACAGGTTTGCTAAAGTAACTTTTGTTTTTTTATGTGTTATTATTTATTTTATTTTTTTTCTACTTTATTCTTTGGCTTTTGTGTTTTTTATATATTTGCTAATGTGTTATCATTTATCGTTTTCCACTTTGATGCCTGACATGTTTACAATATTAATTAATTTGCTAATATGTATTTCACAGCTTTGTTACTAGGATGTTAGTAAATTTAATTACTTATAGTTGTTAGGGTATATTAAATTAATTAGTTTAGTTAATTAACTTGTAGAATGTAATTAAATTAAATATCAAATTTATCGGACTAATTAAGTGGGGTAATAAAAGTGAATAATTGAATAATAAAGTAATTTGCTCAGTTTATATGGTTGAAGTATTTAGAATAAATAATGCCAAAGATCTTATGCTATTGGAGTTTATAATTAATTGCAAAAACAAAAATATGTATAGTAAAAATCGATTATGATATTAAAAATTAAAACAAACTAAATTATCCGATAACGGAACTCTAAAAGGGACTACGCTCAAGTAGTACTTTTAGAGATCTTGAGGTAAAAAATTTTATCCCAGGCCTCACCAGCTTAATGGAGGGTCTAAATAGAGTTTTCAATAACAAATAATTTATATTCATTTTAAAAATAAATTTATTATAAAAGTACAATAAAAACAATTAGTTACAAAATGAAAAAAGATATTAATGGTTCGTAGATAACAAAATAAGGAAAGAAAATAAATGAAGTAACTAGAATTAGATTTTAAAATAATAATGAATTTGAATTTGAATTACTCTGATGATGAAATATCAAGAGAATTACGCTTAAGTAATTTTCTTGAAAGTTCTCTCAAAGCCTCACCAGCTTAATGGATGGTCTAAAAGGGTTTTTGATAACTAATGGCTTATATTAGTCTAAAAATAAAATAAGACATATTATAAAATTAAAATAATTAGTAACAAAGATAAACTAATAAATATAAAGAAATAATAATAATAAATGATAAAATAGGATGATAATAATTAATAATAATTATTGAGATTGAGTATTGAATATTCCGATAAAGAGATTCCAAAAAGGATTATGCTTAAGTAATTCTTTTGAAATCTTTAGGTCAAGCAATTTTTTTTTCGAGATCTGACCAGCTTAATGGAAGATCTAAAAAAGGAATTTTTGAGAAAAATAATTCATATTCATTCTCTAATAAAATAAATTTAAACATTGATAAAATAATAGAAAAAAATAGAAATAATAAAAATGGTAAGATAGCAAGAATGAATTAGACAGGAGTCAAAATTAGAGTTTTTCATAAAAAATTGAAATGAATTCGACGACGGAGTCTCTTCAAGCAAGTGGCATAGTACTACTTGAATACTCTTGAGGTGAGGAGAATTTTTTAAGTTGTCCCATCAGCTTAATGGAGGATGCTTATAAATATTTTTCAATATTTAATTATTGAACTTAAATTAATTAAGGCAAATTTGAGATAACCTAAAGCTACTTGGTACCATTTTAGAATGGGCGTTGTGAGGGTGCTAATCCTTCCTCACACGTAACCGTACTCCCGAACCCTAAATTTGAGATATAGACCAGTCTTTATCCATAGTTTGAATAGGTGACCAATCACACCTAGTAGAATGGTTGGTGGCGACTCTATAGATTTTGTGTCTAGCTATTAGGTTTTCTCTAAAACTTAATACGTTGCCACAGTTTGGCGACTCCACTAGGGACTTTAGAGAGTCAAGCGAATGATTGGTTTTAGGTTATTTTAGGTTTGCCTTAGTATGTTAATTTTGATAAAATAATAAGACATTAATAACATGTTTCTTCGACACACACTTCACGTGCATGTGCATGCATTAGCCCTCTACTCGAGCTCTATCCTTTAGGAGGAAGTAAAGTAACTACGCTCTCGTGAGGTAATTCCTCCACAATGGCTAGCAAAATACTCCCACTCAAATTAAACCTTTCCATTTGTAACCTGTAATAGGTGAAGATTGGGCGCCTTACTAGTCTCGTGTGGACGACAGTGAGGAACAATTTGGGAACCTTTAGCCCTTTTATCTAAAGCCATGCATATAGTGAAATTAAGAAGACCAACTATAAGATAGAGCCATATCAACCCATGCTCTAGAAAATACCCATTACTCAGGACATATGCTTGATCAAGTTTGTTTGATTTTGGTTTACACATGAGACATTAAGAGGGTACCATGAGTCTTTTACCCAAACATTTCATGCATTACTCATCCATTATTGTTACATGACAACTTTTTACCACACCATTCCATTCATACACATCATCTTGTTTTGATTTATCTTCATTCATTGTTTTTAAACAAAGCATTTTCAAACTTCTTCAAGCATCACCACATGAAAAATGATGAACTCTAATTGTGGTAATAAAGGTTCAAAGATAGCTTGACCAAAAGTCCATTCACATCACACTCGTTATCAAGCTAGGATCATGGAAAAGAATCAAGCATGCGCATGGAGAAGATGGAAAAAGCTCAAGAGGAAATGAGGGGGCAATTGGCCCAAATTACAAAGCTGTTGAAAAATCTAAGCAAGGGCAAAGGAGTTGTAGAGGAAGTTATAGTCTAAGAAGGGGTTCAACAATGCAGTATGGAAGACCCTGTCTATCCTCCTGGATTTGGTCCATGTCCAAGTCAAACATCCCAAGAAAGAAGATATCCTCCTGCTTACACTGCTATACCCCAAGCGTTTGGACAAGCTCAATTCCAAGGACCCGTCCATCCTTCCCAAGGCACAAAATCTACTGATCCAATTGAAGTACCTAACTTGGATGACCTAAGGGAAGTTGAAAAAATAAAAGTCAAACAAGTAGAAGAGAAAAATGAGGCAAAGTCACAACGAAAGATCAATATGTTGGAGGAAAGACTTCGAGCTATTGAAGGCTTAGATCTATATGGGCCCATGGATGCTACTGGGTTATGTTTGTGTCTGATTTAATCATTCCACTGAAATTTAAGGCCCCGGAGTTTGAAAAGTACAATGGGACTTCTTGCCCTAGGTCTCATCTCATTATGTATTGTCGAAAGATGGCTGCCTATGCTCAAGATGATAAACTTCTTATTCACATATTTCAAGAAAGTCTTACTGGGTCTGCGGCGAAGTGGTATAATCAATTAGATGGAACTCGAATCGCCACTTGGAATGACTTGGCAAGAGCATTTATGGCTCAATATCGACATGTTGCTGATATAGCCCCTGATCGTCTGTCTCTCCAAAGCATGGAAAAGAAGGCTAATGAGAGTTTCAAGCAATATGCCCAAAGGTGGCGTGATATGGCTACGGAGGTGCAACCTCCACTTTGGGAGAAGGAGCTTACCATTATGTTCGTTAATACTTTGAAGGCTCCATATTACGATAGGATGATCGGTAATGCCACTAAGAATTTTGCTGATATGGTATTGTCTGGTGAGATAATTGAGAATGCAATCAAGAGTGGAAAGATTGAAGCTCCCAACAATATTGAGAAGAAAGGAGAAGCCAACAAAAGAAGGGAAGAAGAAGTCCATGCTGTTGCATATGGAAGGCAATATGGAGGCTATGTCCCACAACACCCTTATCACATGCCACAACCTCACTATCCTGCTCAGAATCCTTACCATTCTTACCCCAAGGTTAATGTTCAACCTAGTCCCCAGACACCTGCCCCAACTATTCAACCAACTAAGCAGTTCAATGAACAAGAGGGCAATCATAATGCATCATGGCCAAAAAGAGAAAGGACTCCTATTGACCCAATCCCCATGACCTACACTGAGTTGTACCCAAAATTGATCAAAGGACAACATATTGCACCCATCTATGTGGAACCTCTCAAGCCTCCATATCCAAAGTGGTATGATGAGAATGCTCGATGCGAGTATCATTTCGGGAACGAGGGTCACTCTCTGGAGAATTGCACTGCACTAAAGTATAGAGTGCAAGGATTGATAAAAGCTGGCATGTTGAGTCTTGAAGCGAAAGGGGAACCGACTATGAATGCAAACCCATTGCCTGACCATACTAATGAGGGATGAGTCTTGTGGGACATGAAGAGTTCGAGCAGTGCAAGTTGGCAGATTTATAAATTCTAGTTTTGATTTTGTTTTCTTTCATTTCTTTAAGTAATGTAAGATAGTTTTTAAAAGTACTTAAGCCCATAAGCACAAGATAAAGTTTTATGCATGGGCTAACTTTTATTTATTTCCCTTTCAATAAAGTGACTAGTGTGATGCATTGTCAATTTCTCATTCTATTCATTTGCCATTTCTCACATACTCACCATATCTTTCATTCACAAGTATCCAAATTGTTGGCTCTACCGAGAGGGGGGTGAATCGGTTTTTCTAATTCTTTCTAATTTTCCTAGCTCTTAATGCACAATCCAAGCAAAATAAACAATGATGAAATAAATGCAGTAAATAAGAGTAAGGGAAAGAGAAGCAAACACGAGTTTATAGAGGTTCGGCCAATCTCTTGCCTACGTCTTCTCTCCTTGAACTCCTTGTCAAGGTTTTGATTCACCTCTTTCTTGAGAATCCTTACAAACCACTTGAAGGTGTGGCAAGACCTCTTACAATCTTTCTAGAGACTTTGAAATCTCTTTCTAAGCCTCTACCCTTGTATTGCTACCTAACACTCTACAATATCAGACCTTACAAGGATAGCTCACCCCTTGAATAACAAGAATTTCAGTGAATGGGTGAAGAGCACAGATGAGTCTCACAAAATGGAGTAACACAATGAACAATTTCAGATTTGAATTTCTCTCTTGAAGTTTGAGGATTTTTCAGTGCTTGTTCTACCTCCAAACTTCATAAATGCCTCTATTTATAGTCCACCAAACGAATGGAACAGTTGGTGAAGCATTTAATGCATTTCTTCTCGTTGAAACCCTCAAAAACTAGCCGTTGGTGTCAGGACCCGTGCAAAGGGATCGATCCCTTTACCAAAGGGATCGATCCTTTTTATCCAGAAACTATTTCAACTTGTTCCTGGTGCTTGTCCACCTTACTGCCAAAATGGGATCGATCCCTTTTAACCAGAATGCCTTCCTGCACGTCTTTAACTGCATTTTGAGATAGTTTATGGTTTTTTGTGATTCTAAGTCAGTTCAAAAACTTCTAGAACTTTTCTTAAGAGTATTTACTGACTTTTTCAGTTGAAATCACACTCCAAAACTTGTTTAAAATATTTTCTATCATTGAGTTCATTCAAAGCAAATTTACTTAGAGAAAAATCATTTTTAAGCTTACTTGAATTTTGTCATTTCAAAATACTTGTCAATTTAAAGCTAACAATCTCCCCCTTTTTGATATGACAAAACTTAAGGTAAATTTGCTTAGGAAATGAGATTGCTTAAATTTTTGAAAATGATGCTCCCCCTTAATATTTGCTCCCCCTCAAAATTAGCTTCCCCTTTAAGTACCAAGATTAATTTATACCAAATTAGCTTCCCCTTTAAGTACCAAGATTAATTTATACCAAGATTAATTTATCACATTAATTCATACCAAGATTAATTTATCACATTAATTCTCCCCCTTTTTGTCATAGCAAAAAAAAATGATATACTCCCCTTCAATAAGAATAAGAAACATGGAGAATTGGTTAGTCAATTTAAAGCAATAAGTCAATGAGAGATATTGAAGAACACAGACAAACCATGGCAAAATGAGAAAATAACCAGAAATACATAACATGCCATATCACAGAGGTTCAAACATCTAACACAGTTTACACAGACAAAGACAAAATCCGACAGCGAAGTTCAACAAACATAGCACAGAGGTTCAAACATCTAAGCATAACAAGGTAGATGCACACCCTACACGAAAGGAACAAAATCAACGCCTGGGAAATGTCTTATGATACTGATCCATGAAGTCCTCATGTTGCATGCGGATGTCTTGAATTTCATCAAATAAGGCAGCCTGTGTAGTCTCCATGGTGTCAAGGCGAGCGTCGATATGATCAAAGCGTTGAGTAACGGTGGCCTGTAGGTTTTGAAGCGATAGCATGATCTGGTCAAGAGAGACCGAGGTCGAGGCGGATGGGGCTGAAGATGTGGCTGTGGCAGGAGCTGCCTCTTTGTCGTCGCCTTCATCGCCGCCTTCTTCCGGATCGTGTTTGGGAGATGCTGGAGCACCATCGGCCTTTTCCCAAACTATGGTATCACCTTGCTGATGAGAGTACCAGCCAAGATTATGCAAAGTGGCAAGGTTGATGGTGTTGCTTGCCTCTGGAAGGACGCCAGGCTCACACGAACAGTCGATACCGTGGTCGAGTAGGTGGAAGGCAAGTGGTTGTGGGAAAACAATTGTCTGAACTTTGCCAAGAACAATCTTTATCCAATCGTGGAGAATGAAATGAAGAAGATCCGGTCGATCGCCATCAGGTGAGTGAATGTGATGAAGCCAAAAACGATCAAGTCTCCGGAGTTGGGAATATTTGGTGCCAAGTGGGCGAAGATTCCAAGAGATGATGATGTGGAGAAGGCAAGCAAAGACGGGAAGATCACCCGTACGGTCATTGACGATATTGAATTCTGAGGGGACGTTGACATTTTTGCGTACAAGACCATGCTCCGGAATTCGAAAGGCACGGGAGAGAGAATATTTGGTGATTTCAACATCCCGACCCATAACAAACGATTGAATTCAACATCCCGACCCAAATGAAATGAAAACCTAGATGGAGAGGAAATTAATGCAAGATATGCAAATGGGCAGTCAAGACAGGATGAAAGAAATTAGAAATGCAAGAAAAATGGAATGAAAAATGTGAGAAAAACTTACAATTGAAATGTTGGGTGAATAGTAACCATGGTGTGGAGGAAGAAGGAAGAGAAGAAAAGAAGAGATTTTGTCAGGAAATGAGGAGGGGAAATGAAAAAGAGAAAGAAATGAGGAAGATTGGTGAAAGAATGAAGTGATTTGGTGTAGAAATGAGTGAGATCTTGAAGGTTGTGGGAGGAGGAATGGAGAAGGGGGAAGGCTTATGGATGATGGGGAAGAGGAATAGAGAAAATGAGTGAAATCCCGACCTTTTAACAAGGGCACGCGTGAAGGTTTGCCCGAAGGGATCAATCCCTTTAAGGATGGGATCGATCCGTTTTTGGCAGTGTGTACCCCTGCCCATTCTGATGCTAGGGAATCGATCCCATGATGAAAGTGATCGATCCCTCATAGCAAAAACCCAGAATTTTAGGCCTTAATGACCCGGAAATCAATCCAATTTTCATAAGAATTGACCCCTTAGTCCATTGCCTCAGTTGTGATGCAGAAAAATGATTTGAAACTTAAAGAACTTGTGCATTTTCATTGTTTAAAAACAAAATCTGGTTTGGCCACTTAGGATGCATGAGACATGTCTTGAAAACTGCAGAAAAATTGCAGAAAAATGTAGAAAAATGCATAAGTGTCCAGAAATGATGCAGAGCAATCTTGAGCAATAAGTAACCATGATTATGATAGTGTCTTAACCATTAGAAATGGGTTTTGGCTAATGAAGGAAGTTTAACATGATCAAAACACACACAAATCAACAGTTCAATTTCAAAAAGTTAAGAACATGAACAGTAACATGGTAAATTAAGGTCATGAATTGCAAGTGGAAATGATATGCTCCAAATTTCTTTCTTGCAATCATATCAAACCAACTTAAGTCATTCATTCAACATCAAATCAATTCAAGGAGCATTCATAATGCCTAATTCACCTTTAAGAGTGCAAAATCTCTCCTTGTCCAAGGGCTTTGTGAAAATATCAGCTAATTGGTGTAAGGTGTCCACATACTCTAGAATTATGTCTCCTTTTTGCACATGATCTCGTATAAAATGATGTCTAATCTCAATGTGCTTGGTTCTAGAGTGTTGGATGGGATTTTTTGTAAGATTGATGGCACTAGTGTTGTCACACCTAATGGGAACTTGATTCATTTCTATTCCATAGTCTCTCATTTGTTGCTTAATCCATAAAACTTGAGCACAGCAACTTCCGGAAGCTATATATTCAGCCTCGGTTGTAGATTGAGCTACACTATTTTGTTTCTTAGAGAACCATGAGATGAGCCTACTTCCTAAGAATTGGCATGTTCCCGATGTGCTTTTCCTATCCACTTTGCATCCACCAAAATCCGCATCGGAATAAGCATGGAGATCTAGTGTAGAATCTTTAGGATACCAAAGTCCTAAGGAGGAAGTGTCTTTGAGGTATCTAAGGATTCTTTTTATTGCTTGTAGGTGTGATTCTTTAGGGGATGACTAAAATCTAGCACATAAGCATACACTAAACATTATATCGGGTCTACTAGCAGTTAAATATAGCAATGAGCCAATCATAGACCTATATAGTTTAGTGTCTACACATTTTCCTCCTTCATCCTTATCAAGCTTAATATTTGTGCTCATAGGTGTAGAGAAAGGTTTAGATTCATCCATTCCAAATCCTTTGAGCAAATCTTTAGTGTACTTAGCTTGATTTATGAAAATACATTCTTTACATTGTTTAACTTGAAGTCCTAGAAAGAAGGTTAATTCTCCCATCATACTCATTTCAAATTCACCTTGCATTAGTTTAGAGAAATTTTTGCACAATGACTCATTTTTAGATCTAAAAATGATATCATCTACATAAATTTGAACTACTAATAAGTCATGACCCTTAGATTGAATAAACAAGGTTGTGTCTACCTTTCCTCTTGTAAAACCTGTTTCGATTAAAAACTTTGAAAGTCTTTCATACCAAGCTCTAGGAGCTTGTTTTAATCCATATAAGGCTTTTGAAAGTTTGAAAACATGGTTAGGAAATTTTGGATTTTCAAAACCGGGAGGTTGCTCAACATAAACCTCTTCATTTATATAACCATTTAAGAAAGCACTTTTCACATCCATTTGATATAACTTAAAATCCTTGTAGCATGCAAAAGCAAGTAGCATCCTAATGGCTTCTAATCTAGCTACCGGAGCATAGGTTTCATCATAGTCTATTCCTTCTTCTTGTCTATAACCTTGAGCCACTAACCTAGCTTTTTAACAATAATGCTATTTTCATCCATCTTATTCTTGAATATCCATTTGGTTCCAATGATGGGATAATCTTTAGGTCTTTCTACTAATGTCCACACTTTGCTTCCCTCAAATTGATTTAATTCTTCTTGCATGGCCATAATCCAATTTTCATCATTCAAGGCCTCATCCACTTTCTTTGGTTCAAATTGTGACACAAAGGCTACATGTTGACATATGTTTCTATATGTTGACCTAGTCCTAACTCCAATGGTTGGATCTCCAACAATATCATTATCTTTCACATATCCTAGTTCCCTAGGACACCTAGATTCCTTCTCAATTATTTCTTGTTCCATGGACTCCTCATTTTTGTTAATAGTAAGATCTTTTAATTGATCTCTAACATCCTTATCTTGAGATGGATCAACTATATGTTCATCAAAAATCTCAACTTCATCATTAAGATTGGTTCTACTAGTGATATTTGATTCATAAAAAATTACATGTATTGACTCTTCTACTACAAGTGTTCTTTTATTGAAAATTCTATAGGCCTTAGAATTTAGAGAATAGCCAAGAAAAATACCTTCATCACTTTTAGCATTAAATTTTCCTAGGTTATCTTTACCATTGTTCAAAACAAAACATTGACATCCAAATGGGTGAAAATAACTTATGTTAGGTCTTTTTCCTTTATAAAGCTCATAGGGAGTTTTCTTTAAAATAGGCCTTACCATAGCTCTATTTATGACATAGCAAGAAGTGTTTATTGCTTTAGCCCAAAAATATTTAGGTAAGTTATTTTCACAAAGCATGGTTCTAGCCATTTCTTCTAATGTTCTATTTCTCCTTTCAACTACCCCATTTTGTTGAGGAGTTCTAGGAGCTGAAAAATTATGGCTAATGCCATTCTCATTGCAAAATGTATCAAAACCCATATTTTCAAATTCTTTTCCATGGTCACTCCTAATACTAGAAATAGAGTAACATTTTTCATTTTGAACAAGTTTTGAGAAAGCAATGAATTTTTCTAAGGCTTCATTTTTCATACTTAAAAAGAACACCCAAGTGAACCTAGTGTAATCATCAACTATCACAAATCCATAGTGTTTACCTCCTAAACTAGTTGTCCTAGTTGGTCCAAAGAGATCTAAGTGAAGAAGTTGAAGTGATCTAGAGGTAGTGACACACTTCTTAGATTTAAATGAATTTCTTTTGTGTTTTCCTCTTACACATGCTTCACAAACTTTATCATTTTCAAATTGAAGCTTAGGTAATCCTACTACTAGGTCTCTTTTGGCTAATTTAGACAAAACATGCATGCTAGCATGGCCTAGTCTTCTATGCCATAACCAAGGTTCATCTTCTCTAGTGGCCATAAAGCATACATTTTTGCTATTAAGTTCATTTAAATCCACAATATAAATATTTCCATGTCTATGTCCAATAAACACAATTTGATTAGTTTTGGCATAAACAACATTGCAACACAAATCATCAAACATAACTTTAAATCCCTTATCACACAATTGACTAATACTAAGTAAATTATGTTTTAAGCCTCTAACATATAACACATTCTCAATAGTTGAGGAAGAGCCAATTCCTTCATTTTGTCCTTTGGAGTTGTCTCCAAATGTGACTTCTCCACCACTCTTATGCTTTAGGAACTTGAATTGACTCTTGTCACCCGTCATGTGTCTTGAGCATCCACTATCAAGGTACCAATGCTCCTTGGACTTAGCCTTGTAGCAATACTCTTCCTCCTACATACAAACACATCAAGCTTTCATCTTAGGTACCCAAATTTTCTTGGGTCCTTGAGAGTTAGTACTTATAATTTTAGATCCTTGAGGGATCCATTTCATCTTTAAGGACTCATCACTTGAATTTAAAACATGTTTAGGCACCCAAATCTTGACAGCCATTTTTCCTCTAATCATAGTCTTCCTAGAGGTGCATGTTTGTGAAGAGTGTCCTAGTTTATTACATAATGTGCACAAAACAAAATTTCCATCTTTAACTAGGAAATTTTTAAGATGAGTCTCTTTTTTAGATGCATTGTAGCCTAACCCTTCCCTATCAAAGAATGCTCTTTGAGTCTCTAGCATTTGATCAAGTTTTTGTTGACCCATGTTAAAATCTAGAAAAGGAGTTTAGCAAATTAGTGTTCTTTCTATTTAATTCTTCTATTTCTAGATTTGCATTCTCTAATTTCTTTTCACATTCTAATTTAACATTCACAAGCATTTCATTCTCCTTTTTCAACTTAGAGATCATTTTCTTATATTTCAAATTCATGCATTCAAATTCATTGGCTAACTCATCAAATGCATCTTGCAATTCATCAAAAGTGTATTCATTAGTATCTAACAAGTTAGAGGTTACCTTCTCGTCTTCAAAAGCCATGAAGCAAAGGTTGGCTACTTCATCTTCCACATTCTCTTCATCGGAGCAATCACTATCACTCCAAGTAGCCACCATTGCCTTCTTCTTTTGTTTCTTCTCATTTTGCTTTCTATACAAAGGACAATCAAATTTAATATGACCAGGTTTTTTGCATTCATAACAAATAATTTGGTCCTTTTCTTTCCTACTAGTTTCACCTCTATTTAACTCTCTCCTGGGGGTCTCCTAGAGTTTCCACTAGCTCTCATCCTCATGAATTTATTGAATCTCTTGGCAAACAAGGCCATTTCCAAATCCTCTTCATCACCACTTACATCATGATCATCTTTTGATTCCTCAATTGTGGTGGATTTTAGTGCTACTCCAACTTTCTTTGGGGGATCTTGATTTCTCTTAATTTTCATCTCATAAGTGAGTAAGGATCCCATAAGTTCATCCAAAGAGAGTGTATGAGGATCCTTAGATTCTTCAATAGCAGTGACTTTAGCTTCTCATGATTTAGGTAAGCTATTGAGAACCTTTTTCATCATCTCTACATTAGAGTATGTCTTCCCTAAAGCTTTAAGACCATTTATTATGTCCGTAAACCTAGTAAACATGTCACTAATTGACTCATCATTCTTCATTCTAAATAGTTCATAGTCTTGAGTGAGCATGCCTACTTTGGTTTCTTTGACTTGTGTGGTTCCCTCATGTGTGATTGCTAGTTTATCCCAAACTTGTTTAGCATTCTCACATTGTGAAACTCAATTATGCTCATTTGGTCTTAATGCACAAAATAGTGTGTGCATTGCTTTAGCATTAAGTTGTGCCATCCTAATATCATTAGTATCCCACTCATCTTCTTTCTTAGGCACATCCGACCCATCTACTTTCTTAATAGGAATAAGAGGACCTTTAACAATAATTCTCCACACTTCATAATCATTGGCTTGAATAAATAGCATCATTCTAGTCTTCCAATAGGCATAGTTTTCACCATTAAAGAGTGGAGGTCTAACCGTAGAGTGTCCCTCTCCTACCAAGGGTGTAGACAAACTAGTTTGAGCCATTAGTGATCGTTTTTACTCGATAGATGTTAATGTAATTCAATCTCGAGCCCAAGCTCTGATACCAATTGTTGGCTCTACCGAGAGGGGGGTTGAATCTGTTTTTCTAATTCTTTCTAATTTTCCTAGCTCTTAATGCACAATCCAAGCAAAATAAACAATGATGAAATAAATGTAGTAAATAAGAGTAAGGGAAAGAGAAGCAAACACAAGTTTATAGAGGTTCGGCCAATCTCTTGCCTACGTCCTCTCTCCTTGAACTCCTTGTCAAGGTTTTGATTCACCTCTTCCTTGAGAATCCTTACAAACCACTTGAAGGTGTGGCAAGACCTCTTACAATCTTTCTAGAGACTTTGAAATCTCCTTCTAAGCCTTTACCCTTGTATTTCTACCCAACACTCTACAATATCAGACCTTACAAGGATAGCTCACCCCTTGAATAACAAGAATTTCAGTGAATGGGTGAAGAACACAGATGAGTCTCACAAAATGGAGTAACACAATGAACAATTTCAGATTTGAATTTCTCTCTTGAAGCTTGAGGATTTTTTAGTGCTTGTTCTACCTCCAAACTTAATAAATGCCTCTATTTATAGTCCACCAAACGAATGGAACAGTTGGTGAAGCATTTAATGCATTTCTTCCCGTTGAAACCCTCAAAAACTAGCCGTTGGTGTCAGGACCCGTGCAAAGGGATCGATCCTTTTTATCCAGAAACTATTTCAACTTGTTCCTGGTGTTTGTCCACCTTACTGCCAAAATGGGATCGATCCCTTTACAGTAGGGATCGATCCCTTTTAACCAGAATGCCTTCCTGCACGTCTTTAACTGCATTTTGAGATAGTTTATGGTTTTTTGTGATTCTAAGTTAGTTCAAAAACTTCTAGCACTTTTCTTAAGAGTATTTACTGACTTTTTCAGTTGAAATCACACTCCAAAACTTGTTTAAAATATTTTCTATCATTGAGTTCATTCAAAGCAAATTTACTTAGAGAAAAATCATTTTTAAGCTTACTTGAATTTTGTCATTTCAAAATACTTGTCAATTTAAAGCTAACACAAATAATGAACATGATGATAGTGATGTCAATAAATCTATGGTTCAATTTTGAAAGAACTACCATTGTTGATGAATTAATAGTATGCCAATGTTGCGAAAGCAAGAAAATGGAGGAAAGGTTGCTCACCATCTGCACCTGATAGACGGTACAAGAAAGGTGAATCTCTTACAGAAGTTTCTAAAAAGTTTATCATTGTTCAATAAATGATCTTTAATGAGAGTATTTACATTTGAAATGATAAATGACCTTCTTTCACTATCCTTCAAGCATGAGTAAAATTATCCTTTGATTACCCTTTTTGAGCCTATTATATTTTTAAAATAACCCACCAAGGATCACCCTCCACACTGGGGGCAAGGAAGATGAAATAAAGAAATTTTGGGGGCAAAAAATGAAAGTGTTCATGATGAATAAAAAAAAAGGAAGAAAAATAGCCCAGTTTTATGAAAAAAAGAAGGAAAGAAAAAGGGCTTGAATTCAAAAAGATAACCCAAAAAAAAAAAGCAAGAAAACAAACGTGTGGATTAGAAAGGGGCAAAGTGCCTGAATGTTTTACTTGATAAAAAAGTGGACCCTTGGTTTATAAACCTTGAAACACATTTTGGGCCTACTATATCCTTTCCTGTCATAAGCCCTCACCCGAGCCTACATTACGTGCCTTTAAAAGCCCATTTTGATCAAATGTAAATGCTTAAATTGAAGAATCATGTATTGAACGAAAACATACTTGTACAATGAGATAATCATCCTTTGAAGTTTTGATGGAGATAAACGAAGTAGGTCAAGTTGAATGAAGAAACCTATGAGTTTTAGAAGATATCATGGATCAAAATCAAGAATGCCTATTAGGGGGCATTAATTTGGATTGAGCTTTGAGGGCTAAAATTTATCAAAGTCAATGAAGTTGAAAAAGGAAGCAAATAAAAAAATGAAAAAAAATGAAAAAAAAAAAGAAGAAAAAAAAAGAAAAAAGAAAAAGGAGGATTCAAATTGAAAACCCGAAAAGGGCAGTTTGAATTAAATGAAGGGGCATTTAAGTTGAAAACCTGAAAAGGTGGCTTAGAAAAATATCATCATAAAAAATTTTGATACGAGGGTAAGATTGGCAGACACTACATGAAAGAACATATCAATAAGAGTGGGCTTTTGGAAAAGAATTTTAGATTGACTTGATTGAAATTGTCAGAATGTTCATTAAATGGATACTGAAAACCTTATTCCAAACAGATTGTCCCATTAATTTTTCTTGATTTCATGTTCCTTTTCTAAGAATGAATATTTGTATCTCTCATGATCATTTATTCCACCCCTATAATAAATCGAGAATGTCGTAACGATTTTCGTCCGGGGACTCGATCGCTAGACGATTTTGATAAAAAAAAACAAAATGGAGTTGCCACCAATCTTTTTTTGGCTAGGTGTGATTGGCCACCTAAAATTATTTATCTTTTTAATAAAATCTTAAAATTAATTAAGTTTTATAAAAAAATAATTTTTGGTCTGCGAAAACAAAGTTTGGGTTCGGGAGTTCGGTTACGCGTGGGGAAGGATTAGCACCCCCACAACGCCCGTTAGAAAACGGTACCACTTAATCATGTCTTATCTTTTGATCTTAATAAAATGGTCTTAATTAAACATTTAAAAAGAACTCCATTTATTTGAAACCATTTTTATTATTTGTTTTATTTTGAAATATTTAAGTTTTATTTTTTTATTTAAAATAAGTGAAAATCTTTTGTATTGAAAATTATTCCGAAGTACCCCAATACTTTTGGTAGCATTTCGGATAATTTTCTCACCTAGAGATTTCTTAAGAATCGCTACTTGCGACTTCTATAGAATCCCATCCTCGGGAGATTCACACTTATTTTGAAATTTCATGGATGCAAATGATGCAATCAAAATATAGATGATGCACATGAGAAATCCATTATTTCATTTTTATTATTTTTTAGTTCATTTATACTTATATTATTATTTTGTAATTTATTTATATTTATAAAATCTTGTCTTTATTGAAAAATCATACTAAATATTCCAATACGCTGGTAACATTCAGCAGATTTCTCTCACCTAGAGATTAGTTAGAAATCACTACTTGTGAATTCCGTAACATCTCATCATCGAAAAATCTTTAAAACTTATACTTTTTATTTAATTTTTAATTGTTTTATTATCATTTATTTCCGAAGGTTAATTGTAACAATTTTATACTCTTATTTATTTGTTTAAAAAATTTTGTTTATTTATTATTTGTTTATTAATATTAATTTATTTCATCGAACTAAAATTACTTGAATACCCCAATACATTGGTAATATTCAAATATTTCATTTCGACCCTAAGGATTATCAAAGAATCACTACTTGTAATTTCTAAGAAATCCTATCATCGGAGATTTAAAATTTGTTATTAAAATTTATAATTAAATTTATTTATTTTAAGTTTATATTTATATTTATTTACTTTTTACCCCTTTTATTTATTTTATTTTTTTGTATATTTATAAGAAACTTTGATATCGAGATAAAACAAATTAGATATTCCAATACGCTGGTAACATCTAATGAACTTTCTCGATCCTAAAGATTATCGAAGAATCACTACTTGTGATTTCTTCGAAATCTTATCATCGGAAATTTAAATTTATTAATTTGTATTTATTTATTTATATGTTTTTATCCTTTATGATTTTTTTATCGTTCATTCTAAATAACTCATTATTTATTTATTTGTTTAAAAAAATCGTTTGACAACCCAAAAAAAAAAACATACGTATACATATATGCTTGTACATCTCCTAATAGATAAGCATACAAGAATGAAATCCCTTATTATTATCATATATATATATATATATATATATTGAAATAAATAAACCAAAGAAAACAAAACTGAAAAGGATAAAATAAAGAATATATGCATACCTTAAAAACCAAAACCTTGTCTTCTTCAAACAAGCTCCACGTCCCTTCACAACAGTGTGGCACGCAACAAAGGAAGTGATGCCGATGGGGACAGGCAGGGACAGTGCAGCGAGAAACAATGGTGCGACTTAGCAAGGCATGATATCATGACAGAGGCAGCGGGATGGCAAACGATGGTTGTTGATGGTGCGAGGCAGCTGCGACAAGCTTGTGAGTGAGGAGCAACTTTCGGTTTGCCTTTCCATGTAGGTCACGGGTTACACAAGTTCAAATAGCAGCTTTTGATTTCTAGTAGCTATTCCCGGTTTCTAGTGTTGCGCATGTTACTGCTCTAGCCCCATAAAAAATTTCGGGTTTTGCTTCTTCCAGATGTGCCTTTCACTGCTTTAGGTTCAATTCTGGACCTGTTTCAGCAACAACCACGTTGTAACCGCTTTTTGTTTTTCTTGGCTTTCAACAGCAACCTTTAGACAGCAGGATGGTGACAGGCAAGGTATTAGCTTTTTGGCACAGGGAAACTCGCAGGTGCAGCGATGTGTAGCGGCGAGCGATGAAAAAAAAGCGATAGCATATGCCGCTCGGTTTTGGGGTAGTGCAGGAACGATGGGGCCACACGTAACGGGCTTGAGATGCAGAAGTGAGGATAATGTAAGGATGATGATTCGCAGTAGTGGTTTGGTGCATGCAAGGCAGTCGGTGCACTGTACTGCGATAGCTGGAACGAGTTAGAAACAGCAAGGGAAGAGAGCGTCGGACTATGTTGGCAGGCAGTGGCGTGAAAGCAAAGGCGAGCAGAGCCACAGTACTCGATGGTGGCAGGGGTGAATAAAGGAAGAAAAGGGAGGCTCGGTCAGATGGAAGGTGGCGATGGCCAGTGGCTGTGCAGGAAGCTCGGGTGAAGAAAAAAAAAACAGCAGCCAATCTTTTTAGGTTTTTTTTCTTTACGGTTTTCCTAGGGTTCCTGTAGGTTTTTTTTTTCTTTCGGGTTTCTCCTCCCCCTTTGCTTTTATAACCATTTCAGCTTGTAATATTTTGAGAAAGGAAGCAAACTTCCCCCTTTTGATGCTTAAATCGTGGCTGTCATCATGAAATTCATATTCTTGATTTATTTCCTTTATATTGCAAATTATTATCTTCATTTTTTGGCAACAAATCAACCAAGTCAACTCTTTAAATGGTCATGGTGTGTGAATGTAAAATTCGACTCCCCTTTTACATCTAAATCAAAGGCCTTTATTTTTTCATTTATTTTCTTTGACTTTTCTTCTTTTGCTTTTATTCATTTCCATTTATTTTTGATGATCAATCTTCGAGTCATTCAAAAAATTTTTTTTTATTCATTTAAAAATTATTCGGTCAAAATTAGCTGTCTACAGCTGCCCCTCTTTGCGCTTTGCTGTGAAACAGTAATGGTGCAAAGACATAGACAACCATTTTGTCCGAATGCAAGACCTATCAATGATTTTTTTTTTTGTAAAATATGATATTTCCTAGCCATCTCTCACATAAAGCTAAGGAATAAATGCCAAATGAATTTTCCTAACCTTTTTCTCTTATAAAGATTGAGGAATTAATGCAAAATGAAGTTTCCTAGCCTCTTCTATCATAAGACTAAAGAATGAAATTTCCTAATCATAAGATTAAGGAATACGAAACATGAATTTTCCTAGTCTTTCCTATCATAAGACTAAGGAAATGAATGTAGAATGAGATTTCCTAATCCTTTCCATCACAAGATTTAGGAATGCAAAGTGAAATTCCTAGTCTCTCATATCATAAGACTAAGGAATGCAAGATGAACTTTTTCTAGTCTCTCCTATCACAAGACTAAGGAACGCAAGATGAAATTTCCTGGTCTTTCCTATCATAAGACTAAGGAAAACAAAATGAATGGGATTTCCTAATCTTTTCTATCACAAGATTAAGGAATGCAAAGTGAAATTCCTAGTCTCTCCTATCATAAGACTAAGGAATGTGAGATGAAATTTCCTGGTCTTTCCTATCATAAGACTAAGGAAAACAAAATGAATGGGATTTCCTAATCTTTTCTATCACAAGATTAAGGAATGCAGAGTGAAATTCCTAGTCTCTCCTATCATAAGACTGAGGAATGTGAGATGAAATTTCCTGGTCTTTCCTATCATAAGACTAAGGAATGCAAAGTGAATGGGATTTCCTAATCTTTTCTATCATAAGATTAAGGAATGCAAAGTGAAATTCCTAGTCTCTCCTATCATAAGACTAAGGAATGCAAGATGATCATGGAATAAAAGCTCCTCTCAACAGAGGCTCTGAAAACTTCTGAAACACAAAGAGCTCCTCTCAATAGAGGCAATGAAACTTTTGACACAAAAAGCTCCTCTCAACAGAGGCAATGAGACTTTGAAAAATAGAGATTTCATTCAGAATGCCAATTAGCATGGGCTTGACTGGGCTTAACTTTCATTTTGATGCCAACAATATTGGGCTTCATCCTCCTCTCAGGTGCCAGCTAAACTGGACTTTGCTCTCATCTAAAGTTTTTTTTCAAAAAGTTTTTTTTTTATCATCTTCTCATCATCTCTTATACTTTCTCTTTTCCTCAAAGTTTTTCATCATTCAGAATTTCTTATCCCAATGTCTTAAATATTTCAATGTCAAAATGCACTATTGAAATGTCATGCATATAATGAATGCCATGAATACCATAGATGCTATGAATGTTATGTACATGTCAATGTCATGCCCCCTGAATTATTCCATGAATATATGTAAATGCAATCTCAATTGTGGTAACAAGATTCTCAAGCTCATCTCATTTTCCTCCAGTTCCACGTATCTGCTGGATTCTTCTTATTCAAATCTTCTATCTTCGCTGCTCATCCCACCTTCTGTTGAGTCTTGGTCCAATTATGCTTTAAGACTTGCCATCATGCTTTCAAAGTTATGTTTTCATCATTTTTTTTATTTTTGTTTCTTTCTCTCTTTTAGTAATGCAAGATTTCTCAAAAGAATATTTTTTTCAAAAATTTACCTAAAAAGGGCTACTAACATTTATTTATTTTCCTTCCAACTCGACCACCAATGTAATGCACTCATACATCTTCTCAATTTATTATGGGGATGGAATGAATTTAAAATAATCATGAGAGATATGGGTATTCATTCTTAGAAAAGGAATGTGAAATCAAGAAAAATCAATGGGCCAGTTTGTTTGGAATAGGGTTTTCAGTATCCATAAACATTCTGACAATTTCAATCAAGTCAATCTAAAATTCTTCTCCGAAAGCCCACTCATATTGATATGCTCTTTCATGTAGTGTCTACCAATCTTGTCCTCTGTATCAAAACCGTTGGTGATGACCTTATTCCTAAGCTGCCCTTTCAGGTTTTCAACTTAGGTGCCTCTTCATTTGATTCAAACTGCCCCTTTCGAGTTTTTAGTTTGAATCCTCCTTTCTTTTTTTTTCTCTTTTTTTTCTCTTTTTTCATATATTTTTTTATTTTTTTTATTTTTTTTTCTTTTCATCTTCAACTTCATTGGCTTTGACAAACTTCAACCTTCAGTGCTCAATCCAAATTCAACCCCTAATAGGCGTTCTTGATTTCAATCCAAGATATCTTCCAAAGCTCATGGGTTTCTTCATTCAACTTGATCTACTTCCTTCAAAGGATCATTATCTCATTGTACAAGTATGTTTTCATTCAACGCATGATTCTTCAATTCAAGCATTTACATTTGATCAAAATGGGCTTTTAAAGGTACGTAATGTAGGCTCAGGTGAGGGTTTACAAGAAAAGGATCAAATAGGCCCAAAATGTGTTTCAAGGTTTACAAACCAAAGGATCACCTTCTTATGAAGTAAATCATTTAGGCATTTTGCCCCTTTCTAATTCACTCATTTCTTTTCTTGCTTCTCTTTTTTTTTTGGGTTTTCTTTTTGAATTCAAACCCTTTTCTTTTCTTTTTTTTTTCACAAAAATGGGCTATTTCTTTTTGGTGCCCCCAAAATTTCTTTATTTCATCTTCCTTGCCCCCAGTGTGGAGGGTGATCCTTGGTGGGTTATATTACAAAAAAAACATAATAGGCTCAAAGGGGTAATCAAAGGATAATTTTACTCCCGCTTGAAGGATAGTGAAAGAAGGCCATTTATCATTTCAAATGCAAATATTCTCCTTGAAGATCATTTACTGAACAAATACAAACTTGTTAGAAATTTTTTTATAAGAGATTCACCTCTTCTTATACCATCAAATTTGGGTGAAAATTGTGAACAAATTTTCTTCTTTCTTACTTGGACACCTTGGTAGATTGATAATCCATAAGCAAAAGTGGTTCTTTCAAAATTGAATTCCAGATTTATTGACATCATCATCATCATGTTCATTATTTGGATACTTATGAAAGAAAGATATGATGAGTATGTGAGAAATGGCAAATGAATAGAATGAGAAAATGACAGTGCATCACACTAGTCGCTTTATTGAAAGGGAAATAAATAAAAGTTAGCCCATACATAAAACTTTATTTCGTGCTTATGGGCTTAAGCACTTTAAAAAAAACTGTCTTGCATTACTAAAAAAAAAATGTCTTGCATTACTAAAAAAAAAATTCCGATAAATCTCCAGACTTGCATGGCTTAAAACTCCTATCACCTCAAAAGAATCATCCCTCATTTCCATGGTTGGGCAATGGATTCGCATTCACAGTCGATTCCCCCTTTGTTTCAAAGTGCAATATGCCGGCTTTTATCAAACCTTGCACCCTATACTTTAAAGCAGTGCAATTCTCCAAGGAGTGACCCGGATTCCCTAAATGATACTCACATCGAGCATTCTCATTATACCATTTTGGATATGGAGGCTTGAGAGGTTCCGCATAAACTGGGGCAATGAGTTGCTCTTTGATTAGTTTTGGGTACAACTCGGTATAGGTTATGGGAATTGGATCAATGGGAGTTTTTTGTTGTTTTGGCCATGCCCCCCTAGGATTGCTTTCTTGTTTGTTGGATTGGGCAACTGATTGGGTATTTGGTGCGGGTGTTTGAGGGTGAAAGTTAGGCTGAGCATTAATTTGCGGATATGACTGGTAAGGGTATTGAACAGGATAATATGGTTGTGGCATGGGATAAGAGTGTCGTGGAGTGTATCGTCCATGTTGCCCCCCATTTATAACAGCATGGGCATCTTCTTCCCTCCTTCTGTTAGCTCCTCCCTTCTTCTCAGTACTGTTAGGAACTTCAATCTTGCCACGCTTGATCGCATTCTCGATGATCTCCCCGGATAACACCATATCAGCAAAATTCTTGGTGGCATTGCCTATCATCCTATCATAATATGGAGCCTTTAAAGTGTTCACAAATAGGATGGTGAGCTCCTTTTCTGAAAGAGGAGGTTGCACTTCTGCAGCTAAATCGCGCCACCTTTGCGCATATTGCTTGAAGCTTTCATTGGCTTTCATCTCCATGTTTTGAACTGATAAACGGTCAGGGGCCATATCAGCAACATGTCGATATTGGGCCGTGAATGCCCTTGCTAAGTCATTCCATGTGGTAACCCGGGTTTTGTCTAATTGATTGTACCACTTGGCAGCAGATCCAGTGAGACTTTCTTGAAAAATATGAATAAGGAGCTTATCATCTTGAGCAAAAGCAGCCATCATCCGGCAATACATAATAAGATGAGACCTAGGGCAGGAAGTTCCATTATACTTCTCAAACTCTGGCGCTTTGAACTTGGGTGGAATAACCAAGTCTGACACCAAACACAACCCAGTAGCATCCATAGAACCATAAAAGTCTAAGCCTTCAATAGCTCGAATCCTTTCCTCCAACATATTGATCTTTTGTTGCGACTTCACCTCGTCTTTCTCTTCTACTTGTTTAGCTTTCAACTTCTCAATTTCCCTTGGGTCATCTAAGTCGGGCACCTCAATGGGATCAGTAGATTTTGCGCCTTGGGAAGGATGGGCGGGTCCTTGGAATTGAGCTTGTCCAAACACTTGGGGTATAGCAGCGTAAGCAGGTGGATATCTTCTTTCTTGAGATGTTTGACTTGGAAATGGACCGAATCCAGGAGCATAGATAGGATCTTCCATACTATGTTGTTGAACCCCTTCTTGGACTGCAGCTTCCTCTACTACACCTTTGCCCTTGCTCAGATTTTTCAATAATTCTGTAATTTGGGCCAGTTGCCCCCTCATTTCCTCTTGAGCTTTTTCCATCTTCTCCATGCACATGCTTGATTCTTCTTCCATGATCTTAGCTCGATAACGAGTGTTGTGTGAATGAACTTTTGGTCGAGCTATCTTCAAATCTTTATTACCACAATTAAGAATTTATCATTTCACATGTGGTGATGCTTGAAAAAAAAATGAATAAAGATGAATGGATGAACAAAATGCTACATGTGTTTGGAAAAAATCATGCATGGAAATGTTTTGCTAAAAACCTATGATTCCCTATTAGTGTCTCACATGTCAAACAAAAGCAAACATACATGATCAAAGATATGTCCTAAGTAATAGGGTTAACATGACTCTATCCCAAGTTGGTCCTCTTAAGTTTACTATATGTATGCTTTGGAGTTCTAAAGGACAAAAGGTTCCCAAATTGTTCCTCACTGACGTCCACACTAGACTAGTAAGGCACCCCAATCCTCACCCATGATAGGCTACAGACGGAAGGGTTCAACTTGAGTGAGAGTATTTCACTTGCCATTGCGGAGGTTATCACCTCACGAGAGCAAAGGTACTATACTCTCTCCTAAAAGGGACAAACCCGGGTGTAGGGTTGATGTATGCAATGAATATGTCATGTATGCAAAGGAATGAAATTTAAGATGCATCCCAACAAAACACAAATGATGAAAATGATTCACACATTTTTTTTGTTTGTATTATTTTTTGCTTTTTTTTTTAATTTTTTATGAAGAGTTTTATTAAATATTTATTAAGACCATTAATTAAGATTTTGAATAAGACATGATTATTTATGGTTCGACTCTCAAATCCCCAGTGGAGTCGCCAAGGCTGTCGTAACGATTTTCGTCCGGGGACTCGATCGCTAGACGATTTTGATAAAAAAAAAACAAAATGGAGTCGCCACCAATCTTTTTTTGGCTAGGTGTGATTGGCCACCTAAAATTATTTATCTTTTTAATAAAATCTTAAAATTAATTAAGTTTTATAAAAAAATAATTTTTGGTCTGCGAAAACAAAGTTTGGGTTCGGGAGTTCGGTTACGCGTGGGGAAGGATTAGCACCCCCACAACGCCCGTTAGAAAACGGTACCACTTAATCATGTCTTATCTTTTGATCTTAATAAAATGGTCTTAATTAAACATTTAAAAAGAACTCCATTTATTTGAAACCATTTTTATTATTTGTTTTATTTTGAAATATTTAAGTTTTATTTTTTTATTTAAAATAAGTGAAAATCTTTTGTATTGAAAATTATTCCGAAGTACCCCAATACTTTGGTAGCATTTCGGATAATTTTCTCACCTAGAGATTTCTTAAGAATCGCTACTTGCGACTTCTATAGAATCCCATCCTCGGGAGATTCACACTTATTTTGAAATTTCATGGATGCAAATGATGCAATCAAAATATAGATGATGCACATGAGAAATCCATTATTTCATTTTTATTATTTTTTAGTTCATTTATACTTATATTATTATTTTGTAATTTATTTATATTTATAAAATCTTGTCTTTATTGAAAAATCATACTAAATATTCCAATACGCTGGTAACATTCAGCAGATTTCTCTCACCTAGAGATTAGTTAGAAATCACTACTTGTGAATTCCGTAACATCTCATCATCGAAAAATCTTTAAAACTTATACTTTTTATTTAATTTTTAATTGTTTTATTATCATTTATTTCCGAAGGTTAATTGTAACAATTTTATACTCTTATTTATTTGTTTAAAAAATTTTGTTTATTTATTATTTGTTTATTAATATTAATTTATTTCATCGAACTAAAATTACTTGAATACCCCAATACATTGGTAATATTCAAATATTTCATTTCGACCCTAAGGATTATCAAAGAATCACTACTTGTGATTTCTAAGAAATCCTATCATCGGAGATTTAAAATTTGTTATTAAAATTTATAATTAAATTTATTTATTTTAAGTTTATATTTATATTTATTTACTTTTTACCCCTTTTATTTATTTTATTTTTTTGTATATTTATAAGAAACTTTGATATCGAGATAAAACAAATTAGATATTCCAATACGCTGGTAACATCTAATGAACTTTCTCGATCCTAAAGATTATCGAAGAATCACTACTTGTGATTTCTTCGAAATCTTATCATCGGAAATTTAAATTTATTAATTTGTATTTATTTATTTATATGTTTGTATCCTTTATGATTTTTTTATCGTTCATTCTAAATAACTCATTATTTATTTATTTGTTTAAAAAAATCGTTTGACAACCCAAAAAAAAAAAACATACGTATACATATATGCTTGTACATCTCCTAATAGATAAGCATACAAGAATGAAATCCCTTATTATTATCATATATATATTTTTTGAAATAAATAAACCAAAGAAAACAAAACTGAAAAGGATAAAATAAAGAATATATGCATACCTTAAAAACCAAAACCTTGTCTTCTTCAAACAAGCTCCACGTCCCTTCACAACAGTATGGCACGCAACAAAGGAAGTGATGCCGATGGGGACAGGCAGGGACAGTGCAGCGAGAAACAATGGTGCGACTTAGCAAGGCATGATATCATGACAGAGGCAGCGGGATGGCAAACGATGGTTGTTGATGGTGCGAGGCAGCTGCGACAAGCTTGTGAGTGAGGAGCAACTTTCGGTTTGCCTTTCCATGTAGGTCACGGGTTACACAAGTTCAAATAGCAGCTTTTGATTTCTAGTAGCTATTCCCGGTTTCTAGTGTTGCGCATGTTACTGCTCTAGCCCCATAAAAAATTTCGGGTTTTGGTTCTTCCAGATGTGCCTTTCACTGCTTTAGGTTCAATTCTGGACCTGTTTCAGCAACAACCACGTTGTAACCGCTTTTTGTTTTTCTTGGCTTTCAACAGCAACCTTTAGACAGCAGGATGGTGACAGGCAAGGTATTAGCTTTTTGGCACATGGAAACTCGCAGGTGCAGCGATGTGTAGCGGCGAGCGATGAAAAAAAAGCGATAGCATATGCCGCTCGGTTTTGGGGTAGTGCAGGAACGATGGGGCCACACGTAACGGGCTTGAGATGCAGAAGTGAGGATAATGTAAGGATGATGATTCGCAGCAGTGGTTTGGTGCATGCAAGGCAGTCGGTGCACTGTACTGCGATAGCTGGAACGAGTTAGAAACAGCAAGGGAAGAGAGCGTCGGACTATGTTGGCAGGCAGTGGCGTGAAAGCAAAGGCGAGCAGAGCCACAGTACTCGATGGTGGCAGGGGTGAATAAAGGAAGAAAAGGGAGGCTCGGTCAGATGGAAGGTGGCGATGGCCAGTGGCTGTGCAGGAAGCTCGGGTGAAGAAAAAAAAAACAGCAGCCAATCTTTTTAGGTTTTTTTTCTTTACGGTTTTCCTAGGGTTCCTGTAGGTTTTTTTTTCTTTCGGGTTTCTCCTCCCCCTTTGCTTTTATAACCATTTCAGCTTGTAATATTTTGAGAAAGGAAGCAAAATTCCCCCTTTTGATGCTTAAATCGTGGCTGTCATCATGAAATTCATATTCTTGATTTATTTCCTTTATATTGCAAATTATTATCTTCATTTTTTGGCAACAAATCAACCAAGTCAACTCTTTAAATGGTCATGGTGTGTGAATGTAAAATTCGACTCTCCTTTTACATCTAAATCAAAGGCCTTTATTTTTTCATTTATTTTCTTTGACTTTTCTTCTTTTGCTTTTATTCATTTCCATTTATTTTTGATGATCAATCTTCGAGTCATTCAAAAAATTTTTTTTTATTCATTTAAAAATTATTCGGTCAAAATTAGCTGTCTACAGAGAAGATGTATGAGTGCATTACATTGGTGGTCAAGGTGGAAGGAAAATAAATAAATTTTGGTAACCTTTTTTTTTGTTTAATTTTTGAAAAAAATATTCTTTTGAGAAATCTTGCATTATTAAGAGGGAGAAAGAAACAAAAGTGAATGATGAATATATAAATCTGAAAACATGATGCCTAGTCTTCGAGCATAATTGGACTAAGACTCAATAGAAGATGGGATGAGAAAGGAAGATAAAGGATTTAAACAAGGAGAATTCAATAGACAGAATGGACTTGAGAAAGACAAGATGAGCTTGAGAATCTTATTACCACAATTGAGAATGCATTTGCATACATTGATGAAATAATTCAGTGGGCATGACATTGACATGTGCATAACATTCCTAGCATCTATGGTATTCATGGCATTCATTATATCCATGAAATGCATGACACTTCATTACTGCATTTTGACATTGAAATATTTTAGACATCGGGATAAGAAATTCTGAATAATGAAAAATTTTGAAGAAAAGAGAAAGTGTAAGAATACAATGTATAGGATAAAAATATAAGAGATGGTAATTTGAAAAATGATGAGGAGATGATGAGAAAAATACTTTTTTGAAAAACCTTAGATGAGAGGAAAGCCCAATATTATTGGCATCAAAATGAAAGTTAAGCCCAGTCAAACCCATGTTAACTGGCATTCTGAAATGAAATTTTTATGTTCAAAGTTTCATTGCCTCTGTTGAGAGGAGCTCTTTATTTTTCAAAAAGTTCCAATGCCTCTGGTGAGAGGAGCACAAGGTTATTTTTCAAAGTTCCAATGCCTCTAGTGAGAGGAGCACAAGATTATTTTTCAAAGTTCCAATACCTCTGTTGAGAGAAGCTTTTTGTTTTCAAATTTCATTGCCTCTGTTGAGAGGAGCTTTTTGTTTCAAAGTCTCATTGCCTCTGTTGAGAGGAGCTTTTTGTTTTCAAAAGTCTCATAACCTCTAGTGAGAGGAGCTTTTATTTCATGATCATCTTGCATTCCTTAGTCTTATGATAGGAGAGACTAGGAAATTTCACTTCCCATTCTTTAATCTTGTGATAGAAAGGATTAGGAAATCCCATTCATTTTGCATTCCTTAGTCTTACGATAGGAAAGACCAGGAAATTTCATCTTGCATTCCCTAGTCTTATGATAGGAAAGACTAGGAATTTCACTTTGCATTCCTGAACCTTGTGATAGAAAGAATTAGGAAATCTCATTCTACATTCATTTCCTTAGTCTTACGATAGGAGAGACTAGGAATTTCACTTTGCATTCCTTAATCTTGTGATAGAAAAGATTAGGAAATCTTGTGGTAGAAAAGATTAGGAAATCTTTGGAAATCACATTCTACATTCATTTCCTTAGCCTTATGATAGAAGAGGCTAGGATCATAAGGCTAAGGAAACTTCATTTTGCATTCATTCCTTAATCTTTATAAGAGAAGAAGGTTAGGAAAATTTCATTTGGCATTTATTCCTTAGCCTTATATGAGAGAAAGTTAGGAAATATTATATTTTACAAAAATTCATTGATAGGTCTTGCATTCAGACAAATGGTTGTCTATGTCTTTGCACCATATTGTTTCACAGTAAAGTGCAAAGAGGGGCAACTGTAGACACCTAATTTTTGTCCAAATAATTTTTTTAAATAAAGAATCAAAAAAATAAAAGAAAATAATAATAAAAAAAAGCCTCCATGCAAACCCTATACACTTTCCATGTAGAACCGTACAACCTCATGCCATTTCAAAGCCATTAAGAAGGTTGACCATGGAGAATTGAATAAATGAAATAATTAAGAGGTGAAGTAAAGTCTGAAAATTAACTTCCAAAATTAATAAAATGAAAAAAGGAATGAAAAACTTGGGTCAAACAAAAATAAATAAAAATCCCATGATCATAGGATCAATATTAATCCTTTGATTTCTTTCCTTGAAAAAAGGGACAAATATAAAACACGAAAAAAAGGGGAGGAGAAAAGAAAAAAAAGGAGACAGGAGAAAAGGAAAAACCCTAGAAAAATTTCTACTACTCTGAGCCACCATCCTTTGTCATCCTCGTGACAGCCCGTGGAGAGACAGCTACTGTTCATCATCTTCAACTCTGCTACCCACACCATCATCATTTTCCTTTCTTGTCATTCCTACACCCGTCCACAACGCCACCTCCCACGCTGGTCCTGCTATCCTATTGCCGCAGCTTGTTGCTGTTGGATTATGCCCTTAGAACCATTCATTAGATGATTGACTTTGGCAATTTTATGTATCATGACTTTTTTATTTATATTTCATTATTATATTTGTCTTATAACTGCGTAATATAATCTTATATGATAATGTCCTTAGAATAGTAATAAAACACTATTCTTAGAATATCCCTAGTCAAGTGTTATTGTGAACAAGGATAACAATGATACGATAAGACTAGTATGTGGTTGACTGATGACCATTGTCATGGATATAGGATATCAAGTCATCACATAGGTACATGTTAGAGAACTATGTACTGGATCGACCCTCCATGAGAACGCTACATGGATTGTTATATGAGTGTCATAAGCGATTCTCATAGTGATGATGGTGTATGTGATCCTTTGACTTGAGATCATCAGAGATCCCAACATAGAGAATTGCATACTTTAATGCTGCTAGATGTCATTCGTAACAGGATGGACTATAAAGGTAGTAATTGGGTATGCCTTGATCTATGTAGAGGGATGTTGAGTGATCAAGATAGGATTTATCCTTCTTATATAACAAGAGTGATGTCTTGGGCCCTTTGATAGAGTGAGACTAAAATGCATGGCCGTGCTCAAATAAGTCAATATGAGATATTGATTTTATTTGTTTAATTAGTCTACTCAGGAATCAAGAAACGCTAATTAGACTATACAAGTGTGACACATTCCATGACTTGTGTCTAATCAAGACATAAAAGGATAAAGGGATTAGACTACACAGTAACATCTATCACGAGTAAGGTTATGTCGAGTCATTGACATTCTCGTTACATGGGTAGCAATGATGTGTTGCTAGATACCGCTCATTGCCTGTGACAATTTTGTCATTGCCATTGTTTTGAGAACCTATTGGGTCGCACACTTAGAACGGATCAATGAGGAGCTTAATTAATCCTATTCTGAATTGGATTAAGGATATAACTAATCCTATTCTGAATTGGATTAGGGATATAACTAATCCTATTCTAAGTAGGATTAGTGTGATAACCGTAAATTTTTCATTTATTGGAAATTAGAAATATTGAAAATAAATATTAGAGAAATTAAATAAGGGGAAATAAATAAAATTTGCAAGAAACGGGATATTGGTGAAAATCCTGAGAAATGAGGAAGTGATGAATAAGGAAATTCGTGTGAAGGAAATTAAATGAAAATAAAAAATAAAATCGGAGTTATGGAAATAAGGAAAGGAGGAATTTAAATTGGATTAATGGAAATCCAAAATTTATAAATAAAAATGCGTATATTATATATTTATATAATTAAATTATATAAATATATTTACACATGTTTTTATATAAATACATATGTATGTATATGAATATTAGTATATATTAGAAAAAAAATGAAATATATACTATTTTGTCGTAAATAAATACATGTGTATATTATAAAAGGTATTTATATAATTATAAATATATATGTACAGATATACATATATATATGAAATATATATTATTATTTTAAATAAAAGTATATGAATATATAAGAAAAGTAAATGTTATTTTGTATTAAAGTTTATATGTATAAATATTTTATTATAGCATTTATATAATTTGAATATATAAATGTTATTTAAGTGTATGAATATACATATATATATATATACTAGACATGTATTTTGTAATGTACAAGATATATTTTATATATAATAAATACTGTATAACATTATGTATGAAATAATGTATGGATAACATATAATATATATTATATGTATAAAATATATGGTATAATATATAGTATATAGTATACTAAAAATAGAAAGAAGAACAAAAACATAAAAGGAAATAAAACAGAAAAAGAAAAGAGAAGGCGGGGAGGAACCCCGACCCTCCCAGTCAGGCCGCCGGTGGCGGAGCTGCCACCGTCGGTGAGGGGAAAAGGAAGGTGAGACACCGGCGACGCAAGGAAGAAGTGTCCGGCGCCGGAAAGGAAAGAAACGGATGCGAAAATAGGGGAGAAAACGCGGCGGAAGCCGAGAAGAGGGAAACCAGATCTGGCGGTTTCCGACCAAATCGACCGTCGCCACCCCAACCCAAACCTCGGCGGAGGTGAGGGGAAGATGAAAGAGGCCACCGGCGAGACCAACGGCGGCCGAGGAAGGAAGAACGAAGGAAGAAAGGAGCCGAAACCCACCCTCCTAGGTCCGGCACTGTCGCCGGCAATGGGGAGAAACGGAGACCAGATCTGGCGTCTCCGCAACTCCGGCAAGCTGAGGGAGGCGTGAACCGGCGGAAAGGAGGACCGCCGGCGACCGAACCGGCCGAACCGGCGGGATGAGGCACAAACCGGTCTGAACCGGTCCGGCCAAAGAAAGGAGAAAAGAAAAGAAAAAGAAAAAAAAAAGGAAAAAAAAGAAAAAAGAAAAAAAGAAAAGAAAAGAAAAGAAAAAGGAAGAAAAAGGAAGAAAAAGAGGAAAAAGGAAAATTTCGGGAATTCGGAAAATTCCCGGAAATTCGACAACCCGGGATTTTACAAATTCGGTAAGAAATTTCCCGAGAATTTAATTTCAGAAAAAAATTAAATAAATTATGAAAAATTCTAAAAATTAGAATTTTAATTCCAGAAATTATTTTCAGCAATCGAGATAAGGAATCGGGAGAAATGGAGTGCGGGCGCGATCGATAAGCGGAATTCGCCGACCCGGAAAAAGGTAAGGGATGCATGTGCAGCACTGTAAGGATACTCAGTCTGCATAATTTAATTTGAAATATTTTATGTAAATATTTTATGAAAATTATTATGATGCATGAATTGCTGAAAATAATTTGGGAAGAAGTACTGGCTGAAAGATTTTAAACTGTATTTTCCGTGCAGGAGGCTAGTAAATCGGCAGCCGTTATGCTGCCGAAAATTTTAGAAAAACTTTATAAAATCATATTAAATGATTTTATTTCCGAATTTCGATAGTAAATCACGAAACATGAGGAAATTTCTAAATTTCATAAAACATGAATATAATGAGATGGAACTTTAGAATATTCATGTATTCGAGAATGATGATAATGAAATCATCGAAAATTCTCGGAATAGATAAATTACACGAATTACGAGATGAAAGAGGAAGTGAAATATAGTGAATATTCTTATGAATATTTTTATAAATATTCACTAAAGGATTTTAAACCTTATGGTTTTAAATTATGGAATTTTATATTTATATAAATTCCATATAAGTCTATTTGATGATGAAAACTACGGTTTTGAGATTGGTTGGCATTCCTATCATATGGATGCATGATATGTGATATGTTTAGTCCCGGTCGACACCTGATCCGCGACCCACAGAGGACAACATAGATTATGGTCATAGATTTGACCGGTTTATTTCTTTACCCTCCGGGATTTATAGTACGATAAGATTGATGTCTATCATAGACTCCATAAATGATAGGTGACATGTTAAAAAGGAAAGTGTTTTACATGACATGGAATATGTCAAATGGGAAATGTGATATGTGATGTGTGACATGTGAAAAGAACATGTTTCATATAATATGAGAAGAAAATCAATTGAATTATAGCATTTTTATAAAATGCTCATTTCGGTACTGATTATATAGTACTGTGAGATGATTCTCATAAGACATGAGATACAAACCTCTAATATGTTAAAAAAAAAAGAAAAAAAAAGGAAGAATTGATATATCTGACATTCTCACCATAAATTTAAATGAAACATTAGATTATAAGTGTTTCACGAATTTCGAACCGTGGGAGCCACCTCTAGAATCCTTCGGGAACTAAGTGCTACAAGAGCTTCGATGTACTAAAGGCCAAACCGAGCAGAGACTCGATGATTGTACCGTGTGAGCCACGGACGAGTGATGAAGCTAGGCAATCGTTGTCTGATGGGCCCAGAGAGGTTGCCATGGCCGATTGTGCTGGTTCGTCACAACCTCTAAAACCTCGAGTGGACTTTGGGCCATAGAGGATAGTAGGGATGTACTAATGGCCAAACCGAGCAGAGACTCGATGATTGTACCGTGTGAGCCACGGATGAGTGATGAAGCTAGGCAATCGTTGTCTGATGGGCCTAGAGAGGTTGCCATGGCCGATTGTGCTGGTTCGTCACAACCTCTAAAATCCTTCGGGAACTAAGTGCTACACGTGTTCTAACGAAATATGAGAAATCGTAGGATATTGTGACTATAAGTAAGTGATTGTGATTCGTGAATGCGATGAATGTCGAAGGATGAAATAGATCTTAGGCATATGACACATGATGTATATGATTATTGGATGATGTCTATTTATGCCATTGAACATGTACTACTTGAATGTTTGTGCTTCCACACATAATTATACTTTTAATAAGAACGATGCCTTGTATAACTAAGGATGTAAAGTAAGCATGAATAAGTTATGACATGGGTGCACTTACGAAATGGTAATAAACCTTAGTATAATCCATGCATGCTAATTTACAATAACTCAAGCATGTATGATACGAATATTAATTATTTTATTTAATTGCTTTATTTAGTAGAAGCATTTTTTAAAAAGAATATGAAAAAGGTTATGAAAGATTGAAAAGGATTTATTAATTCATAACAAAAAGAAAAATTTATCTCTACAGTTGCTTCTAGGTTCCGTAACAATTATGGTATTCTAAAATACCTACCTTACTCCATTCGGATCCCTAGTCGACTTTAGTATCCTTCCTACATGCGAGCCTAGAGCCCATAGGAAAAATGAAAAAGATTTTCAGCATATAGGAAGCTGAGTATCAAGTGAAACATATAATTCTCTTACTGAGCCGTGGTTTTGCTCACCCCTTAATATTAAACATCTCAGGTTTTGATGCTGGTGAGTTCAGTGGATTGTGGATCCTGGCTGTACACGAAGAACAATGTGTCAGACCGACTGATTATTTGAGGTATGATTATTTATTCTCTGTATTTAGACATGTCAATAGTACTACTTATCTGATAAATTACGATAGGGGATGTGTATAATATAAACAATACATTGTAAAATTGTTTAACAGTCAGGACAAGTGAAGTATCACAGACAGCCCAACCGGTTAAGATGTGTATAAGAAGATGAAAAATATGGTCACGGGTCGTGACAGATTTAATGGTATCAGAGCATTGGTTGGCCTGATGTCTGTAGATACTTTGGAAAGAAAAGAGTCAAACATCGCCTGTAGTACTGTGTCGTCTGAATACATAGAGAAAATAAATGATTGTAAATTGGGTAAAATGATTTAAAGGGAGTGAGAAAGTATAAACTGAGAATGTTAAAGAAGAAAAAAGGCTCAGAAATTACCGAAAAATTAGTGATCCTTCTAATCTATATGAAGGCCTGTTCGGTAAGGAACAGAAATGGACTCGGTGAGGGCCCCACCAGTACTTTTCTATCCGAACCGAACTGAGACCTGAAAGTGATGGTATAAAATAGGGGAATAAAATATCATCATTAAATAGACTTTAAGATCACCGATTGAGGGTAATTTTAAGAGAGAGAAAATTTTTAGCCAAAAATGACCAAAATACCCCTACCCCCAAAATTTTACTGGGAGTCAAAATAGATCACCAGAAGTTGGAATTGATCGATTTGACGGAGAAATTAATGTTATAAAGCTGAATTACAAGTAAATTAATCCCATTGTGGATTTTAGTGAACTTCACTGTCGAAAATCGAATGAGATCTAACTTACTATTATAAGTATCAGAAAGGATACTATCAACACATAGATGATCAGTTCATTGATTTGAATGTATATTGAGGAGATAGAAATAAATGTCGAAATGACGAAAATGCCCCTATATTGGGCGATGTTCGGAATAGTGTTAAAACCGAGCTAAATTGGAATCCATTGATAGTAATGGAATTATTAATGGCATAGAAGATGTCATATGAACCTAACGATCCCTGTTACTGATTCCACTAACACTTAGATTACGGACGCGAAAGAAAAACCCCGAGTGGACTGTGGGCCATAGGGGATAACCGTACGATTGAGTGAGGCGGCCAGGGCCTCTCCACGAGTGGACTTTGGGCCATAGTGGTAAATCCTGGGCTTTACAATAAAACAATCCGTGAGGGACTAAGTGCCACGTCTGTGTGACGGGGGCCACCTCTAGAACCCAGAGCGGACAGTACGTATGAGTAAGATACTGGGGTGGTAAATCCCTGGTTAACGGAGATCCAGGCACTCCCGGTCCTTACAATAAAACGAGTACGGATGAGTGGTGCGGCTCGGGCCCCTCCGGCTTGAGACCGGCAAATCCGAGGCATCACAATAAAACGTGTATAGGCGGACGGCGGACGGCGGACGGGCCGGGGCCTTATATGATGCGATCCAAAGAGTGTAGTGGAATGTCATCAGATGATTGACCCGGTTATTGGCTGTAAGGGTAGAAAAAAAAATTTAAATTAAGAGTGTGTTGAACGGGATCGTTGAATACTATGACGAGTGAGATGATTACAGGAATTGACTGATGAGGTGAACAGTATCGATAATGAAATACATACTGGTGTGGTTACTTATGGTTCTATACGTTTTATTATTTTGAGGTATCAAACTGATAATCGTATATAGAACCGACATATCTTGAAATATGTGCAACAGAATGAAGTACTGTGTGGAGTACTGTAAGTTAGAAAATAATTATAAGAATAGTGAAGTGATAAAAAGAAGATGACAGGTAACCTAAATTCTTCAGGACCCTTAAGACAGAACTGTGATGGGCGACTCAATGATGGGCGACCCGTAGTGGATTATGTGTTATGAGATATAGGCGAACTTTGTCATCGCCGACTCACTAGTAAGGGTAAACCTGGGCGAAAGGAATCGTCTAGGGAATGCTCGCCAACGGTCGATTCGAACAGGCGGAACTCTTACAAGAAGCTTAGTGATAACACGAGTGTAAGGGACTAGGTACGTAAGGGTGCCAAGGTTCAAACCTTGTGGAGAGTATGCTCGAGGGAACAAAGCCTGAATTTAGTAAATGGAAATGGTTTTAAAGTGAATAACTGAATTGAAACGAGTAGCTGTAAAGTGTGTTGATAACCATTGTACTTGATACAGCTTACCAGAATGAGATTCGTAACGCTGTAAAGTATGACTAAGTAATGAAATCAAGGTAGAGTATGTATCAAAATGATTTGAACATTGAATGTCTCTGCCTTGAGAATATACTGTGAAATGATGGGACACCATGATGAAGGTCCAAAATGATAAAAGAAGTGTGGTTAAAGAAACTATCGGATCAGAATCCCGATAAATTCCAGAGTAACATAGATTGAGAAATTAGGTGAATGTTGATTCGATCGTGGATATGAAATTTATTCTTAAGCTTGTATCAAAGAATATAGAAGAAATCCGACAAGCTTAAGAAAATAATTTTTGGAAAATATTACGGATGATGAAATTCACAAGTATCGATGTAAAGAAAGGAAATACAAATGATATGATTTGAGGATGAATTAAATGATGTATTAAAATTTTTGGTTATACACTAAAATTCTTATGAAGAACAAATAAATATTATATGGAAGTGATGCCTTAAATATGATTTAATCGGAGATGTATAAGGAACTTATAAGAGCAATCTTTGTAAAAGGCATAATCAGATGAAAAGTTAAAGAACGATGGTCACAAGATGATAAGAAAGGTACGATTAAAGAAAGTATCAGATTTGATTTCCGATAAAACTTCCAGAGTTATATAAATTAGAGGAATCAAGATAACATTGACTCGATTTTGAATATGATGTTAAATTCTAAGTTCATATCGGAGGATGTAGAAAGAATCCGAAAAGCTTAAGAGAATAACTCTGGAAAATGTGTGAATAATGAAATTCACGTGTAGAGGTCTGAATGACGAAAATACAGATAATGAAAAATTGAGAATAATGAAATTGTCTGTATAAGTATAAATGAGAGAAATAAAAATGATATTGAGTTGTAGATGAATCAAAAAGGATATATTAAATTTCTATCATTGATGAAGTTCTGGTGAAGAACAAGTATTAATCTACGTGAAAATAGACGCTTTATTGATCTGATTAGAGATACGTGAGGAGTAAATAAGACTAGCTGCTGTATAAAGCGTCCTTAGATAAAAGATTGAAGGTTGGTGTCCATAAGATGATGATTTGAACTCGAAGTGAATTTTACGAGTTCCGATTGAAGTTATAAGGGTAATGAGTTGCCTTGTAAAGTAGATAAGCCTAAAGAATGAGGCATCCTTACATGAGTAAATTGATGAAATACTGATAGAGTCTAAAGTATAAATGGAACATGAGCAGCATTGTGATATAATCCTTAAACTCTTAAAGGATGTGGAATTGTGCTAAGATTAACAACTAAGAAATTTGGCTAGACAGTATCTCCTCTTGAAATATATGATCTTGAGACGACAAGATGACAGTGAACCTGTCTATGATATAAAATAATGATTGAGATACGAAAGTAATGAGTCTAGCTAAATACTATTGCCAGCTTATAAAAGAGTGATGAGACTGGCTGCCCTATAGACGAGATATAATTAAAGAAATTAAAGTCAGTAGATGGCTAGTGTAAAGAAAAAGATGGTGTGCAAGATTTTAAAAGATCTTAGCAGTATAGTACCATACCAATCGAGAAAACCGACAAAAAGGAATGAGAGTAAAAATATGAAAACGAAAATGAAAGTGAAATAAGGAAATAAATGACATGATGAAAAGGGAAACATCAATATGAAACAGTTCCCGCAGTTAAGACTGAAAGTGAATTATATTGGTTATCACATGGCTGTGGCAAGATGTAAAATCAAAGCCAGAATTGATAAGTGAAAGTAATGATACTCCAAGGAGTAAGATAATTGATATGTTTACTGCCAGTAAAATGTTTGTACACATGACCACCTCGAAATGATAGAGATGGTGGAATTGTATAGATAATGTGGTGCTTAAATGGATAATTCGAAGATTCAATCACAGAATCTAAATTATGAAAAGAGTATATTCTCAGGTATATTCTAAAATTTAAATGATATTGAATATACCATAAGAGTAAGAGATGTAATGACCATACTACATGAAAAGAGACATGGAGAGAAAATGATTGTCTCATGATTTGTTTCTGTAAGAGATGATTAACAGTAAAATTTGCAATGATATGTAGCCTTGATGGAATAAGTGTGAAAATGAATATTGTGGACAATAAAGAGTCCAAAAGAGAAATAATGATATGGAAGTGATTAAAGACTGATGATCTAAATAGAATCACTTTCCATTATCAGACATCTAGATTCTCTAGTGCCTTAGTCGAAGTATAAGTGTTAAACGGTGTGAATGTGTATGTACAGTTCCAGTGAGCCTTACATGTGATGGGAGTCTCTGTGTTGCCATATGCTAATGAGAGATAGCAAAAGGCTTTGAGATCCCAAGTGTATTGATAGCACCGCTCCATACTGATATATATTTATATATATGAGCGTGAGATGTAACCGCTCCATGATATTGAGAGAGCGTGTGCACGAGATGTGAAAGCTACTGGGACACTTACATATAATTGATTGACACGAGCACATGATAGTACCAAATTATGTCGACTCGGCACTAAGTGAGAAGCATGGATGATGAACAGCATAAATCAGCTGTAATATTAAAATATTATGTATGGCTCTTATATGAAAAAAGTAAAAGTGAATAACTTCTGATTTGAGAAATGAACTTACGGGAGTATAGACATATATGATGAAAAAACAGCATGTAGTGGTCTAAAGTATTGTTGATGTTGAAAGTGTGCTGGCAGTATTACTTGGAGGATGAACTAAAGGTCAGAAGTCATAAGTATACAGCGTATACCCCCTTTGGACTTAAGTTAAATTCGGAGGACCGAATTTCTTAAGGTGGGGAGGATGTGATAACCGTAAATTTTCCATTTATTGGAAATTAGAAATATTGAAAATAAATATTAGAGAAATTAAATAAGGGGAAATAAATAAAATTTGCAAGAAACGGGATATTGGTGAAAATCCTGAGAAATGAGGAAGTGATGAATAAGGAAATTCGTGTGAAAGAAATTAAATGAAAATAAAAAATAAAATCGGAGTTATGGAAATAAGGAAAGGAGGAATTTAAATTGGATTAATGGAAATCCAAAATTTATAAATAAAAATGTGTATATTATATATTTATATAATTAAATTATATAAATATATTTACACATGTTTTTATATAAATACATATGTATGTATATGAATATTAGTATATATTAGAAAAAAATGAAATATATACTATTTTGTCGTAAATAAATACATGTGTATATTATAAAAGGTATTTATATAATTATAAATATATATGTACAGATATACATATATATATGAAATATATATTATTATTTTAAATAAAAGTATATGAATATATAAGAAAAGTAAATGTTATTTTGTATTAAAGTTTATATGTATAAATATTTTATTATAGCATTTATATAATTTGAATATATAAATGTTATTTAAGTGTATGAATATACATATATATATATACTAGACATGTATTTTGTAATGTACAAGATATATTTTATATATAATAAATACTGTATAACATTATGTATGAAATAATGTATGGCTAACATATAATATATATTATATGTATAAAATATATGGTATAATATATAGTATATAGTATACTAAAAATAGAAAGAAGAACAAAAACATAAAAGGAAATAAAACAGAAAAAGAAAAGAGAAGGCGGGGAGGAACCCCGACCCTCCTAGTCAGGCCGCCGGTGGCGGAGCTGCCACCGTCGGTGAGGGGAAAAGGAAGGTGAGACACCGGCGACGCAAGGAAGAAGTGTCCGGCGCCGGAAAGGAAAGAAACGGAAGCGAAAATAGGGGAGAAAACGCGGCGGAAGCCGAGAAGAGGGAAACCAGATCTGGCGGTTTCCGACCAAATCGACCGTCGCCACCCCAACCCAAACCTCGGTGGAGGTGAGGGGAAGATGAAAGAGGCCACCGGCGAGACCAACGGCGGCCGAGGAAGGAAGAACGAAGGAAGAAAGGAGCCGAAACCCACCCTCCTAGGTCCGGCATCGTCGCCGGCAATGGGGAGAAACGGAGACCAGATCTGGCGTCTCCGCAACTCCGGTAAGCTGAGGGAGGCGTGAACCGGCGGAAAGGAGGACCGTCGGCGACCGAACCGGCCGAACCGGCGGGATGAGGCACAAACCGGTCTGAACCGGTCCGACCAAAGAAAGGAGAAAAGAAAAGAAAAAGAAAAGAAAAAGGAAAAAGAAAAAGAAAAAAGAAAAGAAAGAAAGAAAAGAAAAAGAGGAAAAAGGAAGAAAAAGGAAGAAAAAGAGGAAAAAGGAAAATTTCGGGAATTCGGAAAATTCCCGGAAATTCGACAACCCGGGATTTTACAAATTCAGTAAGAAATTTCCTGAGAATTTAATTTCAGAAAAAAATTAAATAAATTATGAAAAATTCTAAAAATTAGAATTTTAATTCCAGAAATTATTTTCAGCAATCGAGATAAGGAATCGGGAGAAATGGAGTGCGGGCGCGATCGATAAGCGGAATTCTCCGACCCGGAAAAAGGTAAGGGATGCATGTGCAGCACTGTAAGGATACTCAGTCTGCATAATTTAATTTGAAATATTTTATGTAATTATTTTATGAAAATTATTATGATGCATGAATTGCTGAAAATAATTTGGGAAGAAGTACTGGCTGAAAGATTTTAAACTGTATTTTCCGTGCAGGAGGCTAGTAAATCGGCAGCCGTTATGCTGCCGAAAATTTTAGAAAAACTTTATAAAATCATATTAAATGATTTTATTTCCGAATTTCGATAGTAAATCACGAAACATGAGGAAATTTCTAAATTTCATAAAACATGAATATAATGAGATGGAACTTTAGAATATTCATGTATTCGAGAATGATGATAATGAAATCATCGAAAATTCTCGGAATAGATAAATTACACGAATTACGAGATGAAAGAGGAAGTGAAATATAGTGAATATTCTTATGAATATTTTTATAAATATTCACTAAAGGATTTTAAACCTTATGGTTTTAAATTATGGAATTTTATATTTATATAAATTCCATATAAGTCTATTTGATGATGAAAACTACGGTTTTGAGATTGGTTGGCATTCCTATCATATGGATGCATGATATGTGATATGTTTAGTCCCGGTCGACACCTGATCCGCGACCCACAGAGGACAACATAGATTATGGTCATAGATTTGACCGGTTTATTTCTTTACCCTCCGGGATTTATAGTACGATAAGATTGATGTCTATCATAGACTCCATAAATGATAGGTGACATGTTAAAAAGGAAAGTGTTTTACATGACATGGAATATGTCAAATGGGAAATGTGATATGTGATGTGTGACATGTGAAAAGAACATGTTTCATATAATATGAGAAGAAAATCAATTGAATTATAGCATTTTTATAAAATGCTCATTTCGGTACTGATTATAGTACTGTGAGATGATTCTCATAAGACATGAGATACAAACCTCTAATATGTTTAAAAAAAAAGAAAAAAAAAGGAAGAATTGATATATCTGACATTCTCACCATAAATTTAAATGAAACATTAGATTATAAGTGTTTCACGAATTTCGAACCGTGGGAGCCACCTCTAGAATCCTTCGGGAACTAAGTGCTACAAGAGCTTCGATGTACTAAAGGCCAAACCGAGCAGAGACTCGATGATTGTACCGTGTGAGCCACGGACGAGTGATGAAGCTAGGCAATCGTTGTCTGATGGGCCCAGAGAGGTTGCCATGGCAGATTGTGCTGGTTCGTCACAACCTCTAAAACCTCGAGTGGACTTTGGGCCATAGAGGATAGTAGGGATGTACTAATGGCCAAACCGAGCAGAGACTCGATGATTGTACCGTGTGAGCCACGGATGAGTGATGAAGCTAGGCAATCGTTGTCTGATGGGCCCAGAGAGGTTGCCATGGCCGATTGTGCTGGTTCGTCACAACCTCTAAAATCCTTCGGGAACTAAGTGCTACACGTGTTCTAACGAAATATGAGAAATCGTAGGATATTGTGACTATAAGTAAGTGATTGTGATTCGTGAATGCGGTGAATGTCGAAGGATGAAATAGATCTTAGGCATATGACACATGATGTATATGATTATTGGATGATGTCTATTTATGCCATTGAACATGTACTACTTGAATGTTTGTGCTTCCACACATAATTATACTTTTAATAAGAACGATGCCTTGTATAACTAAGGATGTAAAGTAAGCATGAATAAGTTATGACATGGGTGCACTTACGAAATGGTAATAAACCTTAGTATAATCCATGCATGCTAATTTACAATAACTCAAGCATGTATGATACGAATATTAATTATTTTATTTAATTGCTTTATTTAGTAGAAGCATTTTTTAAAAAGAATATGAAAAAGGTTATGAAAGATTGAAAAGGATTTATTAATTCATAACAAAAAGAAAAATTTATCTCTACAGTTGCTTCTAGGTTCCGTAACAAGTATGGTATTCTAAAATACCTACCTTACTCCATTCGGATCCCTAGCCGACTGTAGTATCCTTCCTACATGCGAGCCTAGAGCCCATAGGAAAAATGAAAAAGATTTTCAGCATATAGGAAGCTGAGTATCAAGTGAAACATATAATTCTCTTACTGAGCCGTGGTTTTGCTCACCCCTTAATATTAAACATCTCAGGTTTTGATGCTGGTGAGTTCAGTGGATTGTGGATCCTGGCTGTACACGAAGAACAATGTGTCAGACCGACTGATTATTTGAGGTATGATTATTTATTCTCTGTATTTAGACATGTCAACAGTACTACTTATCTGATAAATTACGATAGGGGATGTGTATAATATAAACAATACATTGTAAAATTGTTTAACAGTCAGGACAAGTGAAGTATCACAGACAGCCCAACCGGTTAAGATGTGTATAAGAAGTTGAAAAATATGGTCACGGGTAGGGTAAAATTTACTGCCTATAAAAAGGATGTTTTTCTAAAACATAGCCGCACCTTTTAAAAAACAGAAAACAAAACATTCTTTTTTAATCGAAGCTAGCAATTCGGTTATAAGGAATCAAAAGCTCTTTAAGGCTTCTGATCGTGAGACGTTCAAGAGTCGTGAGATCCGTTCGTGTGGATACCGTAGAGGCAGGAACGAAAAGTTGTTGCTTGTGACTCGACCAACGAAAGAAAAATCAGAGAAAAACGTTAGGTAAAATCTTGAAACCCTAATCAGGCAACTCTCCGAATCGATCCTGGTGGAGGCCGAATGTTTTATTTCCGCTGCGTGTTTGTTTCGGTTTCCTTCACTGGTATCCGAGCCAGATTCGGAGTCCCTGATTTGTTTTGATAAAAGCATGATCTCTGGTTACTTTCTGTTTATGATTACATGCAATCGTTTTAATGAGATTAATACGGATTAGAATGTATATGATATATTCAGAGGCTACAAATCGAATTGTTGAAATTATATATATGATATATATCAATTTCGATTCAACTTATATGTGAGATAATATCTGTGATGCGAATTATTAATGGCGTTTCTGTTCTGCATAAACGTTATGGATAATCTATGATGCGAATTATTAATGGCGGTTTCTGTTCTGCATAAACGTTATGGAAGAAACAGAATAATGTCGAAAGTGTATAAAGATTGAAACACTTTTAGATAAGATTTCTAATGCGACTAAAATTATAGTCAGTATGAGATACTGGCTGGAACATCCTGATAAGATTAGGACACTTCCGGATAAGGGGCGTTGGCAATGTCAATACTGTTGACCTTTTTTTTTTCAAATGTGCCGCCCCTGGGAACCCCGCAGTCAGGGTTATAATTCTTTTCAAATGTGCCTCGTTAATAAAACTAAAATTTGAAATTGCATTACACTTGTTTGTATAACACGGTGGTTGTTGTTTGAGCATGGTGCATAGTTATAGCCCTAGCCCAATATGATTTTATTTTGGTGGTTGTAAATTTTAATAAATACGACCTGTGTGTCGTGCCTTGTTCTTGAAATTCTTGTTGTACATTCTTTTCTCATCTTACTCCCCTCGAATGTAACTCGAGGTTTCTCTTAAACTATGTAATTGGAGCTGACAACCATGCAAAGGATGACCGAAGAGGCACTTGGAGAAGATGCTATCACCCTTAGGTTACCCCTTAAGGTTTCTCATTGGCTTGGGAAATCCATTTAGTTTGGGCTATAACTATGTCACGTTTATTTTATTGCTTAATTGCATGAGATGCATGGTTTATTTTGTACGTTTATGATATGAAAATCATATGATAATTAAAAAAAAAAAAGGTAAAATTGGTGAGATCTTATTCAATAAACTAAGAAAATCCCTCAAATTAAATTAAGTCAATAATAGATGCCTACCAATGAATAGCACTCGTTAAGGCTAGAATCGATTTTGTTATGTTTGCCAAAGCAAAATATCATATCTATCTTAGTAAGACGCGATGGGATAATAGTGATATCCAAAGGCTATAAATTGGGTTGACTTAACTAAATTTCCTCAATAGGATTGGGAATTTAGAGGCATAAAGTTGGGCTTCCATTCATGAGATGAATTAGAACAAGTGTTGTTCACCCAACTATCCAAGAGTTACATGAGATGTAATTGGTAAGTGTTGCCTACCTAAATAGCCAAATCTTGGGCGATTAGCCAAAGCTAACTCTAGATAAGGTGAAATATGGATCTTGGCCCACTAGAGAAATTATGTGATAATTTTTCCGAATTAATAGTGAGGGTTGTTGATTCGATAAAAATAGTGGGAGCATCATTTAATAAATATTTAATTAAATGAATGCATTCATGATACTTATATTTTGCATATTTTTGTTGTAGATTACCATGGCATCAAACACAAATAACACACTTTCACTGCGATCTGTCCTTGAGAAGGACAAGTTGAATGGGACAAACTTCCTGGATTGGTACAGGAACTTGAGGATAGTCCTCAACCATGAAAAGAAGTTGTATGTCCTTTAAATTCCCTTACCTGAGGAACCACCCTCTAATGCTCCAAGGGCAGAAAGAGATGCTTATAAGAAGCATCAAGATGATGCATTGGATGTTAGTTGCCTTATGCTTGCCTCCATGAATCCTGAGCTTCAAAAGCAACATGAGGAAATGGATGCGTTCGATATGATCGAGCATCTCAAGCAACTCTATGAAGAGGAAGCTAGGCAAGAAAGGTACAATGTCTCTAAGGCATTGTTTCAGTGTAGGATGGCAGAGGGGACTCCCGTTGGTACTCATGTGCTCAAGATGATTGGGTACACTGAGAACCTTGAAAGATTGGGATTTCCTTTGGGCCAAGAGTTGGCCACTGATGTGATTCTGCAATCGTTGCCAGACAGCTACAGTCAGTTTGTTGTTAATTACAACATGAATGAAATTGACAAGACTCTGCCACAGTTACTTAGCATGTTGAAAACAGCTGAATCCAACATGAAAAAGGCCAAGCCCAAAGATGTCTTAATAGTTAAGAAAGCTAAGGGCAGGGCTAATGCAAAGGGCAAGAAAAAGGGTAATAAAACGAATGGCAAGTTCAAGCCCAATGATACTGCACTGAAGCCTAAAGGTGGGGTTGCCAAAGAAGGGAAATGCTTCCATTGCGGTGAGACCGGACATTGGAAGAGGAACTGCAACAAATACCTGGAACAGCTAAAGAAGAAGAAAGGAAGTGAGACTACCACTTCAGGTATTTATGTTATAGAAGTTAATCTATCTACTTCTTCATCATGGGTATTAGATACTGGATGTGGTTCTCACATTTGTGTAAATGTGCAGGAACTCAAAAGGAGTAGATCGTTGACTAAGGGCGAGGTCGACCTACGAGTGGGAAATGGAGCAAGGGTTGCTGCATTAGCTGTAGGAACTTATATTTTGACATTGCCCACAGGGCTTGTTTTAGAATTAGATGATTGTTATTATGTGCCTTCCATCACTAAAAACATTATTTCTATTTCTTGTTTGGACAAGAAGGGTTTTTCATTTATAATAAAGGACAATTGTTGCTCCATTTATTTAAATGATATCTTTTATGGTAGTGCACAACTAATTAATGGTCTTTACATTCTAAATCTTGATATGCCTATTTATAACATAAATGCTAAAAGGATTAAATCTAATGATCAAAATCCAACATATCTCTGGCATTGTCGCTTGGGACACATAAATGAGAATCGCATTTCCAAACTCCATAAAGATGGACTTTTGGACTCATTTGATTTTGAATCTTATGAGACATGTGAATCTTGTTTGATGGGTAAGATGACTAAAGCCCCTTTCAAAGGACATAGTGAAAGGGCAAATGATTTATTGGGCTTAGTACATACAGATGTATGTGGACCTTTAAACACACAGGCCAGAGGTGGGTTTATGTACTTTATTACATTTACTGATGATTTCAGTAGATATGGCTATGTGTATCTTATGAGACACAAGTCAGAATCTTTTGAAAAGTTCAAAGAATTCAAGAATGAAGTACAAAACCAACTTGGCAAGAGCATTAAGGCACTTCGATCAGATCGAGGTGGTGAATACTTAAGCCAAGAATTTTATGACTATCTTAAAGAGTGTGGGATTGTCTCACAACTCACTCCTCCAGGCACACCACAATGGAATGGTGTATCTGAAAGGAGAAACCGAACTTTATTAGATATGGTTCGATCAATGATGAGTCATACAGATCTTCCAGAATCTTTTTGGGGACATGCATTAGAAACAGCTGCTTTTACACTGAACCGTGTTCCATCTAAATCGGTTCCAAAGACACCATATGAGATATGGACTGGTAAACGTCCCAGTATGTCTTTTATGAAGATTTGGGGTTGTGAGGCTTATGTAAGACGTCAAGTCTCTAACAAACTTGCACCTAAATCTGATAAGTGCTATTTTGTGGGATATCCTAAACTAACTAAAGGATATTATTTTTACAATCCCACTGAGCGCAAAGTTTTTGTAGCTCGAACAGGTGTCTTTCTAGAAAGAGAATTCATTTCTAGAAGAACTAGTGGGAGAAAAGTAGAACTTGAAGAAATTCAAGAGCTACAAGATAGCGCACCCGATGTTGAGATGGAGCCTGAGCAAGCACCACAAGTTGTTGTGGAACCAGAACCACAAGCTGTTGTGGAGCAACCGCCTGCTCAAGAGACACAAGCCTTGCGTAGATCAGTTAGAACACATCGTGAGCCACAGAAATATGGATTTCTAATGACTCAGAACGGTGATGTATTGCTCATGGACCAAGATGAGCCTACTACCTATCAAGAGGCTATTACAGGGCCAGACTCTGAGAAATGGCTTGAAGCCATGAGATCTGAGATGGAATCCATGTATGCCAACCAAGTTTGGACCTTGGTTGACTTACCCGAAGGGTAAAACCTATAGGGTGTAAATGGGTTTTTAAGAAGAAAACCGACATGGAAGGAAATGTTCATACCTATAAAGGGCGATTGGTTGCTAAAGGTTTTAAACAAATTCATGGTATTGACTATGATGAAACTTTTTCACCAGTCGCGATGATCAAATCCATTAGGATCTTGCTTGCGATAGCTGCATACCATGATTATGAAATCTGGCAAATGGACGTCAAGACTGCTTTTCTTAATGGAAAGCTACTCGAGGATGTGTACATGACACAACCTGAGGGTTTTGTTGATCCAAAAATGCTGGAAAGGTTTGTAAGCTGCAACGTTCTATTTATGGACTAAAGCAAGCTTCTCGAAGTTGGAATCTTCGTTTTGATGATGCAATCAAAGAGTTTGGTTTCATCAAGAACGAAGATGAACCTTGTGTCTACAAGAAGGTCAGTGGGAGCACTATTGTCTTCCTGGTGTTGTATGTAGATGACATACTACTCATTGGGAATGACATCCCTACCCTTCAGTCTGTAAAGACTTGGTTAGGGAATTGCTTTTCAATGAAGGACTTGGGCGAAGCTACCTATGTACTGGGTATAAGGATCTATAGAGATAGATCAAGGAAATTAATTGGCCTAAGTCAAAGTGCATACATAGATAAAGTGCTAAAGAGGTTTAGCATGCAGGATTCCAAGAAAGGATTCTTGCCTATGACACATGGCATTACTCTCTCAAAAGAACAGTGTCCTACAACACAAGAAGAGAGAGAACGTATGAGTAAAGTTCCATATGCATCTGCTATTGGATCCATTATGTATGCCATGTTATGCACACGTCCCGATGTCTCGTATGCCTTGAGCATGACGAGTAGATATCAAGTTGATCCTGGTGAACGTCACTGGATCACTGTCAAGAATATTCTTAAGTACTTGAGAAAGACTAAGGATACATTCTTGATATATGGAGGTGAGGAAGAGCTCATTGTAACAGGTTACACTGATGCTAGCTTCCAAACTGATAAAGATGACTATAGATCGCAGTTTGGTTATGTGTTTTGCCTTAATGGTGGTGCTGTGAGCTGGAAGAGTTCAAAGCAGGCGACAGTGGCCGATTCTACAACAGAGGCTGAGTATATAGCTGCCTCTGAAGCTGCTAAGGAGTCTGTTTGGATCAGGAAGTTCATAACTGAGCTTGAAGTTATTCCTAGCATTGTAGATTCGATTGAGCTCTATTGTGACAACAATGGAGCCATCGCACAAGCTAAGGAACCTAGATCTCACCAATGATCCAAACATATACTACGGCGCTTCCATCTTATTCGAGATATCATCAAGAGAGGAGATGTGAGGATATGCAAAGTACCAACTGACGATAACATCGTCGACCCACTGACGAAGCCTTTGACGCAGCAGAGACATGATCGTCACACTAGGTCACTAGGTATTAGATACATGAGTGAATGGTCTTAGTGCAAGTGGGAGATTGTTGGATTATGCCCTTAGAACCATTCATTAGATGATTGACTTTGGCAATTTTATGTATCATGACATTTTTATTTATAGTTCATTATTATATTTGTCTTATAACTGCGTAATATAATCTTATATGATAATGTCCTTAGAATAGTAATAACACACTATTCGTAGAATATCCCTAGTCAAGTATTATTGTGAACAAGGATAACAATGATACGATAAGACTAGTATGTGGTTGACTGATGACCATTGTCATGGATATAGGATATCAAGTCATCACATAGGTACATGTTAGAGAACTATGTACTGGATCGACCCTCCATGAGAACGCTACATGGATTGTTATATGAGTGTCATAAGCGATTCTCATAGTGATGATGGTGTATGTGATCCTTTGACTTGAGATCATCAGAGATCCCAACATAGAGAATAGCATACTTTAATGCTGCTAGATGTCATTCGTAACAGGATGGACTATAAAGGTAGTAATTGGGTATGCCTTGATCTATGTAGAGGGATGTTGAGTGATCAAGATAGGATTTATCCCTCTTATATAACAAGAGTGATGTCTTGGGCCCTTTGATAGAGTGAGACTAAAATGCATGGCCGTGCTCAAATAAGTCAATATGAGATATTGATTTTATTTGTTTAATTAGTCTACTCAGGAATCAAGAAACGCTGATTAGACTATACAAGTGTGACACATTCCATGACTTGTGTCTAATCAAGACATAAAACGATAAAGGGATTAGACTACACAGTAACATCTATCACGAGTAAGGTTATGTCGAGTCATTGACATTCTCGTTACATGGGTAGCAATGATGTGTTGCTAGATACCGCTCATTGCCTGTGACAATTTTGTCATTGCCATTGTTTTGAGAACCTATTGGGTCGCACACTTAGAACGGATCAATGAGGAGCTTAATTAATCCTATTCTGAATTGGATTAAGGATATAACTAATCCTATTCTGAATTGGATTAGGGATATAACTAATCCTATTCTAAGTAGGATTAGAGTTCTGTTTGGCAGTAAATTTTAGGGTAAAATTTACTGCCTATAAAAAGGATGTTTTTCTAAAACATAGCCGCACCTTTTAAAAAACAGAAAACAAAACATTCTTTTTTAATCGAAGCTAGCAATTCGGTTATAAGGAATCAAAAGCTCTTTAAGGCTTCTGATCGTGAGACGTTCAAGAGTCGTGAGATCCGTTCGTGTGGATACCGTAGAGGCAGGAACGAAAAGTTGTTGCTTGTGACTCGACCAACGAAAGAAAAATCAGAGAAAAACGTTAGGTAAAATCTTGAAACCCTAATCAGGCAACTCTCCGAATCGATCCTGGTGGAGGCCGAATGTTTTATTTCCGCTGCGTGTTTGTTTCGGTTTCCTTCAGTTGCTTGATCGACCTTATGCTCCGATCCCTTGCACCAGTCAACTCGCTCTGCTTCGTTGCTTGATACTTGTTGCTCCTGCCGGCATCACTTTTTTTTTTGCTGCATCGGGCACCCACCGTTCCAACTCTGCACTGAACTGTAAGAAATCTTAATCGATTTATCTAATGTGTCAACACCGAAAACAACACATCATAGATTATAAATGCGGAACAGGATACTAACCTCCCGCCATTGATACTGAAAATATTGAGCTGCGATAAAATTGCGTGCCTTTCGTATTTGATCTTCTAATCTTAAGCAAACTCACTAATGGTGTGTTTTTCAGAATGCTCAGATTAGGGACCCAATACCCTATCTTTTTCTTTATATACGTCTTCTCACTAAAAACGTAATTCAATTTGTGGGTAGTTATCACTTGTAGATATGAATAAAATAATTCAAAATTTATTAGATAATGATAATAAAATATAGGACCACAATAGGAAGTTTTAAGAGGTTATGAAACTAACCTCAAGTCTTTTATTTCCTATAAAACACTACTGACTAAGTAGTTAACTCATGTGGGGAACTTACATTCTCCCACTTGGTCCGTATATTTTATTATACTTGTTATTCCATCCATAATCTATGAATCCTTATACTTAAATTAAAGAAACAAAATACATGAATCATGGCGACAAGTCCTCTAAGAATGAGTAATATCTTCCATGTATTACAATATATTTCATCTCTTCAATATCAGCCTATATGTGATAACATAACTTAATGAATAAACCTTATGTTTATTCTAGGTCCAAAATTTATTGTTATTCTCAATAACCAATATGTGCACCAAATATTGAGAAAACAAAACAAATGAATAAGAGTTTCATTACAAATAAAAGTTGTCCATACAACTAATTCACAAGATGGAACCAAGTCCCATTCGCACTACATGATCCTTAAAACCTTTTGGTGGCATGCCTTTTGTTAAAGGATTGCTATCATCAATTCAGTGCTAACGTGCTCAATGACCACTATATTCTCTTTAACACGTTCTCTTATGGCTAAATACTTAATGTCGATATGTTTACTTCGACTACCACTTTTGTTGTTTTTAGCCAAGAAAACCGCAGCTGAATTGTCACAGTATATTCTTAATGGCTTTGAAATGGAATCCACAATTCTAAGCCCAGATATGAAACTTTCAACCATACACCATGTGAGGTAGCCTCAAAACAAGAAACGAACTCAGCCTCCATGGTAGAAGTAGCAACTAAAGACTGCTTTGCACTCCTCCAAGATATGGCTCCCAGCAAGCATGAAAACATATCCAGAGTTGATTTTCGTGAATCAACACATCCAGCGAAGTCTGAATCTGAATAACCAACTACCTCCAGGTTGTCAGTTCGTCTATACATAAGCATGTAATCTTTGGTCCCTTGAAGGTACCTCATTACTTTCTTTGCAGCTCTCCAGTGGTCCATACCCGGATTACTCTGATATCTTCCTAACATTCCGACTACAAATGCAATGTCAGGTCTTGTGCAAACCTGAGCATACATTAGGCTTCCAACAACTGAAGCATATGGAATGTTTTGCATTTGTTCCCTTTCAAGTTCATTTTTCGGGCACTGGTTCAAATTGAACTTGTCACCCTTTACTATTGGTGCTACACTTGGTGAGCAATCTTTCATCCGAAATCTCTCAAGAACCTTATTGATATAGGTCTCTTGAGACAGTCCTAGGATACCTTGAGGTCTGTCTCTATGGATCTTAATGCCAATGACATAAGATGCCTCACCCATATCCTTCATATCAAATTTCTTAGAGAGAAATTGCTTCACCTCATGCAGCAACCCTTTGTCATTGTTGCAAGTAAGATATCATCCACATATAGGAGGAAACAAATTTTACTCCACTAACCTTGTGATATATGCATTGATCCATGATGTTCTCTACAAAACCGAATGAAGAGATGACATCATGGAATTTTAAATACCATTGACGGGAGGCTTGTTTCAATCCATATATGGATTTCTTGAGCTTGCATACCAAATGCTCACCATTACTAGAGGAGAATCCTTCCGGTTGTTTCATATAAACCTCCTCCTCTAGGTCTCCATTCAAGAATGCTGTTTTCACATCCATTTGATGCAGTTCCAAGTCAAAATGAGCAACCAATGCCATAACAACACGAAGAGAATCTTTCTTTGATACAGGGGAAAAAGTCTCTGTGTAATCGATTCCTTCCTTTTGAGTGAATCCTTTAGCTACGAGTCTTGCCTTATATCTATCAATGTTGCCTAATGAGTCCTTCTTTGTTTTAAAGACCCATTTACATCCAATGGCCTTTACACCATTAGGCAACTCAACAAGATCCCAGACTCCATTAGATGCCATAGAATTCAACTCATCTTTCATGGCATTGTACCACAATTCAGATTTACTACAACTCATGGCTTGTGAAAATGTTTCAGGGTCATCTTCGGCTCCAAAATTATAGTCAGACTCTTGTAGATACACAACGTAATCACTAGGTATTGATGATTTCTTCATTCTAGTTGATCTTCTTAATGTTGTGTCAGCATCCTCCTGTGGAGTATGTTGCACAACTGGTTGCTCAACAGTCTCTGGTAATTGTTGAACAACTGGATCTACTGGATTGTCATCAGCAACTTGTGGAGCTTCAATGATTGGTTGTTCAACATCCATTTGAACTTGAGGGAAGTTATGAACAACAACCAATTTGTCACTTGAAATGGGAGCTTGAATATCTGAATGATCCTTCTTAGAAACTACGTTCCGAGATTGATCACTCCCACTAATCAAGTCATTTTCAAGAAACTTTGCATTTCTTGATTCCACAATTCTAGTGACATGTGATGGACAATAAAATATGTAACCCTTAGACTTTTCAGCATATCCAATGAAATACCCACTTATAGTCCTTGGGTCCAATTTCTTTTCTTGTGGATTATAAACTTACTTCAGACGGGCATCCCCAAATGCGTATATGTCGCAAACTCGGTTTCCAACCTTTCCATAATTCAAAAGGTGTTTTTGGAACAGCTTTAGTTGGAACCCGGTTTAATATATACACTGTCGTTTTAAGAGCTTCAGTCCACAAGGATTTAGGAAGCTTGGAGTTGCTAAGCATACTCCGTACCATGTCCATCAAGGTTCGGTTTCTTCTTTCTGCTACACCATTTGGTCTGGAGATCCAGGCATAGTGTATTGGGCTTGAATCCCATGCTCTTCAAGAAACCTTGCAAATGGACCAGGCGCTTGTCCATCCTCAGTGTATCTACCATAGTATTCTCCACCTCTATCTGATCTCACGATCTTAATTTGCTTTCCACATTGTTTCTCTACTTCTGCTTTGAAAACTTTAAAAGCATCTAATGCTTCGTTCTTATTATGAAGCAAGTAGAGATACATGTATCGTGAATAATCATCTATGAATGAGATGAAGTATTTCTGACCATATGAGTCCATATCCGGACTACAAATGTCCGTATGTATGATCTCTAATATGTCTGAACTCCTCTTGGCACCTTTCTTTGTCTTGTTGGTCTGCTTTCCCTTTATGCAGTCCACACAAGTATCAAAGTCAGTAAAATCCAAAGTACTAAGTACTCCATCATTCACTAACCTTTTAATTCTCTCTATGGAGATATGTCCTAATCTCCGATGCCACAACATAGAGGACTTTTCATTCATAACACATCGTTTAATACCAACATTGTCTTGGACGTGCATTATACTATTTGAAATACTATTTTGTAAATGAATTCGAAATAAACCATCAATCAACATCCCATTTCCAACAACACTAGATTTATAAAGCAAGCGGAAAGCATTTTCATAAAATTCAAAAGAAAATCCAAGTGGTACAAGTCTTGAAACTGAAATTAAATTTCTAGAGTAACATGGAATATAAAAGGTTCTTTCCAAATTCAAAACAAAACCAGTATCTAAAACTAATCTGCACGTCCCTACTGCTTCCACTTGAGAACGCATCTTGTTTCCTGAATAGATGCATTGCTCACTGGCCATTGGTTTCCTTTGGTTTAGAAAACCCTGCAAGGTATTTGAAACATGGATTGTAGAACCAGAATCAATCCACCAAGTGTTATGACAAACATCGACCATATTAGATTCATAACAAACAAGTGAGATTGGATTACCTTTCTTTTCAAGCCAAGCCTTATATTTGTTGCAGTCCTTCTTCATGTGTCCCTTCTTTTTACAGAAAAAACACTTGGACTCTTTCTTCTCAGTCTGGATAGGTATTTTACCCTTTCCCTTTTGTTTGGCTTGCGCTTTGTTCTTTCCTTGTGTTGCCATATGTGCACTTTCACCCATTTCCATTAGCAACCTCCCTTCCTCTTGAACACACATGGTCAGGAGTTCATTTATTGACCATTTTTGCTTATGTGTGTTGTAAGAAATTTTGAAAGGTCCATATTGTTGTGGAAGGGAATTCAGAATAAAGTGCACAAGGAAAGATTCAGACATTTCAACCTCAAGAGACTTCAACTGAGCCGTTATGTCCCTCATCTGCATGATGTGCTCACGCACACCTTTAACACTAGTGAGCTTCATAGATGATAACTTTGTCATTAGAGTGCTAGCTAGTGCCTTATCCGAAGACTCAAATTGTTCATCAATAGCCTTCAGTAATTCCTTGACATTTTTACACTCAGGGATTGAACCACGAATACTAGCCGATATACGTGTCCTTATGAACATCATACTTAAGCGATTAGATCGCTCCCATCGTTCATATAAGGCAATCTCACCTTGAGAGCTAGTTTTATTAGGTACAGGTGGTTCATCCTTCCTAATGGCATAATCAATGTCCATGCACCCTAATTGAAGAAGGACTCTCTCCTTCCATACCTTATAGTTATCACCACTTAAATAGGGAATATCACATTTATCAGCAGAAAAATTCAAAGGTTGTATAACTGCAAATAAATCAAACATTCATGCTTATGTTACAAAATTTGAGGCAAATAAACGTATATCATGCTTTACCAATGTAAATCATGCATCAAAATATGAATCAAATATCATATAAAACTGCCTGTGGGCGAAGTTCTAATTTAAACAGATTCATATATAACTTTATAATGAAACTAACAAATTATATTCCTTTTCTTAATTCCTGTGGGTAAACTAAGAAAAATAATTTGTTACTTCATCCTAATTAATCACACAAATATAATAAAAATTCCTGTGGGATAAAATTTATTATATTAAATATGATTAATTACAATTAATGTCATTTTTCTATATGTGACAAATATACTTGATATATAATTTAACTTAATTAAGGATGTTGTGGCTATTCCTTGATCAAGAAAAATTATATAGATCACATGACATCAAATTTTATGCATAAATTATGATTTTCTGATCATGTATACAGTCAACATATTATAAACAGATAATATTGTATACATACATTCATTACCTACACATAAAATTCAAGCATACAAAAATATATCATAAACCAAATAATGATATAAACTTAATTCTTTTATGATTAATTAATAATTAAGCTCCTTAAATTCTTGCCCACGACATGGTGCAAAATTAATTTAGTTGTTTATAAACAACAACAGCAAGCTAAACTCAATGCATCATCGAAACAGAAGAAAAGGACATAAAGAAAGTTGTGTTTTCAATTGTCCAATAAATTGCAAATACCAAAATAGTGCCTTAACTAGCCATGAAACTTTAAAAGCTCAATTCTCATCAATCATCATATTCAACCGAACTTCAAAGCAATCATGAAAACAATATTTTTTTATAGTAGTAATAAATGTATCGTTGGAGCCTAGGATTTTATTATCCAAGAAACAATACCAAGCTAATTAACGAAATAGCCCACTGAAACTTATCCTAGCAGATACAATAAATTTGACCAAAATTGTTTACCGATGCAAACATGGGAAGCTCGATCGCTAGCACTCCATTATTTATTACTAAATTTAAGCTTATTCAACATAAGACAGTGGCAATTTACTTAATCAAAAATCAAGACAGAGGTTAATAGGCTCTGATACCAACTGTAAGAAATTTTAATCGATTTATCTAATGTGTCAACGCCTAAAACAACACATCATAGATTATAAATGAAAATAGAATACTAACCTCCCGCCATTGATATTGAAAATATTGAGCTGCGATAAAATTGCGTGCCTTTCGTATTTGATCTTCTAATCTTAAGCAAACTCACTAATGGTGTGTTTTTCAGAATGCTCAGATTAGGAATCCAATACCCTATCTTTTTCTTTATATACATCTTCCCATTAAAAACGTAATTCAATTTGTGGGTAGTTATCACTTGTAGATATGAATAAAATAATTTAAAATTTATTAGATAATGATAATAAAATATAGGACCACAATAGGAAGTTTTAAGAGGTTATGAAACTAACCTCAAGTCTTTTATTTCATATAAAACACTACTGACTACATAGTTAACTCATGTGGGGAACTTACACGAACCACTAGCCTGCTGCGCCAGTCCAGCCATCACGCCTTTCCTGCTCTACCCGCGCTCAGATTTGTTGCAGTGCCTTCTCTGTTCCACTCCAAGTCCAGCTGGTGCTACTGCTTCTACATCTTGCATCGCTTCAAGCATTCTCGAAAAGCCGCTCCTTGCTACCATCCTTGGTCCTGCCTTAATCGCCTTCCCTGCTGCTAAATCCCTGCTCACTGCTGAGATTTCCCTCTGCTGTCTTCATCACCGAACTGTCTACCGCCACCAGCTTCATTGCCACCTTGCTGCTCACTGTCCTGCACCGTTGCATCCATGTGTTTCTGCATACCGCCGTTGTTTCTGCATCATTCGACCGTACTGCTCCACGATACCGCTGCCATGGCTGTGTTTTGTCCATTGTGAAGCAAGCCACAACATCTCCTCACTTCCAACGTTGTCATTGCGCTGCAACCTTGTCATCGCCTGCACCAGTCCTCTGTCATCTCTTGTTACACTGTCCAAGTCCAAAAAAAGAATAAGAAACGTGGTGAATAAAAGAGAAAGGAAGTGCCGTTCACTACAGGTTTGCTAAAATAACTTTTGTTTTTTATGTGTTATCATTTATTTTATTGTTTTTCTACTTTATTCTTTGGCTTTTGTATTTTTATATATTTGCTAATGTGTTATCATTTATTGTTTTCCATTTTGATGCCTGACATGTTTACAATATTAATTAATTTGCTAATATGTATATCACATCTTTGTTACTAGGATGTTAGTAAATTTAATTACTTATAGTTGTTAGGGTATATTTAATTAATTAGTTTAGTTAATTAACTTGTAGAATGTAATTAAATTAAATATCAAATTTATCGGACTAATTAAGTGGGGTAATAAAAGTGAATAATTGAATAATAAAGTAATTTGCTGAGTTTATATGGTTGAAATATTTAGAATAAATAATGCCAAAGATCTTATGCTATTGAGTTTATAATTAATTGCAAAAATAAAAATATGTATAGTAAAAATCGATTATGATATTAAAAATTAAAACAAACTAAATTATCCGACGACAGAACTCTAAAAGGGATTGCGCTCAAGTGGTACTTTTAGAGATCTTGAGGTAAAAAATTCTATCCAAGGCCTCACCAACTTAATGGAGGGTCTAAATAGAGTTTTCAATAACAAATAATTTATATTCATTTTAAAAATAAATTTATTATAAAAGTACAATAAAACAATTAGTTACAAAATGAAAAAAGATATTAATGATCAACAAGTGGTTGGAAGAAGTGGAAAGTGGACTTCTTCCCCAGGTACTTGGACAGGGTTTGAGTCCTGGAGTCCTCACTGTTGGGAGGGCTTTACCGTTTACCACTCCCGGCCCGAACAAGATTAGTCTCAGACCATAAAACGGATGAGGATACCTGTGGTTACACCAAAAAAAAAAGATATTAATGGTTCGTAGATAACAAAATAAGGAAAGAAAAAATAAATGAAGTAACTAGAATTAGATTTTAAAATAATAATGAATTTGAATTTGAATTACTCCGATGATGAAATATCAAGAGAATTACGCTTAAGTAATTTTCTTGAAAGTTCTCTCAAGGCCTCACCAGCTTAATGGATGGTCTAAAGAGGGTTTTTGATAACTAATGGCTTATATTAGTCTAAAATAAAATAAGACATATTATAAAATTAAAATAATTAGTAACAAAAATAAACTAATAAATATAAAGAAATAATAATAATAAATGATAAAATAGTATGATAATAATTAATAATAATTATTGAGATTGAGTATTGATTATTCCGATGAAGAGATTCCAAAAGGGATTATGCTTAAGTAATTCTTTTGAAATCTTTACGTCAAGCAATTTTTTTTCGAGATCTAACCAGCTTAATGGAAGATCTAAAAAAGGAATTTTTGAGAAAAATAATTCATATTCATTCTCTAATAAAATAAATTTAAACATTGATAAAATAATAGAAAAACAATAGAAATAATAAAAATGGTAAGATAGCAAGAATGAATTAGACAGGAGTAAAAATTAGAGTTTTTCATAAAATATTGAAATGAATCCGACGATGGAGCCTCTTCAAGCAAGTTGCATAGTACTACTTGAATACTCTTGAGGTGAGGAGAATTTTTTAAGCTGTCCCACCAGCTTAATGGAGGATGCTTAGAAATATTTTCCAATATTTAATTATTGAACTTAAGATTAACTAAGGCAAATTGGAGATAACCTAAAGCTACTTGGTACCATTTTAGGATGGGCGTTGTGAGGGTGCTAATCCTTCCTCACACGTAACCGTACTCCGAACCCTAAATTTGAGATGTAGACCAGTCTTTATCCATAGTTTGAATAGGTGACCAATCACACCTAGTAGAATGGTTGGTGGTGACTCCATAGATTTTGTGTCTAGCTATTAAGTTTTCTCCAAAACTTATTACGTTGCCACACAAATTAGTCAATAAGCATAGTAGAACAAGGATTGACCATTGAAAAGTTGAAAATCCCATGGAAACATAAATCACCATTTTCGGCCATGAAGAAGGAGATGGGTTTCATGGCTGATCTTGATGGTTTAATGGTAGATTATGACTGTAGGAATGATGAGGAGTCTGCCGGTATGCTCGGATTTAAAATCCGACGCAAAACGAAGAAGTTACGATATAATTTCGGTAGAATTTATACTGCAAAAACAATTGCAGTGTCTAATAAGGCTGCACTTAGAAATAAATAATAGCTCAAAAATAAGTATTAAATGAGCTAATAATTTTAGGTTTGCAGCCCGGGAATTTCGGATAGCGAATGGTGTATCTGGGAAGTTCATATACGCTATACAGGTAAGGGATGCGTGTGTAACATGTAGCGATATTTCGAATGCATGTTTATTATGCAAATAATTTATTATAAATATTCTTGAAATGAATTACATGAAAATCTGTGGAATTGAGGTTGTTATGAAAATTGGAACAATGTTTAATTTGTAGGAGGGCTAGGGTAATAGCAGCCGATATGCTGCTGAAAATTTCTAAAATATTTTCTAAAAATATTAGAAAATATCTAATTACATGATGTGATGATTTCATAGCCTTGAAAAAGAGGAATTTATTATTTTTCATAAAACATGAATATACCAAAAAATATTATTTAAATATTCATGTTAATGCTTTTGATGAAATCGAGATTATTGAAAATTCCTCTTATATGTTCTACAATAAATGAAATGGTTTCCACAATGAAATGGTGACAAGTGAATGTTTTATAAATTATTTTCAGAAATATTCACTATATGATTCAATAAAATTTTTTATGAAATGATTGAAGAATTATTGAATTTCTTTATTTCCATAAAGGTGATTGATTATGAAAATATTGTTTTGAGACTGAAATATCTCTACATGTGTTCCACAGTGAACAATATGTTTATGGAATCTTATTATTATTTTTGGAAATTAAATACTTCTATTTTCCATAAATTATGAAAATTTTCTGAAAAATGATTTCCAGTAATCTTAAAAGTGAAATGTTGAAAAGAAAACATGAAATTCGAGTATATGTGTTTACGGTAAAATAAAATATTTATGAGATTTCTTATTACAGTGTAATTATTTTATAACACTGTTTTCACCGTACGAGATACTGTAAATTATACCTTTATGAATTTTCTGAAAGATATTATTGATTTTACTTAATTCCATAAAGGTAATGAGATTTCACATATACTGTTTTGAGACTAATAGGCCCCATATCATGCCGATATGTGATATGTGATACGTGATATGTGACATGTGATATGTATTCAGTCCCGGTTGACATCTGATCAGTGTTTGACTGAGGACTACCATAGACTATGGCCATAGATTTGACATGATTATTATTGCCCTACGGGATACTTTTTCTCTAGCATGATATATTTTGGGTGATGCCTTAGTCTCCACTTTTATGAGATATGAAATGATATGTGATATGGAAAATGTGTTTAAATGGAAAAGTATATGAATATGTTTTTATATGAAAAGGAAAAATGATTTCTAACAATTATCGTGTTACATGGAGCACTTTACTGTTATGATTGATACAATGACATGTGAAATGGGTTAAACGACAACTATGATTTATTTAGCCTAATACTCTTTTTAAAGAATATATGAGTATTAGTTTATTTTATATAAATGCTTTATTTTATAAAAGCATTATTCTGAAAAAGATATGAAATGAAAGGGAAAATGATTGATCCCGATAAATATATTTACTCTCTATAGTCGCTTCTAGGTTCCGAGACAAGACAGGTATTTCAAAATACCTTCCTTACTCCATCCGGATCCCTAACCGATTGTAGTATCCTTCCTATAGTGGTTCTTACAGCACTTATAGGAAAATAAGGATTTTAATGCATATAGATTTCGGGATATCTAGTTTTGCATACAATTCTCTTATTGAGCCATGGTTTGCTCACCCTTTTATTCTAACATCTACAGAGTACTTCCAGTGATAGCGTGATTTGCATCCAGGGATTATTGGCTGCACATATAGTGCCCGAGGTAGTGAGCTTATATCCTGGAGGTATAATCATTTATTTTATATGTTAAGACATATTTTACAATACCACAATGTTGTAAATTAAACAGGGGATGTAAATGATAAATAAATTACAGTTTGTTAAATAGTTACTGTATATGGAAAAAAGGAAAATAAGGCATCACAGACAGCCCAACCATATAAAATGAGCGAAAAAGGTGAAAAATATGATTACGGGATGTGACAGATTTTATGGTATCAGAGCAAGATTGGTTTGATGTCTATGGATGTCTTTAGTAACGAAAGTGTTGAAAGTGGTTAACATATCCTATAGTACTGTATAGTTTGAATGTATAATGAAACAAGTGAATGAAATTCGGGATTAATTGTTGGAAAATGTGCAGGAACTGGTGAATTTGAATTATGAAAAAGGGTAGTAACCCAATGAATTCTAAGTAAAATAGGTGATCTTATGATAATTATGAAGGGTCTGTTTGATAAGGTGTAGAGAGGAACTTAGTGAGGACCCCACTAGTAATTTCTCTGACCGAATCAAAATAAGACCCTAAAATGATAGTATTGAGGTGAAATGTAGATATTATCAGTTGACAGATCTTAAGATCACCTACTTAAATATATTTTGAAGAGAGAAATAAATTGAGAAATGATGAATGTGTCCATATGGAAATAACTCCTTGAATAATAGTAAACTAATTTGACATCGAACTAACTGAATGTGATAGAGAATTTGATTGTGTAAAGAATGTTTCTTATGATACTGTGATGGAAAAATTTTTGTATAACAATCCCTACTATCGGCCCCACCTTTGTTCAGATGAGAGATGCGACCTAATGTGTACCTTATGGGAGGTCGCAAGATAGTTGGCCTTGTTGTGTGTTTTAGGGATTGATTTAGATGGGAATAGATGGGGTATCTGGTTAGGGATTGTTTGAAGATATGAGGAGTGATATATCTACTAAATGTGACTGAAAATGTGATTTGTACAAACAAATATGAGGATTCAAATATCAATATTATTAATCCTGATTCTATACATTTTTTTTGTTTTCAATGTGTATTAAACAAATACTTGTAGAACCGAAAATTTTGGAAATATACTCCACAGAACTGTAAAGTGATTATAAGAGAGAAAGAAAACGACAACTAACCTAAGTTTATCGAACATATATGACTTTGGTGTAATTTTAGAAATGGATAGGTTAGCTGTAGATTATGTTAAACTGAATTGTTATATTTAGTTTACCACCTTCTCTTACTTTGAATGCAATATTGTGGAAAACTGTTAGATAAGTAAATGAATCAAAGTAGAAGGTGTGCTAAAATTGTTTAAGAGTTATATGCATGTGTTTTGAGAAATATTAGTTATGTGAAGGACATAGAAATGAAATGTCCAAAGTGGTGTGAGGCATGTGATTGGAAATTTCTAGATATAGTTCTAGAGGGAATACCACCACTGATTGGGACATCAAGTTTATTATTGATTTGATAATCGATACAGAGATTACTTTTAAGCTATTATCAGATGTTATAAGCAAAATTGAAAAAAAGCTTAAGAAGTCATTTCAAAAAAATTACAGAATAAAGAGTTTATTTCTCCTAATGTGTATCTATGGGAGAAAATAATGTTAATGGTCTGGGAGAGTAATGATGATATATTGGTGTATTCTAAGTCTCCAAAGGAGCACGAACAGCATCTCTGTACAGTTTTACAGACCCTCAACGACCAGAAGCTCTATGCTAAGTTCAGTAAGTGTGAGTTTAGGTTAGATCATGTTATCTTTTTGTGTCACCTGGTGTCAAAGGACAGAGTATCTGTTGATCCCTCCAAGATAGAGGCTATAGTACAGTGGGAGAGGCCTAAGACCGTGATCGAGATCAGGAGTTTTTTGGGCGGCAGGATATTACAGACAGTTTGTTGATGGATTCTCTAGATTAGCTGCTCCATTGACGCGACTCACACGTAAGGATGTTAGATTTGAGTGGTCAGATACATGTGAGCGTAGCTTCCAGGAGTTGAAGCAGAGACTTACTACAACTCTAGTATTAGCCTTCCCAGCGGATCTGGTGGATTTTCAATGTATACAGATGCTTCCGCACAGGGATTGGGTTGTGTATTGATGCAGAATGGTAGGGTGATAGCATACGGTTCTCGGCAGCTTAAGGAGCATGAGAAGAATTACTCGACCCATGATATGGAGTTAGCCGCTGTGGTATTTGCATTGAAGATATAGGCATTATCTTTATGGTGAGACTTTCCAGATCCTTATAGACCATAAGAGTCTGAAGTACTTATTCTCGCAGCGTGAGTTGAACATGAGGCAACGTAGATGGATGGAGCTGCTTAAGGATTATGACTGCGAGATATTATACCACCCTGGGAAAGCGAATGTGGTGGCGAATGCTCTGAGCAGGAAGTACATGGGTATGGTATCCTATATGATGGTCAGGGAGCACGATTTGATAGAGCAGTTCTCGAGCCTCAATATTAGTGTGATTGCCTTTGAGAGTTATGGATTCACGGCCAGTTTCAGAATTGAGTCAAATTTGATGGGACAGATCAGAGATGCTCAGTGGATAGATGATTATTACATCGGGGTCGCCAGTCAGATACAATTGGTTGTGCAGACAGATTTTGAGATTGGCACCGATGGGATTCTGAGGTTCAGAGGTCGGATAAGTGTTCCTAGTGATCAGCAGCTCAGAGATTTGATCTTGACAGAGGCTTATACCTCCAGGTACACTCTGCATCCAGGCAGTACTGAGATGTACTAGAACTTATGGAGAGTGTATTGGTGGCCGAAGATGAAGAGAGACATCGCAGAGTTTGTTGCTAGATGTCTCACATGTCAGCAGGTTAAGATCGAGCATCTGAAACCTGTAGGTCTATTGCAGCCTCTACAGATTCCTACTGGAAATGGAGCATATCACGAGGGACTTCATTATGGGTTTACCAAGAACCTGAATGAATCATGATAGATATGGGTGAGTGTAGATAGATTGACGAAGTCTGCCCACTTCTTAGCCATCAGATCTACCATTTCCTTAGTGCCCTAGCCGATCTACATGTACGGGAAATAGTGAGGCTATATGGTGTTCCAGTGAGCATCAAATCTGATAGAGATTCCCGCTTCACATCTCATTTTTGGAAGAGATTTCAAGAGGCTGAGGGATCCCCATTGGTTGTCAGCACCGCTTTCTATCCGTAGACTAATGAGAGTCCGAGCGCATTATTTATACGCTCGAGGATGTTGAGAGCTGGTGCACTGGATTTTAAAGGCTCATGGGACGACCACTTGCCTTTAGCTGAGTTTGCATATAAGAACAGCTATCAAATGAGTATCGGCATGGCACCATACGAGGCATTTTTTGGTAAAGGTGTAGATCTCCAATTGCATGGGAAGGAGTGGAAGATTGAAAGTTATTGGCTCCCAATTTAGTAGAGCAAGCTGCGAAAGATGTAGAGATGTTTTGTGAGAAGTTAAGAACTACATAGAGTCGAGAGAGAGTTATGCAGACATGAGGCGCCGACCACTTGAGTTCTCACTAGGTGATTATGTATTTTGAAAATTTCCCCATCTAAAAGCATAATGAGATTCGGTAAGAAAGGAAAGTTGAGTCCCCAATTCATTGGACCATTTGAGATCTTAGATCGCGTTGGAGGCTTGGCATACAGATTGGAACTACCACCAGAGTTATCATCAGTGCATAATGTATTCCATGTCTTGATGCTCAAGAGATATCATCTAGATCCATCTCACATGATCCAGCATGAGCCATTGGAGATCCGTGAGGATATGAGCTATGTTGAGAGACCGGTTTGGATCTTGGATCGCAAGGATAAGGTTTTGCGATCTAAGACTATTCCATTGGTGAAAGTGCTTTGGCAGTACCATCCCGAGGAGGAGGCGACTTGGGAGTTAGAGAGCCTGATGCGGGAGAAGTATCCAGAGCTATTTGTATGAGTGGTCTAGATGGAATTTAGAGGACTGAATTTCTTAAGGTGGGGAGAAATGTGAGAACCAGTTATTTTGTACTGTATATGCTGTGAAGACCGAGAATTTTCTAAATAAATATAAGGTATCCGAAAAATTTAATTTGGACAAATTGAAATCCAAATTAAATAAGAAATGAAAAACAAAATTAAATGGAATATAAGAAATGAAGGAGGAAATTTAATTTGGATAAATGGAAATCCAAATTAAATAAGAAAATGGAGAAAATAATTTTGGATATTTAGAAATCCAAAACTTAATAAGAAATAAAAATATTTTGATATATTTATATAATAATATTATATAAAATCCTTGGATAAATATAAATATTATTTTGTGTTAAAAATGTAAAAAGTATATATATATTTTGATACAAAATATGTATTTAAATACATATTATGAATAGTGTATATATATAATTATGGTGTATAATAATTATATATTATAGTTATTATTATATATAATAATAAATATACACTAAAAAAAAAAAGAAAGGGGCGAGAATCGGGCTATTCCCGATTCCCTGCTTGTTTCTCCTCTGTTAACAAAACAGAGGAGAAACTTAAAGAAGAAACAAAAGAAACAGAAGAGAAGCTGGCCAATGTCGGTCGGCCAAAGGAGAAAGTGGAAGAGAGAGGGCGTTGCCAGTGAAGGAGAAAAAAAAGGAAGATGAATCTGGCGACGGAAGAAGGATCGGAGAAGCGAAACAGAAGCGAAAACCCGAGAAGAAAAGGAAGAGGAGATCGGCGGTGCCAGCCGATCTGGGCACCGCCACTCCTCCCACGAGACCGACGGAGACCAGGGGAAGGTGAGAGGAGCCACCGATGGTGAAGGAAAAGGCGGAGGAAGGAGAAAAGAGGAGGAGAAAAGTCGAAAATTTTCGTTCCAGATCTGGCGCTGTCGCCGGTGATGGGGCAAAACGGAGGCCAGATCCGGCATCCTCGCAACCGTGGCCAGCTGAGGGAGGCCCGAACCGGCGGTGATGCCGGCGGGAAGAGGCTGAACCGGCCAGCAGAAGCAGACCTGACCCGGTCAACCCGATTTGACTCGGTCAATCCGACCCAACTCAGAAAAAGGAAAATAAAAAGAAAGAAAGGAAAAAGAAGAAAAGAAAAGAAAAAGAGAAAAGAAAAAGAAAAAAAAAAGAAAAAAAAAGAAAAAAAGAAAAAAGAGAAAAAAAGAAAAGAAAAAGAAGAAGAAAGAAAAAGAAAAAAAGGAAAAGGAAAAGGAAGAAGAAGAAGAAAGAAAAGGTAAGGAAAATTGAGGAAAAATAAATTATTGATGTTATTGAATAATTTATGGTTATATTGATGTAGAGCATTGATATTGAAATTGTAGCAAAACGGAAATGAGACGAATGCTGGAGTTCGGCAAGGCTCGAAAATCGGAAAGTGTGCTAAGCTTTGGCGAATAGGTAAGATACTTTTATAAAGCATTAGTATCTTTATATTGTATGTGGGAATTATGATTTTTATATATGATGCATTGATTTAATTGATGTTAAAAATGCTAAGAGGACCTACAATTGATGGTGGGGGTCTTAGTAAGAGATAAAAAAAAATGTGAGAATCAACGGCTGTAATTATAAACTGTTTTCCGTGCAGGAGGTTTAGTAAAAAATTAAGCCGTTATGCTGCCGAAATTTTAGGAAAATATTTGAGGAAAAGATTAAGTTTCTCACATAAATGGAATCTTGGAGATAATTATTGAAAATAAATATTGAAAGGATTTTACGGTATTACCGAAAGAGTTTGATATTGAAATCGATGAGAAGATAGATCGTTGAAAACGATAATGTGATGAATTATATGGTTTAAACCTTATAGGATCGATAAATCAAGTAATTTTAATATCACGAATGGTATCAAGTTGAGATTGAGGTGGAATTATTTATTAGACGGATCACAGATAAAAGTGATAATAATTATATGATATAGCTTAGAAGAGAAGATCACAGTTGAAATTTCGATGGTCGAGTGATTGAATTATGAAACTATTAATGGAGAATGATTCTAGAATTTATCAAATTGATCTCTTGATCTTAAAGTAGTTCCGAATGTGATGACATGATTAATTCAAGAGGTCGGTGCTGAAAGGATTTCACAGTATCACACAGTATTGTTGGATATATGTGAGATAATCAACGAACCTATACTAGTGGTATGGATCTTAGTATCAATACTGTGGTACACAATGGATAGTTATGATACTGAGTCATAACGAATGTATAATTTATGCAGACATAATTCTATTGAAATTGAGGTTGAATTACGACACAATCCGATCATTTATAGATTAAATAAATGAGTGATGAAATATGTGAATATATGGTTTACTTATAACCATAGAATAGGCCTTGAATAATAAGATTTGACAATTTCATAATTTCAATATTATATTATACAGGCCATATGAAGAATTGATTTGAGGATTGTGATCTGATTTTGTGGTAGTGAATGAAATTGAACCTCAAGTCGATAATTATGAAAAAGGATATTGAATACCGAATGGTTTGAATACCAAGTGAATTGATTATTGAATAATTGGAGTACCGAGCAATGTGAATACTGAATGAAATGAATATTGAATGATTTGAATATTGATTTATTGATTTGACAGAGAGAAAGTTTGAAAAGAATAATTGATGGTGATAAAGTTAGACGAATTGCTTCACCGTATTAGATAAAAATATTACTTATATCGATATTGGAAAATAATATCGAATTTACCTATTAGGTATGATCTGATTGAAATCAAAAGGATGGAAATGAGAGAATTGGATTATAGTTAACACTATAATTAGACAATATGTTTTACAAAGATGATAGTTCATTGTTTGAAAACTCATGATTGAATCTGCATCGCATTTAAGTGTGCCCTCTTATAACTTGAAATATTATAATAATGTTTATATGAATACTGTAAAGTATTGTTTTGTTTTGAAATGAAAGTATATGGTTCATATATATATTTTGATATATGAAGTCTCATACATAATTTTATCATATGCTTTACATGATATTGAAAAGAAAGCTATATATTTAAATGTTTTATGAGACTGTAGGCACCCTAAAAGAATTAAATTCAATAAAGCATAGTGGAAACCACCTAATTAGAGCTTTGCTCATTAGGCAGAGAGATGCTTGTCCGACAATAGTCATGGACAGGTCTCAGTCACGCCTGATCAGTGGGGCTGAGAGAGATAAGGTCTATGGCCATAGATAGCGCCCTAGTTGGTTTCTAGGGGACGATGACATGATTTTCACTGCTAGCTACAGTGATTTAAGTCTTTATTGATAGAGAGATGATAGGGATCTAGCCTAGTCTCTAACCGATATGATATGAAGTCTAGAGTATGATTTTATTGATATGAACTCTAGACTTGACATGATTTATACTGTACATGAAACAGATTTGAAATGAAATATGTTCTGAAACAGTACATGTTTTAAACATGTTTTAAAAGTCCATGAGATATGATTTCGACACTTACATGATTTATATGTGATTTTGTGTCGAACATGGCATAATATGCGGTCTAGAGTATAGTTTGATTTGATATAAACTCTAGACCTTATATGATTTACAATATATGTTTTAAAAGTACATGATAAATGATTTCGACACTTATATGATTTATATACGATTTTGTGTCGAATTTAAAATGATATGCGATCTAGAGTATAGATTGATTTGATATGAACTCTAGACCTGATATGACTTATAGTATATGAAAAATGTTTTAAAACCACACATGTTTTAGACGTGCTCTAAAAACGAATACATGAATTGAAATTGAATATGTTTTTATCATGCCATAAAGGTAGAATTGAATGAATTGAAAATTTATACGTGGAGCATGTTCTAAAGTACATATGATATGATTAGAAATGATAGCGGTTTGTACAGTAAAGTTACATAAATTGCATATTAAACCCTGACATAATATGCTTCGTACATGAGAGTTCCATGAGGAATGTCATGACTCGACATTAATGATATTTCATCTATACGATGACATGATATGATATGATACATGAACACAAGATTGATATGAAGAGAATTGTGAACTTACACTATGGTGATCATGATTTCTCTATATGGAAAGTGATATGAGATGATAGATTACAGGAGTACGATTATGAAACATAAAGTGAATTGATATGATGCTTCAATTGGACATGATGTACTCCGGATAGAGGAAAATATAGACTAATAGTATATGACATTCAATTTGGATACGACAGATTGTTGTGCGACGCACTATAATGTAAGGATGAGAAGATTGAAAAAGTGATTATGATGATTTATTTAAAATATAAGGGATAGACAGATGACAAGAAATGAGATAATGATATGTTATCGATGAGAAAGGATTAACTATAATTGCAAACTTGCAAGTTTTAAGTATTGCAGTTTAAGACAGTGTAATCCTACTCTTGTATTTATATTAGTATCTTACTGAGCCGTGGTTTTGCTTACCCCACTAAATTTTATCTCTTTCAGACTATTGAAGTTAACATCTGCCATGTGAGCTGCTAAGTGGGCATCGGAGACGGTGACTGGACTTAGTACTAGTCTTTTGAGGTATATGTTTCTTATAAAATACTTGTTTACATGTAAGACTTAAATTGATGGACAGTACATATTCTGTTTAACAAGTCGGGATGTAACTAAGAACCGTTTCCGTATTTGTTTAATATTTAAATGGAATGACTATAGGTCACCTAGATAGTATAGTAACTACACTGACACCGAATACAAACCTTAAAATGAAAAAGAAAAATTTAGTCCATAAATTTGTAGACTAAGAAAAGTACAAGTATTAAAGGAAAGTCGCGGCTTTCGGGTTGTGACATATGCGTTATTATTCATTTATTAATAAATAAATGAATTATTTCCTCATTAATTTCTAAAGTATAAGTAAATCTAGAAGTGGGCCCCATTGAAAATATGAAAGTGGAAATAGTGTATTCATAGTGTAATAAGGATGAGGAGAAAATTTAAGAGACCTGAAATGATATTATTTTCAATAATCGGAGTTGTTGACAAACAGTTTAGGAAATTACAATTACGTCCAGAAAATTTTTCGAAAAATTATACTCAAAATAAAATGAATTGTGATGGAGTAAGAATATCAAAATATTCTATATGAAAAAAGAATTTAATATAGTGATAGCAGATTTATCGAAATCAGTGGTTAAATCGAAAATCTATGCGATTTACCCGGTAAGGGTAAAACTGTAATTTCTCACAATCCATACACCGTGCGTTGATGGAACCACTTCCATTCATCAAAATATGATTAATATGAATTTTTGGTGAAGAAATCTGAATTTTTGGAGCACTAGAACACAGTTTTTACGGTTACGAAACTTAAAGGCAAGAAATGTACGAAAAGTTTATAACAAGTAGCAAAATTGTAATTTTGCAAAATACTAGAAACCTCTACATAATTCCCCATGTTGACCGGCCACTATGGCTGTTTCTTCTCCAGCAAACTCACCATTCTTGAAGAGAAGAGAAGAAAAAGAAAGAAAAAAGAAAGAAAGTCAATAAAAACAACTAAAGACTAAATTTTCTCACCAAACCAATTACTAGGAAATTTCTCCACTCTCTCTCCTCTAGCTATCTATACCAATAGACCATAGAAAAAAGTGGCAAAACAAGGAGAAAAGAAGAGTGTAAGTTTCGGCCAAGCTTGGTAAGTCATTATGTTTGTGCTTTCTTTGACTTTCAATGGTAGATTCCTGTAGTTTCATGTATGCTAAGCATGAATATACCATTTGATTTAATGAAATTGAGCTAAATAAGATGATACCCATGGGAGAGGGTTTCGGCCATGGAAAGAACATGATGGATTCTTGAGCTTTCATGCATTAAATGCATGCCAAAGTAGTCAATAAGCATGGTAGAACAAGGATTGACCATTGAAAAGTTGAAAATCCCATGGAAACATAAATCACCATTTTCAGCCATGAAGAAGGAGATGAGATGGGTTTCATGGCTGATCTTGACGGTTTAATGGTAGATTATGACGGTAGGAATGATGAGGAGTCTGCCAGTATGCTCGGATTTAAAATCCGATGCAAAACGAAGAAGTTACGATATAATACCAGTAGAATTTATACTGCAAAAATAATTGCAGTGTCTAATAAGGCTACACTTGGAAATTAATAATAGCTCAAAAATAAGTATTAAATGAGCTAATAATTTTAATGAAATTGTTTGCAACCCGCGAATTTCGAATAGCGAGTGGTGTATCCGGGAAGTCCATATACGTTATACAGGTAAGGGATGCGTGTGTAAGCTGTAGCGATATTTCAAATGCATGTTTATTATGCAAATAATTTATTATAAATATTCTTGAAATGAATTACACGAAAATATGTGGAATTGAGGTTGTTGTGAAAATTGAAACAGTGTTTAATTTGCAAAAGGGCTAGGGTAATAGCAGCTGATATGCTACTGAAAATTTCTAAAATATTTTCTAAAAATATTAGAAAATATTTAATTACATGATTTGATGATTTCATAGACTTGAAAAAGTGAAATTTATTATTTTTTATAAAACATGAATATATCGAAAAATATTATTTAAATATTCATGTTAATGCTTTTGATGAAATCGAGATTATTGAAAATTCCTCTTATATGTTCTACAATAAATGAAATGGTTTCCACGATGAAATGGTGACAAGTGAATGTTCTATAAATTATTTTCAGAAATATTCACTATATGATTCAATAAAATCCTTTATGGAATGATTGAAGAATTATTGAATTTCTTTATTTTCATAAAGGTGATATGATTATGAAAATATTGTTTTGAGACTGAAATGTCTCTACATGTGTTCTACAGTGAACAATATGTTTATGGAATTTTATTATTATTTTTGGAAATTAAATACTTCCATTTTACATAAATTATGAAAATTTCCGGAAAATGATTTCCAGTAATCTTAAAAGTGAAATGTTTGGAAAGAAAACGTGGAAATACGAGTATATGTGTTTACGGTGAAATAAAATATTTATGAGATTTATTACTATAGTATAATTATTTTATAACACTGTTTTCATCGTACGAGATATTGTGAATTATACCTTTATGGATTTTCTGAAAGATATTATTGATTTTACTTAATTCCATAAAAGTAATGAGATTTCACATATACTGTTTTGAGACTAATAGGCCCCATATCATTCCGATATGTGATATGTGATATGTGATATGTGACATGTGACATGTGATATGTATTCAGTCCCGGTTGACACCTGATCAGTGTTTGACTAAGGACTACCATAGACTATGGTCATAGGTCTGACATGATTATTATTGCCCTACGGGTTACTTTTTCTCTAGCATGATATATTCTGGGTGATGCCTTAGTCTCAACTTTTATGAGATATGAAATGATATGTGATATGAAAAATGTGTTTAAATAGAAAAGTATATGAATATGTTTTTATATGAAAAGGACAAATGATTTCTAACAGTTATCGTGTTACATGGAGCACTTTACTGTTATGATTGATACAGTGACATGTGAAATGGGTTAAATGAGAACTATGATTTATTTAGACTAATACTCTTTTTAAAGAATATATGAGTACTAGTTTATTTTATATAAATGCTTATTTTATAAAAGCATTATTCTGAAAAAGATATGAAATGAAAGAGAAAATGATTGTTCCCGATAAAAATATTTACTCTCTGTAGTCGCTTCTAGGTTTCGGGACAAGACAGGTATTTCAAAATACCTTCCTTACTCCATCCGGATCCCTAGCCGACTATAGTATCATTCCTATAGCGGTTCTTACAGCACATATAGAAAAATAAGGATTTTAATGCATATAGATTTCGGGATATCTAGTTTTGCATACAATTCTCTTACTGAGCAGTGGTTTGCTCACCATTTTATTCTAACATCTATAGAGTACTTCCAGTGATAGCGTGATTTGCATTCGAGGATTATTGGTTGCGCATATAGTGCCTCGAGGTAGCGAGCTTATATCCTGGAGGTATAATTATTTATTTTATATGTTCAGACATATTTTACAGTACTACAATATTGTAAATTAAACAAGGGATGTATATGATAAATAAATTATAGTTTGTTAAATAGTTACTATATATGGAAAAAAGGAAAATAAGGCATCACAGATAGCCCAACCATATAAAATGAGTGGAAAAAGGTGAAAAATGTGGTTATGAGATGTGACAATTGGCCATTAGGAAAATGTGTTCTTTTTTTTTTTTTAGCATTGTTGTTGGATATTATTCTTGATGTAAACAAAGTTGAGTTTTGAATACAAATATAAATTTCTTTGGCCAAAACTATATGTTTTATTAATTTTTTTAAATTTATATCACTTTGGAAAATAAATGTTGATTTCTAATATAAAAAATTTTCCTTAAATTTTCATCTTTCTAACAAGTTTGATGAAAACGTCTCACCTAGAAATTTTCAAAATATCAACTATTTGTGACATCTCGGAATTCCATCATTGGAATAATAACTACTTATTTATTAATAATTTATTGTTATATTTTGTTAATATATATATATATATATATATATATCAATTATTAATATAAAAACTTTTCCTTAAATCTTCCATCATTTTGGTGAAATTTAAGGAAAACAATCTCAACCGTAAATTTCTAAAATGACAACCATTCATGACATCTCTTAATTTCATCATCAAAATAATCATCACTTATTCTCAATTTGTTAAAAAGTTACGAAATTTTGTGAAGATATTTTATTTCTACAAAGTAATTCTAACAAGGGATTATTCTATTTATTGTTCTAACTAATGTTTATTTTATATTTTATGTTTGAATTTCATGTTTCAAATTAACAACTAATCTTAATTCTAAAGGTTAAATCACAAAATAAATAATTTTACAAATTAATCAACTAATTAATGATCAATTTACTATTAAATTTAATTAAATTATTAAAATCAAACTACATTAATTGGAAATTAAACTAATTAATTAATTAAAAAACTTAAGGTAATTAAACTAAATCATATAAACAAAATAATTAAATTATTTAACTAAATCAAATAATTAACCTAAACAATAAAATTAATTATCATAAATAAATAAAATATTAACAATAAGTCAATAAAAAGTAAGAAAAATGATATACATATATATTTACATATATATATATATATATATATATATTATATTTTAGAAAACATGCACACATGTAAAGTATGCTTACATGGACGCTGACATGTACATTCTCTTCGAATGACACGTAAGCAGGTTGAATTAGATATTTAAGTGCTATCAACTCACATCTTTTTTTTTTTAAGTGACCATATTCCTTTAATCTCCTTAATTTCCTCATTGATCTCCTCCTTAATTTTCTCAACGTGGATTTAACGTATTTCTTTTTTAAGTAACTCATCTCTAACCCTAATTTTATTCTCTTTTTCCTTTTTCTCTAAATATCATTTCCTTTGTTTTACTTTGGACATCTGTTCCTTTGTTTTACTTTTTTTAAGTTTTGTTTTTTTATGGATGCCATGTATTGTTATTTATGAGATTAGTTTTTTGTATATTCTTTTTCAAGCTTTAGTTATTATGTTGTGTTGTGTTGTATTCTGTTCATGTGTTGTGATCAAGCTCAAAGACATTGACATCAAGTCTCAACAACCAAGTACGTTTTTTTTCTTTCTTTTGCTAATATTTTTCTTTTTTGTAAAAGAAAAAAAAACTATTAATTTGTTAGAAGACAACGATATATTTTCTCTTTTTTTTGTTACATCTTTTCTTTTATTCATTTTTTGTCATTTATTGTTGTTTATGAGATTCCTTTTTTATACATTCTTTTTTAGGCTCCACTTATTGTGTTGTGTTGCATTCTGTGTAAGTCTCATGATCATTTCCATAGCCATGAACGCGGACGTCAAGTCTCCATAGCCAGGTACATTTTTTCTTTTATTTGGTCTGTAAATATTTTTCCTTTTTTTTTCTTAAAAAAACTATTAATTTGTTAGGGTTGTTTTTTATGAGATGGTTTTTTTTTTTTTACATTCTTTCTCAAGCTCCAATCATTATGTTGTGTTTTATTTTGTTCAAGTGTCATGATTAACTCAAAAGCCATGAATGCCAAGTCTCAACAACAAAGTACATTTTTTTTTGTTCAATTTAGAGAAAGTTCTCTAGCGAAAATGGAGTGGATTGTGTTGATTTTTTTCGTTTATTTATGATGCTACCTTTAGTTTTGGATTCTATTTTAGCAGATATTATCATGTACTGTGCTTGTGTTTCAATAAAATTTTTGTTGGTCACCCAAAACAAAGGTCTCTACTGTTAAATATAATTGAAGTGTTCAGATTTTAGATAATTTTTTCAAAGTAGAAAATGGATAATTGTTTTTGAAAAAGTAAAAATTAAAAAAATTATATTATCTTTTGCTTTATCTTTGGTAGTTAATATATATCAACCATTTTAAAATTGGAAAGAAATAGCAAAATAACCCATTTATTTAAAATATTAATAATATATATGATTACAAGATACATGATTATCTATTGCTTATTATTTGTTTATTCTACATATGTAAGCAATAGATAAATATCAAATTTTTTTATTATTTTGTTTAATTTTTTATCTATTATTGTGTACGATCATAATTGTTTAATTTTTGAAAAGAGATCCATACAACATTAGCATCTTAAAACCTAAAAAATGAAACTATATCCCTTGTCTAATTTTAAAAATTTTAATAAATTATTCAATATCTAATCACTTGAAATTATCTATTTTAATAAAATATTTATATAGGCTTAATACCCAAAAATGACTTGCACATAGAAGTGGCAAGGGGGCCGGTTCGGGCATGTGCGATCCACTCTTCCATTATTGTTAATTACTATTTATGAAGTTAGGAATAATATGTGTCTCACAACTCTTCCAAATGCTATTTGAATTGTAAGTATGAAAGGGAAATGGATGGTGGGCCCTATTAGCCTTCCAATGCAATGATGAAGGTGAAACTCGGCATGCTTGAAATTTAGAGCCAAATACTATACTGCTAAGAATCTACACCTCAAACTCATTTGTTTATACATGTTTTGAAAAGCGTGCAACGATTTTAAAAATGACGATTAAGTCCATAGGTCGATAGAATTTTCTTAAATAATAGTCAAATCGAGTTGACTTTTGACCAATTGATAGTCATACGCAAATTCTTATGTGATAAAGTTTTATGCCATGCTAACTGACAGATTGAATCACGTGAAAAAGTAAAAAATTACATGATTCAACAATTAGGGGTATTTTGGTAATTTTGCCCATTTGGTCAGTCAAACCTCAACAAAAGCTCAACCAATGATTAGAGCATATTAAATAAAGAAGTTTTATGATTGAATGAAATATTTTGAAGGTTAAACTAACTGTTTAAAATGAAGTCAAATCGTGAAGGGTAAAATGGTAATTTTCGTTAAGTATAAGGGCATTTTAGTAATTTGACACTTAAAATATCAATTTTTAAAAGAATTTTATGGTTTTCTACCTCCAAATTCCATTCCCCTCTTTCTCTTTTTCACTCCTCCATTGTTAAAGCTTGGTAAGAGAGAGAAAACCCTTAAAACACTAGCAAAAACTCACCAAAACTAAAACTGCCTTCACCAAACCTATCCAGCTCTTCGAGCTCTTCAAGATAGCACCAAAATCCAGCTTAGAGGAGGCCAAATTCTTGGTGTTTGGACAATGTTTGATGATACATGCATATAGTTATATTAATATTGCATGTATGTTATATTACATTGTCCATATTGATTTTAATATATATAGATATATAGATATAGATGTTTTCTTTTAGAAAATAAAAAAAAATTGATGAAAGCTATATAGATGTTATATTTTGTAATATTAACATATGTAAAAATAAATGATATATGATTTTTATTTAATTTTAACTTAGATATAGTTATAGATATCTATCTTTTAGAAATTAAAATACATAATTAATTTAAAGAGAATTTATTTATTTTGTATTATATATTTCAATATTTTGTAAACTTGAAAAATGATAATTATTATTTTATTTTAATGTATTACATATGTCAAACATATAAACTATCCACATAGAATATCTTACTTATTCCCAAATGCTTTGGCTTTTATATATATATATTTCAGTCTTTTTTAGATTTGAAAAATGATAAGTATTATTTTATTTTAATGTATTACATATGTCAGACATATAAACTATCCACATAAAATGTCTTCTATCCAAATGCTTTGGTTTATATAAATATATATATATTTATTTATATATGTTGCACTAATAGTGTATAATCTCTATATACTGTCAATGCATCAAAAGTTGACACATCATTAATATGTAAATTAAAAAGATGACAAGCCTTTAAAAATAAATACAAATAAATTTTTTTTTCAAATTTTCTTATAAGGGCTTATTGATGATGTGTCAATCTCTTATGCACTGACAGTGTATAGAGACTATACATTGTCAGTGCATCATATAAATATATATAAGATTATTTTTGACCTTTTTTACATTTTTGTTTCAATTTTCATTATTTAGTGGACGAAAAAAATCAAGAAATAGAGTTAAGGAAAAAAGACTAAAGGAGTAAGAAATTAGCCCAAACCATTCACTTTAATTCTATGGCTTCAAAGGCAAATTTAATTATAAACAATTCAATTTAATTTCATGGGCTTAGAGTCCAAAAAGCTCAAATGTAAGTATATCCACTAAAAAGCCCAGTAATCATTTTAATCCCAAACAGAAATAATATCTTAGTTTGGGTCTAAGGCCCGCATAATACCCACATTAAAATCACTCAAGTTAATCCAAAATCAATTTAGTTTTGGTGATCCAATTACTCTTTTAATATTGACATTAATTGATTTGACTATTAGCATAAAAATCAGGTTAAAAATTGCAATTGACTTCAAGAATAAGACCATAAATAGATTATATTTTAATTTGAATTTGTTCAAATGACGAGGAAGAAATAGTTCTCTACACTAATTTTTTATGGGTTGGCATTTGTGTCTCAAAAGTTTAAATCTAGGCTTATCTAGGAATTTTTTTAAGCAAAAACTAGTTGAAAAATATGAAAGAGGCAATCAAGAGGCACTTAGGAATTTTGAGATAATTTCAATGTCGTACAGTTGACGACGGAGTACGGCGATAATCGAATTTTGAAGTTGGATGTAGACTATCGAGGAATGAAAGAGCTAGTAAAAGTGAGATTTTAAAGAGAACGAAGAAGATAAATGGATTTTTTTTATTTAAGTATTAACACTCTTTTAATTGTAAAAGATGATTTTGTCTTTTTTCACTAATTTTGACATTGTTATCTCATTTTGGTAACGGTTATCAATTTCAATGTCATAAGTGAGAAAAATTGTATGTGAAAATAAATAAACGTATATCACAAAGGGTGAATATGAAGTTTACTAAAAAAATAAAAAAAAAGTAAAAATATGATAAATATTGACACTCTTTTTATAGAAAGGATGGTTAGGAAAGTTTGAAGTTTGAATGTTTTATCTGTTTTTAGGCTTCATACACAAATATACCTTCACGTTTACAACAAAACAGAATTAAACATTTAATATTTAATTACATGAAAATCAATCAATCAAGTTTTATTTTAAGTAATTAAGTACATTTTTGTTAAATCTCTCTAACGTCATTACATTTTAATTATTGTATAAGAGTAACAGTAGTTAAAGAATTTAACAAAAATAAATTTAATTCTGTTATTTTGAAACGTTTAAGTTTTAATTATTTTTTTTTGAGAAAGAAGTTTTAATTACTTAAAATAAAAATTAATAGACTAATTTTTATATAATTAAATTATTAAATGTTTAATTTTATTTTGTGATAAACGTTAAAAATATATGTAAATAGATCGTGCGGGTCTATTTTTATTTTACAATTTTTAAAGTTAGTAAAATTGATTATTAGATAAAAGTTATTGGTCATAAAAATATTTATTTTCTTCATATTGTTTAGTACAAAAGAAAAATATGTTTACTAAGGATAGAGTTTATATATCAAACAAAATGTCCAAAAATAATTTTTTGAGAAAATTAGATTAGCTTGAATTAAAAAAATACACAATAGTTAAGTTAAATAGTATGACAAACAAATAATCTGTTCTAGAAGCAAACAAATTAAGATAATGATGCAATAACAATAAAAAGTAAAAGCACCAAAATATATATACGGCATAGTGGTTCAAACAATTTAACGAAGAAGTAAGAAAAATTAGCTAAGAATGCTTTTTTCATATTATTAATCAAGTGTAAGGTTTTAAACCCATTTGTAAGCATTTTTATTTTTAAAAATAACTAATTGAATTATTTATATTTACTACAAAGTACATTATGCAAAGTAAAAGTATTTTTTCTGAAAAAGCTAGAGGTAAAAACCTTTTATATAATAATTTTCATTCGAAAGCAAAATATATGTCAGTAGAAGAAACAAATAGATAAAAATATGAAGTAATACCATAAAATAATAATAGATGACTAAATTAAAAAGAGTTAAAGAGCCATACAAAAAACATATTAAAGATTTAACTAAAAAAATTGTTGAAAAAAAAATAAAAAAACCTAAGTAAAAAAAAATTTATTGAGAGTAAAAAAAATAAATAGATAAATATCACTCAAAAAAAAAAAAATATATATATTATAGTATAGATATTAGCCATTCTTTTTACAGCCAGTAACTTATAATTATGAACAAGTGGCTGTGGCTTGCGAGATTGTCGCTATTCTATTAATGTCAATTCTTGGCTTCTTGCATCTACGTGTAAACGTTTCTGGAGGTATAATTAAGGAATGTGGTCACGTGTCGGGGTTTGAAAGCCATGGAATGCGACATAGTATTACACAAAAGAAATATATGCAATAAAGTGAGAAAGTCCCACGTGCACTCGCACCTCAGGCCGCAAAGACCCCGGTGAAGTGACACGTACTATTGAACACGTGGCACGAATTCGTGGCTTTTGATGAAGTGTCACGATCTCCTTCACGTGATACTCATGTGCTCTTCCATCTCCCCTGGGCCCACCTTGGGATCGTCTCCCTATCAAACCTAATCGAGGTATACTTGTTAGATTCTATGATTGAATAATTCTTTCATCATCCGTTTTACGATTTGAAATTAATCATGTTCGAATTGAGAATGATAAACGATAATATTCTCTACTTGAGACTTTTTCTCTACTGTGACCGGAGAATAATTGACCTTGTGTGCTAATATTACGATTATTCCAAATACTATTATAGATATTCCAGCCTTGAGTGTTAATTTGTTGTCATTTTCAGTCCAAGAACAACTCATAGCTGGATCATTAATGGAAACAATACTCGCCAAATATCTTAAGTCTCACTATGTTTCTCACTAAGATTGTTCTCTTTAATATTCATAATGGGGGAATATATGCATAGTTTAATATGGGAGTTTTTTTTTTTTTTTGGGGGGGGGGGGGGGGGGGGGGGGGGGGATTTGATTCTCCACTTACAGGCATTTCTCCTTAATTTTGAGCAGGCATTAACTACCCTACAGGGCATTATTTCGGTGATCAATTAACTTACTCCAGATTATACAGATAGGCGACTCAACCAGTCTGAAATGATTGTTTTGAGGTTAGATTTGGTGATCTGCTATAAATACAGACTAACAAATGATTGTAATTAACATAGTACTGTTGTTTGATGGGATTTAGCTGCGAAATTGTGACAAATATGATTCTCAAAATCTTTGCGGCTGACACCTTTTAGTTGTCTTGTCTCTCGACAAAACAACAGTTGAAGCAAATCCCAACAGGCTGACATGGCAGAAAGTGATGGTGGGTTTTGATTGATGGTAAATTCGCAAACTGCTGTCAAGTTCCATAACTTTATTATTACTATAAAACATTAAAATATATGCATAGAGACATGAAACTAAGCAATCCATCTTACAAACCTAATACAAGCACTCCCCTTTATTGTAGCAAGCAAGTTAAGGAGGTCGTCAGAGACCTGCTAAAACCCTAGCGGAACCATTCTATACATGTACTACACCAGAACAATGCCCTAAAGATGAGACTGAATTCAAAAGGGGGGAAAAATAAAGTGAAGAAAAGGATCACAAACACTGAAGATCTAGGGATTATGATACATATATATATATATATATATTTATATATATATAGAAAGCATGGAAGATGTATTTGTGTATATGCAGGCTGTTTAGATAAAGCTCTCAGTCTCACATATCTCGTACATGGAAGACATTGGGGTTCTTAACGACTATATCATACATGTGAACGGAGCAGAATCTGGAGAAGTCCCTAGGAAGTGAAATCAGATCAATGGAAGAGTGCTTGTGGAACTGATAGAGGTCAGGATCACCCCCGTAGTACCTCTCCCAACCTAAACCTCTCAAAATATGCTCCAGAGAAGAGTAGGATGAGATAACCTCACCAGATGGTAAGTGCACCAAAACCCTTCTGCGGGGACTACTTTCAAGGCGATATACACCATTGCTAAACACCCAAACTCCAGCCATTTCTTGTTTTCTTGTGTATTGCTGTAGGGTTACGGTTTGTGGGCTGCTTTGTGTGTTTAGGGGAAGCTGAGAAAAGGTGTGAGTGTGTTTTGGTGAGGGAAGGAGGAGGAGAGGGGGTATTTATATATGTGTGTTGAGGAGACACATAAGAACAAGAGGAAAATACTCTTAGGAAAGTAGAGTGGGATATAATTAACATTGGAATTAACACTGGAAGAAAAAGAAGGGTTGATGATGGGAATGTTTGGCTTTGATAGAGAATCTAGATATTGTGGGACCTATGGGTTTAAATAAGAGCGTACATGGATGCCTTTAGGATGTAATTTAGGGCACACATACCATCCGTGGGGGGTGTCGTTTTTGTTTATATATATATATATATATATATATGTGTGTATGTATTTGTATACTTGTATGCTAGGTGTTGTGAGTGCTTTCCTTTGATTTAAGAATTGGGAATCTTGTGACAGTGTTTTACAAGTGACTTGCAGAAATTATTTTCAAAAGTCAATCCAAGAAAAGGTATGTTTGCGCTGCAGCCCACTAGCACCACGAGGCGTCCACGTGAATAGTGCCGCAGCACAATTTTGTCATTGGAGGTTTGGTGACTGAAAGGAGGCATCTGCCTCTCGGTTTTCTTTCTTGCTTACTCATCATTGGCCATCAAATGGAAACCTTAAAGGCAGTTTTAGTCCTTTTCTTGTTGGCTTTTTCTTCTTTCTATCCTATTTATAATACACCACTCTTTGCCTAGTTAGTGCCTTCTTAGCTAACTAAATTAACAAACACGACAACTTAAGTTATGCATTATTATAAGAGTTTATATATGATGCACTAATAATGTATAATTTTTATACGATATCAGTGTACCAAAAGTTAACACGTTATCGATGAGTAAACTGAAAAAATAATAAGTATTTATAAGTAAATTGAAAATTTTTTTTATTTATTTTTACTTTTAAGGGCTTAGTAATTTTTTCAATTATACATTATCAATGCATTATATATAAATAATTATTATAATAAAATCATTAATTATGTTTTAAATAAGTAATTCTCAACTTTTTTAACGAAAGCCTACATACAAATAAAACTATGAAACACAAACCCGATCAATATTTCTTGTACATATATACATAACTATCCTTTCAATATTTACCTCAATTATTATACCATGCCTTTTAAAATTAATAGTTTATTATAACTTATCTAACTCTATCTAACATACACTACTAGAAAACTTTTTTTACGAGCGATTATAGTTGTCGATAAAAGACTACATAAGTACAAATATTCTTAATATTAGTAGTTGTTTTATCATCGGTGAAAGTATTATAGCAGTCAGATCACTAATATCGGAATAGTATTTATACTTGCTGGCATGATTTTTTTTCTAATGCTTGAAACTACTTTTATAAATGAAAAACAAATTTGAAGGCATTTTAAAGTGTTGGTAAAAATCATCATTTTATTTAAAATTTTTCATATTTATTGATTGAGCTCTATTATTTAAAACCGCTTGTAAAAATATTATTTCAATTTTTGTATGCTTGTACTTTTCCAAATTACCCTTAACCTTTAATTAGATATTTCAAACTCTAATTATATTTATTCCTATAATTTAAGAAGCACAACAAATTGAATTTCAAACTAATTAGTAATTGTTTCTTACCTAAAACAATCTCTTACCTAAAATATGAGGACATTCAAGATTTTATAAACTATCATTTTGCATGAACAAACTTGTAATTTTCAGTGTGATTTTATTTAGACAAGTGACCAATAAAATAAAACTATTTAGCAATATCTAAGAAAAAAGGATAAATTCCGTCCAAGTCTTTAATGTTTGAACTTGATTCAACTTTAGTCCATTAGTATTAAAAATGGACACCGTTAACAAAAATTACTAGAATATGAGCAATTACAAAATTATCCAGTCTTAAACTTTTCAATATAAATAATTATTCATTCTTCTATTTTCATCTATCTTCCATGATTCTTTACTCTTTTTCACAATTTTTCACGAGCATTGTTTAATTTATGATTTTCTTCTCAAATGTACTAGATTTAATCTTATTAATTATTAAAAATAAAATTATACTTAATTTAAATTTTAATAATTTCAATCAATGTTTTAAATTTTTTAAATTTTAAATTATTTTAGATATAAATCATTTTATGTTATGTTATTTTAAATTAAGTTATTTACATTTTTATTAGAAGTAAATAAATAAAAAAAATTAGAGGTTAACAATAAATAAATAATTAATAAACAAAAAATAATTTTAAATAAATAAACAAAAATAAATTAGAAGTAAGAAAGAAAACAAACATTTCAAAGCCCATTAGTTCTTTAACATGTCCTTTTTCATTTTTATTTGCTTTTGAGTATTTAAAGTATTCCAAATGATTTAAGGGCAAAATGGTCTCAAATTTAAGTTTTTAACAGTTGACTTAACAGTTGACTAACGAAAGGACTTATTTGTCCTGCGAAATAAAAAGTTTGGTGTGAAGTATCCATTTTTGATACTAATGAACTAGAGCTGAATTAGGTGCAAACTTCAAGGTTTAGATTAAATTTACCCCAAAAAAAGTTTATTTATCTATTCGAGAACACTAGATTCATTGATGCTTGTATTTCTTATAGTGTGCATCCCTTATATGGTCTCAAGTACAAGCTTTACCACAAACAGAACACTTAACCCACATATGGTAGAAAATATAAAGAATATTCCTTGATGGAGGAAAACAATGTAAAAAAAAGGAGGGAGGGGGGGAAGGGCTTGAGGTTAAATGTGATAGTTTTTATAGCTAAGATGTACATCAAAGAGGGACATAATGAGATACAAGACTTTTACCTATTAAACTCCATTGCATGAGGAAGTTAAATGCAAATGAAATAATCCAAGAACCTAACCATCTAAACAATGTCACAAGGTTTCCACCTAACCTTTCATGTTTATGCGAAATATCTAAAATATATAAGAAATGTTTTTTCAGTAAAGCTTAAAGTTATTTTCTTTCTTTCATGTTCGGAAATCAATTCTTAGATATAGTGAAAGTTGCATAATTCACACAAACAAGGTAAGCATACCTCAAAAACCATAACCCATGGTATTTTTCTTATGCCTCACTTGTCACTCCCCAAGATGCAACAATTTGTATACTTATGTGGAATTCAAAATTTTGGGCTAACTTTTTCAATTTTCTTTACACTAGTTTGTCAGTTGAGCAGTGTCATCTTATAAAATCGAGTAGCTAATTACATAATATGGTTTAAGGAAACCTACGTAAGGTCCTAGTTCAATATCATATCATTTAACCTAAGAACATACTACAAAAAGAATTCCAGTGAAAAAGTGGTAAATCCATAGTTTAACACATTTCAGACAGTCGCCCAGTTTAACAGTCAAATGCAATCAATTTTTTATCTCAATACTCTATCGCACTCATAATCTCTCGTAACGTGCATGATAGAGTGGAACGCATGCGGCAGACCACTTTATCACGTGCAAGCAAGAGTTTGCCACCTTGGGTAACAAGATCCACAGTCCCAGCCACCTTAGATGACAAGGCTTACACTCTCAGCCACATAGTGTGATGAAACCCATACTGATGGTGACCTCGGGTGGCGAGGCCCACATTTGGAAGGCAAAGCTAGACTGACTAAACCTAGACCAATAGTTGTTAGACAAGTCTTTACTATAGGATACCTTTTTTTTCCACTTGCAACCCTCACATAAACTGCAGTTGGATCATCTTTGGGGAGATAAAAAAAAAGCAAGAATGTGTTATATCACGTCTATTTAGGGCAAAGAAATCAACTGGAATGATACCCTTAGTATCACGGAATAACTTGTGACCAATTTACAGCCTATTGAAGATATGGAAAGGCCATATTAAATCAATAGAATGACAGGGTCATATGCTTATGTTTTAACATAATAATTAAAATTTTTAATTGAAAATTTTATGTTGTCATGCATTTGGTAAAGCAATCAAAGAATTCTCAACTCATAATTATGATTGACGATATTTGAAAGTCATATGACAGGAATGAGAAACTCAGCACAACATCCAAAGCCTAAAGTGAAAAGTGTGCAAAGTAGGCCACACATGGACTTAATTTTTATACTTTATTAATATTATGATCAATTATATTTAAATAGCTAGCATTATATTAATTAATTTAGTAATATCTACTATTTAACATTTTAATTAGACATTCGATCAATTAATGTATATCTAATGTTATTATGTTTATGTGAACATGAAAAAATTAATATTTAGTTGGTGTATAACTATATATTATTTATTAATATAATGTCAATTGGTGTATATAACTTTTTTAACTCAATGTTCTAAATTTTAATAAGATATTTGATTAATTAGTGTATACGAGTACGATTATATTTACTGTAATAATATTAATATTATGATTTATGTACAAACCAAAAACAAAAGAAATATAAAATTGAGGTTATTAGTTGACCAATTATTAATAATATTAAGTATTTTTTTAATGTATTGAATAATTAGTTAACTAGTTATACAGCTAGATTTAATTTAATTACTAATTATGTTGATATTTAAAAAATAAAATAAATGTAAGGAAAATTCTTAAAATTTTAAATTTTATTAAAAATATAATATAATTATTTAAAAGGCTAATAAAACAATGTAAAAAAAAATTATTGAACTAAAAGTGTCCAAATTTTAATGGCCCAACTTTGACTCAAAAAAATACAATGACCCAATATGTTATTGTTAAAAGTATAAAGCCATTTATATAAATGTTTAATTGTTTAGTATAATTTATTTATAGTTTGTTAGTTATTTATTTGTATAGCTAATACTTTGGATTTTCACTTTTCTTTAGTTTACTATATATATGTGTGTGTGTATGTGTGTGTGTGTATTTGGCTCACTTAAAAAATAAATATTTACATAATTATTAATATATAATTATATATTTTATAACAAATGTGAATATCGTAGGAAATTAAAAAAAATAAATAATCACTATCAAGTAATAAAAACACTAAAATGTAAAAACTTATACTGTAACAATCCAAACATACAGTAAAGCACACATTTTACACATAAATTTCAGTTGAGCTATCTGCGATGCCTTTAACACTTGTACAGTAACAATGGAATACAGTAACCTCCAAATAATTTTATAAATTTAGAATATGTAATTTCACATTATTTCCTTACATTTTACATCCCATGTTCCTATTTTACAATTTAAGTAATACTGTACAATACATCTGAATGTATAAAAGAAAATAAAAATACCTCTCGGATTGACACAATGCAGTCTTGTTAACTCGAAATGCAGCTGATATCTCCATAATATATATCTCTTAATCACTTATACTATCCTGTGGAGTGGAAAATAAAGGGATAAGCGAAACGTGCTCAGTAAAGGAATCGTATGCAAGACTGATATAACAAAATCTATATGCTCAAAAACGTTTATTTTCCTAACAGTTCACTAGGCACAGTAAATCAGAAGGATACTATAGTCAACCAGCTAATCCAAATAGAGCATGAAAGATATTTTGAAATACTTTTCTTGTCCAGAAACCCAAACAACTATAGGGAGTAGTTTATAATTTGTTGATATAAAATCATTTATTAACACTTTCATAAATAAATGGTAATAAAACCATTTAATTAAACACTTCAGTAAACATTTGAAAACACTTGCAGTAACAATAGTAGAAATAACACAGTAAACCATTTAATTAGACAATAGTAGTATAAAAACAGTTCAATAACAGTACTATGGTAGTACGAAAAACAGTGGAAATAAGCTTTAACACAATAAACACTTCGGTAAAAATAGTAACTAGTTCAGTGAACAGTTTCACTTTAAGAATTATTTTGGGAATTACATTCAATTGTGACAGTTCAGTAAACCGTAGCAATTTTCAATAAACAGTAACAGTTCCAATTTCAGTTCAGTAAACATCACAGTAAGGTGAGCAGTTTAGTAAACCTTAATAAGTTTAAGGTTAATAAAAATGTTTATTTCAAAACATTAACAGTTCAGTAAAACACTCTTAGTAATAGTTCGGTAATAGTAATCTTTTCAGTAAAAGTAAAATAGTTCAGTAATGTTACGATAGACAGTTCAGTAAACAATATGGAAACAATTCAGTATAGTAAACACTTGAAGTTCACAATACAGTAATAGTTCAATAACCATTTCATAATCAGTAATAATTTCCATAAAACATTTTAAATTCAGTAAACAGTAATAACTTGGTACCGTTCAGTAGACAGTAAACAGTAATTCACAGTTCAGTTAAACAGTTAATAGTAAATCATAGTTCAGTAAATAGTTAACAGTAGGTGGAGATTAGGCATCACCCTCGGTATATCATGCTATAATCCTCGTAGGGAATAGTAAAGTAAACAGTAAGATCTATGGCCATAGTCTATATGTGTCCTCGGTCGTACATTGATCAGATGTCAACCGGGATGCTGAAGACAGGATCAATGTCAACAGCTTCGCACAATAACAGTATGGTAATACACGTGAGCATGATATGGAGCCTAACAATCTCAAAACATTTTATTTGAAGTGAAAATTCCTTTAAGGAAATTAAATAAATATTATTAAAATTAATAAAATTTCCAAAAAGGTATTTAAATTCACATTTAACAGTACAGTGGAAACAGTCAATAGAATATTCATGTTTCAGTGAGAAAATTTATAAACGTTCTAATTTATTGTAAAACATTTTAAAGAACATATCAATAGTCTCACTTTGATAAAATTTAATTACATAAATATTTAAATAATATTTTTCAGTAAAATACCAATTCTATGGAAAATATTGGAAATAAATTCTAAAATACACAATCTTACTCAATTCATGCTAAAAAATATTTCATGATATTTTAAAAAAAAATTTGGAGAAAATTTCAGCAGCATAACAGCTACGAATACCATAACCTCCCTGCACTTACAGTTTCATACCAGCCGTAAACCACAGATTTGCATGATTTCAAAGGTAATTAAATACCAAATAATTTTGTAAAATTAAATCCATCAAAATCATGCATTCGTTATATCCCTATGGCTTCCACACTCATCCCTTACCTGTTCAATGTTAGCGACTTTCTCAATAATGTCGCGCACAATCCACTTCTCTCGAGCTGCAAAGCATTTTACGAACAATATTAATTCATCTTCCTCTAAGTTTGGCCAACTTTACCTTTTACTACCAATTTATTATCTCGCTATTTTATACTTATATTTAAACTTATCACATGATATGCAATTATTTTCTATCGATGATTTTTATAAAAATTTTGGCAGTGTAACGGCTATAATTGTCCTAACCCTCTTGCATGAAAAACATAGGGTATCCAATTCACAAATCATTCCAAAATCTTAATCAAATCAATCCATAAATAGTTTGAGATTTATCTTTAAAAACCTCAATTACATCAACATCATCACCTATTCTCACCCTTAATCTTATTTAATCACATCCTCAAAACCACTTCAAAATTCAATCTCAATTCTATCAACTAACACTGTGTAAATCTATGGATATCTTACCTTGCATTAACGCTGGCGATTTAATTTCTCTCAAGCTCAGTCAAGCTCTACAGCCTTTGCATAATTTCTAGGCTTAATAGCCAAATGTGTCCTCCACGTTTGCCACAAAATGGAATTAAGTCCTCAACGTTTAAATGCATAGAAATCAGTCCTAAACGTTACAAAATAATTGAATTAAGGACATTTTCGTTAAATCCTTTAATTTTCGTTAAGTTTTATTACTGCTAGGGATAACGGAAATTAAAAGATTTAACGAAAATGTCATTAATTCAATTATTTTGTAACGTTTAGGATTGATTTCCATGCATTTAAATATTGAGGACTTAATTCCATTTTATGGCAAATGTGGAAGACACATTTGACTATTAAGCCTAATTTCTACAAATTAAATCTCATACTCAACTTAGAATTTTACTAGGTTACTAAACAATTTATTAATAATAATTTTCTTACCAATTTTTTTCTATTTCTGTTTTTCTTTCTTTTTTTGTTTTCTTTTTTTTTTTCTAATTCGACCCCTGTTTGCTTGAACCACCTCTCGTCGGCGACAAGTCCGGGGTGAGGGGTGAAGTGGCCGTCGGCATTTCTCTCTCTTCCTTCACTTCCGGTCAACCTCACCACTTCCAATCAGCCCCAAACAGTTTCTCTTCTCTTCTTTTTTTGGTCGCCGTCAGCACACCATTCGGTTAGATCTAGTCACCGAACTTGTTCCACCCGAGTCGGTCGGCCACCAGTGGTCTTTCTCCTTCCCTTTCCTTTTCTTTTCTTCTCTTCTTCCTTTCTTTTCTCTCTTCCTTCTGATCTGCTCAGCCCCGATCGTTTCTCCTTCCTTCACTGCTTTCACCGTCACCAGCCCTTCCTCTCCCTTCTCTCCCCGGCGGCGGTCCCTCTCCTGATCTCTCTCTCCTCTGTTCTTTTCTTCTTTTCTTTTTTTTTATTATTTTTTTCAATAAGCAAACCCCAAAAGTGCTGGCAGCAAGCTTCCACGGGAAGCTTGCTGCAGTTTTCTCTTCTCTTTTTTTTTATTATGAATATATTACAATAAAATTTCTATTAACAAATATATATTCTAATTATATTTTTATCTTAACCATCATATATATATTGTTATAACATATACTATATATATATATATATATAATTTTTTAACATTAAAATACATATATTTCCCTGATCTTATTCCAAATTATTAGAGTATAAATCAAGAAAAATATCTTCCAAAGTTGGATTTGATCTCAAAGAAATAATGTCCAAACAAACTTGTGATAAATATAAAGGGAGAAGAGAATGAAATGCTGAGTTCATTTTGTAGCCAAAGGCAAGACAGGACAGGCATTAATTTGCAGTAATGTATAAGGAATATCCGGTGGCAAAGTTCATGCTAATGATAGATTTGACAAGACGGTTGTGAGGGTCCTCTATCGGGAGGACCATCTAGCTAAGCTAGTTAGCCCATGTGATGCCATGTGGGTTATTTTGCATTTTCAGCAACTAAAAAAACACAGAGAATAGCTGCTTGGGGAGGATAAAATTTCTGATGTGGTAAAGATGACTGAAACCTGGCTGATGTTGTGGTCCTTCATTCTTTCACGTTGCTACTTTAGGCTACAATGATTTTTGAAAATTGCCTTTGATATCAAGATTTTTTTTAACCAGATTTTAGTGGTGCCAAAAATCCTTTCAAGAAATAAATCATAATTAATTGATATCAAATCATCAGTTACTAAATTTCTCAATAAGTTTCAATCAAATCAAGGTACAAAAAACTGAATTTATCATCACTGTTCTTGTTAAAAATTCTTATAATAAGATTGGGAAAAAAGAGAATAATGAAAATTTCCATGTAACACCTCTACAACTCTTTTTTTTTTCATTTTTTTATCTTGTTGTTGCCTATGCACAATAATAAATTTTAATAAAGTATGAATCTCGATCTTTGCGCTAACTTATCTCAAAAAACTCTATAAGAAAAAAATTATCAAAAGGGCACAAAAGCTTTTCCTTACGTGCGCACTTCAATGCTTAAGTTAAATAGAATTTCACTAGGGTTTCAGTAGGCAAATAGAGCTTCCCTTGTAAAGATGATATCTATGACCTATTTATAGGAGCTATTTGGCAAGTAATTACCATTCAGACTCACAGCTTAAATGATAACCTAATGGATCTTTTAAGCCTTTCTTAGTCCTCTTTCTTCTTGGACTCAAACTACCTTTAGGCTCAATATTCTTTAGCCTGACTTATATCAAGGCTAAATAACTATTAATATGACTCTCATCAATTACTCCCCACTTGTTCACAAGGTATACCATGTGGAAGAGTATATAAGGGTTTTAAATCATGTCTATGCATAATCTACTTTGCGCACTTTTCACTTCAGGCCTTTTTCTTCTTGTGCATTGCTTACATTGCACATTTTTTGCTTCAAGCCTTTGCACTTTTTGACTTCATGTATGACTTGTATCGTGCACTTTTCACTTTAAATCCATGCATAGCCTACTTCTCGCACTTTTCACTTCAGGCCTTCTTCCTCTTATGCGTGGCTTACCTCGCGCATTTTTCTCTTCAAGCCCTTGCACTTTTTGTCTTCATGTTTGACTTACAACGCACCCTTTTCACTTTAAGTCTATGCATAGCTTATTTTGCGCACTTTTCACTTCAGGCTTTTTTCTTCTTGTGCGTGGCTTACCATCGCGCATTTTCGCTCCAAGCCCTTGCACTTTTGGTCTTCATGCATGACTTATATTACGCACTTTTTGCTTTAATACAATAATATTATAGCATATTATTAAATTACACTTTACTTTATTATTAGAAATATTATTTTTGTCTACACTTTAATTTTACATTTAATAGATAATAAATAAATTATTTTCAATAAATAATTAATTCTATCAGAATAATACTTACACATTAAGAGATTATATAATTTATTTTTAAAAGATTATTATAATATAATATATAAATCATTGTTATAAGATACCCAATTGGAATCTTATTAATATAACAAATAATTAATTACCAATAGCTTAATTTATTCATGTATTTTATTAAAATTACCACTTGCATAATAATACTACTATAGTATATTTTTAAATTACACTTTACTATTAGAAATAATTATTTTTATCCATATTTTAATTTTATATTTAAAAAGTGTATCAATTGTTTATTTATTTATAAATAATAATAATATAATTATATTTTGAGTTTTTTTGTGTTATAAATTCAATTTTTTCAGGTTTCGGATCGTATCAGTATCAATTTCGAACATATCGGGTTCAGATTGTGTTGAGTTCGAGTTTTTATTGATTTGAATTTTCTTGATTTTAGTTTTTTTTATTTCAAACTTCTATTTCGAATTTTTGATTTTTTTGATCAATTCATATTGATTTTTTTTTTGGTAATTCAAGATCATATTATTAACTGGAGGTAAGTGCAAGAGTTCACAGCTCAGTACAAAAGTCCCAACATTTGAACATAGTTAAATATAACATCTGATCAAAGCCACAAAAAAGGTTCATTGACAGCCCAGGATGTGAGGAACAGAGAAGAGCAAGAAAGAAAATCCTGCAGCAAAGAACTTTCAAACGGATTACCACCATGCTTTCAACCAAGCTGATCTGTCCACCCCAGCTTTTGCCAAGGAATCAGCAATACCATTTGCCTCTCTAAAGATCTTACTCCATGAGATTTCACATCTGTCGATAAGATTGTCAATCTCCAAGAAAAGATACCAGAGTTTCCAAGGACGACAGTCACCGTTCTTACACCAATTAAGAGCAATCATTGAGTCAGATTCAATGATGAGTTTAGAGCAACCAGCATGATCGGATTGAATAAAAATTTCCAGGGCAACCTTAATAGCCTGAAGTTCTGCAAAGTTGGAGTCAACCACACCAAGGGGTCCAGAAAAAATGGCCAGAATGTGTGAGTTTGAGTCTCTTAAAACACCACCGCACCCCCCAAGACCTGGTTTTCCCCTAGCTGATCCATCAACATTAAATTTAAGGGACCCAACAGGAGGAGGAATCCAATGAGAGACCGGCCTAAAGAGAGCTGATCTGTTACTTGAAGCACAAAGGGCAGGGGAGGACCACCAGGTAGAGTCTAAGATCAAAATGTCTTCTTTCATTGCTTTAATCCAATAGAGTGCTCTTAATTTAACCAAGAGGAGAAGCTCACCAATATTAAGCTTTTTGTTATTAAAAACAACATCATTTCTGATAAGCCAAATTGTCCAAATTGCAGCAGAAAAGGAAGCAATCCACCACGTTTTAATTGTGCCTTTAAAGGGAATTCCCAAACAATGAACAAAGAAAGAGGTCCATGAAGGAGGATTACACCAATCAATATTCCACCATTGGAAAAAGGAGCACCAGAAATTAGACATCCAGGAACAGCCAAAGAAGAGGTGATTAAGATCTTCATCAAGATGGGAACACCAAGGGCAGAGGACTTGGTTAGGGGTAAGAGGAAGACCTTTGCTCTTAAGGAAAGATTTTGTAGGGACATGATCCAAGACCATAAGCCATAGAAAGCATTTGATTCTAGGAGGAATATTTAATTTCCAAATGAGGCTTGCTTCAGGAGATAATCCAGGAATTTGGTGAACCAACAGAGAAGTCATTTTCTTGACAGAGAACAAGCCATGCTTATCGAATTCCCAGATGATGCGATCTGCTTTGGTCAGGTTCAACCGAAGCCCTGCCAAAAGGGAGCATAGAGACTGAAGGCTAGATTTCTCACGATCAAGCAATGGACGAGAGAAAAAATGATCCCACGCAGAGTGGGCAAAAGAACCATCAACACAATAATCATGGACTCTTGCATATTTATCCTTTGCAAGAAGATAAAGCCTTGGAAAGATAAACCTGATTGGATTATCACTAATCCATTTATCAAACCAGAAAAGAACCACCTTCCCATCACCCACACACCATCGACAGCCATCAAAACCAATAAATTTCCTCACATCCTTATTTGAAGCTAAATTAACCACATCCTTCCATATAGTAGACATTGATCTTCTTTTTGCCGTAGAAGGAATCCAACTTTGAAAACTTTCACCATATTTTGCCACAACTACTTTCCTCCACAAAGAGTCCTCCTCCTTGGCAAACCTCCACCACCATTTAGAAAGCAAAGCAGTATTTTTAACCTCTAGATTTGTGATCCCCAAACCTCCAAGGTGCTTTGGTTTACAAACAGACCTCCAATTAACCTTTGCTATCTTAGATTTGCCATTACACCCACCCCACAGAAAAGCTCTTCTCAGCTTGTCAATTTTTTTTATAACGCCTTTTGGAATTTTAAAGAGAGACATATAGAAGATAGGTAAACTAGACAAAACAGAATTGATCAGAGCAACCCTACCCGCAAAGGACAAAAATTTCCTCTTCCACAAAGCAAGTCTCTTATTAATTTTATCTATAATTGGATTCCAAAGAGAAATTCTACAAGGATTAACTCCTAACTGAAAGCCAAGATGCTTGAAAGGAAAAGACCCAACTTGACATCCACAGGCCAGAGACGCAGCGTTTATAAGATCTTCCTCAACTCCCACCGAGAAAATACATGATTTATTAAAGTTTATTCTCAATCCTGAGAACAATTCAAAGCATTTAAGGACAGAGAGGACATTTTGAAATACCTCAATGTCTGCCTCCAAGAAGAGAATGGTGTCATCAGCAAATTGGAGGTGAGAAACCGAGAGTAAGGAGTTTGCCCAAGAAATGCCTCTTATCAGATTAAGATCTTCAGCTTTTTTCAACATCAGATGAAGAACCTCTGTTACCAGAATGAAGAGGAAAGGGGAAAGAGGGTCCCCTTGCCTCAAGCCCCGGGACATGGGGAAATTGGTGGTGGGAGAACCATTCACATGGATAGCCACCCTAGCTGTTGACAAGCATTCTTGAATCCAAAGCCGCCACCTCAAGCCGAAGCCCATCTGATCAAGAACATAGTCCAAGCAGTCCCATTTGATGCAATCGAAAGCTTTTTCAAAATCGAGTTTCAGAATAATCCCTTTTGACTTATCCTTATTCTTCTTAAGGGAGTCGATCACTTCATTTGCAAGGAGAACCCCGTCCAGAATCTGTCTACCCCTGATAAAAGCTGATTGGGTATCACTCACCACACCCCCGATGATGGCTTTAAGCCGATTTGCAAGGATCTTAGCTAAAATTTTGTACACTGCATTGAGAAGGCTGATAGGCCTATATTCAGACAAATCAACTGGGTTTTCCTTCTTCGAGATAAGAGTTAAAAAAGAAGCATTTAATCCTTTCTCCAACTTCCCTGAATTATGAAACTCGGTAAGAAAATTCATAAGATCACCATTCATGAAGTTCCAGGCTTTCTTGAGAAAATTGAAGTTTAGCCCATCAGGACCTGGGGCTTTTGACCCATCAGAACACCAAATGGCCTCCTTGAGCTCCTCAAGTGCAAAAGGCTTTTCGATGAAATCAGCCTCAGCTACATTAATCCTCCTAAATTGGACATCAATGCTTAACTTTCTGTTCCAGTGATTCCCAGAGAAATGGTTCTTAAAAAAATTAAAGATAATTTCTTTGATCACGGGTGGATCCGAGACCCAATTCCCGTTGAACATAATACCTTGGATAGCGTTTTTTCGAGTTCTGAATTGCGCATAGCTTTGAAAAAATCTAGAGTTCATGTCACCTTCTTTTAGCCATTGGATCCTTGACTTCTGCCTCCACATTGATTCCCTGAACTTCATAGCAGTCCATAATTCACTGATAATCTTCTTCCTTGATTCAATATCACCAGAGCTAAGATTTCCACAATTACATCTTTCATCTAACATCTCTAATTTGTTTTCAAGATCAGCTATTTTCACATCAATATTTCCAAATTCATCCTTGTTCCATTGCTTAAGGAAGGAACGTAACATGCCACATTTTGATCGAAGTTGAAAGCCAGCCCTCCCACTAAATGACGATTGATTCCACAGAGCCTCCATTTCTTTCATCAACTCTTTGTTAAAGAACCAGCAATCAAAGACTTTGAATGGCTTTGGCCCCCAATTTTTATTTTCAGAGCATAAAAAAATAGGGCAATGATCTGAAATAGAACGCTTCAAGCATCTTTGTTCTAAGTTAGGATAAGCATTGATCCAATCTGAAGATACTAGAAACCTATCCAGTCGACTCATCTTAGAATCAGTCCCAAACCATGTAAATTGCTTCCCTTTTAGAGGGAGATCCACTAGTTCGCAACTGTTGATGAATTCATTGAACTCCCTTGAACCTTGTCCCAATTGAGAGCACCCACTTCTCTCATGATCCCTTTTAACCGAATTAAAATCACCAGCTATGCACCAACTCCCACCCCAAACTTCTTTAATGATCGATATAGCTTCCCAGAGATCAACCTTTGCATCCAGGTCGCAAGGAGCGTAGATGTTGCATACGGAACATGCAAGACCTGATTGCTTCCACCTACCCTTTATAGCAATTGCTCTTTTGGACTTGAAGCTCTTTTCAAAATCAAAACAATTTGTATCCCACATAAAAAGTAATCCTCCTGAACGTCCATCTGAAGGTGAAAAGATCCAATCAACATCTCTAATTCCCCACCACTTAGTGATATGCATATCTTTAATGTCCGTGAGTTTAGTTTCTTGTATTAACACCATATTAGCATCCACAGATTTAATTAACTTACTCAAGACTCTTCCTTTAGCCGGATGATTCATACCTCTGATATTCCAGCTGATGATCCTCATGTCGACCTTATGCCCTGTTATCCAGTTCCTTTAATTTCTCAATTACTTCATCATCTTCACAATCAACTGATAGGCCAAGAAGCTTTCCAACCTCCCAAATGTCTTTTGCATCTCTTGTGATCACTTTATAACGGTTTTTAAAGTCGCCATCTGATAATGAGTTATTGGCAAAAACCTCTCTTGAGCTATGTGTGTGAGTGGTCTTTCTCTTAGAGGATCTTTTAAACTTTTTCTTGTTTTTCCGATCCACTTTCCTCCAGGTATCTTCTTCGACTTCTGCCAGAGATTTGATTTTTCTCTGCTTAATGATTCTTTGTTGGCTTTTCTCCATTGTTGGGGCATATGAGGGAGGTTTTGTACCATGATCATTTAAAGCGCCATCACGTTCAGAAATAGCTTCAGAAAGGTTTTGCCTCACATTGTCTGAAATGTGCCCCCCAGCTGTAATACCTTCTTCGGTACTCACCAAAAGTGGTATTTCCAAAGTAGCCTTGCCGACAGAGCAGCCAATGTCAACCAGATTACATGCAGAGATAGACTCTACCCTACCCTCGAGAATCGTGTTGGTATCGCCACCTTCACCAGTGGAAGGGTCCGGTGAACCACTAGTGGAAAGAGGATCGTCGTCAGCCACCGCATCATGAGAGTTACTCAGCCTGGAAACTTCATTAACTTGAGAGATAGCTTCACAATGACAATTGCAAAGGGGTGGAACAGGAAATGGACCAATTTCTGTAACTCGAATAGGTAAAATTTCTCCCCTGCAGTCTAACTTGATAACTTCATCGATCGTTTCCATGTGTTCAGTGGAAATGAGAACATCTCCTCTACTAAAATCATCTAAATTAAGAGTTTTGTTATCCACCGTTAATAGCTCAGCCCAAAGTTCAGCTATATTCTTGAAAGTATCCAGACACCAGACATGGGGAGGGACTCCATAGCAATGAAGCCAGGCAGACCTGCACTTCGAAGTCGACTTGACAGACCATGGCACTACCTCAGTGAACCATTCCTTGAAAATTTCCCAACCATCCTTCTGCATAGATTCCATTATTTCTTTATTTTCAAATTCAATGAGAAAGCGGTTCCCTGAAATTTTTTTGACAAAGATATCTAAAATCCCCTGTTTTTTAAGATAATCTTCCAAAGTAAAAGAGTCAAAGAAGTGGCCTGATGAACCTATCATACATTTTTCTAGCTTATGAAGGAATTCAACATTCAAAACCGCTTTGCAAGAGAACTGGCCATCCTGTGACTGATAATGGGTACCAACCCGATCTTCAATGTCCACTGAACTTTGTTTACCTCTTAGCAGAGCATCCTTATAGGAAAATCTGGAATGAATACCTCCATCCCAGCCACCAACTCTGTCAACCCCGACTCCATTAGTAAAAGAGTTTACCTGATTTGCAAAAGGACCTTTAGTCTGATCTACAGTCGCAGACACCTTAGAAGGGCCTTCATCATCATATTGCCTTTTAGACAAGCTGACCCTACGCCAATAAGAAGATCTAGCATTGAATCTGGCTATATTGACTTTGAGCTTGAAATCTAACAGCCAACTGCCGTTCAACCGTTCGATTGCTCTTTTTGCTGCTGAATACTCTGAAAATCGAACGAACCCAAACTTTCTGCCCTTAACACATCTTTTCTTAGGAATAAAAACGTCAAGAACTCTCCCATGATGATGAAAAATTTGTTTGAGCCAACGCCAATGAACTTGTGGTGGAATATTGCCTACAAAGACGGAGAAAACGCCCTTCGTCATCTCGGAGAAAAACTCAATGCTTCCTTATTTATCTTTGCTAAAAACTCAATTCCAACATTGATTTGAATTTGATTTCAAACAGACGCAAATAAATTTTAAAAATCAGATCAATTTTTGTCATTTCTACGTATGTTTATGAGAGTACAGCTAACAGCTGCTTCATCAGTACGAATTTAATTGAATATGATGATGCTGAGAGGCGCTCAGCTGGGCAGCTACCAGCAGATTCAATACTTTATTCTGCCGCACGTCATGTTCTCATATATATCCCCAGACCAGACCCCAGTAGGATTCCAACTATAAGTTTTATTTGTCATCTCATACGGGTGCCTGTATTTCAGAGGACAAAAACAGCTCATATATACTTGTTTTGGTTGAGGACTAGATTAGATTTATAGTAAGATTGTTTTTTGTGAAATTAAAAAAACTTAATAAATGTATTTTTTAATAAAATTTTAATATAAGGCTAAAAAGATAATTTAACTTTCAAAATTTTTTTGTTTATGTAAAATTTAATCGTACCAGACTCATTAGTATCAACTAACGAGCTAGACGAACCCTGATTGCAAATCATCAATCATAACAAGTACACATCAATAAATGAGTCTTAACACATCGGTCTACAGGAGATTACAGAGTTACTCCAGAAGATATACAAAGAAAAATACAACGCAAAATCACGGTTTATGGAGGCATCTCTATCCAAGATGAAATACCCCAAAGATACAGGAGCTGAATACTTAACCCAACTTTCGGGACACATCATCCTCTTTGCTGGATTGATGCAATCCAATCCAATCTGCTGCTTCAGCACCTGAAACCAAACTAATTATCTAATTTCTCATTTCGAGAAAACTCTGATTTTTCGATGTGATCTGATCAGTATTTTTTGCTTGTTTCAGATTTATTTATCGTTTTTTCCCTTTTCGTTGCAGAATTTTCTTAAGGGTTTTAAGATTTCTTTTTCTACTTTGGTCCAAATTAACTGGTTTGTTTTCCAAGTTCGGTGGGGCAAATTAATTACCCAGTTTCATCCTGCACCACAAACTTTATCTCAATATGCTTAGCTTTTATCTTTTTGCAATGAGAATCAAGCAAAAGCGGCAGCCATCCACTAGAATGCATCATCATCTCCTCAAATCCAAAGGCTCCTACGCCTAGCAATCAAATTAAAAAAATTTAAAAACTAGCCATGGATTTGCAAAGCTCACAAACCTTTCCTTCCCCACCGGCCTGCGCTTCTAATTAATGCAAGTTTAGATGAATAATCCCCTCCTAGACGAAAGTGCATTATATTATAGCCTGAGGGCATATATGCTTGCTAATATATAATTAGTCACATAAAGCAAGATAAGGTGCATAATCCAAAAGTAACCAAAGGGTATGAGATCGGGTATAACCTGTATTAGAAACCAGAACCCAGCGGAAAATCTAGCTAGGTTAATATTATTATGACGAGCACAAAGGAATATCGCAAAAGTTAAACGGAAAAGAAAATTAAAAATAAATATACTCCCCCAAGGTTTGCTGATAAGTAAATTTATTTGGTGATTCCATATTCCCTCTTACAAATTAAAAGGGCAGGATAATTTCTTTTATAACTAACTTGTTCTAAAATAACAAAAACATCCCTTTCACGTGAAGTTGAAAGCATTCCATCACAAAATTAAATTCGAACGCGTTAATTAAGGTAGCATGAATTGCTTGCTAGCTAGGGAATAATTAGTATTATATGTATCTGCTTTAATTAATTATTTATTTATATACTGTTAATATTAATTTTGTATAGTTTTTAGTAGTAATAAAGTTAGTTTTATGATCCCGTTGGAATATTAATGAGTGAACTTATTTCTTAATCCCACGAAGAGTCAATGGACTAAAATATTATGGCATATTTTTGTGTTATGATTTGACATTGAGCTTACGTTATAATAATCACTTAATAAAGAGAAAAATTATCTGATAGCCAACGCCATGTAGTTGTTGTTGTACATTAAATAGATAATATCAATTTAATCGATGTGATTAGACATTAATTAACATTTTTTTTCAGACAAAAAAAAATAACATTTTTTTATAATAGTAGAAGTCCACCTAATTTTTTTTTTTAGGAAACGACAACATTAACCCCAAGAGAAGAAACTTTCTTCTACTTTCGTTTACAGGCAAAAAACCCACGGCTTAGTTGGCTTGCATTTACCTTATAATTAGGGATCATTTGGTGCTTTATCATGAGAGAAGTTGTGCCGTAATGTGATGGTTAAAAAAGTTATTGTTGAAAATAAAAATGCTAAAAAAGATAACATTGTAGTGTTTGATATGCATGAAAAATGCAGTTTAAAATGCAAGAAAATAACATTATAATGTTTTGTAAACTATAATATTAATTTTTGAAAATGCCCTTAGATATAAAAAATCAATACATTATTTTATTAAAATGCTAATAATGTCATTATTTTGTTGATATTGTAATTATTAAAATCTTTGTTCATTTATTTTAATACTTAAGTTTTTTAATTTTCATACAATAATGTTTAATTTTCATACACTACAAAATCCATCCAAGATAATATACTTTGATATATGATGTTTGTAGATGATATTGTCTACTAAGACTAAAGCGGAGGTTAATGCGAAGTTAGAACTGTGAAGATAGACGTTGGAATCAAAAGGATTCAGACTAAGTACAATAAGGATTGAACACGCGGAATGTAAATTCAGTTTAAAAAAAAAGGATGATAGAAAGATAGTGATGCTAGATGGGGTAATGATCCCTAAGCATAACCATTTTAAGTTTTTGAGATCGATTGTATAGAGGGATGGAGAGATCGATGATGATGTGACTTATAGGATATAGGTTGGTTAAAGCAAATGGAGAAGCATTATAGGTGTGTTGTGCGACAAAAGAATTCTTGTATGGTTGAAAAGCAAATTTTACATGACAATTGTTAGACTAACATTGCTCTATGGCAGTGAATACTAGGCAGCTAAAAGACTGAATACACGAAGATAAGTGTAGTAGAAATGCGAATGCTGTGATGGATGTAAGGTTATACGAGAAAAGATAGATGAGAAATGAGGACATTTGCAAAAAGGTTGGAGTGGCACTTATCGAAGACAAGATGAGTGAAAGTCATTTACGTTGGTTTGGATACATATGACGTAGACCTATAGACGCTCCCGTTAGAAGGGTGAGGATTATGAATGATGTAAAAAAGGTCAAGGCTAAGGAAAGATCGAAGAAGACTTGGAAAGAATCTAGAAAGATATGTCACGACCCAACAATCGTGACACGCACTTGACACATACACTTATTCTAATTAACAAGCTTATAGACTAAATTTTTCCTTTTGTTTTAGGGTTTGTTGTGATAACCGTAAATTTTTCATTTATTGAAAATTATAAATATTGAAAATAAATATTGGAGAAAATAAATCAGAGGAAATAAATAATATTTGCGAGAACGGGATATTGGTGAAAATCCCGAGAATTGAGGAAGTGAAAGAATTAGGAAATTCGTGTAAAGGAAATTAAATTAGAAGTGAAGATAAAAATAATAGAGAGATGAAAAGAATTAAATTGGATAAATTAAAATCCAAATCTAATTAAGAAAAATAAGAAAATAAAATGAAATATATTTATATAATTATATATTTATAAATGTATTTTTATACAAATACATATGTACGTAAATACTATATAGTATATTTTAATATACGTTGGTATATATATGGAAATATATACTATTTCATAAATTTAAATAATACATATGTATATAACCATAATATTTTATGTGTATATATAATTATACAAATACGTGTAGAAGAAAGGTAAGTGTGGTTTTATATTAAAGTTTATATGTATAAATATTGTATTATAACATCTATATAATTTGTATATGTAAATGTTATTTATTTCAAGTATATAAATATATAAATATATATATATATATATATAAATACTAGATATACATTTTGTAATACTTAATATACATATATGTATATGTATGTATCTCTTTAAATATATATATATAGTACAATACTATATAAACAAACTAATATTATTATATTTAAATTGTATAACATAAATATAAAGTATAGTGTATAATATATGGTGTATTTTATACCAAATATAGAAAGAGAACAAAAATATAAAGGGAAATAAAACAGAAAAAGGAAAGGAGAAAATCGGGGAGGAACCCCGACCCCTCCAGCCAGACCGTCGGTGGCAGAGCTGCCACCGCCGGCGAGGGGAAAAGGAAGGTGAGACGCCACCGGCCAGAGAAAGGGAAGAAGCCGCCGGCGGCGTGAAGAAAACAGAAACGGAATCGACGGAAACGAAGGAAAGCCGGAAGAGAAAAGGAAAATGGCGGACGGCGGTGCCGGCCGATCCAGGCACCGCCACTGCCACCGAAGCACCGCCAGAGGGAGAGGAACACGATGGAAGCCACCGGAGGCGCAATGAACGGCGGAGGAGGGCCGGCGAAGAGGAAGGAGAAACCGAACCTATTCCGCCTCGATCCGCCGCCGTGCCGTCGATTCGGGATGAACGGAGGTCAGATCCAAGCTCGCCGTGGCGCCTGCCAGCTGCTGAGCCATCGAGCCGCCGGAGAACCGGCCGCCGGCGAGGAACCGGCGAGGAAAGGCACTGAACCGGTCTGACCGAAAAAGAAAAAGAAAAAGAAAAAGAAAAAGAAAAAGAAAAAGAAAAAGAAAAAGAAAAGAAAGAGAAAGAAAAGAAGAAAGAAAGAAAGAAAAGAAAAAGAAAGAAAAAGGAAGAAAAAGAGGAAAAAGGAGAATTTCGGGAATTCGGAAAATTCCCGAAAATTCGGCAACCCGGACATTTACGAAAATTCGGTAAGAAATTTCTCGGAAATTTAATTTCAGAAAAATTAAATAAATTATAAAAAAATTCTAAAAATTAGAATTTTAATTCCAAAAATTATTTTCAGCAATCGAGATAAGGAATCGGGAGAAGAGGACTGCGAGCGCGATCGATAAGAGGAAGTCACTGACCCGAAAAAGGTAAGGGATGCATGTGCAGCACTGTAAGGATACTCAGTCTGCATATTTTAAATTGAAATATTTTATGCAAATATTTTATGAAAATTATTATGATGCATGATTTGCTGAAAATAATTTGGGAAGAAGTACTGGCTGAAAGATTTAAAACTGTATTTTTCCGTGCAGGAGGTTAGTAAATCGGCAGCCGTTATGCTGCCGAAAATTTTAGAAAAAACTTTATAAAATCATATTAAGTGATTTTATTTCCGAATTTCGATAGTAAATCATGAAACATGAGGAAATTACTAAATTTCATAAAACATGAATATAATGAGATGGGATTTTAAAATATTCATGAATTCGAGAATGGTGACAACGAAATCACCGAAAATTCTCGAAATAGATAAATTACACGAAATACGAGACGAAAGATGAAGTGAAATATAGTGAATATTTTTATGAATATTTTTATAAATATTCACTAAAGGATTTTAACCCTTATGGTTTAAATTATGGAATTTTATATTTATATAAATTCCATATAAGTTTATTTTATGATGAAAATATGGTTTTGAGACTGGTTGGCATTCCTATCATGCTGATGCATGATATGTGACCTGTTTAGTCCCGGTCGACGCCTAAATCAGTGATCCACCGAGGACAATATAGGTTATGGTTATAGATTTGACCGGTGTATTTCCTTACCCTCCGAGGTTTATAGTATGATAAGATTGATGTCTATCTTAGACTCCATAAATGATAGGTGATATGTTAAAAAGGAAAACATTTTACATAAGATGGAATATGCCAACCGGAAAATGTGATACATGATGGGTGACATGTGAAAAGAACATGTTTTATATAATATGATAAGAGAATCAATTGAATTATAGCATTTTTACAAAATGCTCATTTAGGTACTGATTATAGTACCGTGAGATGATTCTCACAAGACATGAGATACAAACATGTAATATGTTTTCAAAAAGGAAGAAATGATAATTCTAATATTCTTTCTATGGTCTTAAATGGAATATGAGATCATAAGTATTACATGAGATCTGATAAGACAGTGGAAAGTACATATGGCGTAAAGGCCAAACCGAGCAAAGACTCGATGATTTTACCGCGTGAGCCACCTCTAGAATCCTTCGGGAACTAAGTGCTGCACGTGTTCTGATGTGTTAGTAAAGGCCAAACCGAGCAGAGACTCGATGATTTTACCGCGCGAGCCACCTCTAGAATCCTTCGGGAACTAAGTGCTGCACGTGTTCTGATGTGTTAGTAAAGGCCAAACCGAGCAGAGACTCGATGATTTTACCGTGTGAGCCACCTCTAGAATCCTTCGGGAACTAAGTGCTGCACGTGTTCTGATGTGTTAGTAAAGGCCAAACCGAGCAGAGATTCGATGATTTTACCGTGTGAGCCACCTCTAGAATCCTTCGGGAACTAAGTGCTGCACGTGTTCTGATGTGTTAGTAAAGGCCAAACCGAGCAGAGACTCGATGATTTTACCGTGTGAGCCACCTCTAGAATCCTTCAGGAACTAAGTGCTGCACGTGTTCTGATGTGTTAGTAAAGGCCAAACCGAGCAGAGACTCGATGATTTTACCGTGTGAGCCACCTCTAGAATCCTTTGGGAACTAAGTGCTGCACGTGTTTTGATGTGTTAGTAAAGGCCAAACCGAGCAAAGACTCGATGATTGTACTGTGGGAGCCACCTCTAGAATCCTGCGGGAACTAAGTGCTACACGAGTTCTGATGTGTTAGTAATCAGTTTAAGTTCTGATGGGGATGCTACAAATGTCGAAGGATGAAATAGGTCTTGTGCACATGACATATGATGTGTGTGATATATCGGATTTTGTTTATATATGCCACTCAAACATGTGCTACTTGAATGTTCGTCTCGTTCACCCTTAATCATACTGATAAAAAGAATGATGCCTTGTGAACTTAAGAATGGAATAGATTTTAATAGCTTATTTTGCTTTTTAAAGGACGGTACTAATTAAGAGAGTACATTAAAACATGAAATGAATTTTAAAGAAATAAAATGATGATTTAACTAACATTCTTTTTAAGGAATATACGAATATTAATTATTTATAGAAATGCTTTATTTCGTAGAAGCATTAATTTGAAAAGAATATGAAAAAAGTTATGAAAGATTGAAAAGGAAAAGGATTTATTAATTCAAAACAAAATGAAAATTCTCTCTATACAGTTGCTTCTAGGTTCCGTAACAAGTATGGTATTCTAAAATACCTATCTTACTCCATTCGGATTCCTAGCCGACTGTAGTATCTTTCCTACATGCGAGCCTAGAGCCCATAGGAAAAATGAAAAAGATTTTCAGCATATAGGAAGCTGAGTATCAAGTGAGGCATATAATTCTCTTACTGAGCCGTGGTTTTGCTCACCCCTTAATTTTCAACATTTCAGGTTTTTGATGAATGTAAGTTCAGTGGATTGTGGATCCTGGCTGTACACGAAGGACAATGTGTCAGATCGACTGATTATTTGAGGTATGATCATTTATTTTATGTATTTAGACACGTCAACAGTACTAATTATCTGATTTATTACGATAGGGGATGTGTTTAATATAAACAATATTATGTAAAATTGTTTAACAGTCAGTACAAGTGAAGTATCGCAGACAGCCCAACTGGTTAAGTTGTGTATAAGAAGATGAAAAATGTGGTCACGGGTTGTGACATTTGTATTCTATGTCAGTGTAGTCATTAGCAACTTTCACTCAATCATTAATTCATAAGTGACTTAATTTACTTTCTAAAGCTGTGAATAATCATATTTAGCTCATAATATATCTCTGCTTAGAAACAAATTGAAAATATCCCTCCTTATGTTTTATGATTTTCCCCAATTAACCACCTGCAATTCAAATTCATTTAATACAGCACAACATAGCAGCCTTTCTCAATTCAACAATCCAAATATCCACAACTAATCACAAACATATCATGTGGCATCAAAACATTATATCCATTATTCATTATCCTAGTTTTCATCCTATCTTATAGTATTGTATAGAAATTATCTGAAAATAAAAGCATATGCGAAAAAAGTACTACAATACCAAAATATTTAACAGCGAGGACCTTGGGCATTAAGACACTAGTCACTCACCCGAAATGTCGCAACGCATCCCTTAACTCGAATCAATCTGTAAAAAAATTAATCTCGTTTAATGAGCGAGGGCTTAGTAAGTTATTAATATAAGAATAGAATTAAAATTATATTACCTCTAATGCAATGCATGAATCCTTAGAGGTGGCAAACGGGCGGGTTCGGGCGGGTTCGGTCCGGGTTATCTTCGAGTTCGAGTTATTTCGGGTTCGGACAATTTCGGTTTTGAGTTTTTTCGAGTTCAAGTTTTTTCGGATTCGGTCCGGTTCTAACCGGGCGGGTTTAACGGACTTAGTCAAATTATTTTTGAAATTTTATAAGTTATAAATATTTTTATAATTTTGAATATAATAATTAATTTAATTTTTTATATAGTTAAATAAAAATATAATAGAATTGCTAAAGTAAAGTTAAAATTTAATAAATATTCATATAAATATAAATGTTTACATTTTAATGTTTTTATTATTTGATAATGATTATTTAGTTTTTTTAATTTCCTACGATATTCACATTTATTTGTCACTGTTAAAATCAAATCAATGTGTAATTAATAAGTGACGATATAAAAACATTTAAATTTGTTAGAAGAGAAATTTATTTTTAATTAAATAAAAATTAATAAAATAAAAAATAATAATTTAAAGAGAAAATTATTGGTGACATATTTGATGTGTCACAAAAATTATCATATCACAAAATATTAATTATGTATATTTAATACATTTAATATATAATTTTGTTTACAATACTATTATTGTAATATGTAAAATAATTTATTTTACTTTTTCAATGATGAAAGATAGATAAGAAAAACAATAATATCATCTGTTTGATTATAATTTTGTATATTTGTCTTTTATTATTTACGCTACTAAAAGTAGGCTTTTAGCAATTATAAATTGCAAAAGCTCACAATATTGTTGCAAATTCTCATTACATTTGCAACTATTTTTCATAGTTACTTATTGGATTTTTTTTTAATTTTATGCAATTATATTCTTTGTTGTTGTAAATTCCTACCAATTTAGCAACAAGAAAAAAAAAAGCGTTACAATATTTTATTATTTTTGCAACGACTTTTTATTGTCGTTATCTAATTAAAATTTTAAATATTATATACAATGATACTTTTTATTGTTGCAAAATCCTATCAAATTGAAAAAAAAAATAAATAAAAAGGCATTATCTTATTGTGTCTGCAACAACTTTTTATTGTCGTTGTGTAACAGTCAGCAGTACAATAAAATAACATATTTTATACCTAATTTACGGTTGGGTTGTCTGTGATGCCTTTAACACTTGATCAGTAACAGTAATAAATGGTAAACATTTATTAAATAATTTCGGAATATGAAATTTTTACAATATTCCTTACACTTTACATCCACTGTTTCTACTTTTCAATAAAATAGTACTGTATACATATATCTGAATATATATAAGAGAAGTGATTGTACCTTTAAAATTTAACGCACTTTGCCCCAGTGTGCTTACTTGCAGCTATATTTATTCGAGGAAGATCTCAAATAATCCTTGCAATAAATCTAGGGAGTTGGAAAATAAAGGGGTGAGCGACAACGTGCTCAGTAAAAGAGTCGTATGTTGCTTGATACAATGAAATCTATATGCTGGAAAATATTTACTTTTCCATAAATATAAATGGAATAAACCATTTAATTTCCATCACTTCAGTAACAGTTCAAAACACGTGACAGTTCAGTAGTAAAGCAGTACAATGAACAGTAGATGTAATACTGTAAAAACAGTCTACATCACTTCAGTACAGTATGTTATAAGTATCCAGAAATTAGTGGATAAACAGTTCAGTAATTATTTCTAATTTTAGAAATAATTTTCATAATATTCTTTTCCATCAACAGTATTTCTCAGTACGATTCAGTAATTAGTAATCAGTACGATACAGTTCAGTAAACAATATTTCTCAATACCGTACAATTCAGTAAATAGTATTTCAGTAGGTTGAGACTAGGCATCACCTTAAATCATATCATGCTATCATCATCCCCTAAGGGACATAGTAACAGTATACAGTAATATCTATGGCCATAATCTATAGGGCGTCCTCGGTGTACACTTGCCAGGTGACTCTGGGACTGCTGATGACTTGGCAGGTTATAGTAACAGTAATCAATAAAGCATGAAATTGGGGCCTAAGTCTCAAAACAGTATAAAAAATTGTATCATAGCCTTTATGGATTTTATTCAAAAATAATTTCAAATATTTCATGTTTATCCATAAGGCTCACAATTTCATGTATTTCCTCTTTTCAAGAATTTCCATCATTTTTACATTTTTCCCAAAATCATCTCAATACATTTTATTCACCATCTCATCACCCTTATGGAATTTTTAAAATAAATAAAATCATTAATTAATTCCATAAAGGTATAAAATCATTTATTTTCCCATAAAAATACCTTTAAGGAAATCTAATGAATTAAATCATTTATTTAAATAAATATTCCAAAAAGGTATTTATTTCATATCTCCAAATACAGGGAAAACAGTCGATAAATATTCATGTATCAAGTGAGAATCTCATAAATATTCTTTTCTGAATAATTAATAGTAAAAGGAATATATTTCATTCTCACTTTAAATAAAAATCCATAACATGAATATTTAATTTAGCATTTTTCAACAATTTCCACTTTATGGAATTTTATGGAAATGATTTCCAAAATTCATGATTTATTCCATTTATGCATCTAAAATATTTCATGATATTTTAGAATAATTTTGATAATTTTCCAGCAGCATAACGACTGCGAATTCTTAGCCTTCTACACGAAATTTAACAGTATATAAATAAGCTTTCAACCACAATTTTGCATGATTTCAAAGCAAATCAAGCTTCCAATAATTTCATAAAATTAAAATTGATAAATCATGCAATTCATCATATCCATACAACTTACACACTTCTCCCTTACCTGTCTAATGAAACCGAGCTTCTCGGTTGCGCTTATCGAAATTCGTAATTCTCGGCTGCAAAATAATTTTATAAAAAATTATCAATATTTTTCCCTTTAATTTTAAGCCACTAACTTTCGTAAAATGCAACCATTAATGACACAACATATGCACAACTAGTATAATTTACACTGGTGCTAAAACTGAACTTTTCCGTTTTAGCTCCGTTTTCGATTCTGATTTCACCTACCTTTCTCTTTCGATTTCTACAGTCATTTTCTATCATTAAACTATAAAATACAGCATGAATTCATGCCCAATTAAGTCATGGCCGAAAGCCCCATTTGGTGCCATCTTTGACTTTTCAATCTTTTTTCATGATTTCTTGTTTCCATCTCTTAAATTCTTACTCACTTGCTCATTTCTTGTTATTTTCCTGCATGAAACAATAAAATATTCCTCCATTCTCATGCCAATCGAAATCCTTCTTCAATGGAAAATTTTTTATTTTCAACCATTTCATTAATTTAAGCTTTCTATTCATCTTATTCTTGTTCCTTTAACCATTTCTCACCATTTTTGTATAATTTCCAGCATGATTTTCCTCTTATTCTCACCTACACCGAAATCCCATTTTGTTCTATCTTCATGTTCTAAAGAGATTTAATCAAAGACAATGCTAGATCCATGTTTATCATGTTGTGAAACATAAAAATCTACCATTGAATACTAAGGAAATCTTAAGAGTATAGAAAGCTCACCTTGACCGAATCAACCAAACTCCAATTTTATGTTGTTTCCCGTTCACGTCAGCCCTTCCCTTCTTGGTTCTTAGGTAGCCTTTAGATGGAGGAAAGGTTTATGGAGAAGGGTTAAACGTTTCGATGACAAGAGGATGAGATTTTGCTAAATAATTTTGGAAGAAATGGAAGCAAAACAGAACACAATGTGCAGCCAAACAAAAACTCGTGGAGCAGCTGAGTAAGTCGGCAAAGAAGGAGAAATTGGCTTAAGTTTTTGTTCTAACTTAGTCTTCTATTTAGCTTATTAACCAATAGGAATGTGCCACCTAGCTACCTAACCTATTTCTATCATCATTTCTGGTCTTATAAGTGGGTTTACACTTTCATTAACCAGCAACAAAAAGGCTTGGCAGTGAGGAAATTTTGCTGCACGTTTTTGACTTGTTTTCCCTCTTCTTTTTGTAGGCTCCCACCAATAGAATTAACCACATGTTCAATTTTAAAATTCTCTTCTTTTAAATATCATTTATATTGCATTTTATACCATAAAAATTGCATTTCAATTTCCTTTAGATGGATCAAGCCGTGCAGCACAACGGCAGCAAAAGGAGAGGAGATGAAGGCTGCATTTTTTTTTTTGTTTTGACTTAATTCCCCTCCTTTATGTATACTCCATCCAATGACAAATTGCCATATGTCCAAATAATAAAATTCCCCTCTCTTAAAGAAATCATTTATTTGCATTGCACATCATATTATGAAAATATCACTTCCATTCATAAATTTCAGATTTGTTTTCTTTATTTATTTTATACATTCAATTCATCATTTAATATTTATTTCACTTCTTATACACCATATTATAAATCATAAATCCAATAAATCCAAAATCCAAAGTGGAAATCCATATTCAATATTTATTTAATTTCACTAAATAATTTATTTCCACTATCAAAGATTTACAAAAAATATGGTGTACAGTATTATAAAATCGGGTCTCACACGTTGTTTAATTAACTTTTTAAATATTTTATACAATGAAAAGAAAATTTGTTATGATATCTAGATCATATTCATATCAAATTTACAGCGAATTTTCATAGTCATTGTCAAATTAAAATTTTCTTAATATTGTGTATATAAAACGATCAAAATAATTGTTATGAAATATCATTGGCAATGTTCATTATAATAAAATATAAATTCAAAAATAAAATTTGAGAATATAAAATAAAAATAATCATAAATGCAATTTTCTCTTAAACTATATTATATTCACGTGAAAATTTAATTTTTATCAATGTTATATCTTATAAAATCGAATTTTTTATCTATATTATTCGAAAACTTATTATTGTCATTATTTTCAAAATCTCATCGTTTAAAATTTATTGTACTTTTTCTTTATCTATTTATTGCTTACATATTGCTATATTTAATGTATAGACACATTATATTATCTAGGCTTGTTCATTTTTGTTTTATATAATTATTTCAATTTTAAAAAATAAAAAAAACACAAAGTTATAGTTTTCTTGGATTAAAACTCCTAGTTATTACTCAATTAAAACTCATATTGATTTATAGGATTAACTAATCCCTATAAAAATAAGCCTATGATCAATCATATATAGGAATATAATTAGAGAAATAGAAATCTAGACTAAAAAATTAAGAATGTTGAAATGTTTTAATAATAAAAATTATAACATGTTAACGTTATTAAAAATGAAGGAAAGAACATTTAAATGCTATAATAATTAAATTGTTTTAACCTTTTTTATACTTAATACTAACTACCTATTTTTGTTTCAAAAGTTTAACACTGCAAATCTATTTCTATCTTTTAAAATGCTAGTTGTTTATATATTCAATTGGCCAGTTACTATTTGATAGATATTAAATTCTCTTACAAATTAAATTATTTATAAATTACTTTTTTAACAAAATTATTTATAAATTAATTGAATATGAAAATTTATCCAAATTTTCATTAAAAAAAACTATTTTAGTTAATTTAATTGATTTCCCTCTATTTAATTGATTTCTCTCTGAAATTTTCATATTTTCATTTCTCTCTATTTAATTGATTTCCCTATCAAATTTTCATTTAAAAAAACCATTTTAGTTAATTTAATTGAATTCTCTCTCAAGTTTTCATATATTCATTTCCCTCTATTTAATTGATTTCACTCTCAAATTTTCATTTAAAAAGAAACCATTTTAGTTAATTTAAAGGCATAAATGCGACTAAAGTTAAAGACCCAATATCCCCTTTCTTCATTCTCCTCCGTTTTTCTCCTTCTCCACTGTTCCAATTCCCCTACTTTAGTTTAATTTTCTAGTTTTGTTCCCTATCTAAGAAGCCATTTCCTTTCCTTATCACATAGCAAACCCAACCACATTTGTTGTAGTGAATTGATTAATATAATGCTAATTATTTAAATATAATTAATCATAAATTAATAAAGTATAAAAAATAAATTTTATTAAAATTACCACTTACACAAGAATACTATTATAGTATATTATTAAATTACACTTTAATTTACTATTAGAAATATTATTTTTATTTACACTTTAATTTTATATTTAATAGATAATAAATTAATTATTTTAATAAATAATTAATTCTATCATAATAATACTTACGCATTAAAAGATTACACAATTTATTCTTAAAAGATTGTTATAATAAAATATAATATATAAATCATTGTTATAAGATACCAAATTAGAATCTTGTTAATATAACAAATAATTAATTACCAATAGCTTGATTTATTTATGTATTTTATTAAAATTACCGCTTACACAATAATACTACTATAGTATTTTTTAAATTACACTTTACTATTAGAAATAATTATTTTTATCCAAAATTTAATTTTATAATTAAAAAAGTGTATCAGTTATTTATTTATTTTAAAATAATAATCATATAATTATAATTCGGGTTTTTTCGGGTTATAAATTTGGGGTTTTACGGGTTTTGGATCAGTTCAGTCTTGGTTTTGGATCGTATCGGGTTCGGGTTTTGTCGAGTTTGGGTTGTGTCGGGTTCAGGTTTTTTCAAGTTTGGGTTTTTTCGGTTTTAGGCCTTTGACTATTTTGGTTAATTCTAGTTGGTCCGGGTTCGGTCTCGGGCGAGTTCGGGTGGGTTTTGCCACCTTTATGAATCCTGCAAGTGTATCTTTCAGTATCATTTAGAAGTCAATATCCTTTGAGTATTTATTCGATCATGCCCTAATGACATTGAGTATCTTTGTATCACTGTATATCATACATCAATGTAAGATGTACCATCCATATAGGATTCAAAATATAATGTATGAAAATTCTGCTGTATAAAACATTCATTTCAAAACATGTCACATGTAGTATATAATTATGTATGAAACTCATATAGTTGCAGAATCATTTAACATATACTTTAAAACACATTTTAAAACATGTACATTCTCAAATTATATCATATATGGTGTAAAACCATGTGTAAATCATATACAGTCATAGTCATATCACATATATTGTAAAAATATATATTATATTTAGAGTTTCATAAACGATAAACTATACTTTAGATAACATTTAACATTTACTGAGAGACTAGGCATGGATCCCTATTCTGGTATCTCATATCATCTCTAACCTATTGTATCTATCAATGGGAAAGTTTTCCTTTAAGGGCATCTATGTATGATCATAATTTGTCCCAGTCCCACTGATTAGCTTAGAATTGAGGAAAGTGTTCGCAACTATTGTTGGAACAGCTTGGAATGGTCTCCTCAAGCAATCATGTACATACCACATATATATATAAATGGAGTTCCATACCACACAAGCAGAACCACTTTTTATATATATACTCTATACCACAAAGGCATATGCCACACAAGCATTTCATAAGATACCTGTTGTCTCTAAATCGAAATCTCTTTTTTAAATTTCTTTTCAAATCCTTTAAGATAAGTCACAAGATAAAGCATTTCAAACGTCATCATTTCTCAAATCAACGCATAGTTAAATTGTATGTTCAATCTGTATGTGTCATGCATGATATCAAAGCATAACTTAAACATCAGTAATTGTGGTTGTCTTAGACATTTCAAGCATTTACTTTCATTTAAAAGATTTTGATACATCCACTTGTAAAACTATACATTCTCTTTTAAAATGATGCATGATCCTAAGGGTCCAAAATCATATGCTATGCATGAATGAATTCTAAGTACGCCAAAATATAACTCAACTGTTGTTTAATTTGATATTGTGGAATCTTAGACAATTAAACTAAGGCACATCGACAATAACCTCAATTTCCTATTCATGCGACCATATCGTAAGTGTGATTTCTCAATCATTTTTTTCTTTTGATTATCCATAATCCAGCACCTTCAGTAATCATCATTACAGCCAAACTATACCGCAAGCACCATATGGCTGCTACAACCTTATTAGTCAGTAAGGATTACACATTCAGTTTATGTATATACCTATACCCTTAGATATGTTTGATGGTATCCATTAGACACTGATCACGATCTTCTTATCAAGCTCGCAATTACTAGTGAAAAACATCCATACAATTCAAGCATAGAGTCACTTTCAATTCTTAACATTGATCTCAAAGTTCACTTAACTCACTAGTATACACGCATACATATACATATACATATATATATATATATATAGAGAGAGAGAGAGAGAGAGAGAGAGAGAGAGAGAGAGAGAGAGAGATCACAATAACATGCTAAAACATATTTTCATATCCAAATATCATCCTTACTATTCAAGCACTGATTCACTTTCAATTTGCTAACGTTGATCTCAAAGTCCACTTAAATCATAATGATGCACACATAAACAATTATATCCATAGAGATCACATTGACACATTAAAACAGATTTTCATATTCAAATACGATCTCAATTACAATTAACCAATAATATCACACGTTATATATATACACACTTGAATATTCCATTATTTCCACGGGGGACTAAACCAAACATCCCTTATTAAGGTCACAAACCCACATTAATACACATATCTATAATCTTATTCTCATCATTTCAATTACAAATAACTAGGGAAACCATACATTATATATGCACTCTTAAATATATTTTCATCATTTCCCTGGGGGACTAAACAACTATCCCTTATTAAGATCACAAAACCATACTAATACACATCTATAATCTTATCCTCATACTCTCTATTACAATTAACTAGGGAAACCATACAATGTATATACACACTTAAATATATTCTCATCATTTCAAATACTCATCTACCATGACTTCTCAATAGCTATAAATTCATTATACCACATTAAGACAACACTTTCAAACATTCTATCAGTCATTCACAATAGTCCAGTAAGATCATCATAATAACTCATTTCATTTTCCCAAATTTCTAATAATGTTTCAAGCAACTTCTCGACATATACACGATATTCACTTACTACTAACATATCCATATCAAACATTCTTAACAATTTTACATCATTAACATTTATAATTCTAACCAATTCACTTTCCAAAGGTTCCAAAACAGTTCTAAGTAACTTCTCCATATATAAATAACATTTAATTTCTATTCAAATGTTCCTTTCATACATTCCTGACCATTTTTTTAAACTGATACTCTGATAATAAGTATTAAATCACTTCACCAAAATCAAATATTCATTCATGATCAAACGTAATAAATCACATTGACAATACATACCAATCCATAGCCAATCTCTACATACCCAAGGATCATTTCACTTCTTTTCCAACAATTTCACAAAATCACCAAATCAATTTAAACTATACAACACAATACTAACACTACCTTATAGAAGCAACCTACTGATTCCAAACTTGGTGCCAAATTCTTCCCCTATTGGTTTTCAATCGAACAATGGCTAGCCTACTAGGTTCCAATCTCTTGATCCGTTACCGAACTCCTCAACCTCTACACCTCTACCTTTCGATTCCTAAACATCGCTTTTGTGCTATAGAATTTAGACACACATACATATTTAGAATCTCTTACATTAAATTTAAATAACAATTTCGTTAAATAAAAATTAATCTCTTATTTTACTTTTTTTAAAAATATATTTTATATATCAACTCATGTATATTTATTTTTATTTATATATATTATATTTATTATATATATATATCTATTTATTTATTTTATTTTTATTTTTTTCTTGCTAAATTGGTTTAGCCGCGATTTAGCCCAAGGTAAATTGCATCTTAACTTCATCAGCAGTAACATTAGTTGACAGTGGCGATGGCATGGCAGAGACAGCGTTGCTCCTTTTCTCTTTCTCTCTTCTGGCAGCTCTACAAGCTCTCCACGGTTGTGTCGCTCTCTTTCTCTTCTGGATCTGCCTTCACAGGCTTCAACTGAGGCAGTGGTGACTCACCATGCGCAGGATCGGACAACAACGGCATGGCTTCCCCTCTCTCTTCTTTGCTTTTCTTTTCTTCCTTTTCCTTTTCTTTTCCTTTCTTCCTCACTCCCTTTTCCTTTCTTTACTTCTCTTCACCGCCAGCGATAGCCTTTCTTTCTCCCCTCTCCTGATTAGTTTCTTCCTTTCTGGTTCTTGCTTCTTTACTTTTTTTTTTGTACTTTCTACATTTGCTTGGATAGACATTAGCAGCGACTGCCATTATTTTTTTTCATTTTTATATTATTTTTATTATTTATTTATTTAATTATGTTAAATATAGGCCTGTTCAGCAGACTAAGTCTACTGAGCAGATATTGGGGCAAGTTTAAATTTGTGGGCTATTTTTTTTTAAATATATATATTTACTTTACTAACACATCCTATCTTCTTAATTATCTTTCGGAAGTTTAAATTTGTGGGCTATTTTTTTTTTTAAATTCATCATTTGTAGGTAAATGTGTAGGCTACATTTCAATTTTAAGTGATTTTTTGATCACTAAGGTCTCTTATTAACTCCGAAATGATTGTAGATAAATTCACTATCATTTCTATGGTGATATATCAAGATCATCTACATCAAACTTCTCAACATATTCAAGCACATTTATAAACATACATAATTTCAACTTAAACAAGTATAATAGTTATAATATCCCAACAATAGTATAACCTAGCTTACATCCTAGACTCGTCATGTAAGTATATATGTACAACCAAAAGATTATCAATGCACTGTGCCATCATCCACCTATGTCTATACAATCTGTTGGGAGCCATATACCTTATACTGTACTAGGGATACCACTCTCGAGGAGCTTCTCAAGCAAAAATGATAGTGGCAGTGACAGTCAATTTGAAAGGGAGGGAAAAAAGAAGGGAGTGAGTCATAAATCAGTAAGTAACTACAAAAGCAACTTAAAAAATCATAACCTGTATTTCTGAGTTTTCAAACTCATAAAACATACAATCTGATAAATCAAATCTGGTATGCTGCATTATAAAATATGATTGCATTATAAAGCATAAAGAATAACAGTCTCATAAACATATTTAAATCTTATTTTCAAACATTGATAAATCAAATTCGATATACTGCATTACAGAACATGTTCTCAAATCATAAGGCAAAAGCCAATCATTAATCATTAATCATTAAATCATCATCATAAATCATATTGTGTGAGAACTGTTTTTAAATCATGTTCTCAAATCATAAGGTAAAAGCCAATAATCAATTGTCAAATCAATATCATAAATCATACTATCCAATCGATAAAACAAATTGTAGTACCAAGAGATAAGGCATAGTATCATCAAGATACCTAGAGCTAACACAATAACGATCTACGGTAGCTAACCGTAGCAATCTCCTAAAAAAGGATGCTACCTATGTATAGACCAATCAACCCTGGTTCATTGATCATATGACATTATGATTAGTCCAAACGTAATGTACGGGACAAGCCGATCGTTCTCGAGACCTTGTCATCAAGACACAGTGCACTAATTCAATTAAGAATGCCTACACAATTCTCAAGGTACAGTGCTCTAAGGTCTTAATACCCTAGGTTTAAAACTATATCTAATATCAATATTATCAAATCAACCTTTCAAGACTTTGTATCAAAATCGTAATGCATAAAAATACAGGTAAGAATCGAAGGCTCGCCATGTAACGTTCAAAAAACGTGAAAATTTAGACTAAATTTTTCCTTTCATTTTACTTTTTCATATAGTCAATTTCTATGTATACACAGTTACATTCAGTTTGCATTCGGTGTCAATGTAAGTTCAATCTCAAATACAATACCTTAATGCAGTTTCTTGCCAATGTTCTTTACGTTACATTATGTAATTTACAATCCTAAACATAAATACAATAGCTATGCACAACAGTATGAATATCAAAGCAAAACATATAACTTATACCTTTTTACTCAGTATAGTCAACTTCTGTAAACTTACTCCAAATGACTTCAATTACATCAGTCATATCTACAACAAAGAAACTGGAAAAATAGTAAAAGGGGAGGGTGAGCTTATGTCTAGTAAGGAACATATATATAAAAGAACTAATACTATGCATATCTATATGCAGATATTTTAAAAAAAAATTCACTTACGAGTTAAGGTTCAAATGATAGTACTAAACAGAAAACATAAAACGTATAGACTCTATAGCTCAAAGGGATTGGGAGGAATTTGGGGATAATGCTTTAGAGCACCTCATGTGTTTCCTTTCCCTAACTCTTTGGCTATAGGGAGAGAGTTCATTTAAAATTTATTCTATCACATTGTTACCATCCAGTAATCCATTAGAAATATAATATCTTTCCTTAAACAATTCACATATCAGTATGGTAACACAAAATACAAAATATTCTGTAAACAGTATAACAAACTATTTCAATAAACAATTAGTAAATAGTGTAATACCTAGTTTTCCAGAAAAAGATACCAAGATCAGAAACATTTTTAACAATTTACAGGAATCAGAAATCATTTTCAAGTCTGGGAGTGCCTGGATCTTAATTAGTCAAGGATTTGCCACCCGAGGAAAACAGTACAGTAAATAGTATTAGTAGATAGGCTACACCCAATAAAGTCATGCCCTAAAATGTTCAGAAGACATATGGCAGAGTCTGGGGATCCACAGTGTACACTAGCCAGGTGACATCTGTGGGCATTGAGGACGTGGCTAAGGTCACACAGCAATAGCCATAACAGTCATAAAATCACTGATGATGCAATTAAGGTCAAATAGTGAAGTCCACTCAAAAGAGCATGATATATAGTGATGCCAACAGTCTCAAAACAATTCATAAATCAAATCATAATTATTTACAAAGACCAATTCAATAATTCAAAGGTCACACAGCAATAGCCATAACAGTCATAAAATCACTGATGATGCAATTAAGGTCAAATAGTGAAGTCCACTCAAAAGAGCATGATATATAGTGATGCCAACAATCTCAAAACAATTCATAAATCAAATCATAATTATTTACAAAGACCAATTCAATAATTCAAATCTTCAATCAATTCATAAAACTTCAAGGTCAGAACTCAACACAATTGAAGGATAAAATTTTTTTTCAAATATTCTTAGTTAATAATCAGTGCTCAAAATATTTTATTTACACATAACAGTGATACTAAAACATATATGTATATTGAAAAGTATAAAAATCATTAAAAATCACTTCGGAAACTGAGTTATAAAATCTATGCACGTTTATGAACTCTTTGAACAATAAACATAATGACACTTTAATTTCATTTTCCACCATAAAAATAATGACAAATGAGGATTTTGAGATTTTTGGTTTATTTTATAAAATTTCAGCAAAATAACGGTACTTTCTATACTAATACTGTCACATCCCAAATACACAGTATTATACACCTTTTTACACTTTTTCTCAACACATGTATAGGTTGGGCTGTCTGCGATATCTCATTTTAACATTTAATTCACTATACATATAATATCCGTAATTCAATACAGTTATTGGAAACAATTATTTACAATTTGTATATGAAATCAATATTTACATCCCTTTATTTAATGCAATATCATAGTACCGTAAATCAAAAGTCTGAACATATAAAATAAATTAATTATACCTCCGAGATCTAGAAGTGCTACCTCGAGTTGCTCAATACACAACCTCTAATCCTCGGATGAAATACCTCAAATGGTCATTGCAAAATATCTGGGGAGATAAAATATTGGAGTGAGCAAAACACGGCTCAATAAAAGATTTGTATGCAAATCTTGATACCTCGAAGACTATATGTAGTAAAATCTTTTGATTTCTATGTATAAGTTGGCACATTAGCAGGAAAATGATACTATATTCGGCCAGGAAATCCAGATGGAGCATGAAAGGTATTTTAAAATATCTGTCTTGTTCCGAAAACCTAGAGCGACTATAGGGAGTAATAAATAAATCTTTTCCCTTAAAATGATTTAATTCTCATTTCTTATAAATATAAAAATGGTATAACCAGTTTTTCATATCTCTTCGGTAACCATTTCAAAACACGTGATAGTACCGTGATAAAACAGTACAGTGAACAGTAGGTATAGAATTATAGAAATGGTAAACCGTCACTTTAGTATAGTATATTATCCAGAAAATCAATGGATAAACAGTTCAGTAATTATTTCTAATTTTAGAAATAATTTTTATAATATTCTTTTTCAACAACAGCGATTTTCAGTATATTTCAGTAAACAGTATTTCTCAGTACAGTATAGTACGGTAAATAGTATTCAGTAAAATCTAGTTCGGTAAACAATATTTAGTAGGTTGAGACTAGACATCACCCTCTATCAAATCATGTTATAATCATCCCCTAAGGGACACAATAATCATCCCCAAAGGGACACAGTAACAGTATGAAGTTAGATCTATGACCATAATCTATAGGTGGTCCTCGGCGTACACTTGCCAGATGACTCCGGGACCGCTGATGACTGGCGGGTCAATCAGCCACGTGACAGTAACAGTGATCAATAAGCATGAAATCGGGGCCTAAGTCTCAAAATAGTATATGTGAAATCTCATTACCTTTATGGAATTTATTAAAATCAATATTATTTATCATAAAATCCATAAAGGTGTAAATCACATTTTCTCGTACAGTGAAAACAGTGTCATAAAATAGTTACACTGTAGTAATAAATCTCATATATCTTTTATTTCACCGTAAACACATATGCTTGTATTTCCACGTTTTCTTTTCAAACATTTCACTTTTAAGATTACTGGAAATCATCTTCCGGTAATTTTCATAATTTATGGAAAATGGAAATATTTAATTTCCAAAAATAGTAATAAATTTCCATAAATATATACTGTTCACTGTGGAACCCATGTAGAGACATTTTAGTCTCAAAACAATATTTACATAGTGATTAAGCCTTTATGGAAATCATTTCATATGATAAAATCTTATTTCTTCCATAAAGGAAAATCATAAATAAAATAGTGAATATTATATTAAAATTAATTATAAAGTATTCAGTATTCATCATTTCAATTTTCAAATCACACATTTCAATATAAAACACTAGGGATGAATTTTCAGTGACGACACCTTCACCGAAATCAGTGTCAAGAATATTTTATAAATATTTTTCGGTATAAAAACCTTTTATGAAAAATATTTAATTCATCTATTTTGAGGCTAAGAAAAATATCAATAATGCACCAAAATGTTTTCTAACATTTTTAGAAATAATTTGAATAATTTTCGGCAACATAATGGCTGCCCAGATCCTAACCTCTCTGCACCTTAAAACACAATTCATCAACCAAACCACATATTTTCATGCAATTTCGATACCAAACCATTTTTCCAGAGTTCATATAAAATTCATAGCCTTAAATTCATGCATTCAGATATCCTTACAAATCTACACACGTATCTCTTACCTGTGTATCGAGATCGCGCTATTTCGTGCTCCACACGAACACCGAACTTCCGACTCAGTAGCATTGTAGAGATTTGCTCTAACTTGCACCACTATGCTTCTTATCTCACCGGATTATAACTGCGAAAATAACAGTTTACTATAATTAATATTCAGTATAATATTCCTTTACCTATTTAACTCTTATTTGTATTATCATTCCTTAGAATATTAGAATCTCTTATACTTTCTCCATGGTAAATGAATATTTCATTCACTTTCAATTTTCTGTTTTAGCATTATTTGCCACTTCTCAATGTCAATATCTTCATCTTAGTTTAATGACCAAATGGTCATTTTTCATGCATAAGCCTATTTGGCTTATGACCTATATTTCCCATGTTAATATATATACATTATTTTTGCATATTTTCCAGCCATCACTTTGTCAACTTCTCCCATTTTCCACACCATTCACGTCACTCTTCCTTATTCATCATTGTGGTCGAATGGCCTTACATGGGTTAGCTAGTTTTCATGTACTATTCGGTTTAGCTTTTAAACACTATTTTGTTCTTCTAAATTTCCATGGCTGCTCGACAACAAGGTTATTTCTTATATTCATCATTTCTTTTCCGTCTTATTCTTTATTTCAGCCACGTTATAATACTTACACAGCAGAAATTTTTGTTCCCCTTATTCACGTCCTACACACGCATAACAGCAGGCTTTTTCTCAGCCATGAACAATCACCATCGATCAAAGATCTCAGTCCTAAGATTTTGCTACATGTTTCCCTTCTAAGCCCTACTCTTACATATCATCTACTTGGCCACAACATCACAAATCAATGATCAAAGTACATAAAACGTGGGCTGAAAATTGTCTTACCTGTGCAAGAAACACGTTAATGACCAAAGCAAAAACAGATTTGTTTTGTTAATATTCTGCACGGTTTGGCTGAGGTTTTGATGGTGTTTAGAAAGTCTCTTTTAAATGAGGGATATTTCTTGTAGAAAGGCCTAACAAATTAGACGAAGAAGATGAGAGTTCAGCATGTAAGGGGCGGAAGAAGCTTGGAGAACCAGAAAATCGAGAATGAAGGGCTGAAACAGAGTGAAATGAAGTGAGACGGTGGAGTTTGCTGCATAAAAAAGCTGAATGTGGCGTGTTGTTGCAATTTAATTGGTCCCAGTTTTATTTACTTTTTAAATTTTCAGCCACCTTTCTAAATATTACAAATGACCTTAAAATTAGTAAAATTTACTAAATTGTCCCATTGCCATTTTCTTTTCTGTTCCAGCCATTTTTCATTTAAAAATTTATTTATTTTTATTATTTCTTAAACTAAATTATAGCTTATTTGATCCGCTTTGACCACTCCTTAAGAAAATTAATTTTGCCCTTGTACAACTTTAAAATTTTCGATTCTATCACACCTTTCTTTTGACATTTATAAAATATCAAAAAATTTATTTATTTATTTATTTAAAACTTATTATTCCGTACATGTACAGTATAAATTAACGAGTTCTCACAAACACTCTTGCACGAAACACAGTTTATACCACAATTCTGGTTTTACAATTCCAACCAAAGCATCAAATCCAATCTCATAAAAACATCTTTCATTGAAGTCATGCAACATAGTATCCCTATGTCTCTTATATATATTCCTTACCTCAATTCTTGCTATTTTACTCGATAACTCCCTGGTTGCATTTCACTTACGATTATCCTTTCCTTACCAAAATTTGCTCCAACGGAGTCTTTAACTGCAATCAGTGTTCAAACAACAGGAATAAATATTAATTCTATCTCATTAGACTTCAAAGATTACCATTTTAACCTTAACCTACTTAAACGAGATAGTTTTTTTATTTCTCCGTTAAGGTCAAAATGGTCATTTCATGGTCTTTTAGATTTACTCCGTTAAGGTCAAAATGGTCATTTCATGGTCTTTTAGATTTTCCTTCAATTTCAACTACGCTGGTACTTTCAATATTCTTTTCTAACCTATTTATAATCATCAAATTTTCATTTATGTCCCAATTTATCGGTGCCTTTTACCAATCGAATGCTCTATTGATATTCAAGGCATTTTTAAATCTTCAAAACTTATTTAGTCGTTTTCGATGAATTTCCCGATAGTACAAATCATATCAATGTCCTCAAAATATATTACTTTTTAAAACAATAATTTTTCTTACTTAAAACTTTATAAAAATTTCGATAGCATAACCTTTCAGAAAATGAGACCTCTTGTAGGTTGAAAACAACATTTAATAAACCCAAGGTAGTTGATATTACTTACAGTCAAAATATTCTAATCTTATCTTCAACTAAACAAAAATACAATTTATCCATAATTATCCACACTTAAGAATTTCACAAAATCACTTAACAATTTAGTAGAGTAATAAAATAGAATATAATAAATTCCTTACCTTTCTTTCTTTTTGTTTTGTGTTTTTTTTTTCTGTTGGCTCACCAAGAGTGCGGTGAATCAGTTTTTAGACTAAATTTGCATTTTAAAACCTTAACTAATAGATAAAGCATTTTATGCAATAACTTCACAAATGCAGTAAATAAAGAGTAAGGGAGAAGAAGCAAACATAAGATTTATAGAGGTTTGGCCAATTTCTTGCCTACGTCCTCTTTCCTTGATCCTCTTGTCAAGGTGTTGATTTCAATCTTCTATGTGATTCAATACACAATCTACATACACTTCCTTTTGTAGGCTTAGGAAGAAACCTCTATAACCAATCCCTTGTAAAGCTACCCAAACTCTCATAAGGTAGCCTCACAAGATAACACTCCCCCTTTTGAATATTGAATTGAGTTTGAGATGGGTTATGTATAAGACAAGATCTTTCAAAGATAAAAACAAATACACAAATGGAGTACAAAGAGTAGATTTTGAGCTTTGAAGTCTTTCTTGAAGCTTAGAGAAGATGATGAGTGCTTGTCCTACCTTTAATCTTCATATATGCAAGTATTTATAGTCCACCAAGAGCTGAGGACGGTTGTTGGAGCATTTAATGCAATTCTTCCCATTAAAACCCTAAAAACTAGCCGTTAGGCACTGTTTTCATGGTAGGGGATCGATCTTGTCCTTCAATCTTGCTTCTAGGAGTGTTCTGCCATTGTACGATTGATCCTATGCCTTAGAGGGATCGATCCTACTCTTCATTGTTAGCTTCTAAGAGCTCTCTGCCATCTTGGGATCGATCCCATGCCTTAGGAGATCGATCCTCTCTTCAGTTTTTGCCTTTAGAAGGCTTTCTGCTAATAGAGGATGGATCCCTCATCTTGTTTTTGTATATTTCTGGGTTGTTTCGGGTTGAAAATGATGCAATCTTTGGTTTTAATTCACCCTAAAACATTCTTTCAATTTTATAGAGATATTTCTTGACTTTCTCAAATAAAAACTTAGTCCATAAACTTGTTAAGTAATTTTCTAAATATATTGTAAATTGTCTCGAGAAAATTACTTCATAATAAAAAAAAATTCTCTTAAGATAGTTTGAGAAAATCATAAAATAGATAAAACAAATTTACAATATAGGATCAAACGTTTAGCATTACTTAAGTTTTTGTCATTTCAAAATACACAGGTCAATTTAAAGCTAACATTTTCCTCTATGCTTAACCGGTTCAGCCTTGCCTGGCTGGTGGCGTGTAGCTGAAGGTAGCGCCAACGTAGGTAGTGGCTACCGGCGGCGCTAGCAGCTCCTTTTCTTTTTTTTTTCCTTTTTCTTTTTTCTTCTATTTTGCTCTCTCTATCACTGTCAACAGTTGACTTTGACTGGCTTCCTCTACCAGTTGGCCTTTCTCTTTGATATGCACTTTTCCTTGGCTGGCGACAACGCCAATTGATCAGGCTTCTTTTCTTTTCTCTCCTCTTTTTTTTTTCTTTTTCACCAACAGTAGTCGGCTCTGGCGCCGGTACCACTCTTCCCTTCTCTCTCTTCCCTTCTTGCCGACATCGGCTCCTCCTCTCTTTGATAGGGGAAACCTTTTTTTCCTCCTTCTCTCCATTTCTCTCCTGATTTTCTTTCTTTCTTTTTTATTCTCTTTTATTTATTTATTTATTAAAGTCGGTTCCACCGACTTTCAAACTACAGGTAGACTTCCATTGGAAGCTTGCCATGGATATATTTTATTTTATTGATTTATTTATTTATTATATATATACATATAATATACACACTATATATCTTGTATATAAAATATATTTAAGTATATATATCTTATACATATTTTATAAAATACTTTATTTTATTTATTTATTTATTTAGTATAATTAATTATTTCATGAAAATTGAATTTCCAATAAATTTGAAATTAACTCCAAAAGTAGAAATTTCTCAGATATCACACACCAAGCTTTTAATGCACTTTAAGTTATAAAACAAAATCGAAAAATCATATTAAACCAAAAGCTTAGTTCAGTTTAGAAACTCAAAAGTGTCATCATATTAAAATAGTAATACATGAAACCAAACAAAGATTTAGTGAGCCTTTAGCATGCTTATAACATTTTCAGAAAGCTAAACCAATCAGTCAAGGATAGGCTCAATGTGCAGCATTTTCAACATGCGTCAAAACAAGTTTCATATGCAACATTTCATTTCGTTTCAATACCAAATCAGAATTTAAAACATCATACAATTTGGATGCAAGGTAGTTGATTAGGGTTACTTACACACTTCTTAGCTTACAAATCATTTCTTGCTCGCCTAATAAGCCTTATGCAAGCTAATTGTGCTAGCGAACTTTCGGCCAAGATTTAGCTTTTAGGACAACTTTCTACATAACACATATTGAAATCGAATCAGTTCATCACTTTCAATCATATGCTAACTTTAAAAATTGTATATTTCAATAAGAAACGATAATTAGCAATGTTTTCATAATCATTCAGATGTAACTATTACCGTCTATCCCCTTTTTTGTTCACTTGAATGACTTTAATCTACTTGGTCCACTTCTGCCTTTTAAGATTTCTGACCTTATGGTATTGTGCTGCCATTAAGTGAAGATTTTGGAATCTAGTTGCAAGCCGTAAATTTTATATTATTCTTGACTCAATTTCTTATCTAGAAGTGTAAGGCTTGGCCTCTAATTCATTATGTGCCATTTCCAGTAATTTTCCAAAATTCTATCCAATTTTGGCATATTAGGCAAGGTGATTTCCTGACCTTTGTGCACTAAAAATTAAATTACTAATTATTGAGATATACAAAAATTATAAATTCAAGACCATGTGATTCTTAATTCAATTTCCTATTTAGAAAGGTAAATTTCACAATTTTATTATTTCTGAGTCATGTCTAGTAATTCTACAAATTTACCTTATGCATAGGTACATTCAAATAGAATGGTCATCTGACTATAGTGAACAAATTGTCTCAGATCTAAAATAGGGATTTCCAATTTGTACAAACCCAAAACCATATCAATCCGAACTCATTTACCTTTCTAGAAATGTAAGGTTAGCAACAAATTCAATCTGGGTTATTTTCTATGCATTTTTGAAGTTGACACTAGGTAGTCTGTCCCCTATAGTGAGTGTCCTACATTCATATATACATATCTTAAGCTTCAGAATTCTAAATCTATAAATTCCAAAACTGGATGAAAACTAACTCATTTCCCTATCTAGGAATGTTAGGTTCATGATTTAACTCTTCCTAGATCAACACCAGCAAATTTCCAAAATTTCACTATCTTCCAACAATTTTTAGGCACAGTATCACACTGACCTATTTCAACAAATTATCTCATATCTAATTATAGGAATATCCAATTGGTGCAAACTCACAATTTCATATTCATATTCAGCCAATTAACACTAAATGTCAGACCATTACCTCACTTACCTAAGAATTTCTAGCAGTTAACTTCTCCAAATCGAGAGCTTCCAAGGAGAATGACTACACAATTTTTCTTCCTACAATCCATTGAAATTGTTCAACATGCAACACCCCATCAACATTTGGTTCATAGCATTGAAACTTAATGATTAATCAAACTTCAATTCTTACCTTCTTCTTTAATGGCAGAACCATGAATTTCTTCCTCTCTTTTTTTTTTCTTGGAACCGAGAGCCTACTTCTTCTCTACCCAATCGTATATCCACATGCAATGGTGATCCTCACTTCCTTTGCTTCAATTCTTCATGGGAGCTTCATAAATTTGCAAGGAAATCAATAATTTCTAGTTGGATAAGCTAAAATTGTGCACTGCCTCGTATGTTCCTCTCTTATTAAACAAAAAATGAATAGGGGAAAGAGATGAGTTACATGTAGAAAGTTAAGTTCTCTTGATTTTTCTCTCTTCCACCATGGCTGTTTGTACTTTCTCTCATTCTAGTTAGGAGTTGAAAGTAAGAGGAGAAAGGAAAAAGGGTTCATGATTTGGGCAAAAGGGCTTATGGATTTTATGTTATTTTTGCTGCTCATTAATTCCATTTTATGTTTTAAGCCTTACATACTTAAGATTTCTCAGTTTCCATATAGGTAGTTTAATCTAATTAAATTTGGACCCCATTAAACATTATTTCCATTCCATTTAGGTCCTTTCAAAATACTTTTAATCATACTAAGCCCGCAAATCAAATTAACTTTTCCAATTTAATCAACTCATTCGATCAACCTTCAAATTACTCAGTTTTGAGCCTAGCTTCAAACAATTAACTGTATCAATCTACAATGATTCTAAGGGTATGCCATACATTATTAGAAAGATATTTAAATTAGCTTTTCAACTAAATTTGAATCACTAAAATCGGAGTTCTCTACAAAATGTTATGCCCATTTCTTTACCAATTGCTAATAGTTAGAATTTCCTAACTATGATGTGAATCTAAAAATTCATTGCCATTGATCCACATTGAATTAGATAGCAAGCCTTATACATTCGGAAATTTGTTATCTTTTCATAAAAATTTGAATCGCCTTAATTGGAGTTTCCTATTAAGAGATATATTTGATTCTTTACAGAGATATCGATTGATAGATTTTACTGCATATGGTCCAACTTTAGAATTTTTTTGGTATCAATTTGTAGGGAATTAAATTACGATATTTTTATGGCTAAAAAACCTTTAAGTCAGCTTTCATAAGAATTTTATAGTTTATCATTTCGATACTCCGTTCAAGAGACATGATTAAAACAAAGTAGATTGGTCCTGAGCCAAAGGCTGAAATTTTCAGTTTATTATCAAATTCTCGGATTGGGGCTAAATCGTAACCACATGAACCAAATTGTCTAACTTGAAACTATTTATGATGAATTTAAAGTACATACATAGTTTCTAGGTGAGTATGCGCTTCTGTGGGGTCGGTCTGCTTGTCCATACGGAAGCTTTTGTTTCTACACCAAAATCAAAAAATGTCACAATTTGGCCTCCAAACACCTTTTGTCATTTTGCATTACTTAACATGTAGAAAAATTGTGGTTGTTACATTTATATATTTATATATATTTTTTATTTCCCTTATTTATTTATTTACACACACACATATATATATACACATACACATTAAATATACTTACTTGATCTATGTGTGTGTGTGTGTATTTAAATATACTTATTTAATTAATGTATAATATGTTTTATACATCAATTTGATTTAATTTCCTTATATATATATATATATATATATATATATATATATTTTCATATATATTTGTTATGTACTAAAAATTAATTCATTAAATTCCTCATGACATTTCCATTTAATTTATTACTTTATAACTCTCTTAGTTCTTCTAAAAGGTCCCTAATAATCCATTTAGTCCAAATCACTGTATTGATTTATATTTAATGTGAGTCAAAATTTACGGTTATCACAAGATATGACGAAACAAAAGTTGGAAGAATACATTATTTTAGATAGGAATGAGTGGAAGAGGAGAATTCATACTGACTACTTAGCGTGGGGTCATCTATTAGTTTATATAGCCTACCCCAGTATTGGGATAAAGGCTCTGATGATGATGATGATGATGATGATGGTGATGATGACGATGATGAATGTTTAATTTAAAAAATGTCATTGTTGTTTTCACCTTTTACTCTAAAATTTTTTTAATAATAATAATTTAAGAAAACAAATTCAACTTAAAATATTTTAAATTTTATGCAAAATTCAACCTAAAAATGGTTGGGTCAAACTTTGGTTTTGTTTAATTTAGGCAATTCTTTAATTAATTATCTTCCTTTTTTTTCATATATTTCTCATTAATATATTTATTATAATATTAAATTTTTTCATATACATTACATTCTCATAATTTCCATGCTCACAAATGCAATTACAAAACCAACTATTTAATATCCAAAATAAAAAGTCGTATTATTTATAAACTTCATTAAAATTATATTTATGTAAAATTTTTTGTAAATAATATATATTGCATTTTAAAAAATTATATAAATGGTACGTTAAGTAAAACTATTTCTAAAATAAAATTTTATTACAATTGATAAAACATAATCATAAACTATGTTCGGAAGAAAATAGAAAGAAAATAGGCTGAATGCTCAATTCAAGATCTAACGTCTTTGAGAATTCTCCATTCAGGACATAAACTTTATTTTGCTCAATTCAAGATAAAACATTTTCGATTTTGATCAATGTAGGATTTTTTAACAGTAGTACAGTGCACGCGTCGTTAAATTTATTAACAGTGTTAACAGAAACACATGGCAGCAATTTATTGGTTAAAAAAATTTCAAATTGATTTTCCAAAAGAATTAAAAAAAAAGAAAACAAGTAAAAAGAAAAAATAAATAAATAAAAGAAAAGTGAAGCAGATCGAAGAGGAAGAGCGAGGGAGTCAGACGGCCAAGAGAAAAACAGTCGGCAAAGGCCAAGAAAGAACCGGTGGTGGAGAAAGAGAGAGGAAAAGAAAGGAAGAGAAGGAGGAAGAGAGGAGGAGAACTTATGCAGGCTCTGCCACGCCATCGCCATCGCCATCCCTGCCAGCGCCATCAACATCGCCACTGTTGCGCTGGTCTGAGGGGAATGAGGAAGGAGGCTTCCTAGAGCAGCAGCCTTGGCCGAACCAAAAAAAGAAAAAGAAATGAAACCGAATCAAATTCGGCGTAGAAGATTTTTGGGTTTTTTTATTGAAAACCAAATTATTAGCAGTAAAAAGAAAAATTTTGGATTTGCTTGCTCGGTGCCAATTGCCATTGGAATCAATGTAAGTCAAAGCGGTTCTCTTGTCCACAGGATTGAAAGGGAAAAAGTGTACCTCTCTAATACCAGCTCTTGCATGTATAAATAGCATATTGAACATAAATACTCATCTAAGAGCCATTCGCCCTCTCATTTTAGCCTATTAGCTGAATCAAGAAACAAAAATAGGAGATAGGAGAAACGGTTATACAGTATACCTCCTTAAGGTTAGCAAGCATTCCAATGATGGCAGCATCAATGGCGTCTTGATTTTCAGTTCTAGAGGCCCTTGCTGCAAGCAGGACAACATGGTCCTTTTCCGCATCCTTGACAAACACTTTAACCAAGTTTTTATCAACACTTAGCTTGTTGAGAGTCAATGTTCCTGTCTTATCACTGCAAAGCACATCCATACCACCCATTTCTTCAATGGCAGTCATACGCTTGGTGATAGCACCCTGCTGAGACAGCCTGTGTGATCCAATGGCCATGGTCACAGACAAAACAGTGGGCATTGCAATGGGAATACCACCAATCAAGAGAACCAAGAGATTGTTAATTCCATCCCTGTACTTGCGGTGCTGAATTGGATACATGACTATGATCTCAACCAGCATACTGACGGCAATAGAACAAATACAGAAGTTCCCAATAGCAGTGAGCACCTTTTGGAAGTGTCCTACTTGGTTGGTGCTGTTCACAAGATGTGCAGCCCATGGTATCAAATAGCAGCCGCTAATCGGAATAGCGGCCGCTATATCGCGGTAGTGGCGGTGGCCGCTACCGCTATCGATCGATTCGCGGCTGTGATTAAAAATCACGTTTTTAACAGCCGCTATTGGCCGTTACAAAACGGCATAACGGTGGATAGCGGTGATAACTGGCCGTTATCGCCGCTATCTCCGTTCTGTTGAATAATAAACTAAAGGTCTAAAAAAATAAAGAACAAAAACTTTTCAGAGTTGAGATTGTGAGAGTGAGACTGAGACAGTCGAATCTTACTGAGCATGAGGAAGGAATAAAATCAGAGCCAATATCACTATATCAGACCCGTGAGGCCGTGCCCGTGACTGCTAGTGCTTGCTTTATCAGCATACACCACACCACCACCACACAACACAAGTTCACACTTCACAGTCACACACAGAACAGAACCACACAACACAACACACAGAACAGAATAGATCAACAGAGACACTCAGACACAGAGTCACAAGAGCAGCATCAAGCGATTCAAGCAGCCATCAACAACAAACAAAGCAGCAGAAGCCAACAACCGACATCAACAGGTAAGCAAGATGATGAAAGTATGAAATATGAAATGAAAATATAGTTAAAAACTTTAAAAATTTCCACAAGATTTTGGATTGGCGTCGGGAAAGGGAGGTGATCTGTGAGTGTGAGGGGCGGCATGGGTCGGCTGAGCGACGGGTTGCCTGAGATGCTGCCGGTTCGCAAGCAGATGGCTTCTGGCGGCTGTGGGCCTGTGGCTTCTTGACGTATTTCAGATTTCAGGGCAGTGTCGGTAAGCGATGGGACCGACGACGACAGGTGCTGTGAGTCTGTCACTCTTGTGAGAGGGATCTTGGTCGGATCGGAACGGTCGAAAACTCGGAATCATGCCTGAGTGGGTGACTGTGAGAGATTGGCGAGAAGGGGCTGCGAGAGACTGAGAGGCCAGAGAGGGTTTCGATTGTGAGCCGTGAAAGATTGAAAATCAACTTCAATGGGCACTTGGGCAGAGACGATGGGTTGGGTCTGGGTGGGTTTGGCCGTTTGGGAATTGGATTGGGTGGGATATGGTGGATTTTTGGGTGGGTAGGCTAGGCCGATCGGGTGGGTGGGTGGGTTTTTATAAATATTCTATTTACTTTTTTTTTGCTAAAGAATTTTAATATTTTAATTTTTAGGAATTAATATTTGGTAATTTTTTAAATAATATTAGGTAATGATAAGTTTAAATTACTAATGTAATTTTTTTAGTAAAATCTGTAATGTAATTAAATATATGGTATTAAATATTATTATAACTTAAGAAAAAATAATATTGATATTTGATTAGGTTTAAGTTAATTGATAGTAGCAAATTAGTATTCAAACATGATTAATTTTTTAATAAGTTAATTGATAATGTAAATATCATCAATTAAATTATTTTTACTTATTAAAGTAAGTAAATTAAATGAATTATTTTTACTTATTAAAGTAATGAATTGAGTAATCAAATATGCAATAGGACAAATATTCTGAGCTATGCATTGTAGTATATTTGTATATCATATTTGTTGTCTGTGAGTTTTCTTTTATCAATAATAACAAAAGTAGTTTTCTTTGGCAAAAAAAAAAGTAATGAATTAAGTAAATGTAATGAATTAAATTATATTTACTTATTAAAAGTAAATTATTTTTACTTATTAAGTTAATTAATAATGTAAATGTAAAATAAATAAATTAATGTTACTTATTAGAGGGATGAATATGTGATTGATTAATTGTTCAAATTCAATTTTTATTTATATATGAAAAATGTGATGACTCTATCACATTTTTTGTATTATTATTTGTTTAACAGAAAATGTCAAACATGTCACAACATGAGGAGTTTCCAAGTAAAGGACTAGAAGGTGCGCCAAGTGATGATATTGGTTGGCATTTCGGAATCCCTGTACCAAATACAAGAGGAAATGTGTCTTGTAAACTTTGCGGGAAAGTTATAAAAGGAGGAATAACACGCTTCAAGGAGCATATTGCTCATAAGACTGGCAATGTTGCACCATGCCCCAATGTTACCGGTATGTTATAAGTATTATGTTAATTTTTCAATAAAGATTATAAAATTACGTTAACATGTACAACTAATTTTTTTTATTTTTCTTAACTGTATTGTTAAAAGGTATTGTTAGAGAAAGTATGATGAAACTCCTCCAAGAAAGTAAAAAAAAAAAAATTGATAACAAAAAGAGAAAAGATGAATTCCTTTCTCAATTAAGAGGAGAGGAAGATTATGGTTACGAAGGATTCATAGATGAAGATACTGCTATAAGACGAGCCATGCAAGAAAGTGTTCAATCACAACATGAGTGGCATATGAGGCAAGAATTTAGGCAAAGAACTGGTGGTTTCAGTAATACTTATGAAGAGGGACGAAGCTCTCATGGCTCAGCTGCTGACTATTTTGATCAAAGAACAAGAAAATCCACTCCAAGTGACTCTGAATTTTCATTAAGAGGAGCTATACCTGAATTGGTTAGAAGCAAGAGTTTAAAGCAACCGAAGTTAAGTGATTCTTTTCTGAAGACATTAAGAAAGAAGCTGGGTGAATCAGTATCCAAATTTTTGATATATAATCGACTTCCTTTTCAGTTATCAAACTCTCCATGGTTGCACAATTTAGTTTCTGTAGCAGCAGAAATTGGGCAAAATGTAAAGCTTCCAACACCTTATGAGGTTTCTGAAGTATATTTGGAATCAGAGTATCAACAAGTCAAAGAATGGGTTGATGGATTAAAGGTTCATTGGAAAGAATTAGGTGCTACCTTAATGTGTGATGGGTGGACCAACAGCCTGAATCATATGCATATAATAAATTTTCTAGTTTATTGTAGTAAAGGGACCATTTTTTGGAAATCTGTGGATGTCTCTAGTGTTTCTACTAGAGATACTAATTTTTACTACAAATTATTAGATCAAGCTGTGGAAGAAATCGGAGAGCAATATATTGTTCAGATAGTTACCGATAATGAGGCAGCACTTAAGGCTGCTGGAAAAAAATTAATGTTGAAAAGAAAACATTTGTTTTGGACTGCCTGTTCCGCTCATTGCTTGGATTTATGCCTTGAAGATATTGGGAAGAAGCAAAGCGTGGAAAAAGTGTTGGAGGAGGCGAAGAAAGTCACATGTTTCATATACAATCATATTTGGACAGTTAACTTGATGAAGAAATATACTCAAGGAAAGCAAATACTTCGTCCTGCTCTCACCCGATTTGCCACTCATTTCATCCAATTACAAGAAATAACAAAGCATAAACAAGGTTTGAGAGAAATGTTCAATTCAAAGGTTAGTACTTAATAATTAGTACAATTTAAATCTAGTTTTGTTTTTTATATCTTGTTTAAATTTTAATTTAAAATATACAGGAATTTAAAGAATCTAAATGGGGGCAACAAAAGTCGGGACCTGCTTATGAAGCAAAAAAAATTATTTTGGGAAAAGATTTTTGGAGAAAAGCAAGTGAAATAATAAAAGTTTATGAGCCTTTGGTAAAAGTATTGCGCCTTGTGGATGGTGATGAAAAACCAACAATGGGCTTTATTTATGAGGCAGTGGATAGAGCTAAACGGGCAATTGCACAAGAATGTCGATACTTCACTGAATATGAAAGGATTATCGACAATAGATGGACATTTATGCATTCTCACTTGCATTCAGCTGGTAAGTAGACTAAAAATGTGGATTGTAATTAAAATAACAATTTTATGTTATATGCTTAAATTGCTTATATATTTATTTTTTATTGCTTATTTTTTTTATTGTTATGAACTATGTTTAGGTTATTATCTTAATCCCCAATTTCAATATGGTGTGAAATCTTCGTCGGATGTGTTAATAGAAACAAGAGAAGGTATAAAAGCAGTGATAGAAAGACTAGAACCTTCTCTGGATAATCAAATCCAGATGACTAATCAGGTTAGTGTTTACCACTATTTTATACTTGAAAATTTACTCTATGTATCAGAAATCTAATTACCTTTTTGCATTTATTTAATAATTGTAATGTTTTATCAATGTAGTTGTTTGTATTTCAAGATAAAAGAGAAACATTCGGTACGCCACAAGCACAGAGAGCTTGGAAGCAAATGAATCCAGGTAAATAATTAATTAAATAGTTTTAATTTCTTTAATATTATTTAATTATATTGGTATTAAATTTATTTTAAATTATTTTATGCAGCTGAATGGTGGATTATATATGGCACATGTGTTCCTGAATTGCAAAGAATAGCAGTTAAAGTGCTTAGTCAGACAACTTCTGCATCTAATTGTGAAAGAAATTGGAGCACATTTAGCTATATACACCAAGATAAGAAACAGGTTGAAATATGAAAGACTTCATAAGATGGTATACACTTATTACAATATGAGGCTAAGGATGAGACATCAAAAAAGGAGGAGTATTGATGAGATAAATGATAGTTTCAATCCTATTAGCCTAGACCATATCTTTGAAGAAGATGATCCACTTTCAGAATGGCTACAAGAGAAAGAAAATCCTTTGTTAGATGGGCAAAACTCTGATTGGTTGCCTCCTGATAATTCTGATGATGAAATGAATGTTGAACAATCATATCAATCAGGAGAACAAAATCTGCCTCATTCAAGTTCAAGCCGATCACCAACTCAGAGTGATGATGATGAGGGTTCAAGTCCAACTGGTGGTCATGGTAGTGGTGCTGATTATAGTGGTGGTGCAAATGAAAATAGGCCTTTTAGTCCACTTGGAGGAGAATTTGGGCTTGCTGCTACCGGTGGATTATTCCTTGATTTGTCAGAATATGGAGTACGTCCATCTATTGAATCTAGTGGGGATAGAAGTAGAGATAGAGCTCGATCAAAGGGTAAAGCCAAGAAGCACCAACATGATACTTCTGGAGGCTCTTCATCTCGAAGATCAGCTTCTAGTAATGAATCATTTAGTAATCAAGGCTATTATCCATCAGGACCACCTTTACATTTTCAACCTCCTTATGGTTACTATCCACCTCCACAAGGTTATTATCCACCCCAGTCATATCCTAATTATCCTATGCCCTATTATCCCCAAATGTATCCACCACCCCAAATGTATCCACCACTACCCCAAATGTTTCCACCACCCCAAATGTATCCACCACCACCACAAATGTATCAAGAACAAGGATATGGTTCGAATTCTGGACAAAGGTCACGAAGATCAAGTCGTCATGGTTCTGAAAGTGAAGAGCAAGAATTTGATGCTCCTCGTCATTCCACTATATGGTAATCGGTAAGATTTAAAGTGTATTTTTTTTAGTTTCCTTGAATTGAATTTAACGAGTTCTATTTGTTAATTATTAATATTCGTAGAAATTCATGTGGAAGAGAAAAAAAAAGAAAAATATTGACATAATTAATTTAGATGAAAAAAGATTTGACAAAATTTAGATGAAAAAATTCCTCAATAATTTAGATAAAAAATAATTAATGCTAATTAATTAGTACATAATTATTTATCTCTATTTTGAATTTGTTATTTTTTAATTATCATAAGTAATTTTTTAAATATGAATGTTTTATTATAATTGAAAAAATTATAAATAAACTTTTTTTCACATAAATAATAGACTTGAGGTATTATAAATTATTTTAAAAACTATAAAATAAAACTTTACATGATTATAATTAAAGATACTACACTTTATATAGAATTGTGCGAAATTTAAAAAAATTCACGACCGCGATGACTGTGATGACCGCAATTACTGCCGCTATGTCCGCAACCTCGATAAACGCAACGCGATCGAAAATGCGACCGCGATCGCGATTTAAAACCATGGTGCAGCCTTTCCAAAGAAGGTATGAACATCGGTACCAATAACAACAGCTTCAATTTCACCCTATTTGCAAGTTGAACCAGAGAAGAAAAAAGAATTTTTGGGTTAAAAAAAGGATTTTTTTATCAGCATTCACGCTCTTTAACTGCGCGTACACAGTACTGCTGTTAAAAAATCCTACATTAATCAAAATCGAAAACGTTTTATCCTGAATTGAGCAAAATAAAAATTTATGTCCTGAATTGAGAATTCTCTATAACGTTAGATCCTGAATTGAGCATTCAGCCAAGAAAATATAGTGTCTTAAGCTCTCAGTTGAAAAGGTATTTTGGGAGTAAAAAATGTTTTACTTTGTATAATCAATACAAAGTTACTTTGCATAATCAATACAAAGTTACTTTGCATAAGGGATAAACTGTAATCACATTGCAGCCTTCAATGGTAATGTGATTACGGTTGCAAAGTAACATTACAACTAGATTATCTAACAAAACGCTACAATTACTTTACAGCTAATTAAAATACTTGGAATGTGCTAGCAACACCAAACGCCTACTTACATCAAACAGTGTCCTTTAAAAAAATACTCATTTTCATTTTATAATAATATATCTCTTGTGTTGTTTCTAGAATTTTAATAATAATAATCTATAATTGATTTGACTAAACAATTATCCTATATATTACTTTTGAAAAAAAAAAGTAGCTCAATGGGAGTATCCATGTGACACCCCTTGAGTTCCTCTTTTACTTTTTTTTTAATTTTTTAAAATTTAAAGTTATTTTTCTTTTTCTTTCAGGTTTTATTTTTTAATTTTTTCTTCTTTTTTATTTCTTATCCTTTATTTTTATGTTGATTACTTTTATCACAACCCAAAAGCATATATACAAGCATATACGGAAGACTTTTCTTAATTTTCATGCATTTCACATTTGTTGTGTGTTAGATAGGTAGTAACCTTTATTCCACTTTTATAAATTTTGTTATACTACATAGTACATGCATTCTACACTATGAAGATTATGGTTTTCTATAATATCTAAAAGGCACATCATGCATACTAAATCAAGGTCTCCATCATATTAATTAATTATACAAATCCACAAATAATTTACACTAAGCTGCCTGTACACAATTTTCTAATTTCAAATACATCCCAAATGACTAAACTTAGATCCCAATAGGCATTTATTGAAAAATACACACTCTAAAGGTGTCTACACGCAAGTGCAAGTGGTTTTCAAGTAACGGAGGTGAGTCAAAAAATATCATCCCCCAGATATTGGTATTGTAAAGCCTAGGTAAATACTGGGTACTATTATCTTAGATATATCATGGCAAATTATGAAGGATTTTAGTGTGTGTGATTTACAAGGCTAACAAATAAAATAAAATGAAATAAAATAAGATCAAATAAATGAAATTAAAAAGAAAATAAGAAATACTTATAGTAGAAATGGTAAAAATAAAATAAAGTGAAAATGGTGAAAATAAAATAATTGCAAAATAAAAGAAACAAAAATTAAAATTAGTAAACTACAAGCATAAAAATGTAATTTCCTAAATATGGGCCTAAAATGTAAATAATGAAAATATGCATGAAAATCATTAAATGAAACTAGTAATGCATGAACTAATTAAAAATCAATTTAAAAACTAATTTAAAAGGAAAAATGATGCGTGTAAAGCTTAACCCTAAAAAACCCTAATTCAAACCTAAACAACCCTAGCTCTAATTATGCACTAAATGTTAACCCTAATCTAATGCCTAATATAAATGGTTCCTAGTTTATTAAATGCATGAAATTACTAATATAAACTAAGCTAGCAAATGCATGTAAGAAAACATATTTTTTAAAATTTTTATGAATGAATTAAAATGAACAAATGAAGTGCTAACTAACCCTAACCCTAAATGGATCCTAAGAGCATGGATTTAACCCTAAACTAATGGATACAAGTGCACTAAAATAGCAAATAAACAATCCCTAATCAACCCTATAAAAGCTGTAAATGAATTTATACTTAAACCTAATCTAATGCAAGTAAATGCTAATGTAAATGACTTAAACACTAACCTTAACTTATCCTACACTTAACTAACTAAACCTGAGAACCTAAAATGACCTAAACTTCATGAAATACAACCTAAAAATGCCTAAAACAGTAAGTAAAGGAAATCTGGACAGAAACTACCTTAAGGGCGCCTAACTATAGGTAAATCATGCTAAATGTGACCAAAATGCAACGTAACCTTAGCTAAATGATACCTACTAATTTCCTACACTATGCATGGGCCTAATATGACCTAAGAATACCTAAATAGACCTAAAAATGAATCCAAAACAGAAAATATAAACTGCCTAACTAATGCCTAACCTGAACAGTGAAGAATGCATGAAATGCATGGAATTTGTGCAAGAAAATGCTATGTAACCCTATCCTAACAACCCCTAATCACTACCAATTAATTATATGACCTAAATCTAACTTAACCTAAGTGAAATGAAGGCTAAACTGATGCAAAACTGACCTGAAAAGTAACCAAACAGCATGTAGAAACTGATCAGAAAATTTAGCAAATTAAGTGTGGAAATGCAATGAAAATGAGTAAGCTAATGAACCTAATTGACTCTCAAAAAAATTCCCAACACCAATATGATGTAAACATGACCTTAGGATACTGGAAATGCAACTAAAAGAAACTGTAAACAGAACTTAAAAAAATGCTACATGGGACGCCTAAACAGGACAACATTGAGAAAATTCAATCAACACCTTAACTAATGCAATGCAATTAAATCAAATACCTCCTATAGTTAACCCCTATGTATCTAACCCTACTAAAACTTAAACCCTACCAAAATGAGACTTAATACAAACCAAAACATAATCAAATAACCCCTGGACATTGATGCATAAAACAGTATAGATTACCAAAACAAAATTTGCATGGACAACTTAGTGAAATGCTACTTGAAACCTTAATAAAACACTACTCTAAATGCATGAAACTTAACTTATATTTGAAACAACCTAAAAGACAATAAAAAGAACTAAAAGCAAAACCTAAAGGGACCCTAAGACCAAAGCAAAAACAATGATTAAAAGGAAAATCAAAAACAGTCCAACAAATCCCTAAATGATGCCACTTTGAAATAAACCCCACCTTTGCATTTTTTTGGACTTTTCTTTGATATAAAACTTTAAAAACTAACTTGAGACATTAAAATAGACCTTCCGAACAGTAGATAAAAAATTAAAATGCTATTTAAAAACCTCAAAACAGAAACTAAGAATTGCTTTAGATAAATGTGGATCAAATTCCCTCACAAGAGCTATGAAGGTATATTTCAACCTCCTAAGCTTTCATGAGCATGGCACTCAATAAAAAAAAAAAGAAGAATAAGGAGTAGAAGATAATTAAAGTTCTGGAATTTAAAGAAAACATAAAGCTTAAATGAAAGGTTTTAAGAAGATAGTAAAGATTGCAAGAAAATAACAACAAAAATTGTAAATTAAACTGAGAAATGTAAAGAACATAAGGTAATAAAAACAGTGGTTGCTCTAAGCTACTAAAAGCATGTAAATGTGCTAGAAAATAAAAATACTAAACCTTATGCAGCCCACCCCTAGGTTAGGTCTCATAATGTTGCTTATATACTCATTAAACCTAAGGATACAAGAGTAGTTTCTTATCCTAGATGAGTTGGAATTCTTGGCCACTTGTCTTCATGTCATTGGCTCCTCAAGTTAGATAGTTCTATGTCATTTAAGTGCCCACATCAGCTATGGATACCTTACCCCTTCTACCACATTCTTTTTTTGTCTTCTAGTCCACATAAGCATGCAACTTGGAAAAGGCATCGGAATTTATCCCCGAGAGCATTAAATCAAATGTTCCACCAAATTTTGAAGAATAAAATTTATTGAATTAATAAAAAGATGAAACAACCATCACAACCAAGCCTCAAGATCAAAAGAACAAAAAACTCCTAATTTGGCTAAAGTGTCGGCAAAGTGATTTGCTTCTCTCATCACATGAACAAAAGAGATGGAACTAAAATAAGAAAGAAAATTGTGCAATTTGTTGATGAGGTTGTGGTACTTCCAAGGATTGTCGATACAGTTGTTTATCCAGGAGACAACCACCTTAAAATCACTCTTGACAATTATATGGGTCTTGTGAGTGAAATTAGCTTTAAAAATGATTGAGAGAGCCTCAACAACCATGAAGAGTTCAACCAAATTAGAGTTAGCCTCACAAATGTGCTTGGAGAAAAGCATGAGAATGATCCCATCAGAATTGAGAAATGACACCATCGATACCTGCAAGGCCAGGTTTGCTTTTGAAGGAGCCATCAACATTAAGTTTTCAAAATCCAAATTGAGGAGGAGACCATGAAATATATTTTCTTTTTGACTTTTCCTTTTTGTAAATGAAAATATCCTAAATGTTGTTATGAAGAAGAAGCATGTCGAGATGAGGATGATAGGCTTTGTCCACCAACAGAGTCTTGTTTGCACAATATGAGAGACTTCCAAGGGTGTAAGTGATTTATTGTTGAAGATTTTGTCATTACAAGAGAGCCAAATAGACCACATGATAGCATAAAACAGAAAGTCCCATATCTGTTTATTGTTTCTTTGCAGATTGAGTTCTGACTAGAGAAGGAAAATATTTTTTTATAGTAGACGAGATCACCCAAAAAATTCCCCACCAGTCACAACATAAGCACCAAACTTTCAAAAAGTAGAGGCAAAGCAGCAGAAGATGATCAACAGATTTGGTAGCATTGCAAAAGCACATTTGTTTTCTTTATTAAAAAAGTAGCCTCTCGAATGAAGAAAGTTAACAGTGGGAAGAATGCCTTTTAAAGCTTTCCAACAGAATAATTCAACTTTAGGAGGTGCATGTCCTTTCCAAATGTAGCTTTCGATCGGCTTGTGGTAGAAGAAGACTTGTCCAAAGTGCATCTAAATGAACTAGAGTTGAATTTTTCATTTATTGTATGGCACCAAACAACCTTATCTAATTCAGTTTGAGAAAGATTAGTTGAGTTGAGCAGTTGCATTAACTTTTTCAATGAAGGATTTCCCAATCAAACAGATTTCTCCTTAAATGAATATTCCACACAAACTTAGGTCCATTCCAGAATCCAAAATCTACCATCTTTGTTGACAACCAAAGCATAAATTCTTGCAAATTCATTCTTCAACAATACATTTGGGATTCAGATGTCAGTCCACATTCGAATTCTTTCTCCATTACTTGCACAAAAAAAGAAACTAGATTTGATAAAGTTAGACAAATCACTCTCACTCATTTTTTTTTGAATGTCTCTCCACACATATGAGATAGAACGACTTGAGCAAAGAGTGGGTCACAACTTAGATGAGTGAATGTTATATTTCTCATAGATAACCTTCCTCCAAAGAGTGTAAGCGTCACAACCAAACCTCCAAGGCCATTTGAGCAACAGTGCATGATTACAAACATTCAAGTTGATAACACCCAAACCACCTTGATTCTTATTTTTGCAAATTGAAGACTAATCAAGCAGTCTTAACTTCATACCCTGTCACAACCCGAATGCCATGGCATACACTTAATACTAACATTTATTCCATTTACCCAAATTTACAAACTAAATTTTTGTTTTCACTTTAAGGTTTGTATTCGATATCAGTGTAGTCACTAAACTATTTCACTGATCCTTTCATTATAATTTAGCCTTGATAACTTAAATTTTAATTTGTGAGCGTATTTACTCAACTCTTTATAAGAACTATAATCATTTTATTTAAATATTAAACTAGCAAAAAAATGAGTCGAAAACCTCCCCTTATATATAATCAATTTTCACAAAACATGAAAAACATATATTTCCAATATCATATCTTAACTCCACAATCCACAATTTACATTATCATACACTACGCACATTTTTAGAATCATCAATTAAACATATTAACATTTCACAAAGTTTATATTTGTCAGACAACAATTATATCCCGAATAGCACTTGGTAATCATACTAGTCTATAATAATATAGAGCGATTCTAAGTTACATCCCAAAATATTTCCAATAAACATGTATTGTGCACTTTAAAATGTCTATACATGATAACTAAAATGATATATAAGTTTTGTATACCTTAAAAGAAACAAAATAGCACTCAGAGAACTTAGACAAGTACCGCTAGTAGATGCCGTCCTTGAGGCCTCACATAGAAATTTTGAGAGTGGAGTTTAGGTCGTATGATTTGCAAGGTTGTTAGAAAAGGGTGAGAAACCACGGCTTAGTAAGCTACTAATATAAATGTAGAAGTAGAATTATATTGTCTTAAATGCAATGCATGTAACCCTTAAGCTTGGATTCCAATCCTCATTTCGTACATATGTCATATCACATCATATCATCTCAAAATTTCATTAACTACTAACTCAAAATCAATCCACAATGCTCATACTTACTCAAAGTCGTTTCACAATATCCATCTCAACAAAAAATCGATCCACATTATACATACATTTCCAACTCATTTAATTCACAATATAAAAATCATATGTGAGAGTGCACGATTTTAATTCATGATATGCATGGCTGAGAAATTGATGTCACATGCACAGTCTCAAAATAAGTACAATCTCAAGCATGTGGATATGTTATAAAAGTCTATTCAAATTTCAAAAGTTCAAATCTAAGATCAATTACACATGCACTTTCAAAAGTTAAAAGGTCGATAGTTTAAGTTCAAAGTTTCTAAAATAATAATCTAGACGTTATCCAAAGTTTCAAGCTAAACGCTTTGGTTGTCTAAAACAATGTTCAAACCGAGTTCTAAACATGTATACTTTTCAACTCAAAGTTTCAAAAATCCGAGTTCGAAATTCTAAATCAATGCTTTGAACGATGTTCAAAAGTTCTAAAATGATACTTCAATAAATATAAAACAATACTCGGACTATTGTCTAAAGTTCTAAGGAACTACTTTAGCATAGTCCAAAGCACAAATCAAATATTCTAAATGAGATATGGCCCAAATAGTTCAAACTATCAATAAAGACGTATAAATCCCACTGTAGCTATTAGCAGGCCAAACATCCCTTTCGGGCGCTATCTATGGCTATAGACCCCTAAGCCCAGTCCTATTGATCAGATGAAATCAGGACTTGTTCGCGATTATTGTCAAACAAGTCTAAAATGCTTGTTGATCATTGATTTAATTAGGCGAGTTCTGAAATAGTGCTTTATTGACATTGTCAAAATATGCTATGATCTCAAAGATGAAGTCTTGAAAGTTTTGAAAATTCTGATATTCAAATCATTTAGATGCACTGAATTTCAATGATTCTCATACCATGAGGCTATATCATGCTTTTCGTTCAAAATCACATTACATGCATATGCGAGAATGTCGTATGCCATTTCAAAGGTTTTAATAGTTCAAAATGCTTCGAAGTTCTAAGTATGCATTTTCAAACTCATACATTTCTTCCAAATACTCAAGTAATGTCATGCAGTGCTTTTAGTCTATGCATACGAGAGTCTCAAAATCATCACATCATGGTTGTCAAACATTTTGCCCAATACACTAAAGTATGTGTTCTAATATCTTAAGGTCCCGATCATGCATGCCTATGCCAAAGAATATCCAAATCATGATCATCGATTATTTCCATTTCTAACTAAGCTCATATGCCTTCGTTAGTGACTTTTGAAAATCTACATATCATAACGGTTATCATGCCATCATCAAACTTATTGCAAGATTGCAATACCATATAGGCCATCGTACCTTTACTAATATCATTTCGATTCCATGATTTCACTTATGCTATTATGCCCTTGTAATATCACTATATGACCACAATACCTCTTAGGCCATTGTGCCTTTACTAATACCATTTTGATTCCACATTTCACTTAAGGTATCATACTTCTTTAGTATCACTATAAGACCATAATACTTTTTATCATTCAAACTTCTAGTTTTCAAACATGTTCAATTATGTCAATCATATCAGTACTCTTAAAAAATACATTGAAATCATTTTCAATATGTCATTCAATCATTCTTTCTAAAAACCATAATTATTTCCACAAACAGTTGCTTTCCAAATCATTCCTTTGCAAAAAATTCTGGCAGTATAACATTTCTATAATTAAAACCTTTTGCACGTAAAAAGCAATAAAAATCTCAACCCATCTCAAAGCAGTTCAGTTCTATAAAATCAACAATAGTATATTTCTCTAAATCCTCACTTAATTCACTGCTCAAAATCACAATCAATGCATTAATTTTAAATTCACCATTTAGTTCATCATTTGAAATCCACAATTAGTTCATTACTTTAAATCATTATCAATCAAAACAAATCATGTGTCATGTATATAAAACTTAGTCATAAGTATTCAACCATTATCAATTACGCTAGCAATGATTTCATAAAATTCCCATAACCCTTTACCGATACTCCAATATCAACCCATCAACATTCTAACCCAATTCTTCGTAGTATTTCAATACGCAATTCAAATTACTGCTTCAATCCACAATTTATTATCATAAAATATTAAGCCATTGTTACATAACATATTTACAAATTCCACAAATTCATCACTTTAAACTACACCAACAAGTTAGACATATTTCACATTCTTTATCTTGTTTCATTAATAGCCTTAAATACCTAACACACAATCCAATAATATCATACTATCATTTCACAATGTTTCAACACTTATCCATCGTCAATAATTATATTTCTAAACTATACAATATAATACTACTACTATTTTACAAAAGTATCTTACCGGTTACCAAAGCTTAGCACTTTTTTGACTTGTAAGCCTAGTCAAATTCCTCTATTTGCCTCATTACCGTTTTTCTACAATTTCAACAATTCACACATATTTTCACTTAGAAAATAATCCAACAATTTCTAATAAATTTTATAGAAATATAATGACATCTTTTAATTTATGTACCCATTTCATCATTCAAATTCTAGTAAAATACCTTTTTTTTTCACTCTCTCAATCTCAATACACATCAGTAGGCTAGTTTCTTTTGTTGCCTTAGGGAAGCACCCAATTATCCTATGTTTTGGCCACCAAAATAGCTTTGCTTCAGCATCTAAATTCACCCCAACTTAGCTTAAGTCACTACCAATTTTCTAGCCTTTAAAGACCAACTTTACAGCCTCAAATCACCTAGCCTTGTGTTCTCATCATTCAATATCATAGTCCAACAACTTCTCTTCTACTTCCACACCTTTTTACAAGTTCGATTGGTGCTACCTCTCAAGCACGTTCTCTCTCTCTTTTCCATACCAGTCTTTTGCCCAAAGAAGATAACCCCTAAGCTCCTTGTTCAGCGCCTATAGCTCTTGCACTTCAACCTGTCTAGCCTTAGAACGGTACCAAAACTCAACGATCAAATACATTTATAAGCTAGCTGAAAATAAACCTTCAAGACCCCTGTTCAGTATCAATCATAGCCTAAAACAATCAAGAGTCCCCTGTGCCTCAGGTTTTGCACACAATCACATAAGAGCCTAAACTCTGCCTTAGCTGAGAAGGGAAACCTTTGTCCCCGTCATCAATAGCTACCTATAGCTCCCTTGCTTTTGCTCTGTTTCAGAGCCATGAACCACTATGTTTACATGCCATCTTCAGCCACCAAAAGGGAGCTCTTGGTTCGACCAACACCATCAACTCCAACCCCTCTTGTTGGCTCTTCTTTCATGCGGGTTTTCCTCCCTAATGGCACACATCCTCTTTGCTCTTTCTTGCTCCCATCTACCTCTAGCTCTCTCGGGTTTCTCCTCTACAATTCTTTCCATCTTCCTTTTCTTTCACTTGTTCCCTCTCTCCTTCGGTATCTTATCAGTTTCATTTCATTTTCTTTGAGATTTTCGGATTTAAGATTGTTAGCTTTAAATTGACATATATATTTTGAAATGATAAAAACTTAAGTAATCTTAAATGTTTGATTTATAATGTAAATTTGCTTTATCAATTATGATTTTTACAAACCATATTAAGTGCTTTTATCAAATATAAAACCATGATTTAATTGATTACCTTTATTGGCTTTAATCAATTTAGAAAACATTTTTAATTATTGGTTTAAGTAATTTTCTTATGGAATTATTGAATATATTTTAAGAAAATTACTTGATAAGTTTTTGGACTCAAATTCATGTTTTAAAGTCATGTCATATTTAAAAAATACTCAAAATTAGTTTTAGAACGTTTTTAATGCCTAAAAACCTAGAAAAGGCAAATGAATAGTGCAAGGGATGGATCTTCTGACAAAAGGGATGGATCTCCTGACCAACAGGATAGATGAATAGTAAAAGGGATTGATCCCCTGAGGGAAGGGATCGATCCCCTAATGGCAGAATGCTCCCAAGAAGAAAAATTGAAGCATGGGATCGATCCCTTCATGGAAAAATGCCCAACAAGCATGGCAAGAGGCACAGGATCGATCCCTTAGGGCATAAGATCGATCCCCTACCTCGAGAAAGCACTCCAAAGGCTAGTTTTTTGTGAGATACAATAGTAACTTTTGATTTTGGCTCCACCCAACGTCAAGAGCACGTCCAAGGGACTATAAAAAGAGGCTTGGAAGCTTAAGAAAGCAAGAGGAATAGCTGAGCAACAATATTCTTCATCTTCTTCAAGTCTCAACAACATTTCAAGTGCTAAAAATTCTTCATTCTCATCTTCCTTGTATAGTATAGCACAAAATCTTGTATAGGCTTCTCTTACGCTTAACCTTTGTAATCACTTGCCTATCTAGAGGCTTTTTTTAATTACATCTCTTGTATAACGATTCACAATTTGTAAAAGGGAGTAAACCCTTGAGTGCTTCATTGTAAGTGAGGATTGGGTAGAAGGTTTTCTCCTTGAGCCATAGATGGGAGAGGTTGTAAGGTTTCCTTCTTGAGCTCGGAAAAAGAAGGTGTAAGGTTTCCTCCTTGAGCTCGAAAAAAAGAGAGGTGTAAAGGTTACTCTTGAGCCTAAGAAAAAGAGTGTAACAAATTCAAGCTAGCGGATTTGGGAAAAATCCTTGGGAGCGTCTCAAGGTAAAGGACGTAGGCAAGGTTGCTGAACCTCTATAAATCGACTGTGTACATTTCTCTTTCCTTTCTCTCTTTACTTATTTGCATTTATACTGTGATTGTTGAATTGAATTTGAATTGCATGCTTGTGTAACCTAGAGAACTTAGAAAATTCAATATAGGCTAGAGAATTTAGAAAAACCGAAAAACGAACTAAAGAGTAGCTAAAAATCGATTCACCCCCCTTTCGGTTTAGTTATAGAGACAACAAAGACAAATGGAAAAAGGTAAGGGGTGGTCTGTGTTTAGACTTGATAGGGTAGGGGACTTGTTCCCTTGTTTCCTAGAAAGGGGTTCCCAGCCAACACAGCAAGAGCGGTGCCTCTCATTTCCGGCTGACCCTCTCTCTCATTTCCCTTTTGCAAATCGGCTCTCTTTCTTCATTTTTTTCCTCTTTTTTTTGGCCGACAGCATCTCACTCCTCTTTCTCTCTTTGTCACCAGTCGGATCTGCACGTTATCGCTATCATGCTGACGGTCGACTGCTCTGTCGACCCTCTTCCATTTTTCTTCTCCTATAATTGTACAGAGGAGAATAGGGAATTGGGGTTGGTGGGTTAAATCCCACCAAACTCGATTCCAATTTATTTGTTTTATTATTTTTTTAATGATTTTTTATATTTAATATAAAGTAATATATTATAAATATATTTATATTTGATAAATATATATTATAATATGCATTATTATATTATATTTAATACATATATATTTTATATTTATACATTACTTCTATATACATATATTCATTTTAGCTTCTGTAATTAAGATAAAGAGAAAAGGAGACAAGTGGTTTCCTTGAAGCAAACCTCTTTGCATAGTAATGGGAGTCGAGGGAGAATGATTGATGAGAATAGAGACCTAGCCAAGGTGATGCAACATCTAATCCACGAAATCCATTTCTTTCCAAATCCCATGAGCTCCATTATGCCTAATAGGAAATTCTTATTAGCTTTATCGAAAGCTTTCTCAAAGTCCAATTAAGAAAAGTACCACCATTATCTGATTTTCTTATACAGTTAATGACCTCATTGGCAATGAGGTTGCTATCCATAATTTGACATCCCTTTACAAAGGCTAATTAAGAAGAATGAATAAGGGATCCCATCACCGGCTTCAATCTGTTGGCAAGAAGCTTTGAGAGGATTTTATAAACACCACCAATAAGGGATATTAGACGGAAATCGCTTAAGGTTTCAGTATAGTGTTTTTTTGGCTATAAGGGCAATAAAGCTGCAGTTAACTCCTTTAGGAAATTTACCAGTGTTGTGAAAATCTTGTAGAAATTCAATGATATCGTGTTTGAGAAGGAGACAATTTTTTTTATGAAGTTAAAATTGAAGCCGTCTGGCCCTAGAGCTTTGTCCCCATCACAAAGTTTGATAGCATTCCAGATTTCCGCTTCATGAAAAGGGCTTCCAGAAAACACACTTGATCAGAGGATAGTTTGTTGATAACATTAGAGATAAAATGAAATAGGGAGCCCAAGTCATCACTGTAGAGTTCTTTAAAATGACTCTCAACAGCCTTGCGAATGTCTTTTGAGGAGCAAAGAGTTTTGCCTTTAAAGGAGATGTGGCTCAAGAAATTATTTCTCCACCTGCTGTTAGCCATGCTGTGGAAAAATCTAGTGTTCTGATTGCCTTCTTAAATCGATCTAATTCTGGATTTTTGCCTCCAAGTCCTTTCTTCAATATTCTGAAGTTTCCAAAGGCATTTCTTTTTTGATGCGATATCCTGAAACAGATTCTCATCTTGTAAATCAACACCCAACCATATTGGAGTATGGTCAGAGATAAGGCAATCCAAGCACCATTGGTTAAAAGCAGAAAAATGAGAAAACCAATTTGCAGATAAAAGGAATCTATCCAACCTGCTTATAGAAGATTTGTTCCTCCAGGTGAATTTCCTTCTTGCCAAAGGCAAATCCATAAGACTCGAAGATTGAATAAAAGAGTTAAAATCATCAGAAGATCTAGAAATGTTGGAAGTTCCAATCCTTTCTTCCTCGTTTAACACTACATTGAAGTCACCTGCTAAACACCATAGTTCATTATCAACAGTAATGAATTCTGCAATTGAATCAAAAGAAGCTTTCCTGTCTGCAATGTCATTGGGAGCATACAGATTGAAAAAATTAATAACTAATGGAGAATTGTGAAGATTTCCTTTAAGCAAAATGAATCTGTCTGAAATGACCAAATGAAAGATACCAGAGATGAAAAGGGATATTATCAAGTTTTAACCATAAGAATCTATCTTCAGATAATAAATCCGAACTCCATGGTTTCACCCAAAAAAACCTCTCGCTTAACCAAACTTTCCATCTTCCAACATGCTGAGCATCTCCTCCCTTTAGTCAAACGTTAGCTACCACCCATAAGAGTGATAGAGAAAAGGGAAACACCTTCTATCAAGATTCTTTGCTGAATAAATTGAACAACTTGAGCATTTTTTTACCATGGCAACTGTTGATTTATCCAGCCAACTAGCTTCAAGTTTGCTATTCTCCACTAAATTCAGATCGGAATGGCCTGATGAATCATTTACAGGGGAGTTATTCTTTGAAACATCATTCACGGTGGTTTGCTGAGTGAGACCTGAGTTGGTTTTCTTCTGACTATATTAGCATAAGAAGGTTCTGTGCTGTGGTTGTTCTGGTTAGCAGAAAGTGTGACTTTCTGGGAACTTCTAGGTCTTTTATATTAATTCTTCTTATAATTGTAACCATTTTTTTATTCATTCCTCCTTATTGTACTCCGAGAGCTTAATTTATCAAAACCCCAACCTTAGATAGGTCTTAAAGTTTACAAAACATTTAGTGCCAGTAATTAATCAATAACTGTGGTATTCTCTTGATTGTATTTGTGAGATTTGAAGAAACTTAAGTTGTATAAATTTTTATCTTTTGTATTTGAAAAAGAAAGGGAGTAGAGGTTATGCCTTAGCCTTAGAAAATGTACTGTTACAGGTTATATGCTAGCTTTAGAAAAGCTGGTAGGGGTTTCTATCTTGAGCCTTCGAAAATGATAGGGTTTGTAATGTTTATACCATAACGTTGGAAAGGTAATTCAATTCTAGTGAATTGCAACTCCTTAATGTTAAGGGAAAGGTTATAGGCATGGCTGGCAGATCCTCTAAAAATAATTGTGTCAATTTTTTTATCCTTACACATTTAACAATTCAATTATGCTTCAAATTTTATCGTTTTCATTGAAATTTTTTTCCCACTAATCTTCGTTGTAAACCAAAATTTGGGAAATTTTGGATTCAATCCTATTCATCCCCTGTAGGATGGGGACAAACACTTGAGCTAACATAATTTATCATGCAACCAAACTAATTTCGGTCAATTACCGAAAATGATTTTGAAAAAAATTTTGGTTTTTGATTGTTTTCATTTGAAAACTGAATTAACCAAAAGTTCTAATAAAAAATTAAGAAAAACCAAAGATAAAACTAAAACTAAATGAAATCGAAATATATTTTTAAGTTTAATGTTAGAAGGATTTATAACTTTATACTTTGGTGTTTAAATATTTTGTTTGATGATTTTTTATAGTTTGTTTCAAATATGAGAAATTAGGAGATTACATTATATGTTAACATTAAATTGATATATATTTTGAAATGACAAAAACTTAAGTGAGTTTAAATGAGATTTTACAAAGTAAATTTGCTTTTGATAATCAAGTGTTTCACAAGCATAATTTGAACTACAAGTCTTGAGTGCTTAATTTGAAATAAAGTCTAACTGAACTTAATATGAAATATAGTTTACTTAGGCTTCATAGATTTGATTTTTTGAGAAAGAAAGATATATGTAACCGTCCAAACTTACAGTGTTCACACATTTTTATATATAATTAACGGTTGTACCGTCTGTGATGCCTTAATCACTTAAACAGTAACAGTGATAAATAGTAAACTTTAATAAATTTACAAAACCGGAATATGAAATTTAACAATATTTCTTAACACTTTACATCCCCTGTTCCTACTTTACAATTTAAGTAGTACCGTACAATAATTCTGAATATATAAAAGAAAATACAAATACCTCCAGGATTGACACTATGCAATCTTAGGTAATCGAAAACACAGCTGATAACCTCGGGATGGTATATCTCTTAACCAATAATAGTATCATCTGGAGTGAAAAATAATGGGGTGAGCGAAACGTGCTCAGTAAAAGAGTAGTATGCAAGATTGATATAACAAAGACTATCTGATTGAAAATATTTATTTTCCTAACAGTTCACTAGGTACAGTAATCAGGATGATACTATAGTCGGCCAGGAAATCTGGATGGAGCATGGAAGGTATTTTGAAGTACCTGTCTTGTCCTGGAAACCCAAAGCGACTATAGGGAGTATTTAATAATTTGTTGATATAAAACAATTTAATAAAATTTTCAATAAATAAATGGTAATAAAACCATTTAATTAAACACTCCAGTAAACACTTGAAAACACTTGACAATAACAATAATAGATACTGTACAATAAACACTTTAATTAAACTGTAGTAACAGAATATAAATCAGTTCAGTGACAGTATGATAAAATATTTCAGTATACAGTGCGTAAACAATTTTCAGTTCAGTAAACACTTAATTTCACATCATAGTAACAATTCAGTAATTATTTCAAAATCAGAAATAATTTCATAATTATTTTTCCATTTAGTAAATAGTATATTCCAGTACAGTTCAGTAAACAGTTAACAGTAAATCACAATTTAGTAAATATTTAATAGTAGGTTGAGACTAGGCATCAACCTAAATAAATCATGCTATAATTATCCCCAAAGGGAAACAGTAACATTATATAATAAGATCTATGACCATAGTCTATAAGATGTCTTTAGTGAACACTGATCAAATGACACTGGGACGCTAAAGATACGATCAATATCAACAGCACAGTAACAGTACATTAACAGTGAGCAAGATCATGGGGCCTAACAGTCTCCAATCATTTTATTTACAATAAAAAATACCTTTAAGGAAAATAAATAAATATCATTAAAATTTAGAAAATTCCAAAATGGTATTTTAAATTCACATTTAACATTACAGTGAAAATAATGAATAAAATATTCATGCTTCAGTGAGAAAATTTACAAACGTTCAATTTTACAATAAAATATTTCAAAGAACATATCTATAATCTCACTTTAATAAAATTTAATTACATGAATATTTAATTAATATTTTTCAGTAAAATACTAATTTATGGAAAATATTGGAAATAAATTCCAAAATATACAATTTCACTCAATTTATGCATATAAAATATTTCATGATATTTTAGAAAAATTTTGAGGAATTTTTGGCAGCGTAATAGTTGCGGTTTTCCTAACCTCTTGCACTTAAACACAATTTCCATAATAGCCATAATACCACATATTTGCATGATTTCAAAGGCAATTTAACACCCAATAATTTCATAAAATTATACTTATCAAAATCATGCAACCGCTATATCCCTACAGCTTCCACACTCATCCCTTACCTGTCTCGTGTTATCGAACCTTTCGATAGCACCACACGAAATTCGTCTGTCCCGGCTGCAAAACAATTTCACCAAAATTTTTAATTAATTATCCTCTAATTTTTGCACCATTATATCACTAAATGTAGCCACATTGTATACAGCTTATGTCTAACCAGTGTAATTTACACCGGTAGTAAAACATAACTTTCCCATATTAACTCTGATTTCAAATCAGATTGCACCATTCTTCTTCTCTAAATTTCTACATTAATTTGGCAGATCAAGTACATGAAATGCAGCACAATAACACCTTCAAAGAGCCTCAGCCAAAACCTCCCTTAAGCCTACACTAGTGCGTTTCTTCAATCTAAGCTTACCAAACTTAAAATCCATGTTCATTTTCTTATTTGCCATCATTTTCATGCAAAGAATTACATGTTTTCCTTGAGTTCCTAGCTTGACCGAAACTCACTTTCATGGTGGATTTTTATTTAGTCAATGTAAATCAAATCCAATGCTAGAATCTTAATCTACACACTTGAATTAGCCTAAATACAACTTTGAAATTAAATGAAACATCAAGATATGGAAGATCTTACCTTTGGCTGAACACTTCTTCCCCTCTTTTCTCTTTTTTTGCTTCCTTGTTTGATGATCTAATGGTATGGGTGAGAAGAGGAGAATGTATAGAACAATTTTTTAGTTATCAACGTGTTGAGAAAATCAAGTTTTCTTAAGGTTTTGGTAAATTTTCTTTCTTTTTCTTCTCTTTTCTTTATTGGTGTTGTGGGAGGTGAGGAAAAAGAGAGTGAATAGTGCCAGCCATAAATTGGCTGAAATGTGGAGATACTTCTAGAAGGGTGCAAAATTACCAAAATTCCATTGGTTATGTAAATTTTGGACAATTTCGCCCTTAAGCTTCCGTAATCATAAAAACTTTGTAATTGCACTCCAAAATTTTGGATTCCATCACCAAATAATCTTATTAAATTTATTTTGATGATTAGAACTGGTTTTGTTGACGTGTGGTACATCGATTGAGTGAAATTATGATTTTACCCCTAGCCGACCGCCAGCGAAATTTTTCGATTAAACCACTGATTTGATAAATCTATTGACTCTAGCTTATTCTCCTTTTCATGTAGAATTTCATAATATTTTTACTTCATTCCAACTCATTTTAGTTTGAGCGTAATTTACGAAAATGCTCTCGGGATGTAACCGTCATTTTGAAATTTGTTTTCATACTTCACAAAATAATATAAAAATTGTTTTTAAACCTAAATATCATCATTTTATATTTATCACACCCACTGTATACTGTAATATCAGTCTCAAATCCATCAAAACCATAATAGTCAAAGTGGGGCCCACATTACACTCTTACTTATAATCACAAAATACATTATATTTCACTCAATAATTAAATACATAATTCATGTACAGTATAGTAGAAACAGGTCTCACAATATATTTCAAAAATATAAACTTAGGAATTTTCTCTTGAAATATCTGTCAAAGTTATTTAGAAAATTACTTGATGCCTTGAGAAATTTTTCATGCTCAAAATTACATGCTGTTTAATTTTTATAAATCATAGAAGTAATTTAAAGTTGAAAAGAATAATTTTTGGAGTTTAAATGAAATATTTCTTGAACTTAAACTTATTTGTCAAAAAGTCAAGGTATAATAAGTATCAATAACCTTATTAAGAAGCTCAAAAATACGATTTTATAAAGAAGGTATCAATACCCTTGGTATAACTATCAAAACTTTTTGTTCAAAAGCTCAAACATACAATTTTATGAAGCATGTATCAATGCCCTTGGTATAGTTATCGATACCATGCAAGCCAAAAGTGTTTTTCTTGCCTGAAGTATTGATACCCAAGGCACAAGTATCTATACCTCCTTTCTTGGCAGCAAGCAACGATTATATTCTTGTGTCTTTCGACAGCTATTTGTTCTCTAAATGGTTTCGAACAGATCCAATCTAATTTCAAAATATAAAAGGAGTCTTTTAACACATCATACAACAAGAGAGTAAATCGAGTCTTTCAATAGTATCAAGGGTTTAGGATTTAATTCTTCCTATCTTTTATCCATGTTGTATTTGTTTCGATTTAATTCTTCCTATCTTGTACACATATTGTATTAATTTTTCATTGATGTATCATTGAACTTATAATTATAAACACCTAACCTTAGAAAAGGTCTTAGAGTTTGCAAAACCAAATTTGAACTTGTAATTGATCAAGAGGTAAGGTACCCTCTTTAATGTATTTGTTGAGTTTTTAAAGAAAGTCATGTATTAAAGGTTTCTATATTTAGCCTTTGAAAAATATAGGAGTTAATAGGTTATACCTTAACCTTAGAAAAGGAAGTAGAAGCTTCTATTTTGAGCCTTAAAAAAGATAGGGATTGTAAGGGTTATACCTTCACCTTGAAAAGGTAATTTAATTCTAGTGAATTAGGTACTCCTTAGTGTGAATGCTAAAAGAGAGGATGTAGCCATGAAATAGCCGATTCTCTATAAAATTTGTGTTCAATTTTTTCTATCCCTACACTTTTACAATTCATCCATGCTTTATTCTCCCATTTTCATTGAATTGTGAATTTTCCACTAATCTTAATTGAAATCCAAATCTTGGGAAAATCAAGAGTCAATCTAGTTCACCCCTTCTAGGATTGCCTACACACTCTGAAGCTAACAATTGGTATCATAGCTTGGTTTCTTTGTATAGGTTTAACATCCTAGAGTGATCCTTATGCTCAAATCTTTGATACAATCTTTAATATTAGGCAATCTTTCATGTAGAAGAATGAATACCCTTGAAACTCTTGGAAGGATTAAGAACCTGAGGAGATACCTTGTGGTTGTGAATGCTCAATGAATGAAGACAACTCTCAAACCAAAAGAATCACGTGGTAGTATTTTCATAATTGTATTTCATGTTTGTAAAATTTTTTATTATTGGTTTTGAAAATTTGAATTTGAAATAACTGAAAAATATTTGAATTTGATTTTCAACAAACAGGTTTCATGTTAAAAAATTGAAAATAGTTTTGGAAACTTTTCAATGAATTATCAAATGTTTTGATTTTGAAAATATGGTGCATTAGTAAATGAAAGTCATGTGCTCATAGAGTAATTAAGTGATAAATATGACCAAATGCATTAGATGAAAATTTTATGGTCTCTCATTATTTACTTGTCATATGAAATATTGCGTATTGTTTTTGACGAGTTTGAGAATGAGAGATATTGTGACTTACTTGTAGGTCAAGAACCCAAAATAAGTTTGGTACCATCTTTCAAATGAGAAAGGTTTCTTGTAGGTAAGTTGAAAGGCTGAATGCTCAAATAAGGATATAAAGTTTTCGAAAATATTCAATTCAGGATCTAAACTTTTATTTTGCTCAATTCAGGATAAAACGTTTTCGATTTTGCTCAAATAAGGATTTTTTAAAGCGCGTGAGTTACAAGCGCCGTTAAAATAATAACGGCGTTTATAAAAGACACGTGGCAGCATGTGATTGGGCCACGTGGCAGAAGTGGACACGTGGCAGCATAAGGGTGGGACACGTGGCAGTGACATATAATTAATTTTCTTTTAATAGGTAAAAAATATATGGACACGTGGCAGCGTGTGAGCGGGACACGTGGCAAGCTTGACACGTGGCAGCGTGTGAGTGGGACACGTGGCAGTGACTTATAATCATTAGTGGGACACGTGGCAAAGTTTAGATCCTGAATTGAACATTTTCGAAAACGATAGATCCTTATTTGAGCATTCAGCCAAATTTTTTTGTTATAAATATTAATAAAAATTAAAAATTAAAATATTATTTATAATATTATAATTAGTAGTTAATTTTGTTAGTTGATTTTTTAATAAAAAATAACTTTTAAAAATTTATATTACATTGTCAAAAAAAAATTTTGTTAAAAAATAAATTTTTATAAAAAATATTTATGTATTTTTTTCACATTGTTTTTCTTTTCATTCCTTTCTGTTTTTATTTCTTTTATATGATTTAAATTTAAAATAATTTTTTATTGTAAATTAAATATATTTATTTTTAGAAAATTGAGTTTTTCTAGGAAATACGTTTATTTTTTTAATTACATCAATTTTTCTAAAAAGACAGTTCTTACATATTTTTCTTTATTTTTATAGTTTCTTTATCTTCTTTCTTTTTTTGCCAATTAGAAGAAAATATAGAAAACAAAAAAAGAAGAAAAATACAAATTAAATTTAGTAATTTAAAATTTATTCTTTAAAAAATATATAATTTCTAATAATTTTATGGCTAATAGTTTTTTTTCCTTTTTTATGGTAAAAATGAAAAAAAAATTACGAAAGAAAAAATAATAATTATACTAGTTACAAAAAAGTTTTATAATAATTTTTATGTTTGAGAATTTATTTTCTAAAACAAAATTTAAAATTTTTAATTATTTCAAAAAATAATTTTAAAAAATTTATTCAAGAAAATATTATTTTATCAAAATATATAGTTTTTCTTGAATAAAAAAAAGAAAGAAAAAAAGTAAAAAAATATGTGGACACGTGGCAGCGTGTGAGTAAGACACGTGGTGACGTGTGAGTGAAACACGTGGCAACCTATGAGTGGGACACGTGGCAGTGATTTTATAATTATTTTCTTTTAATAGGTAAAAATAAATTGACACGTGGCGGAGTGTAATTGTGACACGTGGCAGAGTGTGAGTGTGACACGTGGCAATAATTATCCTTTCATCGCCAGTCACTCTCTTTAACGGCGCGTGTAACTCACACGCTTTAAAAAATCCTTATTTGAGCAAAATCGAAAACGTTTTATCCTGAATTGAGCAAAATAAAAGTTTAGATCCTGAATTGAATATTTCCGAAAACTTTATATCCTTATTTGAGCATTCAGCCTAAGTTGAAATAATGAAGTTATTAAAACTTAAATTCTCTCAACGCACACAATGGGGATAGATAATCTCTATACTTTTTATTCATAAAATGTTTGATTGCCCAATTCAATATGAATAACTTGCACTTGATTGTTTTCTTTGAGCCATAATGATAATAATTTATTGTACAAAATAGATTTTATGAAATGAATATTTTTTATTTGAATGATCTTTTGGAAAGTATGAATCTGGCATAAAATTAATAAAGTATCCTACTATATATCTAAATGATATAATTATCCAATACACCATTAGTAGAGTTTTTTATCTTCACAAGCGGGATTAAATTAATTACATGTCTTATTTTATTTATTATTTATTTTTTAAATATTTTTTAAGTACATATGGCATTATCTTAACATCGCTTGTGGAGTCCAAAAAATTCTATTAACGGTGTATTAGATATTAATCCATAATATATTTAACCTTATATATATTACTATAATCTATTAACACTAATCATGAAACAAAATTTTAAGTTACTATATATATATATATATATTTATATATATTATTATAGTCTATTAACAATAACCATGAAACAATAATGTATTAACCTTACATATATTACTATAATCTATTAACACTAATCAATAAACAAAATCCTTAGCTCTTGCACATCCGCGTCCTCAGCTCAACTAAGCAACTTGTAACAGCAGCAAGCTCTCCCCAGTTTCCTTCGTTGCCATGCACTTTCAGCCAACAACTATCAGCAACGCAGCAGCATCAAGCCGGCAGCTTGTCCCTCCATGCGCACCGCATAACAGCAACAGTGGTTCGTGTCACCCCGGCAATGGCTTCAAGCAGCAACTTTCATGCCAGGCTTCCACGTTCCTCAGCAGCTGTCCCTAGCTAGCTTCAATCATCAGACCATCGGAACCTAGAACAGGAAGTAGCAAAGCAGAGCAGAGTTGGACAGAGCTTCAGGCAACATTTTCCTGCATACACAGTCAAGAACAGGGCATAAAAAAGAAATTAAAAAGAAGTAAAATCAAAGTAAATCAAACGAAACAGAATTTAGAAAAAGCAGTGGCAGTTTGTAGTAAAGCAGAGCAGGATTCAGGGGAGCAGTAGCAATATATCAGAAACCAGCAGAAGAAATACCATGCTAGCCGAGGATGAAGTTTGGTTGGATGGCTTGTGGTGTGGGGTCACGTGGGATAGGGGCGCTTATGCATGGTTTTGCATGAGTTGCATGAAAGCTAAGGGTTTTGCATAGAAAGGGTTTAGTGTTAGGTCTTGGGGTTTAAAGTTTTTTTCTCAATTATTTATAAAACCCCACACATGAAGAAAAATCACAAAATCAGATAGGAAAATCGATAAAATTTCCATTAACACAGCAAAATTATATGAATTATCAACTTTGTAAGGGGCATAGCTTAAACTTAAGTACATAGGATAGGAAACGTCCACCTGTTGTTTAGTTAGCATGCGTTGACCGATTCCATATTTCATTACCTTGCAGCTTGTTTTTCGTTATTCTTGTTTTCGATGAATGATCAGCTTCGTTTCTCTACCAAAACAAACTCTAAATGTCTTTACAGGTATAGAGTGGAAACCTGGTTGATCTGTCCAACGGACGGGGCAGCCATATGTTCGACGATTCATGAGAGGAATTCGCTGTAGGAACTTGCGCTGCGCTCCCAAACTCTCGTATAAAAGAAGGCATAATAAACTCCTCTAGCAGGATTCGGGCTTTGTTTTTATCAGCTTTGTAACCAGAAACAATAGTTATGGCTGCCAAAGCCTCCCTCCTCTTCATTGTTGCATTCTTCCTCCTGGCCTTGTCCACCACCTCTACAGCTCTCAACATCACTAAGGCGCTTGGACAATACCCCGAATATGGCACTTTCAACGACCTTCTCTCCAAGACCAAGCTCGCTGAACAAATCAACCATCGCCAAACCATTACCGTACTAGCCCTGGACAACGATTCCATCTCCTCCATCACGGGCAGGTCAATGGATGAAGTCAAGAAAATCCTCATGAACCACATTGTCCTCGACTACTTCGATACCCTCAAGATCCAAAAGCTGGGAAAGAAGAGCGCCATTCTAACCACGTTATATCAAACGACTGGTGCGGCTATGGATCAACAAGGGTTCTTGAACATTACAAGGATAGGCCCAGGTGATGTTGTGTTCGGTTCAGGCGTGAAGGGCGCACCACTAGTTTCTAAGCTTTTGGGGTCTGTGATTGCCCAGCCTTTCAACTTATCAGTGCTTCACGTTAGCACACCTATTGTGGCTCCTGGCTTTGGTGATCCCGTCCTTGCTCCGCCACCGCCAGCAGGTTCCAAACCTCCGGCCCCTGCTCCGAAGAAGGCTGATGAGGCCCCTGCTCCCTCGGTGGAGGAGGAAGGTGACTATGAAGGGGAAGCCCCTGATAGTGCACCCTCCGCTGCTCCGTCTGATGCACCGGCTGATGCTCCAGCGGCTGATGCTCCTACCAAGCGGAAGTCGCCCCCATCACCCAAAGATGCTGATGAAGAAGAAGCGGAAGCACCTGATTCCTCTGCTTCTTGCAGAGTAAGCTCAAGCATAGCCGTTGCAGCGGTGATGGGCTTGGTCGCAAGCATAGTAGCCTTCTAAGGAATAGCTGTTTTATAATGCCGGGAGAGATTAAGAGTGTAAATGAACAAAACTCGAACTTCAGTTTGTCCGACGATCGCTTCGTGAATATGTTTGGTTCTATTTGTTAATATTCGTTTGTTATTTTTAATAAACGATGATGAACAGAAGTATGATTCGTTCGTTATATTCACCAACAAATTCATTTATGGTTTATTTGAAATTTATTCATTTAATGAATCATTTAGTGTTCATTTGATATTCGATAATAATAATAATAATAATTTAAATATATATTTATTCATAGATTATTTTATGTAATTATTAAAGATTAGGTTGGATAGGCAGTGAGATTGGTTTCGGAAATATTAAAAAAATAAAATGATCATTAAATAAAAATAATTTTAATAAAATATTTTAAAAATGTAAAAGAATAAATTTATATTTGTTTTTTTTGTCTTTAGTAATTCTTTTTTGTTTTTAGTGTTAGAATCCACCGCACTTCCAAACGGAGCCTAAAATTACATATTTATTCATAGAATTTACTTCCAGTTCTATTCACAAATCACACATCGTCTCTTCTTTTAATCTTGTCAATGATATTTGTGATCACCTTCTCCATGTCAAGGTACGTCATTGGTTTAAATGGTCGCTTCATGTCCTGCAAAACAATTTGCAGAAGTGCAGCAAACTTGCAGTCTATTGCATCTGTTTTGTTTCGAGAACCTAACAGTTGATTTATCATCCTATCATCAACTAATTTGTATGAGTATGACAATTTCATTTTTTTTATCAATAAGATTTACTACTTAAAAAAAAAAAAAAACTTATAGACTATATTTAAAAAGCATAGTGTAAGATAAAAGAATATGTTTTTCTAACCGTAACTTGTTCTAGCGTAGTTTCTCTCAAGTACAATAAATTACAGTTTTCTTGTACATAGTCTAATATGTTTATGATCATGGTATGATTTATGAAATCAGAGTATGACTAGGAGAAAAATGTCTTTCATCTATTAATTAGACTATGTTTTCTGATTTAAAATAATGATAAATTTTTTTGTTATATATCAATAATTAACAAATAATTTAATACTAATATTAATTTATTATTCACCTATTTAATTTCATCACACAAATTATAACAATCAAGAATAAAAAAAATTCAAAACAATTAGCAATAATCAAATTTTATCAATCATAAATTGGTAAAAATATCACATTCTTAGTAGTAATAACTGTTTTTAATACAGATATATAATATATAAAATTAATCTAGGCATTCTCCCTTAAACTTCATCATCAGAAAATAGCAACCAAAAAGCCTAGTTTTAGTTCAAACATGAACTTGATCAATCCGTAGATAAAAGAATAATAGCATTAATTTAGCAACAAATAAATTTCAAATATAAGCAATTAAAGCATAGACTTTTTAGGGAAAAAGTAACAAGAGATCCAATAATATGTATAACGAATAGAACCAGAACAATTTAAATAAGGAAATTGTTTACTTGTTGAAGATGACATTTACAAATAGCCAAAAGAGTTTGTTGTCAAATTTAATTAAACCCCAAGTGTGTTATTATATATTAATATGTCGTTTATGTGCATATTTTTTGTTTTCTTTGGCAAATCATTGTTATGGTCTTTTGTCTAGGTTAAGTTTTCTACGAAGGAAACTGGATTTATGAACTCAAGCTTGATATTCATTATTTCCAAGAAATAGTGTGTCGGAGACAACTCAAAAATTTTTTTCTACTGAACTTAATGTAAATTTATTTTATTACATGAATACTTTTAGTTTCACAAGGAAGTTGAGATGTCTTCTGCACAAGATATCTGAAAAATATTGAAGGTCAACTTTAGGTTCATAAATCCAATTTCCTTTCCAAAGAAGCTAGATCCAAGCAAAAGGCCATAACAAGGATTTGCCAAAGGAAACCAAAAACATGCACATGAATTGTAAGTTTTTTAGGACATGTATGGGTGGATCATACATGAACATACAGATGTTAAACGTAGCAAAATAAATTTTGCCTCAAGAAATTGATCCCAATGAATATCTTTGATCAAGAACATTTAAATCGTGCAAAAACATACTAAGAATCATATCAAGAATCGCAAAAAAAAAAGTGTTTCAAGAAACATACACAGCTTTAGATGTTGTAATCTAAGGCTTGCTCTTTTGTTAATGATGCTTGATCTTTTTGTTTTGAATCACAAGGTCACTCCATGTGTGATGGTCTTTAACATAAGTCCACACAAGTAGCAATGGAGCCTTTAGGAAAGTTGGATTGTACACGACCGTCACTATGCTAGTAACTTGAGTTTCACAAGGGTCACAAACATGAAGAAAACTCTTTTCTTGATGCAAGCAAGAGAGAAAAGATAAATGACTAGGGTGGGCGATAAACACTCTACAAGGTCTTACCGCCACTCATCTTAATAATCCCTTTTCCTCAACTTATGTGGCTAACCATAATATTCTATTTATAGGCTGGATCAAATGTGTTTCATTAATTAGTACATTTACTTTTTACCCCTTGAATTTTTTTTAATTGCAATTGGGTACACTTCTTCATTAAACTATTTAATTAGAGGTAATACCTAAATTATAATTAAGAGTAGTAGGCCTCAACTTAATTAAACTCTTTTGATTAGGTCCTATAATCTCTTTTAATTATAATTTGAACCAATAATTTGATTACAACTCTTAATTAAGTTTACTTAATTAAACACATTTAATCAAGTCCAATTACAATTCTATCCAATAAGTCTAAATAGGAAACTTCAAATTTCACTATACCAATCCATTTCAATCCACTGACTACTCTTTTATGTGTAATCCATTAGATTCCTAATATCATGGCAATGAACTTGAATAGCAATTTCAATTCATAGATCAAATTAGGCATTTAGAAAAACTAAGTGACTGATAACCTTATTAATTTATTGCATTATTTCATTAAGTTTTGCTTAATTCTCATTCAAAAATGTTAATTTATCCATTAAATACGTTTAATTTCCTCAATTAGAAATTTAATTAATTTTGTTGGGATTTTTCAAGCAGATACGTAATAGAGATGAGATTAACACAGAATTAAATTAAACACACAAGAGGCAATATTTAATGTGTTTCGACCTAAGTACCTACATCTATAGACAAAAGAGAAAATTTTCACTATAAACCATAGATATTACTATAGACACCAATTTTGTCCGGGCTCCTAAATGAGCTGTTAAAATCATCTAGACCCATGATAAACGGCCTAAAATTATTTTGACCAATAAATGTCAAACCCATTACATGTTTTGATATTTCTTTTAGTTTCTTTATTGATTTATTTATTTATATTTCCACATTATTATTATTTTTATCTATTCATTTTATATTATTATTATTATTATTATTATTATTATTATTATTATTATTATTATTATTATTATTCATTTATATTGTTCTTCATTTTTATTTGTTATTTATAAAACAAGTAGGAAAATCTTGCTACTTGATAATTGATATTATTATCTACTTGATAATTGATATTTAATATTAGGCTTTATAAAAATCAGAGGAATAAAGGAAAATAAAATCAAGAAGATTCTTTATTAATTATTGAATCTTGAAGATCAAAATAGTTTTCTAAGTAAACTAAACCTTGGGCTCCAAGACTTTGTCTTTCTATAGAAATATATGATATTAGGTCAATATAAAGAAAAGTCAAGCGGGTACAAAAATGAAAATAAAGAAAAAGGGATACAGAGGCAAAGAGAGAAGACAGCTTGAACTCCCTGCCAACCTTGCATCTGCGAACTGCTCCTTACCACCATCACCATCCCTGCATTACATTATACCCACCGTCATCATTAAGCCCTACCTTGCATTATACTGAGTTCCCCTGCTCGTTGCCACTATTCCTTCTATATCAGCCACCATTACCTTCCCTTGTTGTCTTCACCGCAACCTTCCAAGCTCCCAACTTCACGCCATTCTTCCAACCACCATCCATCGTCGGCCTGCTCTGCCGCTGTTCATCATTACCATCACTGTCTTGCACCACCATCTACACAGCTCTGCCACGGTCTTGTCGTTCTTCTCAGTGTTTCAAATAGCGGCCGCTAAATCAAATAGCGGCCGCTATCTCGCGGTAGCGGCGGTGGCCGCCACCGCTATCGCAGGTATAACGGGTGTGAGTATGGCTCACACCCATAGCGGCTGATAACGGGCGTTCTAAAACGCCATAACGGAGGATAGCGGTGATAGCGGTCCGTTATCACCGCTATCCACCGTTACCTTTCAGACAGAAGAAAAACAAAGAAAAAAAATTTCAAAAGCAGAGTAGCAGATAGCAAAAATCGGATTCCCCAATTACAATGCCCAAGCTTTCAAACATCAATCATCAAGACAATATCAAAATCAATTATCAAGATCATATCAAAATCAATTAATCAACAAAAAATCAGATTGCACAAGCACAAGCACAACTTAGAGTCTCTGGACTCATCTCAGTCAGACACTCAAACACAAGCAAAGCAAGCAACGACAGGGAGCAAAACCAACTCAGAAATCAACAAGAGATGAAAATGAAATGAAGAGAAACGAAATTGGGATTTGAGGGCTGAGGCTGCTCTGGACAGGTTGCGTTGAGGGCGGCGGCGGGGGCGCGCAAGACTGAGTGAGCCGTTAGGCTTGGCTGGCTAACTGAGAGGTCCAAGGAGTGAGGGTGATTGGGTGAGGGCATGAGGGGGGTCGGTCGACGGTGGGTGAGCTGGTGAGGGGCTGTGTCGGAGCCTCGGAGGCGTGCGCATGATCGACCGGTGTTCTCTTCAAATCAGATCTGATTCAAGGCTAGAGGGAGGGAGAGAGACGAGGGTCACGACGAGATGCGCTGTGTCGGAGGCGTGCGCATGATCGACCGGTGTTCTCTTCAGATCAGATCTGATTCAAGGCTGGAGGGAGGGAGAGAGACGAGGGTCACGACGAGATGAGGGTGATGGGGATTAGGGAGAATTGGGTGATGGGGATTAGGGAGAATTGGCCGATGGGTAGTCCGGTTGTGGGTACTGGGTAGATCATAAATATTTTTTTTTATCAAAAGTTAATTATAAATGTTTGTGGGTGAGTAAATCATAAATGTTTTTTTTTTACCAAAAGTTAATTAAGTTAAATAATAATTTAATATTTGATAATGACTTATTTTTGATAATTGGTATTTTACTCTAATAAAAAAATGTGTTATTTCACTAATTTATGATGGCTAATGGGTTTTAATGTTTAAGAATTTTTTTTGGTAACAACTAGCAACATATTAATTTTGAAGAATTAATATAAGTTAATATTATGGATCATGATAAATAATATTAGGTTATTTGAATTAAAAAATTATTAAGTAATGTTTAATTTAGATTATTAATTTAATTTTTTAAAGTAAAATTTATAAAGTAATTAAATATATGGTATTAAATATATTTTTTATTACAAATGGTATTGAATATTATTATAACTTAAGAAAAAAATTAATATTGATAATTTGATATTGATATATAAATGTGAATGTTTAAGTTAATTGATTGTGGCAAATTAATATTAAATTCGTAATATAACCAAACATTATTGTAATGCAAGAGAATATTGATAATGTAAATGTCATGAATTAAATTATTAATTTATTATTACTTATTAAAGGGTTGAAAATGTGATTAATTAATGATTGAAATTCAATTTTTATCAATGTTTGAAAAATGTGATGACTCTATCTCATTCGTTTATAATTATTTGTTTAATAGAAAATGTCATGCATACCACCAAATGATCAGTTTCCAAGTAAAAGACTAGAAAGTACGCTAAGTGATGATATCGGATGGCATTAATTCTTATTAGTACATAATTATTTATCTCTATTTTCAATATTTGTTATTTTTTTAATTATCATAAGTAATTTTTTAAATATAAATGTTTAACTATAGTTCAGAAAATTATGAATAACCTTTTTTTCACATAAATAATAGACTTGAGGTATCATAAATTACTTTAAAAACTATAAAACAAGACTTTACATGATTATAATTACAATTACTACACTTTACGTAGAATTATGTGAAATTAAAAAAATTCACGACCGCGATGACCGTGATGATCGCAATTACCGCCGCTATGTCCGTAACCGCGATAAACGCAACGCGACCGAAAACGCGGCCGCGACCGCAATTTAAAACAATGGTTCTTCTATGCTGCTATCACTGTGTTGCCCTACTCCTTCCTGTGTTGTGACTCCGCACTGCTGCTGCCTTTCTACTACTGCACGTTCGTACAAGTGGTGTTTAAATAATCTAATTTAACCTGCAATTCACTCACACAATGATTTTCTCAAGCACTAAAAATTAGATGAATAACCTAGTTTAAATAACTTGCATCCGTTTTTTTTTCTAACTAAAGGTATCTCCATATGTTTTACTATTTGGATTAGGAATGGTAAACGGTAAACCCTTTCAATAGTAGTGACTTCAAAATTTGAACCATATCTAAATGCTTGAAGAAAAAAGTCCACTTCCACTACTTCCAACTACTTGTTGGTGCAATGTACTATTTTAAATATTAATAATTTAATGATAAATATCATCATCACCATTAGAACCTTTATCCCAATAGATAAAGTAGGTACATGAACCAGTATATGAACTCATGTTAAGTTGTCAACATGAATTTTTATCCTTCACTCACTCTTATCAAAGGCAATATGTTCTTCCGACTCTAATGCCACAATATCTTTCCAAATTACTTTGTTCCATGTATTTTTCGATATTTCTCTAACCTTAACCCTTTTTTCGTCATTTATAGCCTTCACTCACCACTGAAGCATCTACAAGTCTACATCAAATGTGTCCAAACCAACATAAATGACTTTCACACATTTTGTCTTTGATAGGTACCACCTCAACTTTCTTACAGATGTCTTAATTTCTCGTTCCATCCTTCTTTTTTTATATATGTTTGCATATCCACCACAGCTGATCTATTGTAAATAATTATCATTAACATTGAAAATATTACTCACTAGAGTGTAGTTTGTGATTCAAAGTTGATTTAAAGTTGATCTTAGCCCTCTTGCTCCTCAAAGAAAAATCCAAACAAATTCAAAGGTGTTGTACCCTCTTAAATCCAGGATAATCAAAATGAAAATAAGTCTTTTATGGAAAGCCAAAGTTGGAAAAAGAAATATACTAGAGAGAAAGAAAATTTTATCTCATTTTTTAGTCCCAATTTTGATCGCCTTCAACCTACTGCCATTTGTTTTGTCAAACCGAGAGAGTGGGAGGCTAAGGTTTGGAGGATTTGGGGTTTAAGGGATTTAGGGAGAGAAACATAAGAAAAAAGGAATTCACATTGGTTTTATATGAATCTGGAATTTGATATTAATAATTGTTGATGGTTTATATGAAAAAAGAAATTCTCATTGGTTTTAGGGAAGGAATTTGCCTGTCTCAACGGCAAAGGTTATGGGCAAGAAAGAAAAGAATTGCAAACAGGAAAAAATAGGAATTTTACAACATTTTTGGAGAAAAAAGTCATTACTTATTGATGTGGGTCAGGTTAAAGATTATTGGCTTTTCTATAAGTCAAGCTGAAGAACATTGGGCCAAATGATAATCTAAGACCAAGAAGAAAGAGGACTCAGAAGGCCTATAAATGATTCATTAAATGACCGTTTAAGCTGTGGGTCATAAAGGTAATTACGCGCAATTTAACTCCTATAAATAGGTCACAAGTATCAGCTTTAAACCCTAAGCTCTATTTGCTTATGAAAACGCTACTTGGATCCTGTCTGACTTAAGCATCGGATTTCCCCTGCGCCCTCTGACTTTTCCTATTTTGCAGAACTTTTCTGGAGACACGTGGAGAAAGAAGACAATATCGATGTCGGCAACAAATTATTATTGTTTCGTGCAACAACAATTGGCATCGTCTGTGGGAAGCAAACAAAAAAGCCATAAAAGATGGTGAAAAGACAACCTGCAGGAGACAGGGTATGTAGGCTGTCAAAGGGTGCACAGGTTACGCGACAAAATAGTTTGTCGCCGCAAAGTGCATGCAACAGAATAGTCTGTCACACACCAGGTCTCACGCACAAGATTTCACGCTCACATAAAGAGTCTGTCACGCACAAACAATAATAATAATAAAATATAATAACGATAAAGTGACCTATGCGCGCTACAGAACAGTCTGTTGCGCGCAAGGTTTCACGCAACAGAAGTTTGTCACGCAATATGCAAGCGACAAAGCAATTCACACGACCATAGACATATGCGACAATCCTTGGATGAAGGAGGGGCTTCTGCATGAGATAGCGTTGGGCGAGAGAGTGACTAGCATGTCGCACAAGCCTGTCATGCATCATCTGTGCTAGCGAGAGACAGTCATGGCGAGAGAGTCTCTCGCACCCGACAGCTTCAATATTTGCCTATTGTTTGAAAGGCTTTAATTGGATTTAGAAGTCTTAAAATCCTAGCTTCAATATTTGGCTACTGTTTTGAAAGGCCCATTGCAAGCTTGTATCAAGAACCCAAAACTGAACCAAACCCAACACCGACAACAGGAGCTCGTGCAGAAGAATCTTGGATCGGCGACAGCACTCAAAACAGCGGCCTTTCGTTTCTAAAAAACGATCTTATGCTTTGCTACCATTTTTTGAAGAGGGCTTAAGGAAGTGTTTCCAGCCCATACATTCTAATGCAGATCAAACTTTCAGCCCATTAGCTTCATATTAGCAGGCCATCATTAAAGCCCACCTGAAGTTTACTTGAAAGCTTGGGATTTGGCAATTTCTGGTTGACAGACCACGTGAAGCCAATTTTAAAGCAAATATATAAAATAGGAAGAGCATGGAGATTTCTTTTCTTTTCTTTTACATTGTACTTGTGTCAGAAAATTAAAACTACATAGAGAAGAAAGAAGAAGGGAGCTCCGGTCAAAGCAGCAGTGACACCAAGCTTTCTCACTGTCTAGGCAGTATACATGGTGAAAAACCACAATAACAGTAACGCCCACAGCAAGTATCAGACTGGCAGCAATATTCTTTGTGGTTTCTAGATCAACAGTGGCATTAACAGTGGAAATCAGACTAGTAGCATCAACCAATTTTCAACATTGAATTTGCGGTATCTCCTTGTTGAAACGACAACAAGACAGTGCTGGGTTTCGGCATTTCTAGCAGCAACTCTCGAATAGGCAGCAGTACTCACAGCAAGCGTTGGTGAGGCAGTGGCTAGATTCCAGCAGTAGCAGTGTTCTAGCAGAAATCAGAGCAGTGGAGCGGCACCAGCTTTTAACAGCACCTGTGGACAACAGGCTTAGACCAAAAGCAGTGATCCGGAAAGAAATTTAGAGGTTGATAGTTGAAGCTATAATTGAAGTCCACTTTCCAGGACGCACACGAAGCTTATTTGGAAGCCCGTATTCAGCTATTACTTGTAGGCCTATTAGATCCACGTGAAGTCAAACTTAAATGCAAATACTTGTCCATCATCTGCTGACAAAATAGTTGCGTTCATGTGAAAGCAACATCAGGGGTAGATTCAAGCACAGCTTTCGGACCGTACTCACGATCGTGATTCAAGGATTCCGCAATTGTAAAAGCAGTCTTTCTTGCCTATTGAATAATTGTTGAATTCACCTTCAATCCAACTTTGCACGTGTTGCAAGGTTTGATTCCATGCAGCATCGTTCGGTGGTGGTTGCTTTGGTCATTGATATGCCTCAATTACCTTGATATGTATATCAACGCTATAATAGCTCCTAGCCCAGTCGTTAAGCTGACCAAAAATAGAGTCTGGTACTAGACGATCTATTGCGATTGATGCAAAAGGATCTATCAGTATGATCTCTTCTTCTCGCGTTCTCCGAGTGAGAATCTCCTCGATTTAATTAAACATGACGGAATGTTCCTCCACAGGTGATCGAAACCTGCTGTGGTGAGTTATTGTGTAGTTGGTAAACTCAATAAGCAAATCCTCTGTAGAAAATAATGATTGCACTTATCCGTGGATTATGCACAAGCTATCAATGGAACCATGTGATTATCTCTAGATAAAAGTTGCGCAATTCGAATGAGCTAAGATCCACACGGAAGCCTCTTTTTGGGCGAGAGGTGGCTCGAGCACATGAAAGCCAAGTTTGCCGCACGCAACAGTCGCCAGCTAGTGTAATAAGCTAGCGCGTATCTATGCGGCAGCCCAATGGCGAGAGGTGGCTCTCGCACGCCACACCTCCCACGAGCGAAAGAAAGACTCCCGTGTTAGACATCCCCTTGGGGGAGAGAGAAGTTCCCCACATACTATATTGCCCTTTGGAGATAAACAGGCTCCGGCGTGCTAGAGGCCTTTGACGAAAGACAGGCTAGCGCGACGACAGGGCCGGCAAGATACAAGCTATTGCATGCAATAGGCCCAAAGCGAGAACAAAGATGCGAGCACGTAATGTTTTGGACAAGAGATGACCTTGCCAAGGCAACTGCTATGTCTGCCTCATGCAATGTTCTTGGCGAGAGAACAACTCGCCCTTGCCACCTTCCAGGTGGGCACAAGCTTCTTGACGAGAGTGTGTCTTGCACACACAACAGCAAATAGCAACGAGCATAGCTACGCGCGACAGGACACTTGGGCAAAAGGGTGCTCACCCATTCGACAGCCAATGCGGGCCACCAAAGGTCTACGCAAAAGCCTTCTGGTGAGAGGATGCCTCGCCCATACAACAGATGCTACGGTAGATTCTGCGGCGACAGAATGGCTCACCCTTGTGATAACCAATGAGGTGTTGTGAAGTAATGCAGGATAAAATCAACAACAGCAAAGTTTGACCATGAAAGTTGGATGCCCATCATCAGCTTTTTGTAGATATCAAAAGTAGACATGCCCTCGATTCGAGAAAACATGATTGGGACTTGGGCTTCAATTCTACATGAGTGATTAATATGAGACTTTGGAATGTCTTCATCTAGAAAATAAAAAGTAATTAGGCGGTGGAGTTGGAGAGTGGGAGCGATTGGTACTACAACGAGAAGCATCGATGTAAATGGAAGGGTTGATTATCTTCATCGTGCAATTTTCCAGATACATCTCGCTATATTCAGTTGCATCTATGTCATTTTTTGTATTCAAGAAAAAGGACAAATTTTGCCTAAAGGGGTGTAAAAAGGAGAGGAGCTACGAGGAATGAAGCACTTATCATTGTCAAGGCTCCCATCTAGAAGATGAATAGTTTTATTAATGTAAGAGATGGCTTGAACAGAGGAATTCCCATATTTCAGGGGGAAAATGGTGCGATTATTCTCGCACACAAGCTCAAAAATAAAAATTAATAATTAAAAAAAAGCCCGCATGGAATATATTTGGAAATTGCTCAAATAGGTGAATACCATAAGAAGAAATGACAGGGCAAGAAGTCCTCTTAGAATGTCATGGCTGTGAAATGCATATTGAGAATCCCTTCTGAAGGCATTTAAATCAAGAGAAAGAACAACAATTTAACCATGATAACAATTTAATATCGCAATTCACTGAAACAGAAGTGCACACTTACAGCACTATCGCTTGATGATTCTGAGCTGATCGTCAAGATGAAATTCTTTGTTGATGCAAAAGCACCACCTATACCTCATTTTGGGCGACCTATGGATTAGTGACGGGAGGTGCCCATGCTTTGTCCCAACGGAGAGTGAGGGACCAAAGGCAGAAAAGTCCTCAATGCCATCGAAATCAGAAGGGAAAAAGGATAAGATAGTCAGGTTAGCGACCTTTGTCCAAATTAATGGCCCTTGTGATGTTACGGAAGTACACGCAGGTGCATCAAGTAAAGACAGTGAAAGGGTGATGGTCCGGGTAGAACACCCCATTAATGTTGACATTGATAGCAAGAAACGAGAGCTAGTTACTGATGAGTTAGAAAAAGTATGTACCCAATAGCTTGGATGCAAGGTCAACGAAGTCCCTTGCACATTGTTATAGTCTTCACCGACCAAGCAAGGACATACGGGTGGTAGCCAGATTTGAGGTACTCTCATATGATGTTTTCAATTTTCTTGTCCACTCTAACAGTTGTGATTGAATTAGGTAGGTGTCCGAGGCAGGCACTAGCCATTATCGTGTAAGGCAGCAAGCCAGGGAGAGCTTGGTTCGATATAGTTGGATCGAAAACAACATGTGGTAAGCTCATTGCTGGTACCGAGGCATGACTTAGTGTACAATACATGGTTGACAGCAGAACATCCTAGCACTCGTACTTTATAGATTTTACAAAGACAAACACTTGGAATTGTACTGGTGGTAAACATTTGCTATTATTGTTTTAACATTTGCTGCAATTATATTGTTACTTACTCCATTTAATTGAAAATACTACATTATGAAACGAAAGGCCAGTTGTTTTTATCTGTACTATGATAATCCTCCCTGTTTGATAGACATGTTGCAGGAATAGAAGAAGAAAAAACGGAAGCTGGCCAAAGAGACGGGCACAAATAAGTCCCTAAGCGAAAAATACGCGAGACGGGCAAAAATAAGTCCCTAAGCGAGAAGATATACAAGACGGGCACAAATAAGTCCCTAAGCACAGGAGTTGCGAGACGGGCAAATTAAAAGTCCCTAAGCGAAAAATGCACGAGACGGGCAAATCAAAAGTCCCTAAGCGAAAAATACGCGAGACGGGCAATTCTATAAAGTCCTTAAGCGAAAAATGTGCGAGATGGGAAAATTGTGATACGATACCCAAGTAAGAGTTCTTCTTCAAATGAAAAGTGCTTCATAAGAAGAACTGGGGAGCACACAGTATACAGGCTGCGAGGTATGTTACGAGGTATGCTATAATTTTATCATATTTTATGTTGGCATTTCGGATATAAACGATGTTATATTCTTATGATGTTATATTCTTATCAATTCTATAAAGTCCCTAAGCACAAAAAGGTGCGAGAAGGGCAAATTCGAAAATCCCTAAGCAAAAAATGCGCGAGACGGCAAATTAAAAGTCCCTAAGCACAAAAAGGTGCGAGACGGGCAAACCAAAAGCCTGAAGTGAAAAATGCACGATGTAGGTTATGCATGTACTTGAAGCGAAAAGTGCGCAATGTAAGTCATGCATAAAGTGTAAGGGCTTGAAGCAAAAAATGCGCGAGGTAAGCCACGTACTCAAAGAGAAAAGCCTGAAGCGAAAAATGCACGATTAGGCTATGCATGTACTTGAAGCGAAAAATGTGCGATGTAAGTCATTTATAAAGTGTAAGGGCTTGAAGCAGTAATTGGGCTGCATGAGCCACATATGTAAAAGAACTTGAAGCAAAAAGTGCACGAGGAAAGTCTAATTACTACGTAAGATTAATACAAGGTAAATATGTAGTTGCCTCTGTAGATGAGTTTAAAAATGTGTTGATCAGTTTGTAAAAGACTAAGCTCTTTAATAAAAAACTGGGGAGCACTCTAGATTAACTTCTGCCTCAAAAGGAGTATCGATACTAATAGGCACCCAAGCATGTACGCCTTGAGGTGCTATAATTATCTAAATCATCTTCGTCCAAGCCTGTGAGAACCCCGACCATCTCAGGTCGACCAAAAGGTTCTTAAGGGCTGGTAAGATCAAATAGATCTTTATAAATGCCTATCCTTAGAAAAGGTTCCAAATCTCAGCATTTGGATCAAGCTTCAACCAATCAGGAGCATGCCAAGCACAAATCGCATCCGATGAAACCAATTAAGAACATATGCATCCTCTTGTGGCATTTCTTGACGATGCGCCCCCATAGCCTTAAGCCAGATTTGGTTTTCTTTCTCTTAGCTAATAGAAGGCTTTGGTGGCTCTGCAATCTTGTAATTTCTCCTTATAGCTCTTGGTTTCGGTCAGCTAAGACCTTGAATTTGAAAAGAAGGGTAGTATATTCCACTTGAGAAGCATTTAGCTCAGAGGAGAAAAACATATCCTGGTACTGTCCTGAAAAAAGCACTTGACAAAAGAAATGATGACACGATGTCGTTTCTGTTACAAATAATGATGAAGTCCACTAGTTGAGCCCTCAAATGAAGATGAAAAAACTCTTGTGATAATCCCAGAAAGAGGGTAGCAAAAGAATTTGAAAAGTCCATTCTTTATATACTCTTTCACAAGGTAAACCCTGAGAAAGAGTGGGGAGCAATTGATGTGGGTCAGGTTAAAGATTATTGGGCTTTTCTATAAGTCAAGCTGAAAAACATTGGGTCAAATGATAATCAAGACCAAAAAGAAAGAGGACTCAAGAGTCCCATAAATGATCCATTAAATGACCATTTAAGCTATGGGTCATAAAGGTAATTACGCACAATCTAACTCCTATAAATAGGTCACAGATATCATCTTTAAACCCTAAGCTCTATTTGCTTATGAAAACCCTGCCTGGATCCTGTTTGACTTAAGCATCGGAGTGCGCGTGCAGGGGAAAGCCCCTACGCCCTCTGACTTTTCCTATTTTGCAGAACTTTTCTGGAGACATGTGGAGAAAGAAGACAATATCGACATCAGCAACAAATTATTGTTGTTTCGTGCAACAACACTTATAAAATATGACAACATTTTCTCCCATAAACGCCTCTATTTCAAATTTAGCGGCATTTGTAAAGAAAACAATGCGATGTTAATGTTAATGTTATTAAAAGAACAAAAGTAGGTAGCATTTTTTAGTGAAAGGCTGATAAAAAAACGTCGCTGAATATCTAATTTTCCTTTAGTGATTACTTTCTTCCCTTACAAATAGCTTCAATTTTACAGTTTTAATTTACAATAATATTAAATCTTGTAAAGTTTAAGAATATTAATTCCTTTTTTTCTACTTCATAAATGCTAGTTTTTATGTTTATGTTTTTTTATTAAAAGCTTAACATTAAACAAAAAAAAAGTAACATAAATACATAAATTAAAACATTATGAAGAAATTAACAAAATATTATTCAAACTAATTAATCCTCGTAAGTTCAAACCTATTACATTATATAATTAAATTATCACATTAATTTTAGCTAAATTAGTTTACTAAAAAATTACATTAATTAAATAAATTACCAAATTAAAATTATTAAATACAGTTAATCAAACTAAAATCAATTAAATAGAATAAAAATAAATATAATAAAACAAATAAGAAAAGAAAAGAGGAAAAAATGCAAATGGATTGGGTCATAACTGGGTCTAAGTGTGGGTCAAAAGCGGGTTAGATATAGATTGCCGAAACGTTGTCGTTTTCCGCTTAGACTTTAGGGCTTGAAAAAGTATCATTTTAGGATGTCACAATCTGAATAACACACTTATTGTAGTATTCACATAGAATTTATTTACAATCAAAATCCCAGAATCCAGAAATTAATCATATACACATATACGAAAATTTACAATCGGTTTACAAAATATGTTTACATCCCCTGTACAATATTTACATATCGTAGTACTGTAATTACAAAGTCTGAACATATAAAAAATAAAATGTATACATCTACATAATCAATGAACCGCCTAAGAGATACGGCAAAAGTGACCTCCAAGGTACCAGAAAACTCTACTGTAAATAATCTGGACAGAAAAGAGGGGATGAGCTCGGGGAAAGCCTAGTAAGAAATACGTATAAAAGTATTGATACTATGCATAACTACATGCATAATAAAACATTTTTTTTATTAAATAACATATAATGCTGAAATCAGAGTATAGGTACGATAAAAGGATGGATACTATAATCAGTTAGGTAACTAGGCTGAGTATAGGAGAATGCTTTAGAGCACTTCACGTGTCCTGGTTTCTAAATCCGACTATAGGGAATAAATTTATTACTAGTAAAATAAATTGTTCAAAGTATAGTTTTCCAATCTAATATTTCATATACCACTCAAAAATATCTTAAATCACTTAAAATATTATACAAAATTTAAATTAGAAAATAATCAAATTTAAACTATCAAAATTATCAGTAAGTCAAATCAATCGATCAGATTTAGAAAAATCAATCACTCAGTAAATCATATTCAGTTATACATATTCAGAAATCAAACACTCGGTAGATCAAAACACTCGATCAGATTTCATAAGTACGATTAGATTCAGTAATCAAATATAAAACAATTCAGTAGCAGTACAATGGAGAGTAAGCTACACCCAACAGTATCGTGCATGAAACAGAAATCCCAGAGGGATTAGTAACGACATATGGCCATAGTCAAAGGGGTCCACAGTATACACTTGCCAGGTGACATCTGCGGTGCTGAAGACTTGGCAAGTCTAACAGCATATAATTAAACACTTGAATGCATGATTAAGCCTGAAGGTTACTATAGGGCCAACAGTCTCAAAACAGTGTATATTTCAGAGTAAACACATTTTCAGATTCAGAATAGTAAAATAGTATTTTCAAACAAATCATAAATTTATCAAAATCAGAATAATAGCAGTCCAAAAATAAAAATTGTAAAATATTCTAAATTCAGATTTCAGAGTTAAAAATATTTTATTCACTTATAAAATCATTTCTATCACTCGTATAAATCATAAAATTAAAGAAAATTAACAAAATCAGACTCAAAAACTGAATTGTAATTTTATGCTCCTAGCTAACTATATGATTTTTAAATATCTTAGATATCCCCAAATTCCATTTCAGAGCACTTCAAAATCCTTGGTCAAGAATACTATATTCAAAATAATTTTTTTGAAATTTCGGCAATATAACAGCTAAGTTTATCCTAACCTTCCTGCACAAAAACACAGTTTATAACCTAGCAGCAGTTCCACAATTTCCAATCCAAATCATTCCAAAATAATCCCATCAAATCATTTACAAAGCCAATATGCAATCATAGTATCCCTACGTTTTCTACACATATTCCTTACCTCTCGGTTTCTACCGAAAAGTTCGACAACACTCAGATTACAACACTCACTTCCGAGCTACAAAATACCACACAAATAAAACCAAATCATCACACTACCTCAAAAAGAATATTTATCATTCTAAAAGTTATCACATTGCCGACTGTTGCTGCTAATAAGGTCGATTTTATACTGGTGCTAGCACTGTAACTAGTATCAAAATTACTCCGTTTTCAATTTTGATTTCACCGATAGTCTTCTATTAATTTATACATTCTCCTAGTACCCAAAACATATTGAAATAAGTATCATTCATGGCTGCCCTTCACTTGGTCGAATATTACATGCATAAATTCATGACCATTTTCAACAACTTAAGCTTATTTAAGCTTGTATTCATGATGTACACATGTTATTCATCACTTCTACACCCATAATTATCAAACAACCACTCATACTTATAGGAAGCATGCTGGCCGAAACCCTTATGGTGTGATTTACATGGATTTAATTCAAATTAAGCTTAAATACTTAGCTAAACATGAAGAACACATAGTATAAAGTCTTAAAACCATGAAAAACTTCACAATCTCTCACCTCTTAGTGATGACCAGATCTGGTTGGTTGCCTCACACCTTGATTTTGGCCTCTTTCGGATGAGATTTTGATACCAAATTGAAGAGCACTGAGTTCTGCATAGGTTTGGTGAAGACAATTTTTGGTTTCGGTGTGTTTTGCTTAGGGTTTTAAGGTGTTTTCTCTCTCTTTAAGCTTTAGCTATGGAAGAGTATGAAAATGGAAGAGGAAGGTTGGCCAAGATGAAGAAGAAACCAAAAAACTCTTAAAAAATCATGTTTAATGGAAATTTACCAAAATACCCTTATACTTAAAGATTTCGAACAATTTTTTCCTTAAACTTCCATAACATTATTAACCAGTCAATTTAACTTCCAAATAGTTTATTTTATCCTAAAATATGAGTATTTAACATATTCTAATCATTGGAAGTGGTTTTATTAACGTTTGACTTACTGTAAGAGTGAAATTATGAAAATATCCCTATTGGGCTAATCGCGTAGATTTTATTCTTCTCATCTAATTTAGTCTATCTACTGGCATGGCACAAAACTCTATCACGCGTAGATTATCATACTTCTGTTGGTTGGTCAAAAGTCCACTTAGTTCGACTGTTTTTTACGAAAATTCATCCGACCTATGTCCTTAATCGTCATTTTTAAATTTGTTGCACACTATTAAACAATGACAAAAGTAGATGATTTTGAGCTGCAAAATCTTACCATCATATTGTTTTGCTCCATATATCAGAACTGTGGAGTTTCATGTCCATCCAGACTGTGTAAGTCTTAGTGGGGCCTATGGCCTGAATTCTCAATTATACCTACAAAACCAAGTTATGAGACACCTTAATTCAGTGGCATATAGTACAATATTAGGAAATGTGAATCTCACATAGGAGGTTATAAAAGCTTCAAATTTCTTTCTTTTCTTCATTTCGAACAATTTCTCTCTCTAAAACTCACCATTACGTGAGTATCATCTTGTAGGCCTGGTTCACGGTTCAAGTTTTGGGGCCAACACCCAAGGAAATTAATTTCTTTGAATGCACCAGGCTGATGTGGGGGGGGGGGGGGGAGGGGGAGGGGGAGGGGTGTCACAGTCAAAAATATCATATATTTCACTAATTTCACATAAACAAACCACATACAATTGGGCTGTCTGCAGTGTCAACTTATATTCAAAATAGAATTTATTTATTTTTATACAAACCCACGATTCGAAATTCAATTACATAAACAAAATATAAATACTTACATTCCAAGTATAATGTATATAAAAGTAGCACTGTACAAAAATCTGAATACATATAAGTATAACTAGTATACCTCGACGAAATACGATACTCGCCTGAAGGATACAAAATCAGGTCCTCTAAAAAGTAGACCTAACTGCTATAGGTAATCTGGGAGTGGGAAAAATAAAGTGGTGAGCTAATTGCTCAATAAGAAATATACACACACACACACACACACACACACACACACACACACACACAAATGTTGATACATCGTGTCTTATACACAGTTCAAACAATCAAATTTTAATACGGGAACCATGAACTCATGATTTAAATCTTGTGGGCATGAATGTTGAAAGGATACTATAGTGGATTAGATAACCGGATGGAGTATACAAGGATGCTTTAGAGCACCTCGCGTGTCTCGGCATCCAAGTCCAATATAGGGAGTTCAACAATATTTAAATTAATCACAGATTCAGTAAATATTCAATAGCTTATCACACATTTCTTAAATCATTCAGAAAACATAAATTTCTCTGTAAACAATATTAAATCAATTTGATATCAATTTTCTAAATAGATAATTCAAATAAATATAATTCACAAAACATATAAACATATTATCCAAATTAGAACATAAATATCATATAAATCAAAATAGAAACAAATCAAATCAAGGAGTGCTGGGATCTATGTTAACTAAGGATTTACCATCCCAGTATAAGTTTAATGGAGACTAGGCTTCACCCAATAGACACATGGACTATAGTAGACATATGGCCATAATCAAGGGGCCACAAGTGTGAGCACTAACCAGGTGTCACCTGTAGGAGCTAAAGACTATGCTAGAGTCAGTAGTATCGGAACGGAACGGAAATGCATGTACCCACAGGTAGCTACGAGGCCAACAGTCTTAAAACATTTCATAAATATTTTCAGAGTTTTTTATGGAGATAAATTTAATAAATCATACCTTAAATAAATTCATAAGAATTTAATTCATAAATTCAACATATTTAAATATGAAAATATACAATATAATCTCAAAACAATATTTAGTATGCAAAACATTTTATTCAAGTAACACAAAGATATAAAATATTTAAATAATTGGAAAACATATAATTTTCACAAAATCAAATTAGAGATCGAATTTGTGATTTAATTTACTTAAAGTAACATTTAGGAACTTAAATAATTAAATTCCTAAAATTTATTTTAAATATCATGCTAAATAATATTTTGAAGGGGTTTAGGCTATTTTTAGAAAAATTTTGACAGTATAACGGTATGTTCTAGCCTAACCCTCTTGCACAAAAACACAACTTCAAACCACAATTTCTAGTTTCCAAATTCAATCCAAAATATCAATTTCAATTCCATAAAAGCCAAAATTTATCAGATCATGCAATGAGGTATCCCTACGCTTCATACATATATCTCTTACCTCTTAATTTCTCGGTATTAGGCTCGTTAGCACCGGTAGCACTTTCGGATCTCGAGGCTGCAAATTCATTATCCAAACTCGATAAATTCACTATATTTTAATTAAAAGAATATTTTACTAATAAATTTCTAGTACATTGTTTGTTGTAACTCTAAATGCAGTTTAAATTCTATTGGTGCTAAAATCACAACCTATGCTAAACACCTCCGTTTTCAATTCCGATCGCGCCTACAGTCTCAGAATAATTTGTACATTATTTTAGGACCCAAATTAGATTGAAATAAGCATGATTTCCTTCTCCCCTTATGTGAGAACTCGTTATTTTGTATTGTATATGTACGAAAATTGTAATTTTTAAATAAATAAATCAATAATAAATTAATTTTGTATTTTTTTTTCTAAATATTGAAATAAGTAGGGATAGAATCAAAATTTCAAACCTATACAAGGGTAAAATTAGTTTTTCTCAAGGAGTGGTTAAAATGGTCCAAATAAACCATAATTTGGCTTAAGAAATAATTAAAATAAATAAAGTTTTAAATGGAAAATAGGTTGGAATAGAAAAGAAAATGTGCAGTAGCAACATGAGTAAATATGGTGACTTTAGAGGGCTTTTAGACCTTCAATGAATTATATCAGAATTTTATAAAAAAACATTAAAATTAAAATATGGCCAATCAAATTATGACAACAAAACCAACTTTTATTAATTGTTTCCAGCTGAGTGCACTGCCTAGTGAAGCTGCGCTCTGTTTCGATTCTTCTCGATTTCTCTAGTCTCCATGTGTTCTTCGATTCCTTCTATGCAAAAAGCCCATCTTTCCTTCATGTAATCAGTAGGCCCTTTTGATAAAAGCTATTCTCGACTAAAAAGGCTTTCTAAACCTCTCCAAAACTCAGCCAAAACGAGCAAGAAACCAGCAAACAAACCTGTTCTGCTTCAGTCAGTAAGGTCCTCTACAAAGATAACAATCAACCTTAATTTTTATAGTCTTTGTAGCTTGTATATGGTTAAATTGAATGGGTTAAAATTATGGATGATTGTTATTTTGAAGAACACTAGTTGGAATGTAATCTGGATAGTTGTTTAGGCAATATAATCTTGAGAACATAAAGCTGAAACGTTGGCTGCCTGTGTGACGTGAATAGATGAAGTAGAAAAGTTTGGTTGTGTAGTTGTTGTGTGTAGCGTGACCGACCTGTAAAACCAAGAAGAAACATGGAATAAAAATTATATACATATAACAGAGAACCCTATTGTCAGTTGGTGTTGAAAACTTAAGAGTAAGGATAGTGTTTAAAAGATGTAAAGCAGAAAATAGAGGCTGAACCGAACCCCATGTGAAGGCTGACAAAACCAAAACAGCAAAATAAACAAAAGTTGGTTGAACCGAAACAGGAAATAGAAGTTACCTAGTGTGAAATGATTTTAATGAATGGTTAGCCATGAAGGTTCAAAGGGGCTTCAACGTGGTGTTGTGATAGTGTGAAAATTGAACAAAAAGGACTGAACCGAATAGGACATACAAGCTGGCAACCGAATGAAAATTTTAGTTAATGAATTGTTGTTGACTGATTTAATGGAGATGGCATGAAAGTCAATAAAATGGCTGATTGTGGCGTGGAAAGAGGGAGAATACAAGGCTAAAATTGTGATAAATGAGCAAGAATAAAAGAGTAAAAAATGAGGGCTTGTGATAAGGAAAATACAACCACAAATTATAGATATAGTCAATAGTGTGTGCTGTTGCCGATTATGGAATAAATAAAGGAAAGAAATATTGTCTTTTATTTCTTAAATGATGGAAAATTACAAGTAAGAAGGCAGCTCAATTAATTGATACATTGACTAAAAAATGGAACGATGAATTTAATTGTTTAAAGGCCATTTGACTATAATGGAAAAGAGAGAAAGAATGGCCTGAAGACTAGCTATTTTTAGCTATGAGGCTTTATTTACATCTATAATTTTTATAATTCATAGCTCAAAATTAAAGGATAATTAAGCTAATGATTTGGTGAAATTAAATTTGCAGTCGGAAGTTCGACGTTCGTGTGGTGTAGGAGATAGCGCAATCTCGATACACAGGTTAGAGACACGTGTGTAGATTTGTAGAGATATATGAATGCATGATTTACGTGCTATGAATTTTATACGGATTATGGAATATTGGTTGGCCTCAAATTATATGAAATCTATGGTTTTCTGGTTGGTGAACTGTGTTTGCAAGTGTAGGAAGGCTAAGACTCTGGCAGCTGTTATGCTGTCGAAATTTACTAAAGATTTTTCCAAAAATATTAGTAAATATTTTTAGTACATCATTGGTGTTTATCCTAGCCTCAAAAGTGATAAATTATTTATTTTTCATAAATGGTGGAATTACCGAAAAGTAGTGATTAAATATTCATGATACTGATTTCGGTAAAGGTTTCACCACTGAAAATTCATCCCACGTGTTTTATAGTGAAAGGTGTGATTGATGAAGTGAAATGGTGAATAGTGAATAGTGAATATTTTATAATTATTTTCAGTATGATATTCACTATTTTATTTATGACTTTCCTTTATAGGATAAATAAATTTTTATCACGTATAATGATTTCCATAAAGGCTTTATCACTGTGTAAATATTGTTTTGAGACTAAAATGTCTCTACATGTATTTATGGCGAAAAAATGTGTTAGCGGAATTATGAAATTTGGAAAATAAAATATTTTATTTTTCCATAAATCATGAAAATATTGGAATTGATTTCCAATAACTTTGAATTTTATGTTTTGGAAAGAAAGCATGGAAACATGTGTGTATGTGTTCTACAGTGAAAAGGAACAGCTATGAAATTTTAATTCTACTGTGTAATTATCTTATAAACTGTTTTCACCGTACAAGAAACTGTGATTTATACCTTTATGGATTTTCTAAAAGACACTATTAATTTTACTAAATGCCATAAAAGTAATGAGATTTCACATATACTGTTTTGAGATTGATAGGCCCCATATCATGCTGATATGTAATATGTGATATGTGACATTGGAAGCTGTTGATATTGAGCCATCTTCAGCATCCCGGTTGTCACCGCTCGGTGTACGACCGAGGACATCTATAGACTATGGTCATAGGTCTTTATGATGATTACTGTCCCTACAGGGATCTCACGTGTACCCTATTATTCCCTACGAGACTTATAGCATGATATCATTAAGGTGTTACCTGGTCTCTACTATTATTCCACGTGTTTGGATTTGATGAGAAATGTGGAAATATACTGTTTATTGTGATATTTTATCACTGATTTGTGAAATATGTAAACAGTGTATTTTACTGCTACATGTGTTTAAAGAGATTGATTTCAACGGTGGAAATCAAACTGAATTTCAAATGTGGTTCATATGATTTACTAAATTGTTTATTTAATCATATGACATTTTATATGCAGTAAACATTTTAATAAATTTTATATTTTAAAAACTTTACTGCATATAGTCTTCGAGGTATCACGATTTGCATACAAATCTCTTACTGAGCCGTGGTTTGCTCACTCCAATATATTATATCTCTAGATTTTTTCAGTGATCGGTTGAGTATATCATCTGAGGATTAGAGGCTACACATTGAGCACATGAGGCAGCATTTATAGATCGGGAAGGTATATTTATTTTATTTTATATGTTCAGACTTCTGATTTACGGTACTACAGTGTTATATTAAATTAGGGGACGTAAGTGTGAATTACAGAATACAATTTGTAAATATTTATTCTCGGTAATTATATTAAATTACGGGTATTGTACTTAAAGTGAATTAAACATGGAAAATAAGATATCACAGACAGCCCAACCTATACATGTGTTGTGAAATTATGTAAAAAGAATACAATACTGTGTACTTGGGATGTGACACATTATGTTGGTCGAATATCTCTTTCCATCACACACATTGATTTTCTTCAAATTAAACTTTCATACTTATTCTAAACTTGTTCTACTAATTTTCTACATCATTTCTACATGAGTTTTGCATGAAATGGCATCATGTTCAAGTCTCCCTAGCCATGGTCGAAACCCTTGGGTACGCAAACTCATGCTTTTAATTTGATTCATGCTAAAATAAACATGAAAACATCTTAAGCATCTTGTAATTAACTAGAAAACCACAAAAAGATTTAAGATTCCCATTAGTCTTACCTTGGCCGAACACTATGTGTAAGATCTGATTTTTACCCTACAGTAGACCTTAATCTCATAAAATTGAAAATGGAAATTAAATAAATAATGAATGTTAAATTCCAAAAAGAGTGAAAAGCTCTTTTATTTGAGATGAGAACAGAGCCAATTAGGTGAAATACTTGACGGGCGAGTACCATGATGAAACGGCTCGCCAATGGGCGAGCAAGTTAATGGAGTGATCGCCAATGATGACGGCGAGTTGGACGATGGAGTGGGCAAATAGGTGTTTTCGCCAACGTGTTAGGTGAATCAAAACAAGGTTGTCGAGTTGATCTTTCCCGGTAATCGCCTAATTGGGCGAGAACTTGTAATCGCCATATTGAGAGGCAAAGAATAGCCTATTTGGCGAGAAGGCAACTGCCATTCGCTAAGTCTCAAGTGTGGCGAGCAGACGAGGTGGAGACCGGGAATCAGCTTGGGTGGACAAAGGAAAATGGCTTCAAAACAATTAGCAGCCAAAATTGACTTGTAAGTGATACGGTTGAAGACAATTAATGGTGAAGAGGTTGAAGTCAGTAAGGAATTTACCTGATTGGTTGAGGAAGTAAACAAAGGCTGCAGTAGAAGAAAAAGCCGTGTGAAAGGGAGACTTCCACGCCACTTTGTGTTTCAGTTTTCTTCATGCATTAAAGGCATGAAGGACGTGAACAATGATGAAGGAAACAGGATAAGGGCCAGGCGGTGGCTATTGATTGGCTGAGAATGTTTATATAAGCAGAGACAATTGATGAAAAAACGAGTTAGCCAATTTCAGTTTCTTCACGAGAGCTATTTCTCTGTTTCTTCCATTTCTCTGCCATGTTTGATCTACTGAGTTTCACTCTTCAGTTGGCTAAACCAGTAAACATGCTTATAAAACCTTTCTTTCTTAGCCTGGTGAGCTGAAGGAATAAGCAAATAGAGGCCAACATGAGACAGAAAAACAACGTGTTTTGGAAGTGCAGTTGGTTGAGGTGAGTTTCATATTTTCTGAGGTGTTCTTGATGTTCACTGATAGATTTCTATGATTTATGCAGTAATAAACATAGATATAGTCTTGGTTTTAGTTAGATCCTTGGAAAATAGGAAAACAAGGAAAATTATGGAATAGGTGACGACAAGGGCGACTACAGTGATCGCCCAAGTTGAAAATAGTAATCGCCAATGAGGCGAATAGGTATTAAGTACTCGCCAAGGTAATTTTGTGGGCGAGAACGCCCAATTCTAGTGAAGTGAATGACGGGCGAGCTCTAATGCGAAGGCATTGGGCGAGAAGGATTGTGGGTGAACTTCCACAGTTAGCCAATGAAGGCTTCGTGAGTATTGGCGGGCGAACTAATTGGGAATCTGATTGGGCGAGTAGTTATTTGATTTATTCTCGCCACGTAATATATAAAGAAAATATTAATGAAATTTATATATAATTTGCAGCCGATAATTGGGAATAGCTATGGGCGAACGGAGTGCTGGGCGAAGCAAGACTTCGTTGAACAAGGTAAGGGAAGTGTGTGTGAAGTGATGCATGTCCTGTGGAGTAAATTTTATGAAAACGTTAAGTTAAATGTTTTGTTTTCTGACATGCATGATTTTAAGAAGTTAATTGATAATTGTTTGATCGCGGGCGAGCTGATAGCCGCCTTTTTGCTGTTTTGTTGGGTGAAATGATACAGGGCGGGCGAGCGCTTTGTATGTTTTATGTTGGGCAAGCCCTTTGTGATTTATGTTGGGTGAATTGGTATTGGCGGGTGAACCAATCCCTTTTATACGTTTTAAACTCAATTCTATTTTTAAAGGGCGGGCGAACTTTCTTAATAGAAAGCTATAAGTTAAGCCAAATGGCAAGCTCTCTTTTATGAGAACTGGGCGAGTGCCCTTGTCTTAAAGAGAAATCCGGGTAAAGCCGTAGTCGGGCGAACCCTTTTTAAGATGTTGGGCGGGCGGCCCTTGTTTTAAACTGAAAGCGGGCGAACTGATATCAATGAGATTTCTGTTTTGAAAAGCTAAGTGGCGGGCGAATACTTATTCACCGTCTTATCGAGTTGATTTCTGGGCGTGCCACAGAGGGCAAGCCAGTTTTGCTTCAGATTTTAAAAGCAAAGAGGGCGGGCGAACACATGTTCTCCGCCACAGCGAGCTGCTTCCATGGGCAAGCCATGTCGGGCGAGCTGATCATGGGCGAGCAGATTTTAAAAGTTGAGATTTCGGGCTGTTTTTGGTGTTTTATTGTTTTATAAGAAATCAAATCATTTTGTGGAAATGATATATGAGACTTTAGGCCCTGAGTTCATGCGTTGCTAGTGCGTGACCTACCTGGGGCGGTGGCTCGGTCAATGGACCAATGAGTGCACCTCAGGGCGTCACAGGGCTGATGGACCTGCCAAGTCATCAGCGGTCTCGAGGTCACTTGGCAAGTGGACCCGAGGACCCCTTTAGATTATGGCCATAGATCTGAGATAGCCGTGAGGGGCGATGGCCTACGGGTGCACCCCAAAAGCGGCAGGTTTCGTTCTCCCAAGGTGGAGGAGGAACGATGATAGCATGATTTATTTATTGCCTAGTCTCAACTTATCAGTTTCTATTTACTATGAGGATTATTGACATCCTCGATAGTGTTTACTACATTTTAAAGTAAACTGTTAGTCAGTGATTTAATGGTGTTTTAAGAGAGTTGTTTACTATATATCCACTGTCTTTTCTACTGGGTTATTGTTAAGAAAAGAACAAATGAGTTGTGATATATAGTTTTGCTTTATTTAAAGCAGCATATGTTTCCTTTACTGAGCGTATGAATCGCTCACCCCTTTGTTTTAACTCCACAGATAAGAAGTACACGGAGTCGAGAGAATTAGTTCTCAGATGGGTATAGCTATGCTTAAAGCACTGAGGCATGGCACGTTAAACGTGACAGGTACGGTCTTCCCTCTTTTACATTTCAGACATGTGTATACAGTACTACCTTAGTGCAATAAAGGTTAATAGGGGATGTCAGATGTAAGGAATAATGAAAAGAAATTTCATATTCCATAATTAATAGATAAATGTTTATCATTTATCCTTGTTACTGTTGAATGTTAATGGCATTGCAGACAGCCCAACCGGTAAAGTGGTATGAAAATACGTGAAAAATGTGGTAACGGGATGTTACAGAATTAATGGTATCAGAGCCTGGGTTGGTCTGATGTCTGTTGATGCCTTTAGCATGGGAAGTGTTGAGAAAGGTTAACATCCCCTGTAGTACTGTATAGTCTGAATGTATAGAGGAGTCAAATGACTGTGAAATGAATTAAGTGGTGAAATATGATCAAAGTCGACTAATTAGGGGTTATTAATAGAGATAGTAATCCGGAAAATTTTGCATGAGATAGGCGATCTTATCATCATTATGTCGGGTCTATTCGATAAGGTACAGTGAGGAACTCAGTGAGGGCCCCACCAGGACTTCTCTGTCCATATCAAATTAAGATCCTGAAAATGATGATATTGAGATAAAAAGGGGTAATATTAGCATATAAGTTCTAAGATCGCATGTTTGGAGTTATACTGATGAGAGAGAGAATTAAAGGGGAATTTATGAATATACTCCTTATGTTTTAGGAGAATGGATATTAGTAGTGACTTGACATTTGAGGAAGTCAAGTGTTTAAGTCTGTGGATGAAAAAGAAAACCTTGAGATGAGCGAACTCGAGCACGGTTGGAAGAACCGGGCATCGAGGTGATTGCCAAAGAGGATAGTATGGATGAGTAGCGATGTCACAGCAATCGTTGTCGATGGGCCTAAAAAGGGGGTTGCCATGGCCGGTTGGGCTGGTCCGTTACGATATCCATAGAACCGTGGTATTATAAGATTTATGAGAAATACTCGATGGGCGAGAACTACATTGGAATAGCTCGCCAATGGGCGTGCAAATGTATGATCGCCAACAGTGTGGGCGAGTTAGATGATGGCGAGAACTAACACTAGTCCGGCAATATAACATGAATTGCTAAAAAGGGGCAAGGATACTGATCACCCAAATAATTTTAATGATGATCGCCCAAAGAGTATGGTGAGTAAGCTGATCAACAAATTTTGGTGTAAATCATAGCAAAGTGGCGAGAAGAGCGATCACCAATGATATGAATTAAAGCAATGTGGCGAACAGAACAAAAGCTGTAATCGCCAAGAAAATGAAAGGTCTCGTAGTTGCCAAAAATTATAAAGTTGGTATCGAGATTTAGTTGACAAGCTTAGAGGTTGGTAAAGTGAAATAGAAATTGTTGTAAGCTCTTACCAATGAAGCAGTATAGCTTGAGAAATTACTCAAGAAATTGATGAGTAAAGAATAAAACTGGTTTGTTATAACTGGTGAAAACGAAAATTTTATCGTTTTGAAAATAATGAGATTAGTACTCTCTACAGTTGCTTCTAGGTTCCGGAACAAGTATGGTATTCTAAAATACCTATCATATTCTATCTGGATCCCTAGCCGACTGTAGTATCCTTCCTATTTGTGTGCCTAGAGCCAACTAGGATGATTTTAAAGAAAATAAATATGTATATTAGAGACGTGAGGTCTCAACTGATTAAGTAGACGTTAAAATTGTATGAGTAAAAGATTTTACTACTTAAGTGAGGTTAAAGTGTGCTTATTGGGGTATAAAATTTATGAGTTTTACCCGTACAGCACAAATGAATTGTTGAAGAGGTTATGGAATTTGCTACCTTATTGATCCAATACTTAATTGGGAGAAAGTAGAAGTGAATGGGTATGTGTGAATACAGTATTCGAAATGGCTATGAGATAGTGACAGTAAAGTACCATATTAAGTGGAAAAAACGATAGTGGTGATGAATGTAAAAGAAAGAAATTGTCTTGAGAAGACAAGTCATATAATGACTAGGGAACACAAGTTATGAGGTAGTTCCCAAGTTTATGAATAAATGTGATTTCCTCTGATCATTATGTAGTTATGGCTGGAATTAATGACAAGCCATGAAAGTGTCATACTCAGAGGAGCAGATACAAGAAGTACTGCTAATCTTGAAAATGATCACTAGAGATAAGAGAAGTGATTGAGGGGAAGATGATTACCGAGACGTAATCGGTGACTAATATTAAGGTCTGCAAAAGAAAAGCCGTCCTAGATTAATCATGAAACAATCATTGTGAGGTGGGGAAGAGTCCGAAAGAACCATGATGTTATATAAATGATTATGGATTAAGTAACCAAATTATTTCACTTTTTCATCATCAGATTCGGGATGTAATAAGTGCCTTAGTCGATATATATTGGTGGAACAGAGAGGACGTATGTGAAGTTCCAGTGAGTGGGTACTTGTGATAGGGATTCCTGATTTGCCGTATGCTTTGAGAGAATAGCAAGAGGCTTTGAGATTCCAAACTTTTACTGATTTGCACCGCCTCAGATGGATATAGATATCCGAGCGCATTGTGTGGACGCTCCGGGATATATTGAGAGCGAGTGCGTGGTATTTCAGACACTACTGGGACAATTACGTACAATTGATTAAAACTATCTAAAGGATAGTCTCGATATTATTATCGACTAAGCACCGAAGTGAGATGATAAGTGACAAATAGTATAGATGAATTACTAACTCTCAAGGATGATAAAAGACTTGAGGGAGTGTAAATTGGTTTGAGAGAAGACACCCGGGGTTCTTCAGGACCTTAAGAAAATTCGGGATGGGCGACCCACGAATGGGGTGATTGCTCAAACACCGGATAACATGTTGTGAAATGTGGGCGAACAAGGTGGTCGCCAACACATTTGAGAGAATAATCCTAGAGAGCAGGAGAACGCCAAAGGGATGATTATTGATGGCCTGAAGAGACGGGTAGTACTCTTAGAACCAATGAGGAATATAAAAAGATATTCGTGGTCTCATATTGGAGACGAGATTAAATAAGAGTTGAAAAAAAAATGATAAGGAAAAAAAAAAATACCTATATTAGAGGTACTTCCCATACTCAGTGAAAAATTGAAAAGAGTAAATTATTATCTGGATGGTTGTGGATATATTAGTAAGTCTGCTCATTCCTTGATTTTGGAATTTGTTGAGCTAATTGATGCCTTGGCCGGATTATATGTCAGGGAAATGATGAGGTTTTATAGTATTCCAGTGAGCATTATAGTTGATAGGGAGTCCCACTTCGTATCTCAGTGTGAGAGAGATTACGGGAAGCTATGGGATTCCTATTGAGTTTCGCACCGCAGATTATCCGCAGACTGAGAGACAGTCCGAGCGTATGACATGGACGCTCGAGGATATGGTGTGATCGTGTGCAGTTGATGTTATAGGCTCCTGGGATAATCCTTTACCCTGGCAGAGTTTGTTGATGATAATGGCCAAAGGGAGTATAGGGATAGCACTTGAAAGAGGTTATTCAACAGACGATATCATCCACAATAGCATGCGAAATGGGAGACCGAAAATTATTTTCGACTTGGTCGAACAAACTTCTTGAAATATGCAAGAGGTTATGTATATTAAGGAGTTACCATTGGGATGCATAATGAGAGGGAAATTGAGTTCACGATGCATTGGAACGTTGGAGATCTTAGATCATGTGCAAGATGTGCAAGCACCTCCCGTGTTGTTAGGAGTGCACAATGTGTTCCATGTTTCAATAATGAGAAAGTATTATCCATACCCTTCTCACGTGATTCGAAACGAGTCCTAGAGATTAGAGAGGACATGAATTACGTTGAGAAATTGGTACAGATTCTGGATAGGAAAGATAAATTGCAGTGATAAAGTGCTGTGATCTAAGATCATGTTATGGCTAAAGTGCTTTGATGGTATAATATTAAGAATAAGGCTACTTGAAAATTTAAAAGCCTTATGCATGAGAACTATCCAGAGTTTCTTCACTGATAGGTATGGTTGAAATTTGGAGGACCAAATTTCTTAAGGTGGGGAGAAATGTAAGATCTGATTTTTACCCTACAGTAGACCTTAATCTCATAAAATTGAAAATGGAAATTAAATAAATAATGAATGTTAAATTCCAAAAAGAGTGAAAAGCTCTTTTATTTGAGATGAGAACAGAGCCAATTAGGTGAAATACTTGACGGGCGAGTACCATGATGAAACGGCTCGCCAATGGGCGAGCAAGTTAATGGAGTGATCGCCAATGATGACGGCGAGTTGGACGATGGAGTGGGCGAATAGGTGTTTTCGCCAACGTGTTAGGTGAATCAAAACAAGGTTGTCGAGTTGATCTTTCCCGGTAATCGCCTAATTGGGCGAGAACTTGTAATCGCCATATTGAGAGGCAAAGAATAGCCTATTTGGCGAGAAGGCAACTGCCATTCGCTAAGTCTCAAGTGTGGCGAGCAGACGAGGTGGAGACCGGGAATCAGCTTGGGTGGACAAAGGAAAATGGCTTCAAAACAATTAGCAGCCAAAATTGACTTGTAAGTGATACGGTTGAAGACAATTAATGGTGAAGAGGTTGAAGTCAGTAAGGAATTTACCTGATTGGTTGAGGAAGTAAACAAAGGCTGCAGTAGAAGAAAAAGCCGTGTGAAAGGGAGACTTCCACGCCACTTTGTGTTTCAGTTTTCTTCATGCATTAAAGGCATGAAGGACGTGAACAATGATGAAGGAAACAGGATAAGGGCCAGGCGGTGGCTATTGATTGGCTGAGAATGTTTATATAAGCAGAGACAATTGATGAAAAAACGAGTTAGCCAATTTCAGTTTCTTCACGAGAGCTATTTCTCTGTTTCTTCCATTTCTCTGCCATGTTTGATCTACTGAGTTTCACTCTTCAGTTGGCTAAACCAGTAAACATGCTTATAAAACCTTTCTTTCTTAGCCTGGTGAGCTGAAGGAATAAGCAAATAGAGGCCAACATGAGACAGAAAAACAACGTGTTTTGGAAGTGCAGTTGGTTGAGGTGAGTTTCATATTTTCTGAGGTGTTCTTGATGTTCACTGATAGATTTCTATGATTTATGCAGTAATAAACATAGATATAGTCTTGGTTTTAGTTAGATCCTTGGAAAATAGGAAAACAAGGAAAATTATGGAATAGGTGACGACAAGGGCGACTACAGTGATCGCCCAAGTTGAAAATAGTAATCGCCAATGAGGCGAATAGGTATTAAGTACTCGCCAAGGTAATTTTGTGGGCGAGAACGCCCAATTCTAGTGAAGTGAATGACGGGCGAGCTCTAATGCGAAGGCATTGGGCGAGAAGGATTGTGGGTGAACTTCCACAGTTAGCCAATGAAGGCTTCGTGAGTATTGGCGGGCGAACTAATTGGGAATCTGATTGGGCGAGTAGTTATTTGATTTATTCTCGCCACGTAATATATAAAGAAAATATTAATGAAATTTATATATAATTTGCAGCCGATAATTGGGAATAGCTATGGGCGAACGGAGTGCTGGGCGAAGCAAGACTTCGTTGAACAAGGTAAGGGAAGTGTGTGTGAAGTGATGCATGTCCTGTGGAGTAAATTTTATGAAAACGTTAAGTTAAATGTTTTGTTTTCTGACATGCATGATTTTAAGAAGTTAATTGATAATTGTTTGATCGCGGGCGAGCTGATAGCCGCCTTTTTGCTGTTTTGTTGGGTGAAATGATACAGGGCGGGCGAGCGCTTTGTATGTTTTATGTTGGGCAAGCCCTTTGTGATTTATGTTGGGTGAATTGGTATTGGCGGGTGAACCAATCCCTTTTATACGTTTTAAACTCAATTCTATTTTTAAAGGGCGGGCGAACTTTCTTAATAGAAAGCTATAAGTTAAGCCAAATGGCAAGCTCTCTTTTATGAGAACTGGGCGAGTGCCCTTGTCTTAAAGAGAAATCCGGGTAAAGCCGTAGTCGGGCGAACCCTTTTTAAGATGTTGGGCGGGCGGCCCTTGTTTTAAACTGAAAGCGGGCGAACTGATATCAATGAGATTTCTGTTTTGAAAAGCTAAGTGGCGGGCGAATACTTATTCACCGTCTTATCGAGTTGATTTCTGGGCGTGCCACAGAGGGCAAGCCAGTTTTGCTTCAGATTTTAAAAGCAAAGAGGGCGGGCGAACACATGTTCTCCGCCACAGCGAGCTGCTTCCATGGGCAAGCCATGTCGGGCGAGCTGATCATGGGCGAGCAGATTTTAAAAGTTGAGATTTCGGGCTGTTTTTGGTGTTTTATTGTTTTATAAGAAATCAAATCATTTTGTGGAAATGATATATGAGACTTTAGGCCCTGAGTTCATGCGTTGCTAGTGCGTGACCTACCTGGGGCGGTGGCTCGGTCAATGGACCAATGAGTGCACCTCAGGGCGTCACAGGGCTGATGGACCTGCCAAGTCATCAGCGGTCTCGAGGTCACTTGGCAAGTGGACCCGAGGACCCCTTTAGATTATGGCCATAGATCTGAGATAGCCGTGAGGGGCGATGGCCTACGGGTGCACCCCAAAAGCGGCAGGTTTCGTTCTCCCAAGGTGGAGGAGGAACGATGATAGCATGATTTATTTATTGCCTAGTCTCAACTTATCAGTTTCTATTTACTATGAGGATTATTGACATCCTCGATAGTGTTTACTACATTTTAAAGTAAACTGTTAGTCAGTGATTTAATGGTGTTTTAAGAGAGTTGTTTACTATATATCCACTGTCTTTTCTACTGGGTTATTGTTAAGAAAAGAACAAATGAGTTGTGATATATAGTTTTGCTTTATTTAAAGCAGCATATGTTTCCTTTACTGAGCGTATGAATCGCTCACCCCTTTGTTTTAACTCCACAGATAAGAAGTACACGGAGTCGAGAGAATTAGTTCTCAGATGGGTATAGCTATGCTTAAAGCACTGAGGCATGGCACGTTAAACGTGACAGGTACGGTCTTCCCTCTTTTACATTTCAGACATGTGTATACAGTACTACCTTAGTGCAATAAAGGTTAATAGGGGATGTCAGATGTAAGGAATAATGAAAAGAAATTTCATATTCCATAATTAATAGATAAATGTTTATCATTTATCCTTGTTACTGTTGAATGTTAATGGCATTGCAGACAGCCCAACCGGTAAAGTGGTATGAAAATACGTGAAAAATGTGGTAACGGGATGTTACACTATGCGAGAGCTTGGAGTCTTATTTTGGCCACTTTAGCAAAGTGATATTGGTACCACAAGAAAGAGCACTGAAAAATAGATAGGGTTTGTTAAGGAATTTTCGGTTTCAGGTTATATTTTACTAGGTTTTTGGAAGCTTTTCTTTCTTTCAAGCTTTAGCTATGGTGGACATAAGAGAGGCTGAAGATGATGGCCGAACATGGTGTTGAAACAGGTAAAAAATTCTATTTTAAAATATCTCTCATGCAAAATTACCAAAATGCCTTTATACTTAATGAAACTTTCCAATTTTGCCCCTAAAGTTTGACTTTGTTGAAAACAGTCTATCCAACCTCCAAAATATTTCATTTAATCATAAATCACCTCTATTTAACTTGCTTTAATCATTGGTGGGGCTTTTGTTGAGGTTCGGTACTTATTTAGGTGAAATTATCGAAATACTCCTAACCGTAAAATCAAGTAAATTTCTGTTTTTACCTCTAATTTATTCCATCTGTCTACATGTTCTAAATCTATATTTCATGGGGAATTATTTAGTATAGACAGTGGGGCAAAAGTCCATTTAGTTTGACTGTCATTAATAGAAGTTCCGACAACTTATGGACTAAGTCGTTATTTCTCAAATTGTTGCACATTTTTTGAAACATGCAAAAATAATTGAGTTTAAGGTTAGGATTCTTACCATCATAATTTTCAGCCTTGAATATCAAATGCTCCAAATTCCACCTCCAACGGGACCTTGAAGGGTCAATGGTGTTCACCTACTATTTTGTCTTTATACCTAAAATAAAATTGACATTTTTAATAAATATAAAATATTTAATATTCTTAATTATATAATTAAAATTACACAACGCTTCGAAACATGAGGTCTCACAGTGGGCCCTTAAGATCACCCGATGAGGGATAAGTCTTGAGGTACATGCAAGTTGGCACAAAGACACCCTAATCATAAGACAAAAAAAAAACTCTTTCTCACCTTAGGATCACATCACCGAAAAAAACAAAGCTACATAGAAACCAGTGACTTTTCATATCGCCATTTATTCCAATCCTTTAATCATCAGAATGTAAGAAAACTCTAGAGATGTTCCTTAAGACCACCCCAAACCCTTCACTAAACTAGATTTATCTAAATCTTCTCTTATCCTTCTAAATCTATAAAATAATGTTCGACACCTCTCACTACCTATAAACCTTTTCTTGTTAACAACTTAATAACACCACATCCAAACACCAAAAAGAAAACCCTTGCCCTTTTTTGATTACTTGAAAGAACCAACACAAAACTGTAAGGGGCCGTTTTGTTAGCTGAAGGTAGATTCTTGGCCGAAATTTTACTTTTCATAATCATTTTCCTTAGGTTGGTTATGATATTTTCCCCCGCATCGTGAATCTTATATTACCAATTGTGTCAACTGGGGGGAAAATAAGGTGTGAGAATCGTAATTTTTCTAAAATGAATATGTACTCAACGAGCAATGTAAGTGAATATAATGTAACGGCCTAAATTGAAGAGTTGCAAATGTAAAATTTTGGCCATAATTGAAAAATCGAAATCTTCAGGAATAATACGACACATACATGAATATTGTACTAAGAATAGATACGAAGGAGTTATATTCATATACATAAATGATTGATTTTCGTATGCCATGAACCAAGTTAAATACATACAATGTACATGCATGCGATGAACGTACGTGTGTGTGTGTATATATATATATATATATATATATATAATATTATATATATATAAACATATTTAAACCTAAAGGATCAAGTGAAGTGAAAAATAAATTAAAGTACATATAAATGAATATGGATAAATATGGGTATATATATGTAGTTACATTTATACCAAAAATATATATATAGGTGTATATACAAAAAATAAAAATGTAATAAGTAAATAAATAGGAATAATAAACAAATTTATAAAAGAAAGATATATATATATATATATATATATATATATATATATATATATAAAATATATATCCGGGTTAATGGAAACTCAAACACTCAACCCTGTTACCTCTCTTCCTCCCGTTTCGTCTGCATATTTTCTAAACTCTCCTTACCTTTCCATCGTGTCTTCCTTTCACCTTCATCGTGTCGCCATTTGTTGGGCAAGGCTGAATAGGACTACGAAAGAGCTGCTGGCAGGTACAAGGGTGTCGAACTGGGGCTAGCAATGCAGCAAAGGGATGACTTAAAATGCTTGTCTGAATCAAACATGATTCGGGAAAATGGGGAAAACAACAATGGCATTCGGCGAAGAGGTTAAGGCTGTGTGTGTGAGGCTAAAAACTGAAGGAAATGCGAGGTGTTGGTAAGAGTATTTTGGCTGTGGAAATTAGGTCTCGTTTAGGACATTTTAAGCGGCTGGAGAGGCGAGCTTAGCAACAATGGAAATAAGGGAAAGTTCTCGAGCTGGAAGCAACCAAGACACAAGGGGCTAAGAGACGGTTTCAAGAAGTATTTGGAGGTCATTTAGAGGCTGGACTTGGGCAGTTTTAAGGGCTGTGTTGGGTGATATCGTGAAATGGAAATAAGGGCCATGGCTAAATATTTTTGCTGCTAGTCGAGACAGTCGTAAAGAGTTAATCGTGGCTGCACCTGTAGGTTAAGTTTAAGAAGAAGATTAAGGAAGGGAGAGGCTTAGTTGGCACGGCATAATAGTGGCTAAAACAAGGGGTTTGTAGAGCTAAGGTGCAAGAGCTTTAAGGGGGCTGTTAAAGGCTGTTGAGCAGAGGATATGAGGGTATTTTAGGTGCCTGGATTGACGTTGAAATAGAGAAGGAGACAGAAGAAGAACCATACACTAGATGTGAAAGGCAAGCCGAGAGTGGCACTTTTGGGTGGTCGGTGAGCTACCTAATGCTTACTTGAAAACAAGGTAAGAAAGAAAAGGAAAAGAAAAGAAATAAAAGGAAGAAAATATATATAAAAATATATATTTGTATATATGCAGATAAGAGAATTAGATTTAAGAATTTATATTATATTAGTGTTAAATAAATAAATATATATATATATATATATATATATAATATATATATATATATATGTACTACTTACTTGAAAACAAGGTAAGAAACAAAGAATAGAAAAGAAATAAAAAGAAAGGAAAAAAGAATTTGAAAGAAAGGAAATAGATAGATATATATATATATATATATATATATATATATATGGGGACATATAAAGCATATATATAAAGAGAGAGTTAGGAAGATGAAATAATTCGATTTGAGAATTTGAATTACATTAGTGTTAAGTGTGTATATACATATATATATATATGTATTAAGTTGGAATTGAAATTTTTATAAGCGTGTAGAAGTTGGGCTAGACAGTATTAAGTCGGATTTGTTTTTTTTTTTTTTTGTGAATATGTAGCATGACGGGAGGACGACGGACGCGGTCTAGCTAACCACGAGACACGCTCAAACTAAGCTCGTATTAGGTAAGACGTTTATATAACGTAGAAGTAGGATTATCCTGTATAGGTTAGAGTCTTACGATGAAATGATTTGAATACCTAGATATTGGACTTAACGAAATGAAATGCAGGTACAATATTAAGCTCGATAAAGTACCATAGTGGTGTGATATTAACCGGAAATGAATCGATATGGTATAGACGCATAGACATCATGAGATGGAATGATAAGCATTCACGCAATTCATGAGCATTCCATTATATTGTTTTCATTTCATCTACTTGAATTTTATCGCCATTAAGCATGCCTTATTACTATACATGAAACTCGAAATGATTTATTCTTATCATGTTTACAACAATACTTTGGATGCTTAAATGGCTTTGAAAAGATTGAACTTATAGTGTACGCATATGTACATATATATATATGTAAATGAATTTAAAGAAATGTATTACGTACTTGGCACTATTTTCATGAGAACAGTTAAATGTTTTATGAGACTATTGGTACCCTAAGGAAATTAAATTCAATAAAGCATAGTAGAAGCTGCCTAATTAGAGATTACTCATTAGGCATAGATGCTTGTCTGACAATAGTCATGAACAGTGCTTAGTCTCACCTATTCAATGGGGCTGAGAGACATGAGGTCTATAGCCATAGATAGCGCCTTAGTTGGTTTCCAGGGGACGATGATATGATTCTTCACTACTAGCTACAATGATCTAAGTCTTTATTGATAGTGCATTAGGGATCTAGCCTAGTCTCAAATGATATGAAATAAAGTTTAGAGTATGGTTTTAAAATGGAAATGAACTCTAAACTCGATATAGCTTTATGGCATATGAAATGCATTTTGATATTGCACATGACAAAAATATGCTTCAAAAGTACATGTGACATGAAATGAAAAGTTTGCACATTGTAGACACCCCATTTTGTCCTGGTCTTGAATATTATTGGGCTTATCGAGATATGTTTAATCAAAGTTTGAAACTAAATAAATTTTAATATGAGTTTAATGCTCTTTTAGAGTTTAATTAGACTTTTGGATATGAAACTATGATTTTGGACTTAAGATTAGATTTGGACTTTAGGCCCGATGATTAAAAGACCAATTTTTATATTTAAATTTAATTTTTAATAAATTTTACATTCATTAAGGAAAAATAAAAAATGAAAATTCAAAAAAATCAAGGAAACAAAACAAAAGGGGAAAGTCAAACTTGAATTGCAAATTGTGGAATAAAAATAAAATCTTTTGGTTTTAGAAACTTTGGACAAATCTAGAATTAATTAAAAGAATCAAATTAGAATTTGTTTATGGAAAGCTGTAAAAGAAAAGATGTCAACGTTGATTATGGGATTAATGACCAGGAAAAAATCAAGGAAAATTAAGACTAAGAAGAGGAGGAACAATCATGATAAAAGGGGGCTAGCGGCTAAGGAAGAAAAGAAGAAAACAAAGGAGAAAAAGAGAGGAAAAAAAAAGGAGAAAACCCTACTGCCTCGACACTTCCCATCATCAGCATCTCCAAAGATTGCTGCTGCCTTCCTTTCCCTTAGCTGACCCCATCATTCACAGCAAGCATCACTGTACCTTGCACGCTGCAGCCATACCACATCGCATCGCTTCCCTGCATGTTTGCATTGCGACCGAGCCACTACATGCACCACCTTCTTTGCCCTTTGTGTTGTGTCCACCATCATCCTTGAACATTATTCATAACTCTACTTCCCTATTCATCATCACTGCTATGTCCCAAACTTGCACCAACCTACCTTCATCATCGCACTTTGCTGCAAGTTCCACCGTTTCACGCTGGTTCAGCATCATCGCCCTTGTTTTTGGTTCTGTCTTCTGCTGTATTGCCGTTCCTGCTCCAGCCCAACGTTGCTCTTCTCTGTCACTCCACTGTTGCCTTGTTGGTTCGATGCCTATTGTTGCGCTGCCCATTGTTCCTTGCTCCATTGCTGCACGTTGCTTCATCACCCTACCACTGGTTTTCTTTCCTTCTTTATCGTGCGCCCAGCACTGCCCACCACTGCTGAGTTGCCGCACGTCCCTTGTTGCGTCATCGTTTCTGCACCTGCCATTACGCTTCATCGCCTTCTCTTGATTTTGTTGCTGCTGCCGTTTTGGAGTAAAGAGAAGCAAGACTGAATCTCGCTACAAGCTTGCAATCATAAAAGAAAGTAGGAATAAAAGACAAGAAAAGAAAAGAAGGAGCAGCAGTCCTGCTAGTAGCCGAGTCTGCTACCTGACTTTGCTGCCGTTACCACTGGAGTCAGCTACCGCTTCACCGCCACCCTACTCTGCCAAAGTTAACCGAGTCACCACCTTCCCCAAGCAGCTGCATCACCATTGCTATTTCCCTGTATTCTAAAAACTTGTTGCTGCCTGCTCCTTGCACCAAAGTCATTACCGTTCCCTGCTGCCAAGCCTAAGTATTGTACTGTCGTGAAAGAGGGGAGACAAACCAGAGTGAAGAAGCAAGGAAGAAAACCGGACTGGTCTGTGGGTATGTATGTTTATTTATTTATTTAATTTTTATATGTGTTAGTTTGATTTGTGGGATTAAAATTGAGATAAGGATGGAATAAAAAATTAGGAGATTTAATAAAATTGAAATTAGACTTAGGGAAGTAATTACGTTAGATAATTAATTTTGTAACTTAGGAGATAAATAAAATTGGGATTTTTAAATAAGATATAGTTGGTGTAAATTAAAAATACAAATTTAAATTGTTAACTTAAATAATTAAAAATTTTCTTTATTAATAAACTAAGTGGCTAAAATTTAATAAGATTTTAAATTAAACAAGGAAATTATTAAATAAAATATAATATTGTCATATTCATGAAATTATAAAACTAAAATATACTTATAAGGAGAAGCGGATAGTTATAATTCTCATAAATAAATTTAGATATAGATCAATAAAATCATTTAATGACTAGAGATTAAATAAAGATTATACCGATGATGATATTTTGAGAAAGTCAATTGAGACATCTTAAAAATGTCTAGGTGAGATGATTCTTAAGTTGAGCCAAATTGATGGGATACTTTTGGGAGAAATTTCAATAAAATATAATTCATATTTATTTTAAGATTGAATAGATATAAAATAAATGTAATGAATGAAAATTAATTAGTAATGTGACGTCCCCGTCACTTCATCTTATCACTTATCTTTTTCCTTCTTTATTTAGATTTAGTTCATGCAGTGTCATTCTCTTCTTATCCTTAAGCTAATTATTTAATAGCTTATAATATTTTTACTCAATTACCATAAACATAAAAATGATATATATACATATCATTCCATTTTCCACAGGATCTCATACATCATCTTATCTTACATCCCCGATATCCTATATACACAATTTCCTATTTGTACTGTACTGTAGCTGAATTACAATTTACTATATACATGAACATATGAGTATACCTTCTATGCTATCCGGGAAGCGTATCAAGAAGGTACACCTTGATTCTTCGAAAACAAGCTCCTCTAGTCGGAGCGGATTTCACTTCAAGTAATCTGTAGGAAAAATGGTCGTAAAAGGGTGAGTTTACGCTCAGTAAGAAAAGTATGTAAAAGAGCGTGCTATGCCTCTATATGCGTTTTTCCTACTTGGCTCTGTAATGTCATGTAGAGCATTAGAAAGCATGTATCATAAACATTTTTCATGCATTGTTTGCAATCATGCATATTTATTTCAAATGCCATGGCAACATACTTTGTATGCTTTCTTTAAAACATAGCATACATATTAAACATGCATCATACTTCTTCTTTAAAACATCATACTTCATACATACTTTAAAACATACATCATATACTTCTTCATATGTACATCTTGTACTTTGAAATAGATGGAGACTATGTACAATGTTTAAGCGATTGAGTCGTTATATGAACCGTTCATTCCCATTCATATAACTCATATGACTCTAATCATGCATTAGTACATTGGTATACCATGTAGAGGTCAGGGATTCTCTCCTGCCTTAATAATACCATAGTGAGCACTAGTCAGGTGTCACTTATGGTCTTGAGGACCGGACTAGGGTTCCTCACTTAACATACATATTACTGAGGACTTGATCAGAGTCTCTCAGCCACCAGAAATGCATAATCATTACGCAGTCCATAGCCTCAAAACATTTATAATATACTTTTCAGAAAACACCTTTGTGTTTACATTGAATAAGCTTTGAAACATCTTTTCATACATGGCAGTCGACTGGTCTTATATGGCAGTCGACTGCTGCTTCATAATTCCTTTTATCGAAATTAATTTTATTTAAAATTTCGATAATTTCATCTTTGAAAATACATGGGGGCAGTCGACTGGTCCATATAGCAGTCGACTGGTTTTCAAACAGAATGCTTCTTAAGAAATAGCAGTCGACTGGTCCATATAGCAGTCGACTGTTTTTGAAACAGAATGCAATTTGGTAAATAGCAGTCGACTGGTCCATATAGCAGTCGACTGGTTTGAAACAGAATGCTTCTGGGAAAATAGCAGTCGACTGGCTTACATAGCAGTCGACTGGTTTGCATCGGTTTTCGAAAAACGACGTTTTGGTTGTCTCTAGGCAGTCGGCTGCTACTTAAGGCAGTCGACTGCTCCTAACCTAATTGGTACTAGGAGACAAGTCCGAAAATGCATCTTTTCCTGCACAAAATCAACTGGTGCTTCTCTCCAAAACATGTAAAAACATCATAAAACATGCGGACATAGCCGCCTTACGTCCGTTACATAAATTCCTTACCTCGATTCCTCGAGAACGCAAAATCACTTAGCGCGTAACCCTAGCTTTTCACTTCTTCAACCTGAAATCATCATACCATTTCAAACCTCAAATTAACAACATACACATGTCCTACTAACTCAGTACAACTCCTTATCATGAACCAAATTGTAAGAATCATCCTCTTCTCTTACCTTCACTAGAGACCAAAATTTCTGATGTTAAGATCTCCTTCAATACTTGGATTCACTCTATCAAACTTTGGATATCTCCTAGTCTAACGACAAGGATTATTTTTCGTTACATGAACTTAGTGAATTGGTGAGGGAGTAAGGTGGTTTAGCAAGGAGCTTGGAATGGAAACTTGGAGATGGAACGAGAGGGATGGGGCTGGCAAGGGGCTGACGTTGGTGATAGCTGATGGAGATGGTGAGTCATGCAAGATGCATTTAATGCATGCTCATCTCATTAATCATCTCAGCCCTTTCTTTCCTCTTTGACTCATCCATTTGACCATTTAATTCCTCTTTTTCTCCTTCTCATCTCAGCCATTCATTAAATCACCAATCCAAAAATTCTGATTTTAATTCTTTTCTCATGCTTTATTCATTTTCTGATATCTACATGCTTCATTTGACTTATTGACATTCAACTTTATTATTTCTTCTATATTCCATTCATCATGCATACATTATCCATACATCAATTACACATCAATCTTCATATTCATTTAATCATATTAACTTAGAATACTTTACCTACATGGAGGAATACATGGAAATTGGGGATCTCACATCCTCCCCACCTTAGAAAATTTGGTCCTCCAAATTTGCCTTAGCTTGTCATGTAAATAATTCTGGATACCTTTCCTTCATTAAGCTCTCTAGCTCCCATGTAGCTTCTTCCATCGTATGGTATTGCCAGAGCACTTTCACTAACGAGATCGTCTTAGACCTCAAAACTTTCTCTTTTTTGTCCAAAATCCGAATCGGCTTCTCTACATAGCTCATATCTTCCCTTATCTCCAAGGGTTCATATTCAATGACATGTGACGGATACGGGTTATACTTCCGAAGCATCGATACATGAAACACATTATGCACTCCCGATAGCTCCGGAGGCAATGCAAATTTATAGGCAACATCACCTACTCGATCTAAGACTTCAAATGGACCGATGTAACGAGGACTCAACTTACCTCGCCTACCAAATCTCATAATTCCTTTGGATGGAGAAACTTTCAAGAATACAAAATCTCCAACCATAAACTCAAGTGGTCTCCGTCGAGCATCCGCATAGCTCTTTTGTCTACTCTGGGCTGTCTTAAGCCTCTGACAAATCAACTTAACATCTTCTGATGCTTGCTCGACTAGATCTGGAGCCAATAACTTACGTTCGCCCACTTCTTCCCACCCAATCGGAGATCGACACCTTCTTCCATATAAAGCTTCATATGGTGCCATCCCGATGCTTGCATGATAACTATTATTGTATGCAAACTCAGCCAATGGCAGATGGTCATCCCAGGAGCCTTTAAAGTCCATAGCACAAGCTCTCAACATATCCTCGAGCGTCTGAATCGTGCGCTCGGACTGTCCATCAGTCTGCGGATGAAAAGCTGTGCTAAAACTTAACTTAGATCCCATGGCTTCTTGAAAATGCTCCCAGAAATGGGAAGTAAACCTGGAATCTCTATCAGAAGTGATGCTCACTGGAACACCGTGTAGTCTTACAACATCTTTTACATACATATCTGCCAAAGCGTTGAGTGTATCAGTTGACTTCATAGGTAGGAAGTGAGCTGATTTTGTCAATCTATCCACGATTACCCAAATACCATCATGATTCTTCTTGGTTCTGGGCAACCCCATAATAAAGTCCATCGTAATGTGTTCCCACTTCCACGTAGGTGTAGGCAGAGGGTGCAATAATCCTGCTGGCTTTTGGTGCTCTACCTTGACCTGTTGACATGTGAGACATTTTGCTACAAAATCTGCTATGTCTCTCTTCATGCCCTTCCACCAGTACACCTTGCGAAGATTGTGATACATCTTCGTATTTCCTGGATGTAACGTGTATTTAGTGGCATGTGCTTCAGTCAAGATCAACTTCTTCAATTCATCATCATGTGGGACACATATACGACTCCTGAACCTCAAAATTCCATCATTACTAACATCAAATTCTGAGGTCATACCTGACTGCATCTGTTTCATAGCCTCTATGCATCTATCATCTTCTTTTTGAGCACTTCGGATTCTGTCCATTAACTCTGGCTCAATCTTTAAACTAGCCATCATTCCAATTTGCTCATAAGTCATGACATTAAGGTTGAGGCTTGCAAATTGCTCAATTAGTTCATGCTCTTTTATCATCATATAAGACACCATACTTACATGCTTCCGGCTCAGAGCATCCGCCACCACATTGGCTTTCCCCGGGTGGTACAAGATCTCACAATCGTAATCCTTTAGAAGTTCGAGCCATCTTCTTTGCCTCATATTCAATTCTCTTTGAGAGAACAAGTATTTCAGACTTTTATGATCCGTAAAAATCTGAAATCTCTCACCATACAAATAATGCCTCCATATTTTCAGGGCAAACACTACTGCAGCTAACTCCAAATCATGAGTCGGGTAGTTCTTCTCATGGTCCTTCAATTGTCTAGAACCATATGCCACTACTTTACCGTGCTGCATCAACACACATCCCAAACCTTGCCCTGAGGCATCACTATACACCGCAAATCCACCTGAACCACTAGGGATGGTAAGGATCGGTGCAGTCGTTAGCCTGCACTTCAACTCTTGGAAGCTACTCTCACAGGCTTCATTCCACTCATACTTCACTTCTTTGCGCGTCAAGCGCGTCAATGGAGCAGCTAGCTTCGAGAAACCCTCTACAAATCTTCTATAGTAGCCAGCTAAACCCAAGAAACTCCTAATCTCCGTCACTGTCTTCGGTCTTTCCCATTGAACAACCGCTTCAATCTTCGATGGATCAACCGAGACTCCATCTTTACTGATCACATGACCTAAAAAGGAGATCTGATTCAACCAGAAATCACATTTACTTAGCTTGGCATACAATCCTCTATCCTTGAGGGTTTGCAGAACTATCTTTAAATGCTGCTCATGCTCTTCCCGAGACCTCGAGTAGACCAAAATGTCATCGATGAAGACAATGACAAACTGGTCCGGGTACTGCTTAAATACATCATTCATCAAGTTCATGAAGGCTGCAGGTGCATTAGTCAGACCAAACGGCATCACCAAAAATTCATAATGGCCATACCGCGTCCTGAATGCAGTCTTAGGGATATCTTCATCTCGAATCTTCAACTGGTGATATCCCGATCTCAAGTCGATCTTGGAAAAGACTTGTGCACCCGTAAGCTGATCAAAGAGGTCGTCAATTCTGGGAAGAGGGTACTTGTTCTTGATCGTCACTTTATTCAGCCACCGGTAGTCAATACATAACCTCATACTACCGTCCTTCTTCCGGACAAAAAGCACAGGAGCACCCCAAGGGGATACGCTGGGTCGTATGAATCCCTTGTCTAGCAACTCCTGAAGCTGTTTCTTAAGTTCTTCCAATTCTACCAAAGCCATCCGGTAAGGAGCTCTTGATATAGGCTCAGTCCCCGGCACCAAATCAATAGTGAACTCCATTTCCCTATCCGGAGGAAGTCCTGGAAGATCATCCGGAAATACTTCTGGAAAATCTCAGACTACAGGAATATCATTGAGTCCGGGACGTTTCTGATTTACGTCCTCCACATAAGCAATGAATCCTTCATACAGTCATACATACTTTTCATTACTTTCATATGAATTCAAATCAAAACCAAACAGGCTTCATATTAATTACTTGCAAAGTTTACAACATAGCTAACGGGTGAAGAGAAGGTTACACTCTTAGCATAACAGTCCACTATGACATGATTGTTAGCTAACCAATCCATACCCAAAATAACATCAAACCCATACATATTCAGTAGGATTAGGTCAGCCTTAGATTCTCTTTCTCCTACCCGTAGCTTACAGTTTCTATATACCAACTCTGTCACTTGTGATTCTCTAAATGGTGTGCTTATCTTTAATAAGTGTCCTAAAGTCTCAGGCTCAACAGGTATTTTCATAGCAAACTTAGAAGACACAAAAGAATGCGTAGAGCCTGGATCAAACAATGCCATGACATTTATATCAAATAGGTAAATTGTACCTTTAATCACTTTGGACGAGGCATCGGCAGACTCTTCGTCGATGGCAAACACTCGTCCTTGGGTCACAGCTTTTTTCCCCTTTTCGGCAGCAGTGGCCTTAGGTTGCGGTTTAGGGATCTTATCAGATTCGTCAGGCATCTTAGGATCTCTCTGAGGGCAATCCTTAATCATGTGCCCTTTCTCCCCACATCTAAAGCAAGCGCCACTCGCCAAGCGACATGGCTGTGATCCATGAAATTTCCCGCACTGCTCACATCTTTGCATTGTACTCTTTTGCGAGCTAGCGGTACTTCCAACTTGATTTCGGGATCGCTCATCACTTATCTTGATCCCTGTAGCTTTAGGAGTACCTATATCAGTATCATCATCATCATAACTCCAACTTCAATATAATTCCATATAACTATTAAATTAATTTAAAGATCATCTTTCTATACTTTACTTACCTATAGAAACTCCTTCAGATCGTCTACTCCTCCGAAATGGATACTTATCACTCGAAGCTTTCTCATCCGACTTCCGCTTCATCGGTTCCTTGCCCTTACCCTTGGTTCGGAAGTCAGCATGATGCAAATCATAGTCTTGCTCACACAACTGAGCCTTGCGGACAGCTTCTCCATAGGTGGTGATATCCATCGGATACAGTTTGGATCTAATCGGGGACTTCAATCCCTCGATGAACCTGTATATCTTATGCCCTTCATCTCTGAGGACCTCTGGATCAAATCTACTCAAGGTAATAAAGTTTGATTCATACTGATTCACCGTCATCGTACCTTGAGTCAAACTAAGAAACTCAATCTTCAATCTATTACGATCAGTGCGTGGGATGTACTGCTCATGGAAAGCTTCTACAAATCTATCCCACGTAACCTCATCATATCGGGCCTCTAACACGGTCCGGGTGGCTTGCCACCAATATTCAGCATCATCCACTAACAGGTAGGTAGCCAATCCTACTTTTTCCCTTTCAGAACAGGGCATGTACTCGAAAGATTTTAGGACCGCTTTCATCCAGTTCTCAGCTGTCAACAAATCTCTTTCCCCCTTGAATTTAGGCGGATCCAATTTCTTAAATTCCTTAATCAATGCCACACTGCAATAAGCTCTAGGATCCCGCCTTCCAGTAACTGGGACTGGTGGGGTTACTTCAGTAGGAGGAATAACAGTTGCAGTTGCTTGAGTGCTTGTGGCCACATTCGGGAAATTAGACATAAACTGGTTGAACATCGTGGCCATGTTCTCCATATGCTTTTCCATTTTCGCTAGCCTTGTGTTTGGGCTATGCGGTGGAGATGGATGAGGAGACGGAACTGGGGGCTCTTCAGTGCGACCCCGTCCTCTTCCTTTACTTGTACCTCTTCTTCGTGAGCTCATACTGTAAATATGATCATCATTGAGCTCTTTAGTATAACTAGAAATAGCTATACTATACATTTGTATTCAGACAAGTACAGTACAATTGGGGAATATACTCTATTTCTAGCTTCTTGACACTGACAAACCTCAATCTAAACTGCTCTGATACCACTCTGTGACGTCCCCGTCACTTTATCTTATCACTTATCTTTTTCCTTCTTTATTTAGATTTAGTTCATGCAGTGTCATTCTCTTCTTATCCTTAAGCTAATTATTTAATAGCTTATAATATTTTTACTCAATTACCATAAACATAAAAATGATATATATACATATCATTCCATTTTCCACAGGATCTCATACATCATCTTATCTTACATCCCCGATATCCTATATACACAATTTCCTATTTGTACTGTACTGTAGCTGAATTACAATTTACTATATACATGAACATATGAGTATACCTTCTATGCTATCCGGGAAGTGTATCAAGAAGGTACACCTTGATTCTTCGAAAACAAGCTCCTCTAGTCGGAGCGGATTTCACTTCAAGTAATCTGTAGGAAAAATAGTCGTAAAAGGGTGAGTTTACGCTCAGTAAGAAAAGTATGTAAAAGAGCGTGCTATGCCTCTATATGCGTTTTTCCTACTTGGCTCTATAATGTCATGTAAAGCATTAGAAAGCATGTATCATAAACATTTTTCATGCATTATTTGCAATCATGCATATTTATTTCAAATGCCATGGCAACATACTTTGTATGCTTTCTTTAAAACATAGCATACATATTAAACATGCATCATACTTCTTCTTTAAAACATCATACTTCATACATACTTTAAAACATACATCATATACTTCTTCATATGTACATCTTGTACTTTGAAATAGATGGAGACTATGTACAATGTTTAAGCGATTGAGTCGTTATATGAACCGTTCATTCCCATTCATATAACTCATATGACTCTAATCATGCATTAGTACATTGGTATACCATGTAGAGGTCAGGGATTCTCTCCTGCCTTAATAATACCATAGTGAGCACTAGTCAGGTGTCACTTATGGTCTTGAGGACCGGACTAGGGTTCCTCACTTAACATACATATTACTGAGGACTTGATCAGAGTCTCTCAGCCACCAGAAATGCATAATCATTACGCAGTCCATAGCCTCAAAACATTTATAATATACTTTTCAGAAAACACCTTTGTGTTTACATTGAATAAGCTTTGAAACATCTTTTCATACATGGCAGTCGACTGGTCTTATATGGCAGTCGACTGCTGCTTCATAATTCCTTTTATCGAAATTAATTTTATTTAAAATTTCGATAATTTCATCTTTGAAAATACATGGGGGCAGTCGACTGGTCCATATAGCAGTCGACTGGTTTTCAAACAGAATGCTTCTTAAGAAATAGCAGTCGACTGGTCCATATAGCAGTCGACTGGTCCATAAAACAGAATGCAATTTGGTAAATAGCAGTCGACTGGTCCATATAGCAGTCGACTGGTTTGAAACAGAATGCTTCTGGGAAAATAGCAGTCGACTGGCTTACATAGCAGTCGACTGGTTTGCATCGGTTTTCGAAAAACGGCGTTTTGGTTGTCTCTAGGCAGTCGGCTGCTACTTAAGGCAGTCGACTGCTCCTAACCTAATTGGTACTAGGAGACAAGTCCGAAAATGCATCTTTTCCTGCACAAAATCAACTGGTGCTTCTCTCCAAAACATGTAAAAACATCATAAAACATGCGGACATAGCCGCCTTACGTCCGTTACATAAATTCCTTACCTCGATTCCTCGAGAACGCAAAATCACTTAGCGCGTAACCCTAGCTTTTCACTTCTTCAACCTGAAATCATCATACCATTTCAAACCTCAAATTAACAACATACACATGTCCTACTAACTCAGTACAACTCCTTATCATGAACCAAATTGTAAGAATCATCCTCTTCTCTTACCTTCACTAGAGACCAAAATTTCTGATGTTAAGATCTCCTTCAATACTTGGATTCACTCTATCAAACTTTGGATATCTCCTAGTCTAACGACAAGGATTATTTTTCGTTACATGAACTTAGTGAATTGGTGAGGGAGTAAGGTGGTTTAGCAAGGAGCTTGGAATGGAAACTTGGAGATGGAACGAGAGGGATGGGGCTGGCAAGGGGCTGACGTTGGTGATAGCTGATGGAGATGGTGAGTCATGCAAGATGCATTTAATGCATGCTCATCTCATTAATCATCTCAGCCCTTTCTTTCCTCTTTGACTCATCCATTTGACCATTTAATTCCTCTTTTTCTCCTTCTCATCTCAGCCATTCATTAAATCACCAATCCAAAAATTCTGATTTTAATTCTTTTCTCATGCTTTATTCATTTTCTGATATCTACATGCTTCATTTGACTTATTGACATTCAACTTTATTATTTCTTCTATATTCCATTCATCATGCATACATTATCCATACATCAATTACACATCAATCTTCATATTCATTTAATCATATTAACTTAGAATACTTTACCTACATGGAGGAATACATGGAAATTGGGGATCTCACAAGTAAAGACTAAAATTAAATGAGCATAAATAAAAATAATAGATAAATAAAAAGGATAGTAAATTAGAAATAAGAATTAGATTGAGAATTAGATTTTATAGAATAAGTGTGAATTGTACCGATGATGATATTTCAAGAAAGTCAATCGAGACTCCTTGAAATTTCTAGGTGAGAGGATTTTTCCTTAAGTTGAGCCAAGTTGATGGGATACTTTTGGAAGAATTTTCAATAAAATATAATTCATATTTATTTTAAGATTAAATAAAGATAAAATAAATGAAACGAACAAAAATTAATTAGTAAAGACTAAAATTAAATGAGCATAAATAAAAATAATAGATAAATAAAAAGGATAATAAATTAGAAATAAGAATTAGATTGAGAATTAGATTTTATAGAATAAGTGTGAATTGTACTGATGATGAAATTTCAAGAAAGTCAATCGAGACTCCTTGAAATTTCTAGGTGAGAGGATTCTTCCTTAAGTTGAGCCAAATCGATGGAATACTTTTTGGAGAATTTTCAATAAAATATAATTCATATTTATTTTAAGATTAAAATAAATATAAATAAATAAAATGAACAAAATATAAATTAGATAAAGACTACGCTTAAATAAATATGAATAAAAATTAGATAAATAAACGAATGAATAAATAAATAAATGTGACATGAAGACAAGAGTACAATAAAAATAAAATAAGAAATAAGTATGAATTATGCCGATGATGAAATTTCAAGAAAGTCAATTGAGACTCCTTGGAAATTTCTAGGTGAAAAGATTTCTTTTAAGCCGAGCCAAATTGATGGGACGCTTTTAAGAAAATCTTTAATAAACCATGATTCATATTTATTCTCTAAATAAATAAAATAAAAAATAAAATATATAGATAAATATAACATGAAATAAGATTAAAAAATATAGAGATTAATATGGAGTCGAAATTAGAGCCAAAATTAGAAAGAATAAGATTTTCATAAAATATTTTATTGATCCGACGATGGAATTCAAGAAAGTCAATTAAGACTCCTTGAATATCTTGAGGTGAGGGAAATTTCTAAGGTTGGAGCCAAATTGATGGAAAAATCTTAGAAATTTTCCCAATACATAAGTATATCGAAATTAATATGAACTCAAAGCAAATTGTAAAGATAACCTCAAACTAGATGGTACCATTTTAGGATGGGCGTTGTAGGGGTGCTAATCCTTCCCTACACGTAACCGTACTCTCGAACCCTAGTGTCTTTGAATGTAGATCAAGCCTTATCCTTAGTTTGAATAGGTAACCAATCACACCTAGGTTAGAATGGTTGGTGGCGACTCCATGTCTTTGTGTCTAGCTATTAGGTTTCCTCCAAAATCTAATACGTTATGACACACATTTTCAAGCATGTCTTAAAAGTAAAATTGAGATGTATTGATATCTCGCATGTGTTGAACATGTTTAAAGGAATATGTATCGTATGTTTTAAGACTGCACTCACTTCATATATAGTTACAGGTTAAAAGTCATAATATGATCTCATGGCTTAGACATCTCATGACATGTTGAGGTATTGTTGCATTGCGTTTGAGAACATAACAGGCACATACTATATGATGAATAAGAGAGTGATTTAATAGTGAATTCTAGTCACATGACATCATGCAATTGCATTAGAACAGTATAATTCTAACTCTGCACTTATATAAATGACTTACTGAGCCTTGCTCATTAAACGCTATTTAAATTTTTCAGATTGAGCACGAAGTTGGGGGAGTATTTCGGAGCTTTCCGAATATTTCCAAGCTTGAAATATAGTCCTACTCTCCAAGGAGATTTTTGTGAGCACTTTGGGTATATATATACTCTTCTTTTGTATTTAATATCAATTCAGGCTGTTTTTGATTCAGTACTTAGATAGGATGTAATCTAAAATAGGAAATAGCATCTAGACTATAGTAAAGATGAATTATAGAATTGCTGATCCTTGCATGAGATGAATACATAATTGAATATCATGAACAAGTGACCAAGCAAGAAGATGTGAACTATATGGATGAAATGTGATAAATTGAAAATGGACTTAAGTTATGAAGAAAAATTAGACTTATTGAAAGAAAGAATTATGGTGAACTTGGTCATAGTAATGCTAGAATGTAATCATCTGCCATTGTGGGAATCATGAGCTGGATATTACTTGTGAGTTTTAAACAGGTATTTAATCTGGGTAAAGTGATAAAAATAGGCAAGGGAGTTAACGTCCCGAAAAAAAATTCACTGTATTGCACTTAGACGAAACAAGTATAGAAAAGAGAAAAATTAGCCCTAAATTCTATGCATCCGTACAAATAAGAGGTATTGTTGTGACCTTCGGTGTAAAATTCGAATTTTACTATACTGTATACTGTATGTGTACATTATTGATAGTGGAAATAAAAATATTGTGAAATTAAATCGAATGTGAATTTCACTTTACAATTTAAGAGATGATTTATAGTGTAGTGTATAAAGAAAGAATAACAAGAAATTGTTGGAATTAATCGTTTAAGAAAAGTATGAAAGCATTAAATGAGAAGAGTAATGAATATAGGACAAAATGAAGAAAAGATGAGATATTAGCCAATCAACGTTGGCGGGAAGAGAGGTTGGCGTGGAGAAGTGCAGAAAAGGAAATAGAAAAGTCCAAGAAAGGGGCGTTGAGGACTTCTCGCCGGTTGCTTTATTTGACAAAGGATATTTGGCATTTAATAGCAAGAGGAGCAAGCCAATAAGAGTGACTGGCAGAGGCGTGGACTAGGAGAAGAAGAGGAAAAAGAAACAAAATTTTCAACACATTGCAGGGAATTTTCTTCTCACCGTAGTCCACTAGCTGCAGTTTTTCCACAGAATTTAATACATGAAATGATGAGTAAAACAGGATAAGGAAACAGGTGTTGAATTTAAGTGAAACGGAACGGCTATATAAGAGGAAGAAATGGATTGAAATGAAACTCTATTCTCTCCAGAATCCTTCTCGCCTATTCTGTTTGCTATAAAAATCACCTTGTTCTTCCGTTCCTTTCATAGTCATAGAGTTTTCTCCTTCTATCAGTTAAACCTTTCCTCACCGTTGAAGAGCTAAGGAACAAGCAAACTAAAGCTAAGAAAGACAAGAAAGCATTCTGTACAGTTGGAGGAGTAACTTGGTAAAGGTGAGTTTCATAGCTTTTATAGTTCTCTTGATATTTAATTATAAACATAGCTTGGTTGTGGTTGAATATTGTTGAACAATATAAGAAAATAGATGGAAAAATAACCAAGAAAGAGTAAGGAAACACGACGGGCGAGTAGAATATTGCTAGTCGAATTGGGTTAGTTCTCGCCCAAAGGATGGGACGAGGTTAGGAGAAAGTTTATGTGAGTTCGCCAACATGTGGTCCCGGCGGGCGAGGACCCGTGATCGCCAGTGTGCGAGAATGGCGATAATAGTAGTTGCCCATGTAAAGTTGATCATAGCCAGTAGGGCGAGTAGGTGAAAAAGAAGGCGCCAACGTATTCCATTACAGGGGCGAACTCCCACGAATAAGCCGCTAATGGAAAGCGAGCTATGACGGGCGAATGGCGAACTGAGTTCGCCAAAGTGCCATATTTTTTAGGAAGAATATAAGTCTTTTTGGAAAATATTAATAATGTGAATAAATGCTTTGCAGACGGGAATTGAGCAAGGCGGGCGAGAAGCTAAGCCGTATCAGACGAGGTAAGGAAGTTGTATGTGATGCAAATGCATGTCCTGTGGAGTAAAAACGTTAAGAAAATATTGGAATTTGTTTTATTTTCTGACATGCATAGTTTGATAATTTGTTTTGGTTTCGGGCGAGCTACAAGCCGCCATAAGTTCTTTGGTTGGTCGAATTGACTAAGGCGGGCGAGTAGTTTTGTGCTAGACAGAAACTCGGGCGAGCCAATGGCGAGCTCTCGGTTTGAGATTTGGGCGAGTGCTTTGTTTTAAAGAGAAATCCGGTAAGCCATAGTCGGACGAACCCTTTTAAAGTGTTTGGGCGAATGACCCTTGTTTTAAAATTAAAGGCGGGCGAACTGTTATCAGCCAGCCATACTTGTGTTTTGAAAACTCTGAGGCGGGCGACTATTATTCGCCGTCTTGTCGAGTAGTCAGGGCGAGCTACTGAGGGCGAGTAGGCTCTGGCGAACGATTTTTAAATGTAATTTCGTAAATAAAAAATGAAGTATTTTAATTACTTTAAAAATAGAAAATATCAAATTTTCGGGCGAATAGTCCCTTGGGCGAATCGATTCTCGGGCGAGTAGTCCCTCGGGCGAATCGACTCTCGGGCGAGTAGTCCCTTGGGCGAATTGGCTAATGGGCGAGCTGACCACGGGCGAACTAGCCGTGGGCGAACTGGCTCCCAACCTGCCTTTCTTTCATAGAAAATGTTGAAAATGGAGGGTTGTTTTACTAGTTATAAACCCTTTTGGAAACTAAGTCATTTTATGGAAATGATAACTTGATTTTGAGACATTAGGCCATGAGTTCATGCATTATCACTCATGTACTTTGCGTGACCTAACTAGGGCGATGGCTCGGGTCAAATAGACCAGCGAGTGCACCCTGGGGCGTCACAGGGCTGATGGACCTGCCAAGTCATCAGCGGTCTCGAGGTCACTTGGCAAGTAGACCCGAGGACCACCTATAGATTATGGCCATACATCTAGATGAGATAGCCGTGAGGGGCGATGGCCTACGGGTGCACCCCAAAAGCGGATTATTTGTGTTCTTGCATGATTTATATTGTTGCCTAGTCTCAATTAAATGATTTATGAAAGGATTTGGTGAATCCTGTTTCATGTTAATTATAATTATTCCTAATGAGTTTTGAACATTAGGACAATTAAATGATTTTTGAGATTACAGCTTTTATTTTACAAAGCAGCATACACCTTCTTTACTGAGCACATTGTCGCTCACTCCTTATTTTCCACTCCACAGATATCTGATTGAACTAAGAGACTTACTTTCCTGAGATTGGATATCGAAGGTATGTTATATTTTTTTATATATTCAGCAAAGTTGTACAGTATTACTTTAAATAGAAGGGAATGTATACACATCTAAGGAAGAGACTTTATTAATTCATAATGTAGTAAAAGTTGTTAAGCATCACAGACAGCCCAACCGGTAAGTAAGTGAAGTTTACAAGTGAATATTCTTATATAGTGGTTTTGGGATGTTACAGATTTAATGGTATCAGAGCAGGGTTGGTCGGATGTCTAGTGATGCTTAATGAAAATGGTGAAATAGTATACATTCCCCTGTAGTACTGTATAAACTGAATATATAATTGATGTGTTAATGATAAGTAATAAACGATTTCTGTGGTACAGATATGAGTGGAAGGAGGAGGATGCGCTCAGTGAGAGGTATAGGCCGAGGTAGGGCGGCACAGACTCCGGAACCACAGACACCGGAACCTGCCCCAAGACCTCCACGTCCTATACAGCTAGAGAGCATCGATAATCGTGTAACTCAGGTGGAGAGGTTAATAGCAGATTTTATGGCTATGTATCAGGCGGATAGAGCCGCAGATAGGGCAGAGAGGGAGAGAGCTACAGCTCCCGCAGCCCCAGTAGAGGCACCTGCACCGCCACAGCCGGCACCAGCTGTGCCTGAACCTGAGCCTATTCCACCACCAGCACCTCAGCCACCGATAGCTCCACCACAGCCACTGATTCAGCAGCCACGAAATGCAGAGTCATATTGTAATGTGGCATTGGTGAAATCATTTAAGAAATTGGATCCACCGAAGTTTAAAGGTACTAGGGATCCATTGGTGGCAGAACAGTGGGTTATAGAGATTGATAGATTACTCGAGATTATGAGATGTTCAGAGACAGAGAAAGTGGGCCTAGCTGTGTTCCAACTGGCAGATGATGCGAGACATTGGTGGAAGGCCACCCAGACGGTATTATTTGCTCAGCATCAGGATCTGTCATGGGATATGTTTGTGGAAGCTTTTAGAAGGCAATATATTCCTGACACTGCTCAAGATAAATTACAGCAGGAATTTATGGATTTAGTACAGGGTAGTATGTCAGTAAATGAGTATGAGGCTAAATTTACTACCTTGAGCCGTTTTGATCCACAGACCAGTACAAATGCCCGGTATAAGATTTCGAGATTTAAAGCGGGTTTGAGGCCATCCATCAGAGTAAAGCTAGCCCCATTTGTTATACAGACTTATGATGAGATAGTTCAACGGGCTCAGTTATGTGAGAGGGACTATGAGCAGTTCCAGTCCGATTTCAGTAGCAAGAGTAAAGGCAAAGGAAAGGGAAAAGCTAAGAGGTTTATGGAGGATAGACCAGGTAGAGAGCAGTTTAAGAAGACCAGATCTTCGGGCATACAGATTTCAGAGGGCAAAATTGATAGACCAGCAGTTTCTACTCCTGCTAGTGGCCCCATACCACTCAGAGGAGTGTTGCGCCCTTATGTAGACATTGTGGAAGGTCGCATGGATCGCGCCCTTGTCCTGTAATGACTGGAGTATGTTTTAGATGTGGACAGACGGGGCATTTATTAAGGATTGCCCGATGCGTAGAGAGTCGACTGCTTCTACTATACCTCCTGCAGTACCTCAGATAGCGGCCCCGGCAGCTCAGAATGCACCCGAGAAAGCGACACCCTCACAGCCAAGGCGGGCGACAGCCGCAGAAAAGGGTAAGAAGGTTGTGACTCAGGGTCGGGTGTACGCATTGGATCAGGAGACTGCCGACGCCTCTATCGATGTGATTAAAGGTAAAATTTATCTTTTTGATATTCCCGTAATTGCCTTAATTGACCCGGGTTCTACCCACTCATTCTTATCGCCTGCATATGCCAACAGGACCCCAGTAGAGCCGGAGTTGTTAGAATATACATTGCGAGTGAAAACTCCTTTTAATGATTTCCAGATGACAGATGTGATATATAGGGGTTGTAAATTGACTATAGGAGAGAAGGTTGTGACAGCTAACCTAATTTTGTTGGATATATATGATTTTGATATTATTTTAGGAATGGATTGGTTGGCTGCAAATCATGTTAGTTTGGACTGTAATACTAAGTTTATTACCTTCTCTTATCCCGAAAAGTACATTGTAAAGTTATTGTAAATTAATAAAAGTATGAGAATTTATGTTGTGAAATGACATGTGTACTGAAATTGTGGTTGTGTATGAATGTTTATGAAGGATATATTGCTAGTGTGGAGGATGTTGAGAGGAAGCATCCAAGATACAAGAGATTCCTGTGGTTAAGGACTTCTCGGATGTATTTCCAGAGGATTTACCAGGGTTACCACCGGATCGAGAGACGGAGTTTATGATTGAGTTGGTACCCGGTACGGAGCCGATTTCTAGACCCCCATATAGGATGGCACTGACAGAGTTGGATGAGCTCAAGAAGCAACTCCAAGAGTTATTAGATAAGGGATTTATACGTCCCAGTGTGTCACCGTGGGGAGCTCCAGTATTATTTGTTCGGAAAAAGGATGGTAGCCTCCGGTTATGTATTGATTATCGGATGTTGAATCGGGCTACCGTTAAGAATAAGTATCCACTGCCTCGGATTGATGATTTGTTTGATCAACTCAGAGGTGCACAGGTGTTTTCCAAGATAGACCTTCGATCAGGCTATCACCAGTTGAAGATTAAGGAGTCGGATGTGCATAAGACAGCCTTTCGAACTCGCTATGGCCACTATGAGTTCTTAGTGATGCCATTTGGACTGACCAATGCCCCTGCAGCTTTTATGAGTTTGATGAATGAGGTATTTCATTCATTTTTGGACAAGTTTGTCATAGTATTTATTGATGACATACTGATTTACTCTAAGACTTCAGAGGAGCATGAGCAGCATTTGCAGATTGTTCTACAGACCCTCAGAGAGCGAAAGTTATATGCTAAGCTTAGTAAGTGCGAGTTCTGGCTTGACCACATTATATTTCTCGGACATGTAGTGTCGAGAGACGGGGTATCAGTTGATCCGTCCAAGATAGAGGCCATTGTTCAGTGGGAGAGGCCTAACACGGTTACCGAGATACGAAGTTTCTTAGGTCTTGCCGGATATTATCGCAGGTTTGTGGAGGGATTTTCTAGACTTGCTGCTCCATTGACACGACTCACACGTAAGGATGTAATTTGAGTGAATGATGCGTGTGAGCGTAGTTTTGGTGAACTTAAGAAGAGATTGACTAGTGCCCCTGTATTAGCCCTTCCTAGCGGATCAGGTGGATTTGTGGTGTATACTGATGCATCCGCTCAAGGTTTAGGGTGTGTGCTCATGCAGTATGGTCGGGTTATAGCCTATGGTTCTCGACAGTTGAAGGATCATGAGAAGAATTACCCGACACATGACTTGGAGCTAGCCGCAGTGGTGTTTGCACTGAAGATATGGCGACATTATTTGTACGGAGAGAAATTTCAGATATATACAGACCATAAGAGTCTGAAGTATATATTCTCACAGAAAGAGTTGAATTTGAGACAGCGACGGTGGATGGAACTATTAAAGGACTATGATTGTGAGATTCTGTATCACCCAGGTAAAGCTAATGTAGTAGCTGATGCACTGAGCCGTAAGCATGTTGGCATGGTATCGTACATGATGATCAGAGAACATGAGTTGATAGAGCAGTTCTCTAACCTCAGTTTGACAGTTGTTTCCTCTGACCAGTATGGGTTTACCGCTAGTTTTCGTATCGAGCCGGATTTGATGGATCGAATTAAGGAAGCTCAGAGGAGTGATGATTATTGTATTGGGGTGGCCAACCAGATTCAAATGGAGATGAGTTGGATTTTGAGATTGGCACCGATGAGATAATGAGGTTTAGAGGTCGGATATGTGTTCCCGGTGATCAGCAGCTTAGAGATTTGATTTTATCAGAGGCTCATACCTCTAGATACACGTTACATCCGGGTAGTACTAAGATGTACCAGAATCTCCGGAAAGTGTACTGGTGGCCTAAGATGAAAAAGGACATCGCAGATTTTGTTGCAAGATGTCTAACATGCCAGCAGATTAAGATTGAACATCAGAAGCCGGCAGGTATGCTTCGACCGTTATCGATTCCTACATGGAAATGGGAGCATGTAACTATGGATTTTGTTATGGGATTACCACGGACCCGGAAGGGGTATGATGCTATTTGGGTAATAGTCGATAGATTGACTAAGTCTGCTCATTTCTTAGCCATGAAATCTACAGATTCAGTTAGTGCCTTGGCTGAGTTGTATGTCAGGGAGATAGTGAGGTTACATGGTGTTCCAGTGAGTATCACCTCTGATAGGGACTCTCGCTTCACCTCTCATTTTTGGGAGAGATTTCAGGAGGCTATGGGATCCCAGTTGAGTTTTAGCACCGCTTTTCATCCACAGACTGATGGGCAGTCCGAGCGTACGATACAGACGCTCGAGGATATGTTGAGAGCGTGTGCATTGGATTTTAGAGGCTCATGGGACGATCACTTACCCCTGGCAGAGTTTGCTTATAATAATAGTTTTCATACGAGTATCGGCATGGCACCATATGAAGCCTTGTATGGCAGACGATGCAGATCCCCTATAGCATGGGAAGAAGTTGGAGACCGTAAATTGTTAGCTCCCGATTTGGTCGAGCAGGCTTCTCGTGATGTACGGATAATTTGTGAGAGGCTCCGAACGGCTCAGAGTCGGCAGAAGAGTTATGCAGATACTAGACGCCGACCATTGGAGTTTATAGCAGGTGATTATGTGTTTTTAAAGGTTTCACCGTCCAAAGGTATAATGAGATTCGGGAAGAGAGGAAAGTTGAGTCCTCGATACATTGGGCCTTATGAGATCTTAGATCGCGTAGGAGATGTGGCATATCGGTTAGCACTACCACCAGAGTTGTCAGGAGTGCATAACGTATTCCATGTCTCGATGTTAAGAAAGTACAACCCAGATCATTCTCACGTGATTCGACACGAGCCATTGGAGATCAGAGAGGACATGAGTTACGTTGAGAAACCGGTGCGGATTTTGGATAGGAAAGATAAGGTATTGCGATCTAAGACGATTTCGTTGGTTAAAGTGCTCTGGCAGTATCATAACGAGGAGGAGGCTACTTGGGAGTTAGAGAGCCTTATGTATGAGAGGTATCCGGAGCTCTTTCAATAACAGGTCTAAGTTAAATTTGGAGGACCAAATTTCTTAAGGTGGGGAGAAATGTAAAATTCGAATTTTACTATACTGTATACTGTATGTGTACATTATTGATAGTGGAAATAAAAATATTGTGAAATTAAATCGAATGTGAATTTCACTTTACAATTTAAGAGATGATTTATAGTGTAGTGTATAAAGAAAGAATAACAAGAAAGTTGGAATTAATCGTTTAAGAAAAGTATGAAAGCATTAAATGAGAAGAGTAATGAATATAGGACAAAATGAAGAAAAGATGAGATATTAGCCAATCAACGTTGGCGGGAAGAGAGGTTGGCGTGGAGAAGTGCAGAAAAGGAAATAGAAAAGTCCAAGAAAGGGGCGTTGAGGACTTCTTGCCGGTTGCTTTATTTGACAAAGGATATTTGGCATTTAATAGCAAGAGGAGCAAGCCAATAAGAGTGACTGGCAGAGGCGTGGACTAGGAGAATAAGAGGAAAAAGAAACAAAATTTTCAACACATTGAGGGAATTTTCTTCTCACCGTAGTCCACTAGCTGCAGTTTTTCCACAGAATTTAATACATGAAATGATGAGTAAAACAGGATAAGGAAACAGGTGTGAATTTAAGTGAAACGGAACGGCTATATAAGAGGAAGAAATGGATTGAAATGAAACTCTATTCTCTCCAGAATCCTTCTCGCCTATTCTGTTTGCTATAAAAATCACCTTGTTCTTCCGTTCCTTTCATAGTCATAGAGTTTTCTCCTTCTATCAGTTAAACCTTTCCTCACCGTTGAAGAGCTAAGGAACAAGCAAACTAAAGCTAAAGAAAGACAAGAAAGCATTCTGTACAGTTGGAGGAGTAACTTGGTAAAGGTGAGTTTCATAGCTTTTATAGTTCTCTTGATATTTTAATTATAAACATAGCTTGGTTGTGGTTGAATATTGTTGAACAATATAAGAAAATAGATGGAAAAATAACCAAGAAAGAGTAAGGAAACACGACGGGCGAGTAGAATATTGCTAGTCGAATTGGGTTAGTTCTCGCCCAAAGGATGGGACGAGGTTAGGAGAAAGTTTATGTGAGTTCGCCAACATGTGGTCCCGGCGGGCGAGGACCGTGATCGCCAGTGTGCGAGAATGGCGATAATAGTAGTTGCCCATGTAAAGTTGATCATAGCCAGTAGGGCGAGTAGTGTGAAAAAGAAGGCGCCAACGTATTCCATTACAGGGGCGAACTCCCACGAATAAGCCGCTAATGGAAAGCGAGCTATGACGGGCGAATGGCGAACTGAGTTCGCCAAAGTGCCATATTTTTTAGAAGAATATAGTCTCTTTTGGAAAATATTAATAATGTGAATAAATGCTTGCAGACGGGAATTGAGCAAGGCGGGCGAGAAGCTAAGCCGTATCAGACGAGGTAAGGAAGTTGTATGTGATGCAAATGCATGTCCTGTGGAGTAAAAACGTTAAGAAAATATTGGAATTTGTTTTATTTTCTGACATGCATAGTTTGATAATTTGTTTTGGTTTCGGGCGAGCTACAAGCCGCCATAAGTTCTTTGGTTGGTCGAATTGACTAAGGCGGGCGAGTAGTTTTGTGCTAGACAGAAACTCGGGCGAGCCAATGGCGAGCTCTCGGTTTGAGATTTGGGCGAGTGCTTTGTTTTAAAGAGAAATCCGGTAAGCCATAGTCGGACGAACCCTTTTAAAGTGTTTGGGCGAATGACCCTTGTTTTAAAATTAAAGGCGGGCGAACTGTTATCAGCCAGCCATACTTGTGTTTTGAAAACTCTGAGGCGGGCGACTATTATTCGCCGACTTGTCGAGTAGTCAGGGCGAGCTACTGAGGGCGAGTAGGCTCTGGCGAACGATTTTAAATGTAATTTCGTAAATAAAAAATGAAGTATTTTAATTACTTTAAAAATAGAAAATATCAAATTTTCGGGCGAATAGTCCCTTGGGCGAATCGATTCTCGGGCGAGTAGTCCCTCGGGCGAATCGACTCTCGGGCGAGTAGTCCCTTGGGCGAATTGGCTAATGGGCGAGCTGACCACGGGCGAACTAGCCGTGGGCGAACTGGCTCCCAACCTGCCTTTCTTTCATAGAAAATGTTGAAAATGGAGGGTTGTTTTACTAGTTATAAACCCTTTTGGAAACTAAGTCATTTTATGGAAATGATAACTTGATTTTGAGACATTAGGCCATGAGTTCATGCATTATCACTCATGTACTTTGCGTGACCTAAACTAGGGCGATGGCTCGGGTCAAATAGACCAGCGAGTGCACCCTGGGGCGTCACAGGGCTGATGGACCTGCCAAGTCATCAGCGGTCTCGAGGTCACTTGGCAAGTAGACCCGAGGACCACCTATAGATTAATGGCCATACATCTAGATGAGATAGCCGTGAGGGGCGATGGCCTACGGGTGCACCCCCAAAAGCGGATTATTATTTGTGTTCTTGCATGATTTATATTGTTGCCTAGTCTCAATTAAATGATTTATGAAAGGATTTGGTGAATCCTGTTTCATGTTAATTATAATTATTCCTAATGAGTTTTGAACATTAGGACAATTAAATGATTTTTGAGATTACAGCTTTTATTTTACAAAGCAGCATACACCTTCTTTACTGAGCACATTGTCGCTCACTCCTTATTTTCCACTCCACAGATATCTGATTGAACTAAGAGACTTACTTTCCTGAGATTGGATATCGAAGGTATGTTATATTTTTTTTTATATATTCAGCAAGGTTGTACAGTATTACTTTAAATAGGAAGGGAATGTATACACATCCAAAGGAAGAGACTTTATTAATTCATAATGTAGTAAAAGTTGTTAAGCATCACAGACAGCCCAACCGGTAAGTAAGTGAAGTTTACAAGTGAATATTCTATTATATAGTGGTTTTGGGATGTTACATTCGGGTCGTGACATAGGGAGAATTAAAAAACCTCCATCTCCTGATATTGTTTAGAATTTTGGGGGGAAAGTGACTTTCTTTCCTGTTTTGTCATCACTTAATTATATTTTTGGACCATATTATCCTTTTTGGTCACTTAAAATTACAAATTAAATGTGTTTTGTTATTTTACAATCTTGCATCCTTCTTGCACTATTGAGTGATATTTCCAACCCAACCATTAGATGTTATTTACATGTTAAATAAATAAATAATATATTAAAGAACATAAATAAGAAATTTATATGTTAAATAAATAAATAATTTAAAATGTTAAATAAATCAATATATAATTTACATCTTAAATAAAGAAATAAATAATTTAAATGTTAAATAAATTAGCATATAATTTACAGGATAAATAAGCAAACAATTTGCATGTTAAATAGATAAATAATTAATTACATGTTAAATACATAAGCAATTATACATGATTATACATAAGCAATGATACATGATTATTATACATGATTTTACATAAGCAATTATACATGATTATCTTTTATATTGAAAAGTTCTAACAATAATAATTATTTTTAAATTTGATTTGACATAAACGATAAAAAACTATTTAAGTATAGCTTTTTAAATATTATTTACACGTTAAAATAAATGAATAAATTACATATTTAATACTAAACAATTTAATATGTTAAATAGATAAATAAGTAATTTTTTGATAAATAAGTAATTTAAATATAAATGTTTATCATATGTTATTCACTTTGACACAACTAATATATAAAGGCAACATAGTAAATATGTCATTGGGTGAGGTAATCTTACATTTCCCCAATTAAATACAAAAATTTTACTTTCCTCCCAATTAAACCAAGCGCAAGGATCTAATATTTCAAAGATTTTTAGATTTACAAATTTTGGTCGTAATCAAATTATCAAAGGTTATCTAATTTTTCGTGAATCAAACGTTCCCTAAATGATCGTTTGATTAGTGGAATGTATGATTCTCGGCCAAAAATTTTAATTATCGTAATCATTTTCCTTAGTTTGGTTATGACATTTTCCCATGCATCGTGAATCCTATATTCCAAACAGGGTCAAATGGGGAAAAAATAAGGGGGAATTAAAAAACTTCATCTTGAGATTTTTTAGAATTTCAAGGGAAAAGTGACTTTCTTTTCATTTTTGTCCTCACTTAATATCTTTTTTAGTCACTTAAAATTATAAATTAAAATGTGTTTTGTTATTTCACAATCTTACATCCTTCTTCTACTATTGAGTGATATTTCCAACCCAACCAATAGATGTTATTTACATGTTAAATAAATAAATAAATAATTTACATATTAAAGAATATAAATAAGCAATTTATACGTTAAATAAATAAATAATTTAAATGTTAAGTAAATTAATATATAATTTACATGTTAAATAAAGAAAAAATTACATGTTAAATAAAGAAATAAATATGTTAAGTAAATTAATATATAATTTACATGTTAAATAAACAAAAAATTTACATGTTAAATAAAGAAATAAATAATTTAAATGATAAATAAATTTAGTATATAATTTACAGGATAAATAAGCAAACAATTTGCATTTATATAAATAAATAATTACATGTTTAAATACATAAGCAATTATAGATGGTTATCTTTTATATTGAAAAGTTCTAATAACAATTATTTTTAAATTTGATTTAACATAAATGATAAAAAACTATTTAAGTATACCTTTTTAAATATTATTCACATGTTAAAATAAATGAATAAATTACATATTTAATACTAAACAATTTAATATGTTAAATAGATAAATAAGTAATTTTTTTGATAAATAAGTAATTTAAATATAAATGTTTTGTCATATTTATTCACTTGACTCAACTAATAATATATGAGGGCAACATAGTAAAATATGTCATTAGGTAAGGTAATCTTATATTTCCCCAATCAAATACAGAAATCTAGAGGTAGTAAATAGGCGAGTCGAATAGGGTTTGGGTTGGGTTATTTTGGATTGGATCATTTTAGGTTCGGATCATTTTGGATTCGGATAAGGTCAAGTGTGACATCCTCGTCACTATCAATTAACATATAACTTTTTCTTTTTCATACAACTTGATTAGGCTTGTTTGTCAATGTCGTTCCTTCTTCTTCTTATGCTTGGTATTAAATAGCTCATCATAAAGATCTTAAATTCAAGTAAAGCATAATTATTATGTTTATACATATCATTCCAAAGTACAGGATCTTACATAACTTACATAACCTAAATCCCCCAAAATCTTATAGACGTCACTGTACTGTAGCACTGTCTGGGATACATAATCTGAAGTGCATAACGAATAAGTATACCTTCAGAAATTATGGGGAAGCGTATCTCGAAGGTACACTATAATATCCCAAAAGTAAGCTCCTCTATCTGGAGCGGAATTCACTTCAAATAATCTGTATGAAAAATGATTGTAAAGGGGTGAGTTTACACTCAGTAAGAAATATATATATAAAAGAGCGTACTATGTCTCTATATGCTGGTTTCCTACTTGGCTCTATAATGTCATGTGGAAACCTTTGAAATCAAATATCCAATCTCATAATTCATTTTCGTACAAGAAAATAAATCCAGTAATACATATTCAGGTAAATCAGATAATGACACATACATCATTATGTAAATTTCTTATATATATTCAATTTATTCAAATACTTGCATATGCCTTAAATCACTTGAAATCACATATACATATATCTTTCGAATAAAGTGGAGACTATAAACATGTCAACAGAATCATGCATTAGATAATATCTCGTGAGGGCAGGTGGCGTACCCATGTAAGGGCCAGAAATCCTCCCTTAGCCAAACAGACAATTGGCCAATGTTGATAGGCCACAGTGAACACTAGTCATGTGACATATGTGGCACTGAGGACCGGACTAGGGTTCCTCAACCAAGTATAAATACAGATACTGAGGACTTGATCAGAGTCTCTCAGCTAGATACAGATAATGCATGATCATCAAGTAGTCCATAGTCTCAAAACATTTGTTATATACTTCTTTGGTAATATAATTGTGCTTATATAAAGTAGCTTTAAAACCTCATTTTCAAACAGGGCAGTCGACTGGCTTCATAGGACAGTTGGTTGCTGTCACATATTTTGATTTATCGAAATTATTTTCTTTTAAAAGTTCGATATTTCTTACTTTAATAACACATGAGGCAGTCGACTGGTCGTATAAGGCAATCGACTGGTTTTGAAATAGAATGTTTCCCGAGAAAATGCAGTCAACTGGTCATATAGCAGTCGACTGTTTTCGCAAACAGAATACTTTTCAAGTAAATAGCAGTCGACTGTTTTTGAAACAAAATACTTTTTAGAAAATTGCAGTCGATTGTCTTATATAGCAGTCGACTGGTTTGTATCGGTTTTTGAAAAATCTACGCTTTGGTTATCTCTAGGCAGTCGGCTGCTACTTAAGGCAGTCGACTGCTCCTAGCAATTTGGTAACTAGGATAAAACCCGAATTTGACACTTCCTGCACTTAAATCAGCTTTTGTTTCATCCCAAAACATGTAAAACATGCGGACATAGCCACCCTACGTCCGTTACATATATTCCTTACCTCAAATAGCTAAAATCCAATAGCTTAGATGCATTAACACTTGTCCTTTTCTTCTTTAAAGCTGCAAACCATCATGACTCAAAACTTCAATAAACCTCTACAATTAATTTCATTCCATTTCAAGACCATAAACAGTTTATACCAACTTGACACAACTCCAAACTATGGACAGAATTAAATGAAACCACTTCATCTCTTACCTTTGTGAGTAGCCAAAATAACAGCAACTAGATCTCCTCAAATCCTTTGATTCAGCCCACCAAATTACACATATAGCTAGAGTTAGTGATGAGGAGTAATTTCCGTTACTAAAGTTTAATGATTCGCTGAGGGAAAATGGTAGTTCTACAAGGTAAGTGAAATGGAAACTTAGAAATTTTGAGGAACACTCCTATGGCTGCCGACTTCTCGTGGAAAAGATGACAATTAATGTCATTAATTTCATATTTATCCAACAAATCATGTCAGCCATTGACCCTTTGACCAATTTAATTCCTCTTCTTCTTCATGTGTCATTTGTCACTTAATTACTAAAATCTGATATTTATTTTATCATACTCCAATTATTCTTACAATATTAGAATTTATTCCTTAACCATTTGACCATCAATTTCATTATTCCTTCCATGTCCCATTTATCATTTATACATCAAAATTTCATATTTATTTAATCATTCTAACTTGAAATATTATACAATTATAGGAAAATTACAAGAAATTGGGGATTTCACATCGGGTTTGGGTCAAGAAAAAATTGGTCTATTTCGGGTTTGTATCATTTCGGATTCGGATAAGGTTAAGTTTAGATCAATTTGAATTCGAATCAATTTGGGTTCAGATTAGGTTGGGTTTGGGTCGTTGACTTTTTTTAGTCAATTCGGGTTGGTTGGATTTGGATTCAGGTCGAGCGGACAAATTTTTTGGGTTAAACCTTTGTCATCTAAATGTGATTTGTTTGGTATGAAAATCAACTAAAACCATATTTCTAAGAATTACAAAACTCATGAAAATAAATTTTTCTTCTTATATGACCTATAATAAAATTGGGATTGAAATAATCAAAATATTTAATAATATGTATGATAGTTTTCTTTATAATATATTTATCAATATTCATAAATTAATTACATTTTTCTCATTTTATTTTTATTATCTATAATAATTAATGCCTTTATGAATCAAACTGATTTAATAATCCCTACTAAATATCATAATACAATACTATACATCTCTTTAATTTATCTTGATTTTTTATAAAATAATTGAAGACATTAAGTGTAGGTGATATAGCTTCTATACTTTATTATAAATTAGCTATTAAATAATTATATATGTAACGTCCAAAATTAGAAAATTCTAAACTAACGTTTTCTTTTTTATTACTATCTTTCTCATTCAATCGTTTGGCATCAGTTGGTTTGTATTCGGTGTCAGTGCAAGTACGATCTATAACTTTCTTTTCATATCTATCTTTATGCCATTAAATTATTTAATGCATAAGAAATAAATAAGAAATTGGAACATAGACTATATTACAAGATTTATAATTTTATCATTATCAATTCAATTTCAATGTACCCCACAAATCCATATATCTTATTTAACTAGTTACTACATTATTTACATCCCAATTATTTATTTACAACTGATGTGCATGTATTAGTCTAAATATAAATATAAAATTCTACATATACCTTATTACTGAGCACTTTAAACTTCTAGTAGTTTTCTTCAATTATCCTATTGCAACAGGTGGCACGTACACGGGTGAGATATCTGGGATGGTGAGTAAGGGTGTGACCTTTCTCGACTGGTGAGTAAGGGGGTAAGCTTTGGAGAAAGCCCAGTAAAAAATATATATATAAGCACCTATAAAAATGCAGTTAAATGAAAATCACTTATTTTACTAATTAAGAAAAAGGCATGTTAAATATAAAGATTAAAATGCATAAAAAATATTTATTTCCTAGCAGTTCACTAAGGGATAGTGTTGAAAGGATACTATATTCAGTTAGGTAACTAAGTAGAGTATGGGAGTTACTTTAAAGTACCTGTCGTGTTCCGATTCCTAAATGCGACTATAGGGAGTAAATTCAGTTGACGATAAAATGATTAATCAATATAAAACGTTTAATATTTTACGCAATGCAATTTCAATTCATTAATCAATATAAAACATTTAATAATTCATGTGATGCTATTTCAAATCAATAATCCATATAAAACATTTATAATTTATGCGATGCAATTTCAAATCATTAATTAATATATAAGCCATTTATGCAGGCAATGCTATAAAACAATTTCACTATGCAACTTCGGTAACATTTTCAAATGTCAATATAAGCTATATTTTTATCTAATACAATAAAGCAACTCATTTAAAATTATCACTATCAATCATTCGATTTCAAACCTTTCTTTCTTTCTGTCTAATTAGTATATCATTATTCAAATCATTCGGTATTCAAATCGTTCAGTATTCAAATCATTCAGTAATCAAATCATTCGATACTCAAACCATTCAGTAATCAAATCATTCAAATATAGTTCAGTGGAGACGGTTACATCTAATAAAATTGTCACAACCCGAAGGCCGCGACGCTCACTTGATACTCATACTTTTTCTTCTTACAAATTTATAGACTAAATTTTTCCTTTTCATTTTACGGTTTGTATTCGGTGTCAGTGTAGTTACTATACTATCTAGGTGAACTATAGTCATTTCACTTAAATATTAAACTAGCGAGGAAACGGTTCTAAGTTACATCCCAACTTATTTAACAAAATATGTACTGTGCATCAATTAAAGTCTTACATATAAACAAACATTTTATAAAGAACGTTTACCTCAAAAGGCTAGTACCAAGCTTAAATACCGCATCCGAAGGCCCACTCAAAAGCCCTCATGACAGAGTTTAACTCAAATAATCTGAAAAGAGATGAAATTTAGAAGGGTAAGCAAAACTATGGCTCAGTAAGATACTAATATAAATGCAGGAGTAGAATTATACCGTCTTAACTGTAATGCATAGAACCTGCAAATTTGCAAGTACAGTTCATCATTTCGATCGATAACATCTTGTCATCTCAATTCCTGTCATCTGTCTATCACTCAGACCTCTAAATAAATCAACTTAATCACTTTTTAATCTTCTCGTCCTTACACTACAATGTATCACATAACAATACGTTGTGTATAATTTGAATATCATATACTATTAGTCCATACTCACATCAATCTCATAGTACATCATGTCCAATTGAGATATCATATCAAGTCACTTTACATTTCATAATCATATTCCTGTATTCTATCAACTCATATCACTTTCCATATGGAGAATCATGATCACGGTGGTACGAAGTCATAATTCTCTTCGTATAAATTTTATGTTCATGTACCGTATCATATCATGACATCATATAGATGGAATATCGTTAATGCCGAGTCATGACACTTCTCATATAATTCTCATGTTTGTGTACAATATAAAGTCAAGACATATCTCATGTAAAAAGCATATTATTATGTCATGATTTAGTATGCAAATTATGTAACTTTACTGTATAAACTGCTAACATTTCAAATCATATCACATATACTTTTGGAGCATGCTCAAACATGCAAATTTTCAATTCATTTCATATTTACTTTTATGACATGAGCAGAGCATGTACAATTTGCAAGTCATATATTCACTTTTAGAGCATGTCTAAAACATGTGCGGTTTTAAAACATTTTTCATTTACTGTAAAGTCATATCAGGTCTAGAGTTTATATCAAATAAAACTATACTCTAGACTGCATATCATATCATGTTCGACATATAATAGTATATGAATCATATGAAGTATCGAAATCATATCACTTGTACTTTTAAAACATATTTAAAACATGTACAGTTTCAAAACATATCTCATCTCAAGCATGTCTCATGTACTATATAAATCATGTCAAGTCTAGAGTTCATATCCATAAAATCATACTCTAGACTTCATATCATATCGGTTTGAGACTAGGCTAAATCCCTAATGCTTTATCAATAAAGACTTAAATCACTGTAGCTAGCAGTGAAAATCATGTCATCGTCTCCTGGAAACCAACTAGGGCGCTATCTATGACCATAGACCTTATCTCTCTCAACCCCACTGATCAGGTGTGACTGAGCCCTGTCTATGACTTTTGTCGGACAAGCATCTCTGCCTAATGAGTAATCTCCAATTAGGAGGTTTTCACTATGCTTTATTGAATTTAATTCTTTTAGGGTGCCTACAGTCCATAAAACATTTAAATCTTAAGCTTTTCTTGTCAAAATCATGTAAAGCATATGGTAAAATTCTTTAAGAGGATTCATATATAAAAATATACATATACGATACACTTTCCTTTCAAAACTAATCAATACTTTATAGCATTCATATAAACATTATTATAACATCTCAAGTTGTAATAAGGCATGCTTAGAGGCGATGCAAATTTAAATCATGAGTTCAAAACAATGAACTATCATTTTCATAAAATATATCATTTAATTATAGCGTTAACTATAATCCAAATTCCTCATTTCCATCCTTTTGATTTCAATCAGATCATACCTAATAGGTAAATTCGATATTCACTGTGGTTCCTCGATATTCAATATTCTTTCTCAATAGTTATCGACTATATCAATCACTTGTACATTTCATCATCAATACTAGGACTACACCATCAGTATAAGTCCTCTTAGTATCTATGAACATTTAATTATCATATTTCTCTATAGCCATCAGGATACTGGAATTATGCAAATACCGATATCATCATTCAAGATCTATTCCAGAGTCGACATCGAGGATATAAAATCACAAGATTAATAGTCACCTATCCAATCCATATATGGTTTAACATATTGACACTCGTTCATAATTCCGACTTGATGTCAAATTTCATTCACTATCACAAAATCAAATCACCGTTTTCAAATCAATTATCATATGGCCTGTATAATATAATACCATGCTAGAATTTTCTATAAAGGTATTATCGAATCAATTTTTGGTTAGCAGTTTACCCACTTAAGAGATTTGGCCAATTTCCACTATCAAACAATGTTCCAAGACATTTTATGTCAGAATACCGAACTTATACAATTGTCGATCTTATTATTCAAGACCTATTCTAAAGTTATAATCGAAACCATATAATCACATGTTTGACACTCATTTATTTGAATCTATCAATGATTAGATTATATCGGAATTCAACCTCAATCTCAATAAGATTATGTATGCACAAGTCATACATTTGTTATAACTTGATATCACAACTATCCATCGTATATCATTATATTGATACTAAGACCCCTACCACAAATGTAGGTCCGCTTATTATCTCACGTATATTCGACAATACGATGTAATATAATATAACTATCTCAGCATTGACCTCTTGCAATGTCCGTGTTATCACGTTTGAAACTACTCCAAAATCAAGAAATTGAAATCAATTAATTCTAAAATCATAACTCCGTCAATAATTCCACAATTCAATCGTTAAATCATCTAAATTACAACCTCGATATTCTCTTCCAAGCTATATCATATAATCATCATTAATTTTATCAATGATTTGACTAATCGATATTCAACCTCAATTTCAACTTGATAACCAATTCGTGATATTAAGATAAATCCATTTATCGATTTTATAAGGCTTACACCATATAACTCATCACATTATCATGCTCAACCATTTACCTTCTTAACTATTCCAAACATCAAATTTTCCGGCAATACGATAAAGTCCTTTCAAGGCTTATCTTTCGATGATTCTTTCCAAGGTTCCATTTATACGAGAAAACCTTAACCTTTTTCATCAAACATTATCATATAAATTTCGGCCACATAACGGCTTAATTTTATTAAAACCTCCTGCAAGGAACTACAATTTATAAACCACAAGGCAGTTGGTTTTTCACAATTTATTTATTTCTGACTAATACCCCCACCACCAATTGTGGGTCCTCTTCACATTTTAATATCATTTCATCAATAATTCATCCCAAAGATCACAATTTCAAATCATACAATATAATACTACTACTACTTTATAAAAGTATCTTACCTAGTATCAAAGTTGACAATGTAATTTCTCCTAAATTCGTTCATGCTCCAATCGTTCTTGCATAATTTCTACAAGTCCAATTTTCCACATTTAGAGTCATATAAAATTATTAAATAAAATAAAAATAATAAATTCTACTAATTTTCCTACCCATTTTCCTTTCTTCTTCTTTCTTCTTCTTTCTTCTTTTTCCTTTTTCGTCTTCTTTTTCTTTTCTTTCTTCTTTTTCTTTTTCTTTTTCTTTTCTTTTTTTTTTCTCTTTTTCAGTCTGAACCGGTTCAGCCGATTCACCTTTGCTTGGCCGGTTTAGCCACCGACAGCCACCCATTCCGATGGTTCAACCACTCCGAAGCTTGCTGGGGTGGCGATGAGGCTGGATCTGACCTCCATTTTCCGATCAGCGGCGACGACGGTGGCGGATCTGGAGGTGGGTTTTCAGTCTTCTTTCTCCCTCTTTTTTCGTTTTTCCTCTTCACCAACGGTCACCTTTCCTTTCCCCTTACCCTCGCCGACGTCGGGGATGGCATGGCGGTGTCCAGATCGGCTGGCACCGCCGTTTTCCTTTTTCTCTTTTTCCTCTTTCTCCTTTCGGTTCTGCTTTCAATTTTTCCTCTCTTTTTCCGCTTCGGGTCGTCGCCGATCGCTTCTCCTCTTCCCCTTCGTCTTACCGACGACACCTCTCTTTCCTTCCCTTCCTCTTCTCTCGCTCGGCCAGCTGACGGGGGGTCGGCTGCCTTATCTATTTCTCTTCTGTTTTACAAAACAGAAAAGAAAATAAAGGAATCGGGTTTGTACCCCGATTCCCGTTCCTTTTCCCATTTTTTATTATAAATATTTATAAATAAATATAATTATTAATTAGTAATAATATATATATATATATATACACATTTTTATTCCTTAGATTTTGGATTTCTTAATATCCAAAATAAATAAACTCACTTTCATTTCTTTAATATTTGGATATCTTAATATTAGAAAATTATTTCAAATAATATCCTCAACTTCATCACTTCATCAGTTTCGGGAATTCCAACAATTTTCCCATCTCATAAATAAATTTATCTATTTACTTTCGCTTATTTATTTGCATAAAAATTAAATTTTCGAGTAATTTAATACCAAAAATAGAAAAATTCTTGATTATCACAAGAATCATGCACAAATGGTATCGGTATCCCTGAAGGGACGACCGGAAACGAGTGGCCATCGTTGAATGGTCATAGATTGCATTGGTCAGGTGCTGATTGTGTAAACCTATGGGTTTGACCATAATAATCCCACAGTCGATATACAATATATCGGTAACCTGCAGTGTCACGACCCGAAGGCCAAAAACGTCCGCTTAACACTTGCTTGATTTCTCACGAAAATTTCGAACCAAATTTTTCTTTCTCTACATAAGGTTTGTATTAGGTGTTAGTGTAGTATCTAAATCAAATCCTATCTTACTCATATTATTTCTCGAGCTATGTCACGTTTCTCAAGGAGATTTTTCTTATTGATTTTCGCCTTATTTTACTATTCCCAAAAGAAACGTGTCGAAAACCTCCCCTTTGTATTTTATCAATTTCCCCAGGTATAATTTCCTGCACTAAAATGCATTTTAAATCACATAACACAACCAGCTGGTGTTTCTCCACAATTTCATGCAATCATGTATTTCAAGGATCTCAAGAGTTGAGTCATTACTAAGTTCACATATATCACTTCATCTATATATAATTTAAAACATACATTAGGACCCGGATCGGACTCGATAACCACCTAAACTCACATAGTCATCTAGTGCGATCCAAAGTACATCCCATATACTTTCCTAGTACTGTGAAATTAACGTACACATGATTATCAAAATGATATACTAGCAGTATACCTCAAAATACAAAATGCTAGCTCCGGAGAACGCAAATGAGTACCACTACTAGGTACGGTTTCCCGGGAGCCTACACGAAGCCTGAGCCGGCTATCAACTCGTATGATCTGCAGATATTAAATTAAGGGGTGAGCAATCCACGGCTCAGCAAGTAGTTTAAATAAGTACATACTAGGCTCATATCGTAAAACACGATTATATATGCTTGAGTTATTATAAAATAGCATGTATGGATTATACTAAGGTTTATTACCATTCCGTATGTACACAAACATCACACACTTGTTCATGCTTTCATTCCATTCTTAAATTCACAAGGCACCATTCTTTTTATCAGTATGATTAAGTGTGCAAGAAACGAACATTCAAATAGCACATGTTTGAGTGGCATATATAAACATAATCCAATAATCACACACACTATGTCATATGCATAGATCTATTTCATTCTTTGACATTCGTCGCATTCACGAATCACAATCACTTACTTATCGTCACAATATCCTATGATTCCTCATAATTCGTCAGAACTTGTGTAGCACTTAGTTCTCGAAGGATTCTAGAGGTGGCTCACACGGTACAGAAATCGAGTCTTTGCTTGGTTTGGCCTTTAGGACTTAGACTTATTACTAACACATCGGAACTCGTGTAGTACTTAGTTCCCGAAGGACTCTAGAGGTGGCTCACACGGTACAGAAATCAAGTCTTTGCTCGTTTTGGCCTTTAGGACTTAGACTTATTACTAACACATTGGAACTCGTATAGCACTTAGTTCCCGAAGGACTTCAGAGGTGGCTCACACGGTACAGAAATCGAGTCTTTGCTCGGTTTGACCTTTTTCCTAGCTTTCGACAAACACGACTAGGTACTAATTTAGGTCCATGAACTCAACATTAAGAGCTGTACATACCGCACACAAATCACATATGCATTCTCAAAGTATCACAATATGCTAACATGCTCCATCGGTGCGACTTAATTAATTCCTATGCATTCCTCAAAATGTAAGCACCAAAAAGTATACAATTTATACATTCAATGACCATAACCAAACTATAACACATAACATGCAAGTCATAAGCAAGATTTCCTTTCTAACAACTACTATTCAAAATGCAAGCACCAAAAAGTATACAATTTATACATTCAATGATCACAACCAAACTATAACACATAACATGCAAGTCATAAGCAAGATTTCCTTTCTAACAACTACTATTCAAAATGCAAGCACCAAAAAGTATACAATTTATACATTCAACAATCACAACCAAACTATAACACATAACATGCAAGTCATAAGCAAGATTTCCTTTCTAACAACTACTATTCAAAATGCAAGCACTAAAAAGTATACAATTTGTACATTCAATAACCATAACCAAACTATAACACATAACATGCAAGTCATAAGCAAGATTTCCTTTCTAACAACTACTTTTCACGATCACATTATGTCCAAATTTGTATTTTACCGTACTTACTCTTATAGTCTTACCCATAGTATTCTGCCAACTTGAGGTAAATTTAGATAAGTATTTTAATAAGTATTTATTCATCTCTTACTAGATGATACTAGCAAAGCTTATTTAACCCACTTACCTCGAGGCTTAACCGCTTCTGCACGACCCTTTTTAACTCGTATTCAAGTTCTCAACCGTTCCAATTCACGGTTCCTATGCTTAGTGTTCAAACATCGAGTTTAGTCGGATTTGTGTTCATCGCCTCAGCGTCGTACTATATATTCAAACACCGTTGATCAACTTAGTATCAACTTGATAAAATTCTAATATATATAAATATATATATATACATACATTTTTAGTACGGCACTATACAACCTCTCTTACCTATTTCTTTAAATTGAAACACTAGGTGAGTGCCTCGAATTTAGCTAGATTCCCATTGGCCGCTTGATCATTCACAAGGTTTTCGACTTACAATTTTCCTACAATTCCATATTATACCATACTCGAAATTAATTAAGTTCATCCATAAAATTCTTATGAGAATGCTACTAAGCTCACTATTGTCTTACCAATGTGTAGCTTAGCATGCGTGTATGCTGAGCTTAGCTATACCCGTGTTCGTCACCTTATCGTCACGCTACACATTCAAATATGGTCAAATCGACTAAGCATTAATCCGATAAATCTCTAAATATTTTAATAAATTTAAATTGACATCTCTTACCGATTTCTTTAAATTGAAGCACTAAGCGAATATCTTGAATTTAACAAAATCCACATTTGTCGCATGATCTTCTACAAGGTCTCTGTCTTACAACTTCTATACAATTTCTGACATTGTAACATATTCAAGAATTAAATCAAACACAATCATATATTAGAAAGTCTATTTATTGTCTTACCACTTTCATATCTATTCGAGCATAGTCTTACCACTTTCATATATATTCGAGCATTCGTATGGTCCTCCTTTTTCCTTCCCATTCTTTTTTCTTCTTCTCCTTCTTTTATATATATATATATATATATATATATATATATATAATATATATATATTCCTCCCTATGTTCAGCTTATTTTTGATCCAACTCCTTTTGTTCAGTCTTCAAATTCTCTATTTTTTCACTATTCAGCCAACCAAAAAGCACTCCTTAAATAGTCACTATACAATCTACTTATAACTTCAAACTTAGCCTTAAACCCCTTTCTTCAATAGCCACCAAACACCACCCGAAGTGACCTTGAAATCCCTCCTTCAAACAGCCACGGTTTTCCTTTCCCAACACAGCACCCACAGCCCATCGATACCCTAGGTGAAGCCCCGCTTATTTTCTGTGCACATTGTCTTTGTTCCCTTCCCTAAACAACCGACATCAGCCCTTACAAACCTCACTCGAGATCCCTGTTTTCAGTACCTAAAATGATTACCTAGATCTATCCCATAACTGGCCTTACACCACCAGCTACCATCAATCCCAAATCAGTTTCGATCCAAGGCTTTTTTTTTTTAGCTGCCTTTCCAGCCACCGTATGCATGCCAAAGTCGCCTAGAGATGTCGCGCATGACACTCCCCCCCTATTGGCAGCCTTTCGCCTTTTGTCTGCTACTTCTTTCTTCTTTCCCTTGGTTTCAACTTATTAGTGTAGGGGTTTTATGTGACAGAAATATGAGTTTTAGATGATGGATGGAGTGAGAGAGACGAGTGAGGAAGATGATGTGAGGGAACCGAGAAGGTGAGGTAAGGAGATCCAGAGAACGTGCGAGTGGGAATAGATGAGAGAGCCATTTTTCTTTTTCTTTTTGAGTGTTTGTTTTGCTTTTGAGAGTGAAGTGACTGGCTGCCATTTGAGTTGAGTGCTCTTTTCCATCCCCAATTTCATTTCTTTATTTCTTATATGCATTTCTTACCTTTTCACAGACCCCTAGCTCCTATATATGTCTACATATATTTGTTTAAGTGTGGGACATAGGCATAGCAGGTCTGCTTAAGGCAGACGTAAAAATAGAGGCTAGTATATTATATTATACATATTTAATTTGTTCACTCTTTCTCGCGTTTTCATGCCTAATTTTATATATATATATATATATATATATATATATATATATATATATTCTTGGTATTGTCTGCCTAAGGCAGACGTGATGTATGGGTTTGGTGGAAATTTCCACCAAACTCCACTCATATATTTTATATATATAATTGTTTAATATATATATCTATTATATTCTTGATTGATTTTATATATATATATATTTTAATCATTTCATTTGTTTAATATATATAGATAATATATATGGTTTTTGTTTAATATATTTTAAATATATATTTACTTTATATATATATTCCTTTTATTTATTCATTTTTTTTTGTTTATATATGTATATACATATATATATAAAAACACACACATAATGCATGTATTTGCTTGTTATATATATATATGTATGTATATGCACACATTTTTTTAATTAATATATATACGTTATATATATATATATATATAGATGTATAAATATATGTTTATCTATAAACAAATTAAATGTATACTCTTATTGTTAATTCATCAAGTACACTAGTCATGTATACTAAAAATTTGGTCTTTAACTCTCTTCTCTGTTTTTTTTTTGACATTTCAATTTAATTCATTACTTTATAATTCTCTCAAGTCTTTTAAAAATTCTATAATAATCCATTTACTCTAAATCAATATGTGGATTTATATTTACTATGAATCAAAATTTGCGGTTATCACATCCTCTACACGTTGGAAAATTTGGTCCTCCAAATTTCTCCTAGTCGCTTAAAGTATGCAAGGCTACTTCTCTATCATTCGACTTTCCAACTCCAACATAACTTCTTCTGAGAGTGGCGCTGCCAATGTGCCTTTACCAAGGGAAACGTTTTGGACCTTAATACCTTATTCTCTTTGTCCAAGATCCGAATAGGTCTCTCAATATTACTCAAGCCCTTGATCTCCCACAGCTCGTACTCAATCACATGGGATAGATTTGAATAATGCCTTTTTTTTAAGCATAAATACGTGGAGGACGCGGTGCACACTCGATAGCTGGAGTGGAAGTGTTAGTCGGTATGTCATGTCACTTACTCTCTCTAGCAACTTAAGTGGTCCAATGTATTAAGAACTCAACTTCTCTTTATTTTTAAATCTCATTATGCTTTTAGACGGAGAGCTCTTCAAGAATACTTTATCTCCAACCTAGCACTCTAAGTGTCTGATCCAATTATCGGCATAATTCGTTTATCTGCTCAAAGCTATCCTTAACCGATCACACATCAACCTCCATTCTCAGAAGCTTTCTCTACTAGTTCTAAAGCCTATATCTTGCCCTTATACTTCAAAATTCTTCATCATTAATCTTATACTCCAAGTCTTGATTTGGTTGTACCTTCGCCTAATTGCTATCTTAAGGACCTCTTCCCTTTTAATTCTAAATTGAAGATACCCTGATCTCAAATCAATCTTAAAAATTTCTTATGCATCTTTTAACTCATTCAATAAGTCATCAATCATAGGCAACAGTCATTTATCCTCAACTGTTACTTGATTTAACGGCTTATGATCCATATACAATCTCAAACTGTTGTTTATCTTTTTTACTAACAATCTTAAAGTCCTTAGGTAACACACTTGAGCGTGTAGAACCCTTGTCTAGCAACTCCTGTAGTTCCTTTTTAAGTTCTTCTAACGTTGATCGCTGTCATCCCTAACATGTAAGGGTGCATTTTCTTTATCGTTTTCTCTATCTCTACATCATCTCAAGGCCTGATAAATTTCAAGATCAAATTTTGCATATTATTACTTATTCTAAATATCACATTGTTCTCATATCAATTTCAAAGCTTAATACTCAATACGTCTATTGAATTGGACATATTTCATTAGCTCACATATTATGACCTTTTATCCTCTTATAATTTAGAAACTATCAAACTAAGTTAAGACCAGTGCCAAGACATGATGGTCTCTAGTTTCTTATTTCACATAATCTTAACTTCTACATCAATTTATTATCTTACATGACATGCTCTAATGATCTCCAGTTTTCCATTCAAAGATCCCTTTTCTATAATAGGTCGTATTTGTTTCAACTTTACTAGTGAGAATATGAAGAGTCTTGTGGGTGTTGAATCCACATAGTTCAAAATCATAAGGTTCACTTCATTAGACTTTCAAGGTCGATGTAATTCAAAGAGGCAGATTTCAATAGTCAAATAATTTAAAATTCATGTAGTCTCCAATTCACATATTTTCTAAATCACATTGTGTTCTGAAGGCCATACACTTCTCAATATATACGAGATCTTGAACATCTCTTAAACCCACAAGGAAGTTAGACAAAAAAATTTTTTTTTGTCAAATCAACAAATCAGTATTTAAATCATTTTAATATCCAAATCATTTCACATTCAGTTCAGTGGAGATAGTCACATCCAATAGAATCATGCATGATACAGTATTCCCAAAGGGAAAATCAATAACGAGTGGCTATCGTCGACAGTCACAATTTGCACGGGTGAGGTGCTCACTGTGAAAACCTGTGGGTTTGACCATATTCCCACTGTAATAAATCTACGGACTTGATCAGGGTCTCGCAGTCATATACACTCAGTATGCATGATCACTAAGGAGCAACTGTCTCAAAACATTTTTTATAAATCATATTAAAGGATAATTATTAAATTTGGTAACAATAAAGCTCATTAAAAACTCATTGAAAACTTTACATATACTAGTAACTCGTTGGTACATAAATAAATAATAAATCGTTCATGTAAAAATAAATAAAATATCATTTAAGTAATTTAAAAACATAGTAAGACTTTATGCAAATTAAAACAATTAAAACATCATATGCATTTGGAATAAATCTATATTTTATGCAATTTAAAACATTTCATGTAAATCATTTCATGTGAATCATTCAATGTAACTCTCATACATGTCCCTCATTTATTTTAATGCTTGATCACATATAAATACTATTCTTAGGAGGCACTATCATAACACAAATTTATATCTCAACACAATCCCCATGTATCCAATCTTCATTCCACAATTCCCATAGTCTCTTATCCTGACCTTAACGTAAATTTTTTTTTCCATCAAAATTCTCATAGTACCCGACATAAGTTCTGACAATTCCATATTAATCATGTCCTGTATAATTATTTGATTAACTTCAAAACAGAACATATCTCTATCAACCATTCTTGATCATTTAATAACTATCCTAATAATAATTCCACATATTACTTACATTAGTCATTTAGAAATTCAATCACATATTCCAATCAATCATCAATTTTCTACGCAAAATGAACATTTCTATACATGTTGTTACCATACTGCTATGCCTTTCTATCAAAGTCAAATCTTAACAATCAATCATTCCGCCCATTCATATCAATCACAATGCCTATACTGTTCGTTAACAATCCTCTTGAAAACATCTCCAAAAATCCACTTTTTACCTCACATGGTAGACAAATCCAAACTCTTACTGGTCAAATCCAGTAAACTTAGTCGAATAATATTTTATGGAGGCTCACTAAGAATGCCTAATCTCCCAAAATTCATATAGGCTATTGTGCCTTTTCTAATCTCATTGTACATTATAATACCTTATAGGCTATTGTGTTACTTATCGAGACTCCAAATCATTCACAATTTAGCAATCCTCTTTACCTTGTTGTCATTTAATTTCGATACAAAACACATGCATTTAGAACAGTTTTCTGCACTTACTAAGCATTTAACATTCAGGCATTTCAGTACTATGGGTAACTATCCAGTCTATACCCAAATTGAAACCAATGTCGTAAAAGTGCAACAATATCGGATCTACTATTAAGTTTTTTTTTCTCTGACCTTCACTCTACACTAATGATAAGCACTTTCTTTCATCTAAAATTTCGTTGAATGGAGTGCTAGTATGCAACAGGTGACTTAAAGGTTCTAACTTTATATGTAGCCTATTACATGTCCAACTTATGAGGGTGATGGAGTCGATGGTTGCATCGTCGACCTCCGAGGTGGCCTTTCGAGCCCACCTTTACGTCCAACCCTCCTCATTCTAATTCGAATTAAAACAAACTATACCAAAAGTATACCAATCTCAGTGTAAGTCAAAATTGGAAAACATCCAAACATAAATTTCACAGTACATAGGATGTAATACTACAGACGGTCTAAACTACATTAACACGTACTAGAAAAACCAAGCTCTGATACCATTAAATCTGTCACGACCCGAAGGCCAAAAACGTCCGCTTAACACTTACTTGATTTCTTATGAAAATTTCAAACCAAATTTTTCTTTCTCTACATACGGTTTGTATTCGGTGTTAGTGTAGTATCTAAATCAAATCCTATCTTACTCATATTATTTCTCGAGCTATGTCACGTTTCTCAAGGAGATTTTCCTTATTGATTTTCGCCTTATTTTACTATTTCCAAAAGAAACGTGTCGAAAACCTCCCCTTTGTATTTTACCAATTTCCCCAGGTATAATTTCCTGCACTAAAATGCATTTTAAATCACATAACACAACCAGCTGGTGTTTCTCCACAATTTCATGCAATCATGTATTTCAAGGATCTCAAGAGTTGAGTCATTACTAAGTTCACATATATCACTTCATCTATATATAATTTAAAACATACATTAGGACCCGGATCGGACTCGATAACCACCTAAACTCACATAGTCATCTAGTGCGATCCAAAGTACATCCCATATACTTTCCTAGTACTGTGAAATTAACGTACACATGATTATCAAAATGATATACTAACAGTATACCTCAAAATACAAAATGCTAGCTCCGGAGAACGCAAATGAGTACCACTACTAGGTATGGTTTCCCGGGAGCCTACACGAAGCTTGAGCCGGCTATCAACTCGTATGATCTGCAGATATTAAATTAAGGGGTGAGCAATCCACGGCTCAGCAAGTAGGCTCAGCAAGTAGTTTAAATAAGTACATACTAGGCTCATATCGTAAAACACGATCATACATGCTTGAGTTATTATAAAATAGCATGTATGGATTATACTAAGGTTTATTACCATTCCGTATGTACACAAACATCACAAACTTGTTCATGCTTTCATTCCATTCTTAAATTCACAAGGCACCATTCTTTTTATCAGTATGATTAAGTGTGAAAGAAACGAACATTCAAATAGCACATGTTTGAGTGGCATATATAAACATAATCCAATAATCACACACATTATGTCATATGCATAGATCTATTTCATTCTTTGACATTCGTCGCATTCACGAATCACAATCACTTACTTATCGTCACAATATCCTAAGATTCCTCATAATTCGTCGGAACTTGTGCAGCAATTAGTTCCCGAAGGATTCTAGAGGTGGCTCACACGGTACAGAAATCGAGTCTTTGCTCGGTTTGGCCTTTAGGACTTAGACTTATTACTAACACATCGGAACTCGTGTAATGCTTAGTTCCCGAAGGACTCTAGAGGTGGCTCACACGGTACAGAAATCGAGTCTTTGCTCGTTTTAGCCTTTAGGACTTAGACTTATTACTAACACATCGGAACTCGTGTAGCACTTAGTTCCCGAAGGACTCTAGAGGTGGCTCACACAGTACAGAAATCGAGTCTTTGCTCGTTTTGGCCTTTAGGACTTAGACTTATTACTAACACATCGGAACTCATGTAGCACTTAGTTCCCGAAGGACTCTAGAGGTGACTCACACGGTCCAGAAATCGAGTCTTTGCTCGGTTTGACCTTTTTCCTAGCTTTCGACAAACACGACTAGGTACTAATTTAGGTCCATGAACTCAACATTAAGAGCTGTACATACCGCACACAAATCACATATGCATTCTCAAAGTATCACAATATGCTAACATGCTCCATCGGTGCGACTTAATTAATTCCTATGCATTCCTAAAAATGTAAGCACCAAAAAGTATATAATTTATACATTCAATGACCACAACCAAACTACAACACATAACATGCAAGTTATAAGCCAGATTTCCTTTCTAACAACTACTATTCAAAATGCAAGCACCAAAAAGTATACAATTTATACATTCAATGATCACAACCAAACTATAACACATAACATGCAAGTCATAAGCAAGATTTCCTTTCTAACAACTACTATTCAAAATGCAAGCACCAAAAAGTATACAATTTATACATTCAACAATCAAAACCAAACTATCACACATAACATGCAAGTCATAAGCAAGATTTCCTTTCTAACAACTACTATTCAAAATTCAAGCACCAAAAAGTATACAATTTGTACATTCAATAACCATAACCAAACTATAACACATAACATGCAAGTCATAAGCAAGATTTCCTTTCTAACAACTACTTTTCACGATCACATTATGTCCAAATTTGTATTTTACCGTACTTACTCTTATAGTCTTACCCATAGTATTCCGCCAACTTGAGGTAAATTTAGATAAGTATTTATTCATCTCTTACGAGATGATACTAGCAAAGCTTATTTAACCCAGTTACCTCGAGGCTTAACCGCTTCTGCACGACCCTTTTTAACTCGTATTCAAGTCCTCAACCGTTCCAATTCACGGTTCTTATGCTTAGTGTTCAAACATCGAGTTTAGTCGGATTTGTGTTCATCGCCTCAGCGTCGTACTATATATTCAAACACCGTTGATCAACTTAGTATCAACTTGATAAAATTCTAATATATATATATATATATATATATATATATATATATATATATACACATTTTTAGTACGGCACCATACAACCTCTCTTACCTATTTCTTTAAATTGAAACACTAGGCGAGTGCCTCGAATTTAGCTAGATTCCCATTGGCCGCTTGATCATTCAAAAGGTTTCCGACTTACAGTTTTCCTACAATTCCATATTATACCATACTCGAAATTAATTAAGTTCATCCATAAAATTCTTATGAGAATGCTACTAAGCTCACTATTGTCTTACCAATGTGTAGCTTAGCATGCGTGTATGCTGAGCTTAGCTATACTCGTGTTCGTTGCCTTATCGTCACGCTACACATTCAAATATGGTCAAATCGACTAAGCGTTAATCCGATAAATCTCTAAATATTTTAATAAATTTAAATTGACATCTCTTACCGATTTCTTTAAATTGAAGCACTAAGCGAATATCTTGAATTTAACAAAATCCACATTTGTCGCATGATCTTCTACAAGGTCTCTGTCTTACCGCTTCTATACAATTTCCGACATTGTAACATATTCAAGAATTAAATCAAACACAATCATATATTACAAAATCTATTTATTGTCTTACCACTTTCATATCTATTCGAGCATAGTCTTACCACTTTCATATCTATTCGAGCATTCGTATGGTCTTCCTTTTTCCTTCCCATTCTTTTTTCTTCTTCTCCTTCTTTTATATATATATATATATATATATATATATATATATTCCTCCCTTTGTTCAGCCTATTTTTTATCCAACTCCTTTTGTTCAGTCTTCAAATTCTCTATCTTATCACTATTCAGCCAACCAAAAAGCACTTCTTAAATAGTCACTATACAATCTACTTATAACTTCAAACTTAGCCTTAAACCCCTTTCTTCAATAGCCACCAAACACCACCCGAAGTGACCTTGAAATCCCTCCTTCAAACAGCCACGGTTTTCCTTTCCCAACACAGCACCCACAGCCCATCGATACCCTAGGTGAAGCCCCGCTTATTGTCTGTGGACATTGTCTTTGTTCCCTTTCCTAAACAACCGACATCAGCCCTTACAAACCTCACTCGAGATCCCTGTTTTCAGTACCTAAAATAATTACCTAGATCTATCCCATAACTGGCCTTACACCACCAGCTACCATCAATCCCAAATCAGTTTCGATCCAAGGCTTTTTTTTTTTAGCTGCCTTTCCAACCACGGTATGCATGCCAAAGTCGCCTAGAGATTCACGCATGACAGTCCCCCCCTATTGGCAGCCTTTCGCCTTTTGTCTGCTACTTCTTTCTTCTTTGCCTTGGTTTCAACTTATTAGTGTAGGGGTTTTTTGTGACAGAAATATGAGTTTTAGATGATGGATGGAGTGAGAGAGACGAGTGAGGAAGATGATGTGAGGGAACCGAGAAGGTGAGGTAAGGAGATCCAGAGAACGTGCGAGTGGGAGTAGATGAGAGAGCCATTTTTCTTTTTCTTCTTTTTGAGTGTTTGTTTTGTTTTTGAGAGTGAAGTGACAGGCTGCCATTTGAGTTGATTGCTCTGCAGCCTTCTTGGTTCTCTCTTCCATCCCCAATTTCATTTCTTTATTTCTTATATGCATTTCTTACCCTTTCACAGACCCCTAACTCCTATATATATGTACATATATTTGTTTAAGTGTGGGACATAGGCATAGCAGGTCTGCCTAAGATAGACATAAAAATGGAGGCTAGTATATTATATTATACATATTTCATTTGTTCACTCTTTCTCCCGTTTTCATGCTTAATTTTTTATATATATATATATATATATATTCTTGGTATTGTCTGCCTAAAGCAGACGTGATGTATGGGTTTGGTGGAAATTTCTACCAAACTCCACTCATATATTTTATATATATAATTGTTTAATATATATATATATATATTATATTTTTGATTGATTATATATATATATATATATATTTTAATCATTTCATTTGTTTAATATATATAGATAATATATATGGTTTTTGTTTAATATATTTTAAATATATATATTTACTCTATATATATATATATATATTCCTTTTATTTATTCATTTTTTTTTGTTCATATATGTATATACATATATATATATAATATATATATATATATAAACACACACAATGCATGTATTTGCTTGTTATATATATATATATATATATATATATATATATATATATATATATATATATATGTGTGTGTGTGTGTATGTGTATGTATATGCACACATTTCTTTAATTAATATATATACGTTATATATATATATATATATATGTATAAATATATGTTTATTTATATTCAAATTAAATGTATGCTCTTATTGTTAATTCATCAAGTACACTAATCATGTATACTAAAAATTTGGTCTTTAACTCTCTTCTCTGTTTTTTTTTTTTTACATTTCAATTTAATTCATTACTTTATAATTCTCTCAAGTCTTTTAAAAATTCTATAATAATCCATTTACTCTAAATCAATTTGTGGATTTATATTTACTATAAATCAAAATTTGCGGTTATCACATGCAGACTTGATCAGGGTCTGGCAGTCGATAGCAGTATGCATGATCACTAAGGAACGACCGTCTCAAAACATTTCCATAAATCATATAATTCAACTGTAGAAATCATTTGCAAATAGCAATTAACAGTAGAAATCATTTCAAATAGCAATTTACAGTATAAATCATTTCAAATAGCAATTATGTTCAGTCAGACCAAAATCTTATAAAAGAATAATTATTAAATTTGGTAGCCATAAAATTTATTAAAAACTCAATGAAAACTTTAAATATACCAATAACTCACTGGCACATAATCAACAAATCATTCATGTAAAAATAAATAAAATATCATTTACTCAATTTACGTAATTCATGTAAACCATTCCATGAAATTCATTTCATGTAAACCATTCCATGTAAATGTGATAACCGTAAATTTTCCAATTTTTGGAAACTGATATTAAAGAAAATAGATTAGTAGAAATAAATAAATAAAATTGTGAGAACGGGATATTGGTGAAAATCCCGAGAATTGAGAAAGGAACGGATTGTGAGAACTCGTTATTTTATACTGTAGATGTACATTTATATGAATTAATTATCGATAAAGAAATTATTGATAATATTTTGAGGAATTAAATATATAAGAATAGTGTTTCTCACATAGAAAATTTTAATTCTAGATGAAAAATATAAGTATGGAGAATATTACATAAAAGATGGAATTAAAAAAAAATTTATTAGCTCTTGCAAAATTTTGACTTGGAAAGTCAAAATGAGTGTGGCGGTAAGAAAGAAATTTTGCAAGAGAAAAGAAGAAAAAAAAAGTAAGTAATTAAGAGGGCTTTTAATGAAGGCTGCTAAAGTCCAACCAAAATATTTCTTTTGCTTTGTCTTTCCTTCCATCGTGATCTTCATCTCTAGCCACCATCACCAAAAGTTTGCTCTGTTTTCTTACAAATCGTGTAGTCTTCTATGCATAGTAGAATCACTCATAACCTTCAGTAAATAAATGTGATAACCGTAAATTTTTCCCTTTATTGGAAATTAGAAATATTGAAAATAAATATTGGAGAAATTAAATCAGAGGAAATAAATAAAATTTTGCGAGAATGGGATATGGGTGAAAATCCCGAAAAGTGAGGAAGTGAAAGAATTGGGAAATTCGTATAAAGGAAATTAAATTGGAAGTGAAGATAAAAATAATAGAGAGAGGAAAAGAATTAAATTGGATAAATTAAAATCCAAATCTAATTAAGAAAATAAGAGAATAAAATGAAATATATTTATAGAATTACAAATTATATAAATGTATTTTATATAAATACATATGTATTTAAAAATACTATATAGTATATTTTAATATACGTTAGTATATTTTAATATACGTTGGTATATATATAGAAATATATACTATTTCATGAATTTAAATAATACATATATATAAACATAATATTTTATGTATATATAAATATATACATACATACATATATAAAGAAAATGTAAATGTTATTTTATATTAAAGTTTATAGGTATATATATTGTATTATAACATTTATGTAATTCTATATATATAAATGTTATTTATTTTAAAGTATATAAATATACATATATATATATACTAGATATATATTTTGTAACGTACAATATATATAATTTATATACAATATATATTGTATTATAATGTATATGAAATAATATATATTGTATTATATTATATTATATGTGAAATAATATATGTAGAATATATAGTATACATTATATGCATAAAATACATTATATAGTGTATAATATATAGTATACTATATACTAAAAAGGGAAAGCAAATAAACCTAAAAAGGGAAACAAAAAATAGAAAAGGAAAGGAGGAAATCGGGGAGAAATCCCGATCCTCCCAGGCAGACCGCCGGTGAGGGAAAATGGAGGGGATATCGTCACCGGCCAAAGGAAGGAAAGAAGCTGTCGGCGGCGTGAAGAAACGGAAACAGAATCGACGTGAAACGAAGGAAACCGGGAAGAAAAAGGAAAATGGCGGACGATGGTGCCGGCCGATCCAGGCACCGCCACTGCCACCGAAGCACCGCCGGAGGGAGAGGAACACGATGGAGGTCACCCGAGGCGCAATGGATGGCGGAGGAAGGCCGACGAAAAGGAAGAAGAAACCGAGGCAAAACCACCTCGATCCGCCGCCGTGCCGCCGATTCAAGGCAAACGGAGGGCACCGTCAAGTTCATCGTGCAGCCGGCCAGCTGCTGAGCCATCGAGCCGTCGAAGAACCGGCCGCCGGCGAGGAAAGGCACTGAACTGATCTGAGCGGAAAGGGAAGGAAAAAAGAAAAGAAAAAGGAAAAAAGAAAAGAAAAAGAAAAAGAAAAGAAAAAGGAAAAGCAAAAAGAAAAAGAAAAAGAAAAAGAAAAGAAAGAGAAAGAAAAGAAAAAAAAAGAAAAAGAAAGAGAAAGAAAAAAAAAGAAAGAAAAAAAAAAAAGAAAAGAAAAAGAAAGAAAAAGGAAGAAAAAGAGGAAAAAGGAGAATTTCGGGAATTCGGAAAATTCCCGAAAATTCGACAACCCAGACATTTACAAAAATTCACAATCGGGATAAGGAATCGGGAGAAATGGAGTGCAGGCGCGATCGATAAGCAGAAGTTGCCGACCCGGAAAAAGGTAAGGGATGCATGTGCAGCACTGTAAGGATACTCAGTCTGCATATTTTAAATTGAAATATTTTATGCAAATAATTTATGAAAATTATTATGATGCATGATTTGTTGAAAATAATTTGGGAAGAAGTACTGGCTGAAAGATTTAAAACTGTATTTTTCTGTGCAGGAGGTTAGTAAATCGGCAGCCTACGAAAATTTTAGAAAAACTTTATAAAATCATATTAAGTGATTTTATTTCCGAATTTCGGTAGTAAATCACGAAACATGAGGAAATTACTAAATTTCATAAAATATGAATATAATGAGATGAAATTTTAAAATATTCATGTATTCGAGAATGGTGACAACGAAATCACCGAAAATTCTCGAAATAGATAAATTACACGAAATATGAGACGAAAGATGAAGTGAAATATAGTGAATATTTTTATGAATATTTTTATAAATATTCACTAAAGGATTTTAACCCTTATGGTTTTAAATTATGGAATTTTATATTTATATAAATTCCATAAAATTTTATTTTATGATGATTGTACCGTGTGAGCCACCTCTAGAATCCTTCGGGAACTAAGTGCTACAGGTGTTCTGATGTGTTAGTAAAGGCCAAACCGAGCAAAGACTCGATGATTGTACCGTGTGAGCCACCTCTAGAATCCTTCAGGAACTAAGTGCTACACGTGTTCTGATGTGTGAGTGAAGGCCAAACCGAGCAAAGACTCGATGATTGTACCGTGTGAGCCACTTCTAGAATCCTTCGGGAACTAAGTGCTATACGAGTTTTGATGTGTGAGTAAGAAATTTCTGTACCGTGGGAGCCACCTTTAGAATCCTTCGAGAACTAAGTGCTACACGAGTTTCGATGTGTGAATAAGGAGTTTCTGTACCTTGTGAGCCACCTCTAGAAGACTCAAGGGACCTAAGTGCTACTAATTCTTTGTGAACTATGGGAGCCCCCTCTAGAATCCTTTGAGCACTAAGAGCTACAACGAGTTCCTGGATATGGACACTTTAACTCCATTGCTAGTTAGAATGGACGTCATAACTGAAGCAGTGGATTAGGGCTTACGCCTAAAGTGATTAAATAATCGGTTATATGGGAATAGACTTTAATAGCTTAATTTTGCTCTTTAAAGTACGTACTAATTAAGAGAGTACATTAAAACATGGCATGAGTTTTAAAGAAATAAGATGATGATTTAACTAATATTCTTTTCAAGGAATATACGAATATTAATTATTTTATTTAAATGCTTTATTTTGTAGAAGCATTATTTTGAAAAGAATATGAAAAGGTTATAAAAGTTTTGAAAAAAAGAAGAGGATTTATTAATTCAAAAGGAAATGAAAAATTTCTCTCTACAGTTGCTTCTAGGTTCCGTAACAAGTTAATGGTATTCTAAATACCTACCTACTCTATTCGGATCCCTAGCCGACTGTAGTATCCTTCCTACATGCGAGCCTAGAGCCTATAGGAAAAATGAAAAAGATTTTCAGCATATAGGAAGCTGAGTATCAAGTGAGGCATATAATTCTCTTACTGAGCCGTGGTTTTGCTCACCCTTTAATTTTCAACATTTCAGGTTTTGATGAATGTGAGTTCAGTGGATTGTGGATCCTGGCTATACACGAAGGACAATGTGTCAAATCGACTGATTATTTGAGGTATGATCATTTATTCTCTGTATTTAGACACGTCAACAGTACTACTTATCTGATTAGTTACGATAGGGGATGTGTATAATATAAACAATATTATGTAAAATTGTTTAACAGTCAGTACAAGTGAAGTATCGCAAACAGCCCAACCGGTTAAGTTGTGTATAAGAAGATGAAAAATGTGGTCACGGGTCGTGACATAAACCAAGCCTTTGAAGGAAAATAAACCCTGGATATTAAGCTTCCAAAACCACCAAAGAATTTAGCTCAAAAAGTCCTCAATATAGGAAGTGATTCACGTGGACAGATTGCTTCTCTCTACAAGTAACGTCCAACTTCAGTTTTAAGCTTCTTGTTCTTTAATTATGACTGTAATGATCAAGAATATATTGTTTATAGCTTTAGTTTGAACTGAAAAACATGTATAAGCTAAACCTAGGGTTCGGTTGTGAAGGTTTATAAAGAGGAAGATGGTGTATTGATGAGAGGATTTATGTGAGATGAAGGATGAACATAGGATCGAAAACAACCAGGAAATTTAAGGAATTAAAAACGTTGACAAACAAGTTGATAAAATCGGTTAAGAAAAGATAAGTTAGTATGAGATGAGGGCCACGTGAACCATGAAGAAAAAGGAAAGAAGTGTTTAAATAGAGTCAACCGAAGTGGCTGATGAAATAAACAAACTAAGTTCTTTGTACTGCTGGTAAAAGAAGATAGAATTGTCAAAGTAAGCAGCCAAAAATGTGGAAAAATAGTGTGGCATGGCTGACTTTTGTAGGTGTGAACACTGAATTTTGGTGACTTAGAAGTGTACTAGATATAACTAAATGTAAAGTTAGTATGTGCTCAAACAGAAAAAGGAAAGAAGCTGTCGGTTTGGACAACAATGTAGCAGGAAAAATAAATTTTGGTTAAAGAAGGTTTTGAGGTTAACTTCGAATGAGGGTTACGTGAGCTAAGAAGGAAAGAAGAATAATGAATAAGTAAAATAGGGTTTCAAATAGTCAACAATTGTGGCTGTAAAAGGAAGATCATTTGGGCTATTGGTACAGCCAAAAATGAAGATGAATTGTTGGTTGTGCAGTCGAAAAAGTGGAAGAAAAGGTGAATGGGTGGCAGACTTTAAGATGACTTTTATGTGTGAATGTGGAAGATATTGGCAGCCTAAAATGTACTAGGTATAACCATATTTAAGAGACATTAACTGAAGCTCGTGTGGACTATAAAACAGAAAAGAAGGTGGAGTCTCGGTTTGGACATTATGTACCGGCAACAAAAGGAAAGAAATATGAAGAAAAGGTTAGGTTTAGATTGACTAAATGGTATGAGTATAGGTTATAATATATATATAATATATATATATTAATGGAGGAAAACACTTACATATAACCAAGGCCATTCGGCTAAAAGAAAAGACAAGAAGAATGACGTGAATGAGATGGGAAATGGGATAAAAGCAGTCAATTAAAGTGGCTGGAAATTATACAAGCGAATATATAGAATATAACATGCAAAAACAAGGTAAATAAGCCAAGTAGGCTTATATATACACATGTGTGTACCGAATGATATTTGGTCATCAAAAAGGGATGGTGACTTTAATGTTGAGAAGAGGAAAAATGCCAAAAACAGAAAATGGAAAAGGAATGAAATATTCATTTAGCATGAGAAATTTTAAGAAATTCTAATATTCTAAGTAATGGGAATTTAACTAAGAATTAGACAAGTGAAGGAGTTTTATACCGAAAATTAATTATATTAAATTGTGACTTGGCAGTTTATAATTCGGTGAGATAAGAAGCATATTGGTGCAACTTAAGACATTGCTCTACAGTGTACTGAGGTAAGGGATGTAATTTAAAGTTGTAATGGTGTCCCTTACTTTCATCTCAATTTATAAAGACATGTTTGAAGCATGAATTTCGTTCCGAAGTTAAATTCTATAGTCTTTTGATTTCTATGCATATTTTTCAATAATGTTTTAATCATGTTTTCCGAAACCACGATTGGGGTGGTAAATCCCTAGCTAACACGAACCAGGCACTCCCAGTCCTTAATATTTTGTACCAAATGTATGATTAAGAAGTTACAAAAGTAAGTAAAATTTGAGACTAAGGCCTTCCTATAGTTTATGTTATTGCCTGTCATGCTTGCCACATTGTGCATGTTCCTATCCCTTGTGGCATATGTTTAGCTCACGTCGTGCATGTTCTCGCCCACATTGTGCATGTTTTCATCCCTTGTGGGTATGTTGGTCCTTCGTGGTGCATGTTCGCTGTACAACCCTGATCAGGACTACAGCCCTTATCATGGCCATAGGTACTCAGTTCCCTCTTCAGAGGATGATTAGTCATGGCCTGCATACTGGCTATATGATCCCGCCTAGTCTCCAATAACTGTATAATAAGTTTTATGAATTATGATGTTAAGTTTATAAAGTATGATGCATGTTTGAAACAAGTATGAATTTTAGATATATGTATTAAAGAATTCATACAATGATTTAAAGTATGAAATGCATTATTATGGCACTTGTTTTTCTGCATATGTCGATACTGTGACTATTTTGAATGCATTTCTTACGGGGCTTTCCAAAAGCTCACCCCCCTCTATCCTTTCAGATTATTTGCAGTGATCATTCCCTTGCCTATTGCGTATACGACGTAGGCTGAGGGACACGTCTCTCCTCAGGCTACTTTTTGTACACACGTAAGGTATACTCTTATTTTTGATACCAAACATCCTGTACAGCACAGATATTTGTATATAAACAATACTTTTGGGATGTAGTCAATATCGTATGAATGTAAACGTTATTTCGAGGAATAGGTTAATATGATGTGAATGAAATATTTTATAAAAAATATTGCGATGATTCTGTGGTTGGGATTTTGTGATGACATACTGGCTGGAAATATAAACTGCATTTTCATGCAGGAGGTTAGAATAGTTACAGCTGTTATGCTGCCGAAATAAAAAAAAAAGAAAATGTAAGTAACCTACACGGGCAGGAATGCAACCTAGAAAGAAATTAAGATTAAATTTATAAAAACAAAAAAGTTAGACCTAGACTTCCACGTTTCTGGGGTGTGACATGGATGGTGGAAATCCGAGTGAGGAAATTTAAATCGAAAAAATAAGGTTGGAATTATGGAAAATATAGAAGAAAGAAAATTTAATTTGGATAAATGAAAATCCAAATTAAATAAGAAAATAAGAAATGAATATGATATATATTTATATAATTATATATTATATAAATATATTTTTATACAAATACATATGTACTTAAATGATATATAGTATATATTATTCTACATTAGTATATATATGAATATATACGATTTCATAAATTTAAATAGTATATATGTATATTTTATGTATATATAAATATATATATATGTATATATAAATATATACATATATAAGAAATGTAAATAGTATTTTACATTAAAGTTTGTATATATATTGTAAATACAATATATATTGTAGTATTGCATGTATATAAATATATATAAATGTTATTTAATTTTAAAGTGTATAAATATATATATACTAGATATATATATTTTTAATACACCATATAAATATATCTTCATATACATTATATGTATAATATATGATATATTGTATATAATATATTATATGTATAATGAAAACAAATAAAAGAGAGAAGAAAGGAAGAATCAAGGAAGAACCCGATCCTTCCCAGCCAAAGGGCCGACGGTGGTGGAGCTACCACTGCTGGCGAAGGAGGAAGAAAAAGAGTGAAACGGCGCCGTCAAAGAGAGGAGAAGCCGGTGACCAACGGAAGAAAGGAGAAACAGAAACGGAAAGAAGGAAAATCTGACGGAAGCCGAGAAGAAAAAAGAAAAAAGGAACTGCCAGTGCCGGCCAATTTAGCCACCGCCACTGCCACCGAAGTGTTGCCAGAGGAAGAGGAAGAGGTAGGAGGCCACCGAAGAGGCGGTGAACGGCGGAGGAGGGAGAACAAAGAGGCAGAAGGAATCGAACCAAAACCGAGTCGATCCATCGTCGTGCCGTCAATTCGGGCTGAACGGAGGCCAGATCCGACTTCGCCATGGTGCTGGCCAGCTGAAGGGCCACCGAACCATCAGAGAATCGACCACCGAAGAAGAACCGGCGGTGAGGGGAGGTGACCAATCCGGCTAGAAAGAAAGAAAAGAAAAGAAAAAGGAAAAAGAAAAAGAAAAGAAAAGAAAAAGAAAGAAAAGAAAAGGGAAAAAGAGAAATTTTTGGAATCTGAAAATTTTCGAAATTACGGGGAATCCCAAAAATTCGAAAAACCCAAAAAAAATTCGAGAAATTCGATAAGAATTTTGAAAATTAATTCCGAGTATTTAATTTAAATAATTATGGAAAAATTCTAAATTTTAGAATTTAATTTCCAGAAAATTCCGTCGATGACAGAGCTGAGGAAATCGAGCGAGTGAACACGGGCGCTACGAACGAGGCAGTCGTCGACCCGAGACAGGTAAGGGAGACATGTGCCGCTTGTAGGGATATTCGACCACATGTTTTAAATTATGCATTTAAATTTAATAAATGCAATAGACAATGATTGATTAAAAACTGTGGTGATTTATCTGTTTGAAAATTGTGGTGATTTACCTGTGAGAAATATAAACTGTATTTTCTGTGCAGGAGGCTAGCCAATCGACAGCCGTTATACTACAAAAAATTATCGAAAAATTACTAAAATTTACTGAAAAACACCGAAAATCATAATAAATGATTTGATTTCACGAGAAACGATTTTCAGTCACGAAAATCGAGAAATCAAGTATTTTTCATAAAACATGAATATATGAAAGTTTAAATTTAAAATATTCATGTTTTCTAGAATGGTGAAAAGGAAATCACCGAAAATTCACCCGGTAGGTGATATTTCACGTGAAACGAGATGAAAATTGAAAAAGACTGAAGTGAATATTTTATAAATGTTTCTTAAATATTCACTTGATTTCATATCAAACCTTTATGGTTTTCATTACAAAAATAATTAATTACAAAAATTCCATAAAGGTTAAGAAATGATGAAAAACTATGATTTCGAGACTAGAGGTCTATACACGTGTTTTTAGAAGAAAACATGGTGACGGGAGTGTTCATTTGGAAAATAAATATTTTAATTTTTTATAAATCATAAAAATAATTGATTTGAATCCCGATAACTTTGAAAATCATGTTTTGGATAAAAAGCACGGAAAAGCGTGCATTTGTGTTTTACGGTGGAAAAATGACAGTTTTGCCCTTTATATTTCACAGTGTTGATTTTAGGAATTGTTTTCACCGTATGGAAAACATGATTTATACCTTTATGAAATGTTTTGAAAAATGTTAATTATTTTATAAATTTTATAAATGTGATGATATTACATGTGAGCCTTATGGATATTTGTGAAATGATTTGATTTATGGTGTTTAAAATCCATAAAGGCTAAGGTACAATTTTACACTGTTTTGAGACTTAGGCCCCGAGCTTCATGCATCATATTATACTGTTACTGTCACGTGGCTGTTTGACCAGCTAGTCATTCAACGTCCCGGATTGTCACCTAGCAAGTGTATACCGAGGACATATCATAGATCATGGCCATAGATCTCATTACTGTTACTATGTTCATAGTGGACGAGATAGCATGATTTAATTGTAGGGTGATGCCTAGTCTCACTTACTGTTTACTGTTTACTGAAAGGATTTACGGAATCCTATTTACTGTACTGTATTGTTTACTATACTGAATTACTGTACTGTTTACTGATGAAAAAATCGTACTAAAACACTGTGTTACAGAACTGTACTGTACACCGAAATGGTAGCCACTGATTACTGTTTTACTGAACTGAAAGCTACCGTATGCTATTTACTGAATTGGTAGCTACTGTTTACTGTTACTGACTGAACCGTATTGAGATACTGTTTTATTGAATACTGAATATACTGTTTTACTAAACTGTAGGATACGGTTACTGATTTGAAAAGAGAAATAAATGTTTATTTTAAAAGAATAACATAAGAATTATTTCTAAGAAAGAAATAATCGAAGAAGTAATTATCCAATGATTGGATATTTACAAATCACTGTACTGTCACGTGTTTTTACTGTACTGAAGAGAAGAGAAGTAAACCACTGTTTTTACTACTGAACTGCCACGTGTTTTAAAGTATACTGAAGTAAAAGAAATAAGTTGTTCACTCTGTGGAAAAACAAAAATTATATCGTTTTGAAAACAACGAAATTAGTACTCTCTACAGTTGCTTCTAGGTTCCGGAACAAGTCAGGTATTTTAAAATACCTGCCTTACTCTATTTGGATCCCTAGCCGACTGTAGTATCCTTCCTACATGTGTGCCTAGAGCCAGCTAGGAAGATTTAAAAGAAAGTGAAAAAGTTTTTCAGCATATAGTTAACCGAATATCAAGTGTGACATATAACTCTCTTACTGAACCGTGGTTTGCTCACTCCCCAATTTTAACATTTCAGGTTTTGATGATGGTGAGATCCAATATTTGTGGATTACGGCTGCACATAATGGACAATGTGACAGACTGACTATGATATATGAGGTACGATCATTTATTTTCTGTATTTAGACATGTCTACAGTACTACTTGTCTAATTAATTAAGATAGGGGATGTGTATAATATAAACAACGTTATGTAAAATTGTTTAACATTAAATACAAGTGAAGTATCACAAACAGCCCAACCGGATTAGTTGTTAACGTAAGGTGAAAAATGTGGTAACAGGTCGTTACAGATTTAATGGTATCAGAGTACTATTGGCCTGAAGTCTGTGGATATTTTTGGAAAGAAAATGTGTAAAAAAAGGTTAACATCCCCTGTAGTACTGTGTAGTCTAAATATATAAAAGAAATAAATGATTGTAAATTTAGTTAAGTGTTTAGAAGGGATGAGAATTGTGAACTAAGGATGTCAAAGAGGGAAAATGGCTCTAGAGATTTTCTAAAATGGTGATCTCATAGTCTAAAAGAAGGTCGGTTCGGTAAGGAATAGAAACGGACTCGATGAGGGCCCCACCAGTACTTTTTTGTCCGGATTAAACTGAGACCTGAAAGTGATGATATAAAGGAGGAGAATGAAGTATCATCATTAAATAGACCTTAAGATCATCGATTGAAGGTAATTTAAAGAGAGAGAAAATTTTGGCAAAAAATGACCAAAATACCCCTTCCTCCAAATTTTATAAGGAGTTAAAATAAACCAACAGAGGTTGGAATTAACTGATTTGACAGAGAAATTGATGATGTAAAGCTGAATTACAAGCAGAATAATCCAATTATGGATTTTAGTGGACTTCTCTGTCGAAATCGAACAAGATCTGAAATTACTGATATAAGTATGAGAAAGGATAATATCAGCACATGGATAATGAGATCATTGATTCCAATGTATACTAAGGAGAAAGAAATAAACGTCGAAATGATGAAAATACCCCTATGTTGGGCAAAACTCTGAATAGTGATGAAATTAAGTAATTTTGAATCCATTGAGAGTAATGGAGTTATTAATGGCATAAAGAATGTCATATGAATATAGCGATCCCTATTATTGATTCCACTGACACTTAGATTACGGATGCGAACTGTGAGTGAACTAATGAACGGGCTAGGCCTCATGATAAAACCTTAAGGAGTGACCCAGTGAACGGGCTGGGCATTCTCAAAAGGGACAGTGCACATGTGTAAAGGTGGACGGCGGACGGGCCGAGGCCTTATATGATGCAATTCAATAAGAGTGAAGTGGGATGTTGCAAGATGATTGGCCCGGTTATTGATTGTAAGGGCCTGAATTACGAGTGTATCAACTTGGATAATTATTACGGGATCGTGGATATTATGAAAGTGAAATGAATACAGAAATTGATTTAGAAAGTAGATAGTACAAAAATTGATGAAATCCATAGCAGTACGATTAATTGAGGTTCTATACATTTATACTGTTTTGAGGTATCAAATGAATATTTAATTATAGAACCGGAGCATTTGAGATATGCATTGCAAATTGATGTACTGTATGGAGTATTGTAAAGTGGAGAATATGCACAAGAATAGTAAAGTGATAAACAGAAGAAGATGACAGCTAACCTAAGTTCTTCAGAACCCTTGAGACAGAACAGTAATGGGCCACCCAATGATGGGGGAGCCGTAATGGATCATGTGTTGTGAGATGTGGGCGAACTATGTTATCACTGACTCACTAGTAAGGGTAAACCTGGGGCGAAAGAATCACCTAGGGGATGCTCGCCGACAGCCGATACGAAATGGGCGGGACTCTTACAATTATTTTAATGGTAACACGAGTGAAAGGAACTAAGTACGTAAGGGTGCCAGGGTTTGAACCTCGTGGATAACATGCTCAAGGGAATTAAACCTGAGTTCATTAAATGAAAGTGATTTTAAAGTAAATAACTGTAATGAATCGATTAGCTGTAACATGTGTTGATAACTGTTGTACTTGATACAGCTTACTAGAATGAAATTCGTAATGTTGTAAAGTATGAGTAGACAATGAAATCAAGGTAGAGTATGTATCAAAATGATTTAAATAGTAAATGTCTCTGCCTTGAGAATACATAGTGAAAAAAATGATAGGACATGAGAAGGAAATGTCCAAGATGATAAAAGATGTGTGATTAAAGAAAGTATCGGATGTAATTCCCGATAAAATTTTCAGAGTTGTATAGATTGGAGAAAATCGAGCTAACCTTGACTCGATTGGTTATAAGCTTATATCAGAAACATGGAAAGAATCCAAAAAGCTTAAGAATTAACTCTGGAAACTATGTGAATAATGAAATTCACGTGTAAAGGTGTAATTGATGAAAATACAGATAACATAAATTGATTATAATGAAGTTGTCTGTATAAGGGTAAATGTGAGAAACATATATGATATCGAGACGTAGATTAATTAAAAAGGATGTATTAATTTCCTATTATTAATAAAGTTCTTGTGAAGAACAAGTATTCATCTACATGAAAATAGACGCTTTATTGATTTGATCAGAGATAGATAAGGAGTTAATAAGACTAGCCTCAGTAGAAATGTCATCAGATAAAAGATTGGAGATTGATGTACATGAGATAATGATTTGAACTCGATAAAATTTTTACGAGTTCCTATTGAGGTTACAAGGTTAATGAATTGCTTTGTGAGGTATATAAACCTAAGGAATGAGGCATCCATACATGAGTAAATGGATGAAATACTGATAGAGTTTAAAGTATAAATGGAAAATGAGCAGCATTTTGGTATGACCCTTTAAACTCTTAAAGACTGTGGATTTGTGTTAAGATTCGCAAATAAGGGACTTGGCTAGACAGTATCTCTTTCTGAGATATATGATCTCGAGATAACAGAATGACAGTGAATCTGGCTATGATAGAGAGATAAGGATTGAGATACGGAATTAATAAGTCTAGCTAGATACTACTGCCAATATATAAAAGAGTTATGGGACGAACTGCTCTATTAATGAGATATAACTAAAGAAACTAAAGTCGGTAAACGGATAAGTGGGAAGAGAAGATGGTATGTAAAATGTTAAAAGATTTTAACAGTAGAATACCATACCACTTAAGAAAACCGACTAAGATGATGAGAGTGAAAATATGAAAATGAAATAAGGAGATAAGTTGCATGATGAGTAGGGAACATGAAATAGTTCCCGAAATTAAGATTGAAAAGTGACTCGTGTTGGGTATCACATGACAGTGGCAAGATGTAAAATCAAGCCAAATTTGATAAGCGAAATTAATGATACTCAAAGGAGCAAGATAATTGATATGTTTACTGCCAGTATATAAATGGAAAATGATTATACATATAACCACCTCGAAATGATAAATGGTGGAAGTGTATAGATAATGTGATGACAAAATGGATGATTGGAAGATTCAACTGTAGAATCTAAATTATGAAAAGAGATGTAAAGACCATACCACATGAAGAGAACATGATTGTCTCATGAATTATGATTGTAAGAGATGATCCATAGTAAAGTCTGCAAGTGAGATGCAGTCTTGATAAAATGAATATTGTAGACAATAAAGAGTCCAAAAGAGATATAATTATATGAAAGTGATTAAAGATTGAAGATCTAAATAGAATCACTTTCCACTATCAGAATCCTAGATTCTCTAGTTGTCACGACCCGTGACCACATTTTTACCCTTCTTATACACAACTTAACCGGTTGGGCTGTCTGCGATACTTCACTTGTACTGACTGTTAATAAATTTTACATAATATTGTTTATATTATACACATCCCCTATCGTAACAAATCAGATAAGTAGTACTGTTGACGTGTCTAAATACAGAGAATAAATAATCATACCTCAAATAATCAGTCGGTCTGACACATTGTTCTTCGTGTACAGCCAGGATCCACAATCCACTGATTTCACATTCATCAAAACCTGAGATGTTGAAAATTAAGGGGTGAGCAAAACCACGGCTCAGTAAGAGAATTATATGCCTCACTTGATACTCAGCTTCCTATATGCTGAAAATCTTTTTCATTTTTCCTATGGGCTCTAGGCTCGCATGTAGGAAAGATACTACAGTCGGCTAGGGATCCGAATGGAGTAAGGTAGGTATTTTAGAATACCATACTTGTTACGGAACCTAGAAGCAACTGTAGAGAAAAATTTTTTCTTTTTGTTTTGAATTAATAAATCCTTTTCCTTTTTAATCTTTCATAACCTTTTTCATATTCCTTTCAAAATAATGCTTCTATGAAATAAAGCCTTTAAATAGAATAATTAATATCCGTATATTCCTTGAAAAGAATATTAGTTAAATCATCATCTTATTTCTTTAAAACTTATTTCATGTTTAATGTACTCTCTTAATTAGTTCTGTCCGTTAAAAAGCAGAAAAAGCTATTAAAATCTATTTCATTCTTTGACATTTGTCGAATCCACGAATCACACTCACTTACTTATCGTCACAATATCCTACGATTTCTCATACTAACATCGGAACACGTGTAGCACTTAGTTCCCGAAGGACTCTAGAGGTGGCTCCCACTGTTCAATCATCGAGTCTCTGCTCGGTATGGCCTGTACTGAAACATCAGAACACGTGTAGCACTTAGTTCCCGAAGGACTCTAGAGGTGGCTCCCACTGTTCAATCATCGAGCCTCTGCTCGGTATGGCCTGTACTGAAATATCGGAACACGTGTAGCACTTAGTTCCCGAAGGACTCTAGAGGTGGCTCCCACGGTTCAATCATCGAGTCTCTGCTCGGTATGGCCTGTACTGAAATATCGGAACACGTGTAGCACTTAGTTCCCGAAGGACTCTAGAGGTGGCTCCCACGGTTCAATCATCGAGTCTCTGCTCGGTATGGCCTGTACTGAAATATCGGAACGCGTGTAGCACTTAGTTCCCGAAGGACTCTAGAGGTGGCTCCCACGGTTCAATCATCGAGTCTCTGCTCGGTATGGCCTGTACTGAAACATCGGAACACGTGTAGCACTTAGTTCCCGAAGGACTCTAGAGGTGGCTCCCACGGTTCAATCATCGAGTCTCTGCTCGGTATGGCCTGTACTGAAATATCGGAACGCGTGTAGCACTTAGTTCCGAAGGACTCTAGAGGTGGCTCCCACGGTTCAATCATCGAGTCTCTGCTCGGTATGGCCTTTTCCGTTTGACATATTCCATGTCATGTAAAATATTTCCCTTTTTAACATGTCACCTATCATTTATGGATTTTAATATAGACGTTAATCTTGTCGTACTATAAACCCTGGAGGGTAAAGGACTAACCCGGTCAAATCTATGACCATAATCTATATTGTCCTCGGTGGATCACGGATCAGGTGTCGACCGGGACTAAACATGTCACATATCATGTATCAGCATGATAAGAATACCAACCAGTCTCAAAACCGTATTTTTTTATCGGAAAATACACCTTATGGAATTTATACAATTATATAATTCCATGATTTAAAACCATAAGGGTTATAATCCTTTAGTGAATATTGATAAAAATATCCATAAAATATTTACTATATTTCACTTCATCTTTCGTCTCGTAATTCGTGTAATTTATCTATTTCGAGAATTTTCGGTGATTTCATTATCACCATTCTCGAATACATGAATATTCTAAAGTTCCATCTCATTATATTCATATTTTATGAAATTTAGAAATTTCCTCATGTCTCGTGATTTACTATCGAAATTCGGAAATAAATCATTTAATATGATTTTATAAAGTTTTTCTAAAATTTTCGGCAGCATAACGGCTGCCGATTCACTAACCTCCTGCACGAAAATACAGTTTAAAATCTTTCAGCCAGTACTTCTTCCCAAATTATTTTCAGCAATTCATGCATCATAATAATTTTCATAAAATAATTGCATAAAATATTTCAAATTAAATTATGCAGACTGAGTATCCTTACAGTGCTGCACATGCATCCCTTACCTTTTTCCGGGTCGGCGACTTCCGCTTATCGATCGCGCCCGCTCTCCATTTCTCCCGATTCCTTATCTCGATTGCTGAAAATAATTTCTGGAATTAAAATTCTAATTTTTAGAATTTTTCATAATTTATTTAAATTTTTTTCTGAAATTAAATTCTCGGGAAATTTCTTACCGAATTTGTAAAATCCCGAGTTGTCGAATTTTCGAATTTTCCGAATTCCCAAATTTTCCTTTTTCCTCTTTTTCTTTTTCCTTTCTTTCTTTCTTTTTCTTTCTTTTTCTTTTTCTTTTTCTTTTTCCTTTTTCTTTTCTTTTTCTTTTCTTTTTTTTTTCTTCTTCCTTTCCCGGTCAAACCGGTTCAGACCGGTCCAGCTTCTTTCCTCGCCGGTTCCTCGCCGGCGGCCGGTTCTCCGGCGGCTCGTTGGTCCCTCAGCTGGCCGGCGTCGAGGCGAAGCTGCCGGTGGTCTCAGCTTGGCCTGGATCGGCGGCACGGCGGCGGATCCACTCGGTTTACCTTCGGTCACTTCTCCTCCTCCGTCGGCCTTCCTCCGCCGTCGTTGGCCTCACCGGTGGCCTCCATCCCATTCCTCTCCTTCCACCGATGCTTCGGCTGTAATGGCGGCGGCCAATTCCGCCGGCAACCGCCAGATCTAGTTTCGTTTTCTTCCTCGGTTTTCCGCCGTTTCGCGTCGATTCCTTCTCCGTTTCGCTTCGCCGGCGTTGCCATCAGCTTCCTCTTCCTTTGCCGGCGACGACTTTCTCTTCTCCTCTCTCCCTTTCCTTCTCCGGCGGCCGCTGACGGGGGCGATCTCGCCTGGGGAAGGCAGAATCGGGGTCTTCCCGATTCTGTTTTTTTTTTCTGTTTAGTTTCCTTTTTTTTTTTTGTTTTACCTTCCTTTCTATTTTTAGCATATAAATATATTATATACTATATACTTTACACTTTATACATATATATAATATACATACTATATATTACATATATATTATTTCATATAAGTATAGTATAATATATTATATATAATATATGTATATTACAAATATATATTTAGTAAATATATTTGTATATTTATATACTTTAAAATACATAACATTTATATAAGTATTTATATAAATGTATTAATTCCATATATATATTGTATTAACAATATATATATTCAAACTTTAATGAAATTTAATATTTACATTTTCTCAAATATGTATATACTTACATATACATAAAATATCATACTTGAATACATATGTATTATTTAAATTTATCAAATAGTATATATATTCTTATATATACCAATGTACCTTTAATATATACTATATACCATACAGTATTTAAACACATATGTATTTATATCAAAATACATTTATATAATTTGTAATTATATAACCATATTTTATTCTCATTTCTCATTTTCTTATTTAATTTGGATTTCCATTTATCCAAATTAAATTTCCCTATTTTCCTCATTTAATTTCCCTCACTTAAATTTCCAAATTTTATCACTTCCTCAATTCTCGAATTTTCACAATATTCCGATTCTCACAATTTTATTTATTTACTTTAATTTATTTATTTCCTCTTATCTATTTTCTTTAATTATTTATTTTCAATATTTATTATTTCCAATAGTTGAAAAATTTACGGTTATCACATCCTCCCCACCTTAAGAAATTCGGTCCTCCGAATTTAACTTAAGTCCAAAGGTGGTATATGCCGTATACTTACGACTTCTGACCTCTAGTTCATCCTCCAAGTAATACTGCCAGTACACTTTCAACATCAAGAGTGCTTTAGACCACTACATGCTGTCTTTCATCATATATGTCTATACTCCCGTAAGTTCATTTCTCAAATCAAAAGTTATTCACTTTTACTCTTTTCATATAAGAGCCATACATAATATTTTAATATTACAGCTGATTTATGCTGTTCATCATCCATGCTTCTCACTTAGTGCCGAGTCGACATAATTTGGTACTATCATGTACTCGTGTCAATCAATTATATGTAAGTGTCCCAGTAGCTTTCACATCTCGTGCACACGCTCTCTCAATATCATGGAGCGGTTACATCTCACGCTCATATATATAAATATATATCAGTATGGAGCGGTGCTATCAATACACTTGGGATCTCAAAGCCTTTTGCTATCTCTCATTAGCATATGGCAACACAGAGACTCCCATCACATGTAAGGCTCACTGGAACTGTACATACACATTCACACCGTTTAACACTTATACTTCGACTAAGGCACTAGAGAATCTAGAAGTCTGATAATAGAAAGTGATTCTATTTAGATCATCAGTCTTTAATCACTTCCATATCGTCATTTCTCTTTTGGATTTATTGTCCACAATATTCATTTTCACACTTATTCCATCAAGGCTACATATCATTGCAAATTTTACTGTTAATCATCTCTTACAGAAATAAGTCATGAGACAATCATTTTCTCTCCATGTCTCTTTTCATGTAGTATGGTCATTACATCTCTTACTCTTATGGTATATTCAATATCATTTAAATTTTAGAATATACCTGAGAATATACTCTTTTCATAATTTAGATTCTGTGATTGAATCCTCGAATTATCCATTTAAGCACCACATTATCTATACAATTCCACCATCTCTATCATTTCGAGGTGGTTATGTGTACAAACATTTTACTGGCAGTAAACATATCAATTATCTTACTCCTTGGAGTATCATTACTTTCACTTCTCAGTTCTGGCTTTGATTTTACATCTTGCCACAGTTATGTGATAACTAACACCATTCACTTTCAGTCTTAACTGCGGGAACTGTTTTATATTGATGTTTCCCTTTTCATCATGTCATTTATTTCCTTATTTCACTTTCATTTTCGTTTTCATATTTTTACTCTCATTCCTTTTTGTCGATTTTCTCGATTGGTATGGTACTATACAGCTAAGATCTTTTAGAATCTTGCGTACCATCTTTTTCTTTACACTAGCCATCTGCCGACTTTAATTTCTTTAATTAGATCTCGTCTATAGAGCAGCCAGTCTCATCACTCTTTTATAGGCTGGCAATAGTATTTAGCTAGACTCATTTTTTTTTCTCGATCATCATCTCTCTATCATAGATAGATTCACTGTAATCCTGTCATCTCGAGATCATATATTTCAAGAGAAGATACTGTCTAGCCAAATTTCTTAGTTGTTAATCTTAGCACAATTCCACATCCTTTAAGAGTTTAAGGATTATATCACAATGCTGCTCATGTTCCATTTATACTTTAGACTCTATCACTATTTCATCAATGTTACTCATGTAAGGATGCCTCATACTTTAGGCTTATCTACTTTACAAGGCAACTCATTACCCTTATAACTTCAATCGGAACTCGTAAAATTCAATTCGAGTTCAAATCATCATCTTATGGACACCAACCTTCAATCCTTTATCTAAGGACTCTTTATACAGCAGCTAGTCTTATTTACTCCTCACGTATCTCTAATCAGATCAATAAAGTGTCTATTTACACATAGATTAATACTTGTTCTTCACCAGAACTTCATCAATGATAGAAATTTAATATATCCTTTTTGATTTGTCAACAACTCAACATCATTTTCATTTCTCTCATTTACACCTATACAGATAACTCCTTTATTCTCAATTTTTCATTATCTGTATTTTCGTCATTCAGACCTTTACACGTGAATTTCATTATCCACACAATTTTCAAAATTATTTTCAACTTTTCGGATTCTTTCTACATCCTCCGATATAAGCTTAGAATTTAACTTCATATTCAAAATCGAGTCAATGTTATATCGATTCCTCTAATTTATATAACTTTGGAAGTTTTATCGGAAATCAAATCTGATACTTTCTTTAATCGTACCTTTCTTATCATCTTGTGACCATCGTTCTTTAACTTTTTATCTGATTATGCCTTTTACAAGGATTGCTCTTATAAGCTCCTTATACATCTCCGATTGAATCATATTTAAGGCATCACTTCCATATAATATTTATTTGTTCTTCATAAGAATTTTAGTGTATAACCAAAAATTTTAATACATCATTTAATTCATCCTCAAATCATATCATTTTATTTCCTTTCTTTACATCGATACTTGTGAATTTCATCATCCGTAATATTTTCCAAAAATTATTTTCTTAAGCTTGTCGGATTTCTTCTATATTCTTCGATACAAGCTTAAGAATAAATTTCATATCCGCAATCGAGTCAACATTCACCTAATTTCTCAATCTATGTTACTCTGGAATTTATCGGGATTCTGATCCGATAGTTTCTTTAACCACACTTCTTTTATCATTTTGGACCTTCATCATTGTGTCCCATCATTTCACAGTATATTCTCAAGGCAGAGACATTCCATATTCAAATCATTTTGATACATACTCTACCTTGATTTCATTACCTAGTCATACTTTACAGCGTTACGAACCTCATTCTGGTAAGCTGTATCAATTACAAGGGTTATCAACACACTTTACAGCTACTCGTTTCAATTCAGTTATTCACTTGAAAACCATTTCCATTTACTGAATTCAGGCTTAGTTCCCTCGAGTATATTCTCCACAAGGTTTGAACCTTGGCACCCCTTACGTACCTAGTTCCTTACACTCGTGTTACCGTTGGGATACTTATAAGGGCCTCGCCCGTTCATATCGACCATCGACAAGCATCCCCTAGGCGATCCTTTCGCCTCAGGTTTATCCTTACTAGTGAGTCGGCGATGAGATAGTTCGCCTATATCTCACGACACATGATCCACTACGGGTCGCCCACCATTGGGTCGCCCATCACAGTTCTGTCTCAAGGGTCCTGAAGAACTTAGGTTAGCGGTCATCTTCTTTTTATCACTTGACTGTTCTTATATTTATCCTCTAATTCACAGTACTCCAATCAGTACCTCATTCTGTAGCACATATTCCAAGATACGTCGGTTCTATGTACGATTATCTGTTTGATACCTCAAAGAAATGAAAACGTACAGAACCATAAGTAATCATACCAGTATGTATTTCATTATCTGTACTTTTCACCTCATCAGTCAATTCTTGTAATCATTTCACTTTTCACAGTATTTAACGATCCCGTTCAATACACTCTTAATTTTCGACCCTTTCAGTCAATAACCGGGCCAAACATTTGATGACATTCCACTACACTCTTTGGATCGCATCATATAAGGCCCCGGCTCGTTCGCCGTCTGCCTGTACACGTTTTATTGTGATGCCTCGGATTTGCCGGTCTCAAGCCGGAGGGGCCCGAGCCGCACCACTCATCCGTGCTGTCCGCTCTGAGCTCTAGAGGTGGCCCCCGTCACACAGACGTGGCACTTAGTCCCTCACGGATTGTTTTATTGTGAAGCCCAGGATTTACCACTATGGCCCAAAGTCCACTCGTGGGGGAGCCCTGGCCGCCTCACTCAACCATACTGTTATCCCCTATGGCCCACAGTCCACTCGGGGTTTTTCTTTCGCGTCCGTAATCTAAGTGTTAGTGGAATCAGTAATAGGGATCGTTAGATTCATATGACATCTTCTATGCCATTAATAATTCCATTACTATCAATGGATTCCAATTCAGCTCGGTTTTATCACTATTCCGACATCGCCCAATATAGGGGCATTTTCGTCATTTCGACATTTATTTCTATCTCCTCAATATACATTCAAATCAATGAACTGATCATCTATGTGTTGATAGTATCCTTTCTGATACTTATAACAGCAAGTTAGATCTCGTTCGATTTTCGACAGAGAAGTTCACTAAAATCCACAATGGGATTAATTTACTTGTAATTCAGCTTTATATCATTAATTTCTCTGTCAAATCGATCAATTCCAACTTCTAGTGATCTATTTTGACTCTCAGTAAAATTTTGGGGGTAGGGGTATTTTGGTCATTTTTAGCTAAAAATTTTCTCTCTCTTCAAATTACCCTCAATCAGTGATCTTAAAGTCTATTTAATGATGATATTTTATTCCCCTATTTTATACCATCACTTTCAGGTCTCAGTTCGGTTCGGACATAAAAGTACTGGTGGGGCCCTCACCGAGTCCATTTCTGTTCCTTACCGAACAGGCCTTCATATAGATTTGAAGGATCACAAATTTTTCGGTAATTTCTGAGCCTATTTTCTTCTTTAACATTCTCATTTTATACTTTCTCACTCCCTTTAAATCATTTTACCCCATTTACAATCATTTATTTTCTCTATGTATTCAGACGATACAGTACTACAGGGGATGTTTAACTCTTTTCTTTCCAAAGTATCCACAGACATCAGGCCAACCAATGCTCTGATACCACTAAATCTGTCACGACCCGTGACCACATTTTTACCCTTCTTATACACAACTTAACCGGTTGGGCTGTCTGCGATACTTCACTTGTACTGACTGTTAATAAATTTTACATAATATTGTTTATATTATACACATCCCCTATCGTAACAAATCAGATAAGTAGTACTGTTGACGTGTCTAAATACAGAGAATAAATAATCATACCTCAAATAATCAGTCGGTCTGACACATTGTTCTTCGTGTACAGCCAGGATCCACAATCCACTGATTTCACATTCATCAAAACCTGAGATGTTGAAAATTAAGGGGTGAGCAAAACCACGGCTCAGTAAGAGAATTATATGCTCACTTGATACTCAGCTTCCTATATGCTGAAAATCTTTTTCATTTTTCCTATGGGCTCTAGGCTCGCATGTAGGAAAGATACTACAGTCGGCTAGGGATCCGAATGGAGTAAGGTAGGTATTTTAGAATACCATACTTGTTACGGAACCTAGAAGCAACTGTAGAGAAAAATTTTTTCTTTTTGTTTTGAATTAATAAATCCTTTTCCTTTTTAATCTTTCATAACCTTTTTCATATTCCTTTCAAAATAATGCTTCTATGAAATAAAGCCTTTAAATAGAATAATTAATATCCGTATATTCCTTGAAAAGAATATTAGTTAAATCATCATCTTATTTCTTTAAAACTTATTTCATGTTTAATGTACTCTCTTAATTAGTTCTGTCCGTTAAAAAGCAGAAAAAGCTATTAAAATCTATTTCATTCTTTGACATTTGTCGAATCCACGAATCACACTCACTTACTTATCGTCACAATATCCTACGATTTCTCATACTAACATCGGAACACGTGTAGCACTTAGTTCCCGAAGGACTCTAGAGGTGGCTCCCACTGTTCAATCATCGAGTCTCTGCTCGGTATGGCCTGTACTGAAACATCAGAACACGTGTAGCACTTAGTTCCCGAAGGACTCTAGAGGTGGCTCCCACTGTTCAATCATCGAGCCTCTGCTCGGTATGGCCTGTACTGAAATATCGGAACACGTGTAGCACTTAGTTCCCGAAGGACTCTAGAGGTGGCTCCCACGGTTCAATCATCGAGTCTCTGCTCGGTATGGCCTGTACTGAAATATCGGAACACGTGTAGCACTTAGTTCCCGAAGGACTCTAGAGGTGGCTCCCACGGTTCAATCATCGAGTCTCTGCTCGGTATGGCCTGTACTGAAATATCGGAACGCGTGTAGCACTTAGTTCCCGAAGGACTCTAGAGGTGGCTCCCACGGTTCAATCATCGAGTCTCTGCTCGGTATGGCCTGTACTGAAACATCGGAACACGTGTAGCACTTAGTTCCCGAAGGACTCTAGAGGTGGCTCCCACGGTTCAATCATCGAGTCTCTGCTCGGTATGGCCTGTACTGAAATATCGGAACGCGTGTAGCACTTAGTTCCCGAAGGACTCTAGAGGTGGCTCCCACGGTTCAATCATCGAGTCTCTGCTCGGTATGGCCTTTTCCGTTTGACATATTCCATGTCATGTAAAATATTTCCCTTTTTAACATGTCACCTATCATTTATGGATTTTAATATAGACGTTAATCTTGCCGTACTATAAACCCTGGAGGGTAAAGGACTAACCCGGTCAAATCTATGACCATAATCTATATTGTCCTCGGTGGATCACGGATCAGGTGTCGACCGGGACTAAACATGTCACATATCATGTATCAGCATGATAAGAATACCAACCAGTCTCAAAACCGTATTTTTTTATCGGAAAATACACCTTATGGAATTTATACAATTATATAATTCCATGATTTAAAACCATAAGGGTTATAATCCTTTAGTGAATATTGATAAAAATATCCATAAAATATTTACTATATTTCACTTCATCTTTCGTCTCGTAATTCGTGTAATTTATCTATTTCGAGAATTTTCGGTGATTTCATTATCACCATTCTCGAATACATGAATATTCTAAAGTTCCATCTCATTATATTCATATTTTATGAAATTTAGAAATTTCCTCATGTCTCGTGATTTACTATCGAAATTCGGAAATAAATCATTTAATATGATTTTATAAAGTTTTTCTAAAATTTTCGGCAGCATAACGGCTGCCGATTCACTAACCTCCTGCACGGAAAGCGCACACCGAGTAGGGACCGCAGTCCTTGTCAACATCACTCAAGGTTTTATCGGGAATAAATTCCCAATTCGCGTCCGCGCTCCATTTCTCCCGATTCCTTATCTCGATTGCTGAAAATAATTTCTGGAATTAAAATTCTAATTTTTAGAATTTTTCATAATTTATTTAAATTTTTTTCTGAAATTAAATTCTCAGGAAATTTCTTACCGAATTTGTAAAATCCCGAATTGTCGAATTTTCGGGAATTTTCCGAATTCCCAAATTTTCCTTTTTCCTCTTTTTCTTCCTTTTTCCTCTTTTTCTTTCCTTTCTTTCTTTTCTTTTTCTTTTTCTTTTTCTTTTTTTTTTCCTTTTTTCTTTCCTCTTTTCTTTTCTTTTTTTTTTCTCTTCCTTTCCCGGTCAAACCGGTTCAGACCGTCCAGCCTTCTTCCTCGCCGGTTCCTCGCCGGCGGCCGTTCTCGCGGCGGCTCGTTGGTCCCTCAGCTGGCCGGCGTCGAGGCGAAGCTGCCGGTGGTCTCAGCTTGGCCTGGATCGCGGCACGGCAGCGGATCCACTCGGTTTACCTTCGGTCACTTCTCCTCCTCCTCCGTCGGCCTTCCTCCGCCGTCGTTGGCCTCACCGGTGGCCTCCATCCCATTCCTCTCCTTCCACCGATGCTTCGGCTGTAATGGCGGCGGCCAATTCCGCCGGCAAACGCCAGAGCTAGTTTCGTTTTCTTCCTCGGTTTTCCCGCCGTTTCGCGTCGATTCCTTCTCCGTTTCGCTTCGCCGGCGTTGCCATCAGCTTCCTCTTCCTTTGCCGGCGACGACTTTCTCTTCCTCCTCTCTCCCTTTCCTTCTCCGGCGGCCGCTGACGGGGGCGATCTCGCCTGGGGAAGGCAGAATCGGGGTCTTCCGATTCTGTTTTTTTTTTCTGTTTAGTTTCCTTTTTTTTTGTTTTAACCTTCCTTTCTATTTTTAGCATATAAATATATTATATACTATATACTTTACACTTTATACATATATATAATATACATACTATATATTACATATATATTATTTCATATAAGTATAGTATAATATATATTATATATAATATATATTGTATATTACAAATATATATTTAGTATATATATTTGTATATTTATATACTTTAAAATACATAACATTTATATAAGTATTTATATAAATGTATTAATTCCATATATATATTGTATTAACAATAATATATTCAATTCAAACTTTAATGAAATTTAATATTTACATTTTCTCAAATATGTATATACTTACATATACATAAAATATCATACTTGAATACATATGTATTATTTAAATTTATCAAATAGTATATATATTCTTATATATACCAATGTACCTTTAATATATACTATATACCATACAGTATTTAAACACATATGTATTTATATCAAAATACATTTATATAATTTGTAATTATATAACCATATTTTATTCTCATTTCTCATTTTCTTATTTAATTTGGATTTCCATTTATCCAAATTAAATTTCCCTATTTTCCTCATTTAATTTCCCTCACTTAAATTTCCAAATTTTATCACTTCCTCAATTCTCGAAATTTTCACAATATTCCGATTCTCACAATTTTATTTATTTACTTTAATTTATTTGTTTCCTCTTATCTATTTTCTTTAATTATTTATTTTCAATATTTATTATTTCCAATAGTTGAAAAATTTACGGTTATCACACTAGTGCCATAGTCGGAATATGAGTATGAAATGGTGTGAATGTATGTGTACAGTTTCAGTGAGCATTACATGTGATGGGAGCCTCTAAGTTGCCATGTGCTTAATGAGAAACAGCAAAAGGCTTCGAGATCCCAAGTGTATTGATAGCATCGTTCCGTATTGATGTAAATATCTTAGCGTGATATTGAAACACTTGAAGATACATTGAGAGAACAAATGCATGAGATATGAAAGCTACTGGGACAGTTACATACAACTAATTGACATGAGTACATGATAGTACCAAACTATATTGACTTGGCACTAAGTGAGAAGAATGGATGATGGACAGCATAGATCAGCTATGATATGAAAAATACTGTGTATGGACTCTTATGTGAAAAGAGTGGAAATTAATAACTCCCGATTTGAGAAATAAACTTACAAGAGTATAGATGTATGATGAAAGACAACATGTAGTGGTCTAAAATACTCTTGATGTTGAAAGTGTACTGGCAGTATTACTTGGAGGATGACCTAGAGGTCAGAAGTCGTAAGTATACGGCATACACCACCTTTGGACTTAAGTTAAATTCGGAGGACTGAATTTCTTAAGGTGGGGAGAATGTGATAATCGTAAATTAATATTAAAGAAAATAGATTAGTGGAAATAAATAAATAAAATTGTGAGAACGGGATATTGGTGAAAATCCCAAGAATTGAGAAAGGAACGGATGGTGGAAATCTGAGTGAAGCAAATTTAAATCGAAAAAATAAGGTTGGAATTATGAAAAATATAGAAGAAAGGAAATTTAATTTGGATAAATAGAAATCCAAATTAAATAAGAAAATAAGAAATGAATATGATATATATTTATATAATTATATATTATATAAATATATTTTTATACAAATACATATGTACTTAAATGATATGTAGTATATATTACTATATATTAGTATATATATGAATATATACTATTTCATAAATTTAAATAGTACATATGTATATTTTATGTAGATATAAATATATACATATATAAAAAATGTAAATAGTATTTTACATTAAAGTTTGTATATATATATATATAAATTGTAAAAACAATATATATTGTAGTATTACATTTATATAAATATATATAAATGTTATTTAATTTTAAAGTGTATATATATATATATATATATATTAGATATATATATTTTTTTCATACACCATATAAATATATCTTGATATACATTATTTGTATAATATATGATATATTGTATATAATACATTATATGTATAATGAAAACAAATAAAAGAGAGAAGAAAGGAAGAATCGGGGAGGAACCGATCCTTCCCAGCCAAAGGGCTGACGATGGCGGAGTTGCCACCTCAGGCGAGGGAGGAAGGAAAAGAGTGAAACGGCGCCGGCAGAGAGAGGAGAAGCCGATGACCAACGGAAGAAAGGAGAAACAAAAATGGAAAGAAGGAAAATCCGTCGGAAGCCGAGAAGAAAAAGGAAAAGAGGAACTGGCGGTGCCGGCCAAATTGGCCACCACCACTACCACCGAAGTGTCGTCGAAGGAAGAAGAAGAGGTAGGAGGCCATCGGAGAGGCGGTGAACGGCAGAGGAGGGAGAACGAAGAGGCGGAAGGAATCGAACCAAAACCGAGTCGATCCGCCGCTGTGCCGCCGATTTGGGATGAACGGAGGCCAAATCTGGCTTCGCCGTGGTTTCGGCCAGTTGAGGGGCCACCGAACCGCCAAAGAACCGGCCACCGGAGAAGAACTAGCTGTGAGGGGAGGTGACCGGTCCGGTTGGGAAGAAAGAAAAAGAAAAGAAAAAGAAAAAGAAAAAAGAAAAAAAAAGAAAAGAAAAGAGAAAAAGAGAAATTTCTGAAATTTGGAAATTTCGAAAATTACGGGGAATCCCGAGAATTCGGAAAACCAGAAAAAAATTTGAGAAATTCGGTAAGAATTTCGAAAATTAATTCCGAGTATTTAATTTAAATAATTATGAAAAAATTCTAAATTTTAGAATTTAATTTCTAGAAAATTCCTCGATGACCGAGCCGAGGAAATCGGGCAAGGTAAACACGGGCGCGACGAACGAGGCGGTCGCCGACCTGAGACAGGTAAGGAAGACATTTGCCGCCTGTAGGGATATTCGGCCACATGTTTTAAAATATGCATTTAAATTTTATAAATGCAATTGACAATGATTGATTAAAAACTGTGGTGATTTATCTGTTTGAAAATTGTGGTGATTTACCAGTTGAGAAATATAAACTATATTTTCTGTGCAGAAGGCTAGCCAATCGGCAGCCATTATACTGCCGAAAAATTATCGAAAAATTACTAAAATATACTGAAAATCACCGAAAATCATAATAAATGATTTGATTTCACGAGAAACGATTTTCAATCATGAAATCGAGAAATAAAGTATTTTTCATAAAACATGAATATATGGAAGTTTAAATTTAAAATATTCATGTTTTCGAGAATGGTGAAAAGGAAATCACCAAAATTCACCTGGTAGGTGATATTTCACGTGAAACGAGATGGAAACTAAAAAAGAATGAAGTGAATATTTTATAAATGTTTCTTAAATATTCACTTGATTTCATATCAAACATTTATGGTTTTCATTATGAAAATAATTAATTACAAAAATTCCATAAAGGTTAAGAAATGATGGAAAACTATGATTTCGAGACTAGAGGTCTCTACACATGTTTTTAGAAGAAAACATGGTGACGGGAGTGTTGATTTGGAAAATAAATATTTTAATTTTTCATAAATCATAAAAATAATTGATTTGAATCCCGATAACTTTGAAAACCATGTTTTGGATAAAAAGCACGAAAAAGCGTGCATATGTGTTTTACGGTGGAAAAATGATAGTTTTGCCCTTTATATTTCACAGTGTTGATTTTGCGAATTGTTTTCACCGTATGGAAAACATGATTTATACCTTTATGAAATGTTTTGAAAAATGTTAATTATTTTATAAATTTCATAAAGGTGATGATATTTACATGTGAGCCTTATGAATATTTGTGAAATGATTTGATTTATGGTGTTTAAAATCCATAAAGGCTAAGGTACGGTTTTACACTGTTTTGAGACTTAGGCCTCGAGCTTCATGGATCATATTATACTATTATTGTCGCGTGGCTGTTTGACCAGCTAGTCATTCAGCGTCCCGGATTGTCACCTAGCAAGTGTACACCGAGGACATATCATACATCATGGCCATAGATCTCATTACTATTACTGTGTCGCTAGTGGACGAGATAGCATGATTTAATTGTAGGGTGAAGCCTAGTCTCACTTACTGTTTACTGTTTACTGAAAGGATTTACGGAATCCTATTTACTATACTGTACTGTTTACTATACTGAATTACTATACCGTTTACTGTTTATTGATGAAAAAACCGTACTAAAACACTGTGTTACAAAACTGTACTGTACACCGAAATGGTAGCCACTGATTACTGTTTTATTGAACTGAAAGCTACCATTTACTGTTTACTGAACTGAAAGCTACCGTATGCTATTTACTGAATTGGTAGCTACTGTTTACTGTTACTGACTGAACCGTATCGAGATACTGTTTTACTGAATACTGAATATACTGTTTTTTTGAACTGTACGATACGGTTACTAATTTGAAAAGAGAAATAAATGTTTATTCTAAAAGAATAACATAAGAATTATTTCTAAGAAAGAAATAATCAAAGAAGTAATTATCCAATGATTGGATATTTACAAATCACTGTACTGTCACGTGTTTTTACTATACTGAAGAGAAGAGAAGTAAACCACTGTTTTTACTACTGAACTGTCACGTGTTTTAAAGTATACTGAAGTAAAAGAAATAAGTGGTTTACTCTGTGGAAAAACGAAAATTATATCGTTTTGAAAACTACGGAATTAGTACTCTCTACAGTTGCTTCTAGGTTCCGGAACAACTCAGGTATTTTAAAATACCTGCCTTACTCTATCTGAATCCCTAGACGACTGTAGTATCCTTCCTACATGTGTGCCTAGAGCCAGCTAGGAAGATTTAAAAGAAAGTGAAAAAGTTTTTCAGCATATAGTTAACCGAATATCAAGTGTGACATATAACTCTCTTACTGAGCCGTGGTTTGCTCACTCTCCAAATTTAACATTTCAGGTTTTGATGATGGTGAGATCCAATATTTGTGGATTACGGTTGCACATAATGGACAATGTGATGGACCGACTATAATATATGAGGTACGATCATTTATTTTCTGTATTTAGACATGTCTACAGTACTACTTGTCTAATTAATTAAGATAGGGGATGTGTATAATATAAACAATGTTATGTAAAATTATTTAACTTTATGTACAAGTGAAGTATCGCAGACAACCCAACCGGATTAGTTGTGTAACATAAGGTGAAAAATGTGGTAACAGGTCGTTACAGTAAATCAATCCATATAAATCACTTCATGTAATTCAGTTCATATAAATCAATTCATGTAAATCATTTCTTGTAAATCAATTCATTTAAATCATTTCATGTAATGCAATTCATGTAAATCATTTCATTTAAATCGATTGATGTAAATCTTTTCATGTGAGACAATATTTAGACTTGTAAGAATTTAAGATAAATTTCTATTTTCATTTAGGAAAGTTTAAACAAGTAAACGGATAGGATTTGGTTTCCTAAAAATTTTCAAATGTAAGTAAAACATTTCCTATGCAATTCCTATACATGTTCCTTACCTCGATTCCACTCACTATATCAACGTTTACATCACCACTTGCATGACTCTGTTTTTCGAATTTTACATTGCACAATAATATCAACTTATATACAAAATTCTATATTATAATAATAATGAACATTCCATAAATTTCTATTTTCTATTTATCATTCCTAACAATTTATTTATTTTATTTTCTACTAAATGCCACCACATAATTACAGTTAAATCGTATCTCTTTCCAACTCCAATAACACCAATAATTTCATTACCCTTAATTCATTGTTCCCTATTCAATAAATTATGAAATTTCCAAATTTTCCCATTAACTCATAACTCTTTCTTTTTTGCAATTTAATTTCACTAATATTTTCATTAACTTTCATGTTGTATCCATTAATTCTCAAACCATAAAAATTCACATTGAAATCTCATTTTCAAGCCTAAACTATACACCTCTTCATGCACACAATTTATCCCTTTCCAAATTTACTTCCATAAGTATTCCTCTACTCATCCTTCATTATTTTCTTTAACCATTAAGTCCTAAAATTTATGTGAAAACCTTATGAACAATGCCTTTGCCGAATTGCTTCTCTTGCCCAATATTTGTCATGTTTCTATTCTTGTTTCATAGCTAATATTCATTCAAGCTCTATTTTCATTTTACATCTTTTGCATACATCAAAATTTCACTCATATCACATACTCCGCATTATGGCCAAAAATTCATTCTTGAATTATTCTTATATCACTATTAAATACCAAAACATAATTACAATTAAATTTATATTCTTTTCTCCCAATTCCAATTTCACTAAAAATCAAACCAATCTTTATAAATTATTCTTTTAATTTCAAGTACATTAGAACTTTCAATATTCTTTTCTATCATATTTACACTCATCGCATTTTTATTTACGTCCCAATTCAACTGTAACATCCGGAATTATGAAATTCTGAACTAATTTTTTTCTTAATCCACTTCTATCTTTCTCATTCAATTATTCAGTATCAGTTGGTTTGCGTTCGGTGTCGATGTAAGTTCAATTACAATTTCCCATTTCAATTAAATCTTTATACCATTTAATTAATTAATTCATAAATAATAAATAAGAAATTAGAATAAAATCAATAACATAAAAAATCATAAATCTATTTATATAGTTCAATGTAATTTACATCCTACAAAATTTATATACAATCTTTAATCAGTTATTACACTATTTACATCCTAATATTTAATTACTATTGCTGTGTTGTACTAGTCTGAATATAAATGTAAATTTCTACATATACCTGGCCACTGAACACTTTACACTCCTACTAATTCTCTTCAATTACCCTATCACAGCGGATGGCACGTACACTGATGGGCTATCTGGGATGGTGAGTAAGGGAGTGAGCTTTGGGGAAAGCCTAGTAAGAAACATATAAAAAAACGTATACTATATGTAGTTAAATAAAAATAATTTATTCAAACTAATAATGAAAAAGGCATATTAAATACAAATATTAAAATGCAATAAAAACATTTATTTCCTAACAGCTCACTAGGGGATGCTAAAGGAAGGATACTATAGTCGTCCAAGTAACCAGGTAGAGTATGGGAGGTACTTTGAAGTACCTGTCGTGTTCCAGTCCCTAATAGCGACTATAAGTAGTAAACAGTTGATGATGAAATCAATATGAGACATGTGGTAATTTATGCAATGAAATTTTAAAATCGATATCATTATATAAATAATTTATTTAAATAATGCAATAAAAATCCTCTCCTGAATTATTTCAATATATAAACAAGTTATAAACAATTAATTGAAAAACACTACAGAAATCGGTCAGTATCGGTAAACAATTCAATATCAATAAACAGTTCAGTATCAATAAACATTTCAATATCAGTAAACCATTCAATATCAATAAGCAATTCAATATCAGTAAATAATTCAGTTCGGTAAAACAATACAATACAATAGAGACAGTCACATCCAATATAATCATGCACAATCAATAACAGTATCCTTGAAAGGATGATCAATAACAGTATCCCTATAGCGACAAAACACTAACGAATGGCCATCGTCGAAACAGTGCACACAGTTCGCACTGGTTAAGTGCTCACTATGGAAACATGTGGGTTTGACCATAATCCCACAATCATGTACAATAAACCTGTGAATTGGACCAAGTTCACAGTCATATAACATATGCATGATTACTAAGGTACGACTGTCTCAAAACATTTTTATAAATCTTTTCGTTTAAAGTAGAAATCATTTCAAATAGCAATTTTCTTTAATCAATCCATAATTATGAAAAATTACAATTTATACAATTTAAACTTTTCGTATAAATCATCCCATGTAACTTGCTTAATATAAATCTTTTCATATAATGCAATTCATGTAAATCGTTTCATGTAATGCAATTCATGTAAATCATTTCATTTAATGCAACTCGTGTAAATCATTTCATATAAAATAATAATAAAATATTTTTCATGCAAATAAAATCATATTTAACTTGTATGAATGTATATAAATTTTTATTTTCTTGTTTAGGAGAATTGGTTGCGAATAATTACGATTTAGTTTTCGAAAATATTCAAATACAAGTAAAATATTTCTTATACGACTCCTATACATGTTCCTTACCTTTACTTCCACGCAATATAAAATCCAGTAGCGCTGATTACATCTCTTTATCTTTTCAATTTCCTAGCACTGCACAATAATTTCAAATATAATTTAAAATTTTGTATATATATATATAACTAAAATCAGTATTCTATTAATTTCCTATTTTTCATTTTGTAAGTCTCAACAATTTATTCATTTAATTTCCTATTAAATGTTTTAATATAACTACATTTAAATTGAAATCTTCTCTTAATTATAATTCTACAAATAATTTCATATTTCCAATTTAATAATTATTTTATTAATTCTTATTTCTATTTTATTACTTTTCATGTTAAAGTTATTTTATTCCTTATTAATTACCCAAATATAACTATAATTAAACTAACTTATCTTATTAATTTTAATTTCATTAAAATTTTATTATCTTTAACTATTTATTATAGTCAAATACTTTCTTTTTGTAGTGTATTTATTATTTCCCAATTCAATTTCACAAATAATCTTTGTTCACTATCAATATCAATTCTACCATTTACTTATATCAAATTATTTCCATTTTATTAACTTCCACAATCAATTTATTTTATCTCTTATTAATTTTCACAATATAATTACAATTAAATTATATTTCCTTTCTACTCCCAACCTCACCAATAATTCATATTCCAATTCTAATAATTATTCTATTAATTATCACAATATAATTATAATTAAATTGTAGTGTTTTCTCTAAATCCCATTTTCATCAATGCCATAGATATTTTTTATTATATTTTTTTGTTAATTTTGATAGTTAATTTACTTTATTTCTTATTAATTGTTTAAAACATGATTACCATTAAATTATATTCTTTCCCAAGTTATATTCCAATTTCTATACTATGATTTTAATAATTTCTTTTAATTTCCTATCTCCTATTTATCCTATAATTACTTTATTTTATTTCTTATTACATACCAAAATATAATTACAATAAATTTTATTCCTTTCCAATTTTAAGTCCAACAATTGATTTTTTTTATTTTCTATTGAAGGCTACAATATAGACTAAGTTATAAATCTTTTCTAAATTTAGTTTCACCACTAATCATACTAACTTCTATAGATATTCTTTTAATTATCAATTATAAAAATTCATCTAATCACCATCTACATTATACATTGGTCAAATTTCTTACTTATCCAATTCTTATTCTGTGAGAACCAGTTATTTTGTACTGTATATGTACTATTATTCATTTATTAATAAATAATAAATTATTTTTGAATTATTTCCAAATTAATTCCTAAAGTATAAGTAAACCAAAAAGTGGGCCCCACTTAGAAATTTGGGCCTAGATAAAAATATGAAAGTGGAGATAGTGTATTCACAATGTAACGAGGAAGAGGAGAAAATTTTAGAGACTTGAAATGATATTATTTTCAACAATTGGAGTTGTTGGCAAACAAATTGGAAAATGGTGGATACGTCCTGAGGGCATTTTCGTAAATTATACCCATATGAAAATGAGTTGGGAGAAAATAAAACTATCATGATATTCTACATAAAAAGGAGAATAACATGGTGCCAAAAGATTTATTTAAAAAGGTGGTTTAATCGAAAAATTTTGCTACCGGTCCATAAGGGGTAAAATCGTAATTTCACATTATCGGTGCACCACGTGGCAATGAAACCAATTACATTCATTAAAATACATTAAATTTGATTTATTAGTGCTGGAATTATAATTTTGGAGTTCATTTGCACGGTTTTTACGATTTTGGAAGCTTAATGGCAAAACTATTAATATTGTAAGTAACCGAGGCCACTATGGTCAATTGCCAATTTCTAGAATTCTCCCCGCTATTATTTCTGCTGTAAATTGCTACTGTTTATCATCTTCACTATCAGCCATCACGCCATCTCAAGAGAAAGAAAAGAAAAGAGAAGAAAGTCAACAAAAGCCACCAAATTTGACATTTTTTCACCAAAATTTCTTCTAGGAAATTTACCTACACCATTCCCTCTCTCCATTGAAGTCAATATCTCATTAAAAGAGAAAGAATACAAGGAGAAAAGAAGAGTGGAAGTTTCGGCCAAGCTTGGTAAGTCATTATGTTTGTGCTTTCTTTGACTTCCAATGGTAGATTCCTATAGTTTCATGTATGCTAAGCATGAATATACCATGTGATTTAATGAAATTGAGTTAAATAAGATGATACCCATGGGAGAGGGTTTCGGCCATTGATGGAGCATGAGGAATACATGTGCTTTCATGCATTAAATGCATGCCAAATTAGTCAATAAGCATGGTAGAACAAGGATTGACCATTGAAATGTTGAAAATCAATGAGAAATGGAAGAGGGAAGATTCGGCCATGATGAAGGGGACCCTATCCATGGCTGATTTTGATAGTTTAAGGGTAGATTATGACTGTAGGGATTATAAGGAGTTTGTCGGTATACTCAAATTTTAAATCCGACGCAAAACGAAGAAGTTACATTATAATACCAGTAAAATTTATATTGCAAAAATAATTGCAGTGTCTAATAAGGCTGCACTTAGACATAAGTAATAGCTTAAAAATAAGTATTTGTTAAGCTAATAATTTTAGTGGAATTATTTGCAGCCCGGGAATAACGGATTTCGTGTGGTGCACATAAAGAGACCAAATACACTACACATGCAAAGACTGCGAAATTTTGTACTATGTTAGTGAATGAATAAAAGACATAAGACAAGCTAGTATTGAGATACATTTTTGTAATTACTATTCTTATGTCAAGTAATGAGAATGAAGTCTCAAAATTAGTGAAATTAGAAAAATATATAATTTATACCTTTATGTAATTTAGAAATCCTATAAGGAGTTCAAGAGATATATAAAAACAAATGGTACATGTATTCCACGACATATATGTATATTTGTTTTAATGAAACAAAGGACACAAGTATGCTAAAGGAAATGTAGTATACTTGAATATTAAAATAGTTAAAATAAAATAAATAAGGAATATATATATATATATATATATCCATATTGAGTATTAAATATGTATATTTATATAAATATATGTAAATTTAAAGTGAAGGAGGAATATATATGAATATACAAATACCTATACTAAAAATATATTAGACATGAAAATATATATTATATATATCTGTATGGATATGTGTATGTATATATTTTTATAATTAAGGTTTGAAATATACGTACATATACATATTATATATAAAGAATATAACAAAAATAAATAAATACATATGAATATATATTAGTATATACATAAAGATATATATTATTATGTAAAGATGATTATAGATTATATAATTATAAATAAATGAAACAGGAATAAAAATATAAATAAAAAAAACTTAAAAAATGATAAAAATATATTGTATATTAATATATAGATTGTTAGTGGAGTTTGATGGGACTTTCTCCCATCAAACCCCACTAACATCACCATCGGCATCAACACTTAAGCTTCTTAAGGAAGCCTTGAAAATAAAAGAAAAGATAGGAAATAAAAGTGAAAGGAGAAGTGAGACACGACGGGAGAGAGGGCAGAAAGCTGAAGCCAAAAAGAAAGGGAAGGAAAGAAAGGTGCAACCGTGAAAAAAAAAAGGGAAGAAAAGAAAGGTGAGGCCGAAAGAAAAGGGAGAAAAGAAAGAGCATCCGGAAGGAAAAAGGAAAAAAAAAGAAAGGCACAAGGAGAAAAAAGGCCAAGAAGATTTCGGTCAAGGTAAGATTTGTCCAAAAAAATTTATGGCTTTGATTTGTTTTAAGGTTGTGTTCCTACTGTATTCAAGTTGTAGAAAAAGATTATGGCATTGGATTTACCTAAAAATGGCTGAATAAAAATGTGCCATATTTATGGGTTTTGGCCAGCCATGGTTTATGATGAATGCATGCATTTTGTTGCATGAAATTGGTAGGAAATGAAAGCTAAAAAAGGTTTAAGTAACATAGAAACAATAGTTTGAAGAAAGGATTGAAAAATCAAGAAAAATGGTCAATGGGGGTTTCGACCAAGGTTGGTTTGGGCATGACTTAATGCTACATTTTAGTATTTGATGAATATACTAAGTGAATAGAAAATGTTTATAAGGTTAGAGTTAAGAAAAGAAGAGAAACAAAGTGTCAAATGTAGATTTCAATTTTTGCTGGAAAACTGTCTGTCAAAGCCACATATTTAAAAATTCAGCTTGGGGGTTGTAGAATGAAATAAATTTGGAAAAATGATTACAGGTAGCTTTATGAGTTAGGCAAAATTCAGTCTTGGAATTACCTAATTTGGAGTTGTGTAGCCTGAGATATAGGCAGTTGAACACAGGGCACTTAATGCAGTAGATGAGATGCTCTGTGTCAACTTTGAAAATTTGTAGCAATTAGCACAGATTGAATTTGGCTGCAAAATTTACGTTTATAGAAATTTAAATGAGTTAAGAATAATATTGTTTTGAGTTTGCACAATTTGGACAACCCTATCTTGAGATATGGCTCAATTTGTACATAGAGGTCAGTAGACAATCTGACAGAATGCATCTGGAAACAGGGCAAACTTGAGGAATTATTAAAAATAATTTCGAAATGATAAAATTGTGAAACTTGCTATTCTGAATAGGGAATTGGATTAAGATTCATATGGTTTTGGGATTCATAATTTTGAATATCCCTATAATTAGTAATATAAAATTTAATGCACAAAGGTCAGAAAACCATCCTGTCATATGGGTTAGAATTGGGCTGAACTTTGGAAAATTGTGAGGAACAATTTGGAATGAACTAGAAAAAGGGCTTTATATTTCTAGATAGGGAATTAAGTCAGATTACATATAAAATTGACGATGCATTAATCAGAATTCAATATTTTCCGTTATGAATAGAAAGGCATTGATAGGTTGGAAATTCTTATAAAGAATAATTCTACCTTAATGAGTAGGATTTCTAAGAATGCTTAGTGTATATGTATGTTTCAAAATTGAACTTGTATGACTCATCTTTTGCAGCTCTGAAGCTAAATAAACGAAATGGGAAAGGAGACGAATAAGGACATAATCATTGGTTCAAGGCCACAAAGTGTACGGTTTGAATGAAATAACACCTCACAGGTAAGGGGGAAGTGTGTGAGTTGTAGAGATATAGGGAATACATGTTTTATTGAGATAAATTTTATGGAAATGTTGAGAACATGATTTGGTTTGAAACATGCATGAATTGTGGTTGAAAAGCTAGTTCTATATACTGTAATCTCGATGCAGGAGGTTAGAAATCCACAGTTGTTATGCTGCCAAAATTTACCAAAAATATTCTAAAATATTATAAATATTTTAGATGCTTGAAATTAGGTCTAAGAACATAATCGAAGACCACTTACACAAATTTTTCCATAAAGTGGAAATTATGAGAAAATAATTTAATTTGAATATTCATGTTTTAATATTTTGATTTAGTGAGAAATTATTTATGATTTATGAAATATTAAATATTCAAAATGAATATTTATTTATTTTCTCACTATATATATGGATATCAACCGACTGGTTTAATGTGTTGGAAAGGAAAATAAATACCTTTTGGAAATAATGATTTAAATAAATGAATTGATTTGTAGTGACTTAGAGCGGTGTAGGAGCTCGAATCTTAAATTTGGAAGACCGAAGAAGATGATTTCTAAGCATTAAGGTAAGTGAGTTAAATCAACCATACTAGTATCATCTCGTAAGAGATGAAAGAAATCTTTATTTGATAATTATCTAATTTATATTAAGTTTGGTGAAATACGATGGAAAAGACTACAAGGGTAAGTCTTGGTAAGATACAAGTTGACTTGATGTGTTCGTGAGTAGTATTCTTCCGGAATAAAACCTTATTTGTGACTTGTGCATTATGTGTATGACTTGTTTATGCTTACTGACCATATAGAATCATATAAATTGTCTGTGCCTGCATTATAAGAAATGCGTGTGATTTATTAAGTTTCACCAAGTAAGCATGCTAATATATGGCGATACTTTGGGAATGAATATGTGAAGTAGTATACAGTATATATGCAGCTTACGAAGTTTAAATTCATGGACCTCGAATAGCACCTAGTTATATTTATTGAAACTAGGATAATGGAATTGTATGACAACTGATGTATATATGTGACTAAAGGACTTGAATGATTTTTAGAAGATTACTATTAGAAATCATACGCCAAAATGGCAAATCCGAATAAAACTCATTCCTTTGTACCGTGTGAGCCACCTCTAGAGAACTCAAATGAACTATGTGCTACACAGATTCTTCAGAACTGTGGGAGCCACCTCTAGAGTCCTTTGAGAGCTAAGTGTTACATGAGTTCCGATGAACCATTAGAAAGCATGCGCCATAAAGGCTAATCCGAGTAAAACTCATTCCTTTGTACCGTGTGAGCCACCTCTAGAGAACTCAAAGGAACTACATGCTACACAGATTCTTCAAAACTGTGGGAGCCACCTCTAGAGTCCTTTTGAGAGCTAAGTGCTACACAAGTTTCGATGAACCATTAGAAAGCATGCGCCATAGAGGCCAATCCAAGTAAAACTCATTCCTTTGTACCGTGTGAGCCACCTCTAGAGAACTCAAAGGAACTACATGCTACACAAATTCTTCGAAATTGTGGGAGCCACCTCTGGAGTCCTTTAAGAGCTAAATGCTACACGAGTTCCGATGAACCATTAGAAAGCATGCGCCACAGAGGCCAATCCGAGTAAAACTCATTCCTTTGTACCATGTGAGCCACCTCTAGAGAACTCAAAAGAACTACGTGCTACACAGATTCTTCGAAACTGTGGGAGTCACCTTTAGAGTCCTTTGAGAGCTAAGTGCTACACGAGTTTCGATGATCCATTAGAAAGCATGCGCCATAGAGGCAAACCTGAGTAAAACTCAATCTTTTGAACCTGTGAGCCACCTCTAGAGAACTCAAAGGACCTACGTGCTACATAGATTCTTTGGAAATGTGGGAGCCACCTCTAGAATCCTTTGAGAGCTAAGTGCTGCACGTGTACTGATGAATCATGGGAGATCATACGCCAATGAGACAATGGATAAAACTGTGACTTGTGATGTTGTAACTATCATTAGATAAGATGGATATTATACATACGACAGTGAATTGGAATAGTTATCGAACTTTACTTATATTATGCTATAACATCATGTGCTATTTGAAATGGTTAGTTATTTCACGCTTAACCATATCGATGAAAGGAAAGAAAAGGATGATATTATGTGAGTTAAAGATATGAAGAAAAGTATGAATGAGCCTATACAATCTGTTGTAGATTATATGATAGTAGCTAATCTTGACAGAGTGCATACATGATATTTTATGGAGTTCATGCATGTATAATCATATTTTACGATATGAGCCTAGTCTGTATTTATTTAAGCTACTTACTGAGCCGTGGATTTGCTCACCCCCTTAAATTTAACATCTGCATATCATCCGAGTTGATATTGAGCTCAGGCTTCATATAGGCTCTCTCGGGAACTGTACGTAGCTGTGGTACTCGTCTACGTTCTCCAAGCCTTGCTTTTGTGCTTTTGAGGTATACGAATTGTATATCCTTTTGATAATTATGCAAACTTTACTTTCACAATACTAGGAAGTAAATGGGATGTAACTTTTGATCACACTAGATTATTATATAGGTTTATGTGGTTATCGAGTACGATCCGGGATAATATCACTTTTTGAAATAGGTATAAACTATAAACAAAAGAATGCGGAATTATGTGAAACCCAAAATTTTCATATTATTATTAAATTGAAGACTAGAAAGAATTTCAATGTACGAATTTGGTATTTATGTAGGGCTAAAATAAAAATATACTAGACACATAGTAAAACACTTGAGAAATGGCTAAATCACAAAGAATGGGATGGAAAATAATTTAATGGATTTATTGGTGCAGGCCAACCAGCAGCCAGATATTGTGCTCATTGCTAGGCTTTGGTATTGGGCCAAATTGAATGAGATATGAGTGTAGTCTGGGCCTGAAATTTTAGCCCATGAGAGTAGACTTAAATCAGTCTCCAGAATGGTATTATAGACTCTGCAAGTCGACGGGACCAGAAAGAAACCCTCCTGCCAATCTCCCGTAAGCGTCCTCATCTGTTTCATCTTGTGGAAATTTTTTGACCACCTTCCAAGCTGAAATGGAGTTCGGCCAAGAAGGACCAATTGTTCATCCATAAGTCCCCTACACAAAAACAAATACCTCAGCCAAAACAAAGATCATTTGGTTAGTGAAAAGTTAGAAAGAAGAAATCTGGACAGAGCTGCCCTGTTTTGCAAGGTGAGAGAAAGTGTCACGACCCGACAGCCAATGAGGCCCGCTTAACACTTACTTGATTTCTTAGGAAAATTTCGAACTAAATTTTTCTTTCTCTGCTTACGGTTTGTATTCGGTGTTAGTGTAGTATCTAAATCCAATCCTATCTTAATCATATTATTTCTCGAGCTAAGTCACATTTCTCAAGGAGGTTTTTCTTATGATTTTCGTCTTATTTTACTATTCCCAAAAGAGACAGGTCGAAAACCTCCTCTTTGTATTTTATCAATTTCCCCAGGTATAATTTCCTGCACTAAAACACATTTTAAATCACATAACCCAGCAGCTGGTGTTTCTCCACAGTTTCATGCAATCATGTATTTCAAAGATCTCGAGAGTTTAACTATTACTAAGTTCGTATCTACCACATTATACATAATTCAAAACATCCATTAGGACCCGGATCGGACTCGATAACCACCTAGACTCACATAGTCATCTAGTGCGATCCAAAGTTACATCCCACATATTTTCCTAGTACTGTGAAATTAACGTACACATGATTATCAAAATGATATACTAGCAGCATACCTCAAAATACAAAATGCTAGCTCCGGAGAACGCAAATGAGTACCACTACTAGGTACGGTTTCCCGAGAGCCTACACGAAGCCTGAGCCGGCTATCAACTCGTATGATCTGCAATGTTAAATTAAGGGGTGAGCAATCCACGGCTCAGTAAGTAGTTTAAATAAGTACATACTAGGCTCATATCGTAAGACACGATCATACATGCTTGAGTCATTGTAAAATATCATGTATGGATTATACTAAGGTTTATTACCATTCCGTATGTACACAAACTTGTTCATGCTTTCATTCCATTCTTAAATTCACAAAGCATCATCCTTTTTATCAGTATGATTAAGTGTGAAAGAAACAAACATTCAAATAGCACATGTTTGAGTGGCATATATAAACATAATCCAATAATCAGACACATTATATGTCATATGCATAAGATTTATTTCATCCTTTGACATTCGTTGCATTCACGAATCACAATCACTTACTTATCGTCGCAATATCCTACGATTTCTCATATTTCTTCAAAACACGTATAGCACTTAGTTCCCGAAGGATTCTAGAGGTGGCTCACACGGTACAGAAATCGAGTCTTTGCTCGGTTTGGCTTTTAGGACTTAGACTGATTACTAACACATCGAAACTCGTGTAGCACTTAGTTCCCGAAGGATTCTAGAGGTGGCTCACACGGTACAGAAATCGAGTCTTTGCTCGGTTTGGCCCTTAGGACTTAGACTGATTACTAACACATCGGAACTCGTGCAGCACTTAGTTCTCGAAGGATTCTAGAGGTGGCTCACACGGTACAGAAATCGAGTCTTTGCTCGGGTCGGCCTTTATGACACATACTTTCTACTATCTTATCGGAACTCGTGTAGGACTTAGCTCTCAAAGGATTTTAGAGGTGGCTCCCATAGTTTCCGAAGAACCTATGTAGCACGTAGGTCCCTTTAGTTCTCTAGAGGTGGCTCACACGGTACAAGGGTTGAGTTCTACCCGGGTTGCCTTTTTCCTAACTTTCAACAAACACGACTAGGTACTAATTTAGGTCCATGAACTCAACATTGGGAGCTGTACATACAGCTCACAAATCACATATGCATTCTTAAGGTATCACAATATGCTAACATGCTCCCTCGGTGCGACTGAATTAATTCCTATGCATTCCTCAAAATGCAAGCACCAACATTCAATAACCACAACCAAACTATAACATATAACATGCAAGTCATAAGCAAGATTTCCTTTCTAACAACTACTATTCAAAATGCAAGCACCAAAAAGTATACAATTTATACATTCAATAACCACAACCAAACTATAACACATAACATGCAAGTCATAAGCAAGTCACAACCAAACTATAACACATAACATGCAAGTCATAAGCAAGATTTCCTTTCTAACAACTACTATTCAAAATGCAAGCACCAAAAAGTATACAAATTATACATTCAATAACCACAACCAAACTATAACACATAACATGCAAGTCACAACCAAACTATAACACATAACATGCAAGTCATAAGCAAGATTTCCTTTCTAACAACTACTATTCAGGATCACATTATGTCCAATTTGTATTTTACCGTACTTACTCTTATAGTCTTACTGATAATAATATATTTGTTATATTATTTTATTATTTATTACCACATTTATTGCTATATTCTTGTGTAAAATTAATTGTTTAATGTATCTTGTGAATTAATTTAGAGAAAGTGATTTGGAATTAATTTTGGAAGTTATTGAGTGAAATCAAACAATAATTTATGTAATTTGAATAAATTTTGGAAAATATATTGTTTGAAGTTATATTAAATTCTGATTTGTTTTAAAGACTTTTGGACCATAGGATTAAAATAAAATAAAGGGTTGAGATTTATTGCTTGATTAAAAAGAAACCCTAGAAATTTTTAATGATAGAAAACAAATTATAAAAGGAGAGGGGGAGGCAGCAGTAGGGGGAGACTAAAGGTGGACCGAGAGACAGAGAAAGAAAGAGCAGCTATAGTTGAACTAAACCTTGCTGCAAGACAGAACGTGTGAGTTGTAATTGTTGAAGTGTTGCCGTTTGCTGAAGTGAAACGTACTGCTGGAATTGAGACTCAAGAATTTGTGAAGACCAAGCTACTGGAACAGAAACCGTGTCTTGAAGCTATTCCAAAATCAAATGCAACGTGAATCATTAGCTTTGAAACAAGTCCAAATTGTGAGCTGCTACTGCTGTTGATCCTTGAACCGAGGCTATAGTTGCAGTAGCTGAACCCGAGCCTTGGAAGGAGTTGCCAAATTGCTGCAGGCTTGTGTATACGTGACTTGTAGCTGCTGTCCATATGCCAAACAACCTCCTGTTGCTTTTGTTTTCACGTGTACTTGCTTTGATTTGGTCAAACAAAGGGGTTTTAGACTTTCTTTTAATAGTTTATTAGATTATATATATATATTTAATTAGTTATTGTTTAATTGAAGTATGAATTCTCAAATTATTTTGGTGTTTTGTGCTAGATTAAACATGAACTAATTCTTTTACTAGGAATTTGATCAAGCCTACTTGCATATTTTATGTCCTTATGATTAATTGATTAATTCTTAAATTCTAGTATCATTCATTGTGATTAATTCAATCTTTTAATTTGTGTTATTGATTGGCCACCTTTAATATAAATTAATTGATTGTTTGAGACATGGTAAGGGTACACATCATATGCTAAGCCATGTATAGCTCTCTTGAATGATTGAATAAATATTTGATGCATACATCAAGCTAGAATATTTATTTGGTTCTTGTTATATGTTCTTCTATTCTTAATGGGTTTTTAGTCATTGATTATGCTACACATCATAGGTAATTAATGATTAAAAATACTTGATTATAACTGCCATCAAACAGAGTAATCATATATTAGGAAGAATGAACCCTAGAATTGAATTGAGATTTTTAGGATTGAAGACATAAAATTGTAATGTACTGGTGAAATCAAATTCCTAGGCTTTTCTCTATTGGTGAATTTATTTGTTTTATTAGGTTAATTAATTCCATTAGTTAATTAGATACTTAGATAATTCTTTTTTTTTATTAGCTTTTACAATTTTTAGAGCATAAGTAGTTGAATTTTAATTGAATAAATTTAGCAAATCTCTGTGGGATCGACTCTTGTATTTGCACGCTATACTACCTTGATTCGTGCACTTGCGAGAATATAACTTTTTGTACATCAAGTTTTTGGCACCGTTGTCAAGGATTTGTCTTAAGTTTATTCAATTTTATTTAACTACGTGTGTCTTTCTTTTATTATTTTTCTTTTCAGCTTACTATTTTTTTCTTTCTTTAGGTAGTGGATGCAAGGTCGACGATCACTTGGTCAAGAGATAGTGCCCATCAACGATCAAATTGACAGAATTGGTAGGAAGGCAAAGGCACAACAAGAGGAACTAGTTGAAACCAACATGGAGCTACAATTGGGGAATCAAGCTGAAAATCAAGTTTAAAATCGTGTTCAAAATCGTCCCATGAAGGAGTTTGCATGTCCTACTGTGGGGACATCACCATCATGCATTGTTCTCAATGATGCAGCCAGGAATTATGAGCTTAAGAATATTCATTTTAATATGCTTCCTTCTTTTCATGGTGCTGTTATTGAAGATCCTTTAACATTTATTCGTGATTTTTATGCAACTGTTCAAACTTTTCCTTTGCAGGGATTAACTGAGGACCAATTGCGAATGAGATGTTTTCCCTACACCTTGAAGGATGCAACAAAGATGTGGTTCATGTCTATAACACCAGCCTCACTTACCACATGGGATGCAGTGTACAATAAGTTCATATGTAAGTTTTACTCACATGCCAAAACCACTGAATTGAGGGGTAAGATTGCAACATTCACACAAGCAGATGGTGAGGCATTCCATGAAGCTTGGGAACGCGTTAAATTGCTTTTGATTCAATGTCCACATCATCGGTATCCATTAGAATTGCAAAATCAATTTTTTTATGATGGACTAACTCAAGCTTGTCAAGCTATGGTTGATAATGCTGCTGGAGGTGCCATGGGAGAAAAGACTGCACAAGAGACCTACGAGCTCTACGAGATGCTTGGAGCTAATTCACAACAAAAGAGTGTTAGAGGTAAACCTAGAGGTCTTTATGAGATAAACACTAACACTGAGTTGGCAATGCAGGTTTCAGAATTAACCAAGCAAATGAAGTCTATGTGTGCTATGATGATGGGTCAAAGAATGCCAGTGTCTAATGAGGTATGTGGAATTTGTAGGATTCATGGTCATGTTACTAATGCTTGCCCTTCTAGTGAAAAATTTCCAATTTTGTTGAGCAAGCCAATATGATGAACTCTCATAACCAACGGGTGAGGAATGATCCTTTTTCAAATACTTACAACTCGGGTTGGAGAAGTCATCCTAATTTTTCATGGAGCAACAACCTGAACCAAAGTCAAGCAAGTTCTTCTTTCCAACCACGGAAGCCATCTTTAGAAGATACTTTGCAAAACTTTATGGAAGTTTGCCAAAGTAATCAACAAAGTAATGAACAGCGATTCCAACAACTAGAGGCTTCTCAGCGGAAATTAGAGGTTCAAGTTGGACAAATTGCCGAGGCATTGCAAGGCCATGTTCCTGGAAAATTTTCGAGCCAGCCTGAGCAAGCCAAGTCTATTACTATTCTGAGAAACGGTAAGATATTTGACAATAAAATGAATGATGATTCTGATAAAAGTTTAATCTTACTTGCAGGTGATCAGGTTGTGAAGGAAAAGCAACAAGAGAAAAGTCCAAGTGGTGGCAAAAAGAAGGATATTGAGGAACCGAGTCAAAGTGAGGAGTCCAATCCATCTTGTGAAACTCCTAAGTTACACAAGGCTCAACACCCTTATGTTCCTCCTATTCCGTTTCCAAGCCGACTTAAGAAAAGCAAATTGGATAAGTCATTTTCTGAAATTTATGACATTTTGTCTAAGGTTAATGTGAACTTACCTTTGCTTGATATGATCAGGAACATACCATCTTATGCAAAGTTCTTAAAGGAATTGAATACTCACAAGCGTAAGTATGAGCCCAATGAAAAGGTAATGGTTTCGGAAACGGTAAGTGTTGTGCTTCAAAAGAATTTGCCACCCAAATTGAAAGATCCAGGGAGTTTTAATATCGACATTACTATAGGAGGTTCAAAGAAAGAAAGGGCTATGTTGGATTTGGGTGCAAGCATCAATTTAATGCCTTATTCTGTTTACTTGCAATTAGGTTTAGGAGAGCTAAAACCTACCACAATGTCTCTTCAACTTGCTGATCGTTCCATTAGATATCCTAGAGGCATTGTGGAGGATATTTTAGTTCAAATTGGTAAACTAATCATTCCTGTTGATTTTGTAGTTTTGGACATGGAGAGACAGTCAAAGAATGAGCATGAGCTACCCATTTTGCTTGGACATCCATTCATGGCTACAGCAAAGACGATCATTGATGTTCAAAATGGGAAACTAACCATGACAGTCTTAAATGAGACAGTGGAATTTTCTATTTTTAATTCTTTAAAATTACCTACAGATTCTAATGATTGTTTCTCAGTTGATGTTTTGGACTCAATTGTTGACTCTAATCTTGTGCAGGATAAAACAAATGACAAATTGGCTGGTGGAACTAGGAAGCTCCAATTGAATGAGTTGGATGAGATTCGAAAAGAAGCCTATGAAAATGCAAAGATTTACAAGGAAAGAACAAAGTTGTACCATGACAAATCCATTATCCGGAAAGAGTTCAAACAAGGTATGAAAGTTTTACTTTATGATTCACGTTTGCGTCTCTTTCCAGGAAAGTTGCAGTCAAGGTGGTGTGGACCATTTTTGGTGTGGAAAGTGTTTCCTTATGGTGCAGTTAAGATTGAGAACATGAGAACAGGAGCTAATTTCAAGGTGAATGGGCATAGATTGAAGCCATATTTGGAAGGCACTCCAAAGGGCCAGATAGTGGATTTCATTGAATTGGAGAAGCCTTAGACCGAGCATTCCGTCTTGCCTAGACGTTAAATAAAGCGCTTGTTGGGAGGCAACCCAAGTAGGTATGATTTTTCATTCTTTTTATTTTTAATTTTTTTAATTTTTTAATTTATTTTATTTATTTTTTTAGTGTGCACATTCCTACTCTTTTATTAATCTTTGTTTTTCCAACTTTGAGGACAAAGTTTGATTTAGGTTTGGGGGTGTGGTTTAGTTGTGTCTATTTAGTTTATTATTTTTAAAAAAAATAATAAAAAAAAGTGAAAAAATTAAAAAAAAAAACAAACAAACAAAAAAAAATTTTAAAAATTAAAAAAAAAATTTACTTGGATTTATGTTTTTTTCTTTTTCACTATGATTTTTCACTAGTCTATGATGAATATGAGAGAATTTTACTATGTTAAGTGATTGTGAGAAATGCATACTTAGGTAATTAAATAATTTGGTGTTAATTTTATTCACTTCATGATTGATGAACAACTGAGCACATGAGTCATACTTTTATGAATTGTTGATACTTAGGGAATGATTATGTAACTTGTGAAATTAGTGATCCTGCATGACACTCTAGAACTTGTTTTATTACACTTGAGGCGAAATCATAGGCAATTGATTGACTTAGAGATGATTTAGGCATTCTTTGGAACGTTTGAGCCTTTCAAGCCTACCATGTTACATATTATTCACTAGTATACCCCATTGAGCCTTATTGAAAGAATGGCATATGCAAAAGCATATGAAGAGCCACCATTTGAATTTTCTTGTAACCTCATTAACCTTACCCAAATTAGCCTGAAAAACAATGAATGTACCCTTAAAGAGAGCTTTAATGCACATATCTATCATTAAGGGGATGTGATTCAAGAAATATTTTCAAGCTAATAAAGGAAGAGGCTCAAAAAAAAAAGGGGGTTGTGTGATCATGCTTTGACTCTATTGTGATAAAAAAAAAAAGAGGAAAGAAGGAGGAGTTTAAAATGTGGCATGGAAATTGTCATCCAAAAAAAAATGCATGAAAAAGATAGGTTTGGGGGTTGTGGAGATTGGCATGTGAAAAAAAAATGAAGTAAAAAACAAGGGAGAGAGAAATTTAATATGTGTTTTATCATTTTTAGCTCTCTTGCTTTGATTTTTACCTTTCCTTTTTTTTGTTTACCAATACCTTGGCCCAACATTATACGCTAATAAAGACCTATTGATCTAAGTTGATTTTATTGTCTACATTAGTGGAGAGATGTAAGAAGAGCAAGCTTATGGAGTGTCAAAAGAAAAAAATTTGAGATCACATCATTTATTCATGAGTTGCATAATTTTAATTGAGTATTGACATGGAATTTGAGTTTGGCTAACCACACACACACATCTGATATCATGATTTGAGTTAATTAACATTTGAATTACAAGATTACTGAGTTGTATTTTGAACAATTATTTGAATTATAGATGTGAGGTATACTTGAGGCAATATGTGGAAATCAAGTGGAATTGAATTTACATGAATTTGAGTGAAACATTTTGAGTGTCCTTAAGTTTTCACTTTTGTTCTTAAAGGTCACAAACAAGTGCATTTTCTTTTAATTTTGCTCGAGGACTAGCAAAAATGTAGGTTTGGGGGTATTTGATAATAATATATTTGTTATATTATTTTATTATTTATTACCACATTTATTGCTATATTCTTGTGTAAAATTAATTGTTTAATGTATCTTGTGAATTAATTTAGAGAAAGTGATTTGGAATTAATTTTGGAAGTTATTGAGTGAAATCAAACAATAATTTATGTAATTTGAATAAATTTTGGAAAATATATTGTTTGAAGTTATATTAAATTCTGATTTGTTTTAAAGACTTTTGGACCATAGGATTAAAATAAAATAAAGGGTTGAGATTTATTGCTTGATTAAAAAGAAACCCTAGAAATTTTTAATGATAGAAAACAAATTATAAAAGGAGAGGGGGAGGCAGCAGTAGGGGGAGACTAAAGGTGGACCGAGAGACAAGAAAGAAAGAGCAGCTATAGTTGAACTAAACCTTGCTGCAAGACAGAACGTGTGAGTTGTAATTGTTGAAGTGTTGCCGTTTGCTGAAGTGAAACGTACTGCTGGAATTGAGACTCAAGAATTTGTGAAGACCAAGCTACTGGAACAGAAACCGTGTCTTGAAGCTATTCCAAAATCAAATGCAACGTGAATCATTAGCTTTGAAACAAGTCCAAATTGTGAGCTGCTACTGCTGTTGATCCTTGAACCGAGGCTATAGTTGCAGTAGCTGAACCCGAGCCTTGGAAGGAGTTGCCAAATTGCTGCAGGCTTGTGTATACGTGACTTGTAGCTGCTGTCCATATGCCAAACAACCTCCTGTTGCTTTTGTTTTCACGTGTACTTGCTTTGATTTGGTCAAACAAAGGGGTTTTAGACTTTCTTTTAATAGTTTATTAGATTATATATATATATATATATATTTAATTAGTTATTGTTTAATTGAAGTATGAATTCTCAAATTATTTTGGTGTTTTGTGCTAGATTAAACATGAACTAATTCTTTTATTAGGAATTTGATCAAGCCTACTTGCATATTTTATGTCCTTATGATTAATTGATTATTTCTTAAATTCTAGTATCATTCATTGTGATTAATTCAATCTTTTAATTTGTGTTATTGATTGGCCGCCTTTAATATAAATTAATTGATTGTTTGAGACATGGTAAGGGTACACATCATATGCTAAGCCATGTATAGCTCTCTTGAATGATTGAATAAATATTTGATGCATACATCAAGCTAGAATATTTATTTGGTTCTTGTTATATGTTCTTCTATTCTTAATGGGTTTTTAGTCATTGATTATGCTACACATCATAGGTAATTAATGATTAAAAATACTTGATTATAACTGCCATCAAACAGAGTAATCATATATTAGGAAGAATGAACCCTAGAATTGAATTGAGATTTTTAGGATTGAAGACATAAAATTGCAATGTACTGGTGAAATCAAATTCCTAGGCTTTTCTCTATTGGTGAGTTTATTTGTTTTATTAGGTTAATTAATTCCATTAGTTAATTAGATACTTAGATAATTCTTTTTTTTATTGGCTTTTATAATTTTTAGAGCATAAGTAGTTGAATTTTAATTGAATAAATTTAGCAAATCTCTGTGGGATCGACTCTTGTATTTGCACGCTATACTACCTTGATTCGTGCACTTGCGAGAATATAACTTTTTGTACATCACTTACCCATAGTATTCTGCCAACTTGAGGTAAATTTAGATGAGTATTTTAATAAGTATTTATTCATCTCTTACGAGATGATACTAGCAAGGCTTATTTAACCCACTTACCTCGAGGCTTAGTAATTATCCTCCTCGCGCTTCCGAGTCTGTACTCAAACCTCTACACCGTTCCGCTTCGCTACACACAATCCATTAACATTTTGATAGGTTTACATCATCGTGCTTAATCACGTACTTAAAATAAAGACCTTAAACGCTATTAATTTCGAGTAACTATTAATCTAAAGCTACCTTCTTATCGTCAATTACGACGTACCCATGGTACGAGTCTTTATATGCATATATATGTTTTAAGCATCTTTGTGTTTATATCATATGTATATTCCAATATATATATTATAGATATATATTTGTTTATCTATGCTCATCCCATTTTTTTTCTTCGTACAAATATACATTATGCATGAGCATATGCATTTAGACACACATATATATATATATATATATATATATATATGTACTTAGACTTTAAACAAAACATTACAAAGTCTTACTTTATCTTCAAAACTCTTTAAGGCATCCTTGTTTGCTTTTTGTAAAAATTTCAAAATCTAATCGTCAAGCCGTAAATTTTACATTACTTCTAACTCAGTTCCCTATTCGGAAGTATAAGGCTTACTTCTTAATTCATCTTGTGTCATTTCCAATAATTTTTCCAAACTTTGGTCCAAATCTGGCACATTAGGTAGGATAGTTTCCTGTCCTCTGTTCATTAAAATTTATATTACTAATTATAAGGATATGTAATTTGTACAAACCCAAAACCATATCAATCCTGACTCATTTATCTTTTTGAAAATGTAGAGTTTGAAAACAAACTCCATCTGAATTATTTTTTAGGAATTTTTAAAGTTGACACTAGGCTGTTTGTATCTTGCAGTGAGTATCCTGCATTCATATGTACAAAGCTTAAGCTACATAATTCCAAATCCACAATTTCCAAAGCTAAATGAAAGCTAACTCAATTCCCTATCTAGATATGTAAGGTTCATGATTTAATTCTTCCTAGATCAACATTAGCAATTTTCCAAAGTTGCACTATCTTCCAGCAGTATTCAGGCACAGTGTTACACTGATCTACTTGCACAAAATACTCCATATTTAATTATCAGCATATCCAATTGGTGCAAACTTAAAACCATAATACTCCTAACTCCACTACCTTTCTGGAAATGTAAGGCTTGAAACCTAACTCAATTTAGGCTATTTTCTACAATTTTTCAAAGTTAAGACTGGAATTCACGTTTTCTGGCAGAACACCCTGTATTCATTTATACATATCTCAAGCTATAAAACTCCAAATCAAGAAATTCAAAAACTGACTTTCTCCTAACTTAAAAGGCTATCTACCATAATTTTTTTCAGAATTTATATCCTTGTATAACATTTAAAATGTATGTTTTAATTACAACCCAGAAACAGAACATCAATCCTAGATTTCAACAGCAAACCAAAATCTAATCATGCCAAGCCAATCTCATAGCAATTCAACTCAAATCATTATAGTTTCATATTCATATTCAACAATTAGAGATTATAAAGTCAGAATCTTATTCCCACTTATCAATTTTCTTGATTTTTCTACTAGTTCCTAACCAACAACCACAAAATGATCAAAGTTTCCAGTTTCCTTTCCAGGACCAAATCTGTCCCGCTTCTTCTACTTTCTAATTTAGCTCCATTCAAGATCCTAACACATCATCCAAGCTTGCAACAAGTTAAATACTATAATTAGAATCAAATAAATTACCATCAAATGGCATTACCTCATTCAGCCGAACAACATAGTCAAACCCAAAAAATTTCTTCACGTCAGCCTCACCCAAAACCCATTCTGTTTCCTCTCGTTCAGCCTTCTAATTTCAGCCTTAAGGTATTCTTTTGGTGGGGAATAGATTTTACAAAGGAGGTTTGATGGATCTATGAAGAAAAGATGGGGCAAAGGGGGACACACGTGAGGAAATTTTGAAGGAGAAGAAGAAGAGTGGGACTTGTAGAAAAACAGAAATGGGAAAGTTGATTTATGGCTGTTGATGGTTTCTTTTCTATTGCCTTTTCATTACATAATATTATTTTATTCATAATAAAAAAATCTATATAGCTAAAATACTAAATTACCTCTTAACATATCTATTAATACACTTTTACCATTAAAAATACCTTATTATTTACTTTTTTATTTTATTTTATTTTATTTTTTTAATCGGGTCTACTCCTCCCCCAAACTGCAGCAAGCTTCCACGAGAAGCTTGCTGTGGTTTCCCTTTTTTTTTTCTTTTATATATAAATATATAATATAAATATATTAGATATCCTATAATTATATTTTCTATCAGCAATTATATATATAAACACTTATATTAACACTTTTATATGTATAAATATATTCTTAACATCTACTATATATTTAAAATGTATACTTACCATATAAATTTATATATATAAATATATATATATATATTATACACACATATTTATTTAGATATTAGTAATGACAAACAATCCATATTTACTGTACATCTCTATTTATTTAAATTTTCTTTATAGCCAAAATAAATTCCTATCTATTAAATCTCCAATTGTAATCAGAAGAAATGCCCTAATCCAAAATATTTCAATTTTATAATAAATTTATTTATTTACTTTAACTTGTTTATTAATATCAGTAGTTAAATTTACAAATCCCTAATTTCAAAAATGAGAGAATTCTCGATTATCACAGAAAGTCAATTCCTCACTTCTTTGCTGGATTTTTAAGCTTGTTTATGGTGTTTCTAAGTTGTATACATGGTGATCTACAGCTGAGGGTGATTTTTGGTGGATGAATCTTTAGTCAAAGTTGGTCAACATAAGGTAAAATTGTTGGAAGAAGATGAAGTTGAAATATGATTGATATATGTTGAATTTGCATGATTTTGGCTAAAGTAGAATTTTGAAATGGATTTTCTAGGGTTAGGCTATGTTTTGGACAGCGTAGGTTCTTTATAAAAATGGTGAAGTTGCTTGGTTGATGATTGTATGGTGTTAGTTTAATATCGAAAAGTTCGGTTTAAGATTCAATTTAATCAAAAATGATGAAATGGTAGGATTTGACAATTTAATAAGTCTTGAAGTATTATGTAAAGTATTAAAAGAATATGTAAAACATTGTTTTGGTGAGTTTAAGTCTAAGGAATATAAATATATCGAAATGGCACATTTATCGGTAAAAACCGAGCAAGTAGAAAAGTTAGTAAATAAGGCCAACTTTAATAATGTTTATGGTTACTTAAGATATATTAAAATATGTTAAGATAAGTATGAGTATGTATTGATGGTTTCGAAATTGTTTTGGGCAGCAAATAGTGTAGGCATGCAAATCAAGGCACGTCGGAGACTTGAGGAAAGTTGCTGCCACGAGATCTTATAGGTAAGGGATGTAATTTAAAGTTTTGATGGTGTCCCTTACTTTCATCTCAATTTATAGAGAAATGTTTGAAGCATGAATTACGTTTCGAAGTTAATTTCCAAAGTCTTTTGAAAACTAGCTAGACATACCAACCAATTTCTGAAGGAAGAGTTTATCGCTTTAAAACCGAAGTTCATGTTTTATGTTAATTAAAGATGCCTAAGAAAACGAACCTTATGATTTCTATGCATGATTTTTCAATAATGTTTTAAGTATGAAAGTAAATAAGTATGTTTTCCGAAACCACGATTGGGGTGGTAAATCCCGAGCTAACACGACCCAGGCACTCCCGGTCCTTACTATTTTGTACCAAATTTATGATTAAGAAGTTGTAAAAGTAAGTAAAATTTGAGACTAAGGCCCTCCTATAGTTTATGTTATTACCTGTCATGCTTGCCACATTGTGCATGTTCCCGTCCCTTGTGGCATATGTTTAGCCCACGTCATGCATGTTCTCGCCCACATTATGCACGCTTCTGTCCCTTGTGGGTATGTTGGTCCTTCGTGGTGCATGTTCATTGTACAACCCTAAACAGGTCTACGGCCCCTTACCATGGACATAGGTACTCAGTTCCCTCTTCAGAGGATGATTAGTCATGACCCGCATACTGCCTATATGATCCCGCCTAGTTTCCATGAACTCTATGATAAGTTTTATTAATTATGATGTTAAGTTTCTAAAGTATGATGCATGTTTGAACAAGTATGAATTTTAGATATATGTATTAAAGAATTCATACAATGATTTAAAGTATGAAACGCATTATTATGGCACTTGTTTTTCTGCATATATCGATACTATGACTATTTTAAATGCATTTCTTATGGGGCTTTCCAAAAGCTCACCCCCTCTATCCTTCCAGATTATTTGCAGTGATCATCCCCTTGCCTGTTACGTATACGATGTAGGCTAAGGGACACGTCTCTCCTCAGGCTACTTTTTGTACACACCTAAGGTATACTCTTATTTTCGATACCAGACATCCTGTATAGCACAGATATTTGTATATAAACAATACTTTTGGGATGTAGTCGATATCGTATGAACGTAAACGTTATTCCGAGAAATAGGTCAATATGATGTGAATGAAATATTTTATGAAAATATTGTGATGATTCTGTGGTTGGAAATTTGTGGTGATGTACTGGCTGGAAATATAAACTGCGTTTTCATGCAGGGGGTTAGGATAGTTACAGCTGTTATGCTGCCGAAATTTTTATAAAAAAAAATATAAGTTACCTACACAGGTAAGAATGCAACCTAAGAGAGAAATTAAGATTAAATTTAAAAAAATGAAAAAGTTAGCACAAGACTTCCACGTTTTCGAGGTGTGACAAATTACTGGTGAGATGGATCTTGAGAAATATGAGATACATGATTGTATGAATTGTGGAAATTAAAGCTGGCTGTATTGTGAAAGTTAAAAATATATTTTCAATACAGGTGATTTTACTGGGAAAATTGATAAAATACAAGGGGGAGGTTTTCGACCCATTTCTTTTGGATAAGTGAATATAAGGCTAAAATGATTATAGTCACTTTAAGAAGTATGACATAGCTAGAGAAATAATATTATTAAGGCAAGGTTCGGTTTAGTTACTACACTAACACTGAATACAAACCGTAAATAGAAAAAGAAAAATTTAGTTCGAAATTTTCTAAAGGAAATAAGGTAAGTGTGAAGTGAACGTCACGGTCTTCGGGTCGTGACAACACAGGTAAAGGATGCGTGTGTAAGCTATAGCGATATTTCGAATGCATATTTATTATGCAGAAAATATTATGAGAATATTTTTGAAATGAAATGCATGGAAATCTATGCAATTGAGGCTGTTTGTTGTATATGGAACTGTGTTTAATTTGCATTAGGGCTAGGATAATAGCAGCTATTATGTTGCTGAAATTTCTATAAACATTTTCTAAAAATATTAGAAAATATTTAATTACATGATTTGATGAATTCATAGCCTTGAAAATGAGAAATTTATTATTTTTCATAAAACATGAATATATCAAAAAATATTTTTTAAATATTCATGTTACCAATTTTATTGAAAAGGAGAATACAGAATGTTTCTCTTTCATGTTTTATAGCAAATATTATGGTTTATGAGATGAAGAGATGAAAAGTGAATATTGTATAAATTATTTTCCATAATATTCACTTTATGATTTAACAAAATCCTTTATGAAATGATTGAAGAATTATTGAATTTCTTTATTTCCATAAAGGTGATATGATTATGAAAATATTGTTTTGAGACTAAAATGTCTCTACATGTGTTCCACAGTGAACAATAGATTTATGAAATTTTATTATTATTTTTGGAAATTAAATACTTCCATTTTCCATAAATTATGAAAATTACTAGAAAATGATTTCCAGTAATCTTATAAGTGAAATGTTAGAAAACAAAACATGGAAATACGAGTATATGTGTTTACGGTGAAATAAAATATTTATGAGATTTATTGCTATAGTGTAATTATTTTATAACACTGTTTTCACCGTACTAGATACTGTGATTTATACCTTTATGGATTTTCTGAAAGATATTATTGATTTTACTTAATTCCATAAAGGTAATGAGATTTCACATATACTGTTTTGAGACTAATAGGCCTCATATCATGCCGAAATGTGATATGTGATACATGATATATGATATGTGACATGTGATATGCATTTAGTACTGGTTGACACCTGATCAGTGTTTGACGGAGGACTACCCTAGACTATGGCCATAGATCTGACATGATTATTATTGCCCTATAGGGTATCTTCTCTCCAGCATGATATATTCTGGGTGATGCCTTAGTCTCCACTTTTATGAGATATGAAATAATATGTGATATAGAAAATGTGTTTAAATGCAAAGGTATATGAATATGTTTTTATAGAAAAAGGAAGATGATTTCTAACAGTTTACTGTACTACGTGAAGTACCGTATTTTTATGATTTATACAGTGATATGTGGAATGAATTCAAATGAGAAATTATGATTTATTTAAACTAATATTCTATGTAAAAAAATAATGAATATTAGTTTATTTGATTTAAATGCTTTATTTTATAAAAGCATTATTTTGAAAATGATATGAAATGATATCGAAAAGGATTTATCTCAACAACAATATTTATTCCCTATAGTGGCTTCTAGGCTCCGAGACAAGACAGGTATTTCAAAATACCTTCCTTACTCCATCCAGATCCCTAGCCAACTATAGTATCCTTCCTATTTGGTCCTTAGAGTACCTATAGGAAAATACGGATTTTACAGCATGTAGATTTCGGGATATCTAGTTTTGCATACAATTCTCTTACTAAGCCGTGGTTTGCTCACCCTTTTATTTTAACATCTACAGAGTACTTCCAGTAATTGTGTGATTAGTATCCGGGGATTTTTGGCTGCCCATTTAGTGTCCCGAGGCAGCGAGCTTATATCCTGGAGGTATAATCACTTATTTTATATGTTCAGACATGTTTTACAGTACTACAGTGTTGTGAATTAAACAAGGGATGTAAATGATGAATAAATTCTCGATATGTAAATATTTCCTTAATTATAAATTACGGTTTTTCAATGATTATAATGTAAAGAAAAAGGAAAGTAAGGCTTCGCAGACAGCCCAATCTTATAAAATGTGTGGAAAAACGTGAAATAATGTAGTCACAGGATGTGACATATTCTTTTCTAATTTTAGTTTTACAATTAACCTTAATTCATTACTATATTAATTTTATTATTATTTATCAAATTACATTAATCATTTTTCTTTTCTTTTCTTTTCTTTTCTTTGCTTTTCTATTTTCTTTTCTTTTTTTTCTAGTTTTCCCCTTTTCTACCGACAGCTTCCACATTTGCCCCTTTCTAGCCGACAACTCTTAATAGATCTTCTTTCATGCTTTCACTTCTCAATCCTTGTCTTGTAACCATTCCTACTCACTTAGAAATTTCAGCAAATACCTTGTCTACCCTAAAATTTCATCCTCACCATTTCTGTGAAGACCGTAAATTTTCTAAATAAATATTAAATATTCGAAAAGTTTAATTTGGATAAATTGAAATCCAAGTTAAATAAGAGATGAAAATGGAGAAATTAATCTTGATATTAGGAAATCCAAAAAATTAAAGAAATAAAAAGGTATATATTTATATAATTATAAAATTATATTATATAAATATATTTTAAATGTTAAAGAAATAAAAATGTGAATAAAATATAATTATATAAATAGATTATATAATATATTTTTACACGTTTTTAAATAAATATATATATATGAAATATATATTATTTAGATCAAAGTGTATATATATATACATATATTCTAAGATAAAGTATGTATATATGTATATATATTTAATTTTAATAGTAAATGATATATATATATAAAAATCTAATTTTATATATAAAAAGAAAAAAAAAGAAAAGAAGGGGGGCGGGAATTGGGATACCCGATTCCCTCCCAAACTTTCTCCCCCTCTGTTACAAAACAGAGGAGGGAATAAAGCTGCAGATTCCCCAACGGTGGAGAGAAAGAGAAAGAGAGAAGAGAGGCCGGCAAGCCGAGGGAGGGGGAGGCAGAAGCGACCGGCGACCTGCGGAAAAGAAAAGGGAAAGGAAAAAGAAACGAAGCGCAACAGAGAAGAAAAGAGAGGGAAGAAAGGAAAGAAGAAAACGGCGGTGCCGGCCGATCCGGGCACCGCCGTACCTACCATGACGTCGGCGAAGGTAAGGGGAACGAGAAGGAAGCTGACGGTGGAAGGGAGAAAGGAAAGAGGAGGGAGAAAAGAGAGGAGAAGAGGTCGAAACCCACCATCCCAGATCCAGCGCCGTCGCCGATGGTGGGGGAAAGAGAAGACCAGATCCGGCTTCGTGGCGATCCCAGGGTGCTGAGGAGTGGCCGAATCGCCGGAATGTGTGGCCGCCGGTGGCCGAACCGGCCAGCCAAAGGCTGAACCGACTGAACCGGTTCAACCCGACCCGACCTGGTCCGACCCAACCCGAACCGGTTCAGAAAAAAAACAGAACAGAAAAGAAAAGGAGAGAAAAAGAAAAGAAAGAAGAAAAGAAAAGAAAAGGAGAAAGAAAAGAAGGAAGAAGAAAAAGAAAGAAAGGAAAAAGGGAAGGAGAAGAAAGAAGAAAAAGAAAGAAAAAGGAAGGAAAGAAAAGAAAAGGATTGGTAAGGAAAAAATAAATTGATTGATATTTATTGAATAAGTTTATTTATATATATTTATGTAAGTGCAATTGGTGTTGAAATTGTAGCGGAAGTGACAAAGACGTGATAGGCGTTCGACGAAGCTTGGAGCTCGTCACGGCGCTAAGTTTCAACGTCAGGTAAGATACTTTTATAAAGCATTAGTAGCATCATATTGTATGTGGGATTTTATGATTTTTATATGATGCATAGATGGAATGAATTTAAATGGAATTGTGAAAATTTTTATATGATTTATAGATTGAATTGATGTTAAAAATGCTAAGAGTACCCACAACTGATGGTGGGGGTCTTAGTAAGAGATAAAGAAAATGTGAGAATCAACGGCTGCAATTATAAACTGTTTTTCGTGCAGGAGGCTTAGTAAAAATTAAATCGTTATGCTGCCAAAATTTTTAGGAAAATATCTGAGGAAAAAGATTAAATTTCTCACATAAATGGAATCTTGGAGATAATTATTGGAAATAAATATTAAAAGGATTTTATGGTATTTTTGAAAGAGTTTGATATTGAAATCGATGGGAAGATAGATCATTGAAAACGATAATGTGATGAATTATATGGTCTAAACCTTATAGAATTGATAAATCAAATGATTTTAATATCACAAATGGTATCAAGTTGAGATTGAGGTGAAATTAATTATTAGACGGATCACAGATAAAAGTGATGATAATTATATGATACAACTTAAAAGAGAAAAATCGAAGTTGTGATTTAAATGGTCAAATGATAGAATGGCGGAATTATCAATCGAGTGACGATTATAGAATTGATAGATTCAAATAAATGGACCGTCTTAGTGGTATGATTGTGATATCGATGTTAAATAGATGTGAACTGATATTTTTGCAATAATATGGATAGTCGCAAGGCGACTCAAATGATTGAAACACTATTGATAGTGGAAATTGGCAAATTCTTTTAAGTGGTAAATTGCCAATCAAAATAGAATTGAGGACGTTTTATAGATAATTTTAGCATGATATTACATTCTACAGGCCATATGAAAAGTGAATTGAGGATTGTGATATGATTTTATGATAGTGAATGAAATTGAACCGCAAGTCGAAAATTCTGAATATGTACCAATAGGTCAAACCATAAATGGAATTGATAAGCGATTATTGATCTTGTGGTTCTACGATCCTCGATGTCGACTCTGGAATAGATATCGAATGAGGATATTAGTATTTCATAATTTCAGTATCCTGATGGCTATATGGAAACATGATATTTAGATGCTCATAGATACTAAGAGGATTCACACTGATGATGTGGTTCTAGTATCGGTAATAAAAGTACAATTGATTATTATAATCGATAATTATCGAAAAAGGATATTGAATACCGAATGGTTGAATACCAAGTGATCTGGTTATTAAATAATTAGAGTATTGAGCAATCTGAATACTGAATGAAATGAATCTTGAATGATTTGAATAGTGATTTACTGATTTGACATAAAGAAAGTCTTGAAATCGAATAATTGATGGTGATAAAGTTAAATGAATCGCTTCAGCGTATTTGATGGAAATAATACCGAAGTTGCATACTGAAATGTTTTATAGCATTGCATTTAAGCATGCTTTCTTGCAACTTGAAATATTTTAATAATGTTTATATGAATACTGAAAAGTATTGATTTGTTTTGAAATGAAAGTATATGGTAGATATATATATTTTGATATATGAAATATCATACAGAATTTTACCATATGCTTTACATGATATTGAAAATAAAGCTATAGATTTAAATGTTTTATGAGACTGTAGGCACCCTAAAAGAATTAAATTCAACAAAGCATAGTGGAAACCGCCTAATTGGAGCTTTGCTCATTAGGCAGATATGCTTGTCCAACAATAGTCGTGGACAGGTCTCAGTCACGCCTGATCAGTGGGGCTGAGAGAGATGAGGTCTATGGCCACAGATAGCGCCCTAGTTGGTTTCCAGGGGACGATGACATGATTTTCACTGCTAGCTACAGTGATTTAAGTCTTTATTGATAGAGAGATGATAGGGATCTAGCCTAGTCTCTAACTAATATGATATGAAGTCTAGAGTATGATTTTATTGATATGAACTCTAGACTTGACATGATTTATACTGTACATGAAACAGATTTGAAATGAAATATGTCTTGAAACAGTACATGTTTTAAACATGTTTTAAAAGTCCATGAGATATGATTTCGACACTTATATGATTTATATGTGATTTTGTGTCGAACATGGCATAATATGCGGTCTAGAGTATAGTTTGATTTGATATGAACTCTAGACCTGATATGATTTACAGAATATGTTTTAAAAGTATATGATAATGATTTCGACACTTACATGATTTACATACGATTTTGTGTCGAATTTAAAATGATATGCGGTCTAGAGTATAGATTGATTTGATATGAACTCTAGACCCGATATAACCTATAGTAAATGAAAATGTTTTAAAACCGCACATGTTTTAGACATGCTCCGAAAACGAATACATGAACTGAAATTGAACATGTTTCTATCATGCCTTAAAGGCAATTTTGAAATGAATTGAAAATCTATATGTTGAGCATGTCCTAAAGTATATATGATATGATTTGAGATGATAGCGGTTTATACAGAAAAATTACATGAATTGCATATTAAACCCTGACATGATAATATGCTTAGCACATGAGAATTCCATGAGGAATGTCGTGACTCGACGTTAATGATGTTTCATCTATACGATGACATGAGATGATATGATATATGAACATGAGATTGATATGAAGAGAATTCTGATCTCACTCTATCGTGATCATAAATTCCCAGACGATAAGTGATATGAATTGATGTAATACGGGAATATGATTGTTAAATGTAAAGTGAATTCGATAGGATATCTGCATTAAACATGGAGAATATATGAAGAGTGTCATGACTCGGTGGTAGCGATATTTCATCGATATGATGTCATGATATGATATGAAACAAGAATATAGAAATACACGAATAGAATTATGACTTAGTACCACCGTGATCATGATCCACAATATGAGAATTGATAAGAGATGATATGAGAATTGATAAGAGATGATAGAATACAGAAATATGATTATGAAATGAAAAGTAAATATGAGAATTGATATGAGATGATAGCATACCAAAGTATGATTATGAGATGAAAAGTGAAAATGAGAAGTGATAATGAGATGTATCGATGAGAAAGGATTAACTGTAATTGCATCCTTGCAAGTTTTAAGCATTGCAGTTTAAGGCAGTGTAATCCTACTCTTGTATTTATATTAGTATCTTACTGAGCCGTGGTTTTGCTCACCCCACTAAATTTCATCTCTTTCAGATTATTGAAGTTAACATCTGCCATGTGAGCTACTCAGTGGCATCGGAGACGGTGTATGGACTTGGTACTAGTCTTCTGAGGTATATGTTCCTTATAAAATACTTGTTTACATGTAAGACTTAAATTGATGCACAATACATATTCTGTTTAACAAGTCGGGATGTAACTAAGAACCGTTTCCATGTTTGTTTAATATTTAAATGGAATGACTATAGGTCACTTAGATAGTATAGTAACTACACTGACACCGAATACAAACCTTAAAATGAAAAAGAAAAATTTAGTCCATAAATTTGTAGACTAAGAAAAGTATAAGAATCAAGTGAAAGTCGCGGTCTTCGGGTCGTGACAATTTCATCCCTTTATAGCCGAATACCTCCCTTGCAGGAAGAACTCATCATCACGCCAACTTCTAGTCTCTTACAACTGATCACCACAATCCTATTTCAATCAAGTTCCAACTAAATTTCATTCATCATCTACTACTAATTCCACCCAAAATACCTTAAAATCATAATAATTTCTTTATTTTCCTTCAATGGAAAATTCTATTATGCACCTCTACTTTCATTTTTAATTAAATTTAAAGCTTGAATCATATCATCCATACATGAAACCAATGGATACCTCAGCTAAAAATCAAGCAAAACATCATCAATTCCATTTACCTTGATTAGCCAAACCATTTCATTCATAAACCAGCACTATTTACTTCACGTCAACCTCTCCAACTCTGACTTTAATATGATCTTGATGCAAGAAATAGGTTTTGTGAAAATAAATGGATGAATAAATGAAGAGAGTGTGAATATTATACTTACTGAGTAATGATGAAGAAGAAGAAGAAGAGGAAGAAGAAGAGGAAGAAGAAAGAAAAGAGAAGAAAGAAGAGAGAGTTGAGAATTTGAGAATGATTGTAACTGATTCAACAGACTGATTCAAGATACATTTCTTCTGTATTACAAACATATTATTTATAGTCTCAGTCAGTTGCCTAAACTCCAGTATCTAGACTAACTGCTATTCTGTTATTTAACCAACTGATTAACTAACTCAACTATTACATCTATCATTATCCCCTGACAAACTGAGCCTTTCTCTTATCTAAACTCTTGGCATCTATTACAGTAAGCTTAGATCTCAATCTGACAAAATTAGGACAAGAAAGAGGATTTGTAAGAACATCTGCTATCTGGTCATAAGCAAGGATATGACTAACAGTAAGACACTTCTGAAGAACCTTATCTTGAACAAAAAACATGTCAAGTTTCATATGTTTGGTTCTTGCATGTTGTAGTGGGTTGGCTGAAAGAGCTACAGTGGACAGATTATCACACCAAATGTGTGGTCTAACTAGAAGCTGTAAACCAATCTTAGAAACAAGTGCTTGAATCCAAATGATCTCTGCTGTCAAGTTGGCTAAACTTCTGAATTCAACCTCTATGCTGGGCCCGGAAACAATGGATTGCTTCTTGAAACTCCATGATATGATATTGGATCCCAAGAACACACAGTAACCACTAATTAACGTTCGATCATCTAGGTCAACAGCCGAATCAGCATTAGTATAGCTTGTTAAAGTCAGTACTGGTGAAGGTCGAAGATGAATGCCATGATCTAATGTGCCACAAAGATACCTCAAAATTCTCTTTACTACCTTCAAATGAGTATTAAGAGGTTTGTTCATAAACTGGGACGCTTTACTGACACTATAGGCTAACTCTGGTCTGGCTATTGTAACATATTGTAGAGCACCAACAATGCTACTATACTGCTGGACATCTTCAATGGGTGAACCATCATTAGCAAAGAGCTTAAGAGAACTTACCATGGGTGTAGGTAAAGAGTTAGCTTTAAGCATATTAAACTTATTTAACAGATCTTTAACATACTTGGTTTGTGTAAGCAATAGTCCAGTAGGCAAGTGAGTGACCTCAATACCAAAGAAGAAGTTCAATGATCCAAGGTCTTTTAAGGAAAATGTTGTATCAAGAGCAGTAACAAGAGCATCCACTTCAGCCTTAGAGCTACTAGTAACTATGATATCATCCACATAGACCAGAATATAGATACAAACAGAGGCTGTTCTTCTTAAAAATAAAAAGTGATCAGCTTTGGAAGATATAAACCCTTGCTGATGAAGAAAGAGCTTCAACTTATCATACCATGCTCTTGGCGCCTGTTTCAGGCCATATAAAGCCTTGTGTAGCCTACAAACCAACTTATGCTGACTATTTTCAACTTCAAATCCAGGTGGTTGAGACATATAAACCTCCTCATGCTAGGTTCCATTCAAGAAGGCATTATTAACATCCAACTGCCTACGTGACCAACCTTTTGATAGAGCCAAAGTAAGAATAATTTGAATTGTAGTTGGTTTCACCACTAGACTAAAAGTTTCTCCAAAATCAATACCAAGTTGTTGTAGGTACCCTTTTGCAACCAAGCGTGCCCTATATCTAGTAAAGGAACCATCTGAGTTCTTTTTCAACTTAAAAACCCATTTGCAGCCAACCACTGATCTATTTGAAGGTTCAAGAACCAATGATCAGGTCTTATTCTTAATTAAAACATCATACTCAGCTTGGACAGCTTCTTTCCATTTACTATGTTGCAAGGCTTGAACTATAGTCCTTGGTTCATTGTAATCTAGATCAATAAGATAGGCTTTTGGTTTGAAAATACCAAACTTAGATCTTGTTTACATTGGATGCTGGTTCACGACAGTAGAAACTGGAGGTGGACCTAATATAGAAGGTTGATCACCAGATAAAGTCATATGAGGAGTAGACTAATATGTTGAGTTTGATGAAGGAGAATTAGAGTCAAGAGTAGTAGGTGATAAAGAAGAGTTTGAAGCAGAAACAGTGTTTGATATTGAGGTTGAATTATTAGGAATAACTAGTAGTGGTTTGAAAGAGAAAGAATTTGGAGGGTAATTGGATTTGATTGCTGTAGGAAAGAGTTCAAGATAAGGAAACTTAGTTTCATCGAAAACAACATGTCTGGATATAAAGAGATGTTGGTTTGCATCCAAACATTTGTAACCTCTATGATTAGGACTGTAACCAAGAAAAATACAAGGAGATGATCTATAACTAAGTTTATGATTTTGATAGGGCCTAAGATATGTGAAGCATAAGCAGCCAAAAGATTTAAGAAGGGAATATTCTGGCTTTACCTTGTAAAAGACTTCAAAAGGTGACCTTGATTGCAAGACAGTAGTAGGTAACCTGTTAATCAAGTATACTGCAGATGAAAAAGCTTCAGACCAATATTTGAAGGTTAAGGATGCTTGGGAAAGTAATGTTAAGCCAGTTTCTACAATGTGCCTATGTTTTCTTTCAATAATACTATTCTGTTGCAAGGTATGAGGACAAGAATTTCTAAATATGATAACCTCTAAACTCACCACCCCAATCTGTTTGCAACATTTTAACAGAAGTAGGGAATTGTTTTTCTGCTTGAGTCTTAAAGTGGATGAAAGATTTTAAAGCTTCACTTTTGGATTTTAGGAAGTATATCCATGTATACCTTGAATATGCATTAACAAAGGAGATGTAGTATTGGAAACCATCTCCTGACAAATAAGCTACAAGCCCCCACAAATCAGACTCAACAAGTGTAAGTGGTGTGTCATATACAATACTGGACAAAGAAAAGGGAAGTTTATGACTTTTGGCCATTTGAAAACGACTACAAGTGTAATTTTTATTAATTTTTGCAGGAATTTTACATGAAGAAAGAACTTGAGATACAACAGCAGAATGAGGGTAGCCTAAACGCGTATGTCAAAGTACAAAAGAGTTTATTTTTTAGTCAGATTCTTCTATTAAGTTGACCAGATTAGAGAATATTAAAGTGTAAGCTTCTTTTTGGTTCTGAAGATCATCAGCAGTAGTGTGATTAACGGATAGATTGAACCTATACAAGCCATGATCAAGTGTCCCCTTTAAAAGTGTTTCCTTAGTGAGAGAATCCTTCACAAGACAATAGTCAGTATGAAACTCAAAATAGACATTATTATCTTTGTAGAATTATGAGATAGATAATAAATTCTTTCTGATTTGAGGAACATGCAAGATATTTCTGAGATTGAAAGACTTGGAAGAGGAAATACTAGTGACTATAGAGTGACCAATACTTGAAATATTAAGTCCAACTCCATTTCCCTTATGTAGATTGCCAGATCCATGATACTGAGATCCAACATTCAGATTTTCAAGAGCATGTGTGACATGATTAGTAGCTCTAGAGTCAGGAAACCAGGCTGAATCAATTAAAGAGTTTGGTGTAGCTATGAAGGTCTTTGCCACATTAGCTTCTTGTGAAGAAAAATCATTCCTTGGATTAACAAAATTAGTGGTTCTGGATTCACCAAGATCTAGGTTGAAGGAGATGTCAAATCGATGGTAGCACTTGTGTACTGTATGAACAATTTTGCCATACAATTGGCATTGAACTTTGGATCCAAGAAATCCTCCTTTACCTCTAGACCGACCTCTACCCCGAAACCTCTGTTATCACTTAAGAAACCTCTATGGCCTCTACCATTTTCAAAGAAGGAAGATCTTTCTGATGAATGGCAACATTTGCTATGGAGAATGAAGCATTTGTAATAGATCAATGTTGAAGATTTATGGATTCAGTAGCAAACAACAAGGCAGAAATTGCTTTCTATGATGGAAGTTCTTTTTGTGTAGAAATTGCAGCCACTATAGCATCATATTCTTAATCTAGCCCTGACAAGGCAATTTGAGCAAGTTCATTTTCTGGCATCTTGTAACCACAAGATTGTAAAGTGTCCCATAAAGATTTAAGTTTCACCAAGTAATCTTTCATGCTAAGACTTCCTTTCTTCATATTTGGAGTTGTCTTCTATATTGCATTACCTTTGCATTAGATTGAGATGCAAAGTATTCATTAATAGATTCTCATAACTCTCTGGTTGTCTCACATCCTACAAAACTGGGCAAGATTGAATTGTTGATCGAGGAAAGAAACCAAGAAACTAAAAGTTGGTCCTATCGATCATATATCTCAAACTTAATGGTGTTTCTTGAAGGAATAGATTAGTTCATATCAATGTATCCCTTCAAGCCATAACCTCTCAAGGTGGCTATAAGTTGTTGCTTTCATATCAAAAAATTATCATCTTCCAACTTGATAGTGATGCATTGTGAGCCTAGATTAAGAACAAAAGGTGTGGATGAATCTTTGTTTACTGTCGAGCTCCCTTCCATAATGGCCCTGATACCATGTGAATATTATACTTACTAAGTAATTGTGAAGAAGAAGAAGAAGAAGAAGAAGAAGAAGAAGAAGAGGAAAAAGAAAGAAAAGAGAAGAAAGAAAAGAGAGTTGAGAATTCAAGAATGATTGTAACTAATTCAAAGATTGATTCAAGATACATTTCTTCTGTATTACAAACATATTATTTATAGTCTCAGTCAGTTGCCTAAACTCCAGTATCTAGACTAACTACTATTCTGTTATTTAACCAACTGATTAACTAACTTAACTATTACATCTGTCATTAGAGAGGATGGAGTTTACAAGGTAGACGTGAGGCATCTTGAAGGAGACAGAACAGAAACGTACAGCAATAGAAGGGGAAAAGGAGAAGGTCAATTTTGTTGTAGAAATAGCCCAGAATTTTTTTGGTTTAAGCAGTGTAAAAGATGAGGTATAACTTATAGTCATGAAGTCTGATGATCTAGTGTAAAGAAGAGGATGATTTTGATAGGTGAAGGGGAAGAAACGGGAAGGAAAAAGAAGACAAACGAGAAGTGGCAGGGAATCGATTCCAACAACCCATAATAGAGGTGAAAGTCGGTGATGAGATGAAATTTTGGCTGAGTTTTAGTTTTATTTGGTCTTCTTTACTATTGTTTCATCTAATAAAAATTTACCATATATCATATAATCAAAATTCCTCCTTAATTTCCCAAAATTTACGATTTTGCCAAAATAAATATCTATTAAATTTTTATTTCAGATTTTATTTTTTATTTTAATTGAATTTAATTTATTTAAGACAAATTTAGTCAAATATTGACTATTTGACCAATCCCCCATGTTAAATGTCCATTATATCCTTGTAAAATTTTATTATTTTCATTTATGTCATATCATTAATTTAATATTTTTAAATTCAGATTTAAATATTTTATTTTTATTATTTATCATATATTTATGTCAAAAATAATAAATTATTGACCCTCAAAATGGTTTAACTGGTCATAGGTAGTGAAATTACCAAATTACCCTTACGCAAGTGCTTTTAGTTTTGTTTGCATTATCTGTAGCACTTTCACGTAATTCGATTTACGGGCTGGATCCACGTGAAACTTCTTTATGCAAGGTTCATCCTATGACAGTCGATGGGTTCAAAGTCAATTTTGTTTGACTGTTATTCAGAAAAATATTTCTAGGGTATGGACTTAATCGTCATTTTTGGATTTGTTTCTCGTTTTTTAAAATACACTCAAACGAGGTGATTTTGAGATGCAGATTCTTTCTATGTTCATATTTCATCTCCAATATCAACATTTTAAGGTCTCAATTCGATCTGGATAGAGAAAGTCCTGGTGAGGCCCTCACCAACTACCTCTCTGAACTTTATCGAACAAACCCTTTATTTAGATATTTTTAAAAATCAATATTTTCTTTTATGTTCCTACACTCTGTAGCTTATATCGAATATGAGAAAATTGGAGTCTTCACATCATCAATGCCCTTAACTAACTGAACACTCCTTCGATATTCAAGGCACTCTTAGATCTTCAAAACTTATCCAATCATTTTCAATAAATTTCCTGGTATTACAAATCATATCAATGTCCTCAAAATATATTACTTTTTAAAACAATAATTTTTTCTTTTTTAAAACTTTATAAAAATTTCGACAACATAACAGCTGTAACTGTCCTAACCCTCCTGTATGAAAAACACAGTTTTATATATCACCAATTAATCACAATTTCCAGTACAGTTTATTTCAAGTACTTATTTACTCCTCATACCATTATCCATATATTAAAACAAAATTATTAACATCCAAAACCAACCGATTTGATACAATAAAAGATTTAATATCAACCTTAATCTTATTTTAATCATGTCTTCAAAATTTCAAATTTAATATTTAAAACCTCAAATCACTCAACTAACATCATATCAATTTACAACTAATTTATACAAATATCTTACCTAACATTAACGCTGGCAATTTAATTTCTCCCACGCTCAGTAAAACTTCAACCACTCTTGCATAATTTCTACAAATTCAAATCCATATTTACACTTAGAATTTTACAAAATTGCTCAACAAAATAATAATAATAATAATAATTTTCTTACCTTCTTTTTTTTAATATTGTTTTTTTTTTGAATTCTTTAATACCCAAATTAAATTCTAAATATTAAATCTCCAATCCATCAATTAATCAAATAGCATAATTCAAAATATTCCAATCTCATAAATCAGTTTTCTTTATTTACTTTAACTTGTCTATTAACATCAGAAGTTGTGTCAAGTTTACAAATTCCTAATTCCAAAATGACAAAATTCACGACTATCACATCCTCCCCACCTTTAAAGAATTTGGTCCTCCAAATTCAACACATGTACTCCACTAATTCATCACATTAGGACTTATCATTTTCTAGTACTTACTCTTAGAAGTCAATCATTTCATTCATTCTTATCAATACTCTCATACAATATATACACAATTTACTAACAATTCTCTTACTTTTGTTGATTCATATCAGTTTTCACGTCAATTTTATCATAATCAATCATCCTATTATCCTCAAATAATATATACTTCAATAAATCAGTCTTGATCATTTGATATCTACCTTATTCCTTTACGGTGATACAAGATTTTCTATACAATGTTTATACCATTATTCTCTTCAGTTCCTATACCTATTTTATCCATTACGATCATTCTATCGTCTCTAATCGACCACAATTTTATCAATCATTTCCGGTCGTTCAGTACTTATCTCCATGATACTTCCATATATTATCGATATCATTCATTAACGATTCTCATTTCTACTTATACCATTCATTTCCACTACGATCAGTTTATCATCTCCAATTAAATAGAACTCATCAATCACTTCTGATCAATTTAACTAAGCCAATTCCATTAATCATCATCAATCATTCAGTACTCATTTTCATAACACTTCACTACACATCCATAACTATCATTCTTGTTCTCTCCATTAACCATCAATATTCCTCTACCGATCAACATTTCATTTCATTTTTATAACCATTCTTCACAATTTATATTCAGACTATGCACAGTAATGTGGGATGTAAATCAATTTTAACTTACTTACATCGACACATACTAGGCAAACCATGCTCTAATATCACTTTTGTAACGTTCGAAATTAGAAATTTCCAAACTAACATTTTCCTTTTTATTACTATCTTTCTCATTCAATCATCTAGTATCAATTTGTTTGCATTCGATGTCAGTGCAAGTACGATCTATAACTTTCTTTTCATATCTATCTTTATCCCATTAAATTATTTAATGCATAAAAAATAAATAAGAAATCAGAACATAAACCATATGATAAGATTTATAATTTTATCATTATCAATTCAATTTCAATGTAACCTACAAATCCATATACCTTCTTAAACTAGTCACTATATTATTTACATCCTAATTATTTATTTATGACTGTTGTGCATGTACTAGTCTAAATATAAATATAAAATTCTACATATACCTTATTATTAAGCTCTTTAAACTTCTAGTAATTTTCTTTAGTTATCCTATCGCAACGGGTGGCATGTACACAGGTGAGCTATCTGGGATGGTAAGTAAAGGGGTGAGTTTTAGGAAAAGCCTAGTAAGAAACATATATAAAAGCGCACATAAAAATGCAGTTAAATAAAAATCACTTATTTTACTAATTAAGAAAAAGGCATATTAAATATAAATATTAAAATGCATAAAAAAATATTTATTTCCTAGCAGCTCACTAGGGGATAGTATCGGAAGGATACTATAGTCGGCTAGATAACCAGGTAGAGTATGGGAGGTATTTTAGAGTACCTGTCGTGTTCTGGTCTCTAGATGCGACTATAAGAAGTAAATTTAGTTGACGATAAAATGATTAATCAGTATAAAATGTTTAATATTTTATGCAATGTAATTTCAATTCATTAATCAATATAAAACATTTAATAATTCATGTGATGTTATTTCAAATCAATAATCCAAATAAAACATTTTATAATTTATGCAACGTAATTTCAAATCATTAATTAGCATATAAGTCATTTATGTAGGCGATGCTATAAAACAATTTCAGTATGCAACTTTGGTAACATTTTCAAATGTTAATATAAGCAATATTTTAATCTAATACAATAAAGCAATTCATTTAAAATTATCACAATCAATCATTCGATTTCAAATCTTTCTTTCCCTTTTTTAAATCAGTGACTCAGTATTCAAATCATTCAATATTCAAACCATTCGATAATCAAATCATTCAAATACAGTTCAATGAAGACAGTCACATCTAATGGAATCATGCACGAAACAATATCGCTATGCCCGAAGGGATGATCGATAACGAATGGCTATCGTTGAACAGTCACAGATCGCACTGATCAGGTACTCCTATGTAAACCTGTGGGTTTGACCATAATAATCCCATAATCGGTAAACAATATATTGATAACCTGCGAACTTGATCAGGGTCTCGCAGTAAGAAACAGTATGCATGATCACTAAGGAACGACCATCTCAAAGCATTTCCATAAATCATATAATTCAACTGTAGAAATCATTTGCAAATAGCAATTAACAGTAGAAATCATTTCAAATAGCAATTTACAATATAAATCATTTCAAATAGCAATTATCTTCAGTTAGACCAAAATCTTATAAAAGAATAATTATTAAATTTAGTAGCCATAAAATTCATTAAAAACTCAATGAAAACTTTAAATATACCAATAACTGATTGGCACATAATTAATAAATCGTTCATGTAAAAATAAATAAAATATCATTTACACAATTTACTTAATTCATGTAAATCATTTCATGTAATTTATGTCATGTAGTTCATTTCATGTAAATCATTCCATGTAATTCATTTCATGTAAATCGTTCTATGTAAATCAATCCATATAAATCACTTCATGTAATTCAATTCATATAAATCAATTCATGTAAATCATTTCGTGTAAATCAATTCATTTAAATCATTTCATGTAATGCAATTCATTAAATCTTCTCATGTAAGACAATATTTAGACTTGTAAGAATATAAGATAAATTTCTATTTTTATTTGGGAAAGTTTAAACAAGTACACAGGTAGGATTTGGTTTCCTAAAAATTTCCAAATGTAAGTAAAACATTTCCTATGTAACTCCTATACATGTTCCTTACCTCGATTCCACGTATTATATCAACATTCACAACACCACTTGCATGACTCTATTTTCCGAATTTTACCTTGCATAATAATATCAACTTATATTCAAAATTCCATATTATAATAATAATGAACATTCCATAAATTTCTATTTTATATTTATCATTCTTAACAATTGATTTATTTTATTTTCTACTAAATGCCACCACATAATTACAATTAAATGATATCCTTTTCCAACTCCAATAACACTAATAATTTCATTACCCTTAATTCATTGTTCCCTATTCAATAAAATCATGAAATTTCCAAATTTTCCCATTAACTCATTCTTTTCCCAACTTAATTTCACCAATATTTTCATTAACTTTCTTGTTGTATCCATTAATTCTCAAACCATAAAAATTCACATTGAAATCTCATTTTCAAGCCTATACCATACACCTCTTCATGCACACAATTTATCCCTTTTCAAATTTACTTCCATAAATATTCCTCTACTCATCCTTCATTATTTTCTTTAACCATTAAGTCCTAAAATTTATATGAAAACCTTATGAACAATGCCTTAGCCTAATTGCTTCTCTTGCCCAATATTTGTCATGTTTCAATTCTTGTTTCATAGCTAATATTCATTCATGCTCTATTTTCATTTTACCTCTTTTGCATATATCAAAATTTCACTCATATCACATACTCTGCATTATGGCCAAATATCCATTCTTGAATTATTCTTATATCCCTATTAAATACCAAAACATAATTACAATTAAATTTATATTCTTTTCTCCTAATTCCAATTTCACTAAAAATCAAACCAATCTTTATAAATTATTCTTTTAATTTCAACTACACAGGAACTTTCAATATTCTTTTCTAACATATTTACATTCATCACATTTTTATTTACATCCCAATTCATCAATGCCCTTAACTAACTGAACGCTCCTTCATATTCAAGACACTCTTAGATCTTCAAAACTTATCCTAACATTTTCGATAAATTTCCCAATAGTAAAAATCATATCAATGTCCTCAAAATATATTACTTTTTAAAATAATAATTTTTTTTACTTAAAACTTTATAACAATTTCGGCAGCATAACAGCTGTAACTGTCCTAACCCTCATACATGAAAATCATAGTTTTATATATCACCAACCAATCACAATTTCCAGTACACTTCATTTCAAGTACTTTATTTACTCCTCATACCATTATCCATATATTAAAACTAAATTATTAACATCCAAAACCAACTGATTTGATACAATAAAATATTTATTCTCAACCTTAATCTTATTTTAATCATGTCTTCAAAATTCCAAATTCTCAAATCACTCAAACTAACACCATATCAATTTACGACTAATTTATACAAACATCTTACCTAGTGTTAACACTGGCGATTTAATTTCTCCCAAGCTCAGTCAAACTTCAACCACTCTTGTATAATTTCTACAAATTCAAATCCATATTTACACTTAGAATTTTACAAAATTGCTCAACAAAATAATAATAATAATAATAATAATAATAATAATAATAATAATAATAATAATAATAATAATAATTTTCTTACCTTCTTTTTTTTATACTGTTCTATTTTTTTTTTAATTCTTTAATACCCAAATTAAATTATAAATATTAAATCTCCAATCCGTCAATTAATCAAATAGCATAATTCAAAATATTCCAATCTCATAAATCAATTTATTTATTTATTTACTTTAACTTGTCTATTAATATCAGAAGTTGTGTCAAGTTTACAAATTCCTAATTCCAAAATGAGAAAATTCACGGTTATCACAATAAATTATGTTCAAATTAATATAACATAAAAGTGAATACTTAAGTTTAACTATATTTAAAGAAAATATATAGCACTCATATTATTGAAAAAAATTATATTTTTACTATATTAAAATACTTTGATAATTAATTTTAACAGTTAAAAAATTATTAATAATATTAAATTTAAGTTTGAATCTTTTCAGGTTTGGGTTGATTTGAATTCGATTTAATTTGGGTTCGGGTCAATTTTGGTTCGGATCAATTTGAGTTCAGATCAATTAGAGTTTAGATCAGGTTGGGTTTGGGTTAATCTAAATTCGGATGAATTTGGGTTTGAATTAGGTCGGGTTTGGATCAATGTGACTTCGGATTAATTCGAATTCGGATCGGGTTGGATTTAGATTGTTGACTTTGTTAGTCAAATCAGATGGGTCGAGTTTGGTTTCGGATTAATGGAGTTGGTTTTTTGGGTCGGGTTAATTTTTGTCACCTCTACAAAAATCTTACTTTCCTTCCAATTAAACCAAACGCAAGGATTTAATATTCCAAAGATTTTTAGATTTACAAATTTTGGTCGTAATCAAATTATCAAAGATAATCTAATTTTTCGCAAACCAAATGCTCCCTAAATGATCGTTTGGTTAGCGGAATGTATGATTCTTGGCCAAAATTTTACTTATTGTAATCATTTGCCTTAGTTTGGTTATGACATTTTCCCATGCATCGTGAATCCTATATTCCAAACATGGGCAAATGGGGAAAAATAAGGGGAATTAAAAAAGCCTTCATCTTTTGAGATTTTTTAGAAATCCGAGGGAAAAGTGACTTTCTTTTCCATTTTGTCCTCACTTAATATCCTTTAGTCACTTAAAATTATAAATTAAATGTGTTTTGTTATTTCACAATCTTACATTCTTTTTCCACTATTGAGTGATATTTCCAACTCAAACATTAAATATTATTTAAATATTATTTAATTGTTAAATAAATAAATAATTTAAATGTTAAGTAAATTAATATATAATTTACATGTTAAATAAAGAAATAAATAATTTAAATGTTAAGTAAATTAATATATAATTTACATGTTAAATAAAGAAATAAATAATTTAAATGTTAAATAAATTAGTATATAATTTACAGCTTAATTAAGCAAATAATTTACATGTTAAATAAAAAATTTACATGTTAAATAAATAATTACATGTTAAAAACATAAACAATTATACATGATTATCTTCTATATTGAAAAGTTCTAATAACAATTATATTTAAATTTGATTTAACATAAATGGTAAAAAAATTGTTTAAGTATAACTTTTTAAATATTATTTACATGTTAAAATAAATTAATAAAGTACATATAATACAAAACAATTTAATATATTAAATAGATAAATAAGTAATTTTTTAATAAGTAATTTAAATATAAATGTTTGTCATATGTCATTCACTTGACACAACTAATAATATATAAGGGCAATATAGTAAAATATGTTATTAGATAATCTTACATTCCTCCAATCAAACACAACTCTTACTTTCCTTCCAATTAAACCTAATGAGTCATACTAAAAGTTGTTGAGCCTTGATATGAGTCAAACTAAAGAATTTAGGGCCTAAAGTTAGTCTAAGACCAAGAGGAAGAAGGATTCAGAAGGGTCATGAAAGATCCATTAGGTGATCATTGAAACTGTAGGTCTTACCGTAATTACGCACTAAATAACTTATATAAATAGGTCACAAGTATTATTTATACTATTTGCTTACCGAAACTCTACCAAAAGTTCTTTAAGCATGGAGTGCACGTACAGGAAAAACTTCTGCGTCCGCTGATTATTTTTTTTCTTGTAAAGTTCTTCGAAACAAGTTAGTGTGAATATCGAGGATCTTACGTCATTATTACATCATTATTGTTTTGAGCAACAACAAATCAAATACAAAAACCTAATATTCTAAAGATTTTCAGATGTACAGTATTTTAACAGTAATTAAATTTTCAAAAGTAATCTAATTTTCTATGAAACAAACGCCACCTAAAAGAGTCGAAAGTTTTCTTTTACCGTTTTTCCACTCTCCATGTGTATTTTTATGACTGTTATTCCTGCGTTTATCTGTTTTTGCTCTTTGTTGTTGTAAACCCGAAACAAAATTTTTTTCTTTCTTTTTCTTCTCTACCTGTGATGATTTGTTTCCCTCTTTTCGTTGTTGATCAAATCCTTTTTTTTTTTACAACGGATTCGTCCATAAGAATATGAGTCCTAGATGGAATAAAATTAATTTGATTAGCGATTTTAGTCCCACCAGAATAAATTTCTTTTGATAAAATTTTCATCCAAACTTTCTTTTTTAATTTTTTTAATTTTCTTTTAATTTTTATTTATCTATTTTTTTTTTTTCTTTTTTAAAAATAAATAATAAAAATAAATATATAAAAAATAAAAAGAAGCAAAGGATATGGGCTGACGAATTAGGTTGGACACTTAGATCCAAGGCCCAAATTCATTCTTGATTTAATCCCAATCAAAACTTAAATCCAACAATTTAATCAAAATCTGAACTCAAACGACAAATTCAATTCAACAGTTTGATTCACTAAGTTAGAAATGAAAGAAACAATTTCATAGCAACCTTCTAGATTCCGCTATCAAAGTGTCGGACTTCCAAATCACATGATATTCGATTAATTTTGAACTCAGATCAAGATTAACCCTTTCAGATCCAAATTCATAAAATCTCCAAAAAAAAAATATCTACACGAACTAACAGAATCAATCAACTTATTTTCATTTAATTATTATCAATTATTATAAATATATCGATAAGTTTCAATTCTTTTAAAAAAGATTTCATCGAAAGGAACCGAATGAACAGAATTAATCAAATGGTAATCTCTAATCATGATAATTCCTGAGAAAAAGACTTCAAATAAAACGGTTGGCATGTTATTGTCATTTCTCACGCTATTTTTGTACTCTAATGGCTCATAGACATCTAATTTTGTATTCAAATAACGTCCATGGATTCTGGGAATACAAAACAGTAGCAATGGATAGGGGTTTTTTAATATAAAATAATAATATCAAAATTTACCAGTTGAAAGGGGATTTTGGCTGAATGACATTATCCCACCAAAGAATAAAAACATCGCCATTAGGAAAGCCTACACCGTAGTATAATTAGAGAAATGGATCATCAATCTGTTCAGGGTTTCTGGATAAAACTTTCTTGCGAATAAATAACATGGTCGCTTCACTGTATTCCACAAGCAGGGGCCAGAAATCACTCTCTTCTGCAGCGCCAACCAAGAAACCATAAGTTTTGTAACTTGTTAGTATATTTACTTATTCAAAATAAGAGCCATCCCCCAAGAATACACGAAAGCATAAAAATAGCCCCTCTTTCTTGAGCCAAGAACAAAAAGAATGAATCTTTTACCTTTGGATCACTTGTGAAATGTATGCTATCGTCGATGGACTGCAAAAAAGAGACTAGTTCCTAAGTCTATCCCAAGCAACAGTTGGGTACACCACATTAATAAACAAACTGAAACAAAAAGACAACTTGGGAATGTACAACGTACTGTAAGGTTCCTGAGTAACTCAAATGTAATATCTTGAGCCCTAAACGATCTGGGATGCCACTTCCCTTCAGACCAATCAACATACGTTACTGACCGGTTTGCAATTCCACCAGGATCAATCATCTGAAGTACGGAAAACAATTGGGTTAAGGAGGTTCTTCAGTTTTTCTTTTTTGTTTCTGTTGGGGGGCAATAAGGAGGTTGGTTATATCTAACAAATAAGGATCAAAGTGTATATACAAGCAGATGAGACAAGTCTGATGTACTAACATTAAAAAAGGTTGGCAAATAATGCTCGTCTGCATAGCAATTGCGCCCATCCATATTTGGCTGACACAACAAAATGAGATGTATGTTAATAGTAAATTTCAAAAGCCAAACAAAAAATTTGTGGTTAGTATCATTAAAAGTTGGACAAATGAACTTATGTTTGGTTGGGGAGAATGGCTTTCATTACCCCTTTCAGTAGTTTGGTTCATAGAATAGCTAGACTGCCGAATAGCCATTCCGAGCTCTCCCCTTTGAATGGCTATTCCTGATGGAAAGAAATACGTAGCACTCGTTTTAGGATGATTTACGCTCACACATTTTATGTATTTCTGATCTTTTATTTTTTTAATTTTATTTCTGTTTCCTTTTAGTCTTCTTTTCCAGATTTTTCTTCATTTTCTGACCAATTGCACCAGTCATGTTCCCTTTAAAAGATCAGAATCAAGCATTCAAATCGTTTAATAAAAAAATACCCACTAAATTAGTCCCCTCTTTTAAATAAAAAAAAAAAAGGAAAGAAAAAAATTCGTCCCAAGCTCAAAAAATTATGGGAAAAAAGAAGACAATAAAGTTCTACACGCTTTAGCACCAACAACTTGCAGACTACACACATCAACATCCTATTAATCTATTCCAAAAATTCAAAAACCTAAACCCCAACACACCAAAAAAACCACCCAAATACAATCAATAAAACCCATATGCACACTTGAAGCTCAAACAAAAGTAGATACACTTTCTAAGAATCATGCAATCAAATCTGAAGATAATTATGAAAAAAATGTATTTTATGTTTGAGGGGGGGTTCACGAGGGAAGAAAAGAAATAGGGGTTTTAGTTGCAAAAGAAGAGGAAGGGATAAGAGAAAGAAGAAATTGGAAGAGAAGATGCTGGCAGGCTACAGCTGGCATCACAAGTTGAAGGCTTCTGGTGAATGTGAGATTTGAAAGAGGGGAGAGGAATGGAAAGAAAAGTGATGAGAAGATAGAAAGAAAGAAGAGAGAAAAAGGGAAAACAGAAATAAGAGTTACAATGAGAACGTTATTATTTGGCTTAATAGCCAAATGTACCATCAACCTTTTGCATAAGATGGAATTAAACCCTTAACGTTTTATTGCGTGAAAATCAGTTTATAAACTGTTATTTAATTGTAAATAAACCCTCAAACTTTCAAAAACATGCAATTAAGTCTAATCTATTAAGTGACATTAACTGCCGTTAGGACATCCTACATGGAAGCTGATGTGGATAGCTTAGTTGGTTGTCACGTGGCATGCCATGTGTACAATACTAATGGAAATTAGTACCATTTCACAGATTTGGACTTAATTGCATGATTTTGAATGGTTGAAGATTTATTTACAGTAAAATAAAAATTTATGGACTGATTTTTATGTAATAAAACACTGAGAGCTTACATCCATTTTGTGCAAAAGATTGAGGGTACATTTGGCAATTAAGCCTTATTATTTTAAGAGTAAAATGACATCTTATAAGAAAATAAATTATCTTAAATTTTTATAGTTTTAATGTTGCTTTAATTAATAAAATGGTATTCATAAACTTATTCTTTACCTATTCTTTGATAAGATATTAACCAACTAAACAACTTCATCATATTCCTGCATTATTCCATTCCATGAACCAAACTACAAAATGATATTCCTTCCATATTCTATTCCCATAGAATGGCTATTCCATTTCATGAACCAAATGTGCCGTTATCATACTGAGTTTACAACCAAAACTGATAGAAAAGCAAAACTCTAAGATCATGTTATTCATAAGACATAACAACAAAGCAACTCAATGGGTATGTTACCTTGCAGTAAAGCCTAAATTTTGTGTAATATAGGCTGTCAGCCATAACAATTATAGCATGCTGCCGCTTCATGGAGAACCACTGAAATAAAGTATCAATCAAAACCAACTAAATGTATGAGAAACATCACTGTCATGTTTTGTCTGATCCCAAAAAGAAACCTTTGTTAGAAAGGCAAAAACAAATTTAGCACCAAACCTTTACAGTGTCCTGCCAATCCACTGCCAAAAAACACTCTTACAACTCAACAATCTTATAATTAGAGCCACTTATTTACTCAGCAAAATAAACAAAAAAAATAAAGTAAACCATTATAATTCATTTTTCTTTTTATAAAATGAAGATAGGACATTAGAACTGCACTTATCCGGCAAAAATATTCACCACAGTTAGTTACCCTTATTCTACCAGCAAATACAAAGGTAGCTATCTCAAAAACTGTTTGGCTGGGTTAAATCAGAGATTCAAAAGTTGAATTTAACTCAGCATGCCATAAAATCTATAATCAAATGAAGACCTGATAGTTTCATTTATGCACAAAGCAAACTAAACCCAAAAAAGTAATTGTCCACAATTATCTATTGTTATGAACCTGAAACGTAAATTTTACTGAGAAACAAGTAGAGGAATGCAACTCAGCATCCTGATTGGAAATAAAAAAAGAACTAACAATCAAGAGCATAGGATCCACAATATGGTACACTTTATTCCTATATGATGTATAAGGATGCCCCGATAGAGGATTTGGGATTCCTTAATCTTTACTGGATTTCTATTTATCAACTACCAACCTTGAACCTAATTACACTTTCATGTTCATGCAAAGAAGACAAATTAAAATTTAGTTCTCAAGTTGTGTTCTAACCAACTTCAGAATCAGATTTTTCTATAATATTATCAGCAAACTAGAACTGAAAAAACTTGCTTAAATTCCCAAATAGAATTATCATATTCTGCTGTAAAACTCTTCAGTTATTATAGAGGCAAAAAAAAAAAGTCTTCATAATTCTGAAAAACTGCTCAGCATTTGGTTCGTCACATTTTATAAGAAATGTCAAAGAGGTATATTAATTATTTTCATATTTCAAAATTATATTAGCAAGTAAGACATGAATAGAAATATCAACCAACAGGGCTAATCTAACAGATGCCAACTAGAAAGACTGTGCTAATAGCTACACATGTACAAGTTCGAGAACATTCACAAATAAGTTCCAAAGAGAAAATTCTGAACCACATTCCATTTTACAAATGAAATATTAATCTCATTTTTCAGGAATTGGTAAATAAGCTCAAAGCCACATTATTACAGTAAAAGGATTTACCTGTGAACCTTTCCGGAAATCATTCTTTTCAACTTCAGGCATCATATGCTCTGAAAACCTCCCAGTTCCATGTGGACCAAGATCCACAAAACTGATGAGAGAGAGAGAGAGAGAGAGAGAGAGAGAGATCAAATGTGGGAAAAGTAGTTTTTATATTAATGTTTACAACAGCAAATGAAAAGGTTTCATACTTTTTAAAAGAGGCTTTCATGCTAAGTTACATGACAGGATATGAAAAGGATTCTCAATGTTGCTTACCAGTCAATAAAGCTGACATTAGTGAGCATCAAGTAGTTGTAAACATAGTCAAAGTTGTGTAATGGTATGCAACTGTAAGAGAAGGTTTAAAGAAGGGGAAAACTTTAGATAAATTTACCTATCAAGAGAATATTAACACATGAAATCTGATACCTCAATTACCTATCTGACAGTAACACAAAATGCTGGTTGTCAGGGTCTAAAAGTGCATGTGCCAGCAGTCTCCTCTCAGCATCAACCATGGAAATTTTCCCCCAAACCACCTGCATAATATTATTTTTCAAAATAAAAATATATTATTAATATCAAAAACTCTCTTTAAATTTTCCATCATTCTAGTAAATTATAAAGGATTTTTCTCACCTAAAAAATTTCAAAAAATCACTCTTTCGTAATTATCCTGGAATATCATCATCAAAATAATTTTTAATTCATTAATAATTAATTATTACTTTTTGGAATAAATATTAAGCATTAATAAAAAATTCTGATTAAATTTTCCATCATTTCGGTAAAATTTAAAGGATTTTCTCAATTAGATAATTCTAAAATTTTTAATTCATTAATAATTAATTATTACTTTTTGGAATAAATATTAAGTATTAATAAAAATTTCTGATTAAATTTTCCATCATTTCGGTAAAATTTAAAGGATTTTCTCAATTAGATAATTCTAAAATGCCAATCACTCTTGATATTTTGGAATTCTATCTTTGGAATGATTTTCATTTATTCTATAATTTATGATTATTTTTCAAAATAATTTTTAATACATGTAAAATGAAACTTCCTAATTCTAATTAATTTTCTTGCCAATTTTTATCTATTTCATGTTCCATGTTTATTTTATAATTGATCCTATTCGTAAATGACAAGTAAGAAAAACAAGATAAATTAATAAGATGAAATGAACATACAAATTTTATAGCTGCTTCTTAGGAGGCACCATTTTGTGATATTCAAGCAGACATATGAGCTTAAAGGAGGAAAAAAAATTAGACACAAAATTCATCAAAAATTGGGGAACAAAAGGGATCATCATCAAAACCAAAATCGCATGTGCGTGCTTATCCTTCAAATGGTTCTTTTTCTTTTTCCTTTTCTTTGTGCTTGTGATCCTTTCAAAGGCATAAGAAGATGAACTCGATCGTTCAAAAATATATAAGAGTTCCTGAAATATACTTCAGCCAAATAGTAGGAATGCAAAAGAGTTTATGATCTTTGACTGAGAAACTAATTTAACAATCCTCTTCCTTTCTCTACATATAAGAGGCCAATAACACCCTCTCAGTGTAAATCTCCATCATGTATCTCTCAACTTTTTTGATGCAAACAGTTTCAGTAGCTTAATGTGATAATCTTACACATAATAAAATGCATAAAATGACAAATTCCACCTACCTTTTCACTGTGAATGTCTCGACCCATAAAATAATGACTTTTGTGTACCGGCTTTCCTCTGGAAGCATGAACATAAACAGAGAATCTACCCTCATGGCCCTGCAGGAAAAAGATTAAATAATGTGATTTTAATAAAATTTGAAATTGCTAGAGATGAAAGGAGTATGGCCAATTTTGAGAAGGATAAGAAGTTACACTTGGTAACACAATAAGAAATAAAGATCAAAATTTTCCATCAAATAAGCATTTGTATTTCCCAACTGTTTCTCAACTAATCAACAAAACAAGTTAGTTAAGTGTGAATCAGCCCCACAGCAAAGGTATATATATATATATATATATATATATATATATATATATATATATATATATATATATATATATCTTCACATTTTGATATATTCATTTGCCTCAGGAAAACTTTAAAAGGAAAGAGAGAAGTTGCAGGTAAGCTTGCACTTAGAGCAGTTTGGAAAGCCTAGAAATGAAGCCTTGAAAACCACTATTCAGAAGGTACCAGCATCTATTGCTTTCTTTTTCACTTGTCAGAGCTGATACCAAATTTCAGGCCCATCTCTCATTAGGGATAGTTTTCTATCCCCCCCCCCCCCCCCCCCCCTTTTTTTTATTATTTTGTGACTCAATAGATAAGGACATTAAAAAGTATGATGCTACTTGGGAACTTAATCTCAATGATAGACACGCACTAAGATGAACACAGAGACCAAAGTTCATTAAACATAGAAGACAATTAATGATCAGAACGAAACCATGTAAGGCAGCCACATAGAATGAAATAGAAGAATTCTTATTGGCAATACTTGCAAATATGAAGATGCATAACTGATGCAAAGTCAAGACAAAAATATTGATGACCAAGAAACAAAATCTTACGTGAAAGAATTTAGCCCACAGTGCCTCAAAAGGTAGTGTCCCTGGAGTCAAAAACAGGAAGGCAATCTTTGAATTCTTCGATTGCATAGGAGGTGTCTTGAGAATTTCCCTAATTACAACTTGAGATATTGTCTCGTCATCACTTAATTCCCTTGAAGGAAATGTTGGTGGCTGGTTGTACAAAGTACAATCTCTAGAAGAAAAGATATAGCATGCTGCCGAACTTGTTGGAGGGTAGACATAGGCAGTAATCAAGAATACAATCACAAAAGTTACCAATACAATAATCCACACTGGCCTCTTTAGATGCGGACGCTGTCTTGAACCAGACATGATTAGAATATCTTTTACACTTAGCTGCCATGCACGAGTTGTCTTCATCTAGATTGAAGGCAACATATCAGTCTCTAAAAGCATCACTCACTTTCCTTGTCTTACTATCTTACTTCTTCACCGTTAGGTGCAAAGACCACTACTGTATGCTGATCGGTTTATCAGAATCAGACCATAATCTGAAAAGGGCAAGAATGGAAACAAATACAGCATCAAATTGATGGATACAAGCATACTTAATAATAAACCTTAAAAAGCATGTTTTCAGATAGCAAAAATATTGGATATAAAGCAGGCCACTATTCTTATTTTCAATCACACACCATGTTAACATTGCAGATTGAGGGGATCTTAATCTTCCTAAGCTTTGCCACAAACTGGGGGCAAAGAGTAAGAAAACACCGTCATCAAAGGCTATTCAGAAATATTCAAAACCAACTGTAAAACGGAAAACAGGGATTCTGTGAAGATCCAAATGATAATGAAGGCATACGCATTATCGATAATCTATTATTGAGCAATAGCAATCCTGGATTCAGAAGCAGAGCTTTGATACATTGGCTCCCACAAGCAGTGTTTATCAGATTCCAGGAAATCAACTCTACCTAATAGACATAGAAAATAAAACAACCGAGCTAACAGAAGAAAATTCAGCTACGGCACTTGCGATTGAAATGCGAATTCAATCAACATGGAAAAGAAATTTTAGCCAGAAAAATCGAAATGATTAAAAATAGGCATAGCAATATTCCCATAAAAAAAAAAGAAAACAGAAGTGTTTGGAGAAAGAGGGAAAAATCGATTGCCATGGCAACGAAGAGAAGGAAAAAGGAAGAGTACCTGGAATTCGGAGATGCAGAAAGAGAGAGATGAGATCAGACACAGAGCGAGTGAGTGGAAGGAGGAGAGATCCAGCAGTAGAACCAATAGAAATGTAAAGACATAAAGGACTGAATAGGATTATAATTATTGTATATATATTATATAAATATGTTTGTAATTGTCTATAAGATCTAATACTCTACTACCGTAACCATATACTAAAATGAAAATACTTTCTAATTATGGGGACTAGGGAGAAGAGCAGAGCAGCGATAAGGTTAATATCGAGATTGTACCAGTTGTCTATTAATTATTTATAATTTATTCTATTGATATTTATTAGTACCACTAGGCAGGTACTAGTTAGTATGTATTATTATCATTAGGTATGTCGTTGGAATCCATTCCATAAAACTCCAACCATCGCGTGAGTCAGTCTCCGCATTGTATGCTTGTTGTTTCAATGAACTGACCTTTCCTTTTTTGCCCTTGGCTGCCCGAAATTCCAGCGTCCACTTCGTCCTTGGGCAGCTTGGAGACTCGTTCAACCTTACAATTCACTTTCCTCCACCACATGTGTTCTCCCAAAAATCCTAATCCTAATCCTAGTACTATTGACGAGATGGCGGGCTAATTGAGAAATTTCTCTCTCTCTAATTGGGAAGGTCTTTCTTGGAAAGCTGGTTTTTCTTCTTTTGTTAAGAAATTTTTTTTTTTACTTTTCTTCCTTTGTGTTTATTTTTCCTTGATTTTCTATTTGCTTGACGGTTTGTAGCTCGTTTTGGTCAATTTTAAACTCTATTTTCTTCAAAATTGGAGGATCGTCATTTGGTTTTTATGTTTTTCGGATTTCTTGCTTTACAGTCTAAGAATTTTTAGGGTAATTTTCATTTAGAACAATAGAATTCTTCTATTTATATATTTTGATTTTTTTTTTGAGATTGAGTAATCCGGTGCGGTTTATATAATCTTTGATTCTACTTAATTTTTTACATGTTTTGATGGAAGATCTGGAGATTAGATTTAAAGGGAGAGATGAAGAGAGTCTTATGTCAGGATTTTTTATAATCAACGAGATTGTGGCTGATAAGGTTTTGAATGTAAAAAGAGTACTGGCTATTTTAAGGGAATATGACTCATTGAAATAAAGCCATATTTCGGTTGTTAAACAATTAAATAAGGTCCATGTTAGCTTTAAATTGATATTATTTTGAAATTATAAAAATTTAAATGTAATTATATAAGATTTTATAGAATAAATTTGTTTTTAATAATTAAGTATTTATCAAACCAAAAGATACATTTGATGTTGTTTTATTTGCTTAATTTGAAATATAAATCTAGTTGTTTTTAATACAAATCATTTTGTTTGGACTTAATACAAATGGTTTTTGAGAAATAAAAAAAAATAAGAAAAATAATTTAGTCTCAAATATCCTTGTTCTTGAACTAGAGATACTGTTAATGCATGGCCAATGTATCAATACCCCTATCGTTATCCTTAAACATTAACAAACGCTCTGTTTTAGGTATCGATATCTTAGGGTTTAAGTATCAATATTCAATGTTTTTAAAGTGCAAGATTTCTTCCCAAGACATCAATACACTTGAGGAAGGCATCGACACCCTGCTCACTGGTAGTAAGCAATAGTCAAATTTTCCTATCCACCAACGGCTAGTTCTTTTCCAAATGATCCTCAAAGGCTCTAAACTTAAGAATGTAAATAGATCAAGTATCTGCTAATTTTGGGATACCCGATTCTGAACTCGACTAGTTATCGTAATATCTAAACCTGATTAATTACTCAATTATTTTGATTTATGTTACTCAAACCCTAACCCTATAACATAGAAACTACTCATTTAACTAGCTGAACCCGTTAAATACCAATTTATTAAGTCAATTTTTAACTTTCAAATTTAAATATTAATTCAATTTTAATATATTTTAAAAAAAATTAAATCAATAAATTTAATTTAACTCATAAAAATAAATTAAAGTTAAAAATCATAATTATAATGTTTATAACATTACTAATAAATCATTTATATATAAAAAATTTAAATATAATATTAAACAATTATTATTTATACTAGGGTTCAGGTAGCATATATCTTAATATAATTACCTGAACCCGTGACAGGTAATAGTTTTACTACCTAAAATCCGATTATCTAATACCTTAATCTTACTTAATCGGGTCGGATATTATTGGGTACCTGTTTATAAGGTGCCCATTGTCATTTCTATTTAAGCTCAAGTTTAAGTATGAAAGAGGTCTTTCAACCCAGTGAATAACGGGAGAGGCATGAGACTTAATCTCCAAGAGCATTGAATCAAATCTTCCATCAAAATTTGAAAGCGTTCAAGGTCTTTTTTATTAATCCTTCATATTATTGTAACCACATTTATATTCATTCTTCCTTGTTGTACTTAGTCTTAGGGTTTGAAAAACATTTAACACTTGTAATTGATCAAGAGATGGAGTATTCTTTTGATTGTATTTGAAAGTTTTGAAGAAAATCAAGTTGTAAAAGGTTTCTATCTTTAGCGATGGAGAAAAATAGGGAGTAAAGGTTATACCTTAGCCTTAAAAAAGGTAGTGTTAAAGGTTATCCCTTAGACTTAGAAAAAGTAGTAGAGGTTTCTATCTTGAGCCTTTGAAAAAGATAGGGGCTGCAAAGGTTATACCTTAGCCTTTGAAAAGGTAATTCAATTCTAGTGAATTGGGAACTCTTTAGTGAAATTCTAAGGGAAAGGGTGCAAGTATGGTTAGCCGAATCTTTATAAATCTTTTTGTCTATTCTTTTTTATCCATTTACTTTTAACAATTCAATTATGCTTTATGTTTTATGTTTTTCATTAAATTGTTTTTTCCATACCAGTCTTCATTGTAAACCAAATTTTGGAAAAATTAGGAGTCAATACTGTTCATTATTGGTGTATGCCCTAAAGCCTACTCACTTGGCATAAAACATGGTGCCATGGCCATATATGTTCACTTATTGTAAGTAACGTAAAGGTTTCTCTTCACCGAATGGATTAACAATAATAATGATTATTAGTCATTAAATGAGATAAAGCACCTAGAGCTATATATTATTTGCAAGGGAATTGTAAAGAATTACAATTATGAAAACCTCTATGCATAAAACTTTGTTCTTAAAATTAGTTCATTCTTAATTTGGGTTTTCACAATCCAGATATGTATTGAACTGGATTCGGATCTTTGATTTTTTTTTTTTTTTAAGTCAATTTAAATCTGTCCTAATTTAATCGCAAATCAGATCGAACAATTGTCAGATTCATGCTTGCTTTGCCAGCTCTAATTATGATTACCTACGGAGTTTGGTCTTGAAAGCATACCGACAATATGAAATTACTTAGAAGACAGTTGAAAACAGCTAAAGATTAGCAAAGAAAATCACGTTCACCAGCCATCAGTGAGCTTATTTAAAGTAACTCAGTCCATCTTCACTTATGCATTGCACTCCACCGGTTGGATTTTCTCAACCCTACGATTTTGATCGGTAGAAAAGAAAGAAAGGATTGAAGAAAAAAAATTTGTTAATCTAATGATTAAGCTACAAAATAAAAAAGTGATTATGAAACCTAACTATTGAATTAACAAATTTTACACTCTCATCTCTTTTCATTCTTCCTCCCAAGTAAAACCAACACAAGAATGATACTAACCAGTTTTTTAACGTACGAAAAATGTGTTACCCTGTGGAGTAACGCCAACCCACAGCTTCCAAGATTAACTAAAATAAACGGTCTTTCATTCCTTCATCTCCTCTGTGCCCCGGACTGTCTCCCTCCAAACTTGGCTCTTCCGGCCATGCTTTGCTTATGATGCGTATTAGTGTTCCCGAATTTGAGAGGTACAACTTGCTCGATATATGATTTTCCTGGAAAGTTCCTTCTATCTTTGGGAATGGCAAGAAGCTCTGGTAACCAATATGCAACATACTCCCCTTCCGGATCATATGTTTGTGCCTGCAAAATAATTCATCTTAGGAAGAATGAAAACTACAAATGTTCTCATTGCTCAATAATTTTTCTTTCCTATTAGAGTAGTTTTTCACAACTAAGTCCCAATTTCTTACGGTTTTATCACTTGTTTTCACTATGTTATTCGCAAAGGATGACTTTGTAATCACATAATGATAAGTGATGCCACATATGGTAATCATGCGTTTCTACATCATGCTTAAAATTACAAATGCAACTGCTTTTATATCTCGTGTAGCAGACTTGTGCAAATTGCTGAAACTATTCCGATAAAAGCATCAGGGTTTTAGCATGCATGTAACTCTCATCAAAAGGCCATTGAGTAAGACATTTTATCCGGGAATATATGACCATTGTATACTCCACAGCGATATTTTGCTTAAAATAACCGATGTGAACAACCTTATAGAGATGCACCTCAAAATTTTCTTCAACAATTTAAATATTTGAGTCCACTTACTTGCTTTGGAATGCTGAAATAGCGATCTTCTCTAGGGTCATTTCCAACTCCTTAAAAGAAGGAACATTACCTAATGTTAGGATAGTCACATTCTAATATTTGAACAAATGAATTAAAAAGCTTTAAAAAAACTGCATTTGTATGTATCAAGCAATGTTTTCAAGTAACTGCTCATAAAAGAAACTTCAGAATATATATTAGCTTAGAAAGTATTTCAGACAGGCTACATTCAAAATATAGATGCTAAGAAAGGAAATGCATATGTTGATCACCTGCACCATAAGTCCAGTTTCCATAGTTGGAACATGGATCATAATCTAAAAGGCATGCTTCAAACCATTCTGCTCCCATGCGCCAATCAATTCCCATGTCTCGAACAAGAAAGGAACATACAATCTGCACAAAATTAGACTAGCCATTGGTCATTCTGCAAACTTGTTTAACAGCTTGCGGGATTCCCAAAAAAAGAAACCTGAAAGTGTAGATATTTTTAAGGTTTTGAACAATTTAGTATATGGAGAATGCAGGGACTGTCCCATACTGGTATTCTACAGGAAAAAAGAAAATTATACAATGTGCATTGCTTAATGTTTACCTGCCGGCCACGATTTGACATGAATCCAGTGGCTGATAGCTCCTTCATGTTTGCATCTATTAGAGGGTATCTACAAATTTGTGAATTTATGTAAATACATGTTAAAGTGCATGTATGCATGAAAAAGATTATGTTCAATTTTGAGTGCAGGCAAACTATTCCTCTAATATGATGCCTGGGTTGGAAAATTCTCTTAGAACCAAAACATCACATATGGGTCAATTAAACAACATACCCAGTGCAACCACTTCTCCACGATTCAAACAATTTTTGTTCTTGACGCCAAACCAGTTTCACTTTTCTTGGGCCACCTATATCAGCCAAATTTTTCAATTGATATGATAATGACTATTGATCATATGCAGTTGTTAAAAAAATATTAAACAGTATCAAAGGTAGGAAACAGTGACTAAATTTCACCATAAACATTAATTGACTCCTAAAGATATTCAACTAATATCGATCTTTACCTAATTGAAAAAGGGAATTCCCATACTTGATTGAAAGAAATCTGAAGTAATCCCTCCATATCAATTCAAACAACACCCTGTAACAAATTTCAAAACGAGGAAAGTAAAATCTAGTTTTTAGTGAAGTTCAAGCCTCATATGAGATTGAACACATAGTGTCTTAGTAGCTAATTGCTTGAATTAAAATTTTATGCCATCCCAATGATAGATTTATTTTTTTCATTTCACAATCCAAAGTTCAAAATTAGTCAAGGTTTCAAATAATAGAACATGGAAGAAAGAGTTTTCCAATTAAAGCTAGAGCGATGAATGGTGTACCAATATGTGGAGTCATTTGCTTGCCTTTCCTTTTCATATCTCTTTACCTAATAGTATTAATCAAAATAGCAGCCTGAGTTAAAATCATCTTCTTCATTGTATGACATGATCATGTAATTACAGCAAGGGAAATATACAGAAAATTTGCATACCTCTTCATATATGAATCGGGGAGAGAGACTTCCCGAAGCAAGCCATGGAGAGAACTTTGTTGAGTAATCAGGTCCTAACATCTTGTTCCTTGTCTCCTTATATATTTTTAACAAGTCCTACATATGAATGTAAGTGAGACTATTAAGAAGGGAGCATAATCCGAGCAATATTCTCTTTTTAACTCACTATTATCAGCCCATCTATGGACTATGGTACTACATTCCTCCTCTAATACAGATCATGCAAGTAATTGGTAATTCCACATTCAGAATAAAAAAATAAGCCATTTCATCTTGCCTTCTTCCAGAAGTATTCTTTTACTCTGCTCAATGCAGCAGTTTCACCTCCCAAAAATCTCATTCCTTTTGTAACCTGTCATTTAAGAAGAAAAAAAACCTCACTATAAACACAAAAGTCTCAATGCTTGCTGAAATATTTGTATGCTTAGTATGCATGGCGTGTTAACTTGCCTTTTCTGAAAGAAGTCCAAGCTGCTCAATTGAGGGAATATGTCCCCAGTCATTGATACGAGGAGGTGGTCCAAGAGATTTTGGTAGTCTAATGCATGCTCGGATGGTGCTTTTGGCTTCAACAGACTGAAAGTGTTAATTTGTTAACAAATACCTAATCAGCACTCAAGAACTTAATGAACGCAAAATACAGAATGTAGAATCATGCCTTACGAAACTGAGTATATACGTCCGGCAAACTGCTGATATTGAATGGAAGGTCATTTAAGTGATACATAGTGCTGCCCCATATAAGTTCTAGCTTAGGGTTGTGTGTGGAACTTGAACTGGTAGAATTTACTTGAGAAGGCGATAACACCACACATCTTAGTCCTCGAGCAACCAATCTTTCAACTCGAAGCTCCTCACTGCAGGTTTCTTTATGGGCATATACCTGGCTAGAGTAGTTTTCAAAATGCACACCATATTAGTCCAATAACAGAGAAAGTAATTAAAAACTATAGATTCATTATAGACATTTTAGAGGTAGGCACTCAACCGTGTGAGCTCCAAGAGCTTTTGCAAGAGAAGGAAGAATGTCCTCTGGCTTCCCATGTTGAATGAGAAGATCAAGGCCCATCTTCATCAAATTCTTCTTCAAATCAGCCAAGCATTCAATGATAAACTGGGCTCTCAAAGCTAGCAAGAAACAAATGGAAATCAAATAAAAATGAATAACAGAAATAATACTATCATCAATGACATGCCCTTAATAATTTGAAGTAAATAGAATCTGCAAGATCCTGCAACATAGAAGTGGTGCCTAGCTGTTAATTGTCTTTCATATTACATCAAATTAATGACAGTAAGAGATTTCATTTCAGCTCAAAAGCCAAATTGACTGAAGAGTATACATAATATATCAGTTGTCAAAATTTTTAAAATCAAATGACAATATCCAAAACTTTAATGCTCACCAAGTTGAAAAAGGAAAGAAAGAAAGAATCAATAACAACAACCTAGAACGCGGGAACAAAAGTGATACCTCCAGTCTTAGGGAAACCAAAGTAATGGGTTGTCCCAAAGAGACGAGGATCGATGCAGTAAACAGGCAAAATGGCATCAGAAGAAACCCAAGCCTTAAACAAAGCCTCGTTGTCTAACACTCTCAAATCATTCCTGTACCAAACAATGGAAATGCCTTTCCCATTCCTCTTCACTGCATTTGATGAGTACCTTTCGAAGGTTTCCTCCGCAATGTTGTCCATTTCGTGGGATTCTGCTCCCGGAACCTGGTAGACTGTTGATGAAACAGTGCATTTGGGTTCGGATTTTGAAGTGGAATTCATGATTTGGAAGCGAAGACGGAACCTAATTTGAGTTGAACATGCAAATATTGAAGATGGGTAGATGAGTTTTCTCTGTGAAAGTGAAAGTACGGAGGAGGAAGGAAGGATGACCATGCTTGCATCATGTAGTTGGTTGGACTTTGTAGCTGGCTAATCTTTAAGCAGTTACGCTGTTGACACGTGGATATGGACGACGTGGCGTTCTCTTAACCTGAAGGCCTGTTGTCAACGGATTTGTTGCAATAGCAGCCACAGATTTGCCCTTGATAAATATAGCAGACACGAGGCTTGAGCTAGCTTTCTTCTGCCGCATTGCATTCTCTCTCTGTTTGGCCATTTGGGTCCGATTAGCACGCTTTTGGCTATCAAAGAGCAATAAGAAGAGGAGAAGATCCTGAATATGTGAGATCATTTTCCCCTGGATGAGTTTGGGGGCGTGTTTAGGCTTCAATGCTGCCGATTGGGTAAGAAACGAACAAAATAGTAATTACCCTTACTTTATATTTTTTAAAAATTTTATTAAAAAATGTTTTTAAACATTATTTTATTATTTTCAATGTCATTGAAACCATCTCACCTCTCATGCAAATTATGCATATATCCCTGAAAATTTAACGATGGGAAGAATATAGCAATCAAATTTGGGGATGGATTGCAGAGTTCGTAGATGCAGTAGCGTTTTCTCTCTCATTCAAGAAACATGAACACTTCACTACATTAATATAATTTGTGACAGGCAATTAATCATGCTTTATTAGGTATGACAATGGGTATCTAATATTGACCGATCCAATTAAACAAAGTTAGAGTAGTATATAATCGGATTCGGACAAAGTTAGTAAAATTATTACTTGTCATGGGTCGGATATTTATCTTAGTCAGATATTTATCTTAAGGTTAGTAAAATTATTACTCGTCATGGGTCAGATATTTATCTTAAGGTATCTGTTATCCAAATCCGATTATAAATAATAATTGATTAATATAATATTTATATTTTTTATATATAAATTATTTATTATTAATTTTTATTTAATTAAATTAATTCACTAAATATTATTAATTATGATTTTAAATTTAATTTATTATTATGAGTTAAATTAAATTAAATTTAGAATAATTTAATTTTTTTAAATAAATTATTCTAAATTTATTTAAAAATTAAATTTAAAAGTCAAATTTTAATTTTAATAAACGTATATTTAATAGGTTTAAATAGTTAAATAAGTATTTTTCATTTTATAATGTTAGGATTTGATAACACAAATAAAAATAATCGAGTGATTAATCGAGTTTAAATATTATAAAAATTAATCAGATTCAAATTCAAATGTCCCAAAATTAACAAGTACTTGATCCGTTTACATTCTTATGCTTTACAAACAAAAAAAAAAAGGTTCTTTTGCAATCTATCTATTTCGTCACACAAATTATTTTCTTAAAAAACCAAAAACTTAATTTTTTTTTTATATCATTCCCTATACCCTATTTTGTTTTCTATTTTACCTCTTCTACCTGTCACTCACCTCAAACCTTTCAAACTCTTAAATCTAGTTCTCAAACTCACAAGTTCAATCTCTCTTAAACTCTTCAATCTCTTCAAAATTTACAAAAAAAAAAAAAATCTTAAGATAAATTTTTAATATAATGAGTTAATATGTTAAATATTGGTTAAATTTTTATTAGATTTTGATTAAAAAGTTTATTTGGACCAAAAACTGCCATTAAGATAAAATTTTCCTAAAAGCTCGAGCTTGACGAAAGTCAAGCTTCTACCAAAAACAGAAGTTTGACTGAAGCTAGCTTCCGCCAAGCACAAATTTGTTTATATATATATATATTAAATATATATATATATATATATATATATTATATATAATGATTAATGTTTGTTGAATCAAGTAAAAGAAACTCGATATTCTCTAAGTAAAATCTCGAATTCGAGCTTTATGAACTAAGAAAACAATATTGAGAGATATCTTCCGATTCAAGTTTAACTATAATTCAATATCAGATTTGTCGAGATCTAAAATAATTTTCAAACATCAAGAGATTTTGACAAAAATAGATATTTATAAATAATTTTATATCTTGGCGAAAATTAAGCATCCACCAAAAACAAAAGCTTGACGGAAGCTTCTGCCAAGCACAAGTTTACTTTGAAAAAAAAAATTATATAAAAATATTTTATATCTTGACGGCCACGCATAAGTTTATTAAAATAAAAAAATATTTTTATTAAAAAAAATGAACTTGAATAAGGCTCTAGAAAATTTACTTTTGGTGCCTCAACTTGACTCTAGAAAGTGAATTTTCGATAGTCTTATTGTAGCTTTGAAAATGAATTTCTAGAACACATTCTTTTTTTCCCAAAAATTCATTTTCAAAAGCATTGGAAACAAAAAAATAAAAATGTATTTTGATATAAGGATATTTTAATGTTAATTTAAAAAAAAATTTGTGTAACATACTTCATAAGTTGTTAATAATATCTATCTACAAAATCAAAAAATTGGTTTACTAATATAAAATCCTATTGATTTTCTGAATGAAGACAATCTATAGCGAAAAATTTCGAGTTCAAATTTTCATTAAGTCAAATTTCTTTAAGCCAACACCGGTCGTGAACATTAGTTAATTTCATATCCAAGATGGTATGAAAATACTTTGTGACTAAAAAAACAAAAAACTTTCTACCAACAAACCAATGCGGCATTCATTTCCTTCCTTTCATCCTATGGACAAATATAATTGTGGGCTGAATATCATAGCCGCTACTCAAACCGCCTGCTGGGCCATCCGTGGAACTAGGCATCCTCCAAATTCGAAACTCTGAGCTTTGAATCACTACTCAACACAATGTAATTCCTACGTAAGAGTCACTCCATTGAAAGCTAAGTTGCCTCAGCCTTTAAATCTTCCCAATATGCTAAAATAATAATTCATATGTTTGAATGTCAAATACATTTTACCCCTGCTATCGCTTTTCTCCATTAAGATGACTTTCTGGTAACAATTTTTGTTTCTTTTTATTTGGTTCACAGAATACCACGGACAATTGGATTGCTTTGAACCTTTTTTCTTTGCACTGGGATTACCTTCAACGTTAGTCTGTTACACCTACAATTGTGCATGATGCGGTGATGCAAGATATCTCTAAGCTGTAGGTAAATTGATGCAATAAATGCAACGCATAAGCTTAATTTGCCCTAACTCAAATGGCATGGGCTTCAACAAGCTCCAAAGTCCAAACTCTGTCTATGCCTCTCCAAAATTGTTATGTCAGTCTGCAGCATACACGATTCAATCTAGTCCATTTTGCTGATGGTGTGAAGAACAAGAATACGAATGTAGGTTCTCACGAAGAATTTAATCTGCACATGCAGAAATTAAATGATAGAAAAGGTACCCGTAATCGGCAATGCAAGTAGGTAGAGAAAATAAGTGCAGTCAGGGAACCTACATCTGCCAGTGGCTGTGGGTTCAATTAAGGTAACAGGATCACAAATAGCATGTTAAGCATGATGCACAGAAAAGAAAACTGTATAGATTACTATCCTATTAAGCAAGCTTAACTCATTATCTGTGACAAATGGAGTTTATCCTTTTGAAAGCCCGAAAATTGATAACAAACCTGAATATAAGATTTCAATTTTATATCTTGATCACTACATAAGAATAGAAAAGTGGACATTTCATGCCTAATCACATAGACGGTGCATTCCCAGTGGCCTGTTCTATAATGTATCTGGGCAATGCAACCACCAATCATCAAACTAGCCATATTCTACAACCAGAGATGATGTAAGCGATTGGGATGGAGAGAGGAAGAGCTGGGAAAATGCATTTGAGTAATCATATCTATAGAATAAAAAAATAGCATAAAGAAAGAGAAGCACCAGGATTTCAGGAATACCTATGTGGCATGATTCGTAACATGTAGGTGGCTAATGATGATACTTTTGTCCTTTCAGAATAGCCCATGACCTGAAATCAAGTGATACATGACCTCCCATATAGTAAAAGAGCAGAGCTTTATAAAACATAGGTTGCTGGTAAGCACTAAGCAAATATGTAGATAACAGGGCAAGTTTCAGATTTAGTTGATCACTAGCATCATAAGGAATCATAAAAAATAATTAAAAAAATGAAAAGCAAAAGATGACAAGATGAAGAGAAGAAACAAAAAAGGAAGATATAATAACAGTCGTGGGGCCTTACCTAAAGAATTCAATTAAGTTTAACAAATTTGACTAGACATTACACCATCCATCATTAACTGTTAGCACAAAGCAATTGAACCACTCCTAACAATCCAACTTGGTTTTAACTCAATAATATCTCCAATAACTTCCCATCTATATCCAGCACAAGCAACAATGACAGATGAGTCTCTCTCCACTACTGATTGACCCATAGCCAAAGGCCACCGAAACTTTCCAATATGCTGCATAAGACAGCAACACTGGAACCACTATATCAACTAACAATCCCACCTACCACCTAAGTGGATCAAATTCAAACCCCTCCATTGTAAGAAGTAGCTGGCAGATTGTAGACCAGAAAATGGTCCTTGAAAATTAACTAAACAGTCATCCATAGAATGGAAACCACCTTTTTCTTATTATTTAATGAATTACTCACTATCACTCAATTAGATTGAAGGAGGCTCCATTATCAAAAAAAAAAAAAATTTGAAGGAGGCTCCTACCAGCCAGTGAACAAACATGACTAAAAATCACCTTGCTGTAAAATAAGCATTTTTTGTTATAACTAAAAAATATGAAATATGCAATGAATGGCTTTCAACATGTCACAAGATTGGATGTATTCGATATTTAATGGACATGGAACTGTAAGTTAACCTTTTCTCACCTATAAAGTTGTTCCATGAGCACAACTAGTGCAATTTGATGATTCAATACCATTGAAGACAACTTGATTGATACGTTTGCACGTTGTCGTATTTGTTGTCCATGACCATAAGGTCCACCAATGCAAAATGATAATCTTGAAGCTCCCTATAACACGGAGAATTGAAAAAAAGAAGAAAAGAAAACCACAAGTCATGCATGAATCAAATTCAAGCATTGCAGAGTTACAAACTAAGCAACATAATGTTCTATATCACTAAATTGCAATCAAGGTCAAAGAGTGAAAATGATCCCACAATTGTTCTGACTACTAAAATATTTGCAACTGCAGGCATCTGATATGGGAGAAGTGGCCTCCAGCAACAAGCTGATAGTGGTGGCTATATCTATCACATTTATGATGTTGAAATTTCAGATCTACACACACCCAACTAACAAGAAGCTATATGATGACAATTTTTAGTTCTGAGCATTTTTCACATTAAGTTGGTTTCATATAATACAATAAGACTAATGCGACCGGATACATGTTTCTTCAATCATTTCTCAATAATCACATTTTAATGATTTGTATTCCATACCGTATTCCCAGCACCTCCTAACAATTCGGCCATCTGCTCAGAGCCAACATCTAATCCACGCTCATCCAACATCACCACCTAAAAGTAAAGTAGATAAATAGTTGCAGATCAAGGGTGATTATTGCTCAACAAAACTATATTTACAAATATTAATAAAAAAATGAAAGAGAAGAAGGTGGACAAAAATAAGAACAATAAAAGAGAAGTTAAGTTGAATGGTTTTTTGAGGACCTACCCAATCATCAGACCTGATAAGGCTGACGACAGCCGAGTCTTCATCATCAACCTGAGCCCTCGCATCGCTGCAATAAGTCAAGAACAAATTCACCCACGGCATAACAACAGAACACTTATTAAATCAATAGATAAAGGCTTAAAGCAAAGAGTACCGCGCATTTTTAGGATTGGAGCGAATCTGGACATCATAGACATGACAATAACATTTGAGCTTTGCCTTATATTCATCCACCAGTAATTGTACAGCAGGGGACCTCTTTTTTCCTACCGTTAGGATTCGAATAGGTAACGCTTTCTTCCCAGCCCCACCAATCAAAGCCTCAAAGTTATTAAACCAAAATTCGACATGAAACAAAGAAGGGCGGAACAGAATAGCTTACCACGGATTGACCGGCGTATTTGCATCCTTTACCTGACAATTTTGATTACAGAATTGAGATTAATAGAAAATTGTAGAGCTCATATTACTAGTTTGATTCTGATTAGGATAGGAGAACCTGATGAATAAGAGATGGAATTCGTGCACTGAACACTAACACCACACAATGAGATTGCCATTGCCATCACTACTTTTTTAATTACTTATCCTGCTCTTAGAAATGGCGTCAAGAGTAAAGACAGTAACGTCTCTCCTCACCAAAAGAAAGAACAAAATCAAAAGACCGTAACTTTTCTTCGTTGGCAATCATACGGCGTGGTAAATGTAAAGGGAGTGCAAAACGACAGCGTGTCGATATTATTTAATTATTTATTTTTTGTTCTTATATGAAATGACACTTGGATTGGTGCTGGAAGGCTCTGTTTTTTTCTAGAACCTGCAGGAGTACTGAATTTGAAGGCGTAAGGAGGTGGAGAACAACATCTTTGGAGGTGAGAACCAGAGAACAACGCGAATCTTGTCGTTAACATAGACACAGCTATTTCAACCGAGAGTAAGCAACTCAAGTCCGATCCTTAGAGAGCTTCTATTTGCACTACAAAAATTCTTCTTTACACTACACTCCTCAAACACACATTAAATACACCCCATAAAATTACAAAACAACCCTTAAAAAATTTACAAAACCCCCCATCTTCCTTTTCCTTCCTTCGACAAAGCACACCGACAGCCACACCTGCAGCCACCGGCTGGTGGCCTGACGCAGGCTCACCTGCGCAAGGCGACATGCCTCGCTTGTGAAGCTTCCCCCGCGAGGCCACATGCCTCGCGCAGGCTTCTCGCCCGAGGCTTCCGGCACTGGGGCGTGCCAGCGCTGGGCCAGAAAGCGCGCAACTTGGCTTGCGGGCATTACTTGCCCGCGTGCATGCTGGGTTGCGCGCTTGGCAAGCTCGCACGCAAGCCAGGTTGCGCACTGTTATCGAATTTTCGATGAGTGTACCGCAAGTGTACGGACCGTAGCAAGTAATAAAGTGATGAGTAGAGTATCGTTCCCACGAGGATTGAATTTGTGAATTGCTTACTAAGTACTAAAATTTCACACCCTAATTTTATTCAAACGATCGAAAGAAATTTTTTTTATCAAAACACTAATGTATTTAAAATAGCAATAAAGTGAAAATAAAAAAATCTTTATTTAAATAAAACTTCTAAAATATTCCAAAATAAAAATCAAAAGAAATTCAGCTGAAAACTTGAAAACTAAAACAAAGAGAATAAAACTAAACTACTCTATATCCCCTAGTAGGATTGAATTCTCTTCATGGTGCTGAAGCTGGCTATTTATAGAGGCAGTGGGGAAGATGATTAGCTCAAAATCTTGGCTGATAGGGCTCGATCTTTATCTTCAAAGAAAATTTATCTTTTATCAGCTCCCTTGTTTATCTCTATCCTTAGCAAAAAGTCCATCTTGATAATTTATCTTCATAAAAGATAAATGCAACAATTTATCTTTCTTGGCAGCCAGTAGAAATATCCATGCATGAAGCTTTATCAATAAAGTCTTGTGTTTGAATGAAATTTGGAACTGAAATCCTTCACATCTTTGACTTCTTTATCAATTGGAGTTCCTACATCATTGAGAGAAATTTAACAGATAAATTAGGGATTTGAATCTAATAATAATGATTTAGAGATAAATTATATTATTAAATTCATGATAATTCTATAAATTATAGAATTATCACACCCCCAAACTTGAATTTTTGCTTGTCCTCGAGCAAAATAACATTCCCAAAGAAATGTACCTAGAGGTCAAATACACTTGCAAGAATGATTTCCCTTTAATTTCCGTAAAGATTTTGAAAACATTACAACTCCATGAAAATTCATAAACATTAGCTAAATATATATAAACTCATTCAAAAGAGAGTATCAATTCAATTTAAATTTTTCCGTGTGTGTGTGTAAATGTTTCTTCATTTCAGTTCATGCAATCCGGATGAATTTATACAAATATAAACATAACAAAATATCTCAAAGAATAGTTATCTTCCATAAGTTTGTTTTTCTCATCTTCTCTCCACTAATGTAGACACACATAGCCAAAGATCAATAGGACTTTATAAGCTTGTAATGTATGGCTAGGGTAAAGGTAGGAGAAATAGGATTTTTAGGCTTAACCCCTAATCATGCATTCTTTTTCTTGGACTTTTTAAGAGCTTTCAAATAATTCCCCCAACTTGATTTCTTTTTTTTTTGAATTTCTTTTTTTTTCTTTTTTTCAACATTTTTTTTTTGAATTTCACCCTTTCTTCCATATATGCGTAGCTCTAAATATATCTTAACATAGTCCTCATGCATATAATGGGGTATAGGAATTTTTTTTATAGGCTAGGCTAATTATTAATATAGGTAAAACAAGAAAGAAGGTCTATTTAAGCTCAAATTGGGTGACTAAGGATAAAATACATCATGGTAGTCTTGAAAAGCTCAAACGGCCCAAAGATGGCCTAAATCACCTCTTTAGCTAAGTGTGTTCTAGGATTTCGCCTTGAGAGATGATAGAACAAATTCTAGACAAATAACAAACTTTAAAGACTATTGTTTATTCCTATTCACATAAATCTTCTCTAAATATGCATGACTTCAATGATAGAAACATTGTGCATTTAATTTTTGGAAAAATCTCAATCAAAAAGATAATTCACTAAAGAATTCATTCACATACTTTGCTCATATTCATGAATTTCATTTTGCTATAACATTCTCAATTAATGGTTAAATATCAAGGAATTATCAAGCAAACATATAATCACTTCAAGGTAAAAACCATTTTAAAGCACAAAATTTTTTGCAAAGATTTCAAAAGAAAATCAAAAAAATTTTGGTTAATCTTTAAAAATAAAAATTTTGCTCTTCCCCCCAACTTGAAACATACATTGTCCTCAATGTATAAGAAATTCAAGAATTCAAGAAAAGGATAAAGGAAACTCCCCTGATTTTTTTTTTTAAATGAAGCTCAAACTGCAAAACTTGCCAAATTTCTTTGTCGGTCCCCCAAACTTAGACTCTGACACCTATAAAATAAAGAAAAGAAATCAACTAATGAAATATCTAAACTAAGAAATAAGAGAAATAACTAAGAAAGCAATAAAATGCTGGGGTTGCCTCCCCAGAAGCGCTTGATTTATAGTCATCAGCTTGACTATGTCTGTCATTCTTCAAGGTGGATCATTAAGATCAGTAACCGATTTTCCACGATCGATCACTCCTCCCCAATAATGTTTCAATCTCTGACCACTAACCTTAAATGGTTCCTTTGAAAATTCAGCTCTTATTTCCACAATTCCATATGAAAATACTTGAGTAACAATGAATGGTCCAGACCACCTTGATTTCAACTTACCTGGAAATAGCTTCAAACAAGAATTATAGAGTAAAACCTGTTGCCCCGGCTCAAATTGTCTTTCCATTATCTCCTTGTCATGCCACTTCTTCGCTCTCTCCTTAAAGAGTCTAGCACTCTCATCTGCTTGCATTCTGAATTCATCCAACTCGTTGGGCTCAGCACAATTAGGCTTCTCTTCATCAAGAATTGCTTCTATGGTGTCCATAGGTTGTTGATTGATGAATATTCCCTGAACTATACTCTCTTCTTCATTCACTTTAAAACAATCATCAGTCTCACTTGGGAATTTAATTGCAGAGAAAAGGTTAAATGTTACCTCTTGATCATTGACCCGCATGGTGAGCTCTCCTTTTTGCACATCAATAAGAGCCTTACCAGTTGCCAGAAAGGTCCTCCCAAGGATGATTGGGACTTCACGATCTTCCTCCATGTCTAACACTACAAAATCAGCTGGAAAGACAAATTTGTCAACCTTCACTAGCACATCCTCAATAATGCCTCTTGGATACTTGAGAGATCGGTCAGCTAACTGGAGTGTTATCTTGGTTGGTTTAGTCTCTCCTAGTCCAAGTTTCCTGAAAATAGAAAAAGGCATTAAATTAATACTTGCACCTAAATCACATAAAGCTTTATCAAAAAATAAGTTACCAATAGTGCAAGGAATAGTAAAACTCCCTGGATCTTCAAGCTTAGGTGGTAAGTTCCTTTGCAAAATGATGTTACACTCCTCAGTAAGAGCAACAGTTTCAAAATCCTCAATTTGCCTTTTCTTGGAGATGATGTCCTTCATGAATTTGGCATAAATTGGCATTTGCTCCAATGCATCAGAGAAAGGGATGTTGATGTGGAGCTTTTTGAATACCTCTAGGAACTTAGCAAATTGCCTAACTATCTTCTTTTGCTTGAATCTTTGAGGAAAAGGGATAGGTGGAGGAGGTGATTCAATGGTCTTACCAGATTGAGATGAAGTCTGCCTAATGTTCTTTTCTTGCTTATCTTCTTCTTTTGCCTGGACTTCAACTCTGACATCTTCCTCTAATTCTTTAGGTATGTAGCCCACTTCTTTACCCTTCCTCAAGGTGATTGATTTACATTGCTCTTTACCTTCCCTTCTTGGATTAGGTTCAGTATTGCTAGGCAGGGTACCTTGGGGACGGTTACTAATGGCATTGGCAATCTGACCTACTTGAATTTCTAGGTTCTTTATAGAAGCAGCTTGGTTTTGTAAGATGGTGGTGAACATCTCTTCTAAGGAAGGCTTCTTTTCTTGTGGTGGGACTTGTGGTAGAGGATTATGTGGAAGTGGTGGTGGTGGTTGAGTATGGAAGCCAAGAGGATAAGTAGGTCTTGGATTAGATGGTTGCCCTTGATTATTGTTCCAAGACAAATTTGGGTGATTTCTCCAGCCAGGGTTATAGGTGTTTAAGAATGGGTTATGGTTCCTATTTGGATGGGAAACATATTGGACTTGTTCGGCTCGAATAGAACACCTATCGCCAGAGTGATTACCCCCACAATTATCACAAGTTACGAAAGGGTTTTGAATGGAATGAATTGGGTTGGGTTGTTGATTGACTCCAAGAAAATCAACCTTTTTGGTCAAGGCTGAGATTTGAGAGGTAAGAGCGGTGAGTGCATCTAACTCATACATACCTGCCGTTTTTGGTGTAAGCCTCTCAGTTGACCATTGATAGCTGTTTGCAGCCATGTCTTCTATCAAGTTGTAGGCATCATCTATAGACTTGCTCATTAATGCACCACCTGCAGCTGTGTCTATAGTAGTTCTGGTCTGGCCTTTCAACCCATTGTAGAATATCTGCACTTGCAACCAATTTGGAATCCCATGATGAGGACACCTTCTCAAGAGTTCTTTGTACCTCTCCCATGCTTCATAAAGTGACTCTGAATCGTGTTGCATGAAAGTGGTGATGTCGTTCCTCATCTTAGCTGTTTTGGCTGGTGGGAAGAATTTTGCCAAGAACTTCTGGACTAAGTCCTCCCATGTTGTGATTGATCCTGGTGCCAATGAGTTCAGCCAATCCATCGGTTTATCCCTGAGAGAAAAAGGAAATAATCTCAATCTTATCGCATCATTAGAAACACCATTATTCTTAAAAGTAGAGCAAATTTGTAAAAAGTGTTTCAGATGAGCATTAGGATCATCATTGATTGAACCCCCAAACTGTACAAAAGTTTGGATCATTTGGATGATGGCTGGTTTGATCTCGAAATTGTTTGCTTGAATGGTTGGATATCTTATGCTCATCTCGAATCCATTCACTGTAGGCATTGCATAATCTCGAAGAGACTTGGTATCTGCTTCTTCCATGGTATTTGTTTCAACAAGGTCTTCTTGATTCTTCGTAAAGTCCTTTCAATTTCGGGGTCAAGGGGAGCCAATTCACCACTCCTTGAACGGCTCATGCACTAGGCCGATGTACCTCGCAAGAAAAACAAGAGAAGATATTAGTATCAAGGAGGGAGAAAAAGAAAAAGAAAATATTTGAATTAAAACTAGGTATGCTTGGTATTAATATTAGCAAAACAAATCCTTCAATCCCCGGCAACGGCGCCAAAAACTTGTTATCAAATTTTCGATGAGTGTACCGCAAGTGTACGGACCGTAGCAAGTAATAAAGTGATGAGTAGAGTATCGTTCCCACGAGGATTGAATTTGTGAATTGCTTACTAAGTACTAAAATTTCACACCCTAATTTTATTCAAACGATCGAAAGAAATTTTTTTTATCAAAACACTAATGTATTTAAAATAGCAATAAAGTGAAAATAAAAAAATCTTTATTTAAATAAAACTTCTAAAATATTCCAAAATAAAAATCAAAAGAAATTCAGCTGAAAACTTGAAAACTAAAACAAAGAGAATAAAACTAAACTACTCTATATCCCCTAGTAGGATTGAATTCTCTTCATGGTGCTGAAGCTGGCTATTTATAGAGGCAGTGGGGAAGATGATTAGCTCAAAATCTTGGCTGATAGGGCTCGATCTTTATCTTCAAAGAAAATTTATCTTTTATCAGCTCCCTTGTTTATCTCTATCCTTAGCAAAAAGTCCATCTTGATAATTTATCTTCATAAAAGATAAATGCAACAATTTATCTTTCTTGGCAGCCAGTAGAAATATCCATGCATGAAGCTTTATCAATAAAGTCTTGTGTTTGAATGAAATTTGGAACTGAAATCCTTCACATCTTTGACTTCTTTATCAATTGGAGTTCCTACATCATTGAGAGAAATTTAACAGATAAATTAGGGATTTGAATCTAATAATAATGATTTAGAGATAAATTATATTATTAAATTCATGATAATTCTATAAATTATAGAATTATCACGCACATTGCTTGCCCGCGCGCAACCCAGCTTGCGCGTTGGGCGAGAGCAATGGGCAGGAGCCGAGCCTTGCTCACGGCTGCGCTGGGTCGTGCAGGTGCTGCACGAGGCTCGCCCATAGCCTCACCTAAGCAAGGCTCGCCTGCCTGTGCATTGCTGCGCTAGGCTCGCCCGCAGCCTCACTTGCCTCGCCCCGGAGCCTCACCTGCCTCGCCCAGCAGCCTCACCCTAAAGCCAAACAAACAACTAAAATTCAACCAAAATGTTATTTCATTGTACCTGTAAGGCAACAGTTGGAGAAGAGAAGGAGGAGGAAGGCTGAGGAACAGACGGTGGAGAAGAAGAGCTATCGGAGCAGATGGGTCCGGCTGAGGGGGGGAAATTGATTTATTGAATGAAGGATAAATTTGTCATTTCAAAGAGTAGATTTAGTTTTTTTTCTTTTTTGTAGTGCAAAGAGTAAATATTGTGGTGCAAATAGAACTCCTCCGATCCTTATGTTCTTCAATTCTCAGATAAATTGATCTTTCGTATTATTCTATACACGGAATGTATTATTTGTTGCATTTGTGTTATCTTCAGATGTCAGCGTACGAGAACGTTGTCAGGGGAAGATTGAGGCTGAAGGGAAATGCTCTCCAAGTTAAAGCAGATGGCGTTTCCAAAAAAAAGAAGAGAAACAGACACCGATTTGCTTTCCAGTCCGAAGGTTAGTTCCACAGTTCTTCTGCTTTATCTTTGCTTTTATTTTTGTTTATGATATTGCATATTTGTTTCTATATATAATGTTGAATTTTTATCGTGCAAAAACATATTCCATAACCTGATCATCATGAAATTTAATCACACATAAGAGACAATTCGATCTGTTCTCACATGGATAGGCTTTATATCTATATCTATATATATTAAGAAAAACGGTGACAGGTTAAATTGTAGGATATTCTGTTCATTTCAAAAGTCCATTAAGATTGACAACCCAAGCAAGTATATGACATAAGACAGCATTCACTGGAATAGGAAGTTTGGAAAAGAACAAGAATAGTGAAGCATTGTTGTTTCCATGTTTGTTACAATCAATGTTTTTCTACACATTTTAGCCGAAGACTTTAGAATCATGCCAAAGAATAGACTAATAGGTTTTGGAAAGCAAAATTTAAAAGAAAAAGTGTGATTGTGTTATACTACTATAGAATAAAATTTAACTTAAACAAGGGCAAATGCTACTAACTTGTTCTTATCAATAAGAGGAATGTCACTCCATTCAGCCTTCTCCACAATAATCCGCTGTTGCCCATTATCAAGAAGAATATTAAAAGAACTGTAGACACCTTATTTTGTCCGGGTTCTTAATTTAAAAATAATTAACTGGGTTAAACGACATTGTATTTTAATTTAATTTAACAATTTAGTATTAGGCTAGAATTAAATTAGGATTTTTTATAGATTAGAATTAACACTGAAATTAGGATTTAGGAAAAAAAAATAAAAAAGAGAGGAGAGACAAAAAAAAAATTGATTTTAGGATTAAATAATTAGATTTTTTTAGGATAATTATATAAATTAGGATTTATTTATTAATTAATTAGGAAGAGTTATTATTAGATTAAATTTAGACTAGTAGAGTTAAATTAGAATAGGGATTTGATAGATAATTAGGATAAATAGAAAAACAAGATAAATATTAGTCTAACATAAGTCTAATAGGAGTCTAACTAAGTCATTATAAAAAAGGGTCCTGTGCTATTCTGAAAAAGAAAAGAAGAAAGATATCAAAATCGAATTCCTTCCTGCCTTTATCGTGAGCATCATCATTGTTAACCATCATTATCGTTATCCTTGCTGCATTGCCATTATTCCCTACGCGTTTGTTGCACTTCTATCTTCGCTTCAGCACCGTCATCGCCCATTCCATCCGGTTTTGTGTTTTCGTTCCAAGCCATTGGTTGTTATTATAAGCCTATAGAACCGGTTACAGCAGCAGACTTCTCTCTTTCGGTTGATTGTCAAGCATCATTGCACACCTCCATCGCTTGCCTCCACTCACGTCCCAAGGGAAACAAAGAAAGATTAGAAAAGGGAAAAGGCACGAGGAAGACATCAGGTAAGTTTGTATGTTAATCATTTCTTTTCCTATTTAATTAATTTTATAGTTTAATAATAGGTTGATGATTTGATAATAAATTTGACTTAATAGTTTAATTTGTATAATTTAATAACTTGATTTAATAATAAAGTTTAATTAATATGACTTTGCATGATAACTTGAGTAAATGAATTAATTATAAAATACTAATTTTGCATGGTAATGACTGGTATGATTAATGTGTATAAATAATTAGGATTTAATTAATGTTGTATGCTTGATTTATTGGGTAAGGTTTCAAGAAATTGTAATTATAATATATATATATATATAAATACAAAATATAAATTTAAAACAATAGAATAATGATAAGATTTAGTAAATGAAAAATATTAAAAGTAGACATGATTTATTCCGAGGATGAGATCCCAAGGAGGGTTACGCTTAAGTAATACTTTGGAATCTCTAGGTGAGAGGATTTCCTTCATGGTCTGACCAGCTTAATGGAAGGAGCTAAAAGGAATTTTCAATAAAAAATAATTCATGTGCATTTTTAAAAATATAATAAATAATAATAAAAGAATATGATAAATAAAAATATAATAAAATAATAAGAGTCAGATAATAATAATTCATGAAAGTATATCGATCATTCCGATGATAAGATTCCAAAGAGGGTTACGCTTAAGTAATACTTTGGAAATCTTTAGGTAAGAGAATTTCTTTTAAATTCTACCAGCTTAATGGAGGATTTTAAAGGAATTTTTGATAAAATGATTTATATTCATTTTCTAAAAAATAAAATAATTTATATTCACAAATAAATATGACAATAAATAATAAAAAAAAGATATTAGTCAGAAAATAATAGAAAATAATAAATGATAAAAATAAAATAAGATAATTTGGGTAGAGGAGTCAAAGGAAATTTCCATAAAATACTAAAATTCATCCGACGACGGAGCCTCTTCAAGCAAGTCGCATAGTACTACTTGAATACTCTTGAGGTGAGAAGGATTTTTTAAGTTATCCCACCAGCTTAATGGAGGATACTTAGAAATATTTTCAATATTAAGCATATCGAAATTAAAGATTAACCTAAGCAAATTTAGAAGATAACCTAAGACTAAGTGGTACCATTCTAGGATGGGCGTCGTGGGGGTGCTAATCCTTCCCCACACGTAACCGTACTCCCGAGTCTAAGAATCTTTGAACGTAGACCAAGCCTTATCTTTAGACAAGAATAGGTGACCAATCACACCTTAGGTTTGAATGGTTGGTGGCGACTCCCAGAATTTTAAAGTCTAGCGGGTTAGGTTTAGGACTTGACACGTTATGACAGTTTGGCGACTCCACTGGGGACTCTAGAGAGTCAGGCCAATACTTGGTTTTAGGGTATCTTAGAATTTGCTTGGAAAATCATAATTTGGAAAATTTTAATGAAACAATGTTCCTTCAACACACACATCACTTGCATGCATAAGCCCCCGACCCGGGCTCTGTCCTTCTTAGGAGAGAGTAAAGTACCTACGCCCTCGTGAGGTAAATACCTCCGCAATGGCTATGAAATACTCTCGCTCAAATTGAACCTCTCCGTTTGTAGCCTGTCATGGGTGAGGATTGGGTGCCTTACTAGTCTTGTGTGGACGACAGTAAGGAGCAATTTGGGGACCTTTAGAATTTTGAACTACCCAAGCCCTGCATGTAGAGAAAATTGAGACCTAACTTAGATAGAGCCATACCCACCCATTGTGTAAAAATAAACCAAAACCAAGTCACACGAAGGAACGAATCACATAATGAGTATTTTCCTTTTTTTGTTGCATTCATTGGTTTTAACTGTCTCATAACGATTATTGATAGGATTGATATCCATTACATCCATGGAGAAAGCTAAAGCTAAGCCTATGACATACAAACACTCCGATGAGGTGAAGGCCATATCCGAAGAAGCTCAGCGCAAAAATGGTGATTGTTTACCTGAAGGTTACACTTCTAAACTCCCTGAAAAGATTGGTCTTGATCTCAAGCAAAATGACCTCACTGAATTAGTTGACATATGGGGAGTTGGGACAGTATTAGGAAGGAAGCATTCGAAGAAAAGTATGGAGCTATAGCGAGGCTTTTTAGGGTACCTGTGGATTTTAACTTAATTAGAGCCATGTTACATTTTTGGGACCCATCATATAGGTGCTTTGTATTCAATAAGGTTGACATGGTCCCCACAATAGAGGAGTATTCAGTATTACTACATTTTGACCCTGAAAAGTCCGATAAGACCTACTGGCGGAGGAAGAAATTGAGCTACCGTAAAAAGTTGGCCTCCATGACGTGTACTGATGTGCAAGAGGTTGATCGACATATAAAAAAGAAGGGAGAATGTACCTACGTGCCTTGGGAGTTCCTAAAGAGTTGCATCAATAGGCATAGGGAAGATGACTACGGTATGAAGATGATGGCTTTGGCAATTTATGGGATGGTAATCTTCCCAAAATCCCTCCAATACATTGAGATTACATTAGTGGATTTCGTCGAACAAATTGATCATGGTGTAGTTATAGTCCCTGCTATCTTAGCTGAGACTATTGGGTCATTAAATTATTGTCGGCGAAATGGAGGGGGACGTTTCATAGGGTGCTTGCCTTTGCTTTATATTTGGATGAAAAGCCATTTTAGATGTGAAGAGCCTGAATTTCGGTCTGTGTTATTCAGAAAACATGTTCCTATTGAGGAGTTTTGTAAAAGCAAGTGGCCTAAGTCAAAGACAAAAAAGGAATGGGTGTCATTTTTTAGTAGGCTCACTGATAAAGATGTAGTTTGGGTAACGCCGTGGATGACGAGACAACCGATGATATATAGTTGTGGTGAACAGCCGTGGGTAATCTTGCTAGGCATATGGGGAACTGTTACTTATGCTCCTCTCATGGTACGTCGACAGTTGGGATATGAACAGTTTATTCCAATGACTCATGGCCTTAATCAACGAGAATATTGTTATGCTGAAACGGGATCTATGAACAAAGTAGAAGAAGATGTCAAAACATGGAAGACAACCATCAGAATAGACCAAGGGATATTTATAGATAAAGTCGCTCCAGAATATACAGTGTGGCATGCAAGGCGAGCTAAGGACATCAAACTTCCTCATGAGGAGGATGAAGAAATTCTTCAAAATCCTATGCCCCGAGACCCAATGATCGATTTGGAGATGGCCAAAAGGAAGTTAGAGGAAGAAAAAAGCGAATTGGAACAAGAATACAAGAAATTCAAGTACGAGACTGATGTGAGAATAGGAAGGAGAGATCAGCATATTCAAAGGTCCATCAAGAGAAGAACAAGTTGTTGGACGAGATCAGTTACTTGAAGAAAAGCTCGCAAAGTCTGAGAATAGTCGCCTGATGCAAGAAAACAAACGACTGAAGGAAGAAGCTCAAAAGAACCAGGAAGAAATTGCACGACTCAAGGAGAAAGCACAAAAGGAGGAAAATGAGCTTGATGAAGCTCAAAAAGAGATAATAAGATGGAAGATTCGACTACAAGGAGTTCTCAATCAAGCCCAAAAAGACCAACAAAAGATGGCCCAAAATATGCAAACCTTAGTAGAAGAATGGAAATCTTCAAGAAGGACTCACAACTCTTGGACAATGTTTCATCAAATTAATGGGTGGCTCATAGGGCCCAACAAATCGAAGATGAAATAAGGGAGGTAAGCCTGGAGTTAACCCAATAACTGACATGGAGAGAGGATGCTACAATTGTTGGAAGAGATAGAAGGCCATTATAGTGCTGTTAGAAGACTATGTGGCACCATTAGATTTCTTCATGGATGTCTTAGGATTTTGGTTTTGTTAAATGATTGTTATGAGACAAGTTTTTCCATCTTATGCATTTAGGTTGTAAAATTCCATCAAATAAAATACATCTTTGAATTCTTTTAAGTCTTTGCACATTTTTCTTGAAAATAATTTCAACTTAATTGTGGCATTCAAGGTGTCAAAATTGAATCTACTAGACGGTCGCTCTCCATAAATACCATACAAGGTATCAAGCGCATAATGGAAGAGATCAAAATAGTAGGATAGAGAAGTTGGAAAGGGAAAATGCAGATAAGGGGCAATTGAGTGAAATTACCCAGTTGCTAAAAGCCATGATTAAAGGAAAGGAGAAGATGGGTAATCAGAGGAGTCTATCCAAGACCTCAACAAAGCATGCGAGACAACCCTATTTTTGTTCCTGAAGGAAGTACTGTCAAAGCTCCCACACCTCTACAGATACAAGTTCAAAACCCAGTGGAGGTACCAAATTTAGATGATCCCACAGAGTTAGAAAAGTTGAGCATAAAGAAGAATATAGTGGTACTAAAGCTCAGCTGAGCTTGATAGAGGAAAGACTAAGTGCCGTTGAAGGAGTTGACTATTTTGGACCTGTTGATGCTGAAAGGTTGTGTTTGGTACCTGGTGTCGTGCTTCCACCAAAATTCAAAGTGCCTGAATTTGAAAAATTCAATGGAACATCGTGCCCAAAAGATCATCTCACCATGTACTGTAGAAAGATGGCGGCATATGCATGGGACGACAAGCTATTGATTCATGTATTTCAAGATAGCTTGACTGGGTCAGCTGCTAAGTGGTATAACCAATTAGAAAGGAGCAAAGTTCCTCTTGGTCGGAATTGGCAAGGGCTTTTATAGCTCAATACAAACATGTGTCTGATGTAGCCCCTGATCGCTTGTCTCTCCAAGGTATGGAAAAGAAGAAAGATGAGAGCTTCAAGGAATATGCCCAACGATGGAGGGACATGGCATCACAAGTTCAACCTCCTTTAACTGAAAAGGAAGTCACTATGTTCTTTTTGAATACTCTCAAGGCACCTTACTATGAGCGTATGCTTAGCAGCATAACTAAGAACTTTGCAGATATGGTGCTAACAGGTGAAGCTATTGAGAATGCCATCAAGAGCGGTAAGATCGAAGCACCTGTGAATGATAGTAGGAAGGGTGGATTCTTGAAGAAGAAGGAAGGAGATGCACAAGCCGTCCAAAACAATTCGCGTCACCCTTATACCCCTCACCCACCTTCAGTAAACTACACTTATTCTCAATCTTACCCACAAACTCATCCCCAAAACACCTATCAACCTGTTTTCCATCGACAAACTCCTACAACCTCAACAAACCCCACTTTCCCACCTAATGACCAGAGGTACACCCGACCTAGCCGAAATATCGCCATAGACCCTATACCCATGCATACGCTGAGCTATTCCCAAAGTTGGTGGAAGGTCATCTCATTGCCCCTATTTATATAGAACCCTTGAAACCTCCTTACCCAAAGTGGTACGATCCCAATGCAAAATGTGCCTATCATAACGGCAATATTGGTCATTCTATTGAGAATTGCATGGGTTTGAAGGTGAAAGTCCAATCACTTGTCAAAGCTGGGCTTTTGAGTTTTGGGAAGAAAGGTGAGCCAGATGTTAATGCAAACCCATTGCCCGATCATGCTGGGACAACGGTAAATGCGGTTGAGGACCCAAGGAGAGGTACAATCAAGAGGACTGTTGTCGAAATAAAAACTCCATTAGAAAAGGTGTTTGAGGTTCTGGTGGAATCTGACTTATTACAACCAGTGATGTTTGTCGCAGGCTCTTATAAAGGGCAATATGATAGAAAAATGACATGCAAATACCATTGTGGAGCAATAGGGCACTCTGTTCAGTATTGCGAGGATTTTAGAAGGAAGTTGCAACAACTAATTGATGAATCTTGCGTGGAGTTCTATGAAGAAGTTCAAGTTGAAGGAGTTCATGCCACTGATAAGGAGTTTGTTTTAAAACCATTGAAAGTGCTTTATGAAGAGAAACCTACGCCATCAGTTCAAGGGCCTAAGGTGGTGATAGAGGTGCCAACTCCATTCCCATACAAGAGTGACAAAGCCGTACCTTGGAGGTATGGGTATGATGCAATAATCAAAGATGGAGCAAATGTTGAACTAATGGTGGATAGTCCTGATTCCGCCAATATAGCTGGAGTTGGGGGGATGATACGTAGTGGACGTTGCTATACCCCTGAGATGCTACAACAGGCAAGAAAAGAAACCAAAGTGGGAGAAGAAGAGTGGCACCAGTCCCAGATCCTGAGGAGAACCAACAAAGGACGGTAACAGACGAAGATGCTTGTGAATTCTTGAGACTATTAAGCATAGTGAGTACAGTGTGGTAGAACAATTAAACAAGATGCCAGCTCGAATTTCATTATTGTCTCTGCTCTTGAACTCTGAACCTCATAGGAAGGCATTGTTAAAGGTGTTGAATCAAGCTTACGTGGTGCACGATGTATCGTAGAAAGATAGACCACCTGGTGAGCAATTTGGTGGTAGATAATTTCATCTCCTTTAGTGACGATGAAATTCCAGCTGAAGGAAGAGGAGTACTAAAGCTCTTCATATAAGTGCAAATGCAGAGGCATCACGATTGGTAGGGTGTTGATTGATAATGGTTCATCTATCAATATCATGCCGATGATTACTTTGACAAGGATGCCGATAGATGAATCTCACATGAAGCCAAGTAATATGGTGGTAAAGGCATTTGATGGAGCTCGTAGAGAAGTTATGGGAGATATAGAGCTTCCAATACAGATTGGTCCATGTACCTTTAATATACATTCCAGGTGATGGACATTACACCATCTTATAGTTGCCTTTTGGGAAGGCAATGGATTCATATGGCAGGAGCGGTCCCTTCCTCTCTTCACCAAAAGCTAAAATTTGTGGGACGGCCAAATAATTATTATCTCAGGAGAAGAAGACATGATGGTAGCTCAAACTTCCGCTACACCTTATGTGGACATTGGAGATGAAGCTGTGGAATGCTCATACAGATCCTTTGAGGTGGCAAATGCTCTATATGTGGGTGAAGGGTCAAGTCTGTGTACTCCTCGCTTGTCAAATACCACTGGTATGGTCGTGAAGCAAATATTGTGGAAAGGATGGTGCCCTGGTTCTGGGTTGGGCAGAAACCTGCAGGGAATGTTGGAGCCACTAGAGATCATCGAAAACAAGGACAGATTTGGGTTAGGGTACAGACCGACAAGGATGGAAAAAATGAAGATGATGACTGAGAAGAAAGAGAAGAGAATTGCTCGTTTGCATGGTCGTGATTTTGAGTCCAAGAGATTAATCATACCACACTTATATGATTCGTTTCACTCAGCAGGGTATATTCATCCAGATCCAATGATGGTGACTGAAAATGGATTGTTGAAGGTTTTTGCAAATTTGTCTGTCTCCGTGGTTGATGAAGAAGGAAGTGGAGGGTTTGACATTGATCGGTTCGTGTACCCTTCAGACGCAGAGCTAGGAAATTGGACGGTTTATGAGATGCCAGTTGTCTATGCCACCCAAGAGTAATGGATTTTCTTTATTTTCTTATTTTCATTTGTTCTAGGTTTTCTTAGGATCATTCAGTTTCTTAAATAATGTAGGAGTGCTTATGCCCAAGAGCACTGAGATTTTCTTTCATGTATTGGGCCAACTTTCATTCATTTTCATTTCAATAAAAGGATTAGTAAAATGCATTTTCTTCAATTCCTCAAGTACAATCTATTTCTTTCCAAGACACAATTACCCACATTCTTCATTTTACCAATTTTCAGGGATCCAGACAATGAAAATGATGATAACAATGACATTAATTCAGAATTTAATTTTGAGAATCCTGTTCAATTTAATGAATCTGATCATGAAGAGAACCTTGAGGATTATATCGTGCCTTCTGAGTTACTAAGATTGGTGGATCATGAAAAGAAACCCATCGAACCTTATCAAGAAGAAACAGAAATAATAAGTTTGGGAGATGATGAGAATAAAAAGGAGGTGAAGATAGGAACTTCCTTGCCATCCAATGAAAGGGAGGAATTAAAGGAGCTACTTCATGAATATGTAGATGTGTTCGCTTGGTCCTATCAAGATATGCCTGGACTCGATACTAGAATTGTGGAGCACAAGTTGCCATTGAAGCCTGAGTGTAAGCCTGTACAGCAGAAGTTAAGGCGCATGAAGCCTGATATGTTATTGAAGATTAGAGATGAAGTTAAGAAGCAATTTGATGCTGGTTTCTTGGAGGTGGCCAGGTACCCTGAATGGGTAGCCAATATAGTTCCAGTTCCGAAGAAAGGGGGGAAAGTGCGAATGTGTGTGGACTATAGAGACTTGAACAAAGCTAGTCCTAAGGATAATTTTCCTTTACCCCACATTGATACACTTGTGGACAATACTGCCAAATACTCCACATTTTCATTCATGGATGGATTTTCGGGCTATAATCAAATAAAAATGGCTCGCGAAGACATGGAGAAAACCACATTTGTGACAATGTGGGGAACCTTTTGTTACAAAGTTATGCCTTTTGGGCTGAAGAATGCTGGAGCTACATATCAAAGAGCAATGGTGACTCTCTTCCATGACATGATGCATAAAGAGATAGAGGTCTATGTAGACGATATGATTGCAAAATCGCGTAAAGGGGAGAATCATGTCACTAGTCTCAGAAAACTATTTGATAGATTGAGGAAGTATCAATTGAAGCTGAATCCGGCTAAGTGCACATTCGGGGTTAAATCTGGAAAGCTATTGGGCTTTATGATCAGTGAAAAAGGGATAGAAGTGGATCCAGATAAGATACAAGCTATTCAAGACCTGACTCCTCCACGCACCCAAAAGGAAGTGAGAGGATTTTTGGGTAGATTAAACTATATCTCTCGTTTCATTTCTCAACTCACCCTCAAATGTGATCCAATATTCAAGTTGCTTCGTAAGAGAGATCCCGGGGAATGGAATGAAGAATGCCAGGAAGCCTTCAACAAAATCAAAGAATATTTGTCGAACCCTCCTGTGTTGGTACCACCAGTAACTGGAAGACCTTTGATTTTGTATTTGATAGTCTACGAGAAGTCAATGGGATGTGTGTTGGGGCAAAGAGATGAATCTGGGAAGAAAGAACATGCAATTTACTATCTGAGCAAAAAATTCACAGATTATGAGTCTAAATATACCGAGTTAGAAAAAATGTGTTGCGCGTTGGCTTGGACGGCTCATAGACTCAGACAGTACATGTTGTATCATACCACATGGTTAATCACAAAATTGGATCCTCTCAGGTACATCTTTGAAAAGCCTGCATTGTCTGGAAGGATCGCAAGGTGGCAAGTAATGCTTTCCGAATATGATATCACATATGTGGCCCAAAAAGCCATCAAAGGGAGTGCAATTGCAGAATTTATTGCTGATCGCAATACGAATGGTTATGAACCAATGAAGATGGAGTTCCCAGATGAAGATTTGATGTTTGTAGAAGAAAAATGTGAGAAAAGACCATGGAAGATGTGTTTTGATGGGGCGTCGAATGCTCTGGGGCACGGGGTAGGAGTGATTCTTATATCTCCTGAAGGTAGTTATTATCCAATTACTGCTAAATTGGATTTTAATTGCACGAACAATGTAGCTGAGTATGAGGCATGTGTCATGGGTCTGCAGGCGGCTGTAGAAAGAAAAGTCAAGATACTTGAGGTGTATGGTGATTCAGCTCTGGTAATTTATCAATTAAAAGGAGAATGGGAAACCAGAGATCCAAAATTAATCCAGTACCGAAAGTATATCGTTGAGTTGATTGTTATTTTGAAAATATCCAGTTCGAACATTTGCCACGAGAAGAAAATCAGATAGCTGATGCTTTAGCCACCCTAGCAGCAATGTTCAAGTTGGATGCAAATGCAGAGATCCAACCAATTAGGATGGAAGTGAAGAGTTCCCCAGCACACTGCTTGAGTGTTGAAGAGGAAGTAGATGGGAAGCCTTGGTATCACGATATTCTGCAATACATAAAAAATCAGCAGTATCCTGAGCATGCTACTGAAAATGACAAAAGAACTATAAGAAGATTGGCTATGGGATTCTTCTTAGATGGAGAAATTTTGTACAAAAGAAGTCGAGATCAAGTACTGTTAAGGTGCGTGAATTCAACTGAAGCTACTAAAATTCTTGAAGAAGTGCATGATGGAGTTTGTGGAGCTCATGCTAATGGTCACATGATGGCCCGACAAATCATGAGAGCAGGTTACTACTGGCTGACTATGGAGAGAGATTGTATTAACTATGCTCGAAAATGCCACAAGTGCCAGATCTATGCTGATAAAATTCATGCACCTCCAAATGCTCTAAATGTGTTAGCACCTCCATGGCCTTTTTCAATGTGGGGCATGGATGTGATCGGACCAATTACTCCCAAGGCTTCGAACGGGCATAGGTTCATTTTTGTGATGATTGATTACTTTACCAAATGGGTTGAAGCTGCTTCTTATGCAACTGTAACACGAGCAGTGGTTTGCAAGTTTATCAAGAGGGAGATAATTTGTCGATACGGGCTTCCAGAAAGAATTATCTCTGATAATGCTCGAAATTTGAACAACAAGATGATGGAAGATGTGTGTACTCAGTTCAAAATCAAGCATCATAATTCAGCGCCATATCGTCCAAAGATGAATGGGGCAGTAGAAGCAGCAAATAAAAACATCAAGAGGATAGTGGAAAAAATGGTTGAGACATATAGAGATTGGCATGAGAAGTTGCCATTTGCCCTACATGCTTATAGAACATCTGTTCGCACTTCTACTGGAGCAACACCATTTTCACTAGTGTATGGATGGAAGCTGTACTGCCTGTTGAAGTTGAAATTCCATCCTTAAGGGTCCTGATGGAAACAAAGTTAGAAGAGGCTGATTGGGTGAGAGATCGTTACGAGCAGCTCAACTTCATTGAGGAAAAAAGAATGGTAGCATTGTGTCATGGCCAACTGTATCAAAGGAGAATGATGAAAGCGCATGATAAGAAGGTTCGACCAAGAAAATTCAGAGAAGGAGAATTGGTCCTGAAGAAGATTCTCCCAAATCAACCAGACAATAGAGGAAAATGGGCTCCAAACTGGGAAGGTCCTTATGTTGTGAAAAGGGCATTCTCTGGCGGGGCATTACTTTTGGTAGATATGGATGGAGATGATTTGCCAAACCCAATAAATTCAGATGCTGTGAAGAAGTATTATGCCTAACTAAAAAAAAAGAAAAAAAAGAAAAAGGAAAAAAAAAGAAAAAGAAAAAAGAGATAAAGAAAAAGGAGGATTCAAATTGAAAACCCAAAAGGGCAGTTTGAGTCAATAGGGGGTGAATTCGAACTGAAAACCCGTAAAGGGCGGCTTGAATCAAGGAGACATATCTAAGTTGAAAACCTGAAAAGGCGACTTAGGTATGAGGAGAAAAGGCATTGAAGGGTCATGATACAGAAGCACTAATGGATTTGATAGGACTTTACATGGTCAGATGACTTGAAGAGAATGAGATTTTTGAATGAGAATTTTGTATTAATTGATCAGAGTTGTTTGAATGTTTACCCAAAGCCTGGTTAAATAATCCTAGAATCCTTGTTTTCTTCAACCTTGCTTTGCCTTCACACTTGGCTACCTTTTGTAATATTTCCAGATATTGAATAATACCACTCTCTCCATTTCACTTATCATTTCTTTGCTATATCCTTACCTTGAGGGATTGAGAAATTGTATTGCATTGATTTTGAAATTGGAATGATAATGAATGTTTGCTTGGCAAAATATGTGAAAGACTCCTATATTATTTAGGAAAATGAAAGAAAAGGAAACTATGAATGAATGGAAATTGGAAATTAAGAAAAACCAATGAATAAAGAAGAGTGAATGAAGATTTTAATGAGCAAATGAATGACCAGATAGGAGGATAGTAAAAAAGAAGAAACAAGGGAGAAGATAAGATAAAGAGGGTACGAAGACAAGAGCTTCATTGGAAAGAAAAATGGAAGAAGGAAAATGAGAAAAGAAAGGAAATATAAGGACAGGATGGCAAATGAAAAGTGAAGAATGCGAAGATAGATTGATGAAGAAAAACCTTGTTGCCACAATTGAGGTTGAAATATTTTTCAAATTAAACATTTCATGGATAGAATAATTTGCATGAAAACATTGTACAGATAGACTAGAACACATGAATGACATTGCATGAATAGGATAAATTGCATAAAATCTCTAAAATTGGACATGAAAGAAGTCTTAAGGGGTTTCCCAAGATTTCATATTTTGACAAAAAAAGAGTTTTGGAGGGATTTCCCAAAATTTCAAGATTTGACATGAAAAAGAATTTTAGAGGGGTTTCCTAAAATTCAAAATTAGACAAGAAAAGGAGTTTTAGAGGGGTTTCCTAAAATTCCAAAGTTTGACAAGAAAAGAATTTTAGAGGGGTTTCCTAAAATTCAAAATTTGACAAGAAAAGAAGTTTTGGAGGAGTTTCCTAAAATTTCAAAATTGGATAAGAAAAGGGAATTTTAGAGGGGTTTCCTAAGATTCCAAATTTTGACAAGGAAAATTTTAGAGGAGTTTCCTAAAAATTTTCAAAAAAAAAATTAGAGCTTTTTTTAGACAAGACCTTTAAAGTTAGACTGCCTGCCTGTTTAGGAGGAGCTTTTGGACAAGATTTTTAAAGTTTGACTGCCTGCCTGTTTAGGAGGAGCTTTTGACAAGATTTTAAAGTTTGATTGCCTGCCTGTTTAGGAGGAACTTTTAGACAAGATTTTTTAAAGTTTGACTGCCTGCCTGTTTAGGAGGAGCTTTTGGACAAGATTTTTAAAGTTTGACTGCCTGCCTGTTTAGGAGGAGCTTTTGACAAGATTTTAAAGTTTGATTGCCTGCCTGTTTAGGAGGAGCTTTTGGACAAGATTTTTAAAGTTTGACTGCCTGCCTGTTTAGGAGGAGCTTTTTAGACAAGATTTTAAAGTTTGACTGCCTTTCTGTTTAGAGGGAGCTTTTTCAAAAATAAAAAAATAAAAAAAAAAGGAAGAGAGAAGAAGCCAGACAAAATAGGTGTCCATGTCTTTGTGCAACTACTGTTCCACAGCAAATGCACAAAGAGGGGTAGCTGTAGACACCTTATTTTGTCCGGGTTCTTAATTTAAAAATAATTAACTGGGTTAAACGACATTGTATTTTAATTTAATTTAACAATTTAGTATTAGGCTAGAATTAAATTAGGATTTTTTATAGATTAGAATTAACACTGAAATTAGGATTTAGGAAAAATTAATAAATAAATAATAAAAAAGAGAGGAGAGACAAAAAAAAATAAAATTGATTTTAGGATTAAATAATTAGATTTTTTTAGGATAATTATATAAATTAGGATTTATTTATTAATTAATTAGGAAGAGTTATTATTAGATTAAATTTAGACTAGTAGAGTTAAATTAGAATAGGGATTTGATAGATAATTAGGATAAATAGAAAAACAAGATAAATATTAGTCTAACATAAGTCTAATAGGAGTCTAACTAAGTCATTATAAAAAAGGGTCCTGTGCTATTCTGAAAAAAGAAAAGAAGAAAGATATCAAAATCGAATTCCTTCCTGCCTTTATCGTGAGCATCATCATTGTTAACCATCATTATCGTTATCCTTGCTGCATTGCCATTATTCCCTACGCGTTTGTTGCACTTCTATCTTCGCTTCAGCACCGTCATCGCCCATTCCATCCGGTTTTGTGTTTTCGTTCCAAGCCATTGGTTGCTATTATAAGCCTATAGAACCGGTTACAGCAGCAGACTTCTCTCTTTCGGTTGATTGTCAAGCATCATTGCACACCTCCATCGCTTGCCTCCACTCACGTCCCAAGGGAAACAAAGAAAGATTAGAAAAGGGAAAAGGCACGAGGAAGACATCAGGTAAGTTTGTATGTTAATCATTTCTTTTCCTATTTAATTAATTTTATAGTTTAATAATAGGTTGATGATTTGATAATAAATTTGACTTAATAGTTTAATTTGTATAATTTAATAACTTGATTTAATAATAAAGTTTAATTAATATGACTTTGCATGATAACTTGAGTAAATGAATTAATTATAAAATACTAATTTTGCATGGTAATGACTGGTATGATTAATGTGTATAAATAATTAGGATTTAATTAATGTTGTATGCTTGATTTATTGGGTAAGGTTTCAAGAAATTGTAATTATAAAATATATATATAAATACAAAATATAAATTTAAAACAATAGAATAATGATAAGATTTAGTAAATGAAAAATATTAAAAGTGGACATGATTTATTCCGAGGATGAGATCCCAAGGAGGGTTACGCTTAAGTAATACTTTGGGATCTCTAGGTGAGACGATTTCCTTCATGGTCTGACCAGCTTAATGGAAGGAGCTAAAAGGAATTTTCAATAAAAAATAATTCATGTGCATTTTCTAAAAATATAATAAATAATAATAAAAGAATATGATAAATAAAAATATAATAAAAATAATAAGAGTCAGATAATAATAATTCATGAAAGTGAATATCGATCATTCCGATGATAAGATTCCAAAGAGGGTTACGCTTAAGTAATACTTTGGAAATCTTTAGGTAAGAGAATTTCTTAAATTCTACCAGCTTAAATGAGGATTTTAAAGGAATTTTTGATAAAATGATTTATATTAATTTTCTAAAAAATAAAAATAATTTATATTCACAAATAAATATGACAATAAATAATAAAAAAAAGATATTAGTCAAGAAAATAATAGAAAATAATAAATGATAAAAATAAAATAAGATAATTTGGGTAGATGAGTCAAATTTAGGATATTTTCATAAAATACTAAAATTCATCCGACGACGGAGCCTCTTCAAGTAAGTCGCATAGTACTACTTGAATACTCTTGAGGTGAGAAGAATTTTTTAAGTTATCCCACCAGCTTAATGGAGGATACTTAGAAATATTTTTCAATAGTAAGCATATCGAAATTAAAGATTACCCAAGCAAATTTAGAAGATAACCTAAGACTAAGTGGTACCATTCTAGGATGGGCGTCGTGGGGGTGCTAATCCTTCCCCACACGTAACCGTACTCCCGAACCCTAGATTCTTTGAACGTAGACCAAGCCTTATCTTTAGACAAGAATAGGTGACCAATCACACCTTAGGTTTGAATGGTTGGTGGCGACTCCCAGAATTTTAAAGTCTAGCGGGTTAGGTTCTAGGACTTGACACGTTATGACAAGAACAATACAGGATAAGAATGTAAGAAGAGAGAAAGCTTCATGAGAAATGTTAAGAAGGAAGAAACAAAACCTTTCAATTTTCTATGTTTCCATTTTTCTTTCCACTTAATCAAGCAAAACTTTAGGGCTTGCTTGGTGGAATGGAAAAGTAAAAGTATGGATAGGGTGAGTGGAAAAGTGAACAGAAAATGATTTTTAGTAGTGCTTGATAAGAAAGAAAGCTGTGAGGAAAAGAATAGGAGAGATTGTTTTTTCTTTCCTTGTTAACAAAATCAAATTATTTAAAACTAGAAAGCATAGTAAAAAGAAAATGATAGAATTGTGAGTCAAGCATTTATATTTACAGAATTATGTTTTATTTTTTAAATTTTACTTTGTTATATAATGGTAAAATAATTTGATTTCATTTTTTTTCTTTTCATTTTCCAATATTTCCTAATAACAAATAGAAAGAAAATATAATTTTCTTTCACCTTTTTTGTATTTCCTCTCAAACACATTAATGAAAAGAAAAAAATAGTTACATCCTTACTATTTTTTTCCATTGCAATTTTTTATCTTTTCATCTTTTTTTTTTTATTTCTACCAAGCAAACCTAAGAGTCAGCTGCTAACTCAAAGCAAATTTAAGGTTTTGGTTGTCATAAACGTTTCCTAGACCTAGGACGCTAGACATTAATCAAATGGAGTCGCCACCAATCTTTTTTAACCTAGGTGTGATTGGCCACCTAATGACTCTAGGACTGGTCTACAATTTAAGTTTTGGGTTCGGGAGTTCATTTACGTGTAGGGAAGGTTATAGCACCCATACCAACGCCCATATTGGTACCATTTTAATCTTGTGTTATTTTAACTTAGTCTTAATTACATGGCCTTTATATTTTGTTGTTTAAATATTGAAAATTCTTTTAAAAATCCTCCATCATTCTGGATGAACTCTTAAAAGACCCTTCTCACCTCAAGAGTATTCAAGGGGTACCATTCGACTCCCTTGAAGAGGCTCCGTCGTCGGAAGTATTTTAGAATTTTCTTATTCCTTATTTTATTTTTTATTTAATTATTTTTATTATTTGTATTTATTTATTTTAAATATTATTATTTTTTTTATATATTATTTATTAATATTTTTAAGGATTTTGGCATTTAATATTGAAAATATCTTCTAAATTTTCCATCATTCTGGATAAACTTAGAAGAACCCTCTCACCTAGGAATTCCTCAAGTGTTACTCATTCGCAATCGCCTTAAGGATTCCATCATCGGAATTATTATTATTTATTAACTTTATTTATTATTTATTATTTTATTTTTATTAGAATATAAATTTTATTATTTATTATGTTTTTATCTTTATTTATTATTTGTTTATTTTGAAAATGCCTTCTAAATCTTCCATCGTTCTGGATAAATTTAGAAGGATCTCCTCACCTAAGAATTCTTCGAGTGTTACTCATTCGTAATCACCTCAAAGATTCCATCATCGGAATAAATTATATAACTTACTTATTTTTATTATTATCTTAGCCTTCTATCATTATTATTGTTACACAATTATTTTATAATTATTTTTTATTTTTTAGTTTTTTTTATCTAGAGAATAAAGTGTCAACCTTTATTTTTTTGAAAATACCTTTTAAACCTTCCATCATTCTGGATAAACTTAAAAGGATCCCCTCACCTAGGAATTCCTCAAGTGTTACTCATTCGTAATCACCTTGAGGATTTCATCATCGGAATTATTTTAATTTTATTAAATAATTTTCAATATTCATTAGAAGATTTATCCTAATTTTTATTTATTTATTTTTATTCCTTATTTTAATTTTCTTTTAAACCTTATTTGTCATTATACTTGTACTATTTTTTATTCTCTTAAAAATCTTAAAACACGTGTACTAACTATCAAAGAAAGCATATTCATAAAAATAAAAACATTTTTAAAACATACCTTTTTGTCAGAAGATGATGGCCAAGTACTATTAGCCTTTAACTTTGACTTTCACGTGGGCTTTATTTTTTTGTTAGTATGAAATGAGCAAGATACTTGCTTTAAAGTTGGCTCAACGTGTTCTTCGCTGCGAAACTGCCTAAACGCCTGGCGTCACCACCTTCGCCAGAATTCGCCTTGGGAACCTCTCGCCCGAGCTTAATGGGACTGCTCCTAGCAACACCAATGGGCCAAGCGCCGCCACTGCTTTGATCGGAATTCTCTTTTTCCTTGCTTGCTGCTTTTTTCCTCTTGATGCTGGCTTTTTTTTTTCTCAGAATTCCTCCCTTTTTTTTTTGCTTGATGCAGACTGCTTTTTTTCTATGAATTCTTTTCTCTCCGAATTGTGTTGTATTTTTTTTATGGGGTTTAACCCCTTTTTATAGTCATAAATTTGTTAGAGTCCTAATACAACTAAACCTATTCTATTAATTATCTCTTATTTTTAATATTTTATCTTTTTTAATTTTTTTATGTTAATCCTAATCTAATCTTATCAATTTCAATATTAATTATCCTAAAAAATCTAATTATCTTATCCTAAAAATATTTAATTTATAATTATCTAATAAATCCTAACTTATATTACTATTTATCTTATATTAATAAAATTATCCTAATCTATTAAATATTTCTAATTTAAATAATCCTAATAATCTTAATCCTAATTTTTCTAGATGTTAATTCAAAATGTCAATTCAAAATTTACAAATTATTAGTTTTTTTACAACCCGGACAAAATGAGGTGTCTACAGCTGCCCCTCTTTGCACATTTTCTGAAAATCAGGAATTGTGCAAAGACAATTAGACAACTATTTTGTTCGGATTTACCTTTTTTTTATTTTTTATTTTTTACTTTTTTATTTTTTTATTTTTTACGAAGTATTTACAATTTTAAGAAACATTTAGTTCCTCTCACCAGAGGCTGTAAGACTTTGAAAAATAACCTTTTGCTCCTCTCACCAGAGGCATTGAACTTGAAACATAACCTTGTGCTCCTCTCACCAGAGGCATGAAACTTTGAAACATAACCTTGTGCTCCTCTCACCAGAGGCATTGAACTTTGAAAAATAACCTTGTGCTCCTCTCACCAGAGGCATGAAACTTTGAAATATAACCTTGTGCTCCTCTCACCAGAGGCAATGAAACTTTGAAAAATAACCTTGTGCTCCTCTCACCAGAGGCAATGAAACTTGAAACATAACCTTGTGCTCCTCTCACCAGAGGCATTGATACTTTGGAAAATAACCTTGTTCTTATCACTCACTAATATACCAAATCCAATAGTCTTAATATCACAACACGACATAAGATTCAAAATTTCGTTTCCAAGAATTTCGACCTCTCAAGTTTTAATCTATTTCCTTCAATGTATGCACCTAAATAATGCAAATGTAAATGTATGTCAAATAATGCAAATGTCCATGCAACACTGACTCTTTTTTTTTTTATGTTAATGTGAAAGTAATGAAATTGACAACATTCCTATCATGAAGTGAATGCCTATAACCTAAATGTATGATGCAAATGTTAAAAATCAGTTTTTAGTTAGAATCTTCGTTTTAATGTCCTCCAAGATTAACCCCCACATTCCAATTTCCATTCTTCCACTATTCTTGCCTCGCTCGAGATCAGTGTCATACTTCTATTGAATCAATCTTTATCTTTCATGTTTTTGCCCCAAGTAATGTTGGCAATCATCATCCCTTTGTATTTCCTTCAATGTAATGCAAACACCCTTTTTTTTCTTTAAAGACCCTATAGTACGCTATTCAATTCCAATTAGAACAAAAGCAAGATGAATAAGATAAGAACACGATGGTGTATTTATTTGAACAAGGTATATTTATTTGAATAACAAGTGAACATTTTCAAGAATTGATAGGGATAAGTACAAAAGCAATGGCTAGTGAGTCACAAATAATGAATACCCGGACAACTACAAACCCATCATCACAGAATTTTGCTTTAGAAGCCTCATTAGTAGATGTCCATAATCTTCCAAGAACCTTTAGATCAGAACTTTGCCCCCTTCACTATGAGACATTCCTCTTTTCAATCTTTGGCCCAATTATTCTTTTTGTTCAAGCCGCCTTTTCAGGTTTTCAACTTGAAATTTCTTTTTTTGTTTTTTTTTTTTTTGTTTTTCTTTTTTTTCTTGAATTCAAGCCGCCTTTTCAGGTTTTCAACTTGAAATTTCTTTTGTTGTTTTTTTTTTTTTTTTGGTTTTTTTTTTGAATTCAAGTCGCCTTTTCAGGTTTTCAACTTGAATTCTTTTTTTCTCTTCAGGCATAGTATTTCTTCACTGCATCTGAATTTATTGGATTTGGTAAATCATCTCCGTCCATTTCACTAAGTAACAATGCCCCTCCTGAAAAAGCTTTCTTCACCACATAAGGGCCTTCCCAATTTGGTGCCCATTTTCCACGAGGATCTGGCTGATTTGGTAGAATTTTCTTTAATACCAATTCTCCTTCCTGAAAATGTCGAGGACGAACTTTCTTATTATGAGCTCGCATCATCCTCTTTTGATACAATTGCCCATGACAAAGAGCCTTAAACCTTTTTTCTTCGATCAAATTTAGTTGTTCATAACGACAACGGACCCATTCAGCTTCTTCTAATTCAACCTCCATCAATACTCGTAATGACGGGATTTCTACCTCGATAGGTAATACTGCTTCCATTCCATATACCAATGAAAATGGGGTGGCCCCAGTAGATGTACGAACTGAAGTGCGATAAGCATGCAAGGCAAATGGTAATTTCTCATGCCAATCCCTATATGTTTTTGTCATCTTGCTAACGATCTTCTTTATATTCTTGTTAGCTGCTTCTACTGCTCCATTCATCTTCGGACGATATGGTGCTGAATTGTGGTGTTTGATTTTGAACTGACTGCACACTTCTTTCATCATTGTGTTATTTAGGTTAAGTGCATTGTCTGAGATGATTCTTTCTGGAAGACCATATCGGCATATTATCTCTTTCTTGATAAACCTACACACCACAGCTTTCGTCACATTAGCATATGAAGCTGCCTCTACCCATTTTGTGAAATAATCGATGACCACAAAGATGAAACGATGTCCATTCGAAGCTTTTGGAGTAATAGGCCCAATGACATCCATACCCCACATAGAGAAAGGCCAAGGAGTTGCCATTACATGCAAAGGCAACGGAGGAGCATGCATCTTGTCTGCATATATTTGGCATTTATGGCACCTTCTGGCATACTTAATGCAATCACCTTCCATAGTCATCCAATAATAACCTGCCCTCATAATTTGTTTAGCCAATCTCTGACCATTAGCATGGGTCCCACAAACTCCTTCATGAACTTCTTCAAGAATTCTTCTTGCTTCAACAGCATCTACACACCTCAAGAGCACTTGATCCTTTCCTTTTTTGTACAAGACTTCACCATCTACCAAGAAATTCATTGCCAGTCTTCTCAATGTTCTTTTATCGTTTTCAGAGATCGAATCTGGGTATTGTTGATATTTCAAATATCTCAAAATATCATAATACCATGGTTTTCCATCAACTTCCTCTTCAACATTGCAACAATGTGCAGGAGACTCTTGTATCCTTAGCTTAATGGGATAAATTTCGGCATTAGAATCCACTTTAAACATTGCAGCTAAGGTGGCTAAAGCATCAGCCATTTGGTTCTCTTCCCGAGGTAAATGATTAAATTGAATTTCCTCAAACTGTTCAACCAACTTAACTATGAAGTCACGGTAGAGAAGTAACTTTGAGTCTCTTGTTTCCCATTCTCTTCGCAATTGGTAGATTACTAAAGCTGAATCACCATAGACTTCCATCTTTTTGATTTTCTTTTCAATAGCAGCCTGAAGCCCCATGGCACAAGCTTCGTATTCTGCCACGTTATTGGTGCAATTGAAATTCAATCTTGCAGTGAATGGGCATTGATCTCCTTTTGGTGATATCAAGACAGCTCCAATGCCATGCCCCAGGGCATTTGATGCACCATCAAAGTACATCTTCCATGTATCCTTTTCTACTTGATCCTCATCAACTTGCATGACAGCCATTAAGTCTTCATCTGGGAAGTCAAAATTTATGGACTCATAATCTTCTAAAGCTCGTTCTGCAAGGAATTCCGCAATGGCACTCCCTTTGATGGCTTTCTGTGACACGTACACAATATCGTATTCAGAAAGCAATACTTGCCATCTTGCTATTCTTCCAGATAGAGAAGGCTTCTCGAATATGTACTTGACAGGATCTAATTTTGAGATCAACCAAGTGGTATGATACAACATGTACTGTCTGAGTCTATGAGCTGCCCAGGCCAAAGCACAACACATCTTTTCCAAGGATGAATACTTGGATTCATAGTCAGTAAACTTTTTGCTCAAGTAATAAATAGCCCTTTCTTTTCTACTTGTAGCATCATGTTGCGCCAGTACGCATCCCATCGATTTTTCATGCACTGTTAAGTAGAGGATGAGAGGCCTCCCTGGAACAGGAGGGACTAATACTGGTGGACTTGAGAGATACTCCTTAATTTTATCAAAAGCTGCCTGACAGTCTTTATCCCAATCCCCCTTATCATTCTTTCGTAGGAGTTTGAAAATTGGATCACACTTGGCCGTTAATTGAGAAATGAAGCGAGCAATGTAATTCAACCTTCCAAGAAAACCCCTTATTTCTTTTTGAGTACGTGGTGGAGGCAAGTTTTGAATAGCACGTATTTTGTCTGGGTCCACCTCAATGCCTTTTTCACTAACAATAAATCCCAACAATTTTCCAGAAGTTGCTCCAAACGTGCACTTGGCAGGGTTCAACTTGAGTTGAAACTTTCTCAATCTTTCAAATAACTTCTTGAGATTGACCACATGATCTTCTTCTTTATGGGATTTGGCAATCATATCATCCACATATACTTTATCTCCTTGTGCATCATATCATGGAATAGAGTTACCATAGCTCTTTGATAAGTTGCCCCTGCATTCTTTAATCCAAATGGCATGACTCTGTAACAGAAAGTCCCCCACATCGTAATGAATGTAGTTTTCTCCATATCATCTTTATCCATCTTGATCTGGTTGTAACCTGAAAAACCATCCATGAAAGAGAAGAGGGAGTACCTAGCAGTATTATCAACCAAAGTATCGATATGTGGCAATGGAAAGTTGTCTTTTGGGCTAGCCGATTCAGATCCCTGTAATCGACACACATTCGTACTTTCCCATCTTTTTTCGGAACAGGGACAATGTTTGCTACCCATTGAGGGTATCTTGCCACTTCCAGAAAACCAGCATCAAATTGCTTTTTAACTTCTTCTTTGATCTTCAAAAGCATGTCTGGCTTCATTCTTCTTAACTTTTGTTGAACTGGTTTACATTCTGGTTTCAGGGGTAATTTATGTACCACAATGTCTGTGTCTAAACCAGGCATGTCTTGATATGACCATGCAAATACATCCTGGAACTCATGGAGCAAATTCACCAATTCTTTCGTGTAGAAGATGAGATGGAAGTTCCGATCTTGACTTCTTTCTTGACTTCTTCATCTCCTAAATTGATGACCTCGGTAGATTCCTTATGAGGCATGATTTGTTTTTCTTCTTGCTCTACTAATCTCAATAGATCGGGAGGCAAAGCATAATCATCAGAATTCTCATCTTCATTAAGTTCACCCACACAACTTGACCTCTCAAAGTCAAATCCTGGATCATCATTATAATTGTCTGTGTATTCATCATTTGTACACCTGGCATTGGGCAACAAATAGGAAAATATAGAGAAGTGTATAGGCAAAAAGAAACGAATGCAAAAGAAGAGAAAAGGGAAAAAAATGGAAAAAGATATGAGCAAATGCATCATGCTTTTATTTTATTGAAATTGAATAAACGCCCTACATAAGGTCTCTAATGCTTTTGGGCATAAGCATTGAGAAAGGATTTATTGCATTACTTTGAAGAAGTCTTATAGACAGTAGGGATCTCAACAGCACTCCAATTCTTCAACTCAAAACCTGGTGGGCAAGGAAGTACTTCTAACATCTCAATATTCTCTCCAATCTTTCTTTATGTACCATCTGGATAGAAAGTTCTTCAAAAGCCTTTTCCAATGCGGAACTATTCACTCCAGGATAGACATATCCTGCTGAATGGAAGTATCATACAATGGAGGGAATACCATTGGTTCAGTTTCCAGATCCTCCTCGTTGAAAGCAGCCCTCCTTTTCTTCCTCTTTTCCTCAACAAACCTCTCCATCTCAAACCCTTTTGGCTTATAGCCTAAGCCAAACCTATCTTTTTTCATGATGACCTTCACCGGCATCCTGATCCCTTGCAGCCTCTTTCCCAAGCCTGACCCAGCACGGCATCCTTTTCCTACAATCTGACAAACACCTGCTTTAGTAACCCTAGACAATCGTGGCACGGGCACAGTAGATCCTTCTCCTACAAAAGTGGCATTGACCAACTCCAAAGATCTGAAAGAACATTCGACGGCATTTTCTGCGATTTCCACATATGGTGTTGACAAGAAGGTTGTGGCAATCATATCCTCTTCAGCATTCACAGTCACTAAGTGTTCATCCATGACAAATTTAATCTTTTGATGCAAAGTTGAAGGGATTGCACCAGCTTGATGAATCCATGGTCTTCCTAAAAGACAATTGTATGAGGGGGTGATATCCATCACTATGAACTCAATGTTGAATACATGTGGCCCAATCTCGATAGGCAATTCAATCTCTCCTATTATCTCTCGACGAGTACCATCAAAAGCTTTGACTATCGTGTGGCTTCTTCTCATGTGAGACTTATCAACTGGTAACTTAGATAGAGTAGCCATTGGCATTACATTCAGAGCTGAGCCATTGTCAATAAGGACCCGTGGTATGATATGATCTTTGCATTTGGTAGTTATATGCAAAGCCTTGGTGCTACCTCTTCCATCAGGAGGAATCTCATCATCACTAAATGAGATAAAATTATCAGCCGTGATATTTCCCACCAATCTATCTAACTTTTCTACCGAAATGTTATGTGCCACATGTGCTTCATTGAGTACCTTTAGCAAGGCATTCCTATGTGGCTCTGAATTTAGCAATAAAGAGAGCATTGTTATGCGAGCCGGCAGTTTATTCAGTTGCTCTACAACACTATACTCACTATGCTTGATGAACTTTAGGAATTCACAAGCTTCTCTTTCTGTCACGGATTGCTTAAGTTCCGCAGGTATTACTGTCTTTCCTTTGTCATCCTTCAACAGAACCTCTTCAACCTCTTTCCCTTTCTGTGACATCAGCATTTGGGGTGTATAGCAACGCCCACTGCGGGTTATCCCACCTTCATTTGTTAGATTCCCAGACATCGCAGCACTATTAACATCTGATGCATTTTGAGTTACAATACTGCAATTATAGTTCCATGGAACTGCTTTATCATCCCTATATGGGAATGGTTTTGGAACTTTGATGGTGACTTTGGGAACCATTGGAGTAGTATTAAGTGCTGGTTTCTTCTTACAAAATATGGTCACTGGCTCTATTCCTTCAAAAGGGTGATCCTTTTTTGAATCTTCTGCCATAGCAACAACTGCATCTTCAGCCGTTTCCTCATAAAATTCTATTGTACCCTCATTCATCATCATCTGTACTTTCTCTCGAAATTGTTCACAAAATTGAATGGTATGACCAACTGATTGTCCATGATATTTGCAAAAGGTTTCTTCCTGTTCTCTTCTTCAACTCCCAATCCCATATTAGCAGGTTGAATCATCTTTGCTTTTATCATTGCATCCATTACCCTTTCCATTGGTGTCTTGACTTCATCGATGCTACCCTTAACCCAACATATTTTTCCTTCAATAATAGCATTGACTTTTCCTCCATGATCCGGTAAAGGATTTCCAACTACATTTGGTTCTTTTTCAACATCAAAGTTCAAAATTCCTGCTTTTATAAGATCACGAACTTTGTACTTGAGCCCTGTGCAATTTTCTGTCGAATGACCATGATCCCATAATGATAATCACAATGAGCATTGGGATCATACCATTTAGGAAAAGGAGGTTTAAATGGCTCAATGTGGACTGGTGCTATTAGGCGTTTTTCAATGAGTTGTGGTAGCAGTTCAGTGTAGGTTATTGGGATAGGATCGAATTGGTATTTGTTTTGATTATTCCAAGATCTTCCTGGGTTGTGGCCTGAATTGTTGGCTTGGTATTGTGTTTGTGGAGTGAATGGGGTTATTGGACGATAGGTTGGAGGTTGGGACACCGATTGGTGAGGGTATGGATTTTGGGCATTGGTTGATAAGAGTAGGGGCTTTGTGATACATTGTTGCTGGTAGGGTAAGAATTGTAGTTGGATCGAGCATGGTAAGGAACATTGCTTGGTTGCCTACTTCCAAAGCTGATGTTGTTGGCTCCCCTTCTTTCCTCTTGGAGTTTGCCCCTTTCCTGAAACTTGGAGCATCACTTGCTTCAATTCTCCCATTCTTTATTGCATTTTCAATCATTTCCCCTGCTACCACTAAATCTGCAAAGTCTTTTGTTGCATTGCCAACAAGCCTTTCATAATAAGGTGTTCGAAGCGAATTAATGAACAGCATGGTCGTCTCTTTTTCTGTGAGAGGTGGGTAGACTTGGGTAGCCATGTCTCTCCATCTCTGTGCATATTCCTTAAAGCCTTCACTCGACTTCTTTTCCATATTCTGAAGAGATAACCTATCTGGGGCCATATCCACTACATGTTTATACTGGGCTTTAAAAGCTCTAGCCAAATCTTTCCAAGAGCGAATTCGCTCTTTATCGAGTTGAACATACCATCTAGCTGCAGATCCTGTCAAACTATCTTGGAAGCAATGGATTAGTAACTTTTCATTGTTCGTATACCCAGCCATTTTCCGACAGAACATTGTGATGTGAGTCACAGGGCATGTCGTTCCATCATATTTTGAAAATTCAGGAACTTTAAATTTTGGCGGAATCACCAAATCAGGAACTAGACTCAGTTCACTTGCATCACTGCAATCAAAATTATCTTTCCCTTCTATGGCCTTCAATCTTTCTTCTAACAAATCATATTTAAGCTGAATTTCTTTATCTTCTACAGGTTCAGAAGTTTTTCTTCTCAGCTTTTCCTGTTCCAGAGGATCGTCTAGATTTGGAACATATAAAGGGTTCACAAAGCCTCCTCCAAGGTTTGATTCCACTTGAGCTTGATTTCTTTGTTGCCCCATAGGAATAAATGGTTGCTCTACAGCTGGTGAATGACCTTGAATAGTTACGCCATGAGAATTTTGTGGCGGGGTAAACCCTGGTGGATAAACTGGTTCAGCACTGAATTCATGAGACCCGCCTTCATCTTTTGAGGAGGATGTTTCGACAACAGCTTTCCCTTTTGTCATAGCTTTCATCATTTGCATCATCTCGAACATTTGCTTCCTCATTTCTTCCAATTCTCCTGCCACTTGTTCTCTCATTTCTTCTTGCATTCTCTCCATCTTCTCAACTCTTGCAGACTGTTCATTCTCCATTTGTTTACTTCGAAGACGGGTACTATATGGATGTTGAGTAGATCGACTTGCCACTTTGGATCTTGTCACCTCGAGACCTTTGTGATTGATATACATCCCAACATTAGTCCTTTTATTCTTATTTTGTTATGAATGAATTTATGCATGTATGCAAAGAAGACTTGGAACATAATTATTTGTTAAATGAAAGAACCTTTATTATTAAAAAATCTGAGATTACATCCAAGAGAAAATCTAAAGAACTTGTAGCCTAACATAAGCATAAAATGAAATCTACTACATAAAGAGGACCTATGGTCTCCATAATAGCCTCTTGATCAGGCTATAGTGATGTTGCACCTCATCAAGTAACTGCTCTAATTGTCTCCCATGATCTGAAATAGGGCTTATCCCTGGTTTTATCTCTTCTATCCTTTCTTCCATTTCTCTGGCTTTGCGCGCGGCTAGGTTGAACTGCTGGAACATCTTCAATAACAGTTGAGATCCCTCAGCTTTCCTCCAACCATCACATTCTTCTCTTAGAGTAGTCACTTCATGAATCATTTGCTGAAGTGCCTGTCTATATTCTTGGGTTTCAGAAAGTGCGACTTGCATCTGTGCTTGCACCAAATCTTTCTCTGTTTGAAGTTCTTCTTGCTTAAGCTTCATTTTTTGTATTTCATCTTTCAATTGTTCATTTTCTTGCTTTTTTGTCTGCACTTCTGTTTTCAACTGCTCTTTTTCTTGCTTCAATCGCCTATTTTCGGATTTGGACAATTCCCTTCTCAGTCTGGTGACTAGTTCTGTTAATTCCTTCTTTTCTTGGTCAACTTTCTTGATTGTCTGGTTACATTGTCTAGATTCTTCCTTCATATCTACTTTGAGCTTCTTATTTTCTTGCTCAAGTTGCTCTTTCTCTTCCTGAAGCTTTCTCTTAGAAATTTCCAAATCTATCATGGGGTCTCGTGGAGTAGGTTCTGTCGATTGATCTAACTTTACTTCTTGAGGAACTACCACATCCTTAGCTCTCCTCATGTGCCACACCGCATACTCTGGAGTCACATCATTAGTAAGTCTTCCTTGATCGATCCTCAAAGTTTGTTTCCAAGCCTTTATAACTTCTTCAATCTTTTTCAAAGCTCCTGCTTCAGTGTATGCAAATTCCAATTTATCCAGTCCTTTGGTCATAGGAATGAATTGTTCATAGCCTGCCTGTCTCCTTACCATTATTGGTGCATAACTGATAGCACCCCACAGCCCCAAAAGTGGAACCCATGGTTGACCCCCACAACTAAACAATACGGCATCATGTCGCATCCAAGGTGCCATCCATACTATCTCTTGACTGGTACTAGAAAGCTTGCGAAAAATTGAGACCCACTCATTCTTGGATTTGGGTTTTGGCCATTGACTCTTGCAAAATTCCTTGATAGGGAAGCTGGTATTAAAGAAAGCTCTGCGAAATTCACTTTTATCGCATATAAGATGACTTCTTATCCAAAGGTATAATAATTGGGCACAGCCGATAAAGCGTCCTTCCCCATTTCGTCGACAAAAGCTCAAAGATCTGAGAGTTTCAGCTAGAATAGTTGGAACGGGATTAACTCCATGCTCAACTTGATCAAGGAAATCTATCACTGTGACATCTATATATCCCAAGACTTTGGGAAAGACCACCAAGCCATATATTGCCAATGCCATCATGCTCATACTTTGATCATTCTCTATATTCTTCCTGATGTGATCTCGTAAGAAATCCCAAGGCACATAATCTTGCCCTCCTTTCTGTCTCACCCATTTATCAATTTCTGGCAAACTAACATTCATCATTCCAGCGAGCTTCCTACGATAACCGATCTTCTTGTTCTTCCAATATATCTTATCTGCATTGGAACACTGGATGCGGAGTAAGAGTGAGTACTCTTCAATCGTTGGAACCATGTCAACTTCATTAAAAACAAAGCATCTATAGGAAGGGTCCCAAAATTGCGTTATAGCTCTAATCAAGTCTTTGTCTAGAGTAATTGCAATTAATAATGCTATGTCACCGTACTTCTTTTCAAAATCTTCTTTTTTTGAAAGACTCCAAAGCTTCCAAAGATCAATGAACTCAGTAAAATCATTTTGTTTGATATCCAGGTGAACTTTTTCAGGGAGTGGTGATATAAATTCTTGAGGTAAACAGTCTCCTTCTCTTCGTTGAGCTTCTTCAGATCTGATTCTGACACTGTTGGAATTCTCAGTGGGGAAAGGTGTGACTTTAACGCTTGATAAATCCTCCATGGATGTAACTGAGGTTCAATCAATTAACAAATTGTTATGTAAAAAGCCTTCTTTTATATGATATGACAATGCATGAGAATGGAACTATGGGAAAGATATTGGGATTTTGTTCCCTCATGTGTCCTAACTTTGGCTTACTACTTCACGGATAATCAAGGTTCTAACTTAAGGGTTGGCTCTTAGGCTTTTTATATGCTAGGTTTGGATATAATAGTTACTAAAAGTTCCCAAATTGTTCCTCACTGTCGTCCACTCTGGACTAGTAAGGCACCCCAATCCTCACCCATGACAGGCTACAAACGGAAAAGGTTCAATTTGAGTGGGAGTATTTGGCTAGCCCATGCGGAGGTTACCACCTCACGAGAGCGGTAGCTACTCTACTCCCTCCTAGAAAGGACTGAGCTCGGGTCGAGAGCTTTATGTATGCAAATGCAAGGTGTGGTGTGTGAGAGGGAACTTTATTTTAACCAACTCTTCAAAACACTAAACAAATCAAGGAGAACATCAAATAAGATTAGTGCAATAAATTCCAACAAATTTTAGGCCATCAAAAATTTAGACTTAGTATAACACAAGATCAAATTATGGCTCGACTCACTTTGAGGTCCCCAGTGGAGTCGCCAAGCTGTCATAACGTTTCCTAGGTCTAGGTCGCTAGACATCCCCAGTGGAGTCGCCAAGCTGTCATAAACGTTTCCTAGACCTAGGACGCTAGACATTAATCAAATGGAGTCGCCACCAATCTTTTTTAACCTAGGTGTGATTGGCCACCTAATGACTCTAGGACTGGTCTACAATTTAAGTTTTGGGTTCGGGAGTTCATTTACGTGTAGGGAAGGTTATAGCACCCTTACAACGCCCAATATTGGTACCATTTTAATCTTGTGTTATTTTAACTTAGTCTTAATTACATGGCCTTTATATTTTGTTGTTTAAATATTGAAAATTCTTTTAAAAATCCTCCATCATTCTGGATGAACTCTTAAAAGACCCTTCTCACCTCAAGAGTATTCAAGGGGTACCATTCGACTCCCTTGAAGAGGCTCCGTCGTCGGAAGTATTTTAGAATTTTCTTATTCCTTATTTTATTTTTTATTTAATTATTTTTATTATTTGTATTTATTTATTTTAAATATTATTATTTTTTTTATATATTATTTATTAATATTTTTAAGGATTTTGGCATTTAATATTGAAAATATCTTCTAAATTTTCCATCATTCTGGATAAACTTAGAAGAACCCTCTCACCTAGGAATTCCTCAAGTGTTACTCATTCGCAATCGCCTTAAGGATTCCATCATCGGAATTATTATTATTTATTAACTTTATTTATTATTTATTATTTTATTTTTATTAGAATATAAATTTTATTATTTATTATGTTTTTATCTTTATTTATTATTTGTTTATTTTGAAAATGCCTTCTAAATCTTCCATCGTTCTGGATAAATTTAGAAGGATCTCCTCACCTAAGAATTCTTCGAGTGTTACTCATTCGTAATCACCTCAAAGATTCCATCATCGGAATAAATTATATAACTTATATTTTTATTATTATCTTAGCCTTCTATCATTATTATTGTTACACAATTATTTTATAATTATTTTTTATTTTTTAGTTTTTTTTTATCTAGAGAATAAAGTGTCAACCTTTATTTTTTTGAAAATACCTTTTAAACCTTCCATCATTCTGGATAAACTTAAAAGGATCCCCTCACCTAGGAATTCCTCAAGTGTTACTCATTCGTAATCACCTTGAGGATTTCATTATCGGAATTATTTTAATTTTATTAAATAATTTTCAATATTCATTAGAAGATTTATCCTAATTTTTATTTATTTATTTTTATTCCTTATTTTAATTCTTCTTTTAAACCTTATTTGTCATTATACTTGTACTATTTTTTATTCTCTTAAAAATCTTAAAACACGTGTACTAACTATCAAAGAAAGCATATTCATAAAAATAAAAACATTTTTAAAACATACCTTTTTGTCAGAAGATGATGGCCAAGTACTATTAGCCTTTAACTTTGACTTTCACGTGGGCTTTATTTTTTTTTTAGTATGAAATGAGCAAGATACTTGCTTTAAAGTTGGCTCAACGTGTTCTTCGCTGCGAAACTGCCTAAACGCCTGGCGTCACCACCTTCGCCAGAATTCGCCTTGGGAACCTCTCGCCCGAGCTTAATGGGACTGCTCCTAGCAACACTAATGGGCCAAGCGCCGCCACTGCTTTGATCGGAATTCTCTTTTTCCTTGCTTGCTGCTTTTTTCCTCTTGATGCTGGCTTTTTTTTTCTCAGAATTCCTCCCTTTTTTTTTTTGCTTGATGCAGACTGCTTTTTTTCTATGAATTCTTTTTCTCTCCGAATTGTGTTGTATTTTTTTTATGGGGTTTAACCCCTTTTTATAGTCATAAATTTGTTAGAGTCCTAATACAACTAAACCTATTCTATTAATTATCTCTTATTTTTAATATTTTATCTTTTTTAATTTTTTTATGTTAATCCTAATCTAATCTTATCAATTTCAATATTAATTATCCTAAAAAATCTAATTATCTTATCCTAAAAATATTTTAATTTATAATTATCTAATAAATCCTAACTTATATTACTATTTATCTTATATTAATAAAATTATCCTAATCTATTAAATATTTCTAATTTAAATAATCCTAATAATCTTAATCCTAATTTTTCTAGATGTTAATTCAAAACGTCAATTCAAAATTTACAAATTATTAGTTTTTTTACAACCCGTACAAAATGAGGTGTCTACATTGGTCTTTTGTAGATCAGAGAGAAAGCTTGGCAATTGCCTCTAAAGGAAATACTCTTCATAAATTATGACTTTAGAGTTTCTAATCATGATTCGGCATGTGTCCATCGTTTTTGCCTATTGGATGTCTTCACTTACACTGTTATATTTTGTTTATCATTTTGGAGGTTGACAGGTGAAAACACAGGGTTGATAAAAGATCAAAGTGAGGAGGACATACATGAGACTGACAAAGAAGGCAGCCAAGCTAATGCTTTTGAGGATCATCTTACTGCTGCTGAAAGAAAATTCCTGCAGCAGACGCACGAACTTGAGCTCAATAGACTGGCAAAGATGGCAACCAAATCACATCGTGACCGCATTCAGGAATTTAACCAATATCTAGCTAATCTAACTGAACATTATGACATTCCTATAGTTGGTCCTGGTTAATTTTCCTAAACTCATCATCTGTGCTGTTTTCGGTTAATTAATTTAACTGAGACGGATTTCAGAATTCAAAAGGTGCAGGTTTTTTGTTTTTCGTCCCAAAGACCATTTAAGTTTTATTTGAATTGTTCTGCTTAGTAAATCATCCGTCTGAAATTTTTTATTTAATAACTTTTCCAGGTTGTTGGACTTTTGCTTTGTTTGTGAAATGCTCTATCATTTACCACTTGGATTTTTCATGATCTCGTCTCCATTTAAAATGCTTACAATTGTGATGATCATGCTTGTATTTGAACCGACATAAAATTTTGAGCTTTGTCTATCCCGTTTTCAGTATGCAGTGAAGACTCAAGCGCCATTCAGCATGTCATATGGAGTAATTAAATTTTGATATTTGATCCATTAAAATGTTCTTAATAATCAAACATGTTCATGCATACAACTTTCATATTAGCATGTACAAAAGGTAGAAACCTTGGGCATGTAACTGCAGGATCAAATCTTTCGATACAAATTCACGGCCAGGAACAAGAGGGCTTTGATTCACCAACATAGATTGCATGGTTTTGTCCGTCGAAGTTTTCTCCGAAGACAGTTGCGCCAGTTTCACAACATCGGCAATTATGACTTACGAGCACTAAAGAAGGATTTGAAGTATTCTTAACCATGAATCTGCAACCAATCAGTCTTTCACGCCTATCCACGCCTCCGAAATACAAATAAAGAACCTCTAGAGCCCTTTCCCAGTCTGACCTTCTCATCTACATATGTGATCTGCAGCTTAACCTCACTCTCACCACCATATCTAAAGTCCAATGCTCCTAGCTTCAGTTCAGGTGGCTCAAAAATGACTTGAATCCATTGATTATCCAGTACCTTTAGCTTTCCTGTACAGCGCATGAAAAAATACGGATCAGAGAATGTTTGTCCAAGAGTCCAATGTCTTTAAATTCGGCAAATTGAATAAAACTGTCCTCAAAATTGCAATAACCTGGCTTGGAAAATGCAAATACTATCAGGTAATTGTGCCTAAGTACTTGTGAATTGGATATACTAGTAAATAATGAGCCTACCTTTCAAGGAGACCTCTCCATCAAGAAACCCCAAAACGGAAAAGGAGACTTTGTTCCGGACGGTATCAGGAGCTTCAACAGCCTGAATCATTTCCTTGGTCCTGAAGAAGAGGCGCCCCATTGCACTTCTGTAGCCGCCTCCTGGTGATGTAGGCCTCGAACAGTAAACCACATCCCATTCTACAATCAGATCCCCGCTTCATTTGGTCAGAGTGCATTCAAAACTTAACGAGTGCAGAATAAATTTGGGCTGTTGAACTTGTGGGGAGTTTCAGCTTGGACATTTTGGATTGAAAAGATAACAAATCAAGAAGACAGACAGCATAATTCTGTTTGAGTTTGTTCCATATTTGAGCTTACCTCCGAAGATTAAAGGGCATTTTACTGGTTCATCTACGCAATATTTGTGTAACTCGTCAGCTACTTGAGCTACCTCTTCGTGCTCGTTTTTGGTTAGCGAAACTCCACTGTCCGATTGCATCACCTAATTCACAGCTCAGTTCCCATCATCAGATTCAGACCGTTAGCCAACTAAAACGTAGAGGAATAAAACAAATAAAGAAAATGTAGAATGAAGAAAACGAATCAAAAGAGTGAAACCTTGGAGAGAATAGAAGCAACTAGATCATCTTCACCGGTTCGCAGTCCTGGATTGGAGATGGAAACGGAACTTGCAACTATCCTCAAAGTCTGGTACTTATGCTGGTATTTGAACGGAAATGAGGCGTTTAAGGATAGATTAAAGGGTTTTGATCCATAAATGGAGGGCTTAGGTTGGGTGAAGGAGGATGATAGAGTGAAGGTGTAAGCTGCCATGGGCGGATGGATAGAGAAAACAGTGTCGCTGGCAAATGATGTTCAACTTGAAGAGAACCGTCCCGTTGTTCTCTGGCTCTCCTCTTAGAGTTGGGGATGGAGACTGCCATGTTGGAGTGGAAATCGAATAAGGACCCACCACCCCGTTAAAACTGGATTACGTGCTGCCACCTAAGCAGATATTTTACTTTCGCATTATCCTTTCCTTTTAGGTTGAGGATCAGGATCTGATTGGCACACGAGGGTATAGCACGGTGGAAATATTTTCACGGTGCTGCACCTTCAGCAATAAATACAAAATCAAACCTTCAGTAATAAATAAATTTTTATTATCATAGTAAAAACAAATTAAAAGATGATAAATTAATAAAAAATTAAAATAATTTTAAAATTTTTAATTATTTATTTATTTAATAAAATTTCATTGTATATGAACTTTAGTCTAATGTCCTTGATAATATTTTTCTTTTCTCACTATATTTCACCCATTACCACCACCATTGCATAAGTATCTTGTTAGGGATGGACTCAGTCAAGAGATTGCACGTCTAATGTGGCTCAATAGGCCTAACACAAATCCTACTTAGTCTTTTGGTTTTTCTAGTCTCATGACTCGAAGGCAAATTGATTCTACTCAGATAATTAGACATATCCAGATGATGACACATAACACAATCCCAATGCACCTCACTTGACTATAAATAGGCTTCCATTCCAAGGTGAAGGGAGTTTTAGGCTGTCTACATTGTCCAGACTTTGTTCATATTACTTTACATGTTATTCCTTTCTTACTTACTTGTACCTTGGTCATGGTCGGACACTCAATCAATTCTATCAAGAGCTTTATACTTGGTGAATATTCTGGTTCACACAAGTTACTTAGTAGAATTCTCTCAGCTACCCCCATAGATGTAAGTACATTGTCGAACTACATAAATTTTGGTGTCTCTCTATTTGCCTAATACCGTCACTATTCACCCCCTTAATAATTGTTGCTCTCGTTGAAAGTCGAACTCAAGTTAGTTCCTTTCTGTAACATTCTTGATTGTAACTAGTCCAAGGAAAGGTTAAGGCATCACAATTTGTAGCATTATAGTCTAAGTCCACAATGCCATCCAAAAGGAGAGTCATGGAGCAAGGTAGTTTTTACTCGCATGCTAAAAAGTTGTCAACACAACACAAGAAGGAGAATGGACGCAACTCCACTCCCTAAAACCACCAGAGCTACAACATTACCACCCACTAATGAGGAAAGGTAAAAATTTGAGCCGCATAGAGGGCTAAGAGAATGTGCTAACCTTAGCACACCTGTTAGTCATCCTAACTAAGCTACTAGAGGCAAAAAGGAAGACGAAATTGGCTAACTCAAAAGAGAAATACATAACTTAACCAAGATTTTGAAAGAGCACGTGATTGCTCGATCGATGACAAACAGACTAAGTGAACAACATCACAGGGATATGCCAAATTCGTCACTATTGCATCATTCTTTAACAGAAGAGGATGATAATGGAAGTGGAACAAATGACACATCTTAAGATTTTAACGACACATTTGAGGCAAATTGCTCACCCACGATATCATTAATCCTTATTGAACTCCTGTTCACAAAGGAGGAACTAACCTCAGAGTAGGAAGCAAGATCGACGAGATAGGAAAAGGCTTAATGTCCATAGCATTTTCAAGTGAGTGGATTGAAAAGAAAAGAGCCTTGAGTAACTTGAATGAAAGGTTGATCAAAGATGAGGAAATGACAGAAGTAAACCTAAAGGAAAAGCTCGAGAAACAAAGGGAAATCAATATCCTTATCACGATTTCTTACATTGTTTGCTTAATGGACTTATTATCTTATGAGTAATGCATCACTATGCATTCCATTGCTTAATGGACTCTATCTTAATGGACTCATTATCTTATGAGTAATGCATCACTATGCATAACTATGTTCTTTCAACTAAAAACATAGTACTTTCACCATATTTGTAACAACTTTAGACATTTGTTTAAAAGAGTATTGAAATCGATAAAATATGCTTTTAAGGGTCAATGTTTGATTACATTTGTTTAATGGTGGTAGCTTATGGTTTAGTATCATACATAATTCATCTAATGTAATCGTTAATCACATTAGTTCTAAAAAGTCTTCAAATTAGATCTTTCATGTAAAATAATAATACTTTGCTGCTAATCATGCATCATTATGCATAACTACTTATGCATTCATAATCATATTATGTCAAGCAACAATCATTCAAGTCTCAAGATTATTTTTGATTCTCAATCAAGAGTACCTTTAGTATCTCTATACTAAATCTTGCTCATGACTTGATCGATAATAGTAGTCATTTGTGATTATATACTATTCTTAATAATTATAATTGCAAGTTTCATTAATAATTATAAAGCTAACTTATGGAATCATTTTATACAAGAAAATAAATAAGACATTTTAATTAGCTAAGGATCCAATTCTAGCAACACCCAACTATGTTCAAAAACATAAATAGGTGTTTTGATTGAATGATCAATTATAATAAAACACTCTTGGGTAGACACGCCATAAACACCCATTATTTAAAAGGAAATCAAACTTAAAACATTTCCAAAAGACTAAACATAAATAAATAGCAATCCATGATCTCTAAGTCAAAAGATTACACCTCCCTCCAAGAGTCCTTGTACGTCACTTTTCATTATCTATGTTAGTATCGTCAATATGTAATTAGAACCAATTCAAGTAACTAAGGTATCATATACGTAATGTTATACAAGTGATCGATCAATACCTGAGGTAGAGGTTTGTTTCACCTTGTTAGCTTTAGTAGTTTCAAGGTAATCCTTGTAATTGCACCTCTAATGACCGAGCTTCACAAAATGATAACAAACTCCTTTACCATTTGTCCTTATCCTTTACCTTGGAATCCTTTTTTTCCCTTTAGAGGAATGTCCTTCTTTTTCTTCTTTCCTTTCTTGGAAGAAGTGAAAGTGGTAGAAATGAAATTCACTAAGCTCTCAATAATTCCCATCGTATTTTCAGCACTTGTGATCATATTTAAGAGAGTTGCCAACCTTGTCTCTAAGCAATTCATGTTGTAATTTAATACAAATTAAGTATAAATCTTAGGTAAAAAGACAAGAACAAGTTAATGCTTATCTCGTGATCCAGGACAAAACCCATTTGTCCAACTTGTGATGAATCCAATCATGTTGAGCATATGAACATGCACGAATGTTCATTCTTTCATCTTCGTATTGAAGAAGTTTTTTGGGATGTCCAACCTCTCATTATGCCTTTCCTTATTAAACAATTGCTTAAGGTTCCAGAAAGATGTTAGGGGCAACCATTTTCTTATATTGTTTTTGAACCTCAAGAGTCATGTTAGCTAACATCACACATGTTGTTTGCCTTAGGTCATCCATATGAACCCTATTAGCCTCCCTTTCTTCATCAATCGCATCATCATTGGGTTCATCAAGAATAAAGGCCTTAATTAAGGACATAATCCTTCTTTTCTTAAATTAGGATGATTTTCAAATTGTAGAAAAAGTCAATGAAATTAGGTCCAGTTAACTTATTAGCGTCAAGTATGCTATAGAGAGATATGTTGGTACTTGGTAGTCATAGTAATAATCTATAGCATTACAATCATAAAACATATATTAATGTCCACATGCAATCATAAAAATAAGGTTTCAGGCTTTAAATGATTGTTCTCTCCATTTTAAGAAGATAATAATAGCCTTCAACAACTATTTTGAGAGTTTAACATTTAAATCTCTTAATGAGCTAGGATGCCTTTCATTATTTCATAACACTGAGTTACTCAAAAAGTTGAGTTATGACATAAGTAATTGAGTAGGTAACTTAACTTGCCAATTGCATCATATGCAACTCCAAGATTGATTAAGTGACAACTCTTTGCCTAAATACATCATACGCATTTCACTTAATCTTGCCTCTAAATTCTACTCTCATGAGTTACTCTAATCCAAACAATAGACTTTAGTTGAGTAAGACCCACTAATGTCATAGCTTAAACATATTCACGTAAAAGTTTGACCTTGAGCTACTCTAAAAGTCTCCAGTTTAAAGAACTCAGTTAATATTACCATATTTGGTGGGAGACAACTTAATCATGCTTTAGCATGTGACTCAGTATTTGAAAGAGGGATTTTATATTCATTATTAGGTCTCATTATCATGCATGTATAGCATTTATAATATTGCATAAAATAAATTTACATCATACTTATCTACTAGGATGATTATGTACTTTCTAACTAATCTAATTTCCTTGAGCCACTAGAAATTAGAAGGTCATATCTCGAGATCACATACATAGTCTTTATAAGTCTTTACATGTATTTATCATGACGCTTTGGGATCTCCATCTTAATCTTCAAGTTACATAAAAATTCAATTCTATCTAATCCTAATTTACATAAAGAAACTTCAAGTTACATTCGAGGTGATTTAGATGAAAATAAAATTTTACAACCTAAAGAAAAATAGAGATAAGGCAAAGCTTGTTGTTCTTATTTAAACAAAAATAACATGAAACATAGAATCATACATAATCACATTTTTCCTAAAATCCATAATCATCCTCTACAAAGCAATTGAAAATTCCTTTCAAGTTGCTAATGTTTGGTGCTTCAAGCTTGAACCATGCTTATTGACCAACATCTATTTTAATCATATTAAAATAAATCCTAATTATAGGTTTTGACAAAAAAAAACTAGTTTCAAAATTTAATTTAAGGAAATTGATTTAAATCAATTAATCATAATATAATAAAATCTTTTGATTTTAGGAAAACTTTTCTCATTTATTAATTTGACCACTCTATACTTTCTATAACGACTGTGGTAAAAGATTGATTAAAACAATATTATTATGTCATAATCATTTTCAAACTAAATCTACAAGTTTAATTTGGAAAATTATGATAAATCATTTCAAGTTTCTTTTTATAATTCACTAGTTTTCAAGAATATAACTTAGCTTAAATTAGGCCCACATATAATAATTCCAAGCCACCACTCCAGCCGATTATAGATGGGAGTCATACGAGGTCAAGGACACCAAAAGCTCCAAAATTGAACTTGCCCAGGGAATTATATGGCTAGCCAAAATTTATAGGCTTTAAGATTCCTTGGGTTTCAAAATTAGCTCATCTTTGATCAACTCGAGCTACAACTATCACCAATCGAAGAGGGAAGTGAAACAAGCTCATAAAGACCAAGAACAAGTAAATTGCACAACCCTAGTGAATTATATGCTCAATTTAAATCCCTAGGTTCAGGTTTTCTTTGGGTTTGATTTTTCATGGCTTTTCATGAACAATTAATGTGCCAACTGATCTTGAATATTTTTAGCTCATATACAAAACTATTTTTGCATACTTCTAAGCTTAAGAGTCACCTAAAAACAACCTAAAACTAGCAACTAGCCATCAAGAACAATATACACAAAGATGATCTAAAACAAGGAACATGTATAAAACTAGTTTCTTAAAACTTAACTGATTTTATCATTGAGTCTTCCTAATGTTTAAATCATAATTTAAACATCATAAATCAATAAATAAACTCAATTTTCATAGTTGAAACTCAATTTAAAACTTTTTTGAAACATCTCAATTCATAAAAGAATTATAACAAACACATAGCATGCATTTCTATGCGTAATTAGCAATATTATTAAAACTCGAATACGATTTCTATGCTAATCAAGCGAGGTTCTGATACGAATTGCAGATTTTGGCTTATACTCAAACATATACAGTGGAAATAGGCACAACGAAAAATAAACACAAAAGTACCAAAATTCGAAGGATCAACTTGATTTATAACATGAAATCTGTTTTAGCAAGCATTTGTACAAAGAATAGGTTTTAAAACTTTTTCCTTGTCTAACAATATTATTGTTAGCTTTAAATTGCAATATATATATTTTGAAATGACAAAAACTTAAGTAAGCATTAATGTTTTAATTCATATTGTAAATTTGCCTTATCACACATGATTTTCTCAATACATTTCAAGTGTTCATATCAAACATTAAGACCATGATTTAATGATGCATATTCTTATTGGTCTTAATTCTTTATAAATGTTTTGAATATTTTAGAAAATCACTTGATGAATGTTTAGACCATGTTTTTATCTGAGAAAGTCAAGAAAAACTCCCTTAAAGCTTATAAAAGTTTTGGGTTGAATTAGGATCAAAGGTCATATCATTTCTAACCCAAAACTGCAGGAAAAATGCCCTCTGGAAGAAAAGGATCGATCCCCACTGTAGCAGGATCGATCCCTTTTTGGCAGAAAGTCTTCCCAAGGTCCCTGAAGCCCAGAATCAAGATTCTGGACAAAAGGGATCGATCCCCGCTGTAGCAAGATCGATCCCTTTGCCCGAAAATAGCCTGTAACGGCTAGTTTTGTGAGATACAATGGTAATATTCAATCTTGGCTCCACCCAACAACTATAATACATCCAAGGGACTATAAATAGAGGCTTGGAAGCTGAAGAAAGCAGAGAGAGCACCCAAGACATATCATTCTTCAATTTCTTCATCTCTTCAAGCAAATCAAAGAGTTCAAGAGCTAGAATTCAATATCTTCTATCACTCTCTTATTCCTTGTAGTGCTTAGCACAAATATTGTATAGGCTTCTCATTGAGCTTAATTTCTGTAATCAATTGCCTACCTAGAGGCCTTTTCTTTGATTACATTATTTGTATCTCATCATTCCTTGTAAAGGGGAGGTTTCTCTTAAGCCTTAGAAAAAGAGGGAGGTTACTCTTTAGCCTAAGAAAAAGAGGGAGGTTACTCTTGAGCCTAGAAAAAGAGAGAGGTTTCTCTTGATCCTTGAAAAGAGGGAGTGTAACACAAATTCAAGTTAGTGAATTTGGGGAAAATCCTTGGGAGCGTCTCAAGGTAGAGGACGTAGGCAAGGTTGCCGAACCTCTATAAATCGCTTGTGTAAATCTCTCTCTCCCTACTCTTTATTTACTTGCGATTATATTGTGTTTATTGCATTGAACTTGAATTGCATGCTTGCCTAGCTTAGAGAACTTAGAAAATAATCAAATAGGCTAGAGAATTTAGAAGAATCACAAAACGAGCTTAAGGGTAGTTAAAAATCGATTCACCCCCCTCTCGGTATAGCCTATAGAGCCAATAATTGGTATCAGAGCTTGGGCTTGAGATTGATTTAGACTAACCTCTATCGAGCAAAACGATCATAAATGGCTCACTTGAATGTAGGCACACCCCTAGGAGAAGAGGGACAATCATTAGTTAGACCTCCACTCTTCAATGGTGAAAATTATTCATATTGAAAAACTAGAATGCTGTTATTTATACAATCAAATGATTATGAAGTGTGGAGGATTATAGTGAATGGTCCTAGAATTCCCATGAAGAAAGTAGATGGAAAAGATGTCCCTAAGAGTGAGGATGAGTGGGACACAAATGACATGAGAGTGGCACAATTGAATGCCAAGGCTATGCACACTCTCTTTTGTGCATTAGGTCCCAATGAATATAATAGAGTCTCCCTATGTGAGAATGCCAAGCAAATATGGGACAAATTAGCCATCACACATGAAGGGACCAATCAAGTGAAAGAGACCAAAGTAGGAATGCTCACACATGATTATGAGCTATTTAGGATGAAAGAAAATGAATCCATTAGCGAAATGTTCACTAGATTTAATGATATAATTAATGGACTTAAGGCATTAGGCAAGAGCTATTCCAATGTAGAAATGGTCAAGAAAATCCTGAATAGTTTGCCAAAATCTTGGGAGGCAAAGGTGACTGCTATAGAAGAATCTAAGGATCCTAACACCTTGTCTCTAGATGAACTTATGGGCTCCCTACTTACATATGAGATGAAATTGAAAAGAAATGAAGTGCCTTCAAAGAAAATAGGGGTAGCACTTAAGTCTTCCACTCATGAGGTCATTAAAGATGATAGTGATGAGAGTGGAAATGAGGAAGAAAAAGAAATGGCAATGTTTGCCAAAAGATTTAATAGATTTATGAGAATGAAAGAGAGAGAGAATGATAGGAGGCACCAAAGTAGAGGGGTAATGAGAGGAGAATCTAGTAGGAGAGAAAAAGACTCCTTAGTGTGTTATGAATATAATGAACCGGGTCATACTAAGTTAGATTGCCCCTTACTTAGGAAAGAAAAGGATAGAAAGCCTAAGAAGAAAGCATTTGTGGCTGCATGGAGCGATAGTGATAGCTCTGATGAGGAAAATGTAGATGAAGAGGTAGCCTACTCATGCTTTATGGCCATTAGTGATGATGAGGCTAGTTGTAGTTCTAGTGAAGATAATGATTATACCTTTAGTGAACTACAAAATGCTTTTAATGATTTAGCAAATGAATTTCAATGCATGAATTCTAAATATAAGAAAATCATTGCTAAATTGAAAATAGAAAATGAAATGCTATTAAATGCCAAACTTGAATTTGAGAAGAAATTAGAAGAAGCAAATCTAGAAATAGATGAAGTAAATACAAAGAACTTAAATTTGCATAATTCATTTTCTAGATTTTATATGGATCAACAAAAGCTAGACCATATGTTAGAGACCCAAAGAGCTTTCTTTGACAAAGATGGGTTACAAAGATGGGTTAGGCTATAATGAAAAACAAAAAGAAACTCATCTTTGGAATTTCTTAGTGAGCAAAAATTCTATGCATGATTTATCTCTCACATGCTCACTTTGCAATAGAATAGGACACTCTTCACAAGCATGCACTTATAGAAAAACCACATTTAGAGGAAGAGTAGTTAGAAAAATATGGGTGCCAAAGCATGCTATAAACAATGATGAATTGTGCTTGAAGTGGATCCCAAAAGGATCAAAAGTTGTTTGCACTAACTCTCATGGATCCAAGAAAATTTCGGTACCAAAGCATGCTTAAATTTGTTTGTTATAGGAGTGTTAGAGCATGGGAATACAATGGAACAATGGAGTTTAAATGCTCAACACATCCTCATGGAGCTTGCTTGTGCCAATGAGAAAAAGAAAAGGCTTGAGGATCCATCACAACAATTCTTCAAAGGATGGCACAAGGTGGATTCTAGTCAAGGCAAAGCATTCTTTAGCAAAGGAGTTTTGTAAGCTTAATTCCTTACACCTTAAACTTTTTATTTGATTAGTTATGCTTTGATGAGAAAATTGGTTAATGATTAATGATGCATTGTGATTGAGCAAAAAGCATAATAAATGATTGTTGAGTGCTTGATGAATTGTTCTTGATACATTGAATGAAAGGCATGTTTAGTGAATTTGAAATGATTTTTGGTTTTCTGCATCTTGAGCAAGTTTGATATGTCTAGATAATATATTTAGTTGCTCAAATGAAGTCAAATATGTCATATATGCAAAATGCCATGTCATGAGCATTAATGAAGAACTTGTATATTGGAAATCATGGCATGTTGATATATATGCTTAAAATCTATGTGAACAAGTTTGTTTTGACATATTTATGTAATTCAATGCATTGGTTTGGTCAAAATATGCTTAAATCTCAAAATGACCTCCTTTGAGGCCAAAAATGCATGTTATTGTGAAAATCCTTCCAAAATTGCAAAATCTTTTGTAAAATGGTTTTTGATTCATGTTTTTCATTCATACAAGTCCAAAATCATGTTTTACAAATGTTTAAACCCTTACTTGAACTTAAAATACTCAAAAACAGAGTTTTGGTACCTCACAAGTTGAATTTTCTGTCAAAACTACTGCAGAATCTGCAGGAAACTATGAGGGATCGATCCCCCTCCTAAAGGGATCGATCCCCCCAGGCCAGAAAAGGCACTCGTGCATGTTTTCAACCGAAATTGAGAAGAACTTTTCATTGTTTTGATGTTTTCTCTCCTCTCAACTTAAAATTCATTGTTTTAACTTCTTTTTGATGATCTTTAATGTATGAAAATTCATTTTTCATTGATATTCATCAATTAATATCATTTCCAACAAATGGTATCACTTTCAACAATCAATACCATTTTTCTTGAGCTCACAAGTTCAAAATCATTTTACTTGTTGAAAACACTCATGATTTGCATAAATCTTGAAATAATCTTGAAACATACTTTCAATGAATGCTTAAACATAATTTTGAGAAATATTTCAAGAATTTATGGATATACTTGAGAATTTGATGAACTTATGCATAATGAGTATTCTTCATATTTTTTTTGTTCATCTTAGTCGAGCATGCCTATAGGATTATGTCTCTTAGCTTGACTTATCAATTCCACACTAGGTTTCATGATAATTATATATCTAGTGGATTGATTTTAAATGTAAATTCAACAATTGGTAATGATTGTTGGCCAATAATTTGTGATGGTAAATGGATCCTAAATGTTCAAATGCATGAAACTTTATCATCCATGAACTTAAAATTCTTTTATGGCCAAATTATTAAAGAGCTTGGGCTTTAATGACAACACCAACATTCAAAGATAAATGCAAACTTGAACAAATGTACCTTGATTGATATCCATGCATTTATGCTTGATTGTTTTGATGTTGAACTTACATGCTTGCTTGAGTTGAATCAATAATCATGTCTATGAGATGAGAATATTTCTTTTCATGATATTATGTGCTTAATCTCACTCATAGTTTATGGATTTTAATGATAAAATATATTTTAGCTTGATAATATTGATTCACTTAGGTGAAACCATTTTAGTTAAAATAGCATATACCCTTTGGAACCTTAAACGTTAAAATTCACTAGGGATATTGCTTTGAATTGATTAAAATGGTAATCTTCTCTTGCTCATAATTGGTTAAGAACTTGAATTGAAAAATGAGCATAGGATTTTTGTGTTTGAAACCATGGAAGAAAATGTGTTTGCTTGAATTCCTCGATTGTTTTAAATCTTCCATATGGTATAAATTTGTGAATATGAATATGGATTAATACTTTATGATAGTGTGCTAATGTGTAATTGATCCATATGCATATTTGATGATATGTGTTGTGTTCTTGCATATTTAGAATGATTATTTTCTTGACATGAACACTACACATAAATATTAGATTCATGCAAAATGACTAAGTCAACCATTAGTAACAATTGGTATTTAGATTGAAATAACAATTAATATCATTGGCAACCATATTTTCAACAATTGGTAAGCCAAAACTAAATTGCCAATTGCTATGAGCTTTAAATTGACAATTCTTCTTGTGCTCTTTAGTTTGAAATGACAAATAGAGAAGAATTTTGTTAAGATATTTTTGCATGAAACTCTTGTGTGCAAGAATTTGAAGTTAATTGCTATATGTTTCAATTCTATGCACATTCTTGCTTGAACGTGATTTATGAGCTCTTGCATATGATATGTCATCTAATTTCAGCTCATAATCATGATATATTGCCATGCACCTTAGTTGGATCTTAGCGAACAATTGATATACTTAGGTGCTTGCTTGACTTCTTACCAATTGGAACCTTCTTGCAAAATTACTTATCAACAATTGGTATCAAAATTATTTATAAACAATTGGTATAGGATCATAAGTCATATTCATTGCCTGAATATTTCATACTCTTTGTGAATATTGACTTATTTATTTGTGCTATGAGTCCCATGTACTAACATGTTTCTTGTTGGATGGATCATTTTTATTTCTTCTCACATAAGCCATATTTTTAGGGGGAGCATATTGTTTATTATTTTTCCTTCTTTTTGCTATGACAAAAAGGGGGAGAGATAGATATTAAAAGGGAAGGATATTAAGGGGGAGTGTCACGACCCGTGACCACATTTTTACCGTTCTTATACACAACTTAACCGGTTGGGCTGTCTGCGATACTTCACTTGTACTGACTGTTAATAAATTTTACATAATATTGTTTATATTATACACATCCCCTATCGTAACAAATCAGATAAGTAGTACTGTTGACGTGTCTAAATACAGAGAATAAATAATCATACCTCAAATAATCAGTCGGTCTGACACATTGTTCTTCGTGTACAGCCAGGATCCACAATCCACTGATCTCACATTCATCAAAACCTGAGATGTTGAAAATTAAGGGGTGAGCAAAACCACGGCTCAGTAAGAGAATTATATGCCTCACTTGATACTCAGCTTCCTATATGCTGAAAATCTTTTTCATTTTTCCTATGGGCTCTAGGCTCGCATGTAGGAAAGATACTACAGTCGGCTAGGGATCCGAATGGAGTAAGGTAGGTATTTTAGAATACCATACTTGTTACGGAACCTAGAAGCAATTGTAGAGAAAATTTTTTTTTTCTTTCTTTTGTTTTGAATTAATAAATCCTTTTCCTTTTTAATCTTTCATAACCTTTTTCATATTCCTTTCAAAATAATGCCTCTACGAAATAAAGCCTTTAAATAGAATAATTAATATTCGTATATTCCTTGAAAAGAATATTAGTTAAATCATCATCTTATTTCTTTAAAACTTATTTCATGTTTTAATGTACTCTCTTAATTAGTTCCGTTCTTTAAAAAGCAAAATAAGCTATTAAAATCTATTTCATTCTTTGACATTTGTCGAATTTACGAATCACAATCACTTACTTATCGTCACAATATCCTACGATTTCTCATACTAACATCGGAACACGTGTAGCACTTAGTTCCCGAAGGACTCTAGAGGTGGCTCCCACTGTTCAATCATCGAGTCTCTGCTCGGTATGGCCTGTACTGAAATATTGGAACACGTGTAGCACTTAGTTCCCGAAGGACTCTAGAGGTGGCTCCCACTGTTCAATCATCGAGTCTCTGCTCGGTATGGCCTGTACTGAAATATCGGAACAGTGTAGCACTTAGTTCCCGAAGGACTCTAGAGGTGGCTCCCACGGTTCAATCATCGAGTCTCTGCTCGGTATGGCCTGTACTGAAATATCGGAACGCGTGTAGCACTTAGTTCCCGAAGGACTCTAGAGGTGGCTCCCACGGTTCAATCATCGAGTCTCTGCTCGGTATGGCCTGTACTGAAATATCGGAACACGTGTAGCACTTAGTTCCCGAAGGACTCTAGAGGTGGCTCCCACGGTTCAATCATCGAGTCTCTGCTCGGTATGGCCTTTTCCGTTTGACATATTCCATGTCATGTAAAATATTTCCCCTTTTTAACATGTCACCTATCATTTATGGATTTTAATATAGACGTTAATCTTGTCGTACTATAAACCCTGGAGGGTAAAGGACTAAACCGGTCAAATCTATGACCATAATCTATATTGTCCTCGGTGGATCATGGATCAGGTGTCGACCGGGACTAAACATGTCACATATCATGTATCAGCATGATAAGAATACCAACCAGTCTCAAAACCGTATTTTTCATCGGAAAATACACCTTATGGAATTTATACAATTATATAATTCCATGATTTAAAACCATAAGGGTTATAATCCTTTAGTGAATATTGATAAAAATATCCATAAAATATTTACGATATTTCACTTCATCTTTCGTCTCGTAATTCGTGTAATTTATCTATTTCGAGAATTTTCGGTGATTTCATTATCACCATTCTCGAATACATGAGTATTCTAAAGTTCCATCTCATTATATTCATATTTTATGAAATTTAGAAATTTCCTCATGTCTCGTGATTTACTATCGAAATTCGGAAATAAATCATTTAATATGATTTTATAAAGTTTTTCTAAAATTTTCGGCAGCATAACGGCTGCCGATTCACTAACCTCCTGCACGGAAAATACAGTTTAAAATCTTTCAGCCAGTACTTCTTCTCAAATTATTTTCAGCAATTCATGCATCATAATAATTTTCATAAAATAATTGCATAAAATATTTTAAATTAAATTATGCAGACTGAGTATCCTTACAGTGCTGCACATGCATCCCTTACCTTTTTCCGAGTCGGTGACTTCCGCTTATCGATCGCGCCCGCGTTCCATTTCTCCCGAATCCTTATCTCGATTGCTGAAAATAATTTCTGGAATTAAAATTCTAATTTTTAGAATTTTTCATAATTTATTTAATTTTTTTTCTAAAATTAAATTCTCGGGAAATTTCTTACCGAATTTGTAAAATCCCGGGTTGTCGAATTTCCGGGAATTTTTCGAATTCCCGAAATTCTCCTTTTTCCCTTTTTCTTCCTTTTTCTTCCTTTTTCCTCTTTTTCTTTTCTTTCTTTCTTTTCTTTTTCTTTTTTTCTTTTTCTTTTTCCTTTTTCTTTTCTTTTTCTTTTCTTTTTCTTCTTCCTTTCCCGGTTAGACCGGTTCAGAGCCTTTCCTCGCCGGTTCCTCGCCGGCGGCCGGTTCTCCGGCGGCTCGATGGCTCAGCAGCTGGCCGGCGCCACGGCGAGCTTGGATCTGACCTCCGTTCATCCCGAATCGACAGCACGGCGGCGGATCGAGGCGGTTTTGCCTCGGTTCTTCTTCCTCTTCGCCGGCGTTCCTCCGCCGTCCATTGCGCCTCCGGTGGCCTCCATCAGCTTCCTCTCCCTCCGGTGAAGCTTCGGTGGCAGTGGCGGTGCCTGGATCGGCCGGCACCGACGTCCGCCATTTTCTTTCTTTTTCCGGCTTCCTTCGCGTTTGTGCCTCCGTTTCTTTCTTTCTTCCGCCGCCGGTGGTTTCCTTGACTTCCTCTTTGGCCGGCGACGACATCCCCTCCATTTTCCCTAACCGGCGGTGGCATCTCCGCCATCGGCGGTCTGCCTGGGGAGGGTCGGGATTTCCCCCCCGATTCTCTGTTTTCTTTTCTGTTTTATTTCCTCTTTTGGTTTATTTTCCCTTCTATTTTTAGTATATGTTTTACTATATATTATATACTATATCATATAATTTATACACATAATATTTACCATATATTACACATATAATATTATTTCATATATATTGTAATACAATATATATTATATATAGATTATATATATTGTACATTACAAAATATATATATCTAGTATATATATATTTATATTTATATACTTTAGAATAAATAACATTTATATATAGAATTATATAAATGTTATAATAGAATATATATATATACCTATAAACTTTAATATAAAATAACATTTACATTTTCTATATATGTATGTATATATATATATTTATATATACATAAAATATTATGTTTATATATATGTATTAATTAAATTCATGAAATAGTTTATATATATATATACACCAACGTATATTAAAATATACCATATAGTATTTTAAATACATACGTATTTGTATAAAATACACTTATATAAAATTTGAAATTATATAAACATATTTTATTTTCATTTCTCGTTTTCCTTAATTAATTTGGATTTTAATTTATCCAATTTAATTCTTTTCCTCTCTCTATTATTTTTATTTTCACTTCCACTTTAATTTCCTTTACAACAATTTTTCGATTCTTTCACTTCCTTAATTCTCGGGATTTTCACCAATATCCCGTTCTCGCAAATTTTATTTCCTCTTATTTATTTTCTCCAATATTTATAATTTCCAATAAATGGAAAATTTGCAGTTATCACAGGGAGAGATAATGAGGGAAAATTCATTTTCAAAACCCATGCTTATATTAAGGGGGAGCTTTATAAAATCCTGCTTTATTTGAGGGGGAGTATTTTATCAAAGAATTTTCATAGCAAATTTATATTAAGTTTTGTCATATCAAAAAGGGGGAGATTGTTAGCTCTAAATTGCAATATATATATATATTTTGAAATGACAAAAACTTAAGTAAGCATTAATGTTTTAATTCATATTGTAAATTTGCCTTATCACACATGATTTTCTCAATACATTTCAAGTGTTCATATCAAACATTAAGACCATGATTTAATGATGCATATTCTTATTGGTCTTAATTCTTTATAAATGTTTTGAATATTTTAGAAAATCACTTGATGAATGTTTAGACCATGTTTTTTTATCTGAGAAAGTCAAGAAAAACTCCCTTAAAGCTTATAAATGTTTTGGGTTGAATTAGGATCAAAGGTCATATCATTTCTAACCCAAAAGTGCAGGAAAAATGCCCTCTGGAAGAAAAGGATCGATCCCCACTGTAGCAGGATCGATCCCTTTTTGGCAGAAAGTCTTCCCAAGGTCCCTGAAGCCCAGAATCAAGATTCTGGACAAAAGGGATCGATCCCCGCTGTAGCAGGATCGATCCCTTTGCCCGAAAATAGCCTGTAACGGCTAGTTTTGTGAGATACAATGGTAATATTCAATCTTGGCTCCACCCAACGGCTAGAATACATCCAAGGGACTATAAATAGAGGCTTGGAAGCTGAAGAAAGCAGAGAGAGCACCCAAGACATATCATTCTTCAATTTCTTCATCTCTTCAAGCAAATCAAAGAGTTAAAGAGCTAGAATTCAATATCTTCTATCACTCTCTTATTCCTTGTAGTGCTTAGCACAAATATTGTATAGGCTTCTCATTGAGCTTAATTTCTGTAATCAATTGCCTACCTAGAGGCATTTTCTTTGATTACATTATTTGTATCTCATCATTCCTTGTAAAGGGGAGGTTTCTCTTAAGCCTCAGAAAAAGAGGGAGGTTACTCTTTAGCCTAAGAAAAAGAGGGAGGTTACTCTTGAGCCTAGAAAAAGAGAGAGGTTTCTCTTGATCCTTGAAAAGAGGGAGTGTAACACAAATTCAAGTTAGTGACTTTGGGGAAAATCCTTGGGAGCGTCTCAAGGTAGAGGACGTAGGCAAGGTTGTCGAACCTCTATAAATCGCTTGTGTAAATCTCTCTCTCCCTACTCTTTATTTACTTGTGATTATATTGTGTTTATTGCATTGAACTTGAATTGCATGCTTGCCTAGCTTAAAGAACTTAGAAAATAATCAAATAGGCTAGAGAATTTAGAAGAATCGCAAAACGAGCTTAAGGGTAGTTAAAAACCGATTCACCCCCCTCTCGGTATAGCCTATAGAGCCAACAATTATAATTAAAAGACTTTGATCCCACTTCTTCTACACTTACACAGAAGCAAGGTTATTACAAATCAAGCCATCCATTTGTCCAGCCTTGAATAATGATCCACTCAAACAATAATGAACATTCTTGAAGGCTGAATCGAACTATGGTTGTTATTGTGTTAGCAATTTGAATTTCTAAAAACTCACCCCAATATTCCAAATCTTGACCTTTAATCTCTTGAAGAAACACCTTTCTTCAAGAGCAATAAAATCAATCCTAGAGACACTATGGGGGATCAACAAAGAGAGGCACAACAAATCATGCCCTTGCCAATTTCTAGGGTAAAACTCATAGGGTTTTAACTTCAAGTCAAACTTGAGTACCCTTGGTATAAAAAATGATATCAAGACAAGTTAGCTCTCTAAGAGTATCCTAATACTAGCCGAAATCCATAGGGAAATTGGTAAGAATTTAGGACTTCCTTAATTATAATTGTTATAGGTAGGCGGCCATAGTAAGCCTTTTTATAGGTTGAAAGTGTTTTAATTCTTCTAACCTTCTTTGTCTTTTATTTGAATTATAACTATTTGCCTAGTATTCATTAAAACTCTATTAATGAATTAAATGAGTTCTTATGCATAAAAAATTTTGAATACCTTCAAGAAAGTATTCAATATCATCATATATATTTTATGTTGAAGTCTTGAAGATGGTTCGTTGTTATGAAAATGTGGTTTAGGAATATTTTGTAATTGTTACTTTATTACGATTTGTGCAATGACATTAAACAGTTTGATGATTGGTTACTATTTCAATTGTAACTTAATTTTAGATAGTTCACTGTTTAACTTTGAAATTAGTCTAGGATTAACATCAAAACATAATCTATTGATGGAAAATATTAAGTTTTTTTTTAAAAAAAATCAAAATTTATAAATAATTTAAACATGAAATAGAAATGTTTAAATTTAAAACGTAGTCTATGTTTAATAAGTTTGATTAAACTGCGTTTAAGAATCGTAGTCTATACTATTTGAAAAAAAGGCTATATCAGAATAGAATACAAATAGAAAAATGTAATCTTTTATCAGAATAGAATATGAATAGAAAAATGTAATTTTTTATTATAGACTACACATTTTATACATAGTCTACGAGTTTTTTTCTATAAGTAACCGTAGTTAATGTTTTTTTACATAACTCTAATCTATGACGTTTTTTCTAGTAGTGTTGAGTTCATAAAGAGGAACTACAAGTGCAATTTAATTTTTCTTTATAGTATGTATTATATTTTGGGAACCATGTTTTCGAAACCATTTATACTTGTGTGAAGAAATTATTGTTTTTAATTTCTTAGAACTATTTTGCCTGCAAACCATTTCTTCAAGTTGATTGCATTAGTTACCAACCAGACTCATTATACAACTGCTATGAAGTGGATTAGCAACGCAAATAATTAAGAAATCAGGTTAATCAAGTCTTGGATTAATTAAGGGAAGAAGTATTATATATGAGAAAGCCAGCCACATTATAATTGATCAGATGAAAAATATATAAAAAGGAATATACAATTATTAGCATGACAAAAAGGGCATCGAAACAGAGTAGAACTAATTCTTTTTTCTTTCCTCAACACATATAACCCATGATTTAATTAATTATTTATGCCGTCATCATCAATTCAAACTCACTAAAATCTACCTTTCCATCCAGATTCAAGTCTACAACCTTCAACATGTCCTCAATCTGAGCCATATCCCACCGATTGTCCAACCCCAAGCATTGCAGCACCCTTTTCAACTCTAATGCGTCTATAAATCCGTTGCCATCCTCATCAAAAACCCCGAAGGCTTGGCGTAGCAGCTCATTCCGCTTGGACTCATCTTCCATTATTCCTCCCAATCCTAGCACCTCCTCCAGGGGTACGTCGTCCTCCAACCCACCACCACCAGGCAGCTCAAAGTATGCAGTGTCTTGGTTATCCTCGCCGGCCTGATCAACCAAGCCAAGCTTCTTCACCACTTGACATGCCTTCTCCTTGTTTATTCTGCACTTTCGATCCATGCCAAAAACAGCCGTGAGAGCCCGGAGCATCAAGTCATCAACTGGAGGAGGACGACGTTGCTCATGATGATGATGATCCCTCGACTGTGTGTTGCAAGCTGCAGTAGATCGCAGGCCTCCGCCTCCCAGCGCTTGCAACAAATCTCCCACCAACCGGGAACATGCTCGGGTAATGCCAGTCATCTTAACTGGTATAACTAAGATGCAGGTGGTGAATTGTGTTGAGAAACTCAAATAAACAAATAAACTATATACACAGTAGTGATGGGAAGGAGGAGGAAAGGCTCACTCTAATTGCTTATCTTGTTGCAGCAACAGTACCCCTAGGTATGGGTTATTTATAGTTGGACTTGGAGCCTTCAAATACAAACCCTATTAAATATTAATGGAAATTACATGGAGTGGCTCGATTCTGATTTACTTTTATAATAATTAATAGATCAGAAAGAAAGCTGGTAATTATATATTATATATAAAGTACATAATTAAAATACAGTTGTGAGGATGATACATGAATTACATTAATGTTTGAAGTAAGTGTTGAGATCTGCGGCTTAGGTGTTTGGTCGGAGTGGGAGCAACCCTGGGGTCCCACCTGTCCGTGGTCGACTGCGGTTGCTCCTCCACTAACCCACCACAACCTCACACCCACAACGAGGAAAGATGAGTGAAAGTTAATCAAATCATAACAGGTCTTTAAGCTCTCAAAAAGAAGAAGACATAAGTTGGGAGAATTTCTATATGCAATATAATTTTCACTCTTTATATTTAACATTTATTAGGATAAAATAATCCTTGAATGAAAAGACATATACATCTTAATAAAAATTTGTAAACATCTTTTCTCCATCCATTGTCACGTTCTTTTTACTTTTCTCTTCTTCTAAACTCTAAATTTATTATTTCTAACAAAAAAAATGAAAATGTAAGTGAGTAGTTATTACGATAACATTGAAGAATATGAAAACATGGAAATTAAAGAAGAGGTAAGCTTAAAAAAAATCTAAAAGGAAAAAAGGTCTCAAAATAAAATTTTCTGACCTCTTATAAACTGCATAAGTGACTTTGTGCAAAGAGCATGATCCTGCGTAAGCGAATTTGTGCAAGATGTCTTATGCTAGACAACTTCCTTTGCACGGGCAGCATTGTTTTAATTTTATTATAAATTTTATTTTAATAATTACAATTAATAAATTTTGTTATAAATCATTAACAATAAAACACTAATAATACCTGAGATCTAGGGTTTGGAGTAGCCGTCAGAGATGAAGAAACAATGGAAGGCAACGGAGATGAAGGAGCGAAGGAGATGGTGATGTAGAAACTATGGAAGGGTTAGGTGAAAGAGATGAAGAGTAATGTTAAAATTGTCAAATTTATGATGTATTTTGTGGTGTAATTAGAGATGTGATATAAAAAAGTAAAAATTGTAGTGCAAATGAAAATCTTCTAATTAGTTTTCTAATTTAGGCTTCATTTGGTGCAGCTAGAGGTGGCAAAAGTTGACCCGACCCGAAATATCCGCCCAATTAACTCGAATTCAAACCCGACCGATCTGATTTGACTAAAAAAATCAACAATCCAAAGCCAACCCGATTCGAATCCGAATTGATTCGAAACTAAATTTATCCGAATTTACATTGATCCAAACCCAACCGGATCCGAACCCAAATTCATCCGAATTTAGATTAACCCGAACCCGAATTGATCCGAATCCAAATTGACCCGAATCCAAATTGATCCGAATCCAAATTTACCCAAACTTGAAAAGATTCAAACTTAAATTTAATATTATCAATATATATTTAAATGTTAAAATTAATTATCAAAGTATTTTAATATAGTAAAAATATAATATTTTTCAATAATATGAGTGTTATATATTTTTTTAATCTAGTTAAACATAAATATTCACTTTTATATTGCATTCATTTGAACCTAATATATAATTATTTAATAGCTAATATATAATGGAATACACAAGCTATATCATCTACACTTGATGTCTCTAATTATTCTATAAAAAACCAAGATAAATTAAAGAGATATATAATACTGTTTTATGATATTTAGTAGGGATTATTGAATCACTTTGATTCATAAAGTTATTAATTATTATAGATAATAAAAATAAAATGAAAAAAATGTAATTAATTTATGAATATTGGTAAATATATTATAAAGAAAACTATAATACAGATTATTAAATATTTTGATTATTTCAATCCCAATTGTACTATAGGTCATGTAAGAAGAAAATTTTATTTTCATAAGTTTTGTAATTCTTAGAAATATGGTTTCAGTTGATTTTCATACCAGATAAATCACATCGAGATGACCAAAGCTTAACCAAATAAACTTGTCCAATCGACCTGAATCCAAATCCGACCAACCCGAATTGACTAAAAAAGTCAACGACCCAAACTCGATCTAATCCGAACCCGAATTAATCCAAACCCAAATTGATCCGAATTCAAATTAATCCAAACCCGATCTTATCCGAACCCGAAATAAACCGATTTTTCCTCGACCCAAACCCGACCTTATCCGAACCCGAAATGATCCGATTTTTCCTTAACCTAAAATGATCTGATCCAAAATGACCCAACCCAATCCCGATCCGACCCACCCATTTGCCACCTTTAGGTGCAGCGCATTCCTAGCCACTTTTAAATCATTTTAGAATATTGAAAACAGTGTTTGGATTTCATTGTGTCACAATTTCATTTTTCATTGGACTCTTTTGAGTTCGGACAAAAATACCCTTTCTCGTGACATCTTACAATTTCCAATTTCACATTTTTTAAAACTTTTAACATTAAATATTGAAAAACACTATCTTTATATTTATATTTTTTATTTTAATTTTTATTTAAAAGTGTTAAAATGACTTTGTGAATTTGGTATAACATATAGATAAATTTATTATTACTAGGAAAATTTTTTATTTTTTTAGCTTGGAAGCAAGGCAATAAATAAATAAATAAAGTTATATCCCTCTTGGGATTGAGATTATGGTTTTCTCGTCTTCTTATATTGTCACGTACCGAAATATACCATATACAGTACTTACATGTCACAAATAACTGAAATTAAGATTGGGCTGTTTGCAATGTCCAACTTATATTTAGATTCATTTATTTATGATACGCAGCAGAATATAATTACATTATACAATTAATACTACATCCAGTGCTCAACATTTATTTACGTCCCAAAAGTATCTTTATACAAGGCAGTACTATATATACAAAGTCTAAATACATAAAAAGAAATCAGTATACATCGATGAAAATGCAGAAATTGCCTAAGGGATACCAAATATAAATGTCCTCCCAAGCGAAAGGTGGCTACTGTAGATAATCTATATGGTGAATGAGGGGGTGAGCTTTGGGAAAGCCCAATAAGAAATATATATATCACAGAACTGATACTACGTATAACTATATGCAAATTTTATAAAATTTTCTGAATTTACAGTAATGGAATAGTTAGTACAGAAAGGGCATGAGTTACAAAAGGGATACTATAGTCAGTTAGGTGACCAAATAGAGATGGGAAGATACTTTGAAATACCTATCGTGTATCGATCCCTAGTTCCGACTATAGGGAATTTGATTTCGAGTACAAAATCAGTAATAATCCAAATCATCTTTCAATAAACAATTTATATAAAACAATCTTATAATGCTCCGTAAGCATTATCAAACCTTATGTATCTCATACAAATCGATAATCATAATCAATAACCAAGCAATAAATCAGAATTTATAAAAGCATGAAAATTCAGTATTATTGAAGAGATAAGGCATCACCTAATAGACTCATGCAATAACACTAATAATCACATATGGCCATAGTTAAGGAATCCACAATGTACACTTGCTAGGTGACACTGCGGAAGCTGAAGACTTGACAGGTCTATCAGCACAGTTATCAGTCATATGATCATACAATAATAAGAGCATGTGCCCACAGGCAACTATGCGGCCAACAGTCTCTCAAAAAACAATATAAAACATTTTATAGTTGTTTACGGATATAAATTCAGAAAACTAGATCTTCAGTCAGTCCATAAATGCATATTTAGGAAGTATAAGTAGTTCAAAATAAAATTTTCATAAAATATTCACAGTTCAATATTCAATTCTAAAAATATTCTATTTATCTGTAAATAATACAAGTACCTCACGTACATAAAATTCGATACCATGAATTTTTAAATATTGAATTGCCAATTTTAGTATGTCTATGAGGAGTTTACAATAAAACATAGTTAACACTTGTTTAATTTCCATTTCTAGGATTCAAGATATACCAAATCATAATTCTATGAGTTTCTTAAAAATTTCGGTAGCATAATGGTTAGGTATATCCTAACCCTCTTGCACAAAACACAGTTTAAAATCCATAACAGCAGTCCACAATTTCAACTCAAACCATTCCAAAACAATTTTAAAAGATCATTCTTATAATAAAACATGCATTATAGTATCCCTATGTCCATCATACATATCCCTTACCGCTTAATTTCCCGCTATGCTGCCGTCAATATCAGTAGCCTCATCCGACTTAAAAGCTGCGATTTAACACATATATACAATCATTTCAATTTCTAAAGGTTATAAAGAATATTTTACTCATTATTTTCTAGTACATTGCCTACTGTAGATGCCAAACCAATCTACTTCAAACCGGTGTTAATACTGAAATTAATCTTAAATCACCTTCATTTTCAATTCTGACTACACCTACATGTTTGTATTAATTTATACAGCATTCTAAGACCCAAAATACACTGAGTTGAACACCATTTCAGTATCCCTTTCATCCAAACCGATTCTTTTCTCTCTCCTACACTAGCCATTTCAACAATTCAAGCTTAAATCTATGTTCTACTATAATTCTTCTTAATTTCTACACCACTTTCATATGAGGAAGCATCATGTTCATGAAGATGGGAGCTTGGCCGAAACCCTAGGGACATCATACTCAAGGTTTTGTTTCAATTCTAGCTTGAATTCATGCTTAAACAATGAAAACACATGACATCTAACGTTAAAACCATGAAAAATCCATGCTTTCTTCAAGATCTTACCTTGGCCGAATATGATGGGCTGCCTTAGACCTGGATTTTGGCCACTTTAGGCCTTGATTTTGGTACCAATTAATAGAGCACTGAAAAATAAGTGGGGTTGGTGAAGACTATTTTCGATTTGGAAGGTGTTTTACTAGGTTTTCCTAAGCTTTCTCTCTCTTCATGCTACAAAAATGGAGGTTTTTGGACAAAAACTATGGCTGGCCGAAAATGAGGAGAAGATGTCACGACCCGAAGGCCGCGACTTTCCTTTAATACTTGTACTTTTCTTAGTCTACAAATTTATGGACTAAATTTTTCTTTTTCATTTTAAGGTTTGTATTCAGTGTAGTCACTATACTATTTAGGTGACCTATAGTCATTTCATTTAAATATTTAACAACCACGGAAACGGTTCTTAGTTACATCCCAACTTGTTAAACAGAATATGTACTGGGCATCAATTTAAGTCGTACATGTAAACAAGTATTTTATAAGGAACATATACCTCAGTAGACTAGTACCAAGTCCATATACAGTCTCCGATGCCCACTGGGCAGCTCACATGGCAGATGTTAACTTCAATAATCTGAAAGAGATGAAATTTAGTGGGGTGAGCAAAACCACGGCTCAGTAAGATACTAATATAAATACATTAGTAGGATTACACTGTCTTAAACTGCAATGCTTAAAACTTGTAAGGATGCAATTACAGTTAATCCTTTCTCATCGATACATCTCATTATCACTTCTCATTTTCACTTTTCATTTCATAATCATACTTTGGTATGCTATCATCTCTTATCAATTCTCATATCATCTCTTATCAATTCTCATATTGTGGATCATGATCACGGTGGTACGAAGTCATAATTCTATTCGTGTATTTCTATATTCCTGTTTCATATTATATCATGACATCATATCGATGAAATATCGCTACCACCGAGTCATGACACTCTTCATATATTCTCCATGATTAATGCAGATATCCTATCGAATTCACTTTACATTTAACAATCATATTCCCGTATTACATCAATTCATATCACTTATCGTTTGGGAATTTATGATCACGATAGAGTGAGATCAGAATTCTCTTCATATCAATCTCATGTTCATATATCATATCATCTCATGTCATCGTATAGATGAAACATCATTAACGTTGAATCACGACATTCCTCATGGAATTCTCATGTGCTAAGCATATTATCATGTCAGGGTTTAATATGCAATTCATGTAATTTTTTTTGTATAAACCGCTATCATTTCAAATCATATCATATATACTTTAGGACATGCTCAACATATGGATTTCCAATTCATTTCAAATTTGCCTTTAAGGCATGATAGAAACATATTCAATTTCAGTTCATGTATTCGTTTTCGGAGCATGTCTAAAACATGTGCGGTTTTAAAACATTTTCATTTACTATAAGTTACATCGGGTCTAGAGTTCATATCAAATCAATCTATACTCTAGACCGCATATCATTTTAAATTCGACACAAAATCGTATGTAAATCATGTAAGTGTCGAAATCATTTATCATATACTTTAAAAACATATTCTGTAAATCATATCAGGTCTAGAGTTCATATCAAATCAAACTATACTCTAGACCGCATATCATGCCATGTTCGACACAAAATCACATATAAATCATATGAGTGTCGAAATCATATCTCATGGACTTTTAAAACATGTTTAAAACATGTACTGTTTCAAAACGTATTTCATTTCAAATCTGTTTCATGTACAGTATAAATCATGTCAAGTCTAGAGTTCATATCAATAAAATCATACTCCAGACTTCATATCATATCGGTTAGAGACTAGGCTAGATCCCTATCATCTCTCTATCAATAAAGACTTAAATCACTGTAGCTAGCAGTGAAAATCATGTCATCGTCCCCTGGAAACCAACTAGGGCGCTATCTATGGCCATAGACCTCATCTCTCTCAGCCCCACTGATCAGGCGTGACTGAGACCTATCCACGACTATTGTCGGACAAGCATATCTGCCTAATGAGCAAAGCTCCAATTAGGCGGTTTCCACTATGCTTTATTGAATTTAATTCTTTTAGGGTGCCTATAGTCTCATAAAATATTTAAATCTTTATCTTTTCTTTTTAAAATCATGTAAAGCATATGGTGAAGTTCTTTAAGAGGTTTCGTATATAAAAATATGTATATACCATATACTTTCTTTTTAAAGCTAATCTATACTTTATAGCATTTATATAAATGCTATTATAACATCTGAAACTATAGCAAATTATGCTTAAAAGCGATGCTATGAAATCATTTCCGTATGTAATTTTGGTAATAGTTTCAAATGTCCATATAAGTAATACCTTCATCTAATACTTTGAAACAATTCATTTAACTTTATCATCATCAATCATTCGATTTCAAACTATCCTTCTGACACATCAGTAAATCAGTATTCAAATCATTCAAGATTCATTTCATTCAATGTTCAGATTGCTCATTACTCTAATTATTCAATAACCAGATCACTTAGCATTCAAACCATTCGATATTCAATATCCTTTTTCGATAATTATCGACTATAAGAATCATTTGTACATTTTATTATCGATACTAGAACCACATCATCAGTGTGAATCCTCTTAGTATCTATGAGCATCTAAATATCATGTTTCCATATAGCCATCAGGATACTGAAATTATGAATTACTAATATCCTCATTCGATATCTATTTCAGAGTTGACAACAAGGATCATAAAACCACAAGATCGATAATCGCTTATCAAATCCATTTATGGTTTGACCTATTGGTACATATTCAGAATTTTCGACTTGCGGTTCAATTTCATTCACTATCATAAAATCATATCACAATCCTCAATTCACTTTTCTTATGGCCTGTAGAATGTAATATCATGCTAAAATTATCTATAAAACGTCCTCAATTCAATTCTTTGATTTGCAATTTACCACTTAAAAGGATTTGCCAATTTCCACTATCAACAGTGTTTCGATCATTTAAATCGTCTTGCGACTATCCATATTATTGCAAAAATCTTAGTTCATACCACTAAGACGGTTCATTTATTTGAATCTATCAATTCCATAATCATCACTCGATTGATAATTCCGCACTTCTATCATTTGACCGTCTAAATCACAACTTCAATTTTTTTCTCTTTTAAGTTGTATCCTATAATCATCGTCACTTTTATCAGTGATCCGTCAAATAAATGATTTCACCTTAATCTCAACTTGATACCATTTGTGATATTAAAATTACTTGATTTATAAATTCTATAAATTTTAAACCATATAATTCATCACATTATCGTTTTCAACGATCTATCTTCTCATCGATTTCAATATCAAACTCTTTCGGTAATACCATAAAATCCTTTTAATATTTATTTTCAATAATTATCTCCAGATTCCATTTATGTGAGAAACTTAATCTTTTTCCTCAGATCTTTTCCTAAAAATTTCGACAGCATAACGGGTTAATTTTTACTAAGCCTCCTGCATGGAAAACAGTTTATAATGACAGCCGTTGTTTCTCACAGTTTCTTTATCTCTTACTAAGACCCCCACCATCAGTTGTGGGTCCTCTTAGCATTTTTTAAAATCAATTAAATAAATGCATCATATATAAAATTATAATTCTCACATACAATATAAAGCTACTAATGCTTTATAAAAGTATCTTACCCATTCGCCAAGCTTGGCGCACTTTCTGATTTTCGAGCCTTGCCGAACTTCACCATTCGTCGCATTTCCGCTTTACTACAATTTCAATACCAATGCACTACATCAATATAACCATAATTTATTCAATAAATACCATCAATTTATTTTCTATATTTTCCTTACCACATTTTTTTTTCTTCTCTTTCTTTTTCCTTTCCTTCTTCTTCTTCTTCCTTCTTTTCTTTCTCCTTTTTTTTCTTTTCTTCTTTCTTTTCTTTTTCTTTCCTTTTTTTTTTTCTATTTTTTCTGGCCTGAACCTAGGTCCAATGGTTAGTCGTTACTCGACACTTACGGGAAGTAAGGGGTTCGAGTAGCGGCGGACGCGAAAGAAATCCGTGAGGACCTAAGTGCCACGTCAGCCGAACTGACGGGGGCCACCTCTAGAATCCAAAGCGGACAATACGGATGCGTGAGGTAGTCCGGGAAGCGGGCTTCACAGAAGATGGCAAAAAAATTTGGAAAAAATTATATCTTGATGGCAAAATTACCATTTTACCCTTGTAGTTTGGCTTCGTTAAAAACTATAAGTGTAATCTCCAAAATATTTCCTTTAGTCACCAAATATATCTATTTAACATGTTCTTATGGTCGAAGGAGCTTTCGTTGAGGTTCAACTGGTCATTTGTGTGAAATTATGAAAATACCCCTAATTGTAAATTCGTGTAATTTTCTATTTCTTCAGGTGATTTAGTCTACCTATTAACATGGTATGGGACTTCCTCACATGGGGATTATCTTACATTTGACACTTGGTCAAAAGTCAATTTTGTTTGATTGTTATTCATGAAAATTCTACCGGCTTATGTCCTTAATTGTCATTTTTATATTTGTTTCACATGTTTCCAAAATGGCCTAAATAAATGAGTTTGAGTTGCAAATTCTTACCATTACTTTATTTGGTTCCAACTTTATTTGGCTCCAAAAATGGAGTTTACCACGTTTCACCTTCATCTGGACACTAGAAAGTTTGCAGGGCCTACCATGCTGTTTCCTCTTGTACCTGCGAAATACACAGGAATTGAATAGTGATGAGAAATCTTAAATGTGCTACAATATTAGAATGTGTGGTTCTCACATATATATGTATATGTATATATATATATATATATATATATAAGGAGAAGGGGGTTCTATTCATGCATAAATCCATCGCCCTTTTCTCTTCGATTTTGATTGATTCTCCTTACATTCTCCAAGTCTTTTATGCGTCCTAGTAGTTGTATTGCTGCAACTCTAAATACTTCATGATCTCACTCAATACCGAAACAATATTGGTTTTCGGAGCATCAAGTAGTGTGATAACCCTTGATTACTTCGGGGTTAAATTTTGGTTGCCTCTGCTGCAAAGCTCGAAGGTGAAAAACAAAGGCAACAACAAGCCAACCTAAAGGCAGAGAGTTGGGAAATCCAGGGATTACTAAGGCAGTCTTCAAGGAGCTAAAGAATGGCTTCATCAACTGCATGTGGATGGCAGAAGGAAGGGAATCCAAACATGAAGAACCGGCATCGACCTTGTTAGATGGACTACTTTGCTTTGAAACTTTTGTCATTAGTAATTTAAAGTAGTCATTTTCAAGGGATAACATCAAGTCTAGTGGTAGCAGATGAAGCAAAAGTTTTAGATATTCATTTTGGTTTTTTTTTTGGCAAACAAATTTCTTTAGTTACTTATTAATTATATATTTTTCAAATTTATGTGAATTTTTTTCTCGTGAATTCCAAGAAATTAACAAGGTTATAAATATTTTTTAATGAATGAATGATATATATAAATTATTTTTTTAATGAATGATATAGATATATATATACACACACACTCACTCATGTATATATATGTAAACATCATAAGGTTATATTTTTAAACATTAGGGGAAACATTCAAAAAAGAAAGACAAAGTGCCAAGTTTCTTAAAAATCATTGTAAGGTTTAATTGTTTTTTAAATTTAAAATGTTTGAATAAAATAAAATAAAATAAAAATAGAAAATATCCTATTCCAAAGACAAAATTAGTCCTAAAATCTTTTAATTCTTAAGAGACAATTTGGTAACTTTTAGAACATGAAAGAAACTAAGTGTCAAGCAAAAAACCCTCATAAATTCATATTTGATATTTTTCTTAAAAATAATTCTAAATTATATTATTTTTAATTTAAAATATTAGAAAAATGTTTAGAAAATACTCAAAATAAAAGACGAAAATATTATCAAAACATTTTAATCGTTAAGGACAACTTGATAATTTGAGAAATATTAAAGAAACAATCCAAAATGCTAGCAGATCATTTGGAATCGTTTCCTCTTTTCTATTTTATGCTTTCTGTTTTTAAAAATTTTGTTTTTGTTTTGTTTTGTTTTCAAATTTTAAAAACAAAAAACATGTTTGGTTAGTATTGTTACATATTAAAAACAAATATTTAAACTGATTTAGATATAATAATTCAATTCACAAAATAAAATTTTACAAAATAAATAAAAATAATATATTTATTAAATAATATTATTTACATAAATATTAAATAATATTGATATTGGAAATGCCTAAATTAAATGAACCAGGCCCACTGGGCCCAAGAGCCACGAAGTTTAGCCATGTGGCACAATATTATTATGCCACGTGGCAGTACCCGCATAGCTGGAGGTAGTCTCCCACAACAAGGGTATCTAGCCTCTTGCAACTCCTGCGACAGCCTCCCGTGCCTACGACATTCTCCCGCATCGTGAAAGATGCTCTCCCGTTCTGCGTGAGGCACTCTCCCGTCGAGATAGACAAGAGGTGTGACAAAGTCTCTATTACGTACAGGAAAACGGACCCGCAAGTATGTAAAAAGACAAAATTTTCCTTTGGTAACAGTAGAGGTAAATCGTTGCACTATAAATAGGGGACATGTATTATCTTATTCAAAAAGTTTTACTTTCTGCCGATTAAGACTGAGAAAAACCCTCTTGCTGACTTAAGCATCGGAGTGCTTACGCAGGGAACCACCCCCTATGTCCCTCTAACTTCTCTTTTTTGCAGAGCTTTCTATGCCACGTGTGAAGAAGGAACAAGCAACTTACGTCAACATTTTATCATTGTTGTTTCGTGCAACAACAAATATTATTTTATACTATTTAATCTAATATTAAATATTTAGTTTTATTAAAATTTAGTATAATTTAAATAATATTATAATTAAATATACTATTAAATTTCAATTCAAATAATATTAAATAATTTTGTAATATTAATTTTTATTAGATAATAATTTAGATTATTAAAATTCTAAATTTATATATTAAATAATAATATGAATTAATAATTATAAATTTTTATTAATAATATTATTTTATTAAATTGTAATAATATTAAATAATATATTTAACTAATTAATTTGTAATAAATTAAATAGTTATTAAAATATATTTTATTTAATATAAATATTATTATTTAATGTTAAGTATTCACTTATTTAATAATATTGAATTATTTGATATTAGTATTGATATATATTAAATTTAATTTAAAGAATATAATATTAAATAATAATATTATTTAGTAAAATAATAATTATTTATGTTAGATAATAGTACGGAGCAAGAATATTAATTATTAACATATTAAAATTATAATAAATAATATTAAATTTAATATATATTATATATTAATTTTAATATATTATTTTTTTACAATTTAATATTATTTAACTATATTATAATATTATAGTTTAATATAATTTATATTTAATTGATTTTTACAATTTCAACTTTTCTATTTTAAATAAATATATTAATTTTAAAATATTTATATTTTAGTTAAATAATATTTTATATTAAATTTAATATTATTTTATTTAAAAAATTTAATTTAATTTTATATTTTTTATTATAAAAATATGAATATTATATTAATATATAAACACTGTTCACTTACTTATGAATAGTATAAAAAATGAAAACATGTTTCTGAAAACAATGGAAATAACAAATTCTTTGTTTTCAATAATTTTGTAAATTCTTGTTTTCGTATTTTTAAAACAAAAACATGTTGCCAAACATGTTTTATGCTGCTGTTTCCAAAAAAACTGAAAACAAAAACAGAAAACAGGGAACGAAAGCAATATCAAACGACCCCTAAATGTCTTAAAAATCAATTTAAATTATATTATTTTTAATTTAAAATATTAGAAGATAAAAAATAGAGAAAGTAAAAAAGATCTTCAAAACCTTTCTAGTAATTTTAAAACCTTGAAAAAGACATAAAAAAAAAAGAAAAGGAGTCAAATGCATATCCCTTTAGGGACTCCTTCATATATAGGTTTTTAATTTAAAATGTTTGAATAAAATAAAATAAAATAAAAAATTAGAAAAGATCCAATTCCAAAGACAAAATTATTTCCAAAACCTTTTAATCCTTAAGAGACAAGTTTATAATTTTTAGAAAATAAAAAAATCAAGTGTCAAGCAAATTTGCTCAAGGTGTCTTGCGATGGGTAGGTTCCAGCACAAGAAGCTTTGTTCTGGGACAAGCTCTCATCATAGGGTAGCTTGCTCGGGTACATGGTGCAGGTAAAAGTTCCCTTGCACGGGCAACTTTGTTTTAATTTTATTATAAATTTTATTTTAATAAATACAATTAATAAATTTTATTATAAATAATTAACAACAAAACACTAATAATACTTGAGATCTGGGGTTTGGAGTAGTCGTCGGAGTTGAAGAAACGATAGAAGCCGATGGAGATGAAGGGGCGATGGAGATGTGAATCATGTGATATAGAAACGATGGAAGGGATAGGTGAAAGAGATGAAAAGAGTAAGGTTAAAATTATCAATTTATGATGTATATTTAGTAGTTTTTGTGGTGTAATTAGAGGTGTGATATAAAGAGTTAAAATTGCAGTGCAAATAAAAATTCTCTAGTTTAGACTGCATTTGGTGTAGTGGAATCCCATCCAGTTTTAACTCATTTTATAATCATCGAAATGAGTGTTTTGATCTCATCGTGTCACAACTTCATTTTTCATTAGAATCTTTTAGGTTCGCCAAAAATGCATGTTCCCACGACATCTTAAAATTTCTAATTTCACAATTTTTTTTTACTTTTAACCTTAAATATTGAAACACAATATGTTTAATTTTATATTTTTTCATTTTAATTTTTATTTAAAAGTGTTAAAATAACTTTATTAATTTGGAATAACATATAAATAAATTTTATTATTATATAATAAATTAATATTACAGTATACATATGCATAATAATTTTTAAATATTTAATAATAAAATAATATTTGATATAAAAATCATTTTAATAATTTTTATTTATTAAAATAATATATTATTTCATATAAAATAATTTTAATAATTTTTAATAATGTGTTAATTTCACAAATATGAAATATTTATACTATAAATTTTATCATATATAAATTTTAATTTAATATTTTTAATGATCATTTCTTTTACACTGCACGTCTCACCACCATTATTGCATTTGCATCCAACATATATTCCACCATTGATTTTAATTTCACCATTACATTACCCGATCTCAACGTTATAGTAAATGATATTTAAGTGCCCAAGCAATTGCATGTTCATAAAACGCCAACGCCATTCTCAATTATCATTCTCAAAGCACTTCTTCAAACAATGCCAAACATATTGACCAAACTACGAATAATGTACAAATTTATCCAATCTGAGCCGAATCGTCAAAAACCCAATTGGTAATAGCTAAAAACCCGAATGACCAAACTGTAGATTTTAAAAAGCAGTTTAATCACAAAATGGCAATGGTTACAAAATGCTCAAAAATGACTTTAAAAGATAGATTATTATTCTATCCTATGTCAGTGGGGTTTTTTAACTTCATAAATGGAGTTAGGATGACAACATGTGTTCTATTTTATTTATTTTTTATTTTTTTAATATTTTTAAAAAGCACATGTCGTCATCTTAATTTCGCTTGTAGAGTAAAAAACTCTACTGGCGATGGATTGGATAATAATACTTAAAAAACTAGCAAATTACAATGAACTAAACAAAAGCAAGAGAGATCGAAATAGTAATCTAAGCTTATGTTTGGATTGGGGTGAGGAAGGAAAAGGAAATGAAAGCTATGTAAAACGAGAGAATGTTGAGAACTTTTTCCTTGTCTGGAAAAACTTTTTAGCTAAGGAAAGGAAAAAGAGGGAGAGTGAGCATCCTTTGCTTTCTCTTATTTAGTTTTTTTAAAACCCTAATTTGGGATAAATGGGAAGGAAATGAAACTTGAAAAAATTTAACAAGTAAAACATCAAATTTAACATTATTATATTATAAAATTTAAAACAAAAGAGGTTATAATTGAAAAAAAATATTATAATGAATCATTTCCTTTCTTTTTCATTACTTAACTAAGGAAGGGTTGTTAGGATTACTTTCTTTCCTTTCCTTTCTTTTATTGATTTTAGCTATCCAAACAAAGGATACATGTACCCTTTTCTTTCTCTCATTTCCTTTAATTTACGTTTCTTTCCTTTACTAATGTATATCCAAACATAGTGTAAAAGGGAAAAGAAAGAGGAGATAACTTGTGTTCAACTCCATTGGACCTTCTTCCTAAACCACCTTCGTCTAATTCCCAACAACTGTAACAACATCAAAACATCATATTTCCCACTTCTACACCTCTCTCCCTTTAAAAATCAAAAATAAGGAAAATTTTGAAAAGAAAATAGAATTTTAGAGATATATCATGAATGAGAGATAATGAGGTTGGTTATTGAGAAATGGAGTATTTTGATGAAAAAATAATACAAACAATAAAAAGGAATAAGGAAAATAAAAAAATTTTGCAAAGAATGTGAGAATTTTGAAGGATTTTGTGAGCTTTTGTGAGATCCCAAACTTGTAATTACTATTAATTACTATTCATGAAGTTTGAAATTTTATAAACTATTAAAATGTTAATTTTATTGTAGGAATGAAAGGAAATTAGAAGGTAGGCCCTACTAACTTCTAGTGTCCCAATAGAGGTGAACTTAGCGGACTCGAGAACTAGAGCCAAATAATGTGGAGGTAAAAATCTTTATCTCAAATTTAATTATTTACGCATGTTTTAAAAAATGTGTAACAAATTAGAAAATGACGATTAAGTCCATAGGCCATTGAAATTTTCGTAAATAACGATCAAACTAAGTTGATTTAAGATCAACTAATAATTGTGGGAAAATCCCCATGAAATAAAGCTCTAGGCCATGCGGACTGCTTAACTAAATCAGACGTAAAAGCAAAAATTTATGATATTTGATAATTAGGAGTATTTTAGTAATTTCGCCCAAATGACCGACCAAACCCCAACAAAAGCTTAACCAATGATTAGAAGATGTTAAATAGAGGTTTTTTATGATGAAATAACATATTTTGGAGATCAGACTGATTGTTTTTAATAAAGTCAAATCGTTAAGGGTAAAATGGTCACATGGTAAAGTTTTAAGGGCAAAATGATAAGTTGCACTATAAGATATTAATTTTTCAGAATTCTCCAGCTCCTTCTCCTTCATTTTTTGGTAGCCACTCCATCTTCATGAAATCTCCATAGCCAAAGCTTAAGGAAGAGAGAGAAAACCTAAAAACCATACCGAAAACTCACTGAAATGAAAATTGTCTTTACCAAAACTATTCAGTTTTCAATGCTTTATCTCCTGACACCAAAATCAAGTGTCAAAGTGGCCAAAATCAAGGTGAAGACTCTCCCTTCAATTTCGGCCAAGGTGGGAAAGTGTGGAGGCTTGTGTTTTAACATGTTTTCATGATTATTTCCTAGGTGTTTAAGATGTTTAAGTTTGTATGTAGGCTTGAATTGAGTTAAAACCATGAAAATCTACTCTCCTAGGGTTTGTCCAAGTATGCTTCTCCATGAACAAGATGCGATTCAATGTGAAATTGGTATAGAATTAATGTAGAACACGTGAAAAGCATGAATTTAAGCTTAAATTGTTGAAATGAGTTGCGTAGGTGACCTAGTGAAGAGGACCATGAAATAGAGCTCAATTTAATGCGTTTTAGATCCTAGAATAATGTATAAGTTAATACAAGATTGTAGGCGAAATCAAAACTGAAAACCAAGGTGTTTTGACAGTAGTTGTCTATTAGCATTAGTACGAAGTGGACTAAAATTAGAGTTGCATTAGACAATATGCTAGATTTTAATAAGCTGAACATTTTTGTAATTGGAATACAGGGAATTTACTGAACTTTGGTGGTCAAATGTAGCTCGGAAACCTAAAGGAGTTATTGGTGCTAATGGACAATCCAATGAAATTCTGACAGGTAAGAGATATATGTATGAAGCATTGTGGATACTACATTGCATGAATTTGATAAATCCTACTCTTATGAGATTTAAATGTGATGTTTTGGTTGAATTGTGAACTGGAATTGTGGGCTATGAACTGCGTTTTCTTGCAAAGAGGTTAGGATAGTTATAACCGTTATGCTGTCAAAATTTTCTAGAAATAATCCTAAACCTCCAAAATCATAAAACATATTATTTTGGGAGTAAGAAATAAAGTGAAAATGGAATTTAGAATAATAGCTTCCAAAGATGTAAATTGCATATACATTTGTAACTCAATTTTCGATGTAAATTTTTACATTTTTTATACGTTTTCTAGCACATACATGTTTATATATCTTTGTGATACATAAATAAAATATTTTGGACACCTGTTATTGAACTGAGAATATTTGGTGAATTTTTATTCTTCAAGCATAATGAAATTGAGATTTTTATGCTTTATGGACGGTTTGAAGATATGAATTATTGCATGTATCTCCATAAACCCTTCTGAAATAATTTATGAATTGTTTTGAGACTATTGGCCCCATAACTGCCTTCGGGCATATGCACTCATTATTGATTACTGATTACTATTGCTGATAAACCTTGGTCACGTCTTCAGCACCACAGCTGTTACTTGACCCATGTACAATGTAGACCCCTCAACTATAGCCATATGTCACTATTACTGTTCTGCATGAGTCTATTTGGTGATGCTTTGTCTCTATTATATGATTTTATTGGGGAGGCAAATTCTTGGTATTTGGGTACTCTTAAATTATATTGATTTCTGTTAGTGGATATTGAATTGATATAATTCTAATTTTGGCATGAATTACCAGAAGTCCATTATGACATTGTTTACGGAGAGTTTTAGCAGTATTGTTTTAAATAATTTATAAAATGTTTATCGGAAATTATTATGGTAAACCTATTGAACTGTAGACTGGTTATACATTAAAGAACTCCTAATACCCGAAATTGGATGTCAGGACAAGTGAGGTGCTTTAAAGTATCCTTCTATACTCAGCTTGGTTATCTATTTCACTATAGTATCCTTTCAGATTTTCATGCCTAATTAGCGATCACCATTCGTTTTCTATGAAAGATTATGTTTTGCATATAGATATACGTCGTATTAGCATGTGTATATATATTTCTTACTGGGTGTAAGCTCACCACCCTTATTCCCCTTTTAGATTATCTACAATAGTTCTCTGCATGTTTGGGAGGACTTTCCACTTTTGAGTATCCCTCAAGCAATTTCTACTGTCCGTTGAGGTATACTATCTTCTTTGTGTATTCAGACTTTATTTGTACAGTACTATGTTATAAAAATGATATTTGGGATGTAAATTAAGTATATATAAAAATATCATTTGTAAATTTTGAAATTGATGCATATTTTATAAATATTTATGAATTACGTGCTACAAAATCGACAATTTTTAAGTATTAACAAGGACACTGCATATAGCCCAACTGTAAATATGTGAAATAAAAAGAGTAAATACTGTGTCGGGTATAATTAATTCGTGATAGCTTTGATTAGAATATGATTTAGGATTTGATAAGAAAAGGAAAGATTGTTTAAAGGAAGAAATTAGGAAAATCGGGGCTAGAAGAGAGAATTAGAGGAAAAAAGGAATAGGCTATCTCCATTCTATCTTTTAACCTCAAGCAAAAAACCCAGAAACAATTAGGCCAAAAATTATCGACCCATAAATAACACTTACAAAGTTATTCAGGAAATTTTTTTTTTGGTTTAAGCACAAATATCCTTATCCGTTTTATAATCTGAGATTAATCCTATTCGGATCAAGAACAGTAAACGGTAAAGCCCTCCCAACAGTAGGGACTCTAAGACTCGAACCTTGTCCAAGTACCTGGGGAAGAATTCCACTTCCACTTCTTTCAACCACTAGTTGATAATTCATGAAAATTTCGAATCCATTCAAGGCAAACCTTCAGCCTTCAAAACACCACCATCTTGTCTTATTCTATTGCTATCCTCAAAACTTACCCAAACCAAAGCAAATCTAATTGGGATTTTATCACAGTGAAATTTAATCACTCTAACATTCGAAGAAACACTGTTTGGAGAATCCAAATTGAGTGAAGTAGCAACTATAACTCTATGCCTTTTCTGAGAAACTGAGCCTCCAAACTACTCATCATCATCATCATTATCATCATCATCATCAGAGCCTTTATCCCAAGAGATTGGGGTAGGCTAGATGAACCATTATCTGAACTCAAGCTAGATCGTTTATATGAATTCTATTCTCCTCCTCTACACATTCCTATCCAAGCCAATGTGTTCATCCAACTCTAATACCTCCATATTTTTTCGAATTACTTCCTTCCAAGTCTTTTTCGGCCTTCCTCTAATCTTACCCCTTCTCTTAACATTCATAGTCTCAACTCTCTTAATTGGAGCATCTATTGGTTTATGCCGTATGTGTTCAAAAAAATATAAACGACTTTCACAAATCTTGTCTTCGATAGGTATCACTCCCACCGTCTTACGGATATTTTCATTTCTCATTCTATCCTTTTTTGTATATCCACACATCCACCGTAACATTTACATTTTTGCTACACTTATCTTTTGTGTATGTAATCTTTTAATCACCCAACATTCACTACAATATAGTAATGTTGGTCTAAGAACTGTCATATAAAACTTGCCTTTCAACCAAATAGGAATTCCTTTATCACACAACACACCTGTAGCAATTCTCCACTTACTCCATTTAACCTAGATCCTATAGGTCACATCTCATCAATCTCTCCATCCATCTATACTATCGACCCCAAGTACGGAAAATGGTCCCGCTTAGGTAACACCACCCTATCTAATGTGATTACATTATGTTCTTCCACTTGGTTTGAATTGAATTTACACTTCATGTATTTAGTCTTCACTTTACTTAGTTTGAACACTCTTGATTCTAATGTCTATCTCCATAATTTCAACTTTGCATTAATCTCCACTCTAGTTTCAGCAGATAGGGTAATATCTTCTGCATACATCATACACCAAAGCACTTTATCCTGGATGGATTTTGTCAGTTCGTCCATAACTATGTAAATAAGAATGCAGTTAAAGCTGACCCTTGGTGTAATCCCATTATGATAGGAAACTCAATGGTTTGCTCTCCACATGTCCTCACATATGTTTTTACATCTCCATACATGTCCTTAATTAGTTTAATATATTTCAAAGAAACTTTTTTTTTCATTAAGGCCACCATAGTACCTCCCTAGGCACTTTATCATATGTTTTCTCCAAATTTATAAAGACTATATGGAGATCTTTGCCCATACTCGAGAGTGCTCCATAAGTTATCTAAGCAAATGTATTATCTCCATAGTTGCTCGTCCGAACATTAAATCAATTGGTTCTCCGATATCTCTACATTCTTTCTTAATCTGCGCTCTATCACTCTCTCCCATAATTTTATTGTGAGACTCATCAGTTTTATGCCTTGGTAGTTGGCGTAATTTTGAATATCTCCCTTGTTCTTGTAAAAAGATATCAAGATGCTCTTCCTTCATTCTTAAGATATTTTGATAGTGCGTTAGATATTGTTATAAACAGATCTGTCCGAACTACTACGAAGAAAACAACAGGTCTCATGCTAGAAAAATATGCTGGCCGCCTGTAAATAGCAGAGAAAATATGCGTAAAGTGAAAAAAAAAAGGCTTAATAGCCAACAAAGACCCTCAACCTTTAGCATAAAATAGAATTAAGCCCTCAACGTTTTATTGCGTGGAAATCAGTCAATAAACTTTTATTTCATTGTAAATAAACCTTCAACCTTTTAAAATTACGCAATTAAGTCCAAATCTGTTAAATGACACTAACTTCTGTTAGTATTGCACACATGGCATGCCACGTGGTAGCCAATTAAGCTATCCACGTTAGCTTTCACGTTAGATGTCTTACGGCAGTTAGTGTCATTTAACAAATTTGGACTTAATTGCATAATTTTAAAAGGTTGAGGGTTTATTTACAATGAAATAAAAGTTTATGAACTGATTTTCACGTAATAAAATGTTAAAGGCTTAATTTTATTTTGTGCTAAAGATTATAAAGATTGAGGATCTTTTTGGCTTTTAAGCCAAAAAAAAAGTGTTACATGTTTTATTATCTCTACTCCGTTTCTTTATTTTGTTTAAGCCATAAAAAAGAGTAGAAAAGGGAGACAGCTGGGTTGTCTGACGTGGAAAGCCTTAGACTTCTCGATTTTCTATCATTTAACTCTATAAGGTTCATTTGTGGAATTAGATAAATGAAGGGAAGGAATTAAGTGATATTGAAACCAACAGATCAAATGAATTATATTTATATATCTGCTTATATATAAACTAGGACGATATCCCTCCTTTGCATAGGGGTATTTTTTTTCTTAAAAAAATGTTATAAAGAGTAATTATTAAATAATAATAAACCAATATAATATTTTAAAAATATTGATTTATTAAATGAAAATGAAAATATTTAATTTATCAATTAATCATCTTATTTATTTTTTATTATGTCTTTTTTAAATAAAATAAAATTTTAACACGAAATTACAAAGTTAAATAAATCAAAAAAAAGAAAAACTTATAAAATATATACTTTTTTATTCAGTTTGATCTTAATTTATTTGTTGCAAGATTAATTTAGATTACATTAATCCCTACCACCCTTTTTTTTATTTGTCGTAGTCTCTAAGTGTTTAATATTGAAATTATTTATTTATTACATTATTTTTTCTTTTATAGCCTTCAATTTTCATATTTAATGAATTTTTTGAAACTTTTTTATTTGTAGATTTATTTTTTATAATATTTTTTGTCTTTAAGTTTTAAAAATGACCTTCGAAATTTTTTGCTTTATACTATAATTTATCATTTTTTTGAATTTTAATATTATTTGTAATATTTATTTGATTTTTATAATTTTATAATTTTTAAATTTTGACAATTATACAAATAAAAAAGGAATTATGATTTGATTTGAACTTTTTGAATATTTGGTATTTGAATTTTTGTATTTTATTCGAATTTTTGCAAACTATATTTTTTGTGTATTTCATTTGAATTTTTAAAATATTTTAATACGTATTTTTTAACATTTGTTTTTTTTTTTGTTACATAAATATTTAGTTTAGTTCCTTAAAAAAATTACTTGAATTTTAATTTTTTTCTCTCTCCACTTTCCATATCTTCTGCTTCATTTTTTTATTTTAACTTTGAAAAAATAATAATAGTATTTATAAAAGAAAAAATTGTGAATATTTGATTTAGTTCTTTTCAAATTTTTTTATTTGAACCTTTCATTGTTTCTTTTTTCTCTCTCTTCTCTTTATCCTAAGTTCATTTTTTTTTGTATTTTTAGTAATTTAACATTAAAAAATTTAAAAATAAATATTTTTATTTCAATTAAGAAATATCGTATATGAAACTAAAAACTATCACATACCTAAATTTATTTTTAATATTTTAATTTTAAGGAAAAAATTAAAACTAATTATAAATTTGAAAAATAAAAAATTGCCTTAAAGAGAAAACGAAATGTCATGTAGTAACTACTCATTAAGTAAATAATTTTTATATCCACCAATATTTTACCCTATGCTGTGCCATAGTTTTTATCAAACAAAAAACAATATAAAAATTATAAAAAAATATATAAAATAATATTTAAAAAAGCCAAGTCAAAATATTTTTAAAGAAAACAAACTCTGAAAAAAAGAATGACATATTTCAAGCTAATATTAATTGAGACTTTATATATATATATATATATATATATATATATATAGTTTAGACAAATGAGAGCTCAATGGAGTTATCCACGTGGCACCCTCTTGAGCTCTCTTTTTCCCCTTTTTTTTTTATTTTTTTGCGTTTATCTTTATTTTTTTAATGTTATTTTTTAAATATTCATTTTTTAAAATTCTTTTTCCTTATTCTTTTCCGTTTTATTTTTTTTATATTGTTACTTTTTTTTATTTTTTGTTTAATAGGTCAATTTATTTTTTATCTTTTCGCAATGGATACAAGTATTCGTATTCCGATTTTAATCGAATTAATCATTGAAATGATTTAATTTGCCTAATCAATCGGCTACTAAATTAATTTCATTTGGTTATAAAAATGATTTTAAAAAATTTTGTTTTTCGATTAATTTGATTTTCATCGTAATCAAAAATTTAATCCAAATATAAAAAAACTCATATTTTGGAATGAAGGGATAACAATGAAGGTGTCCATATAGCACATTCCTTACTCTCCACTATTTTATATAGGCTTAATAGCCAAATGTGTTCTCTACAAGTTAGAATTAAGTTCTCATTGTTTAAATGCATGGAAATCAGTCCTAAACGTTACAAAATAATTGAATTAAGGACATTTCCGTTAAATCTTTTAATTTCTGTTAAGTTTTATTACTAGTAGGGGTAAAGGAAATTAAATGATTTAACGGAAATGTTCTTAATTCAATTATTTTGTAACATTTATGACTGATTTTCATGCATTTAAACGTTGAAGACTTAATTTCATTTTGTGGCAAACGTGGATGACACATTTGGTTATTAAGTCTTATATATATATATATATATATACACACACACACACACACACACACACACATATACACACACGAATACACACATATACTTTTTTATTATTCGAGTACTTTTTTTACCTTTTATTCTGTTTTTATTTGATGAGTAAAGGTATTCATATTTCAATTTTAACCAACTTAATCGATTGATCAAGTTCAATTTTGTTAATTGATAGTGTGATTGAACTAATTTTGATCGGATTTCAAAAATAATTTTGAAAAAATTATGGTTTTCGATTATTTCAGTTCAAAATCGAATTAATTAAAGTTCTAATCTAAATATAAAAAAAAAAACCCAAAGATAAAACTAAAACTATATGAAACTAAATATAATTTTAAGTTTAATGTTTATAGAATTTTTAACTTAATATTTTGGTTAATATTTTGTTTGATTATTTTTTATAATTTGTCTCAAATATGAGAAATTAGGAGATTGAGATATAAATTAACTTAAATATATTTTATTATTCTCCTAATTTGAAAATTAACCAAATTGAATTCAATTTTTTAGATTTTCAAATTTAATAATTTTTTTATTTGGTTAATTAAAAAATAAAATATAATTCAGTTTTAGAATTTTTTTGTTGAAATTAATCGAATCACTTATATAAATACCTAATTAATAAGGAGGTCAATAAAAGTGTCCATGTTGCACCTCCACTGAGTTTTTTTATTTTTGTATCATAATTTTTTCTCATTTTGCTTTTCTTTTACCCTTTAAAAAAATTTGGGGTATCTTGGTGGCACTCACTTAGTCTGATTTTTCCTTTCTTTTTTTTTTCTAAGATAACATTTGCAAGAAAATAAACTCAAGTAGAAGGTCACGTGGCACCAGCTTTGCCTCTTTTTTAGTTTATTTGTTTTTTGATTTTGAACATACTGTCTTATAAAGTTTACCATGTTATGAATAGTTGTAAATATGGATGTCCATTCATCCCCCATGCTCTTCATATTGGTACATGAATGAGGAACCATTCATCCTTCCCTTATTTAAGTTTGTATTTCCTTTTGATCTTCCATCTTTATTCATATATTTGTGAAGCCTATAAGTAGAGGCTTACCATCCATGTATTGAACACACTTGAAGAATAAGAAAATCTCTCTTCTTGCTCTCTCTCTCTTTGTGTTTTTTCTATAATTTTATAATACGTTATCAGCATGAGACTCTAAAAACCCTTGAGAGATTTGGAGTATAGGCCTCAACCAAGGATCTTCATCAACCACAATTATCTATCACTTCTTTTACGGTAATGAAACTATTTTTATCTAGCTCATCCATAATTATCTATGCTTGTGTGTGTTTTATTTGCTTACTCAAATATGAGATTTAATTAAAAATTATGATTCTTTGGAATGTTAATGACTTGGAGATTTAATTTAAACTGTGCATAAATTGTCTAAAATGTCCATAGTGAGCAACTAAAAGTTTTTAAGTGTTTAGCCTAGTTTTTAGTAATTTTATATGATTGTGTTCTGCTTCTTAGACTTGAATGCACATACAATTTTCTGTAATTTTCTAGAATAATTGAATTGAGTTTTTATGCCTCTAATTGCATGAATTGGCTAAGAACTAATTGAAATTTATCGAGATAATTTTATTTTGGAATTTAGGGTCTGGAATAATTAGTTTTGAATTTTAAAACTGAATATCTGACTGTTAAATACCCATTTATTCTTTGGACCAGTCTAAAGGAAAGATATGGCCACCAGAAAACTATGATACCCCCTAAAGCTCGTTATGATTGGATGCATCTGAGATTACAAGATTTTAAATCTGTAAGTGAATATAACTCAGCTATGTTTAGAATCAGTTCTCAATTAAAGTTATGTGGAGAAAAGATCACTGATGAGGATATGTTAGAAAAAACATTCTCCACCTTTCATGCATCTAATATGCTCCTGCAGCGGCAATATCATGAAAAAGGTTTTAAGAAGTACTCTGAACTGATTTCATGCCTCCTTGTGGCTGAGCAAAATAATGAGCTATTGATGAAAAATCATGAAGCCCGTCCAACTAGATCTGCTCCATTCCTTACAGTGAATGCAGCAACATATAATGGAAAAAACAGAGGTCATGCCAGTAGTCATGGTCATGATCGTGGACGTGGATGTGGACATAGTAATCATCGAGGTGGTCATTTCAAAAACACATATACCTACCAGAAGTGGGAACATAAGGATGGAAAACGCAAAGATAAAAGTAGGAAAGATTAAAAGATCGTGGAGAATTTGTGCTATTGTTGTGGAGGCAAAGGCCATTGGTCACGTACCTGTCGTACGCCAAAACATCTTGTCGAGCTCTATCAACAATCACTAAAAAATAAAAGGAAGAAGATAAAGACTAATTTTGTTAGTGATGATGGAAAAGATGAGACAAATTTTGTTTGTGGAGATGATGATTTTGATTATGGTTATGTTGATGCCACTCATCTAGATGTTGCTGATTTTTTCTCACACCCTAAAGAAAAAATTGACCATTTGATTGGCAATGAGAGTGTCCAAAAATAAAGTTCTTAGATCTTACTTAGATGTTATTGGACTTTATTTTAAGCATGCTTCTTATTAATAGGATTTTAATTATTAAGTATTTGTCATGTTTAGATGTTTCATTATGTTTTGGTTATTTATGGGATATTTTATTAATCTGGTTATATATTTCTTATTTTCAATGAAGAACATAGATACTCTCCTGGTTCGATTTGCGATGAGTGGTGGAGATATATGTCTTGCAGATAGTGTCACTACACACACTATATTAAAGAATAAGAAATATTTTTCTTATTTGATAGGCTAATGTTAGTACTATATCAGGTATTGCAAAATTGATAGAAGGCTCCGGAAGAGCTAACATATTCTTGCCTGGAGGAACAAAATTTGAAATTCATGAAGCATTATACTCTCCCAAGTCTCAAAGAAATTTATTGAGTTTTAAGGATATCCACTGAAATGGATATCATATTGAGACAACAAGTGAAGGAGACATTGAGTACCTTCACATTACGAGTATAATCTTGGGTAATAAAATTGTATTAGAAAAATTAACCTTTTCCTCTGGTTTGTACTACGTAAGAATTAAAACAATTGAAACAAATGTGATCATTAACCAAAAGCTTACAGATCACAATAACTTTGTTGTTTGGCATGATCAGTTAGGCCATCCCAAATCGATAATGATGCGAAGAATAGTTGAGAATTCATGTGGACATCCATTGAAGAGCCAGCAGATTCTTCAATCGAAAGATTTCCCATGTGTTGCTTATTCTCAAGGCAAGTTAATTGTTCGACCATCACCAGCTAAGATAAGGATTGAATCCCTTACTTTTCTGGAATGAATACAAGGTGATATATGTGGACCAATACATCGACCATGTGGATCTTTTAGATATTTTATGGTTTTAATTGATGTATCAACTAGGTGGTCACATGTATCTTTATTATCAACTCGAAACCTGGCGTTTGCGAGGTTACTTGCTCAATTAATTAGATTACGAGCACATTTTCCAGATTATCCCATCAAGACAATTCATCTTGACAATACTGGTGAATTTAATTCCCAAACTTTCAATGATTATTGTATATTTATTGGGATAAGTGTTGAACATCCTGTAGCACATGTTCATACACAAAATGGCCTTGCAGAATCATTTATTAAGCGTCTTTAATTGATTGCAAGATCATTACTAATGGAATCAAAACTCCCAATTTCTTCTTGGGGTCATGCTATTTTACATGCGGTAGCACTAATTCACATCAGGCCAACAAGTTATCATAAGTCCTCCCTTTTACAATTGGTTTTTGGTTAGGAACCAAATATTTCCTATCTAAGAATTTTCGGATGTGCTATATATGTTCCAATTCCTCCACCACAACGTACTAAGATTGGTCCTCAAAGGAGGTTGGGAATATGTGTTAGATATGAATCCCCATCTATAATTAAATATTTAGAACCATCAACAGGAGATTTATTTACAGCTAGATTTGCTGATTGTTATTTTGATGAATTAGTCTTCCCAACCTTAGGGGGAGATAATAGGTAGCTGGAAAAAGAGATAAGTTGGAATGAATTATCATTGTCTCATCTTGATCCTCGTACAAAACAATGCGAACTAGAAGTTCAAAAGATAATTCATTTACAAAGTTTAGCAAATCAATTACCAAACGCATTTACTGACCCAAAGAGAATGGCAAAGTCACATATACCAGCTGTTAATGCTCTAGTTAAAATTGATGTCCCAGAAGGACAACCTTTTGTTGCCAATGAATCTAAAGCACGCCTGAAGCGTGGTAGACCAGTCGGTTCCAAAGATAAGAATCTTCGAAAAAGAAAAGGAGCAAAGATTCAAGATGGCCAGGTCGAGGAAATTATAACTCCAAAGTCTACAGAAGAGCCCTTAGACATGACTAACATTACAATTCCAAAAGAAAGTCAGGTACCTGAAATTACTTAAAATGAAGAGATCTCGATAAATTATGTCATGTCAAGAAAAATATGAAACCGAAATAAAATCGACATTGATGATGTTTTTGTATACAATGTAGCGCTAGATGTTATGGATGATGGCGAGGATCTTGAACCAAGGTCTATTGAGGAATGTAAGCATAGACATGATTGGCCAAAATGGAAAGACGCAATTGAGGCAGAATTGAAATCTCTTGAAAAGAGAAATATTTTTGGACTAGTAGTCCGTACACTTGATGGTGTAAAACCAATGGGGTACAAATGAGTCTTTGTGCGAAAACAAAATGAAAAAGGTGAAATTGTGAGACATAAAGCACGTCTAGTTGCACAAGGTTTTTCGCAAAGACCTAGTATTGATTATAAAGAGGCATACTCCCCTGTTGTGGATGTGACTACTTTTTGATTTCTAATTAGTCTAGCAATAAAAGAGGCACTCGACTTGCATCTAATGGATGTCGTTACAGCCTATTTGTATAGCCCACTTAATAATGACATTTATATGAAACTCCCAGAAGGATTTAAACTGCTAGAAGCATGTTATTCTAGTTCTCGAGAACATTACTCAATCAAATTAAACAGATCTCTATATGGATTAAAACAATCTGGTCGCATGTGGTATAGCCGCCTTAGTGAATATTTGTTAAAGGAGGGATAGAAGAATGATCCCGTTTGCCTATGCCTTTTTATAAAGAGATCTAGATTTGAGTTTGTTATTATTGTAGTATATGTTGATGATCTAAATATCATTGAAACTCCTGAACAGATTTCAAAGGCGGTAGAGTACTTGAAAAGAGAATTTGAGATGAAAGATCTTGGAAAGACAAAATTTTGTCTTGGGTTACAGATAGAACATTTAAAGGACGGGATTCTTGTGCATCAAACAACTTATATAGAAAAGGTGCTAAAACGATTTTATAAGGACAAAGCACATCCGTTGAGCACCCTAATGGTTGTGAGGTCACTTGATGTAAATAAAGACCCGTTTCAACCTTGGGAAAATGATGAGGGGATTCTTGGTCCTGAAGTACCATACTTGAGTGCAATTGGAGCACTAATGTATCTCGCTAGTCAGACACGACCTGATATATCTATATCATTCTCTGTTAACTTATTAGCGAGATATAGCTCTTATCCAACTCGAAGGCATTGGAATGGGATTAAACATGTACTTCATTACCTACAAGGTACAAAGGATATGGGTTTGTATTTTCCTAACCTACCCAAAACAGATTTGATTGGTTTTGCAGATGCAGGGTACCTATCTGATCCTCATAATGCTCGATCACAATCTGGATATGTATTCACATATGGTGGCACTGCTATTTCATGGCGTTCCATGAAACAAACTATAGTAGCCACATCTTCTAATCATACTGAAATTTTGGCAATACATGAGGCTAGTCGTGAATATGTATGGTTAAGGTTTGTAATTCAGCACATACGAGGAGCTTGTGGTTTATCTTCAAGAAAAGAGGCACCAACGGTCTTATATGAGGATAATGCAGCATGCATCACCCAACTGAAGGAAGGATATATCAAAGGTGATAGAACAAAACACATTTCACCGAAGTTCTTTTTCACTCATGACCTTCAGAAGAATGGTGATATAAATGTACAACAAATCCGTTCAAGTGAAAATTTGGCAGATTTATTAACAAAGGCGCTTCCTACCACTACATTTGAGAAGTTAGTCCACAATGTTGGATTGCGTCGACTCAAAGATATCAAGTGATATAATCATGAGGGGGAGTAAATAAACGCTGTACTCTTTTTTCCTTAACCATGGTTTTGTCCCACTGGGTTTTCCTGGTAAGGTTTTTAATGAGGCAACATCTCATGTGTATTTTGAAGAATAATGTACTCTTTTTCCTTCACTAGGTTTTTGTCCTATAGGGTTTTTCCTAGTAAGGTTTTAATGAGGTATATTCTTCAGTAATGGACATCCAAGGGGGAGTGTTATGAATAGTTGTAAATATGGATATCCATTCATCCCCCATGCTCTTCATATTGGTACATGAATGAGGAACCATTCATCCTTCCCTTACCATGCTCTCCATATTGATACATGAATGAGGAACTATTCATCCTCCTCTTATTTAAGTTTGTATTTTCTTTTGATCTTCAATCTTTATTCATGTATTTGTGAAGTCTATAAATAGAGGCTTACAATCCATGTATTGAACACACTTGAAGAATAAGAAAATCTCTCTTCTTGCTCTCTCTTTGTGTTTTTTCTATAATTTTATAATATACCAATGTTTTTTTTATTATTTTTCCGACATATTTGAAATTTGTTTTCTTTATTTCAAATAAATTATATATTAAATATAAAATGTTTTTTTAATCTATCTATGCAATAAATTTTACAAGAAAAATCGTTTCTTAGTATGCCATATGCACATGATTTTTCTTACTTTTATTCTTTTGTTAGTTTTTGTTTTATTTTTTCTATATTTGTCAAAACATTTTATTTATACCAAGATATTTTTCTTTACCCAATTTATTTCCGGAAAATATAAATTTATTATAATTTTAATAAAAATATTAATTTATAATTATTCTTGGAACAAAGTCCGAGACTTTTACTACTTATTGTAATGCGCGCAATATTCATTCTATATGCTAATAAAGCACCTTCCTTGAAGGATGGACACCTTCGTATTATTTAGAATATGATTATTTTTTATGAGACAAGAATATAAATAGATAAAATATTCTGAAACAGAGATTAAATAATTCAAAGTCCAACACAAACTTTGTTATTGGATCGGGATGCCGTTGTATTACTGTTCCACCTAATGTTTTTTTTTAATCCATAATTTTGCATTCATGTTTTCAATTCAAAAACACATTTATTATATCAAGAAACACTCTGTTTATGTGCAATCCCTGACATTAACTCTTTCAGCCACAAGGCCACAAAGAAGAGAGACCATTTGATCGGGACTTGCCCTCAAACACAATCCGTGATATCTTTCGTGGTGATTTCCATCGGAAAAAATGGATAGATTCTGAATTCACTTGTTTGTTATTAGTTTATGTCTCCAATTCAAACAACATACTTATTAGATGAAAATAAAAAAAACATAATTTATAAACAGAAAATAATCGTCTCTTAATTATGTAAGATCTGTGGCACACAACCATATAATATTTTAGAATATAAATAGATCAAGAAAGCGTGCAGAACCGCGTTTCCAGTTGTACTTGTACGTTTTAAATTATTATTATTATTATTATTATTATTATTATTATTATATTTTGGAATATAAATAGATCAAGCGTGCAGAACCGCGTTTCGAGTTGTACTTGTACGTTGTAAGTTATTATTCCTTTCGTTTTATTAAATTCGTCATTTTTGATTAAATAAATTATTCTATTAAAAATATTATATTGAAAAAAATAATAAATTTTAATACTATATTTTTTTTATCTTTTATTATACTTTAATTTTAATTATTAAAAAGTTTAATGCCTACCACTTTTAAAAATAATTTGATCAATTTAAATCATTTATATGATATGATATAAAGAATCTTTAACCTCATAAAACTACGTATTTTATCAACAAATAATAATTTTAATGAGACAGAGAAAGTATTACTATTATTATATTATTATTATTATTATTGAATACGAATGAATTCTTGATCGTCTAGCATTCGCGAATCTAAGATGTGAGATTTCTCACTATTTTTTGTTCTTTATTATACGCAAAGGAGGAAAAGAAGAAAAAGAGAGATAATCGAGTCCTATTAGAAAACATAAATCGAACCATGCTTTTCCATAGTCAACTTGAGATAGTGCTACTAGTTGTTATACCCTATGCAGACACCACAAGAAAAAGGGTACTTGTGACAGAAATAATTTCGTCGGTAATACCTTTTAACAACATATTTTCAGTGGAATTTTTCGTGGTAATTCTCGTTGTAAAATTCAATGTCATTGTAAGTCTTTACATCGATATGAGAAAATTTTGGACGAAATTTTCATTGCAGATAGAATTTATATATTCAAAATTTTAAACTCGGTCCCTATATAAATTTCTTTGTAAAAGATAATTTTTAATTGTTTAAAATATTTTCGTTGTAGAGGACCTTTAATTAGCGACAGATTTACGTTGCTATTAATGAAGTAACTATTTTATTTCTTCAATTGCAAGGAGGATCCGTCACTATTTTTTCAATTGCAAGGAGGATCCGTCACTAAAGCTTGTTATTGATGGCATTTCGTTGCTTTGTTTTCTTTTTCCTTTTTGTTTTATCCTAAAGAAAATATAAGATTTGTCACAAATGTACATTTAGTGACGGAATTCCGTCGTTAAATAATTAATTTATATTTTAAAATTAAAAAAAAAGAAATTTCGTTGCTATAAAGTATTAGTAATGGAATTCGGTCATTAACTTTTTCCCTCAATTTCTTTTTCATGTTATTCTTGTTATGGATAAATTTAGTCATTAGACAGCCTCACTAAGCCTGGATTAATATGCCTAGCCCAAACCATGCTTAGACTTCTTGTCACCTCAATTTTATGACTAGAACCCATGCGATGGTGGCACATGGCATGATTTGAGCCCTTCCATATATATATAAAGAGAGAGAGAGGAGAGAAGAGAGAGTCTGGACAGTCAATAAAGACTTAAAAATTCATTTTCCTTGGAGTGAAGGCATATATATATATATATATATATATATATATATATATATATATATATATATTATATATATATATATAAAAGCCATGGGAAGGGCTCAAATCATGCCATATATATATAGATATATATATTGTACTATATATATATATTGTACTAAGCCTTTTTTTCTAGCTTATTTGTTCTTTGGTCACGCCCAGACACCGACCAACTTTAGCAAGAGTTATGTAACTAACAAATAGTCTGGTTCACATTATTCATACGGTAACAACCTCCGCTACCCTCTGTGGGCATAGGCATTCTTGCAAAACCACATAAATCCTTCTGTCCTTTACATTATACCCATATTATTCACACCCTCACTCATTAAGAGTCAAACTCAAGGCAATTTCTTTCCATTAATTCTTCCTAGAGTAACCTTAAAGAGAGGTTAAGGCACTTCGGGCAGTGATACCACAATAACACCCAACCTATCGCCAAGAAAAATGATCATGAAGCAAGGAGGCTTTAGTCAAGTATTAAGGGTCGCCTATGCCTTTCTATCAAAGTGAACATCGAAGCAACTACACAAGCGACTGCACCCCTAAGAGCAACACCACAAACTCTAGTAGCCTCGCAGCTCATGGGAACCCAAAAAAAAAAAAGAAGATGAAAAGGATGATGACATGAGATGATTGAGAAGAGACATTCATGACTTGAGTGAAGTTGTGAGGGAGTATTTGATGACACGTCCTAACGCCAATCAAGAAGAGATGCGATATTGCACCAATGAGCCATTTGTCATCCGTCTTGCAAACTTCAGTACTTCTAATGAAGAATATGATGAAGAAAATGATATAGTTGACCCGTCATAGGAGCTTGATGACGCAAAGCGTGGCAGACTTTGATAAGTAGCAGGATAAGATGAAAGTCATGGAGCAAAGAGTGGCGAAGAATGTTGCATATTTGGATCTTGATACTTTAGGAAGCTCTCGTTTCATCGAGGAGATTGACACGGCTATCCCACCAAGAGGATTTAAGCTCCTTACCATGGAAACCTAAGGTGGAACAGCTCAACCATTGGATATGGTCCAAACTAATATGTCAATCTAAGGTGCGATTGATGCAATAATGTGCAGACCCTTCCTTGCAACTCTCAAAATGGTCGCCAAGTTTTAGTACTTCTCGCTTAAACAAAGCACTATTAGTTCTTTATAAAGAGCTTGGTGAAAATTTTGTAAGCCATTTCGTTAGTCTTATCATCCAAAAGAAGACATCAATCATCCTAATGTCCGTGAAGAGAAGAAAAAGAGAATCCCTAAGGGAGTACATCACAAGGTTTAATTGGTGTGAAAGATCTTAACCATACAGTCGCAATTATTGCATTCACTAACAGCTAAAAGGAAAAAGAATTTACTAAGTCGCTAAATAAGAAGTCCCCAAAGGTGTTTGCTAACCTCTTGATGAGAGCCAAGAAATACATATACACCGAGGAAGCAATGCTAGTCATGTTTCGAGTCAATAAATAAGCGAAGAAGAAAGGAAGAAAAGAAGTAAGAAAAATATCATGCTAAGATAGATTTTCAAGAAGAAAGAGCCCTTCAAGAGGGACATATCAGTTCTACACCCCTCTTAGAAGATTGAGGCGCTAAATTCTCATGATAATGGAAAATGATAACTTAGTGAAACCACCAAAGGAGACTGAATGGTTGGGAAAAGATACCAACAAGTTTTGCACCTTCCACAAAAATTATAGGCATGCCACAAATGGATGTGTAGAACTCAAGAATCAAATAGAAGATTTGAGAATGAGTGATTTCTTGAAAATGTTTGTTGCAGATGGTAAAGTGCAAAAAGAAAAGTGTTTAAGAAAAGGAGAGATAGTAGATGTAACTACTATCAAAAGAAGGAAAACCAATCATATAAAATGAGAGGAAGAGAAGAAGGAAGAGATAGAGATAAAGGAGAAAGAAGAAATAAAGAAAATTTTTATCATAATTCGAAATACAGTTTTTCATATCATTTTACGCCTTATCGTCGATTTAGTTGCTGTAGTGCCTTCACTAATAATTTACTTTAAAATTTATATTTAATTTCATAGTTAATCCTAGAAACTATTTCTTTCCATTTACCATAAACAAATATATATACACCACAAATTTTCCAAAAATTTATTTTCTATTCGATTTACATCCCAAGTGTAAATACATATAGCAAAAGTACTATACATAAAAATTTGAACATATAAATATAAACCACGTATATCTCTAAGGAAATATCAAAGGATACCAAAAGTAATATACTCCTCCCACTTGTAGCCGAGAAATTACTGAAAATAATCTAAAAAGAGAAGGAAGGGGGGAGGGGGGAGGGGGGGTGAGTTAATGCCCAATAAGAGAATCGTATACAAGAATTGATATTATGTATCCTATATGCAAAAATCAAGATTATGCTTCTCATATAAAAGCGTGAAGTATATAAATTTGGCACGATGTAGGGAATCGATATTATAATCGGTTAGATAATCAGGCTGAGTATGGGAGAATGCTTTGGAGCACCTCATGTGTCCAGCATCTAAATCCGACTATAGGGATTTCATTTGAAATTAAACAGTTCAGTAAACATACATAATTCAATAAACATTAATAAACAACTCTAAACAGTAACTTCAGATAATCAAGTAAACATTATAAATCATTTCTCTGCAAACTCTATAATAATCATTTTTAGTAACAGTAACAAAACTTGGAAAGCATATTCAATAATTATAAAAGATTTTACATTAAAAAAATCCATAGCGTATATATATTTTTCCAGTGAGTGCTTGAGATGTCCGAGAATTTGCCACCTCAGATAAAATAGTGGAGACATGGTGTAACATCCCGTTACTTCCTCTTTTAAGACAAATACCACTACTTTGACCAAATAACAATTAACTTTTTCTTCACATAAGATTTGGTTAGGCTGTTCAACGGTGCATCCTTCTTCTTTAATATAGTTAACACTATATTGTTTCCATGATGATATATTTCTCATACACATACAAGATCGTCTTACACATAAGTTGTAAAACTTTCATATATCTACATACTAATCTTTTTCGCAATTTACATCCCCAATATACATCCCCAATATACATACAAATCAAGATTATGCTTCTCATATAAAAGCGTGAAGTATATAAATTTGGCACGATGTAGGGAATCGATATTATAATCGGTTAGATAATCAGGCTGAGTATGGGAGAATGCTTTGGAGCACCTCATGTGTCCAGCATCTAAATCCGACTATAGGGATTTCATTTGAAATTAAACAGTTCAGTAAACATACATAATTCAATAAACATTAATAAACAACTCTAAACAGTAACTTCAGATAATCAAGTAAACATTATAAATCATTTCTCTGCAAACTCTATAATAATCATTTTTAGTAACAGTAACAAAACTTGGAAAGCATATTCAATAATTATAAAAGATTTTACATTAAAAAAATCCATAGCGTATATATATTTTTCCAGTGAGTGCTTGAGATGTCGAGAATTTGCCACCTCAGATAAAATAGTGGAGACATGGTGTAACATCCCGTTACTTCCTCTTTTAAGACAAATACCACTACTTTGACCAAATAACAATTAACTTTTTCTTCACATAAGATTTGGTTAGGCTGTTCAACGGTGCATCCTTCTTCTTTAATATAGTTAACACTATATTGTTTCCATGATGATATATTTCTCATACACATACAAGATCGTCTTACACATAAGTTGTAAAACTTTCATATATCTACATACTAATCTTTTTCGCAATTTACATCCCCAATATACATCATTGTACCATACTAGTATGAATTACATTACAACACGTATATACCTTCAAGGGATTTGAAGTGTGCCTCGAAGAAATACCGTATAACCCAAAATGTACGCTCCTCTACCAAGAGCAGAAATCACTGCAAATGGTCTGGATGAAAATAGTGTAAAGGAGTGAGTTTACGCTCAGTAAGAAATACATGTAAAAGAGCGTACTATGCCACTATATGCAGTTTTCCTGTTTGGCTCTATAATGTCATGTAAAACCATTATAAAGCGTATATCATATAATTTCTTCAAATATCATATACACATAACATCAAATAATTCAAATACTTTCAATTTCTTTTAATACAATTGAAATCACATGTACAAATACCATTAACTTCGATTTCAAATAACTTCAAATACTTTCACATACTTTCAAATAGATAGGAGATGAATAACTTCCAATAGAATCATGCACCAAATAAATCTCATCAAGGATTCAGCACATATATCCCGTAAAGGATAATCCCGAGAGATGTCAAATAAGCGGCGTACCCACGTATGGGCCAGGGATCCTCCCCTAAGCCAAAACACATAAGAGACATATGGCCATCGTCTATAAACCACAGTGAGCACTAGTCAGGTGACATCTGTGGTACTGAGGACCGGACTAGGGTTCCTCAGCCAAGTACAAATAACACATAATATGCATGATCACCAAAGGAGTCACCGATCTCAAAACCTTGGGTAGTAAAATTTCTTATTGGAAAACCATTGTCATTTATAAACCTTCTTATATACTTTAATGATAATCCAAATACATTTATAAAAATAAATCAAAATTTATTATTTTCAAATAGGGCAGTTGACTGCTCTTTTAGGGCAGTCGACTGCTATAGCATAAATAAATTTTATAAATTTATTTTCTTTTTACATTTAAAATATTTAAAATTTCGGATACACTTAGGGCAGTCGACTGGTCAAATAGGGCAATCGACTGGTCCGCAAACAGAATGTTTTTCGGGAAAATGCAGTCGACTGGCTCTTTAGCGGTCGACTGATTTTCAAACAGAATGCTTCTGGAAAAATGGCAGTCGACTGCTATATAGGGCAGTCGGCTGCTTTAAGTTGGTTTCGGAAAAAGTTACGTCATGACTGTCTCTGAGCAGTCGGCTGCTATTTAGGGCCACATAAGAGACATATGGCCATCTTCTATAAACCACAGTGAGCACTAGTCAAGTGACATCTGTGGTACTGAGGACTGGACTAGGGTTCCTCAGCCAAGTACAAATAACACATAATATGCATGATCACCAAAGGAGTCACCGATCTCAAAACCTTGGGTAGTAAAATTTCTTATTGGAAAACCATTGTCATTTATAAACCTTCTTATATACTTTAATGATAATCCAAATACATTTATAAAAATAAATCAAAATTTATTATTTTCAAATAGGGCAGTTGACTGCTCTTTTAGGGCAGTCGACTGTTATAGCATAAATAAATTTTATAAATTTATTTTCTTTTTACATTTAAAATATTTAAAATTTCGGATACACTTAGGGCAGTCGACTGGTCAAATAGGGCAGTCGACTGGTCCACAAACAGAATGTTTTTCGAGAAAATGCAGTTGACTGGTTCTTTAGCGGTCGACTGGTTTTCAAACAGAATGCTTCTGAAAAAATGGCAGTCGACTGCTATATAGGGCAGTCGGCTGCTTTAAGTCGGTTTCGGAAAAAGTTACGTCACGACTGTCTCTGAGCAGTCGGCTGCCCTGAGCCAAATCGTAACTGGGCGAAAACCGTGAATTTTACATTTCTTGCACTTACACCAGCTTTTGTTTCATCCCAAAACATTTAAAACATGCGGACATAGTCACCCTACGTTCGTTACATATATTCCTTACCTCAAATAGCCAAATAACACGAAATCCCTTGGTTGCACCAATTCTTTCCTTCACTTCTTCAAAACTGCATAATTCATATTAATTGAAACATTTAGCTTTCTTTCATTTCAACACCATAAGTATACTATACCAACATCACTTAACTCCAAATCATAGATAGAATTGAAAGAATCAACTTTTATCCTTACCTTTGTCAATAGCCAAAATAACAGAAATTCTGATCTCCTCAAAGACTTTGTTTCAGCCTTTCATCTTACAGGTATGAGCAAAGCTATTGATAAGGAACGTTTTTCGTCTAAGGAGTTTGTTGATTCGTTGGAGGAATAAGGCAGTTCTACAAGGTGAATATGGAAGAAAACCTTAGAGAATTTTAGAGGAAGAGCTATGGCTGTCGGCCCTCTTTGCTGGAAAAGATGGCATTAAATGCCATTAATGTGTATTTATCCCTTCATGTCAGCCATAACTTCTTGGCCCTTTGACAATTTGACCATCTTAATTTTTCTTCTTTTTCATGTGATAAATGTCCTTTAAACAAGTAAAATCTGATCTTAATGTCTCATTTAATTCATCTCAGCCATTGACCATTTCATTAACCCTTTTTGACTAATTGACCATCTTAATTGGTCTTCTTTCTTCTATTGTTCAGCCACATCTCCTTTAATTACAAAATTCTGGTATTAATTTCTTAACAAACTTAGCCATTGACCCTTTGACCCTCAATTCCTTTTTATTCCATCTATATCTCATATAATCTTTATACATCAAATTTTCATATTTATTTAATTCTTTCAGCTTACAACATTTTACAATTATGGAGGAATTACATGAAATTGGGGATTTCACACATGGCATCACCCAATAGACTCATGCAGGGGGACATGTGGCCATAGTCTAAGGTCATTCGTAGATGAACATGGGCTAGGTGTCACCTGAGGACATTGAATGATGGGATCAGGATCACTCAGCTATAGTAACAATAACAATAAAGTGCATGTGCTCGTAAACAGCTATAGGGCCAACAGTCTCAAAACAGTATATAAAACAGTTTATAGCAATTTATGGGGATAAATTCAATAACATGTATCTTCAATCAGTCCATAAATACATATTTAGGAAATAAAAGCAGTTAAAAAAATTCATAAAATATTCACAGTTCAACATTTAGCTCTGAAAATATTCTATTTATCTGTAAATAATTTATAAAAACATGCCAGTACTCTCACGTACGTAAAATTCAATAACATGAATTATAAATATTATTTTTCGATGTTTAGTGAAAACATGGATTTTCAATAAAAAGGAGGAAATTAACTTAATAAATCTTTCATTCTAATCCTCAAGGATATTAAAAGATAATTCCATAAAATTATTAGAATTTTTGGCAGCATAACGACTGTTTCTAACCTAGCCTTCCCGTAGCGAAAACACAGTATATAAAACCAGCAACAGTTTCCATTTCAACACCAATTTCAACGTTCCAAATTCAAAAGATACACATTTTATCAAAACATGCACCATAATAACCCTATGCCTTCTACACTTATCCCTTACCTCTTAATTCGCTGTGTTTTTGCTTAGCAGCACCAGTGTTCTTATTTGACATCCGAGCTGCAAAACACCGTACAAACACTTTCAAATCATCACTTTCCAATTATAAAGAATTATTAACTCTCCATAAGCTACCACATTGCATACAGTCACTTCCATTTCAGTCTCTTTTACATGAGTGCTAACACTGCAACTTTAGTTAAACAACTTCGATTTCACCTACAGTCTCTTATTAATTTGTACATTATTTAAGACCCAAATTACATCAAAATCAGTAAAGATTCTTCCTCCCCTTCCTTGGCCAAATTGAACTTCCTTAACATTTCATAATATTTTCTTCCATTTAAGCTAGACTTTATACTCTATATTAATTCTACAATTTTTCTACATTATTTCCTCATCAATTTACAACATTTCCATGCACCCATGATCTTGATCGAAACCCTAGGGAGATGTTCTTCCTAGTTCCATGTGGATTCAAGCTTGAATATTCATCTAAACATGCTAAACATTAAATAAAAATCATGAAAACCATGAAAATTTCAACATTTCCATACCTTTCCCTCTTGGCCGAATACTTCAAGGGACCCCACTAGTGGTGGAAAACGGGTCGATTTGAGTGAGTTTGGTCCGGGTTATATTCAAGTTCGGGTATTTTCGATTTCAATTTTTTTGTAAGGACCCGCCAAGCAGCACTTTGGTCCCCATTGGGATTCAAGAGGTGGCTCACTTCGGCGCCCCTTACGTTTCATGTGAGTGTTGGCGATCGCCCAACACCCACCTCTCTAACGTATTGTCCGCTTTGGGCGATCCCTATCCTTGGGCGTTCCCCTCACTGCTTTATCCCAAGGGACTTGAAGAACTCAAGTTAATTCCCTCGGACGCGTTCCATGAGACACTCGAACCCTAGCATCCTTAGATACCCGAGCCTTACACTCATGTTACCACCTCTCTAACTATTGTTCGCTTTGGCGATCCCCATCCTTGGGCGATCCCCTCACGGCTTTATCCCAAGGGACTTGAAGAACTCAAGTTAATTCCCTCGGACGCGTTCCATGAGATGCTCGAACCTTAGCGTCCTTAGATACCCTAGCCTTACACTCATGTTACCATTGAGACAATGTCTCAATGGTAACATGAGTGTAAGGCTCGGGTATCTAAGGACGCTAAGGTTCGAGCATCTCATGGAACGCGTCCGAGGGAATTAACTTGAGTTCTTCAAGTCCATTTGGGATAAAGTCGTGAGGGGATCACCCAAGGATGGGGATTGCCCAAAGCGGACAATACGTTAAAGAGAGGTAGGTGTTGGGCGATCGCCAACACTCACTGGAAACGTAAGGGTCGCCGAGGGAGCCACTTCTTGACTCCCAATGGGGACCAATGTGCTACTAGGCGGGTCCTTACATTTTTTCAATTTCGAGCTTTTTTGGTCTTGGGTTTTTTCGGTTTAGAGTATTTTTGGTTTCGATTATTTACGGTTTCGGCCTGGTTTCGGGTTCGGTCCGATTTTAATTGGGCGTGCTTAGTCAAATTATTTTAAAATTTTATAAATTATAAATATTTTTATAATTTTTCATGTAATAATTAATTTAATTTTATATAGTTAAATAAAACTATAATAGAAAATGCTAAATTAAAGTTAAAATTTAATAAATATTTATATAATTATAAATTTATACATTTTAATGTTTTTATTACTTGACAATTATTATTTACTTTTTTAATTTCTTATGATATTCACGTTTGTTATAAAATATATAATTATATATTAATAATTATATAAAAATTTATTTTTTAAGTGAGGCAAATATATATATATATATATATATATATATATTTATATAGTAAAACTAAAAGAAAGTGAAAATCCAAAAGTATTAGCTATACAAATAAATAACTAACAAATTATAAATAAATTACACTAAACAATTAAACATTTATATAAATGAGTTTATACTCTTAATAATAACTTATTGGGTTATTGTATTTTTTGTGTCAATATTGGGCCATTGGAATTTAAACATTCTTAGTTCAGTAAATTTCTTTTTTTTTTTTTTTACTTTGTTTTATTAGCTTTTTTAATAATTACATTATATTTTTAATAAAATTTTAAATTTTTAAGAATTTTTTTTACATTTATTTTGTCTTTTAAATATCAACATAATTAGTAATTAAATTAAATCTAACCGCATAACTAGTGAACTAATTGTTCAATTATAATGTTGAATAAAATTATAGTATTAATATTATGAATAATTGATCAATTAATTACCTCAATTTTATATTTATTTTGTTTTTGGTTTGTACATAAATCATAATATAACATTATTATATTAAATATAATCGTATTCGTATGTATTAATTAATCAAATATCTCGTTAAAAATTTAGAACATTAAATTAAACAAGTTATATACATCAATTGACATTATATTATAAATAATAACATTTGATATAATCATATCATATACAGTTATATACCAATTGAGTATTAATTGTTTCATGTTCACATTAACATAATAATATTAGATATACACCAATTGATCGAATATCTAATTAAAATACGAAATAGTAGATATTACTAAATTAATTAATATAATGCTAGTTATTTAAATATAATTAATAATAATATTAATAAAGTATAAAAACAAAATTTATTAAAATTACCGCTTACACAGTAATACTACTCTAATATATTATTAAATTACACTTTAATTTACTATTAGAATTATTATTTTTATCCACATTTTAATTTTACATTTAATAGATAATAAATAAATTGCTTTTAATAAATATTTAATTCTATCAAAATAATACTTACACACTAAGAGATTACATAATTTATTCTTAAAAGATTATTATAATATAATATACCATCATTATTATAAGATACCAAATTGGTTTATTCATGTATAAGATTATTATAATATAATAAATAATTAATTACCATTAGCTTGATTTATTAATGTCTTTTTTTAAGGCTAAAAATAAAATTACCATTAGCTTGATTTATAATTTTCTCTTTCAATGATGTCCAAGCTTATAAAAAGAATTGTACTTATATTGTTTAACTTAATTACTTAACTTTTTCTAATCTTAAAAACTTGAATTTTAATTTTAAAATTAGGTTTTTTTTAATCTAAATTCCATATTTTTCTATACGTAGAACTTTAAGAATATATAGTTTAAATTTAATTTTATTAAAAATATTTTTAATGTGTTGCACAAAATATCAAATTCAAAGTTTCAAACAAATATTGAAATTATATAATTTTTTTATATATTTGATTTATTATTGTATTAAAATTAAAATTTTATTATAAAATAAAAATAATAAAATGTTAACATGATTTTTATAATAAAATCAAATGATAAATTAATAATATATTTATTATTATAAATGCAATAAATATAATATTAAAAATTATTTTATATCATATATTATGGTGTTTTAAATTAATTTCATTTAATTTAATTAAAAAGATTCAATATTTATTTTTCTGGTAATACATAATTGATAAAATTGTATAATAAATAATAATTGTTTTCAAAATTTTAAACTTTTTAATTAAAAAAATGTATAAATTATTTATTTATTTTTAAATAATAATTATATAATTTTAATTTGGGTTTTCTCGGGTTATAAATTCGGTTTTTTACGGGTTTCGGATTGGATCGGTCTCGGTTTCGGATCGTATCAAGCTCGGGTTATGTCGGGTTAGGGTTTTTTCGATTTCGAGTTTTTTCAGTTTTGGGCTTTTTCGGTTACGGGCCTTTGACTTTTTTGGTCAATTCGGGTTGGTCTTGGTTTGAATTCGGGCGGGTTTTCGGGCTCGGGCTAATTTTTGCCACCTCTAGACCCCACACCCTTATTTTGCCTGATTTAGATGATAATTTTGGTGTAGGAAGATAAAGAAAGTTAAGGAGAACAACTTTGGTGAAGGGAATTTTCGGTTTTATCGACTTTTCGGTAAAGTTGGTTTTTTTTCTCTTCACAAGGTTTGGCTATGGAGGAGAAATGAAGCTGTTGGTTGCTACCAAAATTTGTTGGAGAAGAAGCTGGAATTCTCTTTTAAATTGATATTTTATTGTGAAAATTACTATTTTGACCTTACTCTTAAGTAAACTTCCAATTTTGCCCTTTTCGGTTTGACTTTGGTTTAAATAATTAGTTTAATCTCCAAAATATTTTGTATCATGAAATATATCTTTTTAACTTGCTCTAAATCTTGGTTGAGCTTTTATCGAAATTTGACTGATCGTTTGAGTGAAATTACTAAAATACCCCTAACCATAAAATCGCGTAGATTTCTATTTTTATACAAGTTTTATTCCATCAGTCCACATGGCCTAGAACCTTATTTTGTGAGAAATTTTCTATCATAGATTGTGGGTCAAAAATCAACTCGGTTTGACCGTTATTTACGAAAATTCTATCAACCTATGGACTTAATCGTTATTTTCTAATTTGTTTGCATGCTTCTAAAAAATGCACAAACAAACTAGTTTAAGGCAAATTCTTACCTTATCTATATTTAGCTCCAAATATTGTGCCTACCAAGTTTCACTTGTTCTGAGACACTAGAAGTCTTGTGGGCCCACCATCCGTTATCCTTTTATTCCTGCAAGATATAGGTATTTAGATAATTATATAATATCTATTAAATTTATGGATGGTAGATATATGAATATCACAATTTTCCCACCAACAATAGGCTCACATGTGTGATTATTATAATCATTGGCGGCTTGGCATCGAGAGAAACTAGTTCCATTGGTCAAAAAAGAAACATGAAGCTCTATGTCATGGCAATGCAAGAAAAAAGGACAAAGACTTGGATGGACGAGGGCCTCTTTTTTGGCCCGGAATAATATATTTTGGAAAGATTCAATACCCCCCATGATGATGCACTTCTGATTACAGCCACTATTTGCATTCACATCGTTAAGAGTGCTCTTTTTGACAAAGGAAATGCCAGTGATGTCTTTCATTATGATGCCATGAAGAGACTGGGAATTTTGGTTGACTTACTCAAGCCATTTTTGCATCACTTATTGGCTTTGACAATGAGGAGGTTCTAGTTTAAGGAGTCATAACTTTGCCACTTACTTTGGGAGAAAAACCTAAGACAACCATAGCAATGACCAACTTTTTGGTGGTTAAGGTCCCATTAGCGTACAACACCATTCTTGGCCATCCAAGCTAAAATATACCAAGACTTATTGGATCTTTATCCCACTTAAAGATAAATTTTCCAATTTTGAATGTAATAGGAGAGGCAAGAAGGGATCAAGTAGGGGCAAGGTAGTGTCTCAACACAGCAATGAAATTGAAAACAAGTGAGCAAACAAAAGGATCAATGCAAAGAGATCCTTAGTGGAGTAAAGGAACTTGTTCAAGTATCCGGTATTGATAAAAATTGCATCATGTCTTAAGGAGTTAGTTCAAGTGTGCCCAATTGCATTGTTTAACAGTTGACAATGTCAACCAACGGGATCTTCCTCAATCCGAGTCTGTGAAGTTAGTTTCGTCTGAAAAAGGAAAAGTTAGTTCAGTTTTACTCTTTTTATGTTCAAAGTTATGTTTTGAATTGGAACATGACCTTTTGTTTTCTAAGTCATGAAAATGAAAAAGAAAGAGAGGAGCGTTACTTTAAGAACTCTATAAGAACTTACCAAAGCTTGCGTAGAACACAAAAAAGGCACAACTTCTAGCTTGGGTGTTAATTTCATTCTCGCTCAAGATAGTATTTTTAATTGATGACAAATTCTTGTGAAAAACTAAAACTCCTCTGATAGTGCACTCTACAACAACCTAAGCTTATAAGTAAAGCTTCGTCTCTATCTTTCATACCAAACATCTGAAGCTTATGATTGAAGCGTCACCTGTATTACGTGCACATTCCTTAACTACCACATGAACTTGCGAAAAAGACATCTGAGATATATCCCTTAAATTTACTTAGGATGATGATCCTCTCTAAGCCACTCATTCACTGTCATATGTTTTAGGTCACACCTAAAAACAACTTTTTTAGGCATTTGGTCTACCAAATCCGTAGATTTGAAATCAAAGTATGGTGTTTTACATATAAAATGACTTAGTATCACAAGTCAAATGATCATTGAAACAGCTAATACATGAGAATATTTTATAAAAACTCGAGTGAAACTTTCAAATAGAGTTCTCATGTGGGATCACGCTCAATGCATTTGTTCCCTATTAAGCACCCGCATGATATCTCAAATATTAGTATACTTCAATTCATGAGATCAATTGCTTGTTGTCGACCCTAATGGCATCTCCACACAAGTGCACGTGGTCTACAAGTAATACGGAGGTGAGTCCGGAAATATCGTCCCACATAGATTAATTAGGTTTATTTTAGCTAAATACTAAAATTGGTCACCCTAGATTTATTCAAGTAATATGTAATTTTCAAATTAACTAACTATTAAAAATTAATGAAAGCAAAACTTAAAGTAAAATGCAAATAAAATTTAAAAGAACTTAAGAATTAAAACTCAATAAATAAATAAAAAATAATTAAAATGCATGAAGCTAAGAAGGCAAAATTAAATTGAAGAACAAAAAATAAGATTACTTAAAACTAAAGTTAAAAACTATTATTCCAAATTCCTAATTTAAACTTAAGCAATAAACAAAGTAAATTAATAACAATTGACTAAACTAATAAGCTCAATTTAAAATAAATTGCAAAGTAATAAACTAATATAAAACCTAAAAAACTAAACCCGCTTTGCAACAGAAAACCGTGTAGCCTTGTGCACGAGCCATTAGCACCAATTATACTCCCGGAACATGCAAGCTATCGCCCCTGCCACGTCCAACCATGCACAAGTCCAGGTGTCGACTCCAGCAGCCACGTGATGAAGCCTCCTGCAAGCAACTCAACTCACCACACAGGAGTTGTGTCCCTGTACAAGTACTGATCTAATACAGCAGCGGCACGTCTTGGAACTCAGCACCACGATTCTGTTCCGAAAACGTCTGCTTCTGCCCTTGTTCGCATCTGTCCTCTGTCTAGCCTAGCAGATACCCAACACTTCACTGCCACACACCAGCAGGCCACAATCCTTCTGTCTCAACTCGTCCCAGTTAACGCAGTAGCAACAATGCATGTCTCCTGCGCAACGCAGCAGCAGCCACCATAGTCTACCAAGCAGCTCTCCCCTGTACTACCAAGGAACCAACATTGAATCTGCCTTCACGCTCAAACTATCCAAGCAACCTTCAGCAGCAACGCTTCATATAGTTAATGTAGATGAGTTCTCTTGCCGTGGGGAGGAAATGTTGCAAACCAGTAGAATGGGGGTTGGAACAGTCTAAATATACGGTAAAACACTTATTTTTACACATTTATGACGGTTGGGTCATCTGCGATGCCTTAATTATTTACACAGTAACAGTAATAAACAGTAATTTTAGTTACTTTATAAATACGGAATATGAATATTGCATTATTCCTTATCATATTTACATGTAATCTACTTGTACTGTACAAAATTTCTGAATATATAAAAGAAAATAAAATACCTCCAAGATCGAAATTCTGCTAACTCGGGTAACCGATAACTCGGGATTGTATGTCTCTTATCCAAATACAGTATCATGTGGAGTGGAAAATAAAGGGTGAGCGACAACGTGCTCAGTAAAGGAGTTGTATGCAAGTATGATATAATGAAATTTATATACTGGAAAATATTTATTTTCCTAACGGTTCACTAAGCACAGTAAAGGATGGATACTATAGTTGACCGAAAAATTTAGATAGAGCATGGAAGGTATTTTGAAATACCTGTCTTGTCTCAGAAACCCAGAGCAACTATAGGGAGTAATTTATAAATTGTTGTAGTAAAACAATTTAATAATATTTTCAATAAATATAAATGGGATAAACCATTTAATTTCATCACTTCAGTAGCACTTTAAAACACATGACAGTACAGTAAACATTAAAGTTTAAACAATAGAAACCAATATACAGTCACTTCAGACAGTACAATGAAACTCTTCATAAATCAGTAGATAAAGGGTTCAATAATTATTTCTAGTTTAGAAATGGATTATAAAATATTTTCATTTCAACAAACAGTGTTTCCAGTACATTCAGTAAACAGTAATCAGTAAATAACAGTTCAGTAACAATAATTCTCAGTACAGTATAGTAAAACAATAATCAGTAAAATACAGTTCAGTAATCCTTTAACAGTAATTTGAGACTAGGCAACACCCTAAATCAATCATGCATAATTATCCCCAAAGGAAACAGTAACAATATACAGTTAGATTTATGGCCATAGTTTTAAAGGGCGTTTAGAGAGTACACTTGCCAGGTAACCCCGGGACCGTTGATGACTTAGCAGGTCAATCAGCCACGTGACAGTACAGTAACAGTGAGCATGAAATTGAGGCCTAAAGTCTCAAAATCATTTAAATTCAAAATAAAATACCTTTAAGGAATTTAAATAGAAATTATTATTAAATAAAATAAAATTTCCAAAAAGGTATTAAATTTATATTAAAGTACAGTAAAATAGTCAATAAAATATTTATGTTTTATGTTTTTTTTTTTTTAGTGAGAAAATTTATAAATGTTCATTTTTAATATGAATTGCTTTAAAGAACATTTTTCTATTCTCACTTTAATAAAATTTCATAACATGAATATTTAATAAATATTTTTCAAATAAATTCCAATTTATGGAAAAATTAATGGAATTAAATTCCAACATTCATAATTCACTCAATTTATGCGTCTAATATTTCATACTATTTTAGAATATTTTTGATAAATTTTCGGCAGCATAACAGCTGCGATTTTCTAACCCCCTACACTTAAAATATAGTATATAAAACCAACCATATACCACAGTTCGCATGATTTTCAAGGCATTTCATCATCCAAATAATTTCATAAAATCATTCTTAATTAATCATGCAATTCACTATATCCCTACAGCTTACACACTTCTCCCTTACCTGTCTAGTAATACCAACTCGTTTGGTAGCACCAACCGTAAACCGTTAATCTCGGCTGCAAAACAAATTTACCAAAAATTATCATTAATTTTTCTCTTAATTTTAAGCTACTAACTTTCACTAAATGCAACCATGTAAGACACTGTCAATTTCTAACCAGTGTAAATTACATCGGTAGTAAACCTTAACTTTCCCGTTTTTGCTCCGATTTTGAATCCGATTTCACCAGTCTTCTTCTCTTAAGGCATTTATCGTATTCAAACCATGAAATGTAGCACCTTGGGCTGTACAAAACCCTATGGCCAAATGGTACCCATAGCCATTCTTAATGATTTTCCAAATTCTAATGATACCATGTTGTTTCTCTAAGTCCATTTGGTATTTTGGCACTAATTTAATGCAAATTTCAGCATGGTTTCCTCTTGTTCTTGTCCACACCGAAACCCCAACATGCCCTTTCTTCATGTTCTAATGAGATTTAAGCAAAACAATGCTAGATCTATGCTTAGCATGTTGAAAAACATATAAATCCAACCTTAGTTTGTAAAGAAATGAAGAATCACCATGGATACTCACCTTTGTTGCCACCTTCTTCTTCACTTTTCTCTTTATTTTGCAGCTTATTTGGTAAACAAATAGTGTAAATGAAGAGAGGAGGATGATAGGAATAATTTTTGTATTTTAATCTAGGTAAAATAAGCTAGTTTTCCTTGGGTTTTTCTTTATTTTATTTTCTTTCTCTTTTTGGTTGGCTATGGTGTGAAGAGTTGTTGGGAAGATGATGAATAGTGGCGGCCTTCCACTTTGCTGAACTTTAAAGAAATTTCTAGAGATGGGCTAAATTACCATTTTGCCCTTGGTTATGAAAAATCTTAACAATTTCGTCCTTAACTTCTATAATCATAAAAACCATGTAATTGGACTCCAAATTTTCATATTCCAGTACCATTCAATCACATTTAATGTATTTTGATGAGTAGAAGTGGTTTCGTTGACGCGCGATGCACCGATAATTGGAAATTATGATTTTACCCCTAGTGAACTGGTAGCAAAATTTTTCAATTTAACCTCTGCTTCAATCAATCTCTTGGCACTATGTTATTCTCCTTTTCATGTAGAATCTCATGGTATTTTTACTTCATCCCAACTCATTTTAGTTTAGACGTAATTTACGAAAATGCTCTCGGGACGTATATGTCATTTTCAAATTTGTTTTCCAAAATTCATAAAATAATTCCAAATGACATAAAAATTATTTTTATGCCCTAAAATCATTATTTTATATTTATTTCAGTCACAGTACACTTATCATCAGTCTTGAATCCATCAAAACCATAAAATTTAAAGTGGAGCCCATATTTTAAATTCACTTAAAATCATAAAATAAATTATATTTCACTATAAAATTAATTACAAAATTAATGTACAGTATAGTAGAAACAGGTCTCACAGGTGTGCTGGGAGGCGGTGGAGAGGAAGATTGGAGCAGACCCTAAAGAATGAGTGCAGTAGCAGCTGCTGGTAGAAGGTTAAGCAAGACTTAAAACAAGGCTGAATAGAGAAAATAGTATAGAGAAGATTTTAGAGAGTTTCTGGATTAACTCCTTTTCCAAAAGTCTTTTTCAATGATAACAAGAACCCCTATATATAGGAGTAGAGAATGGGAGTTATATATCTTTGGTAGTAATAACGTAATAATGAGAATTGGCAATTACAAAGCTTTAATGCTTTGTCTAATAGGAGTTATGCTTTGGGAGAAAGTGTATTGAAAGAAATAGGGAAGAGCACTCATACTTTAGAGAAAGGTTAAGAGAAGAACTCTTAACTATCTCCATATCTGATCCACCAAGCCAAACTCTCCAAGACATCCCAATAGTGAAGTTAACTCAAGAACCTTGCCCTATTCCGGAGTTATCTTCACTTCTTCTTGAAAGTGCTATTCTATAAATTAGTTATTCTGAGAACAGGTTGTTCTGTGAAGAGTTGTTCCGTGAAAAGCTGTTCTGAGAAGAGCTATTATGCGAACGAGCTCTTATAAGAAGAGGTTATCTTTCACTTATAGCATGAAACAAATATTAGTTTCCAAAATCAAGTATCTACGTTTTGCCCCTTGCATGGGAATTCTTAGTATAAGAAGTTCTCATGCATTATTACTATAAAAGGTCTTTGGAAAAATGATATTTTTTATTTAAACTTATTGTCTTGCATTGAAATTGTTTAAGTTAGACTCATTATTACGCCTTGTATGAATTTTAATGATGAATGAAATTTTCTTAGCAAAATAATAATGAAAAATTTCCTAGCCAAATAGTTATTTGGCATAAAATTTTTAGCAAAATAATTTTGTCTGGTAGTACAGTTGCTTGATGGAATAGTTGCCTATGTTGTGTTGCCCCCTACATAAAAATTTCTTAAAAGAAGATATATTCTATGCATAAATTATGACAAATAAGAAGATGTTATTCTTAAAAAAATTGAGAATAAGTGAGAACAACTTAGAAGTGTTTCTTTAAAATTTTGGAAGTAAGAAAAGCATTTTCCTAAAATTTTGGTAATAAGCATTTTTATAAAATTTTGAGAATGAATAAAAAGAGTGTTTCTTGAAAGTTTTGAGAATAAGTAAGAAGAGGGAAACGTTTACTTAAAAATTTTTAAGAATAGGAAAGAATAGCATTTCCCTAAAATTTTGGGAACAGGCAAGGATAACGTTTCTTAAAAATTTTGGAAACTTGTAGGAGCTTTTCTCTAAAATTTTGGGAACAGGTAAGGAGTATTTCCTTAAAATTTTGGAAACAAGTGAGAAGTTTTTCTATAAGATTTTGGGAACTGCTAGAAGCTTTTCCCTAAAATTTTGGGAACAAGTGACTAAAGTGTTTCCTAAAATTTTGGGAATAGGAAAGAAGCTTTTTTTTTTAATTTTGGGAATAGGTAGAAGTTTTTCCCTAAAATTTTGGGAATAAGTAAGAAGCTTTTCCTTAAAATTTTAGGAACAGCTAGAAGCTTTTCCCTAAAATTTGGGAAAAGGTGAGTAGAGTGTTTCCCTAAAATTTTAGGTACAGGTAAGAGCATTTTCCTAAAATTTTGGGAACAGGTAGGAGCATTTCTCTAAATTTTTTTTTTGAACAAGTAAGGAGTGTTTTCCTAAAATTTTAGGAACAAGTGTGAGTAGATTAATTTTCTGAAATTTTTAGAATAGCTAAAGAGTTATATCTCTAAAATTTTGGAAACAAGTGAATAGAAGCTATTTCAGAATTTTTAGAAAAAGTCTTTGTTTAGTTTACATAATCTTATAATAAATAAGAACATTTATTTTATTATAAAAATAATAATTTTGTAGCTCAAGGAACATTGTACTGTGAGCTGTACTTTTGAAGTTCGCGAGTTGATTCGCCCGTGAGCTTTGTCTTTGATGCTCGCGGGATTAGTTTAGTGACGTAACTTCTGAGTAACAAAGACCAGTGCGAGACAATGTTTCTCCATCGGGTGAATAATTTAACTCACTTCCATGTAAACATCTACTCAAGTAATACACAGGTCGTTCTCGCTCTTTCACTTCTTGTACTAGAAAGCACCAATAGAATTTGGAGTAGAAGTGAGATATAATATCATTGGCTGGTCTTTCAATGGCATAGTCATGGTTGCTGGAGAAGTCATGATTCTTTTTATCTGGTCAAATGCTTCTTGCTACCGTTCATCCCATTCAAACAACACTCCTTTCTTCAACAAAGCTTGAAAAGGTACTATTATTTCTCCCAAGGTTGGAATGTATCTCCTGATATATGAAACTTTTCCCAACAAGCTCTTAAGTTGTTTTTGATTCACTGGAGGTGGCATAGACTGAATCACACTTATCTTTGCAGGATCAATGTCAATGCCTTTTCTGTGAACCACAAAACCCAAGAACTTTCCAGCTGAAACACCAAATGCACATTTCAGAGGATTCATTTGCAACCTATACTTTCTGCACCGTTCAAACACTCTTCTCAAATCTTGAAAATGATCTAAGGCTTTTTTGGATTTCACAACTATATCATCTACATAATCTTCCATACAATCATGCATCATGTCATGGAAAATAGCTGTCATACCATGCTAATAAGTTGCACCCGAATTTTTTAATCCAAAAGGCATAACAGTATAATAGAAGTTTCCAAATGGAGTTCGAAGAGTTGTCTTTTCCGCATCACCTGGAGCCATCTTAATCTGATTATAGCCACTAAATCCATCCATAAAAGAAAACATTTCATGACCAGCTGTAGCAAGAACCAGAGTATCAATATTTGGAAGAGGAAAATCATCTTTGGGACATGCTTTATTCAAATCTCTAAAATCTACACACACCCTAATTGTACTGTTCTTCTTCTTTATTGGAACAACATTGGCTAACCAAGTAGGATGGTATATTAGCTTGATAAACCCAACTTTAAGAAGCTTATTGATTTCCTCCTTGATCTGGTTTTCAATATCATGATGAAACACACGAGCATGTTGCTTCATTGGTTTACTTCCAGGAGCAATATGCAATTCATGTGTAACCAGATTCTCATCTAGCCCAGGCATCTGTTCATAAGTGCAAGCAAAAACATCTTGAAATTCTTTCAATAGTTGAATTAATGTGATTCTTTGTTCACTTGAAAGATTTTTGCTAATGAAAAGTGGCTTTGTTGTTTCTCCTTCTTCCTTGGCTATATTTATCTCCTCTAACTCATCAACTTGTAGCTTAAGCTGATCTTGAAGTTGTTTTGGTGTAGGCTTAATCTCTTCTTTCTCCTTTTCCTATACCTCTACTTGAAAACAAGTTAATTGCTTATCAGGAGGTTTCCATTGTATGGGGTCAAGAAAGGTTTTTCTCCAGACACCTCATCCTATCATAAGCAATAGACAGTTTTTCCATGCTCACAAGTATTAGAACTCACTCCACTAGCCTGTCTTTCTTCTTTTTCATCTCTATTCTCAAAAGCATTTCCATGTTTTCTTTTTCCACATCGACATTTCTTCTTCTTCTCACCAATATTATTTTCCTTTGTAGAGAGGTCTTCCCATCTTGGAAGTGGAACACCTATAGGTCTCACAATAGATGTTTCCCCATCCTCTGCTAAATCTTCAAAGAAAGATGCCTTAGCATAATTCACTTCGCTCAAATAAAGTCTTTATAGCTGGAATGAAAATTTCCTTCCCCTTCCAATAACCTTAATACATTGATGGCGAGAAGATGAGATGATGTTATGAGTATGCAAGAATTTTCTTCCTATGAGAACATGGTAAGCTACATCAGCATCAATCATATGAAAGCAAGTCTGATCTTGAATTGGTCCCATCTTGAAACTCATTATCACTTTTCCTAATGTTGAAATCTCCTTACTATTAAAGGAAGAGATTGTTATGGGGCGTCGTAAACTCTTTAAATCAATATTCATTGCCTTTAAAGTAGACAAAGGCATGAGATTTACAGAAGATCCATCATCAATGAATGTTCTTCTGATAAGATATCCATGGATAATGCTCTCCACATAAAGTGGCTTATTGTGATAAGGATGAGAAGTACACATATCTACCTCCGTAAAAACTATGGCATTCTCATATTCACTCGCCTTTTTTCCCATAAGTCATCCCACCATGTTACACTCTCCGTATTGTTGCCCTCCAATTCTGACTAGAGCAATAGCAGCGTCTTTTTTCGATTCTTCTGAAAACCCAAGTAGATCAAAGAAATGCTTGAAATTTGGAGTTTTCATAAGTGAATTTGCAATTGAAGAAGTCACCATACTATTTGCCTATGCTTCTTCAAATTGGGTAGTTGAAGGAGAAGGATCATCATGATAAGTAATAGCATTCACATGTCCTCTAGGATTCTGATGGACTGGAAGTGGATTATTCTGAACTCCATTGTTGCCAGTCAACACTTCTCTTGCTTGTACTCTCCTATGAAATAACCTTCTCGTATTTCTACATTTTGAGAGTGGATGGCCAACTGTTTGGTGATAGTCACAATACCTTGGGTTGGATTTCTCTTCTGCTGTTGGTGGTCGTGGAACATAAGGTAAGTTGATATTTCCATCTCTAATCCATTCCTGAAGAAGTGCTTTCACTCTATCCAATGGAACTGAGAATAGTGGGGAATCAGCATTATCATCTTGCCTTTCTCTTGGATCTTCTCTTCTAGGGCGCATATTAGGATGAAGAGTGCCTCTTCTTTCTCTTCCTTTTCCTTGAATAGCATTCACTGTAGGAGTATTTCTTCTAGTGAAACGATTAACTCCCTTTTGCCTAAGAACAGTGTTTTGTTTCTTCTTGCAGCTTTAACTAGAGTTCCAAAAGTTGGGAGTGGTAAGTTGTCATAGCCCATGACCCTATTTTTCACCTTATTCTATACATCTTGTTTGGTTGGATTGTCTGTGATACTTTACTTTTTCTTTTACATATAAATAATTTCATATTAAATTATAATAAGAATTACATCTCCTATCTTAATTCATAAGGAAGTAGTACTGTAGATACGTCTAAATACAGAAAATAAATGATCGTACCCTACAAAATAAATCAAGCTGTCGCATCGTCCCCAAATGCACAGCCGAAGTCCTTCAGATGTCAGACTCTTTGTCCTCGAAAAACCTGAAATGTTAAAACTAAGGGGTGAGCAAACCACGGCTCAGTAAGGGAATTATATGCCTCACTTGATACTCGGCTATCTATATGTTGAAAAACTTTTTCATTTTTCCTTTGGGACTCTAGGCACACATGTAGGAAGGATACTACAGTCGGCTAGGGATTCGGATGGAGTAAGGTAGGTATTTTGAAATGCCTATCTTATCCCGGAACCTAGAAGCATCTGTAGGGAGTAATTTTATTTCATTTGAAATAAAATATCTTTTTCCTTTTTATGCCATATCATTTTCATATACTTTTCAAAATAATGCTTTTATGAAATAAAGTATTTAAATAAAATAACTAATATTCATATATTCTTTGAAAAGAATATTAGTTAAATCATAGTCATTCTCATTTAAAACTCATTTCATGTTTTACTGTACAATCATAATTAGTACAGTACTTTAAATAGCAAAATAAGCTATTAAAACTTTTTCGTATAACATATATATAGTGTAAATCTAATATTCAATTTAAAAATTAAAATAATAATATTAGATTTATTTTCCTCCTCTTTCCTTTTTGAAAACATATCACATATTCATATTACATGTCATATGAAAATCATCTTGTAGTACTAAAAACAGTACTGAAATGAGCATTTTAGAAAAATGCTATAAATCATTTCATTTTCTTCTCATATCATATGAAACATATTCATTTTTACATGTCACATATCGTAAAAACATTTTCATTTCACATGTCATAAATCATATATGGAGACAGTGGCAACCACCGCGTCCTATCATGCAATAATACCCGAAGGTATAAAATAATCATGTCAGATCTATGGCTATAGTTTATAATTATCCTCAACGGATCACTGATCAAGTGTCGGCTGGGACTACATATCACATATCACATGTTACATATCACATATCACGTATCACATGTCGGCATGATAGAGGGGCCAACTAGTCTCAAAACCATGTTTTTCTCATAAAATAACCTTTATGAAATATATAAAATATATAATTTCATAATTTAAAACCATAAAGGTTAAAAATCATTTAGTGAATATTTCAGAAATATTTATAAAAATACTCATAAAAATATTCACTGTATTTCTTTTCATTTTTCGTCTCATGTTTCGTGTAATTTACCTTTCACGAGAATTTTCGGTGATTTCATTATCACCATTCTCGAAAACATGAATATTTTAAAATTAAATCTCATTATATTCATGTTTTATGAAAAATAATGATTTTCTCGTTTTTCGTGATCGAATATCGATTTTCGTGAAATAAAATCATTTAATATGATTTTATGAAATTTTTTAAAAATTTTCGGCAGCATAACGGCTGCCGATTGACTAGCCTCTTGCACGAAAAATACAGTTTATAATTCCAGCCAGTACATTATCACAATTTTTCCAACCAAAGAATCATCACAATATTTTCATAAAATATTTCATAATTAAAAACATGCAGACTGAATATTCTTACAGTACTATACATGCATCCCTTACCTTTTCAGGGTCGGCGACTTCCTCGTTATCGGTCGCACCCGTACTCCATCTCTTCCGATTCCATCATCTTGTTCGTTGAGAATGATTTTCTAGAAATAAAATTCTAAAATTTAGAAACTTTTCATAATTTATTAAAAATCACAGGAAATTAATTTCCGAAATTTCTTACCAAATTTGCGTAAAATTTCGAATTTTTGAATTCCCGGAAATTTTTGAATTCCCGAAAATTTCCTTTTCTTTCTTTCTTTCTTTCTTCCTTTTTCTTCTTTCTTTTTCCTTTTTCTTTTTCTTTTTCCTTTTCCCTTTTCTGGTCTGGACCGGTTCGGTACTCACCGGTCGGTTCATCCTCCGGCGGTCGGTCCTTCACCGGTTCAGCCCTTCCTCGGCTAGCAGAGATGGCCGTGAGACTGGATCCGCCATCCGTTTCTCCAGATCGACGGCGACAGCCCCGGATCTTATGGTGGAAGGTTCGGCCTCCTTCTCTTTTTCTCCCTCTTTTCCGTCGTTTCCTTCACCGTCAGCCGGCCCTCCCTTCCTCCAGATCGAACCTCACCGGAGCCTCGCTAAGCGACGAGGACACGCAGATAGGCCGATGTCGCCTCCTTTCCTCTTCGGTTTTTGTTCGTTTCTTTCACTTTCTATTTCGCGAATCTTCTCTCTGCCTCTTGCGGTCGCCGGTAATCTTCTACTCCTCCCATTGATCGGCGGCAGCTCGTCTCTCCTCTCTTCCTTCGGTCAGCCGGCGTCGACCGGCTTCTCTGCTTTTTCTTCATTTCTCCTCTGTTGTAAAGGGAATCGGGTATATCCTGATTCCCATTTTCTTTTCGTTTTTTTATATATTATATATAATTATTTCTTTTAATTATATATATAATTATAGATATATATATTTATATCACCCATTTATTTTATATATATATATATATCTATACACATCTTTTTAAAATAAAATAATATATATTTCTTATATATATTTATATACTTTTATTTGAAATAATAATGTCTATTTATTTTTCATATATATGTATATATATACATATATATTTATAAATATATACATATATATTTATAAATATATAAATATATATTTTATAATATACACATGTATTTATTTAATGATATAAAATAGTATATATCCATATATAATATATATATACTATATTTCATATATATATATATATATATATATATATATACATACATATGTAATTATATAAAACATATATAATATATTTAAAATATATATTTATATAATAAAATTATAAATATATAATTACTCACATTTGTATTTCTTATAATTTGGATTTCTCAATATCCAAATTATATTTCTCCATTTTTATTTCTTATTTAATTTGAATTTCAATTTCTCCAAATTAATTTCCTCAACTTCATCACTTCATCAATTCCGGGAATTTCAACAATATTCCTTTTTTTGTAAATACTTGATTTATTTACTTTAACTTACCTATTTACATTTAAAAATTGAATTTCCATTCTTAATAATTTCCAAAAATGGAAAAATTTACGGTTATCACATTCTCCCCACTTTAAGAAATTCGGTCCTCCGAATTTAACTTAACTAAAAGGTAGTAGCATCCTGTATGCTTATCATTCCTGTCCTCTTGATCATCTTTTAAGTAATACTGCTAGTATACCATTAACATCAGAATCACTTTTGATACCATTGCATATCATCTTTCATCACATATATGTATACTTCCTATGGATTACTTTATCAAATCGGGAGTTATCAATTTCCAATTCTTTTCATATCACATATGATTCATATTGTTCATCATTCATCTTTTTTATTTGGTGCCAAGTCGATATAATTTGGTAACTGTCATTTTAATAAGTTAATTAATTGTATGTAATTGTCCAGTAGCTTTTACATCTCGTGCATCCACTCTCTCAACATATCATCGAGCATTTTCGTATTATGCTCAAACATTTACATCATGTATGGAGCGGTGTTGTTTATAAATTTGGAATCTCAGAGCCTTTTTCTTTTTCCCATAACATATAGCTACTCAGAGATTCCCATCATATATAGGCTCACTGGAACTTCACATACATTCTCATCATTTTATAATCATATTTCAACTATGGCACTAAAGAATCTAAGAGCTTGATAATGGAAGAGTGATTTCATTAGACAATTAGTCTCTAATTACTTCCATATTATCATATCTCTTCTAGATTCTTCATTATTATCCCCAATACTCTTTTCATATATATTTCATCAAATGCTGCAGTTCATTTGTAGACTTTACTGTTTACCATCTTTTACCATAATTAAATCAGGAGACAATCATTTTCTCTTCATATCGTCTTTTCATGTAGCATTCTTATTACCTTTTTTATTCTTGTGGTATATTCATTATCACTTTAATTTTTTTTTAAATATACCTGAAATTATACTTTTTTGATAATTTAGATTCCATAGGTGACTAATAAAATTATCAATTTCGTCACCATATTATCCATATAATTCCACCATTTCCGAGGTGGTTGTGTATGTATATATATATATATATATATATATATCAATCATTTTTCCATTTACATTACTGGCAGTAAAATGTAAATCATTTCCTTACTCCTTTGGGTATGATTACTTTTCCTCTATCGAGTTTTGGCTCGATCTTACATCTAGCCATAGTCATGTGATAACCACAAAAATCACTTTTTATTTTAAATTCAAGAACTACTTCATATTCGTGTTCCCTCTTCATCATGTACTTATCCTCTTTTTTCATATTCATCTTTTCCTTCATCATCCTTTCGGTCACTTTTCCTCGGTGGTAAAATATTCCCCTATTAACTCTTTTGACCTTTTGTATACTGTCTTTACATTTATCCATCCATTGACTTAAACTATTTACTTATCAATCACATCTGTAGAGCAGCTAACCCGATAACTCTTCCATAAGCTGGCAATAATATTTAACTAGACCCAGTACATTTCGTATCTCAATCATTATCTCTTCATCATAGACAGATCCACATCGCTCTGTCATCCGAGATTATATATCTTAGAAAGAGATACTGTCTAGCTAAATTTTCTATTTGCCATTCTTAACATACACTTCAATGTCTTTAAGAGTCTGCTGGGTTATACCACTATGCTGCTCATTTTCCATTTACGCCTTAGACTATATCCATATCTCATCATTTTATTCATATATGGTTGCCTCATTCATTAGGCTCATAAACCTCACAAGATATTTCGTTAACCTTCTAAACCTCATTAAGAACTCGTATGAATTATGTCGAGTTCTAAATTCTTCAACTTTTTATCTGATGATGCCTTTTACAAAGATTGATCTTATAAACTCCTTATACATCTTCGATTAAATCAATTTAAGGCATCAATTCTATATGGATGATTATTTGTTCTTCATAAGAACTTTATTTCATAATAGGAATTTAATACCCAATTATATTTCATCCATATTTCCGTCCTTTACATCATTTAATTCATCCTCAATCATATCATTTATATTTCCATCAATTTCTTTTATACAAGTGAATTTCATTATTCATAAATTTTTCAGAGTTATTTCTTAAGCTTTTCGGGTTCTTCTATGTTCTTCGATATAAGCTTAAAAATAAATTTCATATTAACAATCGAGTCAATGTTAGCTCGATTTCTCCCATCTATATAACTCTGAAAATTTATCAAGAATCTCATCCGATGCTTTCTTTAATCATTCATCTCTCTTATCATTTTGGACATTCATCTTTGTGTCCTATCATTTCCATTGTACATCCTCAAGGCAGAGACATTTAATATTCAAATCATTTTAACATTTACTCCACCTTGATTCACTTATTTCCTCATATTTCATAGCATATCGATCATCTTAATTAGTATGTTGTATCCAGTATAATTATTTGATTAATACCTTTCACAGCTAACCGATTTATTATTGAAATTCATTTTAAAATCATTTTCATTTAATAATTTAGGTTAGCTGTTATCTTCCTTATCTCTTATCTTCACTTACTGTCCTTGTGCATACTCTCCAATTTCATATTGTTCCATACAGTACATTATTCTGTAAAACATATTTCAAAATATTTCGATTCTGTAATTATTCATTTAATACTTCAAAAACAGTAGGAATGTATAGAACCCGAATTAAATGTACTACTATGGATTTCATCCTTTATACTGATCTCTTTCTCATTCATCATCAATAATCATTTCACTTTTCATCATATCCAACGATCCGGTAATAATATCCCATCAATACACTTTTTTAATTTAGACCTTTAAAATCAATAGCAAGGCTAATCATCCTGCAACTTTCCACTATAAACATTCGGGTCGCAATAACACTTTAAGTGTAGGTGAATTTATAATCGGGGTCATTATACTCATATTACATCCTTTATGCCATCAATAACTCCATTACCATCAATGGATTCAAGATCAACTTGGTTCTATCACTGTTCGGAACATAGTCCAACATAGGGGCAGTTTCATCATTTCAAAATTTATTTGTTTCTCCTCAACATATATTTAAACTAGTGATCTTCTTATCTATGTTCTGATAGTATCCCTTCTCATATCAATATCAGCGGTTTAAGATCTTGTTCGATTTCGACAGAGAAATCCAATAGGATTTATAATTGGATCATTTTGCTTGAATTGCATCCTTACATCATCAATTACTCTGTCAAATCAATCAATTCCAACTTCTGTTAGTCTAATTTGACTCCAGGTAAAATTTTGGAGGTAGGGGTATTTTGGTCAAAAAAATTTTCTCTCTTCAAAATACCTTCAATCGGTGATCTTAAGGCCTATTTTATGATGATATTTCATTCCTCTCCTTTATATCATCACTTTAAGGTCTCAATTCGATCCGGACAGAAAAGTACTAGTGGGGCCCTCACCGAGTCCATTTCTGTTCCTCACCGAGTCCATTTCTGTTCCTTACCGAACCGACCTTCATTTAGATTATAAGATCACCAATTTTAGGTAACATTCCTGAGCCGTTTTCCTTCTTTGACATCCTTAGTTCATAATTCTTACCCCCTTCTAAACACTTAACTCAATTTACAATCATTTATTTCCTTTATGTATTTAGACTACACAGAACTACAGAGGATGTTAACCTTTTCAACACATTTTCTTTTCAAAAGTATCGACAGACATCAGGCCAACTTTGCTCTGATACCATTAAATCTGTCACAGCTCGTGACCCTATTTTTCACCTTATTCTATACATCTTATTTGGTTGGGCTGTCTGCGATACTTTACTTTTTCTTTTACATATAAATAATTTCATATTAAATTATAATATGAATTACATCCCCTATCTTAATTCATAAGGAAGTAGTACTGTAGATACGTCTAAATACAGAAAATAAATGATCGTACCTTAGAAATAAATCAAGCTGTCGCATCGTCCCCAAATGCACAGCCTAAGTCCTTTAGATGTCAGACTCTTAGTCCTCGAAAAACTTGAAATGTTAAAATTAATGGGTGAGCAAACCACGGCTCAGTAAGGGAATTATATGCCTCACTTGACACTCAGCTATTTATATGCTGAAAAACTTTTTCATTTTTCCTATGGGGCTCTAGGCACGCATGTAGGAAGGATACTACAGTCGGTTAGGGATCCGGATGGAGTAAGGTAGGTATTTTGAAATACCTATCTTGTCCCGGAACCTAGAAGCAACTGTAGGGAGTAGTTTTATTTCATTTGAAATAAAATATCTTTTTCCTTTTTATGCCATATCATTTTCATATACTTTTCAAAATAATACTTTTATGAAATAAAACATTTAAATAAAATAACTAATATTCATATATTCTTTGAAAAGAATATTAGTTAAATCATCGTCATTCTCATTTAAAACTCATTTCATGTTTTACTGTACAATTATAATTAGTACAGTACTTTAAATAGCAAAATAAGCTATTAAAACTTTTTCCTATAACATATATATAATGTAAATCTAATATTTAATTTAAAAATTAAAATAAGAATATTAGATTTATTTTCCTCCTCTTTCCTTTTTGAAAACATATCACATATTCATATTACATGTCATACGAAAATCATCTTGTAGTACTAAAACAGTACTGAAATGAGCATTTTAGAAAAATGCTATAAATCATTTCATTTTCTTCTCATATCATATGAAACATATTCATTTTTACATGTCACATATCGTAAAAACATTTTCATATCATAAATCATATATGGAGACAGTGGCAACCACCGCGTCCTATCATGCAATAATACCCGAAGGTATAAAATAATCATGTCAGATCTATGGCCATAGTCTATAATTATCCTCAGCGGATCACTGATCAGGTGTCGGCCGGGATTACATATCACTTATCACATGTTACATATCACATATCACATATCACATGTCGGCATGATAGAGGGGCCAACTAGTCTCAAAACCATTTTTTTCTCATAAAATAACCTTTATGAAATATATAAAATATATAATTTCATAATTTAAAACCATAAAGGTTAAAAATCATTTAGTGAATATTTCAGAAATATTTATAAAAATACTCATAAAAATATTCACTGTATTTCTTTTTATTTTTCGTCTCATGTTTCGTGTAATTTACCTTTCACGAGAATTTTCGGTGATTTCATTATCACCATTCTCGAAAACATGAATATTTTAAAATTAAATCTCATTATATTCATATTTTATGAAAAATAATGATTTTCTTGTTTTTCGTGATCGAATATCGATTTTCGTGAAATAAAATCATTTCATATGATTTTATGAAATTTTGTAAAAATTTTCGGCATCATAACGGCTACCGATTGACTAGCCTCCTGAACGGAAAATAAAGTTTATAATTCCAGCCAGTACATCATTACAATTTTTTCAACCAAAGAATCGTCACAATATTTTCATAAAATATTTCATAATTAAAAATATGCAGACTGAATATTCTTACAGTGCTGCACATGCATCCCTTACCATTTCCAGGTCGACGACTTCCTCGTTATTGGTCGCGCCGGTACTCCATCTCTTCCGATTCCATCATCTTGTTTGTCGAGAATGATTTTCTGGAAATAAAATTCCAAAATTTAGAAATTTTTCATAATTTATTAAAAATCACAAGAAATTAATTTCCAGAATATCTTACCAAATTTTCATAAAATTTCGAATTTTCGAATTCTCGAAAATGTTCGAATTCCCAAAAATTTCCTTTTCTCTCTTTCTTTCTTCCTTTTTCCTTTTTCCTTTTCCCTTTTCTGGTCTGAACCGGTTTGGACCGGTTCGGTACTCACTGGCCGGTTCAGCCCTTCCTCGGCTAGCAGAGATGGCCGCGAGACTGGATCCGCCCTCCGTTTCTCCAAATCAATGGCGACGACGCCGGATCTGACAGCGGAAGGTTCGGCCTCCTTCTCTTTTTCTCCCTCTTTTCCGTCGTTTGCTTCACCGTCGGCCCTCCCTTCCTCCAGATCGGACCTCATCGAAGCCTCGCCAAGCGATAGCGACACGCGGATAGGCCGGCGTCACCTCCTTTCCTGTTTGGTTTCCGTTCGTTTCTTCCATTGTCTGTTTCGCAAATCTTCTCTCTGCCTCTTGCGATCGCCAGTGGTCTTCCACTCCTCCCATCGACTGGCAACAACTCATCTCTCCTCTCTTCCTTCGGTCGGTAGGCGTCGGCCGGCTTCTCTGCTTTTTCTTCATTTCTCCTCTATTGTAAAGGGAATCAGGTATATCCCGATTCCCATTTTCTTTTCGTTTTTTTATATATTATATATATAATTATTTCTTTTAATTATATATATAATGATAGATATATATATATTTATATCGCTCATTTATTTTTTTTATATATATATATCTATACACATCATTTTAAAATAAAATAATATATATTTCTTATATATATTTATATACTTTTATTTGAAATAATAATGTATATATATTTTTCATATATATATATATGTATGTATATATATACATATATATATATATTTATAAATATATAAATATATAAATATATATTTTATAATATACACTTGTATTTATTTAATGATATAAAATAGTATATATCTATATGTAATATATATACTATATTTCATATATATATATATATATATATATATACACACACACACACACATATGTAATTATATAAAACGAATATAATATATTTAAAAAGTATATTTATATAATAAAATTATATAAATATATGATTACTCACATTTGTATTTCTTATAATTTGGATTTCTCAATATCCAAATTATATTTCTCCATTTTTATTTCTTATTTAATTTGGATTTCAATTTCTCCAAATTAATTTCCTCAACTTCATCACTTCATCAATTCCGGGAATTTCAACAATATTCCTTTTTTCGTAAATAGTTGATTTATTTACTTTAACTTACCTATTTACATTTAAAAATTGAATTTCCATTTTTAATAATTTTCAAAAATGGAAAAATTTACGGTTATCACATAAGTTCTCCAACTGCACCATATATTCATCTAACATCCCCTAAATACAGACTTTAACTAACTCTTTCTCATCATGAGAGTCTTGAATATCTAACACTCTTTCTCTGAAACGTTGAATATACTCCATAAGATCTTCACGTGACTTTTGATGCTCTCTCCCCAGATCAATAAGAGTAACCTTCTCTTGAGTAGAAAAGAACTTCTCTCCAAACATTCTGCACATCTAACTCCAGGATTCTACAGAACCAGGAGTAAGATTGACATACCAGGTGTATGCCTTTTCAGTGAAAGACTTGGAAAACTCTTTAGACTTGGAAAACTCTTTCAACTTTGAATCATCATCCAGTCCTGCCACACTAAGAGTTTCCACAAGCTTCATAACATGCTCACGAGCATCACCAGTCTTACCATTGAATTGTTTAAACTTGGGACTAGTGTAGTCCTTCGGATATGGCTTAGCAGCCATACTAGCAGGGTAAGGCAACTTGAGATCAAATTCAGAAAAACTCAAACTCTTGTTCTTCTCTTCTAGCAACCTTTGAAGCTCTTCTTTTGTCACAAAGCCTTAAGCATGGCTGAAGGAAGTGTCATAATAGAAGTTCCAGCAATAGTGGTGTTATTTGTACCAATGTTTTCAACACCTCCAAGACCAGGTGCATCAGTTGAGTTTCCCCTGTTGCTGTTTTCATTTCTAACAGTGACGGGAGTGACAGATTGAACTTGAGAAGTTGTGGCATTGGAAGATGTGAGTTGGGATATAATGTCTTCCAACTTTTGCATTCTTTCTTGAGAAGCCTGGATCATTTTCATCAAGTCTTGAATGTAGTGAGGGGCCTGAGCATCCTGATTTCCAGTAGAGCTCTCAATGTTTTCCGGCAAAGTGAAGGTTGAAGGTGTTCTACTCAATGCAATCACTCCTCCCCAGTGGAGTCACCAAAATGTAGATGAGTTCTTTTGTTGTGGAGAGGAAATGTTGCAAACTAACAGAATGGGGTATGTCGGGAGGTGGCGGAGAGGAAGATTGGAGCAGACCCTAAAGAATGAGTGCAGCGGTAGAAGGCTGAGAACAAGGCTGAATAGAGAAAATAGTATAGAGAAGATTTTAGAGAGTTTCTGGATTAGCTCCTTTTCCAAAAGTCCTTTTCAATGATAACAAGAACCCCTATATATAGGAGTAAGGAACGGGAGTTACATATATTTGGTATTAATAACATAATAATGAGAATTGGTAGTTACAAAGCATTAATGCTTTGTCTAATGGGAGTTATGCTTTAGGAGAAAGTGTATTGAAAGAAATAGGGAAGAGCACTCATACTTTAGAGAAAGGTTAAGAGAAGAACTCTTAACTATCTCCATATCTGATCCACCAAGCCAAATGTGACGACTAGTATCATGTGGGGCTGGTCGCACTCAACCGTATTGTCCACTTTGGGAGTATCATGTGGGGCCCCCTCACGGATTTCTTTCGCGTCCGGCGCTACTCGAACCCCTTACCACTTGTAAGTGTCGAGTAACGACTAACCATTGGACCTAGGTCCAATGGTTAGTAACGCGAAAGAAATCCGTGAGGGGCCCCACATGATACACCAAAAGCGGATAATACGGTTGAGTGCGACCGACCCCACATGATACTGGTCGTCACACCAAACTCTCCAAGACATCCCAATAGTGAAGTTAACTCAAGAACCTTGCCAATTCCGGAGTTTCTTCACTTCTTCTTGAAAGTGGCTGTTCTCTAAATGAGTTATTCTGAGAATAGGTTATTTTGTGAAGAGTTTGTTTCATGAAGATCTGTTCTGAGAAGATATATTATGTGAATGAGCTCTTCTAAGAAGAGGTAATGAGTTCTTCTGATAAGAGGCTGTTCTTTGTGAAGGAGCTCTTATGAGAAAAAGTTATTCTTGTGAAGTAGTTATTCTAATAATAGGTTGTCTTTCACTTATAGCCTGAAACAAATATTAGTTTCCAAAATCAAGTATCTACAGTTAACAACACTTCAGCAAGCTTTCCTTGCAACACCAAACCCAAGCCTTTCCTAGCTTTCCGTGACCAGCTAGAACATAGCAATCAATCAGCAATAGGAAGACTACAATGACTGCTGTGTAAAGAACTAGAACAACATAAAACAAAGTATAGCAGCGAACTCTAGCAAGCCCTCCACCTTTCTTCTTCTAAACATATTCTCTTTGACTATAAAGCAAACATGTAAGAAAGTGCGAAACATAAAAGTGAAATTATGGTGCGGAACAAGAATAATAAGGACTAAGAGCACATTGCCAAACTAGAACAAGAATTTTAATCTATAACCTAAAAGAAACTAAAGCAACGATTAACAAAAAAGTAAAATAGTGAAGTAATTCAAAAACAAAGTACTAGAAGAGATCAATAAAAAAAATTGTAGTTTTAGTGAATATAAACAAGAAAGAAATTTTGAATTTTAATGGAAATGTAAACTAAAGCCAAACTAAAATAAAAAAAATCAAAAGAAACAGAAAGCTTGAAAATAACAAATGGGAAAATAACTAAAGGACTCAATAATGAAAAAGGAAGAACTATTATCACTAGCCCTCCTTTTCTCATTTTAAAACCTCGATTGAAGCTTAAAAAAGGTCATGTTTAAAAACAACTCAAAAGTAATAAATGGAAACCATAGAAATTAGTGAAGAAGAATGGTGTCACACAACCCTCCTCCACACCTTCGTCAATCATTAGCTTCATCCTATACGTTAGGGCTCCTTCCATGTGCTCCCATCAGGAAAGGCCTAACTTGTGGATTAGATTTGAAGTGTTTTAGCGTTATCAGTTTTGCTATTTAAGTGGGTTAAAGGTGTATTTGGGCTTCAAGTGAGCATGGCTATGTTTTAATGGGTTATGATTAGGCTTTATTTAGTTTAGAAAGGTTTAGAGATATAGCCATGTAGTGGTATAAGGTTTTGCATAGGGTGATTTTAGGGTTTAAAGAAAAATTTGGGTTTAGTTAAGGTTTAAGGCTGGGTTTGGGTTTAAACACCAAATTCAACCATTTTTCAATGATTTCTTGCCATTTTTCTTGATTTCCTCATTATTCTCAAATTTCCTAGACATAAAACAATTTAATAAATTTGGGAGAAATTGAATTAAAATTCAATCAAAATTGATGCAATAAATACTCTAAAAAGTCTATATTATCATACCCTCAAAATTTAATATTTTGCTTGTCTCCAAACAAAACAGTCTCAAAACTTGCAAGAAATATGTGTACTTGACAGATTTATTCCCCACATACACCTCAGAAAAGAGTACCGATCTAATATAATGAACGTAAAAATTATTAATCATATAGAGATTTCTTTAATCACATGTCTAAATCCTAATTAGATTCTCCGTTTGTGTGTGAATGTCAATCACATCTTAAGGTATGCATATCTAAATAAAAATTATGCAAGCATGAAAAGCAAAGTCCCTAAAGCACGAACAATCTCATAAGTTTGCTTTTCACTTCTCTCTCTAATAATGTAGCCATACTCAATTAAGAATCATTAGGACTTTATTAAGCTTGTAATGTAAGGCTAGGGTGAAGGAATGATAAAAGTCAGTTTTGGCTTAATAACCCAATCATGCATTACACTCTAGGATTTTATTTTTCGAGCTTCAATTAACTTTCCCAAACTTAGTTTCTTCTTACTTTGTTATACACTTATTCTATTTTTGCATTTTTCACATTTTTTTCATTCATTTTTTTTACTTTTCTATTTTTCTATTGTTTTCTTTCTTTCTTTTCTTTTTTTTTAAATATATCTTATCTGTCTACCCAAATATATACATAACTCATGATATATCCTAGTAAATTACATGCTTTCGGGGTAATGGATAAGAAAATTTAATTGTTTAGCTAAAAGAAAGTAACTTGTAGGTGTATAAACAGAGATAGGCTAGTTGGCACTGAGGGGTGACTAAGGATAAGTGTGTACAAGGTTAGATTAAAAAGCTCAAATGATCTAAGGATGGTCGAAATCGTTTTCCTAAGCATAGGCTAAAATTTTAGCCCAAAGAGAAGATCAAACAAATTTTAAAATGTGCTCACAACTTCAAAAACAAATACAATCCTATATTGACATAATCCTTTTATAAACATGCATACAAATCCATGATCAAGACATAATGTATTAAGATGGAAAATGCATAATCAAACAAGGCTAGTTTAAGAATTCTACTCATACTTCGCAGTAATCATGCATTTCCCAAAGATCAAGATTAGTCTTAAGCAAAATCTCAATCATGAAAACATGGGAAATAACCAAATCAAGCACAATATATCCTAAGCAAACCCAAAAAGTTTGAAAATTTTTGAATTTTTTTTTAAAAATTAGCTCAAATTCCTTTCCCCAAACTTGAAGTGCACGTTGTCCTCAATGTGTAAGTGATTCAAGAATTTGAAAATGATAGAATGAAACTCCCTTGAATTTTTTGTTGAAGCTCAATTACATGCCCAAAATTGTTTCTTCACTACTCCCCCAAACTTAGACTCAAACCTAAATATAAAAGAAAAGAAAACAAAACTATGAAATACTAACACTAAAGCTAATAAAAGAAAGAAACAATCATAAACTACTAAAAAGCTGGGGTTGCCTTCATAGAAAGCGCTTGATTTAGTCATCAGCTTGACTATCTCCGTCATCTTTCAAGGTGGTTTGAACGGTTTGAAAATGATAGATGTACATAGTGCACCACCATGGAAGGTGACTCCATTAGATACTGTTAGCTTTAAATTGACATATATATTTGAAATGACAAAACTTAAGTAAGCTTTAATGTTTTAATTCATATTGTAAATTTGCCTTATCACACATGATTTTCTCAATACATCTCAAGCGATCATATCAAACATTAAGACCATGATTTAATCATATATTCTTATTGGTAATACCTTATAAAATGATTTTCAATATTAAGTAATTTTCTCAAGAATTATTGAACATAAGTTTAGAAAATTACTTATAAGTTTTTGAACAATATTGTCATTTGAGAAAGTCAAGAAAAACTCCCTTAAAACTTATAAATGTTTTGGGTTGAATTAGGATCAAAGGTCATATCATTTCTAACCCAAAAGTGCAGGAAAAATGCCCTCTGGAAGAAAAGGATCGATCCCCACTGTAGCAGGATCGATCCCTTTTTGGCAGAAAGTCTTCCCAAGGTCCCTGAAGCCCAGAATCAAGATTCTGGACAAAAGGGATCGATCCGCACTGTAGCAGGATCGATCCTTTTGCCCGAAAATAGCCTGTAACGGCTAGTTTTGTGAGATACAACAGTAATATTCAATCTTGGCTCCACCTAACGGCTAGAATACATCCAAGGGACTATAAATAGAGGCTTGGAAGCTGAAGACACAAGAGAGAGCACCAAAGACATATCATTCTTCAATTTCTTCATCTCTTCAAGCAAATCAAAGAGTTCAAGAGCTAGAATTCAATATCTTCTGTCATTCTCTTATTCCTTGTAGTGCTTAGCACAAATATTGTATAGGCTTCTCATTGAGCTTAATTTCTGTAATCAATTGCCTACCTAGAGGCCTTTTCTTTGATTACATTATTTGTATCCCATCATTCCTTGTAAAGGGGAAGTTTCTCTTAAGCCTTAGAAAAAGAGGGAGGTTACTCTTTAGCCTAAGAAAAAGAGGGAGGTTACTCTTGAGCCTAGAAAAAGAGAGAGGTTTCTCTTGATCCTCGAAAAGAGGGAGTGTAACACAAATTCAGGTTAGTGAATGTGAGATCCCCAATTTCCATGTATTCCTCCATGTATGTAAAGTATTCTAAGTTAATATGATTAAATGAATATGAAGATTGATGTGTAATTGATGTATGAATAATGTATGCATGATAAATGGAATATAGAAGAAATAATAAAGTTGAATGTCAATAAGTCAAATGAAGTATGTAGATATCAGAAAATGAATAAAGCATGAGAAAAGAATTAAATTCAGAATTTTGATTGGAGATTAAATGGATGAGTCATGAGGAAGAGGAATTAATTGATGGTCAATAGTCTTGAATCAAAGGGATGCTAGTGGCTGAGATAAAGGATGAGATGAGCATGCATTTAATGCCTTTGCATGACTCATCAACCCTCACCAGCCATCACCAACGTCAGCCCCTCTTCTTAGCTCTCCCTCTCGTGCCATCTCCAAGTTTTCCAAGTTTCCATTCCAAGCTCCTTGCTAAACCACCTTACTCCCTCACCAATTCACTAAGTTCATTTAACGAAAAATAATCCTTGTCGTTAGACTAGGAGATATCCAAAGTTTGATAGAGTAAATCCAAGTATTGAAGGAGATCTTAACATCAGAAATTTTGGTCTCTAGTGAAGGTAAGAGAAGAGGATGATTCTTACAATTTGGTTCATGATAAGGAGTTTGTACTGAGTTAGTAGGACATGTGTATATTGTTTAATTTGAGGTTTGAAATGGTATGATGATTTCAGGTTGAAGAAGTGAAAAGCTAGGGTTACGCGCTAAGTGATTTCGCGTTTTCAAAGGAATCGAGGTAAGGAATTTATGTAACGGACGTAAGGCGGCTATGTCCGCATGTTTTATAATGTTTTTATGTGGTTTGGAGGAAGCACCAGTTGATTTTGTATAGGAAAGGATGCATTTTCGGACTTGTCTCCTAGTACCAATTAGGCTAGGGGCAGTCGACTGCTATAAAAGGGAGTCGACTGCCTAGAGACAAACAAAACGTCGTTTTCCGAAACCCGAAGCAAACCAGTCGACTGCTATGTAAGCCAGTCGACTGCTATTTTCCCAGAAGCATTCTGTTTCAAACCAGTCGACTGCTATATGGACCAGTCGACTGCTATTTACCAAATTGCATTCTGTTTCAAAAACAGTCGACTGCTATATGGACCAGTCGACTGCCCCCATGTATTTTCAAAGATGAAATTATCGAAATTTTAAATGAAATTAATTTCGATAAAAGGAATTATGAAGCAGCAGTCGACTGCCATATAAGACCAGTCGACTGCCATGTATGAAAAGATGTTTCAAAGCTTATTCAATGTAAACACAAAGGTGTTTTTCTGAAAAGTATATTATAAATGTTTTGAGGCTATGGACTGCGTAATGATTATGCATTTCTGATGGCTGAGAGACTCTGATCAAGTCCTCAGTAATATGTATGTTAAGTGAGGAACCCTAGTCCGGTCCTCAAGACCATAAGTGACACCTGACTAGTGCTCACTATGGTATTATTAAGGCAGGAGAGAATCCCTGACCTCTACATGGTATACCAATGTACTAATGCATGATTAGAGTCATATGAGTCATATGAATGGGAATGAACGGTTCATATGATGACTCAATCGCTTAAACATTGTACATAGTCTCCATCTATTCAAGGTACAAGATGTATGTATAAAGCAATGTATGATGTATGTTTTTAAAGTATGTATGAAGTATGATGTTTTAAAGAAAGAAGTATGATGCATGTTGTACATGTATGCTATGTTTTTAAAGGAACATACAAAGTATGATTGCCATGTCATTTGAAATAAATATGCATGGTTGCAAACGATACAAGAGATGTTTATAATGCTTTACATGACATTATAGAGCCAAGTAGGAAAAATGCATATAGAGGCATAGCACGCTCTTTTACATACTTTTCTTACTGAGCGTAAACTCACCCTTTTACGACCATTTTTCCTACAGACTATCTGAAGTGAACCCCGCTCCGACTAGAGGAGCTTGTTTTTGAAGAATCAAGGTGTACCTTCTTGATACGCTTCCCGGTTAGCATAGAAGGTATACTCATACGTTCATGTATATAGTAAATTGTAATTCAGCTACAGTACAATACAAGTAGAAATAATGTATATAAATGTCGGGGATATAAGTTAAGATGATGTATGAGATCCTGCGGAAATGAAATGATATTTATATATATCATTTTTATTTATAGAAATTGAACAGCATTTCATAAGCTATTAGATAATTAGCTTAAGAATAAGGAAAGAATGACACTGGATGAACTAAATCTAAATAAAGAAGGAAAAAGATAAGTGATAAGATGAAGTGACGGGGACGTCACAGAGTGGTATCAGAGCAAGTTAGATTGAGGTTTGTCAGTGTCAAGAGTTAGAAATAGAGTATATCCCCAACTGTACTGTACTTGTCTGAATACAAATGTATAGTATAGCTGTTTCTAGTTATACTAAAGAGCTCAATGATGATTATATTTACAGTATGAGCTCACGAAGAAGAGGTACAAGTAGAGGAAGAGGACGGGGTCGCACTGAAGAGCCCCCAGTTCCGTCTCCTCATCCATCTCCACCACATAGCCCGAATACAAGGCTAGCGAAGATGGAAAAGCATATGGAGAACATGGCCACGATGTTCACTCAGTTTATGTCTAATTTCCCAAGTGTGGCCACAAGCACCCAAGCAACTGCAACTGTTGTCCTCCTACTGAAGTAACCCCACCAGTTCCAGTTACTGGAATGCGGGATCCTAGAGCTTATTGCAGTGTAGCATTGATTAAGGAATTCAAGAAGTTGGATCCACCCAAATTCAAGGGGAAAGAGATTTGTTGACAGCTGAGAACTGGATGAAAGCTGTCCTAAAATCTTTCGAGTACATGCCCTGTTCTGAAAGGGAAAAGTAGGATTGGCTGCCTACCTGTTAGTGGATGATGCTGAATATTGGTGGCAAGCCACTCGGACCGTGTTAGAGGCCCGATATGATGAGGTTACGTGGGATAGATTTGTAGAAGCTTTCCATGAGCAGTACATCCCACGCACTGATCGGAATAGATTGAAGATTGAGTTTCTCAGCTTGACTCAAGGTACGATGACGGTGAATCAGTATGAGTCTAAGTTCACCACCTTGAGTAGATTCGATCCCCAGGTCCGAAGAGATGAAGGGCATAAGATCTACAGGTTCATTGAGGGATTAAAGTCCCCGATTAGATCGAAACTGTATCCGATGGATATCACCACCTATGGAGAAGCTGTCCGTAAGGCTCAGTTGTGTGAGCAGGACTATGATCTGCATCATGCTGACTTCCGAGCCAAGGGTAAGGGCAAGGAACCGATGAAGCGGAAGTCGGATGAGAAAGCTTCGAGTGATAGGTATCCATTTCGGAGAAGTAGACGATTCGAAGGAGTTTCGATAGGTAAGTAAAGTCTAGAAAGATGATCTTTAAATTAATTTAATGGTTATATGGAATCATATCGAAATTGGAGTTATGATAATAATGATAATGATATAGGTACTCCTAGAGTTACCGGGATCAAGATAAATGATGAGCGATCCCGAAATCCAGTTGGAAGTACCGCTAGCTCACCAAAGAGTACGATGCAAAGATGTGAGCAGTGCGGGAAATTTCATGGATCACAGCCATGTCGCTTGGCGAGTGGCACTTGCTTTAGATGTGAGGAGAAAGGGCACATGATCAGGGATTGCCCTCAGAGAGATCCGAAGATGCCTGACGAATCCGATAAGACCCCTAAACCACAACCTAAGGCCACTGCTGCTGAGAAGGGAAAGAAAGTTGTGACCCAAGGACGAGTGTTTGCCATCGACGAAGAGTCTGCCGATGCTTCGTCCAAAGTGATTAAAGGTACAATTTACTTGTTCGACATAAGTGTTATAGCATTGTTTGATCCAGGCTCCACGCACTCATTTATGTCTCCTATGATTGCTATGAAAGTACCTGTTGAGCCTGAGCCTTTAGGACACTTATTGCAAATAAGCACACCTCTTAAGGAATCACAAATGACAGAGTTAGTGTATAGAAATTGTAAGCTACGGGTAGGAGAAAGAGAATCTAAGGCTGACCTAATCCTACTGAATATGTATGGGTTTGATGTCATTTTGGGAATGGATTGGTTAGCTAATAATCATGTTATATTAGATTGTTATACTAAGAGTGTAACATTCTCTTCACCCGTTAGCTATGTTGTAAATTTTGCAAGAAATTAATATGAAGTCTGTTTTGTTTTGATTTGAATTCATATGAAAGTAATGAAAAGCATGTATGGTTGTATGAAGGATTCATTGCTTATGTGGAGGACGTAGATCAGAAACGTCCCGGACTCAATGATATTCCTGTAGTCCGAGATTTTCCCGAGGTGTTCCCGGATGATCTTCCAGGACTTCCTTCGGATAGGGAAGTGGAGTTCACTATTGATTTGGTGCCGGGGACTGAGCCTATATCAAGAGCTCCTTACCGGATGGCTTTGGTAGAATTGGAAGAACTTAAGAAGCAGCTTCAAGAGTTGCTAGACAAGGGATTTATACGACCCAGCGTATCCCCTTGGGGTGCTCCTGTGCTTTTTGTCAAGAAGAAGGACGGTAGTATGAGGTTATGCATTGACTACCGGTGGTTGAATAAAGTGACAATCAAGAATAAGTATCCTCTTCCCAGGATAGACGATCTCTTTGATCAGCTAAAGGGTGCACAAGTCTTCTCCAAGATAGATTTGAGGTCGGGATATCATCAATTGAAGATCCGAGATAAAGATATCCCTAAGACTGCCTTTAGGACACGGTATGGCCATTATGAATTCTTGGTGATGCCGTTTGGATTAACCAATGCACCTGCAGCTTTCATGAATCTGATGAATGATGTGTTTAAGCAGTACTTGGACCAGTTTGTCATTGTTTTCATCGATGACATCTTGGTCTACTCGAGGTCTCGGGAAGAGCATGAGCAGCATTTGAAGATAGTTCTGCAAACCCTCAAGGATAGAGGATTGTATGCCAAGCTAAGTAAATGTGAGTTTGGGCTCAATTATATCTCCTTTTTAGGTCATGTGATCAGTAAGGATGGAGTTTCAGTTGATCCATCAAAGATTGAAGCGGTGGTTCAATGGGAAAGACCGAAGACTGTGACGGAGATTAGGAGTTTCTTGGGTTTAGCTGACTACTATAGAAGATTTGTAGAGGGTTTCTCGAAGCTAGCTGCTCCACTGACACGCTTAACGCGCAAAGAAGTGAAGTATGAGTGGAATGAAGCCTGTGAAAGTAGCTTTCAAGAGTTGAAGCGCAGGCTAACGACTGCACCGATCCTTACCATCCCTAGTGGTTCAGGTGGATTTGCGGTGTATAGTGATGCCTCAGGGCAAGGTTTGGGATGTGTGTTGATGCAGCACGGTAAGGTAGTGGCATATGGTTCTAGACAATTGAAGGACCATGAGAAGAACTACCCGACTCACGATTTGGAGTTAGCTGCAGTAGTATTTGCCCTGAAAATATGGAGGCATTATTTATATGGTGAGAGATTTCAGATTTTTACGGATCACAAAAGTCTGAAAGACTTGTTCTCTCAAAAGGAATTGAATATGAGGCAAAGAAGATGGCTCGAGCTTCTAAAGGATTACGATTGTGAGATCTTGTACCACCCGGGGAAAGCCAATGTGGTGGCGGATGCTCTGAGCCGGAAGCATGTAGGTATGATGTCTTATATGATGATAAAAGAATATGAGCTAATGGAACAATTCGCAAGCCTCAACCTTGATGTAAGGCCTAATGAGCAGTTTGGAATGATGGCTAGTTTGAGGATTGAGCCAAACTTGATAGAAAGAATCCGAAGTGCTCAAAAGAAAGATGATAGATGCATTGAGGCTATGAATCAGATACAGCCAGGTATGATCTCAGAGTTCAATCTTGGTAGTGATGGAATTTTGAGGTTCAGGAGTCGTATATGTGTTCCTAATGATGACGAATTGAAGAAATTGATCTTGACTGAAGCTCATGCCACTAAGTACACGTTGCACCCAGGAAACACGAAGATGTATCATAATCTTCGCAAGGTGTATTGGTGGAATGGCATGAAGAGAGACATAGCAGATTTTGTAACAAAATGTCTCACATGTCAACAGGTTAAGGTAGAGCATCAAAAGCCAGCAGGATTATTGCACCCTCTGCCTATACCTACGTGGAAGTGGGAACACATTACGATGGACTTTATTATGGGGTTGCCCAGAACCAAGAAGAATCATGATGGTATTTGGGTGATCGTGGATAGATTGACGAAATCAGCTCACTTCCTACCTATGAAGTCAACTGATACACTCAATGCTTTGGCAGATATGTATGTAAAGGATGTCGTAAGACTACACGGTGTTCCAGTGAGCATCACTTCTGACAGAGATTCTAGGTTTACTTCCCATTTCTGGGAGCATTTTCAAGAAGCCATGGGATCTAAGTTAAGTTTTAGCACAGCTTTTCATCCGCAGACTGATGGACAGTCCGAGCGCACGATTCAGACGCTCGAGGATATGTTGAGGGCTTGTGCTATGGACTTTAAAGGCTCCTGGGATGACCATCTGCCATTGGCTGAGTTTGCGTACAATAATAACTATCATGCAAGTATCGGGATGGCACCATATGAAGCTTTGTATGGAAGAAGGTGCCGATCACCGATTGGGTGGGAAGAAGTGGGCGAACGTAAGTTATTGGCTCCAGATCTAGTCGAGCAAGCATCAGAAGATGTTAAGTTGATTTGTCAGAGGCTTAAGACAGCCCAGAGTAGACAAAAGAGCTATGCGGATGCTCGACGGAGACCACTTGAGTTTATGGTTGGAGATTTTGTATTCTTGAAAGTTTCTCCATCCAAAGGAATTATGAGATTTGGTCGGCGAGGTAAGTTGAGTCCTCGTTACATCGGTCCATTTGAAGTCTTAGATCGAGTAGGTGATGTTGCCTATAGATTGGCATTGCCTCCGGAGCTATCGGGAGTGCATAATGTGTTTCATGTATCGATGCTTCGGAAGTATAACCCGGATCCGTCACATGTCATTGAATATGAACCCTTGGAGATAAGGGAAGATATGAGCTATGTAGAGAAGCCGATTCGGATTTTGGACAGAAAAGAGAAAGTTTTGAGGTCTAAGACGATCTCGTTAGTGAAAGTGCTCTGGCAATACCATACGATGGAAGAAGCTACATGGGAGCTAGAGAGCTTAATGAAGGAAAGGTATCCAGAATTATTTACATGACAAGCTAAGGCAAATTTGGAGGACCAAATTTTCTAAGGTGGGGAGGATGTGAGATCCCCAATTTCCATGTATTCCTCCATGTATGTAAAGTATTCTAAGTTAATATGATTAAATGAATATGGATTGATGTGTAATTGATGTATGAATAATGTATGCATGATAAATGGAATATAGAAGAAATAATAAAGTTGAATGTCAATAAGTCAAATGAAGCATGTAGATATCAGAAAATGAATAAAGCATGAGAAAAGAATTAAATTCAGAATTTTGATTGGAGATTAAATGGATGAGTCATGAGGAAGAGGAATTAATTGATGGTCAATAGTCTTGAATCAAAGGGATGCTAGTGGCTGAGATAAAGGATGAGATGAGCATGCATTTACTGCCTTTGCATGACTCATCACCCTCACCAGCCATCACCAACGTCAGCCCCTCTTCTTAGCTCTCCCTCTCGTGCCATCTCCAAGTTTCCAAGTTTCCATTCCAAGCTCCTTGCTAAACCACCTTACTCCCTCACCAATTCACTAAGTTCATTTAACGAAAAATAATCCTTGTCGTTAGACTAGGAGATATCCAAAGTTTGATAGAGTAAATCCAAGTATTGAAGGAGATCTTAACATCAGAAATTTTGGTCTCTAGTGAAGGTAAGAGAAGAGGATGATTCTTACAATTTGGTTCATGATAAGGAGTTGTACTGAGTTAGTAGGACATGTGTATATTGTTTAATTTGAGGTTTGAAATGGTATGATGATTTCAGGTTGAAGAAGTGAAAAGCTAGGGTTACGCGCTAAGTGATTTCGCGTTTTCGAAGGAATTGAGGTGAGGAATTTATGTAACGGACGTAAGGCGGCTATGTCCGCATGTTTTATAATGTTTTTATGTGGTTTGGAGGAAGCACCAGTTGATTTTGTATAGGAAAGGATGCATTTTCGGACTTGTCTCCTAGTACCAATTAGGCTAGGGGCAGTCGACTGCCATAAAAGGGAGTCGACTGCCTAGAGACAAACAAAACGTCGTTTTCCGAAACCCGAAGCAAACCAGTCGACTGCTATGTAAGCCAGTCGACTGCTATTTTCCCAGAAGCATTCTGTTTCAAACCAGTCGACTGCTATATGGACCAGTCGACTGCTATTTACCAAATTGCATTCTGTTTCAAAAACAGTCGACTGCTATATGGACCAGTCGACTGCTATTTCTTAAGAAGCATTCTGTTTGAAAACCAGTCGACTGCTATATGGACCAGTCGACTGCCCCCATGTATTTTCAAAGATGAAATTATCGAAATTTTAAATGAAATTAATTTCGATAAAAGGAATTATGAAGCAGCAGTCGACTGCCATATAAGACCAGTCGACTGCCATGTATGAAAAGATGTTTCAAAGCTTATTCAATGTAAACACAAAGGTGTTTTCTGAAAAGTATATTATAAATGTTTTGAGGCTATGGACTGCGTAATGATTATGCATTTTTGATGGCTGAGAGACTCTGATCAAGTCCTCAGTAATATGTATGTTAAGTGAGGAACCCTAGTCCGGTCCTCAAGACCATAAGTGACACCTGACTAGTGCTCACTATGGTATTATTAAGGCAGGAGAGAATCCCTGACCTCTACATGGTATACCAATGTACTAATGCATGATTAGAGTCATATGAGTCATATGAATGGGAATGAACGGTTCATATGATGACTCAATCGCTTAAACATTGTACATAGTCTCCATCTATGTCAAGGTACAAGATGTATGTATAAAGCAATGTATGATGTATGTTTTTAAAGTATGTTATGAAGTATGATGTTTTAAAGAAAGAAGTATGATGCATGTTGTACATGTATGCTATGTTTTAAAGGAAGCATACAAAGTATGATTGCCATGTCATTTGAAATAAATATGCATGGTTGCAAACGATACATGAGAGATGTTTATAATGCTTTACATGACATTATAGAGCCAAGTAGGAAAAATGCATATAGAGGCATAGCATGCTCTTTTACATACTTTTCTTACTGAGCGTAAACTCACCCTTTTACGACCATTTTTCCTACAGACTATCTGAAGTGAACCCCACTCCGACTAGAGGAGCTTGTTTTTGAAGAATCAAGGTGTACCTTCTTGATACGCTTCCCGGTTAGCATAGAAGGTATACTCATACGTTCATGTATATAGTAAATTGTAATTCAGCTACAGTACAATACAAGTAGAAATAATGTATATAAGATGTCGGGGATATAAGTTAAGATGATGTATGAGATCCTGCGGAAATGAAATGATATTTATATATATCATTTTTATGTTTATAGAAATTGAACAGCATTTCATAAGCTATTAGATAATTAGCTTAAGAATAAGGAAAGAATGACACTGGATGAACTAAATCTAAATAAAGAAGGAAAAAGATAAGTGATAAGATGAAGTGACAGGGACGTCACAGTGAATTTGGGGAAAATCTTTGGGAGCGTCTCAAGGTAGAGGACGTAGGCAAGGTTGCCGAACCTCTATAAATCGCTTGCGTACATTTCTCTATCCTTACTCTCTTTACTTATTTGCAATTATATTTGTGTTTATTGCTTTGAATTTATATTGCATAATTGAGTAGCCTAGAGAACTTAGAAAATATCAATATAGGCTAGAGAATTTAGAGAAACCGAAAAATGAACCTAAGGTTAGTGAAAAACCGATTCACCCCCCCTCTCGATATAGCCTATAGAGCCAACAATTGGTATCAGAGCTTGGGCTCGAGATTGAATTAGACTAACCTCTATCGAGCAAAACGATCTTAAATGGCTCACTTGAATGTAGGCACACCCCTAGGAGAAGAGGGACAATCATTAGTTAGACCTCCACTCTTCAATGGTGAGAATTATTCATATTGAAAAATTGGGATGATGTTCTTTGTACAATCTAATGATTATGAAGTGTGGAGAGTGATTGTTAATGGTCCCTGTAGACACCATTTTTGTCCGGGTCTTCTTCAGATATTTTTAATTAATTAGTTTTTATATATTTTTTTTATTATTGATTTTTATTTTTTATTTTATTTTTTATTCTTAATATAGATTTAGAAATAAATTTCAGATTTTTATTTTGTTTTTTATTTTTATAAAATATAATAAAAAGGGAAAGAAATCGGAATTAATTTTGATAGGAAAGCAGACTTAAATGAGATTATTAAAGGTTGAAATTTAAATTTTATAGGAAGGAAAATTAGAATTAATATCGGATTTAAGATCTGATTCTTGAAATCTAAAATTTCCTAAAAGATTGATTCTTGATTTTTATTACCAAAAACAAAAAAAAGAAAACCTAGGTTTATAAAAAGAACAACACAGGCAAATAAGGGAGGAGGAAAAAAAAAGAAAAACCCTAAAAAAAAATTTTGATTGCTCTTAGTCACCAAGACAGCCACCGTCCATCATCCTCTTTAACTTAGCCTCGCCGTCGCACCATCATTGCTACACTGCTTGCTCTCACACCAACCCCTGCCATTGCTGCCTTGTTCGCACGCCTCTGCACCCAATCGCTGCGCAGCGTTGCATCACAGCCTGTTACATCATCCTCATTATTGCACCATCTGCATCACCATTCACTGCTGCATCGTCTGTCACCATCCTTCGCTTTGTTCGCGTGTCATCTCCTCTGTTCATCCAACATCGTCATCTTCATTCACCAGCCTAGACTACTGCCTATATTTTCTTGCAAAAGGTAAAGTTTTCTTTTGCCATTAAATGACATGCACTTGTGTAAAAGGGAGTAAAGCCACGTGATTATTACTAGGATTTTATTTCTACTTATTCTTTCATTTAATATGTCTTAATAGTATAGTTTATATGATTTATTTGACTAGACATTTGTGAAAGATATTGGTAATCCGATTGGAATAAGAATAGAATATAAAGATAATTGATTTGAAAAACCTGACTTGGATAAGTAGCATGGATAATTAATGTGAATGGAATAATTTTGACTTAGTATGTTGATATTTATGTATTTTGTTGATGTATTATTATTTGTTTGTTTGTTTATTTTAGAATTAGGATTAAAATAAATTAAAAATAGATTATTGAAAATTATAAGAACATAAAAAATTTTAATTATGATATTAAAAATTAATACAAATATAAATCAGTACCGATGATGACATTTTGAGGAAGTCAATTGAGACACCTTAGAAATGTCTAGGTGAGAAAATTCTTTCTTAAGTTGAGCCAAATTGATGGAATACTTTTGAAAGAATTTTCAATAAATTATAATATATGTTTATTCTTAGTAAATTAAATATGAATAAAATATAAATAAATATAGATAAACAAATAGAAATACAAGAATATAAATTAGACGGAAAAATTAAATAAATAGAATGAAATAGTTTAGATTAAAAATAATTAGTAATTAATAAGATTAGATAATAATGAAATAAATGTGAATTATACCGAGGATGAAATTTCAAGAAAGTCAATTGAGACTCCTTGAAATTTCTAGGTGAGAGGATTCTCCCTTAAGTTGAGCCAAATTGATGGGATACTTTTGGGAGAATTTTCAATAAAATATAATTCATATTTATTTTAAAATTAAATAGATATAAAATAAATGAAATGAATGAAAATTAATTAGTAAAGACTAAAATTAAATGAGCATAAACAAAAATAATAGATAAATAAAAAGGATAATAAATAAGAAATAGGAATTAGGTTGAAAATTAGATTTTATAGAATGAATGTGAATTGTACCAATGATGAAATTTCGAGAAAGTCAATTGAGACTCCTTGAAATTTCTAGGTGAGGGGATTCTTCTTTAAGTTGAGCCAAATTGATGGAATACTTTTTGGAGAATGTTCAATAAAATATAGTTCATATTTATTTTAAGATTAAATAAATATAAATAAATAAAATGAATAAAAATATAAATTAAATAAAGGCTAAGCTTAAATAAATAAAAATAAAAATTAGATAAATAAATAAATGAATAAATGTGATATGAAGACAAGAGTACAATAACAATAAAATAAGAAATAAGTATGAATTATGCCGATGATGAAATTTCAAAAAAGTCAATTGAGACTTCTTGGAAATTTCTAGGTAAGGAGGTTCCTTTTGAGTCGAGCCAAATTGATGGGATGCTTAAGAGTGAATTTTCAATAAAACATAATTCACGTTTATTTTTTAAAAATAAGATGAATGAGAATATAAAAACAACTAAAATAAATAAAAAGAAATTTATAAAATGAATATAGAGTAAAAATTAAAGATAAGATTAAAAAAAGGGAACCTTATAAAATATTAAAATTTATCCGACGATGGAGTTCAAGAAAGTCAATCGAGACTCCTTGAACATCTTGAGGTGAGGGAGATTTTTAAGATTGGAGCCAAATTAATGGAAAAATCTTAGAGATATTCCCAATATATAAGCATATCGAAATTAATATAAATACAAGGCAAATTGTAAAGATAACCTAAAACTAGTTGGTACCATTTTAGGATGGGCATTGTAGGGGTGCTAATCCTTCCCTACACGTAACCGTACTCCCGAACCCTAGTATCTTTGAACGTAGACCAAGCCTTATCCTTAGTTTGAATAGGTGACCAATTACACCTAGGTAGAATGGTTGGTAGCGACTCCTTTGATTTTAGTGTCTAGCTATTAGGTTTTTCGAAATCTAATACGTTATAACAGTTTGGCGACTCCACTAGGGACTTTAGAGAGTCAAACCAACGATTGGTTTTAGGTTATTTTAGGTTTGCCTTAGGTATGTTAATTTTGATAAAATAATAAGACATTAATAACTACATGTTTCTTCGACACACACTTCACGTGCATGTGCATGCATTAGCCCTCTACCCGGGCTCTATCCTTTTAGGAGGAAGTAAAGTAACTACGCTCTCGTGAGGTAATACCTCTGCAATGGCTAGCGAAATACTCTCACTCAAATTGAACCTTTCCATTTGTAACCTGTAATGGGTGAGGATTGGGTGCCTTACTAGTCTTGTGTGGACGACAGTGAGGAACAATTTGGGAACCTTTAGCCCTTTTGTCTAAAGCCATGCATATAGTGAAATTAAGAAGACCAACTGTAAGATAGAGCCATATTAACCCATGCTATAGGAAATACACATTACTTAGGACACATTTTTTATCAAGTTTATACATGAGACACTAAGAGGGTACCATGAGTTCACCAAAACATTTCCATGCATCATTCATCCATTATTGTTACATGACAACTTTTTACCATACTATTCCATACATACGCATGTAGCATCATCTCGTTTTGTTCATCTTCAATCATTGTTTTAAACAAAACATTTTCAAAATTTTTCAAGCATCACCACATGTGAAATGATAAATTCTTAATTGTGGCAACAAAAGATTCGAAGATAGCTCGACCAAAGGTTCATTCAGACAACACTCGTTATCAAGCTAAGATCATGGAAGAAGAATCAAGCATGTGCATGGAGAAGATGGAAAAAGCTCAATAGGAAATGAGGGGGCAATTGGCCCAAATTACAGAGCTGTTGAAAAATCTAAGCAAGGGCAAAGGAGTTGTAGAAGAAGTTGCAGTCCAAGAATGGGTTCAACAACGCAGTATGGAAGACCCTGTCTATCCTCCTGGATTTGGTCCATTTCCAAGTCAAACATCCCAAGAAAGAATATATCCACCTGCTTACACTGCTATACCCCAAGTGTTTGGACAAGCTCAATTCCAAGGACCCGCCTATCCTTCCCAAGGCGCAAAATCTACTGATCCCATTGAGGTGCCCGACTTAGATGACCCAAGGGAAATTGAGAAGTTGAAAGCCAAACAAGCAAAAGAGAAAGATGAGGCGTAGTCGCAACAAAAGATTAATATGTTGGAGGAAAGGATTCGAGCTATTGAAGGCTTAGACTTTTATGGTTCCATGGATGCTACTGGGTTATGTTTGGTGTCAGACTTGGTTATTCCACCTAAGTTTAAAGCACCAGAGTTTGAGAAGTACAATGGAACTTCCTGCCCTAGGTCTCATCTTATTATGTATTGTCGAAAGATGGCTGCTTTTGCTCAAGATGATAAGCTCCTTATTCACATTTTTCAAGAAAGTCTCACTGGATCTGCTGCCAAGTGGTACAATCAATTAGATGGAACTCGAATCATCACTTGGAATGACTTGGCAAGAGCATTTATGGCTCAATATCGACATGTTGCTGATATGGCCCCTGATCGTCTATCACTCCAAAGTATGGAAAAGAGGGCTAATGAGAGTTTCAAGCAATATGCCCAAAGGTGGCATGATATGGCTGCGGAGGTGCAACCTCCACTTTCAGAGAAGGAGCTTACCATTATGTTCGTTAATACTTTGAAGGCTCCATATTACGATAGGATGATCGATAATGCCACTAAGAATTTTACTGATATGGTATTGTCTGGTGAGATAATTGAGAATGCAATCAAGAGTGGAAAGATTGAAGCTCCCAACAATATTGAGAAGAAAGAATGAGCCAACAAAAGAAGGGAAGAAGAAGTCCATGCTGTGGCATATGAAAGGCAATATGGAGGCTATGTCCCACAACACCCTTATCACATGCCACAACCTTACTACCCTACTCAAAATCCTTACCATTCATACCCTAAGGTTAACGCTCAACCTAATCCCCAGACACTTGCCCCAAATATTCAACCAACTAAGCAGTTCAATAAATAAGAGGGCAATCATAATGCATCATGGCCAAAAAGAGAAAGGACTCCCATTGACCCAATCCCCATGACCTACATTGAGTTATACCCAAAATTGATCAAAGGACAACTCATTGCACCCATTTATGTGGAACCTCTCAAGCCCCCATATCCAAAGTGGTATGATGAGAATGCTCGATGCGAGTATCACTTCGAGAACGTGGGTCACTCTTTGGAGAATTGCACTGCACTAAAGTATAGAGTGCAAGGATTGATAAAAGCTGGTATGTTGAGTTTTGAAGCGAAAGGGGAACCGACTACGAATGCAAACCCATTGCCTAACCATACTAATGAAGGATGAGTTTTGTGGGGGCATGAAGGGTTCGAGCCTGACAATTTTGAAGATCTATAAATTCTAGTTTTGTTTTTGCTTTCTTTTATTTCTTTAAGTAATGCAAGATAGTTTTTGAAAGTGCTTAAGCCCATAAGCACGAAATAAATTTTATGTATGGTTTAACTTTTATTTATTTCCTTTTCAATAAAGCGACTAGTGTGATGCACTGTCAATTTCTCATTCCATTCATTTGCCATTTCTCAACATACTCACCATATCTTTCACTCACAAGTATCCAAATAATGAACATGATGATAATGATGTCAATAAATCTAGGGTTCAATTTTGAAAGAACCACTATTGTTGATGAATTAATAGTATGCCAATGTTGCGAAAGCAAGAAAATGAAGGAAAGGTTCCTAACCATCCGCACTTGATAGACGGTACGAGAAAGGTGAATCTCTTACAAAAGCTTCTAACAAGTTTGTCATTGTTCGATAAATGATCTTTAAGGAGAGCACTTACATTTGAAATGATAAATGGCTTTCTTTCACTATCCTTCAAGCATGAGTAAAATTATCCTTTGATTACCCCTTTTGAGCCTATTATATTTTTGTAATATAACCCACCAAGGATCACCCTCCACATTGGGGGCAAGGAAGATGAAATAAAGAAATTTTAAGGGCAAAAATGAAAGTGTTCATGATGAATCAAGGGGCAAAAAAAAAAGAAAAGAAAAATAGCCCAATTTTGTGAAAAAAAGAAGAAGAAGAGGAAAAAAGGGTTTCTATTCAAAAATGTTGACTCTACCGAGAGGGGGGGTGAATCGGTTTTTCTAGTTATTTCTAATTTTCCTAACTCTTAATGCACAATCAAAGTCAAATAAGCAACAATGAAATAAATGCAGTAAATAAGAGTAAGGGAAAGAGAAGCAAACACAAATTTTATAGAGGTTCGGCCAATCTCTTGCCTACGTCCTCTCTCCTTGAACTCCTTGTCAAGGTTTTGATTCACTTCTTCCTTGAGAATGCTTACAAACCACTTGAAGGTGTGGCAAGACCTCTTACAATTTCTCTTGAGATTGTAGAAATCTCCTTCTAATCCTCTACCCTTGTAGTATTCCCACACTCAACAATATCAGGCCTTACAAGGATAGCTCACCCCTTTGAATATATGATTTTTCAGTGAATGGGTGAAGAACACAGAAAACAATCTCACAAAATGGAGTTGCAATAAAGATTTTCAGATTTCAGTTTCTCTCTTGAAGCTTGAATACTCTTGGATGCTTGTTCTACCTCCAAACTTCATAAATACCTCTATTTATAACCCACCAAACGGATAGAACAGTTGGTGAAGCATTTAATGCAAATCCTCCCGTTGAAACCCTCAAAAACTAGCCGTTACTGCAGGTCTTGTCCAAAAGGGATCGATCCTTTTTATCCAGAACCCTTTCCAACTTGTTGCTTGGAGCTTTGTCGACCTTACTGCCAAAATGGGATCGATCCCTTTACCAAAGGGATCGATCCCTTTTAACCAGAATCCCTTCCTGCATGTTTTTACTGCACTTTGAGATAATTTGTGGTTTTTGTGATTCTAAGTCAGTTCAAAAACTTCTAACACTTTTCTTAAGAGTATTTACTGACTTTTTCAGTTGAAATCACAATCCAAAACTTGTTTAAAATATTTTCTATTATTGAGTTTATTCAAAGCAAATTTACTTAGAGAAAAATCATTTTTTAAGCTTACTTGAATTTTGTCATTTCAAAATACTTGTCAATTTAAAGCTAACAAAAAAGAAAACCCCAAAAAAAGCAAGAAAGGGCAAAATGCCTGAATATTTTACTTGATAAAGAAAGTGATCCCTTGGTTTATAAACCTTGAAACACAGTTTGGGCCTACTGTATCCTTTTCTTTCATAAGCCCCCACCTGAGCCTACGTTACATGCCTTTAAAAGCCCATTTTGATCAAATGTAAATGTTTAAATTGAAGAATCATGAATTGAATGAAGGCATACCTGTATAATGAGATAATGATCCTTTGAAGGTTCGAGGAAGATAAAGGAAGTAGATCAAGTTGAATAAAGAAGTCCATGAGCTTTAGAAGATATCTTGGATCGAAATCAAGAACGCCTATTAAGGGGCATGAATTTGGATTGAGCATTGAAAGTTGAAGTTTGTCAAAGCCAATGAAGTTGAAAATGAAAAAAAAAGGAAAAATATGAAAAAAAAAGAAAAAAAAGAAGAAAAAGAGAAAGAAAAAAAAAGAAAAAAGAAAAAAAAGAAGAAAAAAAAAGAAAGAAAAAAGGAAAAAGGAGGATTTAAACTGAAAACCCGAAAAAGGGCAATTTGAATCAAATAAAGGGGCACCTAAGTTGAAAACCTGAAAGGGCGGCTTAGGAAGAATATCATCACCAATAGTTTTGATACAGAGGGCAAGATTGGCAGACACTACATGAAAAAACATATCAACATAAGAGTGGGCTTTTGGAAAAGAATTTTAGATTGACTTGATTGAAATTGTCAGAATGTTCTTTGAATGGATACTGAAAATCCTATTCCAAACAGACTGTCCCATTGATTTTTCTTGATTTCATGTTCCTTTTCTAAGAATGAATATATATATCTCTCTTGGTCATTTTAAATTTATACCACCCATATAACAAATGGAGAATATACATAAGTGCATTACATTGGTGGTCGAGTTGGAAGGAAAATAAATAAATGTCGGTAACCTTTTTTGGGTAAATTTTTGAAAAAAAATATTCTTTTGAGAAATCTTGCATTACTAAGAGAGAGAGAGAGAAACAAAAGTGAATGATGAATATACAAATCTGAAAACATGATGGCTAGTCTTCGGGCATAACTGGACTAGGACTCAATAAAAGCTGGGATGTTAAATGAAAGGAGATTTAAAGAATTCAGCAGATATGTGGGACTTGAGAAAGGCAAGATGAGCTTGAGAATCTTGTTACCACAATTGAGAATGCATTTTCATACATTCATGGAATAATTCAGGGAGCATGACATTGACATGTGCATAACATTCATAGCATTCATTATATTCATGACATCCATGACATTTTACTAGTGCATTTTGGACATTGAACTATATGTTAAGACATTAGGATAAGAAGTTTTGAATGATTAGAATTTTGAGGAAAAGAGAAAATATAAGAGATGGTAATTTGAAAAAATGATGAGGTATGAGAAGATGATGAGAAAAATACTTTTTGAAAAAACCTTAGATGAGAGTAAAGTCCAGTTTAGCTGGCACCTTAAAGGAGAATAAAGCCTAATATTGTTGGCATCAAAATGAAAGTTAAGCCTAGTCAAACCCATGTTAACTGATATTTTGAAATGAAATGTTTTATTTTCAAAGTTCCAATGCCTCTGGTGAGAGGAGCACAAGATTATTTTTCAAAGTTCCAATGCCTCTGGTGAGAGGAGCACAAGGTTATTTTTCAAAAGTCTCAATGCCTCTGGTGAGAGGACAAGATTATTTTTCAAAGTTCCAATGCCTCTGGTGAGTGGAGCACAAGGTTATTTTTCAAAAGTCTCAATGCCTCTGGTGAGAGGAGCACAAGATTATTTTTCAAAGTTCCAATGCCTCTGGTGAGAGGAGCACAATGTTATTTTTCAAAAGTCTCAATGCCTCTGGTGAGAGGAGCACAAGATTATTTTTCAAAGTTCCAATGCCTCTGGTGAGAGGAGCACAAGGTTATTTTTCAAAAGTCTCAATGCCTCTGGTGAGAGGAGCACAAGATTATTTTTCAAAGTTCCAATGCCTCTGGTGAGAGGAGCACAAGGTTATTTTTCAAAAGTCTCAATGCCTCTGGTAAGAGAAGCACAAGATTATTTTTCAAAGTTCCAATGCCTCTGGTGAGAGGAGCACAAGGTTATTTTTCAAAAAGTCTCAATGCCTCTGTTGAGAGGAGCTCTTTATTTTTCAAAAAGTCTCAATGCCTCTGTTGAGAGGAGCTCTTTGTTTCAAAAAGTCTCATAGCCTCTGGTGAGAGGAGCTTTTATTTCATGTTTCATTTCCTTGGTCTTATGATAGGAAAGACTAGGAATTTCATTTCACAGTCCTTAGTCTCATGATAGGAGAGACTAGGAAAACTTCATTTTTTGCATTCCTTAGTCTTATGATGGGAGAGACTAGGAATTTCACTTTGCATTCCTTAATCTTGTGATAGAAAAGATTAGGAAAACTCATTCTACATTCATTTTCTTGGTCTTATGATAGGAGAGACTAGGACATCTCATTTTACATTCCTTAATCTTATGATAGAAAAGATTAGGAAATTGCATTCCTTAGTCTCATGATAGGAGAGACTAGGACATTCATTTTGCATTCCTTAGTCTTATGATAGAAAAGACTAAAAAGTTCCATTTTGCATTCATTTCTTTAGTCTTATGATAGAGAAGACTAGAAAATTTCATTTTGCATTTATTTCCTTAGTCTTATGATAGAAGAGGCTAGGAAACTGCATTTTGCATTCATTCCTCAATCTTTATAAGAGAAGAAGGTTAGGAAATTTCATTTGGCATTTAGCCTCATGTGAGAGAAGGTTAAAAAAAATCATATTTTACAAAAAATTCATTGATAGGTCTTGCATTCGGACAAAATGGTTGTCTATGTCTTTGCACCATTACTGTTTCACAGCAAAAGTGCAAAAAGGGGCAACTGTAGACACCATTTTTGTCCGGGTCTTCTTCAAATATTTTTAATTAATTAGTTTTTATATTTTTTTTTTATTATTGATTTTTATTTTTATTTTATTTTTTATTCTTAATTTAGATTTAGAAATAAATTTCAGATTTTTATTTTGTTTTTTATTTTTATAAAATATAATAAAAAGGGAAAGAAATCGGAATTAATTTTGATAGGAAAGCAGACTTAAATGAGATTATTAAAGGTTAAAATTTAAATTTTATGGGAAGGAAAATTAGAATTAATATCGGATTTAAAATCTGATTCTTGAAATCTAAAATTTCCTAAAAGATTGATTCTTGATTTTTATTACCAAAAACAAAAAAAAAAAAGAAAACCTAGGTCTATAAAAAGAACAACACAGGCAAATAAGGGAGGAAAAAAAAGAAAAACCCTAAAAAAAAAATTTGACTGCTCTTAGTCACCAAGACAACCACCATCCATCATCCTCTTCAACTTAGCCTCGCCGTCGCACCATCATTGCTACACCGCTTGCTCTCACACCAACCCCTACCACTTCTGCCTTGTTCGCACGCCTCTGCACCCAATCGCTGCGCAGCGTTGCATCACAGCCTGTTACATCATCCTCATTACTGCACCATCTGCATCACCATTCACTGCTGCATCGTCTGTCACCATCCTTCGCTTTGTTCGCGTGTCATCTCCTCTGTTCATCCAACATCGTCATCTTCATTCACCAGCCTAGACTACTGCCTATATTTTCTTGCAAAAGGTAAAGTTTTCTTTTGCCATTAAATGACATGCACTTGTGTAAAAGGGAGTAAAGCCACGTGATTATTACTAGGATTTTATTTCTACTTATTCTTTCATTTAATATGTCTTAATAGTATAGTTTATATGATTTATTTGACTAGACATTTGTGAAAGATAATGGTAATCCGATTGGAATAAGAATAGAATATAAGGATAATTGATTTGAAAACCTGACTTGGATATGTAGCATGGATAATTAATGTAAATGGAATAATTTTGACTTAGTATGTTGATATTTATATATTTTGTTGATGTATTATTATTTGTTTGTTTGTTTATTTTAGAATTAGGATTAAAATAAATTAAAAATAGATTATTGAAAATTATAAGAACATAAAAAATTTTAATTATGATATTAAAAATTAATACAAATAGAAATCAGTACCGATGATGACATTTTGAGGAAGTCAATTGAGACACCTTAGAAATGTCTAGGTGAGAAAATTCTTTCCTAAGTTGAGCCAAATTGATGGAATACTTTTGAAAGAATTTTCAATAAATTATAATATATGTTTATTCTTAGTAAATTAAATATGAATAAAATATAAATAAATATAGATAAACAAATAGAAATACAAGAATATAAATTAGACGGAAAAATTAAATAAATAGAATGAAATAGTTTAGATTAAAAATAATTAGTAATTAATAAGATTAGATAATAATGAAATAAATGTGAATTATACTGAGGATGAAATTTCAAGAAAGTCAATTGAGACTCCTTGAAATTTCTAGGTGAGAGGATTCTCCCTTAAGTTGAGCCAAATTGATGGGATACTTTTGGGAGAATTTTCAATAAAATATAATTCATATTTATTTTAATTAAATAGATATAAAATAAATGAAATGAATGAAAATTAATTAGTAAAGACTAAAATTAAATGAGCATAAACAAAAATAATAGATAAATAAAAAGGATAATAAATAAGAAATAGGAATTAGGTTGAAAATTAGATTTTATAGAATGAATGTGAATTGTACCAATGATGAAATTTCGAGAAAGTTAATTGAGACTCCTTGAAATTTCTAGGTGAGGGGATTCTTCTTTAAGTTGAGCCAAATTGATGGAATACTTTTTGGAGAATGTTCAATAAAATATAATTCATATTTATTTTAAGATTAAATAAATATAAATAAATAAAATGAATAAAAATATAAATTAAATAAAGACTAAGCTTAAATAAATATAAATAAAAATTAGATAAATAAATAAATGAATAAATGTGATATGAAGACAAGAGTACAATAACAATAAAATAAGAAATAAGTATGAATTATGCCGATGATGAAATTTCAAAAAAGTCAATTGAGACTTCTTGGAAATTTCTAGGTGAGGAGGTTCCTTTTGAGCCGGCCAAATTGATGGGACGCTTAAGAGTGAATTTTCAATAAAACATAATTCACGTTTATTTTTTAAAAATAAGATGAATGAGAATATAAAAACAACTAAAATAAATAAAAAGAAATTTATAAAATGAATATAGAGTAAAAATTAAAGATAAGATTAAAAAAAGGGAACCTTATAAAATATTAAAATTTATCCGACGATGGAGTTCAAGAAAGTCAATCGAGACTCCTTGAACATCTTGAGGTGAGGGAGATTTTTAAGATTGGAGCCAAATTGATGGAAAAATCTTAGAGATATTCCCAATATATAAGCATATCGAAATTAATATAAATAGAAGGCAAATTGTAAAGATAACCTAAAACTACACGTAACCGTACTCCCGAACCCTAGTATCTTTGAACGTAGACCAAGCCTTATCCTTAGTTTGAATAGGTGACCAATCACACCTTGGTAGAATGGTTGGTGGCGACTCCTTTGATTTTAGTGTCTAGCTATTAGGTTTTCCGAAACTTAATACATTATGACAGTCCCAAAATTCCAATGAAGAAAGTTGATGGAAAAGATGTCCCTAAAAGTGAGGATGAGTGGGACACAAATGATATGAGATTGACACAATTGAATGCCAAGGCTATGCACACTCTCTTTTGTGCATTAGGTCCCAATGAGTATAATAGAGTCTCTCTATGTGAGAATGCTAAACAAATATGGGACAAATTGGCATCACACATGAAGGGACCAATCAAGTTAGGGAAACCAAAGTAGGAATGCTCACACATGATTATGAGCTATTTAGGATGAAAGAAAATGAGTCAATTAGTGAAATGTTCACTAGGTTTAATGATATAATTAATGGACTTAAGGCTCTAGGCAAGGCTTATTCCAATGTTGAAATGGTTAAAAAATTTTGAATAGCTTGCCTAAGTCTTGGGAGGCAAAGGTAACCGCAATAGAAGAGTCTAAAGATCCAAATACCTTGTCTCTATATGAACTTATGGGTTCCCTACTTACATATGAGATGAAATTGAAAAGAAATGAAGTGCCTTCAAAGAAAGTAAGGGTAGCACTTAAGTCTTCCACTCATGAGGTCATTGAAGATGATAGTGATGAGAGTGGAAATGAGGAAGAAAAAGAAATGGCAATGTTTGCCAAAAGATTTAATAGGTTCATGAGGATGAAAGAAAAAGAAAATAATAGGAGACATCAAAGAGGGGAGTCAAGTAGAAGAGAAAAGGACCCCTTAGTGTGTTATGAGTGTAATGAATCGGGTCATACTAAGTTAGATAGCCCCTTACTTAGGAAAGAAAAGGATAGAAAACCTAAGAAGAAAGCATTTGTGGCTGCATGGAGCGATAGTGATAGCTCCGATGAGGAAAACATAGATGATGAGGTAGCCTACTCATGCTTATGGCTATTAGTGACGATGAGGCTAGCTCTAGTTCTAGTGAAAATAATGATTTTACATTTGATAAGTTACAAGATGCTTTTAATGATTTAGCAAATGAATTTCAATGCATGAACTCCAAATATAAGAAAATCATTGCTAAATTGAAAATAGAAAATGAAGCCTTGACAAATGCTAAGCTAGAATTTGAAAAGAAATTAGAAGAGACTAACTTAGAGATAAATGAGTTGAATAGAAAGAACTTAAATTTGCATAACTCATTTACTAGGTTCTATATGGGTCAACAAAAATTAGATCACATGCTTGAGACCCAAAGAGCTTTCTTTGATAAAGATGGGTTAGGTTATAATGCAATACAAAAAGAAACTCATCTAAAGAATTTCCTTGTGAGCAAAAATACTATGCATGATTTATCTCTTACATGCTCACTATGCAATAGAATAGGACACTCTTCACAAGCATGCACATATAGGAAAACCACATTTAGAGGAAGAGTAGTTAGGAAAATATGGGTGCCAAAGCATGCTGTAAATAATGTTGAATTGTGCTTGAAATGGATCCCTACAGGATCAAAAATTGTTTGCACTAACTCTCATGGACCCAAGAAAATTTGGGTACCAAAATATGTTTAAGTTGTTTGTTGTAGGAGTGTTAGAGCATGAGAATACAAAGAAACAATGGAGTTCAATTGCTCTACACACCTCTATGGAGTTTGCTTGTGCCAATGAGAGAGAGAAAGAGCTTGAGTATCCACCCTTGGCAAAGTCATAAAAATTCTTCAAAGGATAGCTCAAAGTGGATCCAACACATCAAGGCAAAGCATTCTCAAGCAAGGAGTTTTGTAAGCTTAAATCCTATCTCTTCAAAACTCATTTTTGCTAAAATTATTTATATGTTTTATTGAGGCACTTAGTTGATGACTCTTGATGCATTATGAATTGTGATTGAGCAAAAAGGCATGATAATTGATTGTTGAGTGGTTTGATGGATGGTTCTTGAGGCATTGAATGAATGAATTAAAGGCATGATGTATGAGTTTGAAATGATTATTGAATTTCTGTAGTTTGAGCAAGTTTGATATGCTTAGATAATATATTTAGTTGCTCAAAAGCTGATAAATGTGTCATACATGCAAAATACCTTGTCATGAGCTTTAATGAAGAATATGTATGTTGGAAATCATGGCATGTTGTTCACAAGATGTATGTTTTAATGATATTTGTGCTTAAAACCTTTGTGAACAAGTTTGTTTTGACATATTTATGTAATTCAATGCATTAGTGTTGCCAAAACATGCATAACTTTCAAAATGACCCCCTTTGAGGCCAAAAATGCATTTTATGGTGAAAATCCTTCCAAAATTGCAAAATCTTTTGTAAAATGGTTTTTCATTCTTGTTTTTCATTCATACAAGTCCAAAATCATGTTTTACAAGTGTTTAAACCTTTACTTGGACTTAAATTACTCAAAAATAGAGTTTTGGTACCTCACAAGTTCAATTTTCTGGTAAAACATTTGCAGAATCTGCAGAAACGTATGAGGGATCGATCCCCCCTCTAAAGGGATCGATCCCCCCAAGCCAGAAAGGGCTTTCCTGCATGTTTAAATTGAAAATTGGGAGGATCTTTTGTTAGTTTCACACTATCTTTTGTATAAGCATAAAATTCATTGGTTGAACTTCTTTTTGATGATCTTTAATATATGAAAATTCATTTTTCATTGATATCATGCCTCAACTTCATCAATTAATATCATTTCCAACAAATGGTATCACTTTCAACAATTAATACCATTTTTCTTGAGCTCACAAGTGCAAAATCATTTTTCTTGTTGAAAACACTCATGATTTGCATAAATCTTGAAATAATCTTGAAACATACTTTCAATGAATGCTTAAACATAATTTTGAGAAATATTTCAAGAATTTATGGATATACTTGAGAATTTGATGAACTTATGCATAATGAGTATTCTTCAGATTTTTTTGTTCATCTTAGTCAAGCATGCCTATAGGATTATGTCTCTTAGCTTGACTTATCAATTCCACACTAGGTTTCATGATAATTATATATCTAGTGGATTGATTTCAAATGTAATTTCAACAATTGGTAATGGTTGTTGGCCTATAATTTGTGATGGTAAATGGATCCTAAATGTTCAAATGCATGAAACTTTATCATCCATGAACTTATATTTTTATGGCCAAATTATTAAAGAACTTGGGCTTTAATGACACCACCAACATTCAAAGATAAATGCAAACTTGAACAAATGTATGATGATTGATATCCATGCATTTATCCTTGATTGTTTTAATGTTGAACTTACATGCTTGCTTGAGTTGAATCAATAATCATGCCTATGAGATGAGAATAGTTGTTTTCATGATATTATGTGCTTAACCTCACTCATAGTTTATGGATTTTAATGATAAAATATATTTTAGCTTGATAATATTGATTCACTTAGGTGAAACCATTTTAGTTAAAATAGCATAAACCCTTTGGAACCTTAAACGTTAAAATTCACTAGGGATATTGCTTTGAATTGATTAAAATGGTAATCTTCCCTTGCTCATAATTGGTTAAGAACTTGAATTGAAAAATGAGCATAGGATTTTTGTGTTTGAAACCATGGAAGAAAATGTGTTTGCTTGAATTCCTCGATTGTTTTGAATCTTCCATATGCTATACATTTGTGAATATGAATATGGATTAATGCTTTATGATAGTGTGTTAATGATTAATTGATCCATATGCATATTTAATGATGATGGTATGTGGTTGTGTTCTTGAATATTTAGAATGATTATTTTCTTGACATGAACACACTAAACCTAGATATTGGATTCATGCAAAATGCCTAAGTCAACCATTAGTAACAATTGGTATCTAGATTGAAATAACAAATGATATCATTGGCAACCATATTTTCAATAATTGGTAAACCAAAACTAAATTGCCAATTGGTATGAGCTTTAAATTGACAATTCTTCTCATGCTCTTTAATTTGAAATGACAAATAGAGAAGAATTTTCTTAGGATATTTTTGTATGAAACTCTTGTGTGCTAGAATTTGAAGTTAATTGCTATATGTTTTGAGTCTATGCACACTCTTGCTTGAACGTGATTTATGAGCACATGCATATGATATGTTATATAATTTCAGCTCATAATCATGATGTATTGCCATGCACCTTAGTTGGACCTTAGAGAACAATTGATATACTTAGGTGCTTGCTTAACTTCTTACCAATTGGAACCTTCTTGCAAAATTACTTATCAACAATTGGTATCAAAATTATTTATAAACAATTGGTATAGGAAAATAAGCCTTGTCCTTTGCATGAATAAACATTTCATACTCTTTATGGACATTGTCTTATGAATTTGTGCTATGAGTCCCATATACTAACATGTTTCTTGTTGGATGGAGCATATTTATCTTTTCTCACATAAGCCATATTTTTAGGGGGAGCATATTTTTTATTATTTTTCCTTCTTTTTGCTATGACAAAAAGGGGGAGAGATAGATAGTAAAGGGAGAGATATTAAGGGGGAGAGATAATGGGGGAGAAATAGTTTGAAAATTTATTTTCAAAACCCATGCTTATATTAAGGGGGAGCTTGATAAAATCCTGCTTTATTTGAGGGGGAGTATTTTATGAAAAAATTTTCAAAGCAAATTTACATTAAGTTTTGTCATATCAAAAAGGGGGAGATTGTTAGCTTTAAATTGACATATATATTTTGAAATGACAAAAACTTAAGTAAGCTTTAATGTTTTAATTCATATTGTAAATTTGCCTTATCACACATGATTTTCTCAATACATCTCAAGTGATCATATCAAACATTAAGACCATGATTTAATGATATATTCTTATTGGTCTTAATACCTTATAAAATGATTTTCAATATTAAGTAATTTTCTCAAGAATTATTGAACATAAGTTTAGAAAATTACTTATAAGTTTTTGAACAATATTTTCATTTGAGAAAGTCAAGAAAAACTCCCTTAAAGCTTATAAATGTTTTGGGTTGAATTAGGATCAAAGGTCATATCATTTCTAACCCAAAAGTGCAGGAAAAATGCCCTCTAGAAGAAAAGGATCGATCCCCACTGTAGCAAGATCGATCCCTTTTTGGCAGAAAGTCTTCCCAAGGTCCCTGAAGCCCAGAATCAAGATTCTGGACAAAAGGGATCGATCCCCACTGTAGCAGGATCGATCCCTTTGCCCGAAAATAGCCTGTAACGGCTAGTTTTGTGAGATACAATGGTAATATTCAATCTTGGCTCCACCCAACGGCTAGAATACATCCAAGGGACTATAAATAGAGGCTTGGAAGCTGAAGACACAAGAGAGAGCACCAAAGACATATCATTCTTCAATTTCTTCATCTCTTCAAGCAAATCAAAGAGTTCAAGAGCTAGAATTCAATATTTTCTATCATTCTCTTATTCCTTGTAGTGCTTAGCACAAATATTGTATAGGCTTCTCATTGAGCTTAATTTCTGTAATCAATTGCCTACCTAGAGGCCTTTTCTTTGATTACATTATTTGTATCCCATCATTCCTTGTAAAGGGGAGGTTTCTCTTAAGCCTTAGAAAAAGAGGGAGGTTACTCTTTAGCCTAAGAAAAAGAGGGAGGTTACTCTTGAGCCTAGAAAAAGAGAGAGGTTTCTCTTGATCCTTGAAAAGAGGGAGTGTAACACAAATTCAAGTTAGTGAATTTGGGGAAAATCCTTGGGAGCGTCTCAAGGTAGAGGACGTAGGCAAGGTTGCCGAACCTCTATAAATCGCTTGCGTACATTTCTCTATCCTTACTCTCTTTACTTATTTGCAATTATATTTGTGTTTATTACTTTGAATTTATATTGCATAATTGAGTAGCCTAGAGAACTTAGAAAATATCAATATAGGCTAGAGAATTTAGAGAAACCGAAAAACGAACCTAAGGTTAGTGAAAAACCGATTCACCCCCCCTCTCGGTAGAGCCTATAGAGCCAACAGATATTTTGCTTCAAAGTACTTAACTCCATAGTCTTCTAAGATATAACCCACTTCATACTCTTGTGGAAAGTTCCACGAAAAAACAATGAAGGATGCCTCTCAATGTTTCATGTCAACCTCTAAGACTTGGACTTCAATCTTAAACCCTTCCTCTTTGTGAAGATTGCGAATTCTCTGTACCTAAATTGTAAATAAATGAAAAAAATATGATAATAAATTAAATTAAATAAACTGAGTGTTGAATTGTAATTTGAATTTTGTATTAGCTTAAGTACTGAATCTAAAAATTTGAGTTTAGTGTGCTTAACAGTTAATGAATTTCTTTCTATACAATTGATTAATATATGTATATATATATACACACACACATATATATGAGAGATATATATATATCCAATAAAGAAAATAAATTTATATTTTATATATTTGTAAATTAACGATATAAGTTAATGGGAATATATTTTACCACTATATATATTTATACACTTTAGACATGAAATATATTTATATAAATAACATATATAGGTGTATAAATACTTAAGATAGAAAAGAAATAAAACATATAAAGTAATTATATAAAAATATATATGTATACAAAAAAAAACAATAATAAAATAAAACAAAAATGAATAATGATAATAATAATATAAAATTGATTGGCTTCCTTAGGAAGCCAATCAAAACCATCACGTGGGAGTAGGTTTGTCATTAAAGAAGGTAGAGGATTTGCCTCTGCCAAACAAAACAGAAAAACAAAGAGAGAAAGAAAGGGGATCTCAGCAAGAAAAAAAGCAAAAAAAGGAAAAAGAAAAAAAGAGAAAGAAGATGTGAGAGAAGGCAACGAGAGTGAGAGCAAGCGAGATGCAACAGAAGAGGAAAAAAGAGAGAAGAAGAGCAGCAGCAACATTGCTGCAAAAAAAAAAAGAAAAAGGGGGAAGAACCGAGAAGGAGAGAGATCAAGTGAGAGAAAAGAAAGCAAAAATTTAAAAGAAACTGTAACAGATCAGGCGAAGAAGCAACAAGCTACCGAATTTTGTTCTTTATTTGGAGAATGCCAAGGACGTAAAGGCAAAAAGCATGGGAAGTGTGAGGCTGAGAACTTGGCCTGAAAACAAAGTGGACATAAGACTGGGTCGACGGTCAGAATAGGGGACACGATAGCTATATAGGGCGGATCGGTGGTTGTTTCCAAGTGGGATTCATGCTGGTCCAAAAGGCTAGTTGTATTTGACTGTAAGCTGAGCTAAAGGCTTGAAAAATAGGGTAGAAAGTAATGGCAATTAGCACGTGAAAATAGAGACCATTTGTGCATGTGAAAGAGGGGCATTTGACTTAGGTTGAGTTAGAGTGATTTTAGACAGTAGAGCAAGGTTGGTTCTAGACATGAGCAAGAGTTGATTTTGGTGGTAGTGAGGCTTGGGTATTGCAAGAAATAAAGGTAAGATTTAGTTATTTTATTTCAAGTGAATATATGTATATATATATATATATATGTCGGGGGATTCATACTAAAATGTTATGCGAAATAGCTTGATAAACTTAGGGATTTGATGTTGAATTAAGGAGAGAAAACAGAAGCTACGACAAAGAGCCACGTTCGGGTGGCATTGTGGACACTAGTAGCTTACTTCTAATGGATCGGTTAAGCTATTTTAAAGGTAAAAGTTAGGCCTTGTGCATAATGTAATTGTATAACCATGTTTATACAATTAGATATATTTGTTCGATAATATCTACATGTGTATAGATACAAAAGCATGGATAAGAAGGAATTATATATATAGATATATATAATCCATGGACATGATGGTAAAGAATAAAATACGATCACATATTTTACATGTATGTATATATATATATGTACATGTATGTATATATATGTACATGTATGTATAAATATATATATATATATACACACCTATATTATGAGCTCCAAGAGGAAGAACGACATAGGTTTTAATTAAAATGGTTGCACTTCAATGCAATATGAATAAATTGTGTACTTACCAATATCCATGTGCTGTTAAATAGGAACTTGAGGAATGAAACTTTGGTGTAAGAATTTAAATAAAATATATATATTGAAAGAAATGATTGGTACGAAATCGGTAAAGGAAATTTTTGCAAGAACTAAATATCGGTTTAAGATTTATATATATATATATATATATATATATATATATAGATACACACACACACACACACACACACACCTCTAGAGATGAAGATATATATATTTTAGAATTATAATGTGGAGTTAATCTTGGGCATAATAGCGACTTTGAACAACTGTATGTGGTTTCAATTGCACGTTTTGAAAATAGTATTAGGCATGATATGAGTATATGATTGAGATGGTATTGACATGTTTGTAGTGACTTTGACTGGAGTGGAGGAGTAGATTTTTATCGGAGGCTCGAAGAAGATATTGGCTAAGGGCATTAGGTAAGTGGGTTAAATAAGCTTTACTAGTACCATTTTATAGGAAACATTTAAATTTCCTTATTAATTAAGTCAGCTTATGAATTAAAAGACGAAATATCGTCAATTGGGCTATTAAGGTAAGATGTAAAGAAATGTTTAAAGTATAAATTTGAAAAGAATGCTTGGGCTGGAATTGAAATACCGTTTCTGTATTATATGTTGTAGCTAGCCAAGCCCACATGTTGAATAACATGAAAAGCACTAGTTTCGAAACCTTTATATGAACTTGTTACTATGTCTGAGAAAAGTAAGTACATGTGTTGTAAAAACTACAAACTTTGTACCATATTAGTTGTGAAAACCGAGAATTTCCAAATAAATATTAAATATCCGGAAAGTTTAATTTGGATATTAGGAAATTCAAAAATTTAAAGAAATAAAAAGGTATATATTTATATAATTATAAAATTATATTATATAAATATATTTTAAATGTTAAAGAAATAAAAATGTGAATAAAAATATAATTATATAAATAGATTATATAATATATTTTTACACGTTTTTAAATAAGTATATATATATGAAATATATATACTGTTTAGATCAAAGTGTATATATATATACATATATTTTAAGATAAAGTATGTATATATGTATATATATATTAAAATTTAATAGTATATGATATATATAAAAATCTAATTTATATATATATAAATATATATTTATATATATGGGTTTAAATTTTAATTATATATATAATTATATAAATATAATTATATATATAATAAATTAATTAATTTTAAAAAAAAAGGGAGGGAATCGGGGTGCCAACCCGATTCCCACCTCCCTCTATTGAAAATAGAAGAGAGGGAGGGAGGTGTGAAGGCCGGCAATGCCGGCGAGACAGGGGAAAAGGGAAACCGCCGCCAGACAAGGAAGAGAAAGAAGAGGGGCCGGCGGCGGTGAGAACCGAAAGAGGATAGAAGAAAAAGAAAAAGGAAAGCGGACGGAGGATGAAGCGAAACAGGGGAAGAAAAGAGGAAAGTCACCCGATCTGGGCACCGCCGCCGCTACCATCGGTGCCGGTGAAGTCAGTTCAAGTGAGATGAACGACCGGCAGTGAGAGAAAAGAGAGAAACGGGAGAGAAAAGGGGGCGAAAGAAGGAGGCCGAGACCCACTCCAGATCCATCGCCGTCCGCGCCACCAATCGCAAAACGGAGACCAGATTCGGCTTCATGGCCGTCGCGGGACATTATGGGGTGGTCGAACCGCCGGAGATGGTGGCTGCCGAAGGGTGAACCGGCCGGCAAGGGGTGAACCGGTCGAACCGGTTCGGCAAAAAAAAACAGAACAGGAAAGAAAAAGGAAAGAAAAAGAAAAGAAAGAAGAAAAGAAAAGAAAAGGAGAAAGAAAAGAAGGAAGAAGAAGAAGAAGGAAAGGAAAAAAAAAGAAAGAAAAAAAAATGTGGTAAGGAAAATATAGAAAATAAATTGATGGTATTTATTTAATAATTTATGGTTATAGTGATGTAGTGTATTGATATTGAAATTGTAGTAAAACGGAAATGCGACGAATGGTGGAGTTCGGCAAGGCTCGAAAATCAAAAAGTGCGTGGCGAATAGGTAAGATACTTTTATAAAGCATTAGTAGCATTATATTGTATGTGGGATTTATGATCTTATATAATGCTCTGATGAAATGAATTTTTAATGGAATTATGATTTTTTTATATATGATGAATTGATTTAATTGATGTTAAAAATACTAAGAGGACCCACAATTGATGGTGGGGGTCTTAGTAAGAGGTAAAAATTGGTGAGAATCAACGACTGCAATTATAAATTGTATTTCCTTGCAGGAGGTTTAGAGGAAATTAAGCCGTTATGCTGCCGGAATTTCCACGAAAATATTTGAGGAAAAAGATTAAGTCTCTCACATAAATGGAATCTTGGAGATAATTATTAAAAATAAATATTGAAAGGATTTTATGGTATTACCGAAAATGTTTGATATTGAAATCGATGAGAAGATAGATCGTTGAAAACGATAATGTGGTGAATTACATGGTTTAAACCTTATAGAATCGATAAATCAAGTAATTTTAATATCACAAATGGTATCAAGTTGAGATTGAGGTGGAATTATTAATTAGACGGATCACGGATAAAAGTGATGATAATTATATGACATAGCTTGGAAGAGAAGATCACAGTTGAAATTTCGATGGTCGAATGATTGGATTGTGAAGTTATTAACGGAGTAATGATTTACAGAATTTATCGAGTTCGGTTCCATGATTTTGAAATAATTCCGAATGTGATAATATGGACAAACTCGAGAGATCGAAATGGAGATTGAATTACGACACAATCCGATCAATTATGGATTCAAAGAAATGAGTGATAAATATGTGGAAAGATGATTGTGCTTATAACCTTAGAATAGATCTTGAATAATAAGATCGACAATTGCATAAGTTCGGATAAAATCATAAAGGCCACATGAAAATTGATTTGAGGATTTAGATACGATTTTGTGATAGTAAATGAAATTGAACCTCAAATCGGAAATGATGAACATGTATCAATAGATCAAATCATAGATGGATTTGATAAGTGACTATTGATTTTGTGATTCTGTTATCCTCGATGTCGATTCTGGAATAGATATTGAATGATGATATTATTATTTGCATAATTTCGGTAACTTGATGACTATTTAGAAACTGATGTTTAAATGCTTATAGAAATTTAGAGGATTCATACAAATGAAGCGATCCTAATATTGATGATGAGATGTATAAATGATTATTATAATAGTCGATAAGATTGAGAAAGGATATTGAATACTGAATGGTCTGAATACCAAGTGATTCGATTTCCGAATGAATTGAGTACTGAGCAAGTTGAATATAAATTAAATGAATAGTGAATGAATTAAATAGTGATTTACTGATTTGACAGAAAGAAAGTCTTGAAATCGAATAGTTGATGGCGATAAAGTTGAATGAATCGCTTCTCTGTATTTGATGAAAATATTACCGAAGTTGCATACTGAAATGTTTTACAGCATCGCATTTAAGCATGCCTTCTTGCAATTTGGAACATTTTAATAATGTTTATATGAATACTGAAAAGCATTGATTTGTTTTGAAATGAAAGTATATGGTAAATATATATATATATATATTTTTTGATATATGAAGTCTCATACAGAATTTTACCATATGCTTTACATGATATTGAAAAGAAAGCTATAGATTTAAATGTTTTATGAGACTGTAGGCACCCTAAAAGAATTAAATTCAATAAAGCATAGTGGAAATCGCCTAATTGGAGCTTTGCTCATTAGGCATAGAGATGCTTGTCCGACAATAGTCGTGGACAGGTCTCAGTCACGCCTGATCAGTGGGGCTGAGAGAGATGAGGTCTATGGCCATAGATAGCGCCCTAGTTGGTTTCCAGGGGACGATAATATGATTTCACTGCTAGCTACAGTGATTTAAGTCTTTATTGATAGAGATGATAGGGATCTAGCCTAGTCTCTAACTGATATGATATGAAGTTTAGAGTATGATTTTATTGATATGAACTCTAGCTTGACATGATTTATATTGTATATGAAACAAGTTTGAAATGAAATATGTTTTGAAACAGTCCATGTTTTAAACATGTTTTAAAAGTCCATGAGATATAATTTTGACACGTATATGATTTATATGTGATTTTGTGTCGAACATGGCACGATATGCGATCTAGAGTATAGTTTGATTTGATATGAACTCTAGACCTGATATGATTTACAGTATATGTTTTTAAAAGTACATGATAAATGATTTCGACACTTATATGATTTATATACGATTTTGTGTCGAATTTAAAATGATATGCGGTCTAGAGTATAGATTGATTTGATATGAACTCTAGACCTGATATGACTTATAGTATATGAAAAATGTTTTAAAACTACTCATGTTTTAGACATGCTCCGAAAACGAACACATGAACTGAAATTGAACATGTTTCTATCATGCCTTAAAGGCAATTTTAAAATGAATAGAAAATTCATATGTTGAGCATGTCCTAAAGTATATATGATATGATTTGAAATGATAGCGGTTTATACAGAAAAATTACATGAATTGCATATTAAACCCTGATATGATGATATGCTTAGTATATGAGAATTCCATGAGGAATGTCATGACTCGACGTTAATGAGGTTTCATCTATACGATGATATGATATGATATGATATGATATATGAACATAAGATTGATATGAAGAGAATTTTAATCTCACTCTATCGTGATCATAAATTCCCAAACGATAAGTGATATGAATTGATGTAATACGAGAATATGATTGTTAAATGTAAAGTGAATTCAATAGGATATCTGCATTAAACATGGAGAATTTATGAGGAGTGTCATGACTCGGTGGTAGCGATATTTTATCGATATGATGTCATGATATGATATGAAACATGAATATAGAAATACACGAAGAGAATTATGACTTCGTATCACCGTGATCATGATCCACAATATGAGAATTGATAAGAGATGATATGAGAATTGATAAGAGACGATAGAATACGGAAATGTGATTATGAAATGAAAAGTAAATACGAGAATTGATAAGAGATGATATGAGAATTGATAAGAGATGATAGAATACGGAAATATGATTATGAAATGAAGAGTAAATATGAGAATTGATATGAGATGATAGCATACCAAAGTATGATTATGAAATGAAAATTGAAAATGAGAAGTGATAATGAGATGTATCGATGAGAAAGGATTAACTGTAATTGCATCCTTGCAAGTTTTAAGCATTGCAGTTTAAGACAGTGTAATCCTACTCTTGTATTTATATTAGTATCTTACTGAGCCGTGGTTTTGCTCACCCCACTAAATTTCATCTCTTTCAGACTATTGAAGTTAACATCTGCCATGTGAGTTGCTCAGTGGGCATCGGAGACGGTGCATGGACTTGGTACTAGTCTTCTGAGATATATGCTCCTTATAAAACACTTGTTTACATGTAAGACTTAAATTGATGCACAGTACATATTCTGTTTAACAAGTCGGGATGTAACTAAGAACTGTTTCCGTGTTTGTTTAATATTTAAATGGAATGGCTATAGGTCACCTAGATAGTATAATAACTACACTGACACCGAATACAAACCTTAAAATGAAAAAGAAAAATTTAGTCCATAAATTTGTAGACTAAGAAAAGTATAAGTATCAAGTGAAAGTCGCGGCCTTTGGGTCGTGACATTAGTGAATAAATAAGAGATATAGAATAAGTTGAGTACTATGATGCACCTTGTAATTTCATAATTTCAAGTAATAAGAATGAAGTTACAAGTATGGTAAATTTAGCAATAAAGGATTAATACCTTGAGATAAATTAGAAAATCCAATAATGAGTTCAAGAGATGTATGAGAGCAAAGAGATATATGTATTCCACCGTATATAAGTATATTTGTTTTAATAAAAGAAGGACACAAGTATACTAAAGAAAATGTAGTGTACTTGGATAATTAAAATAGTTAAAATAAAATAAAAAGAAATACATATATATATATACACATATATACATATTGAATTTTAAAATGAAGGAGGAATACACACACACACACACACACACATACACTTACTTATAAAAAAAAAATGCATTGAACATGAACATGTGAAAATATGCATATGTATATATATAGGTGTATGTAAATAGTATATATTAATCTTTAAAATATAGGTACAAATACATACTTCATATAAGAAATATAACAAGACAAATAAATATATATATATATAAATATATATACATTAGATATATATGTATAAATATATATTATTAAGTGAAGATAAAAAAAATAATCATATGGATGTTGATATTTGAAATAAGAATAAAAATATAAATAAAAATAAAAATCTAAGATTGATAAAAATATATAGTAAATTAATAGATAAATTGTTAGTGGAGTTTGATGAAACTTTCTCCCATCAAACCCCACTAACCTCACCCATCGGCATCAACCAAAAACTTCTCAAAAGAAGCTTTGAAAAGAAAAGAAAAGAAAGTGTAAGCTGAGAAGGGAGGCTGGGACGTGAACCAGAAAAGAAGGAAGGGGAAAGCTGTAGCTGAGAAGAAAGGAAAGGAAGAAAAGAAAGAGCAACCGAAGGAAAAAGGAAAGAGAAGAAAGGAAAGGCTGGAACCGAAGGAGAGAAGGAAGAGCTGCTGAAAATTTGGGTAAATGAAATATTCTTCTAACTTTACAATATTTATTTATTAAGTATGAAAATGAAATTATGATAAATTGAATCAAATGGGCACTCTATGGATGAATGATTGATTAAATTCCAACTTGATGTTCAAATCTGGAAATCTATGTTTTGTTTTGGGTTGCAATTAAAACATTCAGTTTAATTGTTATACAAGAAGAAAAATTCTGGAAAAATTACTGTGCATAGCCTTTTAAGTTAGGAGAAAGTCAGTTTTTGAATTTCTTGATTTGGATTTCTATAACTTGAGATATGTACAAATGAGTACAGGGTACTCTGTTAGAAAAACGTGAATTCCAGTCTTAACTTTGAAAAATTGTAGAAAATAGCCTAAATTGAGTTAGGTTCCAAGCCTTACATTTCCAGAAACGTAGTGGAGTTAAGATTATTATGGTTTTAAGTTTGCACCAATTGGATATGCTGATAATTAAATATGGAGTATTTTGTGCAAGTAGGTCAGTATAACACTGTGCCTGAATACTGCTGGAAGATAGTTCAAATTTGAAAAATTGCTAATGTTGATCTAGGAAGAATTAAATCATGAACCTTACATTTCTAGATAGGGAAATGAGTTAGCTTTCATCTAGTTTTGGAATTTTTCTCTTCCGCATTCCTAAAGCAGTGATTGAAGGCGGTTGGAACGGAGGCGGAGGAAGAGGAGGGACGAGATCTTTTTCGAGAGACAGCATGTTTGACTTTGGGAGCCATGTGGAGGAAGAATGATGAGGGAAATTTCTAAGAGGAGTTTTGTCGAACAGGTGATGGGCACAAGTTTGAGTGAGGACAGATAGGAGTATGGGGAAAGATGACCCTAACCAACCAGCGGAGACCACAACCCAAGATGCATGTAACAATTATGACAAGGAAATTCGGATGAACAGCCACAAATAATCTAAGTATAAATCCTAGAAAAGAGACAAGTACCAAGAAATGGAAAACCTAGATGGAAAAGAAATGGATGTAAAATATGCAAATGGGTAGACAAGATATGAGGAAATAAACGTGAAATGCAAGAAAAATGGATGAAAATGAGTAAGAAATACTTACTATTAGATGTAGGGCATGAATAGTGACAAACACAAGAGGGAAGAGAGGAAATCGAGAGTCTTGAGGATTTGGTGAGAAAAGATGATGAGAAGTGAAAGAGATGGAGAAAAGATGAAGAATGGTGAAGAAATGAAGCGATTTAGTGAAGAAACGGAGTAGATCTTGAAGATTTTGTGAAGAGGAATGGAGAAGGGGGAAAGCGTTCTGACGATGGGGAAGATGAATAGTGGCTAAGAGAAGAAATCCCGATTTTAACAAGGGATTTTCGTGAATCCGGAGACAGGGGGATCGATCCCTTTGAGGGACGGATCGATCCCTTTTTGGCAGAGACAAGTCCTAACCATTCGGGAATAAACGGATCGATCCCATGGCAAAAGGGATCGATCCCTCATATTCAAAACCCAGAATTTTAGGCCTCAATGACCCGGGAATCAATCCAATTTGAAGAAGTATTGACTCCTTAGTCACTTGTCTCATTCGTGATGCATAAAAATGATTTGAAAACAATGGAACTTATGCATTTTTACCATCTTAAACGCAAAATCTGATTGTTTCCACTTGAGATGCATGAAATGAGTTTGAAAAATTGCAGAAATAGTGCAGGAAAATGCAGAAAATTGCAGAAGAATGTTGAGAATATGCTGAACAGCTTTGACAAACTAAGTGAACATGATTGTGAACCTGTCTTAAACATCAGAAAGTGGGTGTTGGCTAATGAAGAACGTTTAACATGATCAAAACGCACAAATTTCAACAGTTCAACCTCAAAAGCTAAGATCATGAATAGTAACATGGTAAATTAAAGTCATGAGTTGCAAGTGGTAAGTATATTTTTCAAAGTTTGTTCTTGCAATCATAACAAACTAACTTAAGCCATCAAATTAATTCAAGGAGCATTCATAATACCTAATTCACCTCTAAGAGTGCAAAATCTCTCCTTGTTCAAGGGTTTGGTGAAAATATCAGCTAATTGGTGCAATGTATCTACATACTCTAGAATAATGTCCCCTTTTTGCACTTGATCTCGTATAAAATGATGTCTAATCTCAATGTGCTTAGTTCTAGAGTGTTGGATGGGATTTTTTGTAAGATTGATAGCACTAGTGTTGTCACACTTAATGGGAACTTGGTTCATTTCTATTCCATAGTCTCTCATTTGTTGCTTAATCCATAACACTTGAGCACAGCAACTTCCTGAAGCTATATATTCAGCCTCGGTTGTGGATTGAGCTACACTATTTTGTTTCTTAGAGAACCATGAAATAAGCCTATTTCCTAAGAATTGACATGTTCCCGATGTGCTTTTTCTATCCACTTTGCATCCACCAAAATCTACATCGGAATAGGCATGAAGATCAAGTGTAGAATCCTTAGGATACCAAAGTCCTAAGGAAGAAGTGTCTTTTAGGTATCTAAGGATTCTTTTTACTGCTTGTAGGTGTGATTCTCTAGGGGATGACTGAAATCTAGCACACAAGCATACACTAAACATTATATCAGGTCTACTAGCAGTTAAATATAGCAATGAGCCAATCATAGACCTATATAGTTTAGTGTCTACACACTTTCCTCCTTCATCCTTATCAAGCTTAATATTTGTGCTCATAGGTGTCGAGAAAGGTTTAGATTCATCCATTCCAAATCTTTTGAGCAAATCTTTAGTGTACTTAGCTTGATTTATGAAAATACCTTCTTTACATTGTTTAACTTGAAGTCCTAGAAAGAAGGTTAATTCTCCCATCATACTCATTTCAAATTCACCTTGCATTAGTTTAGAGAAATTTTTGCACAATGACTCATTTGTAGATCCAAAAATGATATCATCTACATAAATTTGAACTACTAATAAGTCATGACCCTTAGATTGAATAAACAAGGTTGTGTCTACCTTTCCTCTTGTAAAACCTTTTTCAATTAAAAACTTTGAAAGTCTTTCATACCAAGCTCTAGGAGCTTGTTTTAATCCATATAAGGCTTTTGAAAGTTTGAAAACATGGTTAGGAAATTTTGGATTTTCAAAACCGGGAGGTTGCTCAACGTAAACCTCTTCATTTATATACCCATTTAAGAAAGCACTTTTCACATCCATTTGATATAACTTAAAATCCTTGTAGCATGCAAAAGCAAGTAGCATCCTAATGGCTTCTAATCTAGCTATTGGAGCATAGGTTTCATCATAGTCTATTCCTTCTTCTTGTTTATAACCTTGAGCCACTAACCTAGCCTTGTTTCTAACAATAATGCTATTTTCATCCATCTTATTCTTGAATATCCATTTGGTTCCAATGATAGGATAATCTTTAGGTCTTTCCACTAATGTCCACACTTTGCTTCTCTCAAATTGATTTAATTCTTCTTGCATGGCCATAATCCAATTTTCATCATTCAAGGCCTCATCCACTTTCTTTGGCTCAAATTGTGACACAAAGGCTACATGTTGACATATGTTTCTATAGATTGACCTAGCCCTAACTCCAATGGTTGGATCTCCAACAATATCATTATCTTTCACATATCCAAGTTCTCTAGGACACCTAGATTCCTTCTCAATTATTTCTTGTTCCATGGACTCCTCATTTTTGTTAATAGTAAGATCTTCTAATTGTACTCTAACATCTTTATCTTGAGATGGATCAACTATAGGTTCATCAAAGATCTCTACTTCATCATCAAGATTGGTTCTACTAGTGATATTTGATTCATCAAAGATTACATGTATTGACTCTTCTACTACAAGTGTTCTTTTATTGAAAATTCTATAGGCCTTCGAATTTGGAGAATAGCCAAGAAAAATACCTTCATCACTTTTAGCATCAAATTTTCCTAGGTTATCTTTACCATTGTTCAAAATAAAACATTTACATCCAAATGGGTGAAAATAACTTATGTTAGGTGTTTTTCCTTTATAAAGCTCATAGGGGGTTTTCTTTAAAATAGGCCTTACCATAGCTCTATTTATGACATAGCAAGAAGTGTTTATTGCTTCAGCCCAAAAATATTTAGGTAAGTTATTTTCACAAAGCATGGTTCTAGCCATTTCTTCTAATGTTCTATTTCTCCTTTCAACTACCCCATTTTGTTAAGGAGTTCTAGGAGCTGAAAAATTATGGCTAATGCCATTCTCATTGCAAAATGTATTAAAACCCATATTTTCAAATTCTTTTCCATGGTCACTCCTAATACTAGAAATAGAGTAACCCTTTTCATTTTGAACAAGTTTTGAGAAAGCAATGAATTTTTCTAAGGCTTCATTTTTCATACTTAAAAAGAACACCCAAGTGAACCTAGTGTAATCATCAACTATCACAAATCCATAGTGTTTACCTCCTAAACTAGTTGTCCTAGTTGGTCTAAAGAGATCTAAGTGAAGAAGTTGAAGTGATCTAGATGTAGTGACACACTTCTTAGATTTAAATGAATTTCTTTTGTGTTTTCCTCTTACACATGCTTCACAAACTTTATCATTTTCAAATTAAAGCTTAGGTAATCCTACTACTAGGTCTCTTTTGGCTAATTTAGACAAAACATGCATGCTAGCATGGCCTAGTCTTCTATGCCATAACCAAGGTTTTTCTCTAGTGGCCATAAAGCATACATTTTTGCTATTAAGTTCATTTAAATCCACAATATAAATATTTCCTTGTCTATGTCTAATAAACACAATTTGATTAGTTTTGGCATAAACAACATTGCAACACAAATCATCAAACATAACTTTAAATCCCTTATCACACAATTGACTAATACTAAGTAAATTATGTTTTAAGCCTCTAACATACAAAACATTTTCAATAGTTGAGGAAGAGTTACCAATGGAGCCAATTCCTTCAATTTGTCCTTTGGAGTTGTCTCCAAATGTGACTTCTCCACCACTTTTATGCTTTAGGAACTTGAATTGGCTCTTGTCACCCGTCATGTGTCTTGAGCATCTACTATCAAGGTACCAATGCTCCTTGGACTTTGCCTTGTAGCAATACTCTTCCTCCTACAAACACATCAAGCTTTTATCTAAGGTACCCAAATTTTCTTGGGTCCTTGAGAGTTAGTTCTAATAATTTTTTATCCTTTAGGGATCCATTTCATCTTTAAGGACTCATCACTTGAATTTAAAACATGTTTAGGCACCCAAATCTTGACAGCCATTTTTCCTCTAATCATGGTCTTCCTAGAGGTGCATGCTTGTGAAGAATGTCCTAGTTTATTACATAATGTGCACAAGATAAATTTTCTATCTTTAACTAGGAAATTTTTAAGATGAGTCTCTTTATTAGATGCATTATAGCCTAACCCTTCTCTATCAAAGAATGCTCTTTGAGTCTCTAGCATTTGATCAAGTTTTTGTTGACCCATGTAAAATCTAGAAAAGGAGTTTTGCAAATTAATGTTCTTTCTATTTAATTCTTCTATTTCTAGATTTGCATTCTCTAATTTCTTTTCACATTCTAATTTAACATTCACAAGCATTTCATTCTCCTTTTTCAACTTAGAGATCATTTTCTTATATTTCAAATTCATGCATTCAAATTCATTGGCTAACTCATCAAATGCATCTTGCAATTCATCAAAAGTGTATTCATTAGTATCTAACAAGTTAGAAGTTACCTTCTCATCTTCAAAATCCATGAAACAAAGGTTGGCTACTTCATCTTCCACACTCTCTTCATCGGAGCAATCACTATCACTCAAAGTAGCCACCATTGCCTTCTTCTTTTGTTTCTTCTCATTTTGCTTTCTATACAAAGGACAATCAAATTTAATATGACCAGGTTTTTTGCATTCATAACAAATAATTTGGTCCTTTTCTTTCCTACTAGTTTCACCTCTATTTAACTCTCTCCTAGGAGGTCTCCTAGAGTTTCCACTAGCTCTCATCCTCATGAATTTATTGAATCTCTTGGCAAACATGGCCATTTCCAAATCCTCTTCATCACCACTTACATCATGATCATCTTTTGATTCCTCACTTGTGGTGGATTTTACTACTACTCCAACTTTCTTTTGGGGATCTTGATTTCTCTTAATTTTCATCTCATAAGTGAGTAGGGATCCCATAAGTTCATCCAAAGAGAGTGTATGAGGATCCTTAGATTCTTCAATAGCAGTGACTTTAGCTTCCCATGATTTAGGTAAGCTATTGAGAACCTTTTTCACCATCTCTACATTAGAGTATGTCTTCCCTAAAGCTTTAAGACCATTTATTATGTCCGTAAACCTAGTAAACATGTCACTAATTGACTCATCATTCTTCATTCTAAGTAGTTCATAATCTTGAGTGAGCATGCCTACTTTGGTTTCTTTGACTTGTGTGGTTCCCTCATCTGTGATAGCTAGTTTATCCTAAACTTGTTTAGCATTCTCACATTGTGAAACTCGATTATATTCATTTGGTCCTAATGCACAAAATAGTGTGTGCATTGCTTTAGCATTAAGTTGTGTCATCCTAATATCATTAGCATCCCACTCATCTTCTTTCTTAGGTACATCCGACCCATCTACCTTCTTAATAGGAATAAGGGGACCTTTAACAATAATTCTCCACACTTCATAATCATTGGCTTGAATAAATAGCATCATTCTAGTCTTCCAATAGGCATAGTTTTCACCATTAAAGAGTGGAGGTCTAACCGTAGAGTGTCCCTCTCCTACCAAAGGTGTAGACAAACTAGTTGGAGCCATTAGTGATCGTTTTACTCGATAGATGTTAATCTAACTCAATCTCGAGCCCAAGCTCTGATACCAATTGTTGGCTCTACCGAGAGGGGGGTGAATCGGTTTTTCTAGTTATTCCTAAATTTTCTTAACTCTTAATGCACAATTAAAAACTAAATAAACAACAATGAAACAAATGCAGTAAAAACAAGAGTAAGGGAAAGAGAAGCAAACACAAGTTTATAGAGGTTCGACCAATTTCTTGCCTACATCCTCTCTCTTTGAACTCCTCGTCAAGGTTTTGATTCAGCTCTTTCTTGAGAAAGGTTACAATCCACTTGAAGGCATGGCAAAACCTCTTACAATCTTTCTTGAGACTTTAGAAATCTCCTTCTAAGCCTCTACCCTTGTATTTCTACCCAACACTCTACAATATCAGACCTTACAAGGATGGCTCACCCCTTTGAATAACAAGATTTTCAGTGAAGGGGTGAACAACAATAATGAATCTCACAAATGCAGTTACACAATCAAGAATTTCAGATTTGAATTTTCTTCTTGAAGCTTGAGAATTTTTGAGTGCTTGTTCTTGCTCCAAACTTCATAAATGCCTCTATTTATAATCCACCAAATGAATGGAACAGTTGGTGAAGCATTTAATGCATTTCTTTCCGTTGAAACCCTCAGAAACTAGCCGTTGGTGTCAGGACCCATGCAAAGGGATCGATCCCTTTACCAAACGGATCGATCCCTTTTCTCCAGTAGGCATTCCAACCTGTTCCAGGATGCTTGTCCAACTTACTGCCAAAATGGGATCGATCCCTCTATAGTAGGGATCGATCCCTTTTAACCAGAATGCCTTCCTGCACGTCTTTAACTGCAATTTGGGATAGTTTTTTGTTTTTTGTGATTTTAAGTCAGTTCAAAAACTTCTAGCACTTCTCTTAAGAGTATTTACTGACTTTTTCAGTTGAAATCATACTCCAAAACTTGTTTAAAATATTTTCTATCATTGAGTTCATTCAAAGCAAATTTACTTAGAGAAAAATCATTTTTAAGCTTACTTGAATTTTGTCATTTCAAAATACTTGTCAATTTAAAGCTAACAATATATATGCTCTTCAGAGTAACAATGAGATCTTAATTATAGGCATAATATTAAACTTGAATATATGTGTGTGTAGCTTTAAATTATGCGCTTTAAGTTCGGTAATTAGTATGATATGAGTAGTTGATTGAGATAATATTAGAATGATTGTAGTGATTTCGACTGGAGCAGAGGAGTGAATTTCCAATTCGGAGGATCGAGGAATATACTCGCTAAGGGTATAAAGTAAGTGGGTTAAATAAGCCCTGCTAGTATCATCTCATATGAGATGAATAAATACTTATTAAAATACTTATCTAAATTTACCTCAAGTTGGCAGAATACTATGGGTAAGACTATAAGAGTAAGTACAGTAAAAGACAAGTTGGACATAATGTGATCGTGAATAGTAGTTGTTAGAAAGGAAATCTTGCTTATGACTTGCATGTTATGTGTTATAGTTTGGTTGTGGTTATTGAATGTATAAATTGTATACTTTTGATGCTTGCATTTTGAAGAATGCATATGAATTAATTAAGTCGTGTCGATGAAGCATGTTAGCATATTGTGATACTTTGAGAAAGCATATGTGATTTGTGTGCGGTATGTACAGCTCCTAATGTTGAGTTCACAGACCTAAATTAGTACCTAGTCGTGTTTGTCGAAAGCTAGGATAAAGGCCAACCCGAGTAAAGACTCGATCTTTGTACCATGTGAGCCACCTCTAGAGAACTCAAGAGACATACGTGCTACATAGATTCTTTGGAAACTATGGGAGCCACCTCTAGAATCCTTTGAGAGCTAAGTGCTACACGAGTTTCGATGAGATAGTAGAAAGTATGTGTCATAAAGGCCAACCCGAGTAAAGACTCGATCTTTGTACCGTGTGAGCCACCTTTAGAGAACTCAAGGGACCTACGTGCTACATAGATTCTTCGGAAACTATGGGAGCCACCTCTAGAATCCTTTGAGAGCTAAGTGCTACACGAGTTTCGATGAGATAGTAGAAAGTATGTGTCATAAAGGCCAACCCGAGTAAAGACTCGATCTTTGTATCCTGTGAGCCACCTCTAGAGAACTCAAGGGACCTACGTGCTACATAGATTCTTCGAAAACTTTGGAAGCCAGCTCTAGAATCCTTTGAGAGCTAAGTGCTACACGAGTTTCGATGAGATAGTAGAAAGTATGTGTCATTAAGGCCAACCTGAGTAAAGATTAGATCTTTGTACCGTGTGAGCCACCTCTAGAGAACTCAAGGGACCTACGTGCTACATAGATTTTTCGGAAACTATGGGAGCCACCTCTAGAATCCTTTGAGAGCTAAGTGCTACACGTGTTTTGATGAAATATGAGGAATCATAGGTTATTGTGACAATAAATAAATGATTGTGATTTGCGAATGTGATGAATATCAGTAGATGAAATAGATCTTATACATAAGACAGAGAATGTGTATAACCAATGAATATACTTGTATATGCCACAGAAACATGTGCTATTTGAATGTTTGTCTTCTTTCACACTTAACCATATTGATAAAAAGAATGATACTTTGTGAATTTAAGAATGGAAGAAAAGCATGAATAAGCTTATGAAATCTGTGTACATACGAATTGGTAGCAAATCTTAATATAATTCATACATGCTATTTTATAGAGTTCATGCATGTATGATCGTGTTTTACGATTTGAGCCTAGTATGTACTTATTTAAGCTACTTACTGAGCCGTGGATTTGCTCACCCCTTAAATTTAACATCTACAGATCATACTGGTGGATATCCAGCTCAGGCATTATATAGACTTTCCCGGGAACTATACCTAGTAGTGGTACTCGTCTACGTTCTCTGGGCCTAGTTTTTGTGTTTTTGACGTATACTACTTGTATATCATTTGGATAATTATACGAACTTTAATTTCATAGTACTAGGAAAGAATATGGGATGTAGTTTTGAATTGTACTTGATTATTATGTGAGTCTAGGTGATAATCGAGTTCGATCTGGGTTAAGATGTATATTTTGAATGGTGTATAAATTGCTAGATGTGGACTTATAAATCGTTAAACCCTTGAGAAGCATGAGATGCATGATTGTGTGAACTGTGGGAAACAACAGCTGGCTGTATTGTGTAGTTTAAAAATGTGTTTTAATGCAAGTGATTTTACTGGGAAAATTGATAAAATACAAAGGGTCGACCCGTTTCTTTTGAAATAGTAAAAATAAGGCTAAAATCATAAAAATCACATTGAGATGGATGACATAGCTCGAAAAATAATATTAATAGGATAAGATTTGATTTAGATATTGCACTAACACCGAATACAAACCGTAAATAGAGAAAGAAAAATTTGGTTCGTAAATTTTCGTAAGGGATAAAGTAAGTGTTAAGTGGATGTCATTGGCCTTCGGGTTGTGACATGTGTGCATGGTCCATATTAGACTACACTTAGTAGCAGTGCATTATGCATAAAAGGGCTTTTATGGATGCATACATGCATTTACATGTAATGTGTTTTAATGCAAGCTGTTTTATGCATGAGTTCTTTTTATGTATAACGACCTGCATACCGTTTAACTTAAAAAATTTTCTGGTTTGAGCCAACTTTGAGATAAATCCAAAATCTTGTATATTTAATGCTCGAAAACATTTCTCGTCGGTATTTTGAAATCTATGGAAGTCAAGAGTTACATAAAGAATTGTTTTCCAATATGTTTTCGAGGTTAGGCAAATCCATTGACCTTTAGGTCACTTGAACCTATTAAGCCTTGCTCTAGGTTCTCTTTCCCGTCTATTGGGCTATGTGCTCTAGACTATCAGTATCAGTATCTGCGAGAATTCAACAGATAAGTTCCAGCTTGTCTGAGAATTCAACAGACAAGTTCCAGCTCTCGACTTAGAATTCAACAAACAAGTTCTAGCTTTCGACTGATCAGCGAGACTGGAGCATAATCTATGGCCATAGGTATTGTGTTGCTTGCGACACCTACTCCATCACTAGCTAGGATGGACTTCAGTATCAGTATCAGTTATCAAGGATTCATGCCTAAACTCTATCAGTATTCGTTTTCAGCACTTTAAGGCTTTATGCCTAATTTGATAGATTATCTGTTTTTCTGCCAAGTTATCTGTTTGAACATAATGCATCAGAATCCTATTTTGATATCTGTATCGGTTTTTAATACTTTAAGGCTGTGCACCTACAATGATTAATTATTAGTTTTAGTATTATCTTCTGCCTTGAAGTAAATGCATCTGAAATCTGTTTGTAATCAGTAATGGTTTCAGCATTTGAGGTTTCATGTAGATATTCCAATGCATAAAATACAATGTTATGCATATATATCATGTCATTTTGCTACCATGCAATTGCGTACATATAGACCGACATGAGCCTAGTATCTGTTTACTTAAGCTACTTACTGAGCTATGGTTTTGCGCACCCCTTTCTAACAACATTGCAGATCATACGAGTTAGACTCCACACTCGGAGTTTTTGGAGCAAGGCCTCGAGGACGATCTTTAAGTAGCGATACTAGCTTGAATCCTCCGAGTGCTGCTTTTGTTACTCTTGAGGTATTAAAAAGGGATTATTTTGTTATTCATGTATGACATTTTAATGCACAGTACATGCTTATAGAAATTTTTGGGATGTAACTTAGGATCGTCCTAGATTATTATAGACACATATGGTTATCGAGTGCGATCCAAGAAGTGAATTGTGACAACTATAAGTTCTGAAATGCCATACATATGTCATTGATGATTTTGAAAGTATGTGTAATGTATATTGGAATAGACTGAGAATTGTGGATTGGAAATATGCTGTTGGAAATAGTTAATTATTTTGCAGGTTATTAAGCTGGGGAAAGTTGATTTTATATAAGGGGGAGTTTTCAACGTTTTTCTTTTATCAGTTTAATATTGAATTAGAATATTAGATAATTCGAGTGGTCTCAAGAAATGACAAAGTAAATGGTGAATGTAAAACAAATTGCGAATGCAAATTCAGTTTAAAGGTGACACTGACATTGAATACAAACCTTAAAGAGAAAAGAAAAATTTAGTTCGTAAATTTGGTAAATGGGAAATAAAGTCTGAGTGTTCAGTGTACGCCATGGCCTTCGGGTCGTGACACTCTTGGACTTCTTCTTCACCTTTACTATTCTCCATTTCTTTTTCATCAACCACATTTTCATTTTCATTTTCATTTTCAATAAGCTAAGGTTGTGTAAGCAATTCAACATCTTTAGTCAACACCTCCTGTTATAATGTTTGTAAATAACCTAGCTGAGAAAGGTCACATGTCTCTATAAGCACCGAAGGAGGTGATAATTGCCTTTCATAATTGCTTGAGAAATAGCTCAAATGAATCACCCAACTTATATTGATGGGACAATTCTTGATGGCATGACTCCCTTTGCATATCTCACTGGAAATAAAGGGACTCTTGTAGAGTTTTTGGGCAAGGTGGCTTCTAGAGAAGACAAGGTTTTAATAAGATCAAGATTTTGACTATTGATGATCTTCCTCGGTATATCTCTCTCATACTACCATTAGAAGTCATTGGAAGCCATTACATCTATCAATTCATATGCTTCCACAACAAACTTCCCCATAAGAGCTCCATTCGCTGCCGCATCAATCACTACTTTCGATTAATCACCCAAACCATTATAGAAAATTTGAATTTGTAGCCACATGGGTAATCCGTGAGAAGGACATCTCCTGATCAAGTCCTTAAATCTTTCTCATGCTTCACAAAAAGGCTCAGAGTCATATTGCTTGAAGGACAAAATATGATTCCTCATCTTTGCCATATATGCAAGTGAAATGGATCAGCTAAGAACTTATGAGCCAAATCATCCCACATACAGATAGAATGATGAGGAAGTGACTAAACTAATTCTTTGGCTATCCCAAAGTGAGAATGAGAAGAGTCATAGTCGAATGGCGTCATTAGAAACACCATCATACTTGTATATGTCACATATCTCCACGAAGTTAACAAGATGAGCATATGAGTTTTCACTAGGCAAACCCCCAAATTGAACTCAATTCACGATCATTAGAATGAAGTCCAGCTCTATCTCAAAGTTGTCAGCTTCAATTTCGGGCTTCCTAATGCTTGAATGTATCACACTCACACTAGGCATGACATAACATCCTAAGGTTCTGGGCTTTACCAGATCTGCCATGATACCTAGCAAAATCATAGAATTAAAATATTAGAAGAAGAAAATATTTACAAAAATAAGAAAAAGAAAAGGCTTGAACTAAACTTAAGTATGATTGGTTTTAATATTAACTAAGAACAACCTAAACTAATATCTGGCAACAGTGCCAAAAACTTTTCGACCCTAATGGTATCTACACGTAAGTGCATGTTGTCTACAAGTAATATGAAGGTGAGTATGGAAATATCGTCACCCTAAATTTATTCAAGCAATATGTAATTTTCAAATTAACTAACTATCAAAAGTTAATAAAAGTAAATTTAAAGAACTTAAGAATTAAAACTCAATAAATAAAAAATAATTAAAATGCACGAAATTAAGAAGGCAAAATTAAATAGATGAACATAAAATAAAATTACTTAAAACTAAAATTAAAAATTGTTATTCTAAATTCCTAATTTAAACTTAAACAATAAACAAAGTAAATTAATAACTATAGACTAAACTAATAAACTCAATCTAAAATAAATTGCAAAGTAAATTTGTATATTGACTAATATAGAATATAAAACCTAAAAAACTAAACCTGCTTTGCAACAGAAAACAGCGCAGCCTTGTGATCCAGCCATCAGCATCAATTAACTACTGCTACAAACAAGCTCACGCCCCTGCCACGTCCAGCCATGCACAAGCCCAGGTGTCGACTCCAACAGATACGTGAAGAAGCCTGCTGCAAGTAGCTCACCTTGCCACACATCATCCATGTCCCTACACATGTGCTGACAGCTACAGAAGCAACACGTCTCACAGCTCAGCACCACGATTCTGTTCCAACAAAATCTACTTCTGCCCTTGTTCGCACCTCTCCTCTGTCTCGTCCAGCAGCTAGCCAGCCCTTCACTTCCAGACACCATTAGGCCATGATCCTTTTGTATCAACTCGTCCCGGTCAACGCAGCATCAACAATGCATGCCTCCAACGCGACGCAGCAGCAGCCACCACAGTCTAGCAAGCACCTCTCCCCTCTACTACCTAGGAACCAACACCGAATCTGCCTTCACGCTCAAACTATACAAGCAACCTTTGGCAACTACGCTTTATGCTAATAACAACGCTTCAGCAAGCTTTCCTTACAGCAATCGAAATTACAACAGCAGAACCGTGCCATTCCTTGCTTGCCGTGACCAGCCAGAACTCAGCAATCAATCAGCAATTGGAAGAATATAGTGACAGCTGTATAAAGAAATAGAACAGAACAAAACAGGGTATAGTAGCGAACTCCAACAAGCCCTCCACCTTTCTTCTTCTAAACCTATTCTCGTAGACTATAAAGCAAACATGTAAGAAAGTGCGAAACATAAAAGTGAAATTATGGTGCGGAACTATGAGAACAATAAGGCAGAAGAGCGCACTGCTAAACTAGAACACGAATTTTAATCTATAACCAAAAAGAATCTAAAGCAATAATTAACAAAAACGTAGAACAGTGAAGTAATTCAAAAACAAAGTAGTGGCATAAATCAATGAAAAAAAACTGTAGTTTTATTGAATATAAACAAGAAAGAGACTTTGAGTTTTAATTGAAATGTAAACTAAAAATAACTGAAATAAAAAAAAAAATTCGAAAGAAACAGAAAGCTTGAAAACAAAATGGGAAAATGACTAAGGGACTCGGCAATGAAGAAGGAAGAACTACTGTCACCAGCCCTCCTTTCCTCCTTTTAAAACCTCAACTGAAGCTAAAAAAATGCCGTGTTTAAAAACAGCTCAATAGCAATAGATGGAAGTTGTAGAAATCGGTGAAGAAGAACGGTGTCATGCAACCCTCCTCCACGCCTTCATCAATCGGCAGCTTCATCCTATATGTTAGGGCGCCTTCCGTGGGCTCGCATAGAGAAAGGCGTAACTTGCGGATTGAATTTGAAGTGTTTTAGGATTGATTGGTTTTGGTATTCAAGTGGGCTTACGGTGTATTTGGGCTTCAAATGAGAATGGATAAGGTTTTAAGTGGGTTATGGTTAGGCTTTAATGAGTTTAGAAGAATTTAGAGATATAGCTTATGTAGTGGTGCAAGGTTTTGCATAGGGTGATTTAGGGTTTAAAGGAAATTTTGGGGTTTAGTTAAAGTTTAAGCTTTGGGTTTAAACACTAAATCTGACCATTTCTCATTGATTTTTACCATCTTCTCAATTTTCTCATTATTTTTGAAATTTTTACAAATAAAGACAATTTAATTTAATTAAATTAGGGAGAAATTGAATTACAATTCCAAAATTCAATAAAAATTGATGCAATAAATACTTTAAAAAGTTTATATTTTAGAGACTTATCACTTGCTTCACGAGTAAGAAGCTTAACATGTGCTAGTCCTAGAGTATTGTCAATGCCTATTCTTGACAATACATTGACTAGGACTGCTTATTAGGAACAAAGCTTTGATGCACAAGGATCTCATAATTATAACCGTTTATGATTTCTTTGTAAAGCCAATTTTGTTCCATGGGTCTCACCATATTTAGTGACAAATAATCTTTATTATTGTTGATCTAAATAGTGAAGGAAAACTTTCATGTCATTTACCATAATTGATCATACGTTGTTATGATGTCATGCCTCTCACTAAATGAATTGACTTTAGGGCATACAAGTAACAAGATTTTTGGGTATCCAAGAATTGGAGTTTCAGCTTGTAGTTTATGGTGGTGAAGGCAAGACATTTTTTTTTGTAGATTTTTTTTCTTTCTGTTTCTCGTACTTTTTGTGTCCCTATTCCTTTAATTTATGGGTGTGTTTTATAAGGGTTGATTCCTCTCAATGTATCCACAACCCATAAAAAAGTAGAAACAAAAATTCAACAATGTCGAGCATAATCCGTTTACTGACAAGCCTAAGAAAGGAAATAAATATGAAGAAGAAAATCTCTATGGAATCCAAAAAGGAAACGAGAAAATAAGAGGAAAAACAATGGAAAAGAGAAAGAGGATGGGTTAGGCATTCAGTGATCTTCAATCATTTTTTTTTTGAAATAAAAATCGGTGACAAATGGACTGCAAAATAAATAAATAAATAAAAACATGTGGATAAGTTCAAATTCTTCAAAATCTTGCAAAATTTATCTTATAAATGTCAACTTTAATTTAAATTAACATGACATCACAAAAAATTTTCTTCAAAAACTGTCTATTTATATAATGGTTTTCTTTTCGGCTTCCTTCTTATATTTTTAATAAAAAAATCTAAAAATTATACCTTCTTCAACTTGAAACTTGAAACTTGAAAGGAGTCAAATTAGTATTAGGAATGTAAATAGGTCGGGTACCTGTTAATTTTAAGATACTTGAACTCGATTAATTTTTATAATACCCAAATCCGATTATTTTGATTTATGTCACCCGAACTCGAACCCTAACCCCATAATCTAGAAAATACTCGTTAACTATCCAAACCCATTTAAAACCCGTTTATTAAATCAAAGTTTAACTTTCTAATTTAAATTTAAAATCAATTTTAGAATAAATTAGTTTAAAAATTAAATTAATAAATTTAATTTAATTCAATAAAATAAATTAAAGCTAAAAGTCATAGTTATAATATTTAATAGAATAATTTAATTAAATATAACATTAATAATAAATAATTTATATATGTTGTTGGGCAGAACAACAATGATTAAATGCTGACATTTCTCATGTACTTCTCTTGAACAGGTATCACTAAGAGCTCTGCAAGAAAAAAAAGGTCAGAGAGACACATGGAGTCGTTCCCTACGTAAGCACTCCGATATTTAAGTCAAAAAGAAAATTTGGTAGAGTCTCAGTAAGCAGAAAATAGAACTTAGGATGAAATAGTGTACCTGGACTGTATTTATACATGAATAATTACCTTAGTTACTGCGGTAATTACTGAAAGGCAATTTCATCTTTTTGCATATTAGCGGGACAAATTTTTCGTGTATGATAGAAGAGTCTCTCGCACCTTGATGAGGGTGTCTTCATCGGCAAGAGGGTGTCTTCATCGGCAAGAGGGTGTCACCTGCCTGGAGGGGGGCGACTTCATGCCATGTGGCCCAATCAATTACTCTCGCCTGCTCCTCTTAGGTTGGGTCTATCCCATATCAATTGATCCTCACTCTTTTATTAGGTTTCCCAATAGAAGAGTAAAAATTGGGAGTGTCTTGGTCATTTTCTTTAACCTAACTGTTTTCTTTACTCTTTGCAAATTTGATTGCATGACTCTTTGGGAAGTGTCTCTTCGATCGTGACTTTTGAGCTTCCCTGCTGTAGCTATATAAGTGTGAGAAGGTAAGAGAATTTCGCTGGAAATCCTCTAAAATAGCACTCTGCCACAGACCTAGCACCTTACCACATATAGTTCACCCTGCCAAACACAGTACACTCTGTCGCTAGTGTCTTCTTGTTTCTCACAGCCTTTGCACCCTACTATAGGAGCGGCCACTTGCTGCCATTTGTACCTTATCGTAGACTTTTTCTAAATTCTAGCTTTTCTTTTCTAGGTGTCCAGGTATCTTTCTTGTTTTTTGACTTGGTATTTGCCTCCAATGGCCACTCATGGTATAAGTTAACCGTTTAGGATGGGTCTCCCTTCTAGGTTAGGTAGTGCGGACTTAGAGGAATTAGGACTAAGTATTCTCTTCTTGAGGGTTATCATTATAGGCTTTCAACTGATAACGAAACCTCTCCTGAATCAGTTATTAGTGGCAAGGCTGTGCAAAGGGCTTATCTACATTTTAGTCTCTATTTTCCTCTTCCTACTTTTGGGTTGGACTTTTTAAAATTCAAAAACATAGTTTCGTGCTTCATCTGCATGGCTGGGCCCAATTGGTGGGATTCTCCGTGGCATGCCATGAGCTCGATATCACATTGTCCATCCCTTTGTTTAATGCTTTCTTAGAGCCTGTGCGCTGTCTAGGCAGATTTCATATTCTATTTAGAGGTTTTCGAAGAAAAATTTCAACAACAAACTTTTTACGAATCTTTCAAGTAAATTGCATAAGTTTGAGGGTGAATGGGTTGTCGTGGAGTTTTTGAGGGGTTTGGATATTCTTACTAGGTTGAACTGAAATACGAATAGCCATACAAAATGTTCAAGTAGGTATAGTCTTGCTTTTTTGAGAGAGCAATACAGTGAGTCTACTAGCCTCTTATGTTTTGTTGAAGAGTGTAACATATTTTCCATTCTCACCCATGAAAAGGTTGCAACAACTAGCTTGGGAGTAGGCAGGATTTCTTCTGACACTCCATATGTTCCTATAAATCTACCATCAACCTTAGCTACTTATATCTTGATTCTAGCAACTTGCCTACAATCCCTTCAATCGATCAAGCAAGCCCTGTAGGTCTTTCAGTAAGAGACCTTTCCTTAAATTAAAAATAATGAGGAGGATGAGTCTTTTGAGGCTGCAAGTGCAAGTAGTTCATTCGAAGAAGACTTAGAGTGGGATTAAGGTGATGCCTTTGAGAGTACTTTCTACGATCTTCCTACATATGAGAGCTTCGCTAATATAGGCGATCTTGATGCATACTTAGGTTTCCAATAAGTGATTTTTGCATTTGTTCATGTGATAACTGCTTCTAACATACTCTAATAACATTCTCTCTCTCTCATTTTTTATCTTACAGACATGAGTTTTCAAGATGCTATTCTATAGGAGGAAGGTTGTTGCAACGTCTTCTGGGGGGTCTTCCTAATGTGCCTCCACTAAGATAGTAACCTCGTATCGAGGCATTTGTCTCAGAGCATTCTTGCGCTCTTACTCCCCTTCTAGTCACTGATCAAACTGATCATCCTGCGTGAGCGGTTGTGTGAGGAAAGAGGAGGATAATTGTCCGTGACCGCTCCACACCCAGCTTGAAGGGTAGTGAACACTCGGGATCTTAAAAGAGTGACCCAGTCCCTCAGAGAGGTAACCTCAAACCTCCAAAAGGTGATTGTACTCTTCGCAAACCTTGCTAAAAGAATTGAAAGAAACTTTACATCAAAGAGGCAATGACAAAGAGACCTATTTTCCCAATGTTGTGCCCCCTACTTGTACCCACTATTCAGTAAATAGAGGTAAAATGTTGATGACAACAATTTTCAAACTTACCTTGGCGTTAATGACAATGACAGTATTGAAGATACCAGGGTAGCTTCCTGTCTGGTCTAAAGCATTATACAACCTTGAGATGAGAAGAAAATTTTTAAAGGTTTCCCTTAGGGTAAGGATAACTCGGATTATTATGCTATGAAGGTAAAGAGCTTAACTTTTATTTGAGCACATATATTCTTTTTTTTTTCTTTGACAATAGCTCTCTTGTTTTGTTAGTTGCCCAACAAATAGTGGCTATGAATGCATAGCACAAGACCGTGCTGAGAAGGATCTGCAATAGCTTAGGACTAAAAAAAATTGACCTTACCAATGAGGTCCAGCAGCTGCATTCACTTCCTGATAAGGTGGAGGAGCTAAAAAAGGAGAATGAATACATTAGGTCCTAGCTGATAGGTCTTAAGTGTGATTTGAGTGCTAAGAAGGTGAAGACTGCTTCTTTAAAGGGATATAGGAAGGCTTTTGAAAAATTTTTGGAGGATCTACGCAGTGCAAGGTCTTGACACGACAAAGCTTTGGAGGAAATTCAAAGCTTACTCGGTCGACAAAAAGGGCTGGAGAGCGAGCTTGCTGCAGTATGAAATTTATCATAAGTCTTCAAAAGCGATTGTGATCAAATTCAAGCTGAGGCAGTATAGGAATATCATCTCTCTCAAGATTGTTTTGAGAAGAAGCAATTATATTCCGCAAGCTTAGTAAAATATGGTTTTTATTTGGCCCACGCCTGGCCAGAGTAAAAAAGAGTTGGCGAGACTTTTCCTGAGCTACTGTTCCCAAGCAAGGTCGAGTTGTACAATGCTCCCTCTTGCATCAAGTATCGACCTGACTTTGAGAACCTCGAGGATTATTTAGAAAAGTGGGCTAAGGATAACCTATTGAACCTTAGTGGTCCCTAACCACCTCGCCAACCACGCAGCAATCTTAAGTCGATCAAGGCTCTCGAGGTTCTAGACAGTGAGGACTTTCATTTCTTTGATGCAACCACTGTTGCCCTACTTTCAAGCTTGCCACTGTCGAAACCGTGAAGCTCCATGGTGTTGGCAAAAACACTAAGGTAAGTGTTCCAAAAGGTTTGGTCGAAGGCTTAGCCCCTGTTCTCCTATTGATCTTATAGCTGATCCTACAGCTGAATAGTCTAGATGCTTTTTTGTTAAGTAATTTTTCTGTTTTCCAAAATTTTATAGTTGTAAATCATGCATTTGTGAATCATACACTTGCTTTTAATACAAGTTTGTGATGATTTCCTTCGCAATTTTTCTTCTAGTGTTGTATTTTTTACGCATGCTTATGATATAATGATAATTCATTAAGGTATAACAATGTATCCAACATGCCAGCATATCATAACACGCACAAATGGTTACACAATGATAAGATTATAACCTACCATACCATACGCTCCCCCGGTTTTTTTTACAATAGAGTATTGTCTCCTTTGAAGAATAACTCTACTTGGTTATTCTTAGTTGGATGTGTTTACTTTTTATCAACAAACAATGTATCTAGTCTTGTGCTTATTATGGCTTATATCACACACTTTTCGCTTCAAGCCTATAAATTGCCTGTCTTACGCATTTTTAGCTTAAGGACTTTTTTTGTTACCCGTCTAGCTCATTTTTCGCTTAGAAACTTTTTTATTGCCTGTCTCGCGCATTTTTCACTTAGAGACATTTTTGTCTTTTCTTCTTTTGTTCCTATAACATGTCTATCATACATGCGATATTATCATAGGATACACAAAGATATGAATAATTGACCTTTCATTTCATAATATGTAATATGTCCAATGAATAAAACAAGTGACAAAACAACTTCAATAAATGTTAAAACAAAAAATTCAAATGTTTACTGCCAGTGTAGTTTCAAATGATTAGTGTTCTAAGTCTTTGAAATCTTCTTACCCTGTAAAGTCTCTAAAGCATAGGTGCATGGTCCGATCATCATCCTAATCTTGTAAGGTCCTTCCTAGTTTGCTTTAAATTTACCATCCTCTTTATGTGCATTGGTGATAGCTGGCTTTCTTAGCATGAGATCCCCTTCTTGTAATGGCCTGCTTTTTACTCGGGCATTGTAGTAATCAGCTACTCTCTGTTGGCAAGTGACCAATCGTATTGTTGTCATATCTCTTTATTCATCAATCAAGTCTAGATTCTCTTTATGCCCTTAAGAATTGACGTCTTGCACATAAAGGACCATCCTGGGTGACACAGCCCCAATTTTAACTGGTATGAGGGCCTTGGTATTGTACACCAAATTAAATGACATTTCTTTAGTCATTAAGCCTAGAGAATGCTAGGGAGTTCATCCACATATGCTCCTTTAGCCTTATCCAGTTTGGTTTTCAATCCGTAAAGTACTGTACGATTGCTCACCTCAACCTACCCATTGGCTTGCTAGTAAGAGACAAAAGATATATTAAGCTGGATATTCAGCCCTTTGCAGAATTCTTGGAAAGCATTGCAGTCAAATTGCTTCCATGGTCAACATTCAACACCTGAATGATTACAAATTGACAAATGATATCTTTCCACACCATGGCTTCCACTTTCTTCTTAGTAATGGTGTCTAAGGGTTTTGCTTTAATCCATTTAGTGAAATAATCAGTAACCACTAATAGATACTTTCTCTGCCCTATTGCTATAGGAAAGGGACATAAGACATTTAGTCCCTATTGTGCAAATGGTGTGGGTTGGAAGGTGTTTTGGAGGGTTGAGAAGGGTGCTGATGTGACGAGAGTGAATCTCTAACATTTGTCACATTTACATACCTTGTTGGCAGCATCTTGCTTTAATGTTGGCTTGTAAAACCCAGCTCGGAGGATCTTCGTGGCTAGCGCTCGAGCTCCCAAATGTTCTCCACAAATTCCTTCATGCACTTCAACTAAGGTGTATTTAGCTTGTTTGGGCCTTACACACCTTAACACCTTAATGTCACAAATTTCCTCTTCCTTAATGCTGGACTTTGCAAGACATTCCACCTTACTATTCTACCTTTCGTTTCCTTGGAAGAGGTTAACTTAGAAAAGGTGTCTGTATGAGTGTTTTCAGACCGATTGATCTGAGCTAACAAAAAATTTTTGAATAACTGTGCCAGTAGTTGGACTTTCTATGAGTATGGTATTAGGTTAGGCTCTTGTGCTTCATATTCTCTGAGAAACTAATTCACCACCAACTATGAGTCACTATGGGCCACTAGATTATTGACTTGTACTTTCAAAGCCAACTTCATTCCCACTATCAGAGCTTCATATTCAGCAATTTGAACTTGGGAAGTCGAAGTGCAAAGAATACTCCAAAGTTTCCTCTTCCGGTGAGATTAGGACTACACCTGCTCTACTGCCATTCACATTACAAGCCCAATCCATGAACAATTTCCACCATGTTAACTCTAGTTCATCTTAACTCTCTTGGCCTGTGCATTTAACAATAAAATCCACCAACAATTGCCCCTTTATGGCTTGCTAAGGTTGAAAATGTATGTTATATTCACCAAGTTCAATCACCCACTTAATTAATCGCCCTGAATGTTCAGGCTTTTGCAATATTTGCCTCAAAGGTTGATCGGTCAAGACAGTGATCTAATGTGCCTGAAAGTAAGGGCGTAACTTTCGAGTTGCCATTACCAATGATGGGGTCACCTTTTCAACCTGGGGGTATCTTGATTCTGCATCTAATAGTACCTTACGTAGTATGTCGGGCAATCCTTGTCTCTATCTTTTCTTAACAGTACTATACAAATTGCTTTTTCTCCTACTCCTACGTACATAAAAAGCTTCTCTCTTGGCTAGGGTCTTGACAATAATAGCAACTCCTTCAGATACTCCTTTAACTTATCTAAGGCAATTTGGCATTCCTCCGTCCATTTGAAATCCTTTCCCCCTTTAAGTGCTTTAAAGAATGGCAGGCTCTTTTCCGCTGATTTAGATAAAAAAATGATTTAGGGCCGTTATTCTCCCAATTAACCTTTGCACTTCTCTCACTGTGGCAGGGGGTTTCATATCTAAGACAGCTTGAACTTTTTAGGGTTGGCTTCAATTCCTCGATTAGTGATCATGAATCCCAAGAATTTTTTCGATCTTACCCCGAATGAGCATTTGTTGGGATCCAGCTTCATGTCGTATTGTCGCAACACCTTAAACACTTTTGACGTTTTTTTTATATGATTCCCCCTTATGACTTTTTATGATCATGTCATCTACATAGGCCTCCATAGTATTTCCCAACAGGTCCTTAACTACCTTATTCACCATGTGTTGGTATGTGGCACTTGCATTTTCAAGTCTAATGGCATTACTTAGTAGCAGTAGGTTCCACTATATGTAATGAACAATGTCTTTTTTCATCAGCGAGGTGCATCATAATTTGATGGTACCCCAAAAAGATATCTAAAAAGCTTAGGAGTTCATATCCTAAAGTTTCATCCACCAGTTTATCAACGCGTAGTAGTGGATACGAATCTTTGGACTAGACTTTATTCAAATCAATGAAATCCATGTACATCCTCCATTTTCCATTAGCTTTCTTCACTATCACCACATTTGCTAACCATTTAAGATAATGAACCTCTCTTATAAATCCTGCTTGTAGCAACTTCAATATCTCCTCATCTATGGCTTGTTGCTTTTCCAAAGCAAAATTTCTTTTCTTTTGCTTAAGTGGTTTGGCTCCTAAAATGACATTTAACTGGTAGCAAGCAACTTCAAGATTAATTCGAGCATGTTAGCCCATGCAAAGACATCGAAATTCTCCTCTTAACATTGCACTATTTCTTTCTTTATTTCATCAGGTAGTTGACTTACCATGTAGACTATCTTTGCAAAAACTACAAATTTTGTACCATGTTAGTGAATAAATAAGAGACATAGAATAAGCTTGGTACTATGATGCACCTTGTAGTTAGCATCATTTCAAGTAATGAGAATGAAATTGCAAGTTTGGTGAATTCAACAACAAATGATCCTTAAGATAATTTAGAAACCTTATATAAGTTCAAAAATTATATGAGAACAAATAAGTGCATGAATTCCACAATATAGAAGTGTATTTGTTTTAAGTAAAACAAGGACACAAGTATACTAAAAGAAATGTAGTATACTTGAATATTAAAATAGTCAAAATAAAATAAACAAGGAATACATATATATGTGTATATTGAGTGTTAAATATGTATACATATATATATATATGTAAATTTTAAAAGAAAAGAAAAAAATATATAAATATATATACACACACACATACCTACACTAAAAATATACTAGACATGAAAACATATATATATATATATATATATATGGACAAGTGTATGTATATATTTTATAATTAAAATTGGAAGTTTATGTATATATATGTATTACATGTAGAGAATATGATAAAAATAAGTAAATACATATTCCATGTAATCAATAAAACAAATATATATATATATATATATATATATTAGTTACACACATATGTGTGTGTGTGTGTGTGTGTGTGTATATATATATATATATATATATGAGTACATAGATATATATATATATATATATATATATATATATATATATTAATGTTTAAAATATAAGTACAAATATATATTACATGTAAGTAATATAACAAATAAATAAATATATATATATATATATAATATATATTAGATATATACATGTATAAATATATATGATTATTATATAAAGATAATTATAATTATTATAAATATAGATAAATGAAATAAAAATAAAAGAACATAAAAGAAAAACAAAAATAGAATTTAGATACAAATATAAAATAAGAGTTAGTGGAGTTTGATCGGACTTTCTCCCATTAAACTCCACTAGCCATTTACGGGTAAAACAAAAGAAAGACAAAGCTTCTTGAAGAAGCTTGGAAAAACCAAAGGAAAGAAAAAGGGCTCGGGTAGAATTGAGAGAGAAGAAAAGAGAGTTGTAGTCGAGAGAAAAGGAAAAGAAGAAAAGAAAGGGCAGCTGAAGGAAAAAAAAGGAAAGGAAGAAAAGAAAGTTGGAACCGAGAAAAGAAGGAAGAAGGGAGAAGTGGGGTACGAGAATAAGGGCTGGAAACTGAAGTCGGAAGGGAAGAGAAGGAAGAAAAGAAAGTTCCAGCCAAGAGAGGGGAAAGAAGAGAAGAGGAAGAAAGGAAGCTTCAGCTGCTGTCTCACCACCGTGGACAGCATGGAACGGCAGCAAAGAAGGAAGAATAGGGCTACCGTGGGTGGTGATCTTCACCAAGTTATCGAAAATACAAGGTAAAATAAAAAGAAAGAAAAATAATTAAAAGGAAAGAAAAGAAAATTCAAGAAAGAAAACCATATATATGAATATATAATTTGTATATATGGAGATGAGAAGAATAGAGTTAAGAACCTTAATATATTAATATTAAGTATATGAATATATATGTGTGTGTGGGCATGTATATATTGTTCACTTGGAAACAAGTAGGAAACAAGAGAAAGAAAGAAAATAAAAAGAAAGAAAAAGGAAAGGAAAAGAATTAAAAATATGTATATGTAATATATATATATATATATATATTTGTGTATTTAAAGATGAAAGAATAAGATCCAAGACTTATATTATACTAGTATTAAATACGTATATATGTATATGTATTACTTGTATATATATGTATATATATATTACTTACTCAAAAAAAGGAAAAAAAATAGATAAATATATGTATGTGTGGTGCATATATGTAGATATATACTAGATTTTCAAAAATTTTATTATGCTAGTGTTAAATACATACATATATAAATGTGTGTGTATATATATATATACTACTTACTTGAAAACTAGTTAAAAGACAACGAAAAGAAAAGAAAAGAAATACAAAGAAAGTAAAAAGGATTAGAAAGAAAAGAGGTATATATGTGTGTGGAAATATAACATGTGTGTGTGTGTGTATATATATTGTAGACACCCTATTTTGTCCGGGGTCTTAATTTGTATAAATAATTAATTGGGGTGGGTGACATTTGTATTTTAATTTAATAATTGGGAATTTGGCTAGAATTAAATTAGAATTTTTAGATTTAGAATTAACATTAATTAGGAAATTACAATTAAAATAGGATTTAGGAATAATTAAAAAAAAAGAGATAAGAAAAGAAAATAAAATTAATTTTAGTATAGGATAATTAGGATAATTGAGTTTTAGGATAATTATTTAGATTAATAGAGTTGGATTAGGATTAATATAGAAATTAAATAGATAAAGTATTAAAGATAGGAGATAATTATTAGAATAAGTATAGTTGTATTAGGACTCTAACTAATTTTGGACTATAAAAAGGGATCAAGGCTCATAATTGAGGACAAAAACAAGATACACAATCAAACACTCAACCTTGACAGAAAATCCTACCGAGCATCATCACCAAGCTTGCCCCCATACAGTGGCCATCATCATCTTACACTGATCATCGTTACCCTGTCCATTGTGGATCGGAGTTTGTCGGTTGTATCAATTTCTTGGCTGTCAATCGCTGCACCACCGTGAGCAACTCATCGCCAAACAAGCTTGTTCGCTTGTCACGCATCCTGTCTGGTTACTGCTCGGATGTTTGCTGCCACCGCCCCTGTTCCTCACAATTCTTATTATTCACGTGAGCTGTAGTTTGGAAATACAAAGGAAAGCTTGGTTTTTGCCCCTTTACAGGTAAGTAAAAAAACGTTTAATTAATGTTAGTGGGTAGTTTATGATTGTTAGGTTGTTATATATCTACAATTGGGTATTAATTGTTTATATAATAATTAAATTAATAGTTAATAATTTAACATATAAATAATGTGGTAATAATTTGTACATAAACATTTATTTCGATAATGGCTAATATTTGTTTTAATAAGGTTAAATAATATTAATTTGATAATAATTTGTTAATTAATTCAATAATTTAATAAATCTAATAATTTGGTAAGTTCATGATAGTACTAACGTTTAATTGGATAATAATAAAGAAAAATAATAATTTGTATACTTAAATTGATTAGCATATAATATTAGTAAAATAATAAAATCACAAAATGTGGAGATAAGCTAGATTATTCCGATGATGGAATTCTGAGGTGTCACGAATGGTTGACATTTCAGATTTTCTAGGTGAGGATGTTTTCTATGGGTTTCGCCAGAATGATGGAAAATTCATGGAAGATGTTCAATATTAAAATATATATGTAAAATATTTAATTATTATAAAATTATAACTACTTAATAAAATAAAAAAATTTATTCCAATGATGGAATTCCGAGTGTCACGAATGGTTGCCATTTTGGAAATTCCTAGGGGAGGATATTTACCTTAGATTTTGCCAGCATGATGGAAGATTTAAGGTAAGTGTTCAATATTAATAATCGATATTTATTTCTTAAAACATAAATATATATTAATAATCAATCTCTATTAAAAATAAAATAAACATAAATATTAATAAGAAATTAGGGAATAATGATAAAAAAAATAAAATAATAATAAATTGAGAATAAGTGGAGGTTATCCCGATGATGGAATTATAAGGTGTCACGAATGGCTGACATTTTTAAATTCTTAGGTGAGAGGTTTTCTTTAAATTTCGCCAGCATGATGGAAGATTTAAAGAAAACTTTCAAGAAGAATAATTGACATTTATTTTCAAAAGATAAATAATATTAAAATAAAGATAAAAAAATAAAATAAAAAATAAAGGAGAATTAAAAAAGAAGATAAAAATAAGAACAAAAGATGGAAAACAAAATTAAGATATCTCATAAACGATTTAACAAATCCGACGATGGAGCCTATCCAAGAAAGACGAATGGGATTTCTTGGATACTCTTGAGGTGAGGATGAAATTTAAGGAATTCCGCCAGCATGATGGAGAGTTACTTAGAAATTGTCCAATATTTAAATATTTAAATTTAACAAGATTAAAGACCATTTAATTAAAAATTATTAAAGATATCACAAAATTAGTTGGTACCATCTTAGGATGGGCGCTGTGGGGGTGCTAATCCTTCCCTACACGTAACCGTACTCCCGAATCCTAGATTCTTTGAACGCAGACCCTGCCTTATCTTTAGACAAGAATAGGTGACCAATCACACCTTATGTTTGAATGGTTGGTGGCGACTCCTAGAATTTTAAAGTCTAGCGGTTAGGTTCACGGACCTAGACGTTATGACAGCTTGGCGACTCCACTGGGGACTTTTAGAGAGTCAGGCCAATAGAAAATTTTGTGATTATCTTGAGTTTTTGATTAAATGTTTTTTTTGCTATGTTGTATATATTGCTTGTTATGCTATCTTTATTGAGGGGCATTTAAAATGGAGTCTTGTTCCTTCACACACACACATCACTTGCATGAGCATGCATGAGCCTTCGACTCGGGCTTCATCCTTTTTAGGAGGAAGTATAGTAACTACGCTCTCGTGAGGTGGTAACCTCCGCAATGGCTAGCGAAATACTTCCACTCAAATTGAACCTTTCCGTTTGTAGCCTGTGATGGGTGAGGATTGGGTGCCTTACTAGTCTTGTGTGGATGACAGTGAGGAACAATTTGGGAACCTTTATACCTTGAATTATCCAAACCCAGCATGTAATGAAACAAAAGGCTTGGCCTTAAGGTAGAACCATACTAGATTGAAGTGTAGACTCAAACCTAGGATAGGACACATGAAGGAATAAGTTTTACTTCCTCCTTTTACATTATTTTGACAAAAAAAAAAGAAAAAATTCAAAAAATATAGTTTTTCTTTCTTTTATTTTTCAAAAAAAAAAAAGAGTTTGTATGTATCATTGAGTCATCCATAGTTGTGTTTGATTTTACATCACATAACATATCATTCATGTAAGTTTGCATTTATCTTATCATGAGAATGAACATACTTTTGATTGTTAGGAGAGATTGTTAGACTTAAGTGCATTCTATATGCATTCTTTTTTTTTGTGCATAAACATATCATCACATGAAATATAATTTCAACTTAATTATGGCACTCAAGGTATCAAAATTGCATCCAGTAGATGATCTGCCCTCCACAGATATCATACAAGGTATCAAGCACGCATAATGGAAGAGGATCAAAATATTAGAATAGAAAAGTTGGAAAGGGAAAATATAGAGATAAGGGGGAAATTGAGTGAAATTGCCCAGTTGCTAAAAGCCATGATTAAAGGAAAGGAGAAGATGGGGAATCAGGAGGAGTCAATCCAAGAACCTCAACAAAGCATGCGAGACAACCCTATTTTTGTTCCTGAAGGAAGTACTATTAAAGCTCCAACGCCTCTACAGATGCAAGTTCAAAACCCAGTGGAGGTGCCAAATTTAGATGATCCTACAGAGTTAGAAAAGTTGAAGCATAAAGAAGAATATAGTGGTACTAAGGCTCAGCTGAGTTTGATAGAGGAAAGACTAAATGCCATGGAAGGAGTTAACTATTTTGGACCCGTTGATGCTGAAAGGTTGTGTTTGGTACATGGTGTCGTGCTTCCACCAAAATTCAAGGCGCCTGAATTTGAAAAGTTCAATGGAACATCGTGCCCAAAAGATCATCTCACCATGTACTGTAGAAAGATGGCAGCGTATGCATGGGATGACAAGCTATTAATTCATGTTTTCTAAGACAGTTTGACTGGGTCAGCCGCTAAGTGGTACAACCAATTAGAAAGGAGCAAAGTTTCTTCTTGGTCTGAGTTGGCCAAAGCTTTTATAGCTCAATACAAACATGTGTCCGATGTAGCTCCTGATCGCTTATCTCTCCAAGGTACGGAAAAGAAGAGGGATGAGAGTTTCAAAGAATATGCCCAGCGATGGAGAGATATGGCATCACAAGTTCAGCCTCCTTTGACTGAGAAGGAGGTCACCATGTTCTTTTTGAACACTCTCAAGGCACCCTACTATGAACGTATGCTTAGCAGTGTAACTAAGAACTTTGCAGACATGGTGTTAACTGGTGAAGCTATTGAGAACGCCATCAAGAGTGGAAAGATCGAAGCACCAGTGAATGATAGTAGGAAGGGTGGATTCTCGAAGAAGGAAGGAGATGCACAAGCTGTCTCAAACAATTCGCGTCACCCTTATACCTCTTACCCACCTTCAGTGAATTATGCCTATTCCCCATCTTACCCACAAACTCATCCCCAAAACACATATCAACCTGTTTTCCCTCGACAAACTCCTACAGCCTCAACAAATCGCACTTTCCCACCTAATGACCAAAGGAACAACCGACTTAGCCGAAATGTCACCATAGACCCTATACCAATGACATACACAGAGTTGTTCCCACAGTTGGTAAGGGGTCACCTTATTGCCCCTGTTTATGTAGAGCCCTTGAAGCCTCCCTACCCAAAGTGGTATGATCCTAACGCAAAGTGTGCTTATCATAATGACAATGTTGGTCACTCTATTGAGAATTGTATGGGCTTGAAGAGGAAAGTCCAAGCACTTGTCAACACTGAAATTTTGAGGCAAAGAATAACCCAAATATGAAGGATAATCCTCTGCAGATCACACAAGGGGTAGCGGTTAATGCTATGGAAGAAAGTGGATGATATTGATTGATTCACTAACTTGAAGATTATGGTTGTTTCTTTGTTTCTAATTTCATTCATCTTAGGATATTTCAATTTCTTAGGTAATATAGGAGTGCCTAAGCCCAAAAGGCATTAAGAGTTTCTTTTATGTATTGGGCCAGTTTTCATTTGTTTTCATTTTCAATAAAGGATTAGTGTGATGCATATTTCTTAATTCCTCATTCCAATCTTGTTCTTTAATGCCAAACACCAATACCCATATTCTCTACATTGTTACCAAGCTTAAAAGTATCCAAATAATGAACATGATAATGATGATGGCAACGAGTATAAAATTCAGTTTTGAAAGAGTTGCTTTGGTTGGTTGAATGGGTTTCCAATTTGCCAAGATTGTTCAAGTAAGAAGAGAATAGAAGATATTTGTCTAAAATCTTCACCTATAGAATGTTACGAGTAAAGGTGAATCTCTACATGAAATTCTAATGAGTTTGCCTTTGTTCAATAGATGACCTTTAATGAGAGTACTTGTAATGAGATGAGAAATGGCCTTCTTTCACTACCTTTCAAGTGTGAGTAAAATTATCCATTGATTACCCCTTTTGAGCCTATTATATTCTTTTTAATATAACCCACCAAGAATCACCCTCTACACTGGGGGGCAAAGAGAATGGAAAATGAAGGATTAGTGGGGCAAAGTGAAAAAAAAAATTTTGTGGGAAAAAAAAGAACAAAAGAAAAGAGAATGAAGAAGGAAAGAGGGTTTGAATCAAGAAAGTGAAAACCCTAGTCACATTTGAATAAAAAAGGAGACAAAAAGCAAATTAGAATGGGGGCAAAAGTCAAAATGCCTAATTGATTCATGAAAAATGATTCTTGGTTTGATGAACCCTGAAACACTTATTTTGAGCCTATATTATCCTTTCTTTCATGAACCCTCACCTGAGCCTACATTACGTGCCTTAAAAGTCCATTTTGATCAAATATGAGTACTCCTATTGAAGAATCATGTGTTGAATAAAGGCATACTTATACTATGAGATGATGATCCTTTGGATGGAATTAGGATGAGCAGATCAAGATAGGCAAAAAGATTTCGTCTAGATGGAAGAAGTGGGATTCCAAAGACTCTCTTGGATCCATGTGAGCATTAAATTGGGTGAAGAAATATCTGATGTTGGGGCATGAATCAGAATGAAGAATAGACAAGAGGAGTTTCATCAAGGACAATGAAGTTGAAAATGAAGAGAAATGAATAAAAAAAAAAGAAAGAAATGAAAAAGAAAAAGAAAAAGAAGAAAAGAAAAAAAAAGAAAAAAAAAAGAAAAAATGAAAGGAGGATTCAGATCGAAAACCCAAAAAGGGCGGTTTGGATCAATGGAGTGCATCTAAGTTGAAAACCTGAAAAGGCAGCTTAGATACCAGAAAGTTGAAAACCTGAAAAGGCAGCTTAGATACCAGAAAAACTAGATGTCAATGATACAGGGGCAAGAGGATATTTTAATGAACTCAATATGATCAAATAAGGTGGACCTTTGAAGGGAATTTTGTATTTATTGATCAGAATTGTTTAAATTGTTATTATTTGGATACTATTACCTAATCCTAAAAATTCTCACTTTTCATTCAAGCCTACTTTCCTTTTAAGCCTGACAATTTCTTGTTAAATCTTTTCAGATAATGAATAATACCATTCCTTTCATTTTCACCTATTATTTCTTTACCTTGAGGGATTGAGAAATTGTATTGCATTGATTTTGAAATTGGAATGATAATGAATGTCTGCTTGGCAAAATATGTGAAAGACTCCTATATTATTTAGGAAAATGAAAGAAAAGGAAACTTGTGAATGAATGGAAATTGGAAATCAAGAAAAACCAATGAACAAGAAAGAATGGATGATGAGGTCTCAGTAAAGATTTTAATGAGCAAATGAGTGACCAGATAGAGAGGAAAGTAAAAAGAAGAATCAAGGGAAAAGATAAGATAAAGAGGGCATGAAGGCAAGAGTTTCATTGGGCAAGAAAAACGGAACGGAAGAAGGAAAATGAGGAAAGAAATAAGAAATAGAAGGACAAGAGGACAGATGAAAGAGAAGAATGCATGAGATGGATTGATAAAGAATAACCTTGTTGTTGCCACAATTGAGCTTGAAATGTTTTTCGAAAAAACATTGCATGGATAGAGTAGATTGCATCATAGAGATAAAATAGATTGCTTGAATGACATTGCATGGATAAAATAGACTGCATTACGTGGATAGAATTGATTGCATCAATAACATTCCATGGATAGACTAGATTGCATGAATGACGTTGCTTGAATAAGATAGCTTACATGAATGACATTGCATGGATAGAACAGGTTGCAATTGCATGGATAAGATAAATTTCCCAAGATTTCAAATTTTAACAAGACACGAAATTTTAGAGAGGTTTCCTAAAATTTCAAAAATTAGACAAGATAGAAGTCTTGGAGGAGTTTCCCAAGATTTCAAATTTTGGACAAGAAAAAAAATTTTAGAGGGGTTTCCTAAAATTCAAAATTTGACGAGAAAATAAGTTTTGGAGGGGTTTCCCAAAATTTCAAAAAAAAAAGGACAAGAAAAAGAATTTTGGAGGGGTTTCCTAAAATTCAAAATTTGACAAGAAAAGAAGTTTTGGAGGGGTTTCCCAAAATTTCAAAAAAGAGAAGAAAAAGAATTTTAGAGGGGTTTCCTAAGATTCAAAATTTGACAAGAAAAGAGATTTTAGAGGGATTTCCTAAAATTTCAAAAATTGGACAAGAATAGAAGTTTTGGAGGGGTTTCCCAAAATTTCAAAATTGGATAAGAAAAGGAATTTTAGAGGGATTTCCTAAGATTCCAAAATTTTTTTTTGACAAGAAAAATTTTAGAGGGGTTTCCTAAAATTTTTTTTTAAAAAAAAATCAGCTTTTTTTGGACAAGATTTTAAAGTTTGACTGCCTGCCTGTTTAGGAGGAGCTTTTGGACAAGATTTTAAAGTTTGACTGCCTGCCTGTTTAGGAGGAGCTTTTTAGACAAGATTTTAAAGTTTGACTGCCTTTCTGTTTAGAGGGAGCTTTTTTGAAAAAATAAAAAAATTAAAAAAAAAGAAATAAAAAGGAGAAGTCAGACAAAATAGGTGTCTATGTCTTTGTGCAATTACTGTTTCACAGCAAATGCACAAAGAGGGGCAGCTGTAGACACCCTATTTTGTCCGGGGTCTTAATTTGTATAAATAATTAATTGGGGTGGGTGACATTTGTATTTTAATTTAATAATTGGGAATTTGGCTAGAATTAAATTAGAATTTTTAGATTTAGAATTAACATTAATTAGGAAATTACAATTAAAATAGGATTTAGGAATAATTAAAAAAAAAGAGATAAGAAAAGAAAATAAAATTAATTTTAGTATAGGATAATTAGGATAATTGAGTTTTAGGATAATTATTTAGATTAATAGAGTTGGATTAGGATTAATATAGAAATTAAATAGATAAAGTATTAAAGATAGGAGATAATTATTAGAATAAGTATAGTTGTATTAGGACTCTAACTAATTTTGGACTATAAAAAGGGATCAAGGCTCATAATTGAGGACAAAAACAAGATACACAATCAAACACTCAACCTTGACAGAAAATCCTACCGAGCATCATCACCAAGCTTGCCCCCATACAGTGGCCATCATCATCTTACACTGATCATCGTTACCCTGTCCATTGTGGATCGGAGTTTGTCGGTTGTATCAATTTCTTGGCTGTCAATCGCTGCACCACCGTGAGCAACTCATCGCCAAACAAGCTTGTTCGCTTGTCACGCATCCTGTCTGGTTACTGCTCGGATGTTTGCTGCCACCGCCCCTGTTCCTCACAATTCTTATTATTCACGTGAGCTGTAGTTTGGAAATACAAAGGAAAGCTTGGTTTTTGCCCCTTTACAGGTAAGTAAAAAAACGTTTAATTAATGTTAGTGGGTAGTTTATGATTGTTAGGTTGTTATATATCTACAATTGGGTATTAATTGTTTATATAATAATTAAATTAATAGTTAATAATTTAACATATAAATAATGTGGTAATAATTTGTACATAAACATTTATTTCGATAATGGCTAATATTTGTTTTAATAAGGTTAAATAATATTAATTTGATAATAATTTGTTAATTAATTCAATAATTTAATAAATCTAATAATTTGGTAAGTTCATGATAGTACTAACGTTTAATTGGATAATAATAAAGAAAAATAATAATTTGTATACTTAAATTGATTAGCATATAATATTAGTAAAATAATAAAATCACAAAATGTGGAGATAAGCTAGATTATTCCGATGATGGAATTCTGAGGTGTCACGAATGGTTGACATTTCAGATTTTCTAGGTGAGGATGTTTTCTATGGGTTTCGCCAGAATGATGGAAAATTCATGGAAGATGTTCAATATTAAAATATATATGTAAAATATTTAATTATTATAAAATTATAACTACTTAATAAAATAAAAAAATTTATTCCAATGATGGAATTCCGAGTGTCACGAATGGTTGCCATTTTGGAAATTCCTAGGGGAGGATATTTACCTTAGATTTTGCCAGCATGATGGAAGATTTAAGGTAAGTGTTCAATATTAATAATCGATATTTATTTCTTAAAACATAAATATATATTAATAATCAATCTCTATTAAAAATAAAATAAACATAAATATTAATAAGAAATTAGGGAATAATGATAAAAAAAATAAAATAATAATAAATTGAGAATAAGTGGAGGTTATCCCGATGATGGAATTATAAGGTGTCACGAATGGCTGACATTTTTAAATTCTTAGGTGAGAGGTTTTCTTTAAATTTCGCCAGCATGATGGAAGATTTAAAGAAAACTTTCAAGAAGAATAATTGACATTTATTTTCAAAAGATAAATAATATTAAAATAAAGATAAAAAAATAAAATAAAAAATAAAGGAGAATTAAAAAAGAAGATAAAAATAAGAACAAAAGATGGAAAACAAAATTAAGATATCTCATAAACGATTTAACAAATCCGACGATGGAGCCTATCCAAGAAAGACGAATGGGATTTCTTGGATACTCTTGAGGTGAGGATGAAATTTAAGGAATTCCGCCAGCATGATGGAGAGTTACTTAGAAATTGTCCAATATTTAAATATTTAAATTTAACAAGATTAAAGACCATTTAATTAAAAATTATTAAAGATATCACAAAATTAGTTGGTACCATCTTAGGATGGGCGCTGTGGGGGTGCTAATCCTTCCCTACACGTAACCGTACTCCCGAATCCTAGATTCTTTGAACGCAGACCCTGCCTTATCTTTAGACAAGAATAGGTGACCAATCACACCTTATGTTTGAATGGTTGGTGGCGACTCCTAGAATTTTAAAGTCTAGCGGTTAGGTTCACGGACCTAGACGTTATGACATATATATATATATATATATATAGAGAGAGAGAGAGAGAGAGAGAGAGAGAGAGAGAGAGGTAATAAGAGGAGATAAATCCGATTTAAGAATTCAAAATTTAATTAATGTTAAGTGAATACATATATATATATATATATATAAATATCAACATATATGTATATACGTATTAAGTTAGAAATTAGATTTTTAGTATATAGAAATGGGCTAGACGTTATTAAGTCGCATTTTTATTGTGAAGGTGTAGCACGAAGGGAGGGTCGAGGAAGATACTCGGTAAGGGTATAAGGTAAGTGGGTTAAATAAGCCTTGCTAGTATCATCTCGTAAGAGATGAATAAATTCTTATTAAAATACTTATCTAAATTTACCTCAAGTTTGGCTGAATACTATGGGTAAGACTATAAGAGTAAGTACGGTAAAATACAAATTGGACATCATGTGATCGTGAATAGTAGTTGTTTAGAAAGGAATCTTGCTTGTGACTTGTGTGTTATATGTTATAGTTTGTTTGTGTTTGCTGAATGTATAAATTGTATAATCTTGGTGCTTGCATTTGAGGAATGCATATGAATTAATTAAGTCGCACTGAATGAGCATGTTAACACATTGTGATACTTTGAGAATGCATATGTGATTTGTGTGCGGTATATACAGCTCCTAATATTGAGTTCGTGGAGCTCAATTAGTACCTAGTCGTGTTTGTCAAAAACTAGGAAAAAAAGGGGCAACCCGAGTAAAACTCGATTCTTTGTACCGTGTGAGCCACCTCTAGAGAACTCAAACAAACGAAGTGCTATGCAGATTTTTCCGGAATTGTGAGAGCCACCTCTAGAGTCCTTTGAGAGCTAAGTGCTATAGTGCATCGATGAACCATTTGAAAGTATAAGCCAAAGAGGCAAGCCTGAGTAGAAACTCGATTCTTTGTATCGTGTGAGCCACCTCTAGAGAACTCAAAGGAACTAAGTGCTACGCAGATTTTTCCGGAACTATGGGAGCCACCTCTAGAGTCCTTTGAGAGCTAAGTGTTACATGTGTATCGATGAACCATTTGAAAGTATAAGCCAAAGAGGCAAGCCCGAGTAGAAACTCGATTCCTTGTACCATGTGAGCCACCTCTAGAGAACTCAAGGGACCTACGTGCTACATAGATTCTTCGGAAACTGTGGAAGCCACCTCTAGAATCCTTTGAGAGCTAAGTGCTACACGTGTACTAATGAATTATAAGAAATCATATGCCATTGAGATAATGGATAAACGATTGTGAACTACGAATATGACAACTATCATTAGATAGGATAGATACTATACATGTGATTGAAAATTTAAAATCACTGTTGAACTTTACTTACATTGTGATATAGAACCATATGTTACTTGAATTAGTTGTGTTTTTCATACTTAGTTAACTATATCTAGGAAAAGTGACAAAGAGAATGATATTGTGTGAATATATTATGTGAATTAAAGAAATGAATAAAGGCATGAATAACCTTATGAATTTTATTGTACATACAGCTAGTAGTTAATCTCGACATAATGCATACATGCTGTTTTTATAGAGTTCATGCATGTATGATCGTATTTTACGATTTGATCCTAGTATGTACTTATTTAAACTACTTACTGAGCCGCGGATTTACTCACCCCTTAAATTTAACATTTGCAAATCATACGAGTTGATAGCCGGCTCAGGCTTCATATAGGCTCCCGGAAACTGTACCTAGTAGTGGTACTCGTTTGCATTCTCCGAGCCTAGCTTTTGCATTTTGAGGTATACTAATTATATATCATTTTGATAGTTATATGTACTTTAATTTCACAGTACTAGGAAAGAATATGGGATGTAGCTTTGGATCGCACTAGATTATTATGTGAGTCTAGGTGATTATCGAGTTCGATCCGGGTTAAGATGTACATTTTGAATGATGTATAGATTGCTAGATGTGGACTTATTAATGGTTAAACCCTTGAGAAGCATGAGATGCATGATTGTGTGAACTGTGGGAAACAACAGCTGGCTGTATTATGTAGTTAAAAAATGTGTTTTAATGCAGGTGATTTTACTGGGGAAATTGATAAAATACAAAGGGGAGGTTTTCGACTCGTTTCTTTTGAAATAGTAAAAATAAGGCTAAAATCATAAAAATCACCTTGAGAAGGATGACATAGCTTGAGAAATAATATTAATAGGATAAGATTTGATTTAGATACTGCACTAACACCGAATACAAACCGTAAATAGAGAAAGAAAAATTTGGCTCGTGAATTTCCATAAGGGATAAAGTAAGTGTTAAGTGGATGTCATTGGCCCTTGGGTCGTGACAACTTTATCCTTATTATCCTCCTTCAATTGAATTGCTTCCATTTCTTCATTAGGTTTTGGCTTACTGTTTCCTCAATGATAAGGGTTTCTTTCCTTTGAATCCCTTTACATGTGGTAGATGCAATATAACATGTCCTCCCCTTCCTTTGATCTCCCTTTACTTGACCTACATTGTTAGGCATTGGGAATTTCATCAATAAATAACATGGCAAAACTATAGCTCTCATATCATTCAATAAGGGTTGCCTGAACATTATATTGTATGCTATAAAGGTCAACTTTACTACCATGAATAAAGCTTATTGCATTGCATTTTTTGGGCTTTCACCAAGAGTAATGAGTAACTGGATTGCCCTTGCGACTTTCACTTTCTCACCGAAAAACCCATATAAAGGTGTGGGTACCAATCTCAACCTATCCTCTAAAATATTTATATTTTCGAAACAGTTCCAATAGATCAAATTTACTAAACTTCCATTATCAACTAGAATCAACTAATTGGATGTTTAGCAACAACTACCGAAATCACCATAGGGTCATCGTGAGAAATTATTATATCCCCTCAATCAGCTGGTGTGAAAGCGATTGGCTTTTCGTCTTGCGCTTCCTTCATCATTGAACAGATTTGATAAGCCTGTCGGGCATAAGTCTTTCAGGCTGAAGAGGAGCTTCTTATCATCGATTCTCCTCCAAAGATGACATTAATGGCATGCCCAGTAGGTTCATTATTCTCTTTTGATTTCTTCAATCTGTTCTTCTTTCAACATTTCTTCAGATATCCTCATTTCTCTCCTCATCTCGTCTATTCCCATTTCACCTATCTCTGGCGTTATTATCTCCTCTGTTTCACATGGGGTACTAGGCTCTGTCATTCTTCCAGACAAATTTATCTATGTTTCCTTCTTTGGCTAATTTCTCCAACTAATTCATTAGCTCTTTGCATCTTTTAGTGGCATGCCCATGAGTGGCATGGAAATTATAATATGAGTCCAATTCTCTACCAAGATTTCTCGATGCCTTCTTTGGGAATTGTATCGAACCCGATCCTTCTATAGTGGCTAAGATTAAGGCTCAGGGTTCAGTGAGCAGAGTGTAGTTGCTATAACTAAGCTTAGGGACCTTTTTCGGTTCACTCGATTGATTGGTAGACCCATTAAAGGATTCTCTCCATCGCTTCTTCCCTTCTCTCTTCTCTCCGAACGATATGATCTTCATCACCTCCTCTTAAGTGATGTACTTATTTGCTTTAGAGAACAAGTCTAAAATCATGGTGGGTTGATCCAATAACAAAGACTCTTGTAATTTCGTAGACTTAGTTCTTTCTAACATTGCTGTCACGGCTACTCTAACTTGCAAGTCTCAAACTTCCAAAGTTGTATCTTGGAATTGATTCACATAGCTTTTCAATGATTCCTTACTTCTTTGTTTAAGTGTGAGCAAATAAGTAGGTTCCTTTTTCCTTTAGTTGTTAACTATAAAGGCCTTTAGAAATTCATTTTGTAATTGGTCAAAGGAGATAACTAATCTTTCGACCAAACTATTGAACCATATCATCGCATGGCTAGCCAAGGTGAGTGAGAAAGCTCTATATATGATTTCATTTTCCCACCCATGAAGCAACATCAACACCTTATAATTCTATTTATGATCGTAGGGATCTGTCTTTCTAGAGTATGCAGTCATTTGTGGCATTTTGAACTTTGGGGTAATGGTCTCTCCATGATTGCCACACTAAATGGTACTTGTATTTTTGGCTTTCTTCTACGAATACTAACTTCTTCTCTTCCAACACCTGCTCTATCATTTTTTTCATGTCAACTGCAGGTGCAAGTTGAATTCTCCCCTTCTCTGCGTTAGGCGAATCAAGCTAGTCATTGTTTACTACTTCCTTTCCTTTACCTTGCGATGCATCATTTCGTATCATTTTGGTATTCCAAGTCAGGTCAATCTCTGAACCTGTCCACCAGACACTTTCCCTACCAAAAGCTAGCTGTCGTCCAGAACCTGTCTTTCTAGTTCTTCCTATACCTTACCTTGGTTCGAGTCCAGTTTGCCAATTGGGAAGATTTGACATACTCTGTTGTATCCCAGAAGATCCTACCACAACCTGCATACCCTGCTTCATGGGGACCCTGCTGCAGCTATTCATCCTGCCACCCAGAGGACCTTGCCACAGCTTATGCATCTTGCCTCTTTAGGGACCCTGCTGTAGCTTGCGCACCCTGCCTCTTGGAGGACCCTACCGCAATATGTGAACCCTCCCTCTTGGGTAGCAGCCTACGTATCCTACCTCTTGGGGACCTTGCCATAGCTTACGCCTCTTGCAACCTAGCTTCACGCAGTTGCCTTTTCCGACTTGTTTCTCCCATTAGGTTTTGTACAACTTGGGGCAAATTCAATTGGGGTAGAACTCCCTTGAAGGGTCAACCATGGCTCACAACACCTAAGTCGTCTCATCACTTTGTCTTTTCAGTACTTCAAATTCGACTAAAGATACCATCGCTCCAGGCCCCTCCCTATTCGTCTCATCCTTTGAGACTGACGTTTTGAAGAACTCAAAAGGTTTTCCTCACTACCGTCTTTTTTTATTGCTGATCTTGTCCTCACTGTTTTCCAAATAACAAGCTTTTTGTATAGTTTCTCACAATTGGCGCCAATTGTTATTGTGCAAAATAACAATGATTAAATGTTGATGTAGATCACATACTTCTCTTGAACAGTGTCACCAAGAGCTTTGCAAAAAAAAAGAAGTCAAAGAGATGTAGGGAGTCATTCCTTACATAAGCACTCGAAGCTTAAATCAGAAAGGACATTTGGCAAAGTCTTAGTAAGTAGAAAAGAGAACTTAGAATGAAATAGTGTGCCTGGACTATATTTATACATGAATAATTACCTTAGTTATCGCGGTAATTATTGAATGGTAATTTCATCTTTTTGCATATTAGCGGGATGAATTTTTCGTGCATGACAGAAGGGTCTCCTGCACCTTGATAGGTCGCAGGAGACGACACTTGGCCTAGCGGGCAGATGTCTCCTGCCAACGGGGTGTTTCTTGCCTAGAGACGGGGGACTTCCTGCCACATGGCCTAATGGTCTAGTGCCACGTGGCATCCTCTGGCAGTCTTAGGCTTGCTTCTCTTGGGTTAGGCCTGTCCCATATCAATATATAAAAAATATAAATATCATATTGAACCATTACTATTTATAATTGGGTTCGAGTGACGGGTACCTTAACATAACTATCTGAACCCTATTCGAATTCGTGATGGGTAGTAATTTCGCTACCCAAACCTTACCCGAATTCGTGACGTGTAGTAATTTTACTACCCAAATCTTACCCGAATCCGATTATATAATACTCTAATCTTTCTTAATTGAATCGAGTATTGTAGGGTACCCATTTATAAGGTAACCATTGCCATCCCTAGTTAATATCATCTATTTCACAATTAGAAAGTTGACACTTTTTTTTTAGTTAAAGTTAAAAACCATCTCATTTTAACCTTAAACAACACTTTTTTTTAATGGTTTTTTGAGAATGCATATATTACAATTTTTTTTATTTTTTGTTTAATTGAAGACCAAGTACATCTTAAATATTTTCATTACAATAATTATAAAACCTTTCTATAAAAATTCAAATTGAGTTGGTGTCAAGTTAATCGAAAAAAAAAAGTAAAAATATTATAAAATAAATTTGTATTAACAATGTTATATTAGAAATTTAATTTTTCTTAAGTTATAGTTTTTTTAACAATTTTTTTTCTTTATTTTTTGTTTTAAAATTATAGGTTCACTCAATTTATTATTTTATATTTAAAATTGATTAAAATTTCTTTTTTTAAAATAAATTTTAAAATATTTAATTATTTCACTGACGTGCATAGGATTAGTCATAATGTACTCTTACCGGAAAAAAAGGTTATTACTTTTTTTTTTTAAGAAAAAAGGTTAATACTTAAGAAGTCAAGAGAAGCGATGTAAAGAAGGATTTTTTTGGTAGTTATGTAACTAATTACTCGTAGTAAATAAGGTGTAGTTTTGTCATTACAGGTTAAGGCCATGTTTGGTTGTGCCAAAAGAAACTAGGGCAGGTACCCTGATTCTTTCCCCTCGTGCAAACGAGAAACAAAACGGCCGAACCAACAAGAGAAGGAGAGAGGGTTCTCGCCAAAGAGAAGGAAAAGAAATAAACGCCCCCTCCCTCGTTTTTAAATTATAAAAAAGAAAAGAAATTAACCGTTGCGAAAAAAATTCATTCCCGCCATGGTGGCTCAGCTAGAGCACCAACAGCAGCAGGAGGAACCTTGTTTTGACAATTCAGAGAAGGCCAAGTCTTTGATCTGTGCCCTTAACTTTGTCTCTAGAAACCTCCCTCTCCCTCCTCATTTATTCGAAGTCGTTTCCTCTATTTGTTATGATGAACAAGAGGGGCTTCCAGAGGCCATTGATGATGGGACCAGGGTTGAGGCCGGATCTGATGTGGCTGGAGTTGCCCACATGGGATCGGTGAGTGTTTTTGGAAATTCCGTTTTGATTTTTAGCTTTTTTGCCATGGCAATTGATGTGAATTTGAGGGTTTTCAGTTTGTTTTGTGCTGAACTGTCTGCAAATTTGATTTTTCTTTTTGCGTGAATTTATGTTCTTTTATTCTATTTTTTAGATACCTTTTTGTTGGTTTTGTTTGGTTTGAGAGAAATTCTTATGAATTTTGTGTTTTTTTTTCCTGTGAAATTTGTGCCTCTTTTCTGGATTGTGGTCTTGTATAGAGAGTAATAATACCCTCTTTTTCTTTTTCTATTTTGCTGTTGAAACTTTTGAAGTTTTCGAGGAAAGGAGATGGGGATTCTACTTTTAATATCTTTGGCTGTTATGTTTTGCTTGATCAATTTGACCAAATTTGATTTTTATAGATAATTCTTTTAGGGGTTTTAGACTTTTAGTGCTGCTATTTGATCAAATTGGCCGAATTAATGTATCAAAAGTTTGACTGTTATTGTCGCTGTAGTTCTAAATTGTAGGACTATCATAATAATTTCACTTTTGCTTTCTTAAAATGTTGATTTAAAATTTATGTGGCAGGATGATCCTTCTAATTCTAAGAAGGATGATTTATCGCGTGACCTTGATGATGCACTATCAAAACAACGCTCAAAATGCATGTCTGGTTTTGGCTTGGCAGAATTGAAGGAAAATCGTTACCAAAGCCACATTCATCATCGGTTGAATGAACTTGAAGGTTATTATTTTATCTTTACCCAATATTTCATGGTTTGTTGCACAATCATATGTGAAAATTTCAGTGATTGAAAAATTTCTTTGTTTGGATGAGGGCATCTAATTTTCTATTACTATTGACATCTGTGAGTTTTAAGAGTAGCAACATTCAATTTCAAGTTGTAGATTGGCTGACCAGTTTAGAAGGATTACTCATGCATTGCTGTTTTGAATCAGATTTGCCTTCAAGCAGGGGGGAGGACCTGCAGACAAAGTGCTTACTTGAACTCTATGGACTAAAGGTAAATTATTGTGCTAAAGTTGCTGATGCAGACCAACACCCATATTTCTCAAGTGCTATGTGAACTCCATAGTGCAATCATCTGGCCTACATGTTGGGCTGCTTTTGGTTGCATTATCATGAAGTTATTTCTTCTCCTATAGGCTGTTTAGATATGAAATGGAACACTTCAAAGTTCTGTCAAGTAATACCAAATGCAGCCTTTGTAATGCATGAGATACCATAGCACTATATTTCTTGTTGCCATTTAGCATTTGTCTAATTAAAGCATGCAGCTGAAGTTCTTAGATTGATGATGATCTATAATTTTTCTGTCTTCTGTTTTATCTTGGTAATGGTAAATGACATGGGTTATGACCTTCTGACAAAGGACCCTTTTCCTTGCAGCTAGCGGAGTTGCAAAGCAATATACGTTCTTATCTAAGTTCTGAGTATTGGCTTCATGTCAACTGTGCATCTCCTGACAAGCAATTGTTCGACTGGGGCATGACTCGATTGCCTTTTCCTTCATATGGCATTTTTGTTCCATTCACTGCAGAAGCAGATGATCAAGCGAGGAAGAAACGGGATTATGAGGTCATTTCCTTTATCTATTAGTCATTTAATTTAATCTTTCTCAAGAAAGTGGATATTCTCAGGAATTATGGTTTCCATTTAATATTTTACCTATCAAATACTTTTCCTTACAGATCTCATGTCCACAGAATGTTAGTAAAACTCTAATTTAGCTGTCCAAAGCTCCTCTTTTATTTGGGCATGCATGAGCCACGCTATGTAAAAGATATACCAATTAACATTTGCAGAGATTTTCTGGAGGATATATGAGAAAGGATAAAATCACTAAGAGTGTTCACTGGGTTGATTTTGGTATGGTAGAATCATAGAAAGCCTTTCAATGAGTGATTATATTAGAAGTAGAGATAATAGATAAGTCTTGTAGAATACAACATCATTATATGCTCTATCTAAAAAAAAAAATTAACATTTAAATTTGTCAAAAGGAGATTGAAATCTCTTATACACCATTGACGAAGTTATATATATATATATATATATATATATATATATATATATATATATATATTTTGTGCAGAGGCTATCACGATTGAGAGAGGAGGAAAGGAACCATTTGGAAAACAGAAAGAAGAAATTTTTTTCAGAAATAGTTAATGCATTTCGTGATTTCCAATTGCAAAATCTAGCTACACTAAAGCGTCGAAAACAAAGGAATGACGGTGTTCAGGTATAATGCTTTCTCCATGTGTTATACTTTTTTAGGCTTTGCTTGGTAGGAAGGATGGAAAAAGATGAGGATGGAAAATTTGCTAATCTAATGGTTAAGCTACAGAATAGGAAAGTAGTTATGAAATATAACCATTAGATTATCAAATTTTTCATCTTCATCCCTTTCCATCCTTCCTACCAAGCAAAGCCTTGATGTTTTATTATTCATCTGGTATGGATAGAGGGATGCTAAGTCATGCTGTACTTGATCTGGATGCATGGAATTTTTGGAAAATGGTTGTCTTGAGCCAAATATTGCTCAAACTAATAGGAGCCATTTACAGGGTGCATGGGGAAATGAAATATAGATGTTAGGTAATATAGATGAAACTACTGCTCTGGTTTAAGCCTGTAACAAAGAATTGTAAGCTGAAGCACCACATGGAGCAACTTCTATCCTTTTGATATCTATCTAAAACATGCATTAAACTCTTTATTAAAAACACTCACTTGCATTCTAATTAAGTCATACTGTAATTGGTATAACTAATGGTATTTCTAGTACTGCAACAAAAATGTTTTTTAATTTTTTTTCAGTAACTATTAGCAGTGCATTGTCATCTTATTATATGGAATCTCCCTTACTCTCCATCTGTCTTTTCTCAATGGTTTCTGCATATCTTCAATCTGACATCATTTTTAGGTAAAAACAAATGAAAACTTGAACGCTTTTTCATTATTATGGGGAATTCCACTATTTTTACATTCAATCAAGCATTTTTGAGTGTCTTGATGTTTCCTGAATATTGAATCATCCTCAGTCAATATTACCTTGTGGTTTATTCATGTCTCAGAAACATGCTTCCACTCTGACCCAATTTGGATAACATTTTGGTACTCTTGCAATTTTAATATGTATATGTTTACTGTGCTTTTAGTTGAAACCACACTTTACAATAATTAAATATGAGTAGATTTTGGAAGAAGAGCTAGTACTTATCTGAAACTGAAGGAAAACTTCTGAGAAACAGTTACCCATTGAATCATCTTTTGTAATTCTGAATAATGATTTAAAGTTGTTTTATTGGATTTAGTATCAATTACAAGTAGCTGTAGTTATCATAATATGTGGTATAAATTATAAAGAGCCTTATACGAACTGGTATTTTAACAGGCATGGCATGGAAGGCAAAGACAACGTGCTACAAGAGCAGAGAAATTGAGGTTCCAGGCCCTGAAGGCTGATGATCAAGAAGCATATATGAGATTAGTAAAGGAGAGCAAGAATGAACGGTTAACCATGCTTCTTTCTGAAACAAATAAACTCCTTGTTAATTTGGGAGCTGCTGTTCAACGACAGAAAGATGCTAAACATTCAGATGGCATTGAAGATCTAAAAGATTTAGATTCTGATTCGCCTGAGTTGGATGCTTCGAAGGATGGAACTCCTCGAGATTCGATTCCTGAAGATGATATAGATGCCACTGATTCTGATCAGAATGATGAATCCAGTGATCTACTGGAAGGTCAGCGGCAGTACAACTCAGCTATTCACTCGATTCAGGAGAAGGTAAGATTATAAACCATATTAACTGTGTCCTTGTTTACTATATTTTTGAATTTTTAATGTTTCATCTTGGACCATTGGGATTTGGTTATCACAGAATTCAATTGCACTGTGAAAAGTTGGAATAATATGTATGTCTACTTGCTGCACATTCAGGGTGATAAAAGCAGCTTAAATTTTTAATTTGCATTTTTTAACCATTGGAAGATGGGTTCCTTGAGGTACTTTCAATACGTTAATGCATTTTTGCTATCTCTTTATCATGGATTCCATCATATTGAATATACAAAGATAATTCTTGGGTTTTTGTGGTTATTTTAATTTTTGGCTAATTCATTGTATGGAAGTATGCTATATTGCTATATTCAATAAGGGGAATGCTAGAGGCAGGTACTTTGACAGTCACATTTCAACACTTTCAATTTTATTGGGCCACGTTATTTTCTAGTTTTATGTGAAGACCTGTTACCTACTATTACATGTCACTTGTAAAGTATTTTTTAGCATCCACATACTTCATCTTTTCAACTTCTCACATGGATAATTGATTTTCATGTAAAACTAGGAAGTGATGTGACCCAATAAAATTGAGTGTTGAAATGTACTGTCAAAGTGATTGCCCCAAGCATTCTGCATTCAATAAAATTATATATAGGTCCAGGTGGTTGCCTGTGAGTTGTCAGTCATCTACCAATAGTTAACGTTACTCCCTGATTTATACTTTATACACCTAGTTGCTTTCATACAGTCTCTTCTTAAGCATATTCTATTTGCATTATAAATGATCCATGTATGCAATAATTGTGATGTTTTAATCTATGTTTAATTTTTGGGAAGAAGTTACTAGTTTATGTTCTGTAAACAGGTAACTGAGCAACCATCCATGCTTCAAGGTGGAGAGTTAAGACCGTATCAGTTAGAAGGGCTTCAATGGATGCTTTCTTTGTTCAATAACAACCTTAATGGAATTTTAGCTGATGAGATGGGGTTGGGAAAAACAATACAAACTATTTCATTAATTGCATATCTCATGGAGTACAAAGGTGTGACTGGGCCCCACTTGATAGTGGCGCCAAAAGCTGTACTACCAAATTGGATCCATGAATTCTCAACATGGGCTCCTAGGTACACAAGTTAGTCCTTGAAAACATCTCTCTCTCTCTCTCTCTGTCTCTCTCCTGTGCATCTTTACATCTACACATGCATGCATTTATTCACCTAGATGCATTTGCTTTTGTACACATGATCTATCATTTGAAATTTCTTATGCATTTTTTTCTTGTTTCAGCATTTATGCAATCCTTTATGATGGACGTTTGGATGAGAGGAAAGCGATGAGGGAAGAAATATCTAGAGATGGAAAATTTAATGTGTTGATTACACACTATGATCTTATTATGAGAGATAAAGCATTCTTGAAAAAGATACACTGGTACTACATGATTGTTGATGAAGGGCATCGGTTAAAGAATCATGAGTGTGCTCTTGCGCGAACCCTTGTCTCAGGGTATGATGATAAACTTTTTGTTTGTTCTTTGTGCCAAATTGCTATCATATTTTATCGGAAGATTATACATATCCCACTTTTTCCCTACCATTGCCTGTTGGTATGGGTATTCTTGATCCTAATGACCTTTCTTCTACATTTTGCTTCGCTTCATAGAGGCCAGTTTTAATTTAGTTTAGTTTATCTACATTAATACAATTGATTAGGAAGAGGCCTTACTAGCCTTCAGGTTTTTAAATTGCAGGTGACTTGTAGTGACTAGTGATTTGCTTACACCTTTCATAATGATTGTTGAATTTTATTCCTCCCTCATCCTTTTTTTTTTCCAATCTACAAAACCTCTTTGAAAGGTCACTTTATTACACCACTGATTTCAAGATATATTTTGAATATCTTTTATTTTCTTCTGTGGGGCCACCAGAGGTGGGGAAGGGGTGGCAGGGAGTTGGAGGCAGTGGGGAGTTGTAGCATGTTGCTTTGGCTTGCCTTGCAAATCTATTCAATGCCAAATACCACTTGACCTATACTGCTACTTTGGGTTGAATATATATGATTCTTCAGAATTGTAGAGTAGAAAGCAATGCTCTGCTACTTTTCTCACCTCCTTTTTCCTCTTTTCTCTTGTACTATTGAGTTTAAATGCCCTTTGAAGGTCACGGAATACTTTTCATCTTTATGGTTTGATTTTGTGGAAAAGAGGGAAATCAGGGTTTGGTTACCCAATCTTGGTTTCCTTATTTTCTGCAGTTATCTTTTCTTTTATTTCAGTTAGGAAATTTTGAAATTAGAAAGAAATAAGAGTTACGAGATATTTAGGAATTGTAATTAGTGTTGTTATTCTGTTCCTATTTTTTGTCTTTCCACTGATATAAGGAGAAATTAATTTTCTTGTAATTTGTGTGATAAAATTAAAAGGTTCTCTCTGTAATTTTGTCTCCCAACTTTTATTCAAAAACAACACAGTTTATGGTTACATTAAAAAAGATCTCAAATATGAATTTTCTCTAGAATTATACCCTTCTGTAACATAATTTAAGGCTAAAGTATTTCACTGCATTTGGTGCATTATGAAATATTATTTTTTATTTTTGAAGAAAAAGATATATTATTTCTTAGATAGCTATCATTATGAGTATTTTTTTTTCTGGAGAAAGGAGGATGTTGTGTAATATTTTAGTTTAGGTCTGTCCAAGAAAATTAGAAAGGCTTTTCTAATTGAATTTTCGCCTTTGAGCAGCTATCAAATCCAGCGTAGACTTCTGTTAACTGGGACCCCGATACAAAATAGTTTACAAGAATTGTGGTCCCTCCTTAACTTTCTACTCCCACACATTTTCAATTCAGTTCAGAATTTTGAGGAGTGGTTTAATGCCCCCTTTGCAGATCGTGGTGATGTTTCTCTTACAGATGAAGAACAACTCTTAATTATTCGCCGTCTGCATCAAGTAGGTCTTTATCTAGTTTCAAACTGTCTTATCTGTCTTTGGACTTTTTAATGTTTGATAAAATTCTTTGATTTTCAGGTTATAAGACCATTCATCTTAAGGAGAAAAAAAGATGAAGTGGAGAAATACCTTCCTGGAAAATCCCAGGTTATACTCAAATGTGATCTGTCAGCATGGCAAAAAGCATACTATCAGCAAGTAACAGAAAAGGGCAGGGTTGGGCTAGACAATGGTTTGTAGATTCTACTTTCATGTGATCAGTTGGATATTTTTGATGGTGTCTTGCTTAATCTATTTGTAAAAGAACTGAACTTGCTGACTTTGAATCATATTGGTTAGGCTGGGATATACGTGATGCAGTTGTGATTTTGGTGGCAAGTATAGCTTCTCTTTTAATATCATTAAGGATTGACATTGTTTTTAAAATGCTAAGAAACTACTTTCTAGCTACCAACTCTTTCTTCAAAAAATGGGGAGGGGTAGGTTTTGTACTACGAGAGTTACTGTATATCAACCACCTTCTCAAAGGGAGCTGAATTATACCCATCTTCTATAATATTTTCCATATTCTTTTTATCCAATTTTGCACAAGTTGAGTTTCAATCTTGGACAATAACATTTGAGCTCATTTGAGCTCATTTGAACTGTATTCCAGCTCAGCGGTAGTATTTCCTTATGGGAATAGGAAAGCAGAAATATTTGCCAGTTGTTTAATAAGAATATACTTTTGCAGGGTCTGGGAAATCCAAGAGCCTCCAAAACTTGACAATGCAATTGAGGAAGTGTTGTAACCACCCATACCTCTTTGTGCCTAACCACAATATGTGGCAGAGAGAGGAGATTGTCAGAGCATCAGGGAAATTTGAGCTCCTTGATCGGTTACTACCGAAACTTCACAGAACTGGCCACCGAGTCCTGCTTTTCTCCCAAATGACTCATCTCATGAACATTCTTGAAATATATCTTAGACTCAATAATTTCATGTATCTTAGACTTGATGGCTCTACAAAAACTGAAGAAAGAGGTGCTTTCCTGAAGAAATTCAATGCTCCAGACTCTCCTTATTTTATGTTTCTATTAAGCACTCGTGCTGGAGGTCTTGGGCTGAACTTGCAGAGTGCAGACACTGTAATAATTTTTGATAGTGACTGGAACCCCCAAATGGACCAACAGGCAGAGGATCGAGCCCACCGTATAGGACAGAAGAAGGAAGTCAGGGTATTTGTGCTGGTTAGCGTTGGATCAATTGAAGAGGTCATTTTGGAGCGTGCAAAGCAGAAGATGGGTATTGATGCCAAGGTCATCCAGGCTGGACTGTTTAATACAACTTCCACAGGTTTGTTGTGCTTGAAAATTATTGTGTAATTGTGTAATGGATGCAATGTAAAAATCAGTATGAAATGAGATGGAATAAGGAATATTTCTTTAGTTCTGTCATATTATAGGAAACAGTTAGTTACTTAATGATTCTAATAAATGGCACAGTAAAATGAGGAGGAAAGCAATCAAATTCTACCCTAACCTTTTCCTTTTATTTTAAGAAGTGGGAAAGTTTAAATGACATCTAACACAATATAATTATGTTTCATCATTATCATACGTTTTGTTACCATTAGATCTTTGAATACCGGAGAAGGATTGCTCTCTCTCTGCTGTTGTTTCTTAACGTCTATGCCACTAAAACTGGCTATTTTTTCTACCTAGATCATGTCTGAAATTTTGTGATTTAGTGGCATAGTGTTCCTTACATTTTCTTTTTCCAGAAACTGAAAAATGCGGTGTTGGATGTGTACATTTTTGCCGTAAGATTTGTAAGAGAACAGTAAGTGCTGTTCTGGCACCAGCTTGAATTTGTCCTAACAATTATTTGTCTTCTTTTATTTGTTAAATATGTTTTTATTTTTATTTTCTGTGTGATATACTGGATACATAGAAGTCCATTTGAACTGGCTGTAGCTTGTACTTGTCCAAGAAATTTTTATTATCATCTATCACATGGCTACAACTATACTCTTTTAGTTCATGTTTTAATTTCATCCCACTTGAGTAAATTCAATACCATGCTAATGTGATTATATTCACTTATGCAGCTCAGGACAGGAAAGAAATGCTGGAAGAAATAATGCGTAGAGGAACAAGCTCACTTGGAACAGACGTGCCAAGTGAGAGAGAAATCAACCGACTTGCAGCTCGTTCAGATGAGGAGTTCCGAATATTTGAGAAAATGGACGTGGAAAGAAGACTAAAGGAGAACTATAAGTCTCGTCTTATGGTAGATCATGAGGTACCTGAGTGGGTATATGTCCTTAATAATGATGAAGGGAAGGGCAAAGGTCTGGAAAATAGCAACAATGTTGAATTAGGGAAGCGAAAAAGGAAGGGGGGGAACTATTATCCGGACACATTGAGTGACTTACAGTTTATGAGGGCTGTGGAAAATGCAGAAGATCTGGAGACAAAGTTCTCAAGCAAAAGAAAGAGAAAAGACCATCTTTCATTCGAGGTCAATGAACCGGCTGGTAATGACATAGTAGAGAAGAAGGTACTAGAATTCAGGAATGAGAATGTGCCAGCAGTAAGCGAGGGAACCAGTGAAGATACCTATGGTTCGGCTCCAAAGAGACTCAAGTCTGATGGTGAAATGGATGAGAAACCGAAATGTGAGGGTGTTAAAAAATCTGAAGAGCATAGTGTTGGAGGAAGTTCATGGAATGAGCTAATAATTACATGGAATACTCATAAGAAGAAGAGATCAAGCTATGTTGTCCCAACTTCATCATCAGATTCTAGAGGACAGAATTCCAGTGGAAGAGGAAATGGATGGGTTTGATACAAATATCCTTCTCAAGCAGCAGTGGTGATGGGATTATCCATTACTGTCTAGGCAGACTGATTTATCCTACAAATAACTTTGGTAGTATTATCATTATGTATCTGCCATAAGCTTATGCAAAGTTTTATTTTATCGGATGAGAATGCCTTCTTACCCAATCAGTCAGTTTCGTTGAAATCGAAGTCAAGAATTGAAGACTTAAAATCTGAATAAAAGAGATAGCAATATGCTCGAACAGGAAGGTATATAATTGAAGTTTGCTGGATGGGTTGGTTTTGCAGAACTTACATTTCTCTTATCAATCACAATGAGCATAACCAAATGCTCATAAAAAACAACAGCTTTTGATAAAATTCTCTTGTAAAGAAAGAATTTTTGTTGATTTTACTACTGGAATAAGGAACATGAATATTTAATTTTGCTTTAAAAAAATGGGATTTTGAACGTTGTTTGAATTGCTTGGAAAGGATTATGATATTCGAAAGGACTATGCTTATTTGAAGATATATCGTATTTATCGAGAAAGCCTTTGATACATTGAATATAAGTATCAGGAGAGGCCCTCAATTGCTTCGAAAGGAGGATGTTTTGCCTAGTTGAGGAACAATACGGAAGAATTTACATTTTTTAGTTCTTCTTTATAAGTAGTAAAATGGAAGCTTACTTTTAATTATTATACTTTATTATTAAAAGAAAAAATAATAATTTTATATTTTGCTTAAAAATTTGTGTAAAAAAATTTGTTAGCAATAAAATGTATTGACAAATGAAAAAAAAAAGGTGGGAAAAAAGTTGAGGAAAAAAAATAAAAAGTAAGAAAAAAATGTGGCATTGGCATCACCAAAGAATTTTTTTAAAAAAATTTATTGCATGGATGGATAAAAATTAATTTTTATCTTAGTTATTGGTATAGGGCTTAGAATGGTCTTATATAAAGAGACTAAATTAGCCACATGGTAATTAATATTACTATTCAAAAAAAAATTCGCATGGGACCCATGAAAGCACACTCTCTCGTGCTCATTGTAATTCATCAAAAATATTTATATGAAATATTTTTACATTGTAATTTACTTGAAATAAAAAAATTTATCTTAAATAGTTTTGAAAAAAAAAAAGACATGAGTAAAATATCAAAATAGTTTGTATTGACAAAAACTAACGGAGCAAAAAAAAAGTAGGGAAAAAATGAGAAAAAAAAAGGGAACGTAATGCCTTAATTGAGCTCACTTTCTTATAAAATTTATCTATAAAAGACGAAAGAAAAAACGAGGAAAAGGAGAGTAGTGGGAATATTTACATGGCACACCTCGTTGAATTAAGAAAAATGAATAGGATAAATAAAAAGAGAAAAAAATAATGTAATTAAAAAAGAAAAGGAGTAAACAAAAAAGAAAAAGAGATTTAAGTGGTGGTGCCATGTGAACACCTTTAGTTGATAAAAAAGAGAGGGAAAAAAAGAAATGAGAAGAGAAAAAAATGGAGCAGTGGGGTGCCATGCACCTGTATCACTTGCCCCTTTTCTTTTCTAAAATTATTATGGATGGACAGATAAAAAAAAAACTAGTTTTTATTTGAATTATTTTATTAGAATATAATTTACTTAAAATAAAAGAAGCTTATTTTAAATATATTCGAGGAAAAAAATAGAGGCACGGTTGGAGTATAGAAAACAATTTGTTTTGAATAAAAAAAAGGAGAAAGAGAGAAAAGATATGAATAAAAGAAGTCAAAACTAGAGGTGGCAAAAACCGGCCCGAGCCCGAAAACCCGCCTGAATCCGTCGAGACCGAACCGGGACTAGTCCGAATTGACCAAAAAAGTCAAAGGTCCGTAACCGAAAAAACTCAAAATCGAAAAAGCCCGAAACCGAAAAAACTCGAACCCAATATAACCCGAGCTTGATACGATCCGAGACCGAGACCAATTTGACCCAAAACCCGTAAAAAACCAAATTTATAACTCTAGAAAACCCGAATTATAATTATATAATTATTATTTAAAAATAAATAAATAATTGATACACTTTTTTAATTAAAAAGTTTAAAATTTTGAAAACAATTATTATATATTATACAATTTTATCAATTATGTATTACTAGCAAAATAAATATTGAATCTTTTTAATTAAATTAAATTAAATTAATTTAAAACACCATAATATATGATATCGAATAATCTTTAATATTATACTTATTGCACTTATAATAATAAATATATTATTAATTTAACATTTGATTTTATTATAAAAATCATTTTAACATTTTATTATTTTTATTTTATAATAAAATTTTAATTTTCATACAATAATAAATCAAATATATAAAAAAATTATATAATTTCAATATTTCTTTGAAACTTTGAATTTGATATTTTGTGCAACACATTAAAAATATTTTTAATAAAATTAAATTTAAACTATATTTTCTTAAAGTTTCAAGTATAGAAAGATATTAAATTTAGATTTTAAAAAAAACCTAATCTTAAAATTAAAATTCAAGCTTTTAAGATTAGAAAAAGTTAAGTAATTAAATTAAACAATACAAGTACAATTTTTTTATAAGCTTAGGCATCATTAAAAGAGAAAAGTATAAATCAAGCTAGTGGTAATTTTATTTTTAGCCTTAAAACAAAAGACATTAATAATTCAAGCTATTGGTAATTAATTATTTATTATATTATAATAATCTTATACATGAATAAACCAATTTGGTATCTTATAATAATGATTTATATATTATATTATAATAATCTTTTAAGAATAAATTATGTAATCTCTTAGTGTGTAAGTATTATTTCGATAGAATTAAATATTTATTAAAAATAATTTATTTATTATCTATTAAATGTAAAATTAAAGTGTGGATACAAATAATAATTCTAATAATAAATTAAAGTGTAATTTAATAATATATTAGAGTAGTATTACTGTGTAAGTGGTAATTTTAATAAAATTTATTTTTTATACTTTATTAATATTATTATTAATTATATTTAAATAACTCACATTATATTAATTAATTTTGTAATATCTATTATTTAACATTTTAATTAGATATTCAATTAATTGGTGTATATCTAATATTATTATGTTAATGTGAACATGAAAAAATTAGTACTCAATTGGTGTATATGATATGATTATATCAAATGTTATTATTTATAATATAATGTCAATTGGTGTATATAACTTGTTTAATTTGACGTTCTAAATTTTTAATGAGATATTTGATTAATTAATACGTATGAGTACGATTATATTTAATATAATAATGTTATATGATGATTATGTACAAACCAAAAAAAGAATAAATATAAAATTGAGGTAATTAATTGACCAATTATTCATAATATTAAGGTTTTTTTTAATGTATACTATAATCTTATTCAACATTATAATTGAACAATTAGTTAACTAGTTATGCGGTTAGATTTAATTTAATTACTAATTATGTTGGTATTTAAAAGACAAAATAAATGAAAAAATTCTTAAAAACTTAAAATTTTATTAAAAATATAATATAATTATTAAAAAAGCTAATAAAACAAAGTAAAAAAAAATTATTGAACTAAGAGTGTCTAAATTCCAATGGCCCAATGTTGACCTAAAAAAATACAATAACTCAATAAGTTATTGTTAAGAGTATAAATTTTTATATAATTATTAATATATAATTATATATTTTATAACACATGTGAATATCACAGGAAATTAAAAAAATAAATAGTAATTGTCAAGTAATAAAAATATTAAATGTAAAAATTTATATTTATATAAATACTTATTAAATTTTAACTTAATTTAGCATTTCTATTATATTTTTATTTAACTATATAAAATTAAATTAATTATTACATTTAAAATTATAAAAATACTTATAATTTATAAAATTTTAAAATAATTTGACTAAGCCCGCTAAGCCTGCCCGATTAAAACTGGACCAAACCCGAAACCGGACCGAAACCGAAAATAACTAAAACCGAAAAAACTCGAGACCGAGAAAATCCGAAATCGAGAAAAACTGAAATCGAAAAAATTCAAAACTGAAAAAACTCGAACCCGAATATAACCCGGACCGAACCCGTCCGAGCCCGCCCGTTTGCCACCTCTAGTCAAAACTAGGTGTCATGTGAATATTCTAGCTAAATTTCTATTCTTACAAAGTCTACCTATAAAAAAAGTGCACATTTAAATAAATAGACAAAAGGATAAAAAAATAAAGGTGAAAAGAAGAAGAAGATATGAGGCAAAGAAAGAAAAAAAAGAAAAGGTGACTCGTTGAGGCGCTATGGTTGTAAATGTTTACAACCAATTGGCCTCCAATTTATAAAAAATAAAAGGAAAAAAAAAAGAGAGAAGAAAAAGGAAAAAAGGGAGATCGAATCTATACTATTAATCCTCATGGATTTCCTGCATTCTCAGGAAGCCACGTCACTAGCTTGTCGTTTTACTATTTTACCTCTCTTTTATTTTATCGTTCTGTTAGTTTACTTTATAAAATGATTTTTTTTTTTGCGGTCGTTGTTGTAATTTCGTTAAAGATAAAAACAGATGCTGTGAATGTCATTTTCCTGGTGAGTGTCTTCAAGTGGACCCCAACATTCATATTTATTCTTTGTAAAAGCCATAGGAAAAAAGAGCAGAAGGGGAGTATTTATTTACCCATTAAACATCTGTACTTCCATTCAATATTTCATTAGATTGTATTAGAATTTGGATGGATATGCATTCATTGCTCCAATTAAATTCTGATGCAAACGTTGGTCCCGGTTTTGCAGTTGTCCATGTTTACTTTGTATTTTTTTATCTTCCTTTGCTGAATAATACTTTTTATTTATCTTATTTTATTTCCTTTTTTTCGTTTACATGCATTAGATAATTGAAAAGTGATTTTTTTTATTTATTTTACTTCCTTTTTCAACGCTTTGTTCTTTTCTTTTCTCTAGAGTACACATACTGTTCATCAACAATCCTTAAACTTGATCGTTGTCGATCATTCGCCCTTTTGCTTTTTTTTTTCTCTCTTCTCCTTTTCCATGCGACTATTGCTCCCTATTTTCTTCCAGAACCTTTTCAAAACTTGATCCGCTCGATGATTGGGGGAAATGGGTTTGTTGCAATTGCCTTTTCATTCTTTTGGGTATTATGTGAAAAGCTCACATGAAAAAGAACGGAGGCTAGAAAAGAGAATGTAACATGAAAAAGCAAGAAAAGACGAAGAAGACAGAACAGATAGGAAGAAAAAAATTGAAAGAAAGCAAGCTCATGTACCGCTCGCATGAATAGGAAACATAGGCACCAAAAAAACAAAGATGGGACTCACGAGACTTTTTTTTTTCCAAATTTCAAGATTCATAAATGCTCCTGCCTCCCCTAAGCTGGGTTGCAATCTATGCTTTCATCGTGCACAGTGTTTTCGATAGGGCTTTTGTATGCCTCCTTCTAGAATTTCTTTAATACTTTTGTACTCTGTTTAGATATTCGATTGTTCCTTTTTGTTGTCTTAGCTTTCCAGATCATTGTACTATGGCTCTCTTCCAATCTCTACCAAAGTTCCTTGGTAGTACATCAATGTCTCTTTGTCGGTCATATCCTTTTAGAAAAAATCAGAAGATATTGTTTTGCTCAAAGTCGTGCTTCTTCTTTGCATCAGAGTATCCTTTGCTTGCCCAGGTAATTTTCGTTAATTTTCCCTTTTTCTTTTTCAATTTTCTTGGTCATTTCCCGCTGAATTTTTAACTTTTTTGGGTTTTTTCGGTATGCTTTCAAAGTGTCGGCCATTATTCCCCATTTGGAACCCCTTTTTCAGCCATTTGTGGTGTTGTTGCGGTGTCATGTAAGTTGAATAGAAATTACAACAATTTTCTCTTAATTAGCAAATGAAAGAATCTCACTAATCTAAAAAGCGAATTTGCCAATTGCTTAATTATATGAAAGTTCAGTAGCTTTAAAAATCTCCTATAGGCATTAGCGCACTCTTAATTAAAGCTTTCTTTTTTTTTTCTTAATAATTAAAGCTTATAGTCCGACAAATTTAGAAAGCATTTTTTAGACTCCAAACATAGAAAATGATGTTGTGTTCCTTCAATTGGACCTTCCTAATTTCTTCACATGCTTCACCTTTACCTTTTGATTTTTTCTTATAAATAAATATCAATAAATTTGTTTCTGATCTTTATTGTTCTAGAATGGAAGACTTTATTTTTCCATTGAGGTCACCTTAATTTTACATAGAAATATACATAGATAGGCCTCTTAACTTTGGGCATAGAATTTGTAATATATTATATATTGGTTTAAGTCCAAGTCTAAGTGAATATATGGGAAATTTTGTTTTATTCTTTGCTTGAAAATGAAGCCTCCATTGATAGAAGGAACTAAAACCTTATATTATTCCTACAGAAGCACAGAGCAAATCAATTACTTATAAACTGTAAACACACATTATTACATATTATAACAAAGAATTCTTTAGCCACATTAAGCAAAACCACTCTGCCTTGTGATTGCACATGTGATCAATGTTTGAAATTCTTTAGCCACATTAAGCCTTTGTTTTGTGCCTTTTTATATCTTGAATTTGTTATGTTACATACATGGATTGTGTGAGTTTAACATTAAAAGGTTGAAAGTTTATTAGCATCTGTTATATTTGCATATACGAAACGAAGTTCAATAGGCTGATAAATTGATTGGGAGAAATAAGTATTCTGGTTTTCCAAAAGTTACCCATGATGTAATAAAGAATTTATTCCTGGTCTGTTTTTGTGTTTGATGTGAAATTGAATTTGCCTAGGTTTGGATTAAGTTGGAAATGTATGATCTACAATGGTGTTTAGATTTTGATGTCTTAGTAGTGATTGAAATGGAAGCAAGACATTGCTTTGATCATTTAGAAAATGCTGTAATTATATTGTTCATATTCTTTTTGAGCATGGGCTGAAGAGTCACAGAAAAAATCTGGTTTGATATGTTCATTTAGCTTTTCTTGATTGCTTATGTTTGTTTTCAATATCTTTTCGTTTAGGTTGTTTCATTTTAGATTAAAAACATCTTATTTGTTTCATCATACCAAAAAAAAAAATTCGATGGCCATAGGCCAGACTTGAATGAGCAAAATTTTTGTATGGACTTATTCCTTGGAATTCAAGATCATCAATGGCCCATATACCATGGGGCATCTATTTAATGCTTATTGTCAAAAGTATTAGTACGACTATATTTCAATCTAAAAGAGAGTAGAAAGCCAAATTAGAAATTTAATGAACTTTGCATGGAAGTTTACAAGTTTAAAATGAATGCAAAAATGCTTTGTATTTTATAGCAGAATTTGCATTGGCAATTGTAGTTCGTTACTTCAGTTTAACTAGATAAAGAAGTGACCTTATGCTGCGACATCTTTAAGAATTAAAGCCTTTTTCTTTTGTAAAGCACCAAAAACTATTCTAAGACCTTAAAATGTTGATGCAAGTGATAATTTTTTTTATTAATTTTATTATTATTTTTATCCAAAAATAACAAAATAAAATATAGTGGTAAGATTCAATTAATTTAATTTTATTAATAGTTTTTTAATTTGTTAAAGAATTAAAAGTATATTGTTTCATTTTTTTAATTTCTCGTATTTTTATTAGTTATTATATCAAATTGATCTTTTTAAGTGCCAATTAAGGAATAACATGTCATATAGATACTTTTATGCCATATGTTCATTTCATTTTCATACCATCTATTGAATCTTCATGCATAAAGTAGATGTCAAAATGTTGTAATTTGTTGAAATATGGTGAATAATCCAAAAAAAAACCTTTAAAAATTCCACATGTACTGGTAGCTATAAAACGTATTGCTTAGGATGTTATTTATTATCTATCTAATTCTTCTGAAAGTAAATGATTTATTGTAGAAGTATTGGAACAAAAGTTTGTTACTAATTAAGTAATCTCTTTTGATTTTCTTTTTTTCCCCTTAATACTGAGTTGCGTTTGGAAAGACATGCGTAATACCAATTTTGAAGTTGGCAATAGTTTGGGTTTGTGACCATTATAGTTTGTATTTTTTGTGAAAGTTATGGTTGTTGTTTGTTGAAGATTGATTCTTACATTAGACAGATTGGTTAATTATTTTGTTATTCCTATTGAGTGCTTTATTATATGGGTTTTTAAGGTCAAATTTTGTTTTCTTCTAAATTAAATATGCTGCTTTTGATGGTTGGCCCAGTTGGTAAAAATTAAATCTGATAAATATAAGAAAAGCATGAGTTGTTATTTGGATATGTGCATTACTACAAGGAAATGTAATAGAATGCAAAAAAAAAAAAATTACAAGGTAATAATAATGTGAAATTGTGAGTAGTTTACCATGTAAGCACTGAAATAATAGTTTGACGAACATAAATATTGGGATAACAAAGTAACTAATAATAATACACTCTTCTTTTCCATGTAGTTATTCTCTTTTCGTTATGCAAAGTGAACTTCATGGATTACTTTCAGACTTTGAAGCTTTTGTATGCAATATACTCCTTTTATTTCATTGTGGAAACAAATATACCTTTTTTATATTTTCTTTTATCAAGAAAAACAGAATTTTTGCATCTTTGTCAGCTTCTGAATAATTGAACCTCTTTTCTCGTGTGTTCCGTACATCTCTACTAAAAGATTATTAGGAATTTTAGTTAGCTACCTAATACACTTCGTGTTAGTAAATAAACAAGTTCATTCACCTTTTTTAGCCTACTTCTTTCTTTCTCTTCTCTCGCAACAAACATTTCCTTTCATTTGCTTTTTTTTTTGGATGCTAAACAAAAGAAACCAAAGGCTTAAATATGAAAACAGGGAAAAGATCTATTAAACTGAATCAAAAATTTTTTTTATGATTTCTCCATGACATGGATATCCCTATTTCAAAATGAACCTTGAGTTAGTGCTTGCTTCCTTTTACAACTATAAAAATTATGATTTTTGCTTTCCTACTTTGTTGGGTTTAATTATTTATAAGCCTTTCTTCATTATTGCTTCGTATGTTTGATGCATGCCACAAAGCTATGAAATAGATTGTTGCTATCATCGGAACTTAAGAAAGAGAGTTTGTTTATCCATATTATTTAGTTTTTAATTTGTCCAAGTTAATTCTGCAATGATCGTAAAAAAAAAAAGTCAATACACAAGGCACTAATATCTATTGTCGTCTTTGCTTTGTTCTTGAATTTTTTAGGTGCCAAGTGTATGTCTCTTCTTATTGGCTGATGCTTTGGTTGATTTTCATCCATATTCTATGCTGAATTTTGTTTGTCTTTGGCTTGATTGACTACAACAAATTTTTTGCAATGAAATTAGCTGTTGACCATTGTCTTTTTAAGAAAATGTTGTTCCCTCTTACATCCCTTGCTCTCTGTTTATAAATCCTCAAATGAAAAGAAAAATACAATGTTAATAAATATAGTTCCAAAAATGATAAAAGGCTAGAACACATGAACATTTAAAAACATAGAAGACAAAAGAGGAATCACACAATTGAAACCAAAAAGAAAGTCCGAAGGACTAAACAAAGAAACTTTTTTTTCGCCTGACACCAATAGGATAAACTATGAAAGGAAAGAAAAACAGATGGGCCAACAGGGCTTGAGTTGACAGAAGTTTGGTTACATGCCCAAGATTTTATCTATCATTTGAATGCATGCTAGCTTTACATTTTCCCCCTTTTTTGGATTGAGATTATTGTCCTTAACTTTGGTTTGTATTGTTTCTCCTTTTCATTTTGTTTGTTCATCTTTTGCTTTTCCTCTGTATACACTACTGACTTTTATTCCAAATCTATCTCAAAAATTATATTTGTGAAGCTCAATTGTTTTCTTTTGATTATGGTATTTTCTTCATGTGATTCGTTGTTGGATTTTAGGACCTTACCTAACTATCCAATCATTTATGCTTTTGGGTTCTTCAACTTTTTGCCTTTAATGCACAAAAATTACTTGCCCGTTTTGTTCTTCATTCATTGCTTCCGTGTTTTTTTTTTCTTTTTTCGTTGTTGATGTTGTCCTCCTGTATTACTGGTGTTTTCCTTTATTCTTTTTTGGTTAACTTTAGAGTCATCGCCTTTTCACTTTGTTGGATAGTCGCTTATGTATTTTTTTTCTTACATTGTTCCATTACTTTCTCTAATTCTTGCTTTTTTGCCGCATACGTTGTCTTCACTCTTATTTACAAGTTTGAGTCTTTTTGTTGGATTTCACATTTACGCTCAGCTTTATAAGGGTTCTTCTCCATCATTGGTTGGGTGTGTTTTCCAATGTTATTCTTTCTTCTCTTGCTCGCTTTAACTCATTTTTGTTTTTCCTGTTATGCTTTTAAGTATTTGCATTTTATTGTTCATGTTGTTCTTATGTTCTTTAGTGTTAGTTGAATTAAGAGTAATGATAACTTCCTATTTGGTTGTGGCAATAGAAAATGGTTTTTGTTTGTTTTCCTTAGTTTGAACTGCTTTGTGTGTTGTGAATTTTGTTGTTCTTAGGAAATTTAAAATTATCCATGTTTTATTTTCAATTTTTTTTGCTGTTGCATTGCATGTTTTTTTCCCTTTTTGCCTTGCTTTTTTTTTTGTAAAAATAATTTGTTTGTTGATCATGTTTGAATGAGTGATCTAGAGTTAACTAGAGCCAATAGGTTAAGACGAAGACAACGTCTTAGATTTCAGCGGATTAGAGGTAGGGAATGTCAGGGCATTACCCGTGATCAATCAACTTTAGATCAAGATGTATCATAATCTATTGAGCAAATAGAAACTCGTGGTGTAAAACAGTGTAAGGTTGGTAAGTCTATTACGTTACACTCGATAGTAAATACTGATGGCAATTTGGAAACGATTTCATCTTCAACAAACATGGATCGAACTGATTTTCACAGTTCATCTTTGTCTGCACTCGATTCTATGCCTTCTTTGTATGATGTTGGTTGTAGCAGCCAAATGATACCATCTTCCAATGATAATGGACATGAACAAAGCAATATCAATTCATCTGTTGTTTCTCAATCAGAAAAGGATCCTATTCTTGGCTTCGCTCCCTATTTGGCTTGTAATTTTAATTTGCTTTTGTGTCTTATTGGATATCTTATTCTAATATTTTTTGCTTTTTATCCAGTCTTTTTATTCTTGCTAGTTTGTTCTTTAAATGTTTTTTTTCCCCTGCCTTATTATTTCACAGGATCTACAAGTAGGGATACATGCACCAAGCAATCTTTCAATCGTAAGATGTGTTGTTTTTTTGTTCTTTCCATATCAATGGTTCTTTTATCTACTAAACATTAATTTATGTTGCATGCTTATTATGAACTTCTAGGAAAATATTATGAACTGCTTGACTTGGGTGGATTAGATCATCAATGTCCTCATTGCAGTGTAAAAATGTGGTTTGATGAAAGAATTATTATGTCAAGCACCAGAAACTTTCCAATCTTCAGTTTATGTTGTAAGCAAGGAACTGTTGCTTTACCTTCTGTTAGATTCACTCCTCCATTTCTTGATCGTTTATTAGATTATAGTGGCAGACAAAGGTCAAAAAATTTCAGAGACAATATCAGAGTATACAATGCAATGTTCCCATTTACATCTATCGGTGGGAAAATTGATGACACCGTTAATAGAGGTTCTGGCCCATATGTTTTCAAAATTGGAGGACAAGTCCATCATCGTATGGGGTCTTTATTGCCTGTACCTGGCCAAGCCTCGAAATTTGTACAATTATATATTTGTGATACTGAGAATGAAGTTGCCAATCGCATGAGGCCTTTCCAATCATCTGATTCAACAAATGCCTTTGATCTTGATATTGTTAAGGGCTTGATGAACACGTTTGACGAAGTGAATGAAATTGTTAAGGTTTTTAGAATGGCAAGGGATCAATTTACCCATGATAATTATGTCCTGATACGTCTTCGGTTGACTGGTGGGAAAGATCAAAATGATCGATTATATGACTTACCTTCAAACACGGAAATAGCTGGCTTGATTGTTGGTAAAGATGAAGACCCTCAAGATGAACGTGACATACTTGTTGAACATATGTCTGATGGTTTAAAACGTATTAGTGAGCTCCATCCATCATTCATGTCAATGCAATATCCGCTTCTTTTTCCTTTTGGAGAACATGGTTATCATTTGGGCATTAATTATAGAGATGGCAATCAGACAACCACGAAGGAAAAAAAACTGTAACTATGATGGAATTTTATGCTTATTTAATTCAACAACGTTTGTCTATGGGCCATACTTTGCTTAGAAGAGGTAGACTCTTCCATCAATTTGTAGTTGACGTATTTCTCTGCATTGAACGAATGAGATTACAATGGATTCGAGATAATCAAAGGCAGTTAAGATCTGAAGTTTATCAAGGTGTTAGAGATGCTGTCACTCGAGGAGATATTGATAGTCGTGGAATCGGTAAACATGTGATTTTACCGTCAAGTTTTGTTTCCAGCCCTTGCTTCTTCTTCCAAAATTACCAAGATGTTATGGCTATATGTAGACGGTTTGGGCAACCTGATCTTTTCATTACTTTCACCTGTAATCCAAAGTGGAAAGAAATTAACCAAGCTTTGTGCATGATTCTTGGCCAAAGAATTAAAGACCGACCAGATATTTTGGCAAGAATATTTAAGCTTAGACTTAAATATTTGATGGATGATTTGATTAAAGAACAACATTTTGGGAGCACAATAGCAGGTCATTGAGTAATATTATCATTGCTTTTCTTAATTAAGTTTTGTCAAATCTGCTTTCTTAATTAATTTTGCATGTTTCTTCTTTTTTCCTAGTCTATTTCAGTTGTTTATACCATTGAATTCCAGAAACGAGGCTTGCCCCATGCTCATATTCTCTTATGGTTGCATCCTGAAGACAAACATACAACTGTTGAGGAAATTAACAAAATTATATCTACCGAAATCCCAGACAAGAATGAAGATCCTGTTGCATATGAAGCTGTTTCGAATTTTATGATTCATGGACCATGTGGTGTTCTAAACAATCATTCCCTATGCATGAAAGATGGAAAATGTTCCAAGTTCTTCCCCAAACCCTATGAATCTGAAACAACTGTCGGGGAAAATGGAATCGTATCATATAGAAGAAGACTACCAACAATTGATGCAATGCTTATTGAAAAGATAAGATTTGTTGTGCATATGATACAAGATTTGTTGTGCCTCACAATATAGATTTGCTTGTGAGACATCAAGCTCACATGAATGTTGAAATATGTGCAAAAGCCAAATCAATCAAATATTTGTTCAAATATATCAATAAAAGACATGATAGTGCAAGGGCTGTCATTGAAGAAACACCTGTTATTTGATAGACATGATGGGCAAGCCATTACAAACCATGTTGATGAAATTAAAATGTTTCTCCAAGTCATTTACACTCAGCTTTATAAGGGTTCTTCAAATCCATAAATTCTTCAAGTCCATTATAGAGATCTTGCAATCATTCGTCTCCCTGTACATCTTCCAAATCAACAATACCTAATTTTTCCCGAAGATTCTGACCTATCAAATGTTTTGCGCCAACCTCTATTGGACAAAACTATGTTCACTCAATGGATGGAAATGAATAGAATATATCCTGCTGCCTGATCTGTAACATATACTAATTTTTCGACTCAATAGGTTTGGTTACAAAGAGAAAAAACTTGGAAACCAAGAGAGCGAGGCAGAGCTATAGGGCGTGTTAATTTTATTCATCCTACTGCTAGTGAATTATATTATTTAAGGTTGCTTCTGAATGTTGTTAAGGGTGCAACAAGTTTTGAAGATATTAGGAAAATCGTTGGGGTTGTCCATGATACATTCCAATCTGCATGTCGTGCTTTAGGTTTGCTTGGAGATGATCGAGAATGACATGATGCTCTTGAACAAGCATCATTGGTGGCAACAAGTCCTTAATTACAACAATTATTTGTTACTCTTATTCTTTTTTCTGAAGTCCAAAATCCAATGTCTCTATGGGAAAAAAATTGGCAGCTATTCGGTGAAGACATTGAACATAAATTCAAGAATCTCTTTGTTGGTACTCATCTACAATTATCTGAGCAAGATCTTAAAAATGAAATTTTGTTGTCACTTGAAGAGTTATTCAACAAAAATAGCTCATCTTTGTCAAATTATGATCTGCCATTTCCACAAATTTGCTCTGCAAATGTACTTCAAGATAGATTGCTTCAAGAAGAAATGGATTATGATCTTCATGAACTACAAATTGAACATGCATCCTTTGTTTCAAAACTAAACCAGGATCAAAGAACCATCTATGATGCTGTCTTATCTTCAATTTCACATGATGAAGGAAAAATGTTTTTTGTGTTTGGTCATGGTGGAACGGGCAAAACTTTCCTATGAAAGGCCATAATTGCAGCCATTAGATCAACAAGAAAAATTGTTCTAGCTGTTGCTTCTTCTAGAATTGCAAGCCTTCTATTCCCTGGTGGCCGAACTGCACATTCAAGGTTCAAAAAGTTGATGAGATATCAACATGCCAAATTAAACGCGGTACAGAACTTGGCAAGTTGATTTGCATGACAAGCTTAATAGTTTGGGATGAAGCTTCTATGGTACATAGATATTGTTTTAAAGCTTTTGAAAGAACTTTGCGTGATGTTGTTCCATTAGCTGTTGATGGACAAACTGAACAACCATTCGGTGGAAAGACTATATTGCTTGGAGGCGATTTCAGGCAAACCTTACCTGTTATTACAAGTGGAACAAGGTCTCAAATTCTTAATGCATCTATCAGTAAATCTCCTCTTTGGAAACTTTGTCATGTTTTCACTCTTAAAATCAATATGCGGTTAAGGGCTGATTTTCTTGACTCTCTTCAAAGAACTGATATTGAGCAGTTTGGAAAATGGATATTAGATGTTGGGGATGGTCGAATTCCATCTGCTTTAACAGATGTTAACACAGATGAGGCATGGATTGAGATTCCTCATGATTTATTGCTTCCAAATACAGGCTCACTTATCATGACAATTATATCTGCAATATATCCAAATCTACAAAATATGTTTGCTGATTCTGTTTACCTAAGAGAGCATGCAATTATCACTCCTTTCAATGACACTGTTGATTCAATCAATATTGAGATTCTTTGCCTAATACCAGGTTCAGAAAAAGTATACCTTAGTCATGACTCGATTTCCAACATTGATGGGAATATTTTAGATCAAGAAATGCAATATCCTCCTGAATTCTTAAACTCTTTGAAATTTCTAACCACACCAAATCATCAACTTTGCTTAAAATTAGGTTGTACTGTTATGCTACTCAGGAACATAAACCAATCATTGGGGTTATGTAATGGTACTAGACTTATTGTTACACAGTTAGCTCTAAATGTCATAGAAGCAAAAGTCATCACTGATAGTCATATTGGTGACAAAGTTTTCATACCAAGAATAACTTTTGTTGTCAAAGATGCTAAATGGCCATTTGTACTCAAAGGAAAACAATTCCCTCTACGTTTATCATATGCTATGACTATCAATAAAAGTCAAGGTCAAACTCTAGAATATGTTGGATTATATTTACCCAAATCTGTCTTTACACATGGGCAAATGTATGTTGTAATATCTAGAGTGACAAAACGAAATGGCCGAAAAATCTTGATTGATAAATTCTGATTCTAACATGCTTGCTCCAACAAAAAAATATTATTTATACTGAAATATTTGATGATTTGCCTAGAGGTTCTCTGTTTCAGTTCCTGCATATATTTCTTTTATCACTATACTTCGTTTATTTTATTTTTCCTAAAACCTTCACTATATTCTCCTTTCCATTTTTTATCTATGCATTAGTTGTGTGATTCTTTGAGCATGCTTATTGTATTACATTATTATTCTTGCTGCCAGGTATCTATTTTTTGTTTTATGCGAACCTATCATACACCTAATCCTGATTATTTCTCTATAATTTGGTTGTTTAAATGACCACTTCTTATTTCTTTTTACTTAATTAACTCTGTGTTTTTCCCTTTTTTGTCTCATTTTTTTGTCTTTTTTTCTTAACTGCCTTTGTTGAATTTTACAACCTTTCTTTCATTTGCTTACAGTTAGCCATGAAATATCAACTCCTTAACCAATTACAACCATTAGAACCATGTGAAAAGATTTTAGTTCATGTGGTTAGGATTTGGGATACAATTATGCCAGATAACAAGTTTTTATCTGTTGATTTGTTGGTTGTTGATGAAAAGGTTAAATTACACTTTTCAGATTTTTTTTCACTTATTATTTGTTTACTCAATTGCGTTTATTTTATTTTATTTTAAAATTTGTTTTGTTTTTTGTTCTAGGGGAATGTTATGCAAGCTACGATTCAGAAGAAAGATGAACATATCTTCAAGGATTTCTTAAAAGAGGGCTCAATATATGAAATCACAAATGTTTTTGTGGGGTAAATGAAAAAATCATTCAATGCAATCGTTGTTGGATCAATCATTAACGTTGGACGTCAGACAAAGTTTGTTGAAATAACTGATGGACCAAATTCTATTCCATTTTATTACTTTCAACTCCAACCATTTGACTATCTTGAGTCACGCTGTGACAATAACTGTGTTCCTACAGGTTTCATTTAAGTGCCTCTTCTGTTTTTTTTTGTATTCTTTTATTGTCTCATCTTTCTTTCATGAGAACTCTTTTGATAAAATTTTCCCTGTTAATGTTATTTTGAATCCTATTTTTGTCTAGATGTTATTGGAGTGCTCATAGGTATTACACCTATTACACAAGAATACATTAAAACCAGCCCTAATCCTGTTGATAAACAGAACCTCAAAATTCAAGATGAGCAGTGAGTTTATTGTTTTGGTTTTCCCTAGCTATTATCTGTTCATAACTGTCCACCAAACATTATTTATTTTTTTGATCCATTTTTGATGGGATTTTCCTTTTAACAGTAGAAACATATTGCATGTCACAATATGGGGTAAAGCTGCTCATTTCCTTGACCAACATGATTCTCTCTTATCCCAAACAAATGTTGTCCTGATTTTGACTGGAATGATTGTCAAGAAATTTCTAGGTAAACAAAAAGTCAGATATTTAACAAAAAAATTACCTTCTTTACCTGTCATATTTCGAAACTTTACTTAAATTATGTTTTTAATGGCAGGTGTGCTTGCTTTGAGTAGTTCATCAGCAACAAAAATATATGTCAATCTTGAGACACCGATAATGGAAGCTTTTGAAACAAAGGTATTTAGCTGAATTATGACTGATAGTACCTTTTACTTAAATTCTTTTTAGTAATATCTTTTTCTTGATTCCTACTTGCAGATATGCTAAGGCTCCCTTGATAGTTGGCCAACTTGATAATGAATTATACTTCAGACAACCAGGAGCTGATGATATTAATGAAAACAGAAAGACTATTCATCAGCTTTTACGCATAGATATATCGCAATCAAAGGTTATATGTTTCTTTATATTAACTAAAAAAATAAACCTAAATTCCTACATAAATTGCCCTGAATCTGTCTTGATCTTACAGTGTATTTAATTTCCCACAATTTCCTTGCAGAATATTTTTTTCACATGTAAGGCACAAATTGCTGATGTTGACATTTCTGATGGATGGTTTTACCATTGTTGTAATACATGTAACAAGGGTCTAAAACTCATAAAAGGAAAATATGTTTGCAACGATGGAACACATGGACAGCAACAACCAAGGCTTGCGTAAGATATTTTCATATATTTTCATTTGCACTTTCAATCAGCTTAATATTTTTAGATTGTATATATTGAATTCTTTTCACTTAAATTTTTTTACCCTTGCTATTTTTCCTCCGCATATCAGTTGTAAAATCTTGCTCAATGTACGGGATGAAACAGGTGAGACAGATTTTATGGCTTTTGGAAGTATTGCAGAAGAGCTAATTGGACAAAAAATAGTTGATATGGCTGTTGAACAAACACTCGACCAAAAAGTTTTGCCTGAATTTGTTAAGGCGTTGATCAACCAAGAAAAATTTTTAACAGTTATTCTAGCAAAACGATCCTTCCAATCTGGTGTGCTAACTTTTACTGTTATCAGAATGTTTACAATTGATAACGAAACTTCCCCTCGCCCAACTGTCTCAAATTCATTAGCTGCTAAAGAACCTCTACAAACTGTGCTTACTCCGTTGATTGCTCATGAACCTGCCAGAAAACCAGCAACTAAAATGCCATATTCAAGTGACACAGAGAAAACGAAATCCACAAGTGTTGTTGATTTATCTACGAACTTATTCTCTCCACAAACACCCTTAAATCAAAAGGGTATCAGGTTTGGGCATAAGCTTTTTGCTCTCTTTAGTTATTTCAGTGCTTCCTTCTTACTTAGATTGATGATATAATACGTTTCATTGTCTTGTCACTTTCTGTACCATTAGAGAGCCAATAGTGTGACATCCAAACTAAGGACACAAGAACAAGTGGGCGATCAAAGAGGAGATTGTTTAGGTTAAAACTAATTCAAAAAAAATGATGGTTACATATATTGCCTGCATTTTCATATGCATCAAGGTTCTTTACCTTTTATGTTTTTTTCTCCTCCTAGTGATGATAAGCAAAAAGAAGCATCTTTATCAACAGAAGAGGTGGAAGAAGTTTTTTTGGTTTTGAGTTTTTTCGATTTTAGGCTTTTTTGGTTACGGGCCTTTGACTTTTTTGGTCAATTCGGGCTGGTCTCGATTCGGTCTCGGGCGAATTTGGGAGGGTTTCAGGCTCGAGCCAGTTTTTGCCACCTCTATAAAAGACTATCCAAATTTTTAATTGAAAAAAGTTTTACAAGAGGCAAAGTAAACACAACTTTGTTTATTCAATCTAAGGGTAGTGACTTGTTAGTGGTAAAATTTATGTAGATGATATCATTTGTGGATCCACAAATGAATCATTGTGTGAAACTTTCTCCAAATTAATGCAATCTGAATTTGAAATGAGCATGATGGGAGAGCTAACTTCTTTTTAGGACTTCAAGTTAAACAATGTAAAGATGAGATTTTCATAAATCAAGCTAAGTACACTAAGGACTTGCTCAAAAGATTTAGGATGGATGAGACCAAACCTCAATCCACCCCAATGAGCACATCTATCAAGTTTGATAAAGATAAAGGAGGTAAGTATGTAGACACTAAACTATATAAGTCTATGATTGGCTCATTACTATATCATAGCTAGTAGGCCCGATTTAATGTTTAGTGTATGCTTGTGTACTAGATTTTAATCATCTCTTAGAGAATCACAATTACAAGCTGTCAAAAGAATCTTTAGATATCTTAAAGACACTTCTTCCTTAGGACTATGGTATCTTAAAGATTCAACTTTTGGTCTTCACGCTTATTCTAATGTGGAATTTGGTGGATGCAAAGTTGATAGGAAAAGCACATCTAATACTTGCCAATTCTTAGAAAATAGACTCATCTCATGGTTCTCCAAGACATAAAATAATGTAGCTTAATCCACAACCGAAGTTGAATATATTGTATTCGGAAGTTGTTCTACTCAAGTATTGTGGATTAAGTAACAAATGAGTGACTATGGAATAGAAATAAATCAAATTCCCATCAAATGTGATAATACTAGTGCTATTAATCTCATAAAAAATCCCATACAACACTCTAGAACTGAGTACATTGAAGTAAGGCATCATTTTATAAGAGATAATATGCAAAAAAGTGATAGTGTTCTAGAGTATGTAAATACCTTGCATCAATTGGTTGATATTTCTACAAAATCTTTAGATAAAGATAGATTTTGCACACTTAGAGGTGAACTTGGCCTAATGAATGCACTTTGAACTTAAATATCATCATTGTATCCTTAGTTGAATGGTTTAAGTTGGTAATGATGGATGGAAGTTAGGAATTTAAAGAATATTTTAACTACTTACTCCTCACTTACTTAACTTATCATAATTCTTTAAGAAATTGTGATGGACTTTAGTCATTAGGATGATTTGATGAACTGTGTGTTTAACACTTATGTGATCATGTTCTAAATACCTTGTTAAGTGTTCTACACTCATTTATTTTGAAAAAAAGCATCAATTTAGCAAAATCACCATGTTAGCTCTTAAAAGGACATTTCTCATATCAAAATTGTCTCAAAACATACCAAAATGCATTCTCCACGATTTTACTCAGTGTTTTCATTCTCTATAAGCCATAAAAGATGATTTCAACATGTTCCAGTCTTGTTTGGATCTTAAAAGACTAAAAATGCATGCTTTCACTTGTTTTCAAAATATTTTTCTACATAAAAATTGAGGCAAATGACTGAGAGGTCGATTCTTAATGATATAGGATCGATTCCCTGCATTTTACATGCCTAAAAACTCGAGTCTAGCTATGAGGGATCGATCCTCATGATTATAGGATCGATCCCATGGCTTCAATTTTCTTGGGTTTCAAATCTGTCTCAAAGGGATAAATCCCTTCATTAAAGGGATCGATCCCCTCGGTCTTGCGCACATGACTTTGGCTTTTAAAATCCTATTTTTTGTTATTTTCTCCTCACTTTTACTGTTTTTCTTCTTCCTTTAGCTCTCTCAACATACTCCATACCCAAAATTTCAATTTTTCTCATTTCTTCGCCAAACTTTATCATTTTTCTTGCATTCCTCATCATTTTCATCACACTTTCCAAATCCACTTCAATTTCTTTCATATTATTTCATTCTCACATCTTTCCATCTTATTTCCAATTCCACAAAAACCCATTTCAGGTACAACTTCTAGCCCTCATATCTCTCAATCCATTCCATATTTCATAACACCTTCTTCATCAAACTTGCTCACCCTAGTCTTATCTATGTATATGTGTTGACTATGTGATCCAAATCCTCCCATAAACTCATCAGCACTTCACCAAAGTAATGACCACCAACTATTTGCTGAAATTCCTCAAAGAATATTTCTTTGTTTTTTCACACTCCAAACTTTCTCACAATGCCTCCAAGAACGAAACATACAGCTCAGAAACGCAAAGCTCCCTCCTCCTCTTCTTCCGCCATACCAACATCTTTCAATCAAAGTTTTTGAAATGCATAAGAAAAGAACCGCTTCTATGAAAAATTTTTTTACATGAGAATCAAACATCGACAACCTATCAATTTTGCTTTTTTAGAGGAAATTGGGTTCCCTTATCTTGCCAAATTTAAAGCATTCAAATGGACTAGATTTCTTCGTATCAATACTCTGGTCCCATGTAATATTATCCGAGCTTTCTTCTCAAATGCCGAACTCATCAATGACCCTAATGATCGATGCAAGGTTGTTAGCATTAAGTCATTCATCATGGGAAAGTCCATTGAAATTTCCAAGCACTCACTTTTCGAGGTTTTTCGCATTCTCAACGAAGGCCTCATTTATGAGGATATAGACGTACCATTGGAGTTTGAAGTTGTTGATGAGCGAGCCAATGGCCTTCTTGTCTTTGCATGACTACTACATATCATTATCTCCTAGAACCTCCGTCCTTTCGAGACCAAGTACTCACAGTTAGGAAACTTGATCGATGGCTTCATCACATCCACTCTCCTAATGCCATAAAGCCTAATTCACTTTATCTTCCATGATTGGGTGAAGATTGTAGAGGGTGGTCCTAAGACGATCGTATTTCCTCAGCCTTTGGCATTCTATCTTCTTGCTAAAGGCATTGACTACTGTTACGAACCTGGTGTCCTTCCCGATCCTAACACTACCATCAATCTTGGAACGATGCACAATCTTGGATGGTACTAAAATGAGATAAGTGATACTGGTGAATAGGAAAAGCATCATGGACATCCTCCACCTCCAGTTCCAACTCATGAGGCTCTAGCTTAATCTCCAGCTCACACCCTCATAGAGGAAGCTCATGATGCTCCTTCTTCCTTCGCTCCATCAAGCTTAAATCCTGCTACACTTGACCAGATCATGCTACTATTTCAACGATTTAACACAAATCAGCACGCTTTTTAATAAGATGTTACGATGTGTTTCAACCAAATTGAAACGCACTTTACATCTCTTGAAGAGCACCAACAGGTATTTCATTCCAATTTCAACACCTTCCAAGATATTATCAATACTCAATACGCTTGCATGAAGGAGCCTTAAGTTGCTTTGTATGACAAAGTTTAAAACATTGGGATGCAACAAGAGGAATTCCTAGAGCAATATCAGAAGACCTTTCCCAAGAGGTTTTAAGCTAGATATAACTAGGATATCTAAATTCTTAAGATTCCATGAATGACTAGGAGATCTAGTTTAGACTACCTATCTAAGGACTGTCTATAACTTTGTACCTTTGTGAATGTCTTTATGGCTGCTTTTGTCTATGTTTATGATTTGGTATCTCTAGATATTGTTTTCATGAATATTGCCTAGCTATTATCTTTGTGCTATTCTTGTCTATTGTTGCTTTAAATTGCCAATTTCTGTGGACACTAACTCCTTTGTTGATTGTTATGTATGCATTTGCTAAGGGGGAGTTTAGTGTTTACTATGACAAAAAGGGGAAAAGTGGGTAAATTTTATAAATTTTATTATGATTTAATTGAGGGGGAGTATCTTTTATTATGCTTTATTTGATAGGGAGTATTTCTTCAAAGAATTTTCAAAACAAATTTACCTTAAATTTTGTCATATCAAAAAAAGGGAGATTGTTAGCTTTAAATTGACATATGATTTTGGAATGACAAAAACTTAAGTAATCTTAAAATGTTTGATTCATATTGTAAATTTGCTTTATCATATATGATTTTCTCAAACCATTTTAAAGTGTATTTATCAAATATTAGACCACAATTTAATTGCTTATTCTTACTGGTCTTAATCCTTTATAAAATGATTTTGAATATTTTCATTAAGTAATTTTCTCAAGAAAATATAGAATATATTTTTAGAAAATTACTTAACAAGTTTGTGGACTAAGTTTTTATTTGAGAAAGTCAAGAAATATCTTTGTAAAATTGAGTTTTGGGGTGAGTGAATATCAAAGATTACATCATTTTTAACTCAAAACAAACCAGGAAAGTGTAGAAAAAGGATGAGGGATTGATCCCCCATGTTGAGGGATCCATCCCCTAATGGCAAAAAGCACTTGGATGCAAAAATGGAAGGATTAGATCGATCCCCTAAAGCATGGGATCGATCCCAAAATGACAGAATACTTTAATAGGTTGTCTGGAACTATAGGATCGATCCCCTACCCCTAAGGATCGATTGTCTACCATGAAAGCTGTGCCCAACGGCTAGTTTTTAAGGATTTCAATGGGAAGAATTGCATTAAATGCTCCAACAACCTTTCTCAGCTCTTGGTGGACTATAAATACATGCATTTCTAAAGATTACATATAGAACAAGCACTGTTTCATCTTCTTCAATCTTTAAGAAAGAATTCAAAGCTCAAACCTTCTTTTCTTCACACACATTGTACTTCATATTGTGTATTTCTACCTTTGAGAGGTTCTTTATTGTACATAACCCACTTAAACTCAATTCTGTGCTTCAAAGGGGAGTGTAATCTTGTGAGGCTATCTTGTGAGAGTTTGGGTAGCTTTACAAGAGAAAGGATTTAGAGGGTTCTTCATAAGCCTACAAAAGGAAGTGTAAGAGGTCTCTCCACACCTTGAAGTGGATTGTATTGAATCACAAAGAACAGAAAGAACCTTTAGCAAACTAAGAGACAAGCAAGGACGGGAAGCTACTCGCCCTCGGTCAGTAGAACCCTAGTAAGGGAAGCCGCTTCTCTTACTATATACGTTATGTTGTAGTTTTTATTGTTACAGTAGATATACATGGTTCTTTTTTCTTTAAAATTTTAGAATTAAAGCCAAAAATCGATTTACCCCTCTCTCGGTAGAGCCAACATACACTGTGGGCTCTTTTATGACTATGGCCATATGTCAATTGTTTCTCCCTTTTTGGGATCTGGATTGCATGATTTTTATTAAGATGTTACCATGTCTCCACTGTTTTTGATTAATTTCGTTTTCGATGTTTTTCGAACCTTTCACTTATAACCAAGCATTTTAAGAAACCCCTAACATTTTTCAGAAGGTTGAGACTTCTAACAGCTTTAATGAGTATTGTGTGAAACATGGAATTCAACAAAAAAAATCTCCTGCCCTTATACTTCAGAGCAGAATGGTGTCAGTGAGCGAGAAAGCATCGCCATATAGTTTTGAAACGAATGTTTGAATGTTAAACTGTTTTACTGTTTTGACTCTGATTTGAAACACATGAATTCCTTCTCTGATATATTTCTTAGTTTGCTCTATAGCTGTAGTGTTAGAAAAGGGGATAAGCAAGGTGCTTTAAAGCGTCCTTCTATACTCATACCTAATCCCTAACGAGCTATAGCAACTTCTCCTTCTAAGTCTTTGTTTAGAATTACTATTTGGATTCTGACATATAGAAATCTATTTAAGATATCTGCATGTAGTTTACGGTATTTGTATCTATATATATATATTACTGGGCTTAAGCTCACCCCCTGTTTTCCTACTTTCAAATTATTTGCAGTAAATCTAGTCTCTGAAGAAGGCTTGTGTGGAATCTCTTCAAAGTAGTTAGAGCATACCTTTAAGGTATATTTACTACAGTTATTTTGTATGTTCAGACTTTATTGTATAGTACTGTAATGAGTAAGAAAGGGATATAAACCGAATCAAAATGGATACTGGTTACAATATGATAGATGTAAGAAATGAGGTTAGAAGCATTGTAGCTATTTATATATATAAATATATATATATGCTTAAGGTTGTTTATATAAATTGATTCTGTATTGAATGGTTCTAAATAGGGGTGTAAATGATACACTGGTGCTCACAAGCTACTCAAGCTCGACTCGAACAAAACTCGAACTTGACTCGATTTTTGTCAAGCCGAGCTCGAGCTCGAGCTACTCAAGCTATCGAGTGAGCCGAGTTCGAGCAACAAGATACCCGACTCGAGTAGGTCGCAAGCTTAATCGAGCACCTAATATTTTAATATATATTTTTAATTTTATTTATATTATTATTTGTTTATATTATTAAAAAATATAAACTTTTATATTTTGAAACCTAAAAGTAACTGGTAAAAAAAAAAACTAAAAGTAAAACTCGGGCTCCAACTCCTCGTCCTCGACCAGACCAGACCCCTCACCCCTCCTCAGCCATTTCCTCCAAATCAACCGTAACCCCTCATCCATTTTTTATCGAAGACCACTTCCGGTGACGGTGCAACCCAAATCTCCCCTTCTCTGGCTCTCTAACAACATCAATCAGAGCACATCTCACACGCACAGCGTGACCTAAAGTCCTAGGCCCTGACCAGACCAGATTTGCCTCCATCTCTGGTGACGGTGTGACTCTTGGGCTTGACTCAGACCACCCTATGTCTAGATCTCTGGCGGCATCACTCAAATCAGATCTCACAAGCATTGCGCGACCTAGATCCCAAACCACCAGATCGGATCTGACTTCAGTCTCCGGCGTGACTCTCCAACTTGACTTTTCGGCGACCCCCTTTCGAAAGTCTCACTCCTCACGCTGGTAAAAGCCTCTTCCTTTAGCTTGGTGGAATTTCTAGTGTGGAATGTTCTACTACATATTGGTATGTTCGCTTTTGGTGTTTTGTTTTTTTATTTTCTTGTGATAAGGTGTTGTTGTCTCAGACTCTCAGCGATGTATTCTTGTACTGGATTAAAAACTGACCGTGTCTCCAAAATGTCCGACTGGAATTTTGTGTTTATTGGTAAGCTTTATTCTGTCCATTTTGTTTCTTTCACTAAAAAGATAAAATTGATATCTAACAATCGATCTTTTGTGGTGGATAGGCAGCAAATTATCACCTTAATTTTCTGCAGATTTGATTTGAATTTTTTAGTCTTACTTTATCGTTCTTGCTGAAGCTTCCATGTTCCATGTCTTTTAGTTTACATTCACGTGTCAGATATTACAAATGTTCCAGACAAGCATCATCAAAGACATAACCAGTCAAATGTTGTGTTAGATGTTATATTATATCGAGTAATTATAACTTGTAAGCATCGGTCTTAGTAAAAGATTGTCAATCTTGCAAGTTACAAAGCTGTGTACGTAGTTTCTATTATTTGTAAATTTAGCGGTGAACTTTTAAGTACATGATAAGTGTTTACTGGTTTTAATAATTACGAATTAAAATGGATGATTTGTTCATAACGGTCATGAAAAAGATTGAAAGCATGTGCATTGTGAAATGTTGGCTTATCATGTTGGAGTTCATGATTGGATTTTGCACATGTAAATGATGGCGATGGATATATTAAGATGCAATTGAGGAGAGCCATATCCAAAATTTTCCTTGAGGCTTGTAATGTTTATTTATTACATATTCAATTATGCTTATTAAACTAGTTAATCATAGTTCTTCTTTTCCTTGATCTTTCAATTAACACTTGCCTTAACTTAATCTGAACCATGATTAGTAATAATGGATTAATCAAGCATTGGCAATTTTGTTTCAGGGAGAACTTATACCTTTCAAGCCTTATGTACATCGTTACCATGTACTCTATAAAGCATCAGGGAGTACATCTCCTTTTTAGTACTCCATCAAGGGAGCTTCAGTGCATATCATTGTCATGTCTTCTTACTCAGCCTATGGTACTGATTTTGTTGATTGGAGTACATATAAGAATCGTTTAAGAAACTCTGAGAATTCTTAATGAATTCTTAATGAGTCGTTTAAGAACTTCTTTCCTTTATATTGCCAAACAATTTGCTTCCTTAAATCATTGATTTTGTTTGCTATTGTAGGTGTTGTAGACGATGCTGCTAAATGTTTCGCTTATATGATGTTACTATATTTGTTTATTTTTATAATTCCAAATTAACGTAAGACTTCTTAATTTTTATTTTTATTGGTGTGATTTGTGTGGTACTTTTATTTATGTAGATGTTTTAGCCACTGTTGTTGTTGACTTATTGTATTTTTTTAAAATTTTATGTTTTATTATATTTAATTAATAATATTATTATGTGTATAAAAATAAATCCGAGTTCAAGCATGAGACTCAAGCTTGAATTCGAGCATGAGACTCGAGCTTGGAGAATCAAGCTTAATCGAGCAAGCTTGAGTTCAGAATTCAAGGCTCAATCAAGCTCGAGCCGAGTACCGAATATCGAATATACGAGTCGAGCTCGAGCTCGAGCACTTCACTGTATTAGCTCAGCTCGGCTCGATTACACCCCTAATTCTGAATATGGTAAGTGGAAATGGAAGAAATAAAAATATGTATTTGGGCGTGTAAAATGATTAAACTGGGACTAAATCTGGACGATGGTTACTAATCTAGCTAATTATATTTTAGTTTAATATTGAGTTGGCAACATTGAGCACAGTCCAACCGAGTGAATGAAACGCGAAAATTTATTGTGAAATTTAAGAAATTGGAGCTTGACATAAGGAGGACTAACATCATTTGAGAATTTCATGGTGTAGTGGGCAATTCAATTTGATCGAGGGTGTCAATTGATTAGATTTTTTGAAAAGAATTTTGGATTTGTCAAAATTGTCTAAATATTCATTGGTTAAATACAACTTACCCCATTGAGAAACACATCATTGAAACTTGTTTTGAATTATCAATTTGCCTATTTTATTCTGATAGATTAGTTCTTACCTTTTTCTCTAGTTTACAACTTTCCCATTTTTCTTAATTTCCCAAAATAATTTGAAAAGATATTACGATTAAGTTGCATTTGTCATGAAAATGAAATGGTGATGAATAAATGACGATGATACATAAAGAATATCTCATGTTATTTTGGAAAGAACATTGAAAGATGACAAGAGGTGAAAAAAAAAAAGAAGCTAGGGAGATGAGTGAAACTTGAGGCAAGGGTCAAAACAAATTTGTGGCTGAAATAGAAGTGCAGAGAAGCTGCAATGTAAGTTTAGTATGAAGGTACAATTTTAGAATTTGTCGAAGACCAAATTGGATTGGATTGAATTCTGAAAAGTGGAAAAAGAATTTCAATAGGCAAATAAAACAACCATGAATCATTATAATTTTTTTTTTCAATAGATATTGATATAGGGGCATGTACATTATTTGGACAAGCATTAGTATCATGCACAATGTTAGACTATAGATTGAAATACATTTTTGTATCATACTTGTATCATTTGCATAAACATTTACAGTGAGAAACTTGATTGATGGAATTAAAAAGTAATTGATATTTGTGTAAAATAGGTAGACTTTTGAAAAAAATTGAAACTTATTATAAAAAATAATTCAGTTAAGTTTTTGAAATCATAGAGCCTCTTGTGAGATGAGTTTAATTTAGTTTTCAAAAATCATGTAGCCTTTAGTGGAAGGAGTTCAAGTTTAATTTTTCAAAAGTTGTAGAATTTCTCATGAGAGCAGTTCAAGTTTGTGTTTAATTTTTTATGTAATTTAATTTGAGTTTGTGCTTTTTTTTTTTAAATTTTAATTTAGATTTTAATTGTATTTGTAGTATAAAAATTGTTTTGGACAAAAATTAAATTATACTCAAAAAGCTTGGTTGAGCTGAATTTTAGTTTGCTTATAGTTTCTTAATACCCAATTTAAAGCCCAATCCAATCCCAACCGGACCTAACCCATAACCGCATCCACATTCACTTTCTCCACCAAAAATCGAAAGTACAATAACAAAATTTAACAATACTGAAAATATAATGATGCGATTTAATGGAGTTAAAATTCAGTGACAATTTATTCTTGACCCATAATACAATGTCAAAATTCATTATTATCCCATAAAACAACTGTAAAATTCACCTTTAATTTTTTTTAAAGAATTTCTTAATTTATATGTTCAATTTAAAACTTTGTATACTTTCTAACTCAATGTTTTGAATTCAATATTTATATTTTACTATTATATATTATTTGAATATTATGTTCAAATCCCATAATGTAGCACGAGCATGCAACTAGCTAAAGAATAAACCAATAAGCGGTTGAAGGAAATAATAGTGGATTTTTTCTCTAAGCATTTGAATATGATTCAAATCCTGTAATCGTTACTGTTGAAAAAGTTTTACCATTTACCGTTTTTAGCTCGAATAAGATTAATCTCAAACTGTAAAACGGACAAAGATATCTGTCTTTATGCCAAATAAAACTAGCTAAAGAATAAGACAGACAGCAGCTTAGAATAGAACATAACTCAAGTATCATTAGCAATGGTCAGTGGAAAATGCATCACCAAGAAATATTGGCAAACCGCTATTTGGAAGTTCCAAACATATCCTAACGATATAAATAGCTTAACAATCCCACAGAAGCTAACCTGCTAAAAGACATCCGTTGGCTATTTGCTATCTGCTAGTAATAGCCACCGCCCCGCTTGGTAAAATTCAGCTGAGCAAAGAAGTCTACAAATTATTAATGTTCTTAAGGTTTCTAAAGTGGCAGAAGCTGAGGAATTTTATAAATAAAAAAGAAAAGAAGAAAGAATCTATTCATCTTGTTTAACTTCAAGATTCTTCATTTCAGATTCCAATTCATCATCATTAACTTCAGCCTCTCCAGATTCTTCATCATCATCTCCTCCTTCAGGATCATTCTCATCCAAGGAACCAAGCATGTCAGGAGACTTCTTGAATATTTCCTTCACCTCATCAATACCATCATCAGAGATAACATTTCCGTTGATGTTTAACAACGTAAACCCAGGTTTCTGAACAACTACCTGAGCCAAATGTCGAGCCCCAACCCTTCTTATAAGATTGGTGCTCATATCTACTTCCTTTAAAGGGGTATGGCCTTCTTCAAAAGCCTTACTTATTTGGATAGTACCTTCGTCCTTAAGTTCATTCTCAGCCAAGTTCAACTAGGTTAGATGCTGCTTTGCAGCTACACAGGCAGCTATACTAGGAGCAGCTTCAGCTGTTATGTCGTTTCCAACCATTTCCAGAACTTCAAGAGAAGGTGCTGATTCCTTTAAAGCATTGGCTACAGCAATTGCACCCTCATCTTCCAAGTTGAGATAACTCAAGTAAACCTCAACCAGATCCAAATGCTTTGAAAGAGCTTTACTCAGGGGCAACTCCAGCTTCTACACCAAACATGTTGTCTCGCAGGTCAAGCTTCTTCAAATGGGTACAAGACTGGAGTGCTTCTGAAATGACAACTCCTCCTTCAGAACCAACCCTTGTAGAGGAGCATCGAAAATCCTCCAACAAAAGAGAGCGCCTCACAACATCCGAAATTGCAAGTGCACCCTCATCTCCTGTCATATTATTATGAAAGTGAAGGACCTTCAGTTTCTCTGTAGAGGGAATCAATTCACTGATGGCTTTGGCAGCTTCCTCCGAAATACCATCATTCATTAAATAGAGCTCCTCTAGGCAACTGTGTGATTTCAAAAGAGCACCAAAAGCCCTAACACCCTTCTCACCTAAGGCATTGTCTGAGAGGTTAAGAGACTTCAAAACGCTACCTTCCAAGGCAGCTGAGAATATGTTCATAACTTCAAGGGCTTCTGCCTCTGGTCTTCCAGCAATAAAGTCTGACAAATCAGCTTCTTTCAACTGATTCTTGAGGGAAACCAAAATGGGCTCAGCAACACGGGCTGCACCTAAACCAAAGCTTCTATTACTAAAGCATATCTTGGTGTAACAATTTCCAGGTTCCTTTAATGGCCTTAGAAGATTCTCAGCCTCGTCTGCCTCAATAAAAGCCCTTTGGCCTTTAGATATATCAAAGAAGGTTTCAGATGAAGCATCTTTAACAGATACCGACTCCTGATTTGCTCCAGGCCCTCTTTTAAGAACTTCCAACAAAAGTTTACTACATTCCTTCGCATAAAGCTGCACTGCAGGACCTCCATCACCGTCAGGCTCCCTGTCATACTGTTTATTTGCTGTGTTAAAAGCTACATCCTCAATTTTCTTAGCATTCTCCTCAGCATCTTCTTTGTTAAGTGCACCATACTTCTGGGTAAAGATCGAGTTAGTGGTGAGATTGTTTGTCAAGCGTTGCACAAGTAGCTGTCGAGTGCTTTCGCTCGGGGGCCATAGTTTAATCAAGAGTGGCCTGCGTTGTGAATTTGCAGTGGAATCCATTACAGAACCTAAAGAATCTCAACACAAATACTCAAGAGCCTCAGTAAAATATTAAAATAAAGACATGAGAATACGGTAAAGAAAAGAAATTACAGTACGAAAACACTTGAGGATTCTCAATTTTCACGTAGATCAACTAATTCCCAAAAAGAAAACTGCAATACTGATCAGAAACTTCATGCAAATTTGGAAAAGCAAGTCATATACATCCATCCATGTGTATATTTTCTCACACAAATGCGCAATTAGCAACAACAACGACGAAGACCACAAAAATAACAACAACAACAACAACAACAATATACATAAATAAATAAAATAAAAAGGAATAAAAGCCACAAAAAGCAGTCCTTTTAACAAGAATCAGAAAAAGCAAAATCCCATGAATTTAAAGGTGACCGCTTGATTGTCTAAAGTTTACAGAAAAAAAAATCACTTTGGGACTTTTACTTTAAAAATGGAATCTTTGCAACAAATTCATTAACATTGAAAAAATAAAAGATTAAAAGACAAAACACAATGGCATTTCTCTTCCACCTACTTACTTCAAAAGGAAAACTAAAAAGAAAAAAAAGAAAATCTTAACAAAAAAATCAGTCTTGTGTTTATTTGGTACAGTGGTTTCCCAGATAAGTGAATCAAAATAAGCAATATATAAAATATACTTATCATATTAAAAACACAAGATCTGAGTTAGTAAAGAAATGTTTTATTTTTAATATTAAACATAAAAATAGGATAAAGGGACAAAATTTTAGTTTCAAAATCAGAATAACAGTTTAAACATTCCTTTGAATAAATCGGATCTGAAATAAATAAATAAATAAAACATTAAAAAACCGAAGAAATGAAAGAGCAAAGATTGGCTTGGAAGCTGCCAAAAGATTTTTAAAAACCGAAAGTTAGAAGAAGCAAGTTAACAGCAAGGAACCCTAGAAATATCAAACGAAAGAAAGTAGCAGTAAATAATGCAAAGGAAATACAATTTCCAGAAAAAAAAAAAAGAAATAAAAAAGGAGAAAGTTACCTGGTTTAATTATTTTGCGTTTGATTCAGTTATTTTAGTTTGAGAGAAGGATGAAGAAGAGGAGAAAGAGAGAAAGGGATGAGTGTGAGCGTTAGTGTGAGTGTGGAGGGAAAAGAGAAATGATAAAATGAAAACAGAAAACCTAATGAGAAGTCAATGAACGTAACGCTAGTTCACGTAGGTCTTCAATGGAATTAAAATTGAATTTTTCGAGTAATCTTCTTTAAATTAATAATGCGGTTAAAGAATCTTTTCTCTCCATCAAATGTGAGAGGTTTGTCCCTTGCGGCTACGCTAAGGGTTTTTTTTTTTTTTTCCATTTTCTTCCTTTCTTTAATCCATTTCTTTCTTCTTTTCTTGCATCCTCTCGTTAACAAATATTACGGTAAGGGTAATGGCGGAGGGCTTGGAGGAGTTATGGGCAAAACTTTCTTTGACAGAGGTAGAGCAGGAAGTTGTTGTCATTGATAAAGACTGGATTGAGGAGAACAAGCAAGAAGGCAAGTTTTGCCTGGTGGGATGTATGATGACCAGGAAGGTGGTGAATCTCGAAGCTTTACGTACAGTTTTTCATAGACTCTGAAAGCCGAACGGGGAGTTCTTGGTTAATGAAATTGGTGATCATCTTTTTCTCTTCCATTTTGAAGACATGCTAGATAAAGAAAGGGTGCTTATCAATCAACCGTGATCGTTCAATAAATCTCTAATGGTGTTGCGTGAGTATGATGGATCCGTTCTAGCCACTGATATGGAGTTTCAAAGGTGTCCATTTTGGTTACAGATACATGGTTTTCCGTTAGGGTTGATGAGTGAGAAAGTCGGTATTGCATTAGGGGAGACCTTAGGAGAAATTGATATGGTGGACAAGGGTGATGGTCAGTTGGTTTGGGGAAAGTACATGGGTATAAGGGTGCATATTGATATACGTAAACCACTCAAACGAGGAACTCGCATTAGTCTTCCAAGTGGTGGATCTCGTAATATCCAGTTCCTGTATGAGAGACTCCCAGATTTTTGTTTTGTTTGTGGCTGTCTCAACCATCAGGAGTCGGAATGCAATGTGACGGTAAAGATGATGAAATAAACAAGGAGAATAATAAGAGAGTATGGCTTATGGATGAGAGGGGAGAGCCTAAAGGGATCTGCAAGTTGGTTTGGTGGTTTCTCGACTGGAGACTCGCAAGGTTTTTCAAGCTCAGGCAAAAACTTACGGTCATTGGAAAATTGTAGTAACAGTGGAGAAAGCCTAATTCCGGTTACGAAACAAGGCAATCGAGAAGGTCACTTTGGCGGGAATTTTTCAAACATGGATAGAAGTGTCTTCCGTAACGTGGACACCAGTATACATTCAAAACCACGAGATTCTAAGGAGGATAAGGGGGCCGAAACAAATTTTTTTCAATTTAAAGGAGAAGATGTTTGCATGGATTCTCAATCCTCACTGTCAAGAGTATATGCCTCTTTTCAAAATGCTGCAAATAACAACAAGAGGCAGGACCATTCAGAAGAAGTTGTACTGGTACAGAATCCTACTGTAGACAAACATCAAGGAGATCAAATCGTGACCACTGCAACAGTCTCTCTACCCAATCATTTGGTCACGTGCAGAAGAGGACGAGGTAGGCCACGTAAACTAAGCACACAGTCGAGTTTGGGCATCCAAGCAGGAAAAAAGAAATGTGGCAAAAGGGTGGGCTTTGCACAGACAGAATCATTATGTTGACTATGAGAGAGTTGATAAATGGAGCAGAGAAAGTTAATGTTAAACAATCAGGATCGGCGGGAGATGGAGTCAATCTCCATCCCTGCCGAGAGCAATGAGTATATTAAGTTGGAACTGCCGAGGGCTGGGGTCCCCTCGTTCAGTTCACGAACTGACCAGAATGGTCAAAAGTTGTAGACCCTGCATTCTTTTCCTCTCCGAAACTAAGAGGAAAAAGAATGAGATGTTGAGATTCAATCAACGATGGGGCTTTCTTGGTTGTTTCATTGTTGATCCTATTGGGAGAAGTGGAGGACTTGCGGTTCTTTGGTAGGAAGATCATTAGCTAGAATTGCTCTCTTTTTCTAAGAACCATATAGATTGTGTAGTGAAGTCTGAGCTCTCACCTTGGCGTTTTACAGGCTTCTATGGGAATGCGGAGACTGCTAAGCGTCACGAGTCATGGGCTATGTTGAAATCATTAAGGGACAGCTGGCGTGGACCTTGATTGTGTGCTGGCAACTTCAATGAAATTCTCTTTGACAATGAGAAAGAAGGACTGTCTCGACCACGGTGGCAAATGAGGGCATTCCAGGACGTGGTTGATTATTGTTCATTTTTGGATCTACCTGTGGAGGGGCCTCTCATGATGTGGAGTAGAGGTAGTGGAGAAAATAAAATTCTAGAGAGGCTGGACAAAGGTTTTTGTAACGAAGAATGGTACAATTTGTTTCCTAATGTAAGGGAGTTTTATAAGCATGCATCCTTTTCGAACCACCTATTCTTGCTTTTCAAGTTAGATACTTCACTAAGAATACACAGACAGGGTAAGTTTTTTTGCTTCGAAAATATGTGGATAACTAGAGGTGGCAAACGGGCGGGTTCGGGCGGGTTTCGATCCGGGTTTTTCGGTTACGGGCTTTTTCGGTTACGGGCTTTCTCGGTTACGGGTTTTTTCGGTTGCGGGTTTTTTCGGTTTCGGGCTTTCTCGGTTGCAGGTTTTTTCGATCTCGGGTTTTCTCGGTTGCGGGTTTTCTCGGTTTCGGATTTTTTCGGTTGCGGGTTTTCTCGGTTTCGGTCCAGTTTCGGGTTCGGTCCGGTTTTAATCGGGCGGGCTTAGCGGGCTTTGTCAAATTATTTTAAAATTTTATAAATTATAAATATTTTATAATTTTGAATGTAATAATTAATTTAATTTTATATAGTTAAATAAAAATATAATAAAAATACTAAATTAAAGTTAAAATTTAATAAATGGGAATTGTATAATATATATACATTGAGAAATTTGGTTGGGATAATTTTGAAAACATTGGGAGTAGACTAATGAAGAATATAGTTATCTACAATAATAAAAGAGAACATATCATCTATAATTATTACATTATAATTAATTAATCAAAATTTAAAGTCACGTGAGATCTATCAAAATAATACATAAAGTTCGCACTTGTAAATGATGGACCAGTACATAATTTTTAATTATAATTGATTAATTATCGTAAAAAGAATTACAAGTAAAATACTCGAAGACGTAAAAGACATTGAAAAAGTTTTAAATCTTGCATTGCATTTGCAAGAAATGAAAGCACTCTTGCTATTGTAAACTTTTGCCTTGGAAGCATCTGTATTTCTGTACTAATTAATTTTTTTGTCCACAAACTCCAACTACTAAAAATCATCTTTGAATTGCCAACAACCTCTTGGCCTAGTGATTAAAGATAAGTTGTCGCATATTATAAGTCTTGAGTTTGAATCCAACACCCCTATCTAGAGCTGTTAGTGGGCCAGACCAGGCCGGTTCTCACCGGTTCCGACTGACTAACAACTTAAATCGGTCCGAACCGGTAGTGGACTGGTCCGAGCCGGGCCGGTTCGCATTATTTTTACTTGCGAACCGGCCCGGTTCATGGACCGGTTCAGTCCTTTTTTAATTTAAATTTTTTATTTTTTTAAATTTATATTAATTTATTTTAATAAAAATAATATATATTAATATATTTTTATAATTTAATCTAACAAATTTATTTTTATAATAAATAATGTTAATAGTTTAATTTAACAACAATTTATTATAAAGTTATTATAATTTATTTAATTAATGTAACAATAATGTAAAAATAAATTACTATAAAATTATGTAATAAAACTATTGTTATAATAAAATAAAATTATATTATGAATATGATATTATAATAAAATTATTATGATAAAAAAATGAATTTAGAGAATAAAATGATAATATTATAAATTTGAAATAAGAGAATTTAAGTGAATTTGAGAAAGTTTGAGTGATTATTGAGAAAGTATAAGTGAGTATTAAAAGAATAAGAGTGGATGAACGTTTATATTTAAGACAAAATATGAAAAAAAAATTTAAAAAAATAAAATAAAATAAATTGATATTTATAGAGGAAAAATGAAAATTTAAAACAATTTTAAAAATTTTAAAAAATAAATTTAAAAAAAAAGGGAGGGAAACGTTCCCTCCCTTACAAAGTTGATGGGCAACGGCCTGGCAGTAGCCTACAAAGGCTACTGCCTACATGCCTGCCACTGCATGCGCAGTGGCAGGCTGCTTTTTTAAAAAAAAAAATATTTTGTTGAACCAGATCGGTTCAACTTCGACCCAATAATCACCTCTACCCCTATCTTCAGTTATTTAATATTTTTCTTGTGATAAAAAAATTATCTTTGAATTTCGATTATAATTAAAATGATTATAATAGACATTACATTATATTAGACTTAATAATTCGTATATATATATATTTTGTATTCGTATTGCATCAAATATATTTGTATCATATAAAATATAAAAATTATTGTATTAAAATTTATATTGATATACCAAACACAATTTTTTTTCTAATTTTTATCAAAATTTGATCCAATGTCACATTCATTTTTTTTAATTATCATATCTACATTGCATGACAGTATATTGAGATAAAGATATTTCAAAGTTTGCTTTGGAAGTTTTTTCATGTGATTCTCAAGGGATGGAAAATGTATATTCCCAAAGAATTTGAAATTTTTTGGTAACGTGGGAAAAGCTTGTTTGGAGGGAATTGAAAAATGACAATCAAACAGATCTCATTTCACACGAAACTCTCATAAATAAAATATTATTATTCATTATTTTTAATTTCTTTTGTTGTTTTGACTAAATTTATATAAATATAAATTTTTACATTTTAATGTTTTTATTACTTGATAATTATTATTTATTTTTTTTAATTTCCTGTGATATTTACATTTGTTATAAAATATATAATTATATATTAATAATTATATAAAAATTTATTTTTTAAATGAGCCAAATATATATAGTAAAACTAAAAGAAAGTGAAAATCCAAAAGTATTAGCTATACAAATAAATAACTAACAAATTATAAATAAATCACACTAAACAATTAAACATTTATATAAATAGCTTTATACTCTTAACAATAACTTATTGAGTCATTGTTTTTTTTTTAGGTCAATATTGGGTCATTGGAATTTAGATACTCTTAGTTCAATAAATTTCTTTTTTTTTTTACTTTGTTTAATTAGCTTTTTTAATAATTATATTATATTTTTAATAAAATTTTAAATTTTTAAGAATCTTTTTGACATTTATTTTGTCTTTTAAATGCCAACATAATTAGTTATTAAATTAAATTTAACCGCATAACTAGTTAAATAATTCTTCAATTATAATATTGAATAAAATTATAGTATACATTAAAAAAATAATTAATATTATGAATAACTGGTCAATTAATTATCTCAATTTTATATTTATTTTGTTTTTAGTTTATACATAAATCATAATATAACATTATTTTTATTAAATATAATCATACTCAAACACATTAATTAATCAAATATCTCATTAAAAATTTAGAACGTTAAATTAAACAAGTTATATACATCAATTGACATTATATTATAAATAATAACATTCGATATAATGTACCAAAAAAAAACCATTTGATATAATGATGTAAATGGGTAATATATAATCAGGTACCGGACACTACCCGACTCTATAAACGAATAACTATGAGTTCGGATAGTGTTCTTATTACCCGTATCGGATTCGGGTAGTACCCTTATGGTACGCTATACTCGATTAACTTTTGATCAAGTAGTATATGGTACCTGAACTTATTCATCAATTATATGAAAGTAATCAAAATTATATGCTTGTACAAAGATTTGAACCATGACCTCTTATATTTATTGTTATATGTTTTAACCACGTGAGCTAGATTGAGAATTTGTTATATTTGTTGTAAATTTTATTTTTATTTTAACACAACTTGCAATTTAAAATTTAATGAAACATTGTTGGCCAAAAAAATAGTTTACTGAATAATAATAATAATAATAATAATAATTTATTCTTAAGATAATAAGATTTTAAAATTTTAGACATAAAGTATTAAAATTAAATTAATAGAAATTTCATAATATGTTAAGATACAATTCTTAAGATATTGATAATTTAACATATATGACATTTTATTATAATGTAAATCTTAATATATATATATATATATAGTATATTATGTTTATTATTTTATTTGGAACTCATTATAATAAATTAAAAAAACACTTTTTTGACTAAAAAAGTAGTTGAGAAGGTCAATATCTATTTAATCATCCAATATTCTGATTATTAATTGATCAAGTTAAACTAAATTACATGAATACATCATAAGAGATTAAATGTTTGAAATTAAACACAAGAGTATATTCTAAAAGCATGATAAGAAATTGGAATGAAAAATGTCTGAAATTAAAACTATAATATGCTATGAGAGATTGTTTAATTTATTCTATATTACATGGTAAGAGATTATTATAATGTAACATACAAATCATTATGATAAGATAAACGTATTAATAATCTATTTTATATAATTAAGAGCTTGTATAGTTGATTATATATCACATGATAAGATATTATTTTTAAAGTTATAATAACATACAAATCATTATGATAAGGCGTTATTTATTAACTATATTATGTATTTTATTTGCTATCAAAAAAACTATTACAAATTGAGTACTAATTTTTTTTCATATTCACATTAACATAATAATATTAGATTAACATAATAATATAAGATATACACCAATTGATTGAATATCTAATTAAAATGTTAAATAATAGATATTACTAAATTAATTAATATAATGCTAGTTATTTAAATATAATTAATAATAATATTAACAAAGTATAAAAAATAAATTTGATTAAAATTACCACTTACATAGTAATACAACTTTAATATATTATTAAATTACACTTTAATTTACTATTAGAATTATTATTTTTATCCACACTTTAATTTTACATTTAATAGATAATAAATGAATTATTTTTAGTAAATACTTAATTCTATCAAAATAATACTTACACACTAAGAGATTACATAATTAATTCTTAAAAGATTATTATAATATAATATACAAATCATTATTATAAGATACCAAATTAGTTTATTCATGTATAAGATTATTATAATATAATAAATAATTAATTATCACTAGCTTGATTTTTTAATATCTTTTGTTTTAAGGCTAAAAATAAAATTACCACTATAATTTTTTCTTTTAATGATACCCAAGTATAAAAAAATTGTACTGTATTGTTTAATTTAATTACTTAACTTTTTCTAATTTTAAAAACTTTGAATTTTAATTTAAAGATTAGGTTTTTTTTAATCTAAATTTAATATCTTTCTATACTTGAAACTTTAAGAAAATATAGTTTAAATTTAATTTTATTAAAAATATTTTTAATGTGTTGCACAAAATATCAAATTCAAAGTTTCAAACAAATATTGAAATTATATAATTTTTATATATTTGATTTATTGTTGTATTAAAATTAAAATTTTATTATAAATAAAAATAATAAAATGTTAAAATGATTTTTATAATAAAATCAAATGTCAAATTAATAATATATTTATTATTATAAATGCAGTAAGGATAATATTAAAGATTATTTGATATCATATATTATATCATATATTATGGTGTTTTAAATTAATTTAATTTAATTAAAAAGATTCAATATTTATTATGCTGGTAATATATAAATGATAAAATTGTATAATAAATAATAATTGTTTTCAAAATTTTAAACTTTTTAATTAAAAAAGTGTATCAATTATTTATTTATTTTTAAATAATAATTATATAATTATAATTCGGGTTTTCTCGAGTTATAAATTCGGTTTTTTCGGTTTTCGGTTCGGGTCGGTCTCGGTTTCGGATCGTATCGGGCTCGGGTTATGTCGAGTTCGGGTTGTGTCGGGTTCGAGCTTTTTCGGTTTCGAGCTTTTTCGGTTTCGAGCTTTTTCGGTTTCGGGCTTTTTCGGTTACAGGCTTTTTCGGTTACGGGCCTTTGACTTTTTTGGTCAAGTCGGGCTGGTCCCGGTTCGGTCTCGGGCGGATTCGGGCGGGTTTTCGGGCTCGGGCCAATTTTTGCCACCTCTATGGATAACTAACAGTACTTGTGAGCAGGTTATAAGTCAGAATTGGAGTGGTACTGAGGCAGTGGATTGCGCTGTAATGGCTGAAAAGATCAAAATATGTGGCCAGGCTTTAATGAGATGGAACAAGGAAGAATTTGGACATGTGGGTAGAAAAATCCAGCAGCTTAATCAGCAGATTGAAAGCTTACTGTTATATGGTTTGGACGGATCGGTCGAAGATGAATTGACTCAAAAAAACAGGAGCTTCATCAGCTTCTTTCTCAAGAGGAGATTATGTGGAGGCAAAGATCAAAGGAGTTATGGTTAAAGGAAGGGGACCGCAATACAAAGTATTTTCATGCAATGGCTTCTAAACGAAAATGAATAAATACCATACAGAAATTAGTCTCGGAGTCCGGTCAAGTATTAGACAAGGAGGAAGGTATTGTAAACGAAATTGTGTAGTATTTTCATGGGATCTTTTCACGGTCAAGGGAGCTAAGAATGATGTCAGCGCTCTGTGGGCTTGAACAAAGAATTTTTGAGGAAGCTAATTCCAAGCTTTGTCAACCATTTGTGGAGGAAGAAGTAGAAAAGGCGATGAGAAAGTTGAATCCTAGCAAAACGTCGGGACCTGATGGCTTCACTGCTTGTTTCTATCAAACCTACTGGCACATTGTGGGTAAGGAGGTAACCCAACTAGTTCTAAATTTTCTAAATGGTGAGATGGATTCATCAGCTATTAATCGAACAACTATTGTTCTTATACCTAAGTGCCACAATCCTACCTACGTTACAAATTACAGACTGATCAGCCTCTGTAATGTGCTATATAAAATTATAGCAACTGCGTTGGTGAATAGATTAAAAGAGGTCATGCCTGAGATTATTGGAGCAAATTAGAGTGCGTTTGTTGAAAATAGACATATTTTTGACAGCGTTATGGTAGCATTTGAGGCTTTCCACAGTATGAAACTAAAAAGAGAAGGGCTGCATGGTTCAATGGCAATTAAACTCGACATGAGCAAGGCTTATGATCAGATTGAATTGGATTTTTTGGAGATTATGCTTCAGAAGCTGGGCTTTGTAGATAAATGGGTACGATTAATCAGGATGTGTGTCAGTACAATTTCTTATTCAGTGAAGATCAACGGGAATTTATATGGGCATATTATGCCTACTAGAGGTTTAAGACAAGGAGATTCCTTATCTCCTTATCTTTTTATCATCTGTGCAGAAGGTCTATCTCATCTTCTAAAGCAAGCTCATCTTACAGGTGAGTTGAATGGTTTGATGGTGGTAAGAGAGGCGCCTATTCTGACTCATCTGTTTTTTGCAGATGATAGTCTACTATTTACTCAGGCCTCGCAAATGGATGCTTTAAATTTGAAACATACACTACAACATTACGAGGAGTTATCAAGCCAATGCATCAACTTCCAGAAATCTTTGGTCTTTTTCAACTCTAATGTCGATCAGGAGAATAGAAACAGACTTTTATTTGAGCTACAAATAAGGAGGTTCAATATGGGGGATCGTTACCTAGGAGTTCCATTACTGTTTGGGCGTTCGAAGAAAAAGGAATTAACTAACATCCAAGATAAACTACGGTAGAAGATCCAAGGGTGGCAAAGAAAGTTTTTATCACAAAGTGGTAGAGTAGTCCTTATCCAGTCGGTGGCTCAGGCGGTTCCAATCTTTTATATGAATTGTTTTTTGCTTACAAAAACCTTCACTCAAGAACTTAATTTAATGGCGGCAAAATTTTGGTGGGGAGGAAAATTTGGTACTAGGTAAATTCATTGGAAGTCATGGTCTAGTCTGTGTGTTTCTAAACTGGATGTTGGACTTGGATTTAGAGATCTAGAAGCTATGAACCTAGCGATGTTGGCAAAACAGTGGTGGGGTTTGGTGCATAATAAGCATTCTGTTGCTTTTCAGTTTTTTAAAGCAAAATACTTTGCGCAGGGTGACCTCTCTAGAATTCAACAGAGCTATAAAGATTCATATCTATGGAGGAGTCTTTTAGAAGGAAAGAAAATTGTGGACAAAGGTTCTCATTGGAGAGTGGGTGATGGATCTCAGATTGACATAAGGAGAGATCAATGGATTAAAAAACCACCAGAATACAAGCCTGCTTCGGTTTGTCCTATCAATCCAACACCTATGCAAGTGTTGTTGCTAATTGATGCTAATACGCAAACTTGGAGGACAAATTTGTTAGAGGAACTTTTCGTTCACCAGGATGTGGAGCTCATAACCCAGATTCCACTGTCGAAGCATAATCAACAGGACACGTTGACTGGAATGGTAATCAGTTGGGAAATTTTTCAGTAAAATCGACCTTCTTTACTACAAGACAGGCTTTGGGGATGTCCGTGGAAGATGCTACAGATAGAAATCCTTTATGGCGTGCTCTATGGCAGGTTGATGTATTACCAAAGGTTAAGATTTTCATGTGGAAAATTTTCTGGAATATCATCCCCACCATAACTAACCTCTGTAGTAGAGGTATGCAAGTTCTTTTGAGTTGCCCGGTTTGTGGGCAGGCTGACGAAGACTGGAGGCATGTTTTCTTTCAATGTTCGTTAAGTACAAGGTTCTGGGAATCGGAGTTTTCATGGATACTACTTCTAGGAAATAACCCATTTAATGGGCTGGCATTTTGGAGGGTTGCTATGGAGGCTGTTACTCAGAAAGATTGTGTGAACCCATTCATGGTAGGTTGCTGGTTGCTTTGGAAGAATCACAATCAGTGTCTCTTTGATCAATCTTGCAGGTCAGTAAAGCAATTACATGATTCATTAAGACATACTTTAGAGGAGAGAGCAAGAATGACTGGCAATTCCACACACAACCTAAGACGAGGACCGGTGATGAATCAACATCAGAGTTGGAATCCTCCTGCGTATGGAAGATTGAAAGTTAATGTGGATTTTGGCTTTAAGGGCAATGAAGCGAGGGCTGGCGTAATAGTACGTGACAGCGAAGGGGAGGTCCACTGGTGTGCAGTTAAGAAATTTAACGGTGTTGTCAATCCTATGATAGGGGAGTGTCTAGCCTTTCGTTTTGGCTTGGAATTAGTTGCTCAACATCAGGCTGGTATGGTGATTGTAGAAAACGACTGTCAGCAGGTTGTTCGGATGATTAACTCTGTTTCCAATAGTTATTGGGAAGGGGCTTCTTTGCTGGAGGAGATCAAGTTTCTTATACGAAAAATTTCTTCTGTTTCTTTGGTTCATGTTCTTAGAGAGCAAAACAAATTTGCTCATGATCTTATTACAACTGTGAGCTCAATTGAGGAAGTAGAAGTATGGTACAACTCTATTCCTCCATGTTTCTGTAATCCAGATTCTACTTTATCATAAATAAAGGGTTACTTTTTTCATAAAAAAAATAATGCAGTTAAATAAATAAAAAAACTATGGTCTTAATTCAAGCTAACATAAAAAAATTAATAAATATCTCTATCGTAATAATTAATAATTTATTTTAGAACCTAAAGTAAAATTTCAATTCTATCTTAGAAATTAATAATTTGATAAAAAATACAAAGTATATTATATAATATTCAAGAACTAAAAAACACTTTAAGATATTAATTTGTAAAAGACTATCATATTTAAAATTTTTTATTTCATGAACTAAAAGGTGTAAACTATATTACAAAAAATATATTTATAGTAAGATTTTTATAAAAATTAAACGCTATAGAGTTATTAAAAGGATTTAAAGAATATGAAAATTAAACATGCTCATTATTTAAGACAATAACAATTTATAAAGTAAAACCCTTTAAATTAATAACTCCAGTTTCTTCAACTCTCGGAGGAGAGTCACATCACAACCCTTTAAATTAGTGCATTGTTTTGAGTTATTTAGTTATTGTTTTAAGTGAATTTCATTAAGTTTAGATTAGTATAATCATTTGGATTAAGTTAGGATAGGCTAGATTAAGTTTCATGGCATTTACTTAGTGTTTTCATGAATTAAAGTAGGTTAGTTTGCAATTTTATTTACTGTTATATTATAGTGTCATTATAAGTTAGATTAGAGGTTGTTTTAGGGGTTTATTTAGTTTAGATTAGGGTTTCAAATCATGCATTAGCGGTTAATTAGATTCAGAGTTAAGTTAGATTTCATTTAGGTTCATTAAGTTAAAGTCCAAAAATACATTTACTTACATGCATTAGTTAGATTAATTTGCATTAGCATTTCATGCCTTTAAGTAGCTTAGGTTTCATTAGATAAGGTTGTAGTTTAGGGTTACATATTTGTGCATTTTTAGGGTTAGGGTTTGATTATGGTTAATTAGGATTTTTATTAGGCTTAAGTAATTCTTGCATCATTTTCTTCCTTTAATTAGCTTTAATTTGATTTTTAATTAATTCATGCATTATTAGTTTCATTTGAGGAGTTTGATACATATTTCCCTTATTTGCATTTTTACCCAATAGTTTTAGGAAATTATATTTTTACCCTTACAGTTTACTAATTTGCATTTTTGTTTCTTTTTCTTTTGTAGTTATTTTTATTTCAACATTTCTCTGTAAGTATTTCTTAATTCACTCTTTTATTTCATTTATTTTTATTTTATTACTTCATTTGTTTTATTTCAACAGCCTTTGTAGATCACACATAACTAAATCTTCTTTTTTTTTTTGCTAAGACCTTAGATAATAGCATTTGATAATTAGCAAGGCTTTGCAACAGCGGTATCTAAAGGACGATATTCCTGGACTCATCTTTGTATTACTTGAAGATCATGTGCATTTGCATTGTATTATTAGTTGTACAAATAAGACTTGTTTTTCCCATTAAATATCGTCCTATTTTATGTGAATAGACTACGTTTTTTGTTTTAAATGTAATCTTTTGTGGCATGATGTTTCGTCTCCTAGGTTTAAATATTCAAGTACATTAGAAATTATTTCAATTTCAAGTTAAGGCTTCTGCAACATCATTTATGAATAGATATTTTGCTATTTGAATAAATTAAACTATAGTTTTTATACATTAGTATATTACAGTTTAGGTTTTCAAACGTAGTCTTTTATGTCTAATGCTTTGTCATTCGTGATTCATGTACCTACAATATTAGAAAGGTCAATTTAAAAATATAGCATTTTAGGCAAGCATGCTTTAATACTTAAAGTCTAAAGAAACATCCATCATCCATCACTTTTGCTTTGTAGTTTCTCTTTCTCTCCATCATTTTCCCTAATAATATTGGCTCCCATCCATCTTCCACCGGTGATCTTGTTTTTGATTATTAGAAATATGGCTTCCACTTCAATTGTTGATTTTGTGAATAACAATGTGACAATCGTGATTTTCTCTCTTGGTTAATAAACAGATTTATCTTAAACGTGTAAGTCAATACATAGTAGTTGATAATTATAATAATTTATTTAATTAAGCGATGACTAAATTTTAGGAATTTATTTAAATTTGAAAATTAATGATTTAAATTAAGAAAATATAAACATGTTTATATATGTTTTAAACAAATGCATGCATATATATAATATATATATATATAATATATATATATTAAAAGTAAAAAGAAATATATATAGAATTAATTAGTAATATATATTATATATATGAATAAGTATCAAGTATAATATATTACATATTAAAAAAATATATTTGTCAAATATAATATATATTTATAACATATATTTGTTTATTATAAAAAAACAGATATAATATATATTATAAAATATATTTAATATATAGGAATTAAAATAAATAAATAAAGGCGAAAAAAAAAAGAAAAGAAGATATCGGGTTGGTGGGATTTTTCCCACGAACCCATGTTCATCAACCTTAATATACAAAATAGAGGAGAGAACCGAAAATCCGGTGAGATCTGAGGGACACCACTATCTACGAGGGAAGAAAAGAAGAGAGAGGGGCCGAAAAAAGGGCTCGACTTACTGAGCGGCTAGATCAAATGAAAACAGGGGAGAGATGAAAGAGGAAAGAAGAAAATGAGGATAAGGGGCGGTTGGTCAGTGATAGTGCACTGGGAAGAGAAAGAATAGGAAGGGAGGAGTGCAGCTAAGGCCGACGCGCTCTGCTGATGTCGATGGGGCATGAATAAAAAAAAAGTAAAGAAAAGAAATAGGAAAGGGACAGCTGAACCGAGGCTGGAGAGAACCAGGGAGTTGAGGCGTTGATTTGGGGTTAAAAGCAAGTGCTGTCAACTTCTTTGCTCTTGATCCAATGATGGGTAGTGATGAGAAGCAAACCACGGTAGAACCGGAAAGCTCCCTTGGTTGAGAAAGGAAAGGATCAGTAAAGGGCTCAATTGCCATCTCTGTGACCTGCAAACAGCAGCAATCACATGGCTGGAATAAGGAAGAGCCTCGGTGCAGCATGGATGTGGAGTTTCTAGAGATTAACCTGAGTGATCGTGGGGTTGTTGTAGGGTACCGAGACAAAGTGAAATAGGGACCATTAGGTTGAAGAACAATGCAGCAAGGAAGGAGATCCGAGAGAGCTGTCACAGGGGTTTCGAGACTTAGTTGGTGGCTAGAAAGAGGGTGCACAGCAGGGATTCATCCTACACTCAGTGGAAGGAAAGGAGAGCTCGAAGCTCTTGGTTTGGAATTTTCAAGAGGGTGAAAATTTGGCTGGAGAAAACATAGGAAACAACAATAAAAGGAAGAAGAACCAAGGCTGTTGATGTTAAGGATGGATTTTAGGGTGAATGGTGGCAGAGTTTCTCTCAAGATGCATTTCCTCTCCTATCATCCGAGGATACGGATGATATTATAGGTCGAGGAGGATATGAGGATGACGTGGCGAGGGAGATTCAGACTAGTCTTACCGCTGTCCAATAGAATTGACCCGAACTTGCCAACCTGTCATATAGGTTAGCAAGATCGCTGAGGTTAAATTTCCCACCTCAAACTCTCTACAACGCATTGAGTACCGAGGTAATGATGAAGGTAAGCTTGGTCAGCGTATCAGGTGCCGGTTTAATCACGCTATAATGTATTCGGGTTAGCGTATCAGGAGCTGACCCTTAAACCTTTTACCGAGGTTAACATAAGGTCGTGATAACTGCGGCTACGTCACCTTCTGATAAGCCTTCTTGAGTTTGACCGAGGTGAAAGACTGAGTTACACTTGTTAATAATTTACCCCTCATCATTCTGTCCCTCCCCCCCCCCCCCCCCCCCGGGGTCAATCTTGAAGCTCGGTGTGCAAGTGGGGAGAACAGCTCGTCATGGGTACTGAGGTAGGATTGGAGCTTTATAAATGAAATTGTGAGCATTCGAGTCGGCAAGTTTAGGTCGACTTGTTTTAAATGATTGGATAGTCGTATTTAGTTTGAGTCGTCTCGGGATCCACTCCAGCTATTTAATGCTGCGTGTCTCGATTTTGGGAAGGTCAGTTGGGAAGATCTTCATCATTTAAGTCTGATATCCATATTTTTAGTAGCCTCGTCTCCTCCGTTAGATTGTATGGGTAAGTGTAATTTGCAGTAGATCAAAGGGCTGTGCTTTGTCCATAGGTCGGCGGTAGGTATCCTGACATTCCCTAGGTGACTCTTAGCTTTGCCAAGCTTTTTTATAAAAGGAGGGGTTTCTATTTCTTCTTCATTCATTTATGCGTCTCCAGTGGCTCCCTTCCTTAGTTCCTGCTTTGATTCTTCGCTTTCTCCAATTTGTCCCTACAAACCTGAGCTTGTTAGGTAAGTCTTTCCTTTCTATGTCTTTTTCAGTTGAGATGGTTAGTCCCTCAAGTCAAGATAGTTCGAAATTTATGCGAGAACTTGGGGCTAGATTTGATTCAGCTAGTAAGGCCAATGTAGCTAGGGCGGAGGTTGCTGAGGACTTGGCTTCTGTGGCTTCTACGTCCCCTTCTTCTCTACTCGTGGAGTGTGTCTCTAAGGGATTACGGTGGTTCGAGCCTATGTCATCCGAGGAGAAACAATCGTTAGAAGAGAGTCTTCGTGCCTCGGGTGTTCGAATAGAGGACCGAGGTCAGATACCTTCTGTTTGCAAGGCTTCTCTCAATGTTATGAGGGCACTAAAAGGGAAAGCCTTGCCTGAGGTCTATCCTAATTTATTTACTAGGGTAGTGTTTGCCAAGCTAAAAAAAGATCGATACGTCTCTCATGAATTTTCAATTGATCCTCCTCGACGCTTGAACAAAGTGACCGAGGACCGAGGTAGTGACAGACTGTGGGTTAGGGAGGTCGTCCTCTCTGGCCTTAGATTTCCCCTTCATCCTTTCGTGGCTGAGCTTTTAAATTTTTATGGCCTTGCTCCTTCTCAATTGTTGCCTAACAGTTGGCGCCATGTGGTCGATTTTGTCGTTCTTTGTGAGGGTCAGCAATTTCCCTTGTCCATAAAGTTGTTTAAAACATATTTTTCAATAAGGGTTAGCCCGATAGATAAGAGTTGGTTTTACTTGACAACTCATCCTCGAAAGAAACTCTTTAGCAATATTCCTTCCTCTAATAAAATTTGGAAAGTTCATTTCTTTAGTTTAATATCCTCAAGAATGGGAAGTAAGTAATAACCGAGGTCAAATGAGAGAGGGGGTTGACGAGGTTAAGGAGATTCATGGTGAAGAGCTTAAAGCTTATCACGAAATTAATAAACTGAGAGACTATGGTAAGGTTCTCCTAGAAGCTAAACTTTTGACTTTGCCCGACATGTTGGATCTCTTCAGGTCACATGGAGGTCCTGGTAACTTATGCTGACTCTCGATTTACGATTTTCTTCAACTGCACACTTGACAGAAAATAATTTTTATCTTTCTCCGTCGCAGGTATGGCAGGTCGGTTCAACATGTTTGATTACATCCAGAAGGCTCCTCGGGCTCCCCAGACAGGAGGTGCAGGTCAGTCCTCGGTTGCCCCGTCGAAGCAGAGCCGAGGTGGTGGTTCAAAGGGCAAAAGGAAGGTTGCTGTGGTCGAGGTGATGGAACCTTCCCCGAAAAGGAGCCGTAAGGTTGTAGAGGTTCCTTCAGCATAGGAGGGAGAGGCTGTGGCTCCCAAGATCATGAAGCTCACCATTGACTTGGCTCCCACAGATAGTGCATTTGAAAGTGCCTCAGTGGTTCATAAAGTAGCTCGGTCCATGCTCCCTCCAGCAAGTATCTTTATTTATTTGTTTATTTTTGTGATTTATCCTCAGTTATTCATTTTTTTTAAGACAAGGACAAGATGAACTCTCCCTGCTCGTTCAATGCTAATACGAATCTCCACTACGCGTGGCTTGCCCTGGTTCACGCTACTAAGGTTGAAGAGCAGGCCAAGAAGCTGCACAAAGACTATAGCTCTTATTGAGAGAAGTCCCACTCCTTATCGAAGAAATTGGAGGAGTTAGAGATTAAGGTTCGTGAGTCTGAGCTTCTGGTTGCTGAAATGAAGACCGAGGTGGAGAAATTGAAGGCTGAGCTAGCCCGCACTAGAGAGAAAGAGGAGGAAATCAAATGACTAGTGGCTCAAGAAGCTTTGGCCAACTTCCTAGACACTCCTGAGTTCCAGGCTGCTGGTAAAAGGGCCAATGCTAAGGGTGTAAGAGGCGCCTTTGCGCTGGCTATTCACGAGGTTGCTCATGTTTATCCCGATCTCGATCTATCGATGGTGTCTATCGACGACCTCAAGACAGTAAGTTATGAGCCCGAGGTGGCTGAGGATGAGGGTGAGGGTGCTGATGTCGAAGCGACTGTGGCCACCATGGCAGACGACGAGGGGGAGGCTGAGGTGCAGGACGAGGCAACAGTCGCGATGGATTGATTTCATGCTTTTGTACTTAGTTTTTATTTTGTTTGTATTGAACATTTTGAAATATGTATTTTTCTAGAACAATTGCATGCTTTGCTCGGATTTTAAAAGAATATCTTTTTGAAGTTTAGAGCTTCTTCAGGAGTTCCCACAAAAGAATCTTTAACATAATTTTTTAACAAAAGTTGCTTCGCTACAAGTTAGCTCAGTCAAATTGGTGGGATGAGGTCAAGTAGCTCGAACTTACAAACAATAGTGTACCGAGGCAGCCAAAGGAAGCTCGGACAATAAGACTGTTTTAAACAAAAGTTGGGCAAAAGTCCAGTACAATTCCAATCCAAGGTTGTTTTCACTGATAGTAACTTCTCAGGTTCTCCGTGTTCCACGTCCTTGGTACCTCTTTTTTGTCTAAGTCTTATAGCTTGAATGATCTTGTTCTTATCACTTCCTTAACAATATATGGGCCTTCCCAGTTGGGGGCTAGTTTACCCCCATCTCAGTCTTTCCCCAAGGCTTCGACCTTTCATAAGATGAGGTCACCTTTTTTGATAGTTTTTGGCCTGACCTTTTTGTTGTGATACCTGGCCACCCTTTGTTGATAAGCGGTCATGGTAACTGAAGCTCGATCCCTTTATTCTTCCTTCAAATCTAAGTTGTTCCTCAGGGCCTCCTCATTTCTTACCTCAATGCTCAATTCTACTTTTAGACTTGGCAACCCAATTTCCACCGGCACAACAACTTTGATCCCAAACGCCAGGTTGAATTGGGTTTCGCCTGTGGGGGCTTTTGTGGTCATCCTTAGAGCTCATAAAACTCCGGGTAGCTCGTCCGGCCAATTTCCCTTAGCTTCATCGAGTTTCTTCTTCAAGGCTTCTAAAATGACTCAATTTGTGGCCTCGGCCTATCCGTTGGCTTGAAGGTGGGCGACCGAGGTGAATCGCAAGTCGATGCCTAAGTCTTTGCACCATCCTTTAAACTTCAAGTTGTCAAATTGCCTTTCATTGTCTGTGATGATAGCTTTCGACAACCCGAATCTACAGACCAAGGTTTTCCAGCAAAAGTTCTCCACTTGCTTTTCAGTAGTTGTTGCTAAGGCCTCAGCCTCTACCCATTTAGTGAAGTAGTCCACAGCTACAAGGATGAACTTCTTTTGTCCTAAGGCTATTGGAAATGGTCCGAGCACATCCATCCCCCAGAGCATAAAAGTCTAGGGGCTCGTTATTGAGGTAAGGTCGGTAGGAGGCAGATGTTGTATTGGGGTGAACCTTTGGCACTTGTCACATTTTTTCACCAACTCTGTAGCATCCTTATGGATCGTGGGCCAATAGTACCCTTGCCTGAGGATTTTATGCGCAACGGCCCGGGGTCTGAGGTGGTTTCCGCAGATCCCCTCATGAACTTCTCTTAAAGCATAATTCGCCTCAGTTGGGCCCAGACATTTTAGGTATGGCAAACTAAAGGACCTCTTATACAGCTTGCCTTCTAAAAGAGTGTATCTCGGAACCTTGCGTCGTATGACTTTGGCCTGATTCCTATCCTCTGGTGCTTCTCCTGTGGCAAGGTATTTGATGAAGGGGTCATCCAGGTTTCTGTTTCTTCCAGGATTTGGCCGATCTTTTCCCCCATGTCAACGCTTTTCTGAGCTACATTCTCTACTACGAAGTGCTTTGCCAGGTCAGTTTCGCCTCCAGTAGCTAACTTGGATAAGGAGTTAGCCAATGCATTTTTCGATCTCGGGATTCTCTTTATCTCACAAATTTTGAAGCTGCCCAAGAGGTTTTTAACCTTTTCCAAGTATTTGGCCATGACTTTGGCTTTTGCTTTAAATTCTCCACTGACTTGATTGACCACTAGTTGGGAGTCGCTGTGCACAAGCAGTTCGTCCACTTCTAGTTCCTTGGCCAGCTTGAGGTAGGTGAGTAGGGCCTCATATTCAGCTTCGTTATTTGATGCTTTGAAGTTGAATCTTAAAGCGTATTGGATTTTTAGACCTTCCGGGATAATCAGGATAAGCCCGGCACTACATCCTTTGTTGTTTGCCGATCCGTCAACATAAAGTTTCCATGCTCTTTCTCTTTATCTTCTTCTTTGTCACCTCCTTCTTGCTTCTCAGTGGCAATGCATTCAACTACGAAATTAGCCAATACTTGGGATTTGAGGGCCGATCTTGGTTTGAATTGCAAGTCAAATTCACTGAGCTCGACAGCCCATTGGATTAGTCTCCCTGATAGCTCGAGCTTCTACAGTACCTTCCTGAGTGGCTGGTCGGTTAGTACTATGATCGAGTGTGACTGGAAGTAAGGCTTTAGTTTTCTTGCTGAGGTTATTAGGGTGTATGCCAATTTCTCAATCTTCTGGTAATTTAGCTCAGCTCCTTGCAACAACTTGTTTGTGAAATACACCGGCCTTTGGATACCCGACTCCTCCCTTATCAGGGCCAAGCTTACAGCTTGGTCCGTGGCTGTTAGGTAGGTAAATAAAGTTTCTCCCATCCTGGGCCTTGATAAAACTGGCGGGGAAGAGAGGAAGTTGTTCAGCTCCTCGAAGGCGCTCTAGCATTGTTCGGTCCATTGGAATCTCTATGCATCCTTCAAGGCTTTAAAGAACGGGAGGCACCTGTTCGTCGATCTAGATATGAATCTGCTTAGGCCGGCAATTCTTCCTGTCAGCCTTTGAACTTCCTTTATGGAGGTTGGTGCCTTCATTTCCAGGATGGCTTGTACTTTCTTGGGATTTGCCTCAATTCCCCTCTGATTCACCATAAATCCTAGGAATTTTCCCGAGGTGACGCCGAAGGCACACTTAGCTGGATTAAGTCTCATATTGTGTTTTCTCAGGGTTTGAAATGCTTCCTTCAGATCTTATAAGTGTTTTTCCACGGTGGAGCTTTTGACAATCATATCATCGACATACACCTCCATGCTCCACCCAATCTGTCTTTTGAAAATCTTATTTACTAATCTTTGGTAAGTAGCTCCAGCATTTTTCAAGCTGAAAGGCATGACTCGGTAGCAGTACAGCCCTCTCTCTGTCACAAAGGATGTTTTTTCGTTTTCTTCCTCAAGCATTCTGATCTGGTTGTATCCGGAGTAGGCATCCATGAAACTGAGTAATCTGTGTTTTGCGTTATTGTCTACCAACCTGTCTATGTTAGGCAAGGGGAAGCTATCCTTTGGGCATACTTTGTTTAGGTCGGTGAAGTCCACGCACATTCTCCATTTTCCATTATGCTTCTTTACCATTACCACGTTTGCGAGCCACTCTAGGTAATAAGCTTCCCTAATGAATCCCGCTTCCAAGAGCTTGGACACTTATTCATTGATAGCTTCCTGCCTCTCCATCGCAAAGCACCTTTTCATTTGCCAGACTTGTTTTGCTTCCGGGTTAACATTGAGGCGATGCAGCATGTCATCGAGGCTTATACTGGGCATGTCTCCTGGTTTCCACGCAAAGTGGTCGGCGTTCCTCATGATTAATTGTACAAGCTCTTCCTTTTCTTTAAGTACAAAGCTTACCACCATGCTTTTGTCAGGGTGGCCCTCGTCGAATGGTACGCTGATTAGCTCGTCTGCAGGTTCAAGTCGACTCATATCCAGCTCGGGCCTTTGGTCCAGGATTTTGATAGCGAAGGTCTCGTTACCTCGTCTTTGAACTTTCTAGGCTATTACATAGAATCTGTGGGCCAAGGTCTGGTCACCCTTGACTTCCCAGGTTCCATGGGGGGTAGGAAATTTCAGTTTCAGGTGGGGCACAGATCCGATCACCCCCATCTTTATCTGGTTGGGTCTTCCTAGGATCGCATTGTATGCGAATGGGATTTTCACTACCATAAATTCCACCATTGCTGTAGTTGTCCTCGGTTCCATTCCTAAGGTAAGCGAGAGTGTGACAATGTGCATCACCAGGATGTGCTCGTTCTCGAACCCTACCAGGGGTACGGGATAGGGTCTAAGCTTGTCTTCTGAGATCCCTATGTTCTTCATTGCTTCATAATACAAAATGTCGTTGGGGCTGCCATTATTAACATATACGATGACCACAATGGCATTGTCATGAGGGAACTCAATACCAGCAAAGTCCTCCGTGGAAAGGGAAATGGGTTCGTCCCTCCAAGACTTAGGTCTCTTGGTCAGGGATCCAACTGTCAAGTTTACAGCTCGGTCTGCCTTCTTTCTGGTCGAGCTTGGCTTTCCTCCAGTGATAAAGTTGATTATTCCTGCTGTGGGTTGGTCGGTCACTTCTTCACTTCTCTTTTCTTCTGGTTGGCCACGTCTGGTGTCCCTTCCAGCGAAGTTGTTTGTGTCTCAGCCTGTCTTTTGCCTAGGTCAACCGTTATAGGCATAATGGTTCCCTCGTGGGTACCTTTTTTTGCCGACTTTTTGTCTTGTATCGTCGAACACAAACTTTCTTAGGCCACCCCTTCTCACGAGGTTTTCAATTTCATTCATGAGGTCGGTACATTCCTTAGTAGAGTGGTCGTAGTCTCTATGGAAGGCACACCTTTTGTTCTTGGACCTTTGGGGGTTCGGCTTCATTGGCTTTGGCCACTTCAGTTGGGGGTCTGATTCAATATGCATCAATATTCTTTCCCTTGTTGTGTTCAAAGAAGTGTAAGTGTCATAGCCCTTCCTTTCTGGGCTTCTTTTAGTCAGGTACTCACCAACTCGGTTCGACCTTTTTCCCCCTTGGGCTCTCTCGACCTCTCTCCCCCTCTTTCTGTAGCTTCTGGTCTCTCATTTGTCTTCTTCGTTGTTTAGATGAGTGGTCATTGCCTCTTCGGTGTTGATGTAATTTTTGGCCCGTTGAAGGAGGTCGGGCAAAGTCTTTGGGGGGTCTAATGAGAGGGAGAACTTGAAGTGAAATTCCTCGTCCGTAGGGCCATTCATTAGGCCAGCCATCGCCACGGACTGTTCCAAGTCTTTTACTTGCAAGTCTTCCGCGTTGAATCTTTTGACATATTCTCTCAAAGATTCTTTGGGCTTTTGTTTGACTGCCATTAGACTAAGAGTTGTTTTCTTGGCCCGATGACTGCTGATAAAGTGGGTTAGAAATGAGTGCCCCAGTTCTTTGAAGGAGCGTTTCGATCGGGGCGTTAGCCCTGAATACCAGGATCAAGCTGCCCCTTTTAAAGCCACCAGGAACGCCTTGCACATTATGGAGTCATTTGCATCATGTATAGACATATTAGCACAGAAGAGTTCTAAATGATCAAAGGGGTCGAATGTACCATCGTATGCCTCGATCATAGGCATCCTGAATCCCAATGGTGGCTGAGCTTGCTCGATTTCTTCTGAAAATGGCAAGGTTTCCAACAATCTCAGCTCTTCCATATGGACCTGCACCTTATCTTGAATCTGTCTTTCCACGGCTTCCATTCTGGCATCCAGTTGGTCGCAGGTTTTATCCTCGACCGTTAGTGCCGTGGATGGGGTTTTATGGGGGTTTTTGGTGGAATGGTTTTGTGGGGCCTTGGGTTTGTTTCTCTCGACGATTTTCAGTACTGAGGAGGAGCTGCCACTCACATCCTCCTCTCATGGTAACGATGGGGGAGAGGGTAAGGGCTGATCAATGTCATTTTTGGATGGTGGTCTTTGGGTCAGGGGAGAAGGGGTGAGGATGTGTGCTTGGACTAACTCAGTGAGGCTTTTCAACTGTTGGAAAAGTTGCTCAAATTGCTCCGCCATGGGTTGGGGTAGTAAGCCTAGTTGGTCATTCTGAATGTCGTCTAGGTTGGCTGGAGCTGCTGGCTCCTCTTCTTCTGCCATTCTTCTCCTTGGTGCCAACCTTAACATCAACAGTGGGGTTGATAAAGCTCCCTACTTGGTGCACCAAATGTTGATGTTGAGGATGGATTTTAGGGTGAATGGTGATAGAGTTTCTCTCAGGATGAGTTTCCTCTCCTATCATCCAAGGATTCGGATGATATTTATAGGTCGATGAGGGTATGAGGATGACGTGGCGAGGGAGATTCAGACTAGTCTGACCGCAGTCCAATAGAATTGAACCGAGCTTGCCAACCTGTTATACAGGTTGGCAAGATCGCTGAGGTTAAATTTCTCGCCTTAAACTCTCTACAGCGTATCGAGTACCGAGGTAATAATGAAGGTAAGCTTGGTCAGCGTATCAGGCGTCGATCTAATCACACTATAATGTATTTGGGTCAGCGTATCAAGCGCTGACCCTGAAACCTCTTACCAAGGTTAACATAAGGTTGTGATAACTGCGACCATGTCACCTTTTGATAAGCCTTCTTGAGTTTGACCAAGGTGAAAGACTGAGTTACCTTTGTTAATAATTTACCCCTCATTAAAGGCTATAATTACTAGTCACCTCAAGGTTTTCATGGTGTTGTTTGAGGTGGTAAATGATAGCAAAACATAATTGAAAAACAATAAAGACAGTAAAGTGAGGCTTGGTGTTGTGGAGCTCCAAGGTGAATCGAAGTGGTAGTGGAGCTTGATTTTTGGTTTGGATGATTGATGAAGATAATTTATAAGCATCCAATAAGTTAGTTAAGTAAATTTTTGTTGGTATCATCTTGTAAGAGATGTTTAATTTTTTTTATAATTAATTTAGCTTTCAGAATTAAGCAATGCAATGTTATTGATCGGGCTATTGAGATAAATAAAGGTAAGCAATGAGATTTTTGATTGTGAATAGTGCTTGGGCTGGATATCAGCTTTAGCATGATTTCATAATTTTGACAGTGTTATTATGCTTGAATAGATTATGGTGAAAAACATAGTCTTCTGTCATAAACTACATTTTTTAAATGTAGTTTTTAAACTTTTTTTAATAGTATATATCAGTATTAACATGATTTCATAATTTTAAGCATATATATATCATTTTGAATTTTCTTCTAGCACTTTGGTCAATATATATATCATAGACTTTTGTTTTGCTCTTCTGTTTGGCCTAGCCATAGCTGTCATAAAAAATACTATTCAAGTAAAGCTTTTATAAAAGTACTATTAAGAGAAGTTATATTAGTGTTGGGCAAACCTAACATAAAAGTACTATAAAATATTGAAAACTATTTTACAGAATTTTTGTATATTTTTAATAAATGAAAAAAATAAAACAATAAACTTTATTAAATTAAATTACAAGTTTTTAAGTTAAAACAAATAAATAAAACAAAATAAAATTTTGCTAATTAAAATAAAAAATAAATAAAAATAAAAAATAATTGTAAAATAATATGAATCCTCTTTTATAATTTTGTAAATTATTGCAAAACAAAGTGAAAATGTAAAAAAAGTTCAGTAAATATATGTTATTAAAATTAACACTTCTTGGAAATACTTCAATTTATAGCTTCATAAAAAAACTCAAATTTGCTTCTCGCATAAGCTAAAATTTTTAAAATTTTAAAAGCCAAACACTTGATTTTTGCTTTTAAAGTAGATAAACTCTTTTATAAGCTAGGCTAAACATGCACTTAGCTAATAAAAAAGAAATTCTATATACAACCAAAATATTTCTTGTTGCAATCCATTTTTTATTTTGACAAAAATAGCCTTAAAGAAAAAATATTTTATTATCCCTTTCTTCTTCTTTCTTTTTTTTTTTTTCAAGAATATGTTGGTTGGCTTTCAAGCCAGCCACCGATCACCATAATTGACCACCACCCGTCGTCGACTATTCACTTTCAAAAATGTATTTTTATTGTTTCTTCTTCTTTCTACTTCGAACCTTCTTTTCTTTAACAAAAAATGCTCAAAACATAAAATATCTAAGATTGAAGTCAAAGACATATGTATTAGATCTATGACTTTTTGTGTATTTTTTTTTTTCAAAAAATTAATTAGATAGGAAGAAAAATGAAGTAAAAAAGAATAATTTTGAGTTTTTTTTTGAAGCAAATTACCACCGATGACTACTGACCAACAACAAATGATGAAAAAAGGCGACCGACACAATAGCCTGCCGCTGTTTTGGTTGTGATGCTTAGGTTGTGAAAGTTTAAAGGTTGTAAAAGAAAAAGATTAATAGGTTAATTTGGGTGTAGAGGCAGCAAATGGGCAGGTCAGATCGGGTTTGAGTTGAATTATTTTGGATTGGATCATTTTAAGTTAAGGAAAAATTGGGTCAGTATGGGTTCGGATCATTTTGAGTTCGGATAAGGTCGGGTTTGGATCAATTTAAATTTGGATCAATTTGGGTTCGAATTAATTTGAGTTCAGATTAGATCGGGTTTGGGTCGTTGACTTTTTTGAGTCAATTCGGATTAGTCAAATTTGGATTCGGATTGATTGGACAAGTTTATTGGGTTAAGCATTGGTCATCTCGATGTGATTTATCTTATATGAAAATCAACTAAAACCATATTTCTAAGAATTACAAAACTCATGAAAATAAAATTTTCTTCTTACATTACCTATAGTACAATTAGGATTGAAATAATCAAAATATTTAATAATCTATATGATAGTTTTCTTTATAATATATTTACCAATATTCATAAATTAATTACATTATTTTATTTTATTTTATTTTTATTATCTATAATAATTAATAACTTTCTGAATCAAAGTGATTTAATAATCCCTACTAAATATCATAACACAGTACTATATATCTCTTTAATTTATCTTGATTTTTTATAGAATAATTGGAGACATTAAGTGTAGGTGATATAGATTTTGTACTCTATTATAGATTAGCCATTAAATAATTATACATTAAGTTCAAATGAATATAATATAAAAGTGAATATTTAAGTTTAACTAGATTAAAAAAATATATAACACTCATATTATTGAAAAAAAAATTATATTTTTACTATATTAAAATACTTTGATAATTAATTTTAACTTTTAAATATTTTTTGATAGTATTAAATTTAAGTTTGAATCTTTTTAGATTTGGGTTAATTTAAACTTGGATCAATTTGGGTTCAGATTAATTTGGGTTCGAATCAGGTTTTGGGTAAATCTAAATTCGGATGAATTTGGGTTCGGATCAATTTGGGTTCGAATCAGGTCGGGTTTGGATCAATGTGAATTCGGATAAATTTGGTTTCAGATCAATTCGGATTCAAATCGGGTTGGATTTGAGTTGTTGACTTTTTAGTCAAATTGGATCAATTGGGTTTGGATTCGGGAAAATTATGTGGATTTTTCGGGTCGGGTCAGCTTTTGCCACCTCTATTTGGGTGTAATGGTTATAAAGAAATTTTTTTATGTTTTGTTGGGTTGTATCTGGTAATTGATTGTAAAAAAATAATAATACTAAGTTGTGAAAAAAATTTCTCCAAATAAAATTGAGGTGGCCAGCAAAAACGTTGTTGATATATTTATCACTTACAATATTGGTAGTCATTACCAAGAATCTAAAAATCAATTATTAAAATTTTGATTGTATCCGCCATGCACGTGAAATATTGAGTCGATTAGATATTTCTATTATTTCAATCGAGAATAATTTTTTTAAATATATATTAACACTTAAAATTTTATTATTATTGAATTAATAGTTAGACATTTTCTATTAATTTTAAAACTTGACATGCATGATTCACATATATATATAGCATAAAATTTAATAATCGGATTAAGAAAATATAAATCATTTAAAAAAATAAGAAAGTGTGTAAAACTAAATTTGTTTTACATAAATGTAAGTGAATCCACATAGACATACACATACAAGGGATCGAGTTATATCATTGTAAAATAAAATATTTAAATTATTTTTATAACTTTACGTAAAATTAAAATTCTTACAATTTGTTAGATTTAACAAACTACTCGTATCTATCATCTGCGTAAAATTTCTAATGAGTCCAATATCACTATCATTTCGATCAAAAATTTTATTTTTTCAATATATATTAACAATTGAAATTTTATTATCATCGGACAAATAATTAATCATTTTCTATTAACTTAAAATTCAATATGCACAATTTATGTAAATAGAACATAAAATTCAATGATCAAATTAAAAAAATATAAATCATATAAAAAATACAAAATAATATAAAACTAAATTAATTTTATAGAAATATAAGTAGATTACTCTCTAGCTGCGAGCATCTAATTCGATTAAAGATTGCTCAATAAAATTCAACAATCAAATTAAAAAATATATATATCATATAAAAATTACAAAATGATATGAAACTAAATTAATTTTACAATAATATAAGTAGATTATTCTCCATACGTATATAGACTATAGGACAATAATAATGAAATTATAATTGGTAGGTGACGGCTGCACAACTCAACCCGAGAAAAATGCACAGTAGTTGACGTAAATCATACACGTTGAGCTATGTCGTGTTTCCTTTGTTTACCGAAGAAAATTAAGTCATTTCCACCATTCATTGGACGGTTGGTATTTTTTTTCTGGTCAGCTTAATAATTTCCAGATAAATTGCCTTTAATTAATCAACAAGGTGAATCAGAATCATTTTAGATATGCCGTTATCTTTCACATTGAGATTGAGCTGGGAATATCTAATTCGATTAAAGATTGCTCATTAATTGACATGAAACTCGAGTACTTATTATATTATTATTATTATCACAAAGCCTGATTTTTGGGGAAAGATCACTAAATTATGCTTAATTCTCAGCATATCATGACATACGGAAATAGCACAGTTGATTAGAATTGATTTTTCCTAAACAAGGAAAGAAGCCAGACGTTTGATCAGCTTCTTGGCATTCTCAGACTCAGGAACCAGAATCTGAAACGCATGATCTTCTCCTTCAACTTCGATCAACTCCAGTTCTCCTTTCCACCCACTTGCCTTCACAGCATTATGGTACAGAATCCCTCTATCCCTAAACGGATCCTTTTCAGCAACACTAACAATCAACCTGGAACATCCTAGTCCTTCCAAGCTTGGAGCCCCTGGACTCACTGGATTTATCATGGGATTATCAATGCCTCCAGGCGCCTCTGGATACACCAAGTTCCAAACTGTGTAAGCAGGGTTCTTCTCTCGTTCTTCCATATTCTCTGTCTCACAACCAACTGGCTTCGAACCCCAGAAAAAAGGATGTGTTATAAAAGCTCCTGTGATTTTAACCCCACCATTCAAGGCCTCTGAGCCTGCTCTCATCAATATATTGTGAGCAAGGTTAGCTCCAGCGCTGTCACCACCAACATAAACTCGACCAAAATCAACATAGGTGGATAACCAAGGTTCCTTGTTATCTAAACCATAATCGCCCGAATGAGAAACAGCCCATTGGAGACCAGCCCAGCAGTCCTCATACCCAATGGGGAGGGGATGCTCAGGAGCTAGCCTGAAATCGATCGAAATAGCAACAACTTTGGCAAGAGAAGCTAAGCTGTTCATGTACTTGGTTTCAACTAATGAGAAAGCGGATTCAAGGCAGAAGCCTCCACCATGGAAGTAGACTAAGAGGGGAACTTTTTGGTGTTGTTCAAGTTCAACCGGCTTTGGTAGGTAAATTCTAGCTGAGATTGGGGGGACTACTGAAATAGTGATGTCTTTCGATGAGACTCCAGTTTCAGGGTCTTCAGCTGATGGAGGGACGTTGGGAGATCCGGTCAGCCGCTCAACTGAGCCATCTTTGTAAACCCGGATGAAAGGCAGAATCTCGGTGGCTACTTCCTTACCAAGGGAATCCATGTTTATGGTGGAACTTGGTTAGTAAAAGGGCAAAAAGTCTGCAAATTTTGTGAATGTTTTGTTGTGTTTGGTGGAATGAGTAAAACCCTCAGCGGTGGCCAATTTATGAAGGGTGTGGAAAAATAGCTTAATCATGCGGGAGTTGACGTTTGCGTCATCCTCCGAATAAAAAACTCTTTTTTTAATTAAATATTATTCGTTGACGGAGAACATCTAATCATATCCCTGATTTTGCTCTTCACATTCCATTTTGTGTGAGTAATGAACAGTGAATTATTGAAAAAAATGGGGTAAAAAAAGTAAAAATATGGGTATATTTAGAATTTCTCCCGTTGATGTCATGTGGATATGTTTTATTTATTTGTGCATATTTAGATATTTGATATATTATTCTATTCATTAGCCGCTATGGAATTTTTTTTTTAAAATTTACAAATCATGTTATGACTTAAATATGTTCCATTAATAATTTATCTGCTTATTTCTTAATTTTATGAATATAATTTCATAATTGTTGGTAAAATTCAAAATTTTTATATATAATATAATTTATGTAGAGAGAAATTCTTTGAAAAGAAATGCAAGTTTTAAAGTCGCATTATCAACCTTGATTATGAAATTCGTCACGGCGGCGGCAGATTTTCCATATAGCTTTTTTGTGAAACCTGTCGCCAGGTGGCAGAAGTTCCAAATATCCTTTGCAACTTGCAAGTTAGCAGATGAAGACCCACGTGTCTTTGAAAATTGTTATAGATATTTTTGTCATGAATAATTCTTTTAATAAGCAGATATTTGGTTTTGAATTTGATTGTTAATTGAAGGGCAAAATGTTTGCAATGTTTTGTTTTGACCGATGGAATGAGTAAATCCTCATCGGGGGCCCGTTTGAAAAGGGTGCGGAAAAATAAGCAAGCCAGAGTTGAAGTTTGAACAAAATTAAGCAAGCCAGAGTTGAAGTTTGAATAAAATATTGATTTTTTTATTAAAACTAAGCTGTTTACGTGATATGTCGTAATCATCTACGTAATTCTATGGATTAACTAGTATAGAATTTTAAAAAATAACTCATACAGAAATTTAAAAAAATTTCTAATTTTAGATCTAATTAAAAAAATAATAGCCATTAAATTAAGGATAATTATTACATATACTGACAGTGGAGTTTTTTTACTCCACAAGCAACGTTAAGATCGTGACACATGTCCTATTTTATTTATTTTAATATTTTTATAAGACACATGTCATGATCCTAACGCTGCTTGTGGAATAAAAAAACTTCACTGTCAGTGTATGTAATAATTATCCTTAAACTAAACATTGGTGTGAAAATGAATTACATATGTTCTGTACAAAGAAAACTTTTACCTAATCGCAAATGGCCACATGTCCAATGAAATTCTTTTAATAAAATAATTAAAAAATTTTCAAGTGCCAAATCACATATTACCATGTAGATCAATGATATATTTTAAGTTAATTATAGAATTAATGATCAAATAATTAATTTAATAATTAATTTAAAGATAATTCACTTGATTTGGCCAATCAAATTTAAGTAATTTATTTTTTAATTAATTAAAATAATTAAGAGATAAATCAAAGATATCAAGTTCTTTTAGAACTCTCTGACCTGACACTATAAATATAGTGCTCCTCCAAGTCATTAAAAACTTTTGGCCCCTTCGGAAAGAGAGAAATTTTGAAGAACTCATAACATCTCCAAAATCTCAAGCATCATGCTCTCAAGAATTGAAGAATGCAAAGAACACTTGAAAAAATTTCTAGAAGTTGCTCTTTGACCTTGTTTCATCATATGAAATAAAGTTAAATCTGTTTGTTCAAGATCTAATCATCGAGACCCTTGAAGCGGATTTTCTTTTGTATTAAGAATATTCAAAGATTGTAACCTTTGTATTTGATTAATAAAATTGATATTTATTCCCAAATTATCTAAGTCTAAGTTTCAACTCGAAATTTGTGTTTACAAATTTCTGGCACGCTCGTTGGGATAATATCTGCCTCTCATCTCTTTTCTTTCAAATCCAAGTTTACAAAGTTCAATGGCTCCCAAGGACAACTCTATTGATATGCCAACTCTCAAGCCTGCTCGAGCTAATCTTGCAGTATACCCAAGTTCATCATCAAATATTGATGTTCCTACTCATCCCTATGGCACCAGAAGAAAGACAAAAGGTCTTGAAGAGATTTATGCCCAAACTCGTTCGGTGCTCAACCAAAGTTCACCCTATGCAACTTCTTCCCCAAATCAAGAAGAGTCTTTTGCTAAGCAACCTATTTACTCTCAAGAATCAACTACAAGCTACTAGTTATCTGTCAAGCAACAAGATGCCTATTCAAGCAGTGGTTTTGCTCCATCATCTCCTTCAAAGTCAAGTTTTGGAGTAATGGCTATCATGACAACTGGCACTACATCACTGGAAGAACAAGATGCTCTTCTAGCAAAAACTGTGGAATCCCTTGCAACAAGCATGAAAGAAAGGGATAACCAAATGGCTTTTATGACGGAAAGGATCAGTAGCCTCGTTGGAAAACAACTAATGAATTCTAGCCAAAATCTCCAATCAATGCTTCAAGAAGATGGGGATGGTTTCTTGATGGAAATTGCAAAAGATCCCAAACCCATTGAAGCTCCTAAAATCTCCCAAGGAAAAGTTGATGAGGTTGTCACTGCCAGTCAAATCAAAGATCTCATCAAGGAAGCTATTAAGGATCAAGTTGACAACGTCATCCAACCTTCATACACATATGCCAAGCCTTATTCTCAAAGGATTGATCATATAAAAATGCTTGAAAATTATCAACCTCCAAAGTTCCAACAATTTGATGGCAAAGGAAATCCATGTCAACATGTTGCTCACTTTGTGAAAACCTGTAACAATGCTGGTATTGATGGAGATCTCATGGTAAAATAGTTTGTTCGCTCCTTAAAGGGCAATGCTTTTGATTGTTATACAAATCTTGAGCTTGGAACAATTGATAATTGGGAACAACTTGAGCGTGAATTCCTTATTCGATTTTATAGCACCTGAGTGTAGTTAGCATGACTGAACTCACACGCTCGCACCAATCGAAAGATGAGCTAGTGGTTGACTACATTCATAGGTGGAGAATTTGAGCCTTAATTGCAAGAAACGACTGTCTGAATCCTCTACCCTTGACATGTGCATCCAAGTTATGAATTAGGGATTGTGTTACATTCTTCAGGGTATTAAACTTAAAACCTTTGAAGAATTCGCTACCCAAGCACATGATATAAAGTTAAGCATGAGAGCTGTTGGGAATCAAGGACCTCTTGTCTAAGAGCCAAAGAAAGGCAAGAAAAATCTAACACTCAAAGAGGGGGCAAAACATTAGCTGATAAGGGAGAAAGCCAACAAACTATGATTGTTCATGCCAAACCTCTTAAGGTAGCCTCCAATTCAAAGAAAACCCAAAAGGCTAAACTTACAATTGTTCAAAATAAGGGTAAAGGAAAGATCACCTTGAAAGAAAGGCTAGAAAAGAAATATCCATTCCCTGATTCCTATATTTTAGACTTCTTAGAAGAAATATTGAAGGCTAAATGATTCAATTGCCATAAATGAAGTGGCCTAAAAAAGCCAACAAGGTGGATGACCCTGACTATTGTAAGTACCATTGCTTGGTTAGTCATCCTTTGCAGAAATGTTTTGTGCTGAAAGACCAAATCTTGCAGCTCTATGAGGTGAAGGAAACCGAAACAAACACACAACGGAATTTAAATCATTCGGCCTCCACCAGGATCGATTCGGAGAGTTGCCTGATTAGGGTTTCGAGATTTTACCTAACGTTTTCTCTGATTTTCTGTCGTTGGTCGAGTCACAAGCAACAACTTTTCGTTCCTGCTTCTATGGTATCCACACGAACGGATCTCACGACTCTTGAACGTCTCACGATCAGAAGCCTTAAAGAGCGTTTTTTATTTTAACCGAATTGCTAGCTTCGATTAAAATAATATTTTGTTTTGTTTGAAAGAAGCTCTAAAACCACAGAGAATAGGTTTCTCTTTTCTGTTTAATTGTGCGGCTCAGTTTTAGAAAACACAAAACATCCTTTTATAGGCAGTAAATTTTACCCTAAAATTTACTGTCAAACAAAACTCTAATCCTACTTAGAATAGGATTAGTTATATCCTTAATCCAATTCAGAATAGGATTAATTAAGCTCCTCATTGATCCATTCTAAGTGTGCGACCCAATAAGTTCTCAAAACAATGGCAATGACAAAATTGTCACAGGCAATGAGCGGTATCTAGCAACACATCATTGCTACCCATATAACGAGAATGTCAATGACTCGACATAACCTTACTCGTGATAGATGTTACCGTGTAGCCTAATCCCTTTATCCTTTGATGTCTTGATTAGACACAAGTCATGGAATGTGTCACACTTGTATAGTCTAATTAGCGTTTCTTGACTCTTGAGTAGACTAATTAAACAAATAAAATCAACATCTCATATTGACTTATTCGAGCACGGCCATGCATTTCTTAGTCTCACTCTATCAAAGGGCCCAAGATATCACTCTTGTTATATAAGAGGGATAAGTCCTATCTTGATCACTCAACATCCCTCTACATAGATCAAGGCATATCCAATTACTACCTTTATAGTCCATCCTGTTACGAATGACATCTAGCAGCATTAAAGTATGCAATTCTCTATGTTGGGATCTCTGATGATCTCAAGTCAAAGGATCACATACACCATCATCACTATGAGAATCGCTTATGACACTCATATAACAATCCATGTAGCGTTCTCATGGAGGGTCGATCCAGTACATAGTTCTCTAACATGTACCTATGTGATGACTTGATATCCTATATCCATGACAATGGTCATCAGTCAACCACATACTAGTCTTATCGTATCATTGTTATCCTTGTTTACAATAATACTTGACTAGGGATATTTTAAGAATAGTGTGTTATTACTACTATTCTAAGGACATTATCATATAAGATTACATTACGCAGTTATAAGACAAATATAATAATGAACTATAATAAATAAAAATGTCATGATACATAAAAAAATGCCAAAGTCAATCATCTAATGAATGGTTCTAAGGGCATAATCCAACAATGAGGTTGGAAAAATTGAGTTTGAAGAAGAAACTAAGACATCTAATGTAACAACTATGAGTGTGGTTTCTTAAACTAACTTGTTGGTTAGGACTATTAAGTTTGGTTCCTTTGACCCTATCATGCTATCCCTAAGTTCAAGAGAAATAATGAGTCTTCAAATAAGTGGGGGCAACACTTGTCCTTAAATTAAAAATCAAGATGAAGAGATATTGGCCCTAGTGACACGAAGAAGGGGTTAAAAGAAAATTATACCAAAGCCTTTAGGAGTGTCAAGAAAGGTTGAGATGATTGAAAACCACACAAGAAACCTATGCCGAAGATTATTCAAGAAAAGTAATTTCATCTAGGTAAGAAAGTGTGATAACGTGAAAGCCAAGACAATCAATCACTCTGAATGAATTAATGCCTCTTTAAGTTAGAGAAGATGATTTAATTACTATGACTTGCTTTAATGTTAGTGAGAATGAGGAGACCGACAATGAAGATAGCAATGTGGACAATGTAGCATCGGAAACTAGCCATTCTTGTGCTACCAAAATTAGTTTTTCTAATGAAGATATGCTATTAGGATCTAATCCTCATAACCGCCCTATCTTTGTTGTTGGGTATGCTAATGAGTAAATTTTATTGATCGAATTTTAGTTGATAATGGATCCACTATCAACGTACTTCCTTTGAAGTCAATGAAAGAACTTAGAGTTTCTTCTGATGAATTGTCACAAAATTACTTAATGATTCAAGGGTTCAACCAAGTGGGACAAAGAGCCATAGGAAAAGTGAGACTCTAACTTTTTATAGATGATATGGAATCAAGTTCATTACTTCATGTGATTGATGCTAAGACAACATATAACATGTTGTTTGGGCGACCATGGATCCACCAAAATGGTGTGGTTTCTTCAACTCTTCACCAATGTTTTAAGTATTGTAGAAATGGCCAATTAAAGACAATTGTTGCAGATACTAAGCCATTTACTACTGCAGAAGTGCACTTTACTAATGCTAAATTTTACTTGGAAAATGCCTTTGTAGAAGAAATACATCCAAATCAAACAAATAGTGAGGTGAAGCTATCAAAGCAAAAAAGAAAAGGTTTAGCTTCTTTCATTGTTGAAGACGATAGAATCGCTCAAGGCCTAAAAAACTTGACTCTACCACTCACTGACTTGAGAGAATCAAAAATTTTTAAACCTTCTTTGGAAGGATTTGTAAGGCCATTAGATGAACCTATTGTTGAACATGATGATTTACCTTTGCAATAAGCTAAGGGATTTGACCCTAGTGCTTATAAATTGCTTGTTAAGGCTGGTTAAGAGCATAAAGATGTTGCAAAATTGGTTGACGAGGTTGTTGAGTTAATTGAAGAAAGCTCACTAAGTGCTACCAAAGTTCGTCAAGTATGGAAAAAGAAGACTGATCATGTTGGGGCTTTTAAAGTGAGATTTAGATTCTCTCCATTAAAATTGAAGATTCACAAAGAAACTTCAAGATATATAAATGCAAAAGAAGTTTTTGAGCATCAAGAAAATTTCAGTTCAACCACCAAAAACTTCAGTTTTTGATTGCTTAGGTACACAATCACGCTAGGTTCAATCTTTAATTGTTTTGGCAGACAATCTCCTTGAAATTGTTTTTTGATTGAATAAGGGAAAAATATGAGGAAGCTTTTATAAGAAAGCACGTTCCTTTCCATTCAAGACTTGGTAACTCAAACTTCAAAAAGGTCAATCACAAATGAAAAGGAAAAGGCCTTATGTTGGAGGAATCAAAATACTTCCAAAGCAAGATACCTTCTCGAATGAAGAGACAAAATAAATAGGTGGTAACCATTGGTGAAACTTTGAAGGTTAAATGGAACACTATTGTGACAACCAAACAAGTTCCATCTTTAGAGGAGAGAGATCTTGAAGAGACATAAACAATGATAACTAATCATGTCTCTATATAATATATTGATGAGAAGTCTAAAGAAGAAAATGCTCAAAAGGCTCCTCCTTCATTTGAAGAAGGAAATCAAGCAACAGTTGATGAGCTTAAGAAGGTAAACATTGGCACTGATGAAGATCTATGCCCAATCTTTATTAATACATATTTATCTCTTAAAGAAGAAAAATGTTATGTTGAACTTTTGAAAGAGTATAGAGATGTTTTTGCTTAGAGTTACAATGAAATGCTTAGACTTGACCCAAAAGTTATTGTGCATCATCTAGCTATGACAAAATGGCATTCGACTTATTAAGTACGCTTAGTGATGCTTTCATCTTAACTTGATCCCTCAAATTGAAGCTGAACTAGACAAGCTCATTCAACCTAGTTTTATTCGAGAAGTCAAGTATTCTACTTGGATCTCAAATATTATTCCAGTTAGAAAGAAGAATGGCCAAATTTGAGTTTGCATGGATTTTTAAGATTTGAACAACACTTGTCCGAAAGATGATTTTCCTCTCCCTTTAACAGAAATAATGGTTGATGCAACAACTGGGCATGAAGCTTTATCTTTCATGGATGGATCATTTGGTTACAATCACATTCGCATGGCTCTAGATGAAAAGCTCACTGCATTTTGAACTCTAAAAGGAATATATTGTTATAAATTAAGTTTGCCTTATAGGTTGAAAAATGCCAGTGCGACTTACCAACGAGCAATGCAAAACATCTTTGATGGCATGCTTCATAAAAATGTTGAATGTTATGTTGATGATTTGGTTGTAAAGTCAAAGAAAAGGGACGACTATTTCATTAATCTTCTTCAAGTATTTGAAAGATTGCATCGCTACAATTAAAGATAAACCCTTTAAAATATGCTTTTGGAGTATCTTCAGGCAAGTTTTTGGAATTCATTGTACGACATCGAGGGATTGAGATTGATCAATCTAAAATTGAAGCAATTATGAAGATGCCTGAGTCGCGCAATCTCCATGAACTCAAAAGTTTGCAATGAAGATTTGCTTATATTCAGCGCTTCATATCTAATTTGGCTGGTCGATGTCAACTATTCTATCGATTGAAAAGAAAGATGTTCTTTTATTTGGGACAAGGTTTGTAGTATCACTTTTAAAAGCATTAAGACTTATTTGCTAAGACCTCCTATTTTGAAGGCATCCATTCCTAGACATCCTTTGGTCCTTTATATTGTAGCTCAAGAAAATTCTTTGAGAGGATGTAGCCCTCTACTATCTTAGTAGAACTCTCAATGGAGTTGAGTTGAATTATTCTCCTATTGAAAAGATATGCTTGTTGTTGATGTTTGTAATTAAGAAATTGAGACACTACTTACAAGCTCATTCTGTTTGATTGGTCTCACAACCTGATCCTTTGAAATATCTCATGTCCAAATCCATGCTTACTAGAAGAATAGCAAAATGGGCTCTTTTGCTGCAAGAGTTTGACATCACATATATTCCACAAAAGTTTGTTAAAGGTCAAACGCTTGCTGATTTTCTTACAAACCATCCAATTCTTGCTAATTGGGAATTCTCTGAAGAGCTCTTGATGAAGATGTTCTTTTTATTGAAATTCCTAGACCATGGAAGTTATATTTTGATAGGGATGCCCGAAAAGATGGAGCTGGAGCTAGTGTTGTCTTCGTAACTTTAGAAGGTGAAGTGTTGCCTTATGCATTTACTCTCACTAAAAATTGTTCCAATAATGTTGTAGAGTACCAAGCTTTGGTTATTGGTTTGGAAATGGCTAAGGAATTAAAGATAATTAAAACTGTTTAGAGACTTTAAGTTGGTTATCAACCAACTCCTTTCACTTTATGAAGTAAAGAAGCTTGAACTTGTGCCATATGTCAACTGTGTGAAGAAGCTTTTGGAATGGTTTGATAATGTTAGTTTAGAGCATGTGCCAAGAAGGGAAAATAGACAAGGTAACTCTTTCGCTAATTTGGCATCAGCACTTGCCTCGTTTGATATGGAAAAAGTGAAAGTTCCTTTTTTAAACGATAGGTTTTGCCACCAGTCATGTACAATGAAGATAATGACATTGAGTCTAACATTGTCTTAAACTTGGAGACTGAGAAAGGAGATAACCATTAATTGATTACTTAAAGCATAGAAAGTTACCCAATGATTTAAGACATAAAACAAAAGTGAAGCGTCTAGCTTCTCGATTCATATACTTCAAAGGAACACTCTACCATCGCTCCTTTGAAGGAATTTCGCTTCGTTATCTTGGAGATGATGAAGCATCTATAGCTTTACAAGAAGCTCATTTTAGGATTCGCGGTGCACATCAATCTGGAGATAAGTTACACTTTTAAATCAAAAGTGATGGAGGCCTCTCACGCTCACAAAGCCCAAGTCATGCTTGTGATGATCGTGATCCTATGAGCATCCATGGATGTCCAATGACAAGAGCAAAAACTAAAAGGATGCAACAAGCCTTGGCTGGTTTCATTAATATTGTTAGAGAGAAAGCCTAACAAAGCTTGAGCATGGATGATGACAAAGTCTTCTACAACATGATCTAAGTCTAAGTTCAACCTTCTTGAAGATTTACAAGTATTGGGCCGAAATGCAATTGGGCTAAATGCATAAATTAGGCCTAGTGCAATTGGGCCAAATGTTATATTTATTTTATTTAGTTATGTCTTTTTGGGTTGAATATTTTATAATATTGACAGATTTTTCTCTTTGGTTCTCTTAAGAACTCTTAAACTTATTAAGGTCTTCCTTGCGGCGTTCTTCTACTTTCCACCAATTTATACCTTAAGTTCTTGGTTTTCTAAGCAAAGGGTCTAGGTCCAATACCATAGGTTCTATTTCTACATAACGGGTCTTGGTTTTTTATCTCTAATTCTTTGTTTTACTTTACTGCATTTTTAACTTGTTCTTGTTTCTCTTCGAGTGTTCTTCATGTTCTTCGTTGAACCTCATCTTCTTTTAGTGAGGTTCATATGAAAATGGATGGGATATTATTAGCCTACAATGGTGAAGGATTGTATGGATTATGCCAAAAGATGTTAAGCATGTCAATTCCATGCTAATATCATCCATCAAGCCCCTAAGCCATTGCATCTAACAATCACATCTTGGCCATTTGATGGTTGGGGACTTGACTTGGTAGGACCATTACCCAAAAGTGCAATGGGACATATGTATATTCTTGCTACTACAGATTATTTCTCCAAGTGGGCAAAAGCTGCACCTTATAGAGAAGTGAAGAAAGAGACCGTTGAAACTTTCATTAGAAAAAAGCATCATTTATCATTATGGTGTACCTCGCTATATCATCACTAATAATGGGAAACAGTTTGAGATGAGCAAATTGTGTGCAAAGTCTAACTTCAATCAACATAATTCTTTAATGTATCATGCTCCAGCAAATGGATTGGATGAAGCTTTTAACAAAACTCTATGCAATCTTTTAAAGAAAGTTGCAAACTGTTCGAAGGTTGGCATGAAAGGATAGGAGAAGCCTTATGGGCTTATCAAACTACATATCGTACACCAAGGGAAGCCACCCCATATGCACTTGTTCATGGTGTAGAAGTGGTTCTCCCACTTGAGCATCAAATTGTTGGATTATGCCCTTAGAACCATTCATTAGATGATTGACTTTGGCAATTTTATGTATCATGACATTTTTATTTATAGTTCATTATTATATTTGTCTTATAACTGCGTAATATAATCTTATATGATAATGTCCTTAGAATAGTAATAACACACTATTCTTAAAATATCCTTAGTCAAGTATTATTGTGAACAAGGATAACAATGATATGATAAGACTAGTATGTGGTTGACTGATGACCATTGTCATGGATATAGGATATCAAGTCATCACATAGGTACATGTTAGAGAACTATGTACTGGATCGACCCTCCATGAGAACGCTACATGGATTGTTATATGAGTGTCATAAGCGATTCTCATAGTGATGATGGTGTATGTGATCCTTTGACTTGAGATCATCAGAGATCCCAACATAGAGAATTGCATACTTTAATGCTGCTAGATGTCATTCGTAACAGGATGGACTATAAAGGTAGTAATTGGGTATGCCTCGATCTATGTAGAGGGATGTTGAGTGATCAAGATAGGATTTATCCCTCTTATATAACAAGAGTGATGTCTTGGGCCCTTTGATAGAGTGAGACTAAAATGCATGGCCGTGCTCAAATAAGTCAATATGAGATATTGATTTTATTTGTTTAATTAGTCTACTCAGGAATCAAGAAACGCTGATTAGACTATACAAGTGTGATACATTCCATGACTTGTGTCTAATCAAGACATCAATGGATAAAGGGATTAGACTACACAGTAACATCTATCACGAGTAAGGTTATGTCGAGTCATTGACATTCTCGTTACATGGGTAGCAATGATGTGTTGCTAGATACCGCTCATTGCCTGTGACAATTTTGTCATTGCCATTGTTTTGAGAACCTATTGGGTCGCACACTTAGAACGGATCAATGAGGAGCTTAATTAATCCTATTCTGAATTGGATTAAGGATATAACTAATCCTATTCTGAATTGGATTAGGGATATAACTAATCATATTCTAAGTAGGATTAGAGTTCTGTTTGGTAGTAAATTTTAGGGTAAAATTTACTGCCTATAAAAGGATGTTTTCTGAAACATAGCCGTACAACAATTAGAAAACAGAAAAGTATTCTTTTAATTGAAGCTAGCAGTTCGGTTATAAAGAATCAAAAACGCTCCTTAAGGCTTCTGATCGTGAGACGTTCAAGAGTCGTGAGATCCGTTCGTGTGGATACCATAGAGGCAGGAACGAAAGGTTGTTGCTTGTGACTCGACCAACGACAGAAATCAAAGAAAACTTTAGGTAAAATCTCGAAACCCTAATCAGGCAACTCTCCGAATCGATCTTGGTGGAGGCCGAATGATTTAAATTCCGCTGCATGTATGTTTCGGTTTCCTTCACTGGTATCAGAGCCAGATTCGAAGTCCCTGATTTGTTTTGATAAAAGCATGATCTCTGGTTACTTTCTGTTTATGATTACATGCAATCGTTTTAATGAGATTAATACGGATTAGAATGTATATGATATATTCAGAGGCTACAAATCGAATTGTTGAAATTATATATATATGATATATATCAATTTCGATTCAACTTATATGTGAGATATAATCTGTGATGCGAATTATTAATGGCGTTTCTGTTCTGCATAAACTTTATGGATAATCTGTGATGCGAATTATTAATGGCGGTTTCTGTTCTGCATAAACGTTATGAAAGAAACAGAATAATGTCGAAAGTGTATAAAGATTGAAACACTTTTAGATAAGAGTTCTAATGCGACTAAAATTATAGTCAGTATGAGATACTGGCTGGAACATCCTGATAAGATTGGGACACTTCCGGATAAGGGGCGTTGGCAATGTCAATACTGTTGACCTTTTTTTTTCGGGGGCGCTGCCCCTGGGAACCCCGCAATCAAGGTTATAATTCTTTTCAAATGTGCCTCGTTAATAAAACTAAAATTTTGAAATTGCATCACACTTGTTTGTATAACACGGTGGTTGTTGTTTGAGCATGGTGCATAGTTATAGCCCTAGCCCAATATGATTGTATTTTGGTGGTTGTAAATTTTAATAAATACGACCTGCATGTCGTGCCTTATTCTTGAAATTCTTGTTGTACATTCTTTTCTCATCTTACTCCCCTCGAATGTAACTCGAGGTTTCTCTTAAACTATGTAATTGGAGCTGACAACCATGCAAAGGATGACCAAAGAGGCACTTGGAGAAGATGCTATTACCCTTAGGTTAACCCTTAGGGTTTCTCATTGGCTTGGGAAATCCATTTAGTTTGGGTTATAACTATGTCACGTTTATTTTATTGCTTAATTGCATGAGATGCATGGTTTATTTTGTACGTTTATGATATGAAAATCATATGATAATTTTAGAAAAGTAAAATTGGTGAGATCTTATTCAATAAACTAAGAAAATCCCTCAAATTAAATTAAGTCAATAATAGATGCCTACCAATGAATAGCACTCGTCAAGGCTAGAATCGATTTTGTTATGTTTGCCAAAGCAAAATATCATATCTATCTTAGTAAGACGCGATGGGATAATAGTGATATCCAAAGGCTATAAATTGGGTTGACTTAACTAGATTTCCTCAATAGGATTGGGAATTTAGAGGCATAAAGTTGGGCTTCCATTCATGAGATGAATTAGAACAAGTGTTGTTCACCCAACTATCCAAGAGTTACATGAGATGTAATTGGTAAGTGTTGCCTACCTAAATAGCCAAATCTTGGGCGATTAGCCAAAGCTAACTCTAGATAAGGTGAAATATGGATCTTGGCCCACTAGAGAAATTATGTGATAATTTTTCCGAATTAATAATGAGGGTTGTTGATTCGATAAAAATAGTGGGAGCATCATTTAATAAATAAATATTTAATTAAATGAATGCATTCATGATACTTATATTTTGCATATTTTTGTTGTAGATTACCATGGCATCAAACACAAATAACACACTTTCACTGCGATCTGTCCTTGAGAAGGACAAGTTAAATGGGACAAACTTCCTGGATTGGTACAGGAACCTGAGGATAGTCCTCAAGCAAGAAAAGAAGTTGTATGTCCTTGAGATTCCCTTATCTGAGGAACCACCCTCTAATGCTCCAAGGGCAGAAAGAGATGCTTATAAGAAGCATCAAGATGATGCATTGGATGTTAGTTGCCTTATGCTTGCCTCCATGAATCCCGAGCTTCAAAAGCAACATGAGGAAATGGATGCGTTCGATATGATCGAGCATCTCAAGCAACTCTATCAAGAGGAAGCTAGGCAAGAAAGGTACAATGTCTCTAAGGCATTGTTTCAGTGTAGGATGGCAGAGGGGACTCCCGTTGGTACTCATGTGCTCAAGATGATTGGGTACACTGAAAACCTTGAAAAATTGGGATTTCCTTTGGGCCAAGAGTTGGCCACTGATGTGATTCTGCAATCGTTGCCAGACAGCTACAGTCAGTTTGTTGTTAATTACAACATGAATGAAATTGACAAGACTCTGCCACAGTTACTTAGCATGTTGAAAACAGCTGAATCCAACATGAAAAAGGCCAAGCCCAAAGATGTCTTAATAGTTAAGAAAGCTAAGGGCAGGGCTAATGCAAAGGGCAAGAAAAAAGGTAATAAAGCCAATGGCAAGTTCAAGCCCAATGATACTGCACTGAAGCCTAAAGGTGGGGTTGCCAAAGAAGGGAAATGCTTCCATTGCGGTGAGACCGGACATTGGAAGAGGAATTGCAACAAATACCTAGAAGAGCTAAAGAAGAAGAAAGGAAGTGAGACTACCACTTCAGGTATTTATGTTATAGAAGTTAATCTATCTACTTCTTCATCATGGGTATTAGATACTGGATGTGGTTCTCACATTTGTGTAAATGTGCAGGAACTCAAAAGGAGTAGATCGTTGACTAAGGGCGAGGTCGACCTACGAGTGGGAAATGGAGCAAGGGTTGCTGCATTAGCTGTAGGAACTTATATTTTGACATTGCCCACAGGGCTTGTTTTAGAATTAGATGATTGTTATTATGTGCCTTCCATCACTAAAAACATTATTTCTATTTCTTGTTTGGACAAGAAGGGTTTTTCATTTATAATAAAGGACAACTGTTGCTCCATTTATTTAAATGATATCTTTTATGGTAGTGCACAACTAATTAATGGTCTTTACATTCTAAATCTTGATATGCCTATTTATAACATAAATGCTAAAAGGATTAAATCTAATGATCAAAATCCAACATATCTCTGGCATTGTCGCTTGGGACACATAAATGAGAATCGCATTTCCAAACTCCATAAAGATGGACTTTTGGACTCATTTGATTTTGAATCGTATGAGACATGTGAATCTTGTTTGATGGGTAAGATGACTAAAGCCCCTTTCAAAGGACATAGTGAAAGGGCAAGTGATTTATTGGGCTTAGTACATACAGATGTATGTGGACCTTTAAACACACAGGCCAGAGGTGGGTTTATGTACTTTATTACATTTACTGATGATTTCAGTAGATATGGCTATGTGTATCTTATGAGACACAAGTCAGAATCTTTTGAAAAGTTCAAAGAATTCAAGAATGAAGTACAAAACCAACTTGGCAAGAGCATTAAGGCACTTCGATCAGATCGAGGTGGTGAATACTTAAGCCAAGAATTGCTTGACTATCTTAAAGAGTGTGGGATTGTCTCACAACTCACTCCTCCAGGTACACCACAATGGAATGGTGTATCTGAAAGGAGAAATCGAACTTTATTAGATATGGTTCGATCAATGATGAGTCATACAAATCTTCCAGAATCCTTTTGGGGACATGCATTAGAAACAGCTGCTTTTACACTGAACCGTGTTCCATCTAAATCGGTTCCAAAGACACCATATGAGATATGGACTGGTAAACGTCCCAGTATGTCTTTTATGAAGATTTGGGGTTGTGAGGCTTATGTAAGACGTCAAGTCTCTAACAAACTTGCACCTAAATCTGATAAGTGCTATTTTGTGGGATATCCTAAACTAACTAAAGGATATTATTTTTACAATCCCACTGAGCGCAAAGTGTTTGTAGCTCGAACAGGTGTCTTTCTAAAAGAGAATTCATTTCTAGAAGAACTAGTGGGAGAAAAGTAGAACTTGAAGAAATTCAAGAGCTACAAGATAGCGCACCCGATGTTGAGATGGAGCCTGAGCAAGCACCACAAGTTGTTGTGGAACCAGAACCACAAGCTGTTGTGGAGCAACCGCCTGCTCAAGAGACACAAGCCTTGCGTAGATCAGTTAGAACACATCGTGAGCCACAGAGATATGGATTTCTAATGACTCAGAACGGTGATGTATTGCTCATGGACCAAGATGAGCCTACTACCTATCAAGAGGCTATTACAGGGCCAGACTCTGAGAAATGGCTTGAAGCCATCAGATCTGAGATGGAATCCATGTATGCCAACCAAGTTTGGACCTTGGTTGACTTACCCGAAAGGGTAAAACCTATAGGGTGTAAATGGGTTTTTAAGAAGAAAACCGACATGGAAGGAAATGTTCATACCTATAAAAGGCGATTGGTTGCTAAAGGTTTTAAACAAATTCATGGTATTGACTATGATGAAACCTTTTCACCAGTCGCGATGATCAAATCCATTAGGATCTTGCTTGCGATAGCTGCATACCATGATTATGAAATCTGGCAAATGGACATCAAGACTGCTTTTCTTAAGGAAAGCTACTCGAGGATGTGTACATGACACAACCTGAGGGTTTTGTTGATCCAAAAAATGCTGGAAAGGTTTGTAAGCTGCAACGTTCTATTTATGGACTAAAGCAAGCTTCTCGAAGTTGGAATCTTCGTTTTGATGATGCAATCAAAGAGTTTGGTTTTATCAAGAACGAAGATGAACCTTGTGTCTACAAGAAGGTCAGTGGGAGCACTATTGTCTTCCTGGTGTTGTATGTAGATGACATACTACTCATTGGGAATGACATCCCTACCCTTCAGTCTGTAAAGACTTGGTTAGGGAATTGCTTTTCAATGAAGGACTTGGGCGAAGCTACCTATGTACTGGGTATAAGGATCTATAGAGATAGATCAAGGAAATTAATTGGCCTAAGTCAAAATGCATACATAGATAAAGTGCTAAAGAGGTTTAGCATGCAGGATTCCAAGAAAGGATTCTTGCCTATGACACATGGCATTACTCTCTCAAAAGAACAGTGTCCTACAACACAAGAAGAGAGAGAACGTATGAGTAAAGTTCCATATGCATCTGCTATTGGATCCATTATGTATGCCATGTTATGCACACATCTCGATGTCTCGTATGCCTTGAGCATGACGAGTAGATATCAAGTTGATCCTGGTGAACGTCACTGGATCACTGTCAAGAATATTCTTAAGTACTTAAGAAAGACTAAGGATACATTCTTGATATATGGAGGTGAGGAAGAGCTCATTGTAACAGGTTACACTGATGCTAGCTTCCAAACTGATAAAGATGACTATAGATCGCAGTCTGGTTATGTGTTTAGCCTTAATGGTGGTGCTGTGAGCTGGAAGAGTTCAAAGCAGGCGACAGTGGCCGATTCTACAACAGAGGCTGAGTATATAGTTGCCTCTGAAGCTGCTAAGGAGGCTGTTTGGATCAGGAAGTTCATAACTAAGCTTGAAGTTGTTCCTAGCATTGTAGATCCGATTGAGCTCTATTGTGACAACAATGGAGCCATCACACAAGCTAAGGAACCTAGATCTCACCAACGATCCAAACATATACTACGGCGCTTCCATCTCATTCGAGATATCATCGAGAGAGGAGATGTGAGGATATGCAAAGTACCAACTGACGATAACATCGCCGACCCACTGACGAAGCCTTTGACGCAGCAGAGACATGATCGTCACACTAGGTCACTAGGTATTAGATACATGAGTGAATGGTCTTAGTGCAAGTGGGAGATTGTTGGATTATGCCCTTAGAACCATTCATTAGATGATTGACTTTGGCAATTTTATGTATCATGACATTTTTATTTATAGTTCATTATTATATTTGTCTTATAACTGCGTAATATAATCTTATATGATAATGTCCTTAGAATAGTAATAACACACTATTCTTAAAATATCCCTAGTCAAGTATTATTGTGAACAAGGATAACAATGATACGATAAGACTAGTATGTGGTTGACTGATGACCATTGTCATGGATATAGGATATCAAGTCATCACATAGGTACATGTTAGAGAACTATGTACTGGATCGACCCTCCATGAGAACGCTACATGGATTGTTATATGAGTGTCATAAGCGATTCTCATAGTGATGATGGTGTATGTGATCCTTTGACTTGAGATCATCAGAGATCCCAACATAGAGAATTGCATACTTTAATGCTGCTAGATGTCATTCGTAACAGGATGGACTATAAAGGTAGTAATTGGGTATGCCTCGATCTATGTAGAGGGATGTTGAGTGATCAAGATAGGATTTATCCCTCTTATATAACAAGAGTGATGTCTTGGGCCCTTTGATAGAGTGAGACTAAAATGCATGGCCGTGCTCAAATAAGTCAATATGAGATATTGATTTTATTTGTTTAATTAGTCTACTCAGGAATCAAGAAACGCTGATTAGACTATACAAGTGTGACACATTCCATGACTTGTGTCTAATCAAGACATCAAAGGATAAAGGGATTAGACTACACAGTAACATCTATCACGAGTAAGGTTATGTCGAGTCATTGACATTCTCGTTACATGGGTAGCAATGATGTGTTGCTAGATACCGCTCATTGCCTGTGACAATTTTGTCATTGCCATTGTTTTGAGAACCTATTGGGTCACACACTTAGAACGGATTAATGAGGAGCTTAATTAATCCTATTCTGAATTGGATTAAGGATATAACTAATCCTATTCTGAATTGGATTAGGGATATAACTAATCCTATTCTAAGTAGGATTAGAGTTCTGTTTGGCAGTAAATTTTAGGGTAAAATTTACTGCCTATAAAAGGATGTTTTCTGAAACATAGCCGTACAACAATTAGAAAACAGAAAAGTATTCTTTTAATCGAAGCTAGCAGTTCGGTTATAAAGAATCAAAAACGCTCCTTAAGGCTTCTGATCGTGAGACGTTCAAGAGTCGTGAGATCCGTTCGTGTGGATACCATAGAGGCAGGAACGAAAGGTTGTTGCTTGTGACTCGACCAACGACAGAAATCAAAGAAAACTTTAGGTAAAATCTCGAAACCCTAATCAGGCAACTCTCCGAATCGATCCTGGTGGAGGCCGAATGATTTAAATTCCGCTGCATGTATGTTTCGGTTTCCTTCACAAATTCCCTCATTGAAGATTGCAATCCAAGGTTTTTCTAATGAAGACAATGTGCGACTTCGTTTAGAGGAATTGGAAGCATTGGATGAGAAAGGGTTGGAAGCACAACAACGCTTAAAGTGTTATCAAGCTCAATTATTCAAAGCTTTTAACAAAAAGGTCAAGTGTGAGGACCCCAATTTTCTCATATTCGATATAAGCTACAGAGTGTAGGGACTTAAAAGAAAATATTAATTGTTAAAATATTTAGATGAAAGGTCTGTTTGATAAGGTTCAGGGAGGTACTCGGTGAGGGCCCCACTAGGAGTTTCTCTATCCAAATCGAAGTAAGACCCTAGAATGTTGATATTTGAGATGAAATATGGATATAGCAAGAATCTGTATCTTAAAATCACCCTATTTGAGTATATTCTGAAAAGTGAGAAACAAATTCAAAAATAACGATCGTATCCACACCCTGAAAGAATTTTTCTAAATAGCCGTCAAACCAAATTGACTTTGAACCCATAGACTATTATAGGATGATCCTCGCGTAAAGAAGTTTCACATGGATCCAACCCATTAACAGAATTACGCGAAAGTGCTAAAAGCAAAGCGAACGAAATCGAAAATATTCGTATAGGGGTAGTTTAGTAATTTCACTAATACTCGATCAAACCCCCTCAAGAGTCAATCAATTGACCATGTTTAATTTAAAATATATGAAAAATAATAAAAATAAAATATTAAATTTGAATTTAAAATTATCAAATTAATGATATGTTATAAATGAAAATAATGAAATTATATAGGGGTATTATGGTCATTTAACATGCGGGGCTAGTCAAATTAGTCAATATTGATTAAAATTGACTTAAATAAATAAAATTTAATTAAAAAGAAAATTTAAAATCTGAATTTAGAAAATAATAGAATATTATGTGTGATATAAGTGAAAATATTAAGAAATAAAAAGGGAAATTTTAAGTGTTAAACATGTGTTCAATTTCTATTGGATGTAATGTTACTAAAAGAAGCCATCTTCAGCCACTTAACCGCCCTTCCCCTTTTCTTCTCTGCTGCACCGATTCTTCCCTTGTTCAGCCCCATTACAACTGCAGCCCCTTTCTTCCTCTCTTCTTCCCTCACGTCACTTTCACTCACCATGTAAACCCTCCCTTCAACCTTTCAACACATTAAGCTTCCTTCATCAACCCAATTTCCCATTAAAAGAGCTTATCAAAACTGGAAATAGTGGGCTGAAAATAACGTGGGAGCATTGGTTTGGGCTGGTAAAACCGATCCTTGCACAGGTAAGGAGAAGTGATATTTCATGTGATTTTGCTTGGTGCTTATGTGAATATGAGATGGGTAGATAATGCTGGTGACTATGATTGAAACAAGAAACTTGGTAGATGATTCTTAGGGTGTTCGGCCATGACTGTACTTGAAGGAAAATATTATTGTTTTCATGTATACAGCATAGTGAATGATGAGTGGAAATTGATTTGAACAAAATTGTAGTGATAACTTGTAGAATATGGGCTGAATGAGGATGATGATTTTGCAAAACAGAGAATGGCGTGAGATGGGTATAAACGGCTGTGTTGTGACTGAATTATGGTGATAAAATTTTGATGAATTGAAGGTGCTTGATGTAAGTCCTAAGTGAGTAAAATAGGTTCATGGAATGAAGAATGAAAATCATGGGAATATGTCAAGTTGAAGTGCCGGCCATGTAAGGGAAATATGGAGCTGTCGAAACATGAATAAAAATGTAAGTAATTGATGTAATCTTAACATATGAAAATTATAGAATTAATATAATAGTAAATAATGATTAATTGAGAAATTAAAATTGAAAATTAACAAGTAAAATTCAATAAGGAATATTAGATTAAGACTTAATGCTTGTGGTTTCCATGTAAATCTAAGGTTTAATAGCTAATAAATAATACATAAAGATTAATTTGAGTATTAATAAGATTGAAATTGGAAAAAGAATAAAAATTGGTCAAATATGAAAAAAAATTGGCTAAGGTGATTGTTAGGTTAATTTCATAGTAGATGATTAAAAGAATATTTATAAAGGTAATAAGATTAGTAGTGAAATTGAATTTAGAAAAAAATTGTAACTTAAGAGTAGTTATATCGTAGCATTTAGAAGGAAAACAAATGAATTAATTATTAAAATTAGTAAAGTAGGAAATAATAAATTTGGAGTTAGTAAAATTATTAGTGAAATTAGATTGGGAATACGAATTTGTAGGAGACTCATTATAGCTAAAATACTACAATTCAAATATAATTGGGAAATGATAAATAGAATTCAAGAATGGTTAATTAACCATAACTAAATAATTTCATAATATTGATGGAGTGAATTAAGAAAAGAGAATATAATTTAATTGTAGTATATTATGATAATTAATATAAAATAAAATAAATTAAGTGTTGGAATTAATAAAATAGAAAATAGGAGGTTTAGAAGAAATTCATTAAAAGTTAAAGTATGTAATTTAAATATAAACTTAATTGTGGTCATGTGTTGATACTTAATAAGAAATAAAATAAATTACTATGGAAAGTGACAATAGATGTAATAGTATAATTAGTAGAATTGAAAATGTGAAATTATTAATAAGAATTAGAATTAGGAAAAGATTTGAATAAAGTATAGTTTTGCTAAGACATTTAATAGGAAATTAAATAAATAAATAATAAATTAAGGAGATTGATAAAATGGAAAATAAGAAATTATAGGAACATTCATTAAAGTTATATAGGGAATTTTAAATTGAAATTGAAATTATTGATGACATGAAAATTAAAGAAAGAATGTGAATTAATTGAAATTATATTTTGCTAACTAATAGAAAATGGAATAAAGTAAATTTAATTTACTATGAAAAGTAATAAAATAGAAGACAAGAATTGCTAGAATAATTATTGGAATTAAAATATGGGATTTTAAATATAAAGTGGAATTAATAGTGATATGGGATTTGAAGAAAAGAATGGAATTTAATTGAAATGATATCTTGGTATTTAGTAGAAAATAAAAATAAATTAATGGTTGAGAATGGTAAATAGGAAAATAGAAATTAATGGAATATTTATTTTAATTCTAATATAGAATTTTAAATATAAGTTAGTATTTTTGTGCAGTGTGAAGTACAGGAAATAAAGAGGCATAATTGGCACTGCCAGATTTTATTCTACACAGAAATAAAGGTAAGGAACATGTATAGGAGTTGCTTAGGAAATGTTTTTACTTGCATTCGTAATTTTCAGAAAATAATTCATAACCATTCCCCACCCAATTTTCCTAAGCAAGAAAATATATATTATTTCAAATTCATATGAGTTTTATATGTTTTAAATTGCATAAGATTATATGCTAATTATTTTATTTATTTTACATGAATGGATTTACATGAATTGATTCATATGAAATGAGTTACAAAATATCATTACATGAAATGATTTACATTAGATTATTTATATGAAATGTTTAAATTGCATAAAATGAAATTCTATTACTGATTTAAATGATTTTCGACTGACTGAAGATAATTACTATTTGGAAATGATTTCTACTGTTAAATGAAATGATTTATAAAAATGTTTTGAGACAATCGTACCTTAGCGATCATGCATACTGTTATATGACTGCAAGACCTGATCAATCCGCAGGTTTACTGTTTACTGTACATGACTGTGAGATTATGGTCGAACCCACAAGTTTCCACAGTGAGCACCTGACCAGTGTGAACTGTGTGCACTGTTTTGACGAAGGCCATTCATTATTGTTTCGTTCCTATAGAGATATTGATCGTCCCTTCGAGGATACTGTTATTGCTCGTGCATGATTCTATTAGATGTAATTATCTTTATTGTACCGTACTGTTATTTTCGAACTGAATTGTTTACTGATATTGAATTGTTTATTGATGCTGAATGGTTTACCGATACCGAACTGATTACTAAACTGTTTATTGATATTGAACTGTTTACTATAGTGTTTTTCAATTAAATGTTGATAAACTGTTTATATACTGAAATATTTCATGAGATGATTTTTGTAGCATTATTTAAATAAAATTGTTTTTGTACTAATTAATGACTTGAAATTGCATTGCATAAATTATCAAATGGTTTATGTTGATAAATGATTTCACCGTCAGTCGCTTACTCCCTATAGTCGCATCTAGGGACCAGAACACAACAGGTACTTCAAAGTACCTCTCATACTCCCCCTAGTTTCCTAGCCGACTATAGTATTCTTCTTATAGCGTACCTTAGTGAGCCATTAGGAAATAAATATTTTTATTGCATTTAATATTTATATTTAATATACCTTTTCATGATTTGTAAAATAAATTATGTATTGAACTGTATATAGTACGCACTTTTATATGTGTTTCTTACTGAGCTTTTCCCAAAGCTCACCAGTGTATGTACCATCCATTGCGATATGATAATTTAAGAGAATTATTAGAAGTTTAAAGTACCCATTGACTAAGGACTTGTAAAGTTTTATATTTATATTCAGACTTATAAATGCACAGCAGATGTATTTGTGATGGGATGTAAATACTGTAATTGTAAAATTTATGAAAATACTTGAAATACTGAGATGTAAATTACTCTTAGATTTATAAATAGTATTTAATAGATTTTATCTTCATTTCTAAATTATTATTTATATTTTAATAAATTTAATGATATAAAGGTTAATTGTAAAGGAAATGGTAAAAGGAACTTACATCGACACTAAACGCAAACCAACTAATACCGAAAAATTGAATAAGAAAAATAGTAGCGAAAAGGAAAAATTTAGTTTGGAATTTTTTAATTCCGAACGTTACATCAAGCCAGATCATTCCAAGTTGGAGACTTAGTCCTCACTGTGAGAAGACCAATAATCACACATCGTACGGGCAACAAGTTCCTTTCAAAATGGGATGGACCATATGTTGTGCAAGAAGTTTATATTAATGGTGCATACAAGATTGTTGATCAAAATGGAGTGAATGTTAGGCCAATTAGTGGCAAATTCTTGAAGCGCTATTATCCTTAAAGAAGATGTTTTGCTCCTAAGCAAGAGTCTAAACTATTTTAAAAAAAAAAAAGAAAAAAAAGTCCACTAATTTGAAAATCTTACGAAGGACAGCTTAGGCAAAAGCTAGGGCACAAAATAAAAAAAGAAAAAAAGGCCCACTAAGTTGAAAATCCTACAAAAGACAGCTTAGGTAAAAGTTAGAGCACAAAAGAAAAAAAAAATTAAAAAAATGGCTCGCTAAGTTGAAAATACTGCAAAGGATAGCTTAGGCAAAAGTTAGAGCATAAATGAAAAAAAGAATGTAAACTATGTTAAGACTTGATCCTTCAAATTTGGAGGTTCGTAGACAGCTTGGTGTCATAACCAAGTTCAATCCAAACAAACAAAAAAAAAATCTTTACTTTGCTTGAAGTTTTAAATTTTATGCTTCATTCAAACATCATGACTGAAATATTCAATTTCAAGTAAAATATTTTTTTTACAAGTTAAAGTTTCTTTATGAAAAAAAAAGTTCAAAGTTATGATGAAAAAAAAAATCTGCCCAAAATGTCATGAAATTATCTTTTAAGATGATGCATGCTACGTAATGCTATTCACCAGTAAAGGGCAATAAGAAAACAAAGTTGTCTTTTGGCAAGCATTGCAATATAACAAGAATTTCTTAAGGATGTTGAAAAGCTTGGAAGAAGTTTCATGAATTTTTCTTTTAAAGTGGCAAGAAATTTGAAGATGTCCAAGTTGATGGGTTAAATGTGAACTTGTCGATGAGAAGAAATAATTTGTCGGCAATTATCCGAACCATTCTTAGAAAGAATGAAGAGATATTCTTTGTAGTAAGATCGTCAACAAATATCTAAATCATTCTTAGAAAGAATGAAGAGATATTCTTTGCAATCCAAACGAAACTCCCTCCATGTTTTTGAAACCAAGCATATCCTACTTGGAATCAACCTAAACTAAATTCCTCCCATGTTTTTTGAGACCAAGCATACCCAACTTGGAATCAACCCAAATTAAATTTCCCTCATGTTTTGAGACCAAGCATACCCTACTTGGAATCAACCTAAATTAAATTCTCCCCATGTTTTAGAGACCAAACGTACCCTACTTAGAATCAACCGATTATTCTAATGGTGAACTAAATCCCCCCATGTTTTTGAGACCAAGCATACCCAACTTGAAATCATCCCATTCACCTATGATCCAAAGGTTGATAGCATTTAGTCATTATGTTAATGAGAAAATCATGTTGTGAATGCAAAGTGGAGACTTCACTAAGGTGTCGAAAATTTAAAGTGAAACGTGGCTATGCATAAAGGCATGAAAGATTTTGTTTCAATTATCAAACTCATGCAATTTTGGTAAGGCTACATGAAGATACTTTGAGATAATCTTGATGTATATGAAAGCATGCCAGTGAGATATATATATATATATATATATATATATATATATATATATATATATATATATATATATATATATATATGTTGTAATAAAGATTCAGTCTATACTGAGCACAAAAGATTTGTTTCTTGTAAGTAGATGATAATAAGTTAATTAGAACTTCCAAAGAAACATTCAAGCAAGTCAAAATGAAAGTTTTCGTTATGCAGAAATTTTGACGATGCGATCTGTCCAAAGAATCAAAGAAAAGGAAATTTTGTGATTACTGATGGCAAACGTGAAGAGCTATAGGTGTTAAGCTTGGAAACAATTAGTTATGAATTTGTCAATCAAAGCTGGCAAATTCACACATGACAGTTAAGTGAATTACTCATACATAGCTATGGCAAGGTACAAGAAAGAATTGATAGCAGCAGACAAGAAAGTTAGTTGCAAACAAGAAAAGTTACGGGTATTGACATGCATTAATGTGGCAAGCAAATTTTAATTGCTAATTATATGGAACTAGTGGCATAAATATAAAAGAATTCATGAAAGTGCATGGACATTCGTGAAGACAAATAGAAAAAAAAAAAAGATTATGCATGAGTTTTTGGTTTAGATGAAAGCAAGTTATATGTCAGAGTTACCTTCCAAGTATTAGCATGTGACGGAGCATATGCATGATATAATTAAGGTCATACCCAGGTTAAAAGAATTTCAAGATCCAACACATGATCACGGTGCAAAAAAAATCAAAACCCACACCTGATGAAAGAATTGAACTCTTTCCGATATAATGGCGGCTCGAGAGAAATTTTTAAAAGGTGCTTCGTTTTTATAAGAAGAAAGAGTTCGAATCTTAAATGGAGGAGGACAATTTTCAAGATTATAACTCTTCTGTTTATTGGCTGATGCGCAAAAGTAAATTGTAATTTTTTTTTTTTTGTCATGGGACAATTGAAAGGAAACATTAAGGAAGAGCTAAAAGAAAGGCAGTGTTGGGCTGTAGTGTGGGCCATTAAGTTAACTTCTCAGCTGAGTGGATGCCTATCACTATGGAATGTCATAAAAAAGATCTGCTCTCAATTGACGCAAATCTTCCATTGCTAGTTGAAGGCTTCAGTGAACTCGAACTCGACTACACATGATGTTCCTCCACTTATTTCTATCCCTGCAAAAAATTTGATTAGCATTATGTTCCTCAAGCTGAAGGAGGACCTCTCTAAGTTGGTAAATTGGCGCTGCACATCTGGAAGGGGCCTCAATGCTTCTACATAGAACCACCATCGTGCCTGCATGAACTCTAAGAAGGGTGCTAATTCCAAACCAGTCATTAATGCTTATTAATGTAGTCTTAATAGCATGATTGAGATGTTATTGCTTTGGAAACCTTGGACCTGTATCACATGATTTATACTTTTGCATACTTGATATTGTTTTACTATTGGTATGCATGCCTGGAATGTCCAAGTTTGGAAAGATGAATGATTTTATAAACTGATTCACTTGTTATAGTTCTTACTGAGTATTGGCTCACCCTTTTTCTTTCCCCCTCCTTTAAGATTGAGTATTGTACTGTTGCCTACCACTGGCCTTGGTCTGGATAGCTCCTATGAGGTTGATGTGCATTCTGTGATAATGTATATAGCTGCCGGGTTTATATCTTTGGACACGAACTTTGTTAGCACAATACATCTATGTATATATATTTTTTCTATATATATAAAGTTTGGGATGTAGGTAGTGCTAGTTGACATGATAATTTGCAATATTAGATGATTACTTTGATATGGATTGCTTAACTATAGTGTTGTTTATTGGATTTGGTAATGACTTGATGATGTTGCTTAAGTATGGATGATGACATGATGAATGCCTCGGTTTGTGTATATGTGAATACGATCTATTGCTAGATGCTTATGGATCAACTATCTTGATGTGGTTATGGTCTAAAGAGTATATGTATTTGGTGCTATCTTGGTGCCAATACATGAAGCATTCGGCCTAGAAAGAATTGGCAAAGACTATTACTTGATTCATGTTAGAAATGGTATGAAATATGGTGAAAGCATAATTGGAAACTCCGTATTTAAAATGGCGCATTTAAAGGAATATTCTAAAAGATTAAAATGGGACCCAAGTGATCATAAAATCGATTAAATGAACTCATGATAACTACACGATTTAGTAACCTATGCAGCCACTAGCTAATGTGTCAGCGAAAAGAAAATGAAAATAATTTGCCCATAAATTTTAGGCTTCCAAAGTTAAGACGTGACATTTTATTTCACAATTTCATTACTTTCATGCTTAATTGCATGAATTACACAACATATCATTATAACTCCATGTATTTACACATGATCATCACTAAAACCCTAGTGGCCGAAACTATAGCCCAATCATTTCAATTTAATACCATATAATATCATAACATCACTAAAACATTAACATATATCAAACTGAAAGCTTGAAACAAACATCTCAGCAAGAATCACTAAGTGGTCGAATAGGTTCCTCTACCATAATAGGTGTTTTTGATCCAATCTAAATTGCATGAATTACACAACATATCATTATAACTCCATGTATTTACACATGATCATCACTAAAACCCTAGTGGCCGAAACTATAGCCCAATCATTTCAATTTAATACCATATAATATCATAACATCACTAAAACATTAACATATATCAAATTGAAAGCTTGAAACAAACATCTCAGCAAGAATCACTAAGTGGTCGAATTGGTTCCTCTACCATAATAGGTGTTTTTGATCCAATCTAAAACCATACAAACATTCCATATCAACCCCTAAACAAAATATATTACACTCATGGATTGAATCAAAGCCTACCCTTATAGATCTAGGAATTACCAGAAATGCTTACCCTTAGATCCTTGCAAATCCTTAAGAAATTAAGCTAACAATTTTGGGTATGTTGTACGTGAGACATAAGAGGAACAGCTTTGGAGGAGGTAAGAGCTAAATCGGTTGGAAAATAGCTGAAAAAGCCACGACAACAACGGTTCTTTAAGGTTTTCTATGCATTTTCTCACTTGACCATTTTCCATCTATTTTTATGCCTTTTAATGGCCTTTTTAAGAGGTGGCCGGCTCTTAGAGGTTTGTTTTTGCCAAACTGGTGCATCATAAGTCTTAACCAATAAATGAGAAGTTTATGTAATAAGCTTAATAAGATATTTTGCCAATTTAACCAAATTTTCACTAAGCATTTTTATCTTATTGGTCCAAAGTTTAAAGCTTTACCGTCCAATAAAAAGAGAAAGGGTGTAAAGAGGAAAATTTTGGATTCATTTAGAATCCTGTGAGTAGAATATAAAAATTCTTCTTACTTCTAAAAAAATGAAAAAGGCATTTTCGATGAATGCCAATTGCCAACGCGAAAAATATTTTGTACATTTAAATCTAACAACCAACACAATCCATTAAGATGAAAAGTGAAGGCCATATTCTCAAAACAGCCAGGTTAACAGAAAAAATAAGAAAATTATACATTTTCTACGTGCACCTTAAACTCTGGCACCAGTAATGATTATGAACCACGCTACAAAGAACCAATTAAAACCTTCAACCGGCTCCACAACATCAAGGAGATCTGCTACTTTCTGTACAACGTATCCAGTTAGAGATCAGGAGTTAAAAACCAGCCTTCTATAGCCGCAGGGTATGTGGGCTAGGTTTTGTAAGTGCTTTGACAAAGTAATTGCGGATCTCAGGAATTGTGCGCTGGATTAGCTGCAAGTGCCTGCAATTATTCAGCATGTGGAAGTTTTCAGCAGTTGTGATTGGTTTTAATCCGGCAGCTAATACTGAAAAAAAAAAAGGAAAGAAAAGAGCTTCATCTGATCTCATTACACGGATAACTACAAGCCGGTATCAGTATCATTGGTCATGTTAAAACATAAGCATTTGACAAATGCTACTTTAAAGAGCCCTAAGACATTTGATCATTTCAAGAGTATTCCATTTTCCAGGCATTGTATGTGGGAAGATTCTATATAGATTCCCTCTTCACCAACCTCAACATTTGCATAAACTATATGGTCTATACGTGGCATATCAGAAATTATATGACAAGGCCACCAAAAAGTATGAAATTCTTCTAATCCTTATAATACATCTGTAAGATGCAACTCTCTAGCTTCAAAGTCTGATAATATTCCAGCCAACATCCTAAAAATATCGACATCCCTAGGCCACAAAACTACTACACTGAACAAACAACGTCTTCGTTGTGTGATAAAAGTAGCAGAGACTGCTAAAAGAGTAGACAACAATAAAAATGCAATGCTAAAGACAATGATGTGTCAAGTTGATTGAAATACATACCCAGGTCTGGTGCTCAATTTATCGAAATTCTCCAAGATAAACAAAATGCAAGTGTGCCTCAATGATACGGCATGAAAAGCTTCAGAGAGCTCATACATGCTTGAAACATTTTCCAGTGATATATCCTTCAATCAAAACATAGAAAAAATCAGATACCAATTCCCAATTTCAAAGCAGCAAAATGATTTGAAATATTTACAGACAACCTTTTTGGCCCACCTGCGCTATGGTATACTCACATAGTCGCTTAAGTCCCTCCAAAAGATATTGATCAGCTGCTCTGAGCAGATCTTGTGCGATATCCAATGTAACATATACTGATCCAGTGTATATAAATCTTTACAAAGAATGAAATAAAGTAAATGAGTAATATTCAAAAAGAACAAAATGAAATCCATATAGATCTGGATCAAAGAATTTGCAATACCTCATCATCAACTCAAAAACCTCCCATCTAATATTTGGAATTTCAATATCTCTTGCATCTTTTTCCTGCAACACAGGCCAAGGTGAATTTAAAAATGAAAATCATCTACCTTGATAACATTGTTTCTATCATGTAGCAAGTGCTATAGGTTTAAGTTTAAAACTAAACTCAGAATAAGAGTACTAGTAATTTCAAAAGGAATAAAATAGGGCTACCAGTGACAAATGAAAAAAGCCCAAGTTTGAAAAAATTGACAAAGTTTAGAGCATTTCCAGAATGATCAGAAATAAAGGACTATATCTCATATTAGCTGCAAGATACAGCAGTCAGTGTGGACTCTTGCAATTGTTAGAAAGATATTTGAATAAAAACTCCCACCCCAATACCCAGGTGAAGGAACCCTGGGCCCCTCCTGGGAAAAGGAGGGCCGACCAACTGGGACATTAAAATGATCCAAAAGTGAACTCACTCGATAACCACCATCAAACATAGCACGAAATGCATCTGAAGAAGCAAGCAGACAAATTCTGTGAGCATAGAACCGTCTACCTGCAAGAGAAAAGAAAGAAAGGATCTTAATTAAAACAAAAGCAATATTTTGACCAATCATCAAATGTTTCTCCATAGCAAGCATCACAGCTTTAAGTAAGCAGATCATATAACAACCTTCAACTAAGAAGGTAACATCGGATAAAGTAGCATTGTTCACGTATTGCTCCCCCAAATAGACCTGCAATTAAATTATATGTTGTAACAGGAATTTAATATAGAATTTTTGAAAGTATAAATTATTCTCCTACTTCTGAACCAATTATGAGAATGTTGTCAATCTACTCTTGCAATTTGAAATGTTTATATGAACACACATTTACACATATATTAAAACTCTCATGCAAAAAATAAGATTCTGTGAATAATCTCTTGAAATCCAGATTACAGGTTTCGCATTTGGAAATGCATAATAGAAACAAGAAAGAAAGTTGGTAATTATTCATTTTCCTTGTTCTGTCCATCAATCTCTCCAAAACTAGAAAAGTAATTGCTTTTTGTTTTTGACAAACTTCCTTGTTTTCCTTTTATTAATTTAGAAGTTTGCACCTAACTTCCAATTCAGTTTTAATCTCAATGTCTTCAAATTAAACGCATACTTAAATCAGATGTATTACCAAAAAATATTACTTTTCCTTCATTCTCAAACATTTGGTTGGGACGCAATATCCACAAAGGAAAACTCATAAGCCTAGTCCAAAGCCTCCCCCGAACTTAGGATAAGATATTAAACCACAACCGCTCATAGACCTGGCCTTTCAATTTTCACGGAACAGGATATGGCCATATCAGTGTTGTCAATAGCGGCCGTAGCGGCCGCTATAGCGGCATAGCATAGCGGAAATTTAATTACCGCTACGACAACATATATAGCGTAGCGTTTTTGTAATAGCGGATAATAGCGGCCGCAATAGCAGATAGCGCATAGCGGCCAATAGCGGCGCTATTCTGCATTTTTGGTGAAATGTCCATTTAACCATATTTTTTTTTCTTGATTTAATTTCAGCCAATGATTTTATTGTATTTAAGGGTATTTAAGTCTTTTAAGCCTTTTTTTAAGATTAAATTTTTTTTATTACAGCTCATTTTTTACTGTACATAAAATTGTTTTAAATGAACTTTTTTTTTTATTAAATATTAAACTAAAAAGCAAAAACCTTAAATTAAAGCAAAAACCTTAAATTAAATTATCTTATGTGACTTAAATTAACTTAACTTCATTTTGGTTTTGCCTGATTTTTATTAACTAGGCATTGATTGTACAGAGCATGACTGACCTTTGTTTTTGTCTTTCTGATGTGAATTTCAGTAAAATATGGTCTTTTTGTCACCTTCATGACATTGAATTTGGATATATGGGAAACTGTAAAATCTAAAACATAGTGTTAGAATGTTGGAGAATGTTGGATTTCCAATATAGCTAGAAAACTCTTTTCTGGGTTTCTTGAACATGATCCTAGTAGGACAGCCAAACAAGTAGTCTGCTTTCTTGAGATTTTGTTAGCTGAAAAGGATAAATAAAAGATAGTGGTCGAGTGGGAACTCCAGGGAGCCAACCTTGGTCTTAGCTCATCTATTTAGTGACTTATAGGCGGTTTTAAAATTTTGTCTTTTAGTTGATTGTATGTAGCCAGCTAAAATTAGTTCTACAGTTTAAAATTGGATTAAGAATTTTAAAGGGAGCTGATTGAGAGAGAAAAAGGCATTATAGTGAGTTAGAATTTGGGACTTCATTTGTGTTTATGCTTGAGTTTTATCGTCTTATGTGACTTCATTTAGAGTTTTATCATCTTATGTGACTTGATAACTTGTTATTTGCAATGGTTTTATTGGCTTGAGAACATTATTTGAATGCTTTGTGTAATTTTTATGAGCTATTATGGTCATTATTTTGTTTTCTATTAAATTAGATATATTTTTATAAAAAAAATTTATGGCCGCTATTGTGTCAATAGCGGCCGCTACGCTATCCGCTACGCATCCATAGCGGATTTTGGCCTCACCGCTATTGTCCGCTATTCGCTATTGATAACACTGGGCCATATACAACACCATGCTACAAGCAATGACATTAATTCAGATTTAGGATATCAGGCAATGGAAATGCAAGGGACTAGACTATCAAACTTCTACAAACTCACCTGTGGTGTTGGAGAAGGCGGAGCTCCATCCATAGGAGAAAGAGTCATAGCTTTGTTGGCCAACTTGTACAGAGCTACAGCACCATCAAGTTGCTGCTTAGGGTTTGCAGAACCAAGAAGCCCAAGAATCAGCTCAAGTCCTACATGAAAATAAAGCACACTCAGCCTCCCAAAGCAGCAAAAACATATGCGCTCCATCAATGCAACATGCTAATTTAAATTGCACAGAATTAAGACTACGACTGATTTGGGGATAACTGAAGAAGGGGCAAAGAATATGACCATTGTTATCAATGAATATAGTCCTCTGATCATCAGGAAAACAAAGATGAGCTAGAGCCAAAGCCACTCGTCTTTGGACTGGCTTCTCTGCTACACGCATCAGATACAGCAAATGATTCAACACCTAAAAGGATGATTGAAACTAAAATCTCAGAGATTATAGTGAGATCTAAAACATAAAAGAGCATCAAAGAGCTAGATCTGTCTGAAGTCCAGACAGAAAATATGATAAATAAAGCTATGATGGTAAAATGTAGTTAAAGGAATGAAAATGCCTACTCGCCCATGAATCTTCTCCTCTAGTCTTTTCAAAGTCTTGGCTACACAGTCTTTCGTTGCCTGTCAACACCATTACCAATATTAAAACAGTTAAGAAACAAACACAGCAATGAGCTGGCAAAGTTTTGAGTTCTTATGGACATCATGCAACAATTAAAAAACTATTAGCATGAAGACTAAGAGGAAAGCAAGAACTAATATCTGAAAGTATTGACATACTTGAACAATAAACTCTCCATCTTGCAGCCGTTGGACACCACCCACCCTAATAAAATCGGACACATTATCCTATGGAGAGAAGAAAATATTAACAAAATTTTACAGGTCTCCAAAAAGTAAATTCAAGCACTTTCCCAGGTTCACAACTGTACATGCTACTATACCTCATTATCAGCAAGACCATAAAGAGCAAATGCAGCATTGTGTTGCAAACATCCATTCTTTGAATCTAGAAGCTTCAACAAAGGCACCAAACCACCAACATGTGCAATACCAGCTTGATTGTGTGTGTTCTGAAATCAATTTAACTTTTTAGTCACATCAAGCTATCTATTAGCTCCAGCTTATAAAGACGAGAAATTTGGCTGAGTGTATTAAGTTTCTCAGCAACATAGGACAAAAGTTTATTTAAAGATTTGCCAGAATATACCAGTTGACCTGATCTCTTAGAATTTGACCATTAATATTAAAATTCAAATTTTTTGGATTTTGTTTATTATCTTTTTCTTTTTTTGTAAATATCTTGTAATTAAAGTTCCTGATTTTTAGGCTTAATTTTAGTAGTTTTCAATTTAGGTAATAAATGGCTTGGCTATAAAATAGCTCTGCCTTTCCAGATTAATAGAATGCTTCTGTTGACTTATCCATAAAACCATACGTTCTTCAAACTCTTTCACATGGTATCAAAGCTATAACTAAAGAAAAAATGTTTCTCTACCTCAAACTTTTCTCTACCATTCGAATATTCCCCAACATATTTGAGCACTCCTTCACCACAAACCCCACCTAAACCACAGCCCATTCCAACGAGGTGATCACCATCCCAATATCTGGAGAATTACAGAATCTCCCTCTTCCTATAGATTAAATGGAAAGAACTACTTTAATTGGTTATAGTTGGTTCGTACATTACTCAAGGGAAAGGGGAAACTCAACCATCTTCTTAGCACCAAACCCAATTTTGATGATCCCATGTTTGTAATGTGGGATGAAGACTCGATGGTAATGTCATGGCTTTGGAATGCAATGGTATCAGAGATTAGCGACACTTACACATTCCTATTCATAGCAAAAGATTTGGGAAATTGTTCAATAAACATATTCCAAGAAAAATGACTTGACTCAAATTTATGAAATCAAGATCATACAAACAGCTATCAAGCAAGGTAGTCATTCAATCACCAAGTACGTGAATCTTTTTAAGAATTGATTGCAAGAAATGAATCATTATAGATGTATTCCAATGAAAGATGCAATGACACTACTACTCACAAAAATTTTATTAAAAAAAAAAAAACCCAAATCTATGATTTCTTGGCCGGACTCCGACCAAATTTTACTTAAGTTAAAATTCAGATCTTTAGCAAAGAGGAATTACCATCCTTGAATAAGATCATCGCCATTATCCCTACCGAGGAAAGTTGAAGGGACATCCTCACTGATCAAGTTTTAGAAGGATCAGCTTTGGCTTCTACCGAAATAAAAACATATCCCAAGACAAACCAGTTGCTACAATCTCAGAGGGTAGGAAGCCAAATTCTAGGCAAGGCAACAAGTCCAACCTTGTGTGCAACTAGTGCAAGAAAAGAGGCCAGATTAAGGACGCGTGTTGAAAGCTTCATGATAAACCCCAAGATAGTGGCAAAGGGGGTGGAGGACAAAAGAATTGGCAACAATGAGGACAAGTGAACCTGTCTCATTCCAAGGACAAAAGTTCAAGCCCTTGAAAGAGTGTTGGTATCAAAGCTCCAATACCATAGAATTTGGCAAAGACATTGAGAGGTAAATCTATCAACGACCTTGGTATATGTGGAAAAGTCAACTATATTAAATGTGTAAATATCTATATCCCTAGAATTAAGGTTAGACAATTCCTCAATTATGGGGATTAGATTTAGACTGATTTAGTTTCCTATTTTACTGCTTAACAGTAGCTGTATATATAATCCTTAGAAGTTGTATTATTGAAGTAAGATTCAGAAATAAAATATTCTGAAATTCCACATGGTATCAAGAGCTTTAGGTTTTTTCTTGGAAATCAGTCACTTTTTCAGCCTTCATTGCTGATTTTTCTACAGTTTCTTCTTCAGCCTTCATTGCTGATTTTTTTTACCTTAGGCCTTCATAGCCACTTTCTCATCAAGAACTTTTCTTTCTTGCCAAACCCTAACTCACCATATTTTTCCAAGAGCCGCTGCTGTTTTTTACCACCATGTCAGGTTCTACTTCAGTTGTAAATTCTACTCCTCGTACCAGTAGTTTGATCAAGAACTCTGCATTGGTCACTGCAGAAGCTAATGTTGGTGGACAAAATGTCCCTGATTTGCGTAAGATTGATGACAAGCCTCGAGTGTGGTGTGACCATTGCAACAAACCACGCCATACTCGAGAAACTTGTTGGCATATCCATGGAAAACCAACAAATTGGAAGCCGAAGCAGAAGCTGTCACAACCCTCTGCCAATGAAGCAAATATGGGTTCCTTCAGCAAAGAGCAATTCGAACAACTCCTGAAACTACTAAAGTCCAATCCGACATCTGGTACATCTAATAGTTCATTGGCTCATTCAGGTAGAAATCCATTAGCCCTATCCAGTGTCTTTAATTCTGCTCCATGGATCATTGATTCAGGAGCATCTGATCATATGACTAACCTGTCGAATTTATTTAGTTCATACACTCCCTGTTCTGGTAATGAAAAAATAAGAATAGCAGATGGTAGTTTTTCACCTATTGCAGGCAAGGGTTCTATTAAACTTTCTGAAAGTATTGATCTTAAATCTGTACTTCATGTTCCAAAACTTGCTTGTAATCTTTTATCTGTCAGTAAACTTTCAAAGGATTCCAACTGTCGTGTTATCTTTTTTGACTCTCTTTGTCAATTTCAGGACCAAAACTCAGGGAAGATGATTGGCAGTGCTAGAGAAATAAATGGGCTCTACTATTTCAGTGAGGATTTCCTAGGTAATAAAAAAGCTCAAGGGCTTAGTAGTACTAGTTCAAATTCTGTTTTTGATAAAATAATGCAATGGCATCTTAGGTTAGGACATCCTAGTTTCCCTTATTTAAAACATTTATTTCCTAATTTGTTTAAAGGAGTGGATTGCTCTAATTTTCAATGTGAAAGTTGTCTTTTATCTAAAGATCATCGAGTTAAATATATTTCAAAACCTTATAGTCCATCAAAACCATTTTACTTGTTTCATACTGATGTTTGGAGACCTTCAAAGGTTACCACCTTCTCTGGAAAAAGGTGGTTCATAACTTTTATCAATGATCACACTAGATTGTGTTGGGTTTACTTACTAAGTAAAAAATCTGATGTAGAAAAACTTTTCAAAGATTTTTATTGCATGATTGAAACCCAATTCAAAACAAAAATTTGCATCCTTCGAACAGATAATGGAACTGAGTACTTTAATGAATGTTTGGGAAATTTTTTAAAAGAAAAAGGTATTTTACACCAATCTACATGTCGAGACACACCCAAGCAAAATGGAATAGCTGAAAGGAAAAATAGGCATTTACTTGAGGTAGCTAGAGCTATCATGTTTTCTATGAACATTCCAAAATACCTCTGGGGAGATGCTGTGTTGACTGCATCTTACTTAATCAATAGGATGCCAACTCGTGTCTTACATTTTGAAACACCTTTGAATACTCTCAAAAAATACTTCCCAACATTTCGTTTATACTCTGAGTTACCTTTAAAAATTTTTGGATGCACTTGCTTTGTTTATATTCCCCAAAATTTTCGATCCAAATTGGATCCTAAAGCTGAAACATGTGTTTTCATTGGTTATGCTCCAAATAAAAAAGGGTATAAGTGTTTTAATCCTTTGACAAAGAAAATTCACATAACTATGGATGTCACTTTTCTAGAAAATCAACCCTATTTCAGCAAAAATCTTCTTCAGGGGGAGAATAAAGAAGAAGATAATTTTTGGAAATTCTCTACACCACTATCAAGCCTCATTGAGTCACCAATTCAGTCTATTAAACAATTTAAGGAAATAGACGTTAAAAATAATGAAAACAAAGACTCTCTTAATCAACAGGTGCCAAGTATTGAAGAATCTGAAACAGGGGGAGAATTACTTCAAACGGATTCACATAATCCAAATATTGAGCTTCAGGTTTATACCAGGAGAAAATCTCATAAAAATATTACTGATCTAATTATTTCTCTAGCACCTGTTCAGCCGTAATCTCTGAGGGATGGTCCTCCTCCTCAAACTCAGGTTAATCCTAAAATTGCTCCTTTAGTTTCTTCCCTTGAGTCTCCAAATATTGATTTTTCTGATCTAGATGTCCCAATTGCTAACAGAAAAGGAGTAAGATCATGTACCAATCACCCAATTGCAAAATATTTGTCGTATCAAAAGTTGTCCAATAACCACAAAGCATTCCTTTCAAATATTTCTAACTTGCATGTACCAAGATCTATTCAGGATGCCCTAGGTGATCCGGATTGGAAGTTAGCGGTGAAGGAAGAGATGGACGCTCTTGAAAAGAATGGGACTTGGGAGATTGTGGAGCTACCAAGAGGCAAGACGACTGTAGGATGTAAATGGGTCTTCACTGTGAAGTGTAAGGCAGATGGGAGCATAGAGAGGTACAAGGCAAGACTTGTTGCCAAGGGGTTCACTCAAACTTATGGCATTGACTACCAAGAGACCTTCGCTCCAGTTGCGAAAATAAACTCAATCCGGGTACTTCTCTCTTTAGCAGTTAATTTCAATTGGTCTCTACAGCAACTTGATGTAAAAAATGCCTTTCTTAATGGAGATTTAGAGGAAGAAGTGTTTATGGACCTCCCACCTGGATTTGAGAAAAACCTCGAAACCAACAAGGTGTGCAAATTGAAAAAATCCTTGTATGGTCTTAAACAATCACCAAGAGCATGGTTTGAAAGGTTTGGAAATGTAGTGAAGAGCTATGGTTATATTCAGAGTCAAGCTGACCACACAATGTTCTTCAAGCACTCTAGAAATGGTAAACTAGCTATTTTAATTGTGTATGTGGATGATATAATAATAACTGGTGATGATAGTGCAGAAATTGGAGAACTTAAGAGAAGGCTTGCACATGACTTTGAGATAAAGGATTTGGGAACCTTAAAGTACTTCCTTGGCATGGAATTTGCAAGATCAAAGGAGGGTATCTTTGTTAGCCAACGTAAGTATGTCCTAGACTTGCTTAGTGAGACAAGAATGCTTGGTTGCAAGATAGCTGAAACCCCAATAGAGCCCAACTTGAAACTTCAGCCTGCTGAAACCAAAGATGTAGTGGATAGAGAGAAATACCGAAGACTTGTGGGTAGACTCATCTATTTAGCACATACACGACCTGATATAGCTTTTGCAGTAAGTGTGGTAAGTCAGTTTATGCATTCACCCAGCTCAGAACACTTTGAAGCTACCTACAGAATCCTAAGGTACCTAAAGGGAACGCCTGGAAAGGGATTGCTCTTCAAAAACCATGGACACCTACAAGTAGAAGCCTATACCGACGCAGACTGGGCAGGAAGCATTACAGATAGGAGGTCAACTTCAGGCTATTGCACATTTGTGGGAGGAAACCTTGTCACTTGGAGAAGCAAGAAACAGAATGTAGTAGCCAGAAGTAGTGCCGAGGCTGAGTTTCGTTCAGTAGCCCATGGGATTTGTGAGGTAATGTGGATTAAAAGACTACTTGAAGACTTGAAGGTTTCTAATCCCTCACCGATAAAGCTCTATTGTGATAATAAAGCTGCAATCTCTATTTCTCACAATCCAGTGCTCCATGATAGAACGAAGCATGTAGAAGTAGATAAGCATTTTATCAAAGAGAAGCTTGACAATGGAATAATTTGCATGCCATATATACCAACAAGTGACCAAGTTGCTGATGTTCTTACAAAGGGATTGCACAGGAAGCAATTTGAAAATCTAGTGAGCAAGCTTGCCATGGAAGATATCTCCAAGCCAGCTTGAGGGGGAGTGTGGAAAAGTCAACTATATTAAATGTGTAAATATCTATATCCCTAGAATTAAGGTTAGACAATTCCTCAATTATGGGGATTAGATTTAGACTGATTTAGTTTCCTATTTTACTGCTTAACAGTAGCTGTATATATAATCCTTAGAAGTTGTATTATTGAAGTAAGATTCAGAAATAAAATATTCTGAAATTCCACAGTATATGTTCCTCTGCACAATTAGTATGTCTCTCGCTTTACATGCTCTTAGTGCTTCAGACCTTAACCACTCCAACTCTTGGATAATCGATTTTGGAGCAATCGATCACATGACATTTTCCTCTCTTAATTTTGCCACATATACCCCACGTCCTAGCACACGAAAAGTTACCACAATTTATGGGTCCTCGATTACCGTGTCTAGAAAAAGTGATATCCACCTGAGTCCCACGTTAACCTTAAAAAATGTTTTGCACGTTCTGAAACTTACCACCAATTTTGTGTAGTTCAACACCTTACAAACCACAAAAATTGCGGTTTAACCTTTTGCCAAATTCATGCTTTGTTGAAGACTGAGGTTTGGGGAAGACAGTTGGGCGTGCTAAAGAAAGTGGGGGACTCTACTACCTTGAATTAATAGAACAAAGTGGTGGGATTAATAAGGTTCATTTATCAACTTCCTTGTTGTCTAACACAAAAACTGCACCAAGTTAGAGCCAACTCAATCACCATCGTCTAGGTCATCCTATGAAAGTCTTACGTGTTACGTTTCCTTCATTATTTGCCAATATTGATGTCAGTGAATTTCATTGTGATGCATGTGAATTGCGAAGTACAAACATGTTCATTTTCCTATTACCAACAAAACAGCATCATCTTATTTTTATTACATAAGGATATTTGGGGACATTCTAGTGGGTCGAATATCTCAGGGGCTACATTGTTTGTCACCTTTATTCACAATTGCACTCGTGTCACTTGGGTCTTTCTCCTGAAGGAAAAGTTAGATGTGAATACCATTTTCCAATCTCTCACAATATGATCCAAATCAATTTAAAGTTAAAATAAAGATCATACACAATATGATCCAGATCAATTTAAAGTTAAAATAAAGATCATATTTGGTAATGCAAGAGATTACTTCAATCAAACCTTAACCATTTATTTTCAAAAGGAATGAATCAATCATGAATCATCCTGTGCGGAAACTCCACAACAAAATGGATTGACAGAAAAGAAAAATGGTCACCTCATCTACCACTAGAGCTTTAATGTTTCAAAATAGTGTTTCAAAATACTTATGGGGGGAAGTTGTTCTAACATCTACCCATTTAATCAATGGTACACCATCACAAACTCTTAGTTAAAAAGCCCTTGGGAAGTGTTCCCAAATTTCTACCCAACTTTTACTTCTCATAACTCGTTACAAACACAGGTATTTAGTTGTGATGCATTTGTCCATGTTCACTCACATAACCATAGTAAACTTGATCCTAAAGCAATCAAATGTGTTTTTATTGGATATTCTTCAACACAAAAGGGTTATAAATGCTACCATCCACCACATCTTGAAGAACTTTTGTCTCAGTTGATCTTACCTTTGAGGAAAATGAAAGCTTCTCTGCCAATCAGTATCTTCAGGGGTGCCACTCTCGTGGAAGATAATGATTGGGTCAAGTTGTCACCTTCCTCATCAACTAAGTTCGGTTGTTCACAATTAAATTCGAATCCAGAAACTCTAGTCAAACAATTACCTAAGCCACCAAACTCACCAGCACAACCCAAATCCAAGCCACCTTTTGAGTTTGTTTATTCAAGGAGCAATGGTTCCACTATCAATCCGAAGCAAGATTAGTTGTCTGAACCAACTTCTAGAAATGAGAGAAAGACAAAGGTTAGTACTACTATTGTTCCTACCCCTAACCATGATTCACAACCTTTGAACAAAAATAGTGATGAGGGAATATATACCTACCCATTGCACCTAGAAAAGGTAGCTGAAAATGTACACACCACCCACTATCAAATTGTGTCCTTTGATAGAATGTCACCTTCACATAACTTTCTTACCCACCTCAATTCCATAGCCATGCCACAAACTGTCTAAGGCACTAGAAATTGAAGAATGGAGACAAGCTATGAGAGTGGAGGTGGATGCAGTTGAAAAAAAAAAATAAAACTCAAGAATTGGTGGAATTACCTAGAGGGAAGAGACCGATGAGGTGTAAATGGGTGTCCTCAATGAAGTACAAGGCTAATGGATCATTAGAACGGTACAAGGCCAAGTTAGCTGCTAAAAGGATAAATCCAACCTACGGTGCAGACTACCAAGAAAGATTTGCACCAGAGGCAAAGATGAGTACTCTAAGGGTATTACTATCATTAGCAAATAACCTAGATTAGAGGTTGCATCAGTTTGATGTAAAAAAATGCCTTTTTGCACGGTGATCTGAAGAAGAAATTCACATGGTCTGTCCTCCAAGATTGATATGGACACAAGTGGAAAAAAAGTATGTAAATTAAAAAAGGCTCCATATGGGTTAAAAAATATCACCCAGGTCTTGGTTTGGCAGATTTACAAATGAGATGCTATCAATGGGTAACAAAGAAAGTCAAGATGACCACACTTTGTTTATAAAACACACGACCTCAAGGGGAGTAATAGCATTACTAGTTTACGTGGACAACATTATTTTCCCCAAAAATGATGAAAAGGAAGAAGCTCTTATACAAGGTTTGGCTAAGGAATTTGAGATTAAAGACCTAGGCGAAATGATTTTTTTTTTTTGGAAAGTTGCACACTCAAGGGAAGGATATTTGTGTCACACCAAAAGTATGTGCTAGATTTGCTTAATGAGACAGGATAAACTGGATGCAAACCTACCAAAACACCTATCGTAACTGATCACAAACTAAATGATGCAAAAGAGGATGAACCAGTAGATCGAGGAATGTATCAAAGGTTGGTTGATAGAATAATTTATCTATCACATACACGGCCAAATAAGGCTTATGCAGAAAGTGTTGTATGTCTATTGATGCACATTCCAAAAAAAACATCTTCAGGCCATATTTGAAGGCAAATATGGGCAAGGGAATTTTATTTAAGAAAGGGAAAAGTCTGAGTTTTGAAGCATACATAGGTGCTTATGACGCAGGTTAGTAGTAGATAGAAGGTCAACTTTAGGATATTATACATTTTTTGGCAGAACTTTGATTACTTGGAGGAGCAAGAAGCAACCAGCTGTAGCTAGATGAAGTGCACAAGCAAAATTTCAAGCTATGACACACGGGATTTGTGAACTTATGGCTCAAAATAATCCTAGCAGACCTCAAGATCAAGTAGGAAGGGCTTAGGAAGCTATAATGTGATAATAAGTCAGCTATCAACATAGCTCATAGTCCAATGCAACATGATCGAACTAAGCACATGGAAGTAGATCGACATATTATAAAAGAGAAACTTGATAAAGGGCTGATTAGTACACTGGATGTTTCATCAGAAGGTCAACTTGCAGATGTTTTCACTATGGGCATAGCGGGTCATACATCCCAAAAGATTATTGGCAAGCTGTGAATGAAAAATCTTTATTCTCCAACTTGAGGCAGAGTCTCAGAATATACTAGTTGACCAAATCTCCTAGAATCCGGCCATTAATATTAAATTTTTGACTTCATGGATTTTGTTTATTATCTGTTTCCTTTTTGTAAATATCTTGTAATTAGAGTTCCTGATTTTTATATTTGTTTTTAGTAGTTTTCAATTTTGGTTGTAATTGGCTTGGCTATAAATAGCTCTACCTTTCCAGATTAATAGAATGCCTCTTCTGAGCATTCTAGAAACCCATATTTTCTTGAAACTCTTTCACAAAATTTATAATTACATATCTAGAAATGAAATTGGAAAAGACCTCCTTAAGTGTAATGGAAACCTCCTTAACAAGAACAATCAAAGAGAAACACAAAAAGATTGAGCAAACATAAAATCCTGAAAGCAAAGTTACTTAAGATATCATAGAGAAAATTTGATAAGCAAACACACGTTGAAAAGTTTAAGAGGCAGGATACATGAAAGAGTGGAAAACAGGGGATACTAATTGGCTATATTCGTACAAAGCCATGATAATCACGAGTTATAACAATTGCAAAACGAAGAGAACAACAAACATTTGGATTAATGGAATAAATTTTGGTGTAAGCTAGTTCCAAAACTGGCACAAATTCAAAAACCAAAATTAACTTCAAATTTTATTTTAAATGTAAATATTGAAAGTGGATATAAGTAAACTCATTATTAAATCAGAAAAAAGGACAATCATTTGTAAGATAGCAGACAAAAGCCATTATGGCTTTTCAAAAAAAAAAAAAGCCATTATGCATCTTTCACAGCTTTAATAAAAACTTGAATGGACCAACAAAGAAAATATCAATAATAACCTGTGCCAACCTCCCCAAAGCAAAGGCTGACATCTCTTTCAACTGTACATCAGGAGAGTGAAGCATTTCAATTAAGGGTCTAACAGCACCCCTTTGTACAATATGAACCTGCAATCAAAAGCAGCATGTAGAAATGATCAAAAATTAGGGGCAAGGGAAATGATAAGTAAAGCATAGATACCGTGCTCTTAATCTACTACAATGACAAAGGAAATAATATGAAAAGCTAAATTCATTCAACTATTAGGCCTGTAATTTCAGAGCCAATAACGGGTTTTTCTTCCTTTGTCCCCCAAAATAGACAAATAAAGCCAGGAAGAAATATCTTAAGCCTAATAAAGTACAAAGAGAACAGACAGTATTCACCTTACAATCAGAATCAGTTGCAGCAAATTGTCCAAGTAACAAAGCCGCCTCCCTTTGGCTCTCTGAGCAGCAGGAACTGTCGACCAATAAAACAATTTAATTAATAAAAAGGGAGAACCCTGGATAAACCGCAGTTCAAAAGAACAGCCAAAAAGTAACATATAAGAACTCATGCTAGAACAAGTAAAAGAAAAATCAAAAGAAATTGACGCCTACGTAAGCAAACCAATGACAGGTTGCAAAGCCCCAGCAGCAAGCACTTCTTTTTTTATGTTTGGTGATGAATGCACCAGATTGCCAATCACACCAACCTACAAGCCATTGGGAAAAAATTGATGCAACAGCTGGTAAAAAAAAATACTAAAACCCAGTGGAATTTACCAAAAGTTATCTTGTGCTACAATAAGATCCTACCGCTTCATAGTGTATAACAGCATCCTCTGATCTTAGCATTAAAATAAGAGTAGAAAGGGCATTGCATTCAACAATCTGCAAGCCATAGCAGTCACTCTGTTAACTAGCATCAAAGGCAATTTTATCCAATCCAACTTCCAAAGGCAGGTCTATTACCTGATTCTTGTTTTCATCATTTTTGAATGCTAGGGTTCGTAATGCCCCAGCAGCTGCTCTTTGCACCTTTGTGTCAGCAAATTCAAGCAACTCAACCAGAGGTGGAATCCCACCTTCCATTCTGTCCAATCAATCAAGATATTAGAATAAATGTGGAGATAAACAACTAACTAGAGTTAAAAAAAAATTGCTTAATTTTAGCAAACCTGACACGGGTTTTAATGCTGCTATTCTCATGAGCAAGGTTGGTGATAGCATCAGCTGCTCTTCTAATGACACTGATCACAGCTCTAGATGTAGAACCATCCTTGTGCCGCCTCAACAAATTCACAAGATGACAAGGCCCCAGAATCAACTATAAGTTGCTGATGTTCTGGCTGTTTCCAGCAGAGGTATAAACAATTTAGCAGATTCAGTGACTAGAAAATAGTGAATACCAAACATATTTGTATTAATGCTGAGGACATAAATCATGCAAAAATAAAGGAAATTACCAAACTCAATACATAGCCAAGCTTTAGCAGCAGGACCAATAAAATCAACCCCCAAATTCTATGTAGTAATTTCTACTTCAACAATAATATATATAAATGGAGGCCATCCCCATGCACCAGAACCTTTTTCTTTTCCTTCTATAACAGTCTATTTCAATACTTAACAGGTTAACTTTCCTCAAACTTTCTCAAAGTTCAACTTATGCTATCTACGGTAGAATTGATGTTAAATGATCATCTTACATAGCATACTTCTAACGAAAAAAATACTTCCATAAAAATTAAAATATTTACTAATGCTACTAACAAGAAATTCAAAAAAAAAAAAATCATGCATGCCACGAAATAATTGAACTTTCAATAAGTAATTCAAAATTTAAACTACGATAAATACTAAACAAAACTATATAAAATAAAAGCCTGAAAGTAACAAACAAAATTTATAAGCAAATAGAAATATTCAGTAAAATCACCTTTACGGCGAGAAGACCCAGCGCGAAAGCACTTCTTTTTTCAACCTCGTGTTCGAAAGGCTTCGAGCTCCGGTCACCGTCCTCACATGGAGGCGCTTGGAGATGTTTCACCAGAGCCGGAACCGCACCACCTTCAACGATCACATTAACAACTTCCTCTGCCAAGGCAACAGACAAAAGTTCACGGAATTCAGAAACAGTAAAAACACAACATAAAGAATGGAAAGAGGTGTAAATAAGAATGGGATCGGAGATTGGATTTTTTTTTAAAATTTTACCGTTCTTGGCGAGCTCGGCGAGCACGTGAGTGGCACGCCTGGCAGCGGCGCGATCAGATTCGCGCCAAGAGAAGATAGAGTCGAGGACGTTAACCTGAGTGGAGACTTCGACCAGGAGAGCACGGCTGGCATCGCCGGCAGAGAGAGAGATGTCGCGGTCCTCTAGGATTTCTTCCTCCAGTTTCCGTTTTTGCCCCTTTCGCTCTGGGAAGCCCTCGTCCTCGCGCCACTGAAGCTCCATCAAGAAGGAACAAAGAAGAGGATAGAAAAGAAATTTTGACCGGAAATTGGGATCGTTATTTGAATGAAAGAGAGAGAGATTGGATTAGGGGTATTTTGGAGATTTCGTAAAAAAAATTTGTCATTTTCTCTTTTTTTTTTCGAAGAACAGGAAGGTTAATGTTGGGCTTCTACCGACCGGCCGGCCGTTTGACTTTTTGAATGGCTAAAAGTTTAAAAAATAAAATTTTTGCATTTTATCGATTTATTTAAATAAATCATTATATTTTTATTGCATTTAAATAAATTCATTAATTTTAATTTATATTTAAATAAGCCAAGTATTCAAAGAAACCTTTAGGTTTTACTTTTTACCTAAATGAACTTTTAATATAAATCAATTTTTATTAGAGTGAGTAATCAATTGATTTTTTAAATGGGTTTTAGAACTTAACTTCTTGCATTAAAAAGTCGATTTTATATAATATATTATATAATATTAAATTATTTATATTATATAATATATTTTAAAAACTGATAAATTAAGTCAGTTAGTTCAATTTGTAATTTTAAACATTGATTTAATCGAATGAACCAACCTATAAAATTAATTTATACTCGAAATTGACTTAACTGAATTAATCAAATTTTAATCGATTAAATTGATTTGAATCGATTTTTACTCATATGTAATTTTTTTTATTTGAAATAAGTGCTTACTTGAAAACAAATTAAAACTTAGAGGCTTATCTAAATACAATAAAAATATAAAGAGCTTATTTAAATAAAATTATAAAGTTTTAAGAACCTTTTTAATATTTTTGCCTTTCTGATTTCTGGTCTTTAATTATTTGCTTTAACCAATTTTTAGATCTGATGATTAAATTTTGATTTTTTTTTTGTCAATTTCGATTGGTACAAAAGTAAACATTTAAAAAAAATAAAATAAAACATAATTACTATTTCGAGCTAAATCCCTAAAATTTTAATTTTTTTTTCTTTTAGATTTTATACATCTCATTATTGAATACAACCTAATCAATAAAATAAAATTTTCTTTATAATCACAATTCAAACGCAATTTCAATATTACCCCTTAATGAAATTTAATAGTTTATCTCAAAATTTTCCAAAATTTCCAAATCTCAAACTTACAAAAATTTCCTAAAACTCTCAAGCTCAAAACACCTAACTCCTAATTTTCCTAGACTTACACTATCTCACCACATTTCTTCACAAGGTATGTTTTAAGTTATATTTTTCTTATTTTTTAATTTCTTCTCAAGCATTATGGTAGCTACCTTTCGCAAGACAAAACCTCATAAAAGCTACCTTCCGTGAGGCTTTATCGTTTAGGTTATTGTCAAAGATATCATAGCAGTTCAACCATTTATCTTTGATTTTCATTTTCGAATTTTGGATTATAGGTTATTCTAGAACAAAATCAAGAAAATTAGAAGAAATGTTAAGAGATGATAAAAAAAAAAGAAAAGGAAGAACATGAGAGGTATCATGGTTAGTTTAGTAATTTTCTTTAGGTTAATATGGTGTTTTTCTTGGAAGATATTTTTGTGTTAAAATAAAAATAAAAAATTTGGATTGTATCAAGGAGTATGAGGGTTGCATTTAGAACTTTTAATTTAGGAATGTAATCGTATAATTGTATATTACTTCTTAAAATGGATTTATGTAATTTCATGCAAAAAAGTTAATTGATAATGTATTTAGGTTGAATTATATTAAAATCACTTTTTTACTCTAAAAGTGATATTCCTTTGGTTCATCCCTTAAATAATATTTGAATTTTATTTTTGTAATCAAATTTTTAATTTTAATTTTTATTATCAAAATTTTAAATATTTTATTCAATTAAATTCTATAAAATTATCATCATCATATCCAGAGCCTTTATCTCAATGCTAGGGTATGCTCTGGGCTACATAAACTAATATATGACCTCAAGCTAAGTCATCAGTATGAATTCTCCTCCTTTATTCATTCACGTGCTTTTCCAATTCTCATGCAACCATATCTTTTCAAATGATTTCCTTCTAAGTCTTTTTTAGTCTTCCTCTAGCCTTGACGCTTTTTTCATATTCATAGCCTCCATCTCCTAATTGGAGTGTCCACAGGTTTACATCGTATGTGCCCAAACTAACGTAAATAACTTTCACTCATCTTGTCTTCGATAAGTACCATTCCAACCTTCCTGCGAATGTCTTCATCTCATTATATCATTTCTCATATATCTGCATATCCATTGCAGCATTTGCATTTCTGCTACACTCGTCTTCTGTGTATGTAGCCTTTGAATCCTCAACATTCACTACCATAAAGCAATGTTGGTCTAACAAATGTATTGTAGAACTTGTCTTTCAACTATAGAAATTCTTTTATCACAACACAGCACACCTATAGCGCTTCTCTACTTGCTCCAACCAATCTAAATCATATAGGTCACATCACCATCAATCTCTCCATCCATTTATACAATCGACCCTAAATATCATAAATGATCCTGCTTAGGGATCGCTTCCCTATCTAGCGTCACTATACTTTAATCTCAATCTTTGTTTGAATTGAATTTACATTCCATATATTCATCTTCACTTTATTTAGTTTGAATCCTCTTGATTCTAGCGTCTATCTCCACAGTTCTAACTTTGCATTAACCTTCCCTCTAGTCTTACTATACAAAACAATATCATTTACAAACATCATACACCAAAGTACCTTATCTTGGAGGGATTTGGTTAGCTCATCCATTACTGCAGCAAATAAAAATTGACTTAAACCGACCCTTGATATACTCCCACTATGATAGGAAATTTGTTTGTTTACCCTCTATTTGTCTTTGCATCTCCATATATGTCCTTAATTTTTTAAATAAATTTCACGGAGATTCTTTTCTTCATTAAATACCACTATAGAACTTTCCAAAGCACTTTATCATATGCTTTCTCCAAATCTATAAAGACCGTATGAAGATCTTTTCCTCGTACTTAAGAACGCTCCATAAGTTGTTTAAGTAGTGTATTACCTTTATAGTTGATTATCTAGGCATGAAACTAAATTGATTCTTCAATATCTCTATAGTCTTCCTTAATCTTTATTTTATCACTCTCTCTTATCATTTTTTCATGTGACCCATCAATTTATGCTTATGTAGTGTTAATGCAAGCCTACAAGCCAATTAAGACTTGTTTTGGTTTTGACACTACTTTAATTATTTCTATGTCATTGGCATTTATCACTTTGAATTTTGATAATATTGAAGTATTTATTTGTTTATAAGTCTAGAGAATAATTGTGATTATTGTACTTATGAAGATAAGGCCCATGTGACAAAAAAACCTTGCAAGTGAATTGTGATGTGTTATAGTTATTAGATTACTATGCATTAAAGCTTTATACATAAACTTGTCCCTGGTCATCGTACTATCAAGAATGGGTAGTGATAATACTCAAAGATTGGTACATACTAAGCCCCCTACTTATGAAGTATGCAACCAATCCAATAAGTTGAAATATGGAGATATTTGAAGATAATATGTAGGTGCTTATTAAAGAATAAGTTAATTAAATATGACTCGTTACCAAAATTCCATTTGATAGCGTCACTTGAGTGTTTATGGAAATATACTCTCATGTGATAGTAGTATAAGTAATCCTTAGACTTGAGATGCCAAGTCATCTTATATGTGGACCATCATACTTTGATTTCACCTCAACGGGCTTGGAATGCCAAATACAAAAAAAAATATTTTTTTTGTATGTTTCGAAGCATATGAAGGTGGGTGAGTAGTTAAAATATGGATTAATCTCCCTAAGTGATTAAAGGGATGAAATCTCATGTATCCTAACTCATATTAACTCTAATATCCTTGGCTAAGGCATATAATAAGTTAAAGTTAATATTGGTACCCAAATGGTAAATATGAAAATGTGCATGAGTAGACACAAAGCCATGCATTGTCCATTTCTAAGATAATTGAGATGAAATGATAAAATTACATTAAGATATTGCACACTAAATAGATTGGTCTTTTCAACATTTGGTTGCTACTAGATGCTTAATCATGATATATGAATTTGAATGAAATAAAATGATTTTAAATTCATTGCTAATATGCTGGAAGTTTAATAGGTCACAGATAATAAGGATAATAAATTGATTAAAATAAATTCACAGGGTTAGGAAATTTTGAATTTTCTAATTGAACTTATTTAAGGAATTATGATTGGTCCTAATTGAAAAGGTTTAATTAAATGGGCTTAATTAAAATTGTTTAATTAAGTTGTGTTCTCAATTGTAATTAAAATAAGGTAATAATATCAACTAAATGAAACAAAATCCTAGCCTATATAAGGTTTATTATGGCCAGCCATCCAGGAGAAATAGATCAATATTGAGTTGGTGGTAACCCTAGGGGCAAAACACCTTACCTGACCCCCTATGCTTGTCTTCTTCCTCTCCTCTCTTATTTTCTATAATTTTGCACTTTAAGAAAGAGTTTCTTTACAGTAAGAGAGGTTAATAAGATTGGATAGTGAGATTTTAAATCTTAACCTACTAGTTTAGAGACATCCACAATATGATTTAACCTCCGAAAGGCTCCAATTGTTACTTGTGTGGATCACTATTAGAAGTCAAAAAATTGAATGGCTTTTGGTTTGCAAAAACCTAGCCGAGGTATGCAGGGGCAAGCAGATATTCATAGTTTTGAATTTAAAAGTGCTTAAGATAAGGTATGTCTATTTAAAGCTTTGAAAATCCATTATCTCTTTTGCTTTTCAGTTTTTACATCATTGATTACATCAAGATTGGCCTAATGGAAGTTTCGGTCTTTATTTGTTTAATTTTATATTTTGTTGTGCTATTTTGATGTTGATTAAGCATGACCTAAACCATCAATTGGTATCAAAGTCTCACTTGATGCATGAGAAATCGAAATTAGGTTTTATGTTATTTCCATTTATGCATAGGATGTATGTTAGGCATTTGATCAAATTCCTTTATGTATTAAAGTGTTTACTAGAATGTTTAAAATATGTATTTAAATTTAGAAATTGAAATAAGTTGTTGGTTATTATGTTTAAATAATGATTTAAACATATGTAAAGTTTCATGGTAGATTGTGAATTGAAAATTTTGCGTAAATCCTTGTTTTATGGTGATTTTGCACATAAGCTTAGTGTATGAAATTGCTGCTGGAAATTGATGAATATTTAGCATAAAATGTGTGTAAATTTTTTTACATACGTGCTTAAAAGATTCAAGAATCATACGATTATGAATTGTTCATGAAAAACTATGAAAATAAAAACCCGGAGAAACTCAAAGAAAGGGAATTTCAATAACCCATATAATTCTTTAGGAGTGTCAAATTTTCCATCTTTTGGTGTCATTGACCTTGTACTACTATCTGCTATAAGTGATGAAAGTAGTGGCTCGAAATAATCATGAGAAGACTCAAAGCTGAAAACCTGGTAATACCTAAAAGATTGAGTTTCAGCAAGCTTTTTAGGATACCCATATCCAATTTTGGGATTTTTGATGTCTATGAACTTGTATTACTTTCTATTTTCTATTTTATGTGGTAAAAGTGATGGCTCAAGGTAATCAAACGTGAGCTCAATTTAAGATAGTTTCCTAATTTAGAAAGTGAGTTTCTAAAAATGGAAAGTTTTGTCTTGAAGCTCAATTTGCCTTAGATATATAAATTGAACTTGTAGATTTAATTTATGGATATTTATTGCATGCCAATCATCATGTTGATTAATCAATTACTTACTAAAACCGTTTAAAAAGTTATAAATTTAATGGCTTAATAGCCTAATATACCCTTTATCTTTTACATAAAATGGATGTAAGCCCTCAACATTTTATTTCATGGAAATCAGTCTAAAATTTTTTATTTTACTGTAAATAAACCATCAACCATTTAAAATGATGTAGTTAAGTCCAAATCTATTAAATGGCACTAACTTCTGTTAGTATTATACACATGCCACATGACAATCAACTAAGCTATCCACATCAGCTTCTATGTATGTCTTAACGGCAATTAGTATCATTTAACAGATTTAGACTTAATTACATGATTTTGAAAGATTAAAAGTTTATTTACAATAAAGTAATATTTGATGGACTGATTTTTACGTGATAAAATATTGAGGGCTTAATTCTATTTTATACAAAAGGGTGATGGTACATTTGACTATGAAGCTTAAAATTAATTGAATTACTAAATTAGGAACATCTATCAAAATCAAGTAATTTATATACCCAAATTGGCAACATAAAACCTAACTGTTCTATTGTCTTGTATTGTGGATTTATGATGTTGATTATAGATTTAGATTGATGTGACTGAATGTAGTTCATGTTTTTTATTTTAAATAGGGACTGTGAGCCTTGCTTTTTCTTTATAAATTTTAAAGGTTGTAAAAATTTTTTTCTTATCTAAATCCTCTCGAACATAACTCGAGATTTCTTTACAAATTACATAATTAGATTAAAAATGTAAATTGCCAACATGTTAAGACTTATATCCTAATCCATTAGACTTAAATTCAAGGAGTTGCCACCAACTGCTCTAACCTAAGGTGTGATTGGTCACTTTTTCTTATTTAAGGACAAAGTATGGTTTATGTTCAAAGAAACTAAGGTTCAGGAGTGCAGTTACGTGTGAGGAAGGATTAGCACCCCTAAAAAACCCATCCTAAAATGATACCAACTTTTCTTAAGCTTTTCATGCTCATTCATGGCTTAAGGAATGTTACATCCCACCTTTTGCGACCTTGAGCCTTGATTGCCCAACTTAAACTAAAGGAACGCTCATCCTTGCTTTCTCCAACCTTGCTTGGATTATTCATTCTAGGCTAAAGGAATGCTTATCCTCACCTTTCGTGACCTCAAGCCTTAATTGCCCAACATAACTAAAAGGAATGCTCATCCTTGCTTTCAGCAACCTTAAGTTTTGTTTTTTCATTCTAGGCTTTGGGAACGTCCATTGTTGCCATTCACGACTTGAGCCATGATTGCTCAAATTAACCCAAAGGAATGGTCATCCTTACTTTTCGCAACCTTGAGGTTTGTGTATTCATTCTAGGCTAAGGGAAAGCTTATCCTCACTTTTCAGACTTTTAAGCTAAAGGCTTGGCTTATCATGATCATTGTGCTATGTTCTCATTTCTAGAGTTTGCTTACATTGGTCTTATCCTTTCCTGCCTTCCAAATAATGAGAAGAAATAGATGCTTTGTTGATTTCATGACCACCTTTACTGTACCATTGTTTGAAGAATCTTGCTTTAACATTTCTTGAGCATTTTGCCTTAGCATCTGATTCAGGCATTTCTTTATTCTTGCTTGTACGCCTCTTATTGGGGTGCTATGGTTCATGCTTGTTTAAGCATTATGGCACATATGTTCTTCGCATGCTTATGCGATTCTTTTATTGAGCTCTTTCTTACATACTTAAGTGCTTTAATTTGTTCTTGCATGCTCATATGCCTCTCTTTGCTTTTGCTTTTTCTTCTCCCTTACAAGGAAGAACTCTCATCTCAAAAAATCAATTAGAGCTTCCCTAAGATTGACTCTAAAAAAAATAAGACTTTTAAAATTATGAACGGACTCCTTGTCAGGAAGAGATAGAGATAAGGCTTTCCTGGCTTCTCTCTTTCGCCTTCTCGATGCATTGCTTGGGTCTTCATTGGGCACTAGTTGCGCACTAGCTCTTCGGTGTGAATAAGAAAGTGTCAAGTGATGGAGTCTTTCGGAGGTGTGGCTAGCTCATCTCAAACCACCTTGCCCTTATAACTGATGGGCAAATCCTACTCACCTTGTGGCGATAGACGAGTACGCAAAAAGATTAAAGAAAGTTGAGGACTTTTTGAAGAAAATGAAAGGCATTTGTTTTCACTAAATTCAGGGATTTTGTATTTTCCTTATTCACAAAATGTGGTTCAAAGGAATTTGAAAAATAAAACGAGAAAAGGTTGTCTATCTCTATGTGCTTTAGTTAATCTGGTAGCATGTTGCACGTTTGTCTACTTCATTTGTTCAGTTGTTATGTTGCACACTTTCATGCTTCATTTGATTGGCCACCATGTTGCACCTTAGTATACTTTGCTTAGTTGAGCACTTCATTGCACATTCATGTTCCATACTTAGTCGAGCTCTTTTTTGCACGCCTTTGTGCTTATCTTAGTTCAAGTGGCACCATGCGCACTTATGTGCCTTACTTGGTTGAGCTCTTCATTGCTTATTCATATGCATCATTTTATACGAATAGTATCGGCAAACTTATGTGCCTCTCTTGGTTGAGCTCCTTTGCATGTTTTGTGCTTTATTTGGTCGAATTCTTCGTTACACACTTATGTTCTTTACTTTATTTGGATAGTAACTTGTGCATTTATGCATCTCACATGGTTGAGCTCTTTATTGCACACTCTTGTGCTCCACTTTGTGCGAATAGCATCTTGCACATACATGCAGTTTACTTGGTTGAGCTCTTCATTACATACTCATGTGCTTTCCCTTGTTCAGATAGCATTTTGCACATTTATGTGCTTTCATTTGGTTGTTCATACTTAGCTCAATTAAGTTCTCCATTCTTCCTTGGTTAAGGTGGTGCCGTTTGCATTTAGATGCCTAGTCCTTATAGCCTAATTGCTTCTTCTTTATTTGATTGATATGGTGTTATTCGTACTGGATACTAGCACTATCAAAATGGATCGGCTTGGCCCATTGCCCGACCAAGCTCGGGCTTGGCCCGTTATAAGGCCAAAAGCCCTTTTATTAAAATAGAAATGAAAACATAAGTCCAATCCAGCCGTATGGGCTAACGAGCCTAAATGGACAAACCTATATTTAAAAGTAAAAAATTATAAAATTATATTAATAACTCATTTTTTAGTAAATAAACAAAAAAAATTTAAAATAAACATTAAACAGACATCACATAAATTTATATGAAATCCATAACTTCAAGTCTCCAACATCGTTTGAACAGATTAATTTTCTAACAACCATAATATAAATTGTTTTAACAAACTTAGAGACTAAAAAAATATGACAAGTGTTTTAACATTTAATTTCACCATTCATTTTAATTTTATTAAAAGATATAGTGAATCAGGCCATCAGTGCATAGAGACATTGGCTTGATTAATTGGCTTATGCCTTGATTTTTAAATTAAATCTATTTAATTAAATGAGATTAATTATATGTAAATAAATAAAAGTATAAAAAATTTTAAATATAATTATAAATTAAAAATATTACAAAAATTTAAAAATAGGTAGTCTATTTAGGTCTGGGCCAAATCCATTTAAGCCTGAGCCTAAATGGGCCAAACTAAAAGCCCTTTTTCTTAAATGGGTTACAAAAGTGAAGTCCAAATCCTAAAAATATGAGTCGGGCTAGGCCGACCCAACGGGGCCTTGGCCCATTTTGAAGTGCTATTGGATACTTCATGCGTAGTAGATTTGTCGTGGTCGAATGTGCTAAGCTTCTTGTTTTCCCTCTTAGTCGAACATAGCTTTTATAATTTTATGCTCATCTTCGGCTAAGGGGGTGATCATCTTTTGTCTTGCTTATTCTTTAAGCTAGTGACTTAGAATTTTCCTTCTTCACTTTATTTAATCTTAAGCTATTATTTCTTTAGATAGCCATGCTAGAGTATATTTGTTTGGCTCCTTCTTTACTACCCTTCTGAGCGGTGGGAACAAGTGCTTCCTTTATTAATTTCATGCTTTTACATTAGCACATTTGCTTTAGTGCCTTTGTTTATTTGAACTTGCCTATGCATCTTCTTTCATCTTTATTATGATATGCTTGGACAAGCCTTCGTTGAGTTTTGCCGTGATTGATGTTTGTTGAATTTTGGTTAGATAAACTTTCATGGCACTTGAGCAAAGTTTCTTGATGTTTTGAGCTTGGTTTGGGCAATGCCTTAAGTATACTTATTTAGATAAGACATTTCCTTGCTTGTTCAAGTAAGACTTGCACTTGCTTGTAGAAGCTTTAATTGGGCAATGGTTGATGAAGCTTGATTGAGAAAAAAAGGGTTATAAGCTTGTTTAGGCATGTTTTGATCAAGTGTAGAGATCTCCAAGCTCGTTTAAGAATGACTTGGCCATGTAAAGGTTTACAACTTTATTTGGCTGTAACTTAATCAAACCATGTAAGGGTTTACAAGTTTATTTGGTTGTGACTTGATCAGGTAAGGGAGGTTTATACAAGCTTGTTTGGGCATGGAACTTTAGGCTTTGTTCGAACAATAAGGTTTAAAAGCTTGTTCGGGCAGGGCACTTTAGGCTTTAATCAGGAAAAGAGCTTTACATGCTTGTTCGGGCACAACATTTTAGGCTCTGATCAGGCAAGGAGCTTTACAAGCTTTTTTGAGCATGGCACTTTAAGCTTTGATCAAGTTCAATGTTTGAGCATAAAGGGCATGCATTTGATCAAGAATGGAGTTACAAACTTGTTTAGGCTTGAAGCTTAATCCTTAATTGAGTAAGACATCATCGAGCTTGATCATGCATGGAGTTATAAACTTGTTAAGGCATAGATCTTAGAGCTTTAAGGGCATGGCGTCAATGAGATTGGCCGACCATGGGTGCTTCTTCAAGCTTAACCAAGTATGGCTTGAATTGCATGATTAGGTATGGCATTAAGTGGCTTGATCAAGCATGACATTGAGTGGCTTTATCGATTAAGGCATACTTGATCCGACAAGGCATTCATTCAAGGTTCCGGCAAGCTTAGTTCTTCTCTTGTTATGTTATTTTAATTAGGTATATCATTTTTATACAAAACAATTCTTGATCAAGCAAGGTACTTTACTTGGTCAAGCAAGCCACTTCCTTAATGATTCATCTCCTTTGCATCGTAGACCTTTTGTGTAGGTGCCATATGTGTTAGGGCCTTAGGTTCATCTGTTAAAATTTTTTTCGTTGATGTAGGACCTTTTGATTGATCAAAACATAATGTCTCTTCACTTGCATTGTCAACTATTTCTCTTTCATACTTAGCAAAATATATGCTCCTTATGAATGGTTGATACAATTCGTTCTTGACATACTTAGTCATATCAGTGCTTCCTCATTCATTTGCACTTAAGCTTTTGTGTTTACCTCCATGCATGCCTCACATGATTGGTCATGTTGTCCATGCTTGTCCTTCTATACTAGGTTATATACCATACTTCATGAATGATTATGCTCTCTGCACTTGGCTTTCCTTTTAGTCACATAAATACCTCATATGAATGATTATGCTATCCACACTTGGCTTTCTTTTTAGTCACATGAATACCTCGTATGAATGATTATGCTTCCGTGCTTGGCTTTATTTCTTAGTTGCATGAATACCTCATACAAATGATTATGTTATTTACATTTACTTTTCCTTCTTTACCACTTGAATGTCTTATATGAGTGATTGTGCCATCTACACTTAGCCTTACATACTTGATCACATTGATGCTTCATACGAACATTTGTGCTATCTGCACTTAGCTTTAACACTTAGCCACATAGATGTTCCATATAAACGATTCTATTATCCGTATTTGATCCTCCATGCCTATCCATATTAGTACCTTGTGTAAGTTAGTTGCTATGCGCACTTGATCTTTCACACTTAGTTCCATATTTGCTCTTTATAAGCAATTGTGCTATCTGCACTTGTTCTTCCTCATTTAACTTTATGAATACTTCACATGAATGATGTGCTATCCGTGCTTGATCTTCAACACTTAAAATACCTGCCTTGAACTTGAATGATTGTGCTATCTGCACTTTGAACTTCAACTCTTGACCATACTTGCATTTAGAAGATTGTGCTATCTACTTCATTACATATTACTTTCATATTTGGATGAATAAGCTATATGTGCTTCCTTACTTAATATTTTCTTACTTAGTTGGATCATCTATCCTCACTTAATCACTTAGTGCGTATATATTTGCATGAATGAGCAATTTGTGCTTTGTCACTTTCAACTTCAATCTTTAACCACACTTGCAAGTGGATGATTATGTTATCCATAAGCAAACTTCATATTTGACTAAATATGTGATTCCATGCTTGTTTTTCACACATGACTCAATGGCTTCCCCACTTAACTGAATGAAAGCTTTTTCTTCTTTGATTGAGATGGTTCTATCTATGCTCAGTTGGACAAGCGTCTAGGCCAAATTGTCCTCTTTACGTGATAGGGTGTGCCATCCATGTTTACTTTGCCTTTGTGATTGAATACGTATGTTCCATATTCTCTGCTTAAAGTTGCTGGATTACCATCATCATGCCTTGCTTTGATGGGTTTAAGTTTAGATAGAGCTTACTTAGTTGAATGAAGCATTCATCTTTTTCTCCAAATAAGTACTCCCTTAATCTTTAATACTTGGCTGTATGAGCGTTTCTTCAATTGATAAGTTTGTTATTTGCACTTTTCTTCAATAAGCCTTTGTTTTTGGCTAAACGTCATTCACAAAAATGAGTGTTCATTTGATCTTTTATTCTTTGCCAAATAAATACTTTCTCATTTGATAAGTTGTGTAATCAACACTTTACTTAGGCTAGCCCTTTTTCTTTTGGAAGTTAAGTTTTCCATTTTTTGATCACTTGGTGCTTCCATACTTCCACCTTATACTGGACAAATGCCTTCATAACATCCGTACTTAGTCTTCTTACCTTTTTGGCTAAACATGATAGTTTCACATTGCTACGATACTCATATTTGTGCTTTGTCTTAATTGGTGGAAATAAGAGCAAGTGGATTGTGCCTGCTTTGTTTCATTGGCATTGTTGTGTCATCATTACATTTATTTTTGTTGATTTTTGTGTTTATTCCATCTTCCTTGGATGGTTCTTTGAACACTTAGAATTTTTTTGCATAGAATGGAAGTTTTGATGGAGCTTATCTCTTATGTTTCTTTTTCATGTGCCACACCTTTTGCATGATTTCAATATACTTTGCTCTTCTTCATTCATGCATGTAGCATATTTTCAATGAATTTTTTGATGAAGCTAGTCTTTTGCATTTCTTTGCTTGCGTCACATGTTTTGTATGATTTCATTATGTTTTGCTCCTTTTTGTTCATGCTTATAGCATGCTTGTGACTTCAGGTTCTTCTTAGAGAGTTTTTCTCATTGTTGAGAATTTTGAAATATCATGACCTTCACATTGAAGCTCGATTGCTTTGATTGTTGGACTTGATACATTACAACCTTGATTGATGGCCTAAGGATGCCTTTGTTTTTCCAATTTGCAAACTTACGCCTTGGGTGCAAACCAACCATTTCACTGCATGCATTTAATTCTTCTCATGGGATTGCTCTCTTATTTGTCCACACTAGGTACTGCTTTGGCATTGTCTTGATATGCCTTAACAATAATTTTCTAACCTTCAAGGATTTCAGATAACTTTCTCACGTTCGAATGGCGATTTCAACTTTGTAGAGATTTTTAGGAATTTTACCTCGTTAAATGGACTACATCAAGCTTGGAGAACTTGGAATGAGTTTTCTCATGTCAAGGGACAACTTTAAGCTTCGAGGCTTGAAAATAGTTTTATCATGTTTAGATGGCTTATGAACTTAGAGTTTGAGAATAGTTTTATCAAGTTCAAGAGATGTCTTCAAAACTTAGAGTTCGAGGATGGTTTTATCATGTCCAAGGGATGACGTCTAAACTTATAGAGTTTGGGAATGATTTTATCATGTCCGTAGGACAGCATCAAGCATTGAGTTGGGAATGAATTTTATCATGTGATAACCAAAAATTCTTTGACATTAATAAATTATTTAATAATCGATATAAATTCCTAAACTCATTAATAACAATTTTAAATAATCTTGTAAGGGCACATAGTATGTGGATCTCTCGACACATTGCATCTATCTCGGAATTGGAGATTTCGTCTACTTCGAGCTACCTCACGCCCATGTACTTTCTTGGATTCAAAAATTTATTTAAATCCACTAAGTAACTACATACGAATAAATTTAATATTTTATAAATTGATACTCCTTCTTTCCCATTTAAATTGTCATATTTTGACCATTCACACATATTTAGGAAGTGAAGACTTCCACTTTCCATGTCATACAAATAACTTAAATTGCCTAAATTAGCCCTGAAGAGCAAGACATTAAAATGGCAGGAAGATGAAATTTAGGTTGAAATTTTCAGATTTGAAAAAAAATTAATTTAAGGAGAATTTGGCAGTATATTTTACAAACCTTTTTCTAGAATATTTGTAATCCAAAATTTACTCTTAATTACAACAATTTTAAATAACTATTTTTTCTCCTTTAAACTAGGGATTAAAGAATGTGTTCCCTTTATCGATAAAATTTTTTTTATTAATTTTAAAATTGAAGTATAATGAGGGTATATGAGGAAATATAAAGGTTTAAATTAGTTGACTTTTTCAAGGTGGCATTTTGAGTGGGATAATTTTAAAACACAAAAGTGACAAATTTTTTGGGACAGAGGGAGTAAATCATTGGGATAAACATGAATACATATAAATATAATAGAATTAATATAAATATACATATGTCTAACAATAAAATAAAAACAATAACCTAAATATATATTATATATGGGATACATGATAAATGTTAATGTATATTAATTATCTTAAAAAAAAAGAGAAATCACAAATGAATAAAATAAATATAAATATAACAAATATATCTATTTTTATTTTTATTGATTGGTTTATTGGTTTTTTTAAGAAGAAAACAAAAACATAACTGCTCTCACCATTTCCAATGGCAGAAGAGAGCATTCGGTGAGAAAGAGATCGAAGTTAAGAAGAGAGAGAGAGAGAGGGAAGCATGATCGGGAGAGAAAGGGTAAAGAACGAGCAGTGATGAAGAGCCATAAGTGTCAGTTTCAGGTGTTCAATGGTTAGGCCGGCCATTGAAGGCCGAAACAGCAGTGTTTTTGGAGGTGAAAAACAATGGCAGATCGAGTTAGAGTCAAGCTAAATTACTAGGGTTTTAGGGGTTGAAGAGGTGGCTGACTTGTGACTGAACCCATGGTGTTTTGGAACTCAAAAACAGGACTAGCTTTAGGCACTGGAGTGCTAAACTGAAACTAAAGAATGGCCAAAAAGTAGGGAGATAAGTGCTTATCAGGAATCTCCAACGCTGATTTTTAGATACCGCTTGAAGGTCATTTTGGTTACTATTTGGGTGATCTTGAAAGCTTAAAACTAAGACCAAGCATGGGATTTCGAGAGTTTCTTTAGGTTCAGAACAAGGGCTCGAGAAAGGCTAAGTTATGGCTGTTCGAAGGAGGCTGATAGGGGTGGTTTTAGGTGGCATAAATAGTGGCTTTTGAAGGTGAGAATAAGGCTGAAATATCGGGCTGTATAAAGGCTGTTGTAGTGTGCTAAAAATGGCGTGAGGAATAGGGGTCTTCCTTCTTCGATTTGGGAAACAAACAGCAGTAAGACGCTGCTTTCTTCTCTACAATACAATAGCCTAGAGTAGTGTCCATCTCGGCAACAACAGCGGGGAAGTTTGGCCTTTGTTTGTTGCTAAAAAAAGGGAAGAAAGAGAGACTCTCGGCTGCTATTTGGAACTAGAACATTGGGCTAGAGGCAAAGGAAGCCTCAGCTAGTGAAAGAACAGAAACAATAAGAGGAAAGGCAGCAGTGAATCAGTGAAAAAAGGAGAAGTAGGGGATAAGGTTGGACTCCCTTGAAATGAACACTTGTTGGAGGCTGAAGTGGCTGTTGTTTGGAGGTACAATGAGCAGCAAATGGTGAAAATAATAATAATACAATGCTTAGTTTTGAGGATTTTCAAAGAGTAGTTAATAATGGAGACAAGAGCAAGATCCTGGTGTAATTAAACTAGCAAGTATGCTTAAAAAAAAGGTAAGGGAATATGTTATTGTTTGAAATGAATGTGTGTGTATGTGTCGTGTGTGTGTGTGTGTATATATATATATATATATTAATTGACATGATGAGGATGGATAAAGTATAATTACATATTTACACACACACACACACACACACATATATATATTTGTGTGTGTATCTATCATTAGTAAGATAATGAATGATAGATTGTTAGTGTAGGATTTGATCGGAAATTTCAAAAAGAATGATACAAACTTAGGCTAAGGAAAGTTTTCAAGGGTAAGAGATTGTCCATCAGTCTAAGGATTTATATTTATATATATAAACTGCATGATAACAAAGAGTTTATTTTTGGACATAGAAGTGAATTTGATAAATTGTGGTCTAAGACATATGCTTTAGCAAGTGATTAAGCATAATGAGGACATGTTATTGAGGTATTAATGAATTGATTTGTAGTGAATCAAAGTGGTGTAGGAGCTTGAGTTGTGAATTGGACAACTCGAAGAAGATACTTGCTAAGTGCATAAGGTAAGTGTATTAAGTAAAGCTTCGCTAGCATCATCTCGTAAGAGATGTTTAATTTTAATAAATAAATTACATAGCTTTCGAAATTAAGTGCTACAATGCTATTGATCGGGCTCTTAAGGTAAGATATAAGGTATGATTGAATTGTGAATCTAGATGATGCTTGGGCCAGGATTGAAAACTATGTTTTATGATTTGTGTTGTGGCCGGCTAAGCTTGCTTGTTGTGTGAAATAAAATGTTCAGATGTTAAGTTCTTTCATGAATCTTATTATCCAGTCTGTTTAGGCTAAGCGTGTGTGTGTATGGTCCATATTAAAATCTTACTAGGTAACATGCAAAGTACGTGAGGTACTCTATTAATGCATAAGTCAATTCACACATAACATGTTTTGACTCGAACTATTTTATGTATAAGCTTTTTAATACTTGACATGCTTGGTCCTCAAAAGCATAATTTTGAACTAACTCTATAACAAAGGGTTTTTATGCATATTTGGAAACCTTAAATCTGTTTAGATCTGTTTTTGAAAATTGTGTGCCAGTAGGCATGATGGTGTACCTTTGAGTTTTGACAACAATTTTATCTTAATAAGTTAAGTATTGATTAGTAATCCGTTTTTTGAACTAAATGATCTTTATCAGTATTCAGTAGTTCATTTTCTGAATTAAAGGATTTTCGATCAGTATTTAGTTTTTGTTTTATATTTGATTTTGGGCAAATCTATAAACCTTCGGGTCACTCAGAGCCTATGAGCTTTGCTCTAGGTTCCATTACCCATCTATCGAGCTTTGTGCTCTAGACTTTCAATATCAGTATTTACGTCTTATGAGCCTTGTGCTTTAGGCATTATCAAGCTTGTTTGAAAAACCAACAAACAAGTTCCAGTCCTCAACTGCACAGTGGGGCTGGAGAAAATCTATGACCATAGGTATTGTGTTGCTTGCAACACTCATCCATCACTAGCTAGGAGTATCAGTTATCAGTTATCATGAATCTTTGCCTACACTTTATTAGTATCAATTTTCAGTGATTTAAGGCTTTATGCCTAAACTTTATTAGTATCGATTTTGATTTCAGTTTGAATTCAGTATTTAAAGCTTTATGCCAAACTTTATCAGTATCTCATTCGATTTCAGATTCAATTTAGTATTTGAAGCTTTATGCTAAACTTGATCAGTATATATTTTGATTACAATTTCAGTTCAGTAATTTGAGGCTTCATGCCTAACTTTATCAGCATAAGATAATGTATTTGAGCATGTTAACCTAACACTATCGAGTATCTATTTCCATAAGATCATCGTGTTTTGAATTCATGCATAGTCACTGTGTTTTGAACCATAATCACTGTGTTTTAAATACGTGCATAGTCATTGTGTTTTGAACTCATGTGCATAATCACCATGTTTTGAATTCGTGCATAGTCACCGTGTTTTGAACTCATGCATAGTCATCACGTGTTTTGAACTCATGCGTATAGTGATCATGTTTTGAACTCGATGCGCAGTGGTTGTTTTTAAACTAAATGTATCAGAAACCTGTTTTATTATTTGTAATAGTTTTCAAGATTTTGTGATTTTATTCCTAAACTTATTGATTTTTCAGTTTTAGGATGATTATCGGTTTTGAAATAAATGCACCAGAAAATTTGTTTTGTTATCATTATTTGGTTTCAGTATTCTAAGGCTTTAGGCCTATCTTTATCAATTATCAATACAGTACCCATGTGTTTAAGAAATCTATTTTGCTATCAGTTTCAATTTTAGTATTTCGAGGTTCACACCTAAAGTGATCAGAAATCTGTTTTATTCAAGTGCATAGTGATTTTGATTTGAGCTAAGTACATTGTGAATATGTTTTGAACTATGTGCATAAGAATCAGTTTTGAACTAAGCACATTGCTCATGTAGTATTGTGCATTCTGTCGACATTGTAGTATTGTGGTAAGTGACCATGTTTTCTTAGTATTATGTTGAGGCTTGAGGAAATGAGGTGCCTAAGGTATCCTTCCAACTAATACTCCATACAACCTCAATCTTGAATTGTAAGTGTAAATAGACAGATCTGACATTAAGATATAGTATCATATATACATATCACTTTATTTTCTATTCATACATACACATGCATGTAGATCGACATGAGCCTAGTATGCATTTACTTAAACTACTTATTGAGCTGTAATTTGCTCACCCCTCCACTTACAGACTATCTGAGTTAGGCATCAGCATAGAGCTCTTGCATAGCCATCGAGGACCGTACCTAGTCTAGATACATACCAGTGTCCTTTGAGCCCTGACTTTGCTATTTTCAAGGTATACAAGAGAGTATCATTTTGTTTACATGTGCACTCTATAAAGATTATATAGTACAAATTATGGATGTGTCATGAGATGTATCTTATGATCGTTTTAGATTATTTTGTGAGTTATATAATGATCGAGTGCAATCTTGGAACATGATTAGTATTGTAATGTGAATGGATGTTATTTGATATGATGTGCAATTAGTGATTAGTTGTAGATATTAGGATTGTTGGTTGAGCTAAGATAAATGAAAATAATTTGCAGGTAATATATTTAGGGAAAATCTTAAAATATAAGATGGAATATTTTCAATATGTTTTTCAAAACAAATATATCTTGTGGATTAAAAACAATAATTACATGCCTAGAGAATTATTTTAACCTATCTTTGGATCAAAGAAAAGTTAGTGAAGTTGAATCAAAATAAAAAAGATAAGTGAAAATCGTTTAGTGATTACACTAACACCGAATACAAACCTTATAATGAAAAGAAAAATTTAGTTTGTAAACTTAGTAAGTGGAGTAAGAGTATGTATTGAGCGTATGTCATGACCTTCCGGTTGTGACATATCACGTCTGTGAGATGGCTTCTGAACTTAGAGTTTGGGAATAGTTTTACGCATCCAAAGAACATCTCCCAAACTTAAAGTTTAGGAATGGTTTTATCACGTCCAAGGGTTAGCATCCAAACTTAGAGAGTTTGGTAATAATTTTATCACATCTGCGGGATGGCATTAAGCTTTTAGCTTGAAATAAATTCTATCATGTTTATGGGACGACATTAAGCTTTAGGGCTTGGAATGAACTTTCTCACATCCAAAGGATGACATTAAGCTTTAGAGCTTGGAATAAGCATTAGCATATTTGGAAGATAATATCTAATATTTTAAGAGCTCAAGTGTGAGTTTTTTCACATTCAAGGGATGACTTCAAGCTTAACGAGCTTGGCAAACTTTTTTGTCATGTTATAGAGATAGCTTCAAGCTTTGAAAAGCTTGGCATGGGGTTCTTCAAAAGAACCAAACATTTAAGTTGGCCTTGAGTTGATTGAGTGACGAACACTGAAAACTTGTTGAAGAGTTTTATCTCATCCCAAGGATGGTATCCAATATCGGGGTGAGGGTATTGGGCAATCACTTTATCACATCTCGAGAATGGCTTCCAAACTTAGGAGATTTGGGTCCACAGTTTTTTCTGCCTTCCAAACTGATAATGTTTAGGCAATCTCTCCTTTTGGCATAAACCAATTAGTACTCATATATTTCATGAAGGCTCAAATATCTACTATCTTTATCATGTCCATCGGATAGTATCCATGCTCTCATCATTGGAACACATCAGGCATAATCTTCGTGGGGATCTATGTCCTCTAAACTCGCCATTCATCTTCCAAACTTCATAAAATAGCCAACTTCAAGGCTTGGGGAATCTTTTTTTACGTCCTAAAGATGGCATTTGAGCCATCGGGAAGTGCCCATCTTGTAGACCCAAGTCCCCTCACACCTAGAAGATCACTAGGCTAGGATCCAAGACCTTAAAGACATTAGGAACATCATCCATGCCCTTTATGGCATCTTGGGTAATCTAGATCTACTCTGTCACATCCCAATACCATAAACACACGCATATGCGTTAGACTTTTCTTAATTAACATGCATTTCACATTTGCCGCGGGTTAGATAGGCAATAACCTTTAATCCATTTAATACATCAATTCACACCTCAAGGTACATGCAACCTATTTAGTTAAGATCATGGTTCTCTATAATATTACATAGGACATAAAATTCAAAGTAAATCAGGATATCCATCACAACCATCAATTATACAAAACCACAAATATTCATCACTAACTGCATGTACACAAATATTTAAAGTTAAATTACAATCCTACTTAGACACGTCTTACATCCTTATAAGAGTTTACTGAAAAATAGTACTAATACAATTTAAACTCATTTCTACATACACCTTTCGAGTAGGAATAGAAGAAACCATGTGAAACTTCAGGCTACTTAATCTATAACATTTAAAAATAGATTAGTGAGTTAACGCCTAATAAAAAACTAAATCAAGCACACAAGATTAGTACCACATAAAGGCTGATTAAAAGAAAAATGATGTTTTGAAAATAAGTTTCTTATAAAATACCATGACATGAATTATTCAAATCAAATAATTAAAAACGTAAGTTTCATTTACAAACAAAGCAAAATGGGTACACGTCATGATGGTAGTGCATAGATACATAAAAATTGTTACAAAACGTAAAGATACACTTGATATGATTTACCTCAAAACAACAACAACATCATCATCATCATCATCAGAGCCTTTATCCGAAGAGATTGGGGTAGGCTATATGAACCAATATCTGAACTCACGTTAGATCGTCCATATGTATTCTCCTCCTCCACACATTCCTATCCAAGGCCATTTGTTCATCTAACTCTAATACCTCCATATCTTTCTAAACTACTTCATTCCAAGTCTTTTACCTTAAAACACTATCATAAAATCCCATCATAAATGCCTCAAAACAAAACAAAGTCTCAAAGTATAAATCACTGTACTAAAAACTACAATCCTGCTAAAGTGAGTAAGATATAGGCTAGTAATTTCCTAGAACCACCATAGTAGGTCATAATCACATGTTGTTGCATGGGCAGATGTCCTCATACCCTCATGCAGCATATACATCCACTCCAATCATTGGTCAAGTGCTAGTAATGTCTTTCAAATGCTCTAGTAACACGTTCCTTGTCAGGAACACACAAAACATTAATATTGCATATGCGTCCCAAATCCATACACTAGGATTAAGTATCCCACCACTTATCGATACCTCATTTAATCCTCATTTTTATGGGAGCTAACCATAGATGAACTAGATGTCAACAAACAATCGGTCCTCATATCCTCATGGGATGTATCCTAATTATTGGTCACAAAATCCTACATTGCTCTACTGGAGTGCCTAAATTTCCAAATCAATACACAATATCCTCGAAGAGATCACGGTTCACAAAACGTACGTACAAAATCACAGGACGAATCGTCTCATTTCCCACAAATCAAACATAAATAATCAAATCAACATACATACATGGCCTAAACACATATATATGATGTAGACACCTAATTTTGTCCGAACAATTTTTTTTTAAATTAAAAAAACAATAAAAAAAATCAAAAAAAAATAATGATAAAAAGAAACAAATCAATTTTGGTCAAATCTTAAATTGGAAACCATGCAATCCATGCAAACCCTAAAGTTAAATATTTCAAATTTAAAAATCTCATTTGAAGCACATGCAAAATTTACACCCTCAATAGTTGACTTGGTTGATTTGTTGCCAAAAAAAAATGAATGAACATAATAATTTGCAAATTGATGGAAATAAATCATGAATAAAAAATCCCATGATGGTAGGCACCATTTAGGGATTTTAATAATTTTCTTTCTCAAATTTCCTTTCTAAAATTGATTGGCTATAAAGCCAAGAGATATAAAAAAAAAAAAAGAAAGGGGGAGGAAAAAACTGGATAGAAAAAAACAGAGGAGAAAACCCTAGAAAAAGAACACACGCAGCAGGAAAAAAACACACAAAAAAAAAACCTTAGGAAAAAGAAACCCTAGAAAAAAGCTAGGAAAAGGAGAAAACCCTACTGCCTCGGGGAGGATCGTGGCTGCCTTCCCCTCTCTTAGCCGAACCCATTGCTGGCCACCTTCATCATCTTTGCCATCACCTGCATGGTTCTCACTCAAACTACAAACATAATTATCAGCTTCGGTCCTGCTATCCTAGCCAATTTTACACCTTGTTACACCACCGCCGGTACTGCTGTGTGCTTTACCGCCCTGCATGCTTTGCACTGCCTGGTGGCTACGTCGTTTGTTTCTATTTGCTGAAAGGAAATAGAAACTTGCTTTGCAGCTCACAAGTTGCTTCAGAATTTGAAGGATATTTGGGAAGCCACGTGAATAATCAGAAGGAAAGAAGGCCAAACAGAAAGGAAAGAAGGAAAGAAAAGCCACGTCTTTACTGCTGTAGCCCTGCTTGCTGTCCACTTCGGCTGTCACCACCGTTTGGCTCTTCCAGTGTCGTGCTCCATCACGGCCAGCTGCGTTCACCTCCATCATCTCGCCATTTGCTTCTGTTTGAGAAAGGTGCAAGTCAAGATAAAGCAGCAAAAGAAGATAAGAAAGAAACGGGAAGGGATTTGCAGTAAAGAAACACAAAACGCATAGTGAAGAAGCGAAGGCATCACCTCCATGACCCGCGATTACTTTGCATCTGCTATGCATTAATTTGCATCCGTGCTATCCATCGCCACCGCTTATTGCTGCTCGCTGCTGGTTACGACGTTAAAACAAAGGAGAAAGCCAACATATTCACGTGGGAGAAAAGACAGAAAAAGGAGACAGCTGTTGAGAAGATTGAAGAAAGAAAAGAAAGAAACAGGAAACAAAGAACAAGATAAACGAAAAGAAAGCGAGGAAGCTTTCGTACCAGCCTTGCCTGCTCCATTACTTACGTGGAAAGAAGGAAAGAACATTGGGCTTAGCAGCCCCTGCCCTTGCTTTGCTTCATCGTAAGTCATCACCATTGCATCACCTGTTGTCCCGCCTACAACTACAGCTGCCTCACGACTCCTGCCTCCATCATCGTTGCACGTTTCTGCTACATCTTCATCACGCCTCTGCCTCACCACTGATCAACCCTCACCCGCTCTGCTGCCAAGTCACTTGTACAAGTCTGATCCCTGCTCCGTGCCCTGCCTTCCAACCGTCCCTTGTAATTATCTCCTGTTTGAAGATCATTGTCACACTGCAACCCGTGTCCACTGCTGCTACTACGCCTGTTGCCAAAGCTCCTCCAAGTGCTGCTGCTGTTCTATTTCTTCTTGAAGTCGTAATTATCAAGATACTGCTCCGCTTGTCACCTTCGAGCGAACCGCAACGCTGCACCATCTCCATTGTTTCTTTGGGTTACTCCACTTTACCATAGCTATCTGCCGCAACATTAACAAGGAAGACAAAAAGGAAGGGAGCACTTATTAGGTACGTTTATTTTACTTTAAGTTCTTTTTATCACATGTTATATTTTAATTTATTCATTATTTTAAAAATAGAAAAATAAAAAAGGATTTTGTTCATTATTTTCATTAGTATGCTCCATTTATTCAATGTACACACATATTGTAAATAATATCTTTAAAAATAATAACAAATATTCTTCATGAAATTCTCTAAATATGAGTTACTAATAGTAACAATAAAAAATATAAAAATGAGAAATAATGAAAAATTCCGAGGATAAGATTTCAAAGAAATCACAAGTAGTGATTCTTCGATAATCTTTAGGATCGAGGAAAAAACTTCAGATGTTACGAGCGTATTGGGACATCTAATCGATTTTGTCTCGATAAAAATATATAAAAAAACAAAAATAAGTAAGAAATGGTAAAACTAAATAAATTTAAATGTTGATATAAATAAATATAAATTTTAAGATAAATAAATGAATATAAATATAAACTAATTTCCGATGATAGGATTTCTTAGAAATCACGAGTAGTGATTCTTTGATAATCCTTAGGGTTGAAATAAAATATTTGATTATTACCAGCGTGTTGGGGTATTCAAATAATTTTAGTTCGATATTGATATTTCTAATAAAATTAATATTTAAAAATAAATAATAAATAAATAAAAATTTTAAACAAATAAGTAAACAAGAATATAAAATTGTTACAATTAATCTTTTGGAATAAATAATAACAATAACAATGAAGATAAAAAAATAATAATAATAATTAAAGATAAATAAACATGATATACATTATAAATAACTTCCGATGATGAGATGTTATGGAATTCACAAGTAGTGATTCCTAACTGATCTCTAGGTGAGAGAAATATACTAAATATTACCAGCGTATTGGAATATTTAGTATGATTTTTCAATAAAAACAAGATTTTATAAATATATATAAATTAAAAAATAATAATATAAGCATAAATGAATTAAGAAATAATAAAATGAAATAATGGATTTCTCATGTGCATCATCTATATTTTGATTACATCATTTGCATCCATGAAATTTCAAAATAAGTGTGAATATCCCGAGGATGGGATTTTATAGAAATCACAAGTAGCGATTCTTAATAAATCCTTAGGTGAGAAAATTATCCGAATTGCTACCATAAGTATTGGGGTATTTCGGAATAATTTTCAATACAAAAGATTCTCATTTATTTTAAATAAAAAAAAAATAAAATTCAACATAAATAAAAATAAATTTTAATATTTCAAATAACAAATAATAAAAATGGTTTCAAATAAATGGAGTTCTTTTTAAATATTTAATTAATATCATTTTATTAAGATCAAAAGATAAGACATGATTAAGTGGTACCGTTTTTTTAACGGGCGTTGTGGGGGTGCTAATCCTTCCCCACGCGTAACCGAACTCCCGAACCCAAACTTTGTTTTCGTAGACCAAAAATTATTTTTTTGATAAAACTTAATTAATTTTAAGATTTTTATTAAAAAGATAAATAATTTTAGGTGACCAATCACACCTAGTCAAAAAAGATTGGTGGCGACTCCTATTTTGTGTTTTATTCATAAATCGTCTAGCGATCGAGTCCCCGGACGAAAATCGTTACGACAGCTTTGGCGACTCCACTGGGGACGTTAGAGAGTCGAACCATAATTAATCACGTCTTATCCAAAATCTTAATTAATGGTCTTAATAAAAAACAAAAAAAACAAAAAATAATACAAACAAAGAAAAATGTGTGAATCATTTTCATCATTTGAGTTTTGTTGGGATGCATCTTAAATTTTGTTCCTTTGCATACATGACATATTCATTGCATACATCAACCATACACCCGGGTTTGTCCCTTTTAGGAGAGAGTAGAGTACCTTTGCTCTCGTGAGGTAATAACCTCCACAATGGCAAGTGAAATACTTTCACTCAAGTTGAACCCTTTCCGTTTGTAGCCTGTCATGGGTGAGGATTGGGGTGCCTTACTAGTCTAGTGTGGACGTCAGTAAGGAACAATTTGAGAACCTCTTGTCATCTAGAACTCCAAACCAAACATATAGTAAACTTAAGAAAGCCAACTTGGGATGGAGTCATGTTAACCCATAGAAGATACCTATTAGGGAATCATAGGTTCTTTAGCAAAACATTTCCATGCATTTCTCATCCATGACTTTTTTTTTTCAAACGCATGTAGCATTTTGTTCATTCATTCATCTTCATTCATTTTTTTTTCAAGCATCACCACTTGTGAAATGATAAATTCTTAATTGTGGTAATAAAAGATTTGAAGATAGCTCGACCAAAAGTTCATTCACACAACACTCGTTATCGAGCTAAGATCATAGAATCAAGCACGCGCATGGAGAAGATGGAAAAAGCTCAAGAGGAAATGAGGGGGCAACTGGCCCAAATTGCAGAATTATTAAAAAATCTAAACAAGGGCAAAGGAGTAGTAGAGGAAGCTGCAGTCCAAGAAGGGGTTCAACAACACAGTATGGAAGATCCTATCTATCCTCCTGGATTTGGTCCATTTCTAAGTCAAACATCCCAAGAAAGAAGATATCCACCTGCTTACGCTGCTATACCCCAAATGTTTAGACAAGCTCAATTCCAAGGACCCGCCCATCCTTCCCAAGGTGCAAAATCTACTGATCCCATTGAGGTGCCCGACTTAGATGACCCAAGGGAAGTTGAAAAGTTGAAAGCCAAACAAGTAGAAGAGAAAGATGAGGCGAAGTCGCAACAAAAGATCAATATGTTGGAGGAAAGGATTCGAGCTATTGAAGGCTTAGACTTTTATGGTTCCATGGATGCTACTGGGTTGTGCTTGGTGTCAGACCTGGTTATTCCACCCAAGTTCAAAGCACCAGAGTTTGAGAAGTACAATGGAACTTCTTGCCCTAGGTCTCATCTTATTATGTATTGTCGAAAGATGGCTGCTTTTGCTCAAGATGATAAGCTCCTTATTCACATTTTTCAAGAAAGTCTCACTGGATCTGCTGCCAAGTGGTACAATCAATTAGACAAAATCCGGATTACCACTTGGAATGACTTAGCAAGGGCGTTCACGGCCCAATATCGACATGTTGCTGATATGGCCCTTGACCGTTTATCAGTTCAAAACATGGAGATGAAAGCCAATGAAAGCTTCAAGCAATATGCACAAAGGTGGCGCGATGTAGCCGCAGAAGTGCAACCTCTTCTTTCAGAAAAGGAGCTCACCATCCTATTTGTGAACACTTTAAAGGCTCCATATTATGATAGGATGATAGGCAATGCCACCAAGAATTTTGTTGATATGGTGTTATCCGGGGAGATTATTGAGAATGCGATCAAGCGTGGTAAGATTGAAGTTCCTAACAATACTGAGAAGAAAGGAGGAGCCAACAGAAGGAGGGAAGAGGATGCCCATGCTGTTATAAATGGGGGGCAACATGGACAATACACTCCACGACACTCTTATCCCATGCCACAACCATATTATCCTGTTCAATACCCTTACCAGTCATATCCGCAAATTAATGCTCAGCCTAACTTTCACCCTCAAACACCTGCACCAAATACCCAATCAGTTGCCCAATCCAACAAACAAGAAAGCAATCCTAGGGGGGCATGGCCAAAACAACAAAAAGCTCCCCTTGATCCAATTCCCATAACCTATACCGAGTTGTACCCAAAACTAATCAAAGAGCAACTCATTGCCCCAGTTTATGTGGAACCTCTCAAGCCTCCATATCCAAAATGGTATAATGAGAATGCTCGATGTGAGTATCATTTTGGGAATCCGGGTCACTCCTTGGAGAATTGCACTGCTTTAAAGTATAGGGTGCAAGGTTTGATAAAAGCCGGCATATTGCACTTTGAAAAAAAGGGGGAACCGACTGTGAATGCGAATCCATTGCCCAACCATGGAAATGAGGGATGATTCTTTTGAGGTGAAAGGAGTTTAAGCCATGCAAGTCTGAAGATTTATCAGAATTTTTTTTAGTAATGCAAGACAGTTTTTTAAAGTGCTTAAGCCCATAAGCACGAAATAAAGTTTTATGTATGGGCTAACTTTTATTTATTTCCCTTTCAATAAAGCGACTAGTGTGATGCACTGTCATTTTCTCATTCTATTCATTTGCCATTTCTCACATACTCACCATATCTTTCATTCACAAGTATCCAAATAATGAACATGATGATGATAATGTCAATAAATCTGGAATTCAATTTTGAAAGAACCACTTTTGCTTATGGATTATCAATCTACCAAGGTGTCCAAGTAAGAAAGAAGAAAATTTGTTCACAATTTTCACCCAAATTTGATGCTATAAGAAAAGGTGAATCTCTTATAAAAAATTTCTAACAAGTTTGTATTTGTTCAGTAAATGATCTTCAAGGAGAATATTTGCATTTGAAATGATAAATGGCCTTCTTTCACTATCCTTCAAGCGGGAGTAAAATTATCCTTTGATTACCCCTTTGAGCTTATTATGTATTCTTGTAATATAACCCACCAAGGATCACCCTCCACACTTGGGGCAAGGAAGATGAAATAAAGAAATTTTGGGGGCAAAAAACAAAAAGAAAAGAAAAAAAAGAAAAGGGTTTGAATACAAAGAACCCTAAAAGAACAAAAAAAGAGAAAGAAAGAAAAAAGATATGAGTGAATTAGAATGGGGCAAAATGCTCAAATGATTTACTTCATAAGAAAGTGATCCTTTGGTTTGTAAACCTTGAAACACATTTTGGGCCTACTATATCCTTTTCTTTCATAAACCCTCACATGAGCCTACATTACGTGCCTTTAAAAGCCCATTTTGATCAAATGTAAATGCTTGAATTGAAGAATCATGCGTTGAATGAAACATACTTGTACAATGAGATAATGATCCTTTGAAGGAAGTAGATCAAGTTGAATGAAAAAATCCATGAGCTTTGGAAGATATCTTGGATCGAAATCAAGAACGCCTATTAGGGGCATGAATTTGGATTGAAAACAAAAGGCTGAAATTTGTCAAAGCTAATGGAGTTGAAATGAAGAAAAAAAGAAATAGATGCAAAAAGAAAAAAAGAAAAAAGGAAAATAAAAATAAGAAAAAAGAAAAAAGAAGAAAAAAGAGAAAAAGGAGGATTCAAATTGAAAACCTGAAAAGGCAGTTTGGATCAAAAGAGGGGAACCTAACTTGAAAACCTGAAAAGGCAACTTAGGAAAAAAATCATCACCAAGAGTTTTGATATAGAAGCAAGATTGGCAGGCCCAACATGAATGAACATATCAAAATGAGTGGATTTTTCATAAAAGAATTCTAGATTGACTTGATTGAAATTGTCAGAATGTTTATTAAATGGATACTGAAAACCCTATTCCAAACAAACTGGCCCATTGCTTTTTCTTGATCTCATGTTCCTTTTCTAAGAATGAATACCCATATCTCTCATGATTATTTTAAATTCATTCCATCCCTATAATAAATTGAGAAGATGTATGAGTGCATTACATTGGTGGTCGAATTGGAAGGAAAATAAATAAATGTTGGTAGCCCTTTTTGGGTAAATTTTTGAAAAAAATATATTCTTTTGAGAAATCTTGCATTAAAAGAGAGAAAGAAACAAAAATAGAAAAGATGAAAAGATAAATTTGAAAGCATGATGGCAAGTCTTCAAGCATAATGGGACCAAGACTCATTAAAACGTGGGATGAGAAGTAGAGGTAGAAGATTTGAATAAGAAGAATCCAGCAGATATATGGAACTTGAGGAAAATGAGATGAGCTTGAGAATCTTGTTACCACAATTGAGATTGCATTTACATACATTCATGAAACAATTCAGGGGCCATGACATTAACATGTGCATAACATTTATAGCATTCATGGTATTCATGGCATTCATTATATTCATGACATGCATGACATTTCATTAGTGCATTTTGACATTGAAATATTTCAGACATTGGGATGAGAAATTCTGAATGATGAAAGATTTTGAGGAAAAGAGAAAGTATAAAAGATGGTAATTTGAAAAATGATGAAAAAAAAACTTTTTGAAAAACCTTAGATGAGAGCAAAGTCTAGTTCATCTGGCACCGTAAAGGAGGATGAAGCCTAATATTGTTGGCATCAAAATGAAAGTTAAGCCCAGTTAACTGGCATTCTGAAATGAAAGCTCTTTATTTTCAAAGTCTCATTGCCTCTGTTGAGAGGAGCTTTTTGTTTTCCAAGTCTCATTGCCTCTGTTGAAAGGAGCTTTTATTTCATGATCTTTATGCATTCCTTAGTCTTATGATAGAAAAGACTTTCATATTTTTGCATTCTTTAGTCTCATGATAGGAGAGACTAGGAATTTCATTTTTGCATTCCTTAATCTTGTGATGGAAAAGATTAGGAAAATTCATGTTTGCATTGCTTAGTCTTATGATAGGAGAGACTAGGAATTTCACTTTGCATTTCTTAATCTTGTGATAGAGAAGATTAGGAAAACTTCATCTTGTATTCCTTAGTCTTATGATAGGAGAGACTAGGAATTTCACTTTGCATTCCTTAGTCTTATGATAGAAAAGACTAGAAAATTTCATATTTTTGCATTCTTTAGTCTCATGATAGGAGAGACTAGGAATTTCATTTTTGCATTCCTTAATCTTGTGATAGAAAAGATTAGGAAAATTCATGTTTGCATTGCTTAGTCTTATGATAGGAGAGACTAGGAATTTCACTTGGCATTTCTTAATCTTGTGATAGAGAAGATTAGGAAAACTTCATCTTGTATTCCTTAGTCTTATGATAGGAGAGACTAGGAATTTCACTTTGCATTCCTAAATCTTGTGATGGAGAGACTAAGAAAATTTCATTTTGCATTCCTTAGTCTTGTGATAGGAGAGACTAGGAATTATCATGTTTTACAAAAAAAAAATCATTGATAGGTCTTGCATTTGGACAAAATGGTTGTCTATGTCTTTGCACCATTACTGTTTCACAGCAAAGCGCAAAGAGGGGCAACTGTAGACACCTAATTTTGTCCGAACAATTTTTTTTTTAGATTAAAAAAAAATCAAAAAATCAAAAAATAAATAATGATAAAAAGAAACAAATCAATTTTGGTCAAATCTTAAATTGGAAACCATGCAATCCATGCAAACCCTAAAGTTAAATATTTCAAATTTAAAAATCTCATTTGAAGCACATGCAAAATTTACACCCTCAATAGTTGACTTGGTTGATTTGTTGCCAAAAAAAATGAATGAACATAATAATTTGCAAATTGATGGAAATAAATCATGAATAAAAAATCCCATGATGGTAGGCACCATTTAGGGATTTTAATAATTTTCTTTCTCAAATTTCCTTTTTAAAATTGATTGGCTATAAAGCCAAGAGATATAAAAAAAAAGAAAGGGGGAGGAAAAAACCGGATAGAAAAAAACAGAGGAGAAAACCCTAGAAAAAGAACACACGTAGGAGGAAAAAAACACAAAAAAAAAACCTTAGGAAAAAGAAACCCTAGAAAAAAGCTAGGAAAAGGAGAAAACCCTACTGCCTCGGGGAGGATCGTGGCTGCCTTCCCCTCTCTTAGCCGAACCCATTGCTGGCCACCTTCATCATCTTTGCCATCACCTGCATGGTTCTCACTCAAACTCCAAACATAATTATCAGCTTCGGTCCTGCTATCCTAGCCAATTTTACACCTTGTTACACCACCGCCAGTACTGCTGTGTGCTTTACCGCCCTGCATGCTTTGCACTGGCTGGTGGCTGCGTCGTTTGTTTCTATTTGCTGAAAGGAAATAGAAACTTGCTTTGCAGCTCACAAGTTGCTTCAGAATTTGAAGGATATTTGGGAAGCCACGTGAATAATCAGAAGGAAAGAAGGCCAAACAGAAAGGAAAGAAGGAAAGAAAAGCCACGTCTTTACTGCTGTAGCCCTGCTTGCTGTCCACTTCGGCTGTCACCACCGTTTGGCTCTTCCAGTGTCGTGCTCCATCACGGCCAGCTGCGTTCACCTCCATCATCTCGCCATTTGCTTCTGTTTGAGAAAGGTGCAAGTCAAGATAAAGCAGCAAAAGAAGATAAGAAAGAAACGGGAAGGGATTTGCAGTAAAGAAACACAAAACGCATAGTGAAGAAGCGAAGGCATCACCTCCATGACCCGCGATTACTTTGCATCTGCTATGCATTAATTTGCATCCGTGCTATCCATCGCCACCGCTTATTGCTGCTCGCTGCTGGTTACGACGTTAAAACAAAGGAGAAAGCCAACATATTCACGTGGGAGAAAAGACAGAAAAAGGAGACAGCTGTTGAGAAGATTGAAAGAAAAGAAAGAAACAGGAAACAAAGAACAAGATAAACGAAAAGAAAGCGAGGAAGCTTTCGTACCAGCCTTGCCTGCTCCATTACTTACGTGGAAAGAAGGAAAGAACATTGGGCTCAGCAGCCCCTGCCCTTGCTTTGCTTCATCGTAAGTCATCACCATTGCATCACCTGTTGTCCTGCCTACAACTACAGCTGCCTCACGACTCCTGCCTCCATCATCGTTGCACGTTTCTGCTACATCTTCATCACGCCTCTGCCTCACCACTGATCAACCCTCACCCGCTTTGCTGCCAAGTCACTTGTACAAGTCTGATCCCTGCTCCGTGCCCTGCCTTCCAACCGTCCCTTGTAATTATCTCCTGTTTGAAGATCATTGTCACACTGCAACCCGTGTCCACTGCTGCTACTACGCCTGTTGCCAAAGCTCCTCCAAGTGCTGCTGCTGTTCTATTTCTTCTTGAAGTCGTAATTATCAAGATACTGCTCCGCTTGTCACCTTCGAGCGAACCGCAACGCTGCACCATCTCCATTGTTTCTTTGGGTTACTCCACTTTACCATAGCTATCTGCCGCAACGTTAACAAGGAAGACAAAAAGGAAGGGAGCACTTATTAGGTACGTTTATTTTACTTTAAGTTCTTTTTATCACATGTTATATTTTAATTTATTCATTATTTTAAAAATAGAAAAATAAAAAAGGATTTTGTTCATTATTTTCATTAGTATGCTTCATTTATTCAATGTACACACATATTGTAAATAATATCTTTAAAAATAATAACAAATATTCTTCATGAAATTCTCTAAATATGAGTTACTAATAGTAACAATAAAAAATATAAAAATGAGAAATAATGAAAAATTCCGAGGATAAGATTTCAAAGAAATCACAAGTAGTGATTCTTCGATAATCTTTAGGATCGAGGAAAAAACTTCAGATGTTACGAGCGTATTGGGACATCTAATCGATTTTGTCTCGATAAAAATATATAAAAAAACAAAAATAAGTAAGAAATGGTAAAACTAAATAAATTTAAATGTTGATGTAAATAAATATAAATTTTAAGATAAATAAATGAATATAAATAGAAACTAATTTCCGATGATAGGATTTCTTAGAAATCACGAGTAGTGATTCTTTGATAATCCTTAGGGTCGAAATGAAATATTTGATTATTACCAGCGTGTTGGGGTATTCAAATAATTTTAGTTCGATATTGATATTTCTAATAAAATTAATATTTAAAAATAAATAATAAATAAATAAAAATTTTAAACAAATAAGTAAACAAGAATATAAAATTGTTACAATTAATCTTTTGGAATAAATAATAACAATAACAATGAAGATAAAAAAATAATAATAATAATTAAAGATAAATAAACATGATATACATTATAAATAACTTCCGATGATGAGATGTTATGGAATTCACAAGTAGTGATTCCTAACTGATCTCTAGGTGAGAGAAATATACTAAATATTACTAGCTTATTGGAATATTTAGTATGATTTTTCAATAAAAACAAGATTTTATAAATATATATAAATTAAAAAATAATAATATAAGCATAAATGAATTAAGAAATAATAAAATGAAATAATGGATTTTTCATGTGCATCATCTATATTTTGATTACATCATTTGCATCCATGAAATTTCAAAATAAGTGTGAATATCCCGAGGATGGGATTTTATAGAAATCGCAAGTAGCGATTCTTAATAAATCCTTAGGTGAGAAAATTATCCAAATTGCTACCATAAGTATTGGGGTATTTCGGAATAATTTTCAATACAAAAGATTCTCATTTATTTTAAATAAAAAAAATAAAATTCAACATAAATAAAAATAAATTTTAATATTTCAATTAACAAATAATAAAAATGGTTTCAAATAAATGGAGTTCTTTTTAAATATTTAATTAAGATCATTTTATTAAGATCAAAAGATAAGACATGATTAAGTAGTACCGTTTTTTTTAACGGGCGTTGTGGGGGTGCTAATCCTTCCCCACGCGTAACCGAACTCCCGAACCCAAACTTTGTTTTCGTAGACCAAAAATTATTTTTTTGATAAAACTTAATTAATTTTAAAATTTTTATTAAAAAGATAAATAATTTTAGGTGACCAATCACACCTAGTCAAAAAAGATTGGTGGCGACTCCTATTTTGTGTTTTATTCATAAATTGTCTAGCGATCGAGTCCCCGGACGAAAATCGTTACGACATATGAAATCATGCACAAAGCATTATCCAAACCACAATCAAAATCTCAAAGGGTTACAAAACTGGTTATAAACACAATTTTATCAAAAACATGCCATATGTATATTTAGTTTGATTTCACAACCAGAAGCTTTATGGTACTAATAGAACACATAAAAAGGATAAATTAGAGTACTTACAAAATCTTAGCAATTATCACCTACCCCTGAGCTTCACATTACAGTGCCTTGGTCCACGTGGAATAAAAGTAAACGCGATATGCAAAAATCAAATCCTGAATTTTTAATAGTTTAAACAACAATTTTCGCAATTTGACTTGACTTTTATAAGTTTCCCAGTCGTCTCTCTTGTAGACATCCTATTTTGTCAGGGGTCTTGATTTGTAAAAATAATTAATAGGATTAGGTAACTTCGTATGTTTTTAATTAAGTAGTTTAATTTAACAAATTAGATTAGGGTAAATTAATTAGATTAGATTAGATTAATTAGGATAGTTTTCTAATAATATAAAAAATAATAAATAAAATAAAGTTTATTTTTAAATACTAGGTTAGGATTAATTTTAGGATAATTGTTTAAATTAAAATTATTTAGGAATAATTGATTAACTAGAATAATTTTAGAGTTAATGTCAGGTTAGAGTTAGAGTTCGATTAGACAATTAATAGATAAAAATAATGATAATGATTTAGATGAAATAAAAAAAAGAAAGAAAAGATAAAAATTATGGTAGTCTAATTTAAATGAAATACTAACATGTGTCTATAAAAAGGAGTCACCTTACTTCAAAAAAGAGGGATTGAAGTCTCGGCCACCCTAAAAAACCAACAACCTGTTTTTATCATCTTTAGCCATTATCTTCACAGTCTCATACACAACCCAACACCACCATTGCTCCGGTCTATATTGCTGTCCATCTTCATTGCCATCAGCCCTTGTTCATGCACCTGGTTGCTAAGGGTGTAATCGAGCTAAGCCAATACAGTAAGGTGCTCGAGCTTGAGCTCAATTAAGAAACTCGGTGTTCGATACTCGGCTCGAGCTCGGTCAAGCTCTATTTTTTAAGCTCGAGCTCAACTCGAGATAGAAAACGAGGCACTCAACCTTGCTCGATTAGGCTCGACTATCGAACTTAATTCTCATGCTAAACTGTTCGAGCTCGAATTTATTTTATATACATAAAAATATTATCAATTAAAAATAATAAAATATAATAATTTCTGATAATAATAACAATACAACATCAACAATCCTTAAAAAGTAAATTGATGTATCTTATAATTTCAATTTCTAGTTTATTGGACATTTATAATATATATATTTATGGGTTCTTTAAACACATCAAAATTTACGAGGTAGTGAAGGCATTGTACAAGTCAAAAGTTTCTAAAGATTTTAGCACATCGAGTTTCGGAAAAATAAATAATAAGAAGAAAAATCTTTTTAAGTACAAGAATAAAAAAGCACAAACAGATACTGTTACAGAAACTTCAAAGTGATTTCCATGGGAGTCAACCCCCGAATTCTTAGGCCTCCAACCAAGAACTGCTTTAAGACAATTCAACAAACACATTCTAACACTGTAAAAGATACTGATTTCAAACAAGTCCTTCCATATTCCCCAACAACTATAACAAAATAATAAGCAATAATGATAAAAAGAAAACAAGTGGCCATAAGAACACAAAAAAGAAAAATGAAATGTGTCGACCCTAAATAGTATCTACGTGCAAGTATACAAGGTCATACAAGTAATATAGGATTTGAGTCCTGAATTATCGTCTCACAGAGATTAGTTAGGATATTTAGCTAAATACTAAAATTAGTCACTCTAGATTTATTCAAGCAAGATGTAATTTTCACCTTAACTAACTATTAAAATGCCTTAAATAAAACATAAACTAAATATGCATGGGAATTAAAAAATAGAAATAAATATAAATTATAAAATATAAAATCTTAATAAAAAATATTAAAATAAAATAAAATAAAATACTAAAACCTTAACTAAGATCCGAAATTTAATTAACTCATAAAATAACAATTGAAACCGATGAATTTAACCAAAACTTACTTAGAATGCAAAATTAAAAATGTTATAAATAAATATCTAACTTAATTAAAATAAAATAAACCATTAAACTAAAACTAATAAGCTAATAAACTAAATTTCTAGCAATACAAATTAATATAATATAAACTAGCAATTTAATGTATCTAACTACTAAATAATAAAACTTATAATTTAAACTAAAGTGAATCGAACAACCAAAGATCATCAACAGCTCACGTTTCCACTTGCCATGCATCCCTGCAGTAGTCGCACCAACCATGTCGTCACGCTAGCACTGCTTTGCTTGCTGTGTCACGCAACACCTGAAGCTTCAGCCTACTCATTCCAGCCAACGTCTACAGATCCTACATTGATCTCTTGCAAAGCCAGTCCTGTTCACGCACGACCAGTAGCTACTCTCCACCGAGTTTGACAGCACACACGCAATGTCATGAGCCAACCTTGTATAGGGCCACGACCGGGTAGGATGTCATGAGCCAACCTTGTATAGGGCCATGACCAGGTAGAGGGGCCTTGGGGAAAATAGAATCCATGTATTTAGGAAAATAGAATCCAAGGTATTAGGAAAAATGTCCCCGTTTCAAACATTTTAATGGTTACTGGTAGCATAGCTCTAAAAGCTCTTTAGCTCTTTAGGAGGGGTGAGCAGTCGGCAGGTAGTTGGGCTGTCTCACTGATAACAGTATGTGCAAGCACACCCATCTAAGGCTGCCCTCTTTCGCCCTGACGATGGTGTGGAAGTCTCAACTCTTTTGTAATCTTTGTAATCTCTTCTTTATTAATAAAACAACTTTTTCTTATGAGAACACCTATGGTTTTGATGTTTGAATCCTTTATGCCCCAACGTTATCGTCATGTGCCCCTTAGTAACTTGTTGCTTGATTTCTATATGTTCAGATTGTTTTAATATCTTGGCTGACTTGTGTGGACGAGACCATTCAAGTGTCGTACGGCCAATTGCTTTAGTGAGAAAAAGCTTTGTCCGTGACACGTGGTATCCGAGCTTGGTTAATTGCACCAACAAATGAGTGGAAAATGGTGACGACTCGAGGAGGGTCAGATGATAGAATGAGAATTGAGGAGCTTGAGGCCACAGTGGCCACCTTGAAAGCTTACATGGTCACTAACGACCGATTGAGGGAAATTGAGGCAGCCCAGCAGGAGCTGTCCGAGTCGCTAGCTAACTTGGGTGAGGAGACTAGAGACGCATTGAGAATTATTCAGAAAGAGTTCAAGGAACTCAAGGCTCAATTAGTGTGCTTCAATTAGCTATGGGTAGGACTGGTGCTAGCACGACAGATAGGGGGCAAAGAGCTAAGGTGCCCGAACCGCGCCGGTATGAGGAAGCAAGGGATGCCAAAGAGCTTGAGAATTTCTTGTTTGACATCAAACAATACTTTCCAGCAGTGCGCACAGAGTCAAAGGAAGAAAAGGTTGCAATGGCCTCGATGTATCTTGCTGAAGATGCCAAGTTATGGTGGCGTTCAAAGTTTGTAGGTGATGAGTGCCCATCAAAACATGGAGCGATCTAAAGCAAGAACTAAAAACCAATTTTTCCCCGAAAACATTGAATACTTGGCTCGAAGGAAGTTATGAGAATTGGTGCAAACAGGAACGGTGCGAGAGTTTGTTAGGAGCTTTTCTACCTTGATGTTGGATATTAGGGACATGTCCGAAAAGGATAAGATGTTCTATTTCCTTGAGGGACTTAAGCCTTGGGCTCGGACAGAAATCCAAAGGTAGAAGGTACAAGATGTAGCCACCGCCATGGCTACCGCCGAACGCCCCAATGATTACAATGACAGCTCAAGCAAGCGCAAGAACCCTCCATCAGTAGGCAGTAACTCCAACTATGAAAACGGAGGAAAGGCGGCAAGGGTGGATAAATCCTTAAGTGGGGGAGTGGATGGAGACCACCGAGTAGAGACGCCCCTCCATCTAAGACAAACAATGCCTCGACGTTCAAGCCCAGACAACCATTAGCTTGTTTCCTATGCCAGGGACCACATCGATTTGTCGAGTGTCCCCATAGAGGTGCCATCAATGCACTAAGGACTTCCACCCAAGAAGCTCCCCAATTGCCACCAGTGGCTGAAGAAACTGTGGAAGAGCCCACGAGGATGGGTTCTATCCGATTCCTTAATGCCCTACATTCGCAATCGAGTCAAATGAATAAAGAGCCCGAGAGAGGCTTGATGTTCGTTGAGGTGATGCTCAACGGGAAACCTATAAGGGCAATGGTTGACACAAGGGTAACCGATACTTTTATCACACCTGAGGAGGCCAAGAGGTTTGGTCTAAAGATTAGTAAGGATTGTGGGCAGATGAAAGCGGTCAATTCACCAGCCTTTGCCATCTGTGGAAGCTCGAAGAACATGATGACCAAACTTGGACCATGGGAAGGAGGCATCAACTTCACCGTTTCCCCCATAGATGATTTTGATGTTGTCATGGGATTAGATTTCATGATGTTGGCTCAGGCGATCCCGATTCCAGCTGCCAGTTGCCTATTGTTCTTGGGGGAACGCCCATGTGTAGTGCCAGCCACGATTCTCCCTAGAAGAAGGATGATAATTTCAGCTTTATAGTTTAAGAAAGGAGTAAAAAGAGGGAAGCCCTCATATGTCGCCATGCCAATTTGCAAAGAGTGTGCTGAGTCAAAGTTTGTGCCCAAGGGAATAAGACAGGTGCTAGAAGAGTTCAAGGATGTAATGCCAAACCAACTACCCAAGGTCCTACCACCACAAAGATCGGTAAATCATGAAATTGAACTCCTCATCGGGGTAAAGCCTCCCGCAAAAGGACCCTATCGCATGGCTCCTCAAGAGTTGGCTGAGTTGAGAAAACAGATGGATGAACTCTTGCAAGCTGGCTTTATCAGACCATCCAAAGCATCATTCGGAGCACCAGTGTTGTTTCAAAAGAAGCATGATGGGAGCTTACGATTATGTGTAGATTATAGAGCCCTGAACAAGGTGATAGTGAGGAACAACTATCCAATCCCCCTTATAGCAGACCTTTTTGATCAGTTAAGTCAAGCCAAGTACTTCTCTAAACTTGACCTAAGGTTCGGGTATCATCAAGTCAGAATCGCCGAAGGAAACGAGCTAAAGACTACCTGTGTAACTTGGTATGGTGCATTTGAATTTTTAGTCATGCCTTTTGGACTAACCAATGCTCCTGCCACTTTTTCTACTCTGATGAATCAGGTCTTTCATGAGTATCTTGATAAATTTGTTGTCATCTACTTGGATGACATCTTAATCTTCAGCTTTACCTTGGAGGGGCATTAAGATCATTTCAGACTGGCCTTCAAAAGGCTTCAAGAGCACTAGTTGTTTGTAAAAAGGGAGAAGTGTTGTTTTGCTCAAACCCGAGTCCATTTCCTAGGCCATGTTGTGGAACAAGGGCAGATTTAAATGGATATGGAGAAAGTCAAGGCTATTAAGGAGTGGCATGCCCCGAAAAATGTTAAAGAACTGCGTTCATTTCTAGGACTGGCCAACTATTATCGAAGATTTGTGGAAGGATACTCCTGTAGAATAACGACCCTTATGAAGTTGTTGAACAAAGACAAGAAGTGGGAATGGTCGGGTGAAAGCAATAAGGCGTTTGAGGAATTGAAGCAAACCCTAATTAAAGACCTTGTGTTGGTCCTCCTAGACCTTGGAAAGCCCTTTGAGGTACAAACGGATGCTTCAGATTTTGCCATTGGGGGAGTGCTCTTACAAGAAAGACACCCGGTTGCTTTCGAAAGCCGCAAGTTGAATGAAGCAGAAAGAAGATACACGGCCCAAGAGAATGAACTATTAGCAGTGATCCATTGTTTAAGGGCTTGGTGGCATTATCTACTAGGATCAAAATTTGTCGTCAAGATTGATAATACAGCAGTTAGCCATTTCCTCACTCAACCAAAACTCACGACAAAGCAAGCCAGGTGACAAGAGTTTCTCGCGGAGTTTGATTTTCATTTTGAATACAAAGCGGGGAGTGCCAATCAAGTGGCCGATGCATTGAGTCGACGGGCGAAATTAGTAGCACTTAGGAGAATCGCCTCAATGTCAGCTACCAAAGTAACCACAGATATCTGGAAATTGATTGAAGAAAATCTTGATAAAGATCCCCAATCCAAGTCCTTGATGAAGCTAGTATAAGAAGGGAAGTCAAAGTATTTTTGGGTAGAGAATGGGGCTCTATTGACAAAGGGCCCAAGATTATTTGTCCCGAGAGCAGGAAATTTGAGACAAAAGCTGATGCAGGAATGTCATGACACACCTTGGGTAGGTCATCTAGATTGGCAACGTACTCTTGCTCTACTAAAACAGGGCTATTATTGGCCGCATATGAGACAGGACGTGATGGATTACACCAAGACATGCCTCATCTACCAGCAAGACAAAGTCAAGAGAAATAAGCAAGCAGGCTTGCTTGAACCATTGCTGGTGCCAATAAGACCTTAGGAGAGTATTTCTCTAGACTTCATAAGCGGGCTCCCTAGAGTTGGTGATCTGGGCTCAATCCTAGTAGTTGTTGATCGTTTTTCAAAGTATGCCCCTTTCATCCCAGCTCAAAAGTACTGCACAGCGAAAGACACGGCTCGTCTAATCTTCGAACATGTGGTCAAATATTGGGGTATTCCGGAGAACATGGTTAGTGATAGAGATCCAAGATTCACTAGGTCATTTTGGTGGGAACTCTTCAACATATTAGGATCATAACTTAACATCTTCTCAAGTTACCACCAGCAAACGGATGGGCAGACAGAACGTTTTAACGAATTGTTAGAGGAATACTTGAGGCATTTCGTACAAGCCAACCAGAAAAATTGGCCTCTTCTACTAGATGTGGCACAATTATGTTTCAATTCTAGAAAGAGCTCCGCCACGAACAAAAGCCCTTTTGAAGTAGTCACAGGACAGCAACCAAGATTGCCCCATACCTCCCTTAAACCATATAAAGGGAAGAGTCCTCGAGCCTTCAACTTCACCAAAGAGTGGAGGCAAAACACAAAGATTGCTCGAGCTTACTTAGAAAAAACATCAAAGCGCATGAAGAAGTGGGCAGACAAGGGTCGAAGAGCTCGACAGTTTGAAGCGAATGACTTGGTCTTGGTCAGACTAGTGCCTGAACAGCTTAAATTCCTACAGAAGTGGGACCGCAGATTAGTGCACAAGTATGAGGGCCCAGTGAAGATTCTTAGCAAGGTGGGACAAGCCTCCTATAAAATTGATCCCTAAAAGTGGATGAAAGTGCACCCGGTTTTCCATGTAAGCAACTTGAAGCCATATAACACCGACCCAACACAGGCAAGCCGAAGTAAGGCAACTAGGACTACTATCAGCATGAAGCCACCTTCAGAGCGCCGAGTAGAATAAATCTTGGCTGATAGACAAATAGTAGTGTCAAGAAGACTGATCCAAGAGTACCTAGTAAAGTGGGAGGGACTGGGACCAGAATAAGTTAGTTGGGAGAGAGAGCATGACCTCAGAGCTTTCAAACAGAAGATTGAAGAGTTCCAAGCAGCTAAGTCAATGAGGACGTCGACAGATTAAGTGGGGGAAGATGTCATGAGCCAACCTTGTATAAAGCCATTACCGGGTAGGATGTCATGAGCCAACCTTGTATAGGGCCATGACCGGGTAGAGGGGCCTTGGGGAAAATAGAATCCATATATTTAGGAAAATAGAATCCAAGGAATTAGGAAAAGTGTCCCCGTTTCAAACATTTTAATGGTTACTGGTAGCATGCTATAAAAGCTCTTTAGCTCTTTAGGAGGGGTGAGCAGTCGGCAGGTAGTTGGGCTGTCTCACTGATAATGGTATGTGCGAGCACACCCATCTAGGGCTGCCCTCCTTGGCCTCGACGATGGTGTGGAAGTCTCAACTCTTTTGTAATCTTTGTAATCTCTTCTTTTTTAATAAAACAACTTTTTCGTATGAGAACACCTGTGGTTTTGAGGTGTGAATCCTTTCTGCCCCAACGATATCGTCATGTGCCCCTTAGTAACTTGTTGCTTGATTTCTATTTGTTTAGATTTTTGCGATATCTTGGCTGACTTGTGTAGACGAGACCATTCAAGTGCCGCACAGTCAATTGCTTTAGTGAGAAAAAGCTTTGTCCATGACACGCAGCTACTTCAGGCGACAGTACAAACCAGGCAGCATAATAAGTTAAGGAGTAGCATCAACTAACCCTTGTAGGAACCATCGTGAGCCCCTAAAATAGAGTATACTTTGCAAAAAACAGAGGAGAAATTATGGCCTGTTACGCAGCAATTCTTCTCTCTTTAACCTAGACTTAAAGCTATAAATCTAATATGCAAGATTCTTTTTAACCAGAGAAAACACTAAAGAAATAGAACAAGAAGCTTGAAATTGAAAAGAACACCAAACTAAATTAAAAACTTAAGAGTTCAGTAATATAAAATTGTTTAACAAACTTAAACATAAACTCTTATCTACTTTAAAACATAAATAACAGTACTGGAACTAAAAACTAAAGTTTAAAACACAAATTAAATGCAAAACTCGAACTAAGCAAGACTTGGCAATACAATAAACAAATGAAAGAAAACTGCTCCTAATCCAAAAAGAAAACAACAAAGAAACAAAAAAATGTCTGAAAAAGATGATGAGAATCGGCTTCTGTCACCAGCCTTACTCCTACCACAGCCAAGCAAGAAACAAACAAAAATGAAGTTGATGTAGAAAATAGAGAAAATAATGTTGAAGACGATGGCTGCTGTCACCAGCCAACCTCTCTCGCTAATCCGCTTTGTAGCCGCTTGATTTTGTATAAGTTAGGGCTCTTCAAGTGTGTCACGGGCTTTGTATAATAATTTCCATGGGCTGCCTTCTCCTTTTGGCCTTTTGTTCATGCCTGATCCACAAATGAATGCCACTTGGGCTTGCTTTTCTTCTGGGCTAACATTTAAGTAAAATATGGTTGGATTGGGTTATTGGGTTTTGAGGGTTTAGGTAGAAGGGTTTAAAATAGGCATAGGGTAGGGTTTGAAATTTTGGAACTATTTCATTTATTATTTTTTTTAGAATTTAGAAGGTTAAGATTTTAAAGTTAAAATTTGGTTTAAGGTTTGAAAAAGGCTAACTTTAGGATTTAGAGATAAAGTTAGGGTAAGGGTTTAAACACCAAATCCAACCATTTTTTCTTGATCTTCTTGCCATTTTCTTGGTTTCCTCTTTATTTTTGAATTTCCTACACATGAAAACAATTTAATTAAATTAGCAAGAAAATACATTAAAATTCCAAAATTTATTCAAAATTGATGCAATAAAATACTCTAAAAAATGTATATTTTAGAGACTTATCAAAATGCAATCCCAAATAAGACAAAATAAAAATGAAATGAAATAAAGAAAAATAATAAAAACCCAACAAGAGACAAACTTTTGCAATCTTAAAGAATGGCATTAATGTGAAATCAGCCTCATAATCACATGGAATATGTAAAATGTAAAGTTCATATAATTTGCTCAGCTCATGAGGTTGGCTACATGCTTGCTATGTGTGTGACTAAGGGCGAGACGAGCACCAAAGGTTTGCTAGGAGAGGCGTGCCGTGTGCGTGAGGTTGGAGAGGGAAGCAACTGTGTGAGGCCAACCAAGAGGGTTTGCTAGGGCCGAGGTGTCACGACCCGTGACCACATTTTTACCCTTCTATACACAACTTAACCGGTTGGGCTGTCTGCGATACTTCACTTGTACTGACTGTTAATAAATTTTACATAATATTGTTTATATTATATACATCCCCTATCGTAACAAATCAGATAAGTAGTACTGTTGACGTGTCTAAATACAGAGAATAAATAATCATACCTCAAATAATCAGTCGGTCTGACACATTGTTCTTCGTGTACAGCCAGGATCCACAATCCACTGAACTCACCAGCATCAAAACCTGAGATGTTGAAAATTAAGGGGTGAGCAAAACCACGGCTCAGTAAGAGAATTATATGCCTCACTTGATACTCAGCTTCCTATATGCTGAAAAATCTTTTTCATTTTTCCTATGGGCTCTAGGCTCGCATGTAGGAAAGATACTACAGTCGGCTAGGAATCCGAATGGAGTAAGGTAGGTATTTTAAAATACCATACTTGTTACGGAACCTAGAAGCAACTGTAGAGAAAAATTTTTTCTTTTTGTTATGAATTAATAAATCCTTTTCAATCTTTCATAATCTTTTTCATATTCTTTTCATATATATATGCTTCTGCGAAATAGAGTATTTAAATAAAATAATTAATATTCGTATCATACATGCTTGAGTTATTGTAAATTAGCATGTATGGGTTATACTAAGGTTTATTACCATTTCGTAAGTGCACACATGTCATAACTACTCATACTTACTTTTCATCCTTAGTTACACAAGGCATCGTTCTTATTAAAAGAATAATTATGTGTGGAAACACAAACATTCAAGTAGTACATGTTCAATGGCATATATAGACATAACTCAATAATCAAAAGAAACGAACATTCAAGTAGCACATGTTCAAATGACATATATAGACATAACTCAATAATCGAAAGAAACAAACATTCAAGTAGCACATATTCACATGGCATATATAGACATAACTCAATAATCGAAAGAAACAAACATTCAAGTAGCACATGTTCAAATGGCATATATAGACATCATCCAATAACCATATACATCATGTGTCATATACCTAAGATCTATTTAATCCTTCGATTTTTGTCGCATTCACGAATCACAATCACTTACTTATCGTCACAATATCCTACGATTTCTCATACTAACATCGGAACACGTGTAGCACTTAGTTCCCGAAGGACTCTAGAGGTGGCTCCCACGGTTCAATCATCGAGTCTCTGCTCGGTATGGCCTGTACTGAAACATCGGAACACGTGTAGCACTTAGTTCCCGAAGGACTCTAGAGGTGGCTCCCACGGTTCAATCATCGAGTCTCTGCTCGGTATGGCCTGTACTGAAACATCGGAACACGTGTAGCACTTAGTTCCCGAAGGACTCTAGAGGTGGCTCCCACGGTTCAATCATCGAGTCTCTGCTCGGTATGGCCTGTACTGAAACATCGGAACACGTGTAGCACTTAGTTCTCGAAGGACTCTAGAGGTGGCTCCCACGGTTCAATCATCGAGTCTCTGCTCGGTATGGCCTGTACTGAAATATCGGAACATGTGTAGCACTTAGTTCCCGAAGGACTCTAGAGGTGGCTCCCACGGTTCAATCATCGAGTCTCTGCTCGGTATGGCCTTTTCCGTTTGACATATTCCATGTCATGTAAAATATTTCCCTTTTTAACATGTCACCTATCATTTATGGATTTTAATATAGACGTTAATCTTGTCGTACTATAAACCCTGGAGGGTAAAGGACTAAACCGGTCAAATCTATGACCATAATCTATATTGTCCTCGGTGGATCACGGATTAGGTGTCGACCGGGACTAAACATGTCACATATCATGTATTAGCATGATAAGAATACCAACCAGTCTCAAAACCGTATTTTTCATCGGAAAATACACCTTATGGAATTTATACAATTATATAGTTCCATGATTTAAAACCATAAGGGTTATAATCCTTTAGTGAATATTGATAAAAATATCCATAAAATATTTACTATATTTCACTTCATCTTTCGTCTCGTAATTCGTGTAATTTATCTATTTCGAGAATTTTCGGTGATTTCATTATCACCATTCTCGAATACATGAATATTCTAAAGTTCCATCTCTTTATATTCATATTTTATGAAATTTAGAAATTTCCTCATGTCTCGTGATTTACTATCGAAATTTGGAAATAAATCATTTAATATGATTTTATAAAGTTTTTCTAAAATTTTCGGCAGCATAACGGCTGCCGATTCACTAACCTCCTGCACGGAAAATACAGTTTAAAAATCTTTCAGCCAGTACTTCTCCCCAAATTATTTTCAGCAATTCATGCATCATAATAATTTTCATAAAATAATTGCATAAAATATTTTAAATTAAATTATGCAGACTGAGTATCCTTACAGTGCTGCACATGCATCCCTTACCTTTTTTCGGGTCGGCGAATTCCGCTTATCGATCGCGCCCGCACTCCATTTCTCCCGATTCCTTATCTCGATTGCTGAAAATAATTTCTGGAATTAAAATTCTAATTTTTAGAATTTTTCATAATTTATTTAATTTTTTTCTGAAATTAAATTCTCGGGAAATTTCTTACCGAATTTGTAAAATCCCGGGTTGTCGAATTTCCGGGAATTTTCCGAATTCCCGAAATTTTCCTTTTTCCTCTTTTTCTTCCTTTTTCTTCCTTTTTCCTCTTTTTCTTTTCTTTCTTTCTTTTCTTTTTCTTTTTCTTTTTCTTTTTCTTTTTTTTTTCTTTTTCCTTTTTCTTTTCTTTTTCTTTTTCTCCTTTCTCTGGCCGGACCGGTTCAGACCGGTTTGTGCCTCATCCCGCCGGTTCGGCCGGTTCGACCGCCGGCGGTCCTCCTTTCCGCCGGTTCACGCCTCCCTCAGCTTGCCGGAGTTGCGGAGACGCCAGATCTGGTCTCTGTTTCTCCCCATTGCCGGCGACGGTGCCGGACCTAGGAGGGTGGGTTTCGGCTCCTTTCTTCCTTCGTTCTTCTTTCCTCGGCCGCCGTTGGTCTCGCCGGTGGCCTCTTTCATCTTCCCCTCACCTCTGCCGAGGTTTGGGTTGGGGTGGCGGTGCCTGGACTGGCCGGCACCGCCGTTTCCCTCCTCTTTCCTCTTCGCTTTTGCTTCGTTTTCCGTCGAATCTGTTTCTCTCTTCACGTCGCCGACAGCGTCTTCCCTCTCTCTAGCCGGTGACGTCTCCTTCTCCTTCCTCCCTCGCCGGCAGTGGCGGCTTCGCCGCCAATGGTTGCGGCTGGGAGGGTCGGGATTCCTTCCCCCGATCCTTCCTTCTATTTTCTGTTTTCTTTCCCTTTTTGGTTTATTTTCCCTTCTATTTTTAGTATATGTTTTACTATATATTATATACTATATCATATAATTTATACACATAATATTTACCATATATTACACATATAATATTATTTCATATATATTGTAATACAATATATATTATATATAGATTATATATATTGTACATTACAAAATATATATATCTAGTATATATATATATATATTTATATTTATATACTTTAGAATAAATAACATTTATATATAGAATTATATAAATGTTATAATAGAATATATATATATACCTATAAACTTTAATATAAAATAACATTTACATTTTCTATATATGTATGTATATATATATTTATATATACATAAAATATTATGTTTATATATATATGTATTAATTAAATTCATGAAATAGTTTTTATATATATATACACCAACGTATATTAAAATATACCATATAGTATTTTAAATACATACGTATTTGTATAAAATACACTTATATAAAATTTGAAATTATATAAACATATTTTATTTTCATTTCTCGTTTTCCTTATTTAATTTGGATTTTAATTTATCCAATTTAATTCTTTTCCTCTCTCTATTATTTTTATTTTCACTTCCACTTTAATTTCCTTTACAACAATTTTTCGATTCTTTCACTTCCTTAATTCTCGGGATTTTCACCAATATCCCGTTCTCGCAAAATTTTATTTCCTCTTATTTAATTTCTCTAATATTTATTTTCAATATTTCTAATTTCCAATAAATGGAAAATTTACGGTCATCACACGAGGAGAAGTCGAATCTGAGGGCTGATGGTCTTGTCGGTGCCAAATCTGAGGGTTGAGGGTGTCATCAACGCTAGATTTGAGGAAGATGCTATTTGGCACTAGTTCGTTCGCATCGAATCTTGTGTGGATGGAACTCATCTAGTGAGAGGAGGCTAGATCTAAAGGCAAAATGGTTGTCGAAGCTGAGGGAGGGCTACAGGGGCTGTCGCTGCCAGTGATCGGTGTGAAAGGGAGAATAGGCTGAGGGTTGGGGTGTGGTTACGGCTTCACTCTTCAAAAAGTGAAAGGGAAAAGAGAAAAAAATATATTAGGTTAAGTTACGTTAGGGGTTTATTTAAATTATATGTAATTTTATAATATTATAATAAAAATATTAAACACGCAATTAGGCTCGCGAGCTACTCTTGTCGGGTATCATATTGCTTGAACTTGGCTCGCTTGATAGCTAGACCAGCTTGAGCTCGAGCTCGGCTCAACAAAAATCGAGCCGAGTTCGAGTTTTTTTCGAGTCGAACCCGAGTAGATTGTGAGTACCAATGTATCGTTTACAACCCTACTAGTTGTTACTGAAAAAGGGAGGAAGAAGAAGCCGTACCTCGTTGCATCGCTGTCGTCGTCGAATCCCTGCTCGTGTCTTCCGCAACTGCTGTGGTTCTCACCTTCAATTGCTGCTAGGCATACCCATTGCTGGACTTTATAGTAGAATCGAGGCAGCCATATGTGCAAGAAGCAAAATCTGAAGCCGTTGTACTCGGTGAAGACAAGTTCAGTAAGCCAACTTCTTTCAACAGGTTTTTTTAGTATTAATTAATATTCAATTAGTTAACAAATATTAAGTATAACCATGAAATTAATGTTTAAATTAATAATTAACAATTCGGTATTAATCATTTGTTTGTATTAATAAACTAATAATTTGATGATAATTTATATGTTAATATCTAATATATTTAATAGGTTTATAAATCAATAAAGTCTTTAATCCTAGTTTGCATGTTAATAAATTTGCATGACAATTTGAATTAGTAATTTGATGTTAATTTGCATGATAATTGATTTAAAATATTAATTTATTTATTAAAATATTATTTTTACATGAATTAGTTTAATTTAATTTAGTTTGCATGAGTAGTAAGATGTATAATTAGAATATGAATTAAAATCTTAGGAGTAGAATTTTAGAAGATATAACCTTTCAAGAAAATATAGTAAGAAAACTTTTAGGGTTACAAATAAATAATAATGATAAATAGAATTATTAAATAATTAAGAATTAAATAAATAAAATTATAAGGTCATAAAAATTTATAAATATTAAAGTATAAAGACAAATTGAGGTTATTCCGATGATGGAATCTTGAAGTGATTGCGAATGTGTAACGTCTAAGGATTCCTAAGTAAGAGATTCTTGTTTAAGCTTGGCTAGAATGATAGAAGGCTTAAATGAGTAATTTCAATAAAAAGAATCATAGTTTGTTTTTAAATAATAAAAATAACAAAAATTAGGAATATGTATAAAAAATTTAAAATTAAATAAATAAGTAATGAAATGAAGTAAAAAAGATATTATAAATAATAGGAAAAAGAATAATAAAAAGGGATGGGAGTCAAGATAATATATTTAAATTATCCGATGACAAAGTCTCTTAAGGTGGGTCGAATGAGACAACTTGAATACTCTTGAGGTTGTGAGTACTTTCTAATAATTCAGTCAGAATGATGGAGGGTGTCATAACGTATCAGGCTTCGGGGAAACCTAATAGCTAGACACAAAACTAAGGAGTCGCCACCAACCATTCTAACCTAGGTGTGATTGGTCACCTATTCAAACTAAGGATAAGGCTTGGTCTACGTTAAGAGTTCTAAGTTCGGGAGTACGGTTACGTGTGAGGAAGGATTAGCACCCTCACAACGCCCATCCTAAAATGGTACCAAATAATCTAAGGTTATCCTAATTTTGCCTTTTTACTTTAATCTTGGTATAATTAAATATTGAAAAATGTTTTAAGTCTCCTCCATCAAGCTGGTCGAATAACCTAAAAGTTTTTCTCACATCAGGAGTATTCAAGTAGGACCAATCGCCTTTCTTGAAGAGGCTCCATCGTCGGATTATTTTCATATTTTATGCAATCCCTGTTTAGACTCCTACCCGAATTTCTATCTATTATTTTGTCTTATTTTATTCTATTGTTATTATTTTCTTATATAAATTATTATTCCATATATTTTTATATCTTTAAATAAACATGAATTATTTGATATTGAAGATTTTCTTAAAGACCTTCCATCAAGCTGGTAAGACCTTAAAGAAACTTTCTCACCTTAGGAATTTTTAAAGAAATTACTCAAGCGCAATTCCTTTTAAATTCCATCATCGGAATAATTCACATTTATTAAAATATTTAATCTAATTTAATTTCTATTTATTTTAATTCTTTTCTAATTTTAGTTCTAATTTATTAATTTGATTTTATTCTTTATTATAATAAACTTAATTTTAATTTACTATTTTTTAATCTAATTTAATTTTTATTTTTATAATTAAATTGATTTATTAAATATTGGAAATATCCCTTTAGATCTTCCATCAAGCTGGTAAGACCTAAAAGAAATGTCCTCACCTCAAGATATCTAAAAGTACTACTCGAGCGCAGTCCTTTTAGAATTCCATCGTCGGAATATTTATAGTTGTATTATTTTATTCTATTTCTTAAATATATTAATTTCTATGACTCTTAATTTCTAATTTGATTATTAATTCTTTTAATTGTTATTAATTTTAATTAATTCTTATTTCAATTTTTTAATAAATTTGCATTTTAAGTATCGGAAATATATTTTTAAATCTTCCATCAAGCTGGTAAGACTTAAAAAGAATCTCCTCACCTCAAGATCTCTGAAAGAATTACTCGATCGCAATCCTCTCGGAGTTCCATCGTCGGGATATATTTACTCAAATTTAACATAATTTTATTTAATTTTATTTCTATTTACTCTTATTTGCATTTTTTCTAATTTAACTTATTTTTCTATTATTTTATTTATCTAATATCTATCATACTAACATATAAAATACAAATTAAATTAACCAAATATATCAATACACAAATTATTTATTCAATATATACACATTAATCAAATTAATTGAATCATGCGAAATCAATCCTACCATACAAGTCATGCAAATAAATCTTTATAAATTAGTTCATGTTATACTAAGCCAAATCATGTTATATTAATTAAATCATGTTAATTAAATTAATTATCCTAAAAATATATTGAAACAAAATAAACTCACCATGGTAAATGGGAGATCACATGGCCTTCTTTCTTCAATGTCTTACACCTTAACAGTCCAAGTCATGGCAAACTTCCTCTAGTGGAATTTGGTTACACCTTTAGCACCCAAGACCAAGCATAAATCTGGAATAGCAACGTTGCATGAATCTTGTTCCACGTGCCTTTCCATCCTTTTTTAATCCTTCTTTCTTTACTTTCCCACGTCTCTTCCTCATGATCCTTGCAGCAATTTGTGTTGCACCCTAAAACCTGTTAGCCACGTGATTCAGCAGCAAATGCTTCAGCATGCACCGAACTTCCCTGCTTCTTGTCCACGCAGTAGCTTGCTGCAAGTTTCACCGACCAGCAGAAACAACCGACAGCCTACAAACCAAGAGCAGTCCACGAGCAGACCAACCCACACGCCTCAAACCAACAGCTCATGCACTTGCCAGATTCCAACGCACAGGTAGTAGTCGTTTCTGCCTCCAGTCCGTGGCTGCAGCTTTGCTCAGGTAGAACAAGGAACCAATTTGAAGTTGACGAGACTTTTAGCACAGAGATCAACGCAGACAGGAGAGTGAGGATTTAATCAGCTCTGGAGGATATGAGATGGCCATGTGGTTCTTCTTCTTTCAGTTCTTACTTTGTTGGACAGAAAGGTAGCTCATGGTAGCGTAAAGGGGACAGCAGCCAGGCTGGTAGCGAACTGTAGTGCAGAAAACGCGAAGCAGGAGTGACGAGGGCGTGCGGGCTGGTTCGGAACGGCAAAGTTGCAGCAGCACAGCAAAGCGGTGACGGTGGCAGTAGCGCGCGGCTTCACAGCAGTAGCAGGATGAAGATCGGTGCAGCAAGTAGTGGCGGGGCTGGCAGAACTTGGAGAAGGGTGAGGATGCTGAGGAGGGTTTTCTTTCGAAAGATGGTGATGAATGAAGAACAGCTACACAGTAGGCAAAGGAGGCTCGGGCGGTGGAACGAGGCAAGGTGGTTTTTTGTGTAGAAGATGAAGCTGTCGCAAAAAAAAAAAAAGAAGTAGGGTTCCCTCCAGATGGTGCTTCCCCGGGTCCAAGTTATTGGTGTTTGGTGATCCTGGTCTGTAGGGTGGCCAAGAGCAGTCCCTAAAAATTTTTTTTTTAGGGTTTTTCCTTTTCCTCTTTGTGTTTTTCTCTAGGGTTTTTTTTAGGGTTCCTCTCTAGGTTTTTTTTTTTAGGGTTCCTCCTCCCCATTTTTTTCTTGTGTTGTTCTTTTTATACACCTAGGTTTTCTTTTTTTGTTTTTGGTAATAAAAATCAAGAATCAACTTTTAGGAAAATTTTAGATTTCAAGAATCGGATCTTAAATCCGATATTAATTCTGATTTTCCTTCCTATTTAAATTCCAATCTTTAATAATCTCATTTAAGTCTGCTTTCCTATCAAAATTAATTCCGATTTCTTTCCCTTTTTATTATATTTTATAAAAATAAAAAATAATAAAAAAATAAAAAAAATAAAAATAAAAATCCGAAATTTATTTCTAAATCTAAATTAAGAATAAAAAAAATAAAAAATAAAAATCAATAATAAAAAATATATATATATATAAACTAATTAATTAAAAATATATGAAGAAAACCCGGACAAAAATGGTGTCTACAGTTGCCCCTCTTTGTACATTTGCTATGAAATAGTAATTGTGCAAAGACATAGACATCCATTTTGTCCGCATCCATTTTATTATTTTTTTCTTTCTTTTCAAAATTTTTATTTTTATTATTATTTTTTTTGTTTTGTTCCCCCTTTTGTTTTTAATCTTTCACCTAAAGTGCTCCTTCAACTAGGAAGGCCATGAGACTTTTTTACAATTTTTCATCTCTAAAATGCTCCTTCGACTAGGAAGGCCCTGAAACTTTAAAATTTTTCATCTAAAATGCTCCTTCGACTAGGAAGGCCCTGAAACTTTAAATTTTCTCATCTCTTAAATGCTCCTTCGACTAGGAAGGCTCTGAAACTTTAAAATTTCTCATCTCCAAAACGCTCCTTCGACCAGGAAGGCCTTGAAACTTTAAATTTTCTCATCTCCAAAATGCTCCTTCGACTAGGAAGGCCCTGAAACTTTAAATTTTCTTATCTCTTAAATGCTCCTTCGACTAGGAAGGCCCTGAAACTTTAAAATTTCTCTTTTCCAAAATGCTCCTTCGACTAGGAAGGCCCTGAAACTTTAAATTTTCTCATCTCCAAAATGCTCCTTCGACTAGGAAGGCTCTGAAACTTTAAAATTTCTCATCTGAAAGTGCTCCTTCGACTAGGAAGGCCCTGAAACTTTAAATTTTCTCGTCTCTAAAATGCTCAATTATGCCTGGAGGTCTTATAAATTATACCCTGAGGTTTTGAGGAAACATGCCCGAAGGTCTTACAAGTTGTACCCGGAGGTTTTAATGAATCATGCCCGGAGGTCTTACAGATTGTACCTAGAGGTTCTGATGAATCATGCCCAAAGGTCTTACAGATTGTACCCAAAGGCTTTGATCTTATCATTTCAATTCTATCTTCTAGATTATCTTATCATTCCAGTTTCTTCTTTTTGTTATTTTCTATCACATTTTTTCATCTCATCAAATCTTTCAATCCCTTTTTCATTATCCCATCATATCCATACCTTTTAGTTTCCTCCTCCTTTTCAAATTTTTAACATTTTTGTTTCAAAATTTCATACCTTTTTTGTCACATCTTATTCCTAATCTTTCTCACATTTTTTTATTTTCTTTTTCTTCTTTTTTTTCTTTTTTTTTAAAAAAAAAATTCCAAAATTTTAGTCATCTAGTCTTTCGGAACCTTTTTTATCACATCTTATTCCTAATCCTTCTCACATTTTCTGATTTTTCTTTTTCTCTCTCCTTTTTTTTTGACAAAAAATTTTTCAAAATTTTAGTCATCTAGTCTTTCAGAACCCTTTTTTATCCTATTGTCTTAACAAACAAACCTTTATTTATTTTTTTTGTGTCAAAATGCATGTAATAGAATGCAATGCCATGCATGTCATGAATGCAATGCAAATGATAAACAATGCCTTACCAAGTCACATCATCAGTCTACCTTATTCTTTTCTTAAAAAATTTATCATCCTTCAATCTTCTTTTTGCCTTATCATTCAATCTTTCGCTGCCTCATCATTCTTCTTTCTTCAAATTTAGCAATCCTAAAATCACTTGCCCTATCATCGTCGTTTATTTAGTCTTCTTGTTGCCCCACAATTCTTCTTTCTTTTAGCAATCATCACTCATTCAGTCTTCCCATTGCCCCATCATCATCATTCATTTAGTTTTCTTCTTGCCTCGCGATTCTTATCAACTTAAAATTCATCAATCCAAATCATAACAACAAAATCATCTCAAACTACTCACGAGACCACTTCTCATATCTTCCAGAAGATTCATGCTCTCATAACAACCAAAGATTGCCCCAAGAATAGTCTTAAAAACATCATCACCACACTTGATTTCTTTAAAACAAGAACTTGCCCCCATAAAATCTCAAAACTCTCATTTTTCACTTCTTCAAGTTTCTTTTTGAAAATAGAAAATTGCCCCACATAATAACTTTCCAAGGTAAAAAAACATTTGACATTTAAATCCTTTAAAAATTGGTGATTACTATTGAGAACAAATAGAATGAGTTACAACTTGGTTTAGTTGAATAAATGTGCTGATTTGGTGCATCAAGGATGTTTGGTTATCAAGAAAGGTTCTATTGATCAATGTCTCTTCAATCTTGGCTCACAAATGAAACAAATTCCTTGAAAATCAAAATTCCTTTTGTAAAAATAACTTTCACAGAACATAATCCATTTTAGCACTCTCTTAATTTCTTGATACGTGGACTTTAACAAATGTCAAGACTAGCTGTGATGGCTCAAAGATACAAATCTCAAGTCAAAATTTCAAGGTGATGGTTTTTGAATTTCTCAAAAGGTCTTGACTGAAAGCATCACTTTGGTTTTTCTTCTTTCTTGTTATTGCCTTAGCATAGTCACAAACAATGGCCTTGAGTTGTTTCAAATTTGCTCTAGACTGCCCTTTCATGGGTTCTCACCCTAGAGCTTCATTCTCTTTTTTTCTTTTTTTCTTTTTTTTTAATGATTGTTCTACCATGCATTTGAGAACTCAAATTTCATTCCAAACAAAATAATGATGATGGTTTCTCAAAGAAAAGCTTTTCATTACAAGCATCTCTATTTGATCAAAATGGACTTTTAAGCACGTACCGTAGGCCAAGGTTTAGGGTTTTCAAAGAATGGATAAATAGGCCCAAAATAAGTGTTTTCAAGGTTTATCGAACCAAGGATCATTTCTTCGATTGTGAACATCTGTCCTTCCCACTCTTCGAAGCATTTTCCTTTTCTTTTCTAACATTTTATTCTTATTCATTTCTTTTTTCTTTCTTTTTTTTTCGCATCTACTTTTTTTCATTTTTTTCCATTTCTTGTTTTTTTCATATTGATTTCCATCTTCACATATCCTTCTTCTCACATTTGCCCCTTAACAAGGGCATCATTTTCTTGCATTTAACATAAGACCAATCACTAATGCTTCTAAAACTCCTTTGATGTATTTGCCTCTCCGATGTGGAGGGTGATCCTTGGCCAAGGTTCATTTAGAAAAGAAATCAATAAGCTCAAAAGGGGTAACAAAGGGATGATTTCATTTCAGTAATAGGAATATGAAAGATGGCCATTTGTCATATCAAATATTGACACTTCTATTGAAAACCAATCCTCAAGATAAAAATTTGGCTTTTGAAATCATTTGAATATCCCTCATGCATGGTTTCACAATCAATTTTTTCTTCTTTTCTTTTTTCTTTTTTTTTTTTACTTCCTTTTTCTTCAATTTTTTTCACAACTCATGCCTAGAATGTATCAACTCAACTTTATGAAGGCCATACGAAGCAATTTTCATTATCATGGTTTAAAATCGAAAAAAAGGATATCAATCAAATTAAGAATGGTCATTAAAAGATGTTGAGGTTATCAAAAGCTTGGCTCTTTCAATCCTTTTGCTCCAAGGTGTAGCGAAGGATGATTTGGGTTAGAAAGTTTAAGTTATGAGAAAGAATTTTGGATTGATGTGTTTGGGACTCTTAGCTTGGCCTTAACATCTATCAAATTTCCAAATACAAAGTCCTTAAGAGAATGCTTCCTGAATTGGTCCTTCAAAACAATTCAAAAGTTTTGTAAATTCATCAATCATTTCATTGCTCATTGCCTTAACAAAGATCATTGACTTCAAAAGTTCACCATGGTAAGCAAAAATGAATGAATTTCAAGCTTGTGTGTCTTTATGGATTCCAAGTTTTCACTGAATCGGAAAGTATACTGAAAATGTAATGGCTAGGTCTATTCATTCTCAATAACAATCACCAATTATTTTATTTCATCTACTTGGAAAGAAAAATATGAAAAGCTTTTCAAAACAACTTGATGCAAATTTCAAGAATCTTAAGAACATCTCACATCCACAAATCACACATAGGAAACTTGGCTTATGGAGAAGCAAACTTCCATTGTTCAATAAGCTCTTGAGTCAAGGCACCACTACTGATGAGTTCTTCAACCTTTTCCTTCAATTGCCTACACTTTTCTGTTGAATGCCCAATTGCCTTCAATGCAGGCCAAGTTTTCTCACAGAATTCTTTTATCGGGACTGTACTGAGATAAGCTTCTTGAAACTTTTCTTCGTTACCTCCAAGGTGACTTTTCATCCAAATGTATAACAATAGGGTACATTCAATGAAACGTCCTTCTCCCTTGCGACGACAAAAATTTAAAGACCTAAAAGTCTCAGACAAGATAATTGGGGCCACGTTCACCTCATGATCAAGCTGCTCAACAAAATCCACCATTGTAATCTCAATGTGTCCTAAGAATTTAGGGAACATGGCCATATCACACACAGCTAATGCCATTATGTTCATATGTTGTTCTTTCGTTAGCTGCTTCTAAAGACAACTTCGTAGAAGACTCCATGGTACATAAGTGGTCTCCCCTTTCTGCCTTGTGTGATGATCAATTTCTGAAACACTATGGCCAGTCATGGAGGACAATTTCTTATGATATCCCGATTTCCTTTTCTTCCAATAGATTTTGGTGGGATTTTCTAACTCACGACGGAGCAAGAGTAAATACTCCTCTATGGTTGGCATCAAATCGGCCTCATTGAAGACAAAGCATTGTAGGACGGGTCCCAAAATTGCACCATGGCCTTTATCAAATCCAAGTCCACTTCCACTGACAATAATAGCATCAAGTCCCCATATTTTTTCTGAAATTCTATCTTTTTTTCTTCACCCCATGCCTTCCAAATTCCTAGCAACTCAGTGTAGTCATTTTGTCTTAGGTCCAAATGAATTCTTTCTGGCAGAGTAGAAACAAAACCAACAGGTAGGCAATCACCATTCTCACATTGGGCCTTTTCGGATCGTTCTTTCACTATGTGGGCTGGTTCCTCTTGCAATAATTTCTCCATGGATGCAAATGAATCTTAACTTATTCGATTGTTATGAGACAGAAAAAAAATGCAAGGAATGAGAATATGCATTATGTTTTTTTTATGTTTTTTTTTCTCTTTGGTTTATTATTTTTGTATTTATTTATTTTTCATATTTTTCTTGTATGAGATGATGGTCATTCTTTGTGTCCTAATATAGGCTTCAATTCTAAAGCTCTAGCTTACGAATGGGCATCATAAGTTCACTATATGATTGGCTTGGATAGATGGATTACTAAAGGTCCCCAAACTGTTCCCCACTATCGTCCACGTGGACTAGTAAGGCACTCCAATCCTCACCCATTATAGGTTTCAAACGGAAAGGGTTCAACCTGAGTGGGAGTATTTCACTGGCCTATGTGGAGGTTACCACCTCACGAAGGCAAAGCTACTTTACTTCCTCTTAAAAAGGTAAGCCCGGGTCGAAGGCAAATGTATGCACATGCAAGTGAAGTGTGTGTATTTAAATGTCTTATGAAATTTAAAGCTTTTAGGCAAGATTTTGATAACCTTAGACTTCCTAATGGTCTGACTCTCTAAATGTCCTCAGTGGAGTCGCCAAACTGTCATAACGTATCAGGCTTCGGGGAAACCTAATAGCTAGACACAAAACTAAGGAGTCGCCACCAACCATTCTAACCTAGGTGTGATTGGTCACCTATTCAAACTAAGGATAAGGCTTGGTCTACGTTAAGAGTTCTAAGTTCGGGAGTACGGTTACGTGTGAGGAAGGATTAGCACCCTCACAACGCCCATCCTAAAATGGTACCAAATAATCTAAGGTTATCCTAATTTTGCCTTTTTACTTTAATCTTGGTATAATTAAATATTGAAAAATGTTTTAAGTCTCCTCCATCAAGCTGGTCGAATAACCTAAAAGTTTTTCTCACATCAGGAGTATTCAAGTAGGACCAATCGCCTTTCTTGAAGAGGCTCCATCGTCGGATTATTTTCATATTTTATGCAATCCCTGTTTAGACTCCTACCCGAATTTCTATCTATTATTTTGTCTTATTTTATTCTATTGTTATTATTTTCTTATATAAATTATTATTCCATATATTTTTATATCTTTAAATAAACATGAATTATTTGATATTGAAGATTTTCTTAAAGACCTTCCATCAAGCTGGTAAGACCTTAAAGAAACTTTCTCACCTTAGGAATTTTTAAAGAAATTACTCAAGCGCAATTCCTTTTAAATTCCATCATCGGAATAATTCACATTTATTAAAATATTTAATCTAATTTAATTTCTATTTATTTTAATTCTTTTCTAATTTTAGTTCTAATTTATTAATTTGATTTTATTCTTTATTATAATAAACTTAATTTTAATTTACTATTTTTTAATCTAATTTAATTTTTATTTTTATAATTAAATTGATTTATTAAATATTGGAAATATCCCTTTAGATCTTCCATCAAGCTGGTAAGACCTAAAAGAAATGTCCTCACCTCAAGATATCTAAAAGTACTACTCGAGCGCAGTCCTTTTAGAATTCCATCGTCGGAATATTTATAGTTGTATTATTTTATTCTATTTCTTAAATATATTAATTTCTATGACTCTTAATTTCTAATTTGATTATTAATTCTTTTAATTGTTATTAATTTTAATTAATTCTTATTTCAATTTTTTAATAAATTTGCATTTTAAGTATCGGAAATATATTTTTAAATCTTCCATCAAGCTGGTAAGACTTAAAAAGAATCTCCTCACCTCAAGATCTCTGAAAGAATTACTCGATCGCAATCCTCTCGGAGTTCCATCGTCGGGATATATTTACTCAAATTTAACATAATTTTATTTAATTTTATTTCTATTTACTCTTATTTGCATTTTTTCTAATTTAACTTATTTTTCTATTATTTTATTTATCTAATATCTATCATACTAACATATAAAATACAAATTAAATTAACCAAATATATCAATACACAAATTATTTATTCAATATATATACACATTAATCAAATTAATTGAATCATGCGAAATCAATCCTACCATACAAGTCATGCAAATAAATCTTTATAAATTAGTTCATGTTATACTAAGCCAAATCATGTTATATTAATTAAATCATGTTAATTAAATTAATTATCCTAAAAATATATTGAAACAAAATAAACTCACCATGGTAAATGGGAGATCACATGGCCTTCTTTCTTCAATGTCTTACACCTTAACAGTCCAAGTCATGGCAAACTTCCTCTAGTGGAATTTGGTTACACCTTTAGCACCCAAGACCAAGCATAAATCTGGAATAGCAACGTTGCATGAATCTTGTTCCACGTGCCTTTCCATCCTTTTTTAATCCTTCTTTCTTTACTTTCCCACGTCTCTTCCTCATGATCCTTGCAGCAATTTGTTGCACCCTAAAACCTGTTAGCCACGTGATTCAGCAGCAAATGCTTCAGCATGCACCGAACTTCCCTGCTTCTTGTCCACGCAGTAGCTTGCTGCAAGTTTCACCGACCAGCAGAAACAACCGACAGCCTACAAACCAAGAGCAGTCCACGAGCAGACCAACCCACACGCCTCAAACCAACAGCTCATGCACTTGCCAGATTCCAACGCACAGGTAGTAGTCGTTTCTGCCTCCAGTCCGTGGCTGCAGCTTTGCTCAGGTAGAACAAGGAACCAATTTGAAGTTGACGAGACTTTTAGCAACAGAGATCAACGCAGACAGGAGAGTGAGGATTTATCAGCTCTGGAGGATATGAGATGGCCATGTGGTTCTTCTTCTTTCAGTTCTTACTTTGTTGGACAGAAAGGTAGCTCATGGTAGCGTAAAGGGGACAGCAGCCAGGCTGGTAGCGAACTGTAGTGCAGAAAACGCGAAGCAGGAGTGACGAGGGCGTGCGGGCTGGTTCGGAACGGCAAAGTTGCAGCAGCACAGCAAAGCGGTGACGGTGGCAGTAGCGCGCGGCTTCACAGCAGTAGCAGGATGAAGATCGGTGCAGCAAGTAGTGGCGGGGCTGGCAGAACTTGGAGAAGGGTGAGGATGCTGAGGAGGGTTTTCTTTCGAAAGATGGTGATGAATGAAGAACAGCTACACAGTAGGCAAAGGAGGCTCGGGCGGTGGAACGAGGCAAGGTGGTTTTTTGTGTAGAAGATGAAGCTGTCGCAAAAAAAAAAAAGAAGTAGGGTTCCCTCCAGATGGTGCTTCCCCGGGTCCAAGTTATTGGTGTTTGGTGATCCTGGTCTGTAGGGTGGCCAAGAGCAGTCCCTAAAAATTTTTTTTTTAGGGTTTTTCCTTTTCCTCTTTGTGTTTTTCTCTAGGGTTTTTTTTAGGGTTCCTCTCTAGGTTTTTTTTTTAGGGTTCCTCCTCCCCATTTTTTTCTTGTGTTGTTCTTTTTATACACCTAGGTTTTCTTTTTTTGTTTTTGGTAATAAAAATCAAGAATCAATCTTTTAGGAAAATTTTAGATTTCAAGAATCGGATCTTAAATCCGATATTAATTCTGATTTTCCTTCCTATTTAAATTCCAATCTTTAATAATCTCATTTAAGTCTGCTTTCCTATCAAAATTAATTCCGATTTCTTTCCCTTTTTATTATATTTTATAAAAATAAAAAAAAAAAAATAAAAATCCGAAATTTATTTCTAAATCTAAATTAAGAATAAAAAAAATAAAAAATAAAAATCAATAATAAAAAAATATATATATAAACTAATTAATTAAAAATATATGAAGAAAACCCGGACAAAAATGGTGTCTACAGAGGGTTATTAGAAAGTTTTCCAATATTAATCGTATCAAAACCTAATAACATTTAAAGGCAAAATTAGGAAACCTAAGACTAAGTGATATCATTTTATAATGGGTGTTGTGGGGGTGCTAATCCTTCCCTACACGTAATAGTACTCTTGAACCTTAAAATCTTTGAATATAGGCCAAACCTTGTCCTTAGTTTGAATAGGTGACCAATCACATCTTAGATTTGAATGATTGGTGTGACTCTATGCATTTAAGTCTAGCATGTTAGGTTTTAGAATCTGACACGTTATGATACCTCTAGGTCGAAACCTATTTGACTTTTTGGTCAAAATGAACCCAAATTTCTCTATTCTTCCTACACTTGTTGATTATGATTAATTAGAATATCAAGTTAAGTTACAATAACTAATTCTCATATAGTTTGAATTTGTTGGAAAAAGCTGTCTAGTGGGCCTCACAGGACAATCCATAATCTGGATGGCCTCCGAAGTGGTAAAGTGTGAAATTTGGGCCTGAAATACCTAAGGGGCAAGAAGTCTACTTTTCGAAATTCTTTTAATAGAGCACACCTAGGTTTGCATGCAACAAATTCAAAAATGACAATTTTGTCCACAGGCCAAAAAGAACTTTTTTGAATAATGGTCAATCTAGTTTGACTTTAGACTCACAGACTGTCATAGGAAAATCCTTGTGTAAAGAAGTTTCATGTGGATCCAGCCCATGAATTGAATTACGCGAAAAGGCCAAAAAACAGCATAAACGAAGCCAAAAGCCTTCGTTTAGAGGTAGTTTGGTAATTTCACTACTCATGATCGGTCAAACCATCTGGCAAGCCTACCTTTGACCATATTTGACATGAATACATGGAAAATAATAAAAATAAAATATAAAATCTGAAATTAAAAATATTAAAATAATGCTAAAACAGAATTGTAAATAATGAAATTTTAGAAGGGTATTTTGGTCTTTTCTCATGTGGCTGGTCAAACTCCATACTTATTCAATGTTTGACTAGATTTGACCTAAATAAATGGATAATAATAAAAACTAAAATTAAAATCTGAATTTAAAAATAATAAAATATTACTAATAGCACACTTGTAAATACTAAGATTTTAGAGGGCATTTTAGTCTTTTCATAAAACTTGATATTTTTAACATAAATTATTATAAAAATTGGAGATATTTGGAGAGTTTTCTTCAAGCTTCTAGCCGGGACACCATAAAGCTCTCTTTCTCATTTTTTTCTCTAAGTTTCAAAAGGGAAACCCTTTTAAAACCCTTCTCAAATCTCACCAAATCAAGAAGTTCCCTAAACCAAAATTATTCCTTTCCATGAGAGCTATCTATACTTGGAGTTTGGAAGGCTAAATCAACCATTTGAGGGCTTTTTTGGCTGCTGGAAGTGGGTGCACATAGAGAGGTAAGAGGAGACAGCTACTTATTTGCATTTTTCTGCTTGGTTTCAATTGTTTCATAGTAGTTTGACATGTCTATGGTTGAAATTTGAAGCAAATCAGATTATAGGGACATGCTAGGGTTTCTATCATGAGGGTTTTCTAAGGGGAAAATGTTGTTCTCATGCTCAAATTGTTGTAAAATTGCAAGAAACAAATTGTAAAGTGCGTGTATGTGTTGATGTTGCAATTCTACTGCACTGTCCTATTTCAAGCCCCATGGTTAAATGTTAAGTTTGGAGGTTTTATAATGAGATAAATTTGGTAAAAATTGTGGTAGATAGGGTTATGAGTTAAGAGAAATTCAGTTTTGGAATAACCCTATTTGGAGTTATGTAGCTTAAGATATGTGTAAATGAATGTAGGGCACTCTGCCCAGAAATGTGATCCAAACGGCTAAATTTGAAAAATTATATAAAATAGACCAGAATAAATTTGGGTGCAAGTAATACATTTCCAAAAAAGTAAATGAGATAGGAATAATATGGTTTTGAGTTTTCACAATTTGGACAACCTGTAATTAGATATGAATTAATTTGTGCACAGAGGTCAGTAGACAGTTCTGCTAGAATGCAACTGAAAACAGAGTGAATTTGTAGAATTATTAAAAATGACTCAGAAATGATAAAATTGTGAAACTTACCATTCTAAATAGGGAATTGAATTAAGATTCACATGGTTTTGGATTCATAATTTTTGGATATCCTTATAATTAGTAATGTAATTTTTAATATATAAAGGTTAGGAAACCATCCTACCAAACACGCCAAAATTGGACTGAATTTTGGGAAATTGTGGGAAACAACATAAAACAAATTAGGAAGTGAGCCTTACACTTATGAATAGGGAATTAAGTTAGGTTACATAAAAAATTGATGATGTATTAATCGGAATCTAATATTTATGGTTATGAACAGAAAGACATCAATAGGTTAGAAAATTCTTGCAAAGAGTGAACTACTCATATAATGAAATAATGAGACCTTGGTGTGCATGATTGGTAAAATAATCAGACTGCTAATGAGTAGGAATTCTAAAAATGCTTATGTATAAAGTTTGAAATTGAACTTATGTGAATGATCTTCTGCAGCTTCGAAGCTAAATGAGTGAAACTGGAAAGTAGACGAATAAGGATCTACTAACTGGCTCGATGCCATAAGGGGAATCGTTTGAGTGAAATGACACTGTAAAGGTAAGGACCATGTATGGAAGCTAGATAGGGAAAGCTATGCTTGCATTTGGGAAAATTTGGCTAGCTTGAGGAACTATAAACTGTGGCTTTATGCAAGGGGTTAGGATAGTTATAATCGTTATACTGCCAAAATTTCGTAAAAACAACCATGAATTCGAATATACTAATATTTTAGACTATATTAGAAATGGTTACCAACTTAAATAATCCAAGTTTCATCGATGAAACTAGTTTATTTTAAAACCTGCATATTTTAAGACCCCATTTGACTTGCATAAATGTGGTTTATACTTGTTTTGAAATTTCCATTAAATAGTATATTTGGATTTATATGTATATAGTGAGCTTATAGCTTGACATTTGAGAATATTACTAGATTTTCTTCTCTTAATATAAAGTTATTATTTTGATATGATTATGGACTGACTGAAGATGAACTATATTGAAATGATTTCTATCATGGATTTTTTAATGTATGGGACTATTTTGAGATTGTTGGCTCTTTAGCGATCATGCATACTGATTTATATGTATATGGCTGAATAACCTTAGCCAAGTCATTAGCATACTCAAAGTTGGCACTTGGCTAGTGATCACTGTGGACCTTTTTGATGATGGCCATTGTTACTATTTCATAGGAATGGCTTAGGGAAAGATACCTAGCCCTATATGGGTACGCCATTTCCTATATAGCATCCCTTATGGGATACTGTTCGTGCATGATTTTACTGGATGTTGACTATTTCCACTGATTTGCATAAAGAATTTTCGGATACTAATTTAACTTATTTGAATTGAAAGAAGTGTTTAAATGGAATGATTATTAATAATGCTTCCAAATGGTTTGGCTTTTATATTACGTTTGCATTTTAATATTCTCATTTCATTCACTATTCCAAAACTAGCATACTAAATTTAATACTTGATTTTACTTGCATATAGTAGCATAGTACGCACTTTGATATAGCCCACTGTAATGGTCCAAATACACCGTAATACACATGTTTTTAAACAATTTTGACGGTTGAGCTGTATGCGATACTTTCCTTTCTCATTACATATAAACAATTTCATATGAAATTATAACATAATTTATATCCCCTATCTTAATTCACAAAAAAGTAGTTCTGTAGATAAGTGTAAATACAGAAAATAAATGATTGTACCTTATGTTTCTGTCGAGCTGTCACATTGTCCTCTAAATGTCCAGCCAAAATGCTTGGATGACGGATCTCACAGTCATCAAAAATCTGAAATGTTAAAAACAGGGAGTGAGCAATCCACGGCTCAGTAAAAGAGTTATATGCAACTCTTGATATTCAACTATCTATATGCTGAAAAACTTTTTCATTTTTCCTAGAAGTATACTAGGCTCATATGAAGGAAGGATACTACGTCGGCTAGGGATCCGTATGGAGTAAGGCAGGTATTTTGAAATACCTGTCTTGTCCCAGAACCTAAAAGCAACTATAGAGAGTAATAAATTTCGTTTGAAATTTAAAAATCCTTTCCCTTTCGTTTCATCTCATTTCCCTTTAATGCTTTTATGTATTTAAAGCATTTAAACAAATTAACTAATATTTATCTATTCCTTTAGAAAAATATTAGTTTAAAGCATCATTCTCATTTAAATTCCTTTCACCTTTTTACTGTACGATTCATAATTAGTACAGTACTTCAAATAGCAAAATAAGCTATTTACTTATTTTCTTATAACATATATATCGTTTAAATCTAATATTCAACAAAAATGTAAAATAAGAATATTAGATTTAAAATATTTTCTTTCCTTTTTTGGAAACGTATTCCATATTCATCTCACATATATTCTAATATTCAGTTTAAAATCATAATAAGAATATTAGACTTGCAAACTCTTTTCCCTTTTTTGATTTAGTAAACAGTATTCTGTACAGTTCAATTCAGTAAATAGAAATCAGTAGGTTCCAGTTCAGTAAACGGTAATTAGTAATTTACCAGTTCAGTAAACAGTAAACCATACCTTTCAGTTCGGTAGACAGAAATCAGTAGCTACCAGTTCAGTAAACAATAAGTTTCAGTACAATAAACAGTAAGTTTCAGTACAGTGCAATTCAGTAAAATAGTATTTCTCAATACAGTATAGTTCAGTAAGATAGTGTTTTTGGTACGGTTTAGCTCAGTAAACAGTATTCAGTATAGTTCAATTTAGTAAACAGTAACAGTACAGTAAATCCATTCAGTAAACCAAATCAGTAAGTGGAGACTAGGCATCACCTTACAATTAAATCATGCTATCTTCGTCCTCTAAGGGACACAGTAACAGTATGCAGTGAGATCTATGGCCATGATCTATAAGGTGTCGATGTACACTTGCCAAGTGACATCTGGGACGCTGATGACTAGTGGGTCAATCAGCCACGTGACAGTAACAGTACAGTATGATGCATGAAACTGGGGGCCTAAGTCTCAAAACAGTATAAAAACCGTACCATAGCCTTCATGGATCTTATTCAAAGTAATTTGAAATATTTTACATTTATCTATGAGGCTCACAATCTTAAATATCATCACCTTTATGGAATTTATAAAATAATTACATTTTTCAAAAGATCCATAAAGGTGTTATTCACACTTTCTCATACGGTGAAAACAGTTTATAAAATAATCATAATGTAAAAATAAATACTTTCATAATTGAAAGCCATAAAGGTTATATACGAATTCAAGTGAATATTAAGGAAATATTTATAAATATTCACTTCGTGTCTGTTCGTATTCCTTTTCCTATCACGTGTAGTTCACCTATCGGGAGAATTTTCGGTGATTTCATTATCACCAATCTCGAAAACATGAATATTTTAAAATTAGAATTCAATAAATTCATGTTTTATGAAAATTAATTTATTTCTCGGTTTTCGTGGTTGTAAATCGGTTCTCGTGCAGTAAAATCATATATTAAGATTTTACGTAATTTTCTAAGATTTTTGGGCAGCATAACGATTGCCGATTGACTAGTCTCCCTGCACAAAAAAGATAGTTTATAATTCACAGCCAGTAAATCTCCACAATTTTCCAACCAATTAATTTCCACAATATTTCATAAAAATAATGCATATTTAAAACATGCATACTGGATATCCTTATAGGCTACACATGCCTCCCTTACCTGTCTCGAGTCGGTGACTTCCTCGCTACCTTCGCGCCTGTATTCCACCTCCCCCAATTCCATCGTTTCAATCATCGAGGATGGTTTCCTGCAACAAATTCTACACATTTAGAATTTTCCACAATTTATTTATCAACGTAATAGTGATAAATTATTGAAAATTTATTCTAAATTTCCTACCGAAATTTTTTTCTTCCTTTCTTCTTTTTCTTTTTTCTTTTCTTTCTTCTTTTTCTTTTTTTCTTTCTTTTTCTTTTCTTTCCTTTTTCCTAGTCCGAACTGGTTCAGACCGGTTCAGCACTCACCGGTCGGTTTAGCCTCTGGCGATCGATTCTTCAGCGGTTCAGCCCTTCCTCGGCTAGCGGGGGTGACAGCGAAGCTAGATCTGGCCTCCGTTTCCAAAGATAGAGGGCGACGGCGACGGATTTGGCGGTGGCAGCTTCGGTCCTTTCTCCTCCTCTTTTCTCCTCCTTTTCCTCTTCTCTTCCACCGCCAGCGGCTCCTTTCCCTTTGGTTCGCCTTTGCCAACGATGAGGACACAGTGGCGGTGACTAGATCGGCAGGCACCGCCGTTTTCCTCTCTCTTTTTTTTCCTCTTTCCTTTCAGTTCAGCTTCCGATTCCTCCTCTCTCCTTTCCTTTTTCCGTCACCGGTCACCTTCCTCTTCTTTCTCTTTCGCCGGTGACATCCTCCCTTCCCTTCTCTCAATCTTTCTTCCTCGCTGACTAGGTCGGCCGCCTCCCATTTTCCTTCTATTTTTCGACAGAAACGGGATCCCGATTCCCGTTTCTGTTTTAACCTTCTTTTTTTATATATATTTATAAATATAATTAATAATAATAATATATATTATTATATTTATAAATTATATTTATAAACATAAAATATCCAAAGTATGTATATATTTATGAATATAAAATTACTAATATATTTATAAATATAATATTACTAATATATGTATATAAATACATATTTTTGGCATTATATATATCGATATATATATTATATAATGAATTTACAATACATATATCCATACATTTTATTTTAAAATTACATTTATATTTCATGTGTGTGTGTGTGTGTGTGTGTGTGTGTGTGTATATATATTCATATGTAATATATACATAAATATGTATATTAATTATATACATATATACTTAATAATATATAATAATATATAATTAATATACATATTTATGTATATAATTAATATACATATTTATGTATATATTTACATATGAATATATATATATATATATCAAAACATATAATAATATACATTTATTTCATAAATGTATATATATACCTTATAAAATATATTTATATATAAATATATAATTTACACATTTTTGTTTCTTATTAAATTTAGATTTCGTTTATCCAAATTAAATTTCCTCCATATAAATTCTAAATTCCGTCATTTCATCCATTTCTGAAATTCCTCAACAGTCTTCCATCTCGTAAATAACTTATTTATTTACTTACTTTAATTTATATACTTGTAGTAAAATTTAAATTTTCGAATAATTAATATCAAAATTCGAAAAATTCACGGTTATTACATTCTCTCCATCTCAAGAAATTCGGTCCTCTGAATTTTACTTAGGTTAAAGGTGGTATCGTTTTGTATGCTCATCATTTCTGACCTCTAGATCATCTTTCAGATAATACTGCCAGAATACTTTTAAATCATAATCACTTTTAAACCATTACATATCGTTTTTCATCATATATTTATACTCCCTAAAATTTCTTATCACTTTCATCTCTTTTCACATAATAGCTGTTTCACACTATTTATCATTCGTTTCTCTCATTTGGTGCCAAGTCGATAAAGTTTGGTAACTATCGTTTACTGATTTAAATCAATAGTATGTAATTGTCTCAGTAGCTTTCAAATCTCATGCACACGCTCTCTCAACATATCTTCGAGCGTTTCCATACTACGCTTAGATATTTACATAGTACGGAGCAGTGCTATCAGTAAATTTAGAAATCTTAAAGCCTTTTGCTATCTCTCATAAGCATATGGCAACTCAGAGATTCCCATCACATGTACGCTCACTGGAACTTCATATATATACTCATCGTTTAATAATCATGTTCCGACTATGGCACTAGAGAAATTAGAAGTCTGATAATGGAAAGTGATTTCATCCAGACGATCAGTCTTTAATCATTTCCATATCATCACATTTCTTTTGGACTCTTTGTTATTCCTCAATGCTCATTTTCACATCTATTTCATCGAGGCTGCATCTCATTGCAGACCTTACTGTTAATTATCTCTTATAGTAAATGAAGCACTTAGCAGTCAGTTTCTCTCAATATCTCTTTTCATGTTATATTGTCATTACATTTCTTATTCTTATGGTATACTCATTATCACTTAGGTTTTTGAATATAACTGAGCATGAAATCTTTTCTTAATTTAGATTCCATAGGTGACTAATAAAATCAGTAATTTTGTCACCATATTATCCATAAAATTTCACCATTCTGAGGTGTGTGTATATATTTATCATTTTCCCATTTACATTACTGGCAGTAAAATGTAAATCATTCGTTTACTCCCTTGAGTAGGATTAAATTTCACATGTCAAATTTGGTTCGATCTTACATCTAGCCGTAATCATGTGATAACCAAAATAAAATCACTTTTAGTCTCAAATTCAGGAACTACTTCATATTCGTGTTCCCTCGTCCTCATGTACTTATGTTCTTATTACATTTTCATCTTTTCAGTCGGCTTTTCTTTAATGATATAATGCTTCACTGTTAAAATCTTTTAACATTTTGAATATCATCTTTAAACTTATTCATTTACCGACCTTAACCTTTTTAATAATCAGTCGTATCTATAGAGCAGTTGACCCAATAACTCTTTTATAAATTGGCAATAATATTTAGCTAGACCCGGTACATTTCGTATCTTAATCACCCTCTTTTAATCATCGACATATCCACAGTCATTCTGTCATTCGATATCATATATCTTAGAAAGAGATACTGTCTAGCCAAATCTCCTATTTGCCAATCTTAACATATATTTCATAGTCTTTGAGAGTTTGGAGGGTTATATACCACGTGCTGCTCATATTCCATTTGTACTTTAGATTATATTAGCATCTCATCAATTTATCCATGTATAGTTTGGGTACCTCATTCATTAGGCTTACGTACCTCACATGGTACTTCATTAGTCTTGTAACCTCAATAGGAACTCGTAAGAATTTTATCGAGTTCTAATCATTATCATTTTATGACCACTGGTCTTTAACTTTTCATGTAATGACACCTTATACAGAGATTGGTTTTATGGACTCCTTATACCTCTCTGATTACATTTAGTAAGGCATAAATTCCATACAGATGAATATTTGTTCTTAATAAGAACTTATTAATTAATAGGAATTTAATACCTCATTTAATTCATCCTCAAATTATATCATCTGTATTTCCATCAATGACACTTGTACAAGTGAATTTCATTATTCACATATTTCTCAAAGTTGTTTCATAAGCTTTTCAGATTCTTTTATATTCTCCGATATAAGCTTAGAATTAAATTTCTTATCAATAATTAAATCAATATTAACCCGATCTCTCAAAGCTATATTACTTTGAAAAATTTCTTGGGAATTACTTCCGATACTTTTTAATCACAATTCTCGTACCATTTTGGACATTTTGTCTCTATGTCCTACAATTCCACTATATGTCCGAGACATTTACTATTCAAATCATTTGACACATACTCCACCTTGATTCACTTATTTGCTTACATTCACAGTATCATCTTAATTTGTATGCTGTATCCAGTGCAACTATTTAGTTAACATATTTCACAGCTAACCGATTTATTACTGTAATTCATTTTAAAATCATTTTCATTTAATGAACTCAGGTTAGCCGTCATCTTATTCATCATTTTACAGTTCTTGTACATGTTTTCCAACTTTACAATATTCCATATAGTACATCATTCCTGTAAAACATATTTCAGAATATTCCGGTTCTATAAATATTTGTTTGATAACCCAGAAACAGTATGAATGTATAGAACCAGAATTAATCATATTGATTAGGTTTCATCATCCCTACTGATCTCTTTCTCAATCATCTCCAGTAATCATCTCACTTTTCATCATATCCAACGATCCCGTAATAAACATCCCGTCAATACACTTTTAATTCAGGCTCTTATGAATCAATAACTGGGCCATTCATTCTGCGATTGTCCACTATAAACATTTTGTGTCGCATCTGTAATCTAAGTGTAGACAGGATTAAATAATCGGGACCATTATACATATATGACATCCTTTATTCCATTAATAACACCATCACTATTAATGACTCAAGATCAATTTGATTTTATCAAATTCATAACATAGTCCAACATAGGGACATATTTTTCATTTCAAAATTTATTTCTTTCTCCTTAATATACATTTAAATCAGTGATCTTAATATCTATATGCTGATGGTATCCCTTCTCACGCTAATATCAGCATTTTATAAGATCTTGTTCGATTTGAATAGAGAAATCTTGATTTGATTAATAGCTGGGTCATTTTACTTGAAATGCCTCCTTACACCATCAATTCCTTTGTCAAATTAGTCAATTCCAATTCATATTGGTCTATTATGGCTCAGAAGAAAATTTCAAGGTAGGGGTATTTTTGTCATTTTGCCAAAAATTTCTCTCTTTTCCAAAATACCTTCAACCGATGATCTTAAGATCTATTTACTGATGATATCTCATTCCTCTCCTTCATATTATCAATGTAAGGTCTCAATTAGATCCGGACAGAAAAGTATTGGTGGGGCCCTTACCGAGTCCTTCTCTGTTCCATACTGAACAGACCTTCCTTAAGATTATAAGATCACTTATTTCAGATAAAATTTTAGAGCCATTATCTCTCTTTAGCCGCCCTTAGTTCATAATTTCTCACTCCCTTCAAAACATTTAACTCAATTTACAATCATTTATTTCTTTATGTATTCAAACTACATAGTACTACAAGGGATGTTACTCTTTTCAACATATTTTCTTTCCAAAAGTATTGACAGACATCAGGCTAACCTTGCTCTGATACCATTAAATTGTAACGGTCCAAATACACAGTAATACACATGTTTTTACACAATTTTGACGGTTGGGTTGTCTGCGATACTTTCCTTTCCTGTTACATATAAACAATTTCATATGAAATTATAATATAATTTACATCCCCTATCTTAATTCACAAGAAAGTAGTACTGTAGATAAGTCTAAATACAGAAAATAAATGATTGTACCTTATGTTTCTGTCGAGTTGTCACATTGTCCTCTAAATGTACAACCAAAATGCTCGGATGACGAATCTCACGGTCATCGAAAATCTGAAATGTTAAAAAGAAGGAGTGAGCAATCCACGGCTCAGTAAAAGAGTTATATGCAACTCTTGATATTCAGCTATCTATATGCTGAAAAACTTTTTCATTTTTCCTAGAAGTATACTAGGCTCATATGAAGGAAGGAGGAATCCGGATGGAGTAAGGCAAGTATTTTGAAATATCTGTCTTGTCCCAGAACCTAGAAGCAACTATAGAGAGTAATAAATTTCGTTTGAAATTTAAAAATCCTTTCCCTTTCGTTTCATCTCATTTCCCTTTAATGCTTTTATATATTTAAAGCATTTAAACAAATTAACTAATATTTATCTATTCCTTTAGAAAAATATTAGTTTAAAGCATCATTATTCTCATTTAAATTCCTTTCACCTTTTTACTGTACGATTCATAATTAGTACAGTACTTTAAATAGCAAAATAAGCTATTTACTTATTTTCTTATAACATATATATCGTTTAAATCTAATATTCAACAAAAATGTAAAATAAGAATATTAGATTTAAAATCTTCTCTTTCTTTTTGGAAACGTATTCCATATTCATCTCACATATAGTCTAATATTCAGCTTAAAATCATAACAAGAATATTAGACTTGTAAACTCTTTTCCCCTTTTTGATTCAGTAAACAGTATTCTGTATAGTTCAGTTCAGTAAATAGAAATCAGTAGGTTCCAGTTCAGTAAACGGTAGCTTTCAGTTCAGTAAACGGTAATTAGTAATTTATCAATTCAGTAAACAGTAAACCATAACTTTCAGTTCAGTAGACAGAAATCAGTAGCTACCAGTTCAGTAAACAGTAAGTTTCAGTACAATAAACAGTAAGTTTCAGTACAGTGCAGTTTAGTAAAACAGTATTTCTCAATACAGTATAGTTCAGTAAGATAGTGTTTTTGGTACGGTTTAGCTCAATAAACAGTATTCAGTACAGTTCAGTTCAGTAAACAGTAATACACTGTGCAGTACAGTAAATCCATTCAGTAAACCAAATCAATAAGTGGAGACTAGGCATCACCCTACAATTAAATTATGCTATCTTCGTCCTCTAAGGGACATAGTAACAGTAAGCAGTGAGATCTATGGCCATGATCTATAAGGTGTCTTCGGTGTACACTTGCCAAGTGACATTCGGGACGCTGATGACTAACGGGTCAATTAGTCACGTGATAGTAACAGTACAGTACGATGCATGAAACTGGGGGCCTAAGTCTTAAAACAGTATAAAAACCGTACCATAGCCTTCATGGATCTTATTCAAAGTAATTTGAAATATTTCACGTTTATCCATGAGGCTCACAATCTTAAATATCATCACCTTTATGGAATTTATAAAATAATTACATTTTTCAAAAGATCCATAAAGGTGTTATTCACACTTTCTCATACAGTGAAAACAGTTTATAAAATAATCATAATGTAAAAATAAATACTTTCATAATTGAAAGCCATAAAGGTTATATACGAATTCAAGTGAATATTAAGGAAATACTTATAAATATTCACTTTGTGTCTGTTCGTATTCCTTTTCCTATCACGTGTAGTTCGCCTATTGGGAGAATTTTCGGTGATTTCATTATCACCAATCTCAAAAACATGAATATTTTAAAATTAGAATTCAATATATTCATGTTTTATGAAAATTAATTTATTTCTCGGTTTTCGTGGTTGGAAATCGATTCTCGTGCAGTAAAATCATTTATTACGATTTTACGTAATTTTCTAAGATTTTTTGACAGCATAACGGCTACCGATTGACTAGCCTCCCTACACAAAAAGACAATTTATAATTCACAGCCAGTAAATCTCCACAATTTTCCAACCAATTAATTTCCACAATATTTCATAAAAATAATGCATATTTAAAACATGCATACTGAATATTCTTACAGGCTACACATGCCTCCCTTACCTGTCTCGAGTCGGTGACTTCCTCGCTACCGTCGCGCCTGTATTCCACCTCCCCCGATTCCATCGTCTCAATCATCGAGGATGGTTTTCTACAACAAATTCTACACATTTATAATTTTCTACAATTTATTTATCATAATAGTGATAAATTATTGGAAATTTTTTCTAAATTTCCAACAGAAATTTTTTTCTTCCTTTCTTCTTCTTCTTCTTCTTCTCTTTTGTTCTTTTTCTTTTTCTTTTTTCTTTTCTTTCTTCTTTTTGTTTTTTTCTTTCTTTCCTTTTTCCTGGTCTAAACCGGTTCAGACCAGTTCAACACTCACCGGTCGGTTCAGCCTCCGGTGGCCGGTTCTTTACCGGTTCAGCCCTTCCTCGGCTGGCGGGGGTGACAGCGAAGCTAGATCTGGCCTCCGTTTTCCCAGATTGGCGGCGACGGCGGCTCCTTTCCCTTTGGTTCACCTTCGTCGGCGATGAGAACGCAGTGGCAGTGACCGGATCGAGCGGCACCGCCGTTTTCCTCTTTTTTTTCCTCTTTCCTTTCAGTTCGGCTTCCGATTCCTCCTCTCTCCTTTTCTTTTTTTGTCACCGGTCACATTCCTTTTCTTTCTCCTTCGCCGACGACGTCCTCTTTTCCCTTCTCTCTCTCTTTCTTCCTCGCCGACTGGGTCGGTCGCCTCCCATTTTCCCTCTGTTTTTCGACAGAAACAGGATCCCGATTCCTGTTTTTGTTTTAACCTTCTTTTTTTATATTTATAACTAAATATTTATAAATATAATTATTAATAATAATATATATTATTATATTTATAAACATAATATATCTAAAGTATGTATATATTTATGAATATAAAATTACTAATATATTTATAAATATAATATTACTAATATATGTATATAAATACATATTTTTGGCACTATATATATAGATATATATTATGAATTTACAATACATATATCCATACATTTTATTTTAAAATTACATTTATATTTCATGTGTGTGTGTGTGTGTGTGTGTCTATATATATATATATATATTCATATATAAATATTTACTAAATATGTATATTAATTATATACATATATACTTAATAATATATAATAATATATATATCAAAACATATAATAATATACATTTATTTCATAAATATATATACCTCATAAAATATATTTATATATAAATATATAAATATATAATTTATACATTTTTGTTTCTTATTAAATTTGGATCTCGTTTATCCAAATTAAATTTCCTCCATATAAATTCTCAATTTCGTCATTTCATCCATTTCTGAAATTCCTAAATAGTCTTCCATCTCGTAAATAACTTATTTATTTATTTACTTTAATTTATCTACTTGCAATAAAATTTAAATTTTCGAATAATTAATATCAAAATTCAAAAAATTCACGGTTATCACACCTAGCCCTTTACCATCTCAGATTGTTCATCATTATACGTAGTAACCACTGTTGCAAAGTCGAACGAAGTAATTTCTAGGAGTCTAAACTATCGAGTAAACAGGTATATATTAAAGTGTTATGCTTTTATATTCAGACAAGTACATGCACATCAAATGTATTTATAGTCTGAGATGTAAATCGTATAGTGTAAAGTAAAAAAATGTTTAAGAACTAGTGGAATGTACATGAATTACTCTGATATAAATAAAATTATAAATTTTGATATTATAGCTTATATGCTGTTTCCTATTTATTATTTATGATGGTACAAAGATTAATTTGTAACGAAAGTTATAGAATGAACTTACACTGACACCAAATGCATATTGAACGGTAATGAATATTTATAAAAAAAAAAAGAAAAAGAAAAATAGTATCGAAAAGAAAAAGTTAGTTAGGGATTTCATGTTTTCGGACGTAACACCAATCACACATTAGATTCGAATGGTTAGTGGTAACTCCATGAATTCAAGTCTAGCATGTTAGGTTTTAGAATCTGACACGTTATGATACCTTTAAGTCAAAACTTATTTGACTTTTCGACCAAAGTTAACCCTCAGTGAAAGTCAAACCTTGAAATTTTACCTAGTCCAATCCCAGGTTGGCTTTTTTCAAAAGCTCACCTAAACCTTATTTTCATCATTGTGACCCAAAAGTCACTCTAAACCCATATTACCTTAAGTCAACCATTCTTTCAAAAAGTCAAATTAAATCAAAAAGTCAACTTTTGACTTTTAAGTCCGATCTTTTCTCGATTGGTCCCGAATGACTACAACCCTTGATTAGGCTTAATTATCATTTTTTAATTATATGAAATAGCATTTTAACCCATGAAATCGGGGCTTCGTCGATTCTACACTTTACTAACCTTAAATGGTACCGATTTGGTATTTAAGGTTTCCTAACCCCAAATTGCACCATTTTAACACGTCAATTTCATTCCAAATAGTTTCTTAACAATACATACAATCCATAATTCAACACACTTCAACACCTAATTATTTCTCAAAAATAAAATTTAATTCTTAAACACCAAAATTTCAAGTTTGATAATAAATCCTTAAAATTAACAGGGCAACCTTTTACACAATAGTTTAAGACCACTATGCCTTATATCTTAATCGTACCAAAAGACTCAAACCCTTGCCACTACATGCATTGGTCGAACACTACCTAACCATTCCTCAAATTTTGTCACAAGTACAACAACACATTTTCCTTACCACATCATCACAAATAAAAAATTTTAGACCTTGTCTTACCAAAAAAGAACCAAAATCCCTCCTTCCACAAGTTTGGCTGAACCTCTATAGGTGCCATTTCAACATTTTGTTAAGAGCATGTACATACGAAGACATCAAATACTTCAATACCATTTAAATACCAAAATCAATTCTTTTTCCTTACCAAGAATATCCCTTGGCCGAACCCTTTAAGCCTTTCTTCTTCCTCTTTTTTTTTTTTGATTTTGCATGAAAAAGAATTCACTTTAGAAGAGTTTAATGGTGGTAGTTGAATCCTTGGGTGTGTTTCTTTAGCTTAGAGCGTTTGATTTTTTGTCTAACATGTAACCAATGAACACTTAGGGAGTAAGCAAGAAGTGGTCGAATACTTCTTCTTCTTTGCTATTTAAACTTAGTTTTCCATCCCTTTCCCTCTTCCTTAGTGTGTGTGAGATTGAAGAAAGAAGACAACTTCATAATGAGAGAGTCAATGGTCAGCCATGTTGGAAGAGGTGGCACCATGACCACCACATTGTTAGCTTTAAATTGCCATATATATTTTGAAATGACAAAAACTTAAGTAAGCTTTAATGTTTTAATTCATATTGTAAATTTGCCTTATCACACATGATTTTCTCAATCCATTTTTAAGTGTTCATATCAAACATTAAGACCATGATTTAATGATATATTCTTATGGGTTTTAATACTTTATAAAATGGTTTTTAATATTAAGTAATTTTCTCAAGAATTATTGAACATAAGTTTAGAAAATTACTTATAAGTTTTTGGACAATATTTTCATTTGAGAAAGTCAAGAAAAACTCCCTTAAAGCTTATAAATGTTTTGGGTTGAATTAAAATCAAAAGCCATATCATTTCTAACCCAAAAGTGCAGGACAAATGCCCTCTGGAAGAAAAGGATCGATCCCATAAGGAAAGGAATCGATCCCTTTTTGGCATAATGCCCCGGAAGCTTGGAATGAAGAAAAGGATCGATCCCTTTGGTGAAAGGATCGATCCCTTTAAGTCAGAAAGTCCCCAACGGCTAGTTTCTGTTTTGGCTCCAACCAACGTCCACAAACCATCCAAGGGACTATAAATAGAGGCTTAGAAGCTAAAGGAAGGAAGGGGAACTACTCAGCAACTCCATAACACATATTCCTCAAATCCTCAAGCCTTAAACAACAAATCAAGAGCTCCAAAGTCTTCATTTTCTATCATTCACACATCTCTTGTATTGTTTAGCACAAACATTGTATAGGTTTTTCTTTGTGCCTAATTTCTATAATCACTTGCCTATCTAGAGGTCTTTCTTTGATTACACAATTTGTAAACTCACTCATTCCTTGTAAAAGGGGAGGTTTCTCTTTAGCCTAAGAAAAAGAGGGAGGTTTCTCTTGAGCCTAGAAAAAGAGGGAGGTTTCTCTTGAGCATAGAAAAAGAGGGAGGTTACTCTTGAGCCTAAGAAAAAGAGGGATTGTAATCACAAATTCAAGATAGTGGATTTGGAGAAAATCCTTGGGAGCGTCTCAAGGTAGAGGACGTAGGCAAGGTAGCCGAACCTCTATAAATCGATTGTGTAAATCTCTCTCTCCCCACTCTTTATTTACTTGCGATTATATTGTGTTTATTGCATTGAACTTGGATTGCATGCTTGCCTAGCTTAGAGAACTTAGAAAATATTCAAATAGGCTAGAGAATTTAGAAGAATCGCAAAACGAGCTTAAGGGTAGTTAAAAACCGATTCACCCCCTCTCGGTATAAACTATAGAGCCAACAATTGGTATCAGAGCTTGGGCTCGAGATTGATTTAAACTAACCTTTATCGAGCAAAATGATCATAAATGGCTCTAGGTGATGATTTTGAGACTAGCTCACAAACTTTAGAAGATTATTCATTTGATAAGCTTCAAGATGCATTTAATGAGCTAAGTGATGAATATAAATCAATGCATGCAAAAAATAACAAAAAGTTAAATAAATTTAGAAAAGAGAATGAAATTTTGATGAATAATAATGTTAAGTTCGAGGAGAAAATAAAAGATCTAGGCTCAAAGAATGATGAACTCACCAAGGTGAAATTAGAGCTAGAAAAGAAATTAGAAGACATTAAAGATAAATTGGCAAATCCTAGCTCTTTGACTATTGAGGATGAAAAGGAGAAACCTAGCTCTAGTGAATGCAATGACCATTCTTATGATGATTTACAAAATGCTTTTGATGAGCTAGCTAGTGAATTTGAATGCATGAATTCAAAATACAAGAAAATGATTACAAAACTAGAAATGGAAAATGATGAGTTATTGAATGCCAAGCTTGATTTTGAAAAGAAATTAGAAGAAGCAAATCTAGAAATTGATGAAGTAAATAAAAAGAACTTAAATTTGCATAATTCATTTTCTAGATTCTATATGGGTCAACAAAATCTAGATCATATGTTAGAGACCCAAAGAGCTTTCTTTGACAAAGATGGGTTAGGCTATAATGCTAAACAAAAAGAAACTCATCTTAAAAATTTCCTAGTGAGCAAAAATACCATGCATGATTTATCTCTTACATGCTCACTATGCAATAGAATAGGACACTCTTCACAAGCTTGCACTTATAGAAAAACTACATTTAGAGGAATAGTTGTTAGAAAAATGTGGGTGCCAAAGCATGCAATAAATAACGATGAATTATGGTTGAAATGGATCCCAAAAGGATCAAAAATTGTTTGCACTAACTCTCATGGACCCAAGAAAATTTGGGTACCAAAGCATGCATAAATTTGTTTGTTGTAGGAGTGTTAGAGCATGGGAATACAATGGAACAATGGAGTTTAAATGCTTAACACATCCTCATGGAGTTTGCTTGTGCCAATGAGAAAAAGGAAGAGCTTGGAAATCCATCCTTAGCAAGGTCACAACAATTCTTCAAAGAATGGCACAAGGTGGATTCAACTATTCAAGGCAAAGCATTCTCTAGCAAAGGAGTATTGTAAGCTTAATTCCTTACTCCTTAAACTTTTTAGTGTTTATGCCTTGATGATATGGTTTGTTGATGATCTTTGATGCACTATAAGTTGAATGGATAAATAAAAGGCATGATAAATGATTGGATAGTTCTTGATACATTGAATGAAAAGCATGTTTGATGATTTTGAAAAGATTATTGAAATTTTGTAGTTTGAGCAAGTTTGATATGTTTAGATAATATATTTAGTTGCTCAAAAGCGTTCAAATATGTCATATATGCAAAATGCCATGTCATGTGCATTAATGAAGAACTTGTATGTTGGAAATCATGGCATGTTGTTCACAAAATGTATGCTTTGATGATATATGTGCTTAAAACCTAAGTGAACAAGTTTGTTTTGACATATTTATGAAATTCAATGCATTGGTTTTGCCAATACAAGCATAACTCTCAAAATGACTTCCTTTGAGGCCAAAAATGCATTTATTGGTAAAAATCCTTCCAAAATTGCAAAATCTATTGATAAATGGTTTTTCATTCATGTTTTTCATTCATACAAGTCCAAAATCATGTTTTACAAATGTTTAAACCCTTACTTGGACTTAAAATACTCAGAAACGAAGTTTTGACACCTCATAAGTTGGATTTTCTATCAAAAATCTGCAGAACCAAGATGAGGGATCGATCCCGTTGGAAAAATATGCAGGAAACTTGATTCTGGGGTTTAGGGATCGATCCCTTTACAATTTATGCCTTTTTTTTTTCATTTTTAAGCCTTAGTTGAGAAGTTTTCTTAATTCTCTTGATATCTTCTTTCTTTTCAACTTAAAATTCATTGTTTTAACTTTCTTTTGATGATATTTAAACTATGAAAATTCATTTTTCATTGATATCATGCCTCAACTCCATTAACTTGTGTTATTTCCAACAAATGGTATCACTTTCAACAATCAATATCATTTTTCTTGAACTCACAAGTGCAAAATCATTCTTCTTGTTGAAAATATTCATGAATTGCATAAATCTTGAAATAATCTTGAAATATATTTTCAATGAATGCTTAAATATAATTTTGAGATTTATTTCATTGATTTATGGATATATTTGAGAATTTGATGAACTTGTGCATAATGAATATTCTTCATTCCTTTATTCATCTTAGTCAAGCATGCTTATAGGATTATGTCTCTTAGCTTCACTTATCATTCCACACTAGGTTTCATGATAATTATACATCTGGTGGATTGATTCCAAATGTAAATTCAACAATTGGTAATGGTCATTGGCCTATAATTTGTGATGGTAAATGGATCCTAAATGTTCAAATGCATGAAGCTTTATCATCCATATACTTAAATTTTTCTTATGGCCAAATTATAAAGAACTTGGGCTTTAATGACAACGCCAACAATTGATATACATGCATTGTATCTTGATTGTTTTGATGTTGAACATGCATGTTTACTTAAGTTGAATCAATAATCATGCCTATGAGATGAGAATAGTTGTTTTCATGATATTATGTGCTTAACCTCACTCATAGTTTATGGATTTTAATGATAAAATATATTTTAGCTTGATAATATTGATTCACTTAGGTGAAGCCATTTTAGTTAAAATAGCATATAGAACGTTAAATGATGATAACAACTAGGGATATGGCTCATAATTGATTAAAATGGTAATTTTGAATCTTTCCTTGCTCATAATTGGTTAAGGACTTGAATTGGAAAATGAGCATCGGATTTTTGTGATTGAAAACATGGAAGAAAATGTGTTTGCTTGAATTCCTTGATTTTTTGAATCTTCCATATGGTATAATTTTGTGTGATTGTGTTCTTGCATATTTAGAATGATTATTTTCTTGACATGAACACACTACACATAGATATTGGATTCATGCAAAATGTCTAAGTCAACCACTAGTAACAATTGGTATTTAGATTGAAATAACAATGAGTATCATTGGCAACCATATTTTCAACAATTGGTAAGCCAAAACTAAATTGCCAATTGGTATGAGCTTTAAATTGACAATTCTTCTCATACTCTTTAGTTTGAAATGACAAATAGAAAAGAATTCATTTAGGATATTTTTGCATGAAACTCTTGTGTGCTAGAATTTGTAGTTAATTGCTATATATCTTGATTCTATGCACACTCTTGCTTGAACGTGATTTATGAGCTCTTGCATATGATATGTCATCTAATTTTAGCTCATAATCATGATGTATTGCCATGAACCTTAGTTAGACTTTAGAGAACAATTGTTATACTTAGGTGCTTGCTTAATTTCTTACCAATTGAGACCTTATTGCAAAATTATTTATAAACAATTGGTTTAGGATCATAAGTCATATTCTTTGCTGAATATTTCATACTCTTTGTGAATATTGACTTATCTATTTGTGCTATGAGTCCCATGTACTAACATGTTTCTTGTTGGATGGAGCATATTTTTATCTCTTCTCACATAGCCATGATTTTAGGAGGAGCATATTTTTTTATTATTTTTCCTTCTTTTTGCTATGACAAAAAGGGGGAGGCATAGATATTAAAAGGGAAAGATATTAAGGGGGAGAGATAATGGGAGAGAAATAGTTTGAAAATTCTTTTCAAAACCCATGCTTATATTAAGGGGGAGCTTTATAAAATCCTGCTTTATTTGAGGGGAGTATTTTATCAAAGAATTTTCAAAGCAAATTTACATTAAGTTTTGTCATATCAAAAAGGGGGAGATTGTTAGCTTTAAATTGCCATATATATTTTGAAATGAAAAAAACTTAAGTAAGCTTTAATGTTTTAATTCATATTGTAAATTTGCCTTATCACACATGATTTTCTCAATCCATTTTTAAGTGTTCATATCAAACATTAAGACCATGATTTAATGATATATTCTTATGGGTCTTAATACTTTATAAAATGGTTTTTAATATTAAGTAATTTTCTCAAGAATTATTGAACATAAGTTTAGAAAATTACTTATAAGTTTTTAGACAATATTTTCATTTGCGAAAGTCAAGAAAAACTCCCTTAAAGCTTATAAATGTTTTGGGTTGAATTAAAATCAAAAGCCATATAATTTCTAACCCAAAAGTGCAGGACAAATGCCCTCTGGAAGAAAAGGATCGATCCCATAGGGAAAGGGATCGATCCTTTTTTGGCATAATGCCCCGGAAGCTTGGAATGAAGAAAAGGATCGATCCCTTTGGTGAAAGGATCGATCCCTTTAAGTCAGAAAGTCCCCAACGACTAGTTTCTGTGAGATATAACGGCTAGTTTCTGTTTTGGCTCCAACCAACGTCCACAAACCATCTAAGGGACTATAAATAGAGGCTTAGAAGCTAAAGGAAGGAAGGGGAACTACTCAACAACTCCATAACACATATTCCTCAAATCCTCAAGCCTCAAACAACAAATCAAGAGCTCCAAAGTCTTCATTTTCTATCATTCACACATCTCTTGTATTGTTTAGCACAAACATTGTATAGGCTTTTCTTTGTGCCTAATTTCTGTAATCACTTGCCTATCTATAGGCCCTTCTTTGATTACACAATTTGTAAACTCACTCATTCCTTGTAAAAGGGGAGGTTTCTCTTTAGCCTAAGAAAAAGAGAGAGGTTTCTCTTGAGCCTAGAAAAAGAGGGAGGTTACTCTTGAGCCTAAGAAAAAGAGGGATTGTAATCACAGATTCAAGATAGTGGATTTGGAGAAAATCCTTGGGAGCGTCTCAAGGTAGAGGACGTAGGCAAGGTAGCCGAACCTCTATAAATCGATTGTGTAAATCTCTCTCTCCCTACTCTTTATTTACTTGCGATTATATTATGTTTATTGCATTAAACTTGGATTGCATGCTTGCCTAGCTTAGAGAACTTAGAAAATATTCAAATAGGCTAGAGAATTTAGAAGAATTGCAAAACGAGCTTAAGGGTAGTTAAAAACTGATTCACCCCCCTCTCGGTATAGCCTATGGAGCCAACACACATGTCACCTCCTCATTGGCCAATGGAAAGGTGGCCACAATCTGAATTCTATGACATGCAAAATAGTGTTTAAGGGGTCAAGAAGTCATTTTTTGAGGCTTAGCAATTTGGTCCCCATTAATTTAATTTCTAATTGTTTCAATTAAATCCATTTTTCCACCTACTCAGCACATAACCTAACTTTGAATAACTAACTTTATTAATCTACAAGGAATTAAGAGGCATGCCATATATGGTTGGAATGTTCTCAACGTAATTTTCCAAAAAAATTAGGATCATATCAATTGTAGTTTTCTACCATAAGTTATAAGCAACTCTTTACAGACTATCTCTTGGCAGAGTCTCTTGCATATAGGGTCATTTTGAAAAATTATCCATAATGAATCAAGCCATGTATCATAAATGGTTGGAAAGATCTATGAGTTAACTTTCCAACAGATTTTGAATCACATCAATTGGAGCTTCCTACCAAAAGTTTTATGCAACTCTTTACGAATTAGTATGTTGGTTAGATCCCCTGTACATGTCACTTTAAAAACTTACCTGTATTAATCTATATTGAATCAAAAAATGCGCCACGTATGGTTGGAAAGCAATTTGAGTAAGCTTTCTAGTAGTTATTACGATTTGTTTGTTGGATTTCTCAATCTAAAGTTATGATAAAAACAGTACAAGTTGCTCAAAATTTCCTACACATCTACTATCAATTCTTTGAATCAATTCCATTAAATCTCCAATTTTACAATTAAAAATAAGAATCAAGCTTAGGAAAATTTTACGTTTCATACCCTTCCCATCTTAGGAAATTCGATTCTCTAAATTTGATTACAAAAAGTTTAAAACAAATATGGGTAGGCCTCCCTCATGTCACTTTTCAAATCCCAAGTGGCTTCCTCCATTGGATGATTTTGCCACAAGACTTTCACCAATGGGATCACTTTCGACCTTAATGCCTTGTCCTTATAATCCAAAATTTGGAATGGCTTTTCTAACTGAAGTCCTCTCTTAGTTTTATAGGTTCCTACTCAATCACATGAGACAGATTGAGATGATACTTTCTCAACATAAAGACAGAACACATTGTGCTTAATAGACAAGCTAGGAGGTAAGGCTAACTAATATGCCACATCTTTGATCCTATCCAAAATCTCAAAGAGACCAATATACCTTGGATTTAGTCTTGTAAAAATTAGTCTTTTGAGGAGGAAACCTCTAAGTTCAGTTACTTCCACCTTTGAGTTCAACTAAAGGTTGACTTTTGGCACGTGTTCCAACTTTCAAGTTAATAGGAAAATAAAAATAAAGACAATAAAACAATGAGAAGACAATCTTTGAGATAGAGGTGTAGATCTAGATGGAGAGTCTAACCTTGTTATGGTGCTGAAAAGGTCCAAGATGCCTTAGATGGTCTTTCTATTTATAAAGAAATAGATGGATAAAATCGTGTCAAATTTCATCATCTTGTAGCTCCTGTCTATTTGTCTAAATAAGAATCTATGTCCAAGCCATTAGATTGATAGACTACAAAGATTGGGAACAGTCCAAATGTAGTTTTATTGGGCTAGGGTTAATGTTGTTAGCCCTTGGTTAAGGCCATCCTACCATTGGCCTAGTTTATAAGGATATCCATCTTATCTAGATCAAGATGTGTGCATTTAATTATTCTTATGTAAGAATTCTATGTAATTCTCTTATTCTTTAAGAGTAAATCTGTACAATATATATAGAGAGAGAAGTTACATCATTTAAATATAGATATAGACAAAATAAAGGAAATACAATATCAAAAAAATCAAATTAGAATCAAATTAAGTCAAAAGAATATCTTCCTAATTTCTAGCGATTTCTAAATTTAAAGTAGAAAATCTAGGAATAATTTATGGAATTTTAACACTAGAGGTGATAGTGGATAAGACAGTTCCAGTTTCAGATTGGGCTAGATCGGTTATGGCTCACAAAACCTCAGAACCGGTCTCAACCGATTGTTAAACCGGGCCAAGCAAGGCTGGTTCAATATCGACAGATCAGTTCGTTACAAACCAAGTCGAATCGACTTGCCCGATTTTTTAAATTTTTTTATTTTTTAAAATTTATATTAATTCATTTTAATCAAAATAAATATATATTAATATATTTTTATGATTTAATCTAATAAATTTATTTTTATAATAAATAATGTTAATAGTAATTATAAATTTTTAATACATAAATTAGTATAATTTATTTTATTAAAGTAACTGTAATTTAAAGATAAAGTTATTATAAAATTATCTAATAAAATTATTGTTATAATAAAATAATAAATAATGATATTATGATAATATGATAAAGTTATTATGATATTTGATATTTGATTCAAAATATAAATAATGATATTATGATAAACTGATAAAGTTATTATAACTTATTTAATAAAGTTGTTAGTTTAAAAAAATTATAATAAATTTAAAATTTTTTAATTTTATTAAACTTATTTATTACATTTGAAATATAATTATGCTTATTATTTAAAATTTAAGTAAACTTATCATTTTGCATTTAAAATATTTATTCATTTATTTAATATGTTTTTAAAATATTCATTCATTTTTTATTTTAAATATTTATTTATTTTTTAAACATAGATAAGATAACATTAATAAATTTGGTATTTAACAATAATAATAAATGAAAATAATAAAGGAGAAAAAGGAGAGAGTAGGAGACTAAAGATTTTTTACGTAGAAAACCCCTTCAAAAGTTAGAAAGGTAAAAACCACGAGACCGTAATCCATAAAAATATATATTATGACTAAACTTATTTAAAATTTTACATGCAATTTACAAAAAAAAAAATAGAGTATTACATATTCCTAATAATTTATACGAATTGCTCTAGAAATTTCTTCCTCCTCCTTCGAAATATTATTAGCGAATTCATTGGCCATTCCAAGTTCAATATTGCAGGATTCCACTTCAAACCTATCTTTGAGGCATGTTAACATGTATAATGAATTCGGATTAGGAGTGGTTCAATGTCTCCAATGATTTTTCCACATGTCGAGAATGCAGATTCTAAATCAACGGAAGAAACTTGCACTGCTAAAATATCTAGGGCCATGGAAGCTAAAATTAGAAATTGTTTATTATTTTATTTCCACCATTGAAGAAGATCAAAGTTTTCGTCTATATGAAAGTCTTGACTTAAGAAAAAAAATCCTATTTCATTAAAGTTAGAACTTCGTCAAGTTGTTGATGATCTAGATTTATTGGCTTTTCCTTATAGCTTCTTTCTCTTTTTTGCTCCTTAATTGCGCTCAAAATGCCTTTTCCTTTACTGCTACCACCACTCTTGGTTTCTTTATCCAATTTTTCTTGTCCTCGATTGAAGTTGAACTGCTCATTTTCTGCTTCATGAATATTAAACAATTCTCGAAATAAAGTATTCATTGAGGACTTTTGGTCATCAATAGAATCAAGACCAAGAAAATCTTTATAACAATAAAAAAACTCTATATTTACCTCACCTTGACTAAGATTTAGTAAAGTTGTAATACAATAAATAGGAGGAATTGTTTCTCAATATTTTTTTAAATTTTTCTTCCATATCATATACAAAAGAAGATAAAGTTTCATGATCCCTAAATTTTAAATTTATCAAACATTATATAAATAATAAGAACAAAATAAGTTGTAATTGGATAAAGTTGAATTGAAAATTTTTTTGTTGCGTCTTTAAAAGTAGATAATAAATCAACACAACATACAATAAAAATCCAATCTTCATCATAAAATGTTAAATACTAGCTACTTGTATAATGGTTATAAAAAGGAGTAATAAGTTCTTTATAAGGTAAAACAAAAGAAAGCAAATGAAGGAGTGAGTTCCACCTAGTTTTCATGAGAAGTGGAAACGTTTTAACTGGTATATTATGTGTTTGACAAACCTACTTCCATTCACATTTATTATTTGGGGTGCAGTCAATTGGACTTGTACCGCTAATACTACCACTAGTATTAAAACTACTTTGAATACACAAATTTGTAAAATGGCATGCACATCTAGCATGAAAAAAATACACATCACAATACTGGGTTTAAACTTTTAATTAACATAGGAATAGTTGCGATATTACTCGAAGAATTATCTAAAGTAATAGCAAAATTTTTATTATTTTCAAGTCCGTACAATTTACAAACATTAGTAATATACTTATGAATTGTATATACATTATGTGCTTCTTCCATTACATCTAAGGATAAAATTCATTTTTGCATGCACCAATCTTCATCTACCGAATGACAAGTTATAACAAGATAATGTGCTTCTTCCGTTACATCTAAGGATAAAATTCATTTTTGCATGCACCAATCTTCATCTACCGAATGACAAGTTATAACAAGATAACTTATACCGTTAGTGCTAGTCTATATATCACTAGTTAAACTAACTCTAGATGAAATATTACTAAGTTTATCAATTAAAGCTTGCATATATTCTTTAAACATATCCATGCAATCTTTTTTTAATATATGTCTTAAAATAGATTTATATGCAGTTTGTAAATATTTACAAACAAATTCTAAATATCCTACTTTTTCACAAATTGTGAATAGTTGTTCCGTCCTAACTACAAATCTAACTAAACCACTCTAGTTTGACCATTATCAAAATTAAAATTTTTTTCCACCATCATGTATATTAATTTGAGATTGTTTGCCTTTTGTAATTTCGTCTTCTTCAACTTCTGGATTAATTTTATGTGAACTAATAAATGTCTTTTATACGTACCTGTACCCCACCACTTTCACTAGAGCTATAAGCATAAATGCCTTTACACAATTTACAAATAGCATAATATTTTTCTGTCATACCTTCTTTTACTACATTGTTGAAATACTCTCATACCTTACTCATTTTATTGGGTAATTTTCATTTTCTTTTATCTTGATGATGTAGTGATAATGGTGGCAGCTTATGATTGTGTTTAAGTACGACCTCCACAACCACGACGACCAGTATTATGATTTATCGAGGGTGCTAAAGGAAACTCCTCTTCCATATGAATATCGGGTTCGAATTCATTGAATGATTTGTCACCCAAATTAAGGATTTCAGTAGAACCAAAAGGGAGAGAAACAAAACATGAACGATGAAACAAATCTGACATTTTTATATTTTTTGAAAATAAATATATTTTAAAATATAAAAGAAATAAATGTAGGAATTTATACTAGAAGTTGAAAGTTGAAACTAAAATTTGTAAAATTGTAAAACAAAAAGGAAAATGAATTTTAGAAAGAAAAATGATAATATTATAAATTTAGAATAAGAGAATTTGAATGAATATAAGAGAGTTTAAGTGAGTTTTGAAAAGAGAATTTGAATGAATATAAAAGAGTTTAAATGAGTATTGAAAGAGTATGAGTGTTGAGATTTGAAAAAATGAGAGAAAATGTAAAGAAAAAATGAAGGAAATGAATAGATATTTATAGAAAAAATATTGAATTTAAAAAATAAAAAAACTTAAAAAAAAAATAGAGGGAGGATCTCCCTTCAAAATTGGTAGGCTATTATAAAAGGCCTGCCACTACGCAGGCCTGCAGAGTGGCAGGCCTTAATTTAAAAAATTTGCACAAACTAGTTTTGGCTCGGATCGGGACAACTTGTCACATCTCGTTGTATACACTAAATATCATATTTTACACACACAATAGTAATTGGTTAGGCTGTCTGTGATATCTTTATCACTATTTACTTTCTTTTGTACAGTAAACACAATAATAAATAAAATTTATATTTATCTATTATCAATATTTACATGACTATACTATTACTTTACATCCCCTGTACATAAATTTCTTAACTGTAGTACTATACATAGTGATGTCTGAACATATAAAGGAAACAAATATACCTCCAAAATCTGACCGAAGCTACCTCGGGGAACGATAGCGCTACCAAAATCAACGGAACGATATATTTATCGCTGCAAGTAATCTGTGGAGTGGAAAAATAAGGGGTGAACTAACGTGCTTAGTAAGAGAATCGTATGTAAAGACTGATACTATGAAATCTATATACTAAAAACATTTATTCCCTAATAGTTCATTAAGGTACAATACGAGAAGGATACTATAGTCAGCTAGGAAACCAGATGTAGTACGGGAGGTATTTTAGAATACCTGTCGTGTCCCAACTCCTAGAAGTGACTATAAGGAGTTATAAGTTGAATTTGATATTAAAACAAAATAAAATTCTATTGAAATCATATAACAAAATCATTTAATAATTAAATAAATATTTCTTCCCAATAATAATATTCAACCCAACATCGATAAACACAGTACGATAAACAGTTTAGTAATTAATATGTAAAAAGCTCAATATCAGTAAGCAATTTAGTACCAGCTAACAGTTCAGTAAAAAATATAATAAACAATAACAGTACAATAGAGATCAGGCAACACCCAAGATATATCATGATATAATAATATCCCGAAAATGGAGAAATAATAACACATGAGACAGATGGCCATAGTCTATGGGGTCTATAGTGTGCACTAATCAGGTGACAACTAGAACGCTGATAATAGGATTAGTATATATCAACAACAGTACAGTAACACGTGATACGTGAGCATGATACGGGGCCTAACAGTCTCAAAACAGTAGGTATCTAGTAGAAACATCATTTATGAAACCACTTTCACTGACAATATCTTCGATCAGTCCATAAATAATTATTATGAAAATATACTCAGTTTATGAATAAAAATTCATAAAATATTCACATTTCAATATTCTTTTCTGAAAACGTTCTATTTATCTGTAGAACATTAATAAACATATGCTGGTACCTTCACGTAATTAAAATTCATTAACACGAATATTTAAATATTGTTTTTCGGTAAATAATGATATAATGCAATTTAATTTAAATCACATGCAAATCCATTGGAAATTTATTTAATTCAAGCAATATTAGAATTAATATCTTTGAATTTCTATAAATTTCGGCAGACTAACGGCTGTTTCTAACCTAGCCTTTCTACACTGAAAACATAGTTTATAAACCAGCCAATATCCACAATTTTACCAATTCCAAAGCAATAAATTTCCAAATCACTTCATAAAATTAATTTGAGATAAATCATGCATTCACAATATCCCTATAGCTCACACACTCATCTCTTACCTGTCCGACTAAATCAATGCACCCGATAGCACCACTCGAAAATTACAACTACCAGGCTACAAACCATTACACCAATCACCATTATTCACCATAATTAAATTTTTAATAAATCTTTCTTCATTAATTTCTACTACATTATCAGTAGAAAATATTAATCCTATCAAATTGCACCAGTAGTAAAACACAACTTGGCCTACACAACTCTGTTTTTAATTCCGACTTCACCAACAGTCTCCTTATAATTTCTACAATCTCATGGCACCCTAAAATCATCAAATGCAGCACAAGAACCTATTCCCCTTGCCATGGCCGAAAGGAACATGGTGAAATTCCTAAACTTTTCCAATCATTTAAGCTTAGTTTCTTTCTTCTCTATTGTTTTGCTTCCATTTAGCATAAATTTCATGCATCAAAACACATGTATCCATGCACTTCCATCATTAGCCAAAACCCCAAGATGAAGAATTAAAGAGATTCAATCCAAACCAAGGCTAGATTCATACTTAGGAAGCATGATTGCATCATTATCGACCATTTATATTTAAAGAAACCAAAAGCATAGTGTGTAGACACCTAATTTTGTCCGAATAATTTTTAAATGAATAAAAAAAATTGAATGACTCGAAGATTGATCATCAAAAATAAAATGGAAATGAATAAAAGCAAAAGAAGGAAAGTCAAAGAAAATAAATGAAAAAATAAAGGCCTTTGATTTAGATGTAAAAGGGGAGCCGAATTTTACATTCACACACCATTTAAAGAGTTGACTTGAAAAGTTTGGAAACAATTAAACTAAAAGTGTGAAACCAAAAAAAAGGGGGAAGGAAATGAATTGAGAATTAGCTGTCAAAAAAATAAAAATATAAAAAAAATCCCATGATTTAAGTACCAAAATGGGGATGTTTGTTTCTTTCCTAAACATTAGGCTAGAAATGGCTATAAAAGCCAATGAGGAAAAAAACCAGGGGGGGATTTTTGGTTTTAAAAGGGAGAACACAGAAAAACCCTAGAGAGAAAAACCCGAAGAAAAAAAAAACGCTAGAAAAACCGGGGAAAGACCCTGCTGTTGGGGGGATCGTTCCTGGCTCCTTGCTGCGGCGCCACCATCTTCCTCTATCGTACCATCATCTTCAACTTAGCTCCCCGCTGCCCAGACCTCCTGCTGCTTATCATCACCATCCAACCCACAACGTCATCATCTTCACCTCCTTTGCTGCCCAGACCACCATTGCTCATCACCGAAGCTAACACCATCATCATCTCGTTGACTGTAGCACTGCCTAACCCTGTGTCATTGTTGCTGTTGCAACGTTCTTCTGCGTGAAAGAAGAAGAAAGCACAGTAAAGAATAAAAAGAAAGCCACGTGAAACCTGGAAAAAAACAAAAGGAAAGGAGGAGAGGAGTTTGGCTACTGTTTTCCACGGGAAGAACCTATTTTCGCTGGCTGCTACCATTGTTTCTGGCCACGTACCATCATCATCTCCTCACTGCAGTTCCTCTACGGTTCCAGCTCCTCTGTTCCGCTGCAACTCCTTGTGTCACGTCTTGTTGCACCACAACCATCAAACCTGCATTGCTGCTACTTTGCATTCCTTCTTCCGTTGCAGACAGTACAACACTGCACCATCGTTGCTTTTGCCGAACAACTGCCCCAAGTGAATCACTTATCTCCCCTCCCTGCATTGCTCTACCCTAATACATCATCAAACAGAACTTGCTACACTGTCACTATCCACGGCGGTTGCTTGCTGCATCTCCAAAGTTGCTACCACTAGCTGACTTTTGCGAAAGAAGCCACTAAAGAAAGAGAACAAAGGCCTGTCTCGGTGAAGAAGAAAGCCACCAAAAAGCTGCAGCATTGTGCCTCTGTTTTGGTCATCATCATCTTTGCTTGCTGTTGAGTTCGGCTAGGGAAAGGGGAGGTGTGAATATTTTGGTCTTCTTAAGGTACGTTCCCCACTTGCAGACTTTGTCTCATTTATCAATGCCATAAAAAATATAATAGTAATGATATATAAAAAGAAAAGTAAAACAACAAAGGTTTTTATGTGTTTGTACGTATAAAAGGTTGATAAAAGACATTATGTACTTTTTTTTTAAAAAAAAGAAGTTGTTTGTATTTTTTTAGGATATTGAGAGAAATTTCATACATAAACTTTAATGTTATTAGAATAGTTTTTTTTTAATAATAATTAAATGAATAATAAACAATGAAAATAAATAAATAAAAAGATAAATGCAAATAATAAATTTGAATTTCCGAGGATAAGATTTCGAAGAAATGACAAGTAGTGATTATTCGATAATCTTTAGGATCGAGAAAATTCATTAGATGTTACCAGCGTATTAGAATATCTAATTTGTTTTATCTCGATATCAAAGTTTCTTATAAATATAAAAATAAATAAATAAATATAAATTAAAATAAATGTAGATATAAATTTTAATAACAAATTTTAAATTTCCGACGATAGGATTTCTTAGAAATCGCAAGTAGCGATTCTTTGACAATCCTTAGGATTGAAATAAAATCTTTAATGTCACCAGCATATTGGGACATTTAAAGGATTTTATTCCGATATAAAGAAAATATTAATAAGATTTCTTAGTATAAAAAAATAATAAATATAAAAATGGTAATAAAAATAATAATATAAAAAATAGGTAAATACAAAAAAATAGTAAGTGAATAGAAATAAAAAACTTTTAAATAGGTAAAAATTTATGAATTAAAATAAATAAATAAATAAATGTAAATACACATCTTAAATATAAAAGGTTCCCGATTATAGGATTCCTTAGAAATCACAAGTAGTGATTCTTTGATTATCCTTAAGGTCGAAATAAAATATTTGAATATTACCAGCGTATTGGGGTATTCAAATAATTTTAGTTCGATATTAAGATTTCTAATATAATCAACTTATATGAAATAAACTAACACTAAAAATAATAAATAAATAAATATTTTAAACAAACATATAAACAAGACTTCAAAATAAAGAGTAAAACAAATTAAAAATAAATAAGATATAAATAATTTCCGATGATGAGATGTTGCGGAATTCACAAGTAGTGATTCCTAACTGATCTCTAGGTGAGAGAGATATGCTAAATGTTACCAGCGTATTGGAATATTTAGTATGATTTTTCAATAAAAACAAGATTTTATAAATATAAATAAATTACAAAATAATAATATAAGTATAAATGAATAATGGATTTCTCATGTGCATCATCTGTATCTTGATTGCATCATTTGCATCCCTGAAATTTCAAAATAAGTGTGAATCTCCCGAGGATGGGATTTTATAGAAATCGCAAGTAGCGATTCTTAAGAAATCCCTAGGTGAGGAAATTATCCGAAATGCTACCAAAAGTATTGGGGTACTTCGGAATAATTTTCAATACAAAAGATTTTCACTTATTTTAAATAAAAAAATAATAAAACTTAAATATTTCGAAATAAAACAAATAATAAAAATGATTGCAACATAAATGGAGTTCTTTTTAAATGTTTAATTAAGATCATTTTATTAAGATTGAAAGATAAGGCATGATTAAGTGGTACCGTTTTTTTAACGGGCGTTGTGGGGGTGCTAATCCTTCTCCACACGTAACCGAACTCCCGAACCCAAACTTTGTTTTCGCAGACCAAAAATTATTTTTTTGATAAAACTTAATTAATTTTAAGATTTTATTGAAAAGATAAATAATTTTAGGTGGCCAATCACACCTAGTCAAAAAAGATTGGTGGCGACTCCTCTTTGTGTTTTTTTTCAAAATCGTCTAGCGATCGAGTCCCTGGACGAAAATCGTTACGACATAGTGAAATGTCACCTTGGCCGAACCTTCTATGCTTCCTTTCCTCTTGATTTTGTCACTCTTTCAATGATCTATGGGTATGGGTTTGTAGAGCTTCAAGAGAAGAACAATTTTGTAGAAATGATCTTGGTGAAATATGGTTGTTTTAATGGTGATTTTATGAAATTTTTGTTTTTCTAAGCTTTTGGTTATGGTGAAGTTCACGTGAGGTTGAAGAAGAGAGGAGATGGAGTGGCCGGCTGGTTATGTGGAAAATTATGAGAATTTTCTACACAATTACGAAATGACCATTTTGCCTTTTAACTTCTATAATTTTTCTAACTAGTTAATTTAACTCCAAAAATTCATATTTTATCATTAAATATTATTATTAAACATATTTTGATGAATAATGGTGGTTTCACTGAGGTTCAACTGATTGTAAGGGTGAAATTATGAAAATACCCCTACTGAGCCAATCGCATAAAATTATGATTTTACCACCGTTTTGATCTATCTATTGACATAGCCTAAAACTTATTTTCATGTAGAATATCATGCTTCAATCAGTGGATCAAAATTTCATTTAGTTTGACCACAATTTACAAAAGTTCATCCGGACTATGTCCTTAATCGTCATTTTCTAATTTGTTGGCGTGCTTCTAAAAAATGATCTTAATGAAGGATTTTGGGTTCCAGATTCTTATCGTAGGCTTATTAGACTCCCCGAATAATATCTGTCCGGTCTCACGTCCATCCAAGCACTGTAGAGCTTGTGGGGCTCACCTGACTCTATTAGGTCATACCTGCGAAATACACAAGAAATGAACAATGGTGAGTATCCCTACGTGTACAACAGTACCAGAATATGCGGCTCTCACACAATCGGTCCTAGTCCATTTACCGAGCCGGGCCCTTACTAGGCTCGATTCTTTTTTTGAACCATTTATACCGATTTCGGTTATCAAGCTGATTTGACTTGATCCGATTTCGAGTTGAACCGGGTCAACCTGGCCCAATAACCACCTCTACTTAACACTTCCCCACATTTACTCTCCTTGGCTCGAACAATGGAGACTATTTCTTGGAGTGCAAGGATTGGGTCCTTACCTAGAATATGCACTCTGATTTGATCATATTCAGTATTCAACCTTGCCAAAAACTCGAACATTCAATCATGTTCTAATACCTCTTGATAGGTTTGAATATCACAACCACATTTCATTTTCAGATCTCTATAATGGTCTATTTCGAGCCATAAACCTGTCATCCAACTGTAGTAATTAGTGATAGACGTATTCCTTTGTTTAGTATAGGCATCTTGCACTTTTAACTCATAGGCCAATGCAATGTCCTTTTCGAAATAAGTCTATTAGTGTTTCCCATATAACTCTTGCAGAATAGAGGAACATCACATTCCGGCTAACTTTTGGCTTCATGAGTTTCACAACCAGGACATAATCATGGAGTCTTCTTCATCTTAGAACTTAAATCTGGGGTCTTCAGTATTCGGGCCATCTTTAGTTAGGTGGTTCATCTTTCTTGGTCCCTTGAGGAAGGTTCAAATTATCTGACTTCATTGTAGTAATTCGTTCCATCAAGACGATAGAATGGATTCATACTTGCCTGGACCAGAGGAGATATTTCCTTCCACGTTGAATGGCATAGCTACAACAAATGGATCTCCTAAAGTAACAGAGGGTGCGTCGAACGTGGAGGTGTAAGTGGAAGTTGTCGACATCATTAGGGTGAAGGTTTAAGGCTAGGATTTAGGACATATTGCAATGAAGACAAGAGAGATGGCAATTAAGGCCAATTGGAAAAAATAAGAAGAGAAATTTTAAAAGAATGGCTCTGATAGCATGTAAGAATTCTATGTAATGCTTCCATTCATTAAAAGTAACACTGTAAAATATATATAGGGAATGTTACATCATATAATTATGAATGTTACATTATCTAAATATGGACATAGACAAAATAAAGAAAATACAATAACAAAAAAATCAAATCAGATCAAATCAAGTCAAAAGAATCTCTTAATTTCTAGCTATTTCCAAATTTAGAATAGAAAATCTAGGAATAATTTCAGGAATCTTAACATGTAAGGTTACTGCTTTTCATTAGCTGTTCATTTAATTAGATTGGGTTTCATTTTTTCATTTTTTTTAATAAACATACAGATAATAAGGTACCCTCAGTTTCTTGCAGCACTAAAACCTTGGATTCCTGACGTGCTAATATTTTTAGTGGAATGATCGGATTGAAGTTTTGGATCATCATCCTTTTGATTTTTGGCATTGAACAATTCTAAAAGCAGCTTACAAAGAATTGTGTTCCCACTTGAAATTAATTAATCGCCATTAGATTCTAGTTCAATATTTTGGGAAATGTTAAAAACTAGTCTTATTGTAAATTGTTGAAATCTTGCTGTGTATTCTTATTAATTCTTGAAGATTACAATCTGTGTTTATATAGAAGCTTATCGAAAAAACTAACTGAAGTAACTGTTAACTGTTTTCAATTATTAACAGATGAGTACACGTGTAAGTAAGTAAAGGTAAATGAGCTGATGAAGCTCTGAGCTACTGATGATTCTGTTAGCCCCCCTCAAGCTGGAGTGTAGAGGCTTTGTGTACCAAGCTTCTGCAAAACAGAATGAAGGGTCTTTGATGTGTAAGGCTTGGTAAAGATATCTGCCAATTGAGATGAAGAGGGAACATGAAGAAGCTGAATCACTCCAGCTTGAACTTTGTCTCTGATCAAGTGGCAATCCAATTCGATGTGCTTAGTACGTTCATGGAACACTTGGTTTTCTGCTATGGCTATAGCTGACTTGTTATCACAGATTAATAGGGCTGGCTGAGGATGTGAAATTTGCAAGTCATGCAGCATATATAATAACCATTGAAGCTCACATGTGAGGGAGGCAATTGCTCTATATTCTGCTTCAAAGGAAGACCTAGAAACAGTCTGCTACTTTTTAGATTTCCATGAGATCAATGAGTCACCAAGAAACACACAGTAGCCTGTGATCGACCTTCTTGTGTCAGGGCATGAAGCCCAATTAGAATCATTGAAGGACTTTAGCTGAAGTGTAGAGGAGGTTGAAAAGAAAAGTCCTTGTCCAGGGTCTGCTTTTATGTATCTGAGGACTCTGTGAGCTACTTGCATATGACTATTAGTTGGTGCCTCTAAGAACTATGACAATTATTGGACTGCAAAGGCAATATCAGGCCTTGTTGTTGTGAGATAGAGCAGATGCCCTATGAGCCTTCTGTACACAGTAGGATCTTCCAATGGATTACCTGATGATTTGGACAACTTGTGAAAGGATACCAATGGACTTAATACTGGTTTGGAGCCAAGGAAACCAGTGTCTTATAATATTTCGAGTGCATACTTTCGCTGGCACAGATTGATGCCTTTGTCAGATCTTGCAACCTCCAGGCCAAGGAAAAATTTGAGAATGCCCAAATCCTTAATCTTAAAAGCATAATCGAGATACTGTTTAATGTCTTTAATGAGCTCCTCATCATTACTAGCTAAAATCACATCATCAACATAGACTAGTAAGATGA